>OX411250.1:6894417-9566758 GCA_948150575.1 Tinea pellionella
GAAAAGCGTGTATGAAAAGAATATTATACAATAGAGTACTTGGTGATGTCACAACTGCTCTTTTGAGTTTACAATACACTGAAAATTTAAGTGCGTTCATTTTGATCTGTTCTGAATTTTATGGTACTTTTGTTCGTCGGCATCTTTTATCTTCTATGCATGTCCGCGTGCGTGTGACATGTTTTTATGTTTGATTCTATGTTTTTTAATGATCTATATGTAAGATCTACTCGAGTGGTTGTACGTTGTTGTTGACAGTGAAATGGGTTTAACATTTAATAAAACACTCGGTCTAAGGGAGATTCTGGATGTCGATCTCAATTGATACTCGTATGAGAACGATGATTGATCATTATCTCGGTCTTGTTTATTAACAAAACGAACAAACTACCTGTACAATTAATATGTATACTTAAGATTTTATTAAGAAATGATTTGTTTAAATTTAATAAATTAAAACAAATACTTCCTTAAAGGAAGGAATACACGTTTGTTTCTCAAATCAAAAAAACAAACCTTTGGGTTTTTATACATGAAGCCAGAGTTATTAGTTTGCTAGTTCAGCAGCACCAGTTTGCTACCCTAGCTTGAAAACTAGCCTCTTGTATAAGGGTCGTAAAGGATGAGATACTTGCTAGTTTTTCAAGCTAGGATTGTGAAATAGCGTACTGGGCGGCCGTGGTCTAGCGGTAAAGGGCCTCACGATCGGTGTGACCCGTGTCCCAACCTCGCTAAAATCTGACCGGTACCAATGTTACTATGGTATATTATGTACAGATCACTTAGTGCCTGTGATAAAAGCAAAACCTAAATATAAAAAAAATCAGGCACTTTGGAAAAAATATATATTATAGTTTGTAGTGACGACTAGTTATGTTTTTCTGAGTTCTTTCTGACATTGACCTAACAAATTCGGGCATTCTTTAAACCGCTCTAGTTTGTGGGATGTACGTCTGGGATAGGTCGGACACTATTACACTAACCTAGCCTGAAACTAGCCTTGTGTTACTTGTGTATCTTAGATTAAAGAAAAATACTATCTAGCTCATCGATTTAATACAAGTGTAAAAGCAATTCTGAACAAACGTGTAAATAATCCACGGAAATATATTCACCCTCGATTGGTTCCCAGGATACAACTAAAGTGTCTCATACTCCCCGCGACCAGTTGACTTCTGTAATCGGCTTACCGGCTTTCCCTCACAGATTTTGTCCCTCTGGACCAGTTCCCCCTTCAAAATGCACACACGCTGCCGTTATGAGTTGATGAGAAATCTTATCTGCAGATTATAAAATCGGTTTGGGGTAATTGACTCATAACTTTCGCTCCCGAAGGGATGATAGCCTGCCTATCTATACTGCCATTTGAATTTCCTATTTTAAAACTCAGTTACAATAAATTCAATAAATATATTTTTATAAATGTAGGCAGTAACTAAATAAATATTAAAAATAGTTAATATCTACAATGTAACAGATAAATAAAAATAACTGTTTCTCGGTTGGCGATAGAAAAAAAACTTTGATCTGAGGTTGTAGCGGCTAATATAGTGAAGTCTAATCTTGTTCCAGCACAAAGGAGCTGCCATGACTCAGCTGTAATACGCACAAACCATTTAATATTTAGATATTCGTCCAATATACTTCGATACTTTCATATTGCATTTTATTTATATTTTTATCTTTATAAAAAATTTGACATTTAGCTATTTGTCTAAAAATAAACTGCTAAACTAAAAATTGAGTTAACGCAAATATGAAATAAATAAATAATGCATTTTGTATATTAGATATATTGAAATGGGAAAATTCTATTACTTTAGCTGTTTATATATACAGATTCCTTTCCAATAACAAGTTTGATTTCTTTTTGTTGCATCTATCGATGTCCAGTCACTTACTATATTGAACCGGAGTCACGACATTCGAATGCATATATTACAAATACTTTATCTGTCCGAGACGATATTCAAATAGTATATACTATACGACCTCCATTCTTTTTGTTCAATAAATGACATGACAAATTAATGGACTTATTATGAGATTGTTTCTTTTATTTTTCGAGACCCGCTCGGGACGAATGCATTTTTAATTGAGCGAGGCACTTTTGTGGACTGTATAAAACGGCCACCGCATGCCGTGGATATTTTTTATTTGATTGACGGGTAGTAATGGGCAGGTGGCGGTGAGAGGTCGATAGCTACCTCGCTTTTTGGTATCGACTCCACAAACTTTTTTGTAGGTCGATTCGCAAATTGTTGTATGTCATTTCAGCGGCCGTTAACTGGGTTGTAAATTTTCATGGTGCTCATTTGCATTATTACCGCGGCGGCGACTGAATTAATTTCAATTAGTTCAATTAAACGGTTTTCAATTATTGTCATTTGAATATTTATAAAGCTGTATGTTAGTTCGTATAATTTTATGCAAATACTTTTAGTTATATTATTATTTTTAGTATTAAAGTCGACATTATTTTTATAAATATACGTATCGATTGAATTTAAATGATTATTTAGGATTTCCATTTATGTTTTGAATTAATAGGAGATATAATAATAGTAATAATTTATATTTTTGTTCACAGTCACTACAATCTGCGGCGAGACGTGCTGGCACATCGTGTGCGAATTGTAAAACAACGACGACTACGTTATGGCGAAGAAATCAAAACGGAGAGCCAGTCTGTAACGCATGCGGATTATATTATAAACTACATAATGTGAGTAGCTTTTTTATTTAAAGAAACTCTTTAACAATACAGAAATAAAAGTTGTTGCAAATTTTTCATCATATTCATGTGCTGGGGTGGTTATTAGTAAATTAGGTCAGTCCAGCAGCTGGAAGGACTGCAGATGGGAATATAGAATAGGGATTACGACGCGTTCACGTGAACGCTGTGTTTAAATTAATGTGCAAAAAAATAAAAAGTGTTTATTTTCAGTAACAAAGATATTACAATTTTTCCATTTAAGTTTTAATAAAAATATGGATGCTAGAAGTGCGTCGATTTTTATGTTCAATTTTCATCATAAATATTGTATATAGCTCTATATTTTTTGTCTACCTTATTTAATATAAAATTTAAAAAAAGAAACACATGAATAAATTCATTAAATACCGTTTAATTAAATTCATTTGATAGGTAAATATTTTTAAAACGACGTCGTTGCAGTCCTTAGGGAGAGCGATCCCTAGGGTTGGTTTGACACTATCTTCATGACAGATAACTTTTGGGGGCTATTAGACACGTCTGAATTACCCTCGAGTCGAAGTTAATGTGTGTTACTTGTGGTGATATTGTTTATTAACGGAAAGAAAATAAAATTGGATTATTATCTGATCATATTTTAGATTTATCGTTGTTTCTACGAATTATATAAGAAACGAAGTTCTTAATTTTACCTTGTGACATTTATTACAATAAATTAATTTTATTTGTTGATAAAAATATAGTTGTAGTTAATTTTTTTAAGAGTAGTAGGCAGGTTGATGATGGTTATTAGCCCAGTCTGCCGTCCTAAGGTTGTACCACCACTTTTAAAGTTTCAAATGTAACACCTGTGAAGTGACTTTGTCGCGTTTCGGGAATAGTTTGAAAGTAGCCAGGTATAATGAGAGGAGTGTGCACTGTCAATCTAGATGGTACATGCTCGTCTCCTCAATCCGGCATAGTAGAGGCGACTGCTGCCTGCACAGGTTTCCATTCATGGACCGCACTTTAGTTTAACATCAGACGGAGTGCGGTCATATGCGGGGCACAAAAATCTATAGTGGGTAATAAATAAGAATATTTCATATTCAATAAATAAAATATTTAACACTCTTATGTATCATAATGAGCTGAATTTACTATCATATAAATAAATAAATAAATATTTTTGAGTTATGACAATTCTGCAATGGTTTTAAAGTCTTTTAAAAAATATATTTAAACAAAATTTGAAGAAAACAATAGATTGCAGAAATCTAAACTAAATCTCACGGCACTTCCCGCCCTAAAGTTTACATATCAAAAACAAAGCTGCAATCCTCCCGGCAATCGATATTAATCGAATTGTATAAAACTGTAACAATGACAGAAATTACTTTTCGAATCGGCTCTTTTGTGGTCTCAAGTACATTTTTTTTCACTTGTAATATATACTATTGAAACGACGTTTGGCTTAAATTATTCGGAAGCTATGGGAGTGTACTTCAGTTTACAATAGATGTAACAATTCTAAACGGTAGCAGTTTTGTTGAGTAAAAAAGGTAATAATGTATGCTGGATTGTTCATGTCCGCCCCTTGTCCTCGTGCTTATGTGACATTTTATTTGTTTATTTATTTAGGATAGCACAAGTTATTCAATACACAAATACATGATGTTTGCAACGCGCGCTACGATTCGAATTTAAAAAGAGACTTAAAAAGTAATTTTACATTGTTTGAATTGCCATAGATAAATAGCAGTTGCCTCCGATATGCCGGCTTGGGGAGACTAATGTGCACGGTTCAAGTTGACAGTGTTATATCTTTTCGTTATACCCGGTTACTTCCAAGCTGATTCCAAAACGCATCCAGGTCACTTCACGTGAACTCACTTGTTAATTTATTAATAAAATTATTTTGTTTTTAATGTGTTTAATAAACATGAAAAAAATAAATTAAATACCGCAATAAATTTACAACGTTAAACCAAATGCCGAGCGTTTAACTGTTTTTTTGTTAGTGCAAGAAAAAAAAACCAAGCTAATATATCTGAATGTTAGTTTGTTTGCTTCCCCCCGATCTGTTTCATACAAAAAATGCAATTCATACAACTATACACGAGAGCATTGTGATTTACCGACCTCACTCCCATATGTGGAGTATTGAATTTTGATACTTCATATTATTAAATAAATAATTTTATTAATAGATTAAATAAAGAATATTTTTAAATTATTATATATTTAAAAACATAAAAGCTTAAATCGATATAAATACGTAGGTACCTTTTAAATGAAACGTCCTGAAGTGGCGCATGACGTAGGCACGTTTCTGGATCGCCCTGGAAGTAGTCGGGTATAATCGAGATGAATGTGCACTGTGAGACGGTGGTCATTTTTTCAAGCCAGCAAAGTGGAGGCGACTGCTGCCTGCAAATGTTTCTGCTTTAAAATTATCTCTAACTGAATTTTAATTTTTAATTAATGTGTTAATTTAGGAAATAAAATATCAAAATTAAACATTCAAACCATAAATGGAAAAATCTTCAAGTTTATTTACTTAAAATATTTCTTAAAGGCTCAACTACGATTGTATTTGAAGTGGTTACAAATAGCTATTGTGGTCCAAATTGGTTGGTCCTTCAAAGGGCCAGGGATCGATCAGTATTAAATTCAATATGTTATTTTATTATTGTTTTTAACTATTAATACTGTTTATATGTTTGATTGATATGGGAATTTTAGTACAAAAACAGTTTTAGATTTTTATTGTAGCTCGGCATGTGAATCCGCGTGATATGAAAGATAAAGTGTAGTCCATGAACGAAACGACTACTACAGTTAAATTTCTACAGACAGCGGTCGCCTCCGCTGTGCCGGCTTGAGGAGATAAATGTGCACCATCCAGATTGACAGTGCACACTCCTGTCGTAATACCTAGGCACCTCCAAATTGTTCCCGAAACGCGACAAGGTTACTTCACGGGTGTTATATTCAAAAGTATTATTCAAAATTATATAAATTATATAAACTAATTGAAAAAGAGTGGTAGTCTGACTGATGACGGTTATTAGCCCAATCTGTTAAATCGAGGTAGTACCAAGTGTAACACCTACATAGTGACCTAGTGATGTTTCGGGATCAGCTTAGAAGTAGCCGAGTGTAAAAAAAGACGTGTGCATAACGGAGGGGACTGTTGCCTGGAGACATTTATTTATTTCTGGAATGAGTTGTTCACGTTCATCGATTATTAGGCCGAATTATTATTTATTATTATTATTTCAGGAAGTACAGCTGTACTGTCGAGGACAGCGACACTCTACGACCATTCTCCATAATTGTACGGCTTATCGGCCCGCGCTGGCCAATGTAGACTGAGCGCACGCATTTTTTAATGATCTTCACCTCTCATGAACATCAGCTCATCTGAGCCAGCACATTGGCCACTTAAAGTAGCAACATTGGTCCTTCGAGCCGGATTTAGTATTTTTCACTTTATTAAGTTTTAAATTGTGAGCTATTATACTATAATAAATCCTTCAAAATCACAAACAAGGCATCATACGAACAAACCAAAGTGATAGTCATCATTTGACACTTAAAACTGCTTCGTGTCGTACAATTCTCATGACTAAACATTTTTTTCTAACAAATATACCGCTTAGGGAATAATAACTAACATACAGTTGATATCGAAAATAAATTATTTATTTGATCGGCCACAATGGACTGAGTAATAGGATTAGGATGTTGTGAGTGTGGGTTTGATTCCCGATTGTACCTGCCGAGTGAAACCGCAATCCTGTAACAATACATTTCATTTTACAAGTAATCTGCTTTCAATGTAGACCTTAATCTTATAAAGGGCAAGAAGTATTTATTGTAAATAATAAGTTTATTTCAAAATCTAAAAACAAAATAATAGCTACCAATATCCACAAGCTGTAAAACAAAACGCGTAATCTCAACATTAACAAGCACACCTCTAAAACAAAACACTCGCAACACAATAAAGCACCTTATAACATCGCATTTAAGTGCTATGTATGATAGACCTTTTCGAAATGGAAGCTAAATGTTAAGTGCCTTCTTTACAAAAGTATTGGATTACCAGACCGTATTGAGAACTAGAGAGAGAGCGAACATAATAACAGTTCAAATGATACATTTGGAATACAATGGAGCGATCAATTCAATTTTTGAATCGAGAACGCTCTTCTAGTTCTACTCGTTTTTTTCGTCTAAAGTGCTGTTTTGTTCAGCCGGCATCCAAGGGAATTTGACAGTCACTGTTTTTTCCTTATGTTTCCTTTTAGGAGGCGACTTTTTTTTAAAAGGTTTTAATATAAGTATTATTGCCCATCATTAGATTTTGTTAGCAATTCCCGAAGAATTAATTTCGGCAAGTAATATGGTGTACGAACAATGTAAAACATGATCGCTGATTGTCGAGTTAGTCTTGTATTCGCGTGCAGGAAAAAGAAAGAAAGTTTAATTTACTCATTACATTACATTACACATGCGACTGGCCACTAGCCAAACTGTGGGTTCGTTCGGGCGAATGTTATAATGACATCAATTTGAATATTCAACATTGAACAACTATCCCATTTACATAAGTTCGGCCGGCCGTTGAATTTGTAGCCATGCAAATGCCGTTTGTTGGAACACTAATTGTAACGTTCATTGTTTCCACTGGAACTTTTTAAATTACATTTTAAATTGAGGCAAAACATTTTTCTCAATAAAAATAAATATATTAACGGTGCAAATATTTGTAATGTTTTTTATTTCTTTCGACGTATGTAATCTATGTAGGAAATAGTAATATGCGGAATCAATGAAATGAGAGTTGTCTTTAATAGAATTCGTTATTAACTTAATGTATTTTTCCAAAATATTTAGTGTGATATGAACAAAAGCGGGTGTTCGTGCAGTAGGCCGGAAAGATTTTATCTGTTGGCAATACAGAAAAAATGGCGCCCACCGGAAGTGTCCGAGCGCGCTGCTCGGCACGTTACTATTTTTTACTTTTTTGTTTTAAATGGCTTTTTCCCGGCAGCATTCGTCCGGAAATGCGTTTGCGTAGAATTGCCCCATGTTACTGAAAAGTGATAAGTACAATAAAGTTTATAAGCAATTTTGATTCTTGTAACTGATCGTGTTAAAGTGAGATATCGGACAAGCGGGTGGTGCTTAAATCGTTTCTGTCGTAGTAAAAGACGTGGCGAGTGTAACGCTAAATAGAATGTTTTTATTCATGAACCTTAAGCTTCCATTTTGTTTAGTAGGCCATTCGCAGCTGATTTACTGTTTATGCAATAAATTTTATGGAAATAGACAAGCAGAGTTCATGAGGCGTACGCTAATTAATTAGAAGCATTTTTATAGCAAATCTTATACCAATTTTAATTTCACAATCTTATAAATAGGTGACAGTAACTATTTTTAGTAGAATATAAAAAGAAATAGTAAGTAAAATGGCAGCTGCTTGTTGGGCTGATCTTGAAGACAGATAAGTGCTGTCTGTCCTTCCACAAAACAATTATTACGGTTAAGTCGTGTAGCGTAGATTAGAAGGAGATTTGCGCAACGTGCATTGTCGTAAGCTTTTGTCAATTTTAAGTATGACATTTTCAATATCTCTAATATCGATTTGTCTGTCTACCTTTTGAGGTCGTGATTGTGACTATTGACTAAAAATTTATTTTATATTGAATATCGCTTACTTATAATGTAATATTCTGTAGTAGCTCGACACGTGACCACACGTCGCCTGATATAAAGCTAGTGCATTCCATAAGTGGAAATCACCGTGAAATGTCAGGTAGCAGTCGCCTCCGCTATACCTACCCGTTTGAAGAGACTGATGACGGATGACAGACGGACTACTTTCTATATAATTGATCTCGTTATATACCTTTTTATTACGTACATAAATATTTTTTTTTTATGATGAGTAATTGAAATTATTTTTGGATATTACAATTTTAGCGGTACTCTGAAGCGGCTGGGGAGAATCGATGTAGAGATCTGGCTCGGAGCCTATCAGCGCCATCTAGTGTGATCTACGACCTCCAGAATAGATCTTAAGATTCCAAGGCCTTGTTAATTACTACTGTATTTTTAATTTACACTTATTTAATTTTCAAATTTAATCTCTTAGTGTCTATTTCGTGTAGAAACTTTGAATGAATAATAAAAAAAATCTATTAAATAATAAGAATTAATTATGTATAGTATAATGAAAATCAAGCATTTTATAAATGCCAAAAATAGTAAAAAAATTACTGTTAATTAATAAAATTAACCTAACCATATCATTCATATTACATAAAGCTCGATTACCACTCACTCACTCACTGACAGGGAGTTATGGAGCACTTGCCGGGGAGTCAGAGAGACGATTCCTTTTGATACGTATAGAGGGCGCCCCCGCGACCCCGGGAAAACCTCGACATGTTCCGAAAGTCCGTTCCGTCCGGTTCCGGAACGCGCTATCTCCGGAACGGAACGAGATAGGGCCAAAGTTCCGGAACAAAGGTTGTAGAAAATGCCCTCTAATTTCGAAATTCATAATTTGTTTTTTAAATTTTTTTCTTTTCGAAACTACCCAAAAATAACTTTCTCAACGCTCGCTAAGCGCGCCCAAAAAACTAGTTCTTTTAATTAAAACTGGAACAATAATAATCTAGAACATGCACTTACTTATATTAACTAACTACGGTCAATAGCATCTCGAATTCAATATTCCTAAGTATTCATGTGAAATACTAAGATTAAAATCTGACGTTTGACACAAAGCTCGGTTGCTGATCTTATCATAAGTCTATCTCTTTCCCCCGCTACTTCCGTCTCATCTTCTCTTCCCTGACTACGTCTAATTATTTATTTATGCTCACTTATCAGTAATCGACGCGCATGAGCGAAGCCCGGGACGAACCGCCCGATTTACGGCAGCCTACTAAAATTAACATGTAAATTTCACCTCTGAACATTGAAACTATAAATAGAGTTGTAGATATGAATTTTTTATTAAAATATATTCTTGTATTTCTCGATTTCCTGATTTGATGTTGATTTTTTTCTTTAATTAGGGGGTAAAAGTAATTAAGGCATATATTACACACAATTCCCTGAACCTAAACTAAGATGCTACAGAGATATTCTGCAGCTAACAGTCTTTCGCTATGCTGGCTTGAGAAGATGAATGTGCCGGTTGACAGTGCACACTCCTTTCGTTATACCTAGCTACTTCTAAACTGATACTGAAACCTATTAATAAATTTTACAAATATTTGTTTTGACCGCCTCGCAATCGAACCCTGGACCTCCGTCTAACAGAGGTCGTAGTCGGATAGGTATTATAGGAAAATGTAGAAAAGTTACTCAGCATTAGAGACTAGGAGTAAGTAGAAATGTTACTATAGTTTTTCTAATTCATTAAAATTACACAATTATAAGTCTAACTTTTTTTTTCAATTAACAAGTTTTTTTTGGGCGAACATATTTTAACTAAATTATAATATATTATGCGGCTTAGGCACTATCATGCTTACTTTGTTTATTTAAATCTGACACATTTCGTAAGCTTTGCATTTTGGATTTGTATTATAATAATAGAGAAATTTTAACAGATAAGAAAAAAATAAAAACTTGTATGTAAAAATTCATTTGAACGATATACTTACTTGTACACGAGTTTATTTTAGTATGAAACACCTTTGTGTTAATCTCTTTGTGCTGAACAATACTCTTTTATCCTTGCTTCTTAAAATAAAGATAATGTCGGCATGGAAGATGTTCGCTCTATTTTCACTAACAATAGTTTCGTATAATCCATCTACAATATCACTACTGTTACATTGTTTTGGATTACTTCAAATTGTTTAATCTGGTGACAATATTGTTATTTTGCCAACTGTACTCACTTTTAATACTTTTGTATGTCACATTTAAGTGTCTTAAATGATTTGTGGTAGAATCGAAAATAAGTTAGCCCGTAATTTTTTTTCATATAAACAATACAAAGTATCCTATAAGGCCTTAGGTTACCCTATAGGCCCAATTGGAACAAGAATATCTTTTTTTTTTATTTTGACACGACATGTGACCTCGACTGGCCTGATAGTAAGCGCAGCGGAGGTCCATGAGCACTGACGACTGGAGAACCGCTAACATAATTTACACCTAGATTAAAAAACAATTGGTGACCGTTGCCGAGATGACATAGACGTGGGTATGCAATTGATGAAATCGTGAGCGTATTAAAAAAAACCGGGCCAATACCAATCGAACGTAGGCATCTTAGTGCCTTTAATACAAACTTACTTAGTGTACTAAGCCTAGGCTAACCTTGGCATACTAAGTTAGTAAAAATATTAATAATAAAAACGCGTCATCCACTCGCACAATTAATGTTTAAATTACTTTAAATCACATATGGGCAACAACCGGCCCGCCGTAAGATATGATCCGGCCCGCGAGACATTTTGAAAAAACCCAATTAAAAAATATTACATTAGGTACTTATACTCACGGGAGTGACAGTGAGGCGGCAAAAAAAAATTATTATCACTACTTTAAAATGCACTAAGTACTTTTAAACGCGGCCCGCGGACGTATTTGCACGCTAAAGTTTGGCCCTCAACATGTCAAAGGTTGCCCATAGCGGCTTTAAATAAACAAAAGTAACTTAAATAGCGAAACATCGATAAAGGAGATTCTTGTTTGTGGCCCCTAGCGTCAATTGATACATACACATTGATACACATAAAAATAATAACTAATTTATTATAGTAAATAGATGATAGATTATATAAAAATTTAAATAAAGAGGCAATAAGGAACAAATCGACATATACGAGTATTTCATTAATTGATGTAACACAATACAATTTAGGATTCAAAGAAAAATGTCTCCTTTCTTCTCTTTTGCAAGAAATAATTTCTGTCCCAACAAGTCTTTATAATAAATTAAATAAATTAAATAACCTAAATATTTCAACCACCATTCGTATTTACATATTTCATTACTTTTGCGGTTAAAATCGCTTTATACCGACACACGCAACTACGTTTATTAACCGACAAACGGTCACCTTCCATCAATAAATTGTATAAAGGAAAAAAATATTAAATTAATGTGAATCGTGACGTCTCACTCGCTCCGAATACTCGTGGAAGGTGTAATTTGATTGAAAGGGCCAAAAAAGTCCAATAATCATATAATGAGAGGTAGAATAATTATGGGCTTAGAGGCAGGTGCTTTTCAGATATGCCTGCGCACGCGCCGCTGTAAACTACACACTTTTTTATAAGTTACGACTTTGGTATTCGGAAATATTTAAATGGTAATTTACACTTTAGGAGTAGCACGTTTGAGAAATTCGTGTTAAAAACTTGCAAAATTTCAACCTGTACCGATATACCTTTGTTATATGTACTTTACCTTTATCACATTCCAATGTAACATCCGGAAGTGACCTAGTCACGTTTCGAAATGAACTTAGGAATAGATGTGTATAGCGAGAAGAGTGTGCATTATCCACCTGCGCGATGCGGTCGGCATAGCGGAGACGACTATTTTCTGCATACATTTCGTAGCGGTTGTCTTTATGGATCAGGCGGAATGTTGTCATATGCCGTGCTACTATATAAAAACTGTTATAATTGTTCTAAAATGTCTTATTTTTCTAAAAATAAAATACAACAAAGTTTCTTTTATTTTCAGACCATAGAATGTCAAATTAGGAATTTTATTTTTCTTGAATTTTTATTAGAAGTGGCCAGTTTCTTCGGATTTCAATGTCCTCACCAGGAATAGGCGGACCTCACACAGCTTTAATAATGACCTTTAATATTAATGAAATAAATATATTTGGTGAAATATCTGACGTTGTAAAGAACCCTGTAAGGTGCACGTATGGGAAGTGGCTCCCAACAATTTCCTTTCTTTACGATCTGTTTCTATAATTCTCTTTAAGTTTTATTGCTTTCTTTAATTTTATAACATCAATCGTTATACGTTTTATAATTAATTTAAACAAAAGGTGCTTGTTCATTGATAGTTTGTTGGTTATTTTCAACTAATTTTAAGTATTAACTGATTTTAATTCAAAAATTGTCCACATATTATTAAATATCTAATAAAGGTTAATACAATTTTTCAAATTAACTTTTTTTATATATTTTGGTATATTAGTAATTGTAATCATTATATTATTATATGTTTTAAAATTAATCAGAAAAAAACTTAAAATAGTAGCTAAATATATAAAGACCTTAGACTTCGGCGGCCCAGAGGCAGAGCATGTTGTGGAGCCCTCAAATCGTTTCTGGTTAACTGTTGAAAGTTTTTATTAAGGTCAAGATAAAGAAGAGAGCAACTAAATAAGTTGGCTAACACAAAATTTAAAACAAAATGCAATTTTTTTTTTGTTTCTACTGAGACTTTATCGATTTAATTTAATTTTTTTTTTGTGATGTGGTGGCGATAGGCAACTGCCTATGTTGCCTATGCTTAAATCCGGCACTGCCACTTCCTACATGTTATTTAAAACATCTAAAAAGGTAGCCGATTAAAAAAACTATAGACTGTTATAGACTACCCCAATCTATTGTTATGTATATATCTAAATAGGTATAGACAGAGAAGTATGTTATATGAGTAAACGTAAAGATTTTACAGTTGCACGTTGGCGGGCTGTATATGAATTAGTGTAGCGAGGTAGCCGTTAAAGATTTAGTGCGGACGGGATACACTCTAATTGGACCGGGCTCGAACGATGGACCGGCCACAGGCTCACAACATTTAAATTTATTGTTTTCCATAATTGTTTTTGATGTGTAAGCTTAGAGATGAGCTTGTTTCGCGCCAACTTTATTGCTAAAATATACGAGTCGGTAGCTTCTATTTGTATTTAAAAAAATATATTATTACCTCACAGTACTGTAATAAGTGGTCAATCTCACGTTTCGGCCAAATTCAATTCGTACGAATCGTCCCCTAACCCGACTAAATACGAGTATTTAAATCAGGTATAAGGAGTACTAAATCTGTCTTTTATACACGCGCTGAGCTGGATTATTATAAAAAGTAGTATTTAAAAATTATGAGAATTAAAATGTAAAAACATTTCTTGAAGTGTAAAAACAGATTTTTATGTCTTGTAACAACATTAATCCTTGTAAGAAAATAAAAATAATAAAATGAATATTTAATTAACAAAGTAAGTATATTCTGACACCCCGTTATTCAAATACATCAAATTGAACGTTTTATCGATGAATAATCTCAACAAGTCGCCTGATGACTTTTAATAACAAATAAAAGACTACACGCGTTTAACATAAAGTCATTAATATGAATTATGATTTCTGTTCCTTTTATTTGGCCGAAATATTTCATAAATATAGCTTTTATTTGTTATTAAATTATTATTCTATAAATAAATAATTTTGTTATTTACATGATATTTTTAAATTTTCATACTAAATTATAATTTATCGATAAAGTTATATTAAACTTTAAGTCCAACACTATTGCATCCGTATATCATCTGAGAGTGAGTTACAAGCGGCTCCCGAACGAGTCGATAGTGTAAAATTGTGAGAACTAATTAATATTCAGTTCTTTAAGAAAATCAGTTAAAAATGTAATCAAATATCAAGGCTATGTTGTAATTTATAGTAAACCAGCTGTATTAGTTACAATTATTATTATTAAACATTAAAATATGCTTTCCCTTTCCATCACTAGGGAATCTTTTATTTAGAGACAAAAAACAATTATTCCCAATAAATTAATTACATGTAGGTACGAGTACTTTCATATATAACTATATAAGACTTCTATTTGAAAAAAAAATACTGCATATTGCACGTTGAGACCACTGCTCTCAAAAGTAATAGTTTTTTTTAATCTTTATCTAATTTGGGCCTCACGCTCACAATCGTGACGATGTCAGCCCCCATTGAAGCCTAAAATACAATAATTTCAAAAACTAAAACATAAAAATAAACCATAAAAATAAACCATAAATAAAAATAAAAAAAGAAGAAGAAAAACCATCAACCGATCTTTAAAAAAAAAGTACAAAATACAATTCTACGGGCTGGGACAACATACTATTTATTATATGTGCAAAAAAAAAGGTTTTTGATAAACGAAATTTATTTATTTTATTTTTACTTGATGAATGAACTGAATAACAAATTCACAAAAATTTTATAGTTTATCTTCAGTTGAAAATATTTACAATTATTTAAGTCCATTTAAGTAAATTTCCATATATTCTGGTCAACTAACTACGGGTAATTCGGGTTCAAACTTGAAAATTAAACAGAACTAAAGAAAATTAAACATTAATTAAATAAATTCAAAATTAATATATAACACATATAACGCGTAATATCCGTTATTTTTGTCAAAAAGAAGAAGCGAGACAAAAATGAAATGTTACAGTAATAAGTGGATCGTAAGGTTGCGCGTGCGCTATAAATCGGCTATGTCGATAAATTTGGCGGGTGTATAAATCGTCGTTTCAATTATACCCCGGAGTAGCAGCTGTCGACGCGGCCGCTACAACATACTGTATTTATTTTAATCGTGCTTTCTACATCAAACAGCTTCTTGGATATTTTATTGATATTTTTGAGTTACATTTCATTATTTATTTATTAATTAAGGACATATTCAAATTCTGAATTTGTTATTATTAAATAAGGAGGTGAGGTAAAAAAATCAATGCGCATATGAGTTTAGATGGGAGTTAGTTGAGATGGGAATCGAAGCCACGTCGTACTTTTTACGGACGGATGCTCTGCTCTACACACAGGCGTCGACTTTTTTTATTTACTTTTTTCTTTTTAATTATAATAATTAACATTTACACTTTAAACATTTTTTTTATGGCATTGTAACAATTTGCCAGTGTCAAATTAAATATTTACGTTAGAGGTTTGGAGGAAAAATGAAAATTTAAGTTTTCCTATTTTGTTCACGAACACTTAATAGATAATTATCTACAACCATTATCAACACATTAACACTCGAAGAAACACAAGTTTAGGATAATAATTTAAAACAGATACATATCATACTCGTATCTCCATACCTAATCACAATTTTTATTTACATTTTAAATAATTGTTTTTTTTACAAATTTTTAACGTAGCATTACGTCTGAAAGTGCAGGCGCCGCGTGCTCAAAATGTTATAGCTTATAACACTCTCTAACTATGCGTAACTAATATCCTAAACATCACTAAAGGAGGTAACTTTTTAAAAATAAAAAATGTCATAAATCTGATTTACATCTGTTGATTTTAAAGTTTTTATGTAACTCGTCCTTTGAAACCCTTTTGGTTCATTTTGAACGATCCGCCTCAGAAAGCTAATTAACTGGTAAATATTCGTTGACATGACTGATTACTCCAATTTAAATGCAGCAAAACGCAACAAAAATACTTTTTAAACGATTTTATTTTTAACTCGTTGTATTTTTTCTACCATATGTAACTAATTAGGAATTGGTACTAAGGAAACCTACATAACATACGGGAATTTTTAATTTCGTTTATTCAGTGGGAAAAAAACTTTTAATCCTCAAAATATATACCCATAGTTTGAATTTTATTCGTCCCAGAAGTAAATATATTTAGGCAATTCGGCGTAACTCGCGTGTGGCGGCCACCCGGTGGCGTCCGTTTCGCACAATTGCCACTCAATTCTTTCTTTTGCTCTGAACGCCACATCTCTCTCTCGCCTGTCTTCGATGCCTCTTAAATTACTCTTATTTTTATGCAGTAGTTAAAAAAGGGCGCCTTTACATATGTAATTGGTAGAAAAATTTGAATAATTGTAAAATATTTTCTTTTACAAAGATCTCGACTGTCATAGTTAGCCTCACAATTCACACGAACTGATAAAAGTAAATAGAAATAAACAGCGACGTCAAGAAAGAAGGCTAGGTGTTTCTTGTCTCGTATAATGAGCTCAAATATAAAGCGAACGATCGCGGTAAAAAGTCAACTAGAACAGACGGCACGCGATATTTAAGGCGATGCATTCGTTCACTTACGATTTAATTAAATGTACATTATGTACATTGTTTCTTGTTTTAAGTTTTGAACATAACACTTCAATTCAGTTTTTACCCTCAACATTATTATCGCACACAAGAATAAAATGCACACAAAAATTGTTTATCTTAATTTTGTTATAATTATTATCTGTGTGTTTAATGATTGTTTTGTCCTTGTCGTAACATCCATAAGACAAGGTAGTTAAGGGTCAGGATGTCATTGCATGTATGCAACTTTTTATTATTACATAAACTCAAAAACTGCAAAATCTAAACATCTGAAAAAAAAAATTAAAATAAAATAAAGGAAATTATTCGCACAAAGAGCCCCTTAAACATATCAAAGTCAAAGCCACTAATAAGAAATTTGCCAATTGAAATAATGTTTTTACACATGACTGACTTTTTCCTCTACGAACAATTACTATCTTATTTAGCTATGAATAAGATACTGCTTACAGTCTTATTTTGGAATAAACATAATTTGTTTAAGTAATACACATTGTCGGTGTCATCAATACATTAGTGAATCCTTTGTCTGACTCAGCTAAATAAATATTTTTTTTTTGTAAAAATAAGTAGATTTAAGTAATAGTTAGAAGTTACATTAATTTTTTCTGTTTATTAAGGTTTAAGGTATGATAAAAGTAACTTAAAATAAAAGTAACTAAACTAAATAAAATTAAATAAAAAAAGTATTACACATGAAAGTGGTATTACCACTACCCCAGGATGGCAGACCGGGCTAATAACCATCATCAGTTTGCCTATCACTCTTATCTCATCACTGTATCATGTTTATCAAAATTTAAACAATTAATTAATAAATAGGCACCGTTAGAATTTGTTAATGCATTCAGGAGCTACGACGTCACAAACGGACAAAGGTTCCAGCTATTAAAAATAGCCCCTTTCTTTTAAGTAAAATAACATCATTAAAGAAAACATGGGAGCTCATTATCTGTATTTTAACACAAATATTGATAATTATTGCAATTAACTCTTTAAAAAAACTTACATCGCATAATAGTGTGATCAATTTCAATAGAGTCATTATTGCTTCGTTTTTGCTCAATAATGGGTGTATAGCGTTTTTTGTCGCGTAATTGCTTGCTAATACTAGGCGTTTGTCGTGGCTACTAGCGTACAATTCATGTGACAGCTGTTCTAATTTACGCGATCTTTATCTATTGATTTATCGCTATTTTTTATAAAAATTCTAAACTACGTTATCCACCTACAAAATTGTTGAGTCTTTTTTATAGTAACTCGCCTGAAACTGCTAACACAGAGAAATGCTTTTTGTTTGAGAAGACGAATGTGGACCATGCAATTGATAGGGTTTTGTTGTACCCGATCACTTCACGAATGTTCACTAGAACGTGGTGGTACTACCCCAGGCCAGTAATAACCAAACGATCATCAATCAGAAATTAAAATTTTAATATTATCCTATTTAATATTTTTTTTCCTAATTGTTTAATAATTTTATTTTATTTGTATAATTTATTAATTTTATAAATTGTGTGTATATTTTTAAGATAATTTTGCATGTCGGGAGACAGACCACTTAAATAATGCTCCCGCAAATAAATTTCATTTCATTTAATTTCATTTCTATGGATTAAATTAACATTATAATTAATTAATACATTCAGCTACTAACGTATTAATTATCAGCTATGAATAATAAAATTAATTCTTAATGTCATAATATAAACACTATTAAAAAGATTGATTTACAAGTTCATTGTCACCATAATTAATATTAATACGTAGCATTTATTTCTCTTATTATTGTAGTTAATTGACAAGTTAGTTATGAGCTTTCTAGTTAAAGAAAATTTATACAGTCTTTTCCACAGATGCATTGTGATGGTAATATTATTTTCCCATTTGAGCGGTTTTATGCGTTTGCTGAGGGAGCAGATGTGGAGATAGCTTAATAACTGCTGCAACCGCAACGATACCCGATCTAGAAACGTAACGTAATTATTCGCACGCACTTACCTTAGAGAGTATATCGCAAAATTAACGTATATAAAACTTTATAATTTTAAATCGCGTTCTCTGGATAAAATCCATATGCAATGCATACCTTACCATATATACATATACCATATTTTTATTATAGTTGTTTGTTTCCTGAAAATAAATAAATAAATAAAAATCTAAATAAGCCTCTCCAGTTTCGAGAGATATGAAATAATTATAACTATGCTACTTATTAGTGCATTTTTCAATTTAAAACAAGATACTTAATAAAAAAGATAAGCTTTATTTTCACTTGTTCGGTTAATTATAATTTAAATATAGTATCCTGACCCTTAGTTAGGATACCGTGCTCTATTTGCACCAGGTCGCGGACCACGGAAAATATATATTTAAAAAAAAACCCCCAAGAAAAAGAATAAGAAAAACTTAGCGTGGTAACAGAACTAAAGCGTGTTTCTTTACACTCACAGAACTGAAACTCCCTGATCAACAGAACTAGTGGGAATGAAGGAAAAAATAATATAAGTATCGCTAGATATTTTACAAACAATTGCGTATAACTGTCGTAGTAGAAAACGTGCCTTTTGTATGATTTTTTAAAATTCCCAAGCAGTGTGCATTGTGCACGCATTTAGCGATAAAAATCGTGTGCGTTTTGAATTTTAAATATATTATCTCAATATAAATTATTTTTTTAATAACATGATTTTATTATGTAATTTATAAGAGTATTAAAAAAGTCGTAAATGATAATCTTTCTTGTATTATCAATAAAAAAACCCACTATATCTGCACTAAGCTAAAAGTATAAAGTTTGCTATTTTATGCTACATATATATAATGTTTTAAACAACAAAAACCTAACATGAAAATAACCGAACATTTTTCTCATCCAAAGTAATATTTCCAAGTCAGATCATCTAACTAACAATCTCATTATCTGGTATTCAAGCCAATTAATAGGTACCTGCTTACCTACTAGTGGTGAATATCGCGTGATAGAACAACATTAGGTAACATCCTGTAATATGTCATAGTAGCTACGAGTATATAGGAAATGTCTGTAGTTAATTTTGAAAACAGGGAAACTCGGCCATGTTGTTCCATACCTATATTCTAGAATTTGCGATTTTATTTATCTATTTTATACTTTATATCGTAAACATTATCATATCGAAATATACATTAAAACACAAATATTTATATTTTATATTGAGATTAAAGAATATATATAAAAACCCAAAAGGTAACTATTTAACAAAATTAATATATAAAAAAAAAAATATTTGCCCAAGTGGTTAGACGCTTATCAAGCCGGCATAGTGGAAGTGAATGCAGTCTGCACATCTTCTGTGGAAGCAGTTGTTTTCGCTCTAGCGCGGAGTGCTGTTACATGCCCAATAGCTGAAAACGTGAGTTTGTTTAAAAAAAAGATTTCATACAATTGAAATTTCTGTATCTACCTATATAATATGCTATAAAGTCGAATCACTTTGCTGCTTACAAAGACAATAAACCATGCTGATATCTTCAACATTCTAAAACAATGTTACAAGTTGTCATGTTTACATAATAACTCGGAGTTATAACTTTAAAACTTCAGTAGATATGACTAATAAAAACCTACCTTTATTTGTGTACCTACGCACTGAAATTTTTTGCATTATATTTACATACTTACTTAGCTTACGCCAGGGATGCACAGACCGCGGCCCGCGGGCCGCATGCGGCCCGCCGGTCGAATACTGGTGGCCCGCCGACAGCAAAAATAATACTCTCGTACATTCGAAAAATATTATATTCTATTCCAGAATAAAACAAAAAAAAAATGTTCGAAATTATCGACATTCAAAACGATCAAGATTTACGCAACAAATTCAACGAAGGAGACTTGCTGAACTTTTACCGCTGCATTGATAAAAATACGTACAAAGAGTTGCGCATAAACGCTCTGAAAAGTGCCAGCTTATTTGGTTCTACCTATATGTGTGAACAAACCTTTTCAATACTAAATAATAATAAAACAAAAAATCGGAACCGCCTTGCAAATGAAAGTTTGGAAGCAGTTTTACGTGTTGCTACAAGTAAATTTGAGCCAAATATAAAAAAGATTGTAAGCACTATGCAGTGCCACGCTTTAAATTAATAGATTCTTTTTCAATTTTAATACATTATTATCAATACTTTATTGTCTTTAATTACCTATACTTCTGGCGGCCCGCCATCAGTTCATGATTTGCCCGAGTGGCCCCTAGTCTTAATAAGTCTGTGCATCCCTGGCTTACGCCTTGTTCCCACCAGGGTAGGCAGAAACTATGGAGCGCCAGCGACTCCTCTCTCTACATACCACTTTCGCTTCGATCACATCCATTACTCCCCTCATGCATGCACGTCGGTTGAGGGTGCTCCTCATCTGACCCTTTCTCAGCAGTTGACCGATCTGACTGAGAAAGGTCTTCCTAGGGCGCCCCCTTCCGATACTGCCATCCACTTTCGCACAATAGATCTTTTTAGTTAATCTCCTTTCATCCATCCTTTCCAAATGACTTTATTTATTTATATATACACAACATAAACCAGTTTTGCGATTTAATCCTAAATTTTAATGATTTTTTGTTTACCTAGAACCTTTTTAGAGCGGCCGTAGTCTAGCGGTAGAAGTCGTGAACTAACGCTCAATAATATGTACCTGTTCAAATCTCGCTAAATTCATTGCATTCTGAGGAAGAATACGCTACATTTGTCTAAAAATAATAGGAGAAATAGGAAATCATTTATAAAGTTAAAAATATTGCATTTATTATATTAACTATTAACATTTACTATTACTATATTACTATTAACATTTTTGCCCGGCCGTAATCTAGCGGTAAGATGCGTGAATTCACGATCGATGAGATCTGTGTTCGAACCCCGTTAAACTTTGTTTAAAGTAGTGCCACCACTTTCGAATGTAACACCCGTGAAGTGATCTTGTCGCGTTTCGGGAATAGTTTGAAACTAGCCAGGTATAGCGAGAGGAGTGTACACTGTCAATCTAGATGGTGTATACTCGTCTCCTCAGGCCGGCATAGCGGAGGCGACTGCTGCCCGTAGAGATTTCTCTATAGTAGCAGTTATTTCCGTTCATGGATCCCACTGTAGCTTTACATCAGGCGGAGTGTTGTCATATGCAGAGTTAACAAAAGTAAAATATAAATAAAATCAAATAAGAATAATAATATATTATGTATCAATTTAATTAACACCAAAGATACGTAACAATAATTACCTATACTATATTATTATGTATACCTATATACGTATAGGTAGGTATGTATACCATACCGTCTTGTAGGAAGGAGGAGGTAATTAAGCTGACATAATAGCTAGTTATTAAGCAATGTTGAACATATCACTCAGACTACAACATTCTACGGACATATAGCATTTACCACTATAGTCGTAGTTTGATATACCTACCTACTTATATACTCGTATACGTACAAAGCTATTTGACAACCTAGTAAAGAAATGTATGAATAGTAAATGTATTAATAAAAATATTCAATTTTACAAAAATTACGTAATAGTTTATATTCATCGTTCATGAAAAAATAAATTAATAATTCTACACAAAATAAACATGTACGTAATTTTTTTAGTATTTCATTATCTTTATCATAGACGTTTTTTGTCATAGAGCCAACTGTTGAAATATTATTAAAGAAAAAAACACATTATCCAAACTCAAACCCAAGTCAAGAATTTGAATTTTTCAATAGGACCCTAACACTGATAAAACAATATCAAAACATTGTATCTACATACTGGAATATGTATTTATTAAAATAGGTTGTGAAAAGTATGAAAATTGTATAAAAAATGAACATAAACAAAAGATTTCTAAATGACCTAATTTTCTGTATTCATTAATCGCAATAGTCTAAATCTGTCGCCATCTGCACTAATGTTAATGCATTTTATATTGGCGCAATTGGCAGGCCGCCGGCGGAGTATGCAACTCGCGGTACGAGTGGGCTGATTTCTCTGGAACACATTACTGAATAAACTCTACTTAACAATCTACGCAGTGTCAAATAGTACTCAATGCCCACGGAGGCATCTAGACTTTCTTTTGTAATCTTACGCAATAATGTACGAGAGATATATAACTTTGTGGGCAGCAGGTCTAAGAATGCAGTTCTTGTTTACTAGAATAATTGTCTAACATAAATACTAAGATGTCTATGATATCTTGGGCCGTATAATGTTTATATTAGATTCGTAGAAACGTAGAATTCTAGTGTTTATATTATTATTAAGACTGCCTTATAGACATTTCAGCATCTCCCGCGCCGAACACAGTGTTTTGGAATAACTCCGTTTTCCTCCTCCTTTTTTGTTGCCACCTTTTTGTTTAGTCATGAGGAAAGAAATGTGCAAGCTCTAGCTTTACATCAGGAGTAGTGTTGTCATAGGCCCGAGCTACACTAAAAAAAAAGAAATATATTGTTTTCTTGAATAAATGTAATGACCATAAACATGCCATAGTGTTTGTTTATAAATGCGACAAACCTCTGGATGTATCTAGAATAATGTACCAATTAATTGAATTAGAAATATTTGATTAAAAAATAATTTTATCTGATAAAGATATCATAAGATATATTATTATGTTGTCAGTAGGTTGTTAACTGTCAATAAGCCATGCTGTTATAAATATCTAAACTTAATTGCAAAATGTCTTTATCAATATTTAATCGCAATTGACAATTCATAAAAAGATTGCCGTTTTACAGCCGATCCAATTACCTGAATATTTTATCTATCATTCGTTACGATAGATAATCTGTTTTGAATTATTACAAATTCTATCAACCGCAGTTGGACAAGCTTAAGTTGTCCATAAAAATGAGTCATTTTGGTAAAAAAAAAATGCGATTCGACTCAGTTTCATCATTTCAGGCTCGTTCAGCAAAACCTGGTCAAATTAACTTGAATATTTGATTTTATAATAAACTGTTTTGAAAAAAAATCGAGCTAATTAGCCAGTTTAAGGTCACACGCATCGCCAGTGAAGAGTGAGTTGAAATCGCGCATTAAGACCCACATGTCGGCGGCGAGTTTACCAGAATAAGATGAATAAGTCATTGTGTAGTGTCGGTAGATGACGCTGGATTCGTGGAAGCAATGCAGACGTGCGGGAAGCGACTAAAGGACGGCTGACCCCGGAGTTAACTTGCGTACTGCATCTTATACGTACAATGTTTCTTTTTATGTCCTTATTCATGCATTTTAATAAAAATATCATGTTTAACTTATTTCCTATTAAATTTGGACATATTAAATTGTAGATTTGTTTAAGATAAAACAGAAAAATTTCGATAGGGTCACGTAAAGTGCCAGTGGCTGTGTAATTGAATAGTCAGAATATCCCCGCGCATAGCCATGGGTCCGATCTCCTTAGGCTGTTATGTATGTGTTAATTTTTTTCTATTCAATTTTCATCATATTTTGATGAAAAAATGCATTACAATTTCATGTACAAGTACAAATGCAATACAATTGCGGGTACGAGTTAGACTACAACTTCTTTAAAGATGCCATCATAACAGTACAAAATTACTACGGACACACAAAAATTGTAAAGGAAGCTTAAAGGTGGGTCTGGTAATGTACCGATCCATTGCCAGTGCTTACCCCCGTGGGATAAAGAACTATACATATACGATATTTGTGTATCCGAATTAGCGTTAAGTTTGTCTGTGTGCTAGTTTACACTAGCTGCAAGCTAATGATAAATAAATAATAAATATTGTTGCCATTCTTAACTTCTAAACATGTTCATAGTAAATGTAGTTGTAATACGTAATGTAGTATTTAATTAATTCAAAATTTTCAAGGTTAAACGAGGACAGTGCACTTTATGAATAAGAATTATAACTTGGAAGGGGAAAATGTCCACCTAAGGGACATTGATTATGATGCTGTGTACGTAACAGCTACGCATGTCGCGGCAAACGACAAACGAATGCATATTTTTTGCATAAAACTATTGTGGGTACTGCACTTTATGACAGCGGCTGTTCTTTACATTAACTTAGTTAGCATTCTAACAAAGTACCAAGTTTCTTTTTCACCGCAGTTAAATGTCACGATCAAACCATAAATATGACAAGACAAAACAATTTAATAATCATAAAAAGCATTTTAATGTTGAATGAGTACACTTTTATGAGACATTAATTAGTGTTTTAAATTGTAACAATGTCTCGGGGAAATGTACAAACTTTGTCTTAAAGATTTTGTTAAATATTTAGTGCAATATGTTTTCTATAGATATAAAGACTGATGCGAGGCGGGAATCGAATCCACGTCCTCTGCTATGTGTGCAGTCCTTCCAACTGCTGCATTGATTTATATTTAATAGTGTTAAGCTAGAATGCGGCCTAAAATCGAAGATGGCAGCTGCAATAGAGTAGCAGTCACTTCCCTTATTACTACCAGCTTCGTCTTTCGCCATCGCGCTTACTAACCATAGAGAAAGTATGATGATGTATACAAATTTACAATCTAAATAATAATTTTTGTTGTTACAGGTAAACAGGCCGTTAACAATGAAGAAAGAAGGTATCCAAACAAGGAATAGGAAGCTCAGCAGCAAAAGTAAGAAGAAGAAAGGCGGCATGGGCATGGGGGGCGGGGGAGCTTGTGCACTGGCACTCGGAGGTGTCATGGGTGACATGATTAAACCTCTCGGTGATGCCAGCAAAGGTTTTGGTGGATCCGCCTTCCCCTCAGCTATGGACTTCGGTAAATAAATACCTCAATCCAAATTATATTCAAAATTTAGTTTAGTGTTAAAGTCCATAGAGTTTTAATTTTTTGTTAATTTTTATGCCCCCTCTCTCTCTCTCTCTCTCGCTCCCTCGACCATTGCTTTTTTATTTAAGGTTTTAAGAAGAAATAATAAAACTAAATACATAAATTCTGCCAATTATTATCCCAGTCAAGTGGTAATATCCCAATAAACTCAACAAAATATATAATTGCAGGTCAACATCAAGTAGGATTAGTTCATCCAGCAGCGGCACATATGTCGCACTGGTATGGAGCACCTCATCAAGGGTTCGCACCACCCCCCACATCACACAATCCTTATCATCATCATCACCTCGCGCAACTAAACTCTATGGTAAGTTCAATTTGCAATAGTTTTTTGTTAGATAATTGACTTGTTTTTATTGGGCTTTATTTATATTTCGAAGTATCCAGATATAAGGAGAGGATTCTGCACTGTCAACCTGGATACATAGTGCACTTTCCTCTCCTCAAACCGACATGATGATGCTGCTAACAGAAATTTCTTTATGATAATAGTTGTACCTGTACCCTAATAATGGGGGGCGATTCGTACGAAATTATTTAACTAACTAACAAAAGTAGCCAGGTATACCGAGAGGAGCGTACACTGTCAATGTAGATGGTGGATACTCGTCTCCTCAGGCCGGCGTAGCGGCGGCGACTGCTGCCCGTAGAGATTTCTCCATAGTAGCAGTTGTTTCCGTTCATGGACGCTTTACACCAGACGAGTGTTGTCATATGCCGAGCTACTCGTACAATAAAAAAATAACGATGAAAATAGAGGGATAGGTCATAGAGATCGTTCTTCGACCTTACACAGTTCTGACCAACCCACTCGCTTTTTTAAGCACGGTACAACAGTTCGAAAGGCAAAATTCTTCGAACCGAAAGTTTGTCAATTAATCATTAGATAATAATGAAAGGAAGTTTTTGAATTGAATGTGATCGATAATATTTATATAATTGTTACAGACTGGTTGGAGGAGTGAGTATACGTGATAAGTCAAGCAATGCCCAATGAGCCACTGTTCGTCGACGCCCGAAACTACAAAAAGTGACGTAGCTAATAAAAATGTAGTTCTAAAAAAAATGAAATATATCGAAACGATGGAAAGTTTCTTAGCTGTGATTACGTTTTAACTTTTAGTTCACTATGGTTAACTGCACTTAATTCACATGCAATTTAAGACTGTATACAAAGAATTGAATTTTGTGACTTTGTATAAATTTTGCAACTTTGCCTTGAAGATGACCGGTGGAAGACTTGAACCAGTGATTATTTGACTTTTGGGAATCGTTTATGAAATAATTTAAAAAATAATAAACTAGTTGAATTGTACAGTATTATGAACGTAGTTAATAAGATCAGTTATAATTGTCGATTTAGATGATTTATATAAGTATTGTTCGACAAATGTTGTGTATTTTGTACATATCTATTAAGTTATATTCCGTTCCTGTATAAATAGTTATTATTTTTTATTTAATTAAATCGGTTGGTTCGCTAGAGGAATTGTGATGTGTTCAGAAAGTATTCGAAAGTTTCAATTCATTTTTTGTACATTTTATTAGTGTAGTTATTATTGAAATGCAATAGTAATTTATGTAATAGAGTAATTGAATGCATATTGTAAATATTAGACTATACTATGTCGACGTTGCATCATCCAGAACTGATTTAGGCAATATGTCGTCGTGTATTCTTCGACGATGACTAACATCATTCTACAGGATACATTTTATTTCTTTGGACCACCAAATTGATTTTAAATTATTTTTAAAACTTTATATTTGTAATTTATTTTTTTATAAATTATTGAATTGTAAAATACATTTGTATATCAAATAATTATTAAAAATTAAGATTTAAAAGTGGCCATAAATTGAAAATATTTGATTTTGTGAATAAAGATTTTAATGAAACATATTTTTCGAACAAGCATATCACCTAAATATGCCTCACCTAGTTATTATTATTATTTAAAATCATTTTAAATTTATTATTGTAAAAACTCAATATATTTTATTGTTTAAGTATAGCCAAAGAATTCACAAATATTATAAACATTATTTGCTCAATTCTTTATTAATCTTTATTCAAAAAATCAATATTCTTCATTTGTACATAAAATATGTAAATGAAACGAAATTATAGATTTTTAAAATCCAATAAAACTTATGTAAATTAGTGGTCACAAAACATCCCATAATGATATCCTGTACCTAAAGTTTTTAGTTTATATTAATTCGAAAAACATTGTGAAATTGTGTATTTTAATGAAAAATGTGAATAAATTATCAATATTGATATTAGAAAATTCGTATTTATTTCTCCCACAATAATTAACTTAAACCAATTTCAAAAACTCCTGACATTATCTTAATCTCGGTACGAAGGAGGGAGAAGTTCTTGAATTAAAAATAAATTTCGTTGTCCATTCAATTACCTATTACGTCGTCTCCGACATAAGTCACCGGATCAACTTCGCTATTCTACAGAAAAAGTCCTCCAAAACTCGGGCTTATCTCGTGGCAAATTGAAAATGCAACCGCCCGTGTGATTGTGACGCAACGGGGACGCGTCCGCTCCGACATATGGACCTATTCAATTTTAATCGCATTTCAGAAGAATGGCTATCCGATATAAAATGCTCCCCAGAGCTCGCTCTATGTTGAATGTTGATAGAAGTTATTTAATAAGTCGCTTTTATTTGCGGTTTACTTATGGGGATTTTAAGGGTAGAATTGTCGGTATTAAAAAACTGTTTGCAATTGATCTTTTTAGGGTCGACTTATGTTGCAGATACTTGATTAATCAACTGTGAAATTATATTAACGATAAGATATTTTTGACGATCTTTGACCAAATAAAGTGTAAGGGTCTCCAGGAAAACTCGGCTCTTTATAGAAATGGTAACAAATGGTATCTAACTTTCTTATTTATATTTTAAATACATTTTAAAGTGTTTATGCGATGGCATCTGTGATATATTATTTGCGGGCGCGGGAAAAAATGTCGCACGCCAAAAAGCACGCCATCACTCTAGCTGATTTATTGCACGTAGCAACACCGCGGAATATTCCAACGGGTACACACACGACCCACGGAATGCCGACTGCTGCCCCCCGAGGTGACAAACTTCACACTTTCGTGACTTATTACCAGCTTTAATGCAGGTATGTTATTTTTTTATATAAAATACAATTATATTTCTTTCAATGTATGAAATAAAATATTTACTTTTTGTATGGATAATAATAATAAACATAACACCTACATATTAGGCCCTGACTCCATGGACACCAATCCTGTGCCCACACCCTTCCTATCCTTTTTCGAATCCAAGAGTTCACGTAATATACTGCCATGGTAACCACTGTGCTATTAAGTCCACATTACGTGTAACTTTAATATTACTCTCGTAACCTAGCGACAAACTAAAACTTTTTTTTATTGTATGTGACACTCCGCCCAATGTCAATTAAGCTAGAATACGGTCCATGAACGGAAACAACCGCTACAATGGTCCATTCAGCTTCAGTAGACGAATATGCACCATCCAGGTTGACAATGCATACCCTCGTTATATCTAATTTCCACTAGTAATAATAATAATAATTTATTTTAATAAAATTCAACTTAGCCTAAAACAAAAGAAACAAATTAAAAACTATAACAAAAACAAACTTTACAATAAAAACCTTAATTTCTATTTTAATTCATCCATGCAAAAAGTAATAATCAAACATAAAAAAACAAATACAATAGGATAATACATGAAAACATTTTTTGGAATACAATAATTATAATCGTTCATTATTTATTAGTGTTTAATATATTGAAAAATAAATCAGCGGCTACAGGTAATTGGAGTAAAAATTGAACTCCGCACTTGTTGAACTGTATGCTCATAACTAGTATAGCTCACTTCATCGGTTCATGTTACGTTTGAAAGTGGTCGTATTACCCCAAGACGGCAGCCTGGGCTAATATCCATCATCAACCCGCCTAACACTCTCTATTAATACCTATATTATACCACAAGCACTGAGCGACCAAAGTACATACTTACATTAGTACCGGTCAGAAGTTAACGAGATTTGAACACGGGTCTCATCAATTGTAGAACCTCAAGACCACGACCGAAATAACCACTAGATATCTGAAAATAATTCAATCATGTCCATCCAATAAACAATAATAGTAAAATCAATCCCTATATTTTTTACACTTATCTACGGCAAAACTTTGTATGGACAAACTCATATTGTCCAGCGAATCGTGAATAAAGGATCGTACACAAGAACAGAATATCCCTGGATCAATCTGTAAGACTTATTTCTTATCTCACTGACCCCTGACCGATCCTACTAAGTCTCACATCAACTTTGAACGACCGAAGTGCTTTGACATTTTTATTGACTCGGTAGTTAATTCCAATTCGTGTTTGTTGAATTTCTCGGGAACTAAAATGAGAGTCCGATCTGTATTTAATTAAGTTTGTCATCACCTTCATTCTTGGAATTTCTAACTCAAGAGTTTAGTTTTTATCGTTAAGTTTTACGAGTATTTAGATACTAGCTGTTGGCTGTTGCCTTGTCTAGTTTAAACGAAGTGTAAATGTAGAGTTACTTATACTGTTCCTCATATTAAATAGTGGTAGGCAGACTGATGCTGGTTTTAGTCCACTTTACCATTGTTTTCAAGTGTATCAGGATGTCGCGTATCAGTATTAGTTTGAACACAACATGTTTAGTAACAAACATACAATTTTTGACATTTATAATATTACTAATAATTAAAACCATCACTAGATGACCGTCGACTATGACTCTGATTATAGTACATACGAATCAATGCACGTAATGGTTGGTCAAGTGTGAATGCTTCCTAGCGATGTGGAATGAATGGAGTATAGTGTCCACTTTCACGGGGAATTTGACTTTTATTACGTGTATCTATAACGACTTTAATACGAAAAAAGGTTATCTTTGTTTACATATTGATCTTGAAAAGGATCATGTGATTTATTTACTCTTTTTTACCCTTATAAAATATATTCCTTGTGTCCGATGTAGAATAATAATGTAGAAAAATTTCTAAACAAATTATTTCTTAACAAAAATTATAATTCATAAAAATAAAAATGATAACAAATTAATTAAAAAATAATTAACTAGTTCTAATATTTATTTTATATATTTAAATAATTTTAGAATTGTAGGCAGACTGATGACGATTATTTGCCCAGTCTGCCGTCCTGAAGTAACACAACTAACACAACAGTAACACTCAAGAAAAAGTATCGGGATAAACCGATATAGCGGAGGCGGCTGGGGTCTGCAAGCATTACACGTGGCAGCACTTATTTTTCGCACATGTGCTCACATGCCGAGCTACTATAAAAATTTAAATTAGTACACAAACCTGATTTATTTATTTATTAAAAAAAAAGAGATTCTAATAAAACATTTAAAATTATGTTTGCGAATTATTGATATATACAGCATCGACAATTAAAAAAAGACACACAAAGAAATGAATAATGAAAAGGTAATAAAAATTACATAAAATTGGTAAATGAAATGAAATAGAATAGCAAATTAAAATGAAATGAAATAGAATAATAAATTAAAATGAAATGAAATATAAGAATAAAAGTTATTAATATTAAAACCTGATGAATATAAAAAAATTGTAGCAGCTCAAATAAAATCTTACGACAACCGAAATATAATGTAAGTTATATGTCTCATAATCCCTTATTTACGTCATCGTCTCATCATAATAAACAAAGTGTAAGTATTGAGTGTCTGTAACTTAATAACTTTGAAGACACCTGCCCGCCCCGGACTCCCTCACACATTAATATTATAATATATACAAGAAGGGGCTTAATGCATTCGGCAGACGAACAACGGTAATTATATTTTGGTGGTAAACGTATTGAATATTAAGGAGAATGTAATTCAGTTTTTGTTACAGAAAAAGTATGCTAATTACGATACGTAACGGACTTTACTTCGAGCAGGTGAACAAGAAACAAAGTTGTTTTATTGACAAAATAATAGTCGAGCTTGGAAAAATGAATGACTGTACTAGAAGCTATTGCCAACTTTTAAGGACATAGTTCTAGGATTTTTTGTTTTTTAAATTTAGCAGAGGAAACAAAACCTATACAGCTACGTCTTCAGTATTATATTTTCTTCTTTTGTACATCGAATTGCAAGTTTTACAATTTAATGCTTTCTTGGAGTGTTAGACAGCATTTTACTCAGAAACTTCGGTATGAGCGTGTTCACGGTGAGATGCCATGCTTTTTATTATTTTCTCGTTCATTAAAGGCAAAGGGAACGTTAGCCATGCAGCATAGTCTTCAGTAATAATTAATCTTTTCTTAAGACTTAACCTAGTAACTCTACATCTTTTACCAAAATTACATGTTTCAGTTGTAAGTTGTAAGCATTTACCATATTCACGCACGTTCAAATACACTTAATGGATAATAATCCACCATTAACACTCAAAGCAACACTTTAGGAAAATAATTTATGAACGACAACGTCTTATCTTTAGAGACCTCCCAAAAACCTTTTATCTTCTATCTTCTTTATCTTTCTAAGCACTTTATAGAAATAATAATAAGAAAAATAAAATTGTAGAAAAAAATTAATTTTCTTTTTTTTCTTAACAATTACCTATTACTACTATTTAATGAATAAAATCTATTTAAAATAATATAAAACAAGTAAACTTTATAACTTATCCAAGGTTATGTATGTTGGTACACCTTTTTCTATAATATATTCCAGTTAACGTTAAGTAGAGTGTAAAACCCATCGATGCTCGTAATAAACCAAAGTTTTCAGCTGCCGTATGCATGTTTATAGGGTTTACATTACCCCAGTACAATATGTGACGCTGGCGAGTTGCAATAGACGAGACCTTACAACAATCTCGACCGGTACCAATGTCTCTTTGTTATAAGTCCTTTCCTTAAAAGTTAATAGATAAAACCACGAAATATTAGATCCTCTTTGAAGATATCTTGTTAACACGAATTGGTAACGAGTTATTTAAGGTAGGTTAAGGAATTAATGTTAAGACGAGACTGACATTGTCGCAAATGACAAAGGTCTCTTTTAATACCAAGAATTTAGTATTAAATTTTTTATTTATTTATTTTATTTAAGCGGACGACGAAATAACAGTGGGGTAGCACTGAAAATAAGCTTTAAACCAAACAAACAAGAAGTGTATTTAAAAATTTATAGATTGACTCATTGACTAACGGAGCAAACCTCATACATTTGACATGATAAAGGCGTAGGCCGTTTCAAACGATTTGACAATGTCAATCTCGGCTTACGTCAAGTCAAATAACAACTAACAGAGAACCTAAATTTGGCTGTGGCCATATTTTCTCTCGCTGAACATTCACAGCGTCACATCTAGTTGTACATATCAATGGTTTGACTGTTAAATAAGTCATAAATCGATAATAGTAAATAATAATAATAACCTAAAACTAATAAAAATACTTACACATAAGTTTATTTTAAAAGTTATTTAATTGAGAGACAGTAGCACCTGTTAAAGCTGTGGCTTGAAATAATTTGTGATAGCTTAAGGCATTCTACACCCCAACCAAAGACTGACGTATGAATGAAATATAACTACAGCCAGGCAAAAAGTTTGCCTATTTACAAAATAAAATTACAGGGATAAAAATATATACTTATGTAATAGACTTTTTACGACAACTTATTTTATTATGTACCCAAACCAATTCGCGACCCCAATTCTCGAAAAACGTAAAACTCATTACTACGAATTTTTTTGGCAATTTGCATAGGAAATTTCATAGATTAGGTCAGTAATTTGGAATTTGCATAGACGATTTCCTATTTACTTCCTATTATTAGTACCTATTGGCTATCAAAAGTAGTATATATAAAAATGATAGAAGTCAAATATATTGCATTCTAAACATACCGAACACAGATAGATTTCCACAGGTTGCAGTTGCCTCCGCTATGCCGGCTTGAGAAGGCGAGACGTTGCATCCAGGAGACAGTGCAACTCCTCTCGCTATACACTTCCAAACAAAATGTTACTTTGCAGTCACCTGAAAGTGGTGGGCGAAAATTTGCTTGAACAGTGGCATTGATTTTTATTTTTTTCAAAAGTTAGGATTAATCTAACCTAAGTCTTAGTACTTACATATTATATTTTTTTCTGATCTCAGCGGAACAATCTCTTAATAAAACGAATCACGTAAATGAATTATACTAGTAAATTGTTCATAACTGCAGCTGCAATTATTATAAAGTGTCAATCACTCACGTGTTCTTATTACGAGTTAATTAATTAAATGCATGTCCAATTATTACATACAATATTTTACTAAAAGTACCAAGAAGTAAGAATTCACTTACTGCAAAATAGATATGGTAATTTATAAAAAATATATATTTTTATTCATATGTCAGTAGTACTAATTTATTAATTTACAATATAAATAAATAAGTCCAAAAAATCATTTAACTTAAACTAAGAAAACGTAGACATATATTTTCCTTTTTGACTTTCATGAAGCACAAAAATTTCTTAAGTTATACTAATATTAGAAATGAGAAAGTAGCTCTGTCTGTTTGTTACATTTTCACTCCTAAAGCGCTGAACAGATTTCGATAAAATTTGGCAAGGATTTGAAGGAGGAAGAGAATTGCATCCTAGGGAAAGTCCTAGTCAAGAAAAACTGTAGTGAGTGAATGTTTATCTTTCCTTCTGAAATTATTTGCGTACAAAGTTGCAGTTAGTATAAAATATTTTTCATAGCTGAATGTTGCATATTCTATAGCGGGGTTTGCAGACATCATTCTAGTGATAAGCCAGCATTGTGACAGATTAACCATACCTCTGTCACGTCACTAACCACGCAAACTTCGAAATCGTACAGATTTTTTGCAAATCCATCAAAAACTACGCGAGTAACTAGATTTATAATTAATTTTTTCTGACTTGACTGTGAAAGAATTAATTAAAACTCTAGTAAAGTAAATTAGAATATTTCTTTAATTATAATTAATAAATAATTGTACCTATGTAGAAATTGAAATTTAAACATGATATTTTAATTTCTTAGATATTATCAGAATAAATAGTATATATTTTCTTTATTTACAACACAAATAATAAAATGTTTTATAGTTCCATTAAACAATCTTTTACTTCTCTTTATAAATGACGTACATGTAAAATATATCAATAATTAATTATATTATAAAACAAACAAAACCCTTTTGAGCAAGAAGTCCAATTAATGTAAATTGTAAAGCCCAATTAAACTCGTATAAAACAGATAACACTGACAAATTACATGATGACATCTGCTACAATATTAAAACAGAATTATGGTTCTAAAGTCTAGTATAAAAATCCTATTTAATACATCTTATATTTTAAAACAGTAAAAAGAGTTAATAATTTTATGACAAACCTTGAGACAGTTACGAAACACCTTGTTTAAACAAATACACCTGATCGATTCTTCTGCACCTTGTGCTTGAAATGCGTCTTCCTTCCCTTTCATACTTACTATTCAATGCATCTATTTGTCTCTTTTATAGGGTCAAGCTGGGGCTGATTAAGAGGGAGCGATGTAAAATAGAGTGGAATAAGCCGTCGGCGATTTGGTGTTAACGGACTGTTGCGTCGGATTACCCCATCCATCCTGTGAGAAGGTGGTGGGCCTTCAAACTTATCTTTACTTATTAAACACATTTTCTTGTCTATTAATAAGCTACATTACAATGCGATGAGACATAGTTAGATACCTACTTAACATGTCACTAACCCAAAGTCGAATAACCTATACGTACTAAGATTTATGTTAATATATTAGCTCAACATGTGCTCAGTCCGTGCGTAAACAAGAAGCAGCAGTCTACTCCGCTATGCCGACTTAAGTCATTCCTTTTGTTACGACCGGATACTTCGAAGCGAGACTAGACCACTTCACGGGTGTTACACACACTCCCTGGACGGCGTAGATAAGTAGGGGCGGAGGGGCATTGCAAACTCTCTGGAAAACTGGAAAGATGTGTACGAACTCCAAAAGCATAAAAACCTTAGTCAGGGACGCAGCAACCCAATGTACAACGAAAAAAACAGTCACCAACTTTAATATTGATATCAGCTGTCCGTCCTAGAAAAAAATCGCTGTTAAACAATAAGTACTGTGAGTATCTGCAAAACACAAGCATATAACACCCACACGCAGATCGGAAACAAAAACAAATACGGTTCTTTTAATATATATATTACAATTAATTAATAGTTATGCGTTAACCACTGCGACACAGATACCATCAAGTAACCGATTTAATTTGATCGTACAAATTATATTTTGTTAATGCAATTGTTCCAATTAAAATTATAAAAATTTACAATGGTGTCATGTAGATAGTAAATCGTAAAAGTGTCCACATTTCAAACAAACTAGCAAACCAGAGTTCTTGTACTCTGTCGCCTAACGAGATTGCAAATAAACGACAATTCCGATCGCGACAAAAACTCAATACATTTTGAATTGTTTCACCTCATTACTCGCACGAATCTCCATACTACTTAAAACTTATAACTTAAACCTGATATGCAACAATGGATCGAAATTCGTATTCAATAAGGATCATTTTCTTAAACGTTGTTTATGACCTTGCGATTCTAAGCCACAGTTTGTGGATAAGATTTTGAGCGAAAACAAACTGTACACAATGAGCTTGAATGTTCGAAATAGGCTTTCTTGAAACGCGTTGTGATCAGGAAAATTTAAACGTACAAATTTTATTTTTAAGAGTATTGAAATAAGGATGAAATTTATTTGTCTTATTTATGGAATCTGTTGGTGAAATGACACGCGCGAGGTCTCGGACGCACGCTCAACTGGAATGTGACAATTTTCTCGTTGGATTGTTTCACAAGTTGCTTCTTTGTTTTATATTGCCAATTAATTTATCATTATGATATAGACGTAATCAGTGTTGGTATTTAAATTAAGACGTTACAGTTATTTTTAACTTTGTTTTTCATGTGGCGTGTGTTTTAAATTACTCGTATAATAATAACACTTTTTAAAGCTAGATTACACTCAGCTTATAGGTATTCAATTCTACTCGTTCACTGTGGCCCACAAACATAATTTTAACTGGTAGGTTTTACTTCAAATCAGAATAAAACTGAAGCTATAAAAATCAGAAAGAATTAACAATATTTGTGTACAATATATATTTTGGATCATTAGCAACTACAATTACGAGTATTCACTTATTAGAATAAGTGTATCCGATTTTTTACACGGTTTTTTTGTGATAAAAATATAATTTTTTGCAAACATCATAATTTCTACTCTATTCATTTATAAGTTCTATAAATACCTACATATGTATATCTAAAACAATAAAACACTAAATATATATAATTGTAAATAAAATAGATACAGTGATTTGCATAAACAAAGGATCTCGTAGTCGATATATCGCATAACAAAAAACACGATCACTTGTACTCGAGCACACATGAAATAAAAACGAATAAAAAATCTATTTTAAACGTTCGATCTGCGCCCGAGTGGATGCAATTAAAGGATTCTGGGAATCGATGGAGGGCTACAGAACGGCACGGGCCCCGGGAAAATATACACTATCAACTTGCTGGGAAAATATTTTACTTTTGTACTTTTTTATAAAATAACTTTTAAGTTTAATTTATATTTAAATAAATTCTCTAAAAATAATACGTATTTAAGTAGGTACTTACTGAAAAAAAAAACAAATACTACCCACCTACCCTCAACTACATACAATACAATGACCCTAAACTAGAATACCCTGGGTGTTATAGGACTCAGGATAAGGACAAACAAACAAATCTAGATCCATTGATATATACAACTAGATGTGCAATAACGTTTCCAATATGACGCGCATATTTCCAATATGAAGATGACCGCAGTCACCTTTAGCTTTTCTGACAGTTAGTATTTGACTTGACGGCAACCTTGTCAAATCGTTTGAAGTGGCCTACGCTTTTTTATGTCAGATGCACCTGTATGTCTAGATCTAAGTATATCTGTATAATAGTTTTAGTTTTTTTAAATTAGCGAGAATAAAACGACGAGGCACAGCTATTTTAACTACGTTTATTTTATCTCCTTTCCTATTAAACTTCTCTTGCAAGGGTTACAAACCTTAAACTTATAGGAAGTTGCAGACAATAACTACTAAAGTTTACATTACAATATAATCCGTTGTTATGTACTTGTTAGCAGTTTAGATACTTTTTAATAATAATATAATTTATTTGCAACTCTACTCTATAAGTTAGTAAAATGTTATAATTATAAAAATTATGTTAGTTGACTATCTTAAAGTAAATAATAATAATAATTTGTACATTTTGTGCCATAAATCCTTGTAAACGCTGCATTCATATAAGGTAAGACAATTATTCGTTAAATTTTTTTCAAAATCAGATTAATTTACATTATTATCGAATTTTAGGTTTACAAACTCTTAAATAAGCATAAACATCTAAATTCATAAACGCTCCTTAATGTTATCAGTAGATACAAAGCTCGGTTACCACTAAACAAGGTGTTTACGATACAGATTTGAATCTAAAACAAAAACCTGCCACAAAATCCTTTTAGTGGCGAATAAATTATAAGATTGAACCGCATCGTCCCGTATATTGTTCGGACAAGGTTGCATGCACTGCGACTCTCTCACTTAATTGGGCCATGTCTCTGGAAATAAAAAAAATGGTACATCAGTTAGGTATTCCACGAATTGCTCGTTTGTGGAGTGTTACTTTTACTTTCTTGCTCTTTGTTTATTTAGTTCTTAAATGTTCTTTTGACATTTGGTTAATTCAATTACAAAGAAAAAGTTAAAATTATTTTCAAAACATCATTTTTTTTTATTCGAGCTCGGCGTGTGACAACACTCCGCCTGATGTGAAGCTAGAGTGTGGTCCATGAATGGAAACAACTGCTACTACAGAGAAATCTCTACAGGCAGCAGTCACCTCCACTATGCCGGCTTAAAGAGACGAGCATGCACTATCCTGATTGACAGTGCACACTCCTCTCGTTCTATCTGGCTACTTTCAAACTATTCCCGAAACGCGACAAGGTCACTTCACGGGTGTTACATTCGAAAGTGGTGGTGGCCTACCACTCTTTCGAGCGATCAAAGTACATATAACAAAGTTACATTGGTACCGGTCAGAATTTAGTGAGGTTCGAACACGGGACTCATCGATCGTGAGGTCACGCGTCTCACCGCTAGACCACGGCCGCTCTTATTTATAATTAAATATCAAACATTTTAGAAATAAAACTCCAATTGTAGTGCGAACTGCGGAGTTATGATTGTGACTCGTGGAGGCCCCGGGTTCGATTCTGACCGAAACAAAATCAGTTTATGTTTTGGGTCTCAGACTTAACCAGATATTGTATGTAATATGCATTTATTTATATTTAATAATTAAACAAATTATTATATAAGAAATAAATATTTTAATAAATTAACCATATATTAATCATAATAATGTTGTTATAATTTACAACTTATAAACCGTATAAGTAATTACATAAACATAAAAATCGGAATACCAATATAATAATGTGTTATAAATATTATTGATTAATATTTAATTAGAAATTTTATTAAAATTTCCATAAAATATTAAATATGATACTATATAATAACTTAGTTTAGTGGTAAGTTAAAATCCAGTTGCGGTAGCCCATAGCGGGGTCGAGCGTGTCGATGAACATAAATTGTTTATTATTTTTTTATGAGATTTTCATAAGAACGTTCAGGTCGCTCGTTAGGAGATCCCCCCTACTATAATATCGCTATTACTAGTGACTTAAAACGATCTAAGTATGTTACAGCGAATAGAACAAACGTGTGCTAATTAATTTTTTAAAAGGTATTTAAATGTTAATAAAATTAGTTCTATTTAATTTTTTTTTTCAAAACATATCATAGTAAAGTAGGAGTTTGTGGATCAGTTTGGAATTGCCGAAATAAGGTGCCCTGTAAACCTGGATGGTACACTTAGGTCTCCTCAACCCGACGCTATTACCTGCAGACCTTTCTGTGGCACTCTAGCTAACATCAGGCGGTCGAGTCACATGCCGGGCTACTATGTACATATAAGAAATATTATTTGTGTTGTTATACTTATATAAATAAACAGAACATACTTTAGCTATTTTATATTGCAACTATATTGCAACCAAACATTCAAAAATGCGTCTGTATTTTTAACCTTTACAACTATCCCCAAAGATAAAATATATTGTTAAAAATAAATATTTTATTCAAAAGATAAACATTTAAAATAATGTCGAGAGGAGGGCATGCTGCAAATTATTCGCTTTCCTGAGATTTTCCGAGGTGAAAACGTTAATCGAGCAGCTCGTGTTAAGGGCGGATGAAGAACAACCTCATCGGGGGTGAAGCGAAATGTGCGGGGAGTACAAGTAAACACAATTACCTCTACCTACCCCTTGAGCTAAACGACCCATTCGCCTGTGATTTGTTAGCAATATGCTTGAGATTTGAAATAAAAAAAGCTCGTTTAAAAGCAGTTTGTTTTCTTAAGAAAATCTTCTCATAATACTCGGAGATATTTTACTTTTTTTACCTAATTTATTTTAAAATATTATGTAGGACTGATATCGCCACGATTATGAGTGTACCTAAGTTAAACTGTAATTTAAATATACCTATATATTTTTTTTAAATATTGTAAAGTTATTTTTAATAACAATTAAATGTAGTTAAAACTATAAAAAACGGATTTTTGTTTTTAATTCAAAACACATGAAAATTGTTATAAGAACTAAAAATTGTATTTGCCGCGAAATTTTTGTCAAGGAAACGTTAGGCGTTGCACTGAACTTTGCTTCACTTTTTTGGATGTGATACTTTCTTTAAGACATTATTATTACTTACCTATAAATATAACAAGAAAAATGCAATATCTCAGCTAGGTAGATATATTCTTGCAAACAAGACGGGCGTAAAGCGAGGGCGGGTCTCTCGCGCCGGACTGCGTATAAACCACTCAACTACAACATTTCATTATCGCTCTTTATTAATCCTGATGCGGCTGCAACAACCAAACTAACAAATAACAATACTGATATAACAACGGTGAATTTTAATTATATTTATTATATGTTTTTTGTTGACCGTATTTCGTACTTGCCCATTCGAAAAATATTCAACGCTCGTCCAACAAAACAAAAGTGATTGTTTAATAACTTTTTACAACACTATTTTTTTAATATATACGTATAATAATAACTACCTATCGCAGTATTTACTTAAAACCCCTACAAAAAAAAAAATTAATTCGGCATCACTCTTTTTATATCATCACTCTCATTATATAGCTGACTTAGTCGCGTTTAATATAGCCAGGATTCAGCCACTCGCCTCAAACTCTCGCATCTAACGGAGTGCAGTCACATCCCGAATTACTATAAAAAAAAGGTTACTGCAATTTTGAAAATACGAAAATTCACTACTAAGAATTTAAGTATTATAACATTAATAAATGCATGTTTTGTAAAGGTGTGCAAAACAGAGCATAGAGCCTAAGGCGAAGGTTTGGATGGGCCATTTATCGGCGTACGCGCAACATTTCTCTTTCCCCGCACTTTTCGTTCCCCGACTTCATGCGCTTGAGGGGATGACTGGTACAACACGACCGACACGCCCTTTACGTACGAATGTAGTACCTTTTTGAATCGATACCTATAATATAACCATGAAAATATTAATCAAAAAGACTAGTTTCTAACATGGGAACACTATAGGTAGCTGTAAACTTGTCATAAAAAAAAACTTAAATAACAAAAATATTCACCCTGTTGACTGAAATAAAATTAAATACGGTGAACGTTCTTTTATAGTTTTTTTTTTATCTTTTTCTATTTTAGTATTATTTTTTACATAATTTTTGACAAATCATTCGATCATCTCTTTGTAAGTAAAGCATAATTATAAATAAGCTTCTTTGGGTTCTAAAGAAATGCGATATATGTATTCATAACATTATGATTTTATATGAAGTTTTATAAAGTTCCAATACTTCCAAGTAATTATATTCCAAGTAATATTCTGCACAATTTCCAAAGTTCTCTTACATTTGTTCGTTCTAACAAAAGCGAAATGTATAATAGTAAAATATATTTAAATTATTTATTATAGTTTGAAACCGGCAAATAAATCTAAAGCCATATAATTAGGTACCAAGTTCAAGTAGAAGTACCGCGAGTGTGAAAATCAGCTCGCCTCTACTTCCACGCCCATCTAGCGATAATGCTAACGAGAGACTTCATATCTGTACAATCACAGGAGTGGTATTCTCTACAAACAAATGAATGTAAAATATTTGCGCTTTGTTTTACAGTATTGATTCATTATATGCAGTATTTTAGGGAATGCCCTTTCCTATTTCTCCGTTTATTTTCTCTTTGACTTCGTTTTTATTTGCACGCTTATGAAAAATATTTACGGTTGAATTATTAACACTGTTATTGTTATTTGTGAGTGGATTAATTGTAAATACTATCACAGTTTGCCGTCCTGGGATAATACCACTTTCAAGTAACACTCATAAAGTTGGGTCGTGTCAACCTGAACGGTATACATTCGTCTCTTCAAGCGTTCTTCTTGTATTCACACCTATCGAGTTAACTTTTGTATACTTTTATGTTACGCTTACATTCTTAAACCTTCAAATGCGTGTAAGTTTAAAAAAGATATGATGACAATTTCGATAATAGATTTAATTTTTTTTTTTAGTTGTATTCGGTTCAATGGTATAATACAAAGCGTTATTTATTGTTCAAGTTTTAACAACATTAAATTGTAAACAAATAGATACAAACAAAGTAAAATAAAGTTTAAAAGGCGCTTATGAATCATTTCCCATAACAATAGGAAGTTCTCTTCTATACAATAGTGTGTAATAAGTTATATTATTATAACGATAAAACAACAACATCATGATGCGTCCACAAAAAGCTACGAGGTTAACATAAAAATTAAATTGAGGCAATTAAAAATGATCGAACAAAAAACCTTTGGCAAGCTGCATCAAATTAATTGGAATATGAAGAAAGCAAGAAGGTTTATTAAGTACATTATTATATTATATAGTTTTATATTTGGATAAAGTCTCCATTTCAACATATCGCTATAGACGTTGGAACTTCCTCCCTACCGGCAGGACTTTATTGTCAGCTTCGAATAAAAAATATTTACCAATGAAAAAATAATATTTTAATGTCCTGCTTGTAGAACAAATGAAGACTAATGAAGAATTATGGACTACTGAAAACTTTATATGTCTTATTTGAAGGACGTTTTCTGCCAATTTACTTATTACACTTATGTTCTGCGGGTTGTAGGTACAAAATCAGGGAAGAGGTTAATATAAAATTACTTACCTGAATTACTGCACCTACCCCTATTTGCTATAAATAGAAACGACATTATCATCAATTTAAAGCTATTGATGTGATTTTCTGACATATATACATATATACAGGCTGTTTTAAGATATTTATTTTTTAATATAAGGGAGACTGCATTGTCTGCATTTTGTAGAGGTATATAAAATAACGTAATCTGTTGTCTTAGATGGTTTTATATAGCATTAAAATAAATATTAATAAAAGTCAGGCTCGATTACAATGCTCGTAATAAAAATATAATCAGTTAGATCTTGGCACAGAAGTCTGCGAAAAGATGTTTTATAATATTATTGTTGCAAATATCAATATCACAATCCGAGTATTTAAAAGAATTGTGCAAAGTTCCCACAGCCACTAAAGTCAGCTTTCATAACAACAAACACAGAAAGGCAATACCCATTCACAAAACCTATTATGATAATTTAAAACACATCAGAACTGAGATAAGATCGGGGCTCGTTCACACCACACCTCCCGAAACAATACTTAATAAGATGATTTATATCGATCCCCGATAGGTTCGCGTCCGACACGTCTGTACATCGCTTTAGCATAATCTTACTTTTGGATCTAAGTGCCATATAGATCCATACAGATGTTCTGGACAGCGCTGGAGTATGCGAGTTATTTGCAGAGAAGTTATTGCTCCTATATTACGATAATAGTTTGCCTAATGTAATGGATTGTGCTAATCGACACATATACCTTTATTAAAACTATTTGTAGCGATGCAAAATGGATTTGAAATTGTTTGATACGTACTGTAACTTACGGTAACCTTGACAAAGTTACTTATTTTTGAACAATAGACTTTATGTATGAAAGTTCAATTAACATTCATTGTCTAAATCAATCAAGTATTTATGTCTGAAATCGAGACAATAAGCTCTATGTCCGAGTCCTAGGTGCGGCTGACGAGTTACCGCACAGAGTCAAGCAATTAATTCGGTAAGAGTTGGTTATTTACCCTGGGCCAGGTCGGCCGGTCGACGCAGCATGACACGGAGGTTTCGCCGCTCGCCCACTATCCGTGTTATTATAAAATAATGAGACGCGAGCCGCCCGCTGCGCACCACAATTGCCCTGCTTAGCGGCCGCCACACCACCGCTAGCCGTTTAGCTGGACTATTTTAATTTTTAGTTTGTCTACTAACGGTCCATCGAAAGTTTCGTAAGTTACGCTTCAACGTCCGTCTATGCTTGATCATTCCAATATTTAGGTACTTCCAATTATTCAACTTAATTCTACATTATTCTACACAAAACGTGTATTTTTTTAAAGTAATTTATACATACTCTCCTTCTTTATTATCCATACATAGTAATAATCAAGTGCACTTTTGCGTTTTATCTTCGTTTTATGCAATAATAAAGATGCTATTTTTAAATGCAAGATTAACAGACCAAGGCCACTTTCCTCAGTCGATGCGGGGAAATGTATTTTCTAGCAGTTAGATTTTGTGTTGCGTACACGCACTGGTACATCCGTGTGGCATGTGGCGAGGCGGTTGGTTTATCTTGCCATCTTCACGCGTCGTCGACCGTACACCGTCGGCGCGGGCGCAGCTCCTGGCGACAACCCAACCCTTGACTGACGAATACACCACTGAGAAGTTTGTAACCATAAAAAAGGGGTGCATAACTAAATTACGGTTACAATGTTTCATTTTTGTCATTAATTGAATATTTTGTAATTTATTTTCCTTTAAATAAAAATAGCTATAAATAAGTCGAGGTATTTACAATTTGTATAGTCACGAGTGTATCAGGAACATTGTATGATAGATATTTGGGTAGTCCGTCCCACGATAGTCGATATTGCCTCGTCAGCGTCGCCTCTTTAAATCATGCTCGATTTGTTCCTCAATACAGCATTGTGTCTGCAACAGTTAATTACTTTTCATTAGACAATAACCGCGCCGAATTATTTTCTTGAATTGTTGTTATGTTGTGTAACGAGAAGTTTATATACAGAATTAGTGAAGACATTTGGACATTCTGCTAAATATTCTTTTAGGTAACCTTAAAAATGTCAAAGTTCATTAATGTTAAAAAAATATATAATTTACTCTCCCTGCCTAAGTTGCCTGCAATATGAAACTAGATATCATTGTCTGTATAAAGTCGTTAGTAATACCAACATAAAAAAAAAACAATTAAACAGTGTAAAAATTGAAAATCATTACAAATTGAAAATTCTACTAATGCCTAAAATTGTATTGTATGAGACAAATTACCAAATGTGCAATCTTTTCCTTGATTCCTGTACATATATGTATACAAATTTGGTTCTAAAGGTCAGAGGTAGATGATAAACATAGCAAAGGTTGCATTACAATACACAATTAATAACTTAACTAAAAACATTTTATGTAAGAATTTCGAAAGTTTACAAATTTTTTACTTTGTTCTCTTCTTCAGTATCTATTTTTTATTGTTTATTTACAAGATGAATATTCATCTTTGATATAATACTAAATGATATGTATATATGGACTATCAGACATCTAACAATAAATCAATCATCTCATATGTTTATGCTAGATTGATAAATACAGTAACATATTTCAAAATAAATATTCAAAATAATATATAGGTATATGTATATTTTAAAATATTTTATACACCTATAAGTGACCAATTCCTTTGTCCGACTCAGCCATATATATATAGTAAAAATTCTTTAAAATAGGTAGTTTATAAGTAGATTTAAGTAATAGTTTAATTTTAAAAAAAGACCAATTCGGAAAGTGACCAGATATCGCCTGATGTTAAACTAGAATGACTAGACTAGAAGAAACTAGACTATATTCCATGAGAATACAGACAGTCGCAGTAGCTTGACAGACTTATACTTAGTGCCAAGCTGGATACCGAAACGAGACCAGAGACCGAAACTTCATTTGAAAGTGGTGGTACTACCAAAGGACGGCAGACTGGGCTAAATTCGTTATCGATCTGCCTAATTGCCTACGTTATAAAATCAAATTTTAAATACAATGAGACGCAAATTTCGGGGCCACTTAAAAAATCAAGGTTAGTTTTATAATCAACTTGAAATTGATTTAAGAATTACTAGTATCATGTGGAAATGACTTAATAATACAATTGGGTTAATTATAAGCAATACTAATCTACTAAAAAAAACTCCTAATATAAACAATCTAGCCCTATCAATTTTTATAAATGACCCGGAATTGATGCGTTACAGTGTATTTAATCGTGAATTACCGAGTTCAGATAGTAGGCTCAGTTTGAGGTAGATATAAAAGTTGATATTCGATGGAGGTACCGTTCGTTGGTAGGTCGTGTTGAAGGCACATTATACAGGACGCTCTATTTGCATACTAATAAGTTGGGCTGACTCAGGTCAGAATTTAATTACGACCTGTACAATGTGAGGGCACTGAAAATGTTAAACTGTAAATTTAATGACAATAAATAAAATAGAGACTGAAATCTGATAATTTCTGAATAAAAATAGTGGTTAAAAAAACCTAATTATGAAATTATTATTATTTCTTTTTATGAACTCTTGAAGTTATTTTTGTGTTTTGGACAACTAAATGTTTTTATTAAATATATACTAAAGTGCAATTAAAAATATTTTATTTTTTATATACCGCCAATGGCTGTTTACTTCAATGGTAGAGCATAGTGAGCAAAACAAAGGACGTTTGTTCGATCCCGATTGTTTTTCTGTTCAATTTTCATCATAATTTAATGTAATGTAATGTATGGCATGAGATTTTAAATATCCAAAATTATAAATATTTAAAACCCCTAACCCTTCAACACATAAAGGAGAATGCCGATTTTTGAGCCCACTTGATACCTAATAGTTAGGTAACAAAACAATATTCTAAAATAATATCTTTTTTTTATTATTAATTCATTTTAATTATATCAACACATCGTTTACCAATCAATAGACAATGTTATAAAAAACAGATATCATAAATTATGAAAGCATTTAATATAATAATAACCTCAAATATTTAGAGAGAAAATCAGAAAACATTTAATTACTCAATTACGTAGGTGAAAAAATTAAAACTGATTCATAATAAGGAATGTAGGTTTAATTTTCAACAAAATTAACTAAAAATCATTGACAAACGAGAGAAAAAAAATTGTGGGCCCATTTCTCTTATGCGAATGGGCTCCTTTGTCAAATAAACATTAAATTAGTGGGCGTAGTGTAATTAATACAATGGAAAGTAGGTAGCAATTTAGATGTCACTTTGCAGTTTTCCCCTTTTCAGAATAAGCTGAAACTTTCATGTCAGGGTGTCGTTAGGGGTAGCCATGTCTTGGTTGGACTATAACAATTAATTAAAACACAATATATGGTGCCTAGTTGCCTAGTGGCTTAAATAAGATACCTACGTTTTTATTTGATACCTGCAATTTAAGAATTTTAAAATAGTATCATTATATAAATTATAAAAATATTTTTTGATGGAATACAGCATAGCTAAGAAAATTATTTATTATTTCCTTACAAAATGTTTAGTATACGAGTATACAAGTTATATTTCATTAATCTTAATTAAACAAAAAACATTTTAAGTTTACGTGAAGATGCGTGAATTTAGTTGTTAAATTTAGTAGTTGTTATATATATATATATATATGTGTGTGTGTGTGTGTGTGTGTGTGTGTGTGTAGAAAGATTTTATATCTAAAATAAATTCATTACAAACTTAAGCAAATGGAGACAATTGAACTTTTTTTTTCGCGATGAAATAAAATTATTCTTCAATTTGCATTTGTACTTTTATATTGGTTAGAGTTAGCAATAGTTTATAATTAGGTGTATACCTCAACACTTGAATAAATTAAACTTTATCTCAATGGGATAAAGTTCTTGTATTATCTTGTATATAAATTGAAGAATAATTTTATTTCATTGCGAAATGTCAAAGTATAAATTTGACACCATTGTTTATTAAAAATACATGAAAAACATAAAGGTTGGGACCACTCGAGCGGCACTCGCGCCGAGTCCATGAAAAATATACGAATTACGTTTGAAGATGGCCACCGAATCAGAAAGTCATTGTTGTTACCGATAACGTATTCAGCAACCAATCCGACGCTCTGTCAACTGCGAGACCGCTTTGTTGTTCATATTTTATTTTGCTGAAATTTTCATGAAAATTATTTTACATTGATCAATACCTATTACGTTGTTTCAATATGAATTAAGAGTGCCACTTAGCTCTCCCCACTAAAAATAACTTGTGTGTAATAGAGATTAATTTACGAAACCTTTGTATTTTTAAAGTAACAATATTAGATATTATATAAAAATAGATTTTCAAGGACTAAACTATTAACTAAAAAATTATTGTTTGTTTTAATTTTTTTAATTGCAGCTATAACTCTTACCGCGTTAAAATAATTAATCTAAAACGCAATAGTAAGCCGCATAAAATCGTATAATTTTGTTAAAAAATATATAATCTCCAAATGTTATTTTTTAATGATTATTATTGAACGAAATATTCCACAACTACAAACATCTAGAAAGGTTATTAACAATTTTTTGTCTTGTTAGACATGAGTTCGGAGAATACGGAAATGCAAAATTCGGCTTCATGTTATCGGCAATAGACGGACGCAGCGTGGAGCTCGCTGCGAACAGACCGAAACGACTCGCTCCAACTATTATCACGATGTAGTATATTCTAAAATAGCAGATAAATTTAAAAAAGGTGAACAACTATTTTTTAAATATTCATAATTTATAAATAGATTAGTAATTAAACTATTTTCGTTTTCGATTCTCTGATTAATTTATTATTTTTTAATACTTGTTATAAATGCGAACTCCCCTATTTATTTATACTTAATATTAAACCTTATTTTTAGTTAATTAAACATTACACTCCAAAAAATAATATTACTAGCACAATTAATCAGTATTTCATTAATTTATATAATTAATTGTCATTTAATAATTTTTAAAACTTATTCATAATTACTTTAAAAGTGGTTTCTTAATGCGAAATATGTAATATCTAAACATATACTGTACCTATTCAGCGTGTTTATTCCACGTGTTCTTATTGTTAATTTACTTTCGGAAGTATTTTGACGAGTCATCGGTTTAGTTTTACATTTTTCCTGTCCATCCCTTTTCTAACACTCATTTTTTAGACGATCAATTATTAAACCAAAGCTTTTAGATGGATAGGAACAAAAAATATATCCTGTTTTAATTATTTTCGTGACGAATCGAACCTATTAAGCGATTGTAAAGCTTTTTGTAGTTTGATTTAACAAATACCGGATAAAATGGGCGTTATTTTATAATTATTATTTGATACCAATTGCACTAGAAACCCGTTTTTAATATTGAATATTCAAATGTGTAATTAAACATGCGTGCACTGAGTCGGACAGAACGCACATCCTTTACACATACGAGTACCAACAAAATGCACATAAAAAATCAATTTCAATGCAAATAACTGGCGAAAATTGCGCGAAACAAACGTAATTTAGTAATTTCGCTTTCGATTCGGCGATAAGATCGTTAATTGTTTACTATCTTTGTATCTAAATTGTGTATAAAAAACTTGAAATACATCCCTATTCGTGAGCCCCATTTCCTAACGAAGAGTACGAATGCAAAATGGCTGGTCGATGTCTGAGTACGTACTTTGATAATAAAATTTGATAAATAAGACGTTGGACTATAACAGATTGTTTTAAGTACCCGACTAGAAAGTCTCATAACCAACAAAATGTCCGTTTAACACGCGAAAGACGTGTCGCTGAAGTCACACTAATGACATTTCAAAAGATCCTTAAAGATATAATATAATAATTAACCAAAATTATATACCTCGACCAAATGTTCAAAAGACGGTACCTTGTTCCCTAAATCACCTGCTTGTAACAACCACAATTTGTCAAAGAAATTATATAAAATTGCTCATTGCTTTGATACTTATTGCCATAAATAAGTTCGTTATTATAATTATTATTTACTTTATAATTTCATTTCATAAATTTAATGTACTACATTATTTGTGCAGCAGTGGACTCACTTTTAATAAAAATTCCATCATTTGGAATATGATTTGGTTTGGAAATGATTACTATGTTATTTATTTATATTTAATATTAGCTCCTGTTTTTTGGTCTTAATAATTTATAAGACGTTTACATTCATAATGACATTTTAGGAAATCGATAAATCAGCTTTACTAAGCTGGTGTTGTATCATTGGATTCTTTCATAGGCACTGAGCGACCAAAGTACATATAACGTAGTGACCGGTCAGAATTTAGCTAGATTCCAACATGACTTTCGTCTTTCAATCACTAGAATCTCTTCCCTTGTTTCTACAAGAAGCAATTATTGTACTCTTTGGACTTGAATGTAGAGGGTAGGAAAAATTACTATTTATATAAATTTTGACCGAAAGAGAATTAGACATATAACTTACGTTTTTAAAAAAGTAAATTCATTACTTTTTATTAATGATTTCTCTTATTTGTTTAAATTTCTAACCTTTCAAGTTTTTAAATCCTAACATGTTTTAGTGGGCCAAAAATGACACTACAAAAAACTAATTTATCCTTATAATATTCCTTTTATTAGTTATTCCTTAAATCACAACATTGCTAGACAAAAGTATATGCAAAAAAAGTTATAAAAACGAAAAATTCGTCAGAGATATCAGAACTAAACTATAAGAGGCAGTTAATAATGACCAATATTTCAACATCATTATACAATTAAAAATAGTTTAAAGTTAGCGTGTACCCTTGTGTTTCTGACTGTACATTGCAAAAAGCTTCAAGACTGTAAGGGGAGCGATACAATCGGCCACATACATAACTAGCTTGATTAATTAAAAACAATAATAAATTTAATTGCACCGACATAGTAGGTTATATCATACATAAATATCGTATGTAGAGGAGAAATCGCCTGCTTACAATAGCTAGTGTATTAAAGAGTGGTAGGCAGACTGATGATGGTTATTAGCCCAATATGCCATCTGCCGTCTAGTGGTAGTACCACCACTTTCGAAAGTAACACCCGTGAAGTGACTATGTCTCGGGATCAGTTTGGAAGTAGCCAGGTATAACGAGAGGAGTGTGCACTGTCAATATGGGTGAGGAACATTCGTCTACTCAAGCTGGCGTAGCGGAGGCGACTGCTGCCTGTAAAAAATTATCTGTGGTAGCAGTTGTGACCGTTCATGGACCGCACTCTAGCTTTACATCAGGCGGAGTGTTGTCACATGCCGAGCTATAATAACTGGCTTGAGGAGACAAGCATGTACTATCTAGATTGACAGTGCATACTCCTCTCGTTATACCTGGCTACTTTCAAACTATTCCCGAAACGCGACAAGGTCACTTCACGGGTGTTACATTCGAAAGTGGTGGTACTACCCCAGGACGGCAGACTGGACAAATAACCATCATCAGTCTGCCTACCACTCTTTAAAATGCTGGGCAATTGGCAAGCAAGCAAGGAGGTGTCAAGATGATCTTATTGAACACGACATTATCACAGTAATGATGATGTAATTATACGTAACTGTTGTATTTATGCTATGATATATTAATTGATTGATGTCGTTTACAAAACTAATTATTTTTATAACTATCTGTTGCCCGCAACTTCCTGTGCGCGTTATGCGTTCAACTTGAGAAGTGATGACTCCATACAAACTTCCATCCCCTATTTCAGCCCTTATAGTTTTAGAAAAACGCTGAAACACGTATTTCTTTATTTTTTTTTTTATTGTAGCTCGGCGAATGACAACACTCCGCCTAATGTTAAGCTAGAATGCGTACCATGAGCAGAATCAAATGGCATTACAGAAAAATTTCCGCAGTAGCCTCCGCATGCCGGTTTGATGACGCCAGGTTGACAGTGCACGTTTCTCTCGTTATACGTTTTTTACATTAATATAGTGTTTACAATAATACGTTCTTAATACGAAATTTAAAGTTATTTTAGGAGATAAACATGTGGTTGATATTTAGATTGACTACCAATTATCTACTCATGCGGTAACCGCAACCGCAGAGTTTAACCATGTGGTTACGTCTGTTAAGGGCTGCACAACTCGATGATAGGAGCTAATTTAATAATCAACCAACCTTTTAAATATCAATTTTCAAGTTAATAAGTAAATAATAATGCAAAATTTTATTATAAAACAATACTACGAAATTGTTTTTTTTTTTTAGATGAGATCTGTTGGAATAAACACTGTCATAAATAATTTATAATTAATTTACTTTAATAAACTTGTCCATTGGGGCGTATCGTCCTATACGCGTACAATACGATAGGTAAATTACATAAAATTACTGCGATCTTATAAACTTAGTAAATTAGCTTAAATAATAAATGGTGTTATATCAGAAATAAAGTTGGCATTTGTTTTAGGTTTGTGTTGGCCTCGTCCTGATACCCATATATACCATATATACCACTGATTAAATCAGAGCATTAATATTAGCACCTATTTTAATAAAATATTACTTATTTGAAATATAATCATTTCATATTATAAATATACAAAGTTTAGTATTTAAAAGGCGTATAATTATAAATAAATCTCACAACTTTCCCATACTTCATTCGTTAACATTTCTCGTAGCTCATAAATTTGCAACTATTTCGATAACACGGCAAATTTGAATTTATGCTCATGAATAACATTTTAAACGTGTAAGTTAGCCGGTTTAACTTAGGTTTTAATGCAAAAAACACATGCCAACTGGCACATAATCTCACGTGATATCATGAACACCTCTAACGCCTCGTCACATTTCTATAGACCTTTTATAAATGTCTTCCTACTATACTGGAAATTATTTTCATTTGAATTATTTTTTATATTTTTATATAGTCGTAATGGGAGATTTTTAGCTTATTAAAAAATATATTATGGACTAGAATGGGTCGTGAGATACTTTTACATTCGAAGCTTCTTTCTTTCTTTCTCTATGCTTTCTTTATTGAGAAAAATTTCGAGCTTTTTATTTATATTTTTTTAATAACGTCGAATGCACGCGAACGCTATTTTAACGAGTTTAAAAGATTCACTAGGGATGGAACGCGTACGTAAAAGCATAATTATAGGCATACGAAGTCGCTGGCATTAAATACTTGAAGAAATAATATATATAGTTTGTATGTTCCATACTATGAATATCGTTTTTCAATCAAGCCAATACTTCCTTGATTAAACCATAGGAACTTTCAGATTGTGATGAATGTGTCATAGGTTCCTGAGGTCAAACTTAGGATAATTTCTTAAGTGTTAACTAAAGAAATTATTGGTACTTAATAAATGCAATATAACATTTATTATAATTGATTAAGTTTTCAAATAACATAAATGAATTAATAAATTCCTTTCGTATATTAATTTTGTATATTTATTGTTTATTTATTAATTTATTTATTTGTCCCATATACAATGCTCGACTCTTAAAGTTGAACATAATCATAAATAAAAAATACAAAAAATATTAAACCCGGTAGACGTTTAAAGTTTACTTACTTGATGCAAAATTATGTTTAGCAAAACTTTAGTGCGCTAGGCGGGCTGATGATGCTTTTTAGCCCGGTTCGCCATCCTGCGGTAGTACCACCACTTTCAAGTATAACACCATGTCGCATTTCAGGATCACTTTAGAAGTAGCCAGGTATAGCTAGAGAAGTGTGCACTGTCAATAAATTGTGCACATTCGTCTTGTGAAGCTGCATAAATTCCACCGTGGTAATAATAATCATGTACAAAGCCCTGACCCAATATATGATAGGTACCCTGTACTATTGGTATCAGGATAAGAACAATACAAACATAATATAACAACCAGACACGAAACAAATACTTGTACTTATTTATTTATTGAAGAAACCAACCAAAACCCACCAATAACCACCAACCAAAACTCTTAAAACTATTAGTATAAATGAAAAATAAGGTCAAGGTTTTACTGAAAACATGCCCATGCTAATAAAATATTTTCATTTTGTTTCATTCCATTACTAATGTGTGATTGTTGAAAAAAGTAAAGCAACAAATATTTAAATAAACTTATTTATAATTTGTGTACCGTGAATGAGTGGGGTTGCCTGCTTTTCAGTTGTAATATATTTTTGTTGTTGGTAACCCTCTCTCTCTTGTCTGGTTGATTGGCGCAAGGTACCGTGTTTCCTTATATTAAAATAAATTTATTGAACTAATCTATCCATGTTTTATTTGAGTGATTCGCACGCATTTCATCAGTGATAGTGGAGAAACAAAAAAAAAACTGTTAAACTTAATAAAATTTAAAAATAATATTCTACAGAATAGGAATATACTATTGTGTATATACGGTTTATAGAATACAAAACTAAAATGTAATATTTTAAATGTATGAGCTAGTTGCTGGTGATTGATAACGTTTATGATGAGTGATTTGACAAGTATGATGCATCGGTGTGATCTGAGATAAGCAGAGCAATGTGCAGTGTGCAATCGCAATTAATACTTGGGTACTGAAAAATCAATGAGCTTTCATATTAATGGATTACCTATTGCATGTTTTGAGAAATTATTTACTATCAGCAAAACTAGCGCTGCAGCACTTATATAAAATTTGTTAAAATAGCCATCTGAGCTCACATAAGCATGAGTGAGACTTGTCACATTGATTGACCTAAGTGGGCTGTATTTAGAAAATAGGGGTGAATATTAGTTGGCACACATGCAAAGGCATCTAAAATGATTGAAATAGGACTCATCGTTTGCGTGGATAGATTGTTTTTCAATATATAGTTTACTCAAATTTGTCGATGCGCGCGCGCTGCTAGCCTTCTTGACACTCTCTTGTCAACACGGTTTATTTTTAATATAGTGCGGTAAAGGAAAGCAAAGGAATAAAATGCTATGCAGCGCAACCAACTTAAATAAAACTAATTTCAGGTGCGAACACACATTTTATTCTTAGTCAATTGTGCATGTAAATTTGATTGTAAAACGAATTTCCAAGCGACCGAGAATGACCTTATTAAGTTTTTTCTTAACTTGATAGGTAGTAAGCGTTTGACCATATCCTGCTTGATGTTAAGCAGTGGTGCAGTCTACAATGCATCACGCTTGTCTATGAGGTACCTATTAACCTTTTGAAAAGACTCAAATTTTAGTATCGGGAAACGCAAATCCCGGAAGGGAATTCCACAGTTTCACAATACGTTTGAACCTTAGATGATTTAGCTAACCTATTGCGTAAAATAACATATTTAAAAGACATGCCGCTAATAAAATAAAATAAACAATTCTTTTAACAAAGACGGCACACGGCCGGAATAGTAATAAACTTAAACAAAGAAAACAACTTGTGACAATTAATGCAATTAAAGATTAAAAACACGGTCAGCCACCTAGAGATTGGCTAGATCATTCGCACGGCTGATGATATATTCTAATCAGTCACAGAGTCGTAGAGTGCATTGTAAAAATGTGTCTGAAGTCGCGATGCCACGATAAAGGCTGAGACACATGCGCGGGGCACAAATGGACGATTGTACGACCGCACAAGGCGCCTGCGCGCTTTGCATAACAAAGGGCGCAATTTGGAGGAAAAATGGACGCAATCTGTGGGGATCTCGGCCTGTAACTCCCGCGCCTCTCATATTAATACACGAATTTAGAAGCTGGATAAAGAATTATTATAGTGGCCGAATTTGTAGAATACTTTGTCTTCTCTGATTTTATTATTTGAATTCATTAACTTTTTCCAAGTTTATGTTAATTTTATTTATTAAGGATGAAAGATTATCAAGTTTATATTCCCTTTAACGTAATTTTCAAAACATGCGCATGCGCAGTTAAAGATTTAATTACAAATTTATCAATGTAGTTAATCATAGGGTAATTTATAGTAATTACACAATAGGTAGTAGGTACTTATGTCCTGATAAAAGCATCAAGGACCACAGAAAAAAATATAAGTGAATTAATAGGTATTTTAAGTATTAGAAACAATGCTCGTTGTTGTCAGTGAACATAGTGCTAGGTTTTCATAACTATGGCTTCTCATTACAATGGATTTTACAGTATTTGCATACGACCTCGGACAAACAATGCACCTCGGACTTCGTGTTGTCGAGTCCAATGAAAATTAACCGTGAGGGGATTGTCGCACTCGCCATAATAAACAATACAAAACGTCACTGGTAAAAACAAACTCTAGAAACTCTTGCACAACAAGAAGAATAGGAAAATTGCTTTTGTTTAAAAAAATCTATGAACGCGTCTCGAGATGAACGCGCCTACACAGACTCTCGACTCTCGTCCAATCAGACGCATCTCGCTGCCCGCCCACAGCTATCCCGCGGCCAATCGAGCGACGTCCCGCCGTTTCTGAAGCAGTTTCCTTTTTTAAAACTTCTCCCAGAAGTTCCGACCGATTTCCCGCCTCGAGTTCTCTTAAGTTATGGATGGTGAAAAAATCTGTTGATTTATTTATTAAGACACCAGTTTTTGTATAGTTAAATTATGATGTTGCCTGAAGACGTCGTTATGAAGGATTCCCAGCGGCCTCGGTCGATGCTTTACACTTTTTACTGACAATAAAACGGAGAGTCTGAGGCTCTGCAACATTACATTTTCATTGGATTTTTATTACAGAAAAACTTTCTCACAATAATTCAGTCTCATAACATAACTCGCACATCATCACCTGAATTTATCAAAGTATCACAATGTTTCACAGTTGATACTTACCTATATGTTTACAAATGTTATCCTGAAAAATAGGCAAATCATTTAAATATCTAAGGGCCACTTTTTTGATCCGCAAATATATCAACCATTTGTTAATTTTTTGACAGAAATACTATACAATATACTGTCATAGTTGTCAAAATTTACTATACTTAAGTCTAACCACAAATTAGAAAAGCGGGTTAAACTAACCATTTGTTAATTTTGACAGAATCTAATACATATTACTTTACGCTTAATAACAGATCAATAAATCGGGCGTCATGAGGTCATTAAACTAAAAACTTCAAATAACATTCAGCGTTAAAAATTTGTGAAAAAATGAAAAATTGCATTTTCAGTAGCTCATAATGTACTTAAAAAATTAGGAGGTTTAAAATATAATAAAAATGGCAAATACCACCCTAAATCAAAATAAAATAATTATACTAACTAATACCAAAGAATATAAAATCTATAACTTTATATTTTTAAGTATTTACATTAATATTTAAGGAAGATGATATGCTGAGATAAGTGACAGTCACATCAGTAAGCGTGCTTTGAACTCTTGGGTCTGCTACTCGTGTTGGTAAAGATGACATTCTTCAAATCCGATAAATCGCAGTTTGATGAAGGTTAATGGTATCCATCAATATATACCTAGATATATCTACATGTGTTTTGTAAAAGAAAACATATTAATATACATATTTTCAAATAACAAAAGTTTTAAGTAAATTAAAGAAGAATGCCCATTTTTGGGCCCACTTGATACCTAATAGTTTGGTATCAAAACAATGTTCTAAAATAATATCCTATTTTTTATTAATTAATTTTAATTATATCAACACATTATTTACCAATCAATAGACAATGTTTAATTACCTAAAAATAGTTATCTTCAATTATTAAAGCATTAAAAATAATAATAACCTCAAATATTGCATCAAAAAACATCTAATTACACAATAACCCGGGTGAAAAATTTAAAACTGATTGGTTATAAGGAAACAGATTTATTTTTTTACAATATTAACTAAAAATCATTGACAAACTTGAGAAAAAAATTGTGGGCCCATTTTTCTTGGGCATTCTCCTTTCTGAATATAATAATTTGATAAATAAATAAAGTCAGTACGTGTGGTAATGGTAAGAACCTACAAATAATTCTCTTTGACTTAAAAAACACAAGTTGTTCTATTTTTGGTTGTATGGTTCGTGTTTGATAACATAGTAACAACTCCACGATCATAATCAAGTATACCAAAAACACATATTATTTGCCTAATTAGATTGGGCGTTAAATCGCCCAACAACCATTTATAATCAGTTCATTATAAAAATAATACGATATTTAAAAAAAAAAGAACAACCTCGTCAAAGATATTGTCAGTAGATAGTATGTATCGTCTGTTCGCAGGCTGCGTTCGAAAAAACTTAAAAAGATACACTCGAGGCGATCCGTGACTCCTTTTTTTGTTTTATTATTTTTAATTCATATTATCGTACGGCTATCCCCTTTAATTTTGTTTTTAAGTATGGTCCTCGGAATGCTGGCAGCTACGTTTATGGATTCCATAGAGTATCGGTGAAACAACGGTCTGGTTTATGTAAATGTTGGGCGCATCTCGCGGCAGGTGAGACGACCGACACTGATGCCTTTAACCGTACAATTATATTCATTTTCAGAAGCTTTCTATATTAAAACCTGATTTCAATAATGCCAGATTATTTCGATGAAAATTATTATTGTTAATTATTAAAGATTTTTTCTGTACTTACTAAAACTTTTAGGGTTTGTGACGCAGTCACGCCAGTCTATTATACAAATATTTATTTAAAATGGTAGGTATTTGTTTATGGTATTTATGGGATGATCACGGCATAGTATGTTTATTATAATACAGAATGTTATTGTAAAGATTAAAAATGTTATAAACAAAAACACAATGATATAAGCAGTACCAACTTCGCAATAAAATGAAAGCACCTCAATAGCCCTGCAGAAAATAACCCAACAAGCGAACAAGAATAAGAGCTGTAGTAAAATATTGCTAATGTAATGTTAACGAGATTGTGCTTATGTAAAGATGCAATATTTTGCATTTAATAAGACGGGTACATAGTGTGCGCGCGTGGCCGACGGCGAGATGAATCCTCTAGATAGAGGTTCGATGGGGAAGTATGAAATTATTGGAAAATGCGCTTCGTGCTCGACTGATGCATCTCCTGCGACCGCGTCCGCGAAGACAGCGTACATGATAAACAACCATGCTGTCGAGTGCGTTTATCATCACACACATTTTCTTATGTACCACAATATTTAAAAGTACCTGTCTGAAAGTATCTCCCTGAAATCGGTTGTTCAAATGAATTTAATATACTAGTGAATAAACCTTATTATATATATTGTATTACAATTATTCTCAAATTGTATGTCAAATGAGTCAATTTTGGAGAAGTAAAGAGTGATAAGTTGTTAGGCTGGATCAATATCACTACTTCCAAGTCTAGCACCCGTAAAGAGACCTATAGATCAACGTGGACGGGACACATTCGTTTCCTCGAGCTGGCATAATAAAGGCGACTAATTACTGCCTGTAGTCTACGCTCATGGCTTACACTCTAATTTAATATCAGTCGGAATCCGAATAGGAGAGGTGCCAATCCAGATGGTGCATACTCGTCTCCTCAGGCCGCGCAGCGGAAGCGATTGCTGCTCGTGCAAATTTATTTGTAGTACCAGTTGTTTCTCTTCACGGACCACACTCTAGCATTTGGCGGAGTGTTATCATATGCCGAGCTACAATTTAAAAAATCCATTGCCATAGTATAAAAAACCATAACAATATTTGTAAGTTTATAATGTCTAAAAAGCGAAAAGTATTATATTTTTAAAATACATTGATCGAAGTACAACATCCAAACATGCAAATAAACCTAAAAAAATAAAATGATATAATTCTCAATAATTATAAGGTACTGGGCAGAGAGTTGGAACCTTCAAATGTTGGTGTCGGTGAGCCTGGGGGCTAGGCGTTACCAGCACCTGTACCAACACATTTGAATATTCCTCCCAAATCAATATTTATGTGAACACTACTCGTATAATTAGTATTGTTTATGTATATTTGCATGATCTATGTATGCAGCGTTATATTACCATTACCATTGACAATTGACACACTCCTGTGTTACCTTTGATGCCTTGATTATGCCTACAAGCGAAAAATATTTTGCGACAATTTAAAATTGCACCAGTTTAATTTTTTTAAATGTCTGTACTAAGCTAGTGTTGTGTCACAGGCCGTGAGCGACCAAAGTTACTTTGGTACCGGTCAGAATTTAGCGAGGTTCGAACCCCGGTCTGATCTATCATGAGGTCTATCCTCTACCGCTAAACCACGGCCATTTAGCTCTAAGAATTTAGTGTAATAAACACTGATCAGTTTTACTACACAGCACACTACACTAGCCTCGGGGTGACACTCGACTATCATAAATAATTTAATACATAAGAACTTTATTTTAAATATAATTTACAATTGCGCAAGTTTGTTTGAGACTAGGCTACTGGCTGTATTACAGGCATCAGTACCTTCCCCTTTTGATATATTTTTCTCTTAATTATTACATTTATTTTCGTGTGTATATGCTAGCATAGTAGAGGTGACTGATGCCCGCAGACATTCCTGATAACAGCTCATTCAGTTATTGGACCGCTCTCTAGTTACATCAGGCGAAGTGTTGTCATATGGCGAGCTGCAAAAAATCTAACCATATTAGTATCCTATATTATAAATGAGTTTTCTGTCTTGCATATTAACTCAGACAATATTGCTGCAATAAAATTCATATACAATAACGAGGGTAATATCTTACAATGTAATGCAGTTGCACTTACATAATATGTAACAGACATATGCAAGGAGGCACACGACCGTCGCACAATGAACATGCTCATAAATAAATAAATAAGACCGAATTTAATAACAAGCCCGATCTAAGTAATGGCCGCCAGAAGGCAGCGTTACATATTTCATAACGGCCATCGATTTTATAAGTTTTACGCACATTTCTCAGGGTTGTATTAAAAACGTTAAACACTATAATTTAGTCCGCGAGGGTACCGCACCGGATAAATTTTATTATGGAAATGAGGCTATTGATGAAAATAAACAATAACAGCTTTATCAATATCGCTAGCTTTAAAAAAGCTTCATTCAACAGTCGACTCGTTTGTGAAATATATATTTTATTCACTGCAAACATCACTCGACGCTCAACGCTGGTTCCCATGTTTTTCACGCGACTAGTTTTTGTGCTCAGTTAGGTGAGAGCAATATCAATTAATATTTAACAAGTAATAAAACTTAAGTACATGCCGCTGCGGTTTAATTGGAAGCACACACTCGATCACGTATGAATTAATTGTCCTCGAAGGAAGGGAATGGCTATAACACCATTATCGGCGACAGTGATTATTGTGGAGCGCAGTCGTGCAATCATGTGTCGCGGCCGACGCCACTGGTGACGAAAACCCACCAGCCATTTGTCATACTTTTACAATCGATAAACGGTATTATTTTTTACACACATTGTTGATGATTGTAACATGTGGTACAGACGATTTTTATTAAAGCACGATCTCGCCAACTAGTTTTTGTAAGGTCAAAAGTCGCACATGTCTCGTCTGAACTCTCTGTTCGCTAGAGCAGATGGGTATTTATTTTTTTCTTAAGTTTGTGAATAGCTGGCAGCGAGCGAGTGGACATGTCGGCGGTGAAGTCTTTATCCATCGAGCGGGCATGTCTTTGCCATGGTGAACCGCGATCTAGATCGTGCGCGGATGCTCCGGCGCCGCTGCCTCGCACGTACAGCGGTCGATGCTATCACAAGGCGTTGTCCTCGTGACAATTGCTAACACCGGCGCCGGACAACAGCGCGAATTATTCAAGCCCGTGGTATTCGCCGAACTATGCTCTATGTAGTGCCGCTATTGCTGCAGATCCGACGCCGCAATTGAATACCTCTCATGCTTTCATCGCCTATCAGAAGGTTGGAGTTACGAATTGAATTGTAAAAGAATTCGCTGACTTAATACTGTAGCTACTCTGTTCGGTGTGAAAGCGATGTTATTGGATTAAACTTCAACATTTAAAACTGAGAATAATAATTTATAGTAAGCAATAGCCATTTCGTATGTTCCATGTAAAGTGGTTGTTTAAACGTGAAAACTCGTAGAGCAATGGAACACGAACTATGGTGATTCTGTCTTTTCTAAGAAGGAGACAGGGCGTGGGGCGGCGGGCAGGATGCCGTCACGTGCGGACGTATCTGATAGCATCCTCGCCGACACTGATGCTGAAGCCATGAGAATGTTGCACTTCTGATCTCTCCGCACCTTCATTTTGCAAACATTTTTTTTAAACTATACAATAATGTTTAATTTATTTATGATGAAATATTATCTAAAAAGCGCCACATAATCAACATAACATCAAATTCATAATTCAATGTTTCCCGGCCGCCCGTGCGCGAGCCTGCATTCGGCGCGGACAAACCTTGCATTCCCGTCTTTTTTCCTGTCACCAGCCGACGTATTTATTGCAACACTGATGTTCTGATGGCCGCGATTCACAACCATTCGATACGAGATTTGACAACGATCCTCTCAGCCTTTCGATCGACAAGCTCCTATTGTTTCTCATCTTTCTTGTTTTTTATCGTTATTTCATATTCGGTAGCTTCATCGCCATTCTTGCAGCTTTTATATTAATTTAAACGTCTGGTAATTTAAAAGTTATTATGCTATTAATTAAATGCTTATGATCACTTCCACGTGTGTATCTATCTAAGTAGGTTACCCTTAGGTACTCAATTAAAAAAGAAACAAAGAGCGGTAAGAATAATAGTTAAACCGCGCAATAAATAAATGTTTCTACTAAAATTAAGCAGTATTCTATATCGAACCTGCCACCACGGTCTACCGTGCATTCAGTCGTCGCGAAACTTACAATATGAATAAATTGCATAAATATTTATCGGTCCGCATCACGAAGACCGCACCGACAGCATCTAGCGGCCAAAAAGATGACCGCTCGTTCCCTTTACAACATTCCTCAGACATAATTGTTTTTGTTTATTGTCGGGAATCTTATCGGAGAGACGAGACACCGTTAGTGCCATTTTTAAGAGGCTATGTTTCATGAAAAATATTTTTGTGTTGCTTTTTGCTCGTGATCTCAGTTTTGTTAGATAGTTTTGTTTTTATTTTTTAAATTTTGATAAACATAAACTTAATTCATATTCCCTTTAAATCAAAACAGAATTAAAATATTTTATTATAGTACGTAGTAAAGACACGCCGCCTAATGTCAAACTATAGCAATCCATTAGCGGAAATATTTGCCGCTATACTGGCTCGAAGACACGAGTATGCAGTGTGCATTGTCCAGGTCGACAGGGTACATTTCTCTTGTCATAAGCTGATCCCGAAATACGACTAGACGTAGGCTGTAGTACTACCCTTATGCCATTCTTATACCACTGCCACTTCAATTCTTACAATGAAACAAAACAGATAGGTAGGTACCCATATCTTTTGTAATTAATATTTGTTCAATAATACGTAATACGCGATACCACGGATATATGGAGCGCCAGCGACTCTTCTGTCACATACCACTTTCGCTTCGAGTACATCCATTACTCTCCTCAAGCATGCATTGAGGGTACTTCTTACCCGACCCGTTCTGCGTAGTTGACCAATCTGGCTGAGAAAGGACTTCCTAGGGCGTAGGGCTTCCTACGCATATTACGTAATATACTCCAATATTTATACTACTATAAAATATTACTAAATATTAATTTAACTATTTATATAACAGTTATAGTAAGTAAGCAGTAAGCAGCGTAATATCAACTGCCATAAATTAGGAAGTCCATGTTCTGGGAATTCTCGTAAATCAAACCTAGCATTGGTTTACTATTACCAACATTCTAAACTAATGCAGGACTTTACTTAAACCTTAAAAATATAACTATTAGTTAATTTAATGGCGAATTAGCTATTTAGTTTTAATTATTTATTTTTCATACCAATAATTTTATATTAATTAACATTAATTAAATAAATATTTCACAATACAAATTCTATATTCTTTTACATATCAGATTTTACAGTGTATTTAGATAATTGAATAATTAATTTAAATATACTCGGTGAATTAATTTTAAAGTACAAATATGTTTTTAGTAAACTTTGGTATTCCTACATAGTGAGTCTATCCATCGTTCGTCCTTAGGATCGAAGCGTCCTGCTGTTTCCACAAATTTACGAGCGCCTCCGAACGTTCCCGGGCCCATACAACACGGGATGCCGATCCTTTCCCAAGCGTTATTTCAACAAAATACGTGATTTATTCAAAACTGGAAACACTACGCGCTTTCTTACATTCGCGATATATTACGAATGGCTCTTTTGTTGTTTTCACAATCAATTTGATACAAACAAGCATTTAAATGTATTGTCATCAATTATTGTTAATATTTAATTCTATAATAGACATTAATACTTAAGGTCAAAATATATGCACTTATCATGCGTGGCATAGAGGTGTGGACTCATTCTTAGATTTTGATAAATCACAACACATAAGTCACGTCTATGTGTCCTGGTCATTACAGTAAAAATACACGTTTTATAAATTAGTCGTCCAATTTTCTATATACCTATCTATAATTGTAATCTCATAGGTGCTTTATCACAATTGCTGTTAAACAAAAATATTATATGAAAGCATTGTTTACGACATTAAACACTTACATTGTGTTGTATCTCGTGGTCATACGATCGTCTTCACAACACGAATAAATATTCGTTTTATTCCAATTTGTCAGCAAAGCCACTCTCAGCCGCGACTTATCTCCTTCACCGGTAAGCTCCCGAGACTCCGCCAAAACAATAAACCCTGTATCTTTAAAAAACGTGGAAGAATACAGCATTTATCATCGTTGATTAAATACCATTGTTTTGTATCGGTAGACTCGAGGTCTCCTCCGCCATCCGCTATACTCGTTTTATTGTTGCTACGGCCATGTCTCGCATTGTAAGCCGCCCGGAGACAATAAGTCTGTTAAATTGGCTCCCTATAGCTATCCTGCGTGTATGTATGGCTAAGGCTCGTGCTTGCATTGTATTTCGTTGTTTATACGAATCTTAAACGTTTATTATGTTTATAAAAACTCAATAATATTTCAACGATACATCGATACAATAATATTTTTTCTAATAGTGTTGGAATGGCAAAGATTGCGCCCTTATTGATCAACCTCAGTTCAGGAGCATTCACAACCTACGTGCATAGATGTATGCTACTTTTTCAGCATATATCTGTTCCGATGGTTAACGCGTCTTACTTAGTGTTGGTAGATGAATAAATTAAAATATATTTTGGTGGAAAATTTTATATTATAAAAAATAGACTTAAGTAGTCGTTAGAAAAAATAATTCATTGTTGACGGATATTATTCATAAAAAGATGGTACATTTTCTTAGACACAATATCACGTTTTAAATTATATTATTACATCATGACATGTCCGAGTACTTGACTATCTACTTCCTCGAAATAATAAGTGTTTACCTTAAAATAAAGCACGTGTCTAACCGTTATATTTAAGGCTAGCTTTTGTAATAAAAAAAAACTATGTTTATTTGTGACCAAGATGGCTGCAAAGCTTTTCAAACTTCTCGAATTAAAATATCCAAATAAACGCGATAGTAAGTCAGTAAAATATTTGTATTATTATTTATTTATTCTATAAGAAATACGGGCCTTAAATTTACGTAAAACAGCAGATTTCAAGGAAGATTTTTCTTTAAAATAGTAATAGTAAAAAATAGTAAAAGGTCTTAAAAATAGTAGTAAATGTACTTCGTCTAAGTACTGAATTGAAGGGTTATAATTAATACGTTAATATTATAATAATTATATCGTTATTACGTCCCATAAAATTCGTTTTATTTAAAACAAGATAAGCTGCTGTGCCGAATAAAATCATGTCATAAAATCTCAATATAAATTTTTACTTCTTTACCCGAAATACAAATTATAATTACATCCAAATAATATCCTAATTCATAATAAATATGACATTAATTTATACAACACGAATTGTTTTATAAATTTTTCTTTCTTTTATAAATCCAAATAACAATCATAACGAAGTTCCAATTAAGAACATGTATTTTCATCTTGTCTCGCATAAATATTATTTTAATGTAATAATTATCATTAAATATTAACTGAGGTATTCTAAAAAAAATGGTATGTTTAAATAAAAAGTTACATATACAAGCAAGTATGGTGCGGTGTGGAAAAACATATCCTGTTTCTAATTAGCATATTTAATTAATTTATTGATTAGTATTAATTAGTAATTCTCGTTACGGATGCGCCGGCGCATGTATGTTACACGCTTGGTTAGTTTTTCTTTTGAAAAATATTCCATTGTTATTGTTGCGGACAGTTGCTAATTTTTACATCAAAAATTAAGCATTCATTTTGTTATTTACAGTTTTTCAATTATATTTTAACTTAATTTCCAAAAAGTACAAGTGTATGACCCGTGTCGTGTTTCAGCTATGCTTGGAAGAGGATTCTGCACTGTTAAAATGACCCTCTAAGCTCATAGAAGAATGGGAGACAATCTTCTTTTACTTTAGCCAATTATAGTTGAAAAATCAATTTTAAACCGATTTCTATTATCTAACAACCTTTATCAGCAAACTTTGCCTGCACCTGCTGAAGTACTTCGGCCACATAGCGCGCAAAGATGGCGACAATCTGGCTTGTGGTGACAGGGAAGGTTGATGGCAGAAGACCGCGCGGTGGAAGCCCAAGCCGCTGGGCAGATCAGGTTTCCATTTGTCTGGAGATGCCGGTCCACAAAGCTCTCCATCAAGCAAGTCGTCGCAGCCGATGGAGATACCTCATTGAGCGAGCCACCAGGAGTCACGATCCTCAACAATGAAGGACCGACGAGGAGAGAGAGATCAGCAAACTTGTTGCTGATTGTTAGAAATATGATGATTAACCACATCAAAATAAAGATCATCAGTAGCGAAAGGAAGTCATTAAACGCATGGCTCCTTTTCGCTGATATTAATGGAATTTAATCGTCATTTACACCTTAGCTTCGGCCTTTGCTTAGCTCATTTATGGTCCATATACTTGGTTTAGTGTCGACGTTTTAGATAACGACTTATTTACGACACTAAGATTAGAGCTTTTGGCAATGTTCACTCTTAATGATCTATCAAAAAAAACCATAAAATTTGTGTCAATCCATTTCTGTATCATAAGGAAAAAGTTGATTTTGCGATTTGTCACTTTTTCGTCATATACTTTTAAGATAGTTTTAGCGTGGATATCTCGAAATGGTTTTCGATATAGCATTGGAATTATTGAGAGATCTAAACGGGTAAATTTGTCATAAGAAATAAAACTATCAAAACCAAAACATACAAGTATTTTACTCGTAGAAATAACAGCTTATCCTATAAAAATCCATGGGAACCATTTGAATTATTAATATACATATAAATTGTTCCTGCGACATCGGTACACCCCCTACGGTCAGGGCAACAGTTCCTGGGGCTTCGGTAGCGCCACCAGAGCCTCCCGTCGACAAAGAAGCCACTCTTTCCGTCGTTATAGTTTAAATACTACAATTAAATTATAAGTAATGATTTTTAAAATGTATTTTATGTTTGCTTAAGTATCTACTAATATACTTAATATATTATTATCTACAATGTGCTTAGGCGTCCCGTCATAGACTCGTACAAAAATATAATAGACAAACAACGAAGATATTAGGTACTACCTACAAATTAATGCATGGTACGATTCCAGTCTATAGATTGGTTTCGAATAAAATACAATACACAGTAGAAAGATTATTAACAGTTATTGAGACCGACTCGTAAATATATAATGTCCCAAATATATCTCATGTTTCAAATATTAAACGAGCTTGACATTAAATTTTAGATAGGTAATGAATATTGGGTACCACGAACACCACATAACTAACTATCTATCATACTTGAATATCGATAGCAACATCAGAGACACACACAAATAGCTACCTCGCACCGAACATGCTCGAACTTCGATGACTGACGATAAGCTAATGGTTAAGATAGGCTACTGAATCTGATAGCTTACGGTAGCCATCGCGGCCAAACACTCCCTCATACGTTTTTATATTGCTCCGGTTATTAAGAACACATTCCATTCACTTAATGAGAAATTAGAAACAAGAGAAATAAACCAAGGTGCTAAGTCATCTTAGAATTCAATAACCGATTGATGTTTCCATTTTTATTTGCTCTTAAGGGTTAAGTATAAATAAAGCGTATAATAGATTTCTAAGAATCGAATATTAATAAAAATCTTTCATAATGTACGGGTTCGTAGGAAAGACTTCGGTCGTTTGAACGGAGTCATCAGTCACTGCTTTTCACTTATAATGATGTTAAAAATGTTACCTAACAGCCGTTCGTGTCCACCCATTGTACCACTGCTCAATACCCAAACAAAAACATAAAAAGAGTCATTCTTAAAAAATGACTCCCAATTTATTTGAAGAAAAAAAACTTCAATTTCCCATGACACCAGCCTGGGCGTTCCGTTTATTTGTGTTGGAGCGCCATCCTTCTTTATATATTTTTTCTCTCGTTTTTTTATTTGAATGGCTTTGACATTTGGAAGTCGGGTCACTTATTAAATTAGCCTTTGTATTTAAATGAACAATTAATTATCTCAGCGCAGCTTCAGGAATGGTTGTGAAATAGTGCGTCCGGCTTACGTCTTATGTAGGTTAAGCATATTTAAAAATATTTCTAGAAAATTGCCTGCAACAATAATTTTATACTTTTTCATAAAAAATAATTCTCAAAACTATTTATATCTGAAGAAAATTAATTTTATCATGATACCAAAGAGCAGTCGCCTCCGCTATGCCGACTTCAGGAGATGAGCATAATCCAGGTTGGCATTTAAGAGGCAACTTAAGAGGCATCGAATACATTCCCTTATCAATATTAATTGTTAGAGAGTTAAGTATTTTTAAATGTCGTAACTTTTATTAATGTATGTTTGTGGTGAGCAGTTATTTTTCATAAATATAAACGATGTAAGAGTTCGGGTACGGTAGCTGCGCAGGCGGCGATAGATCGGTCACTTCATCGTTCATCAAAATATTGTGAAGATTAATCGACGACGTTCAATTTCACTTCTAGACTATATTTGTAGCGCTTTAATTTTTTTTTTATTTATACCTACCTAGTATTAGATAATATTGCTTGTACATTCGAAAGAAATTCATATCGTGTTGCGTAACATATCGAAGCCTCCGCGTTTGTGTATGTCTGTACATTCCATAGTAACTTCAATTCAGTTTTAGATCACACTTTATGATAACAAATGCAAACAATATTTCAAACAAGTCATGTGCAGTCTTCCTAATCCAATTTAGGATAAATTGGAATCGAATTCATTCATACAACATGCCTATTTCAATATGGAAATTGCCAATACATAGTTCAAACTTTCATATCTAAATACAATAGTGCATCTGTATTTATACCTGCTGTAGATATTTGATATTATATTCATGCGATCCAGCGACGGTCTCACGCATCTATTGAATGTCTGTTTCCCACAAACAGTGCTTCATTAGTAACAATATCCCACTGTATCCCACATTGGAGACAACAAACAGGTAACTGATGTCCGACATTAATCCTAATGTAGCTATTGCCCCCGAACCGCTGGTTAAACGTCTAAACAAAAATATTTCAATGCGCCCAATAAAACTATGAGACAGAGAAAAAAGTAGGTACGCCCGAATGGACGCCCGTAAGGTATTCCGATGAGTATGAATTCTGAGAAGCTTCGTCTACTCGCTCCACGAGGTACTGTCATATCACGACTCTATAGGGAAGTGACGCTTCTGGTATGCGTGGAATCCACTTGTCGATATTACCAAAAATCGATATCGATAAAGACATTTTATTCAATCTTACATCGCATTAATAAAGTGTTTAATAATTTTTTTTTTCTTAATAATATTAAAATAATTGTTTGAATCAGTTATTAGTAGTGATATGTAAAAGTATCGATGTTGCAGTAGCTGTGTCAATGCAGTGTGGGGCAACACTACTGAGATGCCGGTGCGGGCACACGACAGATGATCAGTCATGCGCCAGATGTACGAGATAAGCTCGCGGTAGCCGCTCATTAATCTACCACAGCCACCGCCTCACCTCGCCTCACCCCTCAACCTTATATGACCACTACCGAACTACCAATTAACCAACAAGCACTTACATATTTCTACGAAATAAACTAAGTAACAAACTTCCAGAATGATGTGGAGTAATTTTTTTTTCACTCGCATCTTGTATGGTCTAGTTGACCTGGATTTCTAACATAAATGAATGTTGATTAAAGAGATAACAATTTTAAAAAATCTATTTAATTTGTCATTTTGTAATAAGTTCATACAAATCTACATTTCTCGTTGATAAATTAAAGAAAATAAAAAATATCGCAATAATTCAAAAGACACATTATAACCAGAAGACCCACATTAATGTCCACAATGCATTTTCATCTCTTCGAGCCAGCATAGCGGATATAATCCGATATTTATTTGTGGTAGGAGCAGTTATCTCCGCTCATGGATAGCATTCTAACTCAACATCAGGTGGACTGTGGTCATATGCCGGACTATAGCGGATTGCTATAAAGAAAAACCTAAATAAATAAACATATGATGAGCAGACTGATGATTGTTATGATGGTTTGTCGTCCTGGGGTAGTACCACCACTTTCGAATGTACCACCCGTGAAATGTCGGGATCAGTTTGACAGTAGCTAGGTATAACTAGAACAATGTGTACTGTTAATCTGGATGATGCACTTCATCTTCGACTTCTCAAGCCGGTATAGCGGAAGCAACTGCTGCCTGTAGAAAATTATCTGTAGTATCAGATGTTTGCCGCAATATAGCTTTACATCAGGTGGAATGCTGAGCTACAATAAAAAAAAAGTAAATATTACAGGTTTTCAAATCACTTCCAACAGTAACATGTTGTAAGTTTAATAAAATTCGGTAGCCAATGACAGTCATTAGGAGAACTGCGACGTACTGGAAACATCACAAAATAAGATCAATCAAAAGAAGAGTTTATGATTATTACTATGTTTTTAATGTCGTCGCAATAAAACGAGGCGTTTGTTTTAAGTTTGAATTAATTCGTGGTTTAATTTGGAGAGAAACGCGCTGCAGGGGTCCGCCCTGAATCCTGCGTGTGCGCCTCCGAATTAAACAACCATAAAGCACTGACGTTTTATTACTATTAACATAACTAATTTGTAGATGCCTACTTCAAAGAATGGCAGTTTCGTTTTAATGAGAAAAATAAACATTCTTTGCTTTTTTTATTATATTCTTAATCTTAGCATAGATAACATTCTTGTATATATATACTAAAACTGTATAAAAGTATAAAATTACAACATTCCACCTGATGTATGAAGCAGGCAGTAATTGCCTCCACTATATCGGCTTCAGGAGACGAATGCACACCATCCAAGTTCAAAGTACACTCTTTTCTCGATACACCACGAAAGTGGTGGTACTACCCCAGGATGGCAGACTGACACACCATCATCAGCAATAACCTACCACTTTTTATTTATTAAGTAAACTTAAATAAAGCAAGTTATGGTTTATACCTCGCTTAATTCTGGTCCGGTAACTTGGTTATATGTACTTTGGTCGCTCAGTACCTATAGGCACTATTACAGAGTGATAGGCAGACTTATGATAGTTATTAGCCCAGTCTGCCTTCCTGGGATAATACCACCACCTTAGAGAGTGAAGTGACCTTGTCGCATTTCGGAAATAGTTTGAAAGTATCCAGGTATAAGGATTACGCAATCTAGATGGCACATGCTCGTTTCCTCAAGCCGGCATAGTGGAGGCGACTGCTGTCCGTAGAGATTTCTCTGTAGAAGCAGTTGTTTCCACTCATGGAATGCACTCTAGCTTTACATCTGGCGGAGTCTTGTCACATGCCGAGTTACAACAATAAAAAAAACTTAATAGATATTAAATTTAATAAATTTTTATGAAATTTCACAATGAATTTGGAAAGAGGTGGTATATAAATGTTATTACGAAATAAAGAAGAAATAATTTGTTAGACATAATATCATAGAATTCCGTTTGAGAAACTCTCTATCTTGTCACTGTTCCCAGAAACCATAACGATCTATACGTATGCGCAGGCGCAGGCACCACTTACTTTATTTATAACAGCTATATGGGTATATGTGCACCCAATATGTGACAGGTTGGACATATGAATGTTGTTATACAAGATTGAACAAGATAAAAAAAACTAACCGAATCACAGATTTGATATCAATTATTTAAATATTTAGAATTTTAAATTCACCAATTTAAAAGATTATCTATTTAACTATGTTGTCACATCTTTAGTTCCACAGGGATAAGCAGATGAGATGGAACATGGAACGCTTTGATGTAAAGCTAGAATGCGGTCCATGAACGGAAACAACCGTTACTACAGAGAAATCTCTACAGGCAGCAGTCACATCTGCTATACTGGCTTGAGGAGACGAATATGCACCATCTAGATTGACAGTGCACACTCCTGTCGTTATACCTGGCTACTTTCAAACAGATTTCGAAAGCCGACAAGGTCACATCACATGTGTTACATTCGAAAGTGGTGGTACAACCCCAGGAAGACAGACTGGGTAAATAACCATCATCAGTCTGCCTACCACTCTTACTATAAAACCCAAGAAATAAATACACAGATAGTGTTGATAACAAAAAGAAAAGTAAGTACAAATAATAACAATTTAAATAAGAACCTCTTAACACGTAACAAGCTATACAAAATAGCCTATTAATTTTCCTCTGCGGTCAAAAGTTAATCGTGTTTAAGTCGTTCATATCGCCCACGAAGATTCATCACAATCGTCATTATTCACACACAAATTATGTAATTTCAATAAATGGAGCTTATTGAATAGTGATGAGCGTTGTTGAGCTGCTGTGGACACCCCGCGGTGCTCCCTCACTAACCGACCTATTACTTACATTTTTAATCTATCTCTCCTTCGCATCACTACACACAATAGGCATACATTACATTTTATAACCCACGCGCTAACTTAACCCACTAAACAAAAGCTTCAATGTATGTCGCCATATTTAAAGATTCCATAATAATAAATAACAATTGCTTATAGTAAAAACATTTTCTCGTATTAGACATTTAGATCCTCATTGTGCGGCTGTCTAAAATAAATGCAATCTGTTTGGAGATATGGTGAGCAGTCGCGTGGGTGTTATACTAGTGGAGTCAAACATTGCTAGATTAATAACAGCGGAACGCTTTTCTAAGAACAGTAAGAGTTCTATCAAATAATCGTCGAGTCTGTTTACCCCAATCGCAATCTGGTGAAATGCAAATATATATTTATTTATTTTTTGCTTCCAATGAGCTGGTTAAGCTTTGGCAAGGTAACAGCCTAAACTAATATGTAAATTAACCTGCTACATGTAGGTCACCTATTAAAACATATAAAAGCACTAAATAAATGTAATTGATTTATTATATAGGTAAATTAAGAAACTTGTTCTCGGTGCGGGTACGTCGCCTGCCACTTTATGACTGATAGCCGTAGCCAATGTTAATTCAAGTTTCATTTTTTGTCATGCATTTGAACGCTTCGTGTCAGCTACTTGACTGGCATGCGATTTGACGTACTTACTTACCTTACGCTCAGCTATTTTTTCAAATTATTATTTCTATATAATATAAAAACAGGTAGTTGATTTATTTAAAGTAATTTAATGATAAGTTATTGTTATTGAGATAAGTCAAAATGTCAACAAAATATGCTCATTTGAACGGTTGACAGTCATCAAAACACGATACAAAACGCAGGATGTTATCGATAAGGATCGCGACCTGACTAACTCCCATTTTTTGTTTGGTGACATCGTGCTAATAATACTCATGAGAAAAATGCGCGCTGGACCCCCATCATCCTCCTTTTGTTTTTAATTTCTACCTCAGTGGCACCGATTTAATTGGACTCAACTCGAGCGAGCGCACCTTCGTATTTCACCTCGGCTCGCTTCATTTGAATATTTAAAGCATTTCGGCTCCTCGGCGCATTATTTTCTTTATTTACACATATTTATATATTTATTTCGAAGCCGGGATCATTTATTAGGTGAGGTGACTTACCGATGTCGCGTCCTTCCCAGTATCGACATAGTTAACACCGTGGACGTTCCCGCGTTCCTTTTAAAAGTTTGGAGTTCTCGTGCTCCGTTGTAGTTTTCGTTTTTTGTGAACGTGTGGCTCACTCGCTCTTCGTTGTTTTCTCGCCAGCTTATCTCGGACAAGATTGCTCGTTTTTAAATGAAGTTATATCGACCCGATTCGACATCGACGATCGAAGGCGAAGCGAATTTTTAATTAGTTACCCGAGATAGACAATTTTCGGGTGCGATACGGAAGCTTAGACATAAATTAAAATTAATTGAGACTTTAGCGACTAAGTAGGTATATTCATTATTTTTTATTGAGAATGAAAAGATTGTTTCGCTTTGTTCTTTTCCATTATACTCGTATTTGTTGAATATAATCTGTTAGGTTTACAGAAGGTATTTTTTACTAAAAAGCAATATCTACTTATTTTTTAAATTTAATTGGAGTTTGTATAATTAGGAAGGATGCATTTACAACCCTTGTAAAGGGGCACTAAAGATTTTATCATTTGAGTACATTAAATATATGAGTACCTACCTATCCTATGTAAGCAATTGTTATTAATTTGTACAATGGAAGCAGGTGATTGTAATATTCACTTCTCATCGTTTCATATTTTATGGCAATTATTTATTTTATACCTTAATATGCTATAATTAATGGAAAAAGGTATTAAGAAAATTAGAACTTTGTATTAGGACACCTAACTGCTAAGTACCTAGATAATAATTACGGATATAGAACTAGAATGCTTCCACTGAGGTTATAAAAAAGAAACTTGATTTATTAAGTATTAGTTGTACCTACTTATCTTTATTTTACTTCTTATTTATACCTAGATATCAATTTTATAAATGTCAGTCATGGGCTGGTCTTTCTCCTACACAAGACTTGATGCCTCTTTTTCGGATATTATGTGTATAAAAAACTATAAAAAATAACGAAAATATATACCGATGTACTGGGAACTACAATTACTATCGGCGTTTTATATTATAATTTTTAAAAAAATCTTCATATTTTAATTTAAAAAAAAACTAAAATATGTGCTAAATACACCGTTAAATTACTGACCTCATTGTTTTTGAAAATACAATAGCCAGATGTAATATTTGAACATTTAAAGTATCAACTGGTCTTAGATTATTATTAAAATGTCCGCCTAATTTTGTCAAAGCTCGTCTCAACTCCATTAGATTTAAGCACCCGTCCGTACAATGGGCGGAGTTTATTGAGTACTTAGTCATCGAATGTAACGTCGTACATTGTAAGAATTATCTTAAGATTTATCTGTGATTAAAACTTTCCATCTATCCGAATTATTCTGTATAATAATATTTAATTATTATTATTAAATTATGATGAAAATATTACAGGAAAAATCAATGCGTTTAAATTGACGTTTTTTTCAATTTCAATTTTCACACTTTATTTTAAAACCTTCAATATATTGTAATTTCTTCCATTTATTCGAATTATTCAAATAAATAATATTTTATTATGATGAAAATAGTACAGAAAAAATCCAATGCGTGTAAGTTGAGGTGAGAAATTCAGCTTTTGATATGACGCCAAAAAAAACTAAAATAAAAAAAAAACTGATAATATTTTATTGTTTTGTTTACCACGGCTGGGCTCCTGTTAGTTATATTTACCTAATAGGTAATTACCTACATTTAATTAATAAGGCAATATCAGTTATCTTAAGACAAATCGTTAGTATTACAATAACATGTATGGCATACGTGAACACACTCGAGGTGTCCGCGCGTTGACTACCCTTAATTATAAGCTAATAGCACTAATTATTTAGAAATTCGCTTGGTAAATATAATCATCGTTTTGCATGACGACGCACAGAACGTACGTACCTACATCTTAATATGTACTCATTTTTTTCTATATAAAAATTAATGTTTGTCATTCCGGGATTTGTTTTTTCATTTGAAGTTTTTTTTTTCTTCTTTTATGACATTTAACAATTTGCCAGTGTCAAAGTTAGGGAAATGGATCGAATATGTTTAGGAATGGATACAAAAATACATATAAATTATATAATAACAAATAAATAAATACATATAACTACAGTTTGATGCTATTTTCTATTATGAATGGATTCGATTTGAAGTTTAAACTTTGGAATTAACGTGGGCGAAACCGCGTATCACACCACAGAAATTCACCAGGAATAGAGTTAAACGCACAATATAAATTATCCCTCAGTCCGACCACGCCTTTTTCCAACAGGGATAGGCAGACAACGGAACGCCACTCGCTACGATCCTGACACAACTCCCTCGCTTCCCTCACATCTACAATTTTATTCACTTCCTCCGTCAATCTCCTTTCAGTCATCATTATCTCTCTCACTAGAAAAAAAGAAAGGAGAATGCCTATTTTTGGGCCCACTTGATACCTAATATTATGGTAACAAAACAATATTCTAAAATAATATCTTATTTTTTTATCAATTCATTTTAATTATATCAACACATTATTCGCCAATCAATAGATAGTGTTTAATTAAATAAAAAACAGAAATCATCAATTATTAAAGCATTTAAAATAATAACAACCTCAAATATTGCATCAAAAAACATCTAATTACTCGAAAAAATTAAAACAGAAAGTAGATTTTTTTTTTAAATTGTGGACCCATTTGTCTTAGGCGAATGGGCATTCTCTTCCATTATTTAATCTTTATTTAGTTTGGGGCTTGCGCTCACTCGTGGCGATGTCAGCCCTATTGAGGCCTAAACAATTATAATGTCAAAAGTTATAACATATATGCATAGAGATATATACCAGAGGTGCAAACTTCATAAATCTGACATAAAACAAAAACCGTAGGCCGCTTCAAGAAATAAAGAAATGAAACCCAAAATTGCATTAATTAAATAATATATTTTCTTTTACATTTAAAACGACACGAGATTATATGACTCATTTAACTTATTCTACAATAGTATACGGAAAGTAGAGTACGAGTCACACGTAGCGTACTTACATACTTAGGGTATAATGAGAGGAGTGTATATGACAACACTTCGCCTGATGTAAAGCTAGAGTGCGGTCCATGAATGGAAACAACTGTTACTACGGAGAAACCTATGCGGCAGCAGTGGCCTCCACTATGTCGGCTTGAGGAGACGAGCATGTACCATCTAGATTGACAGTTCACACTCCTCTCGTTATACCTGGCTACTTTCAAACTATTCTCGAAACGCGACAAGGTCCACTTCATGGGTGTTACATTCGAAAGAGGTGGTACTACCCCAGGACGGCAGACTGGACATATAACCATCATCAGTCTGTCTACCTGTATTTTACGTAGCAGTAGTTGTTTCAGTTCATAGACCACACTGCAGCTTGGAGTATGGTCAGATGCGAAGCTACTACAAATAAAAAAATTTGAGATATTTCTTCATTCTCCAAAAGGTTCTTGAATGATATTCAATTGTAGTTTTCGTTAACTCGTACTCTACTTAGGGCTCTCTTAATTACCTCTACAATTCCAATTTGTACTGATTTTTATTTAGCATTAAATTTAAAATAGGACCGTGAAATGGAGAACCTCACATACTTTTTCAAATATAAAAATATATTCTCAGATTTGACACATATTAAGGAAGACTGCATTTTCGTTTATTATTATTATAAATACTATTTTTATTTATTTATTTTTATACAATTTTTCGGCATCTTCAAATGCTGGAGTTGATATTACGATGAAAATTTAACAGAAAAAAGCTCGTACATCGAACGAGGATTCAATTTCCACTTTATCATAGAGCGATTTTTCTGTTTAACTTTCAACATAATTTAATAATTACACTTATTCAAGAGTAGGCAGATTGATCATAATTATTTCCAGCACTTTTAAGAGTAATTAACTTCTTGGCTTGAAAGTAACCAAATTACTAATCTAGGCGCTGCAAATTTATCTCGTCTACACGGGTAAAGGTTCACATGAGTTCACATTTACGCTGTCAGACAAAATATTTTGACCGCCAAGGTAAATAAAAATAAAGCGACCCTATCGGTGGAGAGTGCACTCACTTTACGCCGTGAGAGCCTAAGTGAAACTCATACTTAGGTTTCAGTAAAAAAATCAAGCGACATTTTTAATAGTCCACTGAACCGACTGAACATACGATTTTGAGCTGTCCTCCACTGAGTGTGAGTGGAGGAATGTTTAGAGTTAGAACACCTTATGTACTGTTATAAACTTATTTTATTAATATAAATATGTGAGGTTTTATTTATATATTTGCATTGCATTTATTTTATTTAATAATGACAGTTTTATAAATTCACAGAGCCACACCTAAAAAATTAATAGTACTTAAATTAATGTAAGTAAATTAATTATGTTAACATTTTTTTGGTAAAATTATATTAAAAATAATTGATTATAAACATAAATGTTTGCTTTTAATTTGGCGTCCTGGCGCAGGAGTCGGCAAGTGACTTTAGGGTAGAGTAGGGAAAGTTTTAACGGGTCCAGAAAAAAAAGTATTTTACTTGTTAGTCTTAAATTTAAAAAAAAATTTTGGTGGTGCAGTTTTAGTTTACAGGTCCGGTTCTGGACCCCGGTCCGCCAGTTGACAACCCCTGTCCCAATGTGTCCCGTAAGGATTTTAACTCATTTTTTTTTTATTAAGCGTTCAATACAAAAGTAAATTATTATTTAAACAAATAAAGAATGGCATAGAAGATGACGGCACACTTATTTCCATCTCGCTCCCACAATATTACCATGGAACTTTTTTGAGACAAATTATAAAAATAATAGAAAACTTATTTCATATGCGGAAACGACTGCTACCTGCAGAATTTTCTATGGCAGCAGTTCTTTCTGTCCATGAACCGCACTCTAGCCTAAGGAGTGTCGTCATATGCTGAGTTACTATAAAAATAATTGTTGACAATATAGCGTGAATTTTTCAAGTGGACTTTCATGGCCAAATATTATAAGATATAACTATAAGAGATAGCGAGAAACGCTCAAAATCAACACTTTCCTTTAGTTTGCCGTATATCATTACTTCCCAGAAACTAATCCTTATTCGCGACACTATCGAATGGTGCAATAATACAGTGTTTTATTTTTTCAAAATCAACGGAATCGAATCCTGGTTGGAAAAAAAAGGATTTTTCAAAAACCTAACAACGCAGTTTTAGTTTTCATCAAAATCGGCATCGACACTCCTTTAAGCACTTTTTATAGTTTAGGATTTGGCCATGAAATTTTCGAATGTAACACCCGTGAAGTGACTTTGTCGCGTTTCGGGAATAGTTTGAAAGTAGCCAGGTATAACGAGAGGAGTGTGCGCTGTCAATCTAGATGGTACATGCTCGTCTCCTCAAGCCGGCATAGTGGAGGCGCCGGCTGCTTGCACAGGTTTTTCTGTAGTAGCAGTTATTTGCATTCATGGACTACACTCTAACTTTACATCAGTCATATGCCGAGCTACAATAAAAAAAAAATGAAAGCCCACTTGAAAAAATCACCCTGTATAGCTGTCACCGCCATCTATCTTTAAATCCATTCCTTATAAATATTTTTATTGAATTTAAATCCACACTAGGGTACATTGTAGGTATTTGAATTATACTTCGAAATATACTTTCGTTGATTCTTAAATCTAAAAAAAATGCATTACTAAGGATAAATATTTCGAGAAAAATCTTAAACAAAACTAGTCTAACAGTAAAAAATACTTAGTAAAAAATGTAAGAAATTTGTTCGTTGCAATACTGCATAGTCACTAAACTCTTATAAATTTGCTATAATAAGAAATAGTATAGATTAATAAAAATATCACTTTATTGGAAGCATCGGTCAATCTCCCTGCGAAGATAGAAAAGAATATTGTAGAAGATTAGATGGTGTAGATTATATAAATAATAAATTATCCATATAGATTTATTGTTGGAATTAAAAAAACATATGTACTATTTTTATGTAAATTTTTATCATAACTCATTAATAAAATAGCATTTAAAAAATAACCAATACGTTTTTTTTATTGTAGCGCGTCAATGACCGGCACTTCGCCTGATGTGCACGAAAAACGTCCGATATGCCGGCCTGCTCAACGCGGTTACACTTAAGTGTGCTTTAACAAGTTAAATGAAATTTATTTTAAATTAACATAATGATCATTTAATAAATAATCTTCATCAAATAAAGGACCTTTCTCTTTTCAGTATTTAAAAAAATATATATAGAAAGTGAAAAATGAGATCTTTTTATATTAAACAAATGCTATTGTCATATAAAATGTGCATACGCAGTACGCATGCCTGAGATGGCAAACATTATATTTTTTACATAAAAAAATTAATTCATTAAAAATAGTTTTGATAATGTTCTTATTAAATATAGGTGTAATACTTAAAATCTATCTTTAGAATTAAAAAAGGTTGAATTTATGATTTAATTCTAAAAGATTTTTAGTTCGATAGTAATTTTTTTTTTTTAAGAATTACTATAAAATTAACAGATCTATGACTAAATAATAATAGTAATAATAATAATTGCACCATACAAGGAGGTTATATTGTAAAATTGAAAAAAAAAATCAGACTTAAATATTGCACGTAATCATACAATATGAGAAATAATATAAAATATTAAATTAAAAAAAAAAGATCAGCGCTCAAGAAAGCAAATAAAATTGTACATAATTTTAAAATAAACACACAAATATAAAATTATTGAGATATCACAAAAAGTATAATAAAAAAAAAGTATAATAAAAGAAAAGTATAATAAAAAAAAGTATTGCATTATTAAAAATTCCAAGTGTATTAAATTTGATGTAAAAAAAAAAGATCAATTCCAATTAATTAAAATTATTAAAAATAAAATTTTGGAATCATTCCTTAATATTATTTGGTTACAACATCGACTTATTTCTAAAACTAACCAATTTTTGAGCATATACGAAGCTAACTTCATTCAATTCACAACTTCAGGCTCAAGACTTTAAAATTTCATTTAAATAATGATGACCTTTAAACTCCCTAAAGGGGTCTATTCACAATCCTGCATGACACTGCCGCGAAGATATCGCGTAATGGATGTTTGCAAGTCTGCATGCAAAATGGCAGGAAGCTCAAGACCTGCCGTTTACAGAACAGTGTCACGAGTCATTCATTCGTCGCAGTAGTCAGATCAAGTCTAAATTAAGTCAAAAATTGTTTCAGTGGTAGAATCTTTAGTGAAACTTCCAACGGAGTTTTGGAGGGAAAGTAGAAACACGTGTTCTTTTCGTTTGGAATTGTTTGCCCACACTCACGCACGTTCACGAACACTTAATGGTTAATAATCCACCATTATTACACATTAACACTCGAAGAAACACAAGTTTAGGAAAATAATTCAAGACAGATAACCCAATGTCTCAAGGTGGCCGCCAAAACCCCAATGTTAAACTTTCAAGTAATGGTACTATCCCAGGATGGCAGACTGCGAATAACTATCATCGGTCTCTCTACCACTCATAATTTTTTTGATGTCATAATAAATACGTAGTAAAGTAAATACGTAGAGTATGGTGTACTCGTTCTGCTTGATGGACTGCAATGCAGGATTGTGAATGAGCCACTTAACAACGTTTAACTCACACGATATTTTCGTTTTGCCAGAATTACTCGACTACCTTACACCATTCTTGAATGCAGCAAAACATAAAATGTATAGATTCATTTCTATTTTTCACACTACCCATTTCTTTTTTTATTGTAGCTCGGCATAATTATACCAACACTCCGCCTGACGTAAAGTTAGAGTGCGGTCCATGAACGGAAACAACTGCTAATACAGATAAATCTCTACAAGCAGCATTCGCCTCCGCTATGCTGACTTGAGGAGACGAGTATGCACTATCTATATTGACGGTGCACACTCCTCTTACTATACCTGGCTACTTTCAAACTGCTCCCGAAACGCGACATGGTCATTTTATGATGCCATAATTTTTATGTAATTTTCTTAATTTATTTTAATGCATGGACTGAGCTGGTGTTTGTACCACAGGCACTGAGAGACCAAAGTACATATAACATAGTTACATTGGTACCGGTCTAAATTTAGTGAGGTTTGAACATAGGTCTCATCGCACGTGAGATCCCTCCTTACCGCTAGACCACGGCCGATTTTATCGCTCCAATTCGGTAGTGGGCATTACTAAAATTCTAGTAGATAGTGTTGACTAAGGGCTTCTTATTTTCTACACATTCAGTCTCCTCCTGACTGAAGATTTTTTAGTTTCGAATACATCGTGTGAATTAAAATTTTAATTTTAAGGTCCTAAATGAAGATAACAATTTAAATGGAATGATATGCAAATTAACGTATTTAATGTTACTTTGGCAACGAATTATTACCAATTCTTCTAATTAATAAATGATATAATCTTATAAACTACATTAAAATTTGTATTGTAACATGTATTATGAATTGTTATAATAGAACTTTGAGAACCTAAGGTTTATCTATCGGTCCACATTAGAACGAAGCGATAGAGCTCAGACGGACTTCAATAGTGGTCGTGGGTGGTTGACGTCGCACACAAAACCATCGCGGATGCTAACCAAAAATTGGTCGATGCGGTCGCCAGTTAAACCACATTACAATCACTGCTTTATAGTTGGAAAGTCGTACGTGTGAGTTCACAATAAATGTTACAATTTATTGAAAAAGTAATTTATTTATTTTAACAATGGAAGGCATCGTCGTCGTCGGAAGCATTAAAAAAAACGTGACATAATGAATTATTTTCACTATTGGTCCAATTTTTTTCTAGTATTCACCAAAGATAGCATTCTAATGGCTAATACTTTCATATATTTCATTTATTTACGTATTATTTGATTATAAAAATATGTATTAATAATATTCTTTCTTTATCTTAGATTTTCGTTATTCGAATAATTTCCGCAATTACAGCGTTTTCATGATTTAATAGTATAATATATTTGGATTATTTTTTTTTCAATAAAATGGACGTAATACCATTAACATTTATAATTTATCGATTCTATTTAATTGATAGAATCGAAAAGAAGTCGTATTGTAAGTGCCTGGTGTCCTCTACATATAATCGAGACACGCAAAAAAAAAAAACAATATATTGAGTAATTTTGAATTAAACATCAGAAAGAGTTCAGAATCAAGTTACCTCGATTTAAATAAACTATAATGTAGGCCTTAGTTTAGCCGACAAAAAAGTTGTTTTTGGCTTTAATTTATTTAAACGACTTGTTCAGGCCGGCATAGTAAGGGCGACTGGAACCACCGTACAAGCGGCTCTCTTATGGAACTCCACTGTGCTTACCATCAGGCTAGTCGAGGTCAGATGTCTTGTCATCAAAAAAAAAAGACTAACTTTTTGTTCGAGAAACCTTGATTCTAAATTGCAGCTTTAATCAAAATTACCCAAAGACCACAAACTCCTTTGAGCACATCTACGACTCCTGGTTGTTTACAGATGATCATCATGATGTCCATTGTCGAGACTGGATAACGTATTGAGGCTCTTTGGTGGAATTGGAGGTGGGGTATCATCTCCAATGTCGCGTGGCGAAGTCAATACTGATATTATTTCGTCATATCGCACGCATTCAATGAGCTCCAGATCTGTAAGTATGTGTTAATTTTTTTTAACAAACCCAGTAATTCTCGTTACCTAGATTAGCTTGGAAGTAACCAGGCATAACAAGACAAATATACACTGTCAACCTGGAAAATGTGCAAGACGACATAGTCGATGCGACTGCTGCCTGCGATGAATAGAGTGTGTTAAAATTGCTACACACTATTTTTCTCATATAATTGTTTTATAGTAGCCTGACATGTCACCACTCCGCCTAATGTGAAGTTAGAGTGCGGTCCATGAACGGAAACAACTGCTACTAAAGTGAAATCTCTACGGGCAACAGTCGCCTCCGCTATGCCGGCTTGAGAAGACGAATATGCACCAATCCTTCAAGCGCAGTGTGAAGAGGCATCTGATCAAGCCGGCATAGCGGGCGCAACTGCTGTCTGCAGATCTCCTGCTCTGACAGCAGTCGCCTCCGTTCATGGATCGCACTCTGGCTTAACATCAGACTAAGTGCGGTCATATGACGTGCTAAAATAAAAAAAACCTAGATTGACAGTGCACACTGCTCTCGCTATACCTGGTTACTTTCAAACGCGACAAGGTCACTTCACGTTATATACGAATAGTGTGGTCTATTAACGTAGATCACTAATACCACAGAGAGTTGTCTACAGGCAACGTTCGTCTCCACCATGCCCATGGCGACTTGAGAAGAGAACTCCTGTCTGAGTACATATATTTTTCGTATAAAATATCATACCATGCGCGTGCTCAGAAGCATTAGTATAGGAATGATTGTCTATACAGCAACCGGAGTCTCTGATCTCATCGTCGGCTCTCATTCCTGCTGCACTTCGCCGCGGCACGAGAGGAGGCCCTTCTATCCAACTGCGTTTGTCACCTGGAGGAGAAGTATGAAATTGCTCTTAATACGTCACTACTTAGCTCACGAACTGGGGTAGAGAGCCAGCGACTCTCTTCATGCAGGCACGTTAGTTGAGGGTGTTTCTCTCCTGACCCTTTCTGAGCAGTTGACCAATTTAACTGAAAAAGGTCTTTCTAGGGCGCCCCCTTCCGCCATCTACTTTCGTGCAATAAATCTTTTTAGTTAATTTCCTTTCATCCATCCTTTCCATACGACAAAACCACCTTAGCATACTCCTTTCTACAATGGTCACGATACGGCATACGATTTATTTTTTGTATTGACATGTAACGGCGACTGGCCTGGTGGTAAGCCGTGTAGTAAGTGTAAGTGGAGGTCCATTAGCGCCGACGACTGGAGGACCGCGGTACACAGTGACCCCAGTCGCCGTCACTATGCCGGCCCAAGGTGCTTTTTCACGCTCCGCTTGAAGGATCCTAGGTTAAAGAAGTGGGAGAACACGTGGAAGGGCAAAGCATTTCATTTATCGATTGTGCGACATACGATATGGAACCAAAGAAGATGTAGGTATGAAGATATATAAATCTAGGCTCGTTTTATTTAATAAAAGTGTAACATAATTGTTTACAAGTGAATATCATCATACCAGAAATCCTTGGTGGTAATGGTGGTGCATCAGGTTCACTCCAAGACGTACGACTCATACGACGATTATCCACTTCACTATCGATAGAATCTCTGAAAGAAAAATATTGAAGATTAATAAATATATGAATATACATACATAGGTACGGATAACCTGTAGGAGCGACGTGGACGCCTACAACAGGGCTAAAGGCTAAATAGGCAAAAGCGGCCTCCGCTATGCTGGCTTAATAAGACAGACTTCCTCTCATTATAGCCGGCTATTGCCAAGCTAAACAAAAAACGCACGACTACGTTATTTAATCTCTTCAGAACAAGATTTGACTAATAACAATCATGGAGAGACAGGTGTCGGCAGATTAAAAAAAAGATTCGATTCAGAGGGCCAAGTATGAGTTTATATTTACGATTTCACGGCGTTAAGTGAAAATTCTCCACTAATCAGCTATTATTTTGGCCGCCAAGTAAAAAAAAAAACAAATGAAGGGATTGTATTAGTGGACAGGTGGACACTAACGTCTTTGTCATTGTAATAAGTAATTAATAAGATTGCAAAGCACTCCTGTCCTATTCTAAGAGATTGTATCTTTACCTATATCTGTCGGGGTGTCTCAAAACAGGTTTCTCGGGTCGATGTCTGTCAATTATTGAAGCTGCGATGCTCTCAGCACTGGTGACAGGTAAACTGGACGACATTATGCTGTGTTGATCCATACTATCCTCAAGGGTGTACTGTAAACATTAGATAATTTTTTTTCTATTTGAACTCGGCGTATGACAACATTCTGATGTAAAGCTAGAGTGCGGTCCATGAACGAAAACAACTGCTACTATAGGTAAATCTCTACAGGCAGCAGTCGTCTCCGCTATGCCGGCCGAAGGAGACGAGTATGCACCATAGATAGACAGTACACACTCCTCTTACTATACCTGGCAGGCACGCAACTTCACGGGTGCTACGTTGCGAAAGTGGAGGTACTACCACAGGACGGCAGGATGTGTAAATAAACCAACATCGGTCTGCCTACCACTCTTTAATAGTGCCTTTCGTTCGAGCGTACGGGTCGTTGGAGCTCTGTTAGCGCCAACACGCATTAAGCGGATAAATCACTACTTTTCTTGGTCGCATAGTGACTGCAATTCACTACAATATACGTGTTTTATTTTACACAACCACGAGCCGACTGATGAAAAGACTGGCGCCGATACAGGGCTCTTGAGACATATTTGAAGGCGTAATAAACAACGATGAGACGCCTACTTACAATAGGTTTATTATAGAAATGCCCATCTTCATAACAATTCTCTCCTTGATGTGAATGAATACTCATGGACCTCTTGTCGAGCGACGACATCGGCACTGGTGGGAGAGGTGTACTGAAAGTGAAGGGAATTGGAGAAACCGCTACTTTAATACACTACTCTAATGGTTTATGATTTCTAGAATTAATAAACTCACTTGACAATACTTTCGGATAACTGTCGTCTCGCTCGCGCTAAACCGGGCCCGAGGTTCTGACGAAGCTGATTGAATCGTTCTACCAAACGCCTGAAAAAATAAAACAACACAATTATTTTTCTTATTTCCTATATTCACTTCACCCGCTTACACTAGTAAATACCTGTGCAGAGGTCTGACGTCATCGGGCGCGAGTCGCTCGTGCAACGCGAGACCCTCATCCACTACCGCGAGTTGCGAACACACTAACCGCCGCAAGGAGCCCGCCGCCATTGCCTCCCGTCCAGTTGCCGCGCGAAGGAACGCGGGACTCAGAAACGCCTGCTCGTATTTAGTGATGCCACCTTGCACGTTGGCGTCTATCGTACCCTGTCGATGTGTATTTACTTAGCAACTCTGTGCATATCTTTCCCTATACTACCTACCTACGCGGCGATACAATCAAATTGGTTTAAAAAAAAAAGAAGGGGTTACTCTTTTTTTTTATTGCAGCTCGGCATATGGCAACACTCCGCCTGATGTAAAACTAGAGTGCGGTCGGAAACGGAATCAACTGATACTACAGAGATATCTCTACAGGCAGCAGTCGCCTCCACTATTGAAGAGACGAGCATGTACCATCCAGATTGACAGTGCACACTCCTCTCCTTATACCCGGCTACTTTCAGATTATTCCCGAAACGCGACAAGGTCACTTCACGGGTGTTACATTCGAAAGTGGTGGTACTACCCCAAGACTGGACTAATAACCATCATCAGTCTGCCTACCACTCTTTAAGTCTTTCGCCTAAGAAAAATGGCCCGCACTCTAGCTTTACATCAGGCGGAGTGTTGTCACATGCCGAGCTACAATAAAAAAAGATAATAAAATTATTATAATATTCAGTATTTCTTCGTCTTGCAGTGAAAATAAAGTATTGATTTACCTGAAGTCTCATCGAAAATGGATTAATATTTCTCTTTGGGTCAGCCGTATATTGAGATATTAGAGTACGTAATTCTCTTTCAGTAGACTCCATAGTTTCACACGCGAACTGTAATAATAAAAATATATGCTAATTAGAAGCCATAAATGTATAAATTCAAATTCTTTATGAACGGTCACGATGCTTCGGAACAGCTCGGTCGAGGAAACAAGCCACAAGAAACTCGATAACGTTGCTAATAGTTAGTGGTTTTTTTTATGCTTAATAGGCAAACGTTTGACCGCACCCTGCCTGATGTTAAGCAATGATGCGGTCTAAGGTGGAGCACGCTTGCCTATGAGGTACCTATTTACCCTTAATTTGAAGATGCAAGTATTGTACTTCTCGGGAAACACAGACACCGTGAAGGAGTTCCACAGTTTCGCAGTACGCACGAGGAATGTGTTGTCGAAACGCCTCGTACGTATTTTAGGAATTTGGACCATAAATGGATGGTACCTCTCCGGGTGTCTGTATGTCCGATGAAAGATGGTAGTCCGATGGTAAACATAACTTAATAATATTGAAGAAAAATATATTTATTCCATGATTTACTCCTTACTTTAAGAATAATTTTATTTCAAGGAATTACAGCTTTTTTTTTCACTTAGTAATTAATTAATCATCCATATTTATTTATTTATTTACCTCGACGGGTGTAATTTCTTCGACATTTCTCGAAATAACTTCAGACCAACGCAATATACCTGGAAGTGTTGTTTCCGTCACCAATGTTGTTCTTTCAATCCATAGACTCTGCAAAGTTAAATTGATGCATTTTTATACAATTTCTAGGTTATTTATAACCATAAATATTGTAAAAATTATAACAAGACGAGTGTGTCCCGTCATCGGAGTGCAATTGTCACCCCAAGCCGGCATATCGGAGGCGATTATTTAGGCGAGGTGGAGATCACATGCAGAGCTACCATAAAAAGATATCAGCTGGTGTTTTTTTGTATTCAAAAACTCGCTAACCAATTTTTTTTTATTGTAGCTCGGCATGTGACAACACTCCGCCTGATGTAAAGCTAGAGTGCGGTACACAATTCAATTAAAAGGTTGTAATATTACCTTAAATTCATTATCTTTGTCGATAGGCGGTTTATGTAGTGGCCGGTCACAAAGGAATGTATCGACGTCATTACACGCATAGAAACGACGCACAGCATCAGGAGCCGCCGCCGGCCAATTACGGCGACCGGACACCGGTTTCACGTTACATATTTGGATATCTATTAACAAATTTAATATTAAAATAACTTATAATGTTAATATACCAATAACAAATGATTAAATAAAATATTTTTTTTTTTTAATTTAAGATAGTGTAGAATTGTCCTATTACAATATTACAATAATTAACAAACTTGTGTCAAGAGGAAGCACACTTTTATATCAATCTAATAAAAAAAAAATTTAAAAAAAATTAAATGACAACTTGACTGCCTCTCTTGCTTTGTACGACGTGTGATCAAGAGGGAAATCACTCACATTGTCCATCAGCTCCAACGATAGACTCATCAGGTGGTGTATTACGCATCAGTATATGAGCAGCTGGATACTCCGTCTGAAGACGTTGAGTGAAAGCGCCTATACGCTCATAATCTTGGCCGCGATACACGAACTGTTTGTTCTGGAACAATATGCAAATTACGATAAAAAATCATTTTTAAAAAATCGTCGCGCGCGCATTCTCAAATAGCTGGGATGGGAATCGAATCCTTTCTTTCTTTTATTTTTAAAGTCGAAAAACAATTTTTTTTTTTGTTGACACATGTCAACTCGATGGCCTGGTGGTAACACAGTGGCATATACGGTGGCTCCAGTCGTCTCTACTATGCCGGCCGGAGAATTTTTAATTTTATTGTATAATACTCGTATACATTCATCAATAGGTTGGTTAACAACCTTAATTCCCGGGATACACGATGCCAGTTTTGTAAGCCAATCCAGTAAGCCTTAGCTAGCCTTAGCCTAGCTTACTGGAATGAAGCTAGTTCTGTTCAAATGTAGCTAAGCGTAAGGACTATTTGTGCTTACTGCTTGTAATGTTCAACAAACTCGACCTCAACCGCGTGGACATCGATCAATAGAAATAGATTCACAATAAATTTTTAATTCCAAATTGGCTAAAAACAAAGGGGACCGTGTCCCATTCTCCATCTCTCTCAGATGAATACTTTCTGATGTGCTGCAGAACCAGTTTTGCTATCAGTATATTATTTTACGAAAGTCACGATATACGAGATGATTAACTGACACAGAAGACATTGTGTTAAGAAGAGAATTTTAAAAATATACTCACCCTGACAAAAAGCGGACAACCTTTCCCGTAGAATCCAACGCGAAAGTATTCAGGTTCTGGGCGCAATTGTGTCAAAATACAGTCGAGAAATGTGGCATGCGATCTAAGACAATATGCCAATCTAGCATAATCGCATAGACGCGTTTCGTAATGTATCGCTAAATCCCGAAGAAGGGGCAGGCCTTTTTCCCAACACTGTAATAGGTCCATCAAGTTTATTAAATCATTTTAAAATACACACACATATAACACAATATAATTTATTTTTTAACGGTAAAAAAGTATTGACAAAAACACGTGATGCTACTGTGAAAATGGTGCAGTTACGTTTTAATTGTTACTTGACACGTTCGTTCTTATTTCATTAATAACCTATTTTCAAAGCTCTTACCTATTTAAAAATACTAAAAAATACAACGTTGACTTCCAACAAATTCAACTTGGAAGTAGCAGAGTATAACAAGATTTTTTTTTTATTGTAGCTCGGCATGTGACAACACTCCGCCTGGTGTAAAGCTAGAGTGCGGTCCATGAATGGAAACAACTGCTACTACAGAGAAACCTGTGCGGGTAGCAGTCGCCTCCACTATGCCGGCTTGAGGAGACGAGCATGTACCATCTTAGATTGACAGAGCACACTCCTCTCGTTATACCTGGCTACTTTCAAACTATTCCCGAAACGCGACAAAGTCACTTCACGGGTGTTACATTAGAAAGTGGTGGTACTACCCCAGGACGGCAGACTGGACAAATAATCATCAGTCTGCCTACCACTCTTTTATGATTATTATAGATACGAAGATTACAAGAGGAATCTGCACTGTGTAACTGGACTACATACATCCTCAAACATAACGGAGGCGACGACTCCTTGCAGATATTTCTCTGTAGCAGCAGTTATCTCCGATCATGGACCGCACTCTAGTTTAAAACCAGACAGAGTATGGCCACATGCCGAGCTACTATAGAAAAACTAAATAAAAAGTCAAGACGATCCCACGAACAAAAAGATTCGTCTTTTCTCCTTTCTGCAACCTGGGATCGTTCAATTGCTGCGTAAAGAGGCATCTCACAAAGCCGGCATAGCGGAAATTCTCTGAAAGCGGTCGCCTCCGTTCATGGATCGCAATAGGCGGAGTACAGTCATATGATGAGCTACAATTAAAAAATAAAACTGTAATGAGCTGGGAGAGTTCAACACTTACCTTTCCCTTATCAAAGTATTGTTGTACTTGATTATAGATCATTTCTTTACGTTTCCACTCCGGCACTTTTGGATGATCAGGATCAACTCCCACAGCGTCGCTATCCCAACTTAATGTTTCTGCGTATAACTGAAAATTTAAAAAATAAAAAAATCCCTTTATTATCATAGCTTTTTAGAAAAGAAAGCTATAGTCCAGTTACAGCTATTTACATTGTGTTTAAAGGAAAGGCTAAAAACTCAATACTTCATTATTATTATTATCTAAACGAGTACATTAGTAATTATTGTTTTTCAGCATAAACAAATGCTGAAACTGTTATTAATAAGTTATGATGGAAAATTAACAGAAAAAATCGAATGAACACGTCGTGTCGTAGTGGGAATCAAACACACATCCCCTTTGCCAACAAAGTTAAACAGTACTTTAACATATAATAAAAGATACATACCAACAAAGTACATCCAGCTTCGACATAATTATCAGATGCGATGTGTAGATCATGCAATCTATACACGTAACGCAAATACATTTCCTTGCGATCGATCTCATTTTTGTAGAAGTTCTAGAAATAAAATGTCATCGGCTTCATTTTTAACATTTGAACGTCGTAATGAATTACCTAGTAACATATTGAATTAAGAGCGGTCGTGGTCTAGCGGTAGAAAGCGTGAACTCACGATCGATGAGACCCGTGTTCGAACCTCGCTAATTCTAACCGGTACCAATGTAACTTTGTTATGTGTATTTTAGTCGCTCAGTGCCTATAGGCACTATTAAAGAGTGGTAGGCAGACTGATGATGATTATTTGTCCAGTCTGCCGTCCTGGGGTAGTACCAGCACGGTACGAGAACGGTACCAAAACAAAGCTGTGAAATAATGCACATTTACCAGTAAATTAACAGTACAAAACATTCTCTTATCACGATGTTCGGCTCCTTGCATCACCGCGCGATAGTCCAATAACCTCTCCAAGAGTCGAGTCACACATCCGACGAAAGCTGTACCGGCTTCTCTCCATCCTTCTGTGCTCACGCGTTCCATTAACCTGGAGATGTTTAAAGTTATTCCCGTACATGATTTTACTAATGGAAATATAGAGGAGAAAGAACGAAGAGTGGTAGATAGACTGATTATGGCTAGCCCAGTCTGTCGTCGTGTGGTAGTACCACCAATTTCAAGTGCAACACCCGTAAAGTGGTGTGGACTGTCATGTAGCATCTGTGTAGATGGTACTTATTCATCTCCCCGAGCCGGCATGGCGGAAGCAAATTTTTTTCAGTGGTAGCAATTGTTTAAATTCATGGACCGTACACTTGCTAAACATCAAGCGGAGTGTTGTCATATGCCGAGTTACAATTTAAAAAATCTGCATGATCTAAAGCGCCAATGGCTGAGTAGTTTAGTGACCAGAACATCAGTGCCAAAAGCGGAGGACGTGGATTCAGTTTATATTATTCTATATCGTTAATAATATATTTATCTAATTATTAACTTTTATACTTACACAGAACTTAAATGCTCTCTAGATAGCAAGACATGGAAATAATTTTAAAAAAATTAAACACTATTTTCCTTTATTATTTGTAAGGTTAAATTTCTTAGGTTAAAAAACGACACATGTACTTTCCATTTATCCATTCCAAAATGGCCCGTATATAAACACAGTTAAAGTCGAAAATAAACTTACACAGTGTCAAACAACCGTCGATAATGCTCATCCGCTTTGTTATCAGCAACGAGCGAATCAAGTTTATCGACCAATGCTGCTTCAGTCCTCCTTGCAGATCCAGTAGCCGATCTTTCAGCCGCCATTAGTGATACCAGAGCGCCCAAAGCCGCACGACGAAGTTCACCCACTAATGTTATTTCTAACAACGCACCTACTGCTCCTGGTACTAAATGGAGTTGAGCCGGACCTGAGGAAATATTTTTTTTTAAAGGACAATGCCTATTTTTGCCCCACTTAATATTTAATAGTTTGTTAACAAAACAATATTCTAAAATATCTTATTTTTCATTAATTTATTTCAAGTATATTCAACACATCGTTTACCAACCAATAGACAATGTTTAATTAAATAAAAAACATATATTATCAATTTAAAGCATTTGAATATAATAATAACCTCAAATATTACATTCGGAAGTCTAATTGCTCAATAACCCAATTTAAAAAAATTGGTGAAAAGGAATGTAGATTTATTTTCCTACAGAATGAACTAAAAATCATCGACAAATATAAATAAAGTATAAATAAGACGGTAAAAACTTCTTATTTAAATAATATATAATAATAATAATAATAACTTTATTTGCAAAAAAATTTTTTACCTATGTACAATACTGCTCTGCCATCGGAACTAGTCTAGGGACTGTATCTCCGATGGCAGGCAGAAAATAGGAATAAGGTTCAATTTCCAATGTTAGTCCAGTGATTATAATTGAGATGTAGCATACCCAATCTAGTCCACACGGCAAGTACTTGTAATCCAGCTGCGGCTCTCATTTTTGTTCTATCAGGCCCACGACCGGCAAAACGTTCCGGTTGTAACGCACGCGCAGTTACTAACGCTACGCCCAAATCAATGTAACCCGACCATACCTGAAACATGGTTAAAGGATCAGAAATAATAAAATCGGTATAAATACAGCGCAAAGAAAACTTTCACAGGATTTAAACTGTTATAACAATATAATATGCTATCCGGTACTTCGTACGCGTATTATAATATTCGTTTTAGTCCCACAATTACCACATTCGTCTCCTCAAGCCGGCATTGCGGAGGTGACTGATGCCTGCAGATTTTTTGAAAAATTTTATTGTAGCTCGGCATGTGACAACACTCCGCTTGATGTAAAGTTAGAGTGCGGTCCATGAATGGAAACAACTGCTACTACACAGAAAACTGTGCGGGCAGCAGTCGCCTCCACTATGCCGGCTTGAGGAGACGAACATGTACCATCTAGATTGACAGTGCACACTCCTCTCGTTATACCTGGCTACTTTCAAACTATTCCAGAATCGCGACAAGGTCACTTCACGGGTGTTACATTCGAAAATGGTGGTACTACCCCTGGACGACAGACTGGACAAATAACCATCATCAGTCTGTCTACCACTCTTTAATACTGCCTATAGGCATTGAGCGACCAAAGTTACATTGGTACCGGTCAGAATTAGCATCGAACACGGGTCTCATCGATCGTGAGTTCACGCGTCTTACCGCTAGACCACGGCCGCTGTGGTGCCTGTGATAGCATTTGTTTCCGTTCATGGACCGCATTCCAGCTTAACATCAGGCGGAGTGTTCTCATATGTCGAGTAGCGTAATTTAAAAAAAAAAATCAAAACATTCCTATAACCTATTCTAGCACCTCTATACTAACTACATTAACCCGTTTGCGCGTGATTGGAGTCATAATTACCTGGGCATCAAATTGCGGTGGTTCATCACCAAAGAATCGTTCCAGCAATGGTTTTGCCAAATCTTGTAATGCAGATAAAAGTACTTTGCAGCTAGAGACACGCAATACCATCCAATCAGGAGGAAATACCTAAATTAATCATAAATTATTAATTAATAAAAAAAAGAAAAAATGTGTTACTAAACCTTTTATTGAAAAAAGATATTTTTACATATACAGGGGGTGTTTAAAAGCCAAATTTTGTTTAAACTATTAAAATATGTACAATCAGCAAAAGGTTAGCTACACGAATAGAATTCGGTTTACAATGAATTTTAAATACATAATTAAATAAAAACAATGGCGAAGCCTGCATTTTGCACCTGAGCTTTGCTGAGTACATTATTTTAAAAAAAAAAACAAGATTAAATTTCATATAAGTGCCAACTCACCTCCTGTTCAATGAGATGCCTAAAAACAAGAAAGGCTCTCATCAGAAAATCTTTTAGTGGTTTCCTATCATGAGGGTGTGGTGATAGATGACTCCAGAGTCTTTGATAATGAGTAGGACGAAGTAACTCCATTAAACCGAGAAGACCAGCTACCATTGAACCCTAAAAACAATCATTGAAGATTTACTTTATATTTTAATATTTTTTGTATATTAAATGCTTTATTAATACGAGTAAATTATGATAAAAATTAGATAGAAAAACACAAACACGCACACAACTGGGATGAGGATCGAACCCACGTCCTCTGTTATACGAGCTGATTTGCTTACTACTACACTACACAGCAGTAGGCAGTCCTTCCAAATGCTGGGTTAAAAAGTCAACAACCAAACTAAGAGAAGTTTGGGTCTGATATACCCATTAGCGACTGCTTGAGTGTTAAATTAAATAAAACTTAACACTTACCAAAACTGGAGAATTTCCACCAATCAAATGCAATACGGCTTCCACGAGCACATCAAATATATTCAAACAAAGGACATCAATATCCGGATCAAAATCGTCCGGATCCGGTACCAATTCTTCTTCCACCTTCTTCCATAATAATGAAACAAGTTCACCAATCATTTCAGCGCATTGGGTTAATTCATCTCTTCGCGCTAAATGCATTCGAAGATGATGGCACGCCGTTGTTAATATAATGTTTCGCGCTTCTGTAATTTTAGCAATCACTTATTAATATTTATTAAATAAAAATATAATATGAGCGGCCGTGGTCTAGCGGCAAGACGCGTGAACTTACGATCGATGAGACCCGTGTTCGAACCTCGCTAATTTTGACCGGTAACAATATAACTTTGCTATGCTCAGTGCCTGTAGGCACTACTAAAGAGTGGTAGGCAGACCGATAATGGCTTTTTTTTTATTGTAGCTGAATACCATGAATGGAAACAACTGCTACTACAGAGAAATCTCTACAGACAGCAGCCACCTCCACTATGCCGGCCTGAAGAGACGAGCATGCACCATCCAGATTGACAGTGCACACTCCTCTCGTTCTATCTGGCTACTTTCAAACTATTCCCGAAACGCGACAAGGTCACTTCACGGGTGTTACATTCGAAAGTGGTGGTACTGCCCCAGGACGGCAGACTGGATCATCAGTTTGCCTACCACTCTTTAATAGTGCCTATAGGTACTGAGCGACCAAAGTACATATAACAAAGTTACATTGGTACCGGTCAGAATTTAGCGAGGTTCGAACACGGGACTCATCGGTCGTGAGTTCACGCGTCTTACCGCTAGACCACTGCCGGCTATTAGCCCAGTGTGCCGTCGTGGACTAGTACCACCACTTTCGAATGTAACTATGTCGCGTTTCGGGAACAGTTTAGAAGTAGCCAGGTACAAGAGGGTTACTGGAAGGCGACTGGAGTAATTGTTTCAGCTTTACATAAGGCGAAGCGTTGTCATATGTCGAGCTACAATAAAAGAAAAAAATCTAACCAGGATCCTCTCCAAGTGGTCCCAATAGTAATTGTTGTGCAGCAATCAGTCTCGCCTTGGCTAATGCATGTGTATTATGAGCATTATGTGCATCTAACACTAGACACGAGACACGAGCCGCTTCCACTGCACCCAATGCACTGCACACCTCACCAGATACCGCCGCCCATGATGATAGCAATGATGTCTGAATATGGAATAAAGAATTCAGTTTAAAAATTTGAAGATGGTGCGATGATGGTTATTAGCCCAGTCAGCCGCGCTGGGATTGTACCACCACCTTCGATGATCTACTAGAAAAGTAATAGAGTATAACTGTAGCTGGGACTCTTTCTTTAATCTGAACGAGACGACTAATCTCTTAATCCCACAATTCTGCCCCAAATATGACGTCATTACTATTGTCCTCTCACTCTAACACTATAGAGACTTTCGTATAATCAAGCCGGCATAGCGGAGGCGACTGCTGCTTGTAGAAATTCGTTTGTAGCAATTGTTTCCGTTTATATCGGAAGTGTGATCATATGCCGAGCCACACAACAGTCAGACCGTCATTTAAGCCATCCTCAATCTTTCCAACGCATTGTGATGCAAAATCAAATGAACAGTACTTCAAGAGATAACCAACCTGTGCTTCAGCCAAATGTTCTTTATAGGGATGCTGAGCCAAAGTGACCAAAGCATTTAACGCAGCCCGGACATCTCTTTTGAAACTATCTTCATATTGTCCACCAGTAGCTCGAGCAAACAAACGTCTCGATCTCACCGCGAGCCGAAATACAACGCCAAGGGAACGTAAACATTTCCTTATAGGCTCCTGACCTTCAGTGTTGGCTGCCCATTCCGCGCAATGTTGCACAGATGACAGGAGACCTCTGTGAATATGACATAAGGTAAAGTAACACAAAAAAAATTCATCACCAGTAAACAACGGGAATTAGCTCAATCTGCTATTCTAGGGTAGTGCCATTACTTTTAACATCGGCTCGGCATATGACAACCCTCCTAATGTAAAGCTAGAGTGTGGTCCATGAACGAAAACAACTGCTACTACAGTGAAATCTCTACTGGCAGCAGTCGCCTCCGCTATGCCGGCTTGAGGAGACGAGTATGTACCATCTAGATTGACTGTACACACTCCTCTCGTTTTACCTGGCTACTTTCAAACTGTTACCGAAACGCGACAGAGTCACTTCACAGGTGTTGCATTCGAAAGCGGTGGTATTACCCCAGGACGGCAGACTGGGCTAATTACCATCATAATTCTGCCTGCCTTTAATAGTGCCTGTTGGGACTGAGCGTCCAAAGTACATATAACATGGTTACAGTGGTACCGGTCTTTAGCGAGTTTCGAACGCGGGTCTCATCGACCGTGAGTTCATGCGTCTTACCGCTAGACCACGGCCGCTCGTAAGTAGCCGCGTATAGTGGATGGGACTACTTCCTGCAGACATTTATTTCTCTATGCCTCCGTTCTTGGACCACATTCTAACTCAATATCGGTCAGAGTGCAGTCACAAACATACTATCAAAACAATTCCTGGCGCTTCTTTATCTCCTCCCGCGCATGCGTGTTATGTGAGGGGCGGGGGAGGGAAGGAGGGGGATGTTTCATATCTAACATAGCACTTACTTATAAACTAAAGCAGCTGAGAAATGTTCCTCAATATACACATCCAAAACAGGTCTGAAGTGTTGAAATCTGCTCTCGTCTAATAAGCTGCAAATGGACACCAACACCAAGAAGACTGTTCCCGAATGTGGAGTGCTGTAACGTGAAATATATAATTCATTTATGCCCATTACTTTGTAGGTATTTAGGTAATAATAGGTACTTCCTGACTGCATCACCCGTTTTTCTCTTTTCCTTACAATTTATTTAATATCAATTGGTTGTCTGGAAGAAATTGCTTTTAGTGATAAGATCGCCAATTGCAGTAAGTTATTTATGATTTTGTATTTCTATAACTCTGTTAAATGCAATAAAGAATTTATTATTATTATTATTATTTTTTATACATATTCTCGGCTGTAGCCGGTTACTAATATGTATTATTATTAAAAATATAAATCTACATCACCAATTAGTTTTAATTTTTTCATCCGGGTTATTAAGTGATTAATCTTTTTCTGATACAATATTTGAGGTTATTATTATATTAAATGCTTTAATAAATTGATGATATGTTTTTAACCGACTTCCAAAAAGGAGGAGGTTATATGTTCGTCGCGTATGTTTTTTTTTTTATGTATGTTCATCGATTTTTTGAAAACGGCTAGACCGATTTTAATGATTCAAATTGTATTGTGTTAAGCTGCATCCCATAGTGGTCCCATTTATTTTTCTAAGATGCACAGTGTTGCCGTTTTTTAGTAAAGCGGAAAAAAAAGTCAGTTTGTAAAATTTTTTTGCTCCGATTTACTTGAAATTTGACATACATACTTTACAAAATAAATAATGAAACACGTGTTTCAGTATTTCTTGAAATTCAACCCCTAAGGGGGTGAAATGGGGCAAAATGGGTTGATTTTTTTTTTAGTCAGAATTACTTGAAATTTGGCATACATACTTTACAACATAAATAATGAAAACATGTTTCAGTATTTCTTGAAATTCAACCCCTAAGTGGATGAAATGGGGCAAAATGGGTTGAATTTTTTTTAGTCAGAATTACTTGAAATTTGGCATACATACTTTACAACATAAATAATGAAAACATGTTTTAGCATTTCTGGAAAGTCAACCCCTAAGGGGGTGAAATGGGGGGAAATGGGTTGAATTTTTTTTAGTCAGAATTACTTGAAATTTGGCATACATACTTTATAACATAATGAAACACGTGTTGCAGCGTTTTTTGAAATGTAACCCCTAAAGAGATGAAACGGTTTACCCCGTTGGTTGAATTTTTTAAAATCAGATTTACCCGAAACAGCAGAATTGCTTTACCACGTTAATAATGAAACTTGCGTTTCAACCCCGAAGGGGGTGAAACGGCGTGATAATAATAAATATTTTTAGTGACAAAATCATATAAATAATGCTCTATAATGTAATATAAACAATTGACATGCGTTTCACCCCGAAGGGGGTGAAACGGGTTAAAATGTGTTGAATTTTTTTGTCAGATTTACTTAATTTTAAGTATATTTGCTCTACACACAACATAAACAACGAAACGTGTATTTCAGCTTTTCTCGAAATTTAATCCGAAATGGGGTGAAATTGTACGAGTTTCTTTTTGCTAGATTAATTTCATTTGAACTACGATTAGTATTTGTACGTTTAATAGGGAGTTTTTGCTGTTTTTGGTCCGCTACCCTAAAAATGGAAAAATAAAAAACCTTTTCAAAAAAAAAGTTGAACCGACTTCAATAAACACTAAAAGCACTCAAAAGTGAAAAATAATTTTTAACAAGAGTATCTACACACAAAGTAATAAACATAAACACTAATAGGTGTTTATTATGTACAAATTAACTGTCTACATACCTGCCATATTTTTGGAGTAGGTGCCAAGCTATACTAATTCAAAATTTCAGAATAGGAATTACACTTGGATATCTTCCTAGATATCAAGTATATCTATGAACGTATGCTTGGCACCTACTCCAAAAATGTGGCAGGTATGTAGACAGTTAATTTGTACATAATAAACACCTATTAGTGTTTATGTTTATTACTTTGTGTGTAGATACTCTTGTTAAAAATTATTTTTCACTTTTGAGTGCTTTTAGTGTTTATTGAAGTCGGTTCAACTTTTTTTTTGAAAAGGTTTTTTATTTGTGTATTGTATTGGTAACATTGTAGTCATCGCTGAATTTTGTACTAAACAGCAAATATAATCTACTGAACTGTACTACACACCTATTGCCATCTTCAGTAGAAAATAAAGCAAATAATGCGTCAAGTACATCTCTCAAGAACTTAATTAGCTCTTCGCAGCTTAATCCGTCGCCAAGTCTTAAGACTCGCATTAAGGTTTCTTGTACTTTTTCTGGACGGGCACGCCATTGTAATAACGCGAGCAGATCCTCTGAAAAAAAAAATTTTTTAGCTTATTCAATTTTTTTTTAACTGAGAAGGTGTATCTGGTAACAGCTGTCTTTTTTACATGTTTTATACGGAGCTAAACCATTGTCAGAAAATATAAAAACTAAATCATTGAGATCAATGGACAGAGTCCAGGCTGGCAGGGTACAATCCTTGTTATACTAGACTTCCGAGTTGATTTCGATAGAATATACCCTGGGACGGGAGACTAATAACCATCACCAGTTTGTCTACCATCACCCACTCGTTAATGAAAAAAATGACGCAATAAAAGGAATAATCGTAAATATTGTTAACAATAAAAACAACATACCGTTCTGTGTGAGTTTAGTAGAACAAAGCAATGTACTAATAACGCAATTTTCTTTGGAGCTTCTAGGAAATGTCGTCACAACGCCATTGACAGGAGCCGCACGTGTCGTATCGTTAGCGTGAGAGTGTAGGCTCAAATAACTTGCATTTGACAACCTACAAAAAACAAATTAAATGAACAGCGCCACCTAGTCAATTTTAACTTAACTAAATTCATGTATTTAGTTCAACGATGTACAACTAGATGGCGCTTTGACGACAACGAAAACGATAATTTCTTAAAAACATTATTTTCTATAGTAACTCGGCATGCGACCACCCCGGCTGGTCCCGACTTACTTCCAAGCTGATCCCGAAACGCGACTAGGTCACTTCTAGGCTGTTACACGTGAAAGTGAAGGTATTACCCAAGGACAGCTGACTAGGCTAATAACCATCATCAGACTACCTACCGCACTTAAATATTTTGCATTTGAATGTTTCATTTATTTTTTGTACTCACTTGGTCTGATCATCACATTTATAGACATACAAATCGTGTTCACCATCACGCAAGGTCGCACCGCTCGCTTCCATCAGACGGGCGAATGAAAAACCGAATAGTTTTCGTTCGTTTTTGTCTCGTGCTAAAATTTAAAAAAAAATCAGTTCACTTCCAATCTATCGTATAAAAGATTCTAAAGTCATTAAGCAAAATATAATTTTTATTATTATTGCACTTGCTTAAATCTCATAACAGATAAATCTCTGCACTATTCTGCAGGCAGAAGTCGCCTCTACTATGCCGGCTCGAGGAGACCAATATACGCACACTCCTCTTGCTATTCAAAGACTAGTTAGTTGCTTTAGTCATAAATTATTTTTTATAATAGTCGGCCCAAATTCATCACGATGTTAAATAAAAGCACCTAGACGTATCCGCCATGCCGGATTGATAAGACGTGTAAACCAGAACTATTCACAAAATATAAATAAAACCAAAAGGAAAACAGTACTCACTGGAACAATGTCTAAATTCAATCCTAACATGAGCGCTGGTGAATGTATCGAGTGGTACAGCTAATTTGAAGTGATCTCCCCACGCAGGACTGTTATTGTGGTACAACACTAGTGACTCCAATTTAGATGACCCAGCACAGCTTGCACCCCATACACTGTCCTGGAGATAACAAGTGAAACATGTTATATATAAACTGAAAAGTTGACATTCAAGCTACGGTTGATGTATTTAAAAAAAAAGTTGTTAGCGTATAACCCTATTAATTAAAGTTGCTTTTATACGGGTGTATTAGGCAACGTGTAAAAAAATTAAGGTAAATATTAAGTGAGGGATGAACACCCCTCAAAAAATAAATTTACTAAATAAAAGTTCTCGTGTATGGTATTATCACAAAAACAAAAGGTCTATAAATGGACCGGCCGACGTGGACCGCCGTTGCAGGTGAGCCGGCACACGGCTTGTCGGCGCGAGATCAAAGGCGAGGCGGCAAAGGTTGTCGACGTTGATCAAAGGCAAGGTCATTTGTTTGATGCACCGCCCGACGACATAACGATTACGCGTTCGTGTAGTAAATTATGTATGTTTCTACAAGGAAAAGGTGAACATTTGGATAAAAAAAAGTATTTATTTTTTAAATTAATTTGTGCTCAGAATCACTTACTGAGTCATCTCTTGAAATTTTTTACACGTTGCCCGATACACCCTGTATAATAGTGAATTAGTGAAATTATAATCATAACAGCACAAATTTATTTGTTCCTTGAAGTGGTTACTAAAGTATTTAGAATGTTAAATTAAAAAAAAAAACTTAACAGAAATCAGTTAGGAGCTGTCAAATTAGTATATTTATTTTTAAAAAAGAAGTATAGTACACTATTTGTTGACCTACCTCAATAATATGTCCGCTACTATCATGTACAGTGACAGTTGCTAGAACATTTTTTGCAGTGCTTTTTCCGCCCCTTTCGAATTCTGCCTTCTCCAATGTTAAGTATAAGTCGTTTCGCACATCGCCTGGCATTATTATATCAGGGAATCCCCTTTTTGGTGTAATCGTCGCACCAGAAGCGACCGCCTCCGTTATACTGCCAGTGTTGCTCAACAGTTTTAATCCCACCACGATTCCTGTCAAAAATAATTAAAAACATAATAGTTTTCTGTTGAAAGAACTAATTAAAAAATCATATCTTTTCTAAATTTATATTTTATTAACTAATACAATTTGTAATAATATATAATATAATAAAATATAAAATAAATATATAATAGCCTGCCAGAGGAAATTAAAGAAATAGCCAGTAACGCAGCCTTTGAACGAGGGCTAAAGAAATTTTTAATAGAAAAAGGCTTCTATAGCCTAAATGAATTTTTTGAAAATTGTATTTCTACCTAATATTAAGCTGACATTTGACATGAATTTTGACATATAATTATAAACTTATGACATTGTTGCAATGTATGGTAATGTAATTTAAACTAACTAAAATGTATTTTTTGCTATTTTATTATGATACGTATGACATGGTAAATATTTACACGCCCAAATGGGCAGTTATGGTGAAACTAACATATATATAAGACCTTACTAACCCATAACATGTAAATAGATAAATAATAATGGATAACTAACTGTACCTATGTAATACGGACAAATGTGTGTACGCCTGCAAAGGCAGATATTACCTGGACAGTATGTTTATTTTACTACCAAAAATAATTACCTAATACCAAACACGCAATTAAGATTTCATTTCATTTCATTCAATAGACATTCAAATAAAAAATTATACAAACCATAATTTGGTTGTCCAGGAAGGATATTACATTTATTCGTCTGTTTCTTTATTAACATGTCATGCAGTTGATGGAAATCTTTTTCTTCGCATTGATATACCTAAAAAAATATATATATATACATATATAGTTTATATAAGAAATCATTCCCAGTGTAGATCATTTCAAGTCAGAAAGTGCCAGTAACCTACCAATCTCTCACCAGTACTTTCTACCTACCTTAAAAGTATACTCCTTTTCTTCAGGATGCGGCAATTGAGGAGTTTGTTTCAAAAATTCACTGATTGACAATACTCCGGCTCCCAGAGGTCTTCTGGCGAGAGGCCCTCTTCTCTCAGCAGTGCCACTACCACCCGCCCCCGACCCACGACCCACTCGTACCACCCACGCCACTAACCACAGGTCACGAGATATTTCTGTTGTCGATAAATCCTGAAAACAATGCAAACATAATTTTTGAATAATATTTAATAAAAATTCTCAATTCTCAAATTCGAAGCGATTTCTTTCAATTTTACAAAACAAAAACAGTAATAAAAACTCACGGGAAAAAGCGTGCTGTAAGCATGAAGTTTATCGACATAATTAGAAAAGCCTTCCTTAGCAATTCTAATTCTAAATCTCTCTGACAGTGGCTGCGCTTTCCTCCAGTCGTATAACCAGAGCAGAAGTTCGGCTTCGTCACCACCAGTAGTATGTCCAAAATCCCTCATGCTGCATAGTAAATGATATGATTGGACTGCCGATGTGGTTAGTGTTGAACCACTGGTCAGTGTACCATTGTTGAAGCTGCTGCCTGAACCACCCGCACGACGAAGGGTTCCTCGAAACTGTAGGAATATTATTTAGGTATTAATAAAATAAAAAATCCGTGGTGAGGATCGAACCCACATCCGCTTTCTGAGCCATGGTTGCGTGAACGGATCAATACTGTAAATCTGAAGTGAGATATCAGAGTGATTATAAGAGACAGCATTAGATTGGAAGAGAATCACAGGATAATGAAATTTGCATGTCACTCCCGTCTAATGACTGCGTAGATCAATGTTTTCTAGTTTCGTTTCTTAGAGCAGAATATTTTCTTTTGTTTTATATTATTTTAATGTAAGAAAAATATTAAACAAAAAAAATATTAGAAATTTTATTTTGTTAGTCTAATGTGTATGATAAGATTAGTGATGTAGGGTTAAACAAATCAACTAAGCATAGGCAAAATCTGAGCAACACGTAGTTTACAAGATATTGCGCACTGGATGATGTAAGCTTATCGTGTTTTGGGAAGTTTGGAAGTAGCTAGGTATAACGAGAAGAGTGTGCAATGTCAATCTGAATGGTGCACATTCGTCTCCTGAAACCGGCATAGCGGAGGCGACTGTTGCTTGTAGATATTTATCTGTAATAGCAGTTGTTTGTCATAGACTGCACTCTAGCTTAACATCAGGCGGAGTGTTGTCATTGCCGAGCTGCAATAAAAAACCTTTATTTCAAAACATGTTTGTGATCCAATATCGATAGCTATTTTTATACCAAATAACAAGTAAATTGAGAGAACTGCACGTTCGAGTATTGCGTGCCTGCGATTATCACTAAGATAACCTTTGTCATTAAATCTATTGAGATGAATTAGACATTAATATAGTATAGCCTATGTGAAGTCACGATAGCGAATAGAATAAGGAATACTGTTGTGCACGATATATGTGGTTTAAAAGATGATATAGTGACGAGTATTGAGAAAGGAATGCATCTATGGTTTGGGTACACGGAAAGGAGATTGACGAAAGAAATTTATAAATCTGGTGTGACGCATCCACGTTAAACAAGGCAGACCCAGAACAGCGTTTTCCTATGAAACCATCGGGCTTGTATGAAGAGAATTGTGCACATGCAGGGATGAGGGAAGCAAGGGAGTTGTGTCAGGATCGTGGCAAGTGGCGTTCCGTTATCCCTATCTATCCCTGGGAGGATAGCTCGGTATGTGACCACACTGCACCTGATGGTAAGTTAGAGGTGAGCTAATGTGACCACACTGCACCTGGTAGTAAGCTAGAGGGCAGTCCGTTAACGGAAATAACTGAAGTATCGTGTATTCAGGCTAGTCAGAATGTCTATGCAAGCGTACAAATTAATAACAAGGCGTCATTAAGATTCAAAACTTTAAAAAAAATAAGTTGCATCTTTTCTCACTTCAAAATAAAATCTAACGTCTCGTAACGTATCAAGTGACCTTTTAATAAATTAACAAAAAGATTACGTCGCATTTTGGATGGTACAACAATGACTCATTTTTTCTATAATTATTTTTAGCTTAAATGTTGAATGTAACAATTCTTACAGCTGCAGCTCGCTCGGCACTTTCGACGTGGACTCGATAAAGTTGCACCAAGCTCATATCCTCCGGCTCGACAGCCTCGGCACCACGACGTGGCACTAATTCCAGACCTAGTTTTCTGAAGAAAAAAAAAAATTTAGAATTAATATAAAAAATTTTGCTCAAACTCGATGTAGATAAAATGTATATTAAAAAAAAACTTTTATAATCTTTGTTTTTTATCGACAACCATTTAAAGTAAACAAGTCTTTTGCCCTATAATGGTGCATCCAGACTGAAGTTTTTTTTTGTGGAGCAACATTATGCAACATGATAACATTAAGTAACTTTCTATAGCTTTTCAACAACGTACGAGGCTTTTCAGTTATCCAACAACGTGTGTGGACGAGCCATAAAAATAAATTTCAAAAACATTCAATAGTAAATAAAGTGACTAACAAATAAAATATGATAACCGCAAATAACATCTTTTTTGCTTTCGACCAAATTAATATTCAAATAGGACCTTTGTAACAAAAAAAGAAACCTCAATGAACGCCGTCCTCAGTTGAGTCACCAGCAAAGGATTCCAAGAATCCACCTACCGACGAGGGAGCTTTTTAAATACGAGAAAGCAGGTCCATGCATGTCGCTCACTCGGTATACTGCACGTATATTGACACGTGTAGGTAGGCTTAAAGAATTAACAGGGCTAAAACAACGTGCAACGGTATCTGACCGATTCCCATCATAACAAAGCGAAAGTTAACAAAACGACATCGCCTAACAACAATGGCTTTTAAATTCTAAACACGTTTATTTAAAAAAATGTTTCTTCGAATCACAAAAACGTTTTATCGATTGTGCTAAAAGCTATAAACAATTCTACTTCAGATAGAATGCAAATTACCATCGCATATTTTAAACTTATTAACTTAATTTGGCATGCAGATAAAGAACACGCTGTTAGTTTGGTGGGACCAGATCGTTCGTAGCTTTGCGGTTATAAAAGGCAAATGTTTCTAAAAGCCAAATTAGATGATCGGATAATCGGTCACGTAACCATCACTGTAGTTCAACCTTTCAATCAAACCGCATACAAACATCGCCGACGCTAACACGAGAAATACGATAACCAAATCTAAATATGAGACCTAAGGTACAAAATGCAAGTCATAGGATCGAGATAAAGTTAATCTTAAAGCAGAGCGCTTTCAAAATTCCTTTCGTTAGGAAGAAACAAGCTCGTTGTATATCTAGCAAGTATAGGTCCTACCTGGATTATACAGGAGGAGAACGGGCATAAAACATTCTCAAGCTCTCAGCGAACAGATTCTCAAGCGCGTACTTTCAAGAAATACGGATAAGGCATAATTTCGCTTAGTATACGTATTATAAAGATAATGAACGCTGCAATATAAGTAGCGTAATAAATGGTAATTGGAACTATGATCAATTTGTTGTGTTATTAAAAAAGCTCTATAATAAATAGGATATAAGAATTGTAATTATCGAAACAAATCAAACATAATTGTATTTAAATAATCCCCTAATAAATGAATCACTGCCAGGCCAATGACCAATTTGTTAAATGTCTGATAAAATTAATATAAGTAATTAGAATGTTCTCTGCGATCACGACAGGTCGCCAAACGAGTCTGCGGGCCGAATTTGGTGACGTTTGTGAACTGTGAGTGCCTGGTAACGCAATCTGCAGCCGATCTGACCCGGTTGATACACACACATGAGTAGCATATTCAACATTTTCACGATGTTCTTTTTCTCTTATTTTATTTGCGTCTCACGACTCAAAGTGGTCAAAATATGTTCATACTAAAAACACTTCAAGAATCTTAAAAAGTTAAAAGATTTTATAGTTATAAATGTTACTTAATCATCTAACCTATTCTAAAATGTACACCATATGTATTCTGTACTTTAGAGTCGTCAAAACGAAAAAAAAAAGGTGAACAATAATGTTTTCTATTTTTAAAATAAAATCTAATAGCTTAATTAATAATGGCCAGAGACAGCAAAGACCGGTGTATCCAGTTTAACGAAATATTCATAGTTAGGTACAGTTTTAAATCAAGAAACTTTGTGCGCCCACAAGCATGTAAATTCAAATTCTCTCAGACATATGAAAAAATATCGCATGCTAAAAAGCCCAGACTGCTTATTAATTAGAATGTTTTTCATGTTATTGTTTATATTACAATCAATAATGCAATACCAATATTATACAAATACGTAGTTTGTCATATAATTCATATAATAATAAAAATAAATACATTATTGCAACATTAAAATAGATCAATTTATCAACTTTTACAGATGACTTAATACGTTCACCAAATTACGCAGATCTTTACTGTAATAGATAGCTCGAAGCTATTGTCATTTCAGAAAACCCGTTACTACAACCCGTCTAAAAATTGGCGTATAAAATTTAACCGCACTCTATGGAGAAAATCAAGACGAGAAGTAAACGCAAGTCAAGACCCTCAACAGAACCCGTCCACCAATGGATTGTCCGCTACTGTGCAGCCACTCGGTCATTGAAGCGAGACAGAGCACACATCACTGAAGAAACAAGCACGGAACCGAAAAGGACAGATAGTCAGATAGATGTGCGCACACGCAGCCGGGTGGCAGAACTCGCCGCGCTGCACTTTCCAGTTGTGGGTCGGCACAGTTAGCGGCCGTTTGTGTGTCGAGCGAAGACTCGTTTTCGAATTCCGTGCAATCTATTAAATTATTTTGTAATGTATATATTTACATTAGAATAATACTTACCACAATATATGATGACTTAAATTGAAATAATACGGATCGAACTAGTAATGTTTCACGAGTGTTGTGCTGTGTTCTAAACAAAACGTGTATTCATAGAATTTTAGAAACCGGAGGTGCCGGAAAGAACTGTTAGGTTTAAAAGGTAAGGATTAATGAGGCAGGTTAAAGTTTCTATAATTACAAATAAAATCTGTGCGCATAACTCCTATAGAGACGCGAGGAATGCTGTTTGACAGCATACATATGGACGGGGAACAAAAGCCTTATGCATAGTCATCCGAGTTCTTTTTATGCGAGCTTTCTCGTGAGCTTCCCATGCACATTAATGTTATAAATTACCAATGCTACCGACTATGTTATCATAGTAAACATGTTATATATCCACTGTCAGTGATATCAGTTTATGTAGTGAACGTTCTCCCAGGTAGTCGCGATGCCCCCATTTACCTGAGCGCTAGAGGGACGCGAACCGTCGCCGGGAATATTTGAATAGAATGGACAAAAGGCTCAAGGTGAAGCGAAATAAAAAAAAATAAAGCATTTACAGGAGCCAAGAAAACTAACATCAATATTTTTAAAAAAGTACACATAAGATACTCTTATTTATTACTTCATAATAGTAGGTTGGTAAAATATTGGAGGTACTTTTATTATTTAGATATATTTCTACGACAGATTGAACCTTTACACAGTAACATCCTGATAAATAGCACAGAGGGCGATTCTTGATCTTGAATAATCGTAACTTTAAAAAAAAATCAACAAGTTTTTATATTATAAAATAAAATTATTGATAAACTTTAGTAGACAAGTCACCTTTATTTTATTTAAATATGAATCTAAAAATATTTGAATAAATTTTTAAACTGACGATAATACAAAGAAATAATGCATTCGAGAAAACGATTTCATATTGGTTAAAAAAAATCGTAGAAATGAATCAATACGTTTTAAGATATCCATGCATTCGAGAAATGTCCCCCCAGATCTTTAGCGATAAAGGAAGAAGGGTCCGGGCATGTATATTTTCCAGCACGTGATATTGTCACGCTTGACGGACCCACTGTGAAGATGCTCCGACAAGGACGCATCGGTCAACATAAAAACTATTTTATATATGTACAACAAATAGTACAATGTTCGTCAATGGATCCGGATATTAACCACATTATTACAGGTTAAATTAATTAACTTCCGCGTAACAAAGTATAGTTTAATTTCTGCTTAATCATCATTTTGGTGTGTAGAATAAATAACCTTGTAGATTCGAGTATGAATTTTGGCTATTAACCAACCAAGGAAAGGGTAATTAATTCATAGATATTTTTAAGTACAGGTGATGACAAATATCCCAAGAAATCCCTTTTTGGTCTATTTGGTCTACGAATAAAAACAAAAGAGGGTCGGTTCAATTAATTTGAACTGTCGAAGTATATCAGAATTCCATCCAATTTATTTCAAATAAAAACACTGAGCATTGCACTAATGCGGTTCATTAAACTGCTATTGAGTTGAACAAATAAAGAGATGTCTCTCTAAGGAAATATTAATAAACAAAAATGTCGTTAACTATCTTAGGAGTGTAAACAGTGTTCTAGATACACGGAGTCAAAAGGAACTTAACAGGTCATACCACTTATTGTCTGCATGTATGTAAACTACGAATAATAATTTTAACAGGTCACGGATTCCTCAACATATCAGCCCTATTTATTTTATCTAACTACTTTTATTTAATATTCCAGAAGAGTAGGCAGAGATTGGTAATAACTTTACACATGCTGTAAGATCGTGGTCATATTTTTTTTCTTTAACTTTTTTGATTCCACAAGTATAGGCAAAGACAATGAACATTTGTCTTCCGCGATCCTTACGCATCTTTTTGATAACGATCATAACCTCACACATGCTGTTAATAGTTATAGATTTAATCGCTAAACGTACTTCCGGGTCTCAAATAAAAAATCTCCTACTGTACCCAAAACATCTGAATATCAAAACATTATCACACGAAGCTAGGTCAATAAGGTGTAAGTAAAGTAAGTAAGGCACATAAGATGAAACCCATAAACTTTCCTGGCTTGAAACAGCCAGCTAGCTTCCTCTCTAGTTTATTGGTCCTGTAATGAAGTTAGTTCCGTACTGATGACTAGCTTACTGGCCTTGCAAAACTGGTGTTAGTATCCCGGGCGTTACTTGCAATAAACAGCAAAGTGGAAGAAATTAAAAAAAAGGAAATTAGTTTTAGGTTCTATACCTCTTTGTCATTTTATAAATAGAAGAGTGAAAAGAGACAAACGATTACAAGACTTATAAAGTAACTCTATTTAGGCACCTGTACTTTATGTTCCCCGCGGGCAATGTACGACTATTTTTATGAACATGTACATCGGTGCAGGTTCATTACGTAGTCAATGCACGCAATATCAATTAACCCGCATTTGTCGCTGATATACGGGTTCAACGATAGTATTTTTGGTAACACAAAAGAATAATTAACTCAATTATTTAATTTCGACAACTCAATAAAACAAAAATATGCACAAATAAGCGCTTAATTAAATTATTTAGTAATTAAACTTGATTATCATAAAAATCAATTAGTTAATTAATCAATTTAAAAAAGTATTTACAGACTACGTGATTCAGACGGCGGCGGGCATATGTAAACATTAAACAATTATCTAATCGGTCATAAATTTATTCGAAATTTAGTCTTGAAATACTACCATCTGACTAAATGCGATATAGTAAGTCTACAAAGCTCGGCTTTCCAAACCCAAGTGGTTGACGTAGCCGCAGGCGTGAACAGGGACCGAATTACACGTAAATTATTACGACAGAAACGACGACGAGACCCGCCGCGCCATTCACTCACGGCTTACTCTAATGAGAAATGGCTACGATTAAATTATCAAACCTAATAGTTAAATTAACAATAATACGACTAGTAAGTGTTACTATTGATAAATTACGCAGCAACTAGGCCGAATAAACTATGATAGATATTAAATATTTCGCTTTAAAAAGTCGCTTTTGATAAAAGTTCAATGGCTGATTTTACATAGAATTTTAAGTAAGCCATGTATGGCGCAATCACCTTTATCGAACGTTTCGCACATAAACATTTTTTTAAAACTCTATTTACCGGAAAAATGATTTATAGTCGAATAATCCATCAGATAAAACTAACTTTAGTCGCCATCTAGTAAAATTATTAAATAAATATACGTATAAGATAAATAAAAGTACAGACGAAGTAGTCGGGACAACATAGGCAGCTGTTATTCGTGATGCGCACGCGTCGACCCCAATGAGCTTAATTGTAACATGCGAGATGCACTGACTGCACTTAGTGTCACATGTTATTTATCAGTCTACCATTTACCGTTCATTGGGTACATATTAAAATAGGTCATAACCCCACAACGAACTCTTCATCTTCATACATAAGTATGTACCTAAATAATGCTGCAGAAGTAAAAAAGATAAAAACTAGACGTTACGAAGAAAATGGTGGAATAGAGCGGAACACACACGGCGACAAGGTTTATTTGCCCGTCGTAAACCAGTGGAATGCACGCTCCTATCCAGCCGAGACGATAAAATTTAAAGATAAGTTTTAATACAAAACTAATAACTATATTACGGCGAAATTAATAAAAGTGATTGACTGGGAAAATCTATAGAAGAATGCCATACAATCTCACAGTATCTGTTGCATATTTTCAAGTAATCACTCTTCTCCATCACGTCCTGCAAAACGTGGACGATTGTCGCAGAAAACTGGTTCCCGAGCAAAAATTCGTTGCCATGCAATGCATCGGTGGCAGCAGGGCAAGGAGCCGTGAGGTGGGGTGTAGACGCAGGAGGCGCAGCGAACGGTCGTCGACCTGCGCCTGCTCCACCACTTTATTTAAATACACTTTGACATTGATACGGCCAAATTTTATCTACCTTAAACCGTGATGCCGACATGTAACTAAAAGAACAAATTTTAATATACAAAATATCTGTCCACGGAGGCACTTTAAATATACACAACTCGGTGCTCAGCGAAATTCACTCGATTTCTCAGTTTTTTCCAACAAATTTAAAAAACGTTTCATCATTCTTAAGTCAACGCTCCAATGAGCAATGTCTTCTTCTATGAATTTGTTTCATAATATTAATAAAAGCAATTCAAGTATTTTGATCGCGTTATGCGTATTCTAGAGTAATAAAACAAATGATTTATCAATTAACTTCTCGGTCTATCTGAGTGACCTAAATAATAAGACATGCGATATCGCGTAGGAACGGGATCAAGAAGTCCTCAAGGCTGGATCTATTGCCGGTTGATTGTCAGGACGCTCTAGTAATCTACCTACTAGTTAATTACAATATAAATTGCTCGATCCTTACAACGAGAACGACCGCGGCGGCCATTACATAACAATGACTGGGATGACTTTGAATTTTTCGAAAAATATTAATCCTTTAACATTATATAAATACGTACAGTCGACAAAATAAACCATGGGAAAAAGATAAAGGTCCACTCGGACGTTCTAACAGAGCTTAATACGAGGGCGTGGGCGTGAGGTAGCCGCCGGTAAATTATGTTGTGAGGTCATTGATTGAGAAGACATGGCATCGGTGCTTAACACTCGAACAGATCTGACACGTCCTTTATAATCGCCGATTGCTACGAAAATGAGTTACACATTGGCCGCATCACTTGTAACATAACAACGCGATACTGGCCGAAACTTAAGCATACAAATCTATAATTGTCATTCAACGACAAGACAGATGTTACACACATTGACTGCGTTCATAATAAAGGCACCGTTCACGTTCTAATTCCGTATGGTACGCGTATGGTACTTGTCACGATTCACTATGACAATGAAATTTCTTTAGATACTCCGTTGATAGCTTTATGTGGGTTGAATGATACGAACATGTTTTTATTATTGTTTCAGTGTTGAAAGGATCTCATTAGTAACAAAATGGCGGTGTTCGGTATGGTGTCAGCGGTGGCGGGCTTCGTCAAAGTCCGCTACTTAATCGACAAAGCTATCATCGACAACATGGTGTTTAGAATGCACTACCGCATCACCTCCGCAATCTTATTCCTTTGCTGTATCTTGGTTACAGCGAACAATCTCATTGGTGAGTAAATATATTTATTACAACATATTACATAACTATATTTAAAGCTTTATATGTATATCTACGCACAATATTGCCTAATTTAATTAAGACCTTATCATAAAGTTTCCTGTTGGTTCAATTAAAATTACTTAAGTTAAACCTTGACCTTTTTTAATAACTATTTTATTCGCAAATAATTTTGATTTTTGCATTTTATTCATGCGCGGAATAATCTCTTATAATAAAAATAATATATAAAATACCTATATATTTCTTATAATAATATATAATATTTCAAACTGTTATCAGAAATAAACCTATATGCTTAATGATGTTACTGGCACAATTGCGACGCGATAATTAACTCACAGACTGACAAACGTATAAGACAAAGACTTTTTTATTCAAAAATAACAGTTCGGAAATCAATGTTTAATATCCCCAACTACCGTAATGGTGATTCATTTCAGGTCATTGTTCAACTGTTCTACTGTCATGAAAATGTAACACTTGAAGTAACCGTGTAAATGATGAAATTAGGTCTGCTTTAATCAAAGCCTATCTGTACTTCTCAGCAAGAAACAATTTTTTAATTATATTTCATTAATATTATGCATTTAACTCGAGAAATTATGGATTACCATACATACTTTCATCCCCTATTTCATGCTTACGGATGAAGGATAAATTTCCTTGGCAAATTTTTGTCGATCGATATCGAACAATGAAACGATTCCTACATGAAACTGAGTCGAACCGCATTAAAAATTTTTTGGACCAAAATTGCCTATTTCTGTGGACAATTCAAGCTTGACCAGAAAAATGACTGACAAAATCGTTTCCATAAAGAAAGAGCAAATGGTTCTTAAGACAGTTTCCCTGTATCTCCTTGTTTCGGATTTCCCCATACTGTCCCAGTTAAAAAAAAATACGCAGTATTGTAAACCAGGAAAAAGTTAGGCCTACGCCATATCTAAGTTATAACCTCAGTACTGGGGCAGGTTAATCTAAGCTAGCATGCACGTGCAGCAATAAAAGTGTAAACGCGAACACATTATCGATTGCATTTGATGTATTTTATAAACAAAACGTGGTACGGTATAAACAAAATATCGCTCTCTACACGTATTTCATGCATTAATACATGTAAATATTTATAATATTACTATATAAACAAATAACGGGAACGCTAATACTAATTACACATACACATACAAAGTTGCGGTGACAGGTAGTTAGTAAATACAAAAAAAATCGACCGGGAATCGAACCCATGACAATAACTTTTCCTACACACGTTATGTTACGTAATACATTGATATATTCTCAATTTATATTAATTATCGTTTCAGCAAAAAAAAAATCTTAAGATACTAAAGGTTAAAAGTTCTAATATAAATTGTAAACATGTATTGTATCAATTTAAGTCATAATATAAAGTTGATGTAACTGTGTTTGTTTGTTACATTTCAACGCATAAACCGCTGAACAGATTTTGACAAAATTTAGAAGATAAATAGCATCCTAGGTTGCCTTTGAAATTAAAATCATTTCAAATTGTTTACATATCTATCAAGTTGCATTATTGCTCAAAGTGCATAAAGTCACGATCCTAGCCATCATTGGAATTGGATAAACTTTCAATAAGGCGTTAGATCAGCACCTTGTCATCACCGACTTAATATGGACTCCAAATATTCTCAAAAAAAAAAAACAACGGTTACAGTGAAACAGGGAATAAAAAATTGTACGGGGTTACCCATCGGGTACGGGCTTTTGTCAATCTAGATGGTGCATATTCGTCTCCTTAAGCCGGCATAGCGGGGACGACTCTTACTTGTAAAGATTTCACTGTAGTGATTACACTCTAGCTTTACATCAGGCAGAGTGTTTTATATAATAAAGAATTACGTACTATATATCAATGCTTTTACAAAATCACCTTTGTTGTTGTATGGAGAACATACAATTTCTCAAATACGAGTATTTTAATTATTTAACGATATTTGTGCTTCAATACTGGCTAATATAAAAATGATATATTATCAAGTAATGCATCGGACGTGCAACAAATAGATTAGAAATTCAAGATCCTATTACATTACTAATAATACAAAGACGCTGATTAATAGAATATTTGTTACCGTGTAAGATCCAGACGCTATGACGTCACCTGAGGGCCAAATATGAGTTTACATTTACGTTGTCACAGCGTAAAGTAAAACAATATTATTTTAACCTCCGAAGTAAAAAAAAATCTATCCAATTAGTGGAAAAATCTCACTTTACGCCTCAAGTACGTAAACTCTGGAATTGAACACGTGATCCATATTTCTTATCACAATTTAATAACAATAAAATGCAATTTCAAAACGATATTTCATTATTATAAACTGGATAAATGGCAATTAAAATAACTATTTTTTAAATTGTAGCTCAACATACGCCTCCGCTATGCCGGCTTGAGCAGACGAATGTGCACCATCCAGATAGACAGTGCACACTCCTCTCGTTATACATTATGGCCACTTCCAAACTGTTCCCGAAATGCGACAAGGTTGACAGAATATTGGGCTAATAACCATCATCAGTCTGCCTACCACTTTTAAAATTGTTAATCAAAAAGGTCATAAAAGGCAGTATATTAGGTATAGAATTTTAATCCGTTTTTAGTAAAGTAGCTTTACATCTCAAACTATTTACGGATTAAAATTGTAATCTCCGAAATAAAGATGGATCAAGATGAGATTATTTTAATGATTTAAGAGTTCTTTTTCGGCAATCTTATTGAAGTTAAAGATGAATAATTATTTCACTAATAAAGAGTGGTAGGCAGACTGTTGATGGTTATTATATCAGCCGGCAGACTCGTCCTGTGAAGTCACCTTGTCTCGTTTCGACATCAATTTGGAAGTAGCCAGGTATAACGATGTGTTTCCGTGCAAGCCGGTATAGCAGAGGCTACTGCTGCCTGTAGAAATTTGTCTATAGTTGCAGTTGTTGAACTGCACTCTAGCGGAAGATCAGGCGGCGTGTAAAGCTTGTACAAATAAAAATCTATACGTTTTAAGTCTTCTAGAACCCTAGAATAGCTCCCCCCTGCTTCTTCCCGCGTTCCGCTGAATTAAAAAAACTTGCTCTAAAAAAACTATTTTCTATAACTAAAACTATATTTAATTACCACATACTCAAAATGACTACTTTCTTGAAACGAGTGGCTTATATCTCGCATTCCATGAAGTGCATAATAAAAATAAATAATTCTATATATAATTAATATTAGCATTAATGGAAAAGCGGTTATTATGAGAAAGTACAAATCGTAACGTTTGTCAGTAGAAGGGTAACGTTTATTTTATTTATCTTATTTATACATTTAAAAAAACATACAGTTAGGTAAAAAAAAAGGAGTGAATAAATAATTTATTCCACAAACAATATTTGAGAATAAAAGATTTCACAACATAACATTCAAATGTTGCAATATTTAACAATGGCACATTTTTGTACAGCTTCATGCTCTTAATATTTTAAAAATTTTAAATACAATAACTAAATGTACTTATTAATAAAGATCTTGTGATAACTAATAACAATACGAATTTAAATTAAATTGTCATTGTTTCATTATTTTTATTATATTAAAATTGTTTTAAATTATACAAAACACGTTAAAATCACTATAAATGCGCACTCTAAATCAATAATTCAACGTACTTTTTTTTTACAAACATACTCACGCTCTTACATCTCAAGGATATACAGAGATCAAAAAACCCTCTAAATTCCTAAAAACCTCCCTAACCTCACGCCAACTAATGTCAAGATAAGAGTTCAATCCATGAACAGAAACTATTGCTGGCACAGAGAAATGTCTGCAGACAACATTCACCTCCGCTATGCCGATTTCAGGAGACGAATGTGCAACGTCTACTATCAGAGCGCACTCCTCCTGTCGGCTGAGAATGTCTCTCGTCTGACTGTTAACGAAAACTTGACCGATCGAACGAATCATTTTATCAAGCCCTTCGCTTTGACGATATTATAATAAAATTACGACAGAATAAATACACATACGTATGGAGAAGTAGTGGCGTTAACCGTGACCTAGTAGTCTTATGACCATTCGCTCACAACTTAAGAATAAGTACTGAGATTTTATCTTCAATCTGTAGGTATATAAATCTTTAGGGTCGTTTGCACCAGAAGGCCGGTTAAAGTAACTTTAACTATTACTTTTACGGCGACGACGACCATTAAACGTTTACATTTACTCCACACGCGTTGCAATATCGTGTAAATTCATATTGTTATCGTAAAAAGGGTGGCTGAGCGATCAGCCAAATAATAGAAAAAACATATTTGGCTTCTTTTCATACATTTGACGGTAGCAACATTTGTTTGACGATTACTTTAACTTTAACCAAGCCAAGATTCGCTGGTTACGGTTAAGGTTAAAGTTAAGTTAACCGTCAAAAATGACAGGCGCGACGACGCGATGGTGCAACTCGTGTGGAGTAAATATATACCATAATGTAAACGTAACAGTTAAAGTAAAATTATCGTACGAAAGTTGATGCCAGTATCGGGTTGGTCAACTGCTTAGAAAAGGTGCATCCATCATGGCGATAGTGGTATATAGAGAGAAAATTTCCTGCCCCTAGTAGAAACACGGGCGTAATATAAGACAGTCGACCAATCGTGTGATACTAACAATTAAAGCAGTTTTTTTTTTAAATATAAATTAGCGTTTTTGAAATTTTGATTGGTCACTCAGTGCCTATAGGCACTATTAAGGAGCGGTAGGCAGACTGATGATTATTTGCCCAATCAATAATTTGGGGTAGTATCAGCACTTTCGAATGTAACACCCGTGGAGTGGCCTTGTCGCATTTCGGGAGCAGTTTGAAAGTAGCCAGGTATAGCGGTGCACACTCGTCTCTTCAGCTCGGCATAGTGGAGGCGACTGCTGCCCGTAAAGATTTCTCTATAGTAGCAGTTGTTTCCATTCATGGACCGTACTCTAGCTTTACATCAGGCGGAGTGTTGTCATATGTCGAGATACAATAATGATAAAAAATGAGCATAGACTTTAATAAACATTATAATAAAATTCTCAGAAGGAAATCTTCTAAATATTTTTAATAGATTTCGTTATTTTTTTAAATACTACCATAACATAATGTGTACACAACAAATAATAACACGTACGAGTAATATTATATTAAAAATTCTCAGAAATAGAATTAATTTCAAGTAAAACTATTCTATTTTAAATTTAATATGTAAACACCCATTTTCCTTAGTTTATTAAGACATTTCAAGCCAATAATTATGGTTAAAAGGATAATTGTACAAATAACCCAATAATTTAATACTCGTTAGAAGCCATTTAGCAGTTCTTATATTTCCTCATTAGCACTTTATTTCGCGCGCACGTACTGCATACAAACTTCGCCAAATATGTACAACTGTTCTATTTTAAAGTGAAATATTTACAGAATCTTTCTAATGTATGAATAATGTTACGTATTTAAAGCGTGATAGGCAGACTGATGATGACTATTAGCCCGCCCAGTCTGCCGTCCTGGAGTAGTATCATCACTTTCAAGTGACTTTGTTGTGAATCGGGATTACCTTGGAAGTAGCCAGGTGTAACAAGAGAAATATGCACTGTCAACCACGTTAGTCTTTTTAAGCCGGCATAATGAAGGCGACAGCTGCCTACAGAAATTTCACACCTGTGACCTAGTCGCATTTTGAACCGTGACGATGTGACTTCACGAATGTTACACTGAAAGGCAGACAGGACTATCTGCATAACACTTAAATATTCAAACGTATTTTCTATTAAAGTAAATTAAGAACATTCTTAAATATGTACATAACAAATACAATTGCACAATAACAGTACGATGATTACTACAATGATTGTCAAGTAAGGGGACATAGTACATGTCCCGTTAGAGCAGCGAGCATCAATCTTGCACTTCCGCGTTTCATGTCATATCTATTTTTCCGCAGTTATCCGATGCATCCATAATAAAAACAAACATTACTATCAACTATACTACTCATATATAGACAAAGGAGTTTGAATGCATGTAGTAATGGATACGGTCAAATTAATTGCGATTACAAAATTTCGTTATCGAACGTGTCTCCGTGGGATGGCGGCGGCATGTTTAGACAAGGATGACGATCTATTTCCACCCATTATTTATTATCTATTTTATTTTATCAGCACGTCCTCGAACATAAAAATATACAGTAATTTTATTACATATCTAAAACATTTTGTTTAGCTTGCCGCCCTGAGGTTGTACCACTACTTACATGGGTGTTAACTTGAAAGTAGTGTTTCGGGATCAGCCTGAAAGTGCCAGGTATATAGCACATTCGTCTCCTCAAGTTTTCGCAGACATTTCTATGTGATAGCAGTTGTTTTCGCTCACGTTTATTTGGACCGCGCTTTAGCTTAACATCGGGCGGAGTATGGTCAGTGGTCACACATCGAGCCACTATTAAAAAAAAATGAAGGTTATTAGCCCAATCATGTGGTTAGGTAAACACAATAGTCAATCTCAAATAGGTAAATATTTAGTACGTATTATTCATAGTATAATGTAAACTAATGACAAACTAAACTGGACAAAGACAAGTGTAGGAACGTTATCAAACAATATCCGTAACGAAACTATTACCGTTATCGTTTACAAGCAAAGAGTTACGAGTGTTTTAGGGCCGAACCTACAATCTAAAAAATAACTTTATATTACTCTTCGATTTTAAGGCGGGTTTTTCAATCACAAAATAAACTTTATTATTTAATTAGACCTGTTCGTTCGTTATTTTGACTAATGATTGATATATCGACCCGTATAAAATTTTAATCCACGACCAAATACAAAAGTTGACTCAATTTCTCTACTCACAATCACTCAACTTTCAATGCAAAGTATTACAATCAGTAAAATATAAAATTCACAGAACATTTCTTCATGATTTTATAACTGTTAAATTAGTCATCTTCTTCGAATTTAAATTGTGTCATTTAGTAAAAAAAAAACACTTTACATGCATTTCTTTCCTGTACACGTGTACCTGGTTTTGCCAGAATTATGTAGATAATAAAAGAAGCGGTCATCCATAAAAACACGTAAATTGTCAAAGGTTAAAGACAAGCCCTAATTCGAGCAAGGTGAAACGAGTCACGGTCGGCACAATTGCGGCAGTCATCAGGTACGAACGACTGCAACTCTATTGGCTTCATCCGCCAATCGCGTCATAGCAGCGCCCGTGGAACTTGACATTCATGTTATAAACATTAATATTCCTTTACGGATAAAATGCAAATGTCGATTTTCCAACTCAAGATACTCTACGACATGATTTTATTAAGATCTGATTATGTTTTAACAAATTATACGTTAAAATCAACTGAGGTCAGAAGGTGTGAGCTTACGATCGATGAGAGCTATGTTACGTGCACTTTATTCGCTCAGTGTACAAGCATTCAAAATAAATCGTATTATATAAAAATACTGTTAAGATCTCCTACAATGTATGGCATCTAAACTGATATTAAAAAAACTAATTTTGTATTCCAGGTGAACCGATCTCGTGCATCAACGACGGCTCTATACCCTCGCACGTACTAAACACCTTCTGCTGGATCACGTACACCTTTACTCTTCCAAATAGCAATCCCAATGGCATTGTGCATCCAGGCCTTGGAAACGATTACGGAGAAGAGAAACGAATGCATTCGTATTACCAATGGGTGCCTTTCATGCTTTTTTTCCAGGTAAATTTAGTGAATAATATATAATAAAGTTAATGTTATTTTTGGGGCAAATTTCTTTTCTTAGAAAACAGACCTATAATACCTAAATTGTAACGTCTATTAATGAAATATATTATGTCGATATCTTCCTCATAATCTCTGTATTACAGTGGTGATATTAGTTTTATAATATCTAACAGGAATAATGAGAAATAGATTAATAAATAATCACAGTAACCTAAATTAATTCCGAATTAGCGATTTACTACAATAAATTGGTTATTATTTTTGTGTAATCTTCTTTACTTAGAAATATATATACAATAGTACCTTAGCAATTAGTCTAAAATATAAATTAATTTAACGTAATGTCTGAAAAAGGCATGTATTTAAAAAATGTAAATAACAAAATAATTTCATCATGTCTGCAGCATAGCTCACATATAAATATAAATAAATACGTAGATAAGCAACTAGTCCCTACAAATAAGCAGGATAGCAATAAATTACTTCCAACACAATAGCGAAGGGGAGATACAAGGCCACCTTCTTCCAAGTTGTATAACGAGTGTGAACAATTTTCAGGGTCTTCTATTCTACATACCGCATTGGGTGTGGAAGAATTGGGAAGAGGGTAAAGTGCGCATGATCTCGGAGGGCATGAGAGGTACCATCGCTAGTATTGCCGACGACAGAACTAATCGACAGGTAAATACTCAGTTACTGCATCTTAAAATTCTATTTTCCGTTATCACCGTAAAAAAAAGTGTTATATTTATTTTATAAGGTAAAAGGTCGAGTAAAGTTAAAGTATATTCTGATAAAAATTCATTTTCAGAACCGGTTGGTGCAATATTTAATGGATACGTTGCATATGCACAACTCCTACTCCTTCGGTTACTTCTTCTGTGAAGCTCTCAATTTTATCAATGTGGTGAGTACCAATAACATCATTATTGCATCTTAAAGAGCGGTAGACAGACTGACGATGGTTATTAGCCGTCCTAGTGTAACACCCGTGATATAACCTAGTTGTGTTTGTGTCAGCTTGGAAGTAACCGGATATAACAAGACTGTCAGTCTGAACAGTGCACATTCATCTCGTCAAGTCTACTACTACCTGCAGACATGTGGTAGCAGTTGTTGCAAAATTACAAAGAGTTCAGAGAGAAATGGATTATTTACAAATAAACAACCTCTCTTTCTTTCTTCAGAACTTGTTTTCAAATGAAAGTAAATTTACAGGTCGGTAACATTTTCTTCCTGGACACATTCCTCGGAGGCGCTTTCTTGACTTACGGCACGGAAGTGGTTAGGTTTTCAAACCTTAATCAAGAGCAACGAAACGATCCTATGGTAAATATTTTAGTATTACCTCAAGTAATCAAAGCGTTTAAAGAAATAATTTAATTATAACGTTTAATTAGGTATTTAAACTATTCTTAATTACTTAGGTAAAAACAACAATGACGATTTTATTCATGATTGTTTCCTTTGTTTTTAAAGGTTATTTTATTACGTTTCCTTATATCGTTTTAGATCGAAGTATTCCCGAGGATAACGAAATGCACGTTCCACAAATTCGGTAGTTCTGGATCAATTCAGTCGCACGACGCTATGTGCGTACTCGCCTTGAACATTCTAAACGAAAAGATATTCATATTTTTATGGTTCTGGTAAGTAATTTAAAATCCATATGGTTAATGCCATTCTATTCCATTTGAGCCCAGTTTCAGTAACCGGGGAAAATAAATACTTATACCTGGGTGTTATATTATAATACATTAAGTTTATTTGTTCTTATAGTGATACCCATAGCACAGCGTATGTTGTATGTTTAGGTATTTATTTATTCGCATTGTTTTCCTCAGGTTCATTATCCTATCGGTTGTCTCCGGCTTAGCTTTATTGTACTCAGCTGCAGTGATCATGCTGCCCAGAACTAGAGAGACTATTCTCACGCGTCGTTTCCGTTTTGGAACTCCTAAGGGTGTTGAGGCTCTTGTTAGAAAGACTCAGGTTTGTAGAATACCTTTACAATATTGAAGTAAACCAATGTATATTGTGGCAGGGAATAATATTGTATTTTTATGTCATTTACATGTTAACCTTGGCATATAGCTTTTAAAATATTTGCAGTACGACACAATGTGTTGTAAATTATTTAAACATGTTAATTAAGTTTTTTATTTTCATTTATTTAATCGTATGTTTGTAATAGGTTGGCGACTTCTTGCTCCTGCATCTATTGGGACAGAATATGTCACTGAGAGTGTTCGGGGAGGTTCTGGATGAATTATCTCAACGCCTGCATTTAGGTTCAAATGCACCATCGGCACCTTCTACTATCGAAATGGCGCCTATTTATCCTGGCATCGATAAATTAAACAAGGAAACTGAGACGTAAATATTTACCATTCTGAAGCAAGAGCAATTCTCGCGCTTATCAATTTTACATTTTATTAAAATGAACTTAAAGACGTTTTTCAGTCACATCTAGAGATAAATTGGTACAGTGCGAGAATTGATCGTTGAAACTTTAAAAAATTACGTACTCTTATAAAATAATAATTAAGCTCATATAAGTGGCCAACATGTTAAGGTGATTGATATAGTTTAGAAGAGTTCAAAGAAAACAAAACAAAAGAAATATAATGTGACCCACAATTTTAAGTTTTAAGTGTCAAAAATAGTGAAATATTCCTCGCTTATTTACATGTTTAATCTTATGGATATACATTCCTTTTATTAACTAATATGTAGTGTATTCTAAGGTTATTCGCGGACATGATTTAGTTAATTTAAAATGATTTATACGGTTTACTATTGTGTTTATTCAGATTAATTTAATTCGACCAAGCTTGTGTCGGATTAACCAAAATAAACGCGATAGTAAGCCGCATAAAGTACTTTAAATTAATTGATATGTTCAATTATAGATGAATCGCTGCCAATAATTGCCTAAACTCTTTAGCTGGAGCTTTAAAAAATTAGGTCTCAAATTAGTGTAAAAATGTTTTGATGCATGTTAGGTAAAAGGTTTGTGAATTTAGATAGTTAGTCGATTAACTGAATTATTGATAAAAAAAAAATTATAGAAATGAATTTATTGTTATTAATAATATTTGATGAAGACTGTTTTATGTAGAAATGCATCTTCTTGGATCATTTTTGCGTAGTTTTTTTTTTAAATTTGACATTTCAATATAATGAAAACAAACTAGATTTTAAGTTGTTTTTTAAATTGTATTTTTGCTTTTATTCAATGACAATAATTTCTTGTATTTTAAATAAAATTATATTTTAATAGTAACGGACTATAATTATAATTAATGCATAATTAATTAATTTTATATACCTTTTTTTATGTAATTGGCATTCATATGGAATGGAGTTAGGTTAATTTAAATATATTGTGGTGCGAAATGACGGTACTAATATAGAATTATTAGAGCGAATATGAAATAATGACTCGATCAAGTGCCATTTTTAAACGTTACAATATAATAAAATATGCATTTCAGAGAGCATTTTTAAATCATTAGTTATTGTGCACATTCCCGAATAAAGTTCCAAGTATAAAAGACATAATTTAGCTCATTAATTGTAAGGACTTCCAGTCAATTTAGCCATATAATAAAAAAAAATCGAATAAATAAACATTTTCTTCTATAGATATTTAAGAATCTCTTACAATTAAGTTTATAAACGTATAATTCTTCATATAATTATTTCCTTTGTTTTAATAAGAATTTATTATAATAAAAACACATCTACTTAGATATATTGTTTCTGGATTTTTTTGCAGTAATTCTGCGATATTAATTATTCCTAGTTTAATGTATAGTTTTTAATTCATATCATTCCTACAATAGAAATAAGATGAATGTTTGGATAATGAATTTTGTATGAACAGCGCCGAATATCTTGTTATAGACAATTACTCTTTTGTCGACGGTACTAGGAAGTTTAATGATGGAATTAAACTAAAATATACATAAAATGTGTTTTATTTATTACGCCTTTGTATTGACACGATATCGCGATAAACGGAAACATAAACTCCTAAAGCAATAAAGTACCGTTAGCATGTACATTTAAACTTAACATTATTGTATTAATCATGAAAAAAAACAGAAAGAACCTGTAATCGATTGAAAAACAACATTCAAGTCATGCACAGCCCTAAATCAAATTGACTGCAATTTACAAAAAAAACCCACTGCAATAATTTATTTAAACAATATTCTTTTCTTTTCATATACCGTTAAAATATATGTAACTACATCAGCCGTAACTCAATGATCTTAATTCTCCAGATTTTGGGAAATCTTGGGTACCTAGTTAATTGTAAGCCCATTGCTTGACCACCAAAAATTTCACGTAATCAAGCGTGTTCCGTTCCGACTGCACGCCACGGAATGTCTACACCTTACGCGGTCAAGTGACCACCTCTTCTCTCTCATCTCACCACCTCTGATCTCACATGGATCAGCTAAAAATCAAAGAAAGTAACTCACCGATTCCCCCAATCGAGTTTAGCTACCAACTTCAACCGAAGTGCTCTAGTTTGATCCTGTGTCAATGTCCCAGCTAATAAAGCGCGACGTCCTGTCAAAAGTTCACGCATAACTTTTGCTACGGCACTAAATCTGTACGTTTCGCGTTCCTGAAATAAATAATTATATGTATCGTTAACGCCGCGAGTCAAGAGCGTCAGGGAACGTGGTTTGCGTACAGATACAATCACGTATAAAATTCATAAAACATAAAAACAAAAAGAAAAGCACAATTGACAAGTGGAATGCTTTGCCCTCCCATGTGGTCTGCCAGTCCTTTCACCTTGGATCGTTCAAGCGGAGCGTGAAAAAGCACCTTCTCAGGCCGGCATAGTAGTGACGACTGGAGCCACCGTGCGAGCGGTTCTCTAGTCGTCAATGCTCATGGACCTCCACTGAGTTTACCATCAGACCAGTCGAGGTCACGTGTCGAGGCAAAATAAAAATAAAACAAAAAAGTATGTATAAAAATATGAATAATATTATATCTATGGTACGAACCAAACTTAATGGCGGCTCTAAAGTTAGGCACAAGACGTTGCGCAGTACACAAATTGTGGTATCAGCGGGGCATGATGAACGCGAGAGGGCAGGGCACGCTTCCGAGCTACCCACCAGCAGGCTATTTTTATATGTTCTATTCATATTTAATATTAATTCTTAATTTTATTATTGTAAACTTGACTGTTCCTGCGCGGAATTGCGCCCGCAACTAACTTCCGAGACGCCATAAAGTTTGACGCAAGCTATACTCGTATATTATATTAATTTACACAAAATATTCACATAACACATATTTTTATCAAATAAGGTTTAAATACGCTTTTAACTTTAAATTGATAATATATTTTACACTTGTAATCTTGACTATATTTGGTTGCTAGGAAGGGGTTATTCGCCCGTCATATCTTACCCTGACAAAATTCTGGATTTGTAGAATTCTACCTTCTCTAGCTATAGTATCTTTTTTTTTTCATTATCATACTTACCACATAAAGTTTCTTCCACAATCTGGCCCATTCTCGTAAAACAACAGCAATTTCAGTGACGAGTGGATCATCCACGGGTTCTGCAATAGCTGATATTCCTGTTCCTTTGACAATGCATGGTCTAAGTGAGACCATTGTCGCAGGAAATATGCCCCATGCTGATCTGTTCTTTGTGCTGAATCCTCGGAACCAACCTGATGAAATCAAGAATATTATGAATTGAATGGAAAAAAATGTCTGAAACTCAGCCTCATAATTAAAAAGAGCGGCCGTGGTCTAGCGACAAGACGCGTGAACTCACGATCGATGAGACCCGTGTTCGAACCTCGCTAATTCTGACCAGTACCAATGTAACTTTGTTATATGTACTTTGGTCGCTCAGTCCCTATATTAAAGAGTGGTAGGTAGACTGATGATGGTTATTTGCCCAGTCTGCAGTACTGGGGTAGTGCCACCACTTTCAATTTTAATTATTTTAATTTTAAAATGATCATTACGTTTGACCATAAATTGAAAGGGATCAAAGCTTATAATGATAATTCACACAGGGCCACACAATTTCACATGGCCTGTGGAATATACTAACCTCCATTTTCCTCTAATATTTGCAATGTATCACCAATTTCAAGTGACAAGCCGCATCGCACATCTCCTTTCCAATTATAAACGGCTGAAATTATAATTTATAAAATTAGGAATACAATTATATAGGTACTATAGGATATATAGGTTGGAGATTAACTTCATTGTTTGAAAATAAGATAGCAAAATGTGCTACTTTTTATCTTAAAAAAATAATCTCAATGATAGAATTGTTAGCTATACTAGCCTGAAGCAAATCATATGTTTGACAAATCAAGTAGTAATTGTTGTTTACTGATGAAATTACATTTATTTAACGTGCAATTTGAAAAATTGTAAAAATAAACAAAGAACAGACATAGTCATTTTAAACTTGGAAAGAAAGTAATTAACTGTTGCAGTAGTGACTCAACATTGCGCCTATGGATTTAAAGGGAAAGGATATAAAAACGTAATTTATTCAATAACTTAATAAGCTAGATAATAAATAATTAAAAAACACAGTAGATTATGCATTTCCGTCCCTCCAGACAGGATGTATTATAATTATAATGTATCGAGACGTCAAACTCACCAACAGCAAGCTTGCAGTTTTTCGATGGAAGCCACATTTCGTAATTATTATTTCATTGCAAGAGGAACACAAACACGTAAGAAAAAAATCGGCTTGTTTACTGAAAACATTACTAAACCCACTATAAGCCACCTATAAAAAAACACCCATCTCGACGGACACCGCAAAACCGAATGAAACTGAATGATTTTGACTGACAGATTGTAGTCACAGATTGATTGTAGTTGAATATTACAAATAATAGTAAACACAATAGTAAAATTACTATACCTTAGGGGTAATATTTATATCATGAAACTTATTATTCAATATAATATTATCTTTAATTTTTTAAACTTCTAGAATTTAAAAAACTATCTTATTTAAAAATTATTCAGTCGTTTAAAGTCAGTGCAACTAAAGATTGATGCCTGACAATTCTGTCGTTCCATATTTTGCCCATTTGCCCAAGAAACAGAAACCGAAAGCTGAAAAATATATAATCAAAGGCAAACTATGTATATGTATAAACCATTATGAAGATTTTTATAAAGCAGATACAAGGTGACGAAATTCCTCTAAACGTGAGTTGTAATGATAATTCTCTTTTACTTTTTTAGTTTTGATATTATATTTATTTTATTTCTTTCCGTAAACAGGTAAATCCGGACACAACAGTATTAGATATAAGAAATGTGTTAGCTGAAAAACTTAAAACCAAAAGATCAACACTCGGCCTTTTGTTAATGGGCAAGAGGTTGACTGACGATACCACAATTGCCTCAATTCCAAATATGAAAGAGGGCACAAAAATTTACTTGATTATTAAAAAACCAGAGTCTCTCCAAGACGCTGCCTTTTATTACTTTAAGAATGATTTAGGAATGGATGAAGAAGAATCACGGAAAGCTGCTTACGATATGGTTAACTATGTGCATCAAAAGCTGTATGAGATGTCATGGGATGAAGTAAATATGTTTTGCTTAAGTGCTATGGGGAAAGACGTCCCGGAAAGGTATTTTAATGTATATCTGTAAATAAGTAATTGAGACATAGCTGGCTGTTTCTGCATACTATACTAACTTGTGCTGAATATAAAACACTCCACTACCCCAACAACTTATTCATTTAGCTATGCAGTAAAAAAAAATGTATTCTCAGAAACAGGATATAGAATGAGCAACTAGCAACTATAGTTAAGTGATGTAAATGGTTGATACTATCTTTTTTTAACAAGAGTACTTATCATTCTTGTGAATCATGTATATATGACTTTGTGACTACAAAGTTTACTTGCCCTACTGGTTAATGCTTTACATATTATTCATTTATTGCAGAGATATCCTGGAAAGATGAGAAATTGGATAGAACACTAGGCTCACTTCCCGTAACAAAAACATTACAATGATGGTACAAATTAATTTCTCACACACATATTGCATTTTAAACATACTGTTTTGGTATATTCATAAAATTTATTTTTAAATTAAATTGCCTATATAATACAAAATTGTATACAATTTATTTATGTCCCAAACTAAATTTACCCAAAAATATCTCTATATCGTAGCTCGACATATAACAACACTCCACCTGATGTAAAGCTAGAGTGCAGTCCATGAACGGAAACAACTGCTACTACAGAGAAATTTCTACAGGCAGCAGCCGCCTCCGCTATGCCAGCTTGAGGAGACAAATGTACACCATCCAGATTGACAGTACACACTCCTCTTGTTATACCTGATAGGTAAAAATTATATGTATATGAAATAAAACACAATAGATACCAAAGTACTTATATTATTGTTTCGATGGCAAGTGACAATACCTACATTAAGGTAACAAAACTTATAGTCGGCAAATAACTAACAATTGGAAATTGCACTCAATGTTTTTAATCTCATCAATTGGTTGCTTTCTTTTCCCACAGCTTCCGATTTGTGCTCTAGTTATTTTCTAGTAAGTCACAAGTTTACGACACTATTAACTTTCATCAGTGTCTGAATAAAGACCACATTCATTTATAACAATATTTCTGGTAATGACTATCCATTAGAGCCATAGACGTGTACATAATAAAAAAAAAACTGCATACATTATGGTTACTTAGATTATGTTCACAGTCGTAACTTAAAATTGCTATAAAGCGGCTTAATCAAATAATTGCAGTTTTTATAGAAAATACAACAGTAGTTATAACAAAACAAGTCTCCAGGCTTCATCCATTGGTAAGACAGTTTTAAGCACCAGTCTTCGCTCATCAGACATATGACATACAGAAATATGAGAATATAACATATTATTATTTTCCATTCAACCATTTACTTTTATTTGCATGCCTATTAAGTTCTATGTTTTTTACAGTAACCAGTCTATGGGAAGCATATGAAACAAATGTCATACTTTTTAAATGGTTGTAAGGATCACTTTATAGAGAGGCACTTCTCACAAATACAAACACATATAATATTTCACAACCTTTCATAATGAGCTCAACATTTAAATAATAATGTACATTATAATTTGCTTGTCCAAATTGCTACCAAGTATACGAGTGGTTCAGCTGGAGATTAGATTGATTCTTGGCCACCTCAAATAGTGCCATATACCAACCAGGCCTACCACATAAGTTCCAGCTTGTTAGCAATTAAATGCACGTTTAAAATAAAAATTGATCAAATAACATCCAAAATTGAAACTAAAATTAAGCGTATAATTTAAATGCAAACAAAATAATTCAGATCGTACATACACAATTAATAATAATTATTATTATTAACTCGATAATTTTGGCGGTTTTTTTATTTCAACTTTATTTAGACATTAATGAACAGAAATAAGTTTGGTTGTAAAGTTAACAAATCCAGTTTGTTTGACAAAGAAAAATATCGACGACAACAAAATTAATTATAATTACAAAAGTTATCTCAAAATAAATTATCTAACATTCATTCGTTCAATTCGTAAGTCTTAATTATATAGTATGATTATTATAATACTAATTAATGGCAATTGCAATATACGTAAATAAGAAATTACATACTATCTTTATTTTACTTTTCCGTACACATTTACCGTTTACGAATATTAAGAACTAAATACAGGGTTGTCACAATATTGAAAAATGTACTCTTTCAAATTGTGACAACCCTATTACAGTCTTTTCAGTGTACGATGTATTATTTTTATTCAATAGTAACATTATATATTCTAAAAAAACACTAGAATAGTTGAAGAGACTTGAGTATTAATTTATTAATTAATAATTTCCAATTAATTATTGAAAAATTTATCAAATAAAAATCCATCATGCATTAACCTAATAAATTCATTCTACAATACAAAAATAAAGTATATTAATTAGTAGTTCTTATTAACCAAAGAAATTCAAAATCTCCTGGCAGTGACGAATTTATTATTGATCTTAAGAACATATTGAGACCATTAAAATTGTGAACCAAAAGTTACATTTCTATATTTTTCAGTTGAAGTCGTAACCATCATATGAAGTGTCACTATCCGACACATCCGGATGATGTTTTGTTATTTCAATGCAATGATCTAAATCAGTCAGCTTTTTTAAAGAACGACCTGGAAAAGGATATGTTACGATTAAAAGATTTGTTAATTGGAAAATAATCATGTGGCATGCTTTAAACATATATATTCTGATTTAATTTATATAGAATTATTGGAAAACACGGCTTCAAGAAAATCATTTTAGCGATGTCATTTTTCTTTCACACTCCGTTGTACATTAATGTAGAGTTGTGGTCCATGAATGGAGTAAATACCAACACAGATGTCTGCGCAAGCAACAGTCGCCTCTATGCCGGCTGTCTAGGCACATTCGCCTTATAATACCTGCCTATTTCCAACTAATTCTCAAAATCCAATTAGGTCACATGAGTGGTGTTACATAAATACATACCTATAAGTGTAGTTAAAAGCCTATTTTCACTTCCCGGAGGCATGTTTATTGGACCGAGTTTCTTTGCTAATTCTCTAGCTCTATCTGCCCCAGATACTATGAAAAAAAGATGCAAATATAGGATATTTACAATTACAAGGTATTATTAAGTAAGTATGTCTTGAATATTTACCCCTAGTAACATCGTTGCTCGAATCTTCCGTCATAGAAACGCTTTCTGTTCTGTACACACCGCTTACAATATCCCATGTAAACAAGCACTAGAAAAAAAAACTATTTAAAACACTAACTCTTTATCTACCTAAAAATATAAACATCCACACATTTCAGGGTACACAAACAAAGATTTGACTATAGCTCATGTTGATTATTAAACAAATATTTACCTCAGCAGCAAATTGTCGTCGATGAAGAAGACAACTAGCGACTTTGTCTTTGCAAGCTTCACATTCTGACGTATTATCTTTAACATCACTAGCCCATAACCACATTGCACATAACTGAAAACATGATAGATATTAATCACCAAGAGAATCTCTGCAAATACAAGATGAGTAGGCAAACAGAGGTAAGGATGATCTACCTCCCACCTCTTGCTTGGACATTGAGTGCCACATATACAAAATAGAATATATAACAAAAAAGATTTAGTGTGCGAAACTTGATGGCAATGTCGGAAGCGCCCTAGGATGACCTTTCTCAGTCAGATTGCTCAACTGCTCAGAAAGAGTCAGATGAAGAGCTACTCAACCAACGTGCATGCATGAGGGGCGTAATAGATGAGGTTGAAGCCGAAGTGGTATGTAGACAGAGGAGTCGCTGGTGCCTTATGGTATCTGCCTACTCCAGTGGGAACAAGGTGTGAGTTAAGTAGTAGTAGTAGAATATCTTGTGGTCCGTCTTTTTGATAATTGAAGGTAGATGATCCAGAATAAAAGGCTACAACATAAAACACAATACCAAATTTTATCAACAACTTCAAACATAAGCGTTGTACTATGGGTTAAACTTACCCCAGAAAGGCACCCACTCGAAGGACAGACATCAATAACATGACATCCCCAATCAAAACAATAAATAAACTTCATTCCATTCAAAATACATAGTCTTCCGCACACTTCATTACAAAGCAGCTCCATGTCTAAAGACCTCTGTTGGGCTCTTAGTGTTAGTGGTGCTAACTCAGTGGATATTCGCAATCGATCAAACGCCGCCGCAGATACTGTTTGCAATGGAACAAAACCTGCGCCATGAGCTGACAGATGCAATGCCACATGATATCCAGACATACAGTCATCTGTAATGAATTTAAAAAATATATATATTAGCACTCTACCAGATGTTAAGCTAGAGTACAGTCCATGAGCAGAGACAACTGCTACTATTGGAAAATATATGCAGGAAGCCTACTATTTGTCATGCTATTCAGGTTGACAGTGCACACTCCAAGCTGATCTCCAAAACATGATTAGACCATTTTGCAGGCGATCCACTTGTAAGTGGTGGTGGGCTGAGCTTTAGTGCCTATCGTTCTAAATATTCTTTCCAAACTATGTTTGTATACAACAAAAATCTATAGAGAAGTAAATAATATATTAGTAAAAATTAGTTGATGTTATAGACTAACCCCTAGTAAAAATTACCTTCAGAATCAGTCAATATAGATGTAATTTCGTCATCACTCTCCACAAAGTAGCGCGTGAAGAATTTGCTGCATTTAGAGTTCCCTGAGTGGACTAGATAAGGATCTTGAGGGTTAACTTTACAATCTGAGAGAGTCTTTGATGTATTGTCATGTATAGCTACAGTTTTCATAGAGCCATCATCGAGCATTTCTGTTACTCTGTACTCAGACTCACTATGAAGATCGGCATCCAAACAACCCTTTTCATCATCACTTGTTGTAGCTGTTGCCGTTGGTGTGATGTAATTATGTGTACGTAAAACCACGGTCTCTGTCATCGGGGATTTCGCCCTTCTTGGTGAGTTCTTATTATTAGTAGAACCTATAAAGTACTTATTTTTACTCCTTAACACTCTAAATGGGACAATATTTTCATTATTTTCTTCTGAAAATTCATACTTCTTATCTGCCAATCGGCGCTTTCTAAACATACTCAGTTTCTCGCATTTCGTATCTGCCTCCTCTACAAACTCATAAGTCTTTTCTGCCATCATTCTGTGCGACTCATTAAAACGTGTCATACTTTCAGCTGGTCGCCTGCGAGGTGATCTTAATGGAGGGCTTATGAGAGTCCTAATAGAAGGTGATGAACCCTCCCACTCCTCAACTAAATTATGTGCTATAGAAGACGCCTGAATACACAACTCTTGTCCCATGACATCTGGTAAATGTACTGGCTTCGATAATTGGTATGGCTCAACTTCAAGATCTGAGAAATCAGCTAGAATATTTTGCACAGCAACATTCTGATATTTTGGAGATTGGAAGGCTGAAGATATATCTGATGCTGGTGTGCTAGGACTAGTTTCTAAAGTTGACATAACCTCTTCTTTGTCTGGCAAACTTTTAACATTTTCTTCCACAATATCATGGTTCGATTCAACTAAATCTATCTCAAGTATATGTATGAAATCAGTGTAGATAATAATTTGGTTATAATATGCTAACTGGACAACTGGCTCATACATGCTAGAGTCTGAGGCGCAGAAAAATCTTGTATGTATCACAAAATTATGTTCTAAACACCTCTTCCCTTCAGTTGGAAAACCTAGAAAGAATTAAATACAAAAATAACATTTAAGTTATTTAATTAGAGAAATGAGAAAATATGTGTCATCAATGATCAATTGGATCTGTTCAATTTTCATCAAAATGTAATATCAGGTTGATCAATGATCACTGCCAAAAAGTAGCACTTACTTTTACAAATACTCATTTAATTCAATTTAAAAACAAGTTTTCAAACAAATGAAGCTTACCTTCACCTGAATTTTCTCTTATACTAACATAAGCTGCACATTTTAGACAACCTAAGCGAGGCACACCTATTATACTAAGGTAAGAACGTTCTGAAGAACTCTCCCTGAAACAAAAAGCGTTAAAAACTATTAAAAATCTCATATCTCTCCCAAATCAAGAACTTTGTCTATCATTTATTTTTTAGTTTTTACTTATAAACCATTTGTCACAAAAGATGTTTAAAACACTTTAGACTCTACAAACGCAATCTTATTTATTATCATACAGAGGGATAGGCAGCTTAATCTTTCAATTACAAGCCTACGATGCTTGACGTATAAAATACAAAGTGTTCTGGCAGATCTATGGATATAAAACATAGTTTGTCATAAATAATTTTCCTAAGCCTGTGTTTTATGAGTGTAAATGTCTATTATTATGCATCAGGTGTTTGTAAAAAGTGTAGGCAAATAATTCAAAATAGAAAAATGTTTATTTTCATTTTCTGCCCAGAAAAGTAAGTTTTAGTAAAGATTTCATCATTGTAGTCAAAATAACTGAAAGAGAAGAATGAAGACTAAGCAATACCTCGGAAAAAGTAAAAATATTACTGAAGACCAGTCTGTGTAGGTAATGAACCTTTTGCCATTAACAAAAATAATAGAAACAATTTCTAAATATTTCTTACCCAATACCATATGCCACTAATACTCCAGGATTATGCTTCCACTGTGCTATTGATATAGATACTCTCGTGTCAACAGGGTCATCATCAAACAGTGTTACACGGTGTACAGGTACAGCTTTTTGTCCAGGTGACCATGATAAAAAGTGTAAGCTGGTGACAATACATTCAATTTTAGATAAAAAAATATTTCTAATTACAGGTTTAAACTATTTTTACAGCAACTGTATTAAAATCTTTGCCAGGTAATCAAATAAAAATTAAACAAATAACAAAATACATACTCAAATTTAGAATATTCCCTGGCAGTCATTTGTTCATATGTAAAACTGATAAGATATTGGCCACATTGTGAGAACCCCATGAACACATGGGATTCAAGATATTCTGGCGGCACGATTTGCATTAAGCAAAATCGTAATCTTGGTGGTATTTTCTCTAATATCTTGCGATTCCTTCGACAGCCATTTCTTGTGGTTGTACCATATATCTAAAACAGTAATTAAACCTTTATCAACTGTCCATTTCAATTATTTTTATTATACATTTAACTTTAACATTGTTAGTAGTTTATACAAGCCGATTAATTCAAAATGAAAAAAAAAGATTGAATGCAGACTCGCGCAGCATCCATCTAATCTTTGATATTATAAAATAAATGCATACCTCTCGATTGAGTAATTTATGTACAACGTTGTAGGCATTATTGGTACTCGTTTTAGACGTCTTATTAGATACAACTTTCTTATTTTTTCCTTTATTTCGAGGAATAAAATCTTCATCAGATGAAGAAGACATGATTGTTTGATTGCAAACTTGACATTTGTGTCGGTATTACTCTGAAAAATATTCACATATAAATATGAGCACAAATACATAAAATTTAATTTAAATAGATAATATTTTATTTAAATCCATTGAACGAATATCCAAAATTTTTGATAGAATTATAAAAATATTATATTTTAGATATTGCATGATTTGCATGCAAAACAAGTAGCAACACCAATAATTTAATGTCAAACAAAATTGAACGGCAACGACGACGTGCGGTGATAAATATTATCATTTCTTAGCATAAATTGTGAATATTATTTATTTAAAGTTTCAACTCGGAGAAATACTCGTTTGTAGCGGGAAACTAACAACAATATAGTGATAATATGGAGCCTATGGCATTAGGAAGCCCTACACATTCACCATCTGGAAGTCCAAATGTGGGATATTTGCCACCGTTTTTGTTGGGAGAAATGAATGCCCCAGCTACACCTCGAATGAACAGTCTGTCGCCGACAAAAGGCAGAACTTTGGCATTTGGTTAGTTAGTAATATAGTTTATACATAAACTTAACCTATAAGCGTCTAGTTTAAAGGATTCTATTAATTTTTAAGCAGGTTCACCATCTAGCCCTCCGCATGGTTCTACACTGGACCAGAAGTCGTTTAGACAGAATTTGAAGTACAGTCAGCAACAGCAATACCACAACATATACAACAGTCCACAAAACACGTATAACCTTCAACCGAGTATGGCTGCTTCACCAAATATATCTTATTCAAACCGACCTAATACTGGGCCTCCGATTGAAGATTTATTTGATACTATTAAGAGTAATGATAGTTTTGCTGGATATAGTAATAATAATTCATTTATGCAAAACTCATTTCAAGGCAACCCTCACAATCAGTCTGCTTGGCAAGAAGAATGTCAAGAGGTTGAAGGGTATTGGGTGACTATATTTGGATTTCCCGCTAATGCTGCAAACACAGTACTAGCCAGATTCAGTAATTGCGGTGCAATATTGGGTAACTATACTATTTAATTCTGTAGATAGATCTATCTAAAAAATCATAAAAATATTAATCTGTAAAGAGATACTGTTGAAAAACAATGACAAAAATTCTTCCTCTAAAAGAGAAAATGATTGAAATAAAATATAGTATCTAATACATTTTACAAGACACTTTAAATCTATTATTGGTTATTTATTATTTTTGACACATTAAAATGCTAAATTTATATTTTCTATACTACTTTTCTACATTTAAAAAAAATATATTGTTTGTAGATAAACACTACCCAACTCAAGGTAATTGGGCACATATACGATATGCAACGCGCTCAGAAAAAGAGAGGGCATTGGCATTAAATGGTAGACAAGTATTACCCGGTATCATGGTGGGTGTAGTGGAATGTAAGGATCCTCCACGGATGCCGCTTACAAGCCCAAATGGTGTTTCAAATACTTCTGAAAGGTATACATATATTTTTTAATTAAAATGCACTACTTTTTTGATCATCACGATCATGGTATAGTGAGAGCATATAAAATAAGTTTTTCTAATAATTTATTTTTATAATTAGTCATAAACGATAAAGGCAAATTCAACAAATTTATAAAATAATGCATTTATTAATAATAGAATGGTACCTGTATTATTTTATTAATAACTTCCTTTGCTAATCATGCAGTCTTTTGAGACCATAGAGCATGTGAACAAAAATACCATAGATTTAGTGTGCTAAGTGGTACTGTACTATATCTATGAAAGACAAATAGGTACGTCATCTACATCATTATTGGCATTTTATTTACAAAAACAATGTAGGTAGGTACGTATATACAAACAAATTAAAATACATTAATTAAATACAATACTGTTCTTTATTAGGTTTATTTAATGTAGAGAGAAAAATGTACACTTCTTTTTTCATCTATTTTGCAGACAAGTTGTTGCAAGATCTCTATGTCCAACACCTCTAGCAACAGCACCAGTGCCACAAAAATCTAACGGTTTGGTATCAAAGGCCCTCGACTATGTGTTTGGTTGGTGACATAAATTGACAAAATGTATAATGTATTACAAACTTATTTTGAATATTTTTTATCTGACAACATAAAAATTATGAATTATATTGACTTTCAATATTCAAAGATATTGTTTAATTAATGAAAATTGAAAAGAAATCTTAAACCTTGTGGCGACCTCTATTTAATAGTTTTTGTTTTATGAAGTAATATGTCAAAAACATGACAAGCTTCGATCTTTTGTTTTTTTATGTAGTATAAAATAAACATGTTGTTGCTTGAGTAAAAATATATTTTATACTACATAAAAAAACAAAAGATCGAAGCTTGTCATGTTTTTGACATATTACTTCATAAAACAAAAACTATTAAATAGAGGTCGCCACAACCTTATGCCATTTTAAGTTAGAATGAGTAGATTTAAATAAATAAATAAACATTCTGGTTTAAAAAAAAGTAATTGCAATTTAATACTTTAATAGCAAAGAAAAATATTTTTATGATCGCACGCGGCGCATAAATACGTCACGCTGTAATCTAGTCTCAGTCTTAACAAGTTATAGGAAATGGATTGTTTGAAATAAAAACTACTCAATACATTTTTGTCTAAAAAAATTTATTTCTATTTATCCTTTGTCTTATTCATAAATTAATTAAGAACAATAATGAAGACAGTCAATTGTTTTATTGACACTGGCTCATATGTGCCATTTATTAGTTTTATGTAATGGACTGTAGATTCCGTCCTCAAAAGCATTTAATTTAGTTATTTCTGACTACAACTATCTTACCCAATTTACAGTAATATTAAAATTATTTATATTATTTTTTTACAAAATTGTAGATATTTCCGTGGGATGCCTTTCATTATCTATGCGTTTTTATTATTACGATTGTGTTTTAATTTTATTACTGGTGAAACTATTCTCTATTAAATCATGCTTGGTCAATTTCTTTGAAATATCCACTTATTTAAAAATTTTAACAATTCTTCAAGGAGCTTTTGACAGCTGTTTGTAGCTCGAATTTAACAGAGTATAGGTAGACCAGTTATAGTGCTCCCTAGCTAGTGTAACTATTATTAAATCATGTGACTAATAAAGTTTATTTTCAAAATTTTCATTTTAATTTATAAAACAATAATAATATCTCTTTAAAATAAATTTTACACTATTAGGAAAACTAGGCGTGCAGATAGCATAGAAGTTCATAGTTGCTAGCTACCCCTATAAGAATCATACACAAGGTCAGAACCACAAGTTAACAAGGTCATAAGTGTATATTATTTACCTCATAGACATAGTTTAAACTTTAAATCATTTGTTAACTGAATAGAAACATTTCTGAAAAAAAAGTAAAAAATAATTTTAATTGAGAGTATCTACACACAATTTAATAAACATAAACAAGAATTGATGCTATAGATGCTACAAAAAAAATTGTAAATAGATACAAATTAATTGTCTACATATTACATAGCATATATCTGAAGTCAGTGCATGTATTTGAAATATGTTTTATGATTGTTAATGTATCTAGATTCAAACAATGCGGAGTCCTCCTTTTAAAGTCTGTTAAAAAGTGAATACAAATCTAGTTGTTACTAAAACTCACTAGTGGAATTTATTGAAAAACTAAATGTTATTTTATCTTTCTCTAATCATTATGTAAGTATTGGTATATAGTATATCATTATATCCCTATGTATTTGCACTATTATCTACCCGACTAAGGTTAGATGCCTGGAAGACATATCACTATGTCAACTATACAAAGTGCCCGAAAAGCAGAAAATATAATTACAGTTTGAGTGTTTTGATTTTTGAAGTTTTAAAAATAGGTGAAATATAGATTGTAAATAGAGAATATAATCTATTTGGGTAATTCAATAGTAGCATTAGCCAAATCGATCATCTTTGGATATTTTACATTGTGACTGTCAAGTTCACTTTGTGACCATAGTATCATTCTTAATAAACTACATAGTTTCGAATTTGCATATTCTTGATTCTCCATTTTCAATATAGCTGCATTCAACTCGCTTGCAATCTGGAATAACAATTTAAACCTCAAGTAAGTTTCCAACCAAAATTTCTCAGAAAAAAAATACGATGTAAAATTATTTAAATTAAATACATTTGCTATGTATGTATGTATTTGCTATAAAGTTTGAATTTGTAAAAACATGACGAAGAATTCACCCTAAGCCCAGTGGACGAACGGAATTAATTTTTGATTGCTATTACTCTTTTTCATCTTAGTTACAGTTTAATGTTATTCGCAATGACTATACTTTGTCCAAGGTGGAAACTGGAAGAAAATTAGCTTCAAAATTCCCATCAATGTCCTGCTTTAAAGTGGACTTTTTGGACATACATTCTGCATTCTAAAAGCACCTTAGGGTGAATAATTTGTGATATAAATGTAATAAAACTCAACCCAATATAAAACAGAATTAAATATAAAAAACTACCTTTTGACTGTGAGAAGGTAGAAGTAAATCTGCAAATGGTGAGGCATGTGGATCAGGGAAGGCAAGTAATGCTAACGAGCGCTCCAACTCAGTAAGAGCATTACGATCAGATGCACCGGCTTCTGCTAAGGTGGCGCTCGCAAATGCTAACGCTTCTTCTGCACGACCTGCTCTGATTAACTCAAGTAGTTGGAGTTGCTAGAATTAATATTTTTATTAATTAAAATTAGAATATATTTTGCAAGCTTGAAAATAATAACTAAAAAATCTCTAACCAATTTATGTGTGATACGACATAGTATACAAGTTTATAAAGACCACCCAGTTTTTAGTAAATACCATACCAAAATAATTCTTATTCTGGTTTTTTTTTTTTTGAATCAGATTAGCTTGTATATCTTAACAATACCAACCTGCAAATGGAAGTAAAGATATCTGTCATTGTCTAATAATTCTGGGTGTAGAGCATTGACCATGGCTATAGCTTCAGGTATCCGTCCACCTTGAATAGCTTCTCGAATCATTATCCGCTCATCAAGAGAGCTACATAGTGCAGGCTCTTGAAGTCCTGCCTCTTGTTGAAATGTGAAAGCTGCTTCTTTGAATCCCTCTAAAAGTAAAAAAAATGTATGTATGGATAAATATAAGATGCTCAAACTATATTTTCACGTAAAAACGGTTCAATCCGCATCGACAAGTTTAAATAAAGACGATCGATGATAATGGTTTAAAAGTTGTTCATTTATTTTGTAGTAGTTAAACTGATACTTAAGCATTACTTACCAGTGACCAAATAATTCATTATCAACATATTCATGTCTGTGCGCGAGATTTGCAATTCGTCGACTTTGTTACGATCGTTCATTTTTTTATCGTCTTTATCACTCACTGAAGCACTTTCAAAACTCATTTTCTTACTTAAAGTACCTTTTGTTCTATAAAATAAATTTCGTATTATTAATTATCAACCACAAACAGACAACAAAAGGACTAAAAGAGCAAAGAAATGACAGCCATTGACAACCAACAACTAGCTGACAATCAATGACAATTGTCATGAAAATATTTTAAGGCATTGGCAACAAAGATTTCAGCCACATACATTAGGGATGTAAATATGAATTACATCGAACCCCTCATTTTTTCATGACGCAAGAGAGAAGCGCCGACTATTAATGTATGGTATGGTTACAAATTATTGATCTCAATTTAAAACGGTAAATAAATTTCAGTTAACTTAGCTCGCATGCACCATGCGAAAAGGCTTGAATAGAATTCCACATTGTTACTAGACATATATTCGTTAGGTGATCAATTCTTATAAACCTACCAGCATCCAAGAGGAAAAAGTACTGAACCCTCGCAACAGCCGCAACCTTAAGCAGCTTTAAAGTAACAAAAGCATAAGATCAAATCTAATGGAAATAGTCTTCATTAAATAAAACAACAGTAGAGTTTTAGCTAATTTATTTCAGTTCTTAATCGCCAATAACTTATATTAATGAGCCATTAAGGCTAGGTTCCCATGCAATCTGACCACCACGTCAACGAGCGTTCAAAGGAACGTATCGTGAATGTGGGAGTTTACGGGAGATTACTGATACCCGTTTTACATGAAAACCTAGCCTAAAACAATTTAAAAAAGGCCTATCCTATTTTTCTTGAATAATGCTTGGTAACAATCATAGATCCTCCTTTAAGTTGCATTTCAATAAAATACACTAAAAAACTAACAATACAAAAAGAAAATAATGAAAAAATCATACAAATATGATCAAAACTGTTGGATTGCTACAAGTTACTGAGACCACAAGATAAATAACTTAAAAATTTAATAATTATAAAGCTAATTCACATCTTGTAATAAATATGTTAGTTGTATAACAATAATTAGCCTTTGTACAACCAACATAGTTTTTCAACTACATTCGGGGTCTACCGGCTTTAATTTTTGAAAATGTAACTATTAACCATACATTATAGATATAACAATGAAAAATCAAATGCAGTAGACCACAAAATTTAAAATAATACTTGCAAATCCAAACAATCCACATGGTGTATGCAACAAAAAGACTAATAGAAAAAAAATAACATAAAACTATGAGCTAAGTATAATTCAACACTATGAAAAATACATTATAAATTAACCATATTAAACAAATTTATGGCTACCTATCTGTGTAACAAAACTGAGGATTAATAATTTTTTTTAGAGGCACTCTGTGTGAACTATAACTATTTCGTTCCTTCCATTATAGTCTGCTACATAATCAACTGGCTCTTTCCCCATATAGTATACAAATTCCATTCAACACATCCTCAGTCTATCAACACAATCCTTATCTAAAGCAATTTTAAAAGCTAAATATTATTTTATGTGGCATGAACAAAACTTAATGGAATTCAGTGCATTTATATTGTGAAATATTTTATTGTTAAAACCCTGCACTTACACAGCTATAAACAACTTAAGGATAGTTTCACAGACACAATCAGCTGTTACGTGAACGCTCTGCGTGGGATTCCACTTTCGTAACTGTAAAATCTAGACATAGCGTCTATTCTCAAACAATAAGTCAGGTAATAGTTTAAACAGCTAATATATAGCTATATTATATTCCCAATAGTCACATTGCATTTAGACATACAAATATAAATATTCTTATGTGACATGGAAACAAATAGGTAGTAAGCTTGTTTAAAATATTACGCAGGCTGGTAATAATAATTTTGTGTCTATACAAATTTCAATAAGGGTGAAAGAAAAAGTTTGGACGTTACATTGCACCCTACTTCTAATACTTTCACAATATAAACAAATAAATTCCATTTCTTAGCAATCACAATTTACATATAATTGAGACACATCCTTGTATGCTTCAATTCTGTCTGTAATCACATACCAAAATATGTTTTGTCTTGATATAATGAGCAGTGTCATCACCGCACACTTGTTATTAGGATAAGTCTGAAACAATAAACAAGAATTATTTTCAATTTTCCATTTTTATTTTTACCTTAACCATTTTGGTAAAAATATGGTAAGATTAAATCGCACCCTGAGAAAGTTTTGTCTAAGAAAAAAAAACATTATGTTCAACACACTACAATATTAACAAAGAAACGGAGAACATCTAGGTAAGTATAAAATATTGAATAAAAACTCACAGCTGGGAACAAAGTCCTGATGCATATGGTCATGATCCATGTTATGAGGCATGCATGTTGGAGGGGGTCTGCGTTGCACCTGCAATAACAATAATAATATAAACATTATTACAAAAAAAAAACGAAATGAAGATAATTTTCAACATTAATTACCTGATCGAGATTGAATCGTACAAAAGCATCATACTGCTCAGAGAGCTTGCTGCTAAGTGCTGCGTCATACTCCGCACGCAACGCCGCCTCTTGTTCACGGAGCATCCTCTCGCAGATCATACGGACCTTTTCAAATATTAATCACATTTATTATTTATGGACATTATAATACAATTGTGGCTTTTTTTATATTAAGCAACAAAGATATTAATTTATTTTTTGCATATTAATGCAATGAATTCTATGGGGGTCAAAGGACAATGCCCATTTTTGGACCCACTTGATATCTAATAGTTTGTTAACAAAACATGATTTGAAACATATTGTTTACCAATCCATAGACAGTGTATAGTTAAAACAGATACCATCAATAATTAAAGCATTTACTCAATAACCCAGGTAAAATAATTTAAACTGATTGGTAATAAGTTCTGTAGATTTATTTTCCTATAAAATAAACTGGACACATTTCTCTTAGACGAATGGGCATTCTCCTTTACCAAGGTTTATAAATATTTGCAGTTTTTATAACATTGGTGTAGGCAGACAAAAGACGGTCCACAATCTTTACATATTTGGTGACTATGTGTATAAGTAATACATTTTCTTTACTTTTCATTAATACTATACCTGTTTAAAAGTAAACAAAGCACGATTATGAACTTTCTGCATAGCGGTATGCTGTGACCTATGTGGTGGTGAACAATCTCCTTCACTTCCACTTGATGAGGAACAGGAAGCGGCAGCCCCTGTAGCCAGTCGCAATTGTTTGCGACGTTGAAGTCTCTTAATTTCATCACATATCTCCTGTGCCATGCGCTCTGAAATGAAAAGTTATTTCATTTTAATTAAGTCTTAATTTTTATTTTGTTATTAAATATTGTTTTATAAAAACGTTAATCAGTCATTTATGCTTCCATTTCACGTTTTTATTCATGATTTGCCACTTAGTTTGCCAGTATATTTAGTTTTTAAGTGAGGTAAAGGATTTGTTTATTTAATTATTTAAAAATGTCAAACTGGAAAAATGCAATCAAACATTTATATATTTACGTTCGCTACGGTAGTTAATTAAGCACAAAGAAACTCACGGCTATCAATTGATTTTATTTGAACAACATTTTGTTAACAACACAGCAGTCATCATAGAGTTATTTCATTGGTGTAACAAAAAAAAAATACGATCTAAAGAATTGTCAAAAATTTAATATTACACCCATAAAATATGTATGACAATCCAGTGGTGGTGTTACCAGCAAAATGTGCTCAAAGTAAATATGTTGCAGGGCCAAGAATTAATTTGCACTTCATTCATAATGTACCCATATTAATTTTTTACATTATCCTAATGACAACAAGTTGTTTTTTTTTAATAATATATAAAATATAGATAATATAAAGAACAATACAATAATAAGTAATTTAACAATTATGTTTAGTCATACATTAAACAAAAAATAATAATATTTATAGATACAAATAAAAGTCTAACAGCTGTGACAAATTACATGATAAGATTGGTATTGATGAAATTGAAATTTCTTTGTCAAATTTGGAGACCTAAAAGAACCTCAGAATATAAATATATCTACAAATATAAAAAAAACTGGTAGACAATAGATATTGCCTTTTTCAACTTATACACAATACAGCATCTTATTATTTCTTAGATATTATTCTGCAATAAAAAGGCACTAAACTACCGCTATCTTTTTATCATGCACTTTTAAATCTTTTAAATAATACCACATTGTTCTTTTTTCTTTCCAATTTCTCAAGTGGGTTAGATATCAGCACCTTTGTACGTCTCTGTATCATAATTCAAAACATAATAATACATTGTCATTATTATTACAAAAATAATGTTGCTTCTATGAAGTGGCATTTGTCAACTTATAAAACTAGTTTATGTACTATACAATTACATGTAAAGTTATATAAAGTATCATCACCAAATAATATTACATACAAATTAAACAAGTCACTAAACCCAATATGCTTAGAACAAAGGTGAATTTAATTTTCAGACAATGATGAATGCTATATTAATGACATAGCAACAGCTATAAGACATCATCAAGTGCTGATGACATATCAAATTATAAATTCAAATGCAAGACCGAGGAGTATTACATATGCAAAAAAAGCAAATAGACTTCGTCGTTTCTTTCTTATACTCTCAAGAAAATGCAAATTTAAAAAAGTTAAACTCCAAAAAAATGTGAAGCCAATATAGCATCCGCCCAACGGTCGTAATGCGACAGCTATCTGTCTCTTTCCAACGCGGTAAAAATACATCTGATAGCGCAAAAAAACAATGGCGATAAAAAATACAGCTGATCATACATAATATAATTACTAAGTTAAGAACTAATATTAATAAATCACCGAATAACGTTTGTTTCGACCTAACCTCGCATTCTGTATAATATTTGTATGTGTAAGACAAAAAATAAACAAACCTGGGGTTAACTTCGCAGGTGCTGATACAGCGTCACCGAAAGCAGTTCGATTTTCAGACATTTTAATTCCTGGGCTGGTGCCTGGACTCGTGGCAAACGGTGCACATCTTCTTCTCTTCGCTGGCATCTGGGACGTCTCCCAATCCAAATTCCTTTTTAAAGTTGCACACGCCATTTTCTTTTTACGCCCAGCGAACGTCCAATTCAATAATCAATTGACTGGCTTAGTTTGTCATGAGCAAAACTGAATTAAAAAATATAGATTTCACTGAAGTCAGTAAAACACTTTGACTAAAATTTATAAATGAATAAATTAATATGATGGAAGATCTAACAAATTTTTAAAGATTTCAATCGAAACCCCACAGTCACTCCGAAACTCAAAAATCGTCCTCTTCTCCGAAGAGTTTTTCCTATGGTCGTTATAACAGCAGCATTGCCAACATACAAACAAACAAAGTTGACCATAGATTTTAATTATCACTATGGGGTCTAGTCAAGAACAATTTCGCGTGGCGAACACGAAACGCGCCGCACGCCGTACTAAAAAAGAAGTAACGTATTCAATAACTGACGTCACTGTTTGAAATATCAATTTCCATACGTTAACCGGCGCGGCGCTTCTGCTCTTGAGTAGACTACTATATCCTGAAATCAATCATTTATTGTTTGTATGATTTATATGTTTTGAATTGGCCTATAATTATATCATTATTTATTATCACATTCCAATTTGGATTACATAGACAAATCTAACTCTAAGGCTAGTGTGAAATTAACACACTTACCACGTAAAGTGTGTCGGTACTATTTACCAATAGGATCGGCCGTATATTCCCATTACATTGACTGACAAAATAGTAGTGTATGATTGGAGGATTGACTTCACTTTACGTGGTGAATACATTAAAGAAAATCTACACTGGTTGTACAGGGGTTGCTAGCTACAGATTTACAAATTAAATTTAATTCAGATTTATTTATGAATTTATATTTCCGCTGTCACGGCGTAAATTGTGAACTCTTCACCAATCTGACAATATGATATTGACGATATGTCAAGGTAAAAAACAAATATTTTTCACGCCTTGAGAACGTAAATGCCAGTATGAGACTGGCCCTCAGTTCATCCACGGACACACATTTTGATTTTCCTTTCAGAGGTCTTATATGAGTTTACAATTACAGTGTCACCAGCAATGGCATCGCTTCATTTGTTAACCTCGGCGGTCAAAATAATATTGTCCAATTGAAAGGGAAAAATCACTTTACGCTGTGAAATAGTAAACGTGAACTCATACTTGGCCCTCGTAATAAATTTTAAAACAATGTTGGTATTTCTGATATTTGTCATTTCAATTTTAGTCTGTGGTTTGTGACAGCTGGCTGTTTTGTTTTGTGCTTCTGTGAGTCATTTTTATAATTTCAAGGAAGTTTAATTGCGACATTCCTTTTTATAATTTCGATTCTTAAGTTCTTAAACAATAAGTACACGTTTATAGGTTTGAATACCTACTTTTTTTTATTAATAAGTCAATTTAAAGCCGTCAAACTGGGTAACGAAATGTCATCATCGGCGATGGAGAGTATCCTTTTTAAATAATTATAATTTTTATTTGTAGTATTATTTTATGTTCAAGGTTAATTTAGTTGTATCTAATTTTCCAATATTTAGCTATATTTTTCTGAACATTTCATCAGAGCACCTATTTAATTTAAAATTTGCTGTGAAAGAGTTAGAACGAAATTCCAAAAAATGTGAAAAGGATGAAAAGGTTGAAAAAGAGAAAGCGAAGAAGGCTATTCAGAAAGGGAACATGGAAGGTGCAAGGATTCACGCTGAAAATGCAATAAGACAGAAAAATCAAGCACTGAACTACCTTAGGATGTCTGCTAGAGTAGATGCTGTTTCAAGTAGAGTACAGACTGCTCTTACAACACGAAAGGTTATTAGTTTATTATTATAGTTGTGTATAAACTAGAGATGAAACAGATAGTAGTTTATCCAGATACCAGATATTCGGCCGCTGAATATCTGGCGGTACTTTGCTGTTTGGTGCAGCGCACGAAGCACGCTTTCGTAGGCGGCGCGCGATTAATCGGGGTGACTCGGTCCAATTCAGGTCTTTTCACAATACCCAAAGTTAACAAAGTTTGGAAAAAAACTATCAATACTCCGCCTGATGTAAAGCTAGTGTGGTCCATGAATGGAAACTGCTCTTACAGAGAAATCTCTACAGGCAGCAGTCGCCTCCGCTATGCCGATCTAAGGAGACAAGTATGCACCATTTAGATTGACAGTGCACACTCCTCTCATTATACCTAACTACTTTCGAACTCAGTCCTCTATGCAGAGGATGCCTGGAACAGGAGGAAACGGTGCATCACATGCTCCTGAAGTGCAGCAGCATTGAAGCACCGAGAAGGAAATTCCTGAGGACAACGTCAACACTCCCTGAGGCGTGCTGGAACGTTGACGGCGTACTGGCCCTCATGGATGAGATACGGTGGCTTGCATAGTAGACACACCAGGGACCCCCATGGAGGGTCTGCGTGCAGAAACCGCCCCAGAAACTCAAGAAGCAAAAAGAAGCTACTTTCAAACTGCACCCGAAACGCCACAATGTCACTTAACGGGTGTTACATTCAGAAGTGGTGGTACTACCCCAGGACGGCAGACTGGGCTAATAACCATCATCCGTTTGCCTACCACTCTTTAATAGCGACTAAAGTACATATAACCAAGTTTCATGAGTTCACTTGGCTTACCACGTAGACCACAGTCTCCCTGAAGTGTGTGCACCGAGACTTTTTTCTGAAGCTAGCCTTATTTATGAAGACAAGCGAAACCGCTCTTAATGCAGAGAAATTAGTATTCATTCACCGCAATTTGTTTTTAGTGCAGTATGAGTACTAATTCATTTTCTAAGTTGTAGAATAATCTTGTGATTACTGGTTTTATTTTAAAATATATATTTTTTAAAATCTGGTATTCGGCTGGATAGTATTTAGGCCGCCGGATAGGCCAGATACGGGATATCCGTTACATCTCTAGTATAAACACCATAGGTTGGAAATAGGCTGTTAATATCAGATACTCTTTGTCACAGTAGCTGGCTGGCTGCAAATCTTTATGAAACCCTCGTAAAAAATTTCAGTTGAGACGTGTTTGCTCTAATAATAAAAACACTACAATTCTGATGCTTTCATCAGCCAAGAATGTGTTGAGTTCTATTTGTTTAATTTTCATTATAATTTAGTAAACTAAAAGAGACCTTTTAAAATAAAGCAAAGCTTTTGAAACATTTTAAATAAAGAAATAAATTAAATAATCATTACTTCCAGGTAACAAATTCAATGGCAGGTGTAGTGAAAGCAATGGATGCTGCAATGAAATCAATGAATCTTGAGAAAATTTCAACACTCATGGATAAATTTGAAAGTCAATTTGAAGACTTAGATGTACAATCATCCTATATGGAAAATGCTATGTCACAAACTACAACCACAACTGTACCGCAGGGTGATGTCGAAAACTTATTACAGCAAGTTGCAGATGAAGCTGGGTAAGTGTTTGGAAAAATATATTAATAGGATTTAAAAAACAATTGGGGACAAATACAGGTAAAAGTTAGGAATTAGTTTTGCCTGCACATTTTATTGTCCATTAATATTTAGGCATGGATTTACATGGATGGAATGTGTTTTATTAATTCCCTAGTCATGGCAATACAGACACATGTATAGATAATATTTTTTTAAGTATTGTAGCTCGGCATATGACGACACTGCGCCTGATGTAAAGCTAGAGTGTGGTCCATGAACAGAAACAATTGGTACCACAGATATTTTTTTACAGGCAACAGTTGAGGAGACAAATGTGCACTACCCAAATTGACAGTACATACTCCTCTCGTTATACCTGGCTACTTTCAAACTGATCTCAAAACGTGACAGAATCACCTTACAGGTTACATTTGGAAGTAGTGGTACTACTCCAGGATGACATAACCATCAACTCTGCCTAACACTCTTATTTTTGAGTAGGAATCAAATTTTTGATATTTTTTTCAGATTGGAACTAAATATGGAACTGCCATCTGGTGTACCAAGTACCTCAGTTGGGCAAAGTACAGTGGTATCACAAGAACAAGATGAACTAACACAAAGATTAGCTAGGTTAAGACAAGCAGAATAGAGATATAAGAAGTAATACAGGATATTATATTTCATAGCGGCTCTTAAATCTTTAGTATAATGATCTGCAGAAGACACAACCCAAGTCTTGATGACACCCTCAGAATAGTGACGTAAATTCTAAAAGTTCTTAATGTGGTAGTAATCAATCATCCCTTTCTCACTTGTACTCTTTACAGGATTCTGGAAATGATGTCTGTCAGCCTTTAATTATTGGTTGTTTATGCCTCATTCTAGTTACGAAATATATGTATGTATAAATATTAATAAACCATGTTATTAATTGTACAAATTCCTATATAGATTGATGACTATAATGATAACCAATATTTTATTACTCCCGAAAGGCTGATGTGATTCACGTAATTCCTAACTACCCACTACTTATTAAATACACGCCACCTTTGATAAAGAAATTATTGTTTATTATCTTAAGTATTATGTAAATAATTATTCAATATATTTTATGTTTCTATAGTTTGTTTTATTTGAATTCTGAAAAGAGCTTTGTATAGAAACGAGAAATACCCTTTAATATACTTTTATTAAATGTTAACCAACTAGTGTAATAAGCGATTACAATAAAAACATTAACAAACAGTGAATCACTAAATAAGGCTATAGCTAGCAATAGAAAACAATTTGAAGAGAATATTTTAACCTTAAAATCTAAATGTATTCGATCACATAACACAGCACATACCTTCAAATAGAAGTCAATGGTTTGTAACTTAACTAAACTATATTTTTTATATGTATATAGTATACGAATGTTTTTAATATTATTATTAATAAGTATGGCAATCTGGCGACTTAGAATTAATAATGTGAATACTATGTCAAAGGAACAATTAGTGTGAAAATAATCTTTGGTGTTGATGTGTTAAGCATCTCCATTATCAGTAGACTTGAAGGACACTTGATAGAAGATCCAATCTTCGAGAAAGGATGGAACGAAAGCTCTCGACTTGGAGAAGTGGACGGGTGGTTGAAGCTTGCTAAGCTCCTGTTCATACATCTCTAATGACTCTGGACAAGTAGCACCATTTCCCTGGAATTAATATGATAAAAGCAATGAAAAATAAAGCTAGTTTCATTGTTATCACGTACAATAATATAGACAAGTGGTTGCAGTTCCAGTCTTTGCCCCAGAAGGACAAGGGTTTGGAATTATGTACACTATTGTAACATGGGTCTCCCCTCAAATTAAAGGTGAATGGGTACCTCATAGGCAAGCGTGCTCCACTTTAGACCGCACCACTGCTTAACACCAGACAGGGAGTGGCCAAACGCTTGCCTATTAAGCATAAAAAAAACAAATCTCATATAAAGTATTTATAATTCTACGACAATTGCCCTCCAATGTTATCTCTTAATAGTCCAGTAAGTAGAGTATGAGTTGTAACATAAATTAAACGTTTAGGGTCTCTTTACAGTTGCTAAGCCACTATAAACTTTGTATATCAACGTTAATATCTATATCGTCCCGCACAACGAGCAGCCATAGCTGCTCAATTGCGGAGAAGGAGCCTGCGAGAAATCTACAACGTTAATAGTTAACAACATCACAAACGAAGATAACAATATGATGATAAGGAAGAATATAATATTTTTTTAAATTTTTAATGAGATTTTTCATTTTGCTGTAAATTATAATTATAGTTAATTTTCGTTAACTATTATCCCTTACTCCACACTATTATTGTCATTGCTCTGGGGTAAAAATCTTCACTCGCTTCTTTGTCTAATTAATAATTATAACATTATAAAACATATTATTGGTGTCAACATACATGTGTCAAAAATTTTCCATTAGGCTTGAGAATTTTAAAGGCGGCCTGAAGAATCGTTATCATAAACTCCCAGAGTTCCCCACCAGCGGAGTCAGATATCGGGATATCGGTCAAATCGCCAAAAATATAATCAACTTTTCTTCCATCTTTTATGAATTTGTTCACAGTCAACATACAGTCTTCCACAATTATCTGAAATTATATTTAAAACAAAAGTGTTAGAACATCAATAAACAGCTTAAGGATCTTAGAAAGCGTTGGTCGGACGACAGACATTCATGCGGGAAAAGAGGCCACAAGTGTAAGTGGTAAATAGAGAAGTCAACAATATTCCATAGCCCCTGTCTATCTCGTTAGGCTAGTAAAATGTAGTAAAACATTTTAAAGTAATCTGGTGGACTACACTTCTCTTGAATGCAGCCCATTAACGGAAATAACTGTCACTACAGATAAATATCTGCAGACAGCAGATGTCTTCATTATGCTTAAGAAGATGACATTCATCATTCTCCACGCTTCCGTTATACCCAGCTGGTAGCTTCATGAATGTTAGAATTGAAAGTGGTAGTGGTGGCAGACTGGGCTGATAACCGTCACTATTCCGCCTGCCACTTTTTAAATTATTTAGATCTTGAGAATATTTTTAAAGAGAATATATTTTGGGCACACAGCCAAAATACGTATAATAAACACATGCATCATAGTCATAGCTACGACATAAGTTACAGACATGTTTAAAATTAGACATTATTTTTATGTTTTCGTGCAATATTATAGTTTTCATGCAGTTAGAAAGGTTTCCTCCCAGACTTATTTTGCAATGTCCTAGAAATTTTTATTAAAATTAAATGCCCGAATTTTAGCGAGAATTAAAATATTTTGCAAAATTTAATCTACATGATCTTGTTGTATAATAACAGAACAAATTTTAACATAAGTATAGTAGAAATTGTACTTAGTTCATGTTGTAATCTTTTGTAATACTATTTTAAAATGATATATATTTTTTATAATTGATACATTTATATTTTTCTGCTCTAATCAATCGTTTCCGCCTAGCCCTAGGCCTGCCGAAAAAAAAAAAGAAAAATAAGATTAGAAGGAAAATATGATTTTTAGAAAATTACAATGACGAATTAAAAAAAAAATTAGCTAGACATAAAATAATTGTTACATCATAATTAGGACCCTTTCTTCTCTCGAGTACATCACCACAGATAGATTTCAAATGCTTGTTGCAAGCGCTCATAACGAGCTCATCTATTTCTAACATCCAAACAAACTTAGGTTTTTCCTTCAGCAACTCATACAATAGAGCACCATCGCCACCACCTTAAAATAATTTTAACTTTTTTAAATCCCCAATATTTGTATGCTACGTAATATAAAGCCAGTCAGTAAGTTTTAATTGAATATTACATTAAATACCTATCGCTTATTTTCACAGATTTATATCTTAAACAATTTTAAGTATTGTGGGTTTTTTTATAGTAAACAAGTTAGACAAATAAATAACATGCATTTTTTCCACCCTTATTAACCTTTTAACGACATTTGTTTATTTTTTAACATTTGCACGCACAGCCCCTCACCTCCAATTAAATTATTAAACTCACCTAAAATAACAATTTCCTTGCCTTCATAATCAATTTTTCCTCTCTGCATCAGAGTTTCCGTGTAAATAAGATCAGCCTCAGAAATATCTGCAAAACAAATTAAAAGAAAAATGTTTAGTTATTTCCGACTCTAGCGCCCCCTTAGGAGAAAAGTGGTGTTAAGAGACGCATGCGTTAAAAATAATCGTGATGCCTCCAATCTGAACCGATAAAGGGTTTAAGTGCCCTTAATTTTTGGCTTAATTACAATTTCTTATCTAACAAAATAGTAAAATCAACTCCACTTCATTGTCCAAAGAGCGTAACGGCGTTCTAAATTCACGCTATTAGTATATTAACGCCACATATAAATCGATTTACGGCTTCAAGGACGATGTTTAAATGCGGCGAGTAGGCGTAAAATGTCCAAAACTGTGACCGAGCTTATAAAACGATGCACACCACGTTATTAATTACGTCATCTACTGGAAGCGACAAAATCTATTAATTAAAATATGACATAAGTACTTTATTAAAGTGTCTGCTCACAGACGAAACAAAAATAGCATTCGCGCGCAAAGTAGTACCATCAAAGGACGCGGGTTCGATTCCCACCAAAGACACTTTTTTCTTCATAATTTATCAATAAACTTAGTGATTAAATATGCTAAATATAATAATAAATGTCGTACTTTGTAAATCATCTAGCACCAACATATTGCCCAACGTCTTAGAGTGAACAACCTGAACCCTCTGGAATTGTGATTGCTCATCAAATAACACTCCATCAATGTCATATTCTAGGAGTCTTTCGTCTGAAATCAATTATAGTTTAATCATATACGTATTATCTACGTTGACAATAATAAATTTCAATATAGCAACACAAAAAACATTCAATAGAGTAAAAATACTGATATTACAAGTTACGATTCCATCTAAAAGAAAACTCAAGTAAAACAAATTACATAAAGTAAGATATATAAATGCAAATAAACAACATCAGACACTTTCTGCATAAGTTTTCTTTATAGAGGAATAGTAACACAATTAATTTAACAAAGTTTTGGGAAAACACAACACTATCTATATCAAACTCTATACACTGGAAATGAAGAATGTAGGAATAAGCAATTGCAGGCTTATTATAAAAACAAAAACAGAAAACAAACCATAATTATTCTTCCTATAATTAAAAACTGGTCAATGTTATGCAGCATTATTGTAATTTAGATTGAGTAAACTACATTAAAAAGTTATTTAAATTGGTTATTTACTGCATAATGTCCAATTATATTTGAGAACAGATGAAAAGATACAAGTTCTTTGAGAGTTTAACTTTTAATGTGTTAATTGTATGTATTTGTAAGTCTTGTATCTATTTCAAACGAGACCCACCACTTTTGTAGACATAGGAAGCGACTTACCGGACGTAGGAAAATACCTGCCGAAGAAGCACCTTTTAAATGGAACATAAACTTGAGATTTTATGACTGTGATGTACTTTTTCAGTTGACTCTCGAACTCTCTTGCTGACTATTAAGAAAAAATAATAGAAAGGAAAGAAAACAAAATCAGAATGTTATCGGAATGCAGGTAGAAAACAAACATGCTTGGTGTAATCAATTTTAAATTAACAGGGTGGGCTATAAGGCGGGGAGCTATAAAGCTAGCATACTAAGATTGAGCGTTTCTGAGGATTCAACCAACTGGAAAGAACTAATATCATTGAATGCCATCAATTTTGGTTTTATGATCAAACACACGCATGCTGTGTTCACGTTACATTTTATTTCATTCATTACTATTCATATTACACATATAATATGTAAATAAATAGTAATCTAAAATTGTGTCTAAAACAATCTATAATAAATAATCTATTCTAAAAACAAGCAATCTTTGTAATGTTTTCTATAATAATAGAAGCTTAATAGTCAAATAATAATTGAATACAAAGCTAATTGGTGACTGAAATGTGTTAAGCTCTGAATATGAATAAAGTTGTGGCTAAAAAATGGTTAAACAAGATTGGTGATCAACTTATTGAAATGGTTCAGGGCTCATGAACAATTTCTAACCTGAGCTAGTGAGATATACATCATATTTGTACCCCCGTTTGAGTGTTGGTAATAACTTTATTCTTTCGCAGGCCAATGACATTCTTACAGACCTTTCCAGTAGTTTAGAGCGCTAAAACACACCATCAGACGCTCAATCTTACTACCATTAGACAAATAGCAACAAATAATGATACCATTACAAACACTACAAACTATATACAGTATCGGATATTATAACTTCTTTTATTATTTAGATATTATTATTATGATTTTTTAAATATTATAAAATCATTATTTGTTGTTATATTTTTGACCCAAACTCAACAAGATTTTGTGTCCAATTTCAGAATGTGAAATGAGCATGGTATTATAGATGCCACATAATGTTCCATAGCAAAATCATAGTATGTCATAATCGTTGTCACATAATCTTAAACAATAGTTATCTACCTATTCTAAGATAAAAGATAATAAGCTTGTTTGATTAAAGGGCAATGCCTCAAGCGCACTTAATATTTATTTTCTTGTTATACTCTAAAATATTCTAATTAGGAAATGTACTTGATATATTGTAAATATTTAATAAACTACCGATCTATTATCAATATTTTATAAGAGGACATACCAAGAAATATTTGTTTTACAATGAGAGTTGTATCTTACCTTAAAGCTGATCACAGCCTCTTCGGTGTCTTCCTTATAATAATCGATGTTCACTGTTACCAAGCCGCGATCGAACAATCTTACACATACAGTAGTACCTCTTTTCCCTGTTAATAGCTTAATAGACCCGCCGTCTATTTTGATATCAGTGGCTAATATAAGATTGGGTATAAATCCTTTCAGCACGGATTCTAATTGACCAAATACCTGCCTCTGCCCGCCCTCGTCACCCACACGAGCCGGGTCAATTGAAAAATCTAATAATATCGTTTGTACAGACATTCTAGCGTCGGTTTTCGTATTAATGGCATAAAATGAAAGCAACCTATATATATACAGGAATTCTTTAGGCAAATTAGTGTAACTAAATATTTTCTATATTCCGCCTGCGGCAGGTTTTTTTCCTCTATTCTATTTTATTTGGACTCGTACATTATTTGTACAACTGCTATTAGTCATTTGCATAATTCTTTGTGTCCCATAAAACACAAAAAGCAGGGTTTTCGTTATTTCATTAATAAAAATAAGTAAAAGTCCTATTTATTAAAATCAATACATTTTTTTTATACAAGAGGGAACGTAGTGGTCTTTCAAATTTTTTTTTTAAATATGGTAACATTCGCTGCATCTGTCTTTTTTTCGATAGAAAATCTTGGTTTCGTGGTTTTTCTGTGACATGGCTGGAAATAATATAGATGAAGCTGAGGTGGGTAGATTCATATCTGTTACAAAATGGTCTTTTTGTGTCAAGTAACCGAATAATAAAAAGTTGTGGGTAATCTTTTTGTTCAGTCTTCGGTGATGTGGCTTCGTAAACTTTCACTGCAGCAATGCATTGCATTTGTCAATTAATATAAATACTTGATTAAAATAAAATAAAACAAATAGATAGCAATAAAAATAGCACTTTAGTCGTTTTAGTAAAGTTGTTAGATATTAATAGTGAGGGTGAATAATTGAGGTTATAACATGGCTTGTGCATATAAGGGCGCCGCGACTGTAGACACGAAGAGCAGCGGCAATGTGGACATACCAGCAGAATTCCTCACAAAACACCCACTGCAGAACACATGGAGTTTATGGTTCTATGATAACAATAAGAACAAAACTTGGGAAGAGAATCTTATAGAACTCACAACTTTTGATACAGTTGAAGATTTCTGGAGGTAATATTTAGATTTATTCGGTATTCGTTAATTTATATTATATGTTACATTTGTTGCATTTTTCAGTCTATTTCATCATATTAAGCAACCTTCCGAGCTACCCCATGGCCATGACTATGCTGTATTTAAACAAGGAATCCGGCCCATGTGGGAAGATGATGCTAATAAAATGGGTGGCAGATGGCTTATTAACCTTGACAGAAAACTAAGACAATCTGATCTTGATAGATTTTGGTTAGATGTGGTAAGAAATAAGGATTTAATCTTAAAATATAGTTCATTTTAAAAAGTGCCTGAAATTTAATTACATAGTGTTTCTAGGTTTTGTACGAGTATGTTTTATGTGAATTTAATATTGTATGTGGCTTGCTATTGTGTTTATTTTTATTATTTTTTAACATAGTGGCTCTATACACGTTGATTTTTTAAATATTCTATTTCTTCTAGATCCTCAAATTCATAATCAAAAAATACCAATACTAGTTCCATTAAACAAACTAAATATACCCACAACACAACACTTATTATTACTTTGTATTTTATATTCAGAGGGTCGTGGTCTAGTGGTAAGACGCGTGAACTCACAATCAATGAGACCTGTGTTCAAACCTCACTAATTCTGACCAGTACCAATGCAACTTTGTTATATACTTTGGTCGCTCAGTGCCTATAGGTACTATTAAAGAGTGGTAGGCAGACTTACTTGGTTATTATTCAGTTTGCCATCCTGAGGTAGTACCACCACTTTCGAATGTAACACTCGTGAAGTGACCTTGTGTTTCAGGCGCAGTTTGAAAGTCGCGAGAGGAGTATGCACTGTCAATCTAGGTGGTGCATACTCGTCTCCCCAGGCTGGCATAGCGGAGGCGACTGTTGCCCGTAGAGATATCTCTGTAGTAGCAGTTGTTTCTGTTCGAAGACTGCACTTTAGCTTTACATCAGGCGGAGTGTTGTCATATGCTATTACTATCTTTTTTAATATAAAAGTACTGCAGCAAAAGAGCTGAGATCAGGCAAAATGCAATTGTATGCGCTCATATCCAACTTCTACTATTGTGATTCAACCGCTTCTCTACTGACAAGCATATACCTTATATCTATTAATGATATCTCTACCTGTTATGACCAATGACCATGAACCCTACTTTTTACACTAGAATGCCATGGCAGAAATAAACTTAATTTAACTTAATTGTTTAATAAAACAAAAGAATATACGTAAAATATGATAATGTGCAAAGGAATTTTTACACCCAGAAATTAAAACGTAACTATGACTCAAGTCCCCTAACAATGACTCATTCTTTCAGATTTTACTACTAATTGGTGAAAACTTTGACTATCCTGATGAAATATGTGGAGCTGTTGTCAATGTTAGGCAAAAGGTTGATAAAATTGGTATGTGTATTTTAGGTTTTGTTTCTTATATAAATTAAAATAAACAAATATAAAATTATGGGTAATTAAACTTTATATTCTTGATGATTAATATTATTGCATGTGTAACTAATTCAATCAGCTTTGTGGATTCGAATCCCATTCCGTGTCTTAAAGTGTATTTTAGTTTTCCCTCTGTAACAATATCTTGTCTTGTGTTTCAATATTTTCAGAATTCTATTCAAAATATTACAACAAAGCACAGCTGATATATTTTAAATTACAAAACAGGTTTATTATTATGCTAATATCTCTAATAGGATAGGTGAATGTAATCACTTTTAACATAATGTTAAAAATTGTGTCATAAAAAATTGGCTAAGGTCTTCCAGCTCGATTTAACTGGTCTATCTTTCATCTGCAGTTGAACTCACCCCAGACTGCTGGGTTCAATGTAGCCTATTTTATTGGCTAGGTAAATCTTGATACCCCTGTTTTAGTCTTTATATTATTAATTGCCTTATTCAGCTGCCTGGCTAGTTGAATAAATAAATAACTTAAATTTTTAAACAGGTATATGGACATCAGATACTGCCAAACAGCATGAAAACATGGAGATTGGTAAGAAAATCAAAGAGCAGCTCGGAATAAATGGAAAAATCGGTTTCCAAGTTCATAGAGACACCATGGTTAAGCATAGTTCAGTTACTAAGAATTATTATACTGTTTAGTTGCATTGTAACATTTAAAACAACAAACAAAACAATTTGGAATACTTTTGTTTTTAGTTTCCTTAATTATTAATGAAACTACTAATGGCAATGTTGTCATTTATTTATTAGATATTAGTAAAATATAATTTAACGGAAGTAGTGTTTATTTAAGTTACGACTTATTGTTATATTATGCAAAAGTCTCATTAGCAGAAAGTTCATTGTTATATTGTAAAACTAATATGTGAAGTCTGATTTTTATAATACTAGAGCTGTGCTTGAGTATTTGATGTTTGTATGTTGTTTATGATCATTTTAAGTCATAATAATGGCGTCCACCATGTTCGCCGAATCGAATCGCGTACCTCTTACCCATATTTACGATGAAACGCATTAGAAGAAAAGGAAGAGAAGAGAAGCCGAACCAAAATGAAACTATACTGGAATTTCTAACTTGTGCAATCTAAAGTAAGTTTTTTGCCATATGGTGAATTTCGTCTGATGGACGTGTGCAGATTCGATTCGTTTCTAGTGGACGGCAGACTTTACACATCTCATTTTATTGTGAGCATTATTATTCATGTTGAATATATATCAATTAATATATTGTATGAAAATTATATACTCTTAAAATCCTAAGATTTTTAAATGTTGTCAACCCTAATAATTGTAGTGAATAATTATGCTAACATGTCTTGAGGATTTCACAAATATGTTTACTAATATTCGGCTTAGTTGTAAACATTACTAACATTATATTATTATATTGTATGATGGGTGGTTTGTCAGCTTGTCCTGAAGAAACAACTAAATAAAAATGTACTTAGAGTGAGAAATGCATTAAAAATGTAAACCGAATAAAATTTATTTCACATGGAAGGTGGCGATCCATTGTCGTCCGATCTCAGTGGGATCAAAGACGTGCAATAATTTTGTTAATTAAAAAAAGTAGTAGATCTTTTTTCATTGGGTACAAACGTACAAATCACCCATACGGTCGAATGCTTAATTTAAGTAACGTTCGAGTATTCGGCTGTTAGATATATTTGACGTTGTTATTTTAACATTTTTAAGTTATATTTTTTGAGTGGATCTCATGTGAGTTATTTGCCTTACATGATAAATATGAACACAATTCACTCTGTGAACTATTTTGATATTTTATAAATAAAAAATATTTAAAAAAATATGGTGTTGTCTTTTAATTTCGAATACTTGCTTAGTACTATTTTAATTTTAGTGTATATAACTTCGCCTGATGTTAAGCTAAAGTGTGGTTTATGAATGAAAACAATTGCCACTACAGAGAAATAGAGGAGCGAATGTGCACCATCCATTGACAGGGCACACTCTTTGTTACAGCCAGTGCCGGATTAGCCACATAGCAAGAGTAGCAAATGCTACAGGCCCCGCGAATTTGGGGGCCCGCGCTCCAACGCCTGTCTGACCGTAATAAAAAAATATTAATTTAGATAGGACCGTAAAATATCTTGCATGCCTTAAACGCGAAGCGCCTTAGGCTATGCTTCACTTCCACTTATTTAATACCCTAAACTTGAGAACCTAAAGCAAACCCAGGGGCCCCTTGACAGAATTTGCTACAGGCCCCGCGCTAGCTTAATCCGGCACTGGTTACAGCCGGCTACTTCCAAACTGGTCTTGAAATGAGATCAAATGTCACTTTACGAAAGTGGTGGTACTGCAGTCTGTCTATGATTCTTTTTGGAGCTAAATTATCCGCAAGGGTCTCGTCGGGGATAAGCAGCACTTAAGGAATGTCGCAATGGTCTAAATACAAAATAACTATTGAAACAACAAATTATTTATGTTTTTATTAATATAAATTCTACATAATTATTAAATAAATAATAATAAGTTTGAGAAGACATTAAAGTTTTATAATATAGTGCAGGTTCGTGAATTTGTCTGATTCCTTATTTCTGTTTCTACAGTTTCCTCTACTTTGTGAATTGTCTCTTCCGCCGTATCTATCCCTTTATGGACGTTTTCTGTGAATACACAATCATCATTTATTAATATTAGAGTAAAAATAAAACTACTTCACTCATTATTATTAATACCGATAAACGGAGAAAACCCACCTACAACTGTATTTTCAATTACTTTCCCTTTACCCATACAAGAATTTTCTTTATCTCGTATTGACTGAAACATCTTTGAAAGTCGTCCTTTTTCCTGATTTTTTTGTATAACAACTTCCGTGTCTTCATTATCCAAGTTCTCATCTGTAGAATGAATTGCATCTTCATTTCTTACGATAGGCAAAACAGCTTGTGTCTTCGCTATCTTACCTTGTGGACTAGACTTGTCTGAAGCGCAAGGTAAGGTCTCGTTTTCTGATTTACTTCCTGATTCACTTTTCTGCCCATCGTCACTCTGTCGACTAAAATCTGGGCTCAGTTGTCCTATATCGGGTACATGAAGTAATTCTTCCAATACTGGAGTTTTTGGTGGGGGAGAATTTTGTATTTCAATAAGTTTTTCCGGAATACCAAGTGATTTTATTTCTTCGCACTTATGGCCGGGATCTATAAAGTCCATTTTCTTTATAATTGTGTCTTCTACTATTTCTATTCCTTTTTTAAGTTTGTCTGTTTCCTCAGCGACCTTTGTTTGTACTACTGCTTTAACATTATCAATTGTTTTAATTGCATTATCATTCATATTATTTGCAATGTCTGTTATCTTTTCAGTTGCCAACAATATATCGGGTTTATTTCCATTAAGATTGCTCATTTCTTCTATAGTTGTAGCCACGGTATCGTTTAAGTCATTAATTTCAAGTATATGCGACCCGCTAACGTTTGCTTCTAAAGAATCAATAGAGCCGGTGTCCTCACAATTAACTGGATTTCCGTTAGTGTCGGGGTTGATAGCGATATTGCTATTTGAATTAGTCACGTCCTCTATACCTAATAGCGAGTTAGCACTCGCTTTGTTCATAACGGCGCCGGGGATCTTCTGTAACGGCGGCAATTCTGTGAGTGGTATTTGTCTCGTTTCTTCAGTTTGTACACTGAAATCGTTATTAGTGAAATCAGAGTTAGAGCCTTTAGTAGCAGTTAACAACGTGTGACAACCGCCGCAAGCTACGTTGTCGACTATATATCCATTCATAGCGGTGACCCGCTTCGGCAAATATCGATTGACCTCAGCGTCATTACAATTGTCGTTTACGTCCTCCAAACATAATTTGTTGTGCCTCGACTCCCCGCAGGTATATAACAGACCGTTATCTGAAAATCAAATTTAATTTACTTACTCCGAAACAATAAATGCGACCAAACACGATAGAAAGTAATAAAGAACTGACTCAAAATGGACATTGGTATAGTTTTTATTATTTATTGTTATAAGTATTTGTTTGGGTTGCGGGTTGTGGGGTTGGTAATCGTAATTTGTGTTAAAAGACTGGTTACGCAAATAGGTTTTTAATAGTAGTCGACGACTTTCAAGGGCGAATACTAATGTTATTGTGAAGGGTTAACTTCTACACTTCGAATAAAAGAAAATTATATTTATGTAGGTTAGTTATACACGATTATATTTTGTACATACATTTAGTTAATTACTTCTTCATGGTCAATGTAATTACATAGAAATTCTTGGGAAACTTCTGAACTTCTTTAATTGAAGAACTAACCTGTCACAAACGCTGTATGCATAGCTCCACAAGCTACAAGTTTTAATTGAAAACCATCAAACATCTTATCCATAGGTATCTCAGTAGGTAATGGAACGTTCTCAACATCATTCGGCATTCCTAATTGACCTCTTTCATTGGAGCCAAATGCAAAGATTTTACTTTCATCCATAGATAGCAAAAATGTATGTGATGCGCCACAACATGCACCTTTTATTGGTGTTTCGATCGGCAATACTTCGGGAACATAGATTTTATCAGCCGCATTAGGTATGCCTATTTTTTGACCTTCATTATCACCAGTCACAAATACTGCACCGTCAGCTAAAAAAACATTTTGTTAATAATTTTACAAATAAATAAAATACCTAGTAGAGCAAACTTACCGGTAATGAATACCGTATGATAATATCCACATTCAACAAATGAAATTTTTTCCATAAACTTCAGCTCAGTAAAGTTGAGGGCGATTCTTGTTTCTTCTCCTAGCCCTAATTGACCTTCAGTGTTCGAGCCGCATACGAATACACGACCATTATCTGTTAGAAGCCGACAAAATAAAAGTTTATAGGGATGAATAAAAGTGGTAGGCAGACACATAATGGGTACAGCGCTGTCTGCTATACCAGGGTAGTAGGTACCTACACATTTAAACACCCATGAGCTAAACTAGAAGTAGCTAGTTCTATGTTAAACTAGCTAAACCTTGCTAGCTAAACATTCGCTGCATGCTGTGCAGACATTTCTGACGGTTGTATCTGCTCTTGGATCTTGGGATGTTTTATATCAAGCGGGGTGCAGTCACATATTACCTGTTAATATAGCAGTATGGTTAGACCCAGCTGACACCTGTTTTATTTGCGTTTCTTCACATTCTAACTCCACGTATTGAGGTACTGTATGGTGCTCTGTATCTCCTGTACCAAGTTGACCTTCATCATTGCAACCGACCGTGTAGATAGCGTGGGTATCTGGGTTGTAATTAAAAAAAACTGGCATGAGAGAAAGCCTGTAATTATATAAAGATATCATAAGTTGTACTTTACCAGTTACGAAAACGGTATGAGCTCTCCCGCAAGCGACGAAAAGCGCTCGATGTGGTTTCAACCATTTTACACAGCTAGGCCGCGATACAGCATCTTTGTGTCCTAAACCAAGTTGACCCCAAACATTGCCGCCGAAGACGAATACTCTCCCATTTTCTACAAATGAAATATATAATTCTATCTGTTTATCTATAAATTCACGCCGTTGATCCCATCGAGGTAGGCAGCGACTATGAAGCTCAGCGCGCGACGTCCAGCTGTTGTCTGCCTACAACTAACTCTTTCTGAGCAGTTCTGAATGAGAAACGTTTTCATAACGAACGAACCCTCTTCTGATAGTGTCATCCGTTTTTAACATTTCATTAATCTCCTTTTCCCTTCCACATAAAAATAACTTTCTATATTATTATATGCATAAAGTTGAATTCACGAATAAGAGCATGACTTACGGCAAATAACAGCACTGTGTTCATCACCACAGGAGATCGCGACAATAGGATCATTTTTGATGAAAAAATGGCTCGGCTCATTATCGGCGAAATGTGATCTGCCAAATGTGAATACTGCTCCGGTATCTATTGAGAAATAAACAAGTTTTCTTTAAACATTATTCATTAAGTATTTTCTAAGGATATTCGCGAATTTCATTCAATGTTTATTTTGATTATTTTAATGTGGGCGGGCGTTTCAAAAGTTTTACTTTTAGTTTTTTTAAGATCGCTAGCTGCGATAATATTATTTTTATTTAATTAATCTCCTTTTATCTATCCTTTCCACACAACAATAACTAATATGGTATTCTATAAATATACATGCTATACATATACTATATACATGCCTTAGTAATCTTTAAAATATTTATTGACAAATATTTGCGTAAATTACTATTTAATTATTTTAAGTGATTTGTATTTCCAAAGTCTGTTACATTGAGTATATACTCATATATTAAAATAGATTTATGAGAAGTAGGTAGGTAGCTACATATTCAGTAATGAATAACAAACACCTTAGTCATTTTCCTAGACTTCATATTGTAATGATGTCATATTTCAATGTGTTAAATTACCGAAAGGAAAATTAACAAAAGTCGTATTTAGATATTATAAAAGCCTTTCTTTTTCGGACTCACGAAACTTCCGTTCTTGGAATAACCTTGGACGTTGGCGTTCAGTTTTTGGCGTAAGTATTCTAATCTGATATTAAGAGATTCATATCTTCGAATTTATTCATCGTCTAGTATTGGCTAAAAAGAGGTTAATGGGTGTCTAGAGATTAGTAAAACGCTCACTATTTCTGTCTGTCTAGCCTAAACATAGTATTGAAATTATTTCATAAACATTTAATTATATTTATAAATATAAACAATTTAATTAAAGTATTACATTTAAACCTGGATGTCGAAGGCTTTAACTTTGCGTGCTCTCGTTAATTTTTTCAGTCTATTAAATGTGCTTTTTTTATTTATGCATTAATTCAACTTGTTACTTATGAAATTTCGCCGACGTCGCTGACGTCATACACCGTCACTTTTTAAAATACATATTATTAAGTAGTATAAGTACATACATAAATCTTATGCATGCACTTTATTAGTGTTAGCTGATCCGCAAAATAGGCGATCTACGGAGTATACCACCACTTTCAAGTGAACGGGTGTGCGTTTCGGTTTGGACCAAGAATCATTCTTTCAGGCATAATGAAAAATTTTGACGGGGCATATTCACAAGATCTCTCTACGACTGCTGCCCGCATTTATTAATACTTTATAATTATGATAGATTAGTAAAGAAAATGTTTAGATTAGTGTAGGATGAGTTTTCGTACATTTAATTTTTTTGGTAAATAATTGACCATTCTGCTTGCAAAAATTATTTTGTTTAAATAGCAAAATTAATTTGTTTTAATACATAAAATAAAAATTCTACACGGCTAATAATAATGGTAATAAAATGCAACATCGCGTGTAATTAACTAAAGTAATAAATGATGTTTTATTTTTCTGCAGTACGCTAAAACTCTTGATTTAAATTGCACAACAAAGTATACAGGCTTTTTTTAATCTATATTACTAAAAAAAAGCTTTGTTTGTTTGTATGTCCCAATGCCCTAATTTGATTATTGATTGAAGACTTTTTTTTACTAACTTGGATGTATTTTTTTTTAAATTTGATTCCCTACATAAAATATCCTTAGAGATGCTACATGAATTGTGCACATACGAAGTTGCGGGCAATAGGTAAAAAACAAAATATAAAAATACAGTTTTAAAAGTTCTCTTCGAGGAATTCTTGAAACTTTTTTTAATGGACATTAAAATATTAATTTTTAATCGATTTTCAGTTCATTCATAGCGTAAGAAAACAACCTTTTTTAAAGGATATTTATGGCGACGATCCAACGACTACCTCTATGAAACTAGAAGTCTTTTGGTCGCATGCAAAGCCTTCATTAACTCACACAGACATATGACCCCTTGTATTTTATGGAAATTCTCATGTCATATCAACTTACAACGAATATAAAAAAAATTACGTACTACATACATATTTAATTACACAATTACTATGCTAACTTATTTAGACCATTCCATTTATTATAAAAATAATATTGATTTCATTTCAAGTGTTCTTGCACGGGGCGAGAACCTAGTCGTGTTGTTCCCGAAACTTTGGCCAGGTGTAACGAGAGGGCATTCGTCTCCACAAGCCGGCATAGCGGAGGCGCCTGTTACCTACGCATACCTTAGTTAAGTTTGCATCAGACGGAATGTAGTTTCATAAAGCTTACTATAAAAAATATGTTCTTGACTATTATAAACATTTGTTATATTCGTACTTGGTTTTATAATTTATATAGCTCGTATAACTAAAAATTAAAAGATAATTAATATCATATCACTCAATAAATTCACCTGGTATATCATCCGGTTGGGTTGTCATGATGTTTATTTATTTCTTTTTAGTAAAAACAGTTGGCAGGATCCCATGGCGTTGGTATACCGGCCCGACCGCTTAACCACGACTGACCGTTGGCTAGCCACGTGTCGGACAATCTCCCCCATAAAACAGGGGGGTTTAAACACCCCCACAGTTTCACCAGCAGGATTATTATTCCGACTTGCGTGAACATTATTTTTAATAGTTGTCTAAGATGTGTAATACAATACAATTGTAAAAGCTGTCAATTTCATGGAATATTTAGTTATATTATATTTATAGAAAATTATTGATTTTTAGCTATCTATACTATCTATAGATACGCGTAAATATCTACTTTTAGTATGAGTTAAAAAAACTTTTAATTTTTAACTTTAACTTCGTCTGTTTTATTGATTTTTTAAATTTTATTTAACTAGCTGTTATACGTACAAATATTAGTACTTATTATACGGTTAGCGTTCCAAAAAGAGCTAACAGATGAAAGAGACGCCACTGTTGCGGTGAATAGTTAAGCTGAATTAAATCAAACCTAGACGCGTTTCAGGAACAGCTTGGATGTTGAAGGAAGCTGGAAATAACTCAAGCCAGCAGAGGCGACATACATTTGTCTGTGGTACCAGTTAACTCTACACATAGACCGTGTAACGTCTACTATAATAAAATTATGTGTAAAATCTAATAACGTTACAAAGGGGAATGAAGAGTTACACTTGATGTGAAATTCGCTTGGCTTTTTAGATATTATTTTAATAAAAAATTCGTAACAAAACGGAACCCACATGGATATCTGTAATCCATTAATGCTTTTATTTCCTCTTCAGATGTGTAACTAACATTTTCAGATATTCCATTATGAACACTCACTTTTACCCTAATAGGACTAACTTTTAACGTATATTTAGAAACTTTAGAATTAATTTTATAATTCATTATTTTTAGAAAAACATTCGAATCAATTTATTTTATCAATTTCTTAATGTAAATCGACGTCTATCATAAAACGTCTTGGAGCTTTGACTACTTTATTTGGTTTATTTCTAATAGTTTATTTATTGATTGATTTCCAACTAATTATAACACAAGGACTTTTAAATTATTTTTGTCTATTAAATTTAGGAACTTAAAATAAGAATGCATTGTATGTAAGAAACTGATCAGTTTTTTAATAGTTTACAATTTATTATGAAATGTGACCCCATATATTTTTTTTAATTAACTCTATTTAAGGCAAAGGAATTATTATCCGTTCAGCCTAATTTACAGTAATATTTCGATTTTTCCAAGAGGCGTTCAGACTACAGCCGCTTAAACTCGTGGGAGACAAACAAACATACTTTCAATGTTATGATAATGTAGATGCCTATAATATTTCGTGTAACTTTCAAACCTAAGGTCATTAACGTAGGGTAAATGACATAAGTCAAGAAAAAGGTCGATAGTTTATTCAAATATCACCTTTCTTTTGCTCAATCTAAAGGAAAAGAAAACCTCTGCTGAATAATTTATAAGTAAATTGCGTGAACTAGTAAAATGCCATTGAACTGAACATTTGCGTGGTGATTTTCTGCTGTCGAGTTAACTTCAAGTGGCTAGTTTTATTTTGTATTTCTAAGATTTATTATAATTATAATATATATTGTAAAACATATTTTTGAGGTATATTTTACAGTAGTCAAAATAAAATTATTGTAATTTTTTTGCACGCATTTATTTAGATACGAAGAGCGGCCGTGGTCTAGCGGTAGGACGCGTGAACTATCGTATCTTAATATTAACGTATCTTCTACTTCTAAATAAATATTAAAATGTTGCTATGTCTACAAAACAGATACTTTATTAAAGCTGCTCTAACTGGTACGGCGATGCTATTAGAAAATTGAAAAGTATTTTTTTTTGTATAGCTCGGCTACAGACACTCCGCCTGATGATAAACTAGTGCACGATTCATGAGAAACTATCACAGAGAGGTGTTTTGTAGGCAGCAGCCGCCTCCGCTACGCGCCAGTGTTAGGAGACAAATGTACATTGTCCTGGTAAAATATTGTTTAACATGATGACTTTTAAAGCCATGTTTTAATTAAATTTTTGATACTAAATATACTTTATTTGAATACGCAATACCATTTAAAATTCTAATAAAATATATAAAAATAAACTGCATTATTTTTATTAATCTAATAATTTTATGACATATTTTATTTATGGTATCCTACACACGGTGGCAATTTACACGAAATAATATCAATGCACAGTTTATATTGCATTAACGATAGCATCTCGCGTGATAGACATACCTTACATGTCAAAGCTTTAAACTAGATACTGCATACAAATGTAATTTACATAAATATTTACATAAGGTCTTTTCTTGTGTGAGCTTTTAGTGTTTGAGTTTCGAGAATTTTATTAGAAATTATTAAATATTGCGAATGGCAGTGTCGGTAGGGGAGTCCTTGGAAAATCTTTCTCAGACAGATTGGTCAACTAATCAGAAAGGGTCAGGTGAGGAGCACCCTCAATCGACGTGCATCCATGAGGGGAGTAATGGCGGTGGTCGAAGCGAAAATAGTATATCGACAGAAGAGTCGCTGCCGCTCCATAGTTACGGCGTAGTAAGTAAGTAAGGAATAAATATTATTTATATAAAATATTATTTCATTTTGAATTTAATTGAAAATTCATTTATTAAATCCTGAAGGAATCAGCTGTGTAAGGTTTGCTAAGAATAGTGTAAGATGACAATTATTTCTGCCTAAGTCTGTAGCTCCAAAAGTGTGGCAATTTATACGAATACATAAAAATAGTACTAATATAATACATTAATAGATTATATATATAAATAAAACTGGACTTTTCTTGTGTAATAATCACGTAACATTATGTAAATGTTGTAAAAATAGATAGAATACATTAAAGCCGTATTTAAAGACATAAAAATAGAGTTGCATGCTAGCAAAACCTCGACATTGTCACAATAGGTGAACCTGACATTTTCACGCAGGCTATTTCAGTTCCGACGTCAGATTTAGATTATTTTTATATGTAAATTCATGTATTTTTTTATCGTGTTAAATTTACTAATTGTAGGTTCTTTTTTTGTAAAAAAAATTATAATTTATAAAATTGTCACCTACGATTTTATAAAAGCGAGTACTTAGTATATCGAATAAGTGAAAAAAAACGTAATAGATTTTCTAGATTATGTACAATACAATACAATTGTCACGCCTTCTAGATTATGTATTCATTTAAATATTGTGCGAAAGTAAATGGTCAGTAGATTGTTCAAGATGGGTCAGGTGAAATGCATATATGGAAGATTTATGAAAGTGGATAATGTGAGAATGGTATGTAGAGAAATAAATTGTTGGCAATATATATGTTTTTCAGTCCTGTTGACCTCATTTTTTTGGACCTAAGTATATACTGTAATCTACAAAACATGTTATGTTATAAAATCCTTTTGTTCACTTAATATATATTCTATCTTCTTCTTAATATTTCCCCTCGAAGATGTGCATGCGTGAAGAGAGTAATGGATGTGGTCAAATCTAAAGTTGTATGTCTATAGTCTGCCTGCCTACCCCGGTAAGGACAGGGCGTAGTACTATAATATTTGAATATAATTTTTTCTTGATATGTGAAAAAGCTTCTTTTTTAGCTAACAGTTTCGACTTAGGTGTGCGACATGTAAAAGTATCTACTAAAAAGGTTCATGTCTAAAAATACATTATTACACTACTCGTATTTCTAAAATTCTAGTTTGTTATTATATCGACACGGGAAATGCTCCGAAACTTCAATATAGTGTTGAGTTTAGAATGTAGGTCAGTGTACATTGGCGATCTATTTTATGTACTCTTTTACACTTTATTCGTTCATCGTAATCGTCCTGAAAATTACAGTTAATTACTTGACTTAACCTTCAACTTAACTATCTAAACATTTCAAATAGCCTTGATTTTTATTATGAGAAAAGTGGTAATTAATTCTTAATATTTTTTACTATAAATTCCGGATTTTTGAGCTTTAAACTCAGACATATCAACAGTGTTTTTAAGTTATTCTGGTTGTTCAGCACAGTAAATTAAATTTATTTAAACTTTTTATTTATTTTAATATATGTATAATAATTTTCCACTAAATTTAGTTTTTTAAAGAACTACACGAAGATTTTCTTAATATCAGCCCTTTTTTGGTAGATGTGTCAGCAGCCTAAAACCCGGACTACAAATGAAACCCCGTTCGGGCTAACTCTATATTAGGACCAATCCAGGGAAAACCATGGTGGATGGCAACTCTATTTAGATATGACCGTACTCTACCTGATGTTAAGATAGACAGCGATTTATGTGTATCTTTTACATCGTAAATAATAACCTATGTATAGACCAATTAAGAATATTTATGCTCCGAACGGTGACCGAATTTCTGCATCACTATTTTCAGTACTATTTTTTGATGGCTGGTCGATTGTTAGATGCACGTCCGGTCCATCTCAGTGGAATCTTAGAGGAACAGATGCTTCAATAAACTTATAATTGTTTTTATTCAATTGTTTTTCGTTAAAACAATCAAACAAACGACTGTACAGTGTACCTATGATTTTTAGATTGACGTTTCATTTTTGAATTGCAACAATCGTTTGGAGGCATAACATGTTATATTATACTCCTTATATGAGTATTAAATTATATTTTTAGTACATAATGTATAGTTATGTACTATACATATGTAGTGTTTGGTTTGTGGTTGCCCTGACAACAATATCGTTGTATCTCGCGGAATGAACGGTTAGGGGCTAAAGTATTCGGCCACGGCCATTGCTCCCGTTGCTCCATTACGTTACATTGTAATCTTTGATTGCTCCACAGTCGCCTTTACATTTTTAGATTACATACTATGTAATTGGCTCAGGAAAACCCAATAATATGAAATTGTAGATTAATTTATACTTTTAGGAATAAATAAATTTAAATATTTAAGCAAATTTAAAATGTTCTGTAAATATTGAAAAGTAAAACGAATAGTGCGTGAACATTATATTTACAAAATTAAAAGACGTGTAATTTCTGTAATTTGAACTTATTTCTGAAAGCTATTGCCACCTATTGGTATATTTATGAACTACACAATTTTCGCTATTCTATAATAGATGGCGCTGCTCAAAGCGGTTTGTGTTTTTCTTGTTTTTAATACAATAGCGATTTATTTTTATTATTCTCTTTCATATTATACAAATTTTGTGAGAAAAATGAAACACTAGAGATTCTGTCTATTTATATTATTTTTATTACACTTATCATGCGAAAACTTATCATTCAAAAGTTTAAATATAACGGTTAGAAAGGGAAGTTTTTCAATAGGTATATCTACAAAACTCATCACAATTTTATAAGTAATAAAGTTTGATATAAGAATACATTTTTAAATACCAGCCTGCTATAAAATAATATAAGATTACAATAAATAAAATTAAATACACAAAAAAGCGTGCATAATAAGTAGGTAAATGCGAGGATTATACACTGGCGAAAATATTAAAGATTGGCACAGTAATTTCTAATTTAATTATGATTATTGATGTTTAAAAATTAGTTTTAATGAAATGCTTATTCGTACGACTAAAATTATAACTTTAATAAATTTCACTGTTAAATAATTCCTTTAGTGGGATTGTATATTAATCTTACTTAATTAAAAAGTTACTCAAGAACGAATTATACTTAGTTATTATACATAGCTAGATACATACTTAGTTACTTACTAGTTTAAAAAAAATATATTAATGTGGTGACTACAGTTTATTACTACCTAATTGTTTTAAAAACTAAATTTTGCAAAATAAAAATACAAAATAAATTAACAACTACTAAGATGAGAAATTTACTTATGCTATTATATTCGTAGTTATAGATTTAGTATATATGTATATAATTAAGTATTATGTTATAGATTTAAAGACTTAAACCACTTTTTTTGTAGCCAGATTTAATGAATTGTGGTTTTTTTTTTCATAAATTAATGTAACATGGATGAAAAATTTACGAAAGTGAGAAAGAGAGAAAGTACAAATGTATTTTATTGATATTAAGTATTAATTAATTAATGATAGGTTTTGGAAATTCCTCCGTCATCTTTTTATCTAACTTTCACTACTTATTAAAATCTTATTGACTAGTTTAGAACAAACAAGATGCATTTATACCTAACTTTAAAATCTGCTATGAAAGTATGCAATTGGTAACTTTTGCCTCTGGTTCAAACACGGCAGATATAAGAGCGAATATAAGTTAAACTAAAATATAAATAAACTTAAAACTATTAATACAAATTGGAAATTTTACCTAACAAGCACAATTTACGCGACTCTTAAATTTAAGAAGAGGGGAAAATTGGAAAAATCGAAAAGTTGTGTTCACGACACTCTAAAGATAAAGGGAAGAAGAAAGAGAGAAGTGTGCACTGTCAAGTTGACAGTGTACATTCTCAAGTCGGCATAGAGGAGGCGACAGTTACCTGCAGACATTTCACGATAGTAGTGGTTGTCTCCGCTTATAGACCGAACTCTAGCCGGACATACCGGGCTACTATTATAAGTAAAGAACAGGAGAGAAAAAGTTTAAAGTTTTTGTTTCATAAGAGCTTAACCGGTGCCACGTATAAGACGATGCACTGCAATCGGTGGAGGATTAGTGGGAATGTCAAACTCTTCAACGATAGTCTTCGGATGTAAAGCGCTGATGTTGTTATCCATAGTGTATGTGCGTGCTTTGGTTTGCGCAAGAGAATTTCGACGATACAATTGCTTGTCTCGAACACGTTGCAGTCTGCGGAGATGAGTTCCTACCAAATGTGGAGAGAGTCCAGTACGGCCGGAGCTTAGGAGATCTGCGTTGTATTTGTATGACGCGATTGGATCGTTGCGGTTCCACGAGTATCTGAAATGGGGAAGATATAAAAGAATTACGTTCAAGTTCTGATATTACAATATTTTGAGAAATATTGTTACTTTGTGACAATAAAATACAATACAATTGCGTTTTAATAGAAACTTACCCTGGGAATGGTGGTCTTAGACGTCTTTTAAACGATGGTCTTCCAACTTTGTGAGCCCTCTTCTTATGTTCGTTGGGACGCAAAGAGTTGCCGATTACATTCGGATGGCGGCTGTATTTAGGGGGTAGACGAAGAGGACTCGGACGTAGATCATAGGATTTTGCATTCTTTAATGGATTCACGGTGACGTCGTATCTCGCTCCAGAAAGTTCACCGCTGACGCTCGGTGCTGTAATTTCATTTATCTTTCCCATTTTCCGCCAGCGTTTTCGAAATTCTTTCACTTTTGATTTGGGAATCTTCCTTAGCTTCGTTTGACAAATGTACTGACGAGGGTCCACGCACTTACGAGGGGCCCATCTGCAATTTAGAAATCCGATTATTAAAATAGTTTGTACACAATTATTAGCCATACTGGGTACCTACATTATGTAACTTTACGACTATATCTAAAGTTCCGAGAAGTTTCATTAAATAACTAATAAATATCACCGACTATCACAGTTTAACGGCCCTAACATAATGGCATTTCAGATCGAATTCCAAAGTTTGGGGTCCGCAAATCCGGCGTCATATGTCATGGGACGTGGGTTTACGATCTCCACAATGGCCTTGAATGCCCCGCATTGTGACTACGAGAATTAAAAGATTAGCGAGTTTAAATTTACAACTTTGGCTGATTGTGGACGTTTTTATTACGCGCCTACTGTGAAGTTAAGGTTAGATATTCGTAAGATAGGATATTGTTTGGCTATAACAAATGTAAATGGCCCCTTTCCGGATGTTATATTTTTATGTGTCCGGTTGTTTGGTGTTTTGCGATAGGTATGTTTCGCCACAATGCGGCTATTGTCGTGAAAGTGTTATGAAAACGATCAGGTCTCCATTGTTTACTGATGGGTGTTAACTGTCGTGTTGTAGGGGAATATGTGTGATGTTTGTTCCTGTCACATTGATGTTAGGGTGAAAGTGAAATATACTTTTACGCTCGATTAATTTTACATGCCACAGGCAGAATTTATGGATGATTATATTCCTAATGTTTAACATATAGAATGGTTTCGATCAGGAATCAAACACTAGCACCTATATAACTAACCTGTATAATAGATCAGGTACCATAGAAATGCAATGCCACATAAGATTTTCAGGCTTTAATTTTTGCATTTTAGAGAAAGATTGATATCTCATCTCTTTTAATTCTCCACCCCATTTCCACGCCTGCGCCTGGTAGTCATAAATACCTCCGATCCAACGTTCAGTTCGTTCTGTAATTCATTATTAATAAGATGTTTAAAAAACTATTTCTTTCGCTTAAAAAAATCCTACAGAGCGGTATTCTTACCAATGTCAGGGTTACTTAGATATTCACGGAGATTTCTATCTTCCCAACGAGCTGGAACGGTTAGATTACTGTCGCGATCCTAAAACAAAAAAAAGTTCAAAGTTTTAAACATGCTTTGTTGCCATAAGAATTCATTCTTGTTGCGCAAAAGTTTAGCTAAAATAAATGTCAAAGTTTAATGCGAACATTACTTGAGATATTAGCGTAGGTTTGGGATATAATAAAACGTAATATTTCAAATAAATCTTTGTGTTTTTATTCATTGATCATAAACTCTCAAAATATAAATAAAAATAGGAGAAAACATCTTTATGGGAACCTTGAAGTGTCACAAAACTTTTGATCGGGATGAATGATAAGTGCGTCATATGACCGCTAACAAAATATTATGTTGTTCTATTTTTCTAGAAATAATTTCATTGGTTTTTCAATGATGTCAAGATAGAGCGTTGACCTTGTCCTGATATACTGTCTTTGGAGGCTTTGGTCATTATATTTTCTAATTTTTATGTAAATGTAAAATTGATAAAGGAATAATAAATAGCAGGAACAATGTAGACACTTTCTAAGTTTCTCGGAAGGTATTCATAAGAGCACGGATCTCTATTACCAATTGTCCTACATCTGTCTTGACACTTGAATAAATATTTGCTAATTCTATAGAGTAGGTATTGTACCCTATTCCATGTTTGATGTCAACGACAACTATTTGCCCAACGACGAATACATCTGTCGTGTATTGTTTAAATATTTTAACTTTTATCTACGTGAGCTTTCTGAGCAATTTAATACATAATTTCCGTTATAGTCTCCTCAGACGATTTAATTATATTTTTATTAGTCCCACGGAAATTAAATATTATTATAATTTAGGTATACAAACAAAATTTTCAATTTAAACAATATACATATATATATATAAATATATACGCCTGCATAATGGAGGCGACTGCTGCCTTCAGACATATCTCTGTAGTAGAAGTTGTCTACGTTCATAAACCTCATTCTGGCTTAACATTGGCTACTATGAAAAAATTCTGTGACTATAATTTATCCGATGTTAAATTTCAGTTAATGTTGTTGTAATGAAAAACGTCTAACATGATGATAGTTTGACAGTTTAATAATAATCGTGGAAGAACTTTGAATGCTTTACATGTAAATTTCAGTAAGAGCGGTCACTATTATATTGTTGTTCCATGAATAATGTACAATAAACATGATGAGTGCTTTTCGTGGTAGAAGACATTAAATGAATTATATGTATAAATGTAGCATTTCGCGCAGTATTCTCGATTTTTAAAAAATATTATTTTAATAAATTGTAATGAAAAAGGCGTGACAATTGTCAGAAGTTGAACTCTATCTATCTGGGATCGAACTGACGACTTCCTCCTTGCAATGAGTGTAGTTAAAAAATAATAAATTGGTAAAAATCTCTTTAGAATTAACTTATGTAGGCTAACTATAGTAATTTAAGATAATTTTATGCATATTTGTAAGTTAATGAGCATTTAGTCACGAAAATGACGTAAGCTTTTTGCTAAACAATTCATTAAGCGTGCAAAATAAATTAAATGTTAGTAACTGACTAAGTTTATTGGAATTTTTATTATCACTATCATAGATGGAAAATAACTTTTAGAAAATTTTATATTCCGATTTTTTATGAAGAAAAATTTTCCATCGTTTCTTTTGCTTTTTAAAGTATAAAATAACGCATTTGCTGTTATTTATGACGTAATTATGTAATAACTATTTTATTATTAGGCGTTACTTTGCGGAAATCCATAACCAAAATTCTTTTTTAAACACTACTTTGCAAATAATTTCCGCTAATCAATGCAAGTGAGGGTAGGTACACAGTCACATCAACTGTCAATGTTAGACCCTTCACCAACATGCAAAAACCTCTGAGTCGTAGCGAAGTCGAAGCGACCACACGTCTCCAGAGGATGCCACGTGGAGTGGCGAAATGCGTCGAGAGGTCTTTGATCAAAACCTACCCTCATCCCTGATTAGCAGAAATTAGTTACAAAGTAGTGTTTAAAAATAATTTTTGTTTATAAATTAACTATTATTTGTAAATGTCTATACAAAGTCAGTGCTTGTATTACAGAAACCAATCTATATATTAATTATAAATTGTTTCTTTATTGTCTTCATTTCTATGTGGTAGGTAGCATACTAGTTAGTACCTATATGTATAACTAGCTCATGGACCGCACTATAGTTGCAAAAGGCGGACGGACATTGGTCACGTGCTATTAATTATGTAAGTAATATTTAATGGTCATATAATAATCATATTCAGTACTAAAATTTAAAAAAATAATAACTAAAATCGTTAAATATTTACCAACAATAAAAATAACCTTTTACATTCAATACTGACTACAATTTACAATTAGCAAGCACAAAGACAGAAATATGTACACGTCAAAAAGATCTATAAATCTTCGCGTAAATGACGTTTGGGAGAGGTTTTGTTTAAAATAGTTATTTTAACGAGACGGGTTATAGTATTGTCGAATAAGGTGCCACGTTCTTCAGATTGCAGGTTTCCTAATAACATAAAACTACGACGGCGACGCCATACCTATTGGCTACTGGGCAATGACCATTATCAATTAGCTTCACTCCCGCTCTTTCTTGCTCTCGACAAAAGAAATCTTTAAAACAAGACAAAAGAGCGACTGTGGTCGAAAGATTTTATCGGTCATTACCCACGATACAAATACTAAGGTGTCAGTGGTCATTTATCAATAGTTAACTTGCGCGTGGGTGCCCGCTGGGGATCTATAGGGTTTGACGTTTCTGATTGTTGGCGTCACTGTTTGAGATGTCAAACAATGCATGGGGCATTGTGTTGGACGGCGCTTCTTGCATTTCGCCGTGCGTGGGTGTGCTTGGCTGGACCCCTACATAAGCTGGTGAACAATCGTGCAGTTGCAGCAGAACAATTTGATTGATTAAAATGTTTTGTTATGTAATATTAAGACTAACCTAGAAAAAGTTTATTAATACTAACAAGTTTAATTTTAGTTTATATTTAATTTTGTAAATATCAGGCTATTTCAATTTTTTGTGAAAAGGTCATAGAGCAAATCTAATTCTTTTGAGCTTAATAAAATTATTTAAACCTATGTGAAGTCAGCTATCTACCCGGGTTCAGATGATGCCAAGATTATTGTTTTATTTTTACATACATATGTTTGTGATCTACAGAAAGTGTTATTAACAATAAATAAATAAATAGTGGTCAACTGGGCCCACAAACCAAAAGTGTCCAAATGACTAACCTTTACTAACTTGGTATAGACATACATTTTTTAAATTCCTGTACTAAGCTAGTACTGTTTATATCGCAAGTACTGAGCGACCAAAGTACGTAATTATAGCATAGTTACATTGGTACCGGACAGAATTTAGTGAGGATCGTGAGGTCCCACCTATATCACTAGACTACGACCACTCAAGTCATATTGAGTCAAGATTAGCGAGTTATTATTATTAGATAAAAATTTAATAGTCTACCTATATAGGAATGTGTTTATAAGAAATGCATCCTCTGCTCCCATTACACAATCGAATGCAATATGAAACAAGTATTAATAGTGCATGTTTATATTATATCATCTGGCGATAGATAGTATAGTTTTCTATATTAATCATTGATATACGGAATTATTTTGATGAAGCAATAAAAATTGGTTTTACATTAACATTAAAAATATTTATGTTAGTTTGTTAATTTAATTAGCCGATTAATAATTTTGTTTGTGTTAAATTTTATTTATTTTGCCGTTGAATCGTTTGCAAATAAAATAATTTTTAATTGTTATAGTTTAGTTTATAGTTATTTAGTTATAGTTTTAGTAAAGTAGATTCTGACGATGAACAAGTGCATGCCAAGTCCATGCCTACGTTAATAAAGGATTTTCATTTTATTTCATACGAACATAGTGCCGTTGTACGCTTGTTTTCTAATTAGGGGATTAGGCGACTGAGACCACCATATAGCGCAATTCATGGACCTTTACTATGTTGCACTAACATATAAAATATATATTTCGTCAATAAGTGACTGTTGCGGCATCTAGTAGCTGAATGTAGTACTAAACACGAATAATAGATGGCGCTGCGCAAGACCCTAACATTTTGAAATGTCAAAACCTGAATCAGACGACTTCCTTCACGTACGTCGCACAGGCGGGAAAAACATCAAGAATTGTCTCCAGATAAAAGCATAAACGCAGTCCAGTTTAAATTGGATAATCAACAGTGACTATAATAAAAGTACATTCTATGTATTAGCCTAGTAGAGGCATTTAAATATATATACGAGTATTGTAATGATTTTAATGAATTACTGATATTATTAGTAAAAGCTTAATACTATTTTTGTCTGTAAGAAGTAATTTCAAGTACCATTTAGTAGGTAATGTACCTTTCACATGGAATTCCATACAGAAATAAGTACAGTATGATCTTACACAGCTGGATGTCTTTCGTGCGTGTACTTTCTTATTGCATTGCATTCCTTCACTTTGTAAAGGGAATTAAGTTTTTTCTTATTTATATTAGTCTAAATGGTTTAAGAAAGTTTGCTCGCTTACTTTAAATAAACTATATTTGTACTCTTTCTGTTCATTTTTTTATTGCAGTTCGGTATATGACAACACTCCGCCTGATGTAAAGCTAGAGTGTGGTCCATGGAATAAAACTGCTACTACAGGGAAATCTCTACAGGCAGCAGTTACTTAAGTAAAAATAGAGGATGAGAGTCTGTATGGGAAACCTCAATTCTCAAGTTGAACGCGTTATATGGAAGTTTTTTTGTACCGGTTTGTGTGCAGATATTTTAATTATTGCATTATACGATTTCAGTAATTGTTATCAATCTTGACGCATCTATGACGAGACGCTTTGGTGGATCTTTGCACTACACTAGTGTGTAAAGCTTCTAACTTCTTTTTCAAACATAAAAACTAGAATAAATCCTTTGTATTCTGTTAATAAGTTTCCATAGAAAACTTAAAAGACGATTTCAGCAATAAATCATATAAGAATTTACACAAGTGATATTCTTTATGTGGAATTAATTTTGGACAAGAAACGAATGTGTAATACTAACACCATAATTTATTTGGGAACAACTTGGAGTTATAAATTACAACTTTTACATTAATATTTCATCATAATTTCACTGATGACATGTCGTGTGATCGTTTTTTCAAAGTTTATTTAATGAGTCACTAATTCAAATATGTTGTTAAGTCAAATAATTTTGTTACGAATTGTATTTCTTTTCATCTTAAAATGCTTAATTTATAAAAACTGACGAATTTTTTTTTAGACACAGACAGCATGAACGAAGATTGCTATCACAAATTTCTTTTTAGGCAATAATCGCCTTCACTATGTCGACTTGACGAAACGGTGCACCTTCCAGGTTAATTAATAAATTCTCTTTCTCTCAAAAAAATAGTTAAATTACAATAAATTTAGTGTTACAGTTGTAATAAACTACATAATCAACCGGTGTAATGGTTAAAAACGGTCTATTTATTTATGTAACCGCTGAAATCTCATGGAATGCGTAACCTCTTTCCAGTGAACATTGATTTGTATATGACATGAAATATTAACAGAAGAAACTGTAACAGTTTACGCTACTAAGTAGATTTTTAGGTGATGAATATGTAGGTACCCACTTTTTTATATACGTTTATAATTACATATGAATATAATAAAATATATTTTATTTATCACAATTACAAAGATGTTAGGTGATAAAAGGGAAATCAGCTCAGCATAAGTTAAACAAATGACAACTTCAATTTAACATCTAGAATTTAGTTCCCGGTTGAGTTTTAACAACATTTAATTGAATTTTATTACTATTGGTTTTTCATAATCAAAATATTCGAGAACGTCATCTATCTCCACGGCTCCACCTGCGTTTTAACGCACGGGTGGACGCAGACTAGCGTTAGCCGCAGGACCTAAAGATTTTTTTCATTGTAGCCGGGCATATGACAACACTCGGCCCGCGCGATGTAAAGCTAGAGCGCGGTCTATGAACGGAAACAACTACTATTACTAAATCTTTACGGGCAGCAGTTGCCTCCGCTATGCCGACCTGAGGAGACGAGTATGCACCATCTAGATTGACAGTGCACACTCCTCTCGCTATACCTGGCTACTTTCAAACTGCTTCCGAAACGCGAGAAGGTCACTTCACGAAAAATGTGCACTGAAATTATTCCTAATTTTTAAACGTTTGAATAATATAATTTCTTATAGCTTAAGATTTATTAGACTCTACAATTGCAAGGAAAAATTATGAAAATAACAAATAATCTGTCCTGGATGTTAGCCAAGAAGGTGTTTAGCACGTACTCGTGCAATGAACTTGGCTAAGATTCTGGGACAAATAATTTAATATTAATAATTGTATATTTACTATCTATTAGTCAACTATATAGTTGTGCAACTGACCGAATTTTGATTTAGATTCGATGAGTTATTTAGGTATTCGACTTTTAAGAGCGGCTGTATCCTAGCGGTTGAAGGTGTCACATTCGAGAAGCTCGTGGTTAAATCTCGCAAAATTCTAATTCTATCACTAAGTACCTATTGCAAAATATAGGCATTAATTAAAACAGATAGTTATTATCCCAGTCAGTCGTCCCAGGGTAGAGTAACACCTGTAAAATGACTTACCTCGTCGCGTTTCAGGATCAAGACTTTTGTTTAATTTCTGTTTATTGGGCGTTAATTACAGTCTACATTGTGTAGATTAATACGGATTATTGACACAATGTTACGTAAGGTTGTAGATTCCCTAAATCTATGGTCGTTCGTTGTGGATTAGGTATTAAGCAACACTACAGCCACCTACGATATCTTTTAGGCAGGCCTGGAGACTTCACGTTCCTGCACACCTCCAGAAGTGTCATTGGCCGTTACGATTTTACGTAATAAAACTTTTACAGTACAATGACCGTTCGAATCCATCTGGACTTGTAATGGCTGGTGTTCACTAGGATAGAATCGCAAAAATTGGTTTACTTAATGAATCAGCGTCCATTGAGTCTTCTTAACTATTGCTTCAGGCATCACCTATCAAGTAACTTTCTGACTTATTATGTGGCAATACGGTGCAATTTGTTCGTCTCTAATGAACGCCAAACTTTAATCAGAAACTATGTGACATTTTGATTTTGTGTAAGATGACGCGACTTAGAACAAAATTAACGATGGATATAATTATGTTGCTATTAATAATTTAGGTGCAATGAACGACATTGTTGACGTGTAATAATTATCAAAAAAATTACAGCTCAATGACATGGTGTGTTGAAATATGCATCTATTTTTAAATTACGCTTTGTTATACATTATTATGTAACGTTTATTTTTATGTATACACGTTTAAATCGATACAGGGTAGATATAACTTAATATTGGAGAGTAAAAATACATTAGTACCGATCCGATTGTGATAAAAAGTTATTGTATCTACCTTGCGGTTTCAGTCACGTTAATCTAAAAAGCCCGCTTACCTTCGTAGTTTATACCATATATGGGCTATCTAATGCTAAAATATTTTACAATAACTACAACAAAGAAACCTCATTTTTATGTAATATATTATTTCGATCGGGAATCGAACCCGTGCTCTAACCACTCCGTCACAGAAACGAACAATATTTATATAAGAAAGCTTTCTTAAAATAAATTCGCAATGAACGTTGACCTTATTTCAGTGTTAGTTAAACATACAAGCAGTATGACCTAGTATCTAGATCGTAACTCTTTTAAAGTAAATTCTAGCGTACAATGATATCACCATGACAACAACGTGGTTCACGTGGTTTTCTTTAAATAGTTAGAGAGGTAGGAGTTTTTATTATAAATTTTAATTATATTTTTTTATATACATACTAAATAATTGCTTGTATCTTAAAGTGGAAAAAACTTTGATATACATTTTACTTTTTTTTCTACAGCCAGGCACGTGACGACACTGATGTTAATCTCTCTAGTACGGGCCATGAACGAAGACAACTGCTGCCAAGCGGAGGCGATTGCACCCAGCAGACATTAGTCTGGCTATTAAGAATACAGAATAACCAAACGTTTCGCGACTTCCAAAATGAAATCAAATCGTAAATAAATTAGGCAAACAACGCTTTGAGTAGGTAAAGGCGCCAACTGGTCGGTTGGCAATATGGGTTAATTCTTCTCGATTGTATTGAATATGGTTATGGTGATTAGGACACGACGATTGTTAGTCTCAAATGTGACTGTATTGGTTTTGTAAGAGCTGCCATTCATTTTCTTTCTTTGGTAAATAGGTATATACTATTTAAAAATTATTTTTTATTGTTTTATTTTTTTTATATTATTAATTTAAATTTATTATTATTAATATTGTTTCGACTGGGGATTAAACCCGGATTTTCGTATAAGAGACCAATCACGAACCGAATGAGAGAACGCATGATACGAGATACAAAAAATAGAAATAAAAAAATACGTGTAACTGTACAACCTATGTAACAAGATTAATATTTTACAAAATAAAATAAATAATTATTAAGCTAATAACACAGATATAAATATAATAACAATATTTTTAGAGGCCAATGATCCCAAAATATTTTCAATTGATCAAGTTTGTGAATAGGCTGGGTGACTTTTGTATGCTTTTGGAATAGCAAACTATTTGCGACTCGTGTAAAGTTATACTTTGATAAATATGATACTTACACAATTTGTTGGAAATGATTTAGCTTAATAGTTTTATTTTGTTGGCAATTTTCAACTTTATATTACCGTATCTTATGTGCTTTTTTAAATAGATAAAAGATAAATTGATTGTTTGCATTGTTGAATATTTTCTTGTACGACATTTAGTAGATGCGTTTTATTTAAATTATTATTTATATATGTTTTATTTATACCATGTATAATCTAAGTAATTTAATTTTCAATAAATAAATAATACTTTTTCTTTTTCTTAATTTTTGGCATTTTAAATGATAGATTTTTTTTTATTATTAAAGTGTAATGAGAATTGAATAGAAAAAAAAATCAACATACACACGACACCCTAAGCTGAGGTGGGGGATCAAACCCATGTCCTCTGCTATACGCGCAGATGTTCTGACCATTAAACTACGAGTACACAGAACGTGTCCAATTTCCTCTATTCTATCTTTATATAAGCAGCTTTTTCTATTAAATTTACATCATAATTTAATAACAAAAGCGTGTCGTTTAACAAGGAAAAGACAAAGATTAATGTGTTTTTAATATGTCCACTTTGATTATAACACGCTCTTTAATTTGCTCGAATTGATTCACCATGATTTGTGTGTTGACAATTACTTCGTTTAGGGCCAGGAAGTTAGTATCTAGGTCAACAATTTCGTTTGATCTATCTATGAGAGCTTATTAACATTATAATAGAATGATTTCTTGGTATTTTAAATTAACTTATTTAAAGATACGTGTATCTGAATTTGTTATTTATGAGTGAGAACTCCAACTAATATGTATCAAGGCTGTTGTAGCAAATCGGAGCGTATGGCAAATCAGTTGTGAAGCTTCTGAGGCGAGAAAATGAGTCTAGAAAATACTGGTAATCGCGAGGCGCAAGAATGGCGTCTCTGAAAAGAAAGCGATTGCGGGACTTCCTACGACAGGTGAGTTGAGGGGCTTAAGAAGCCAGAGTGTTCCCGTGTAGGGGTGAGATTTAGTTATCAGTAAATTATTTATATATTGCCTTTTATATCTGTGTTAATAAGATAAAGATTGCAATAAAAAGAGAATAAAAGTTTATTGATCAATAATATTCAATATCTTGACTTTCCTCAAGTGAAAAGAGTGAAAGTTGACAAAGCTTCTACTAAGAAAATTATTATAATAGTTACTTAACTTAAATTACGTGCCCTACATAAAATTTGCGTTTAAAATGGGATAATAATTGAGCGCGTAACATCTCCAGATGCCCACTAAAACTCCCCAATTTACAGAAGATAATATATTATTATATCATGACATTTCTAGATGTACGAATTAGTACTGAGTAGGTATCTATATAAAACTGTTTTTTGTAGTTCAGTGTTTCTGTTATTCTCGTTGTATCTAAATAATAAATGAAATATTCGAGAAAAATCTCTAGTCTATATAAATGTATGAAAAAATCAGATTTTTCTATGCTATTTTCACTGTCAATCTGTACGGGGTACATTCGTCTCCTCAAGCGGAGTCTGTACAAATTTATCTGTAGTAGCAGTTGTTTCCGTTCATGGACCGCACTCAAGCTTTACATCAGGCGGAGTGTTATCATACGCTGAGCTACAATAAAAAAAATGATAATCGATAATTCTAAAGCCTATTTTTTTTTTTTTATATTGTAGCTCGACATGTGACAACACTCCGCCTGATGTAAAGCTAGAGTGCGGTCCATGAATGGAAACAACTGCTACCACAGAGATATCTCTACGGGCTGCAGTCGCCTCCACTATGCCGGCTTGAGGAGACGAGCATGTACCATCTAGATTGACAGTGCACACTCCTCTCTTATACCTGGCTACTTTCAAACTATTCCCGAAACGCGACAAGGTCACTTCACGGGTGTTACATTCGAAAGTGGTGGTACTGCCCCAGGACGACAGACTGGACATATAACCATCATCAGTCTGCCTACCACTCTTTAATAGTGCCTATAGGCACTGAGCGACCAAAGTACATATAACAAAGTTAAATTGGTACCGGTCTTTAGCGAGGTTCGAACACGGGTCTCATCGATCGTGAGTTCACGCGTCTTACCGCTAGACCACGGCCGCTCTTATTTTTTTATGCTTATAAAGTATATATTATATGTATTGTGTGTAATATAATATTCAGAGGCAAATGGTGTTTTTTTTAAAACTGACACTGATGCCGTAGATTATTGTGGTAGTTAATGCTTGTCGAATTAATTTACGGTTGACAAATAACATATGTGTAATCGTTGATTATAAATTGACTTAATTAACCAGTTGGCAAGATTATAGAAGTCGGTACGGTTAACAAAAAAAAAGTTGTCGCGAAAGTCTTGAACAAAGGTAGATACAATGTTTTTCTGCTTTCCTATCCAGAGAGAAAATACGAACTTGCTTCGAGAGATAACTTTAATGTCTAATAATAATTGCATGAGTATTTTATGCGAATTTGTCGAATGTTAAGTTATCCCGGCATAGTAGAGGCGACTACCGTACTCTTGCCGGAGTACAATTAAAATTTGAGCGAAGTAAAAGACGATTGTAAGAATCTGTAGGGACAGTCCGAATGTCACTGCTTATCCAACTAGTGGGACAAGAAAACACTAGGACCCTTTGTGCCCACAAAATTTCCCCTTATATTATATTGAATCTCTGTCCCCTTCGCAAATTGATATATCCGATATCCCTTTAAAACTTATTAGTTCGATGATTTGATACCTCTACATACATGTGTACGTTATGTCGTGTAATTATGTCCTAACAAGAGTTTAGGTCAAATATATTTGTTATAATTTTTGTCCGGCGTGTGATCTTGAAATTTCTAGTTGGCTAGTACAAAAGCAAAAAATCTAGTACGAACGTTTTTGTTTACTTTCTTAAAATAAATTCTATTAAATAGCGTAGTATTTTAGATATTTCTGTATTGGACCACCCACTCCACTCATTTTACATTTCTCTAAACGATTTCGCAAACTTTATATTCACAGATAGAGCTATGTTTATGTTATGAGCTTTGTTTCTATCTGATATTTAAGGTTAAATTCAAAAGGTCTCGCTTAAGGTCTACTACCCACATGGCAGAGCTATTTCTTCCATGTTTCAAAATACTATGATCTAATGAGTTTGTTATTATTTTATAATAATTATGATAAAAATTAATTGTGGTGAATAAGCAGGCACATGTTGAAAGGGGTGTTGATTTCAACGCAGTTACGTGAAGAGCCAGTAGTTCTTTAGTGGCCAGGATCACTCAGAGCGCAGGGTGGAGGTCGTGGGTTTGATTTTGCATTGATTTTTTTCTCTTCAATTTTTAACATAATTTAAAAAGAAATTACAAATTCAGCATTATAATAATTATGTCAAAAATTGATGACACAAAATAGGAATAATTAACTAATGAATCCATTTTAGCTAATTTAACAAACAAAACTATTAGCGCCTACGTTTAATTATTTATTTGACTACGTTTGATGTTTTCCTACTTAGGTTTCAAGGTGTTGGTTGCATTTTTGGTTGCAAATTAACAATTAAATTGTATTTGTAAATTAAATGTTACACTGTTGCTAACAAATAATGCAATTAGGTGAATATTTTGCATTGATTTAATTCAGATGTTTCGTTGGAGTTTTTGCGCTACCGAAATTTAAAAAAAATATACTCATTTAAAATTCGAAATTCATACAAAAATAACTTTAAAAAAAATGTTTTCTTAGTTAATAGTTCTGCACATCTTTGAGAGCACAAAACCACGAAATTGTGATTAGGCTCGTAAAATAGAATGGAAAACAACTTTATTGTTTTTTTATTCTTTTTTTTATGAAAATTAAAATAGTTTTTGAGGGGAATATGCAGTTTATCTAGGACTTTTGTCTATCTTTTTTTTATTACCAATAAAAGTAAATTGTTACTACCTATACCTACATAATCTACCGGTGTGAAGTTAGCAGCCAATTTTCGGCAGCCAATATAATCCGGTCAAATTAAGAAGTTATTTTTTTAAATCAATTTCTTTTCTAAATAATTTAGTTTACAAATCCCAATCAATAAAAATCATATTAGAGCAGAGTTAGACGTCAGTAGAACGCAAAAAAAAAGAGTCCAGACATTTACCGCAATGAATACTGACCGTAATACGTAGTTCAATTCTACGTCATTTTCAAAGTTCACGCGTTACTGAAGTCAATTACGACTATTGGGTCGACATTCAGAATATACTGCCTATAACATACAAAAAAATAATCAGAGCATCATGACTCGTTTTTGAGAAAATTAACTTTAAAGATTTTGCGAGGAGCGAATTTCTCCACTTTCCTAAATCGATGACAAATTTTCAAAGAATAAAGTTACTGAAGTGCATAAGCTATATACCATTTTAAAGAACATGAAAAATGTAACAAGGTCACAAAGTAGCATCAGAGCATCACGACTAATTTTTGAGAAAATTAAATTTGAAAATTTTAATATGAGCGAGTCTTCTAACGACAGTTAATCGACGACAAATTTTCACATAAGAAAGTTACTGAAGTACATAAGCTATATTCCATTTTAAAGTACATGAAAACAGCGACAAGGTCGCAAGGTATCATCAGAGCATCACGACTAATTTTTGAGAAAATTAAATTTGAATATTTTAATAAGAGATTTTTTTTTTTCACTTTAACCAATTGACGCCAGATTTTCACAGAAGGAAGTTACTCAAGTACATAAGCTATATACCATTTTAAAGTACCTGAAAACAGCAACAAGGTCGCAAAGTAGCATCAGAGCATCACGACTAATTTTTGAGAAAATTAAATTTGAATATTTTAATATGAGCGAGTCATCTAACGACAGTTAATCGACGACAAAATTTCACAGAAGAAAGTTACTGAAGTCCATAAGCTATATACTATTTTAAAGTACCTGAAAACAGTAACAAGGTAACAAAGTAGCATCAGAGCATCACGACTAATTTTTGAGAAAATTAAATTTGAAAATTTTAAAATAAGCGAGTCTTCTAACGACAGTTAATCGACGACAAATTTTCACAGAAGAAAGTTACTGAAGTCCATAAGCTATATACTATTTTAAAGCACATGAAAATAGCAACAAGGTCGCAAGGTATCATCAGAGCATCACGACTAATTTTTGAGAAAATTAAATTTGAATATTTTAATAAGAGATTTTTTTTTCACTTTAACCAATTGGCGCCAGATTTTCACAGAAGGAAGTTACTCAAGTCCATAAGCTATATACTATTTTAAAGTACCTGAAAACAGTAACAAGGTAACAAAGTAGCATCAGAGCATCACGACAAATTTTTGAGAAAATTAAATTTGAAAATTTTAAAATGAGCGAGTCTTCTAACGACAGTTAATCGACGACAAATTTTCACAGAAGAAAGTTACTGAAGTCCATAAGCTATATACTATTTTAAAACACATGAAAACAGCAACAAGGTCGCAAGGTATCATCAGAGCATCACGACTAATTTTTGAGAAAATTAAATTTGAATATTTTAATAAGAGATTTTTTTTTCACTTTAACCAATTGACACCAGATTTTCACAGAAGGAAGTTACTGAAGTACATAAGCTATATACTATTTTAAAGTACCTGAAAACAGTAACAAGGTAACAAAGTAGCATCAGAGCATCACGACTAATTTTTGAGAAAATTAAATTTTAAAATTTTAAAATGAGCGAGTCTTCTAACGACAGTTAATCGACGACAAATTTTCACAGAAGAAAGTTACTGAAGTCCATAAGCTATATACTATTTTAAAGCACATGAAAACAGCAACAAGGTCGCAAGGTATCATCAGAGCATCACGACTAATTTTTGAGAAAATTAAATTTGAATATTTTAATAAGAGATTTTTTTTCACTTTAACCAATTGGCGCCAGATTTTCACAGAAGGAAGTTACTGAAGTCCATAAGCTATATACCATTTTAAAGTACCTGAAAACGGCAACAAGGTCGCAAAGTATCATCAGAGCATCACGACTAATTTTTGAGAAAATTAAATTTGAATATTTTAATAAGAGATTTTTTTTCACTTTAACAAATTGACGCCATATTTTCAAAGAAGAAAGTTACTGAAGTACATAAGCTATAGACCATTTTAAAGTACATGAAAACAGTAACAAGGTCACAAAGTAGCACCAGAGTATCACGACTAATTTTTGAGAAAATTAAATTTGAATATTTTAATAAGAGCGAGTCTTCTAACGACAGTTAATCGACGCCAAATTTTCACAGAAGAAAGTTACTGAAGTACATAAGCTATATACCATTTTAAAGCACATGAAAACAGTAACAAGGTTACTAAGTATCATCAGAGCATCACGACTAATTTTTAAGAAAATTAAATTTGAATATTTTAATAAGAGATTTTTTTTTTCACTTTAACCAATTGACGCCAGATTTTTACAGAAGGAAGTTACTGAAGTACATAAGCTATATACCATTTTAAAGTACCTGAAAACGGCAACAAGGTCGCAAAGTAGCATCAGAGCATCACGACTAATTTTTGAGAAAATTAAATTTGAATATTTTAATATGAGCGAGTCATCTAACGACAGTTAATCGACGACAAAATTTCACAGAAAAAAGTTACTGAAGTCCATAAGCTATATACTATTTTAAAGTACCTGAAAACAGTAACAAGGTAACAAAGTAGCATCAGAGCATCACGACTAATTTTTGAGAAAATTAAATTTGAAAATTTTAATATGAGCGAGTCATCTAACGACAGTTAATCGACGACAAATTTTCACAGAAGAAAGTTACTGAAGTCCATAAGCTATATACCATTTTAAATTACCTGAAAACAGCAACAAGGTCGCAAAGTATCATCAGAGCATCTCGACTAAATTTTGAGGAAATTTAATTTGAAAATTTTAATATCAGCGAGTCTTCTAACAACTGTAAATCGACGACAAATTTTCATAAAAGAAAGATACTGAAGTACATAAGCTATATACCATTTTAAAGTACATGAAAACAGTAACAAGGATACAAAGTAGCATCAGAGCATCACGACTAATTTTTGAGAAAATTAAATTTTAAAATTTTAATAAGAGATTTTTTTTTTCACTTTAACCAATGGACGCCAGATTTTCACAGAAGGAAGTTACTGAAGTACATAAGCTATATACCATTTTAAAGTACCTGAAAACAGCAACAAGGTCGCAAAGTATCATCAGAGCATCTCGACTAAATTTTGAGAAAATTAAATTTGAATATTTTAATAAGAGATTTTTTTTTCACTTTAACAAATTGACGCCATATTTTCAAAGAAGAAAGTTACTGAAGTACATAAGCTATAGACCATTTTAAAGTACATGAAAACGGCAACAAGGTCACAAAGTAGCACCAGAGCATCACGACTAATTTTTGAGAAAATTTAATTTGAAAATTTTAATATCAGCGAGTCTTCTAACAACTGTTAATCGACGACAAATTTTCATAAAAGAAAGTTACTGAAGTACATAAGCTATATACCATTTTAAAGTACATGAAAACAGTAACAAGGATACAAAGTAGCATCAGAGCATCACGACTAATTTTTGAGAAAATTAAATTTTAAAATTTTAATAAGAGATTTTTTTTTTCACTTTAACCAATGGACGCCAGATTTTCACAGAAGGAAGTTACTGAAGTACATAAGCTATATACCATTTTAAAGTACCTGAAAACAGCAACAAGGTCGCAAAGTATCATCAGAGCATCTCGACTAAATTTTGAGAAAATTAAATTTGAATATTTTAATAAGAGATTTTTTTTTCACTTTAACAAATTGACGCCATATTTTCAAAGAAGAAAGTTACTGAAGTACATAAGCTATAGACCATTTTAAAGTACATGAAAACGGCAACAAGGTCACAAAGTAGCACCAGAGCATCACGACTAATTTTTGAGAAAATTTAATTTGAAAATTTTAATATCAGCGAGTCTTCTAACAACTGTTAATCGACGACAAATTTTCATAAAAGAAAGTTACTGAAGTACATAAGCTATATACCATTTTAAAGTACATGAAAACAGTAAGAAGGTTACAAAGTAGCATCAGAGCATCACGACTAATTTTTGAGAAAATTAAATTTGAAAATTTTAATATGAGCGAGTCATCTAACAACAGTTAATCGACGACAAAATTTCACAGAAGAAAGTTACTGAAGTCCATAAGCTATATACTATTTTAAAGTACCTGAAAACAGTAACCAGGTTACAAAGTAGCATCAGAGCATCACGACTAATTTTTGAGAAAATTAAATTTTAAAATTTTAATAAGAGATTTTTTTTTCACTTTAACCAATGGACGCCAGATTTTCACAGAAGGAAGTTACTGAAGTACATAAGCTATATACCATTTTAAAGTACCTGAAAACAGCAACAAGGTCACAAAGTAGCACCAGAGCATCACGACTAATTTTTAAGAAAATTAAATTTGAAAATTTTAATACGAGCGAGTCATCTAACGACAGTTAATCGACGACAAAATTTCGCAGAAGAAAGTTACTGAAGTACATAAGCTATATACTATTTTAAAGCACATGAAAACAGCAACAAGGTCGCATAGTATCATCAGAGCATCACGACTAATTTTTGAGAAAATTAAATTTGAATATTTTGATAAGAGATTTTTTTTCACTTTAACCAATTGACGCCAGATTTTCACAGAAGGAAGTTTCTGAAGTACATAAGCTATAATATTGAGAAATTTTATTCAGCAATTACAGACATACGTGTTGAAATCAATACTCATAAAATGGCTGATCAATTACAGATTTCATGATCTTTTGAAGTACAGGGTCAGTTCACTCTCATATTCTTAGATATATAATTTATATTCTAGCAAAAGTTTAATTGAATACATCGACAATATAAAAAGATATAGGTGTCTTCCCATTTAAATATTATAAAATAAATTTTATCCAAATTAAATTTCCGTCGAATCAAGTTAAAATACTCGCTCATATTAAAATTTTAAAAGTTAATTTTCTCGAAAATTAGTCGTGATGCTCTAATGCTACTTTGTAACCTCGTTACAGTTTTAATGTTTTTTGAAATTATGTACTTCTTATGTACTTCAGTAACTTTCTTCGGTGAAAATTTGGCGTCAATTTGTTAAAGTGAAAAAAAAATCTCTTATTAAAATTTTCAAATTTAATTTTCTCAAAAATTAGTCGTGACGCTCTGATGATACTTTGCGACCTTGTTGCCGTTTTCAGGTACTTTAAAATGGTATATAGCTTATGGACTTCAGTAACTTCCTTCTGTGAAAATCTGGCGCCAATTGGTTAAAGTGAAAAAAAAATCTCTTATTAAAATATTCAAATTTAATTTTCTCAAAAATTAGTCGTGATGCTCTGATGATACCTTGCGACCTTGTTGCTGTTTTCATGTGCTTTAAAATAGTATATAGCTTATGGACTTCAGTAACTTTCTTCTTTGAAAATATGGCGTCAATTGGTTAAAGTGAAAAAAAAAATCTCTTATTAAAATTTTCAAATTTAATTTTCTCAAAAATTAGTCGTGATGCTCTGATGATACTTTGCGACCTCGTTGCTGTTTTCATGTGCTTTAAAATGGTATATAGCTTATGTAGTTCAGTAACTTTCTTTTGTGAAAATTTGTCGTCGATTAACTGTCGTTGGAAGACTCGCTCATTTTAAAATTTTCAAATTTAATTTTCTCAAAAATTAGTCGTGATGCTCTGGTGCTACTTTGTGACTTTGTTACTGTTTTCATGTACTTTAAAATGGTCTATAGCTTATGTACTTCAGTAACTTTTTTCTTTGAAAATATGGCGTCAATTGGTTAAAGTGAAAAAAAATCTCTTATTAAAATATTCAAATTTAATTTTCTCAAAAATTAGTCGTAATGCTCTGATGATACTTTGCGACCTAGTTGCCGTTTTCAGGTACTTTAAAATGGTATATAGCTTATGGACTTCAGTAACTTCCTTCTGTGAAAATCTGGCGCCAATTGGTTAAAGTGAAAAAAAAATCTTTTATTAAAATATTCAAATTTAATTTTCTCAAAAATTAGTCGTGATGCTCTGATGATACCTTGCGACCTTGTTGCTGTTTTCATGTGCTTTAAATTAAAATAGTATATAGCTTATGGACTTCAGTAACTTTCTTCTTTGAAAATATGGCGTCAATTGGTTAAAGTGAAAAAAAAAATCTCTTATTAAAATTTTCAAATTTAATTTTCTCAAAAATTAGTCGTGATGCTCTGATGATACTTTGCGAGCTCGTTGCTGTTTTCATGTGCTTTAAAATGGTATATAGCTTATGTAGTTCAGTAACTTTCTTTTGTGAAAATTTGTCGTCGATTAACTGTCGTTGGAAGACTCGCTCATTTTAAAATTTTCAAATTTAATTTTCTTAAAAATTAGTCGTGATGCTCTGGTGCTACTTTGTGGCCTTGTTACTGTTTACATGTACTTTAAAATGGTCTATAGCTTATGTACTTCAGTAACTTTCTTCTTTGAAAATATGGCGTCAATTGGTTAAAGTGAAAAAAAAAAATCTCTTATTAAAATATTCAAATTTAATTTTCTCAAAAATTTGTCGTGATGCTCTGATGATACTTTGCGACCTTGTTGCTGTTTTAATGTGCTTCAAAATAGTATATAGCTTATGGACTTCAGTAACTTTCTTCTGTGAAAATTTGTCGTCGATTAACTGTCGTTAGAAGACTCGCTCATTTTAAAATTTTCAAATTTAATTTTCACAAAAATTTGTCGTGATGCTCTGATGCTACTTTGTTACCTTGTTACTGTTTTCATGTTCTTTCAAATGGTATATAGCTTATGTACTTCAGTAACTTCCTTCTGTGAAAATCTGGTGTCAATTGGTTAAAGTGAAAAAAAAATCTCTTATTAAAATTTTCAAATTTAATTTTCTCAAAAATTAGTCGTGATGCTCTGATGATACTTAGTAACCTTGTTACTGTTTTCATGTGCTTTAAAATGGTATATAGCTTATGTACTTCAGTAACTTGCTTCTGTGAAAATCTGGCGTCAATTGGTTAAAGTGAAAAAAAAAATCTCTTATTAAAATATTCAAATTTAATTTTCTCAAAAATTAGTCGTGATGCTCTGATGATACTTAGTAACCTTGTTACTGTTTTCATGTGCTTTAAAATGGTATATAGCTTATGTACTTCAGTAACTTTCTTCTGTGAAAATTTGTCGTCGATTAACTGTCGTTAGAAGACTCGCTCATTTTAAAATTTTCAAATTTAATTTTCACAAAAATTAGACGTGATGCTCTGATGCTACTTTGTTACCTTGTTACTGTTTTCAGGTACTTTAAAATAGTATATAGCTGATGGACTTCAGTAACTTTTTTCTGTGAAATTTTGTCGTCGATTAACTGTCGTTAGATGACTCGCTCATTTTAAAATTTTCAAATTTAATTTTCACAAAAATTTGTCGTGATGCTCTGATGCTACTTTGTTACCTTGTTACTGTTTTCATGTTCTTTCAAATGGTATATAGCTTATGTACTTCAGTAACTTCCTTCTGTGAAAATCTGGTGTCAATTGGTTAAAGTGAAAAAAAAATCTCTTATTAAAATTTTCAAATTTAATTTTCTCAAAAATTAGTCGTGATGCTCTGATGATACTTAGTAACCTTGTTACTGTTTTCATGTGCTTTAAAATGGTATATAGCTTATGTACTTCAGTAACTTGCTTCTGTGAAAATCTGGCGTCAATTGGTTAAAGTGAAAAAAAAAATCTCTTATTAAAATATTCAAATTTAATTTTCTCAAAAATTAGTCGTGATGCTCTGATGATACTTAGTAACCTTGTTACTGTTTTCATGTGCTTTAAAATGGTATATAGCTTATGTACTTCAGTAACTTTCTTCTGTGAAAATTTGTCGTCGATTAACTGTCGTTAGAAGACTCGCTCATTTTAAAATTTTCAAATTTAATTTTCACAAAAATTAGACGTGATGCTCTGATGCTACTTTGTTACCTTGTTACTGTTTTCAGGTACTTTAAAATAGTATATAGCTGATGGACTTCAGTAACTTTTTTCTGTGAAATTTTGTCGTCGATTAACTGTCGTTAGATGACTCGCTCATTTTAAAATTTTCAAATTTAATTTTCACAAAAATTTGTCGTGATGCTCTGATGCTACTTTGTTACCTTGTTACTGTTTTCATGTTCTTTCAAATGGTATATAGCTTATGTACTTCAGTAACTTCCTTCTGTGAAAATCTGGTGTCAATTGGTTAAAGTGAAAAAAAAATCTCTTATTAAAATATTCAAATTTAATTTTCTCAAAAATTTGTCGTGATGCTCTGATGATACCTTGCGACCTTGTTGCCGTTTTCAGGTACTTTAAAATGGTATATAGCTTATGGACTTCAGTAACTTCCTTCTGTGAAAATCTGGCGCCAATTGGTTAAAGTGAAAAAAAAAATCTCTTATTAAAATATTCAAATTTAATTTTCTCAAAAATTAGTCGTGATGCTCTGATGATACCTTGCGACCTTGTTGCTGTTTTCATGTGCTTTAAAATAGTATATAGCTTATGGACTTCAGTAACTTTCTTCTGTGAAAATTTGTCGTCGATTAACTGTCGTTAGAAGACTCGCTTATTTTAAAATTTTCAAATTTAATTTTCTCAAAAATTAGTCGTGATGCTCTGATGCTACTTTGTTACCTTGTTACTGTTTTCAGGTACTTTAAAATAGTATATAGCTTATGGACTTCAGTAACTTTCTTCTGTGAAATTTTGTCGTCGATTAACTGTCGTTAGATGACTCGCTCATATTAAAATATTCAAATTTAATTTTCTCAAAAATTAGTCGTGATGCTCTGATGCTACTTTGTAACCTTGTTACTGTTTTCATGAACTTTAAAATGGTCTATAGCTTATGTACTTCAGTAACTTCCTTCTGTGAAAATCTGGTGTCAATTGGTTAAAGTGAAAAAAAATCTCTTATTAAAATATTCAAATTTAATTTTCTCAAAAATTAGTCGTGATGCTCTGATGATACTTTGCGACCTTGTTGCTGTTTTCATGTACTTTAAAATGGAATATAGCTTATGTACTTCAGTAACTTTCTTCTGTGAAAATTTGTCGTCGATTAACTGTCGTTAGAAGACTCGTTCATATTAAAATTTTCAAATTTAATTTTCTCAAAAATTAGTCGTGATGCTCTTATGCTACTTTGTGACCTTGTTACATTTTTCATGTTCTTTAAAATGGTATATAGCTTATGTACTTCAGTAACTTGCTTCTGTGAAAATCTGGCGTCAATTGGTTAAAGTGAAAAAAAAAATCTCTTATTAAAATATTCAAATTTAATTTTCTCAAAAATTAGTCGTGATGCTCTGATGATACTTAGTAACCTTGTTACTGTTTTCATGTGCTTTAAAATGGTATATAGCTTATGTACTTCAGTAACTTTCTTCTGTGAAAATTTGGCGTCGATTAACTGTCGTTAGAAGACTCGCTCTTATTAAAATATTCAAATTTAATTTTCTCAAAAATTAGTCGTGATGCTCTGGTGCTACTGTGTGACCTTGTTACTGTTTTCATGTACTTTAAAATGGTCTATAGCTTATGTACTTCAGTAACTTTCTTCTTTGAAAATATGGCGTCAATTGGTTATAGTGAAATAAAAATCTCTTATTAAAATATTCAAATTTAATTTTCTCAAAAATTAGTCGTGATGCTCTGATGATACTTTGCGACCTTGTTGCTGTTTTCATGTGCATTAAAATAGTATATAGCTTATGGACTTCAGTAACTTACTTCTGTGAAATTTTGTCGTCGATTAACTGTCGTTAGATGACTCGCTCATTTTAAAATTTTCAAATTTAATTTTCACAAAAATTTGTCGTGATGCTCTGATGCTACTTTGTTACCTTGTTACTGTTTTCATGAACTTTAAAATGGTCTATAGCTTATGTACTTCAGTAACTTCCTTCTGTGAAAATCTGGTGTCAATTGGTTAAAGTGAAAAAAAAATCTCTTATTAAAATATTCAAATTTAATTTTCTCAAAAATTTGTCGTGATGCTCTGATGATACCTTGCGACCTTGTTGCCGTTTTCAGGTACTTTAAAATGGTATATAGCTTATGGACTTCAGTAACTTCCTTCTGTGAAAATCTGGCGCCAATTGGTTAAAGTGAAAAAAAAAATCTCTTATTAAAATATTCAAATTTAATTTTCTCAATAATTAGTCGTGAAGCTCTGATGATACCTTGCGACCTTGTTGCTGTTTTCATGTGCTTTAAAATAGTATATAGCTTATGGACTTCAGTAACTTTCTTCTGTGAAAATTTGTCGTCGATTAACTGTCGTTAGAAGACTCGCTTATTTTAAAATTTTCAAATTTAATTTTTTCAAAAATTAGTCGTGATGCTCTGATGCTACTTTGTTACCTTGTTACTGTTTTCAGGTACTTTAAAATAGTATATAGCTTATGGACTTCAGTAACTTTCTTCTGTGAAATTTTGTCGTCGATTAACTGTCGTTAGATGACTCGCTCATATTAAAATATTCAAATTTAATTTTCTCAAAAATTAGTCGTGATGCTCTGATGCTACTTTGTAACCTTGTTACTGTTTTCATGAACTTTAAAATGGTCTATAGCTTATGTACTTCAGTAACTTCCTTCTGTGAAAATCTGGTGTCAATTGGTTAAAGTGAAAAAAAAATCTCTTATTAAAATATTCAAATTTAATTTTCTCAAAAATTAGTCGTGATGCTCTGATGATACTTTGCGACCTTGTTGCTGTTTTCATGTGCTTTAAAATAGTATATAGCTTATGGACTTCAGTAACTTACTTCTGTGAAATTTTGTCGTCGATTAACTGTCGTTAGATAACTCGCTCATATTAAAATTTTCAAATTTAATTTTCTCAAAAATTAGTCGTGATGCTCTGATGCTACTTTGTAACCTTGTTACTGTTTTCATGTGCTTTAAAATGGTATATAGCTTATGTACTTCAGTAACTTTCTTTTGTGAAAATTTGTCGTCGATTAACAGTCGTTAGAAGACTCGCTGATATTAAAATTTTCAAATTTAATTTTCTCAAAAATTAGTCGTGATGCTCTGATGATACTTTGCGACCTTGTTGCTGTTTTCAGGTACTTTAAAATGGTATATAGCTTATGTACTTCAGTAACTTCCTTCTGTGAAAATCTGGCGTCAATTGGTTAAAGTGAAAAAAAAAATCTCTTATTAAAATATTCAAATTTAATTTTCTCAAAAATTAGTCGTGATGCTCTGATGATACCTTGCGACCTTGTTGCTGTTTTCATGTACTTTAAAATGGAATATAGCTTATGTACTTCAGTAACTTTCTTCTGTGAAAATTTGTCGTCGATTAACTGTCGTTAGAAGACTCGTTCATATTAAAATTTTCAAATTTAATTTTCTCAAAAATTAGTCGTGATGCTTTTATGCTACTTTGTGACCTTGTTACACTTTTCATGTTCTTTAAAATGGTATATAGCTTATGCACTTCAGTAACTTTATTCTTTGAAAATTTGTCATCGATTTAGGAAAGTGGAGAAATTCGCTCCTCGCAAAATCTTTAAAGTTAATTTTCTCAAAAACGAGTCATGATGCTCTGATTATTTTTTTGTATGTTATAGGCAGTATATTCTGAATGTCGACCCAATAGTCGTAATTGACTTCAGTAACGCGTGAACTTTGAAAATGACGTAGAATTGAACTACGTATTACGGTCAGTATTCATTGCTGTAAATGTCTGGACTCTTTTTTTTTGCGTTCTACTGACGTCTAACTCTGCTCTAATATGATTTTTATTGATTGGGATTCGTAAACTAAATTATTTAGAAAAGAAATTGATTTAAAAAAATAACTTCTTAATTTGACCGGATTATATTGGCTGCCGAAAATTGGCTGCTAACTTCACACCGGTCATAATCTAATGTATAGAAGGTACAGATCACCTTCTAAGATTTGCGACACTTTTGCGAACAAGATTTTATCAAAGTGAAACTGGAATATGTAAATTCAAAATATTCAACAATGAGATTTAATCGCAAAACTGTTATTTAACTACGTATATACTACAATAATATACAAAATATATACACTCTTGTTATATTATCTGGCTACTTCCATGCTGATCCCAAAACGTGAAAGGTTGTAACCAAGTATCGCTGATATTTATCAGAGGATTATTTTATTGTAGCTCCGCCTGATGTAAAACGAGTGTGCGGTTCATGAACGGAAACAACTGTAAATAAATATCTACAGTTAGCAATCGCCTCCGCTATGCCGGCTTTGATGAGACGAATGCTTACCGTCCAGATTGACTGTGCATGCGACGGTCACTTCGCGTGTGTTAATTACACTTGGAAGTGGAGTACCCCAAGACGGTAAACGGGGCTAATAATCAATTCATCATCTGTCAGACGTGCACATGAATATTAGTTGTTGTCTCACATGCCTTGCCGCAACACAGTTAAAACTAGTGCGGAAGGTAAAGTTACAAAATTAATAAACTTAAGCCTAAATAATTGTGAAGTAAACACTGTTCCTTTCTATATTTACTTGTACTTATATATGTATACAATATTTTTTCTCTTTGTTAACTTATAACTCTGTACGTTTTGTGTATACATATATGTTTTATTATAGTATCTGTTGCATGATATATTTTAAGGTAGATATAAGGTTTTTTTTGTTTGTAGTTTTATTTATTTTATTTCAATTTGTAATTAGGCTAAGTTTTGGATTTATGAAATAAATTATTATTATTATTATTTTGAGTTTAACTACCAATCTATCATTTAAAAATAATTACGCTAAAATAAAATATCTCACGATGTAATAAGTAGATTTAATCTGTCAGAGAAATTGTAGGTACCTACTCGGATTACTAAGTCCAAGATCATGGTCTAAAGATTATGTAACGAGTCGTGCGTATGAATGTATGCATTATGAAATTGTTATTTCATTGGTAAGTGTTCGATATCGTTTAACAATAAAGGTGTTATTTGCTTGAATAAAGCTCGGTCTTGTCGTATTAAAGATATTGGGGTTTCGGAGTCTTTTAAAAACAATAATAAACTTTTATTGCAATTTATTTTGAAGTGTGTTTATATTACAAGAGGTTACAGGTCAATGTTTAATTTAATTCTTATGTTTTTTGAACTTTAACCGTTGGAATTATTATTGTTTTTACCAATAATGTGATACCATTTAAAAAGACGAACGATGGAGTCTCTAGCTGATATGACAACTGAGAGCCGGACAAAGGAGTATAAGTCGCCTACCCTCATATTGCGAAGGTGACCGGAGAAGAAATGGAAGCGCATGACGAAAGACAGGGGCGCCTAGAGTACTGGAATACCCTAAAGATTAACCTAGTTCAACCGTGGGCTGCGAAAAAGAGCTGATAATGCTGAGAATAACAAGAGAGGAAAATGTCATCAAGCCGGCATAGCGGGGACTATTAATGTTGCGTTAGCTCATAGACCGTGCTTCGATTCGATACGGCATATGACAACACTCCTTCCTTGAGTGCGGTCCATAAACGGCAACAACTGCTGTTAGAGATAAATTTCTACAGATAGCAGTCGCCTCCACCATGCCGGCTAGAGGAGACTAGATTGCACACCACTCTTGTAACACTTGGGTACTTCTAAACTGTTCCCGAAACGGGTGTTACATTCGAATATGAGGAGATATTTACAGAATTATAAAAGTAACTTCTTACATTCTTGGAAATTCCTATTTGTCATATTCTAACTGCAAATGTATATTAAAATGTAAATGAATTCTTGTCATAGTTGAACACATGCCTATATTCATTGGTCAATCTGTAGAACTCTGCCAATGTAAGATACAATTCTAAGAATACTAGTGATGTACTGTACATATATTAAATCGTAAATTTCCACTTTAATTTATAGAGATCTAGATTTATTTTAAATATTTCCTATATCTAAAGAGTCGTAGAATTCTCTTGATCAGTTTTGAATGCGGAAGAGATAAAGTTTAAAAACAGATTTTTATTATAAACACTAATTAATTTCAATGTTTATTCAAGTGTTTTTAAATAATAATACAATATTTATTAATTACCTATATTACAGATATTTAACAAAAATATTGAAAAAGTGTTAAATGAGCATTTTCAACTTTCAAAAGTAACAACACCCTTGAAGACTATGTCGCGTGTCGGGATCAGTTTGAAAGTAGCCAGGTAGGTGCACATTCGTCTCCCCAAGCCGGCATAGCGGAGATGACTGCTGCCTGTAGAAATTTCTTTGTAGTAACAGCTGTTTTGCACTTTTCAATCATAACACCCGTGAAGTCGAGAAGACCAAGCCGGCATGGCTGTCTGCTGAAATTTCTCTGCGAAAGCAGTTGCTTCCGTTTTAGCTTAACGTCAGGCGGAGTGTTATGACGTCATATGACCTAACATGATCTACTAAGACAATCTTAAAAACAAATTATTTTAATACTTTTTTTACGTTCACACATTTGCGACTCGAAATAACAATAATTATATCGTTAATTTTAATGGTGCATGTGACAGTTGCGATCACAACTATAGCCTAAACTTCTAGGAATTGTATGCGATTAAACTCTCATTCAGTTACGCAAATTTAACAAAATAACATTGAATTTTGAACACAATTGCTGTAAAGTTACGTTACATTTTCGTGTAAACGTGCAACATAATGAGTGGTATTGCAAATCTTCCCAGTCGGTCTATTGTTGGCGTTGAGTTGCAGACGATGCAAAACAAACAAGAATATATTAAATAAGATCTTCTAGTCGTTATAATTATAATATGATTGCCGTACAATTAACATTTGAAAATTGCCTAAGACAGTAAATCCATCGAGTTTTATTAGTAGGAAAATATTTCCAGAAAATTCATTTAATTATTACGTTTTAGTTATTTCATAGAACAGCCTGTTGTAGGGTGCGATCTATGAAAATAGAAGGGTAAACTTCTCTCGTTATACCTTCCAATTTATTCTCGAAATGCGACTAGGTCTCTTTACGGATGTGACACCAAAGAAACGTGATATCCCGGGATGGTAAACTGGGCTAATAAAAACCACTCATTATTTCATATTTTTTAAATTAAAATTTAAACTAAGTCGTGAATACAGAAGATTAATAAGTCAATAATACTAGAAATTTTAATAGTTAATTTTAAAGTTACTGAATTTCAAGTACGATTTCAATAAAAAAAGTTTTTCTGTAAGATACCTAGTTTCATTATTAAATTTGCCATGTGTGGTCGTGCCCACAAAAATAGATTACCGCTGCTAAAAAGCACAAATTGACCTCAATAAGATGATCTAGATTCCTATTTTAAAATATAAACAAGTGACAATCGCTGAAATTAAAACAGACAGCGATTCATAAAGAGCTTAATAGAAGTCATGGACGAAGAAACCTTAGGTGTTATTCAAGGATTTACGTATAATTTATGACTTTATACCAGGTAGAAGAAGATCAAACTGTTAGGTGACCTTATTTCATAAGAGTGGTATGCAGTCTGACGTTGGTTATAAGAAGGGTGGGTCAACCAAAACGATGCACATTCGTCTTCCCAAATCGGCATAGCGGAGGCGACTTGGGGATTTCTATCCATATCATCAATGAAAACACGAAATAAATTCCCATCTATAGATATAATTGACGATACCAATATTAAACTACAACGGAAAATAAAATGCATTCGCTAAATGCGAGTGCGTATTTACTGCTTTCACAATTTAATTCTGTTAAAATTTATTCGTGTAAACGTTACTAATTCTTAATTATTAAAGATTTTCTTTTGCATTTTTATTTATAGTATTTAATTTTCATTGTTTTGATCGACGTTTCAGTGAACATAAATAAAAATAGAATAGAAAATAAAATAGACAGTTTCTGTAATTAAAAAATAACAAAAACTGACATTAATATTTTAATTATTTAAAAAAAGATTTGTCAAAGGGTTCGATTTAATAGAATTATTAGAATTAATTTCACATGACAATTTTTGTTATTTATATTTAATTAAACGTTCTCAATAATTTAGTGATTATGTCATATCGGCGTGTCGAATCCAGATGCTCTGTGGCACGAGGCACTTGACCCAAAGTCGTTTGAACAAAAATAATCATCAATTAGTTTTATTGGCCACCAGTAGCGCCTTTCATAACGTAACATAGTAACAAATTATTGTTTTGTAACAGATACTGTTATTTTATTGATTTCCTTATTAATTATAAAGTAAACAATTGTTCAATAAAAAAGAGTGGTAGGCACTGATGATGGTTATTACTCCAATCTGCCATACTACCACTTTCGAATGTAACACCCTTTACCCGCAAGAGGAATGTGCACTGCCAATCTGGATGGCGAGATCTTCTTAAGGAGGTCAAGCCGACATAGTGGAGGCGATTGCTGCCTGTAGAAATTTATCTGTAGTAGCAGTTGTTTCCGTTCGTGGGCCGCATTCTAGTTTAACATCAGGTGGAATATTGTCGATTGTTACACTCGAAAGTGGTGGTACTACCCCAGGACGGCAGATAATTAATTAATTACCCGGATAATAATTACAATCAGTCTGTCTACTACTCTTAAAATAATAATAAAATTCAATAGTATAATTAATATAATTGTAATTTTAATAATAAAGAGATGCCTAATATTTTATTAAAAGTAGGTCGACAGTAAGTTATGTTAGGATATTTATTGAACATCTGTGCAAACTATTGAATTTTCATTATGCTCCGTCTCTAAGGTAAATATGAAATACACGAGATGTTATTCTTTAGAATTTTGTTTTTCTATTTCTACGAGAACTGTTAAAATTTAAAACTAAATATCTTATTTATCTAAACCATCACTAAATTGTAAAATTCCTAGGAACTTATAAAAGGTTGTTACAACAGATGTTTTCATATCTCGCAAACGTATCTGGCTATGTAAATAATAATTTGTATCAAAGATTTACACAGATAAAGTTAATTATGTTAAGTTCATGAATTGAATAATTAACTACGAGTATTCATTGAGAATGTTTTATTTAACTAAATTTATAAGGTAACTCTGTTCTGAGGTCAAATTTTTTTTATTGTAGCTCGGCATGTGACAACACTCCGCCTGATGTAAAGCTAGAGCGCGGTCCACGAATGGAAACAACTGCTACCCCAGAGAAATCTCTACGGGCAGCAGTAGTCTCCACTATGCCGGCTTGAGGAGACGAGCCTGTACCATCTAGATTGACAGTGCACACTGCTCTCGTTATACCTGGCTACTTTCAAACTATTCCCGAAACGCGACAAGGTCACTTCAACGGGTGTTACATTCTAAAGTGGTGGTACTACCCCAGGACGGCAGTATGCAGACCATTAACAGCGAAATATCTGCAGGTAGCACTCGCTTCTGCTATGTAGAGACGAATGTGTGCCGTCCAAATTGACAGTGCACATTCCTCTCGTTATACGCGACCGGGTAAAATTTCACGTAATTACTTTGTAAAGAGATGGTATTATCTAGGGACATCAAACTGTGCTAATAAATATAATTAAATTCAAAAGTTTTAAAACTAACAAAACAAATTTATTTTTCACCATATTTCATATAGTCCATTCATTCAATTGAACTACTTTTATTAAATCATTGTGAATAATAAAACAATTGATTCACAACGGCCATTTTATACCATTTGTTGGTTACGTAAAAGCAGTTGATCATTCCTGGTGATGATGTCAATTCTGCAATGAAGTCAAGCGGTGTGGTGTGAGATTGTCACATTTATTTATATTCGTACATTACAATTATGTAGGCGAAGGTTGAGTTTGTCACCAAATATCTCACATTAGACTCATAGAACAACTAATATTATTAACAATTAACGTTTTGTAAAGCCCCACTGACTTCTACCGTACAGTTGAAGGCGGGAACCACGCTTCTTTCGCTATACATTTTCATTGACAGTTTATCCCACTGCTGGGTTTACAGTTTGTACCATAATGAATACTAACAATCCTTGCTCTACGTTTGAGGTAGATTGCTGATTGACGCAACTGGTCTAACATTAAGTATACCCATTGGCACGGCATATGTCAAACAACCGGTGTTGAGTTTAAGCTGAATGCGGTTCTTGAATGAACTCTACTACTGCAATAGATAATTTTTTGCAGGCAATAGTCGCCTTAGCTATGTTGGCTTGAGAAGACGAATGAGCTCCATCCAGATTGACAGTGTCTTTTGTTATACCTGACTACTTCCATCTATCCCAGGACGGCACACTGAGATAATAACAATAATTTAATCAGTCTGTTTTTAAAATTATATAATTTAATAATAACAACTAAAAAATACGTAAATAGGCACAATTCTTTAAGTTAATAACCGCAGCTTATCAAACACTAAACCAATTAAACTATGACTTTTAAAAAGTATTTAGTTCACCTGGAACGGGCGTAGTTAATGTTGGCATCGTTAATTTTCTCTGAATAATTTGGGATATCGATAAAAGTTTATAGTTCTTCCTGTATGTTTGCGGGTCAGTAAATAAACCAGTTTACTTGGCGGTTATACACATACTAATTGGAGCGTGAATTAAAAATATTCTTCTAATACGTCCACATGTATACAAGTTCACAAACCGCCGATATTTCTATGTGATAGCGATTATTTCCGCTCATGGTCACATGGTGGTACTTAAATACTCGCCTACATACTCCATCAATGGCAAATATCTTATGGCTATTGTACAATAATTACACAATAGAATATATGGAAGATTTTTTTTATTGTCAAACAAAGTCACGCCTATTGAAATTTCAAAATGTCTACGTCATGTTTCCTGCAACATGAGGCGAGAGCCGCCGATGCTTTGCAAATACCACTCTGATCGCCGATGACAAATGAAAACAACACAAATAGCGCTGGAGTTCACGAGACGCGACGCATACGTAATGTCATGCAAATTATCACATAAAAAAACCGTTGAAAATGTTTACAAATATAGAACATTCTTCACATTCCAATGCCTATTTTAAGTGAAAACTAAAGCAACTTTTATGCTGACTAAGTGGTTTAGTACATACATAGATGTAGTAGATACATGTAATGAACTTTTTTAAAATAGATTGTTTTAAATAAACCGGTAGACCACCGACGATGAGAGGCGTGAGCATGCTCGTTACAATCACCATTATCTCGACTTCTAAGGTGAAACATGAAACAGTACATTCTGTATTTAATAGTATTAGGTGTTACTTTGCAGAAATCTATAACCAAAATTATTTTTCAAACACTACTTTGCAACTAATTTCCGCTAGTCAATGTTAGTGAGGATAGGACACAGTCACATCAACTGTCAATGTTAGAGCTTTCACCAACATGCAAATACCTCTCGACGCGCTTCGCCACTCCCCGTGCCATCCTCAGGAGACGTGTGGTCGTACCTACCCTCACTAACATTGGTTAGCAGAAATTACTTGCAAAGTAGTGTTTGGAAAATAATTTCAGTACCTTCTGTATTTTACTGCATATGACCGTACTCCGTTTGATGTTCAGCTAGAGTGCGATCATTGACCGGAAATAACTGCTACCACAGAGAATGTCTGCAGGCAGCAATCCGCCCCGCAATACCGGATTAGGGAGACGAATGTTCACCATCTATTGTGAAAACACACTCCTCTCGTTATATCCGACTATCTTCAAGATTATCTCGCAACGCAATTAGGTAATTTCACGGGGTACATTTGAAAGTAGTGGTACTACCCCAGGACGGCAGATTGGGCTGATAACCATCAATCAAAGTCATCATTACAAGGGTTAACATTCAATTAGAGATATCATGGTCACATATTCATGATCTATTTAGTATTTTAATTTACTATGGCAATAAAAGTAAGTGGTGCAGCCTTAACCTTTTTAGTGAAGATGCTAAATAAACTGCAACATGCTGTCCTGTCATTTTTATTGAGGTCATATTAGTATAAACTTTTAAACAAATGCTAAATTACGTATAAATATATGCAGGTTATAATAAATATTTCTTTTTTTATAATATTTTTATTGGTAAGCCTATGTAATAAAGAAACGGTTAATGTTAACGCTGCAAGTAAAGTATAAAAAAATTACCTTGCAAGCGAAGAGCGCATTTTGCCATGTAGCTTTTGTCTCGCTGAAGTAGTAACAGCTATGTCCTAGTCTGATGAATTGTGGAGGGCATACATAAGACATTTTAGTTGCATTTTTATGCCCTTCTACTCCTTTGCCTGAAAAAAATAATTAAGAAATTAAAACCACCACTTTCAAGTTTAACACGCCCGTGAAGTGACCTAGTCGTGGAGCGTGTACTGTCAAACTGCATAACAGCCTCCTTAAGCCGGCATAGAGGAGACTGTTGCAGACTGCAGACATTTTTCTAGCATCAGGCGAAGTGAGGTCACATATAAACTTCACTATAAAGATAACACATACATCTAACAGGAATTTATGCATTTTTATATGAAAATGGAAAATTAATTCTGTAAATTAACGTAAAAAACGCGTCGTAGTAATAAATAGAACTGAAACAAATGGAATGAAAAGAGATGCTATAAAATTTTAAGAGAAAAATACCAAAACGAATATTTAGCATTTAAAATAATTTTATTAGCCTATTAAATAACATAATAAAAGGTTTTTTGTAACAGGAATCGAATTCTATTCTTAATATTTATTGATATTTAAAAACAGAATTTAAGTTTTTAATTATGGCAGATTTATTTATTTAAAAAAAGATCGTAGGAGGAATTTGCAAACCTGTTTGGGATCAAACTGAATCGAAGGTCGTCTGCTAAAGATTATTATTATAAATTAAACATAACTTACACTGAGACCATAATACTATGAGAAATATAGCGAATGCCGCTAAGATTTTCCCCCGTCTTTCTAAAGCTTCCATTTTCACAAAGCCCTCTGATACAAAGAAAACTTTTAACACCTTTTCACTAAAATTCTTTAGAATGTCATTGTTTTTCGTTTACTGATTTCGTTTATCATTATACACACTTCATTTTGGTGTTCGTTTTGTTTGAACTGAAATCTGAAACAAGAAAATTATAATTAATATGACATATTAAACCATATCTTCTATTTTTAGTAATAGCTCACCAAGAGACCTTGATATTTAGCTAAATTGACATCCATTAGTAGGGACAACACACATTAATGTTTGCAGGCAGCGTTTGCCTCCGCTATGCTGGATTGAGAGACGAATGCCTAGTGTTATCTTAGGTAACATGTTTTAACTGAATAAAAAAAAAGTTACTAAGTATTGAGTTTATTTTGCGATGTTTTGCAGCCATCGTAGTCGCCGATCAGTTACTATGCAAAGGCGACGTGTTTCGTTTTTCTGATCACTAACCTCGTGTTTCTGATAGCATCGTGTAACTTCAGGGAGGGTGAGTGTAGCCTTAGGCATTACGACCTTAAGGCATCTCTATTTTCTAGAAAATGTAACAATAAAATCATGCCTTGCTTGTTATCTATCGCTGTTAGAACGTTAGGATCATGTTTACTACTTTCTAACTTAACCTAAATATGTACGAAGTCTTACTATTGTAAATTATTGTTATCATACAAATGTTGTCTTAGATTATAAGGTTTGCCGCCGAGAATAGGGTTTGATTATACACTGGGCTGGAATATTATCATTTGATGCTTAGAAATTACTAGGTTAACTTCGTTTGAGATTATATCATCTTAGTTTATGGTGGCCATACACGATCAAGTCCGCTGCAAAGGACAATGCCCATCACTGGGCCCACTTGATGTCATATTTTAAAATAAAATCTTATTTTTTCACTAATTCATTTCAATTATATCAACACATCGTTTACCAATCAATAGACAATGTTAGATTACATAAAAAAGAGATATCATCAATTAATAAAACATTTAATATAATAATAACCTTAATAATTGCATCAGAAAAAGTCTAATTACTCAATAACCCAGGTGAAAATTCAAACTGATTAATAATAAGGAATGTAGATTTATTTTTTTGAACTAAAAATCATCGACAAACTCGAGAAAAAAATTGTGGGCCCATTTCTCTTAGGCGAATGGGCATTCTCCTTTGATGGTATAATTGATTAGACATACTCGTACATCTATGAATACATTCATAATATATCAGATACAGGCGACCTTACCAGAGTCCTTGTTCGTATCTCCTACTCCTTCAAAGCTAATTCGACAGACTATTAGTATTTTCTATATAGGCATATAATGTAAAGGCATATGTAATGGATCTGGTGCCAGTTACATAAAAGTTTCGGGTTCGATTCTCAATCGAATCGTGTCATATGTGTGTATAGTGTATACTGTATACCCATAGTGCAGGATATCGTACTTTAGGGGTAAAACTTTGTATGTGTAATAATAAAGTATACTAATAATATATGCATATTTGTTTCCTCAAGCCGGCATAGCGGAGGCAACAACTGCCTGTAGAAATTTCTCTGTGGTAGCAATTGTTTCTGTTCATGGACCGCAGTTTACTTTAGCTTAACATCAGACGCAGCGCTGTCATATGCCGAGATAAAACAAAAAAAAAAGTATTTTAACAATGCGGTTCATGAGCAAATACGACTAAGTAAAAAGATAGAGACCATAGACGTGGGATCACAATCTATAACCCAACTTATGTCTTCACTGTGCCGGCTTGAAAAATTAGTAAAATGTGTAACAGCTATGTTAACAGAGCATACACCTTGTGAAACACAATATAATATCATTAAAAACAGATTAAAAATTATTGACGTAGAAAGTGAAACTAATCGCGTGTATGTAATAAAAACATTAGATTACGTGACTTGCTCTTCAAATTATTATAAAAATTATAAAGTCTACGAGTATATACGTGAGATGGTGGAATTTGAGAAGGCAATTTTGCTGGTTCACGTGTTCGTCTTTATTGCAGTCATAAATCATTGGAAGTCATTTATTACATTGCCCCTTATAGACTTTTGACCAGGGGGAATGTGATGTGGCCAATATTACAAGGAATGTAGGACTCTAATATTTACAATAAAATAGGGTAGACAGTTAGGCACACTGTAATATACCTTCATGTCAATTACTGCACGAAAGTCTCAGAATTTAATTAAAATTACTATTTTTTAAGGATACCGGCGCGGCGTGATCATCTAAGTGACTACGCCGTCTGATTATCACAGAAAAATACCTACAGACAGTTGTCGCCTTCGCTATGCCGGCTTAAGGAGACGAATGTACACAATTAATAGGACGCACACCTCTCGTCATCCTCGGCTACATCTAACTTGATCCTGAAACGCGGAGACGCTCATGGAGGTCACTTCATGGAAGTCGGCAGACCGTAATCACTCGTTATTATGTCGTCAAAACTATATTGTTTTTCTTAAAACTACGAACTTCAATATAATAAAATAATTTAATACATATTCTGAGTACTGTCTGTAAATTTAGATGCATATCTAAATCATTTTCAATTAAGTACTCGTATTTGCAACCGATATATGCTTAATGGAATGAACGTGCCGAGAGACACGGTTAATTCATTAGTTTCTCGGAATAGAGATATTTCAGTTCCGTATCTAAACTTGCTATTTATCATATAATATTATACATAGTTCATTTTAAATACTAATGCCATTGGTATAGTAATTAGATTAGAAATTGCTCAGAATGTGGAAGAGAAACTGTGTCCCAGTCCCATGATTTTCTGTCGATCGATGACAAAGTGGGGTGTCCGAATCGTAATCCCAAACACGCAAAACATTAAGCGAGAATAGTAGATAAATAAATCATTTCAATATCCATATCATAGCAAGAGTTAAAGCAATGTGCACGTAGATGTAACTTTTGACAGGCAACCGGTTGACGTGTGGTAATTGGGATTTTGAAGTGATTCAGAACCCCTCTGCATAGGCCAGTTTAACCCTAACGGACAGGAGCGGAGCTCGCGGAGGTTTGGAATATAAATAATTTAAAAAATGGAATTTTTAAAAAACAACATGTAGATTTTCACTGCCAAATTGTTTGTTACTGGACATTATTCGTTTTGAAATGGGTTAAGCTTTTTTCATGAGCGATGTATGGGGTTGCCTCTCTAGTTAAATATCTTCATTAAACTTACACTTTTTTTGTCAAAATAACCCACGAAATTATAACTCTTAGGTCGTATCGTAGGAATTGAAGATGAGTATTTGAGATTAGCTTAGCAACTTCTATAAAGGTATAGTCAAAAGAAAAATATTTATTGGTATATTTGTAAGTTGTGGGTAACAGCCAGTAGGTACCTATATAACAAAACAAAAACATTATTTTTAAAGAAATCTAATCTACTAACTAGTAGATAGATTGACGTCCATTAACAAAGCAACATGATACATAAAATTAACCGCATACCAAATGAACCATGATATCACATAAGGATGGTTTTACAAAAAGATTAGAACTCGATATCTCACTAACTAACATGAGAATCGTTCATATTACTAAATCACATAGACTTCAACACACGATACAATCCTCGGCAAGAGTATAGATCCTTCTGCATTCGAACATATAAAAATAATACATCGTACTATAATCGAATAGTACAATGACATCTCAATAAACAATAAAGAAATTGACATATTTAATGGAAATTACATAACCTATAAGAGGCATATCCAATCTCTCCTCGACCATGCATCATCATAGCTATTTATTAATATTATTAACACTGTAATCCTGTATAAATATAATTAAACTTTTGACATTGATTTAGTTCTGATCTGTGGTTTCAACTATTAATGTATTATTATGATTGTTACCTGTTGTATATACCTATTAATAAATAAATAAAAAGAATCTTCATAAGAAATAGTCACACGGGTAAATAACTATTACCTATATTTCCTTTCTTTCTCTCTATATGTGACTACATTCCGCTTGATATTAATTAAGCGAGAATGCGATCCAAGAGCGGAAACAATTGCTACTACATAGAAAGGTTTGCAGATAGCAGATCTCTATATTATGTAGGACTAGAGCAGGCAAGCGTGCACCATCCATTAACAGGGCACACTCCTCTAGTTATACCAAGCTAGTCCCGCGATTAGCTTATACGGGTGTTACTCATGAAAATGGTGCTACCCGAGGACTGCAGAGTGGGCTAATGACCAGCATCAGTCAGTCTATCTACCACTATATAATATAATATTTTGTTCTTGTACTGATTAAATGAAGCGACTGCTATCTTTTTTTTAAATTGTAGTTCGGCATGTCACAACTGCTGAAACAACTGCTACTACAGAGAAACCTACTACAGAGAAACCTACTACAGAGAAAGGCGAGTAGCAGTCGCCTCCACTATGCCGGCTTGAGGAGACGAGCATGTACCATCTATTGATAGTATTGATAGTGCACACTCCTCTCGCTATACCTTTCAAACTATTCCCGAAACGCGACAAGGTCACTTCAAGGGTGTTACATTCGAAAGTGGTGGTACTACCCCAGGACGGCAGACTGGGCTAATAACCATAATCACTAATCAGTCTGCCTACCACTCTTTATCTGCACAACTTTTTGTGTGGTAGGTAGCCACCGGACTGTGGTAGCAGTTGTTTCCGTTCATGGACCGCACTCTAACTCAACATGTGCGCATGGCGCAGTCTTGTCATAAAAAATCTATTAATAATAATTATTATTACAATTATGTAATATTTCATTATAAGAAAGGAATAACAAGTGTTTTTTCGTTTTTTTTTTCCATTAAAATATTCTTATAAATCGTTAGTTATAACTTGAGATGTGTTCATAACGGGTACCTTCGTACAGTCAAGTGGTTCTCAAGTGTCCTTCGAAGCTATTGCAATTCAAGTGCATTACGATGCGTTTATTCTTAGCACGTGTTGTTGTTATACTCTTTCTATAGATATAGGAATACCAGACTCAGATTATATGGATGGCTAAAAGGTACACGTCAAGCCGTCTTGTCTTTCAAGTGATATTGACTAGTCATGTTTCGGGATCAGCTTGGAAGAACATGTACTGTCAACCTGGATGGTACATTAATCAGGCCGGTATAGCGGAGGCGACTGTTACCTGCAAACATATATCTGTGGTAGCAGTTGTTTTTGCTCTTGGACACACTTTAGTTTATCATCAGATGGACCACCATTCACTCCCAATTACATCATATCTTAAAATACTATTAAGTTTAATTCACATTGATTGCAGATTAAGGGCAGAGATGTCTTTATTTTAAACTGCAGTACGCCTTGACCGAAATCAATCACGGTTACCAGTTTTATTTTTTCTTCAAACCTTTGTATTAATCCAGCCATTTATTTTTTTAACATGTGCCAGTATCGCCAATGAAATCATATTACAGAAAGAAAATTGTTTGTTAAATTTATTTTGAGGTTACGGCGTCGTTAAAATTGTATCGGTCTTGTGACCTTCCAGGGCTTAACCATGGTATTTTAATATAATTATAGTTTATTTTAGTTAACGTCGTAAATCGAGTTCCGATTGCCGTTAAATAAAGGTTTTTGTTTATACAATGAAGGGAATTTGTAAACCCACACACGGTTGTCTCCAGTCTTGTGCGATCCATCATCAAAATGATCAATTTCATAAAAAATCTGATATATTCTTTTTACCTATACATTAATGTATATTTAAGTTATATAACATTTTCTTAAAACCAATAGAATTTACCGTAAACGATCTTAAATTAATGACTTAAAAATTAATAAAAAGAAAAAGATATCTAAGAGTTGCAGACTGATGATGGTTATTTACCCAGTCTGCCGTCTTGGAGTATTACCACCACTTTCAAGTGTAACATACTCGTCTACTTAAGCCGGCATAGAGAAGACGACTGCTGTCTGCAGGATTTTTTCTATGGTATTGGTTGTTTCCGAAAAAAGTCGGAATAGAAGGTCGGTCGCGTAAAGCCTCACAGGCGTAGTGGCTTAGTTCTCAGAGTGTTCGTTCGCATAGTGGAGGCCGTGGGTTCGATCCTCACCTCAGCTTAGGTTTTTCTGGGCTGATTGTTTTTTTTGTTCAATTTTGATCATAATTTAAAAAATGACAAATTTAGACTTTAAAATTAATAAAAAAATAATCGATAATTACTTATAATAATAAAGAACTTCATATTACAAAGTTATTAAAGATAAATGTACATAATTACGTGTCGGAATCAAATTGTTATAAATGTGAACCCACCCACCCATAATCAAAGAATGATTTCATCGATATTAAACTAATATAAACATCACTAATTATTGTCATTAATATTACTGTATTGTGAAGGAAATGATTTCATCGATGTTAAGTTAATAAAAATCCTTAATTATCATTAATAGTGTTGTTAAGTACAGATTAGTTATCGATTCGATTTCGACCATAACGACTAACCTCGACTTTGAATGCGAATGATGTATTATAAAAAAAAATCTATATCATGTAGCTACATAATCTTATTATATTGTTGATAGTAGAGATAATTTACAGATAATATTTTTAATGTATTTTTGTGTATTTCATAATTAACTCAGTAATTGAAATTAAACACAGTCGTAGCAGCCATTGCCGTAGAACATAATTTAAAGTTGTCAACTTAAAAACTAACGTAAAAGTGTTGCCATAAAAAAACGTAACAGTCATGAAAATAAAAAATTTAATGAGGAATAAGACGAGTGTGCGCTTTTAATCGGGATGGTGCACATTGTTTTTCTCAAGCCGGCATGATAGAGGCGACTGCTGCCTGTAGAAATTTCTCTGTAGTAGCAGTTGTTTCCGTTTATAGACCGCACTCTAGCTTTACATCTAGCGAAATGTTGCCGTATTATGTCGAGCTACAATAAAAAAAAAACAATGAACGTATATCTTATTAAAGTGGATAGAGATATAATTTGTTTTAATTAATTTTTACACTCAAACTTCATCAGCCAGTTACATGTCGTACTACTATAAAAATAGTATTTGCTAGACCTATTACTTTTAAAATCGCCCGTGAAAGACCTAGTCGCGTTTCAGGATTAGTTTGGAAGTAGCCGGGTATAAAGGAAGTGAGTAGAGTAAATCAATCAAGTAAATCAATTTGAACGCTGCACATTTTTCTTAAGCCGGCATAGCGGAGGCGGTACTAGTGTATATTTGTGTGTGCTATCAGTTGATCACATTATACTATAGAAACAGTCAATTAATTTAATAATTTATAGAAGTTAAATAGTCATTAATTTTTAAAGCTTCAGAATGAATACTTTTTGACTAGCACGATTGATCTGTAGTGATATTTAAAAACATTGCGTTGAATGAAGATTGGGTTGGTACGTGATCGAGGAGTTCTACAGTTAGAATGCAAAATAGATCATCTAGACCACCTTAGTTGTGTTATGTTGGCAAGCAACTGAGTTCGAACTTCTGAAGTGTCATAAAAATATTCTATTGCAACATCTGGATTTTATATGTGTAAAACAAGGCGATGTAAAATCATACGTAAAGGTTTATGGGCACTACAGACCCGCGTATTTTAAAGTACCTACTGTGAGGGCTTTATTTTCTAATCAACACAAATATATGTATATGAATCCGTTTAATACTGTATTTACATAATTATGATACTAGAAGCAGGGCCCGATCTAGCTATTTTGCCGCTCCGGGCAAAGATTATTTTCGCCGCCCTTTACATACACAAAACCATATAAGTCATGAGCTAGTTATGTTGGGGGAAGGCTTGGTTGGAAGATAGGAATAAGTCAATTTTGCCGCTCTGGGCAAATGCCCGGCTTGCCCCCCCTTAGATCGGGCCCTGACTAGAAGTACAACCGTATTGCTTTTATTATCATATCACGTCTAGCACACTACGCCGGCGGCCATTAACAACCCTTAATATGACAGTTATAGTGATGTGCGGACGCAGTAGGGTTGTGCCCGCTACGATAATCGATTCTTCTTGAATTTATGTTCTAACACTACGAAGAACAGAAACAAATGCTACAACATATTTGCACGGAGGAATCGCCTCCACCGTGCCGGCTTTATTAGACTGTAGAGTATAGACACTATTAACAGAGTGGTGAGCAGACTGATAATGGTTATTAGCCTAGTCTGCGATCTGGGGTAGTACTACCACTTTCGAATGTAACACCGGTGAAGCTACCTTGTCGCCTTTCGAGTACAGTTTGGAAGTAGCCAGGTATAACGAGAGGAGTGTGCACTGTTAATCTGGATGGCGCACATTGGTCTACTCGAGATGGCATAGGGGAGGCGACTGCTGCCTGTAGGCAATAGGCTACAAACAGATCACAAGAAACTCGTCAGTATGATAGTTAATCGCACGTATAATAAATAAATGAATGAACTAGCCACTAAACTTTCAATAAAATAATAACCTTTACACTTGAACTAATAAAAGTTACATAAGAATATTACTCGGATAATAAGAGCGTACGGTCGGCAAAATAATTAAATACATAACGTACCAGTCAAATAATAGGCGCCAGTATCTATTAGACCAATCGAGTAACAAAATAATAACAAGCCACACTTGTATTTCAAATTGAAAATAAACGCGGAATTGGATGCGTGTGTGACCTTCACATGCGCGGCATAAAAAATAGTTTTGCAATTTTTAGCCTAAGATGTTTGAGAAAATATTATTTAATTATTTTTATTAGTACTTTAAGTATGCCTATAGGCACTATTAAAGAGTGGTAGGCAGACTGATGATGGTTATTTGTCCTGTCTGTCGTCCTGGGGCAGTACCACCACTTTCGAATGTAACACCCGTGAAGTGACCTTGTCGCGTTTCGGGGATAGTTTGAAAGTAGCCAGGTATAAGAGAGGAGTGTGCACTGTCAATCTAGATGGTACATGCTCGTCTCCTCAAGCCGGCATAGTGGAGGCGACTGCAGCCCGTAGAGATTTCTCTGTGGTAGCAGTTGTTTCCATTCATGGACCGCACTCTAGCTTTACATCAGGCGGAGTGTTGTCACATGTCGAGCTACAATAAAAAATAAAAAAAAAAGTATAATGTAAAATCAAGTGACATTATCGTTGTATTGAACAGTGAAAGCATGCAAAATTATTGAGATTAATCGTTTATTTAAAAACCAGCCGGTTTACTTATCGAAAGGTTAAAAATTCGTGACTTAATTTATTTCTCAATAAACATATTGTTGATAATTAATTATTAGCCATATTACTGACGAAGGTAATTTTATTAACATTGAGTTTTGATAACGGATGATGACCTTTAATAATCTTTTACATAACCTACATATAAAAATGAATGTTTTTTTGTTTACTCCGTATGCGTTCCGGAAAAAAATTTTGATTAATACTGTATAGAAAAAAATTGTGGAGATAAAACGCGACTAGTCGATGCCGATTTACGAATGCTATACTTGAAAGTGGTGGTACTATCGCGGGCTATCGTCAATCTGCCTTATTAAAATAAATGAAAATTCTTCGTGTTATTGAAATCGAAAATTATTGAACAAACGAGTGGTTATTTGAAATCTTGGTCTAGGTCACACAAAGGAAGTGGTTTTAGTAAACACTGCAAAATTAGTTAACGAAACCCCAATAAAACACAAAATAGCTCTGCAATACTCATGCATTAATATTTCCACATAAATTAATTAACTCGACACTGTATTTAGAGCAATGTTTTACCTAATGTTAGCGAATTTTAATGGAGATATGCAAATGGATCTCTATGGAACGGTCATAAAACTAATTAGTCGGGTTATAATATAACTCGTCTGGCGCCAAATGTAGCCTCGGCTTAATCCGTGAAGCCTGTTGTTTAGGCGGAAGACAAACGGCCTATATTTCATGAGAGCGGTCATGGTCTAACTATGTATATAATTATAGCATTGTTTAATTATTAGTTGTATACGAAACAAGTGATTGTTTTGGTGGTAAGGATTTCTTGTCAATCCAAAAAACGCGAGGTAAGATCAATCAGTAAATGTACCTATATACATTTAAAAAAGTTGCGACGACTTAGAAAAGACAATATATTTTTAATGACTTGAAATATATTGTTTTAATTACTGCATTTTATTATATTTAAAACTACATTTGTTAATAATAGTTTAATACAAAAATTTACAAAAATTAAAGTAGCCTAGGATCCTCTTTCAACACTAGACCCCTTTCTATAATCACAAAAACAAGGAATTTAGATAAAAAAAATATTATTCATAAAATTCTCGCTTCAATTATATATTATATTTTATTGAAATTTAATGCTAAACTGCAACTGATTTCATTCATAGTGGGAGTATTATCTGTCTTGACCGGAAATGAATATCTCAGCAAAAACGAATGGAACCGATCTGTTTACTGAATAATTTTACTGGAAAATTCTTGTCTTCTATTTGTACTTATTTTTATTGTAGCTCAACATATGGGCACGCCCGATGTAAAGCATCAAGGCATTAGTCGCCTCCGTTATGCTGGCTTGAGGAAAAGAATGTGCACCATCCAGATTGACAGTGCAGTGCTTTATTTTATTTAAACACAAAATAGCTTAAATAATGAAATATAATCAATCAGAAAATTACAATTTCTTTAATTAATAACAGAGTCTACTAAAGTCCTGAAGAGCGGGTATTTATCGAGAATCAAACATTCAATCCATAACAGCTATATTCCTTTAATCATTGCTTAATGTATATATAATATAAACATTTTCAATTCGAGATTGAATTGATTTCAAGAATAGACCACTAAACTTGCGCAAACCGTCGTGTGTGTGGGCATACAAGACTAGACCCTATATTTCTTCATTATTGAAATGCTTTAGTGTCGTTTTTACGATATCAGTGAAAGTTAAATTGTCTTTCCCATGTCTATCAATAGTAATGACACGAATATGTATTATGTTACAAGTATACATAAATAATTAACAATGTTTTTGTGTTTTAGCACTTTTTTTATAAATATCTTTCGTTTCTTTATACATTTTTAAATAATAAAAACAAACTTAAGGTTATCATTATTTACATAACGAAAATAAAGAACACAACCGTTGAAGGTTAGTTTTTTCTTCTTCTCTTTTATGGCATTATAACAATTTGCCATTGCCAAAGTAAATATTTGCATCTAGTTAATGTTATTGTGTATCACGGATCATTAATTCATTTATCACACTAAACAGTCTGGTCAAGTCTCAGTCAAGTCAAAAATAGCTTTAGTAAAATGGTAGAATTTTTACTGAAACTTCCTACGGAGTTTTGGAGGGAAAATAAAGACACACGTTCTCTTCTTTTGTATTCTTTGTCCGTACTCACGCACATTAACGGACACTTAATGGTTAATAATCCACCATTACTACACATTAACACTGGAAGAAACACAAGTTTAGGAAAATAATTCAAAACAGACAACCTGACGTCTTAAGATGGCCGCCAAATCTCTGAAAGCTAGGTAACCTTTGAAGATTTCGAATCAAAGAATTTAAAAAAAAATTTAGAACAGAAATAGTTACGTAATACGTATTCATTGATAAATATTTCTAATAGGCTGTTTATTTATTAATGAATAGATGATCTAGATTCCAGTGAAACGTAAATAGGACAATAAAATTATAAAACTTAATTGATAAACCAATTAAACCCAACCATGACCTACATCATTATATTTTTACTGCTTCAATAAAATTTGGGATGAATAGCAACTGAAAATGTATGTATAATGGAATGAATTTCAAGGTTGTTATCTTCCGTCTTGCACTTGTCAAATTGGTGCAATTAAGCGAATTAATTTAATAATAACATGTAATTTCATAAACATTCAGTTTGTCTAAACCGAATTTAGGTGTGCTTAATTTAAATTTAATTGTCAAAGCACTAACTAAAAACACCGAATTGCGGATACACGTAGTATCCAGAAATATAATTTAACATTTACTTTAATAAATATTATAACGTTCTATGTTGCAACCAACTCTCCTCTTAATACAGAATATTAAACACAATTGAGTATGTTTTAATATAGATATAAAAAGTGCACTAGGCAATCTTTTTTTTACCACTGTCTGCCTGATGCTAAGTTAAATGTGTGCAGTTGTCTTTATTATACCGACTCGAGAGGACGAATGTGCACTATCTAGGTTTGACAGTACACACTTCTCTCGTTCCACCCGTCTTCTTTCAAACTAATTCCGAAACGCGACGAGTCCGGTTTACGGGTGTTAAATTTGAAAGTGCAGACTGGGTTAATTAATAACCATCATACTGGGTTCGTTAAACCTGGCACTTTAAAGCGTCTGTCTACCCCAGGGACATAAGTAAAATAAGTAATAGGGTACGGTTTGATAAGTAAGCGTCTCGTCCTAATTGTGGAGTGTCGCCATAAGAAAAAAAAAAGAAAACAAATAAAATGGGAAGCTTATAACGATGGTTTTATAATATTATTTTAAACACATTTTTAAAACAAAAATACAGGTAACATTTAAATTTCAGCTCCATTTTAAATACGAATAGAGCTATTAAAATTCCGTATGCATGAAAGAATCGCTTTCAGTTAAGGGTCCTTTGAAAAAAAGAAACGAGTGAACCCACGACCTAAATACAAATTCTACGCACGGAAAACCACACCGCGGCGTATTTCATATTTTTTTCTACATTTTTTTTATAATTTAATTTTGTGAGTTAAAAATTCGTTGTTATAAATGTGTAAGCTAATTTCTTTTACCATTCGCGATTACCATACCATACCACAGAGCTATCCACCTTAAAGTCAAGACAGGAACGTAAATGCGCGTCATTCTTAACCTATTTCTATTGCATGAAACCGGCTTTCACGCTTTACGACACACATTGTATGCGTTTATATTATATTTATTTAAAAAAAAAACTTTATTGTCGAAATATGGTAATAGATGATTTTAATACCGAACAGAAAGATAGGAATGATAGCTAGGTAGACTAAAACGATAACCACAATGGCACTGAAACTAATTAAGGACTAAAAATTCAAACAATTACACACACACACACACTGCGACACACCTGTATGACTGCACTCCGTGCGGTCATGGAGGTATGCTACAGCTCCACCTGCATCTCGACCCGTTAATTAGTGCGTTACGTTAATGTAGCCAACACTTTAACGCGTTATTCTATTAACGTCAACGCATTAGCATTACACGTTACACGTTAAACAGTAAACTAGAGGAAAACCTTTAATATGGCCGTAGTTTTAAAGCCGTAATTTTTGTCGCGCAGCTTTTAACGCTAACGTAGGTTGAGCCGTAGCATAGTAATAATACTAGATTTACATTACTTATCTATTTAAATATAAATCGTCTATAATTTAACTTGTTTGGTATTCGAGAAGGTTACCACCAGAATCTGATGCAAGTAATGATATCATCTTATTGTAAGTCAACGTGCGACATGATGACTGCACCGTTCGTCCCACGCTATTACACAAACAAATACATAATAAATAATTAACTAAGTAAATTATTATATAAGACGAACCTTCCTAATTTTGTCGTATACTCTTGCAATGTCTTACGAAATCCTTGACCGTTTTAAAATATGAGTTTGTCAAAATCTGATATGTTTAATGAGTTATTTTATGTCATTCAAAAACATAAATTTTGTGTTTATATTCGTTTTTATATTTATTTATATTTATTTATATTTATATATAGTATTTACTTCTAGTAAGTTAGTGTGAAAATTTATTTATTTTATTGTTTTCTATTAATTTTTTAAATTATTGTCAAATTAACTTTGTTAATTATTTATTAATAGTTTATTGATGGTTGCTGAGACAAAATGGTAAATATTAATTATTCCATTGAGATATATACTAGAGGCGCAATAACGCTCCCAACGTGAGGCGAGTGAAGATCTGCCCACAGCCATAATTAAGCTTTCTGTCAGTTGGTATTTGACAGGACGTATATAAACTCATAATGGGCAAATATGTGGTGAAAACGTGCAATTCTCGAACCCAAATGCACAACAAAAAAAGCGGGATTACGTTTCACACGTAAATATATCCTTTCAACATCTATATTGTCCTTAAACAACAAAAAAACAAATAAAATTAGGGATATTTTTTACATTTAGTGTTGCTAGTAAAACATCGTTTCCCATAACCCGTATTATAATATTAAATTTATATAAATATAATATAATTAAAAAGAAATATTTTATTTTTAAGAAAGAATAATTTAGCAAAAAATGCATGCCTCTAGATATATTATAATCGACACTGAATAAAAATATCTAAAGAAAAAAAAATTAGCGTGGGGAAAATTTTTAACTATAGCGGCAACACTAAGATTGACATTGTCAAATGGTTTGAAACGGCCTACGGTTTTTTCATGTCAAATGTATGGGGTTTGCGCCTCTAGTTATATATCTCAATGAATTATTCACCAAAAGTCATGAAAACGTCGCATCCAAGCGGTTACTTTTCGAATCAGACACAAATCTCTTTTTTACACAAAATCTAAAAAATATATAATTAACTAGTTATTAATTAGGTCTTAACAAAAATAATCTGTTACCTTGTACTGTCCTAGAAAGGTAGGCCCTTATCAATATGAAACTGATAACAATATTAATATCTAATATCTAAATATTATATTCATAGAGGCCTTTTATCTGTCGTTTTTATGTAGAGCACAAATTGTCGAAATATGTGACTGAAATATATAATTATTCATGTACTTTTGTTTTCAGTTGTTTTCCTGCCATTATATTTACATAATATTAAAAGAAAGAATCTGCCCCGACTAGTCGTCCGGATTTACTTGTTGAGCACATGTTAGAAACACCACAGCAGGATTATCGGAGAGATATTTGAGAGTATACACTTCTTGGGCGTAATATTTTTTGTCATGGTCTGCTAAAGAAATAATTTACTTATTATGATAAAAATTAACTCGACTGCATTGCGCGTGATGTTCAACTAGTGTGCAGTCCATAAGCGGAGACAACTGCTACCATAAAAAAATATTTGCAGGTAGTAGTTCATTATACCGGCTTCACAAATATTTTTATTAAAAAATATAATGTGAATGAAGAGAATTATGGATGTGAGGGAAGCGAGGGAGTTACGTCAGGATCGTGGTAAGTGGCGTTTTGTTATCTCTGCCTATCCCTGTGGGGAAAAGGCGTGACAATTGTTATTGTTGTAATTATACAAATGTAGTTTTATTGAACAATTTGTGATATTAAAAATCACAAAAACCGTTTGTGCTCGTTTTCTTAGTTAAAAATTTATAAGATAAATAAATTAAATTCTTGTCGCTAATTTATCTCCTAATTGTTTTCCTCTATTATAAACGACATTTATCTTTGTAGGAAATGTAGTAATAATATGTAACGACGACCGATATGAGTTGTCAAATTATTTTGCTAATCTACATTACGTGCATTATGGTACACTAACATAGATCGCGCGATATCGCTAATGTATTTTAAAACATTCGCCCCCTGAAACTTAATTTCAAAAATAAAGCAATTATCTTAATTAAAATATTTTATGCGGCTTACTATTTTCTTTACTATTGCAAAGCTTTCGATAATAATTTAACAAAACGCGATATTTAATAAGCATAAAATAAAAATAAATAAATAAGTACTCGTGAGTGTCCTAACCTTAAATCTAAGAAAATAAACACAGGGCCCTTTAATAAGAGCAAATACAAAAAACGGGTTTATCAAAATGCCATATTTAAATTATGTAGATATCCAAAGAAATGCATACAAGATTTTGTGGTCATAGAATGTGGTCGCGTGACATCTTAATGAAGTCATTAGGGCATAGGGGTACTGTAATTGTAATCTAGAAAGTACGAGTGTCACGATCAATTGCTGTTAGATTGTAAACGATCTTTTCATTAAAACTTACATTTAAAAAATTAAGGATTGTATTTTTTTTAATAGATGACTTTTTTAATAGACCTTCGGACCGAAGTCATGAGTCTTACGTTTTATTTTCAAAGAAATGCTTAGTATGCCGGCATAGCGGAGGCGATTGTTTGCGTACATCAGACAAAGTGGTCACATACCAGACTACCAAGAATACAAAATGTAAACGTGGGTCATTGTGGAAAGGTTTTATAGTAACGGTATGTCTTTCTAGGCTACATTTGCTAGATTCGCGTGTGCACTTTAATGTTGACTAGTTAGCCGAGGGCGTTGCAATCTATTCCTGCTGTAACGCCCCTTCCGCGTTCCCAAGCTGAAGATGCACTTGCCCAAGTTTAAAGCACCGTTGTTTTTAAGACGTCTATTCGCTATTAACTGCAAATATTTCGATTGACAATTGGCACACTTATTAATTATAATATGTGCGGCGGTGGTGTAGCAGTAAAAGAAGGAAGCGGTACCAGCAATAAAAAAAAACTTCAATTTTAACAATATATTTTTTAAATTGTATTTATTACATGTTGGGGCACTAAAGAATCATTCTATCATCATATCTTTTGGTTATAGAGACCGTTAAAAAAATGGGAGTGGAGTGTGGTCAAATGACTACTATAAAAACTTTTTTTGACGGTTTGATTACAAGATTGGAGTATTTATTTAGTTTTATCAAATAATAATATTGTAAAAGAATTAAATAAAATTCAGAAAGTAAATTTAATGAGAATAAAACGTATATCGATCAAAAATCGATAACAATGTCGTAATTCAACCGAAATGCAGTTTTATTTTTAACTTACATCCTTCGACCGGTTGGACGGCAATGCACGGATATTTTCAATCAAATTAATTTCATCTCGTAATGCGATTGTATGTATAGGTAGGTACAATCACGTAATAAATCCACTACAACAGGCTGCTTAATTAATTTAAAAATCAAAATTACAGACTATATTATAAATATTGCACGTACGGCTTTCCATGTATATGTAATAAATAATAAATACACGTAGAAGATAACGTAGAGTCAATTGTTAGCACGTCTACAATGATGCCTCCACTATGCCGGTATGCAGGGTCCGGATTGAGAGGCCCGACTACTCTCGTTATTTCCAAGTAGATCCCGAAACGCGACTTCACTTCACGAGTATGTCCCTGGAGTGCCGCTTCTTTTAAATATTTTTATGTACAATAAGTACTCCGTTTTCTTCTCTCACGTTATCCTTACATCTTTATGATTAAAGTATGATAAAAATAGAATAGGAAAAATCTTTTATGATTCTATTTCTGAATCAGAAAGACGCAAATTATATTATAAATCTGATTTAATGAGGCACTGCCATATCTCTATTTAAATCTTAATATATTCTTCCTTATGAATACTCAGTGTTCAGTTATTTTCACCAAGTACTGTAACATATTTAAATGACAATCTGCAACCGTCACGACTTCCATGGAGAAAGTAACAGGACTGTAACTAACTTTTATCTGATGTTTCGTAAATTCAAAATCCTTGGTACAATTTCGCTTGACACGTTGAAATGAATTACGGTGCTTTTGTAAATCTTGTTTTTTTTTTTGTCGCTGAAAGCGTTAATTTTATTATTAAAGGAACTTACTCGTATGTTTAATGGGCGTTGACAGCTTTATCTTGTCACATGGGATTAAAAGTTAATTTCATTCGATTCTGAAGGAGATGAAATGTTTTTTGGTAATTGTGTAATTTTAAATTATTACTAATCATAAGAATTAAATAGAAAAAAATCAACGCGTACACACAAGAGGTGAGAGCACTCTGCTCTGACCCCAATGCTATACTGTCGTGGCTGGAAATTCTTCTATTCTATCTATCCATCGGCAGCTCTAGCAGAGCAACTTTACATCATATATTACTGTTATCCTCATGAAAGCTGGGCTGCCTAGTACCCATAACCGTCGGGCGTGCATGAAGAGAATTGTGGATGTGAAGGAAGCGATGGTGTTGTGTCAGGATCGTGGTAAGTGGCGTTGTCTCTGCCTATCCCTGTGGGAAAAAGGCGTGACAACTGTATTTGTATTGTATTGTTTTTTTTTCACCGCAATTAATACTTAACTCAATTAAAAGAATGTATTAATTTACATATTTAAAAAAAATATATATATGTAATATAAAAAAGGAAAAATTCATGACATTTTCGTTGGTTTGTTTTGTAATTTTCGTGTAAACGGTTGATGTGATATGTGGAGTAAACAAATCGAAATAGGAGAACGTGTATCTTTACTTATATTAAATTCATATAATTACAAACTTGACAATTATCTATGCATCTATTATATGCACATGCAGTTGCAATATGTACACTAACTTATACATATTTAGTTTCTAACTTATTACTACCGAGTTTCTTAGTTTCATTTCAATGTAACATTTGCTACTAAGGTTATATATATCTAATTTAAAAATAACATTCCTTGTAATTGCTGTAATTTTCTCGGACGTGTTAAATCGTTAATTGTGTCGTGTTATAAAGTTTTTTCTTCTGTTTATTAACAGCGTTCTTGTATCTAAGGTTATTTTTTCTATATGTAGACTTTAATGACAAATTTTAATATTTTTTATGTAACTGTTTTCTTAAATACAAATAGAATTATTATGCTGTCTTCTAAGACTAGAATTTTAGTATCTAGATTGGCAATAATGTTTCTCTGTGCACTGATTACCTATTATATTTGGTTAGTGTAATAAAAGCTTTTAAGTGGTTCTAATTAAGTATATTTTGTCTACAAATGGCGTTTAAGATCTTTTTAGAGTAATTTAGCCAATACTAAGTATTTAGATTTACAAAGAAACAAATAACTACCGTATTAACAGAAAAAAAAGAAACAGCAGTTTGCTATTCAATTTAAAATAATTAGTGAACCGGAATATTTGTTCTAACTGTACTTGAACAAGGAAGGAGTGTTACAGTTACATAGGGAATGCACCGTGCATCCTCTTCCAAGTGCAGAGAGTTGCATCATTCGTCTTAATAATGCATCTCATACATTACTCTTCGTAAGCTCCAAAGCACAAATCTAGGACGTACAAAATATAATTTAATCTCTATTTGAAGTGGATTTATAAATAAGTATTTATAAATAATAATGATCATTTAGGTTGATTTTAAATAGAATTAAAAAAAAGATAAATGTTTTGTTCAACTACCAAAATGTGATATAACAATTATCGGATTTGTTAGGTTTTGCGCAGATTGTTAGTATATGGCTGTCATGCGGTGGGTTTTTGAAACATTTTTATACCGTTCTAAATGTCTTTTAGCTCAATTTAATGTAAACTCACTCAATGTGTACTGAAGAGTTGCTTTATTGCAACATTACAATTACAAAAATTGCAATATTACTTGTTAATTATTAAATAAAAATAAAAATAATACGAAAAAATAACAAATAATAAACTAACTATGGGAGAGCCAGGAAAAGACTTACAGGATAAAGTAAATAACAAATTACATGTTAACAATTTAAGAATGGTTTATAACCATCAGAGAAACAAAATAAGTAATATTTCGATAGAGATATTTAGTTTCTTTTTCATACATACTTCTTAATTTCTTTATTAAGTTATTTTTTGCCGTTTATTTTTGTTTCTCGTTTCACATACTTATGTTAATATATTTTGTTGTATTAATAAATTATTACCTAATTAAAATTCTTCAAATACATATTCTAAAACAATTATAATTTAAAAGCAATAAAATATACAACAAATAAGGTGTGCCTCACCTCCCTGTTTCATTAAAACTATTCTTAGAATGACATGCCTTATGCGCTTTCAAATTTATTATTTTTTAATATTGAATCTTAAGTCGTTAGTAATAAGATCTACGTCAATTTTGATTTGTGCAGACTGTAAAAGATTAACACCGAGTCGTGATATGGAACAATTTACAATTATAATGTAAATTAAGCTAAGAATTCGTTATTAGAGTTAATTATGAAAGTTACTGGATTATCTTTTTTAGAAACCTAATGGAAAAATCGTGTTTTTTTTTGTTTGTTCTTTATATAAAACAACTTAGGTCTACTTTAAGGTTTTTCTTTTCAATATTTTCAATTGTATGCTGTCCGACTTTGCCCGATGAGCCCGGCTTTGCAGAAATTATATATTTTGTTTTTTTATAATTTTTTTATTGTTTAATTCTTTGTTTGCATATTGTGTGTGTTTTTAGATAAGCTTCAAAGGGTCTGAAATCGCCACGATAATAATAATAATAAAATTTGTGAACGTAAGCCCCAAAATAAAATGAAGATTTAAAAAAAAAACACAATTTCAGTGCTACGTGGTTGTAATAAATAAACATTTAAACTCAAGTCAAAATCAAAAAGTGGTAGGCAGACTGATGATGGCTATTAGCCAACTCTGCCGTCCTGGGGTAGTACCACCTCTTTCGAATGTAACGCCCGTAAAGTTTGGGAGCAGTTTGAAAGTAGCCAGATATAGCGAGAGGAGTGTGCACTGTCAATCTACATGGTGCGTACTCGTCTTCAAAGGCCGGCATTACGGAGGCGACTGCTGCCCGTAGAGATTTATCTGTAGTAGCAGTTGTTTCCGTTCATGGACCGCACTCTAGCTTTACATCAGGCAGAGTGTTGTCATATACCGAGCTACAAAAAAAAACTTTGTATATCGCATATTTATTGATTTTAATTTAATCTAGACGTTAAAAAGATCGTTACATTGTTTTTTTTTTGTGTTTATAAAAAAAAAGTATAATAATAGCTTTAGATAGCAAACAAGTGGTAGTTAAAAATCCTGTTTTAGAATTTAAATTGCCTAGTTAAAGGACTTTCGTAAAAAAGTTGGATTGTAGATAATAGGTGGCTATTGTTTTACATACACACAGGACCCGTGATAATAAGGCCGACTATCCACTGAGGCGTCGCGTCATAGACGCGTACAAATAAAAAAAAATAGGCACATAAAAATAAAGACTACACTTTGTGCGTTCTTTTTATAGTAGCTCATGTTTATAGTGTAGCCCACTACTGTTACTGCAGAGAAATGTCTGCCTCCGCTGTACCGGCTTGAGGAAACGAATGCGCATCTCCTGGATTGACAATGCACACTTCTCTGCCTGCCTGTAGAAATTTACCTGTAGTAGCAGTTGTTTCCGGTCATGGATCGCACTCTAGCTTTACATCAGACGGAGTGTTGTCATATACTGAGTTACTACAATAAAAGAAATACTAATGTGTTAGGATTTAGTTAGGACTTTGTATTAAGTATTAACAAAATAAAATTAAGAAAATAATAAGGGCCGAATTTCCACGAACCTTGCTTTTTGCTTCGCGTTTTTTATCTCATACACCTCCGATTGTTTGGACTGATAAATTCAACATTCTTTTGTGTTACCTGTAAAGAATAAAGACTTTTTTATATATATTATTGATATTTCGTTCACGTAATTGTAAAAAAAGTTAAATATGTGATTGTCATTGGAGACCTTAACCTGATAGAAAATATTGAGGGTATTTGACTTTGATATAAAAACTTAATAAAAAGGTAGAACGTATTTTAAATGTTTTTATTTGTAAGAGATCGTTTACACCGATAAGTTAGATAAAAAGGTAGCTAACTAATTTAGATGAAAGTATGGTACTCTATGAAAGTCAGCAGTCAGCAATTATTATGCAATATATTATGCTGCAAACTATATATTATATATATAATATATACTAATATATTTTGAAACAAGCACAAAACGTAAACAGGCTAGGTAAGCCAAGCTAATCCAGAAATGCGACGGGTGTTGTAACTAACGGTGATGGCACTATACCCCGGAAGCATAACTTACCACTCTTGTAACCTGGGGGTTTACTTATAAATCACTGAAAACAATAAGTGATTTGACGTTCAATTCTTTAAAAACCCTACCTTGCAATCGATTTGGCAGGAATTTCTTTGTTTGTCCCGAGTAATACAATACTTTCGTTTACGTCATCAGAGCCCACCAAACTTAATTAATGTAAAATGAAACTATCCAAGATCGCGGCACAGCTCTTACATTACATTTAGTTTGAATATATATTATATGATATTATATTATTTAAATGCAAGTCCGGTGTAAACGCGCCATAAGCTCACGACACGCACGTTTTCATTCAAATATAAAAGGATCTCGATTTTTTTAAATAATTGATATCAAGCTATTATTCAACAAAATAAACGTAAGTTTTTTTTACTAAAGTCGTTAACACGAAAAAACGTTACATAATTAATTTATTTTACAAAATTAAATGAGACCTATAAATTAAGACTAGATTAAGGTAATAAATTATAACCTAACACGTTTTATTATAATAAAGTATCTTTTTTTTCTAGTAGCACGATACGTGAAACCACTCCGCCTGTTGTTAGTTAGAGTATGGTCAATGAGCTAAACAACTGTTATCACAGAGGAATGTCTGTATGCTGTGGTCGCTTCCACTATGCCCGCTTGCACACATCTCTATACTAATAGTCAGGATAATAATATAACTTTTTTTAGATATTGAATAGGATGTATAGGTAAGGTTTTGTGTGTTTATTTCTTTTTTTTGTAATTGTAGCTCGGCATGTGACAACATTCCGCCTGATGTAAAGCTAGAGTGCGGTCCATGAATGAACCGCTACTATAGAGAAACCTGTCCGGGCAGCAGTCGCCTCCACTATGTCGGCTTGAGGAGACGAGCATGTACCATTTAGATTGACAGTGCACACCCCTCTCGCTATTTCTATTCTTAGAACTGTAGTTTTCACTCAGAACATTTTGTAAATAATCTTTCGCCAAAATGAAGATTTGGCTGGTACCAGAGAATAGTAGGTAATCTTGAATTGTAGGTCTTAAATTAATTTCCTAAACTTGTTTCTTTAAAGCTAATGTGTTATAATGGATTAATTAGTGTCCATGAACGTTCGCGGGGTGATTAAATATAATTAAATATAAGAGTGCTTTCATTTTCCCTCCAAAACTTCATTGGGTGTTTCAGGAAAGATTCTACCACTTTACTGAAGCTATTTTTGACTTGACTACATCTCGACTTCACTGTTTCGTGTGAGTAAATAAGGCGTGATTTGCAGTATTGACTTCATGCAGATATTTATAATATGTACAGTATATTCTGAAGTGCAAAACAAAAGTTTAAAATATTCCTATCGTTTCTACGATAAGGCCTGTGGTTTAAGACTAATCTAGGTCATTTGAAGAAAACCATCACTAATACCTTAGTCACGCTTTAGCATGTGCGATTGTCAAATGATTACTCATACAGTTTCCCTTAATGGAGTAATATCTATAATGTGACACACCTCAAGGCTCAAAAAAAATATGCTTTATTACACTTGACGGAACCCAGGCGGCAATACTCGATTTTTTTTATTGTATGACAACGGTCCGTTCAATGGCGGAAACAACTGCTACTACAGACAAATTTCTACAGGCAACAGTCACCTCCGCTATGCCGGCTTAAGGAGACGAACGTAGTGCACACCCCTCTCGTTATTCCTGGCGCTGTCCAAACTGTTCCCGAAACGCGACAAGGCACGGGCGTTACAGTCGAAATGAAACTATTATATAAGTTTTAAGTCTTTTAAGAGAGTTTAGGCCCAGGTGTGGGAAAGAGGAAATAGGTAATTGGGAATGTCTTTCGCTAGTTTAGTTTAGTGAAGCGATAGAAAAAGGACTAACAAATAAAGTTTGTTTGGGAACTAGTGTGCCGACCTAAAATTATTTATGTATGTAGATAGTAAAACTTAAACAGACAAAACTAATGAAACGTAGCATCTATGTAGATATTCACGAATGTTACCCAAAACTTTAAGGTTTGAAGTTTGATACATAATGTTTATTTCAAACCAAGTTGTTAATGCTTTGAATCACGTTCTATAGTTGATCTTGATTTTGTCTTATGTTTAATAAATCTATGAATACTATAATTTCTGTGAATTAGAAGGAATGTATAAATAAACACACCATGTTTACTATTGTATAATAACGCACGAATCGTTGCGGTAGGTCAGTTATTAACACTCATTGGTCTATGACATGGTACGGTTTGATTTAAAAAAAAACATTTATAGTGCTTAGAATCGAAGAGCATGTATAGGGAAGGTTATGAATTTGAGAGAGATGAAAGAAGTATGTGAGGATGGTTCTGTATCTACATATTAAAGGACAATGCCCATTTTTGGGCCCACTTAATACCTAATATCAAAGCAAAATTCTAAAATAATATCTTATTTTTTCAGTAATTTATTTTAATTATATTAAAATATCGTTTTTTAATCAATAGACAATGTTTAATTACATAAAAAACTGATATTAACAATTATTAAAGCATTTAAAATTAAAATAACCTTAAATATTGCATCAGAAAACATCTAATTACTCAATAACCCGGGTGAAAAAATTAAAACTGATTGTTAATAAGGAAGTAAATTTATTTTTCTACAATTTAACTAAAAATCATCTCACTCCAGAAAAAAATTGTGGGCCCATTTTTCTTAGGCGAATGGGCATTCTCCTTTATAAACAATTTCCAGTTTTGTAGTATTTATTTTGCATGCTTGGAAACTGAATGGAGATGACAGATAAAAAAGTAAACAAAACGATGTCGACATATTTTAACGTAAATAAACATTGAAAATAAAAAACCTTTTCAAAAAAAAAAAAGTTGAACCGACTTCAATAAACACTAAAAGCACTCAAAAGTGAAAAATAATTTTTAACAAGCGTATCTACACACAAAGTAATAAACATAAACACTAATAGGTGTTTATTATGTACAAATTAACTGTCTACATACCTGCCATATTTTTGGAGTAGGTGCCAAGCAAACGTTTATAGATATACTTGATATCTAGGAAGATATCCAAGTGTTCCTATCCTGTAATTTTGAATTGGTATAGCTTGGCACCTACTCCAAAAATGTGGTAGGTATGTAGACAATTAATTTGTATATAATAAACACCTATTAGTGTTTATGTTTATTACTTTGTGTGTAGATACGCTTGTTAAAAATTATTTTTCACTTTTGAGTGCTTTTAGTGTTTATTGAAGTCGGTTCAACTTTTTTTTTTGAAAAGGTTTTTTATTTTTCCATTTTTAGGGTTGTAAACCAAATCAGCAAAATCTCCCTAATAAACGTACAAATACTAATCGTAGTTCAATGAAATTAATCTAGCAAAAAAGAAACTCGTACAACCCCTTTCACCCCCTTTCAGATTAAATTTCGAGAAAAGCTGAAATACACGTTTCGTTATTTATGTTGTGTGTAGAGCAAATATACTAAAAATTAAGTAAATCTGACAAAAAAATTCAATCCATTTTATCCCGTTTCACCCCTTTCGGGGTGAAACGCAAGTTAATTGTTTATATTATATTATAGAGCATTATTTATTATGTATTTTGTCACTAAAAATATTGATTATTTTCACCCCGTTTCACCCCCTTCGGGGTTGAAACGCAAGTTTCATTATTAACGTGGTAAAGCAATCTGCTGTTTCGAGTAAGTCTGATTTAAAAAAATCATCTAACGAGGTAAACCGTTTCACCCCTTTAGGGGTTGAATTTCAAGAAATGCTGAAACCCGTGTTTCATTATTTATATTGTAAAGTATGTATGCCAAATTTCAAGTAATTCTGATTACAAAAAAATCAAACCCATTTTGCCCCATTTCACCCCTTAGGGGTTGAATTTCAAGAAATGCTGAAACATGTTTTCATTATTTATGTTGTAAAATTATGTATGCCAAATTTCAAGTAATTCTGACTTTAAAAAAATTCAACCCATTTTGCCCCATTTCACCCCCTTAGGGGTTGAATTTCAATAAATGCTGAAACACGTGTTTCATTATTTATTTTGTAAAGTATGTTTGCCAAATTTCAAGTAAATCGGAGCAAAAAAATTTTACAAACTGACTATTTTTTCCGTTTTACTAAAAAACTGCACACTGTGCATCTTAGAAAAATATATGGGACCACTATGGGATGCAGCTTAACACAGTACAATTTGAATCATTAAAATCGGTTCAGCCGTTTAGAAAAAATCGATGAACATACATAAAAAAAAAAACATACGCGACGAACATATAACCTCCTCCTTTTTGGAAGTCGGTTAATAAACTCGCCGGCTGTTAGTGGCTCACAAGCACTAATGTATTGTATTGGGAAAACAATATTTTATGATTTTGTGATAGACGCGCTACAAGTGATATTGATACCGATACTGTGTCAACGCATTATGTGCGTCAATAAATGAAATGTATCTGTCAGTTTCTGAAAAAAAAAGGAATAAATTTAAGGAATATTTATTGAAATTCACACTAGCAATTTACAGTATAATTATTTGCCCATTCGCCTAAGAGAAATGGGCCCACATTTTTTTCTCGATTTTTTTGTTGATTAGTTCATTTTATAAAAAAATAAATCTACATCCCTATGACCAATCAGTTTTTTTACCCGGGTTATTGAGTAATTAGAGTTTTTCTGACATTGATATATAAAACTAGATGTGCAATAACGCTCCCAATGTGACGCGAGAGAAAGATGGCCAAAGCCACGTTTAGGTTCTCCGTCAGTTAGACTTTGTGACTTGACGGCAAAATTGTCAAATCGTTTGAAGCGGCCTACGCTTTTCTTATGTCAGATGTATGAAGTTTACACCTCTAGTATAATATCTCTATGATTTCTGATGCAATAATTGAAGTTATTTTTATACTAAATGCTTTAATAATTACCTATATCTGTTTTTTATGCAATTCAAATAAATAAATGAAAAAATAAGGTATTATTTTAGAATATTGTTTTGTTAGCGAACTATTAGGTATCAAGTGGGCTCAAAAATTGACATTGTCATTTCAGCCTAAAATAGATATTACACTTATCCAATTAATTCTCATACGAATGACATCAGTCTGATCAAAGGGACTAAAACATTTAGTCACAAAAATGACAAGTAAACGCTAATCAGATGGTCCAATAAACTACTTGACCTTACAAAAATAAAATACGCATAAATTCCCTTGAAATGTGTAAAAATGTGTTTATTTAAAATTAAACATACACTTAAATCTATTTAAAATGTAATATAAATACTTACTTAAAGTTAGATTATTGAAGGGTTTTGACGTGTTAAGGTTATTTAAGGTAGTGTTTATCTATTTATAGTTTTAAAGAGTGGTAAGCAGACTCACCTTTTTTTACGTGGGGAGTAATACATCCATTTTCTAATGTAACACCCGTTAAGTGGTCTAGTCTCGTTCAGAGATTAGTTTGGAAGCAGGTGGGTATAACGAGAGAAGTGTCACTCTCAACCGGTGTACATTCTCTTTGAGCTGCCGTAACCGAAGCGACTCCTGCTTTTTTTTTTGTGTTGTAGCCGTTTTCCCCGCTCATGGACCGCGTTCCTAACATCAGGTGGAGTATCAGTATGTCAGGCAATTGTTTGCTTTAACACTTAAATTGAGGAAAAAAGTAAGTAATGGTTATAAATTAGAGCCTAGTCCATTTAACCGAGGAAATTGGTAAGGTATTCAGAACTCGATGTATTTAAAGACCTATAAGAGGAAAGGAAGTTATAAAGATCACAGACTAAACACTATAAGGCGCGACTGTCGTTAGCGAATAACTTCAAAGCTAGAGAATAACCCAGTACGAGTTTGTCATCTTTACGTAGCTCATTGATGATGGTTATTAGCCCAGTCTGCCGTCCTAGGGAAGTACCACCATTTTCAAGAAGTGATCAGATATAACTAAAGGAGTCATACTTAGACGATTATTGCATGCAGAAGTTTCTTTGTGATAACAAAATACGACCCACCTCTAGCTTAACATCAGGGCTCATCAGGTGAAGTGTTAACTACTATTATTTTAAACTAAAAAGTACACATTTGAGTCAAAATGGTAACTTAATTGTATAACAAACTCAACAAAAAGCTCTAATAAAATATATAACGAGAGAAGTCGTGTCTATGTAAGGTGCACATTTGTCTTGTCCAGCCGGCATAGTTAAGGTGATTGCTACATGTAGACATAACACTTACGCAATTGATAAAACATATAAATAAAATTTATGATTAATGGCTACCCAAAATGTGCTACAGACCAATAATCATTATCATAGATAAACGACAACCAAGGTTAGGTTAAACAGTCCAATATTACAAAAGCAATAGGTATTTATAAAATAGAGCAAATAAATGCAACTGTGTAAATATGACATTTTATAATTTATTGTGAATATTTGGGTATTAATTCGCGGCCAATGCCACGGCCATGATAAAAAAATCAACTACTATTTACTCACACTCATGTGTCTACCAGGGTAGATAGAGTAATGAAGAGCTACGAAGCATGCTCTCTCACATACATTATTCTTCTCACGTGACTATGTTGTTTATTGGTGCTCTTTACTGAACCAGTTAACCGATCTTAAATTCTTCTTCTGACACTGCAATGCACGATGATTCATTATAGAAGCTTTTTTATAACAACACTTCGTCTGATGTTGAACTAAAGTACGGGAACAACTGTTACCACAAGCAGTCACCTCCGCTACACTGGCTGAGGAAATGAATGTGAACCATCCATATTGACAGTGCACACTCCTCTCATTATATCTGGCTACTTCCAAACTGTTCCTGAAACGCGACATAGTCACTTCAAATCGAAAGTGGTGGTCCTACCCCAAGACTGGACGAATAACCATCATCAATCTGCCTATCACTCTTTAATAGGCCTATAGGCACTGAGCGACCAAAGTACATATAACATTGGTACTGGTGGGAATTTAGCGAGATTCGAACACGGGACTCATTGATCACGAGATCACGCGTCTTACCGCTAGACCACGGCCGCTTTCATTTAATGTGTACTTATCTTAAATGTGAACTCTATTACAATTCCTTTAGTGGCACGTCAGAGAAATAATGAGACCTGTATAATAATCAGAAAGTTGTAATAATTGCAAATTAGTTCCACTTGACCTGCATCTAGAAAATTCTTATTCAAAAAACATTAATTACAGAATGAAACAGGTACAAGAACTAAGAAACATGAAATAGGTACTATCAGCAAAGCTAACACTGCATCACTTTAGAAAATATTCGCTGAAGTCCACAGGAGCATGAAACACGCCCATCTTTATTTTTTTAGCTTATCGATGTGAATTTTGTTGTGAAAAAAGCCGATTTCCATTAGTCGAGATGTGCTTGTTGACCAACATAGTCCTTAAGGTGGTTCAGCTAATCTATTACTGATTGTACCTACATAGTAAGCGATATATGATGTCACTATGCAATACAATTGAACTTGAATGTAAAACTTGATCAAGTGACCTATAAAATACATAATCACACGCCTTTAATCATCATAAATATTTATAAACTATAGTAGATAATTTACAAGATTAATAATAGAATTTAAAGGTTAGCAGACTGGTGACGATTATTACGTCAGTCAGCCATCCTGGGGTACCACCACTTTCAATTGTAACACCCGTAAAGTAGTCGGATAACAGAGGAATATGACCTGTCAATGGGCGGTGCAGTTGGTCAGCTCGTGAATCGAAATTCTAGCTTTACGAGTTTGGCGCATCGTCATGGCGAGTTATTAGTATTTTTTTTATAAGTACATGTAAGTTCATGAAATATTGAACAAGGCAGCGTCTAATTGTATCCATCACTACTTACGATTTTGAGGTCTAAAGCGGATACCGCACTTGAGAGGTACGAAGCGGCGCGGCGCGTCTATATATTCTGAGGGACCCAACTGGCCTCACGACTCTCAAGTGCGGTTACTGTCATATAAATCAATAGAAACAATATTTGGCGGTTCCCAAGTGCGGTTTCGGCCTAAGTACCAATATACATGCATATGTGGTCTGACCTTATAATTTAAGGATAATGGAGACATATAGCAAGTTGGGCAGACACATCGAAAGCATGTGATTCATCATGTTATTTCACCCTACTATAGATAGATATGCAAATCCGCAATCGTAAATTACAATGCCGTGTCTGTTTAGTAACTACGTGACTTACTTTCCCAAAATGCACCTGTACTAGTCTGATGTCACCAACCTTGTGCACCTCCCTGTGCAATTAAGAGTATAACCATTTTCGTTTCAAGGTCTATTTTGCAATATAACAATGGTTACTTTTCATAATGCAGTGAAAATAATTTTAAGAAATCCTTAGTTTGATAATATCGTTTTATAGGAACTCGATTGTGATCATACTCCGTCTGGTGTTAAGTTAAAGTGTGATCTATCACAACAACTGCTATCACAAAGAAATATGTGCTCTTCAATGGGACGACGAGTAATAGCTCCGCGACCACGATGGCTGGCAAAGTTTTCACAACGTCGCGTCGTCGCGGCGTGTAATTTATTTATTTATTTAATAAACAATATTTAATAAAATAAACGCGTTATTACGCCGCATAAAACCTTCTATTCAATTAAATTAAATTTATTTAATTTAGAAGAAAAAATAAAGACCGTGAAATTAAATGGAATTGAGATTATTATTAAACTATAGTAAAAATTTAACAGAGAAAAATTATAAAAATTATTACCGATAAAAGTTTTGATTTCTAGATTATTTGTATATTCGCCATCAAAAAAGATTTCCCATTGTAAAAATCTTATCTTTAATGATAAATACTAAATTATATTACAGAGCAAACTTAGTAATAAAGTTAATATTTATTTTGGTAGAGTAAGTAATCATTTCATAAGAAAATTGTATGAATCGTGAATAATATTTTATATTGAAACATCTAACATCATACCTAACTTTAAATTATAGTCGTGATTATATTGTAGAATTATATTATATGTATAGATTTTGCCAAAATATCGTAAAACATGATAATTAAATTTAAACGTTCATTGACCGCTATTATCTTAATTCTTACTTTAACACTAGATCAAAAGAAGCAGTCGTTATTGAAACCTTCATTTTAGATGTTAAATTAAAACTAGACAATGTCCTCATAAATATATTTTCGTATTCTTTTGATGTTTTACATACACACATCTAGAATATCATTAAGTCGTTTATAATTAAAATTATTATTAGCGTTTACAATTAAATTTATGTACATGGCTTTTATTTATATTTTTAAGCAAGTTGATCTTTATCAACACTTTTCGAATGTAACACCCGTGAAATGGCCTTGATACGTTTCGGGCTCAGTTTGCAAGTAGCCAAGTATAACGAAAAGAGTCTTCTGAGGCCGGCATAGCGGAGGCGACTGCTGTTTGTAGAAATTTATCTATAGTATCAGTTGCTGTCATACGCCGAGCTACAAAAAAAACCACAACACGTAAGTGCAGGGTGGTATACTTTCCTGCGGTTTATTAATTGACATAATGTATGACAAAGAAAGATTGCAAAATTATATAAATTAAAACACTAGAAATTGTTCACGAAATAATTATTTGTTATCCATACGGAATCCTAGTTCCTCACCTAATTTTAATTGCCCATTAAAGAGGGTTATAAAAGACTAAATTGCTACTCTTTCAATAAAGAATAAATTGTCATTGATATTACGAGTAGTAAATTAGTATGTTTGTGTGTGTGTTAGTGATATAAATAAATATATGCATGAATATCAGGTTTAATTTCACGCATATTATAGTTCATTTGCCAGACAATTTTACTGTAATGATACCGCTATTAATTTGTATCGTATTAAAACATATATTTTGTTCATTTATTTTATTTTCTAAGGAATTTGGATTGAAATATTATATTATTCGTTTTATTTACTTTTATTTCATACATATAAGAGATAAACGGTACTTGATCATATTATATTTAATGGAAAATATTTACAGACATAAATGAAAAACAGTTTTTAAACAAAACATTTTACTTAGAAACGGCTGTATTTTGTGATTATTTACGCTGAAGTCTGTGTCGAAATTCATGACTAAAACGAAATTATCACCGAGCTAAACCTTGAATTTGTTATCAGGTTGTTTTATAAAGACTTTACTACATATTAAGGTATTTAGATTTGTATGTTCCTGTACTTATCCCGGATTAACTATAAATCCCAGAGAATGACTTTATTCTTAATGGTTAAAATAAAGAAATTTTAATAAATCTGATTTATATATTATTCCAGGGTCTTCTTAACCTTCTTTCTCTAGCTTCTTTACCAAGTACATTCACACAGAAACATATTTTCATCACCTCTATTCCCTTTATCTAACTATTTTTTTTTTCATTTTGTACCCTTTTCCTGTAATTAGTTTGTTTAAGTTTAAATGTCGAAAAAGAATTGCATCTTCCCAAAGAATTATACCGTAATGAAAGGATACTTAGAGTGCCAATGTTTCAATGAACTAAAAGGTTTAAATAAAATGAGCTTAAAAGCTTTAAGTGGATTATTATTGTGTCTGGAAGTTCCGGTGTGAAGCTCGGACTGTCAAGCTGTCCAACACAGCTTTCGCTTGTCACTAAAGCTAATACTATAATGATTTAAACGATATTCAATGTTAAATTCTTTAAGGAATACTTTTCCCCAAAATTTTTTATACGCGAAATGAAAATGAAATTAGCAAAATCCTATTTCTTTTTACAAACCTATATATTTTTTAATCATTATACGACTTCTGAGCCATAGTCAGTCAAGCGAAGGTCCCGGATTCGATTTTCGGTTGAAACGATAACTTATTTGTAATATTTTATCAATATTTATAAATATGATACTATCATGACGGACAGACATAATAAAAATGGATAAACTGGAATAACAAGCAATACAGGATTATTTGTAATTTGACCGCGAAAAAGACTTTCAAATAAGGCCGTGTTATCACAAGAGTTTTTCTAGATTGCGTAACAATCTACGTCTTCACGAGCGGCGCGGCAGCATTTTTATCTTTTCTTCAGGGTCGTAAAAATTATTCATGAAAACACGATCTTAGGGATACTGGATATTTAAGCTAGTCATATATTTCAATGTAAAACTCCCCATCCCGTTATCACAAGTAACATGATATTCCTTTGATGTTTTATTGCAACAGGAAACAATAGGATGAAAGTCGTGAATGCACGCCTGTTCCGAAGGCTTTATACTATAGTAGATTTTCTGTTTGTCAGTGTTCAAATGTTATTTATTAGACATGATCTAATCTTTATTATTATATGTATTATTTTAAAATATTTACGGCTGTTCTGTGTGCGTATACGAGTATTTCAGTATTAAAGAACTCGAAGAGAAGAGATTCTTCAGGATTCATGTCGGTTTCGCCGCGCCTCTAAAGTGCGGTTTCGGCCTAATCCGCCCTTTGGTCCGTGTCGTGCTGTCATCATATTTAATTAATTTATTAACATTATTTTTATCAGAAATATTTTTTATCTAATTTATGAAAATATTAAATACAATTTATAAACAAAGAAATGTTAAAAATTTTCATAGATATTTACAAAGATTTTTAATAAATCATATTTTCGGTGTACAAACTAATATTGAGACGCCTCGGTGGGACGATGGCCTAAAGATTGTAAATTTCAATGACCATAAACTTGTATTTGAATTCATGTTTTGCTACCATGATTATATTGTCCTTAATAGAGTTTAATGACTTTTTCGTACCTAAATCATTGTTGCTAAGTGCTTACTGATTAAAGAAGTACTTTTATAGGTGTGGTTGAACCTACGGAAGGACATTTTTTTATATGTATATATAATATGACTCATAAGACTAACTGTTTTATAGTAAGAAACGTGGGTAAGCCGTAAGATACATTTGTACCGGACTTTTACCACACTGCTTGCAATATGCGTCTCTTTCGACTGTTGCTTGCAATATACCGAACCACTATTTTAGAATAGTAGATATTCAAAAATTATTCTTAGGAATTAGTTTTGGGTTTAAAAAAGGTAAGTTGTTTAGAGTAAGTAAAAAAAGGGCATGTCAAAGTATACATAGTTTCAGCTTATCTCTTTAATGCGTAGACACTTGAAGGTGAGTGAGATACGGCAGTCATGGGAAGATTCGTGACAACGGGTAAACAGATTTATGACGTCACTAATGGATTATTTAGCTACATATATTGTTACGTTTACATTAGTGTGCTTACTTGAAATGAAATGAAATTAAAATGTTTATTAGTCTGGGAACTGGGCATTGACTTAGCATATATTTGCTCATAGATAGATTCTACTTAGCTTCGGAGACGTGGGTGACGAGAAGAAGACCACAATAAACTCTTCAATTATTGTTTGTGTAAAATAATTTAATATATATATTAAAAAAACGTTTTTTATGCGGACAACCGCAGCTTACAAATACTGCATTTAAAATTAAACTTTAGAATTGTACTGAAACTATCTACTGGTTGTTTGGTTACAGGTGCGGTGCTTTGCGTTTATCCGCTGCGCTTATTCGACTTAACTTGTACAATAGTACACAATGTAACAATTTAATTTACTTGTAACTTATCACGACAAATTACTCGTCATAATAACTTAAATTTTATTACGTTGTATTGTGCTTTGTTTGCGGTTCTCCATACGAATTTAGGTTTATGTCACTACTACATGTGGTCGACCTCTATTGAATAAAGATTCTCTGATTCTCACATACGCTGTTGTTTCAATTTTAGTTCATGGTCCGGTTTTTCTTAGCCTAGAATGCGGTCTATGAGTGGCGACAACTATGCTGGCTTGATGAGGCTTTCAGGTTGATAGACACACTCTTCTCGTAATGAGTATCTAATCTCGAATCAAAAGATAGCGATACCCCGCCAGTCAGACTACCATTTTTTTTTACATATCAATATATCCATATTTAGATATAAAAATATGCTATCTATATCAACTTTTTCGAAACATTTATTTAGATATTTGACAATACATATAAAAACTGCTTCGTACGTCAAGTGCTTTATCAATGACTCGTAATTTTATACACACAATATTCATTCTGACAACCTAACTTACTCTTTTACAAATCTTATCTTATGTCGATAAAAAACTACGTTAGTCTAATTACTCCCGCCCCTAAACATTTTTATTTATTTTCGAACACACAATTGAAACCTAATTTAGGGTCCCAGTGTGAAAAACTAAAAGAAACATGTTTTGGGGCGAATTTGGGAATTGATTACGTACACATAGGGTTGAAATTTTTGAGTATCTGATAAGCACAAGTTCCTATTACTAATTAGTGTGATTTTTCAGTGCGTACATATTCAGTACGTGGAGAGATGTTTACTTTGTTCTGACAGATTGACTCCTTGACATTATTATGTATGAACAATCACCTACATATTTCTGAGAAATATGTATAGTTTCAGACACGTTTTCTTATAAGAATACACCGTTTGTTTCAGGTCTTTGCTTTTAAGTCAAATTTATGAGACTTTATTCCATAATAAAGTTTTTCTTAGTATTCAGGTTTATTTATTAAAAATATAATATCATGTTAGAATACAGGCTGTTGTACTCGCTTGCGCTAACAGAAAATGTGTCTCAATTTCATCGCTTCACGGAGACGAATAGAGTACGTTCTTGCGTTGTTTAGAGTTTTAGACCATGATAAAAGTGTACCGAGGGGACGTACAGAAGACGGCCATATACGCTTGAAGTTTTAGGTGGAAGGATAAAACATATTTAAAGTCATATCTATTATTTGTTTTATACAATATACATTGTTAACAACAATATACGAAGTCATGCGGGATTCCAATCCCCACCATTCATTTAATACATTTACCGACTCGGTACTTTGTCCTTACAAACATACACCATTCATACAAATATTGGAAACGGAAAAGAACTAAACATTTCATTATACAGATGTCAACCTAATTGATTTACACAGATCCTGATTTATTAATACATTGTGACGAGGCGATGCACCGGCATTGTAAAGAAATTGCCGTTGACAATATTTATTGTGTACGACAACAATTATGTCCAAGCGGCAATTAATTTTGGACACAGAAATACGTATACGCGATTTTAAGGTCAGGTCACATGCGCGTGTCATGTTTGACGCACGTATGCAATGGAGGTATGAAACGGACTAATACGTATATGTAAACGTTTTCGTAATGTTAAAAAAACATATTTTTTTATGCTTAATAGGAAAGCGTTTGACCACACCCTACCTGGTGTTAAGCAGTGATGTGGTCTAAGGTGGAGCACGCCTGCATGAGGTACCTGTTCACCTTCGATTTGAAGAGACTCATGTTGTACGTGTCGGGAAACACAGACACCGACACAGACGCTCATTGCCGTGCGGTGCGGTGCGGTTCCAATTCCTCATTCAATGTGACAGAAATAATTATATTCGTTAACACGAGTTTGATTTATCTTAGATCTATAATCTAATAGTCATCATCTTCTATCAAATTAAATGTAGTGTTGTCATTTTATAATTTATTTAGTTGACAAACGAGCTTAATGCCATCTGTTATCTTGGTGAGGGTTCGTGTAATCGAGTGAATCGGAGCACGCGCACGTCTTCATTCATTTTCGTGATATATTATGAATGAATAGAATGAGTAAAGAAATTCATTGTTGTAAGTTTTTCTTTAACTTGGAGCTTATCTGTATAAGTAACGTACTCTTTGCTTTGTTACCTACGTTTTAATAAATGCAAAATACAATGTAAATAATAGCTCGTATTTATGGTTTTGTTCTATTGGTATTAAGTGACCAAACTTATATTGATACCGGCCGAGATATGGGAAAGTTCGAACACGGGTTTTCTCAAATCAGCATTTAATATTAGTGCAATTTTTAATTTATTTATTAATTTTTGGCATTATACCGAAATGCTGGTGTTTTTTTCTGTAATATAATTTTTCACTCATATGCTTAATTTTGTTTAAACATTAGAAAAGTGTTGCTATTTTAAAAGGGACTATAAAAAACGAATGTTGCAGTTTTAACACCAAATGATGCAACTTATTAGGAGTGCAATAAAAATGTACTTAACATTACCGGCGAAGAGATTAACACTCTTTCAAGTATGGAAGTTACGAAATAATATTTATTCCGATATTAGTTGGGATAGATTGGGAAAGTACTTTTCATAAATATCACTTTTTTAGTAGTCCGACGGTAGCCAGAGTATGCGTGGTTAGGCAGACGTGGTGGTTACGTCTAGGGTTGTCAGATGTGTTGAGAAAAAAAACCTGACAAAGTTATAACTCAATAACCTCAAAAAATAGTAAAACTACATATTATTAAACCCTAGACTTACACCTGGCCGTGAAAACTTGACCACTTAAGACTTGAGGAGCTTTTTTAGTCCTCGATACTGTCTATACGATTATACTAAACCGGCATAGCGAGGGGAGGTATACGTGGCAAGATTGTATAAGAATTGCAGTAAGATTAAAGGCGTGACTATATGGTAGGTAGCAACCAACTAACAATGTTTTTAGAAATGTAAAACGTTAACATAAAACATAAAATATTATAAAAAACTTGTAATGTTCTTAATAATATTACACACAATGCCTCGATTAGGACATCCTAGTAAGTACATACTATATACTTACCGGGACAGGCGTCACACCTAGACTCGAAAGATTACTTTTTTATTAATATCCTATTTCATTAATAATAAATGTTCGTATATTTGTAAATAAATGTTTGTTTCGATCAGAAATCGAACCTGGGACCTTCGCGTAACTGTCTCGCGTGCTAGCCATACCTCCACAAGTCAATTGGAAATTTATTTTGGGATTATTTGTAATCTAAGTTCATACAAGTCGAATACAACACGTTTTTGTTTCTTGCTACTCCCACAAACGGAATTGATTAATTGGAAATTTTAAAACAAGCAAACGACTCGAAATTAGTAAAATATATGTTTAAATTACGCGTCACCATTCAACATTTGTCCAATTAATTTCACAGTCTTGTAATAAACAATTGAAGGGACTTGTCACTTGAGAAATTAAATAATTTATGAGCAGCCATTAAATAAGAGATTTTTATTAATTAATTTTGACTTATTTGGGTTTCTATGCGTAATAGTGACCCCTATAAAGTGGTGTGAAGGTTTTAGTCATTTATAATTTAAATATATTAAATAGATTTGTTATGGACATAAATTTTTTGGTCTAATTGGAAATGATGTCATTGTTAATATTTTAAGTAACTTTACATTTTAGGAAAGCCTCGGAAACTGCGTGTGAAAGAATAGCACCGCGTCTCTCAAAAACATATTCATTTACAATGACAATAAAAGCAAATTAGAATAAATGTATAAAATTATGCAATATTAAAAAAGCTATGTAATTTTAGAGCCTTTTGTGTATATTTTATCACATGCACCTGATGACCTGATTAGTGAGTACACTAACTAGGTGCTCAGTTAAGATTTGTCTACGTAAAAATACGGTTATCTAGGTCTACTAGTAAAAAACAAACACTCATCACTATAGATAAAATCACGCATAATATCCAAAAGATTGCATATCTTATCACAATTAAAACTAATAAAATATAATTACCCAAGAATTTGTAATTTGTTAAATAAAAGAAACTTCGACAATTTTCGATTAAATAAAAGAGAGTCACCGTACGATAACATGTGCATAGAAACACGTTGAAATAACCTGCCATTATCAGCTATAATATGCGGTTTATTTACCTTTTTATCAATGCCGCCCGGCGAATTTCAGCAGCCGTAGAATTCTAAATTACTACGTAAATTGCAGCACTAGATCAACACAAGTTATTGTAGATCGCGGTGAGAGTCTCTAACAGAGTATTCAGTATCGATTTCATTCAACAATCATGCAATTTCTTTTAGCATAAGTTCATACGCGGAGTGCGTGCACCCAGACCGAGCGGATTTCGCGTACTGGGCTAGCCGATTCAGCGTTGTAGCGCGGCGTGGAAAGTGAGCTATGCCGGCTGCTTACGCATGTTCTATTTAATTTTTTCACATGATATAAGAATGAAGTCACCAGTTTTATAACATAAGAAAAATTTGGCCCTGAAAAATGTTTCAGTACATGGTGAATATTTCATGGTTACAAGGGTTTGTTGCATTTTTATATTATTGCTTTAAAACGATCGATCATATTAAAATTTTTAAATTGGAAAATTAAAATTTATTGTTACAATAACATTTTTTCACAATAACATGATCATAACCTAAAGCTTGAATATTTCGGTACATTGTAAATGAAAAGAATGTACTAATGTAGACATCACGCACAAACGTAAGGGTTAAGATTACTATAGTACTCGCATTCTTAGACAATAATAATCTTGCTTGTATTATCATTAATATGTATCGTTTATAATTAGGTTTTTTAATATTTAATTTTATTCTCAACGGATAAGCTTTTGAAATAAAAAAAAAGTTTAAGTTTTATTATTTAATTGTATTTTTAATAACATTAAGGGGCGCGTGACAGCAGATTTTAGCCAGCGTATAAAATAATTACTTTTTTAATAACCTTATTTTCATTAGGTACATTGTTGGTAGCAAATTGAACTGAAAACATTTCTCTCTTCCTTTCAGTCGATCTCCTCTACCCAACGATTGAATCTCCTCTATCAGGTGTAGCCTATATTCACCATAAACACATAAACTTCATTTTCTTTTCGAACTCTGTGATAGCCATTGTTTTCGCTCATGGCCCGCACTCTAGCTTAGCTGCTGTAAATAAAAAACCCTAATTCAACAATTTATTGATTATAAGGTGACCTTAGTATGGAATTCTTGAATCAAAAGGTCGCTTTCTTAGAATATTACAAGAGCGGCCGGGTGTAGCCCGCTAAATTCTTACTGATACCAATGTAACTATGTTATATGTATTTTGGTCGCTAAAACATATCGAGCTTACCAAGCTTTTTTCTTATTAGTTTCTTTTACTAGTGATATCTCCTGATTTCGACGCTTTAAACCTACAATCATTGTAACAAAAAAATAATAATACAACATATATTTGGGACGACATGGAACCTATTTGGTGTAACTTGATAATAAGCGTAATTTGATATCAATAAATAGGGAATTTTACGATTTTAATACTGTAACAGTTAAGCAGTTAGTTTTTAGTTGTTATATAAATACTCAAAAGTAGGATACCCTGTGCTCAGGACAAGAATAACACAAACCTATTTTTGTTTTCTTTATAATATGGTCCGACCAGCATGTATAAAGAGTGTAATGTATGTGGTTGAGCGAAAGTGGTATCTAGAGAAGAAGTTGCTGGCGTTCCATAGTTTCTGCCCACCCAAGTGTGTAAACTAAGTAGTAATAGTATGAATATTTATATACTCGTATCGAATCCGGGAATCGCATCCTGGACCTAACTGTAGTGCGCTAACCACTGCGCCACAGAAGCCCTATTATAAGAAGCTATTTATAACTAGCTGTCATCCGCAACTTTGTATGCATTTAACGATTCCGTTCCATATTAATGGTACCTTGATTTTCACTCAAAAAAGTCACGATCTTCCTGTCTCCTGGCTGTCTATAGCAAAAATGATTAAAAAAGCTGAAAATTTGTCTCTACGCTATTCATCAAGTTTCGTTCAGTTGTTTGAGCTTGATTAGGGGACAAATAAATTCATATTTACAATATTTTTTGTAGTATTATATTGCAGTATATTTTAAAAGTATAGACATTATTTTCGCGGATATGTATGATAAAGTGCATGTGATTCAAGTATAGGGTAAACAGAACATTTGGAGAAACTTGAACAAGCAAATAAACATTTTACACGTATACTCTGCTATGTATTTTTTTACATGTATACTTTACATTGTTGTTGAATAAAACAAAAAAAGTCAACTTTTGGTTGTTTTTTAAGCAAATAATCCTATAGCCGCATCGAACGAGTTTTTCGACGAAACCATCTTTTGTAGGTTTTATTTGAAGACCAAAAACGTTGATGCCAAACCAGTCGTGGAATAATTTGCCTAAATTTTTATTAGTTCTTCATTTGACTAAATCTAATACAGATTTTTTTATAGTATTCCGCATGTGAGCACACCCCGTCTGCTGTAAAGCTAGACGTGTGAGCTACGAGCGGAAACAACTGCAATCACAGCGAAATGTCGATAGGCATCAGTCGACCGATGGTGGTTTGAGGTGCACTACAAATCCTCAGAGTGTTGTTTATTTTTTATTTTTTTTGGCACGACATGTGATCTCGACTGGTCTGATGGTAAACGCAGTGGAGGTCCATGAGCATTGACGACTAGAGAACCGCTCGCACGGTGGCTCCAGTCGCCACCACTATGCCGGCCTGAGAAGGTGCTTTTTCACGCTCCGCTTGAAGGATCCAAGGTGAAAGGATTGGGAGAATACATGGGAGGGCAAAGCATTCCACTTGTCAATTGTGCGACACAAAAAGAACGCGCCGTTTTGTTCGGCGACCAATTCGGTCGACATAGTGTGAATGCTTCCCCCTCCCAGTGCGGGTATTACGGGTGTGGAAGGATGAGACAGGTATTAGATTAAAGAGCTCTTCGGAGCATTCTATTTAATTTTCATCATGATTTATTAATTTACGAGTAAAATGGCAGAAATCAATAAAAAAGTTATATATATAACCGATAAGTGTCTTAAAGTTATAAACAAACTTCCATGATAATATGCAATTTATCATTTATGTAAATTTATTTTCGTATATTCAAGGTTTTTGTTTGATCTCTACATGTCAATCAGATGTCTCGGAATCTCCGACTGTGTGCGAGATCTCAATTAATACTGGATCCAATGTTTGATGTAGTTTTTTTTAGAAATCTTTATCAATTTTCTTTATAGTGCAAGAAATATATAAGAATACTTTAGGATAATTTTTTATTATATATATGTATAATAAAAAACATAAAATTAACTATTATTAAATTAAACAGAACTTGACTTGAATAAAAATAATTGATCCAATATATTGACCAAAATAAAATAAAATATATAGGTATAAATAAATACATAATAATAACCTACCATTTTTTTACACAACACCACATTAACTTTTTTTCTTTCTGCTCATCACATTTTCATACTTATATTTTTATACTAGATAGACTGTGACCAGACTGCTCCTGTATGTAATGTTAAGCTAAAGTGCGGTCTGCAATTGCACGTATGTGCACCGTCCAGTCTCTAAAGACGATTAGGTCACATTTTTTTTCATATAAGTAGTGTATTTACAAAATGTAAGTACGACATAACATTTACCTAGATTTCATTACTTCACTGACCGAGTTTACATGAGATAAGAGTATGTATCATAGTTTCATGAGGCATAATTATGTTAGGTTAGTTATGAATTTTCATAGAAATTTAAATTAGCTCTACTAACTTAAAAATAATTTATAACTTCAAGATGCAAAATATTTTAATAATACTTCATAATTTATTACCGGTCGCAAAACGAAAAGAAATGTAATTTGTAGCGCCTTCTATTAGAATTATTTGAAACTATTAATATTATTATTAGTCTGCATTTTAATAATGTCTATGTAGTTACGCTACTCAATCATAGATGGCGATACAAACTTAAAATTAATGTAAACACGGTTAGATAATTGTAGATAATGGAATTAAATATCACAGTTACACTTAAACGTCTAAAATAATATTTATTATTAAATTAAATAATTGTAAATGATTTTACATTTTAGAGCTTTTCCTAATTTCCAGAAATACAATCAATATTTTAATATTATTTCTCCAATTTTATATAATTCATCCAAAATAATATGTAAGGATAGGTGGTTCATATTAGCACCCAAGGCTTTCGATCTAACTAAGGTATACTTAGAGGTCGTTCGTTGACCCAAAATCATGTGGGCGGAAGGGCTACGAGATTCCTGAGCCACTGCTGAGCAAATAGACTACAATGTTAAAATGCAGGCTATTGTTGGTTACACCTTTGCTTACAAGAATAAATTGATTACAAAAATGCTAGTCTAGAGATAAATCCCATGTTCGAATCTCAGTCAAAACAAATACTTAATGGTAGGTACATGATATCCTGCCTGTATGAAAAAAAAAATAACATAAGATGATGGAGGAGGATTTTAATATATTTTTACTTATAATATAATTTGTTTCTTTGAATTGATTTTTTATTTACGAGCTACCAAGGTTGAGGTTTTTAGGCTTTGGACTAACGTAGGTAACGCGGCTAAGCTATTTTATATTTAAAAGGTTCTTTGAGGAAGAATGAGGAACCCTAAGCGCGTGATATTAATTTTACATATACGAAAATGCGCAAAACAGCTAAACTTATTATGATATAACAATAGTAACACTTCATAAAAATCAGTAACACATTTTTATTACCACAGACTGGAGCATTTTGTTAATAACGTGTTAATACTAGAATCATACTTAAATAAACAAAAACATTTTGCATGAGTTCATAGTCTGCTTATAGCAAAGATATCGTCATTCGAAACCGAGCGATATATTAGAATGGTGTAGGCATATAAATTAACTGTTGGAAAAACAATAAGTTTAAAACTAGGTGGGTGGGCATCACGTCACGTGTATTGTACCTATATCGATAGCTAGGTTTTTTGTTTATTTATTTCTGGATGGTTTATTTTGTGATTATCCCGAATATAATATTTGTTGTAAAATTTGTCGATGTTAAATTGGAGTGTAGTCTGTGTGTGAGCTTAGACAATTGCTGTCACAGAAAAAAAGTTGAAGGCAGCAGTTGCTTCTGCTATGCCTATTTGAAGAGACGTAGGTCGTACTCCTCTCGTTAGCCATCTTCCTGGGGAATGTTTTGGGGAGTCACGGTTCACCCTAGTTGAAAAAGAGGCCGCGACCTTCCTCAATAAACAAAGATTTCTCAATTTCCATTAGTTATTGAACTATTGTTTAATTATAAACTTGAGTTTCCTTCCGCTTTGTGGTAGTTAAAACCCTTTTGAAGTCAGATTTCTCTTTGATAGACTATCATAGTCGTATGCATAGACGAAAGTTAATTCAAGTGAATGATAGGGGTTCCTTAGATTACAAGAAACTGTACTATGGTCCGCTTGGATGTCTCCGCTTTGATCTCCGGTCCAGACATTTTTCAATTTGAAATACTCAAGTTTGTTATAATAAAATACATATTTATATTGACTAGGAATTTATTTGTTATGTTAATAAAGTTGGCTAGACGTCATTTCTTCACCAGTATGTAATCGAAGGGCATCTGCAACTCAGAAATTTTTCTTTAAAATTCAAACTTTGCTTTAGATTTTTTTAAATGATAATTTATTATAATAGACCTATCTAGATCCTAGAACTGATAGATTTATCTAACGACCGACATTTTGAGAGGTTGCAAGCCCACTTCTCCAGCCACGCGCCTGGTCACGGTCACAGGTTAGACATCGCATCAAATCCATAATTAATAGATCTTTCATAATCCTTAAACAATATTTTGTTTAATTTATCCTTTTAAGAATTCCACTTTTCTTTGTGACTAAGAGAAATAAGTTATTTAAACATTTGATATTGCAATAAAGCAGACAGTTAAAAAAACTGAATTTTCAGACTAAAAGTTATTATGACGGGACCGAGGTGTTGATTTATTAACGACGAGAGAGCGTCAAAAAATAAAATGAAAATTGAATTACTTAACTGCAGGATTAAATGTAGAGCTTATATCTAATCCTATTTCAGTTCTGTGTTAAAGTTCTTTGTTCATAGAAGTGTTCTGTATGATAAAGTAAAGATATAATACGAGTAGTACTAGCAAAGTTGCATAAAATTTTTTTTTTTTAGTAATTTTTAGCGTATTAAAAATGCTGAATTTGTTATTATTAAATTATGATAAACAGAACAGAAAAAAAAATAATACGAACACAGCAGCCCGAGTTTCTGTTAAATTTTCATCTCAATTTACGATGAATTGTAGCGTTCGTGATCTAGTCGCGTTTCAGATAACATTTCTCTGTCATGGACCGCATTCCAACTGACTCTTGGTAAAAAGAGCTCATGCCGAACTACAAAAAAATAATTGTGTACGGAACCTTTGAGAATTAGACATAGTTTTTGTTGAGTTGCAGCGCGGGCGTTATTCGCTACGGATGAAAAAAATACAACGACTCGCTTTTATAGAGACCACTCACTGATAATGAAGATTTATACAGCCTCTTTGCTAAAATCGAAGGTGTAATTATTTCTGGAAACAATTTTTTGTATTGGAATTACATTTGAAATTAGATGTTTTTACTGTTTAAACACTTTAAACATGCGTAATCCATTTCACATGAAAGTCATAAAATTCTAGAGACACATAAATGTATGAGATAGTGGTAGGGCCATAATACATAAATAAAAATTAAAACATTTATTTTAGGCCTACAATTTGGATTTAGAAAGGTTTCAAGAGAAATACTACTGGAAATTCGGTTCGTTATTTCTTGGGGGAGTTTTAGAAAAATCAAATTACAACTAAAAATAATTAGCTTAATTACCTATTAAAACTTTTAAAATGTTTCAGTTTAGAAGTGGCCAGGATAACGAGAGGTGTGTACACTGTCAACTAGATGGTGCATATTCGTCTCACGAGGAGACTGCTGCCATCAGAAATTTACCTATGGTAGCAGCTGTTTTTGTTCATGCAGCTCACTGTAGCACAAAGGGGAGTGCTGTCACGTGGCAAGCTACTAAATAAAAACTTTAAAATTATGTTTAAATATGCAATGTTTTCAAACGTTTCGGATGTACGAAGGAGACACCTGTGGATGTTTGCGCTAATTTGTTTACATGACGTTAACATATTTGGATACACAGTGACTATTGACATTATTTGTTTTACTAAAAAAATATTTATACACATTTTAAACAATCTACTTTAAAAGTCAAATGCATTTGTGAATATTCATTGTTATAATATGCGAGTATGTTTCCTTTCAGCAAATTCCTATGCGGTGATGGGAAAGCTTCAAGTGATGGACCTGTCTCTAGCTTTATATCAGACGGAGTGTTATCATAATATACCGAGCTATTGTACAATAAAAAAACAGCTGTTATCAGAGACTAAGGGCCTAAGTTAAAGGTACATTCTTCTTCTTCTTTTGTTAAATGGCCTCGGACGTCATTCTGCCAATATCGAGTAGTAAATTTCTTTCTTGATGCTTTTGCATCAAATTGCAATGATGTTTTACAATTTGACGCTTTCTTGAAGTATTTGGCGGCAATTCACCCGGTCACGTCACAATATGAGCGTTTTCATGGCGTGGCATAACCACAAAAAAAACCGATTCCGTTGCCTCATATAGAGTGAATTTTAATATGTCCACAATTACTCACATACGCAGCATAAAATTACGCAAAATAACACCAATTTTGCACAATAATAACCACTAAACTAATTAAGGGAGGAAGGGGACAAAAAACACCTCAACCTTCCCGAGCAAAAGTGCGCCAAACACTCCCAAAAGTACATTGTAAATTGTCACGGAATTTGACATTTCATTGTCACCCAAATGATAGCGCAACATCAAATCACATTTTGTATTCGATTCGATCACGTGACAACCTTCTTTGGCTTCTGACTAAGGGGCAAATATTTATTGTTAAGAGATACTTCGGTTTCCCGGAGACCACAGTCACCTTCGATGTAAGCTTCAGTGGAGAGTGGTCAAATCATACAGGGTGTATCGGGCAACGTGTAAAAAATTTCAAGAGATGACTCAGTAATTGATTCTGAGCAGAAATTAATTTACAAAATAAATACTTTTTTTTTATCCAAATGTCCACCTTTTCCTTGTAGAAACATACATACGAGTAATTTGCTACAAACACGTGTAATCGTTGTGTCGTCGGGCGGTGCATCAAACGAATGACCTTGCCTTTGATCAACGCCGACAACCTATGCCGCCTCGCCTTTGTGCTCGCGCCGACAAGTCGTGTGCCGACCCACCTGCAACGGCTATTCTGTTAGTTGCCGAATGGCCGCGTAACTATGTACACGTGCGCGTATTCGTAAGAAATAACACTAAACGCGACAATGTCACTTTCGAACATTGAACTTTGTGATCGTTCTCTTGTGTGGAGAAAGTGGTGGAAATTTAAGTGCTACCTTACGTTTGTGGAGAGAACGGTATCCTACACGATTCCGTACGACACGTATTAAGAATTGTTCAAAATCTTGTGTGGAGGTTATTACGTGCGCGCAAGACCTACACCCGTATAAGCTCGCATTACATTTTGCGAGTGGCCATCTCGCTCCCCAGACTTAACGTCCTGTGATATTTAATTATGGGGAGACATAAAGCGGCGCGTGTATTCTGACAGAGACGGTGAGGTCAACGACCGCGGTGAACTTCGTAGGCGGATTGAAAGTATCACTGTGTTTAGCGCGAATTTTGACCACCTGTTATGAGTACCATAGACATTTTCCGAAGATATTTCTGTTTTTTGTAAGTAAACTACCTAATCATTGTGTTAATAAGTCAATTATACTAAAACACTTTTGTTCTACTACTTTCTCAATAAATTATTTTTTATGACCGCTGTACTTTCGTAGTTTCGTAGCGCTCGATGTCCACGTCGGCCGGTCCATTTATAGACATTTTGTTTTTGTCATAATACCATACACGAGAACTTTTATTTAGTAAATTTATTTTTTGAGGGGTGTTCACCCCTCACTTAATATTTACCTTAATTTTTTTACACGATGCCTGATACACCCTGTATATTTCTATGAAATAAAATAAAACGAAGTCATGTTAATATTAGAGGCTCCATAATGATATCCAAAGTATGCCGCAAGCAAGTCTGCACGGTCAATGTAACGGGAACTACTGCACACCCAGTGGATTACTTCACGTCCGTGGAAGTGGAGGGAACATTGAAATATGTTTACGTTTTATTGAAAGATTAAAGAAAAAAAAACTGACACTTTGACGCGTATTATGACGCGATTTAATTTATTTATTTATCTTAGACTATGAAGAAATTCCAACAAATGAATGGCGATATTATTAAATTGGGTCCAGCAAAAATTTTATGAGATTGGAACATGAGCGCTCTTATATAAAAATATATTTAATAAATATTTACACCATTTATTCTTAAATGAATATGTAATAATCATTGGTCCGTCCATTACGAAGCACACGATTACTTGTATATCCGAACACTTGATCGGGCCACGGTCTGATTACCGTTGCCTTATTATTTTATAACCTACTTAAATTACCTGTATGATCAAATGGCCGACACATTGAATGCGCCACGAAACAGTTAAAATTAATTGGAATTTAATTGTTAAAACAAATTTATTATTTAACGCCATAGTGGTCGTGAAACGTTTGTACCGTTACTTTTTTAAAGTCAGTAATATAAAAATAGTATTCTTTAATTATTTGCGGCCATGTTTTAACTAAAATAAAAGAATTGTGCGACTTCATTTCATAATTTTTACCGAGTGACACGGCATCGCCACGATAGTTGCAAAGCTTTCGAAACGTTAGGATTAAAATAATCAAAATAAAGATAAGAAATAGCTTTTTTTTTTAAATTTAGTTAAAAACACAAAACTAAAACGTTGTTAATGTATTAGGATCGGTGAGCGAGGTGAGACAGGTTTGAAAGTCTAGAATAAATAGTTACTTTCTAGGCAACTGTGTCTATTTTCTAGAAAACAAGAATTATTAAGGCTGGGATATATGTGAATTGCGCTGGAACTGAAGCGGATTAAAACCTTTTTTCTCTATAACCCGTAACGAAGTTATCTTGAAAAATATATTATGTTAATCAACACTATATAAAACATGTCCTCTTCATTTAAAAAAATAAAAAATAGTTTTAAATATCATTAATATTTAAGCAAAGAAATATAAAACCATTTTTCTTCTAAACTATTAATAGCTAGGTTCTTTTTTATTTTCATCATGATTTTAGACAATACAATACCTAGGGTTTTTTTTCTGTCGTTCCATTAAATTGTGGAACGATCTTCCCAGTCACGTCTTTCCACCTTCCTATAACATGGGATTCTTCAAGCGCAGTGTGAAGAGGCATCTCATCAAGCCGGCATAGCGGGCGCGACTGCTGTCTGCAGATCCCCTGCTCTGACAGCAGTCGCCTCCGTTCATGGATCGCACTCTGGCTTAACTTCAGGCGGAGTACGGTCATATGACGTGCTAAAACGAATATATTCCCTGCACCACAGCTAATACAGCATTACTAAGAAAGGGCTTTCTTGGTTTAGCCCCTAAAATCTATAACAAAATCCCGGATTACATAAAAAATTGCGAATTTAAAATATTTAAAACTAAATTGAAAGCATTATTAATTGAAAAGTGCTACTATGACATTAGAGAATATTTAGACTAAGTATATGACATTCCTATTATTATTATTAAGACAACTGACTTCACTTTAAAAATTTACATTATTTTACTATTTAATTTAATTTTATTTTTTAAGTCATTCTTTTTTAGTCCTTATTGTATTGTATTATTATGTTATTTATTGTTTTGAATAAAAAAAATATATATTTGTACGCTTAAAAGCAGGTACTTGAGAATCTAATACTGACATCAACAACTTGTGTTTTATACCATGTACCACAAATAAATTATTTGATTTGATTTGATTTAAAATTAAAAAAAAAAAACTAGGGTATCTTCGGTTCATTTTTCAAATAACTTTTCAATATTTTTTTTTCTGTCGTCCAATAAGTCATTGCGGGACGAGCAAAGTCAACGGCGTATATCTAGCTCTTAAACTTAAGTTAGTATATTTGTTTTCTCAAGTCGGCATAGCGAAGGCGATTGTTGTTTAAGTCCATTGCTTATCGGCTGCACTATTATGTAGCTTAACTTCAGGCGGAGTGTGGTCATAATTTGTGGTTTTTAATACAAGATAATAATGACAAGGGTAGCCAGAAACAATGGAAACTAGTCGTTGCCTTCCACGATGCTTGCTCACGTTTTAATTCTATTTTTTGCATTGAACTAAACCAGTTAGGATTGGAATGGAATAAAACTAGTATTTTTTTATTTACATTATACAATTATGATAATCGTTTTAAATAATATTTAAATTTAGTTAAATAACAACTAAGCGGTGGGACTCGTTGATGCTGGAGAGATGGGCGAGGGTCCATGGCGGCCTCTCACTCTTTGTTAAATAGTATATTAACATTAAAATTGTATTATAATTAACTTTTGAGTTAATTTAAGTGATTTCATTTAGTTTAAATTATATTTTAATGAAAACAAAAAGTTTGAAATTTTTTTTTATTACTATAGCCTTTTTGGAAATCGTCTCCCCAATGATTTCATTTTTAGAAAGGATGAGAATTAATTTTGAATAACTCAAAGCATATTCGACTAAATGATCAAACAGTTTTCAAAATAAAACTAGTCGTTGAAATATCCAATTTTGTAATTGGACAAAAAAGAGATCGTAACAGGCGCCGCGCCACGTCGATATCGTTTGAAACCATTATCTGACAAATAAATACACCACCACGACTCAGCACACCTCTCGCCGCGTTCGACATGACGTCATGCTGCGCAGGCGCAACCAAAGACTACACAGTGACATTCTATATTTAGACGACAAACGAGATTTTATATCCATTATTCATAATTGAATTAATTGATATTAAAATTTTATTGTTCCGAGAAATTAGATGCAGCAGCCAATCCAATTAAATACTAAGTGTGATATGATGAGGTCTTTTTTATAGTAGACCGACATTTCGCCACACTACACCTGATTTTAAACTGAGGATGAGGTCTATGGGTAGAGACAACTTCTACCACAGAGAAATAGCAGTCTCCTCCGTTAAGCGGTTGAGTCTTGAAAAGTATAAAGAGTTGATATTTGTATCTAAGGCATCAATCGCATCTTCATATTATTTTACTCTTTGATATATTTTGTTTCTGAGTGGTCCCCTTCCCCTCAGGCGGACGCGGCATCGCTCGTCGTGCCCGAGACCGTACAAAACATAACCTCCAAATATTCAGGCATTGTCCGGTGCGTTCAGTAAAAAATGCACGGACTGAGAGAGCGGGCGAGACACACATGCGACGGCTAGTCAGAGTCGCACCGCTGAGCCGGCACCTCGCCTCGGCACCGGCCGCAGACCGGTTCTCTATTCGACTTTAGCGGAATCATTAGAGTTCGAGGACCGCGACCGCTCTCCTTCCGATAACTTATCGAGAAATAATTGCGACGGACTGAGCAAATGGCTACTCCTCTTAGTGATCAAGTTGTAAACAAACACCGCAAATAAATTCCTTCACGGCAACTGGTTTCTTTTCATTTCACGCATTCCTTATTACATTTATCTCGGTTACCGATACTGATCAGACGAGACTTATCAGAACTTTAATGAACGCGACAAAACTTGGTGCAAGTTGTTACTCGGTGACTGTCCGTGTATTATGAACTCGGTTATTTATAACTTAATAATAACCGAGCGGTTCTGGAGATCTAACACAGTGCAGTGAAAAAAGTTTGAGTCACGCTGTGGGGTCATTTGTTTGTTTTATTTCGCGCCACTGGAAAGAACTTGACCTACAATGAACGGAACTCCGACGAGGAAGTCAAAAAGTCTCTATTCGGATGCGGTATGTTTAACAATTTATTTTATTTTATTGTAATCAACTTACTTCTAGTAATCGAATATTACTAAACGTGGGCGACTTTCCCGGATTAAAATTTCATTGTTGAACTGTTGTATATAAAGCCGGTCTTCAACAAGTTTAAACTTACCTAACTTCATATTTTCCTATTGTAATGATTAATTCGAGCTAATACGCACTGGCCGACTAAATAAATAAGGATATTTATTATTTAATATTATGTATTAGTAATGCAACAGTTGACCAAAATATTTCATTCATATCTATGTAAAACACGAAATTTATGTAGTTTCTAAGTAAACATATTTTAATTTCATTTAATATAATTCATCTTGAACGGTGTACATCAAGCCGGCATAGCGGAGGTGATTGCTGACATTTCAATGTTATAGCAGTTTATAGTTTAGCTTAACATATTTTTATTTTTACAAGTCTTTCTCAATAAGAAGAGAGCAGAGAGAATAAATTATATTTGCAATCATGATGACCTCAACTTTCCTCGGCCATAACCTTGTCTGAACATGCATCACATCCTTCTATTTCACAGTTATAGTGAAAAACATTATTTTACGATCGATCCGTTACTGTTTAACAATTAAATTTTCTATTTATATCTATAGATTTTCGTAATAAAACCAGAACTTATGCCATAAACTTTATGAAATTGTTGGAATGGAGTAAATTGAATATTTATTTATGATCCTTGACATAATTTCACATACAAATAATAACTATATTTTGGCGTCGATAAGTACATATAAAATTACATCGGTACCGGCCGGAATTTTAGAGATTTGAACATGGGTACTCTCGAATCTCTTCGTGGGTCCCTGTCAAATGTACAGTCACTTGTACGAGTATTTTAACTTCAATTTTTAACCTTCATCTACCTAACAGGAAATTTATCCACCAAAGATTTTTTTATTATTGGAAATAAACGGGCATTGTATTGCCCTGATCCCAGACCTGGATAACCTAAATAATATATCAGGACGTGGACAATACAAACAGACTCAGATACGATACAAGTATAGCAACGTTTTTCATATACATTTCTAAATGTACTGTACCTACTGTACTGAGCTAGTGTCACAGATTTAGCGAGGTTTGAACACGGGTCTCATTGATCTTGAGGGCCGTCCTCTGCAGGTAGGCCGTTCGTAATATATATACTAGCTGTTGCGGGTAACTTTGTTTGCGTTTATTTGTATTTTTTTTATAGTAGCACCACTGTTCACACACTTCGATTTCACTTAAATAAAACTACTAATTTCAATATTAACACCAAGTAAGTTTATTCTTTTACAATCTTTCTTGTATAAAGGTGACGACCAAACCACCAGACGTTGTTAAACGACAGTGGCGCCATCTAGTGAATTAAAAAGATATTAATCTTAACAAACTATTATACAACTACAATATTCGACATATGACAACACTGCGCATTTTTTTCTTATTAAAAAAAAAAAGAAAAACATAATAAATATTTTATGTAAGTATAAAAGTAAAACTTTTTAAATGTTTAATAGTATCCATAACCAACATTTCTTTTTATTAACTTTTTTTAAAACAAAATTTATGCCTTATATACAAGCGTTTGACCGCACCCTGATGTTAAGCGGTCTAAGGTGGTGCACGCTTGCCTATGAGGTACCGATTTACCTTTAATTTGAAGGGAAAAAAAAAGAAAAGAAAACTAGTATAAAAGTAAACTTTAAATATCGACATTATTATTTTAATAGGTAGATAAAGCTGAAATTCAATAAGTCTGTTATAAAATACTGTTTTATAAGTGCTTCCTGTTAAAATAAAACGAACATGATACCTACCTTTTAAAATTGTTGCAGAATTTTAAATGTATAATAACATCACCCTTTAGATTATTATCTTTTGTAGATATGAAATTAGTTATTCATATGTTCGCAGCGAATAAACTCTTAGTTATTATTCGGCAGATATTAGGCAGACTTATGATGGTTATTAGCCCAGTCTGCCGTAGTACGACCACTACAACAGCCACAAAGTGACCTTGTTGCGTTTTGGGATCAGTTTAGTAGTAGCCAGGTATAACGAAAGTAGTGCGCACTGTCAATCTGGATGGTTATACACCGTCTCCTCAAGCCGGAATAGCGGAGGTGACTGCTGCCTGTGGAAAATTATCTGTGATAGCAGTTGTTCCCCTTCATGGACCGAACTCGTTTACCGCACTAGTTTATCATTAGGCAAACTACAATTGAAAAATAATAATTACAAGATACCTATAGTTTATCTAAGATAACCTAAAGTTCACGCTTATGTACCTACAGGAGTAAGCAGAGCGGTTTGTTTCTTTACATATCGCTGTCACCTCGACAACATCTCTTCTCACGCAATGAGACGTGGATTGACGGCGAGGATTAATGCCGGGTTACTATAAAACTTTGTTGTTATGTTATTTAATTAAATATGTATACTCGTATATTAACGCCCACTTCTGTTCATATTTATAACATGCGAGTGAAGATTTACGATGTGCACCTAATTATAATTTATATGACAATTTTTATTTGAACTTTTATCCATCAGTAATTAGCATCTTTGATCTTGTTTTCAATCCAATTAATTCTACTGGGTTTATATTCTGTTACATTAAAATTGAGAGTTGACGAAACCTTTGAAAATGTGGAAGGCAGACTGTTTATTAGCCCTGTCTGTCTGTCTGTCTGAAAGTGTCAAGTGTAACACCCATGAAGCGAAACTGGTCGCATTTCGGAATCAGCTTAGAGTAGTGTGCGCTGTCAACCTGGGAAGTACACATTCGTGTCGTCAAACCTTCCAAAAAATATCTGTGGTTAGCTCTTCAGATTACGAGCGCCACCATTAAAAAACAAAAGAGTGATCAGTCTTTTAAATGCCAATTATTTATATAAAAAGTTCTAATTAGCAGTGAACCGCGAAACATGCTTTGACACGCCGAAAAGCGTTCATGTAGAAGTAACACGATCATAGGACCTAAGCGGTCGTCGTGTGTGTGGGTGTGTGGTCGCAAAATCAATCTCACATATTTGCAATATGATACATATGGTGTTTTGTGATGACACGACTGGCCTGATGGAACCGCTTACACGGTGGCTCTAGTCGCCATTACTATGCCGGCCTGAGAAAGTGCTTTTTCGCGCTCCGCTTGAAGGATCCAAGATTAAAGGACTGGGAGATCACATGGGAGGACAAAGTATTCCAATTATTAATTATAACTATAATAATAATAACTTTATTGATTTAAAAAATGTTTACTTATGTACAATAGTGCTCTGCCATCGGAACTAGCCTGGGGACTGTATCTCCGATGGCAATGCTTGACTCTTAAAACTTAGAGGTAAAGGGTCTTAAAACTAACCTAATCAATAAATATGTAATATAATGTGTGTGTGTGTGTGTATGCGTGTGTGTATGATGTGTGTGTGGTCATCTCAGTGTGTATTATGAGAATGTGAGTGAGGTGTATGAAACTATTATTTTAATTAAATTGTTGCCGCTTGTAGGTCTGACCTGGAGTATTTCTTTCTTATAATTTGGGCCGCTTGTTAGTCGCTTCAACGATAATGTAACCCAATATCGGTATTATTTCCTTTACTTTGCCGGTAAAATCAGAAAAATAAAGTCGTGAAAGCAGCTGCATGAGACTTGCATTGCAAATTCAAACAAATTAATATGTAAAAAAGAAAGCGTTGTATTAATAATAATAACTTTATTTAAAATAATAACGTGTACAAATTTTGTTAACTGGTGGATCCTACACTAGGTCGGGCCTGTCCTGTGGGATCTAGTAACAGTATGAGTTCACATTTAAGAGTTCGCGCACTAGATTATGTTATTACTATAATATATTACTTAATTACTAAAAAAAAAGAGTGGGATGGTAGAGGGGGGGGGGGGAGGGGAAGGTATGTAAAATACGGTTATACAAATAAATATTAATGTGTTGAAATGTCTACTCAGCTAGGGTTTGTGTGTTATGTCACTATATCTAGAATAGCTTCAGTTTCAGCGTAATTCAGATCAAGGAGGTGTTGCTTGATAACTCTTTTTGCTGCATAATTAGTTGCCCGTACGAGGTCATTTCCTATGGCTGATAGTATCTTGTTGTAAATAAACGGAAAATAGAAATTTTTGAACCGTTTAGCAAAAGTCGTTCTCACAGTTGCAGGGGGAATCCAGATTGTTCTTTTTTTACAGATTTACGAGTATTCCGGGGATCTTATGAAGGATGAGTGAGTTGATAGAGCGGCCCTTAGTATGTACAGCTGTCGTACAGTTAGAACTCCGGCTTCACTGTAAAGATCACTCGTGGGAAATCTACGGGGTTTTCCCAACATGACCTTTAACACCGAATTATAAAATACCTACGAAAAGAAGAAATTATAATACTGAGACAGTAACTGTATGGGCTTTAATCCCTTTGCTTTCTTAGAATGGGAAAACAAAAAAGAATTAAAATGTGATGACCAAGATGAGGCTAATAAGAGTGGCCATGGTCAAGAGGTGGAAGGTGTTAACTGACAAATGATGTGCTTGACTCACGAAATTTGGACCGGTCAATGTAACTACGTTATACATATTTTGGTCGTTCAATGCTTATAACACGAGCAACAGCTTAGCATAGGCATTTTTACAAGTTAGGAACGTGACTCAGAATAAATATTTTTTTTTAATTTTTTTTTTTTTATTTTATTTTTTTTTTTTTTTTTTTTTTTTTTAATTAAGTACTTAAATTAAATGTTTCATGACATATTAAGATATTCGAAGGCCACTCGCGGTAACTACAATATCACTACATAAATTCTTGACAATGCACTACGAGAAACTCCGCAACATACTTTCATAGTTAAACAATTCTAACATTATAGAGTTTAGTTTGCTTAACTGCAATCTTATTTTTTATTGAATACTTTGAATTATTTATCATTATTTTATAGTAGTTCAGTGTAGAGCGGAAACAACTGCAGAGAGAAATATCAGGCAGCAGTTGCTTCTGCTATGTCGACAGATCTATACCTTCTTTCAAAAAGTAGCTGGCTCATTTTTTTACACAACCCAACACAACCCATATTCAAAGCGGTTCAGCGAGACAAACAGCGAAAAATCTGTGCCAATGAAATATAATATCATTATTATTCTTCTACATTGTAAAAATATTCTACTTTACAAAATACTTTTTGGTACAACACTGTTGGACTTACTTATTACACTTGACATTTTCGTCCACGCAAAAAATTTCATTACCATGTAAATGACAAAATAAAGGTCCTCATTACGGAAAAGGAAGACGGCAAGGTAATCCACACATGAACGAAGTAAATGCAATTTCTGTACAACCTTTGGGTTGTAATAATTTAAACTTATTACTTTCTATTTTTGTTTTGGAGGAATTTAGACCGACCATAGTCCTAGTGAGACTCAGTAGTAGCAATTATTCCCGTTCATGGATCGCACTCTAGCTTTACATCAGGCGGATGCCAAGTCATATGCCAAGTTATTACAATAAAAAATAAGAAGCACGATCGATGAGACCAGTTTCAAATCTCGCTAATTTCTGACAGGTATCAATGCAACTGTTATAATGTACTTTAATCGCTTAGTACTTATGAACAAGCTCTAGTTTACTATGACCAAAATATACATATGTAAATTAATTAATACATAAGTATTTCTTTCGTTATTTTCAGCGTCAATATTAAAATAACGGTACTTTTCATTGTATCATTATCATACTCTAACAGACTAACAGGAAAAAAACCCACTGCTTGCATTGTGCAGTATCGTATTTGTAAAATACATTATGCCACAACTCGCAATCAAATTTAAAACCATAATTCGTATAAAATTAAATTTACTGCATTAAATAGCAAAACCAAGGCTGTGTTATATTGCGAGAGATTCACCACAACCTCGTATGAGGCCAAACGCCATAATTTCGTATAATTAGGCCAGAAAATCTAATTAGAGTTAAACATTTCAGATGGAAACGTCATTCTTAATATGTTTCATCTCATTGAAATATAATAATTGTCCATTGAATAAAAACTACACAGGTGTTAATGAATAATAAAATAACAGTATTGTTTGTTTTGTTCAAGTTCATTTTTTCCAATTCATAAGTAAAAGTGACGTATTGACAAAAAATATTGACAAAATTACTGCTTAACTCTGTATGGTAGGTAGTTCTGCATAGTACACTATGCGTCGAATGAAACACCGTGAGGTTCTAGTCGGTATGCCAGCGCTAAGCTGGAGAGTTCGACATAACTCTGGTACCTTCCCCAAGGGCGAGGGCGTAACAGAGATTTCCACACGTAAAAAAAAGGTAGTACTACCACACTCGTGTTTGTTATTAAAAGCTTTACATGCCGCAAAAAGAAGCTTATCTTCTGTGGATTTCTCATTAGTTTCATTAGCACCTTTAAACACACTGAAATGAGAAGATAAAATTCATGTTTAAATTACTTCACAGTTCTTTCTTCAAAGTTTAATGCTGGTAGTGATCATCACAAAATAGCCACTTGACGACTACCTCCCGACCCGATTAAATAGTTAACTCCAATCATGTTATTGTTATGTCATTTAACCTTGATCTGATTTATTTATCATGTTTTTTTAATGCCTGTACTAAGCTAGTATCACTATTCGTTCACTTTGGAAAAACGGAGCCAAGACGAGTACTAAGTACTCTTTAAGTACTAATTTAAGTAATGTTACTTTATATCAACATCTAAAAACAATGTTTAACTTAGTGCGATATTAGATTTTGTTTAAACTCATCCTCAAAACAAAGTTGTTTTATCAATGTATTATATCTTTCTCATAAACAAGTTGAAGCTTAGACCGATGCACCAGAACACTTAACATCACTGGTACTCATCAATCAACGCTAATGGGGATAATCTCAAATGTTTCATCAATTACGTAACATATAAGTTGTTGATTGCTGTTTGACATATCCATGCTGTTAAACCGAAAAATATTATAGTTTTTTTTTAATATTTCATTTTTCACGATCATTGAGTTCTATAAAAATAATATTTTGAAAAAAAACAGATATATGTTTGGTCTCCTTCTGATAATCATAGTTCAGGCTGTCCTTTTTTGGAGTCAGGGCATTTATTTACGGTTATAATAAGGCAAGGAGAATTATTAGGTATTAAAACATTATTCTTGTAAGAACAGTAAAGGTAAACAGAGCTTTCTAACAACATACTCGTATGTCCAAAATATTCTGCATTTAATTGCAGTTAATATTTGGTATATTCTAACACGTATTAAGTTATTTTTTATTCATAAACTCCTAGAAGTGCCTTAATAATTCTCTCAGTCATGAAAGAAGCTGGACTATTAATTAATTAATAATTAGTAACGAAATGCAAGTGGAATTAAAGCAATTACTTTGAAGAGATTTACTGCACCGTTTGATCCTACTATAGTTCATTAAAATAATAATTATATCTCGTTATTATAATAAAAGTTATTCAGAATTCATATTAATCCACGGTGCATGCTGGTATAGGGTTAGAGGTGACTGCGGTCCTTCTACCGGGAGGCACTGGAGAAGTTACTGGTCTACCGTAAGGCGCATCTTCAGATGGGCATCGCCCTGACTCGTACCTGAGGTGCACCGACTTGAGCCTAAACCAGCGAGGTGGAGTCTTTTCAATGCTCACACTCTGTTTTCAGAGGAGACTCGAGTGAGAGATTATCCTTTATCGCGTGAGTTTCTTAACCTTGAACCAAGACTGGTAGTCCCGGTGTTTGTCACTCACTTAATTGGCACCATTCCAGGTGTTTCTTCTCGAAGCCTAGGGGCTAAACGTTGGATGAATGCGAAAGTGTACCCGTGAACTCGTCGTCTTTCTCTATAGTCTACTAGATGCCAATCTACTACAAAATAACAAGGAAATATTCTGAACCTCTGCTTGATTTTTTTCTAATATTTATCCGCGAACTAGACATGCGCTAATTATATATTAGCTCATCGACTTGATCGGGACTCGTAAACTAATGGAATGATATAATGTCTACCGTATTACACCAGTCTTTAAATTACTTTACTACGATTAGTAAACATGCCATTTAACTATTCCTAAATATACGAGTAATCGTTTCCCGTGTATAAAAACGTAGACAGAGGTATCAAGAATACGCAGACATTCGGTAGTTTTTATAAAATTGACAAGTTTTTTGTGGTCTTTTGTCATACGCCTTTCTGAAGCCATGGTAAAGTATGACGATGAATAAGTGCATGGCTGTCTTTGCCCATATTTTCATTTCATTTCATTAAAAAAAATAGGTACATCATACTGACAAAATTATAAATTCTCGTTAAAACGCTTTTAATAAATTCAAGTCACATCCACTCAGTCAGACAAACATCAGTAAGTACATAGCTTTTTGTTACGAACTATGCATAATAAAATATTAAATAATATTGCAACATAATTGAGTTGTTCCTTTAATTTTTACCAAAATATATTCATAGGACCATAAACGTAAAGTAATCTAGTCCAGTTTCGTGATCATCTCGGAAGATGCACTTTAGTTAAACCGGGCATAGAAGAGGCGACACTTATCCGCAGCGATTGCTAATGAGCCATGCTTTAGTTTTATATTACACAAAATAAAAGCAAATAGACGCGCCTCTATGACTTTTGCAAACCTGAGTACACTGCAGTAAAAATACATCAATACGCCAACAAAATAAATTCACATAATCCGGGCTCGTAGCTGTCAGTTATAAAATTAAAAAGAGTAAAAAACTTCTATTCAAACTTGCCTATGTCAAACGTAATTGAATTTGAAATTGGTATAGATGACATCATATTTTCCATTACATTGAAAGACCTACTATCCATTGGAGCGTATCTTCAGAAATTCATACTTGTTGTTGCTATTTCGAAGGACTTAAGAATTATTATAATAAACTTAACGCGTAACGTAGGCGGTATAATTGCCGCCTGAATACTTTCTTGAAAATTTCACAATAATAATGTTTAATATATTTTTTTATAATTTTATTTCTCTTGCCAATTTGTATCCAATCAAGCACGATTTAAAAAAATTTCAAATAAAGAACTGATAAAATATATTTAAAAAAACTTTTTTAACCAGTATACAGTTTCAAAGCGCGTCTCCCCACCATCTACGATCCAATTTTTTTTAATTGACCGAGTAAAAACTCTATGAAAAAGTTCACAAATACTGACATGCGTGCGTTTCGTTAACAAATGTCATTGTACGCGTACGTCATGCGTAACAAACGCCATATGTGGCTTGGGGCGCGATCACATAAACTAATCACATTTGAACTTTAAACAATACGAACTTTAATCGAGTGTTTAAACGATAAAAATGAAGCGCATAACTTACCACTAAGTCTGCCTTTAGTTCCGAGTCCATAGAGGGCTTGTTTAGTTTAAAATATTTGCACACGATTTCATTATATTATTTTATTTAAAATGGCCCATTCATGGCATTGCAAGCAGGACGAGTACACGCACGCGCACAAACAGTGGGCGCAGTTTGCAGGTCTCGAGCAGGACACAACGAGCATCCCGCCATCCTACATTGCTTTACCGGACGCCATGCAGGCCTGCAAACCCATTAAATATCCGATGATGTGAATGTGGGGTACATAGAGACTATTTTCAAGCTACTGTCTACAGGAACAAACACAAATATATAACCTAGTCGTAACGTAATATTATATAAATGCAAAATGCTGTTTCCAAGGTTTATATTGAGGTTCAAATTGTATATGAAGTATTGACGAATGGCATTTACCGGGTTGGCCATATTCGGTGGGGTACGGTCAACCGGTCCTGGAGGTCAAGGGGCGACGTACGTTTAATACGTAGTTTACTATCATAACTATTTTAACAATAACTGTTAGGAATATTTAGGAACAAAATTCGGTAGCTAATGGACAAAATTTTTTAAGAGTGTAGATGGGTTGACGATGGTTATTAGCCCACTTTCAAGTATAACACCCGTGAAGTGACCTTAGTCGCGTTTCAGAATAAACTTGGAAGTAGCAATGGTGCAACGAGACGAGTGTGCCTGTCTATAGATGGTAGACGTTATTCTCCTTAAAACCAGCACAGTGAAGGAGATTGCTGCTTGCAGACATTTGACACTCTTGCTTAAAATCAGGCGGAGCGTAGTCATATGTCGGATTGTGGGGCTACTATTTAAAAAAACTGATCAGTTATTTTATTTTAACACTCACTCACCTCAAATGATTTCTATTATCAATTTTTTTAAGTCTGTAATTTAAAAAAAATAATTTAAATATATTTTTTTATTAGATAGGTATGTTTGTAAGTTGGTGCCATACGATAATTAATCGTTTTTATTTATTACATAAGGTCAATGAATATTATCACAATGTCAATTATTCAATAATTATTATATGTAAATACGTCTTTAAAATAGATAAAATAACTGATAAGAATATTTATAGAAAACAGTGAACTTTGGCTTTTATTGCAAAATTTATACACATACAACACTCTGCCTGATGCAAAGCTAGAGTGTGGTCCATGAACGGAAACAACTGCTATTATATTATAGATTTTCTACAGGCACCCTATACCGGTTTGATGAGACGAATATACAGCATCCAAATTGATAGTCCTCTCCCCATTCTTTAGCTATGCCTGGCTACTTTCAAACTGTTCCTGAAACGCGACAAGTTCAACTTACGGATTTGTTACATTGGAAAGTGGTGGTATTACCCCAGGACGGCAGACAGGGTATTAACCCATCATTTTAAATCATAAATTATTTAAAATATTGTAGAAGAAATTAGTTATTTTACTTTAAAACTTCAACGCAAATGAGACGAAAATATAAAACTTTATAAATATTATACTCGTAAATTAGAAATGTGCTGTCGAGTGATCGGTTTATACTCGCCTTATGTTAAACATCGGTTAAGATTAAGGTAGTTATACTGAGCATTGAATAAAAACTGAAAATGCGGTAAATTTTTTCGATTAAATGTTCATCATAATTTAAAATTATGTCAAAAAATTACTAGTGTAGCGCAGGCTTATGTGTGAAGCACAATGGTCAGGATATCCGAAAAGGATATAGGAAGGAAGGAGAAAAACAAGGCTTACTTCTGAACGATTTTGGATTAGTATAGGTAGTATGGGTTATTTGTATGGGTTCAAAATAATAAAATATATATTTTTAAAGAAAATATTTAGCTAATCGGAACCTTAACTTGATTGTTTAATAAATTATTGAATATAAACTAATAGACGTATATTAATGACAAACAGTGTTAGCTGACATAAAACAAAAACGTCAACAATCAAACAAAGAGAATCAGCTAGAATTTTAGGAACCGATTATGGTCCTAAACACACATTATATCATGAAAATATTCCACGTTAATACAATAGAACAGGGTCGAAAATTGTTTGTTAACTTTACTAACAATCCACTGAAATTCTATTGACTACGTGATACTGAATAAATTAACTAAGTGCAATGAATATGAACTTTGGTTCGTCATATTATATTACTTTAATGTACCAGTAACAATGTGCATACCATCTCCAAATATAATGAGTCGATTATGTCATTGTATTGTGGGAATATTTGTTATGGAATGTGCAACTATGACGAATAATTCTTTTAAAATCATTTATTAGGATGAAACGCAACTTGACGCGTACGATTCGTATCGACATGTTTCGAGTGAAGGCAGCAGTCACCTCTGCTAAACCACTTTGAGGAGACGAATTTAACCGTCGAGGTTGACAGAACACACGCCTCTAATTATAACGAAACTGTACAAATAAGACATGTGATATTGGCGGTAATTTCAAGTCGAAAACTTTTCTCAATAAACGGGTAATTAAATGCAAAGAAGATTTTTCCAAATAGGACTGGTAATTCCGAATGAACAAAGCTTGCTTTATCGATGATATTTTTTATTTATTGTAATTAGAATAAAAAAATCTCGGCTAGTAAAGCTTTCAAAACTCTCTACACGTGTATTATGAAAAGTTCCTTTTTTAATGTTTTTTCTTTTTCATAATACTTAAAACATAAGTGTAAAGTTGTTATTTTCAAGGGAAACTGCAGTGTTACATTTCTAAAGATGAAACTGACGCGTTTTATTACATTGAAACTTGAAATATGCAAAATATATTCTAAAAAAATTACAATAAAATAATTTGGTTATGGATTTCCGCAAAGTAACGCCTGATACTATTAAACAATTTTTTTAAATTAATTTATTTAAACATACTAGCAATAAGGACTTTTGTATATTTTATACATTTATTCAAATACAAAGCCTTTGCTATATATTTTTTTAAATCAACATCAAATGCCGAATACAAAGGGCATGAAAACCGCTAAAGTGTATGCAGCTTAAAGTGAATGTCACAAACATGAAAGCTTTCCCAGCTTTCATTAAAAAGAATTCGGACTATTTATGGAGTTGAGCTTTGAGCTGGCGCGGCTGTGGCATTGTTAATTATTTTTACGTTTGTTTTGTATTGGAATTCCGCTGAAGGAGATTTTAGTTGTGCCATTAGATGCAGATTATTTTCGTGCATTATTTATTTATTTTTAATTATTAATTAAAATCTCACTGCGAGCATAGTAGTACGAGTTTTTTTTTCGGCATGTGACAACACTCCGCCTGATGTAAAGCTAGAGTGCGGTCCATGAATGGAAACAACTGCTACTACAGAGAAATCTTTGCAGGTAGCAGTCGCCTCCACTATGCCGGCTCGAGGAGACGAGCATGTATCTTAGATTGACATTGCACACTCCTCTCGTTATACCTGACTACTTTTAAACTATTCCCGAAACGCGACAAAGTCACTTCACGGGTGTTACATTCGAAAGTGGTGGTACTACCCCAGGACGGCAGACTGGACTAATAACCATCATCAGTCTGCCTACCACTCTTTAATTGTGCCTATAGGCACTGTGCGACCAAAGTACATATAACAAAGTTACATTGGTACCGGTCAGAAAAGTTAAATACGAGTTGTGTATTTTTTTTAAATAATTTAAATGATGACTTGTTTTAAGCACAATCTGTTACGTGTGTGTTTTTATTAAAATTTTCATTTCAATTAAATTATGAAATATACACTTTCTTTCAGGTTTTTTTTCAGTTAGTAGCAAGTGAAATGAAGTGGTCATGCTAAAATGGATTCCGTGTGGGTTCGAATTAACCACACCCCGAATAATAATTAACTAAGCGGTTTTGGTCACGACGGAATGAAAAAATTCCACCAATTTAATAAACGGTCATGTTTTTATACATATTCATTCAAACACGTTGTTTTGCGAGAGGAGTGTGCACTGTTAACCTATATGGTTTGCATTCGTCTCCTCAGGTCGGGATAACGGAGGCGACTGCTGCCTGTAGAGATATCTCTGTAGTAGCAGTTGTTTCCGTTCATGGACCGCACTCTAACTTTACATCAGGCGGCGACTTGTCATATGCTGAGCTACTATAAAAAAAGTTATGATAACAATTGTTAATATTTATAATTCGTTTTGCAATCAATGAGTCATTCTCATATTGAACTGCGACAACCTTCGTAACACACTTCGGAGACTTTCGCTATAAAATTATAATATAACATGTGTTTCCTTTGATTATTTGTATATCTACGTGAAGGTTTACACTTTATTACTACTTATAGGTAATATTTATTTTTAAAAAATTACTCATAATTGCATGTAAATTATACTTATAAAAAAGTTATAAGAAGAGGAAAGAGAGAGATAAACAGATAATGAAAAAGAATACTGATAACGGTGACGGATCACGCTTTTTCCAGTTAACCCGAACTTGCTATTTTTATAATAATATAATGTTATCAAATAAAACACTGGGACATATCGTCCTCAACAGTTAATTGGGACGTTGGCCATCATCAGTCTGCCTTCAATTTATTTGGTTATTTTTTTACATGAAATTAAATCAAAATATTGTCATTAACAATGTATGCATGTTTTTTGCCTTTTTTTATTTGTAGCTCGGCTTCGAAAAGGTGTATGACGGGAAAATTGTTATCTATCTTGAATTATTTCCCTAAAATTGTGTTTCTCTGAGTGTTAATGTGTAATAATAGTGGATTATTAACCATTAAGAGTTCTTGAACGTGCGTGAGTGTGGGCAAACAATTCTAAAGAAGAGAACCTGTGTTTCCATTTTCCCTCCAAAACTCCGTAGGAAGTTTCAGTAAAGATTCTACCACTTTACTGGAGCAATTTTTAACTTGACTGAGACTTTACCTGACTGTTTAGTGTGATGAATGACTCGTGATGCATAATAGTATTAACTTGATGCAAAAATATTTAATTTGACACTGGCAAATTGTTATAATGCCAAATAAAACAAAAAATAAAAAATTGTGCTCAATAACTTACATTTGTACCACCAAAATATTCTTTTTGACCATTTTAAAATTTCGTAGAATTCCTTTAATTAGGAAACACAGTTTTAATTAAATATGGTGGTTTTACTAAGACCACAAGTTTTGTCGTTCACCGTATTTGGTGTTCAGGGTCAATGAGATTGCGTAAGCTTGTATTTGAAGATGTGATCAGATGTTCACTTGTGAATTGTGAACTGATATGTTGGGCGTATTTCATTTAATACCTAGATTTATTATCACAATTTGGAACTGTCATAAGACCGCCAGCGTATTCGCAACATCGACACTTTATATTCAATTCTTATAAATATGTCATTATGATTCATATTTTTAATATATTTCTTTAACAGCTAATTTAATTTACATTCAATTTTATATTGAATTTTTTAAATATTTTAAGCTACTAAAGTTCTATCAAAATCGCGACACCGAATGACTGCAATGCTTTCCACACGTCTCGGATTTAAATAATCAAAATAAACGCAATTGTAAAAAGCATTCTTTTTTAGTAAACTATATAGACTGTAAACTTTACCAAGTTTTTAGGTATTCTCTCATCGAGTTTCACCATTTAATATTTTATTTAGCGACATCTATTGGTAAATGATGACATTATTCTCACTGATAATGAAATAAATGAACACTCATTCTGAAACACGTGGTTATTCAGCTAGTTAACAACAGATGGCGCTGTAAATGTGGATTTATATTTTTAAGGCTTTAGACTGGCATAGGTAGACAAGTCAGATTTTGTATTAATTTGTATGTTTCAAAAAACATATACGGTTAAAAATTGTGGAGCACTTATATTTTCGTCTGATATTAGACAAGAGAGAGGCAAAGGCAGCGTAGAGCTATCACTGTGAATGTCTACTAGCACGAGTTAATATCCGCTATACCGGATTGATAAAACATGCGTGCCTCATTCAGCTTGACAAAACACTCTTCTCATCATACCCGGAGCCGGTGACTTTCCAGTTACCTCCCAAATCTGGCTGGGCAAATAACCATCATCAGTCTGCCTACTTATCTTTTACACTAAGGTCCGTTTGCACCAGAAGGCCCGTTAAAGTTACTTTAACCGTTACGTTTACATTATAGTTTACTCCACACGAGTTGCATCATCGTCACGCCTTTCATTTTTGACGTTTACTCTAACGCTAACCGTAACCAGCGAATCTTGGCTGAGTAAAGTAATCGTCAAACCAATGTCACTAACGTCAAATGTATGAAAACAAGCCAAATATGTTTTTTGGGATCAGCCACCCTTTTAATGATAACAATATGAATTTACACGATATTGCAACGCGTGTGGAGTAAATGTAAACGTTTAACGGTTACGTTGTGTCGTCGCCGTAAAAGTAATAGTTAAAGTAACTTTAACGGGCCTTCTGGTGCAAACGGACATAAGTGATCAATGTACACATAACAAAAGGTACGTTTTGTTATTGCAACTTTGTAATAACCATATAGCCAGTGTCCTTCATAACAGTATCGAATATCACAAATAGGATGAACTAATGTAGAATGACATAGTTAATTTACGTAAAACTGCATTATAATGACTTCATACTTACAATATATTATGTCTATGTGTAAATATAAATTATCTTTTTAACAAAAATAATATTTGTAAACATTACTTCAATAACGAGATATATCTCATTTTACATTCACATTTACACGTGTTAAAGATAATAATTGGTAAACTCGAAGATGGAAATGTACAGTCCATTTATTCTGTGGGTGCAACAATTTATCGAGTCATTTGCCTTGTACACATCAGCTGTTTGCATGAATGTTGCTATTCCACACCCGTCGTCAGTCTAACCCACCCATTTTAACACACGACTCTCCCATAACACTCCGTCGATTGAACCATAAACCACCCTCCTCAAGCTAGTATACCGCGATCTCCCTTACCAACAACTACCTTCGTATCCTCTTTCATTAATTAAAAAAAAAAGAGACACAAAATAAAAATGTTACCTTTGAAATATGGATACAAGAAACCTTAGATGTCTGTCATTTGAAAAACTAAGACGGCAATTTAAAACAATTCAGAAGAGCTTTCAAAAAAGTTTGAATTTTTTAAAATACTACAATATGAACAACTTAAAACTTAGAAGAGAATCGCTTACAAGTGTGTATAGACGAACTACAAGATTCTTAACAAATAACACTAATTCGGTAATGAAACGAATACCACATGTAAAAAGCCGTGATTTGAAGTCCCAGCAACAAATTGATGACATTGATTATAAGACACGCGATGATAATGAAAAAGAAGATGATGATTTTGGTGAAAGAGACCTCGATTACTATTTAGGTGTACGAACACGTGAGACTTATTGGAGAGATCCTGAACGAGAGGAACAACTTAGAAGAGATTATTTCATCAATCACTGCGGTATAAGCGAAGTAGACTACAATAAAAATTACAAAACTACATTCTCGAATAATACAAAAACTACAAAAACACCAAAATTAAAACAAGTTCCTTTTAAAATTCATAAGAAAAAACGTGCTTTGAGTCAAAGAGACGAATTGCCCTTGTGGTCCGATAATATATTTAAAATTTTCACTTTACATAAAAAGGATTCTGGATCTACGTCATCGGATAGTTACAGCGATTGTGATTCGCCCAATACAAAAGACAACAATGAACAAATAATAAATAATTCAAATAATCTTAAGAATAATGTTGAGGTCAGAATCCTATCAGCACACCAATAATAAAAATTATGTCACGTATTATTTTTTATAATGTATTCGCATGTTAAATTTAGCTTCTCTTGTTACAGGGGGTTCGCATCAAAGAAGTTTCAGATGGTAGACCATGCGACAACTGCCCCGAACTCTGTCCGGGGTTCATAGCACATCCTTGGAGGTATTTATTTAAATATGATTATTACATAACAATTTAGGACAAAAATAATCAGTAACATCCGGTTCATTTGAGCTATCGTTATCTCTGGCATGCTTATAATGTGGTACAATATTGGACCGAACTATACCAATAGATAAAGCGTCTCGTCCATACACCAATATCAACGTTCACTTAGTCGTTGATCATTGAGACCACTGCGACGTTATATTCTCTGCTATCATTAGTAAATTGATATTCACAAAACGCCTTTTGTTGACCTTTGTATCAAAGAGGAAAATAAATAACCTTGTATGTATATGTTTAACGGCGATATGTGTTGTCGACTCTTGCGCATGACAAAAACATTCTCGCGATCATAGTCATTTAAACAGTCGAAGGCAACAGACGTCGATTGACGAGCCGTTCACTGCCACTGACCCTCGTGACCTGGCGTTTAAAGTTAATAAAATGTGTCTGTGGCTGCGTCAATTGGAATGGACCGAAGTACGCAGATTAATTACCGGTAAGGATGTCGAACCAGTAGAAGTAGAGCAGAAGAAAAAGACTCCGAAATTTCCATCTCGCGAAAGAAATTATGCTGTTAGAAGAAAGAAGAATAACAATAACAATCGTGCTTTAATAAATAATTGTGAGTGCTGTTCACGTGCAGCCGCTGAGCAGGGATGACATCATGTAATTAGAAACAAGGAACACTGTCTACGGTTATTTTTGTATTCATGTGAATAAACATCGTATTTTGAAGTGTAAACACTCTCCGAAGTGCTATTAAGTAGATATCGCGACATAATGTTATTATATTCTTGCCTTATTATAGTTAAAACATATAATTAGAGATAGAAATTGAGCTATATTGTAATTTTTTAACGTCCGAATTATGATATGGTGTACTTATTAGATGTATTTTAGTTTTGTTTTTGTTATTATAATAAAAATTAGAGACAATATGCGGATGTACAATTGTGAACAATTAGCACATGTTTATACTCGTAAAATACAAACACTATTTCATAATAAGCTTTGAGTCAACGAGTGACTTCATGTTATCAAAACATAGTGTATGATAAATAATAATCATTGTTTATAAAACTCGAATAAAAATATTGTTTTAGTAGAAGTTCTTGTCGATATTATTATTATTATATTCGTTATCTATTGACACCTTTCTTCTTATCTTGTGATTTTCTTATCTTATAGACGTATTTGTTTGTTCTTCTTGGTATAAAGCTATTAATACATTTTTTTCAATATCCTAAAGAATATTTTCCATCATAATTGTTATATAAGGTTATATTCATATTCAAACCAGCTCCTTTTATTCTAGAAGTTGTCCAGTACCCAGATAATTTTACTTAAAAGTATATCGTCTCATATTTATATGCTTTTGATAGACTAACATTTTTATTAGTCTTACGAATTTAAACCCACGTGAATGTCTTTACCGGAGTAGGCAAAGATCATGGGAGCATCTACATACCAAATTCTTCTCACATATCGAAGTATGTAGTTTCTGTTCAGGCATGCACCGCGTCGATTGTAGTTCCGTATTTATATAAATTTATACATAATGCTTTTTAAAGTAAATTAAAACAATTTATTGGTCATTTTAAACCGCATTTAGCAGGCAGACACCATTGGGGGTCTCACGTAATTGGCTGGATTTATTGTTCCAATTACCGTAATTGGATCGTAATGTGACAGAAGGTGACGGGGTATTTTGTAAGTTTGTTTAGGGGGTAAACTTATTGAGTGTCGTAAAATGTGATCGTCAAAATTCGGCAATTAAATTAGTCCGATAATTTGTGAACGAAATAAAACATATTTCTAATGCAATTTTCTCAAACACAAAGATCCTAAACCCATCTAAATCAAAAACAATCTTAATTTATTTTATTTTTTTATCGTAGCTCGGCATATGACAACACCGTCTGATCTAAAGCTAGAGCGCGGTCCATGAACGGAAACAACTGCTACTACAGACAAATCTCTACAGGCAGCAGTCGCCTCCACTATGCCGGCTTGAGGTTGTCTCCTCGACAATGACGATGACAATGACTCGACAATGCACACTCCTCTCGTTATACTTGGCTACTTTCAAACTGTTCCCGAAACGCGACAAGGTCACTGGTGTTACATTCGAAAGTTGTGATACTACCCCAGGACGGCAGATCTTTACAACTTTGTCTTATTTTATTAATTTACACTAAGCCATCTTTAATGTTTAATAAACATACAATATTATAGACGGGTACTTATAAAAGAAAGTCTAAACTTCGAATCTATATAAAACACAACTATAAACTAGATATATACAACTATGTTTTCGCATTGTAGACTGATGATGGTTATTTGTCCAGTCTGTCGTCCTGGGGCAGTACCACCACTTTCGAATGTAACACCCGTGAAGCGACCTTGTCGCGTTTCGGGAATAGTTTGAAAGTAGCCAGGTATAAGAGAGGAGTGTGCACTGTCAATCTAGATGGTACATGCTCGTCTCCTCAAGCCGGCATAGTGGAGGCGACTGCAGCCCGTAGAGATTTCTCTGTAGTAGCAGTTGTTTCCATTCATGGACCGCACTCTAGCTTTACATCAGGCGGAGTGTTGTTACATGTCGAGCTACAATAAAAAAAAAAACTAAAATAAATATACAACTATGTATTTTTTACCTACTATTGTATTTTTACTATTTAATTACTATTTAGGTCATAACAATATCAGCGCACTTACTCTCCTTTATATTGCCAATTCTAGCAAATAAAAATGGTAAGCACCAATATACCAAACTGAAAATAAAACAATAAACGAAATAGATTAGAATACATTAGTATAATTTCTAATAAATCAATTTAACATAATTAAAGCAAAAACATTTACGTTTACAAAGATACTCCTTTGTTCTTAAAAATATCATTAACTCTTTAGGTAACAAAGAAATTAATTTAGGTACTTGCACATGTATGAATCAACGTCTTTTGTACACTTACTTTATTGTTATTAGTAGTGGCTGTTATCGTGAATACAATTTGTATGAGACATTTTGCTTTATACTAAGGAATATTTACGAGTACATGTCACAAATATTTTTCTTTTTTTTTTATTGTAGTCGACATATGACAACACTCCGCCTGATGTAAAGCTAGAGTGCGGTCCCTGAATGAAAACAACTGCTACTACATTCTCTACGGACAGTCGCCTCCACTATGCCAGTCTGAGTATGCACCAGATTATACCTTAGGCCTTACCTAGTATGGGATCCATCAGTAAACAAAACAAACACATTACATTTATTGCTATTATTATTTTACAATTATTTTAAATGTTAGGCCATAGAAAAATGCTATGCTGCTTTTGCTCATTAATAAATTAGTGGATTTACGTTTATTATTATATATTAGTACGTTAATAGTAATTAAATAATTACTACGTTATATTCGAAATGAGCAGAGATTGAAGCAGGCAGACTTGATGGTATTAGTCATATTCATTCACCAGTGTACTTTTGTGTGACACCCATTATGTGACTTATAGTCACCCATTTCAAGATTAGCCTGGAAGACTACCTGGATGGCGCAGTTATTTTCTGGTGTGGCCTACTGTTAACATGAAGTAATCAGTAGGTACTTATTGCGTGACGAATCACGATGTACGACACATTATGCAATGGTAAAAGTAAAAAGTACATTAAAGTTTAGATTCGCTTTGAAAAACTTCTAAAATAATGTTTCCCACCGTTTGCTGTCTAGAAAATTGAACGCAGACTGCATTGCTTAATAATCAGTAAGAATTCTTCTATTTTTATATCATGCATGCGTTGCCATATTGAACAAGAATAAAACATAGAAATAAAAAAACTGTACGATCAGTGGATAAATGCCTATTTCAATATAGTCGCTAATAAGTTCGGCTTTCTTCTACGCATTTACCCTATTTATTAATCTATTAATCTTTAAACCGACCAACGCCATCTATTGGTGAGTAGCTAAAATTAATAATGAATTGATCGATATTTTAATTCAAATAAATTACGATAGATGTCTCTTTAAAAATTTTAAAACGTAATCCATACTATGATGTACCCACAATCGGAGAGAAAGAAAATCATGGCACATTCATAGTCCTGCCTATCCTTATTTGTAGGGACGCGTCATTATATATTTGATATTATTTCTGTACAGAAAATTTATGGTGTCGTCGATGCACTTGTAGCTGTAATTATTTTATCTAATAATATCGCATGCGCAGACACATTTTATTGTTATTCTTAGTTAATTTATTACCGTAGAATTAGTGTCCATGTACCTAATACGCGTTTAGTAAATTTATCCTTTATTCATGAATATGAATATGCCCCATATTTTAGTTGTTAGTGGAAATATCAAAATATTTGCCAGATTAAAAATATGACCTAAAAATTTAGAATTCTAAAAAAAATTCAGTCGAAATAACGTTTACTTTTTTTTTTAGATAAAACGTATCTATTAATAAACACAACAAGACCTACTGTTACTTTAAAAAATCTAATAAAGCCTCATTCATACTTCTGCTAGGAAAAAAGTCGAACCTTTTCTAGAATATCTAAAGAATTCACAAACCTGGGCTTAAAGTCAAAATCCAATCGACAGTTGTCACTTGATCGAATCGACAACAATATGTATGGGATTTGACGTCGTTATCACCTAGGTGACAGTGAAATGTCAAATCCCATATTTTTTTTTTTTTTTTTATATTGACGCGACATGTGACGTCGACTGGCCTGGTGGTAAGCACAGTAGAGGTCCATGAGCGCCGACGACTGGAGGACCGCGGTACACGGTGACCCCAGTCGCCGTCACTATGCCGGCCCAAGAAGGTGCTTTTTCACGCTCCGCTTGAAGGATCCAAGGTTGAAGGATTGGGAGAACACGTGGGAGGGCAAAGCATTCCATTTATCGATTGTGCGACATAAAACCATGGTATAGGCGATAGAGGACACACAAAGACGCTATATCTGTATTTTGTTTTCAATTCTATTAAGTGGCAACTGTCACCAATCGCAATCGGGCTTTGGACTTTAGGCTCTGCATGTCAGTCCGCCTCGTCGAAAGAATGAGTTAGCAGGCCTGCAAAGCAATGCAGGATGCTAACATGTGCGTCCAGCCCAAAGGTCTGGCTCTGATAAACGATTATAAGGGTCGTTTACACCAGAAGGCCGGTTAAAGTAACTTTAACTATTACTTTTACGTTTGCTTTAACCGTTACGTTTACATTATTGTGTATATTTACTGCACACGAGTTGCACCATCGTCGCGCCTGTCATTTTCAAACTTAACCGTAACCAGCGAATCTTGGCTTGGTTAAAGTTAAAGTAATCGTCAATCAATGTTGCTACCGTCAAATGTATGAAAAGAAGCCAAATATGTTTTTCTATTATTTTTCGAGATCAGCCACCATTTTAACGATAACAATATGAATTTACACGATATTGCAACGCGTGTGGAGTAAATGCAAACGTTTAACGGTCGTCGTCGCCGTAAAAGTAATAGTTAACCGGCCTTCTGGTGCAAACCACCCTAACCGAATTAACATTTATAGCGAGAAAAATTCGTTTGACGATCGATTCCGAATATGATTCGAATGGGCGAGTATAGTGAACACCAGCAATAACAAATCAGGTGAAATCGCACACATGTTTTTTTTAAATCTCATTGAACTTCGCGGGACGTCCGATTTGCGCTCTATTGTTTTCTGACAATATTACGCCTTTATTTATTTAAATAACTATTAATTGTCTGCACCTACTCATAATTTATAAAGAAAGAAAGAAACTACTTTTATCGTGATTCGTGACGTCAGATCTCCAAGGACCAGTGATAACGGAGCGTGCGAAAAGTGTAGCTAATCCGTGAACTTGAAGTTAGTAAACAAAACTTTCATTGGCGGCGTATTTGTCATTCATAGTCTGAGCGTGTCGCTCGTCGTGCGTGTGCCGCTCTTTTGTGAGAAACATCGCGATTTTATAACTTAAAACCATATTTATATAAAGTTTTCTTAATCAAATTCATGTAAGTGTAATGAGAGTTTAATTATTTTGTGTTTAAATTATTGGTTTTAGTGATTCAATTGTAATATTCACGTAGGTTTTTTTTGGGTTCATAGAGGAAATAACACCGGAATAACCGATAAGGATTCACGTGCTGCAATTTATGTTATTTATTTTTTTATGGATATTTATTGACGTATTATTATTATTGTACGAATAAGTAAGTGTAAATATTTATTTTAAAATTTAGCCGTTTTTTATTTACTCAAAGATATTTATTGATTTATTGAATTTTGGCAATGCCTTCCTAAATGGTTGTTAAAATGTTTTGCAATCCCATAAGTTTAAAAATTTATTACACTTCCACACTTACATTCATATATTTTAATTAGGAAAGTATACGAAGACGACACCTGTCAACCTGTGCACTCTCGTTTCATCAAACCGGTATAGTGGAGGCGATGAAATAGATACATAAATAAGTACGTCCCTAGATATGATTTGAGGGATGTTATTATGTTTACTCGCAATAACATCCACCCTTGTTTGTGTCCGAAATTGTACCAAATACCAAGATTGTTTATTTAGAAGTAGGTACCTACAAGTGTTACAACCAAAACATGGAAACAAATGTAAACTCCGAATGGGAAACTTTAGGTTTTTGTTAAAACATTAGGTTTATTTTAAATATTTAAAAAATATATGCATTAACTCTTTGTTAAATAAAGGAGAATGCCCATTTTTCTATGCCTATTTTTCATTAATTCATTTTAATTATATCAACACATCATTTATCATTCAATATACAATGTTTAATTACATAAAAAAATATATCTTTTATTATTAAAGCATTTAAAATAATAATAACCTCAAATATTGCATCAGAAAACAACTCATTACTCAAAATTCCAGGTGAAAAAATTAAGACTGATTGGCAATAAGGAAGTAGATTTATCTTTTTACAAAATAACTAAAAATCATCGACAAACTCGAGAAAAAAAATTGTGGGCCTATTTTTCTTGGGCGAATGGGAATTCTCCTTTGAAGATATCGAACATATTCTTTACAAAATAAAAATATATGTATTTTCATTTCAAACTATTTAAAACAATAATAATTGTAATGTTGAAAAGGATTCGAGCTTTCGGATATGCTTATCAAATTTAATTTGCCCCTCCTACGCCCACATGTAATAATGGTTAGATCTAGAAGTTGCAGGAATTCCTTAATATGTAGGTAATTCTTAAGGAATTTCTATGAAAAATTCGTGAATCATATACGTTTATCTATTATAAATACCTTATTCTTATCAGAAACTTCCGATTATAATAAGTAATAACTTTTAGTATCACAGGTATTTGTTTTTTAGAATAGAATATTTGGACCTACTTGTTTTATAGGATAAAACGTTTTAAAAATATATTTTCAAAAATTATGCATTTTCAAACGTATTTTATGTTTTACTTGAACTTGGTGATACTATCCCAGGACGGCAGATTGGGCTAAAAATCATCATTAGTCTGCCTAGAACCAGAGGTGGACTAAGGCTAAAGCGGGCCCTAGGCAACATACGTAACGTAATTCCGGGCTTATTTTTCAGTCATGGTTTGGTTTTAAAGCATAAAGTATGTAGTTCTAATTAATTATCGAAAAAAATGCATGTACAAAAATTAAATAAACATAATTAAAATTACGGACCCTAGGCACGTGCCTAGGTTGCCTAGGCCTTAGTCCGCCCATGCCTAGAACTCTTAATAGGGAATTGCCGTAGTTATAATATTTCATAGTCAATTACCCGTAAAATCTGAAACGTAATTTCATCCGATCTGTGGTTTAGTAACGCCGGTTGCCTATTTACTTATTGATAAAAGTTGTTATCGCTTTTTCATTGAAAAAATGTTTAGCTTCTACTTAGCATCGAGCCTTGACTTTATTTATCGCTGACTGCTAAATAGCAATAATCTTTTAATAACCATTCTAAATTGTACTTTATTACTTAGGAAATAAAGTTCATCAAACAGCTTGGTATCGCTCACTTATGTTTTACTTTTTCAATCACAATTCGACCGCAACTTTTTTGTTATTGCGATTTTATTATTAAATATAAAATTAATTACGTACGCATTGTTATTGAACGATTTTTATAAATATCAAATTACATATTATACTATTAAAAAATATTAGAACCCTGGTTGAAACAGATCGGAAAGCTGAGCCAGGCTCACTTTTCTTGATCAGTAGTTAATTTTGACAGAGTTAAACTTAACTAACCTTTAGAAAACAGAGACCCGAGTATGATTTACATTTACGCGATTACGGTGTAAAGTGGAAGCAATCGGCCAACAGGATCGCTTCATTTGATTTTTTTTAACTAGGCTGTCAAAATAATATTCTATGATTGGTGAAGAGCTATCACTTTACACCGTGACTACGTAAATGTAAACTCATACTTGACCCCCTAAACACTAATAGTACGACCTCGTTACGGAAGCCGTCACGGTGTAGAAGTTAAATATTGTACGTCCAAATAAATGTTATCATTAAGATTTGTCTGATTTAGTTTGTATATTTTAGTGTAACATCTAGCAATAATTCACTCACTTCCTTATTATCTATGCAATTACTCAATTGTAGATCTAAGATTTTTCAATATGGTTAACCACGTAAGCGTGCAATGCTCTTATTCTAACCGCAGTAAGGCGTAATTTTGCGCAACACCTAATCCTATGCCAAGGACGTTTTATAATATGTTATAGTAAAATAAATCAAAATAATTTTCACAAAAAAAGTGAGAACAGAGCCGGTAGTTCATTCCTTCCTTAATTAGTATTATAATACCACCTTAATGCTGGGATATATGTGAACTTCATTGGAACTGAAGGGGATTAAAACCTTTTTTCTCCATAACCCGTAACGAAATTATCTTTAAAAATATATACCTAATAAAAAATATCATTAGTATTCATGCAAAGTAACCCCTGTTTTAGAAATATAAAACCATTTTTCCTCTAAACTATTAAACCTAGGTTATTTTTTTTTCATCATGATATTAGACAATACAATACCTAGGGAATCTTCAGTTAATTTTTTTTAATGACTTCACATTATTTTTAATATTTTTTTTACTTAAATCGACACACAACCCCTCTGCCGCCCAATAAATCAATACGGGACGAGCAGGCTCAATCGAGCACGGTCAACGGCGTATATCCAGCTCTTAATTCTTATTCTTAGATCTTACCACACACCACCAGAGTTGCTAGAGCTCGGTCGATATACAGAGAAGTATCTGCAGGCAGTATACGCCTCTACTATGTATCTTCCAAGTTGACAATGCACACTCCTCTCGTTATACCTGGCTACTTCCAAGATGATCCCGAAACGCGACTAGAAGTAAATTGAAAGACAAGGAATACATGCTATATTTAGATAGGTACATCACTATTCCTTATAAAGAAACATACTAAAACTGAAATTGTATGCTGAACAAAGAAAACTGACTCATCCTCATCCCTCTTACTGACTCAATATAACTTCTGTTACCATTCGTGGAAAGATTAAATAAATCACTCATGTAATTTACATTTATTTAGCAGACAAGGGTCAAACTTACGTTCAGATTTTAATATTTAAATTAATCTTAAAATTTTATTTATAGTGAATTAAAAGATAATAAATATGTTAACTTTTTGCAGTGCAATAAATGAGTAGAAACAACTGCTTTCACAGAGAAATAACAGGCATAAGTTGCTTCCGCTATGCCGGCTTGAGGAGACGATTTGCCACCATCTATCATAATCGTGATACTCAAACTAGGTCAAGTGTCAAGGACAGCACAAAACACCCAGACACCCAGTCAGACTAGAAATTAGGCCCTACTTATTTATTTATATTTCAAACGTTGTTTCGCCCGGGAATTGAATCCGGCGGGGCTATTGTGTATCTTGCATAAGCAATGCGACAGGCGTAAATTGTACAATAATCGCTGTCAAACATCAATTTGGTATTACATATTAGCAACAGCAACGTCACAGCGCGATAAGCGATAGTGGCGCCACTACAGAGCAATCGGGGAACTAAAAGTGCATCAAAGTCCTTTGCGTGCGAAAAAATTCGTATTATGTAAGACGATCGGTAGCAATGCGACAGCAATCGGCAGACAATTTGATCTGTCAAAACGCAACAACCTCTGCCCTTGTTGCTTACCTATTGTTAGTGTTCGAACATAGTGTTTTGGATAATATTTAAAGTGAGTTATGCTTTAAAACAGTGTAGCATTGTGATAAATTACATTAAAAGTTATGTCAACATTCTAATGAGCGTGATTGTGTTATTTTTTTAGGTTAAGTGCGTGGCTCATTCTGGAGAGATTTGAAGCGGGGAACAGAGCGAGCGAGTTGTTTACAGCGTAGTATATGAGACCAGACAAGACCTATGGAGTGACCACTATCAATTCAATAAACACTATCAGCTGACAAGGAACACTGCGTTGCATATAAATGTTAAAAGGCCATCGGTGATGTCTGCTGGTACACTGCATTATAACACCCATTAACGTGTATGCTGTGTTGCATAACATTGTCAACAGGCACAGCTCCCAGTACTTACACAAAGTTGTCGTGCATAGTTGTTAATAGATCATCTTTGTGAGTGATAAAATGAATAAGCTTTTGTTTTGTGTAATTTTAATATAGTTAAATGAAGTCATATGCCTTAAATGTTTTGGTGTATATACCTAAATTTGAACTTGATCTATGTGTAACAGTAATTGAATATCTAGTTATATGTATATATTGTGAAATAAAAACAAAGTGTATGTATGTAGGTATATGTAATAAATTTTTTTCATTTATGGTTTATACCATTTATATAAAGAAAACTACCATTTTTGTTTTACTAATTTATTGTCAAAACACACAAGTTTTTAGAAATACCAACGTATGGACTGTGGCCCATACTTTCTTACAAAAACAGGCACGTACAGTTGAGTGTCCCTAAGCACGGTGGCTTCTCAAATGATACTATCTTCTGGTCTGTCACCGACTCCTTGGGCGGAAAGCCCACAACCTTATGCAAATATCATCCCAGTATTTTGTTGCGGCCATAAATTTGGATCTACGTCAATCAGCTTGGCACTACAAAATTAGAATTGATTAATTAGGATTTGTATGTTTTTTAAAAGCGATAGATTCGGTGAATAGACTTACAGAATACTATAGAGGTCACTCACTTGTTTCCACTGCTGTCCATTTTTAGATTCACCAGAAACATGGGCATTTAATTTTTGGCTGATTTCGTTCTATGTTTTCCTTTGATCTTCCACCAAGACCAACCCCGTAGCTAATGCTAGATGCATCGCCAAGTAGTCTAAGAGTCCTTGTAGATGTCAGTTGGATGTATCATGCTCCATTGTAAACTAAAAGAATTACAATAATTGTAATAGATTTTTATAACCTATAAGCCATAACCTACTAAACAAAAGTAACTTGTTATACTTACTTAGGTTATTTGTTGCAAGCAGACTTTATAGTTTGAAAAGTTGGCTCTCAAATGCCGTTCGACACCCGCTTGAGAATGTTTTTTTTTACTAATTTGGTCACATCATTTTAAAACACCGACGAAGCACCATTATAAAGAAAACACTTGACATTCCCATCTTAGTTCCACCTATTGCTAATTAATCGCGAGTGGCGCTGATTTCATTGCTAAAAGTGCATTTGACAAGAAGCGGACGACAGCAGAGCAATAGCCGTACATAATACGAATTTTTATAGCGATTAGCAATCGTTCGCGCGGCTGTCGCGCAGCTGTCGCTGTCTGCAAAATATCTGCGAATGATACACAATAACCCATTGAGATATTGTATATATCTCAATGCAATAACCCTGCGGGACTTCCACGCAGCAGATCGTTACACTAACTGTATTTAATTAGTGGCAAACTCTTCGCCTTCATTTCCAAAATTCCGTTAATAAAATACAAAATAATAAAAAAGGTAAATTAAAAACTGTAATTAATATTAACTTTTCGATTTTACCGCAATTACAACGTAACCATATTGGCATGAATCGGGAAGTAATTGGAAATAGATCGAGGCTAACAACTAACAATGTTTTGACAATTAAAGCCCACTGTCCATGGAGATGACTTGTCATTGTGGAATAAATGCCGCAGTAAACAAATGAACATTGGGTCTAAAAATACTTAAATAACAGGAGTACGTAGAGCGGCTGTGGTCTAGCGGTAAGACGCGTGAACTCAAGATCAATGAGACCCGTGTTCGAACCTCGTTAAAAGACCGGTACCAATGTAACTTTGTTATATGTACTTTGGTCGCTCAGTGCCTATAGGCACTATTAAAGAGTGGTAGGCAGACTGATGATGGTTATTTGTCCAGTCTGTCGTCCTGGGGCAGTACCACCATTTTCGAATGTAACACCCGTGAAGTGACCTTGTTTCGGGGATAGTTTGAAAGTAGCCAGGTATAAGAGAGGAGTGTGCACTGTCAATCTAGATGGTACATGCTCGTTTCCTCAAGCCGGCATAGTGGAGGCGACTGCAGCCCGTAGAGATTTCTCTGTGGTAGCAGTTGTTTCCATTCATGGACCGCACTCTAGCTTTACATCAGGCGGAGTGTTGTCACATGTCGAGCTACAATAAAAAAAAATTGAAGACTGATTATTGCTAAAGAAGATCAAAGGAAAATGCAAATTTCAAAGTGACAGTCGATGCAATACAGTTGCTAATTGCAGCTAATAATCATTATGTAGGAACTTATATTTTATAAATACATATATGTAAACGTATATTTTTTGTACGCAATAGAGTACAACGACACTGCTATCACAGAGTAATGTTTGTAGGTAGGATTTGTCAGTATTTTGATGAGATAATTTTGCATAGCCAGGTCAACAATGTTGATTCCGAAATGCGACTAGATTACTTCGCGAGTCATCAGACTGCCTAGATAATAAATTTTACATTAAGTTTAAATAATAGATTTAAAACAATTTGCAAATTCTGTTTAAAAATATTCTAATTCTGTGGTCTGCAATTCAGTTTGATTTTACAACAAAATTAGGGAATCACTTTTTATTGTACAAAATAATAAATACATATAGAATATAGATATACTACCCTGACTTGGGTGGTTGTTAGGACAAGGACAGTATAAACATAACAATTAGGCCCAAAATAAGAATAGAATCGGTACCTCCGCGTAATAGACCCGCACGAACCCTACGCCATACAGGCGATGTAATGCGGAAATCTTTAAATACCTAAATATGCAATTAAAAAATAAGATGAATGAATGAACGGTCATTGTTCTTTTAATAAGACCTACCTGTTTGTTTACGTTTAGTTCAAAATATTCGCCTCAACAAAGTTATTAAACAAAGTGGCACATATAGGAATTGGCAAACCACATTTGAATGTTTGTTTTTATAGTTATACTAACTCCGGGATTTTCTATTGACTCCTTTAAACTGAATGGTGCTTTGAAGTCTTTTGTTATTTCTTAAATAAACTCCTTTGAAATGCTATAAATGTGTCAATGGACATACTGAAACGCTTTGAATGGAGTCTTTAATTTATTGTCGTTCCACTATAATATGACGTTTCGCGATTGAGACATCAAGGTTTTAAAAATTAAATATAACTTATACATTTTAAAAAGCCACTTTTATACACGTAGTATGACTACAAAAATATAACCCCACCCTATGAAACTTTCCTGGCTTTTGACACACTGGCTTACTAAGCTATATATAGGTAGTCTTGTCCGGGAATGAAGCTAGTTTTGTACAAACATAGCCAGACTAGCTTACTGGCAAATCTTGCTATCTTGGTTCGAGTAACTAATTATTATTCGAGTGAGCCCTACTTGATGTATTTTTTCTTATTGGGATAAGTTAACATGGTGTCGAATAAAAATCTAAAATTAAGTGAAAATATTTTGCTTAACAAGTTTATTTATATTCTATTTGAGTATTTAAAAAGACAGATACTTATTATTTATTATATAACGTAATTATATAGTCAGAACACGTTTTTCTTAATTTATAGTAGGTATCACTATGTCAACGTATAAAAATACGTCCAGGTTACATTAATTAATTGCTACATAAACTTTGAATGCTAAGTACCTACGTCATATTTATTTAATATTATAAATAAAATCAAGTAATACTATATTAGGATTTACCTACCTTATTACCTACTTATATTTTAAATTATGTGAAATTTATTTTTAGATATTTTCTATATGCTATAAAAGCAAGGGCTTTTATCTTTAAAGCCACAGCTGTTGTGGAAAATAAATTTAAAATAACTCTTTACTCCATGATGATGTAATGGAACGGTGGCAATAGTTCAAACAGATATTTCAATAGCAAAATAAAAATAAATCGATCCTTGGGCTCATCACTATTTATCTTTTTTTTTTCATTTTAAAACATCGCTGAAAACATTTAAAAGTATTTGATATGGGTAAAATGGTTTATTTGTCCCTTTAATTTTCTTATTAAATTTAATTAAAAACAAGAAAATACGCTTGTATTTATTTTTCAGCTATTTACATTAAATAATTTAAATTATATGTTTTGACTAAAAATATGTTTTATTTGTGATATTAGAGATTATGTGTTCAATTCTCATCATTCAAAGTGGCACCTATTTTTCTTTACATGTCACAACAGCCTAGTTATTTACAGATCGTCACGAGTAACAAAGGAAGCCATAACAATGTTTATGTAGGTAATCCTTTACTACACTTTCTGTCTTCAAAAACATGCCAAATAAGATTTTAATATTATCCTTTTACAAAATTTATGCATTTAGGTTAGTCGTGACATGCCTTTTCTGCTTCGTTTAGCTTATCTATAGCTGTATGGATATGTTTTACATAGCTGCGTACTTGCATAGTTAAATAAACTGATTTCTTAAAAGAGCAATAGGCTGACTGATGACGAGCGGCCGTGGTCTAGCGGTAAGACGCGTGAACTCACGATCAATGAGACCCGTGTTCGAACCTCGCTAAAGACCGGTACCAATGTAACTTTGTTATATGTACTTTGGTCGCTCAGTGCCTATAGGCACTATTAAAGAGTGGTAGGCAGACTGATGATGGTTATTTGTCCAGTCTGTCGTCCTGGGGCAGTACCACCACTTTCGAATGTAACACCCGTGAAGTGACCTTGTCGTGTTTCGGGGATAGTTTGAAAGTAGCCAGGTATAAGAGAGGAGTGTGCACTGTCAATCTAGATGGTACATGCTCGTCTTCTCAAGCCGGCATAGTGGAGGCGACTGCAGCCCGTAGAGATTTCTCTGTGGTAGCAGTTGTTTCCATTCATGGACCGCACTCTAGCTTTACATCAGGCGGAGTGTTGTCACATGTCGAGCTACAATAAAAAAAAAAAAAAAAAAAAGATTTGATAGCCCTATTTGAAGTCCTGTAGTTGTATCTACCAGTTTTAAGCATGAAGTGGCCTAATTGGTTTTCGGGGTTAGCTTGGACGAGAAAAGCCCTGTCAACTTGGACAGTGCCGGTGTATACTCGTATTATCAAGCCAGCACATCAGAAACGACTGCAAATATTTCTCTGTGGTAGCAGTTGTCTGTACTTAAAGACGGCAATCTAGCGGTCACGCTCGCAATTTTACACACTTTTATATTTTTTCTTAAAATAGCTATTAGGTACTATATTTAAAAAGGGACGTATGCTTTAGAATAACCTTCACATTTCACATATGCAATAAACTTAGCATTTAGGTTATACCTAACCAAACTTAGTTACTAACTAGGTACAATCCATTTATGGTTGTTAAGTTTTAAAAAAAATTAATTGCTTACTACATATAGTCCTTTCATGGGGAGACTATAAAATTTTATTACTTACAATATTTTATATAAATGTCGAATTTTTGTTAATTCCTCACAATACCTAAGAAAATATTATTTCAGTACTTAATATAAAATTATAGGTAAAAAGAACCAAAGTTCTAATGTTTTAATTATAAAACAAAATAAACAACTAATTAACCAAAAGCAATTCATAGAAACAATTATAGTAATTTCGACTTTTTCCTCTATGAACTCACAAATTCCTTTACCTTCAGTGACATGAGTTGTAAATCTACTACTAAATTAAAAACAATTTTTATAAAAATACGTGTAAATTCTTAATCAATGCCTCCAACGGAGACTTCTGGAAGAGACGGCATGTTGTGCCTGTCTAGACATGAGAATTGCCCGTGGGATGAAGCTCTCAAATCCACTCAAATCACGGGAACTGGTCTCAAATATGCATGTCTCAAGATATTGCATTTGTATTCGAAAGTGTTTGATCAAGAAGAACTAATTGATACGGTTTTAAGGTGAGTCAATTGTTATTAATTTTTAGGACTATAATTATAAATACTATACGATAATGAATCCTGTGATATTTACTTTTTATTTTATTATTATTTATAGATTATTTTTCAGCGTGTGAAAAGACAAATAGCCATCAATCCCTTTAACCATGTGTTACTCTACTATACTAAGTTATTGTAAGATATATATTTATTTATTAGTAGCCTTTTAAACAATTTCATCTAAAACCAAGCACCAATGGACGCATAAAATCGCCAACGCAAGCACCCCAGTGACCATCGTTGCATTTACATTGCTTGTTTTTGATATTACGAATTATGGTGATGTTTTTTTTTAATACAATATCACTATAATGTTATGTAGTCTATTATTAGACCAATAAATGTCAAAAAATTATCCAAATATTTTTTAAAAATTATGCATCAATAAAAAAGCAATACTTGGGACCTCATTAGTATGATGTATACAACTTCTGACTCGCGGGATTGCTAGCTGTGTTTTTACACCATGTACAGTGTACACTTAATAAATAAATTTATTAATTTTAAGCGCTGCAAAAAAAAAAGATACAAAAAGGTAAAATTGCATTGATTTTAAATTCTTCTACTGTGATTTCTGCATAACATGTTTACGAAATATTAAAATGGTATGCAGTAGTTTTGTTTTGTTATAATTTGTATTGTAACGGTTAGTACTTTTAGAAATTGAGTTGTGTTATTTGTTTTGGGTTCCACAATGGTGCGTTCGTTGACCGATATTCTTAGATTTATTTTAATATTATGTGCAAGACTTAACACCAGTTAAATACAATCTTTATTTGGGATGCAAAAGGGACATTAAAGAATGACTAATTTATTGCCTTAATTAATCAATATACTATTAATGTTTATTATTAACCACAAGGAAATAATTGTCATTATGAATAATAATTTATATCCATTGAATAAATTGGAACTCTGAACAAATGACAAAATCACCAACGTTTTTTTAAAATGAACTTTATAGGGTTACCTGATACTCAAACTAAGATAATTTTAAACACCGTTCAAGGGTTAAGACCTTTTCGTCACAACCCATTTAGTCACAGTCACAATTTTTAAATTTGAGGCATCAAAACCTATACGTTTGAAAAAAAAAAAAAAATTAATTGAATAACTAAAATCTTGTGCTCGTAGCAAATTTTGTTTACCTACCTATCTGAAAATAGTGGCAAAAATGTGTGGTGTATTAAAAATCACCATCTCTAGCATAGTAAAAATTTTAAATGATGTTCCTGTGTGTGTAGTGTTGCCCACAATAACGTTAATAGGTCTGCCATTCAGAATTTCATTGCTTTAACGGAAACCTTGGCATATGTTACAGATGCTCGGTTACGGCTGATAAAATTACTTTATTTGCCGACAACAAACGTGCTATGAAAACATGGTCTACCATAAAATCTTCTTTGTTAATTTTAGTTATCTACATATGTATTTTATGAATTCACGATAATTTTCAATTTTGATTCACGTTATTGACTAGGTTTTTTAAACATCTGTACTAACCTGTCTGCCTGAAAGTCTGGGGTAATCAGAGACTATGGACTAAAGCGACTTATCATCCATTACATTACATCCTGTTCTCATGTGCATGGGGCTGCTGCTCCTCACCTGACTCTTTCTGAGCAGTTCATCAATTTCGACATTCACCTCTAGCTAGACAGACTTTAATAATATAAAATATATATATTTATTTTTATCGCTCATGTCTTTCAGTGTTAAAAAGCACCTTCTTGGGCCGGCATAGTGATGGCGACTTAGGCCACCGTGTGCTGCGGTTCTCCGGTCGTCGGGGCTCATGGACCTCCATGCACTGTGCTTACCATCACGCCAGTCGGCGTCACACGTCGCGTCAATATAAAAAACGTACAGTTCTTTGCCGGTCAAAGGGTATTAGATAAAATGTCCAATTTAAAAATTTAAGTCTTTAATGTCTAGGTTAGCCTCCTCCATCGATCGCTAGACATTTCTATTTTGATTAGCTCCATTGATTGCCGGCAAATGAGACAATGTCATCTTCCTATAATTTTTTTCGTCGTCCAAGCATTCTTAATCCATCTTGTCTACGTCATAATTGTTAGACTTTAACCATACCATGATGTAAACTAAAATAGAAAAGGTTTGCGTTTACTGACTACTCTGAGTACATTAGTGTACAAATACTCTATCGGGGTGTGGAAAGTTGATTTTAATGTTCCATTAGCGAGGTAATTAAGACTGAAGTAAGACCTAAGTATGAGTTTTCATTTACGCTGTCATCGCGTTAAGTGAGAACTCTCCACCGATAGGATAGCTTCATTTGTTTTTTTTTTCACCATGGCATTTCACCATAATATTGTCTGATTTGTTGATTGTTTGATTTGGTATTGTGTCTAGTTAAAAAGGAATTAACACAAAAAATTCTAGTTTTTGAATAGAAACAAAAAAACTGTGACATTTTTTTTTATAATGTAGACAAACTGTTGTAAAATATTATTGGAAAGATATAATTTATATAAGGAAACATAATATAACAAAATATAATGTATAGAATTGACAGGGCCTTACCTAAAGTCGACATGCCAAAGGTCGTCAATATGTCGTTGGTTACATCATTTTCACACATTTTATAGCAGGGTCATATGAAAATAAATCTGTCGTTGGCAATATATCCCCTGTCGTCATATAACTACGAACACGTCCATCTATCTAGTGCTGGAATTTAGGATTTATTTTGGGATTGACTTAATATAAAGTTTATATTTGGTTAATATTTTTTTAATATAAAATACTTTTATTTTTCGTAATTTTTTTATATTTTACACATTTTATTATAATTGTAGAGCTAGGATGTTCAGAAATAAAGGAGAAAGTCCATTTTTGGGCCCACATGATACCTCTATTAGGTTAACAAAACAATATTCTAAAATAATATCTTATTTTTTAAATAATTTATTTCAATTATATAAAAACATCGTTTACCAATCAATAGACAATGTTCAATTAGATAAAAAAAAACAAATATCATCAATTATTAAAGCATTTAATATAATATAATAACCTCAAATATTGTATCAGAAAAAGTTTAATTACTGAAAAACCCGGGTGAAAATTTTAAAACTGATTGGTAATAAGGAAGTAGATTTATTTTTCTACAAAATTAACTAAAAATTATCGGCGAACTCGAGAAAAAAATTGTGGGCCCATTTTTCTTAGGCGAATGGGCATTCTCCTTTAACTGTGAAAGGACATTACTAAAAATGCTTATAATAAAAATTTAAATGAACTAAGCATTAAGTTTTATCGATAAGAGGTAGGTATTGATGTACAAGTACTGTATGTATAAATATATGTATGTAGATATAAATCCATTAGATATTGATTTCTTAGAAATTCTAGTTTGTTTATGTGACGCAATAAATATTTCTAAACAGTGTTTTATATTAATATATTGAGTGGAAAGTAAACGGACTGCGAAATAAAATATAAAAAAAAGTAATTTTAAAATCATATTTTTTAACACGATATGATGAACGGCGTGAAATTGTTCAGTGTCGCCGCTCGACTTTGTCACTCGCGAAGTTGTCATAACGTAAAAGACAATTTAATTAGCTGTTATTAAATTACGATGAAAATAGAATGAAAAAAAAAACTTTTTTTTTTATTGTAGCTCGACATGTGACAACACTCCGCCTGATGTAAAGCTAGAGTGCGGTCCATGAATGGAAACAACTGCTACCGCAGAGAAATCTCTACGGGCTGCAGTCGCCTCCACTATGCCGGCGAGACGAGCATGTACCATCTAGATTGACAGTGCACACTCCTCACATTTACATAATGAAAAATCCCGATAATTATATTTTTAATTAATTAGATTTCTTAGCTGTTTTCTGTTTTTTTTTCTTTTCTTCAAAAATTATTATGTAGAAACATTGATTTTTATATTACTATTGATAAATTGTAATTTATTGTTATATTTCTATTGTTTTACGCGATACTAACTACAATAGAAAGTCGATTTTTTCATTACAACAGCAAACCAGTTCGTGTTTTTTTTAAAGCGTCTCGTCACAGGCGCGTATGTATGACCATACATTTAAAAATAGAAGTAATATAGAAAATTCCGCAATTTTTTAAATAAGTCAAAAATTGATGACACAAATTTATTTTTATGAAAATAAAAACTATAATGTTTTTTAACACGTGCCACACTTTCCTACCATGTTATAGTACTAAAACAATACATCCCACGCGACTATAAAATTAAATTAAGATTGGTTATGTCATGTAACCATTTTCTCACAAACAATGCGGTTTAGAGATTCATTCATTAAACTTTTATAGCGTATACTCGCTCCCAATTCTCTACTGTATTCAGTAGCGGACTACGGCTAAAGCGGGCCCATACTTTGCGTTTCGTAAAAACCTAGTTTTCGGGCCCCAAAAATTACGGGCCCTAGGGACGTGCCTAGGCCTTAGTCCGCCCATGACTGTATTAGACTTAAAACATTTCTATCATTTATAATTTCTTCTAATTTTGGAATTAGATAGGAATACCGAGAGTAATGTGCATTGTTAATTTGGATGAATATTTGTCTTCTCAAGCCGGCATAAGGGAGGCAATTGTTGCCCGCACTGCTTCTCTGTAGTAGCAGTTGTTCCCATTCATGGACCGCACTCTAGCTTTACATCAGGCGGAGTGTTGTCAGCTACAATACAGCTACGATTAAAAAAAAACTAGATTTAATGCACTACTAATAATTCTAATTAAAGATGGGTTTAAAAAGTTAAGCAATTCTTGTTGCAATAAGTGAAAAGTTAACCTACTAAGCATCCAATTAGATTCTACATAACAATCATTACTTGAGTAATTTGCATAATTATTGTTGAGAAGAGAGCTCGGTAATCACTTTAGATTTAATCTTAGGCCGAAATCGCACTTTACTCGTATTTCAACTTTTTTTAGATTCCTTAAGTAGGCTGACTGATGATGATTATTAGCCCAGTCTGCCGTCCTGGGGTAGTACCACCACTTTCGAATGTAACACCCATGAAGTGACTGGTGAACAGTTTGGAAGTAGTATAACGAGAGGAGTGTGCATTGTTAATTTGGATGGTTTGGATGGAAGTGACTGCTGCCTGTAGAGATTTATCTGTAGTAGCAGTAGTTTCTGTTCATGGACCGCACTCTAGTTTTACATTAGGCGAGGTGTTCGCATATGTTGAGCTCTTAATAAAAAAAGGAACGTTTCGTCAGACTTTGACGAAGAGTTTCTAGTGATGTATAAGTGTAACTGAAGAAGAATGTGACGAGTTAACTTCTGTGGGTTAAGTAGGTAGACTAAAAACTAGAGCACCGCTAACTCTTCTCAGATACACGTTTATCTTCAAGTCTTCTCAAACAGTTATCTAATCTAGGCTGGCAGATTATTCGCTAAAGAAAAAATTCTAACAGCATTATGTACATTTTTCCTACACAATACGGGGTATTGCTATCAAACGTATCGCTTCCACGGTTCAATAACCTATCATGTGACATGAATTATGCAACTAGGCAAGTCTAGATTATTTTTATTGTCTAGAGCAGTGATTCTCAACCACTGTGCCGCGGTACTTTTGTGTGCCGCAAAATTCTAAAAGTGTGCCGCCAAATTTTAGATAATATAATTATGTTAATATTATTAAATAATATGATTTAAAGAAAAAAAAATCGCATTACAAGTATTCTTATTATTAACTTGTAATTAATCCCTTAATAAACGTACTGTTATTTTTGTAGTACATATTATTTTATTTAGCACATTTAAAATTATTACCATAAACTATTTTACGCAGTGTGTTATACGTAAGTAAATAATTTTTAAAATTATCTTTTTCTTTGTGTGCCGCCAAATTTTTAAATCGTGAAAAGTGGGCCGCATTAATAAAAAGGTTGAGAACCACTGGTCTAGAGGCTCATCGTGTGACGATGTGACTTAAAAAAAACGATATTTTATTATGGGAACCCCTGTTCTATCTTTTTATCGGCAGCTCTTCCAACTGCTGCAGCATGTTGGGTTGACTGGGCTCTTTGCAGCTGAGTTCATTGCTATTAACGCAAATCATGTGTTATCAAAATCTATTCTAGATTTTCTATGTAAACTTTTTTTTGCATGTTCTAATACTGGATTTATTATGATGAAAATTAAATAGAAAAAAATTGTATCCCAGTTTGAGGTTAGGACCTATGTACGTTTTACTTACTATTAATAAATTATTAAATTAATAACTAAATCACTAAGAGTAAATGTTGTGTAAGTAGTCATTTGACCGCTTGGCTTTGTATGTAGACAATCTCGCTTTTATGGTGTTAAACATAAAAAGAAATATTACCTAATTATTAGGATATGCAGCAGAGATCCATGATTTAATCCCCCCTACCGCCTCACCGTCGAAACGAGGTCCTCGCGAACTAAAAGGTTCAGGCAGTTCTTTTTCTGCCATTCCATCAATTGTGGAACGACCTTCCCAGCCACGTCTTTCCTCCTTCCTATAACATTGGATCCTTCAAGCGCAGTGTCTCACAAAGCCGACATAGCGGATGCGATTGCTGTCTGCGGATCCCCTTCTCTGACAGCAGTCGCCTCCGTTCATGGATCGCACTCTAGCTTAACATCAGGCGGTGTGCGGTCATATGACATGCTAAAACAAAAAAAAAGTTAACTATTGCGTTTTTATTAACGTCGTATGAATCATCGTCAATCGCGGACTAGGCCTACACTCCTTATCAAACCAAGCTTATCGATATTTTTAGATTATCTAACAACTAACATGTTTACTTAGTTAATAATAATACACCACGATAACTATTAAATATTTATTTACCCCACATTTAAAATGTTCAAGGGTTTTTGGTAGCGCTAAGAGAAATTGTAAGTTTAATTTTAATTCCTTTGCTAGTTTTTTTTTTGTTATAATATATTTCACTGTTTTTTTTTTATATAATCAAATATTTAGTTTGTATCCTATACATATTATACATTAACAACGCTCTAATAATTATTTTAAATCTTTCTTAATTAAGCTACTAGCAATCCGCAATGTTGTTATGCCAATATACTAATTTAAAAAAAAAGATTGAACATTTTAGTTCCTTTGATAGTAATTATTTTGAAAAGATCCCGTTCTTCTAGAACCGAATGAAAATCTCTGCAATAGTTTCTAAGATTGAAAAGAAGAGAAGACAAATTGACGCGTTTGTGCGACTTTTTTTATTAATATGTAGTGATTATGTTACAATAATATGTGAAATATTTAGTTATAAACTAAAATATCGGAAGAAAAAACAATTTTCAACCTCAATTACGGTTAATCCTGCAAAACCTCTGCATTTCAGAATAAGAACAACATACAATTATAATACCCATTGCAGATTAAATCAAATCATTATTTTTAAAAATATCTTTATCAAATAGTGTAAAGTAACTGTCTCATTCAATTACATAGTGTAATGGCTTTGAAATAACACACAATATCGTTTAATATAACAGGAAATATATCGCATCTTCAACACCTATTGTCTTTAAAAAATAAATAAACAATCAATCACTGAAAACATTCTTTACTATTCCAGACGACTAAAAGTACAGACATATAAATCTAATCATAATTTATAACAGTCCCCAATACACACTGAATATCAGATTATTCTCTAAGTAAATAAATCTAATAGATTTACAACAAGTCGAAAGAATTGATTTACAACTTTGTGGTTCAGAAAATAAAGTCGTAAATGTTCAAGATGATTTCGCAGAGAAAACTTTGAGATTAATTAGGACACGTTCTACTATAATTAGTTCAATATCTTTGGAGATATTCCAAAATATGTAAATTAAAATGATAGTCAAAATGTCAGAAGACCATAAATAAATAACATTATTCTGTGAAATTATTCAAAATGTGGACTTTAGAAATAAACAAAAGTACTTTTCCATTAACCTATTGGCAGTTAATGAGGTCTCACAGGAAATTTCTAGAAAGATTCCCTCTAATTCCCAATGAATATCTATCACAGTTATTTTGACAAAAATATTCGGGGAAACCTCAGAAAACAGGTACACATTTATTTATAGAAGCGACAGTAGGTAAAGAAGAATTAGTGCTACTCCAATAGGACAAAAGCCAACTGCGCCACTAGAAAATGTAACATCAAAGATAAAATAGCTATTAAAGGGAGTTATGGTTTGCGCAATCGATTTTGCCATTAAAAATCACTAAATATCACCATCAATGAGTTTATTGCGAGTTATAAAAAATAATTTGACTGACTTTTTTTTTTCATTGACTTATTCGAGAACTTTATGTTTCCTGTATTGTAAAAACAATAATTAAATGAAAAGTTAGGACTATTTTAACAACACACATTACTAAAGATTCGAACTTCATAAAGCTAGATCTGTAGTTATAGAAGTCATTAACAAAGACGATTCAAGAAGAATTTACTTAAAGAACACGAACAAAGCACGCACAATATGAGCTCTCGGCCGGAAATAATTAAGACTTGCCTACTGTGCTTACAAAACAAGCAATTAATGCTTATGAGGTTATTGTCGAGAATGTCAAACGATGTTAATTTGTGTGTGAAATGGTTTTGTTTGGTTAGAAAAGAATGCCTTTGACATTTTTAATTTATTGATTACCTATACAACTTATTCTGATTTAGCATAACATATAAATCTCGTAAAGTATCCTTATCGCGATTCGAGATTAGCGTAGTCGAATATAGTGAGATTCCGCAAGACAAGCTAGAGTATGGTTCTTGCAAATGCTATCAGAGATAAAAACACGCCAGTTTGAGGAGACGAATTGTACAATCCTGTCGTTATACTCAGCTACTTCCAATCTGTTCCCAAAACGTAATATCTCTTTTTGTATTGGTTTTTCGCAATTTATTTTAAATTACATTCTTTAACTTTAAAAATACAAAAGGATTCGTGTTTGAGCAGACATAGTTACAGTAATTTGTAGTAATGACCTCGGTACCATAAAGATAGTAACAACACGAATTACGTACCATACTAATGGTGACATTGACGTGGGTTTCTCTGAATCATAGCCGTAAAGTTTTAACAAAACATATCTATCTTATATTATCACTCAATTTATAGCGTTATCGAGCTTTTGGAGGGTTTTCTTCTCTGATCTTTAGATCTAAGAGCGGCCGTGGTCTAGTGGTAATTCTGACCGGTATCAATGTAACTTTGTTATATGTACTTTGGTCGCTCAGTGCCTATAGGCACTATTAAAGAGTGGTGTTGATTATTACAGTCTGCCGTCCTGGGGTAGTACCACCATTTTCGAATGTGACGCCCGTGAAGTGATCTTATCGCGTTTCGGGAGCACTTTGAAAACTGTATAACTCGTGTTATAACGAGAGGAGTGTGCACTGTCAATCTAGATAGTGCACATTCGTCTCCTCAGGCTGGCATACCGAACGCGGCTGCTAGTAGAGATTTCTCTGTAGTAGCAGTTGTTTCCATTCATGGACCGCACTCTAGCTTTACATCAGGCGGATAACTAGAATTAGGGTAGATAGGTACAAAACAAACTTTAAAGTAAGAAATAAATTAATAACCGCTGTGGTAATATCGGTAATATAACGTATGTTATATGTACTTCGATCGCAGCGTGTCTATGATACAAGCACTAGATTAATAATTAGGTATTTTGTAATTCACAAAGGAAAAAAAAGAAAAGTGATTCATCATTACTGTTAAACCTTTGTCTTTTTGTAAGTAATAGAAGTTGATATCACGTATCTACATAACGAGGAAATTCGTGTCATTAAAGGTTTGCTCTTTTATTAAAAATAGAATCGTTAAAAGGGTGAAAGTGCAATTAGTAGAGCCGAGCCTTAATATTTCATGACGTGTTATGAAAGGGTTTTAGTTATTTTTGTGTTTTATCAGGCTATCCAATAGGCTAAATTATAACCCGTATATTTATTTATGAATTTAAAATAAACCTGTATTTTTTTTCGGAAAATGTAGTTGAATAACGTACGTATGTCCCAACGGTATAGGCAGGCTTAAAATAGCCTAATGTGATGCTAACATACTAAACTATTCCCAAACCTCTCATTTACTTTTACTATAGGGATTTCAACAACCAAAAACATTTTTATAGTAATTCGACATGTGACCAGATATGGCATCTGATGTTAAGCTGCTACCACAGAAAAATATCTGGCGTCGCCTCCGCTATGCCGGCTTTAGGAGACCAATGTACACCGTTCATTGAACACACACTCCACTCGTCTCCACTCCAAACGCGACTAGGTTATATTTGAAAGTAGTGGTATTAGTTATTACCCCCTGGACGGCAAGCTGGACTATTTATCTACTAATAACCATTATCAAGTTTACTTCTGTTTTAAAATAATTAATGGATACAATTGGTCTCAAAACGACGCAAAAACATTTTATAGTATCCACGAAACTAACTCCTCTACTCAAAATGGTGCCAAGATACTTAACCCAATATCCCAATTTGCATATCCATTTCCTAATTAAACAAGTAATAAAAGGACGGCTATAGTCTAGCGGTAGCAGTCGTGAACTCACGGTCGGTAAGACCCGTGTCCGTGATACTCGTACAATCAGGCTTAGGTCAAAAAAATAATAATATACAAAAACTAAAAATTTTTTTATAATTTGAGAAATTTGTAAAATAATTCGTGTAAAATCTTTAACCACTTGTCCACGCTCACGGACACTGAAAGGTCGTGAAGGTGTGCCTCACTTTCCCTGAGTAGAATGATCTCATTTTGAGTAATATAAAGTTTTACTGTCACTCTGGCCTTTCACCCTTTTTTGTCTTATTACCCTAACCTAAATGGTTTAGTTGCTTTAGGGTCTATATATATTTGCTTTTAGACTAATTAGGGTCACAGTTTTAATTTATTTGCGGTGGAGCTTTTATAGTTTGAATTTTTCTATTTTTCTGTAAAAAGACAGAAAACAATCGCTTTACTCCGTGTAACCTCTAACACTACCAAGACCCGTCATTGCAGTTTTTTAATTATTAGCTTCTCCTTAGCTACTCCTAAGATTTCATGTAATACCTATTTCAATAATGTTTTGTGTTTATTTTAACAAATATTGATACCATAGAGTTAATTCTTAAAGAGTGGTAGGCGGACTGATGATGGTTATTTGTCCAGTCTGCCGTCCTAGGGTAGTACCACCACTTTCAAATATAACACCCGTGAAGTGACCTTGTCGCGTTTCGGGAATAGTTTGAAAGTAGCCAGATAGAACGAGAGGAGAGTGCACTGTCAATCTAGATGGTACATGCTCGTCTCCCCAAGCCGGGTTTCTGCCCGCACAGGTTTCTCTGTAGTAGCAGTTGTTTCCATTCATGGACCGCACTCTAGCTTTATATCAGGCGGAGTGTTGTCACATGCCGAGCTACAATAAAAATAATAATAATATTGAACCAATAAATAAAAAAAATATTTTAATATGATCTCGTAAATAAAAAAGAAATACTTCTATTGCATCAGTATAATGTATACAACTTTTGGTTAACGGGGTTGCTGTGACCCAATAATAAAATTGTGGCAGGCAAAAGTGTGCCCTGTCAATGTACTAAAAATTTTCGAGTCTTCAAGCCGGTATAATGGAAGAGACTACTGCATGCAGTATACTCTATGTGATAGCAGTTATTTTCGCTTATGGACTCTAACATCAATTCACGTCACTATAAAAAAAATTAAACCTACCTACCTACTTCTGAAAATGGTTATGGAAATTTCCTACACCTCCAATGGTTTTTTTATTCAATACTATAGCATTAATATAGCAAATATCATTGTGTTTTACGGTCTGAGAAGCTCGCATTGTGTTGAGTATATGAATGTCGGTATTAGCATTTCAATAAGTATGAATTGTATGTCATGACAGATTTGAACTCTGAAGACATATGTACGGTCAAACATGTTTAGGTATTGTCTTAATCTTCGAACCAGTTATAATTGATTTTACGGGTTGTTTTTCAATAAATAACAATAAACAAGAAGGGTTTTTGAACCTATATGTAAATGTAACTATGGTTATAATTTTATTGTGACCATTAATGGCCTATTTAAAATAAAGATTTTGAATTTTCAATACAAAATTAATGACGTAGGGAAAATACGCAATAAAACGGACAAAGAAAAGATGAAATAATAAAGAATTTTTATTTGAAGTGTAAAATAGAAATCTTTATATCACTAAGTAGGTACTTACGTAAATATTTATTATTCAAAAATTAACACGAAATTGAAAATGTACTACCAGAAAATAATTATAATAATATGATGTCTTAGAAACATGAGACACACCTCCCTTTATTTTTAACCAATTAGGGATGTTAACTTGATTGTAAACCGATTTCTATTGGTCGATATGTTCAACAGCATCAGCACAAATAATCCTTAAGTGACGCAGTTAACATATTGCTCAGTATGTACACTGAGCTAGAGAGTACACTTTTAAAGTAATTTTTGTCCATAACACTATAACTATGTTGAATAATACAATGGGTGTCGTGATATAGGTACTTACGAGTCGTGAGTTCGATTCCCGACTGAATATGAATATAGTAATATTAATATTTTTGAGATCCGTATCTGATAAAACACGTCGTACATGCGCGTGAGCATTGAAGCAGAGATTATTTGTCAGACAGGATCACAAGATTGCCGTCTTCCTTTTCTGGACGTACCTATAATTAGATGTTATAAAAATATCAAGGTATAGTAAAAATCAAACTTAATGGCGGCTCCGAAGTTTGGCACAAACCGTTGCACAGTACATAAATTGAGGTATCGGCGGGGCACGATGCACGTGAGAGGGAAGGGCACACTCCCGAGATACTCGCCCGCAGGTTAATTTAATATGTTCTATTCATATTTAAAATTAACTCTTAATTTTATTTTTGTAAACTTGACTGTACCTTTGCGAAATAGCGCCTGCAACTAACTTTCGAGACGCCATAAAGTTTGATGCGACCTGTACTTAGATATTTCGACTAAAGTATAGGTAGGTTACGTTAGTACTTAAACTATGCAGGGTGTAAAAAGACATATAGCGACCTCATTTTGTTATTAATAGTGTAACACGATGGCATGGTTATAAGGATTGCTTTTTGTCTTTTTACACCCATATAAGAACACATGAAATATTAAAAAAATATATACTTGTATTGTACTCATATAGGTTATATGCGATGGTTATTTAACTAAATTAAAGGGTCTCGCCGCAACCACGATGGCTGCAAAAGTGCAAAGATTTTGAAACGATACAAACCTTTCTGCTTATCGCCCACTAGCAGAACACAACTTGGTTCCTTACAAAGTCTGCTCTTTCCCTCCGCCGAGGTTCCGAATAATTTTCGTCAGTTACTATGAACTAAAAAGTTAAATATAATTTATTTTATTCATATTTTTATTTGTCAACAGGAAAACTTGCAAGGCATGTGGCTGTGAACGTCTCGAACATGCAGTATATCACGAGGAGCTCGTCAGCGTGAGAGATAGACTCGGACTTCATGACAATTCACGTTCTATTAATCATCAGGCTTATGATTGGGCCCCACCAGGACTTACTGCTAAACAGGTAGGATCAAATGAAGCATAATTTTCAAGCCGGCATAGTGGAGGCGACTACTCACTACGCGCCATTACGGGTGATAATAAATACTATTGCTGACGCTATTACATATTTCTTTTTTCCTTTATTCGTTATTAAGTCAAAACAGTCTGGTCGAATCCCAGTCAAGTCAAACATAGTTTCAGTATCATTTGTTGACACTCACGCACGTTTACAAACTAAAGATAATAATCCACCATTATTTCACTCGAAGATTTGGCTCAATATTGGAAAAACATTTCCAATTTTTACACTGACAAATAAATTTTATAAGGTATAATGAGAGGTGTGTGCACTGTCAATCTAGATGGTACAGGCTCGTCTCCTCAAGCCGGCATAGTGGAGACGACTGCTGCCCGTAGAGATTTCTCTGGGGTAGCAGTTGTTTCCATTCATGGACCGCGCTCTAGCTTTACATCAGGCGGAGTGTTGTCACATGCCGAGCTACAATAAAAAAAAGTTTTCACGTTAAGAAAAATAATTCACGACAGATAACTTAATATCGGCAGATTCCCAGCAATGCATGTATTATATTTTAATTGTTATTTAGTAACACATTTTTTTTTTCACAGACAGAATTGTTCTGGTCATCTCTGGCCGAAAGGGCTCCAAATGTGTCTGGGGCGAGTGGTGCAGCAGCATGGAGAGCTTGGCGTACTCGTGCATTAGCTGCACAATTACCAAGACAAGACCTATCACTAACACACTGCAAACATATTGACGATGAATGCAAAAAGCAATATGAAGACTTCGTGGCGGCGAGAAATGAAATTGCATTAGATATAGGTAATAAAAACAATTTTATTTCAATTAATCACACGTTTTTGTATAAATTTTGTCATGAATTGGCATAATAATATAAACTTTATTATTAAGACATTAAAGATGAAATTTGAATTCATAGGTTTAGCTTCGCAACATCATGGAAGCACGACAGAATGTATGGGATGTAATAAACCTATTAGAAGCGGAAACATGATGATACAAGCGCCGTTAATCGGAGATGAGGTAAGACAATAACGATGTGAAAATTTCAAAATTGCCCGTTTTTATTTATGCAAAAATTTCTTGCAGCGCCATCTAGGTGTTGACTCGATGACAACTGGCAATGAGTTAATAGATGTTTTAGTGTAACTACTCGCTACTAGATGGCGCTACAAATTATTACTAAATATTAACACCAATGGTTGTTAATGTAAATATAATTAATTTCAGGCCCATTTTCATCCTGGTTGTTTTTCATGCAGCGACTGTGGAGAATTACTGGTTGAGTTGGCGTATTGTACACTTGATGGGAGGCTTTATTGTGAGAGACATTATGCTGAAAAATTGAAACCTCGTTGTGAAGCGTGTGACGAGGTCAGTTTTTTTATGACATTGAAATTTAATACTTCTGTCTGCCCCAGTTGTTTCAAATAAAATTGAATGTAAAATTATCGAAGTCATATTTATCTATATGTATAGATAATGCATTTATTATAAAAAATCATGTACATAATGTGTTATCTACAGATATATACTACAGTCGATATAATATACGGCAGTGATATTTTCACATAAAATAATAATTTTTTTTAGAGAAATTAAACGGTAAAATAGATTTTTATGTACAAGATTCCGGTACTGTCTGGCGTAGACTGTTATAATTATAGTCTTTAATATAAAAGGTAAGTCTTGCGGAAGTTATATCCAGGGTTATTTTCGGCCCTACCTGAACATTTGACTTTTTGCTTTGACATTTGGCGCATCTTATTTAGGACGCACTCACCGACATACGGCTTAGTGAACAATTATTTTAATGCAGTTGTCTGTATTCATTCATATTGCGTGGGATTGCCAAGTATTATGCGTTTTTATTTAAATTGGGATAGGCAGAAAGTTTAGACAAGATTCTGTTAAAGCGATTTTTTAAAATTTAAAATGAATCAGTACAATTATTGGCCCACAGTTGCGCAGCAGTTAAGTAAGTAAGTCTTACACGGAGGTTCTATGCTCAATTCCCAGACAAAACAAATATTGATAAAAAAAATAAACATGTATAAGTTTCGACTCTATTGCTGTCCTTACCCTGATACCCATAGTGCAGGGTGACGTAGTTTTTACGTCTAGTAAATGGTACTTTAATTGTCAACTAACCTAAAAAAAAATCAGAATATATTTCATTAAAATTAATAGTTTTAGTTAAAAGTGTTATCATATCGGTCGACCTTCGCGTCGATGGATTGGCGCCTTCTTGTAGATTCCTTTGCTGGTTTTGAATGAAAATAGGTATGAACGAATTTTACAATAACAACGCGTACAATGAGGCAATATTTATATTTACAAATACATTTAAATAGGTATACTTTTAGCTCTTGTGTAATGTTTAAAATTTAATAACCATAAGTAACATAACGTATAGTAAATAATCAAATATAGGTAGGTACACAATACCCGAACCCCAAATTAGAATACCCTGTGCCAGAGGTTTCAACAGAGGACAAGGACAACCTAAACACTCACAACGAAACCAAATACATTTTTTATATATAATTTTTTTTTTCGATATTGGCATGTCAGATGGTGTTCCGTATCAGATCCAAATTTTTCATTTGAAAATAATAATAGTATATAGTAAATAGTAGAATACTTTTCCGTAATTTGCTATTTCCGTAAAAATACCTGTACCTCGCATTTCAGCTATAAAAAATACTTTTTATTATACCTTTAGTGATTGTCGGCATCTTGGCGCAGTGATTAATGCGACAGTCTCACGTGGAAGCCGGGGTTTGATTCCGATCGAATAAAATATTTATAAACGTTATATTATTAAAAATATGTATTCGACGATAACTTGTACAATTTCATAGTAAGTTTTTAAGTCCTTTTGTTGCAGTGAAATATGTAAACAAATTTACACTGTTATAAATCTCTTAACACATCAATATAATAGGTGTATAGGTGTATAGTGCGTGAATGAAATATTATTAGTTAGGTACTGAACAAAAATAAACTTAAACCGGCCGATGTACGCATTGAACACCGGCAGTGTTAATTTATACTTCAAGAAATTAAGTGGTGCTTATAAAAGTTTAATCAAGAACGGTTTATTGCAATTCGCGTGTGCTTTTTGCATACGTGAACTTAATTTTAAGGTACGTCTTTTTTATATTGTTTTTTAACAAAAAAATTAACAATACTAGTTTATTTTATTATTTTTAATTTTATTATTTTACATTACCTATTGTATTTAAAGGTTAAATTCACTGAAACTTGGGACCTATTGGTAGATGAAAATCAACACGACAATTTTTTTTAAATTTCATATACTAAATTATTCAGTTTTTTAACTATTATGTACAGTGATTATTTAGAACTAGCAGTCGCAGAATGAATGAATTACTTATAAGCAACTTCATTAAAAGTAACTCCAACTATTCAGCGATTTATTCATTTTGCCTTCCTCTTGCGAACAACATTAGTTTGAGCACCAAACCTTTATCTCTTCATCACTTAGGATTCATCAGTACTCCAGATCCAGGATATAGCCGTCTTAGACAACAAAATTAATGGACCTTTTAGATAGTATTCAGAAACCTCATTAGGTTTTCATAAAAACAGCAATTCTTACTAAAAATGTCCTTTTTCCGTGTAAACTACAATCTCAGCATTTTAAGTAGGGGCATCTAGGGCTCGCCCCCGTGTGCTTTTATGGAAAATAACGAACTGAAATCATATCGTTCACTGTATCCATAGCCTATACCTTATTTATTAATATTATTTAGTAAAAAATGCCTGTACTAAGTTGATTTTGTCAAATTTAGGTTAAGTATTATAATAATAATATAATACTATAGTGCTTTCTCTGTTGAAATTTGTTAAAATATAGGCCCATGTAGGCTTTGAGAGGAACAAGATTGTTTTTAAGAAAAGGTAATGATTGTACCACAGACACTAAGGGATTAATAATAAAAAAAAAATAAAAAAAAAAATAATAATAATAATAATAAAAAATAAAGTACATATAACAAAAAACCAATAACATTGGTACCAGTCAGAATTTAGCGAGGTTTGGACACGGGTCCCATCTATGGTGAGGTCTGTCTTCTACTGCCTGACCACGGCCGCTTACGTTATCCTAATAAGTTCAAATGTCCAGATAAATGAGTGATAAACATATAGTTAAATCTATCTAAAAATATAATAAACCAAGGCAAACTGTCACTGGTCAAAGCTTACATTAAAAACGTAAGATTCCTCGAATTTCTAAATAACTATTGATCGCTTTGATGTTGTCGCAGCGTGTTTATAATGTCGTTGATGTAATAAATATAATCAAAGCGTGGAACATACGCTTGTTTAGTGGAGTAAGTGAGGAACGTATTCTCTCAATAGTTCGTCAGCTATCATTCGAGTAACACTCTGGTTTTTGAAGTAAAAACTGCTAATTAAATTATAATGAAAGTTTAATACAATAAAATTGTGATTTTTGTAAGTATTTTTTTTATCTAAGTTTATTCAGTGCACATATATATCTCGGTGAAACAGTTTATAGGCTTTGATAGACCGTTTGAGTTCTAATAAGTCGTCAGTATATTTAATTGTGGATGGTGAAAGTGGCTCTAAGCCACTTAGTTCACTTTTTGAGTTACCTACGTGTTTTGCTGATAGACAATTTTTTTATTTTTAATAAAGTGATAATAATGTAAAGGAGAATGCCCATTCGCCTAAGAGAAATGGGCCCACAATTTTTTTCTCGAGTTTCATGATCATTTTTATTTCATTTTGTAGCTAAATAAATCTACATATCTTATCACTAATCAGTTTTAATTTTTTCACCCAAGTTATTGAGTAATTAGACTTTTTCTGATACAATATTTGAGGTTATTATTGTATTAATTTTTTATGTTATTAAACATTGGATATTGATTGAGAAACGATGTTTTGATATAATTAAAATAATTTAATGAAGAAATAAGGCATTATTGTAAAATATTGTTTTGTTAACAAACTATTAGGTATCAAGTGGGCCCAAAAATGGGCATTGTCCTTTAAATGCTTTTTGACTTTAATAATTTATTGTGTTAAAAAATAAAAATAATTATCATTTTTGTTATACTATAGTTATAAATATTAATAATAATAATAATGATTCGTGTCTTTTCTCATAAATTGAATGTAACTGCCAACAAGAATTTCAAGTAAACTTTTGACATATTGTTATGTTTGTTTCTGCTACTACATAATAGATGGCGCTGACAATTTTTTAAAAAAATATTTGTCATCATTTGCTTTTTTTATAGTTAAATTCGTTTAACATTGAATATTATGTGCTTGTATTCTTATTCTTGTAGTTTTTTCATGTAATTGTGCATGACTAAGGTCCGATTTAATGATCAGTAAATTGGACCTTAGAAACACATGTTATTATGAACGTGACATATCTATAGTTAATAATATAATTTAAGAAACCACTAAGTCCCACAGAGTCACAACTTTTCTGATTTTTTAAAATTAAATCGATGCAAAATGATAGATACTAATTTTAATAACAGTAACAGATGATGGTTTCCCAACCATCCCAACCTGTCGTGCTGGGGTAATACCACCACTTTAAAGTGTTTCGAGATCAATTTGGAATAACGAGAAAGTGTGCTCTGTCAACCTAATGGTACACATTCGTCTCCTTAAGTCGGCATAGCGGAGGCGACTGTTGCCTGCAGAAATTCATCTATAGTAGCAGTCGTTCTCGTCGATGGACCGTTCATGGAGTGTTGTCTTATGTCGAGCTACTATGAAATAATAATAATAACAGGAACGTTTACACATGTCAAAATTCTTAATTCTGGAGCCTCGGATACTGAAAAATAAATATTCGTATACAATTTAGTAATATATTTTATTAAAAGTTCAATGACTTAAATGATATAATAATAAACTAGTGTATCTAATACATCGGCACAATTATTTTGGCAGTCAAATACTTAAACTAAATAAGAAAATACTATATAAAAAAAGTATCAATAGCTTTTTATCAAAGGATAATGACCATTTTTGGGCCCACTTGATATCTAAAGGATTATTAACAAAACAATAATCTAAAATAACATCTTATTTTTTCATTAATTTATTTTAATTAAATGAATACATCGTTTACCAATCAATTATTAAAGTATTTGATATAATAATAACCTCAAAAAAATTGCACCAGAAAAGGTCCGATTACTAGTAAAAAAAAATAAACTGATCAGTAATAAGGAATATAGATTAATTTTTCTACAAAATGAACTAAAAACCATCGACAAACATTGAGAAAACAATTGTGGGACTATTTAAGGGTATACAATATAGTTATAGCTCCTACATAGTATAGTTAGCTACACACTGCAAACTATTTTGAGCTTTAACTATTTTAAAAGTTCTTAAACCATAATAATTATCAGTATTTTATTAATGACTTTTTTTTCTTAAATTTACATGCTTTGGTTGAAATGTATTTCGTAACCAATAAAAAATAAACAAATAACAAATTACTGTAATTACGGTTCGCTAAATATAACATAATAAATAATATCTAATGATTTGAAACTAACGTATTACATTATAACTCATCGATAAAACCTAAGTTTTTTTTAAAATCTATTTTAAATTTCATAAATTTTCCCGAAAATGATTATACTATGCAGTGTAATTTTTCCATCAAATTGTACGCGTATATGACGATACGTTTCAAAGAATGGTGAGCCATATAATGTAAAATAAACTATATTTAAAGTTACAGTTAATCTAATTAAATGGTTCCCTTTGCGCCTGTCACTCATAAACTCATCACAAGGTCGCGGATTAAATACAAAATGCCAAAAATAACAATTATCTTTAGTGAAAACGAATACAATCATGAAGTTTCACACGCTCCGTTTTTCAAAGCTAATCGTCGTTTGGACGTGGTTATGCTGAAGTTCATTGATATGTCGGAACGGTCATGAATACGGACTCTCATTTGAACGATTACGGGAACTAACTTGGAACAAAATGAATGCGTGCTCATGAGTACAAGCACTAACTGAATATGAAACAAAAGGGTCGTTTTGAAAACACGTCACGCGGAGGACACGTTGCGACTTGTCTGTGCGGAGGAACTGTCGTGTTTCAGCATATTTGTTTAGTTATCGCCCACAAATGGAGGATAGAAGCATTGGACCGCTCGTCCCGTTCTGTCATCAGAAGTGGGATTTAACATACCCATATCTCCCGTTCTGTCAGATATATTTTTAACACAATATCGGAGGCCAGAGTCACAGTGAGTTTTTGCCTCGGCGGTTAAAATAATATTTTCTGATTAGTGGAGGTTTTCGCTTCACGCCGTGACTGCGTATCTATCTATCTATTTCAACTCACAATGCCTCCCTCTACATGAAGCGCCAGCGACTTCTCTCTCAACACACCACTTTCGCCTCGACCATTCACAGCACGACACGTCTGATCACAACACATGTATGCTGTGAAAATTCGTGTAAAACTTAAATTTAATTCCCGTTCCTGTCATGAAGGTTTAATTTCTTACTACCTATTTAATATTACAAATAATGGTTTACACCTAATATCCTTCCTCAGGTTTTTTTTAATTACCAAAATTATAAAATATTTTAATTTGGTGCTTTATAAATGACATTATAATTTATTTTTCTTGCGTATTTATTTTTATCTTAGTCTAAAAATGTTTGTAAATACATATTTATCTCCACTGGTATGATTTTAATAATATTAAATATTTTATTTCTTTTGTAAATAAGTAGGTAACTAAACTTTTTTTTTTGATAAATCGTATGTCCAGTAGCAGTGGTTCCGTCCTAGTTATTACTGACAGGGAGTTGCGCACGGCCCGCATGTGACGTCACGGAGCGGTGGTCGACCCGCGTTCGGTGTCGAATTTCCCTTTTTGCACTCGTACGCTTCTTTTTATCGAAAAAGAGTATATTTTTTGGTTTTATAATTGGGCTATTTATTTATAAGTAAGAACGGGTTATTTTTAGAAGTTAATTTTCTGACGTAATCGAGAAATTTTTGCGTTAAAATGAAATGCAGTATTTGTCAATGTTTTTAACTGTACTGAATAAATACGTAATCTTAAAGTGTAATTAAATAAAAAGCTTTGAAATTGTCTTAGGCGTATCGGCATAGAGTCGTCACGATCTATATCAAATACCGAAAACGTGATACTGTAATTTTTTTAACAGCGTTTGATCCTATGTGTAGATAATAGACTTTATTATGACTATAATAAATAATAAAATAATATACTATATGTAATTATGTATAATAATTTACTAGAAGAAACTTTATGCTTATTACGTTATTAAGTTTTATGTCCACTTTTCTAAAGGTGACCAAGATACAAAACGCTTGAGGCATTAAACTTGCCCTTGTTCTCTGTTACATGCTTAATTCGTGCCGACTTTCCTTTTGATTTAGTTTTTTTGAATAAAGCTATGATGTATAAATAAATACATAATTTAACTTAGAAAGGCTAGGTCACACACCATTTTCAGTTAACACCACTTGCAAGAAGGTTTCAGGAGGTGCCTTTAGTGGTATTACTGTATGTTACTTTGTGGTAGCAGTTGTTTCTACTGATGGTACGAATCAGACGAAACGTGGTGTCGATACTGAGCTTCTATAAAAATACATTTCTTCGTAATACATTTACATTATACTTCGTTATACAATTAGAACATTTATATTGCTAAATAGAAATAAAAAGAACATTGAATTAACCAATCGTAAATCAATTAAACCGCTCACTCAACATCAAAGCTGGAAAACTAAAAATGATGTCAGCAAAGCTTTTATTCGCAAAATTCTTTTAAACAATAAAGATGTAACGCTACATCCGCTCAACTTAATGGAATTCCGTTTGACTAAATGGAAAAGTAATTAATAGGTCTTGTGAACTGCAAACTCCTGGAATTTGTACTGATAATATCGCCTAAACATATTTATTGCCTATTGTAATTACGAGGATTGTCAGTTGAATATAGTTACAATTAAAAAACGTTTTTGGCCAAGACTTTCATTTCAGTTTTATCAATAATTGGCATGTAACGTATTGTACCACAAAATTATACCTATACCTATAAATACTTGAGTATGCCCTGTCAACCTGAACAGTGCAAATTCTTTGCAACCAGCATAGCGGAGACGACTGTAGTCTACGGTCATAAAATTAAATTAGGAACGTTACAGATAATATAATTTGACATTGGCCAATATATAAACTGTAATGGTTCCAAACTAAGTATTGGTGTGTGTATGTATATGACTATCCAGACAAGGACAAGCATAGAACATCCAAGACCCAACGACAATTTTTTTTAACATTCTCACTAGGGATCGAACCTTGAACCTTTTGGAAAACGAACAGTATTTTTAAAACGTAAATACTAATAGTAATAATTATTGAGGTTAAAACTATTCTAGTATATTTGTGTAAAATGTAAAACATCGTTAACTACACGTTAGTTAGCATTCTTGTTATAATGTAAACTATGAAATAGTTCAGAAATAACTCCGCTCAGCTTGTTATTCATAACTGCAAAAGTGCATTTATTTATTACGTAAAATAAATATACCGCCTTTAAACAAACAACGATTTTGTTGTTCATAAGAATTAAATAAGAAAATGATTTATTTTATTTAATGATTATAATTATTATGTCATTGTAATGATGACTAATAGTTATAGAGATCGTTCTTACCTTAACTTGTCATTTAACAGTATATAATGATGTCTGGCCCATTCGCCAAAATCATCTCTAAATGCAGGTTCAAATGTTTGGCAGCGTTATTACTTTTAATTCAGTTGTACAATACTTGCCCTATAGAGTACACCGCTGAACCCACGTTCGCCCCGTTCTCCCCACTTCCCCCAGTGATTAACAACGTCTATTATTGACCCGCCTCGAATCCCACTTTTCAGGACTAATTTGTGTTACCCTAAAAGTGATTTGTGAAACAAAATGGGAATATTATTTTCTCTTGTCATATCGTATGCGGGAGTTAACGAGACCATAGAATGGATAAGACACATATTGTGCGGTATGATACCCGAGGGAGATCCAGATTTTCAAGACTTAATTGATTATTACAACAAATTGCTACTAAACAAATCTTCCAATCACAACCCTTCAGTAGCCGAAGATTGGGGCAAACTTGGTGGTCAAGGATACTTGAGCTTATCAGAAGACGACGATGGAAAAATAAACAAGGCTGCAATTAAATATTATGATGGAACAACAGACTCTACGGCTTTATTATTTTCAACAAAGATTTCAAGTTTCGGACAAGAATCTGTCGAGAGTGTCGTTTCCAATGAAAGCAAGCCGAATGGCGACTGCAATAGTAAACAATCTGAAAGGTATACGACCACCACAACGATGGTGACAAACACATCCGAATCCTTCAGTGTCGGCCAAAGAAACAAATCACCTACAGCCTCTTATGAAAACATTTCAGATCCGACACTTTTCTCGGGAAATTCTTTCACTTCTAACGAAGGCGAAGAAGAAAAGTTTGAAGTCAAAGAGAAATTGACTTGGCACTATCGTCCTTTAAGCCCTGTCCCAACATTACTGCCCGAGATACATTTCCAATCTTACGACGAATCTGCGAATAAAGATTCAGTTTATCCTGAAGAATTTTTAAGGTTAATATTACGAGTACTTTTTATCGCATACTTCATTCAGCAATATACAGTGGTATACCCACCAGTGGTCATGCGCTCCATGTATCATACCCACGAGACCATCACGCACGACATTCAATATTCATAGTGTCATCTGTAATATATCAACTCATCAAATTGTAAATTTGTTTAAGATCACTTGATGGAATTAAATACCGCCCGTTGCAACGAAGCGACCCGAGTGGACGGCGACGGAGTTTCAAAAAACGACATTCGTCGTCCTCGACGTCCTCTAAAGACTCGAGGGCGTCGCGAGAAGAGGAACTAAAGATGTTCACGTCACTCGAGGAAGCTGAGTTCGAACGTATGGACGAAGGCGAGAACGTCACCGGGTTCGGGAGCACGCCTAATCTAGTCACGCGTTCTTATTCCAGAAGTCGATCGCGAGAAAACTCGAATGAGAGGAGATCCAACGAAGCGCTTAACGATAGCGCTGTCGATGAAGCCGATTATAGTTCAGAGTTAAAACCGAAACTCAAAGATATGGGAAAGCTCGGTTCATTCGAGGAAGAACAACCTGAGCTACCAGCTGAAAAACAAAACGAGGTAAATGAAGTGGAAGATGAAGATGATTTCTGGGGTAACTCAGGAGACTAGAATGCGCTTGTGTTAAATTGACTAAACTACGATTGCGGTGCACGATGTTGTGGAAGCTTCGAAATGAGCATGACTGATTTGGAAAAATATATACTTTAATGTACCTACCTACACATAAAATAAACATGTGTCCCTTTAGCTTTTGTTTTCTTTAAATCCATTCTTTAAGAACCTTTAGAACAGGATTGTTTTATTTATTTGGCTGCAAATGTATGGCTTTTATATAGAATTTATGAAAGAGGATTGTAAATAAGACTGCAATTCAAACAACGATAAAACACATTCGCTTGTTTAATATTTTAGTAATATAAAATAATTAATTAATAGTAAATAATATAAAGACAATGAAGAAGCTATGATTGTTGGCGCTACGCGTAAGATCAAAACGGTTACACAATTATCCCAAAAATACATCGTCATGATGACGAGCGAACCTCGACCCACTTGTTTCTTATAACGAACGACGACGTGACGCAGGGTCGACCTGACACTACACTTGGGAGATGACTTTATCATATCATGTCATATTATGTTGTAGTTTGACCTCATACAAATATAAACTATTTTTTGATAAAAAGATAGTAAATATCTAATTATCGTGGTCTAGCGGTAAGACATGTGAACTCACGATCGATGAGACCCATGTTCGAACCTCGTTTATTCTGACCGCCTACCAATGTACTCGTAACTTTGTTATATGTACTTTGGTCGCTCAGTGCCTATAAACACTATTAAAGAGTGGTAGGTAGACTGATGATGGTTATTTGTCCTGTCTGCAGTCCTGGGGTAGTACCACCACTTTCGAATGTAACACCCGTGAAGTGACCTTGTCGCGTTTCGGGAATAGTTTGAAAGTAGCCAGGTACAGCGAGAGGAGTGTGTCACTGTCGATCTAGATGGTACATGCTCGTCTCCTCAAGCCGGCATAGTGGAGGCAGTCGCCCGCACATATTTCTCTGTAGTAGCAGTTGTTTGATTTCATGGACCGCACTCCGTAACTTCGTAGCTTAACATTAGGCGGCGTGTCGTCATATGCCGAGATGCAATAAAAAAAAACATCTTTACATACTTCACCTCTTTCATATTCATTATTTCCTGCATCAGAAGTACCCGAGATCCCTTCATTTTCATTTGAAAACAACGTTCAGAATTGCTACACGGATATTCGCTTTAATCGTTTCTATTATAAAATGATATATTGTGGTCAAACCAGGTGTACGGGAATGTACACGCGTAACCAAAGTATAGATAAAACCACAGGAATGTGTATTTGTTTTCTTATACAAGAAACAAAGATGTAAATCTTTGTAAATATTTTATGGCAGGAAACTGTAAGATCGTAAACATCGAGTTAGTTTTTGATTCCTAAAATAACAATTCATAATTGTTACAAGAAAATACAATACGAGTATACGGCATAGCGGGAGTGAATTTTGTTACAATAGAAACTTTAATTCATAGTCGTCGTTGGATTGTGTTTAAATTTCGCTTTTAATGTTTTCCGCGAAATTGATTGAATTTGTATATAAATTTTCATATAAAAATAAAAGGATACAATTTATTATAAAAACTAAAATTAATTCTTATAATTAACCATGATCAAGGCCTCATCTCGGCTCTTTCTATTTTCTAATTTCTTGTTTGGCGAGCTTATTTCGTGGGGGAACTAATAATAGCATTGAAAAGTAATACCAAGCCAAACTGTATTCGAGAATACGCTGTAAACAAACACTATTTTAAATGTACCATGAATTACGATACTATTTCATAGAATTTTTTATTATTATTTATAATAATGTGTTTTATATTACGTGTGTTTTATTTATTTATTTATTTAGAATTTATCATAGAAGCTATTTTTTATTATTTATAATAATGTGTATTTTATTTATTTATTTTAGATTAGTAATATAAAATATTTTATAACTATCCTTTAAAATTATTGATAATACCTATACAACTAGATGTGCAATAACGCTCTCAATATGACGCGAGAGAAAACATGGCCACAGCCACGTTTAGGTTCTCAGTCAGTTAGTATTTGACTTGACGGGAACATTGTCGAATCGTTTGAAGTGGCCTACGGTTTTTTTTTATGTCAGATGTATGTAGTTTGCACCTCTAGTACCTCTATGCTTAAAATGTCGTGGAATTTCTTGATAATTTTTTTTATTAATCGATACTAAAACTAAGAGTACAAGCGCATGCAGCCTTATAGTTTTACAGTTTTAAATATAAAAATGGGGTATAGTTTTAGCTTAAATAAACGTTCACTTTAAAGAAACTCTAGATTTCAGTTTAAATTTTTTAACATAACAAAAATTAACTTTTTAAACGCAGGCAACATTAAAATAACAAAACCATAAATTATATATTTTTTGATCTACCTTCACGTAGACATTTTTATTTTATATCGAGTACTAAAAACTATATTATTGTTCTCGCAATTCTTAAATGTACAACGTTATGTTAAAATCAGATTAATTCAATATTTTATAAGTTAATTAGTGTAGTTAGTAAACGGAAGGGCTTCCACCGCAGACGAATCACCCACGTATTTCAGGTGTTTATACATATTACCTAACATACGTAAGCATGTATTTAAAAATAAAACCAATGAATGAACAAACGTTGCCTGCTGACCTAGACCTTGGGGGTTTTGGTCACGACATTGCTCATCATCCGACTGTGTAGCCCAGAAAATAATGTGTCAATAGTTAACGAAGATAGCCAAAATCGCGGTCAATGTTGTGTATGATCAAATTTAAGCTTTTTGTTATTATATGATTTAGTCGCTATATTTCTAGAAACGTTTGTCTTTTTTCTTTCAAATTTCACACATTATTTGTGTATCGAAGTGTTGTAAAATAAATTTTAGGGTTGATTTCTTTTTATTGCAAGTATTTTTATCACATATTCTAAAATAGAGTTGTTGCGAGTTCCAATTTAGGGCAATTATTTTCAAACTATGTCAATTGCGATCTTATAGGCCAAGCGTTTTAGCATAAATCATATTAAATGTTAATGTATGAGCAATTACAAGTAGTTGAATCCCGGCCAAGCGATAAGACAACGTATTCGTTTGCGAATTGATAATGTTTATAACTCCTTGGCTGGTCCAATAACTCGGTGCGCCCTACATATGACGGCTCCTTGCTCCTCGGTTCAACGAGTTGGCAATAATCCCGCTATCGGGTCGTGGAAACGCGAGTTCGGAAACGACGCCCGCGCACCTGCCTTCTCCGTCACTCTTCCAAATTTAAATTCTAAAATCCCCTCTCCGAGGCGCGTACGCCGTCGACCGCTAAAGATTCTGGAATAATTCCTGAACGCTAACAGGCTACAAGCCTTCGCCATTCGAATTCGGGTCGCGATCGCGTCCGGTGATATCGCTATCCTCGCAACTAGAATCCTCGGCAGGAACCGCGGACCACCATGGCCGACGTGGACGTACAAGTTCAGTACACGACCACCGAACGTAAAACTAGGAAGGTCAAGAAATCCTCTAAGCGCAAGGAATCTAAGGATGGCGACGTTATCGTCACCGAGGTCGAGCAGACCGAAACCACCGGCACCAACGACGATGGGTATGTGTCGTGGTGGCCATCGCCCGAGCCTCGGCTCAGTGTCAGTGACGCCAGTGTGTCTGTGCTCTCAATACGAGTGTCTCAATACATGTGTTCCTAATGTGCTAGTAAACATTATGTGTACAATGCCTAATAAAATTAATCGTATCATTGGCCACTCGCACATACCCACCCTAACTAAAGGTACAGAAAAATACAAATTTTTATATTTGCACTTATTTACTAAACTAGAATCTCCGAGCACTGAAATGTTCATTCTTTTCAATTGCGTCTATCTGCTTGTTTCAGCTTATTTTCAGTGGCGAGTACACTAAGGCGATGAGCAAGGACTGGCACAGCGGCCACTTCTGCTGCTGGCAATGCGATGAGTCGCTCACTGGTCAGCGTTACGTGTTGCGCGATGAACACCCTTATTGCATCAAATGCTACGAGAGCGTGTTCGCCAACGGATGCGAAGAATGCAGCAAGATCATCGGCATTGACTCCAAGGTAATCTTTTTATTTATAGTTTGGTCATAATGCTACGTATTAGTTATAATTATAAAATTTAGAAAAACAAAATTTTAATTTACTTTTATAAAATACTTGTTCAAAATTGTACTTATATTGTATTTTATGTAAGTTTAACAATAGGAAATATAACAGAAATAAATTACAACAATAAATTTAATTAGGTATAAAATTAACACCATTTCTCATCCCATGACAATATTTCCTATTTTTTAAACATAAGTGTAGAAAAATCTTTATTATAAATATGTCCAAATCATAGTTATGTCACTCCAGTCGTCCCAGATTCTTAGTGTGTATTGTGGAGCGTATCTGCACACGGCACGAGACACCGGCCGCTGCCAAGCCCCAAACATAACCCAACAGCCAAAATACTACATTTATCTCAACCTGCCCGTCGAATGACTTTTCCTGTCTGAAGATTAGAACAGCTGTAATATCTTCTTTACTGTACTTAACACCTGTGTTGTATCTATAGCCGATGTGATAGAATTCATTTATCTACCAATTCCTAAGCATTATTCTCATGAGTCAATATTATTTTTCATGTAATAAATAGTCTTGCAAGTGTATAACACAGAAATGCTTGTAAATTTTCAATTTCTGTTCGTAAGCGCGAATCTATTTTCCGCTTGGATATACAACATGTTTTGTTTCTGTCGACCTTGAGGAACTAGTGGACCTGTCAGATAATTCTTTTAAGATTTATGTATTATATGATTCAGACATCTTACAATTTCGCAATCGTTCAAAATAAACATTCATATTTTATTGACATTACGACATTCAGTTGCTGATGTAAATGCGCCTTCTATATCGCACCCACCCGCGGCGCCAGGAATAGATCTCTAGGGGGACTCATTCCTTGTTTTGAAATTTAAACTCGATTCATTCGTCACGGCTTTTGACAACACTGTTTTGTGTGACGCATTTTAATGAATACTTATTTGGGCAATTATTTTAAACACGACAAATTTGTATAGAATATTAACAGTGGTTAGGGAGTAGTACCACTACTGTCAAGTGCAACACTCATGTAATGACCTAGTTGCTCTATGGAGTTAGCTTGGAAGTATAACGAGAGGCGTCTGCCGGAGTGTCATCAGGCTGGCAGACGGGGAATTATCACACAAAAACAAAACATCAAATAGCAACAAGAATATATTATTTATATTTATACAGGATCTGTCATACAAGGATAAGCATTGGCACGAGGCTTGCTTCCTTTGCGCTAAGTGCCGCGTGTCTCTGGTAGACAAGCAATTCGGTTCCAAGCTCGACAAAATCTACTGCGGCAACTGCTATGATGCCCAGTTCGCATCTCGTTGCGATGGATGCGGCGAAGTCTTCCGTGCTGGTGAGTTAACTTTATTTATTATAATGTATTATTGTTAGCGATTACCTGTTTTTACTATGAAACCGCGTTCATTAGGAAAGCGCTGAGCCGAATCAAATCAGATCGCATCGGGCTTCGTTCGTCAGGCAAATTTGTGATTAGACCAATTTCCATATGAAAGACGTAAAAAATTAGATTCGATTCGTCCTAGTAACAGCCAGCCTTTACATCAATTTGTTTACGTAGAATTTTGCATTAAAAAAAGCTATATTGCTTGGAATTTTATTGCTATAAATATTTCATCGACTCCAAATATACTTTTCAAAAACAGTTTATTATCATCAACATATATGTAATTTAGGAGCTATAAACTCAATCACGAAGACATCTAAGTGACGTTTGTTCATAACCTAATTCCAATTTATATTTTTAAGAATGAGATCATTTTCTCTTTGGTATTTCGTACATTATTATCACATGTTAGTGTTTGCCTAGTCACTTATGTAGACAACGATCTTGTAAACCGATACAGTCCATATAAGGTTCACATCTTGTCCTGAAGCTTTTATGGCAATGTTAAAGTGATATGGGCAGTCAAGTAAAAACTTGCGCAATGCCATCACTCCGTTAGCCTTGTCTCCTTCATTCCTCAAACATCTTTAAAGTTTTTCGTGATACTTTTCTTTGATAGCGGTTTCTTTTTTATTTTGTAACAGTTTAGTAATTCCGTTTCGATCACTAGGACAAATAAAAAAAGCCTTTCCATGACGCCGTCTAACGCGAAAATAGTTTTTCAAATCTCACTGACAGTTCCAGAGAGTTATTCTTTAAGAGAAAAATATACATTTACATTTATATATTTTAAGGATAAACTACATACGCATCGGTAAACTTTCATACTCGCAGAGTCCACGTCACGCAAGTTATGTTTATTCGTCACTTGACTTTAACTTATAAGCAATGATATACATAAAAATATAGGAAAAATAATTATCTATTTTCCCAGTCACAGTAAATAAATATAACAGATTTTTTACTACCTTACGAGATCTTTATGTACATCTATAACGAGAGGAGTATGCACTAAAGTAGTTTAGGCAACTGCTACCCGTAGAGATTTTTCTGTAGACCGCACTCTAGCTTTACATGAGGCGGAGTGTTGTCACATGCAGTGTTACAATTTATAAAATTAACTATTATTTGACATTTCCTTTATGATAATAAAAATTAGCACCCAAAATTCATAGAATCTCTATTAAAATAGACTGTGCTCGTATTACTTTCATCAACTGGTACTAAAATAGGGTTGCCAACATTTTTTTTCACGGATACTATTTTTCGTAATTCGGCTATAAAAATTATAGTATTTTATGGAAAGAGTTTTATATAGTTTTATAGATTATACACAGAAATATAATATTTTACGTACAGTTTACTTTATTTTTCAACAGTATATTATACGCAGGCCCGAACGGTTGGCAACCCTAACTGGAAATGTCGATAAAACAGTAATGAAATCGTCTCTAATGCTTCCTTTAATTACACTAGAATAACAAATGATGCGGTATCAGTGTCTATATCCATTTATACACCTACAGTTTGCCAGCTCTCATATAAATGGAGCAACAAAATCGTAAATTGAGAAAATACGAGCAATTAAATTGGGTTTACTCGTGCTTTGTATTCAAAATGACGTGATGTACCTATATGGAATCTAATCTAATTGAAAATTGTACGTCTAATGTTTAATTTATTTATTTTTTCAATAAATAAAACTTGAAGGATTTAATTCGATGCCTCATCTGTTTGTTAGCATATTAATTATCGTAGGATTTGTATTAGATGCTAATAGGTACTCGTATATACTTTAATAATTGATTAACGTTTTCTTTTTAAAATATAATAAATGGTCGCGTTTTTAAGAGTATTATTTAAGGGTTAAAGTCAAAAGACAAGTTGTCAATTGATCGAATCGAAAGCAATATTGGATTTGACGTTTCGGTGTCACTTAGATGACAGTGAAACGTCAAATCCCATATATTTTGTTTGCGAATCGATTAAGTGACAACGTGACCGTCGATTGAATTTTGACTTTAGCCCCTGGAAATATCCGGGTGATGAGACGAATGTTGTGTCAACATCGACAGTCCCTTCAAGCCGGCATTGCAGAGGTGACTGCTACCTGATATTTCTCTGTGGTATCTCTGTGGTAGGCAGACTGATGATGGCTATTTGTCCAGTCTGCCGTCCTGGGGCAGTACCACCACTTTCGAATGTAACACCCGTGAAGTGACCTTGTCGCGTTTCGGGAATAGTTTGAAAGTAGCCAGGTATAACGAGAGGAGTGTACACTGTCAATCTAAGATGGTACATGCTCGTCTCCTCAAGCCGGCATAGTGGAGGTGACTGCTACCCGCACAGGTTTCTCTGTAGTAGCAGTTGTTTCCATTCATGGACCGCACTCTAGGTTTACATCAGGCGAAGTGTTGTCACATGCCGAGCTACAATAAAAAAAAAAATATCTCCATAATGGACCCCATAAGGCGGACTGTAATATAAAATCAACGTCTTGTAATTACAGTAGCGACTTCTGATGTAATTTTTTTTCTTTCAAAATAAACAGTGGTCTGTTCGATTCGAATGCAAAAAGTAATCATGACTTTATAGAATGAATCATTTACATAGTTAGATCATTTCCGTGTCTTCAGTGTGGTATATCATCCATATTTTTGGACGAAAATGTGGGTGTCATTCATTACTAGTCCTACATGATACGCTAATCCTAAATGTTTACAAATTTATCAAAAATTATCGTTTTGTTTATTTGTTTTTTTTTTGATTCCTTGCGTCAATATTTGCTCTTTTTTTTAAAATTAACATTGCTGGTATATATTGCTAGTATTGGTCAGAGCATCTGTGCGCATAACTGAAGACGTGGGTTTGATCTTCACCTCGGTCGGCCTAGGCTGATGTGTGTTAGTAGATTTTTTCTTAAAATTTTAATTTTTATAATAAATAACTCCAAGATTGAAACGTCTGATCACTATGTAGAAGATTTAACTTGTTATATTACAAATATAACATGTACTTATCTAAAATATATCATCTTCTTTATTTAATCAGTACCTTCACTAAGTTGCTGCGAGTCTCCAGGCTGTCTTTCCTGTTTTGATTACAATTGTTTTACAGAAACTTGATAGTTAACCTTTTTTGTTTAATTACAAAGAATCTTCGATCATTTGACCTAAGATTAGCATCTTCAATACAAAAACAATATTAGCCGAATACAATGAGTCAAACGCGTGGGTTATAATGGATAGCACCTGGAGACATTATTGTTATATTCAGTATAATACAGCTATCAATAAAACGTGCCGGATATTCTTTTGACTCGATTCTATAAAAATCTTTAACGACCTTGCCTTATTTGCTACTATTGTAGCGATCTAGGCATTATACATATAAAAAAATGCATTATCTAATTAAACATATACATAATATTATGTATTTAAAATCATGATCTCGTTGTTTTTTAGTATCTTGGTAATGTTTAGTAATTATTTTTTGTAGTATTTAGTATTTATTGGTAATTCATAGGTCGGCATGTAACTGCTGTAAAGCTGATTCTGATGTAAGCTTGAGTGCGATCCATTAACATCCACCATCCTAGTTGACAGTGCACACTTCCCTCATTATATGAGTATAAGATGAATATATACGCGTCAAATGAATGGATTTTTTTTATTGGAATTGTGTAGCCATCAGTATTTATTGTAGTTACATTAGTATTGATTTCCTAAAATAAACGTTTATTTATTTAAATTACGCTCAAGACAATATGTTGATATCCAGTGGGCCTACCAGTTTCTTATACAAAAAAAGTATTAATTTTAGACATTTAATAGTATAATCAAGTGTATGACGTAATTCTAAACGTTTGTTGATAGGAAAATTTCCATACAAAAGCAAATACTTTGAAAATCTTCGGTGTAGGCGGTACCTCCCATTTGTAGCCTGTCACAAATGCTTACGTTACCTGCCAAATAGAAACCCATATTCAATTAAGTAGCGGAAATTGAGATCTATCGTTAAATTTCACTCAAAGAAACACAACATGGCGGAATTTTAGATTTTAATCTTAATAAAACTTTTAGATTTGCATAATATTTAAATGTTTTAGTAGTTTTTACTAATGGCTATAATCAAAAAGCAACTAGGTACCTCGTATATACATATAAATGATTTTAAAAAAGAAATGCTAAGAGTTTACTAAGACTAACTGCACTGTCAATTATTTGTTGCCTTTTCCTTTATTTTTGTTTTTAGTCTTTTTATAAAAAAATTTCAGAATCTATAATATACTAAATGCTGATGTTGTAATTATTATTAAATTATGATGAAAATTGAAGAAAAAAAAGCTTGCACACGCTCCTTGCGCATGTGAACGGAGAGCAAGCTGTGTGTGCGACAATTTTTTTTTCTGTTCAATTTCCATTATAATTTAATAATTAATATAAATTTAAAAGTATTTTATAAATTAAGTTTTAGAATAAACTTTCTAAAAGAATTACAAATAAACAACATACCAAACTAACTATTATTATACATACCTAATTGAAAAAACATGTGAACAAAATATTATTGTGACATATATTTCCGAGACATATATTTAAAACAAATTTAAAGATGTTATCATCGAGATCTATGGTTCTTCTTTGCATAATAACATCACCAAATAACGCCTCTTTAATATTAATCATACAACTTTGTTTGGTGGATATCAATCATTATGAATTACATATATTAAAACATTGATAATTATTTATTTGCATATATTCGATATAAAACTTTAATTTAAATATATTTTAAATTTAGATCCTGTTTTATATGAAATAGAAACAATAATTCACGAATTTTGTTTAAATAAAAATTAATTTAATTTATTGACTAATCTGTGCTTTAAAAATTTCTTACTTCATCTCTTCATATTTTTTTTAGGCTAAAAAGGTAGCCTTTGCGAATTTTATAGAAATTCAGCGGTTTAGGCGTGCTTTTCACGTAAAAGACAGTCGGAGTTACTTTCACATTATTTATAAGTATAGAGATATAGATTAAAAGAATCAATGCATACAATAAGAAGTATAAATTAGATAACAATTAATGTTTATGAAGTTTACAAACAAAAACGTGTTTCGGTCATTATCGTATCGCTAAAAGACCTTGTCCGTCAAAACAGTGACTTGTGTGATTAAAGAAACATACCTACACCAAAATACATATAGTATACATAATATATTACAATTCAAACAAAGCAAAAACTCATTATTATAATATGCAAAACATATATTTGTATTAAATTTATATTATTAGCTGCAGCTGAACGTGATGTGGGTCGAAAACACGCTCCTATTATTATGAATTATCGCTAATATAAATTATATGTACTGACACATTTATATCATATCTTGACATACATTTTGAATTATATAACAAAAATATATTCAATTTATTGAACTCCCACTCGAGATTACATAGACAAATGGTATTTTAAAACGAAAGCGTTCAATAGAATCCCTTCAAGTTTTTAACTATTAATTAAATACTACGGGTAACTATGTCGTCTGCCCACATGAGGACTCATCCCTCCACCGCGTCTGTCCTCGACGAACGCGAACGAAACTCAGTACGGCATCGAATGCCGCGAAGCCTACATATCGGTTAAAAAATTACGTTTGCGTTGTGAATAAAAAACCGGTAAAAATGTCCGCGGACGTTTTAAGTGATGACCTCAAGTCTCGATTACATTTGAGCACGAAAACGGTCGGTGCAGATAGAATAAGACGAGCTAAAGAGAATAATGAAGATGTTGCTATATTGTCAATGTTTTTGCCAAATGCAACGGCTGAAAGGGAAAATAAAAAGTTTTGTTGCGCTTTGAAAAGCGAATGTTTTTTAGGTGATCCGAAGAAGACTATCGCAGGTATTTAGAAATAACTATATAAATATTATGTCCGGTTCACAATAGTAATTAACTAAAAAAATACTTTCTCTGTAACTTGTTTTGTGTATGCAGATTCGATATACCAACCTACCTATACATTCGAGTCTCGCATGACGTGAAATATAGGAAACAATGTCGTATGTTATTACTGGGGCTTGCGTTGTTATGAAAAATCGGAGAAAAATATTTACATTTATTTCAGAGCTGTGTTGATCGTGTAATATGGAAGTTTACAACTGATTCAAATAATATTTTGTATCGGAATCTGACTCTATTTAGTTTTGCAATAAAAAAATTCAGTGTTTAAGTAGTTGGGTTAGGATTTGTAATCACAATATTGTAGAATAGATGCCCTAGAAAGACCATTCTCAGCCAGATTGATCAACTGCTTCTGGTCTCGTGAAGAGCACCCTTAACAAGTGCATACATGATGAAAGAAATGGATGTGAGCGGTATGTAGAGAGGGTTACTAGCGCTCCATAGTCTCTACTTAATATATTAATTTAAGGAAATTATGGATGTCCAAAGATGAATGATGGAAAATATAATACAAGGTCTCTGTTCCCCTGCATTCCTGTAGAATTAAAGGCGTAACATTATATTCTAACCTTACCTCATTTCATTTCTTAAATTTAAAATAAAATTGGGGAGGTGTCTCTGGTGACAGCTATCTTTTTTACATATTTTTTAGATAATATAGATTAATTTAGTCGACACGTGTTTCTGGAAAACTTTTGTAATTGCTTTGTTCTTTTTTTATTAATTTTTAAAAATTGCGATCGTAATATTGGCAAACCTGAGGATTCGTTCGGAACTAAACCATTGCCAATGAACAAAAAAAAAATCGTTTGTCAAAAGTTCAAACAGAACTTTTCATTTTTAAAAGTTCCTGTTAATTAAAACATCGTGTTTATAGTGTAGTTTTCTTTTAAAAATTACAATAGTTATTCGTATAAAACACTGTTATTGTTAGGAAACACAAACAAAAGATATTTGACAAACTTGTGAGGCGACAACCATAGACAACATAATAATCTACAAAACTGTTAGGTTGGTACTTTGTATTCTATCTTGTCAAACGGTACGAAAGTCGAAGTGAAAGGTCGAAGACGGTCATTACAGTTTTTCAAATATCTCCTCGATTTTTAAGTATTTTCAGACGAGAATCAAAAAATTCTTCTAATTGAAGTGATATCTCGAAATGGTTTTCGATTCACCATGGGTTAGTTTTTTTGGACCTTGCACATTGAAACGTCTTAATTAAAAAAAAAGTATATTATTTTTTGCGCTTATCACGGAAAACAATAACATTCCAAATCAATTTTAAGTGCCGATTAAAAAATTAACCGTTAAGGAATTTTACTATGATTTTTTTTTCATTAATCCACAGCTTTATTACAAATATTTTACATATTCAATAGTGAATAGAACAGATTTCAAAATAATTGAATATTGGAACTTAATTAAATACGGCTTAACGTTATCAAAAACACTTGTTTACTAAGTTTCGGATTTATTTTAACTTTGTAAATAAACAATTACTTTAGAACTAAGATTAAAAGTGAATCGAACTAGGCTATAAGTATTTATTTTTAATTTAATATTCAGATAATAAATCTTAATTCCGGCATTAAAGTTCAAAGTACAAAAGTAACAAAGATACTTTGAAGTACTTAAAGTTTATTTTTATTGACCCATAAACTATATGAATAGTTCTTTAACATATGTTTTTACCATTTTAGATTTAATGATTTTAAAAATTTATGTCGATAATAAAATTACTTCAATTGTTTTATCAGATGTCTAGACCGATTTATAATTTATACCTTACATATTAATTTTTTAAAAGCTAATGCGTCATATATCAGATCATAAAGTGACTAAACTACATAATAACAGTTTTGAACACGGGTCCCATTGACCGTTCTACCAGTAGGCTATGGCCGCTCAAAATTCAAAGAACTGACGATGGATATTAGTCGAGTTTGCTGTCCCACGTAGCACATGGGATTGGAAGTAGCCCGGTACACATACGTCTCATCAAGCCGGCATAGCAGAGGCGACGACTGTAGATATTTTTACATATTTTTCTCTTGAAGCAGTTGTCATTACCGAAACATTACCAATTGTTGTATCCTAAAAAGAAAATAAAAGATCACGAAATGCTTAACAGCTTGGAAAATGATCGTTATCCACGTCTGACTGCTTCTGTGTTGAGATTTTAAATCAGACTTCCATTTTGTTTCCCTCATAAAATATTTCATTTTCCAATAAAGATTTGTTTTTATAAGTCGTATATAATTTTATTTTTTTATTATATTTAAAACACATTCTGCGAAAATATTATTAAAAATGGTTAATGAATAAATGGATAATATAGATTTAAAATACCGTTAATAATATGTAAATTAAATTAACCTTTAACGTTGACTAAACGTTATGTTTTAAAAACCAATTCTGGACCATTATGTACATCAAAAAGTTTATAGTTAAAAAGTCTGAAAAACTTGTTTTAATTTAAAATATCGGATTCTTAGTACATAATTATTTATTAGCTTCAATGCAATTATTTATTTTAATAACTAATTTAATTCATTATTTATTTATTAATATATAAAATATAGGTGTGTTAACTTAAATATATCTCTTCGTCGTAATTATCCCTACACAACGGATGCCTTAAAAATTTCCGTAGCAACCTATTCATAAAATTGTTTAATGTGTAAAATATAATTTAATGTTTGGTATTTATAAACGTAACAGTTATGAGTTGCTCTTATTTAACAGAAGCCCGTTTAATGTATAAATATTTTGATGAGATAGAAATAGAATGTAACAGATTGCAACTAAACATTTTTCAATATATCGCGATATTTTAATAGTATTTTCATGTATTTCTCAATTGATAGTTGGTGATAGGATAGAGTGTAATTCGCCTCCACTATGCTAGCTTGAGACGAGTACACAGTCTAGGTTGATGCGGCAAATTCCTCTACCACTTCTTAGCTTATAATATTAATAATATTTTTAAATTTTTGGTTTAATAATAAATTATTTTACTATTAAATTATTTTATATTATACTATTTTCAGCAAAATTAATGATTTACATTTAAAATTATATAGGGATTAAAATGCACAAACACAAACATAAGAGACCCTATGTAGGGCTAACTCTACTGTCAAATCAATATAATAAAAATCTAAAAATCCATTTGTTCAAATCAAATTGTACTGGTCTCGTCGTTCACGCCTTATACCGCTGAACCACTCTAGTCCACTATAACTTCATCTGCGTACCTACTTACTATGGACCAATAGACGCCTCCGCTATATTGATCTTAATAGATTTGTTACATTGTCGATCAATAGATTAGTGTGTTAAATTAGACAGTTTTAAAGTACGTAGATGGTCCTAAATATATGTGAAAGCTGTTATGATGCATTTCTGATTATTCTTACTTTGCTTTGAACATCAATTGAAATAACCCTTACACCACATGTAAAAAATCTTCTGATAGATTTTTCTGCCAGATAGTTCTGTATTTTATGCTTTATATCGTGGCCTAGCGGTAGATAGAGAACATATCTCACTCAAACCACGTTAAATTCTTACCGGTACCAATGTAATTTTGTACTTATATGTACTTTAGTCAATCAGTCCCTGTGATACAAGTGCTAGCTTGGTACCTACAGACATTTACAAAACAATCATAAAAATGTATCTTTTTAAAATTAATATCTAATTATTTCTTTACGGAACTGTAATTTTTAACAAAAGTTTAATTGTATATATATTTTTATTTATCCTTTTAGAGGTTTATTGTGAATTAAATATAAGGTTAATATGCGAGTTGAAGGTAATCCGACTTGACCACGAAGTTCGTGGCAGGACCAATTAACACGAAATTAAAACGATTACATCATTTCATTGAACCGGTAAAGTGTTGAGTCAGTATCGACGCCAGATGGTGTACGGCCTACAACCCTGACCTTCGAGTACTTCATCCCATTATGATTTTCTTTAAATACCAATACAAACCTAGTATTTGTATCATGCACTGAGTGACCATATAGCAACGTTACATTGGTACCGGTTAGAATTTAGCGAGATTTGATACGGGTCTCATCGCTAGGCCACGGTCGCTTAATGTATAGATATCCATGTAAATACTATTATAATGGAAAATTCGGATAAAATAGCTTATCTTTACGCTGCAAAACTCATCTTGTGTCTGCACAAAACTTATCTTTGATCTAAGTTGGAACTGTCTCATAAATAATCTTAAATATTTGCATAAATATAATGTTTTTTGTTTGTCCCTGGTCTCGTATGCTTTCTAGAAATACCAGTCTGATTTGGAAAATTATTTTTGCTTTAGATATTCCGTTTAATGAGGAGGGTTTGGACCCTTTTTGGAATAATGTTAAATAAAATACAGCTATTTTACACAGCTAATAGAATCACCAGATATGAAACTGAGAAATGAACGCGTTTAGTACACGTAATAGCTTTTAATTTTAATCCTACGCAGAGACGCCCGTTGCGACTCGCCGTGTCAACGATTTTTGCAGTTTTCAAAGCTTGTCGTATTAAATCAAAATAAACGTAATAGTAAACAACATAAAATATTTCAATTAAGTTAAACTTAAACTTTCTGCTGACCGGTTTCTTTTAAATTATTTACGAAATGTGCTCTAACATTTTGTTTATGGAATTTAATGAAGATTCCTCGCCTTATTAGAATAAATCAGTTACAATCTGTAGGTGTAATCTTTAGCACATGCTTTATGCAGGTGCAGGCTGCACCATGTGAACGTGGGTAGTACAACTATCGTCACGAAAGGCACTCGTGACAGTTACTCGTTATACCAGAATCGCGTGTCGAGAAGGAATGAAATAATTTTGTTTTTGCAAAAAAATTAAATCGAATTGTCTCCAATACTGTTTTTACATTAAAAAGTTTCATGTTTTTTTTTTGTAACTGGCTGTAGCAGTGCAACGTTTCTTTATCTTCTATAATTTTATTTATAATTAAACGATTGTTCTTTTTTTTTTTGGTTTTTTATACTTTTAAAAAAAAAATTATGATTAACCATCAGCATCCAACCATCGCGTCACATTTTGAATATCATTAGATAAATATTATTCACTAGTAGAGAAACAATAATAGTGAATATGATTTAGCTATTTCTTAATCTACATTTGCATAAAAGCTTCCGTATAGCTATTTGTTATTATATTTAATATAATTAGTCATCTAATGGACATGAAGTACGTACGTTTTGTTTAACTATGAAGACATACATACCTACCGTGTTCTTATGATGTTCTATCAATCTTCCTCGGGCGCCCTTTCCGACACTTTCCCACGATAAATCTTTTTCGTATGAATTTTAAGTTTATATTAATATTAAAATAAAAGCTGAGTTGAGTTTAATGGTGGTTCGCATGATGTAACTGCGTGGGTGGTACCTATACAGCGCAATTTAGTCGAGAGACATAAAATATTTTATTGATTTATCAATTTTTTTATTAAATTGTGGAACGACCTTCCCATCCACGTCTTTCCTCCTTCCTACAACCTGGGATCCTTCAAGCGAAGTGTGAAGAGGCATCTCACAAAGCCGGCATAACTGCTGTCTGCGGATCCCCTTCTCTGATGGCAGTCATCTTCGTTCATGGATCGCACTCTAGATTAAAATCAGGCGGAGTGCGGTTATATGACGTGCTAAAATAAAATAAATTTTATTATTCTAAATACATACTAATTGATTCACGGTTATAGTTCCATCTAGTAAAGATAAACAGAGCTTTGTAAATAGTCTTTATAGAATCGAATGAACTAAACTATTTTTCAATAGCCAATATTAAATAACCTAATATAAGGCTTTAACTTGTTTTGCAATCCTTCTAAGAATTGTAATGTTGACATAATATTAACTTTGTTGGCATAATACGATGTAACTATGAGCGCCAGTGACTTCTCTTAAATTTCAAACATTATTTCGTCTGCCAAACTTATTTCTTTAGTTACGCCATATATGTTTATTTCAATTTATTTCATATAGCAACACACAACTACATCTCCTGTAGATTATCTAATTTCACGTAATCTTACTTTTTATTAAGATAATATGTTATTTTAACAATTTTGATTGCTTTGTTTCGTAAGCAATTTAAGTTTTTTTCTCAGTGAATAGGTAAAGTTTGACAATACCCTTGGTTATTTACTGATGACGTAATAATGGCATATAAAACTTTGACGACCATAACCTCATACATATCCACTATTGTTATTTGTTATTGACATGAATCTATAACTACCGACATGCGACATTGTGTTATAACTACCCACGCTTTGTAAAGATGAATCTTGTTTAAAATTGTTAAGTACGTACACGCCTTTATACTTCTAAAAGAGGTAGATAGAAGTACGACATACCTCATCATTTTATAAACTCGTAATGAAGTTTCATTATTTTTTTTAACAAACAAATCCCATACCACGTTTGAGGGGAAAATTAAAACTTTTTTTAAATCATTGGCCCAGTTTCACGTATATTCAGGATTATGTCGATTGTTTTGGTTTTTTTTTCATACAACTATAAAAATTGACTGTGGTCATGGTCTATTAATGATTAATTAGATTTAATAAATACAGTTATTATGAGTTATTGCGCCCACGTTTTATGTTAATAAAAAAATTCGTTCCAGTTTAGTGACCAATATTCGTCACTGTCTCTTAAAATGTAACTGTTATTTAGCAAATTAATTTACATATTAATAAAAAAAACCGCAAACCTACATGCCTTTAGTTTAAATAACGTATTGTCTAAATCTATGCCATGTGTAAAGATAATTTTTATTTATATAACCTAACTAAAGCAAAAGATTTTATGTCATTCACTGTCGTTTATATATATTGTGTAGTGGTGTATCTTGTATATTAAAAAATAATTAATATTGAAATTTTAGGCATGCTACGAAGCTGGCAGTTTATACATTTTTATATTATATTTATGTTTTTAAATTTTATTTTGTCGTTTTTCCTAAGTAAAACGTGTAATATTTTTTATAAACAACAATATACTTTGCAAACTGTAATTTTAATGTAGCTTAAAGCTATAAGTTAAATAGTTTTTTGTGTTTATATAAATTATTTTTATTTTATATAACTTTACATTATTATCTAGTCTTTTACTGCGATCTCTCGAAATGTACAAACAAAAATAACAGGTACTTATTGTTCAGTCTTTCAATGACCAAAATTATTAATTGCGAACACAAACTTTTGTATCACGCGATTTGTTAAACTACTTAATAGATAAAACTTCGTAACAGTTAATAGCTATCAGTGCTTTTATTGTCTGTAAAACTTTTGTCAATTGTCTTGAAGATTCAATTCAGTAATATTTTTTTTATACTAATTTAATATTTGACGATACTCCGTCTGATGATAGTTAAGCTGGAGTGCGGACTGCAATCGTCTCCGCTATGCTTGTATATTATGACGTAACTATATTGGGTTACAATGTACAATCCTCGAGTTATAAAAATCATTAGCAAATTATGACAAAAAATAGGAATTATTTATTCCTATTATTTATTATTATCTCCATAATGATACGAGTGTTTTTTTATTAATTGAACGGTTCAAGCTGTTGATGTCAAAATCCTTGACCCAGGCCAATATTCGATGGTTAAAGTCCCCATAGCGTGCATTGTCCAGAACCATTGAAGTTTCCAAGGTCTGACACGCAACTATGAAGAACCCTACAAGACGTAAAATACAATTTTGATTATTCGAAAACACGCTAAATGATATTATGATGCTTTCTATATCATTTTATTACAAAGATATTTTTTTATATTCGTATACTCGATAAGTATACTGTATGATAAATACTTGAATTATGCTTTATGTCAAGCCAAAGTATAATCTACGATGAGGTGATTGTAGTCGCCTCCGCTATTCCGGCTTACATAAACACCTTATGACGTATCTTACATGGATTTAAATAGTTCAAAATTTAAGCACGTTTTTAAGTTTTTTTTTATTTTATTTTTGAATTTTAAGTAAAAAATATTTATAAATATAAATAAAATTACCTAAATTCAAAGCGTTTATATTTCTTTTTTTTTAACCCAGTTTTCTTGTATTACATTTATTATTCTTTTTTCAGGCACCAAGAAGATGGAGTATAAGACGAGGCAGTGGCACGAGAAGTGTTTCTGCTGCGTTGTCTGCAAGAACGCCATTGGTACTAAGAGCTTCATCCCCCGCGAACAGGAGATCTACTGCGCTGGATGCTACGAGGATAAGTTTGCTACCCGATGCGTTAAGTGTAATAAGGTAGGTACTTCATTTTTTATTTATTTTATTAAATAGATCGTGTATTAGAAAAATTACTTTAAAAATATGATTTTACAATCCACAATTGAATTGAATTATGATTTTACATCTACAGGGCTGCTAAAATATAAAACCATTTTTAAAACTGTTTTAAAATATTAAATAATTTTTTTAATCGTTATTCTTAGAAACTGGTAGGTACTTCTTGTTTATGTTATCTTAACAGTAGTCTTTTAATTATTTTTATGTAAAAAAAATGGCATACTTTCGCATTTTATTTTAATTTCAGATCATCACTCAAGGTGGTGTGACCTACAAGAACGAGCCATGGCATCGTGAGTGCTTCACCTGTACCAACTGCAACACCTCACTCGCTGGACAGAGATTCACATCTCGCGACGAGAAACCATACTGCGCTGACTGCTTCGGCGAACTCTTCGCTAAACGATGCACCGCATGCACCAAGCCAATTACTGGTAAGTCACAGGCACTCAATGATGTGGAATAGGCCTGGTAGTAACAGCTGTGTGACAGTACGATCACCGTCAGGCAGAAGTGAAAAAGCAGTTTTTTTAAGAAACGAATATTGGAAATTGCAAAACTTTCTGATGCTGCAGTGTCAGTTTTGATTGAAACTTTAGAAGTAACAAATGAGAAATGTGAAATTATAGAGTCAATTCAAGTATTTGTTTAAACAACATTTAGATGCTATTACAATTCTCCATGATAATAATAATCTCTATGTTTTGACAGGCATCGGCGGCACCCGTTTCATCTCATTCGAAGACCGTCATTGGCACAACGATTGTTTCATCTGCGCTCAATGCAAGACATCTCTAGTCGGCAAGGGTTTCATTACTGATGAACAAAACATCATTTGTCCCGAGTGCGCCAAACAGAAGCTCATGTAAATACGTCATACCACACTAATGCTTCAACATCTCTTTCGGTAACCACTTCTCCTTCTTGTGGATCGCACAATTATGTTAAAATGACAGTTACCCTCAACTTCGTATGCCTTCATTAGTATTATACCTTTAAAATCGGTTAAAATATCTCTGTTCCGTAATTACGTCCACATTCTGAAAAAAAAAAAACAAAACTTAAAAATTCTATTAGTATAGAATTTAATCGGTCCTTGTTCCTGTTTAATCTAAAACTAGTGCATTTATTTAAAAACTAGCTCCGATATTTGATTACTAAATTCGATAAAAAATTGAAATATATTAGTTAAAACTTAATAACATAATTGTGTGATAATTTAAAAGGATTGCGCTGCACTCGCATCATTGCTAAATTTTATAACAAATTGTTTTGTGCTTGTGCAGCGACAAAACTGTGTTGCCGTTAGTTGCTAATGCCAGAGATTGGTGCAACTCCAATAAGAAAAAACCGAACAGCACGGAGTTATTCGACATTGCCGACAAGATCAATTTTCGAAGGGTTAACCCTTAATTTTATTTTTAGTTAGTTAAGCTCGCGGACCTATTGGACCCGCAGAATGTACACTATTTTAATATCTATACGGTCATTTGCATAGTCACATTTAAATAATGGTGCACATTCGTGTCCTTAAGCCGGCATAGCGGATGCGACTCGTTCATGGCGTACTCTAGCTTAACATCAGGTGTTGTCATATGCCGAGCTACTATAATAATATAATAGTGATGTGGTTCCAATGGGTACGTAAATACGCATGTTTCTCCGAGTAGATGTTGAGGAATTTGTTTTTTATACAAAAAATTAAAAATCAAAATGATAAAAAAATTAAAAGTGAATGCACAAATTCTTCAATATTTTTAATTATTAAGAAATTAACATTTGTGTTAAGAAAATAATGATTTCGTATTATTTATTTCATAAATATGTTTTTAATAAGTAGATTCATCTGTTTACCTGTCTTTATCGTTATTTATTTATAGTTAAATTTGCCATTTTGTTTTATAATTTTGCTTTGGCTGTTGTATTAGTCCTTTAGATGTTAATTTTACAAGAGCGATTCACATGAAAATGCCTTAATAACATATCTAAGTCAATTTTCTTATATATGTTGTATTATAATATACTACTTATAATAATTTAAAACTAATGTCTACTTAGAAACGAAATTATAGTTAATTACGTTTGCTTTTGTTAGAACCTAGCCTTTATTTAAGTCTCATTCACACTAGTACGAGATTGCCTTTGTGTGCTTGCTACAGTGAGTTTAAAATAGTGTGGAAGGCGCTAACTCTTATTATTTATAATCTTTAAAGATTCGTTTATTTAATAAGTGCTTATAACTCTCGTAACATAGTTTTTAAGTTTATATTGATTTTTAAGTATTTATTTTGTGGAATTTATCATATGGGGTAATTAAGCCCGTGGGATCATATCTTGCAATCACCACGGGTGGGGTTTAGCTTCCTAACACTTAAAATATGGAATACGATTAGTTTTTACTAATTTTTTATTTAAAAAAACAATATTTTTGTTCTCGAATTTGTTATCCATGTGTAAAAAGGTTGTCTCACTATGCTATCATTATTGAGGGAGTATTATGTTAATCTGTCATCGTCAAGCTTTAATGATCATGGAATGATACAATGTAATTCTCTCCCAGGGTGAAAGTTAGACTTGCGGTCCCACCACTCGTCTTTCTCAGTTGTAAATGTGCTAAAGTTTGTGAGACCGTGAATCCACGTTATGGCATAGGAGACCAGAGTTCCAATTCCAGCGGACTCGACATTTCGAGTAAGTTGGATCCGCTAGAGTTGGGGGTAGGGGGAAAATCGTAGGGGGGACGCTTTTGGGCCCATTAATAAGAAAATGGGCCCCGTCGCGCTGTTTAAGATCTGATCTAAATTTTATAGATTATAAACGAACTAAAATAAAAATTATATTAAAACATTGTAGTTTTATTAAAACGTGACCATCCCTCCTCTCTAGTTAAGGACCGTGTGCACCAGAAGGCCCGTTAAAGCCTTCTGGTGCAAACGACAAACGACCAACGGATATTTTGTACGTGACTGTACGTCTGCATTGACATTCTACGAAATATAAAGCACTCTATCGATACACAGCAACCCTGCTCGACAAGAACTCTGATTAAAACAATTCAATCATTCAATTCAATAACTTATATTTACAAACTTAAAACTTACTTAATTATTAGCAAAATTAACCAAATCGTTGCCTTATAAAAAAAACCTAGTTTCAGAAAGCTCAAATAAAACTATTTATTTATATTTAACGCTATCTTTCCTTACACACTAGGTACAATTTCTTTCGTTGATTCTTTAAATTACAAAAACAAATTACGAGCGCAAAATAAAACAATAAATAAAAATATTAACAGTTTAAAGAAAAGTCCAACTTTATTACTACGAGATTGCAATAAGATTATTACAATATCAATCAGTACCAAAGTACTTTTGTCCAAAATGATTAGGTGCAACAGGATGCAGTTCAGAAGTCAATATCTTCATTTTAGGCACGAAGTCCACCACGGCTTGAGCTGCCACTGGAGTGCAGAATAAATTAGATAGGATGATTCTCTCTTCTTTGACGCCATGTTGTCTCAGAACAGTCACAGCCTAAAAGCAATAGAAAATATTATTAAATAAGATTATACATAAATGGTAAATTCTTGTTCTAAAATAGAGAACAATAAAAAATTATTTGCTTTGAAAATTCTTAAACAATTTAAACCAACGCCATCTGTTAGTAAGTAGCAGAACTTTAAGGACAGAATACCAAACAAATGCTATCATAGGCAACTTTAGCTCACCAAAAAAAAAGGGTTTCTGTAATCAATCTATTGATAATTATTAGTATCTGTAATTCATCAATAAAATATAATAATATAAGACAATCAATGTAATTAAATACATACATACTGATTCCTAACTAGTTTTATTTTATTATTATTTTCGCTATAATATGATTAAAATTATTTTGCGATGGTAAGGAAAAGTTACATTAGTACCACTTAGAATTTAGTAAGGTTTGGGGGCACAGCTCTCATCGATCCCGTATTCATGTATGTTACTGCATGACCACGGCCGCTCTAAGATAAAATACAATACCTGTTTAACAGTATTTCCAGTTGACATAATGGGATACATAAGTAGAACCTGTCTTCTATGTATATCTTCTGGAAACTTTGCATAAACAACATGTGCCTCATGCGTGTCAGTATCACTCTCTACTAAAATCTTGCCAATACGAATGGAACGACAGCAATCTCGGAGACCCTAGAATTAAAAAAAAAACTAATTAGAATGAGGTAATTGTTATTTTTGACCGATTAGGGATGTGAAGCTTAGTGGTCACAGCATTCAAACGCAAATTGGATGACGTAGATTCGATTCCCGTCTCTGGTTGTGTAAATTAATAATCAGAACTCTTATGTTTAAATCTAATGACAATGTAACTTTATTATATGTACTTTTGTCGCTTAGTGCCTATGATCAAACCATAGGCACTTAAAAAATTTAGGCACAATAACATCCTTTAAAAAACCACCAACCTGTTCCATAGCTTCTCCGGAACGTACAATAGACACGCCACAGTTACCAGCACCATATTTAAGTCCTTTATACAAAGCACCAGTGGGTGTTACGACTTCGCAATCGGTAAATGGTAATTTGTTTAAGCTTTCTTCAATGACTAGACGAATTAGACGATCCGCATAAAATTTGAAGTCACTTCTTGATGTATTTCTGAAGATAATTAGCAGAAGTTAGTTTTGAATCAATAATCACGGGGTTCATAAAAAAGACGCAACCACAGTTGCTCGTTGGGCTATTTTTTTACTAAAATATATTTTTCACATCAAACTATTTTTTTCGCATTTTCAACCAAATCCAACTTTTCATATTTGTGGAAATTAAAAACTATTGAAATATAAATAAATAAATACAATATTAACAATCTTGAACTTTACACTAAAATAAATAAAGGTTGATTATTATTGTGGTTATAAAAATCAGCTGAACGTATAACCTCACTTACTTGTATCTAAGAATAGTTTGTAGTTCTTTTATATTATCATTTGGCGGCAATAATGTTAGACTATCACCAAATTGCTCTTTCACATCGTTTACATCCCATTGTCTTACGTCGTCATCCACAATATCCATTTTCAGAAGCAGAATCTAATTAAATAACTTTTCACGCACCTCACACAAGTACGTACGTAAACTTTTTGACATATTTTTTTCTTAGGCGCTAAACCTCAGTTTTAAGGCCAAACATTATTCCAAAATTACGAAAATGATTTTGTTCAAGCGGGCGAATTATTGATTAACATTATTACTTGTTACAAAAAAAAAAAACGGAGCGACATTTATAAACTAAGACTTACATGATAAAACGCGACTGACATCCATAGACAAAATGGCGCCAAATAGAATAGGTTCACGAAAGGGAAAAAGTAACGGTTCTCGATAAAACTAAACTTATTGAAAGTCAAATTATTTCAGAAATTATTTTTTGCTATATTTGTTCTATGAATTTGTTCGTGACAAAGGGAGGTTTATTAAGGTATATTAAAACAAAAAAAATCACTAATCATTATTTATTTGCCCAGAAAATACAAACGAATGATCTATATTAATTGTAAAAAATATAACATTTCTATTTCATAATACTATTGGCAAATTGTCTGTAACAAAAATAAACATCCATGCTGTCTTTTGGCATGTGAATAATAGCGCCAAACATCTCAACCAAATCAAATAATTACTATTTTTTCTATTATAGTCTATTTTGGAATGCATTAAAAAGATAGACTGTTTTTAAATTTCATTTCATTAATTTAAATTTATTAAACATATCAAAATCTCAACACAATATTATTTTAATTAAAGCACTAAAAAATAAATATAATATCTGAATAGTAGGGCCTGTAACAGCCGTCGTCCTGTTAATATAAATATAAACAATAAACAAAATAAAACACAATAAAAATCAAATGCATAATTCAATACAAAATGCTGTTATCAATAAAATATATATTTAGTTAAAAATTCTATATAATTCAATCGATTGACTCAATCTGACTATTCTAGTTTTTAAAATTAAAATAAAAAAATAATTTTGTTCAATAGACAACACTTTTTGTCTACTTATTGATCATAAAAGCTTGTATATATCATGGTAATATACAAATAAACAATTTTAATAACATTTGTATATAAATACATTCATTAACAACCAACTACTTAGACGACAAATTTCTAGTTCGGAACATAATATGAAAACATTATTTCCATCCAATGAAGAGACTTAGTTTTCGTTGTATACATATTTTTCTACTATCGATCGTACAGAAAAAATTCATGATATACACAAAAAAGTTAATCGCCTATAAGAAAAAATAATTACTAAAGTATAATTATGAACTTCTCAAAATGAGGCCACGATACAGTATAGTAAATTCAAGTCACGTATTTCTCGTTATAAAAAAAAATTAAAATAATAATAAATAAATGAAAATTACACAACAACAATAAAATTACAAAATGTGTGACAACATGTGACTATTTATTTAAAAAAATAAAATAATTAATAAAAAAAAATATACAAGAATAACCTCAATTGGTAAAAATTGCATTTGCAAAGAAACTTAAAATTATAAATGGAATTTGGACGCTTTCTTTTAAAACTAGGTAGGTAGTTTTTAGTTTGGCATTTTATAAAGTACTAAAACTGAATTGACTTTAGTATAAATGGTACCACGGCTAGATTCATAGATAAGGATTTTAAAATTTATTTCACAACTGAAAAATTACATACAAAAATCTAACCGTAGATGGCCATTAAAATCGCATTTTTGGCATTATAAAAATAACGGGGCAAAATTACAACCTACAGAAAAATTTTACTAGCATAACTTGTGACAAACAGTCCTGGACTTGTTACAATTTAGTCAAAATGTCCAATGTATGTACAATACATATCACATTATCCTAAGACCAATTTTGATCAAAAAATTTAAATGTTCTTTCTCCATCCAATTTCTCTAATTCCAGTCGTACATCAAAACCCCAACTCGATAAATAAAAAGCGGGACTTCATATTAAAAAAAAAAACATAGGACTCTGTATAAAATTATGTGCCAGTATCTCAAAGAAGCAAAATAGACACATCCTTTGTCTATGCGTATTCTTATGAAACAAAAGAAGTCTTTGATCATGTGGTAAGAGATGGACGATGCTAGATTTTTATTAATATTTAATTTTATATCAACACGTTGTTTACCAATCAATAATAGTCAATGTTTAATTACATAAAACAGATATCATTAATTTTTAAAGCATCAAATATTGGCATCCGGAAATTACTCAATAACCCGGAGAAAAAAATATTAAAACTGATTGGTGATAACGAACACGGATTTATTTTACTACAAAATGGATTTAAAATCTAGTACAAACTAGGTAAAAAAAATCATAGGTCCATTTTCTCTCAGTCGAATGGGCATCTTCCCTTTATTTGATCTTTGAGTAGTGTTTTGAGTAACGGCTGAGAATACAGAAGTTAGTAATAATTGAAGGTGAAGGTTGGAACAATCCAAATAGAATATCTTCATTCCTTAATATCAATTTATATTATATTACAAAATGTCAAATTTGGTCAAAAAGTCAACAATAAAGCAGAACGCTTCTAATCTAACTTAACGAGAATGGAACAAAATGCGTTCATGTACACTAACTTACTAAGAATCGAAGCCAAACCCCTATTGTTAATTAACAATACACTACATGTATTGATTGGAATTGAATACAGTAATTGAATATTCCAAGTATTAATCTAAGTATTTCCCGCTTAATAGCAACATCAAATTACTGCAAAGTAATATGACCCCTTGTCGCATTATACCTTACACACAATTAGGATCATATTCCCCTGTATTATTAAATAAAATATATAAATAAATAATAATCATATAAAAATATAGGTAAACCGGATGGTTTATGAAAACATGACGGTGTGTGTGTGTGTGTGTTTGTAATAAATTCGCTTATTCGTAACTGCGGTAACCCTAAATCACACCTGGACATAATGAGGTCTCTCTGCGATCGACGCCGTACCTCAAACTATGTACCATTATCACCTATTAAGTTGCAATATTTAAGTAACTAGTTAATCCTCCCAAACAATCCCAACAATTCTCCACTTATTACTCACTAGAAGGAATTACTTTTTACACCTTGTGCGCTTGTCTTACAAGCTTTGCAAGTTATAAAACTATTCCTAAATGAATCGACCGGAACAGTTCCGGCCGCCGCCGATATTTTTACATCTGTACAGGATGATAAAACTATCCATTTAAAATAAATTATATTACAATCACACCTCTCTAATAATAAATACACTAAAACAACAACGAAGAAGGTACTCGAGGCTCACACGAGTTTGTTCACTGAAGCGATCACGAGAACGCCGCCGAAGCGCATAACATATCTACATTGAGAAGCCTTCAATAAATAAAGACGTTCATCTCGGAATGTGTCCTGAACATCTAAACCTACATTATCACAGCTGCACTAGTGCGCGGAGATGCCGCCGTTCCTTCGACGGACCGTCTCCAACTTATCGCCGACCAATATTTGAGACCGCTCCTCGCGATCCACCGTCACCGGCTTCTTGCCCTTCTTGGGCGATAGATACGCTTTGTAGAAGAATCGCGCGAATAGCACGAAGTATGAGAAGTACATGGCCATAGAGAGTTTGATGTTGAACTCGCTGATGTGACATGAGTGGTTCGGCGACGTGTCCAAGTAGTTGTGTGCCCATAGATTGATCGCACACCCGACAACCATTTGCGTCAGTTGTAGGAACGTGATGCTCATGGCGAGGAACTTCGGTGGATAGTATCCCATGCTACTCAGAGCGTAGTATGTGTACATCACACTGAAACAAATTTAAAAATATATTTAATTATGACGAAAAAGTGACGTCAACCCAGCAGTTTGAAGTGCTGCCGATAGAGAGAAAGAAGAGAAGAATTAACATAATAACTTACCTATGAACACAATAATTCATAACGACGAACCAGCGTGCTGATGATGTGTACTCCGTGTATGAGAACCAGGAGTAGAGTAGCACTGTGATATGATGGTACCAATGTAGGAAGATTAGTGGTTTCTTCCTTAGTACTATAAACACTGTGTCACCAAGTTCAGGTAGCTTCGACAATACAAACATAAATGTCCAAAATCCAGACACTTTGTCATGTTCGATGAAACTGCAAAAGAAAAAAATAAAACATGATATATTTTTATTTTTATTAAAAACTTTATTGTTATACAACAAAAGGCGAGCTTAATGCCGCAAGGCATTTTCTTCCAGCTGGCCTTCGGGAAGGAGAAACTTAGTAATAGTAATATACAATTTTTAAATGTCTAAAATTATGCACCAAGCTACAGATTGATAAATTAAAATAAATGTCACATATCAGTTAACAGAACAAGCGTAATTCGCAATTTAATCAATTGATAAAAATCTCCTACAAAATGCGACAAATGCAAGTTTAATTTCATAACAATATCAAAATGATGTAAACATCAGATACAAAGCTTTATAGTTTGTGAGTCACACGCGATTTCCCGTGTGTCATACTGCATACCTACGACACTATGAAATATATATTTTAAAATCAATATCATGAATAATGACAAATTAACATGGACTGATATCAGTAACGCTATTTCCTTGATTTTTAGCCTCAGTATTGAATCGTCTATATAGCGAAATGACTAGCTACGCAAGTTGACCAACTAGCAAAATGCAATTGTATAACATATTTAACGTAGAACACCAAAATAGAGTAGCATAATGGGAATTTTACGATTCGGTCATCTTTATAAACGTACGTTTTGTATGGATATGTTACGTTCAATACTAAGCTGATTTTTACTGGTGTGTATCGAAAGCAACAAAAGAAGACCCATATCTAAATAACGTTATCGATGTGATAAAACATAATTACCAGAAAAAAATATACAATAATAATTATAATTAACATTATAAGTATCGATTACGTTATTCCAATTTTTCGGTATAATCTTTGTTACGTATATTTTTTAGATTACTTAAAATACTTAATTCTTTTGCTCCATTTCTTCTCGTAAATAATAAAGAGTTTAGTTTAGATACATTAAATAAAAGTTGTTTATCGTTGAAAAAAAATATTAATTAATGATTGATATGTAACATATTTATTATAATCATAAATAAGTAACTAAAGTACCTAAATAAATTAAGTTCGTTATCTATATCACATCACGAAGTAATCGATAAACGCGATTACTACTTTATAAGATTGAGTCAAAAGAGCCTTATCTACTTTTTAATATAACCAATATTAGGTATTTATTAAGATTAACGTATTAAACGTTATATCGGTACTTTTAATCTATTCATGGAAAGTGCCGTCCTGGGGTAATACTGCCACATTCAAGTGCAGCTGAAAGGCCTGCAAAGGGTATACGGAAAGGAGTCGCCTCCGTGGATCGCACTCTAGCTTAACTTCAGGCGGAGAGTAATCATCGACGAATGGTACGTATCCGTCATCTTAAATCCACGTAACCTAACATGAGGCAGAATGTGGTCACATGCCAATCTAGTCTAAAGATAGAAAAGAAACCAAGATAATAATTATCTCAGCAAAAACAGAATTAAATAAATCAAATTGTTTATAAAACTCAGCATCAACTAAGTATTATCTCACACGAATAAGATAATTTACGACAGTTCAATGTCAACAAAAGAAAAGTATGTGTCGGGGCTTATCGCTATCTATAAAGTCAGTGTACAGAGGATAAGTTTTATCTATTAAATGGGTTAGGTAACTGTGACCTGCATTATTGCATCTTATAAAGGTTACATCAATTTATACAGAGGTGAGATAGGTTTCTTGTAAATGTATTCGTATGTATTCGTATGTATTCGTATTTCTAGGAAAAAAGATCTATACTTTTCTACATAATGCATATAGGAATAAACAAATGGCAACGCAATAAATACGTAGGAATTTTATTTTTAAATTCTTTTCTTTTGTTTTTTTATGGGCTTCCCAAAGAAAGACAGTTACCTAAAATGGCTTCAGACGTTTTACGAATTATCATTTATTTCATTATTTTAAAAAATCACTCTCATAGCAAATTAATTCGTTAAAAATAATATAGTTACAATATATAAAATAAAAAGGAGTAAAAATCAAATTAAACGTTGTATTACAAATAGTATTTATTGCATAAACGTTACCACGTCCATGTGCGTGGAGTTAGTACTATCGCCTGGTACCAAAGTTGGAACGTCGCAATGAAAATTACTGACCAGTATTTCTTGTAATCGCACATTAAATTAATGCAACAAATATTAAACGAAAGGATCGTTCCTTTAAACACTTTAATATATACATAAATAGAGAAATAACACCTAAATAGGAAAAAATAATAATTTGGGATAACTTGACTATGTTAGAAGAAATTTAAAAAAATTGTGTCGGTAGGAAGTCGAAAACAAACATTATATTGTTTATGTATCTTTATTTAATTTATTAATGTAATTATTTTTATATTATCAAAATAATACCCACTTCCTAACCGCATCACCCGGTTTTTTCATTTTCCTTTCAGTTTCTCCCATAACAATTGGTTGTCTGGAAGAATCTGCTTTTTAGTGAAAATACGAAGTTTATGCTTTTTTTTGTGTATTTTTGTAGCTTCTTATTTTGTAACTTATTTGCAATAAAGGATTTATTAGTTAATAATTATAATATTCTAGCCTGTTTTACACAAGATTAATTCGACCGTTTATCTACGTATTGGGTATTTATTTTAAAAAAAATCATCAAAAATAAGTAAATATGTAACTCTATCTATACGGAAACTGCCTCTTTAAATCTATACCTATAATGAAGCGATCCCACTCATCTTCCGGCGAATATTAGAAATAACATTACGTTAACAAGGTCAGTGGGTGTTATACAATTGTGCGATAAGATTTTTGTTTAATTGGTCAGTGTGCCACATGCCGCAGACACTGTGCGGTTAGAAAGTGTCTATTGCGTAACATGGAAAACTTGCGTGACGTTGCGCCCGCGTTGGGCGTCCGTCGCAACACCCAACGCCTGAGTACTACGACTGACCGCAAACTACACAAGTATGGTTATTGAAATTTATTGGCATTTAACCTTTAACCACTTGAAAATCTTCGATGGTGCTTTACAGTTTACACTTACAACAACCCATGACGTCAGACTACCCGGATTCGAACCCAGATCATCGGAAATATTTATATATAAATAAACTTAAGCATATGCTTTTTACGATGTATTATGTATTTTTTTATTTAATTTCACGTTCAAATAAAAATTGATTTTTAAATCGTTAACATCGAAAGTTTTGTAAAAAGAAAATAATTTGAATTGTCGTAATGATAATAGGCAAATTACGCAACCGTCACACTTTGTTGCACATTGAGAGGGACAATTCGATTTAAAATATTACAAAATGGATACAATACTATTTGCTAAACTATCGTTGAGATATTTTTAACCAACATTTACGACCGCAATCGTCTCCGCTTTGCCGGTTTATACGCAGCTACAATTTGCCCCGAAGCACAACGAGGTTACTTCACAGGTCCGGGACATCGACAGGACTGACATAATAACTATCATCGGTCTGCCTGCTGCTTAATAACACTCGGCTATTAATTAGACAGTCTCATCAAGATTAATAAGAATAAAGGCAGTTATTAACCGTAACTTGATAAATGACAAGTTAACTAGAAAAATTAAAAAAAAAACTAAAGATAAAATTATTATGTATAGCATATAATTTTCAACAATAGAAACATATTTTTTACGACGCAACTATAGTTAAAGTTAATAACAATTCTAGCATTCTTAACATTATCTCTGTTTGTTAGGATATCCTCATTTGCAAACATCTGTACTGTCTGGCGTGTATTTACCATATTTACGCGATTTTTACTTAATTTTTGCGCTTGATGTAACGCTAGAGAATGAAACAACTGCTAACAGATATTTTGTCTGCAGACAGTAGTCGTCCTCAGCTACATTAAGGAGACGAATATGCATCATACATCATATGATCCCGAAACGCGACAATGTCACTTCACGGGTTGTTCTTTTTTATAAAAAAATAAAACGCTATTCTCTACAAATCAGAAAAAACACAATTGAATTTATTTTAAATTATTAACACGACATTTATTTCCTTATTCTTTTTTATACAATATGCCAATCCATCGCTGTCAAACTTGACAATAAAACATAAAATATTAAATCCCAACATGAGTGGTACACTTGAAAATGGTGTTAATTAATACCCAGGATGGCAAACTGGGCTAATCACTGCCTACCAGTCTTAAGTAGTTATCTTCATTCATCTCGTTTAGATAGATTTTTTATTTATAAAGCGAAGCTTCTCAACGCGCTCGACTGCTCGAGAGGGAAATGGGGAGTAACGTGATCATCATTTTTTTGAGAGATAAGAGATATTTGAAGTTTCCATCTATTTTATGGGAGAATATAGGAAAAAAAGGTAATTCAGGTTTAAATATGTTTTTTAGCAGGTTTGTTTTATCTACCGAAACAATTTACGAGTAATCTTGATAATATAAGATTCATTTTAGCATAATCACGTAACATAATATGTTGGTTCATTTACATTATACCTAATATTACACTGTTGACATAATTAAAGGGGGAATAAAATGCGGCTGCAATTACTGACCGGAATGGTCGACCCACGTAACCATCTATTGCAAAGAATTTAATAAATTAGTATATCCTTGAATAACATCACTTATTATTAAAAAAAAGTATAATGAAATTCGTAGATACCTATAATATTATATAAATAATAAAACGGAAAAAAGATCGAGAATACACCACCAAATTATTCGGAACAAATTTCGCGGAAATCACACAATATCTTAAACGTATGACGTAACTCCAATTAATGGGTCCACTACTACAAACCATTGATTAAAAACAAAACCTACGCATCACATAATCGCATTTAAATTACCATTTGCGATTAAACCGAACGAAAAAGTTGATATACCTCTCTAGAACTAATTGGGAAATAGAATGTTTACACATAAACAAATAAAAATATCGATTAAAGACCTATTAAATATTGACGTAAATATAAAATACATTAGGCGTCTATTTTAGAACAATCCGGAAAAAAACTATTTCAATAATTCGATTATAATTTTATTTATTTAAACGTAAAAAAATAAGGCATACTTATTAATAAAACAAACATTCCGACCTAGGACTACATAGTAACGGAGGTAAACATGTTTTGGTAGTTGAATAAAATGAAATGAATTTCACAAATCTATTACTAAAATGTTTTCTTTATAAATGCAGGCCAACCTTCATGATATGCAAATGGATACCTACTTGAAATTGTTAGAACTCGTTCTTAATAAGCTAAAACAAATAACAGTTCAAAAATAAATACTAATGACCTTTGTAAAACGCATAAGATATTTATTTACTTCGCTTTTAGTTTGAACAACCATACAGTATTAAAAAAAACGAACTCACGTCCGCAATTTGAGCAAAATTTAAAATTTCGAATGAACACCCGTGAAGTTTAAGTGTATCAACATAATATACGGAATTTGACGTTTCGCTGTAACCCAAGTGATACCCATATTCGATCGCGAATCGTCAATTCCCGAAGAAACAATACAGGTTTCTCTGTAGTAGCGGTTGTTTCCATTCATGGACCGTGCTCTAGCTTTACATCAGGCGAAGTGTTGTCACATGCCGAGCTACAATAAAAAAAAACAAAGTCGAAAACGCCATGCATTGTCAACTAACTTACAAGTTTTAAACTTATTATATTGGTCTTGTAGGATATTCGACCTAAATTCGTGTAGGTACTGTCGCAAACAAAAAAAAAACTAAATTGAAATATTTTCTGTGGCCTCGCAGCCATCGTGGTCGAGGTAAGAAAGGGGGGACATTCCAAAAACTGAATATCCAAGCGATATATACATTTGCAAAATTCCGATACATATCACACTCGCATTCAAATTATGCACATAACAGAGTGCTAATTCTGTATTACGTGTAATACGAGGAACTATTTTGAACTTCGTCCAAAAGCGTTACGAATTTGGCAAAGGTTAAAAAGTTAAAACTAGGTCGGAATTCATATTTATCTGAATATATCATCCGCCGCCGAAACGACATATTAAATTTTTTGGTTTGTCCCGAATGAGTTCCGGAAATACGTCTCTCTTTATCTTTATAAGAGGTTTCTTGGGGTTGGAACGGTAGCTCTAAACTTTTATTTAAACAGCATTTATTTTTTTTAATTTTTAGAAGTAAAAAAGACTGCGCCGTACATTTTATTTCCTATTTTTTTAATGATAAACGAAATTACTTAATATTTAAGAGAAAATATTTAATACTTATTGTAAAATCTCTCTTTGTAGCGTACTGGCATGGTGTAGCGCAACAGTCTTTTACGCATATATTGTAACAGTTTTTTTTAATTTACTACAAAAACGAAGATTTTGAATAAAAATAACTACTACTACTTAGCTCACGCCTTGTTCCCACTGGGGTAGGCAGAAACTATGGAGCGCCAGCGACTCCTCTCTCTACATACCACTTTCGCTTCGACCACATCCATTACTCCCCTCATGCATGCACGTCGGTTGAGGGTGCTCCTCATCTGACCCTTTCTTAGCAGTTGACCGATCTGACTGAGAAAGGTCTTCCTAGGGCGCCCCCTTCCGACACTGCCATCCACTTTCGCGCAATAGATCTTTTTAGTTAATCTCCTTTCATCCATCCTTTCCAAATAATAAAAATAAATAATTTATATTTTGCTAATGTTGCAGAAAATAACATACCCACTATCTTTGATAGTATTTAGTATATCTCTTATCAGATAAAAACATAATCTCAAGGAAAAAGTAGAAAATGAACCCGCAAATGAATTTCATTTCATATAACCTAATATTTTATCAACTATTTAAAATAATAATAATTTCATTTTTTTGGTATCTCTACTGAATATTTAAAAATATTTATTCCGGTTGTCGCGTTATAATGACATAAACGTGGATATAAATAAATAAATAATTACATACAATATCTAGACCCAAAACCAGGACAACCTGTACCTAACACGGATGTCAGGACAAAGATTACACAAACATAATATAACACCCTGTTGAAATTCGTACTTATTTTAATATTTAATGAGTATGTAAATAATAGAACTACCATATGTAAACTGTAAAAAAGAAAAATAACATTAAATGCTACGTCAACTAACATAGGTAGGAGATCTTTTTCTAGGAAAAATTGTTTTTATTGTCTTTCTGGACGCGCGTAATTATATTTCCCATTTTTTTATAGTAGCTTGGCATATGACAACACTGCGCCTGATGTAAAGTGCGGTCCATAAGTGGAAACAACTGCTGTTATAGAGAAATCTACGGGTGGTAGTCGCCTCCGCCATGCCGGCTAGTCTCACCGGAGACGGGAATGTACCATCTAGGGTGACAGTACACACACCTCTCGCTATACCTGGCTACTTTCAAACGCGACGAGGTCACGTCACGGGTAATTTAATGAAAAATATAAACCCAGACCCTTTTTTCCAGGTTTTCTTCTGTTCCAATAATATAATATTCATAAAGGTCGTCTACTACACATCTAGAGAGATGTCTTGTAATAACAGACCTTTTAGAATACCGGTTGAAAGTGCCCTAGGGAAACATAACTAAGTTAATTTTCTTGCTCACGCACGATATAATATAAACAGAGGAAAAATATTGTATGAGGTAATATTTACTTTGATTCTTCTAAGTCCTAAGAGCAAGTTGAAAGCGATACTTAAAACATTGCGTCAATACTCCATAAACATTATAATATTATTTAAATTACTTGTTATGTACCCATATATTAGATTTATAGCACGTAATGCGTTTATTTTGCAAAAAGTATCGATTCTCTAAAACGTTCAGTAGTAAAGGAATTTTTTTTAGAGTTCAATGTTACCAATTAAATCGTTGCAAATATCACTCCTTCAGTTTTTTTTAACTTAATTTTTGACACATACAAATGCCGGCGTTTACATACAGCATGGGCTTAAACGGGAATCGACCCCACGTTCTCTGTGTACGGATGCTTTGACTAACCTATACAGCCATGAGCATTTCACGTGACCGCGTCGACATTCCTCTATTCTATCTTTCCATCCGCAGCCCTGGTAACATATGACGTCACATAGGTCTACAAACAAACCATTAATAACAAGGTACAATATAGCACTATTTCTTTTTGTAAATAAATTAAAACTTAAGAAAATGAATAGGTAATATTGTTAAAAAATACATTTTCCCCTACACATATTTTGTTATTGAAAAATTATACAAAAACATTAATTCAACCATCGAACCCTTATTTTCACTCCCAAATGTGAATTTCTTCCGTAAAATTCTTTCTCAACGGATAAGTTTATCCTTTGATTTATTATCTTATTACCCTTTATTTGCAAATAAGCGATATCTCAAACAAATTCTAATGCGGTCGATCCATTTTCTTAAATTGAAAATATTAATAATAAAAAACCAACACGCCCGTAAAATATACTCCCATAGAGTCTAGAAAGATAAAAAACATTATTAATTTTTCTTGGCGTACGTCCAACAGCAAGAAGGCAGGTTTTACGTAACGTAACAAGGATAGGGGGGTGCATCGATTGCAGCCCATTCAATTGTATACATCTCATTCAAGAGTAGCCCAACCCACCCTCCAAAATTGTACCCTCCCTACTGCGCAGTCCCTAGATACTTAAACAATCTTATGACATAACATATAGATGACCTAATTCTTTGCCTGAGAACAATGTTAGTGTTTTTGCTGTTTCAGTGAATATGTAAGTATCTTTGCAGAAATATAACACGAATTTTACGCCCATTCTTCGGAAGAAGTCGATAATCTATTTAGTTTTTCATATATTTTTTAAGCTTACATTAAAAACGCACTAAAAACAACGCCCTCGTGCTTAATTTCACCTGGGACTCCACAACAGCGTTACCAGATTTATTTATTTTTTGCCAAGTCGGGATTTCGGAACTTTTTGAGTAAAAAAAGGCGGGATTCTTTCTTCGAAAGCGGGACATAGTAAAAAACATATATAATCAGAAGTGTTTAAATATGTATCTTTTAACTAAGTTTTAAATTATGTTTATCTGACAATAGATAGCAAAAATAGTCATAGAAAATGTACTTTAATAAAAATATGATATTTTAAATCAGATTTACCCTATAGTTAGGTAGTTGAGTCTTCATATGACCGGTTTCTGAATTCTTCGGTTTGCGTAACAAACCGTTATAACTATACTTTGACAGATCGTAAACGATAGTTATATCAAAATGTATGGGGAATGTGTCCGTTAGAAAATTTGGTGTTTCAAATAATAGTCTGAAGAGTGAGTTACAAATTGTAACTCTTTGTACACAGCTTAAAGTAAGCTTTATACTCATCCGACGTCACAATACACACACAAGTCCGTGAAGCGGGACTGAGCCTGTCCTGCGCGGGACATTTAATTTTGATTTAAAAATCGGGACGTCCCGCCAAAATCGGCTCGTCTGGCAACGCTGCTCCACAACCTTTTTTTTTTAAAGTCCCATATTCCTTGTTAATTCACCTGGTGGTATTACCCAGGAACAGACGCCAGACTAGATCATTATCAGTGCTTACGACTGTCTGTAACCGAATCGTAAATGAGATGTGCATACATCTCGAAAGAATAGTAGCGAGTGACGCACTTACTTGTACAAAAAAATATTTATTTTAAATAAGTAGGGAGGTATTTTTTAACACTATGTTAAAATATACATTAAACATTACCAACTAAATCAACAACTATAAGCATTATTAAAGAGTGGTAGGCAGACTGATGATGGTATTAGCCCAGTCTGGCGTCCTGGGGTAGCACCACCACTTTCGAATGTAACACTCGTGAAGTGACTTTTCATAGCGGAGGCGGCTGCTGCATGTAAAGATTTCTCTGTAGTAGCAGTTGTTTCCGTTCATGGACCTCACTCTAGCTTTACATCAGGCTCATATCCCGAGTTACAATTTAATAAAACTCGAATAAAAGAACATAAAAGTGAATTTACATTTTACAAAGCTACAAGTTCAATAACTGAAATATTTCTCTTCCAGAAAAAAAACAACATCTAGATCATGCTAGATCTATTTTTGTTATTAAATTATGATTAAAAATTGAACATAAAAAAATCAACACGCATACAAACAACAGCCTTCATACGAGTATCTAAATATACGTGTTTTTTATTTTTTATTCTATTCTTTCGTTTTTTTCATTTTCCTTTGACTTATGTTTTTTCTAGTTCTCATTATTTTATATTTCTTCTCAAATCATTGCAAAAAAGAACAAGAAAAAACTTTAATTACTAATTAAGTTAATTATAATATAATCTCATGTCTTTTCCATATTCGTTTCCTTAACAGTAATTTTAAAGGAGAATGCCCATTCGCCTAAGAAAAATGGACCCACTATTTTTAGTTAATTTTGTATAAAAATAAATCTACTTCCTTATTACCGATCAGTTTTAATTTTTTTTCACCCGGGTTATTGAGTAATTAGATATTTTCTGATGCAATATTTGAGGTTATTATTATTTTAAATGCTTCAACAATCGGTGATATCTATTTTTGTGTGGGCAATCTCCTTTACAGAGTTACCACAAATATGCAATTAATAAATATAAAAATGTGGCTAACCGTCGTAACCGTAACCGTCACCAGAAAAAACCCGCCAAATTCAAAAACCTTACCCAAAAAGTGGGCAATGACATTTGAAGAATTTTTTTAAATTGCCGCGTTTTTATGGTCACGGTTACGTTATCCAGACTCTATCGCTATTTAAAATAAAGTTGTTTTTTTAATTCTTAGTTATATTATATCTGTAATTATCTATACGTACCTTTACAACAATTATTATGCTTAGTACATAAAACAGTGTAACAGTGCTGTTACATCAATCGAACTTTCGCCCTAACTAACGCGTTTAGAATACGGGAATGAAATAATTGCGTGAAAACATTGCTAGGCAATTCTGAACTGTAATTACTACACTATAGTGACCATACGTGAGCTAGAGTGTAATCCATGTGCGGGAACAACTGCTGTCACGGAGAAATATCTGCAGGTAGCAGTCGCCTTGACTGACTTGAAGACTAAACGTGTGTAGGTACCATCCCTTGACAGGTCACAAGTCCTCTCATTATACCAGGGTACTTTGAAAATGGTGAAGGTGGTACTATCCCAGCTGGGCCATTCTCAAAACTTCAAGCGAATTTATAGATTTTTAAATTTCACTTTTTATTTCTATTACTTTTATGAAAACGATTTTGTATTGGCTTAATAATTTGTACAGAAGAGTCAGTTCGCGAATTAGAACCCTGAGCTAATTGTCTGTCTGCCTACCACTCTTTAACGTCAATGAAAATACCTACGAAATAAAATTGCACCCATTTTTGTATGTAGGAATTCGGCACATTTGAATACGTGTTATATCTATCACATATCCGGTAGAAACGTGCGAAAGGTTCATCAGATAGTTTTATTAAAATACAATAGGCGTGATGAATTGTTAGGTTGGTTTTTCAGATAACTAAATACTTTATCTTAAACTTGTTATCGTAACAAGATAATAATAGAAAAAGAAAACATGGATTTTATTGATTATTAGAATAAAAACTTTTATTCTACTGTATTTTAAATAATTGAGAATTGAATTATCGGTAAATAAAACAACGAAAGCAATATACACACGCTCAAATAAAATTAATATACCAATAAAACATCAAATGACTTATCGTTAATTAATAAAACTCCACACGTCGCACATTGGATCGATTTTGATAAAAAAGGGACTTACGATTTTTTTTCACAAAATCGTTTCGCCAGTTATGCCAATCGATAGAGCATATTGATATAATGAAATTATCTTAGTACTTTTTTTCTCTAAAGTATTTACTTACCGAGATAAAAAATAAAGTTGAAAATTTTTGTATGTAACGGAACCAACAAAGGTCTGTATTTTCAAAATTATAAGAGGTCTTGCCTAGATATTCAAACTCGATATTCTCTGAGTTTTCCTCTTTAAGATGACGTATCACACGTCTGCCCCGAGGTGCCCGTTTGGCACTTATATGACTCCAAATTTGGGTCGATTTCAAGTAAAAATGCGAAATAGTTATACCAAATATAGTTTATTTTTTTGGTTAAATGTTAAACTAATCATTATTTTTACATAATATACAATGGCCTTCAGCATTTTTACGGTCGCAAACATCAATAAACATTTAAATTTCTAAAGGTATCCCTAGCAAATATGGCTTTAATTACGTTGTTTAATTATAACTGCGAAAAGAGGTCGTTGTCACAATTACATGCTTCGATTTACTGTTATTATTATCTATTTATTTATTTTTAGGAAAAAAATCCAAAAAAAGGACTGAAAAAATTACTGTAAGGAATTTTGACATAAATTTAATTCAAATAATTTAATTAAATATAACAACGTGTTTTAATAGATTTTTAGTCCTACAAAGTATCTAAATCTAGTCCGATGTGGTTTTACGGCTAAAATAAGTTGTTTAAAATTTTAGTTTAGTTTGGTTTAGTCTTGGGTACAACAGAATTGACATCAATGGTGTCCATATTTATAGGAAAATAATGTATGGTATTGTAGTGAATTAAATTTATGTCAAAATTCCTTACAGTAATTTTTTCAGTCCTTTTTTTGGATTTTTTTCCTAAAAATAAATAAATAGATAATAATAACAGTAAATCGAAGCATATAATTGTGACAACGACCTCTTTTCGCAGTTATAATTAAACAACGTAATTAAAGCCATATTTGCTAGGGATACCTTTAGAAATTTAAATGTTTATTGATGTTTGCGACCGTACAAATGCTGAAGGCCATTGTATATTATGTAAAAATAATGATTAGTTTAACATTTAACCAAAAAAATAAACTATATTTGGTATAACTATTTCGCATTTTTACTTGAAATCGACCCAAATTTGGAGTCATATAAGTGCCAAACGGGCACCTCGGGGCAGACGTGTGATACGTCATCTTAAAGAGGAAAACTCAGAGAATATCGAGTTTGAATATCTAGGCAAGACCTCTTATAATTTTGAAAATACAGACCTTTGTTGGTTCCGTTTCATACAAAAATTTTCAACTTTATTTTTTATCTCGGTAAGTAAATACTTTAGAGAAAAAAAGTACTAAGATAATTTCATTATATCAATATGCTCTATCGATTGGCATAACTGGCGAAACGATTTTGTGAAAAAAAATCGTAAGTCCCTTTTTTATCAAAATCGATCCAATGTGCGTCGTGTCGACTGAATAATACAAAAATAAAGAAAGGCATCATAAATAAAAGAAATTCAATAATTCTCCACAAATGCTTCGCTTGAAAGTGGTGTTACTATCCCAGGACTGCAAACTAGGCTTTTACCAATCATCAGCTATACGATTCTTTTAAAAATGTCATCTTAATACGATTATCTCTTTTAAAAAATTAATATCTAAACGCAACTAACTACCACAAAGGCGTCACGTCATAGAAGCGTACTTTCGCTAGACGTTTGTAGACATGAAAGGAGACTCACCTAGGCACGCATACGGAATGATATAGGCCATAATGTCGTAGTACATGAATAAACTCCGGCAGAGTTCTACAAGCACCCATGATACTGAAAGCCGCTAAGAAACCATTCCATAGCATCAGCGATCGACGTAGCTCAAATCTGAAACAAACAATATACCATTAATTATAAAAGGAATAAAAACCTCAGGATTGTTATATCCGATTCGTCAATTAAAAAAAAAACTAACGATGGTAATTTTTAAGACTTCGACAACATTTTTCTGGCCAAGACAATGCGGGATAAAGAAACTAACTTTGAAATGTTTATACTGAAGGAAACTAATAGTTAAGAAGGCAAATAAGCTAAGCTCTGTTAAGTTTTACAAAAAACAAACTACATCACACTTCCACCTACATAATCTAAAACATAACAAATAAATTTATTAATGGATTGAATAATGTGACATATTCCGAATTATAATACCTAATTATAAATATGTCAATACAAAAACAACCATATGTTTTTTATAAATAAACTTCTAAAAATACTGGTTAAAATGAAACTCGTTTCAACTTACGTCATTGAAAATTAAATAATACTGATCAAAAACACAAACGAATGTGTTTAAGTGTACCTTTATGAAATTAGGTTTTTTAGATGATGATCGTTTGCGTCATGAGAGAAGTTTAAAAATAAGCATAGAGAACTTAAAAAACAGTAACAAAAACAACTTCCATGACTTATGAAAATTTTATAATACGACCAAATTACATAAATAAATAAATTTTATTTTTTATTTATTTTTTTCCTTATATTACCGCAATTCAAATCAATTAAATTCTATAGTTAATATGATTCTATATGGCGGGCATTAAGTGAAACTTTATTCTACCAATAGCACCAATAGATTGTCTGGAACAAATCGATTTGACTGAGAAGACAGCCAACCTACTGCGCTAAGTTGATGCAAATTTTTTTTCTTGACGTATCTTTTTGTTTCCTGTATTAATCCCTGTACTTTATTGTTTAGCGAGATAATAATTGTCTATTTTGCAAACACGTACAAGGAAACTGGATCTTACTGGAAACAATTTACAATTAAGGTGAACTATTCTATAATGAAGGAAGTTATTATACCGGTAATTATCATACCACACCGGGGTCAAAATTTATGAATAACTAATCATTTATGCAGTCACTTCGTATGATCGAGTTATTTCTCGATTCGTCTGTAGTCTTATTCGTTTAATAGACGATAAATCCACCAAATTATGATAAAATTAGAATAGAAAAAAAATCCGAATCGAACCCACGATTTCCGCTTTACGCCTCTATTCTAATATCTTAAAATACGTAGTAAAACGTATAAATTGCAGTACCTAATCTAGTATTACAAATTTACGTCATTTTTCCTATTTCTAACCAAACACATCCGCTAGTTAAAGCTAGTACTTAGTTCACTTTCAGGACCGGTATTTCAAAAACCACTTAACCTAAATTAAGACAATACCGTAAATGTTGAAATCTCAGATGCAAACAAAAGATTATTACTAGATATTAGGCTAGTACTAGACAGGAAGGCGTTTCCCAAAAATACGTTTGCATAGAAATAATTTACAAAAGAGACTAAAAGTAATTGTTGCATTAACTATTGCAACATGCATTTTGTTTTCTTTTAATGCTTTATAATAAACTGAACAAACTAACACAAGAACCTAGCGCACTCTAGCCTAGCGTTTTATTAGGTTTTGCGCAAACATAGTCTGGATTGAAGCTACCGTGCGGCCAGACTCAGTCCGCTATGTGTCGAGTAAAACACCGTGAGATTTTAGTTCGCATGCCAACTACTAAGTAAGAGAGTCCAACATAACTTCACCAAGGGCGAAGGCATCCGTAAAGAATTTCCCCAAGTAAAAAAGTTTTAAATGAATCAAGCGGCTCATTATATCAAAACTATATTGATTTTAAAGTGAATAGATAATGTAGAGAGCTAAACATATGATACTGTTTGCAATATACGGTTGTCATAGTTGCTAATCTAATAAACATCGCAACAAAGGTGATTGTTCGACCCGTATTACCTACATATTATATCATAGTTGGAATCCCTGCAAAGGCTATTTACTTAGGACACTTTATGTGCTTTATTTACCGCATACAACCTTTAATATAAAGTCATAGCTTAAATTTTGAGTCTACATACAGATACAGTTTAGATAGATAGATGTTATGCCACCAGAGAGAAGTAAATAAAAATCAAATTTATTTTTAATAACTTTTTTAACATGGGGAATATTTTTAACAATGTGTTGCCAACACTATTAAACCGTTTGAAACTATTTTCATGCTCGATGTATGAGGTTTACCTTCCTCCTTCCACCTATAATAGGCAAGTAAACATAAAACACAAACGGAATGGTAGGCATACTGAAGTCCAGTTTACCATCCTCGAGTACCTCCACTTTCAAATGTAACGCTCGTGAAACGACCTAGTCCCATTTCGGGATCGGCTTGAGTGCAGCCGCATATAACGAGAGGAATGTACATTAATGTAAAGTACAGAATGTACATGAATGTACAACCTGCACATTAGTCTGTTGAACTAGGTATAGCAGAGGCGACTACTGACATTGTCCCCACTCTTTGACTGCACTGGACTGTAGTCAACATGCCAGTCTACCATAAAAACACATGAAAATGTATTTATATTAATAAATAAATATAGTACGATTATAGAGACTGCATTAAAATGACGTAACGAAGCTTCACCTTTCCTATTTGTTAAATAATAAATCGCAGCCTTTTATATTTCAAATGTCAAATTAAACCGCTTTACGCTACAACGATTTTGTGAATATTCCCCTTTAGAGTTAGAACTATGATCGATTTTTTTTCCGATAATGAGGGAAGATTTTGCAAAGATAGGGGCAGATGTGCCCATATCCCAATTATTTACATACAATAATCGATACGGCCATTGGAGGTATTTATGAACGGAGGAAATATTACGACCTAATAGAACCTAGTCGCGTTTAAAGATCAGTTTGGAAGTAGCCAAGTGTATCCGTCAACCTGGGTGGTATGCTGCTGGTATAGCGGCTGCTGTCTGCAGAAATTTCTCTGTGGTAACAAGCAGTTGTTTCCATTCATGGACCGCACTCTAACCTAACATCAGGCGGTCCTAAAGCCTAAACCTAAGTAACTTTTGTAGTTTTCAAAGGCACGTTAATTAAGAGTGAATTTATTGTAATTTCGAACGGTGTCTGAACATCGCGGTCCCTCAAACACGGACTTTTTAAAGCGAAAGTACAATCTCTTAACTGCACACATCTATACATATCTACTTATCTTACATGTACATACATATCTTACTTCATACGCACTATATTGTATAATAACTTTTTAAAAATATAGATCGACATAAAAAAGAAAATACATTCGTAATGTTACGTACATAGTCCTAGATAGTCTAAAGTTATAGGGGTTGAGAAAATTGTGAGAAAAAAAGGTGTTTTATTTTGCAGTCAAAAATATAAGTACCTATCTGAGTTTTGGCGGCTATCTTGAGACGTCAGGTTGTCTGTTTTGAATTATTTTCCTAAACTTGTGTTTCTTCGAGTGTTAATGTGTAATAATAGTGGATTATTAACCATTAAGTGTTCGTGAACGTGTGAGAGTGTGGGCAAACAATTCAAAAGAAAAAAACCTGTGTTTCCATTCTCCCTCCAAAACTCCCTAGGAAGTTTCAGTAAAGATTCTACCACTTTACTAGAACAATTTTTGACTTGACTGAGACTTGACCTGACTGGTGTGATGAATGAATGACTCGTGATGCACAATGTTATTAACTTGATGCAAAAGTATTTACTTTGACACTGTCAAATTGTTATACGCCATTAAACAAATAAATAAATAAAAAGTACCTACCTATTTTTGCAGCCTTGACCGCAGCGTTTGTCACAGTAAATAACTAGGCATTACTATTGTGGCAAAAACAAACACCTAGGTACCTAACCTCTGTTGACAAAGGTGAATTAGTATCTAGGGAATCTTGTTTTATGTCCGTATGTAAAATACACGCTTTCGTGTTTGAATTAAATTACAAAAAAAAAAGTTGTTGGCATTTATGTTGTAAACATTGCATATTCATAATTTTCGTAACTAATACTATAACAAGGTAAGGAATGGTAAAGTTCATTCACAGTTTATTGGCGTCAAAGATAATTTAAGAGTTTAATGGGTATAACAAACATACATAACATGCTTTGTATAGCTATATCATGTAGTATTATTATTAAGGACCCGGTATCTCACTTCACGACTTTTTCTTTTTAAAATTAAGGACACAGTTACTATAATAAAAGAGTTTAAATACAATTATATTAAACTATAGGATATACCCGTGAAGTGACTTAGTCGCGTTTCGGGAATAGTTTGAAAGTAGCCAGATATAGCGAGAGGAGTGTGCACTGTCAATCTAGATGGTACATGCTCGTCTCCTCAAGCCGGCATAGTGGAAGCGACTGCTGATCGCACAGGTTTCTCTGTAGTAGCAGTTGTTTCCATTCATGGACCGCACTCTAGCTTTACATCAGGCGGAGTGTTGTCACATGCCGAGCTACAATAAAAAAAAAGTTTTGGCTGTTTTTTTCTTCTTTTATTAATTATATGTTATAAATATGAAAAAATAGTGAGGTGAGCTCGTAGATCAATTTTTGATGCACTTTTGGTGAGTGAAAACTCATCGGATAAAATTTTATTTGCAAAATCATTTTTTAAATTCAATATTATGAGAGTTATGAGAAAATAATAAGTTTTTTTTGCGTGCTTATGGTCAAGATGATTGGCAGCAGTAGAGCCCTTAAGAAAAAGAAAAAAAAAACTCGGCAAAACTTTCTATCCCGGAGTTTAATATATGACGTAAACATTTTTAGACCCATAAGTGTTATAGTTATATTCAACAACCTATCTACTGCAACCGAATAGATATTGTATAATAATGATTCGGGCAGACTTTCAAATTAAAATATTGGCAACGGCAAATATTTTCTGAGAGCAATTTGGTAATTTATGTAACGAATGCTACAGACAACGACACCGGCCGCAGTGCACTTCAGTAAACCAGTTTTTAGATCAAAAAGTGAGTGGTGTAGTGATTATTAATTAAAGGTATTTCGGAGTAACGAACTTCTTGTTAATATTTCAGGAGATTTTTCGACCGCACGTCTACCGAGAGTGCCACGTGGAGTAGCGAAACGCGTCGAGAGGTATTTGCATGCAGTGTCTAACATTGAGGGTTCTTGCTGCATGCGTATTTGTTGGCTACTTGCTTCCGCTTGTGCATGCACATAGACTACCGTCGGTTGGTAGATTGTGTTTTCTTATTTTATTTTACGTGAATTACAACATCTCCCGCGTTTCGGGATCAGCTTGGTATACCAAGAGAAATGTGCATGTGTTAACTGAGCGAGAGTATACACGTCTCTTCAAGCCGGCCGCGGCATAACGGAGGCGACTGCTGCTTCCAGAAATTTCTCCGTTGTTTCAGTTATATTAGATATCTAAATAGATACGTACATATTTTTTACACGTGTCGCAAATCAAGTAAACAATTAAATCATTATTCCGAACGTCGTAAGACGTATGTTTAACATCACCTAACAAGTCATCTTAGACGGTGCTTTGCATCCATAAAAACTCATATAAACTAAACAATTATTGATTTAACTAACATGACAAATTAAATTTACTTTTTTCAACTTCTTTTTAACAAGGTTAAATTGTCTAGTTAGCAACTAGAACCTGATGTGAGTAAAATGTTATATGCCATAGTTTAATATTTTTAGTGACAAAATTCCAGAGGCAACGATTAAATAAATACCCTTCCTAAAAATGCTTTAAATTATAAACAGTTTCAAAGCTATTTTTGACTTGACTTTAACTCTTAGTTTTAGTCTGCCGCATGTCAAACATTAGACTTATTTCTCATTTATTTACTTATAAATCGTAAAGGCAACTATGTTCATTTTGTACTTAGAATCTGCTTATACCTATATTCACGAAAAGAACAAAAAAAAAACTTTTATTATAAAAATTGAATTTGTAGCGGTTGGCCGCAATGTAACAACATCTTGGCTAACAATAGATAGTTTAAGAAACAAACTTTCAACTACTCAGTCGTATACTCATTAGCTTTTACTTTGTTTTTCAATTTGAAAGTTAACTACGAAAACAATACAGAATTTACGTCTTGAAGTGTTCCCGGAACGCACGCGATCTAAACTATCGAATTAAGAAAAAAAACTAATAATTTTATCGTGAATTTTACAGTTTTATTATTTATCTATCATTTTCTTTTTTTTTATTGTAGCTCGACATGTAACAACACTCCGCCTGATGTAAAGCTAGCGTACGGTCCATGAATGGAAACAACTGCTGCTACAGAAAAACCTGTGCGGGCAGCAGTCGCCTCCACTACGCCGGCTTGAGGAGACAAGCGTGTCCATCTAGATTGACAGTGCACACTCCTCTCGTTATACTTAGCTACTTTCAAACTATTCCCGAAACGCGACAAGATCACTTGACAGGTGTTACATTCGAAAGTGGTGGTACTACCCCAGGATGGCAAACTGGACAAATAGCCATCGTCAATCTACCTACCACTCTTTAATAGTGCCTATAGGCACTGAGCGACTAAAGTACATATAACAAAGTTACATTGGTACTGGTCAGAATTAGCGAGGTTCGAACACGGGTCTCATCGATCGTGAGTTCACGCGTCCTACCGCTAAACCACGGCCGCTCTTTAACTGGAGATCAGTATCATTAATGAACGCACCAAAAATGTTTTCTAATCCGAACTTGCATGAAATGTGACCATTATTCTTACGCCAGGGACACACAAGGTCAGTTCACCGAGCCAGGTCTTATAATTACTTCCATTCTGGCTACGTTTGTACAGAATTAACTTAATTCCTAGATCTGTAAACTAGTTAGGAAGCTTGTAAGCCAACGTCTCGAGCCAGGAAAGTTTTCATAGGATGAGGTTTTTTGCGAGGCTGGCTCGGAAAACTGGCCCCATATATTATAAAAATTACTTTGAAAACGTGTTAATATTTTGGGAATCTCGCAGTCCTTCGGAGTGGATGGTAGGTTCCAACAGTTATGTAGGCGGGTCAACCACAAAGTTGATCTTTGCAAGGTCAACATTTGTTTGCAAATAAATACCTACATCGTTCGTCTCCCAAAATGGTGCGCTTCTACTTCTTTTTTTGGTGAACCTGTTTTTGGCTTTGGTTAAAATTTAAAATTATAGAGCGAACTTCAATATTTTATCTATCTAGGTACTATAGGTCGTTGATATATACACTTAGATGTGCAATAACGTTCCAAATGTGACGCGAGAGAAAACATGGCCACAGTCACGTTTAGGTTTACTGTCAGTATTTGATTTGACGGCAACATTGTCAAATCGTTTGAAGCGGCCTCCGGTTTTTATGTCAGATGTATAAAGTTTTCACCGCTAATATATATTTCTATGCTATAGGCATTATTACAAAGGTGGTAGTACCACCACTTTCAAATTTAACACTCGTGAAGTAACCGGGATCTGTTTGGAAGTAGCCACGAGGGGAGTGTGCTGTCATCTGGATGGTTCACATTTGTCTCCTCAAGTCGGCGTAGAGGAAGCGACTGTTGTTTTTAGAAGTTCATCTGCAGTTATTTCCATTCATGAACTGAAATTAGCTTAATATAAGGCGGAGTGTTGTCACATGCCAAGCTATTATAATAATTTAAAAAAAAAAAACTCAGGCCGCTTAGTCTCTGCTCATTACTGAAGACATGGCTGTATGGGCTCTGTTCCCTTTGCCTTCCCAGAATGGGAGAATTAAACAAAAAAAAAGTCTCTGCTCTGCATTTTCCTCTGTAGGTATTATACCTATTTATAATATTTAAAAAAAGTACTAATCACGTGGTTATTAACAAAACAAAGAGTGGCATAATATGAGTGGAAATAGAAAAAAAAAGGTAAATGTTAAAAAAAAAACATATATTATTTTAAGTACTTATTGTTTTACTTTAGTTTAAAAACTTATTATCCCTAAGTTTTAATAAAGCAACTACTTGACTTTCAAGTGGTTGAGAATACTTTTGTAATTGTTTTATTAAAGGCAAAGAGATCACTTATGAAAATATCTACTAAAACCTTCAGTGGAATTTTAGAGGAAAAATGAAAACATACTCTTTTTTATTTTGAATCATTTGCCCTCATATAGCTACGTTTATGGGACACTTGATAGATAATAATCCTCTAGTATTAATTTATTACATGTTAACAATCAAAGAAACACAAGTTTAGGAAAATCAACCGACCATATCTTATCTGCAGAACCCGCACAATATTTTTTGTTTTTAAAAAGGATTAATAGGTATTATGGAAAATTAAAAAAAAATTATATGAAACAGGTCATAAAGTATTCAGTTGTTAGTGAGCTACATTTTTTTTTTTTAAAAGAATTAAGTAAAAATCTTTTCAAAAACAAACTAATTATTTTTTGTATAGGTAATTATTAATATTGCAATAAGTATAATATTTCAAGAAGAAAATGCAAATAACTTGTATAGATGTTTCCTACATAAGAGTGGTAGGCAGACTGATGATGGTTAAATAACAAATGCCCAGTCTGCCGTCCTGGGGTAGTACGACCACTTTCGAATGTAACGTTTGGAAGATGTGTGCGATTGTCTGTCTGTTTCTGTGTTTTTTCGATTTTTTTTTTTTCGATTTCGTTAGTGCATACTCATCTTCTTAGGCCGGCATAGCAGAGGCGACTGCTGCCGGTAGAGATGAATCTATAGTAGCAATTGTTTCCATTCATAGACCACACTCTAGCTTGACATCAGGCGGAGTGATGTCATACGCCGAGATACAATAAAAAAAATATGTCTAGATAAAATAAAATTAAACAAAAGTTTGATAAGATTAAATAAATGTGATATTTTTAGAGTTAAATAATTTGTAGTTATTCATTGTCATGATTAAAAATAATATCAACAACTAATATTTGCATAATTTTAAAAATAAGATAATATGTATAACAAGAAGAGTGTGCACTGTCAACTTGAACGGTTGACACAGTACACATTTGTCTCCTCAAGCTAGCATCGTGGAGGCGCCTACTAACAGCAGCTGTAGCAGTCTCCGTTCATCTGCTAATATTTTATATTCTACTACTCTTAATTCAGGGATTAGCAAGTAATATTGGGAAAATTAGCAGTCCCGTTTTGCTAGTTGGCGACACTATCTTAACACCAGAGTGTAGAACACATGCCGCATTAAAAAATATATATTTGTATTATCTACAAATAGTTTAATATATAAAAAAAAGTAATTACATATTGTGATAACTTTGTAAGTAAATAAGTAACATTGGGACATGTTTATAAACATAATTGATGACCAGTTCATGTAGATAAACTCATAAAAGATTATTAGTCATATGCCTCCTTGACATTGACCATAAAATTACTTTGTTATTATCAATCTATAATTTATACTTTTCATTTGTCCTATAAATAGTAAACAATTATATTTAAGATAGTTTAATATGTTTTTGATAAACTCTTTTCTGTTCCTGGTTTTTTATATAAACAAACAAATATTGCAAAAAATTACGATATAGGTATTCGTATTGCCTTGAAACTTGCTAATATAGAACTTCATTCAAGATTAAGGTTAAAAAAGGCGGAACTAACCTGGGACGATTCTGCATGAAGTACTGCCCCCCAAATATGAATGCCATATACACGCCGCAATAATAAAATGCTACAGTCCAGTTTTCTGTCATCCATTTCCTCGAATTTTGATGAATAAATTCGCTCTCGAAATCAAATATATAGGAATAATTCGGAGTGACATCCAGGTAATTCATGTTCGCTCCTTCCATGCCGACCGTCATCGTGAAGTCCGTACGCGATACCTATTTGGCAAACACTGATCACAACGCGGAATTACAACTCTGTTGCACAAATCATCACCGGTTTTAACCTAAAAATTATTAACAAGTTAGGTATCGTTATATCACAGATGACTGATGTCAATGTATGAGGCGTTAGCGTTCCATGTAAGCGTGCTCGCGCCGCGACACTTTTTTTATTAATGGATTTAGGAAGCCTTCGAGAGACTATTATATATCAAGCTGCGACACGTCCAACGGCTTCAAGAGTAAATATAATTCGTCGCGGCAAGGTAAAAGAGAAAGATGAGCGAACTCGCCCACTCGGCTGTCGATCGCAGACTACCATAGTGCATAGAATGTCGTGCTATAAACAATAAACCATTGACAAAAGAAAGGAATGGGCGGAATGGGAAACGATTGCAACACTGCCTACCACGATCAAATCAATATTCTCTTTTATCATAGATTTAAAATATACTAAAAATAAACAACACAGTTTTGATTAATTTGTAATTTATTTGCATTTTTAAACATAATGGGCATACCCGTTTCTATTGTTATAATTATCCCTTAATTTCTAAAAGTAACTGACTAGATCTTTATTCTAAATAAATAAACGTACAACCAGCTACAAAATTGAATTAAATAAATTAAAATTATTTGACACTTAATAATATTTTATTACGAATATTTATTTAATGTATTTTGTATTAATAATAGCAGTCACCGGTGCAAATAGCAGTAATTATTGACAATGGCAACTGAAAAAATATTTGAATTAACGATTCAACAACGATATTTAAAAATTTAACCATATTACGTAGACGTCTGGTCACTTCTTTAGCAATGGGCAACTTTTCTCTGCTATTTTCAGAGTTTGTTTTATTATTTACGTTTTGGGCTGTATTATTTACAAAGGTGTACATGTAATATGCAGGCATGTGACCTAATGTATGGACTTTATGGAATGTCGCAGGTTTTATTGTAGTATTATCTCCCGAATTTAAAATAATTGATTTTGAATATATTGACAAATCTGGTTCATAAGCTATTATTCCATGAAGCACGGAAAGCGTCACATTGTCGAGATCTTCAGAAATATAATTTTCTAAATTGTATCCTAAAACAAAGAATTTAATTAAAAAAGAATAATAAATTTCCAAAAATATGGTAAGTAGTTAGCTACCCGGAAAATCAGCAACGAATATAACATCCGTTCGATCATTCCATGAATAAACTTCGGCTCTTAAATCATCGATTATAGATCTCCAGTCTTCAGCATCAGTTAATAATGGCATTAACCAAACAGTATTTTTAAAAGGAGACCATGCAGCTTTCAGCAAATCCACTTTCGAATCAAACATACGCTGCTGAAATCTACCATTCATAGAATATAACACATCGATGTAAATCGAAATATTTAATAACCCAAAGTCACGTTTTAATTTCTCTTTTAAACAATGAGCATATTGGTAAACCATGTCAGCATGTCTAGTCCAGCGATCGTTTGGTGTCATGGCGTAAGGATCTAGGTAGAATTCGGTTCCTCTTCCATTGTCGACAATTTTCAAGGCCACATATTGGACTTCCCATGAATGTACCATCATGTCCCAGGAGTAACCATAAAGACCGTTTGTCCAATTATTGAAACCCTACAATTTAATTATGATAAATTAAGTTTATAGTTTTTTTTATTAGTAAATACAGGTGTAAAAAAAATATCAATCACCGCGAACCAGAAGTTGTATACATCATACTGATGCGGACCAAGTATTTCTTCTTCATTTTTGAGACCATAATTTTTTTATTATCCATTCGTATCAACTACATAACATTAACGGTATTTTTTTTTCTTATTTATTATTTCATAAAAACAAAACATAATTGAAAAATGAAAAACAAGCAATGTAAATGCAAGGTCGATCGATCGATCTTTCAACTCACAGCTGTTAGGCGGCTGAAAGTGGGATGTTATTATGACAAATAATTACCTAGAAATAGTGTTTTAGTATTAGTAGTGTAACACATGGTTAACGGGATTGTTATCTGTCTTTTTACACCCTAAATTGTGGTGAAAATTGAATAGAAAAAATCAACACGCACACAATAGCTTGAGATGAGGATCGAACCCACCTCCTCCGTTTTTATAGACGAGTTGTTTGTCTTGTATACGTATTAGACAATAACTTATTCATTTGTATTACATACATTGTTTATAAATAGTTGACGTGCATTCTTGATAGCCGTGATGACCTATCATATACATAGTTGGATGTTTTGTTTATATATGTTCTTTTTTTTAAATAAATAACTATTATAGTAGGTATATAAAAAAATATTATGATTTACTAAATAAATAAAGTTTTATAACAAAGGCTTCTTGATTCTATTTTTACGCCTGCATGCGGTATTTTTTGATTTATATGTAACCAAGTGAGAATATTATGTAAACGAGATACAAATATAATATATCGATACTTTTTAGGGGATACTTACTTTTGTAATAAAATGTGAATAAGGCATAAAAGCCTGTATAGCAACATACATAAATATTATCCATGTTGTACTCCTTTTCCGTTTAAAATTATCTTTAACAATAGTTCGCGTGATCGCCATCTTTTTGCAATAATTTATTTGATCATCATTAATTTGCTCATTTTCAAGATTGCTTTCATTTGCGTCATTCTCGGAAACGTTTCTGTCCATCTTATCATAGAATACTTTTCTTAATTTTGTAACTTTAGAGAATCGTTCAATGATTTGTTGATATATTCTTTTGGGCCAATCGAATGGGTAATATAGAGGCATTGTTGCTAGGCATACCCATGGAAACATACCTAAAAAAATTAAACCTTCAGAACTGAAAACTAGCAAGTATTAGCCTAATAATATTGTATTTTCCCTAATTTTAAGAGCAACAGACTAGACTAGTAATGGTTACTAGTGACCCAGTCTGCATGCTATCCCGGCGTAGTCAGCATCCCCACTTTCAAGTGTAACACTCTTGAAGTCGCTTTTCTAGATAATCTTGGAAGCAGCCGGGCATACCGAGAGATTGTCTGCTTTGCACATAGTGAAGGCTCCATTTCTCTACCTAGCTTCTGCTCATGCCTGAATCATCTCATGAGATGTTGCTATTTAAACCCAAATTTTCACAATCTCACTCTAAGTCAGATTGCTAATAATTGCTAAATAAGAAAATACTTACCAATTCTAAAGAGTCTTATATTCATAAGATGGAACGCTGCGCAGAAAATCATTGCAACATGTCTGGTATGGGAGTACATCATCCAAAAAGCCACGGTCAAGTCGAAGAGGAAGGCAAACCAGTGCACCACAAGATAGTCAGTTTGTGACACACTTAACAATAACCTACAATAACCAGTCGATTTACTGTAATTTACTATCCGGTTTCATACATGTTTAATTACTTGAAGATGTTTTCTTTGTTTATGTTTGCGTAGGAACTATATTAAATACGAAATTAATTTAGTTCAATTCTACTTCTTATTTGATTGTAACAATTTAAGAATGAAATGCAAAATATTTACATATAATAAATCGTTATAAGAATAATAATTTATAATTATAGTATTATCTATTAATTTAAATATTTATAAAAAATATTATTGGTTAATTATTACATTGGTGTAAGGCTTGTTATTTCAACTGAGCATTAGGAAACAGAAAGAATTATGAACGAGGTAGTATTATCCCTAGAATATTAGTGACTGTAAAGAACTTAATTTATTAATGTTATTTGATAAGTTTTAAATACATTACTTGAAAGGATCAAAAACCCAATGTTCACTTAAATTAACAAGTGAATATCCAGTAAGCCATTCAGCTGTGCTCTTTTTCAGACCAGCAACGAAGTATAAAATAAAGAATTGAAATTTGAGAATAAAATAATTCCAATATGGGACTGATCTATCCGTCATTGGGTGGAGGTATACATCCAAAGATCTGAAATAAACATTACAGTATGAATTTTGAAGTTGTCCCTACTATTCCGGCTTAATTTTCTTCTCCTGAAAATATTCATGGGTACAAAAGAAGTTAAACTTAAAGAAGTTACTTTAAATTTAAATTTTCTTTATTTATAAAAATACATGCCAAAAGACTATTTTTATGGTTCTCCTTTACTCATTACTCAGGAAAGATCATGAGGGATTTGTACTATAAGAATTAACAAGTCGTATACAGAGTGAGAAGAGACAGCTAGCAATCCCTTTAATCACGGCTGTCGTCTATTGGCTGCGAGGTTTTTCAGAGCGACCGTGGTCTAGCGGTAAGACGCGTGAACTTATGATCGATGAGACCCGTATTCACGTTCAACACTCTAACTTTACATCGAACAGAGTGTTGTCATATGCCGAGCTACAATAATAAAAAAAAGTTGAACGACCTCGCGAGTGCTCTACTTGCGTTTACATTGCTTGTTTTTGACATTTCGATAATACTTTTAACCAAATAATGGTAGCATAATGTAGTTCATATTAGACCAATAAATATATATATTTTTTTAAATTATGATCTCAAAATAAAATTGATGCGCCTCAGTATGAACTATACAACTTCTGAATCGCGGGATTGTTAGCAGTCTATTTACATCTGTATTTAAATATAAAAAAATGTATTTTTCTCCTAAATTAGAAAAGTTTAATAAAACAATACCCTCAAACCAAAAATCAATATTTACTTACAAATAATTATTAGCTCGAGTTCCAATCAACAACAGGGAGACCAATCCAAATAAATAACTATGATTATTCCAAAAACTTTTTTCTATAAGAAATAGGTACCAATAACATGTTGTGAAAATTATCGCACTATTACGAAATTTATATCCAAGCATAATTCCTAGGGCACCTAAAATAGAATACTATTATATAGAAATAATATTATTAAAATTATTGAGAAAATAATCATTAGTCGGTTTGTTTATGATATTTTCTATTTGAGTCAAAGTATAAAAAATAGGTTTAATACTAAATAATTAGGAAACGAATTACAAATATTAATATTTTAAATATGAGTAGATATTTATAATATCTATATTAGCAGTTAAAATGTTACAAAAGAAGGAAAATCTAAAAACTATTAACATACTTAAATAGAAATAACACCACCCATATAATGCGAACTATAATATTATTATTATACTAACATAACTGGTTAAATAGTCTTGAATCTTAGCAAACTTAGGTATAACAAAAAGGAAAAATAAATAACAAAATTAATCGAATATTTTCCGCAAACAACATCGCACAACACGCAAAGGAACTAAGCATTTATTGTGACGCAATTTTTTTAGAAAAAACAAAGATAATTATGCGAATTAAATTCCATCTAATAAGATGTCATGCTTTATTGTCATTATTTTCTGGTATCACATCTGTCTTTGTTTTCTATACAAATTATTTGTATTATCATTAAAATATGAACAGAAAAATCATTGATATATACAACTAGATATGCAATAATGCTCTCAATGTGACGCGAGAAAAAAGATGACCGCAGTCACTTTTTGGTTCTATGTCAGTTAGTATTTGACTTGACAGTAACACTGTCAAATCGTTTGAAAGCCTACGCTTTTTTTATGAGGTTTGCTCCTCTAATATATATCTCAATGCAGAAAAAGGTCAACGCACACGCAGTTGAAAGGGTTGCCGATAGATAGAACATACAAGAATTTTCACACGGTCACGTGAAGCACCAGTGTCCGGTTTGTGACCTGGATTCTTTGTATGCCTGTCCGGTTTGAAAAATCGCAATCAACGCAAATCACAATAATTTAAGTATTAAATGTTATTGGGTTTTAAACTTTGTTCGTTTTTTTTCAACATATCATCAACCCCATACTACTATTCGTGTGCAAAGCAGAGCTGTTCAATTTTCATCATTTTGGCTGTATAATTTTCGACATTTCTAGCTCGCACAAATTCTTTTAATTTAATTATTCATATTCGCGCAAATCATAAGAAAGAAAAATACATACAACAAAGCAAGAAAACATTTTGTGGCAACAATTTACGTAGATGGCTCGATTTTCTTGCTCGCCGGTGTATTAAAATTTTCATGAAATTAACCTTTAACTGGATAGGTACAAGTGCTGGAAATTAAAGTAATCAACGGGTCATCAGGAAGGTCAAGCGGTTTCCGTATAAAACGAGTTTATTTCTGACAAATATAATATTCCTTATAAAGTGGTAGTTTTTGATGTTGATTATTAACAGTTCAAGGTATGTAGTTGTCGCTTGTCTGTATGTATAGCTATTATTCATTATTGTGAAGTGGCGCCCTCTTGATTGCAAGTTCAAGTACAATCAGCAATAGGTTAGGTGATACAGTCACCTTATGGACTATTAATGCTAGGGCTGTTCAACTAGCTGATTCTTAGCAACGTAGGAATGAAATGTGGTTGAAATGAATCTATGAATACGTTTTAAGTTTACTTGCTACATTCGCTTACGAGAGCGTGAAGACGCATCAGCGAGTGGGATTCTACTATATTCGAGAATTTCCCCCTAGACATCGCTCATTAGAAATGAAATCAGTTTATTAAATATTTACGTCTCTGATTAGCTAAAAATAAATGGAGACGTATATCATTTTAACGGGCGTATAACATTAGTTTTTGTTATCTCCGCCTTTCCCTGTGGGAAAAAGGCGTAATAATTTGATTTATTTTATCGATATACTAAATTTATATAATGTATTGAATCTTTGTTTTTTATTTTTATTTAATATCATTTATTGCAAGTATACGTCCATAACTATGGAGTATAAATAAATACGAGATACACGCCAATTGGCGTTTTCTACTAGCGTTAAAAATAACTCACCAATCCACATAGCAGTATAAACAAGAGCCATATAAGGTAATGGAATAGGTTTTATTATAGGTAACAGTGGAAAATGGCATATATTATCATCACCCCATCGTGTATCCATTGTTGAGCCACCTCTCTCGTCTGGTATATCAAATAACATCGCCAAACCTGTTGGGTGAACATTGATTAAGCGTACCTAAAGATTATTGGTTATTAGCCTAGTCTACTATCCTGGGGTAGTCCTTGTGACCTAGTTGTTCCGGATCAGCTAAGAAGTAACCGGATATAACAAGAGGGGTATGTTCTGTCAAGGGACGGTGCATATCCCTACAATGGGAGCTATTGAAGATATCTTAACATTAATAAAATTGAATTTTTTGGAGCCTCCCAAGTTTGTAAACTAGAAAATTAAACGATAAATAAATTAAATTACCAAATAAAATTCTCGTAACGGCCAAACTCGATGGATCTTTCGGAGTATAAAAATAATTAGTAATTTTCTTAACCGATATTTCTAGAATTTGAAAACCAAATTGTTTTTCAAAAGCAACTAATAAATTTTCTTTAAATTTAGTTATATTTAACATAAGCCTCATGTTTAGTGTTTTCTTCACGGGTTTTGAACTAACTTTAATGCTATTAAAAGGGAGGGTTAAAAAGGAAAACTTATGTAAATTTATTTCACACTTTATTAACAATTATGTATCAACAAATATTGAGATAAATTAAACGCGACATAATTTCTATATGAATAAATTTTTGATTTTCTCATTTGATATTCATATATGGACATGCCGTCAGAACGTATAAAACACTTTTTAAAACAAATATTCATCACCTGTGACATATTATATTGTTATCCCTTTCCACACGAATAAACAAATCTTACATTATACTCACTGTACCATTTCGCCGTTACAGAAGAATAATGACGTAACTGCATTTAGGAGTTGAAATCAGTGAATCCTAATCCCTGGTAAATGAAAGTGAAGTATATATTCTTCATACTCCCAATATACCATTATTTTTTGTCACTTACACCCTTTTCAATTACCTATACGTTTTATACAACAGCAAATGGGTTTTTTACTCTCCTGCAAAATTTAAGTTTTGCATTTACGTCACACTACCGGAACGGCGATTTTATATAGGTTTTATTATTATTTTTGTTGTTGCTCGGCATGTGACAACACTTCGCCTGATGTAGAGCTACAGTGCGGTCCATGAATGGAAATAACTGCTACTACAGATAAAACTGTACAGGCAGCAGTCGCCTCCACTAAGCCGGCTTGAGTAGACGAGCATGTACCATCTAGATTGACAGTGCATATTCTCGTATTCAGTAATTGCTTCTTTCTAATTCATCGAAGCAATAATAAAAATTTTAAAGTATTAAATGTTGTTCTTGAGTTCGGAAATGCACAATTTTTGAGTCATGAGTCTTTGGGCATAGGCGCCATAGGTGCCCCGCTGTCTTCCGGCTGATGGACCACACTCCAGCTTAACATCAGGCGGACTGTAGTCACGTGTCGATCAAGTTTATCACTAAGGTCCACTAAGATCTACTGTAACTATTCATTTATGGATATTTTTATACTTTCCATTTTAATCCGATTTAGAGCGGCTGTGGCCTAGCGGTAAGACGCGTGAACTCACGATCGATGAGTTCCGTGTTCGAACCTCGCTAAATTCTTACCGGTACCAATGTAACTTTGTTATATGTACTTGGCTATTAAAGAGTGGACTGATGATCCAGTCTGCCGTCCTGGGGTAGTACCACCACTTTCGAATGTAACACCCGTGAAGTGACCTTGTCGCGTTTCGGGAATAGTTTGAAAGTAGCCAGATAGAACGAGAGGAGTGTGCAATGTCAATCTGTATGGTGCATGCTCGTCTCTTCAAGCCAGGATAGTATGGGTGACTGCTGCCGCACAGGTTTCTCTGTAGTAGCAGTTGTTTCCATTCATGGACCACACTCTAGCCTTACATCAGGCGGTGTTGTCGCATGCCGAGCTACAAAAAAAAAAACCCACTAGTTTACGCATAACGGATTTATAAGAACTAACGTGCGTTTGAAAACCCATTATGAAAAAACTACACCGACATCTCGCAGCGTGGGCGGAGACACCAATCATTTATCTATGGACTACATATTGTCCAATGTCTCATGTACTGAAAGAGTTATTCAAATGAAATAAAACAAAATAAAAAGTTTGTGCTGTAATTTATTTTAAACATTCGTCACAATGAGTAGTAACATTTTAATTAAACAGACACAACAATTATTGTCAACGATACAAGTATAATTCAGAACAGCAAGGCCCACTAAAAACTGGAGCGTATCGTCATAGACGCGTCACGACGACGTAGAGTCCGTAAAATCCGGTTATCTTCTCTTAAGAAATTATTTAATAAAAACAAAAGAGAATTTTGTATTATTGTTAAATATTTTTTGTGGTTTTGAGGCGTGTCACCTCCGCTATGCCGGCTTGATGACAATAATTAATCGACTTCCCTCCGTGCTTCGCTACTGATATGCAGTAAAAATACAGATAAGCGTCTAAGACGATACGCTTCAATGCGTAGTGGGCGTAAGTTCAATTAGAACTCTAAGCTACTACTTTTAACATTACATAATAGGTTCGCACATCCAGCGTATCATAAGGAGTAGAATCAATTAATCTGGCGCAGCACTACTACGGCGGGACATCACTACATCTGTCATACTACAAGGGCGTGTCACTATCGATCGCCTCTAAGGACGAGTGCCCCGTCCAACTGCACCAGATGACTTAACTATTACTTTTACGTTAAAGTAATGGTTAAAATAAAAATTTTAATAAAAAATTCAAAAAAAAAAACCTGTCAGTTTTGACGTTTACTTTAACGCTAACCGTAACCAGCGAATTTTGGCTGGTCAAAGTTAAAGTTAAACCAATGTCACTAACGTCAAATGTATGAAAAGAAGCCAAATATGTTTTTCTATTAATTTTTCGGGAATGTACCCCTAATTACATCAGCCACCCTTTTATCGATAGCGTTATAAATTTACACGATTGTGCAACGCTTGTGGAGTAAAAATAAACGTAACCGTTAAAGTCATTGTAACAGTCAAAGTAACTTTAACAGGCCTTTTGGTGCAATTGGACTTATGTGTCATAAAGATCAGAATAGTGAAAAAAAAATGTTTGACTAAAAAATAATTTCTACATACTGGATGTGCAATTACGTGATATAATTATATATATAATTGACTCGCATCTTAAAGATCGAGATAACTAAAGATCAACTCTTAATCTAAATAAAATTAGAAAATAAACAATAATTTCACCAAACAAATAAGCGGACAAACATCGCCATCTTTAAAAATTATATTTAAAAAATTCGCAAATGTTTTAAATAAATTCTAATAAGAATGATAATGAAAAACTAAACCCAAATTAAGCCAGCCGCATTTCAGTTAAGAATTTGTATCGCACATAAACAAGCGTACCAATGTGTCTTCAGGATCATAAAGTTGATAGCTGTTGAAATAACGCCATCTAGAGAGAAATCGTTGTAAGCGGCAGCTTGAACCGACATAGTGACAGCTCTCCAGTCGTCGTCATAGACCTCCACTGTGCTTACGAGGCCAGTCGAGTTACACCGGTCGAGTCAATATATGTTTCACCTTAATTAGTATCGTTCACTAAAATTAAATACGTATACATAGTCGTACAAAAATGAATTAGAAAGAACACTCGTTTTTTTTGTCAGTGTTACGTACCATCTCGATCCCTTTACTAGGAAGATCGAGATGATTTTAAGATTTTAATTCGGTACCAAAATGCGTTTGGCTCTAGGTCCATTTTCCAAGATACACCTCCGAGAAAGTACATTTTTAAACATAACATAACTCTACCTTTTGGTAAATATAATATTCAAAACTTAAGTGAATTTGTGTCAATTAAATTAGGAACTTTAAATTATTTTTTATAAAATCAATAATCTCACAAAAAAAATGTTCAAAATATTTTCATAATCACAGGCAAATAAACAAAATATATTTTCTTTGTTTTTTTTAAAAAAAAAGAATGTCACTTTACTAATAACTACAACAAAAATCACTTATAAACTTAAACTACACAAAAAACAAAAAAAAATATGTAAAAATACTGACGTATTTTTTTTCTACTATACGTATAAATAAATAAAATCAATACACAGTATACGATGAAGTAGTGAAATTCTTTTGAAAGGAATTTGATCTATATAATTGATTAGTCTAGCAGTTCAAGAAGGCGCGAACTCTAAATTGAGAGACCCGTGTTCAAATCTCACAAAATTACGACTAGTAACTTTGTTAATTTAATTTAGTTTTTTTTTAAATTCCTTTACAAAGCTAGTGCTCGTATTCACAGACACTGAGCGCTTATTAATTAAAAAAGTGGTAGGCAGACTGGTGATAGTTATTAGCCCAATCCGCCGTCCTGGAGTACTACCACCACTTTCATGTGAAAATTTGGAAGCATTTCCTTTCAGAAGAATTTACTAAATCCACTCGGTACAATCAGTATAATAACGGTGTCAATAAAATAAATAAACATAATAATAATAATATGACACAACGAGAGATCTCGAATACAAAAACGAAATCTCACAAAGAATTCGAGTCCATATCGCATTCGTCATTGGAGATTAACATAAACTCGGCAAGGATATCCTCTGTGGAATGTAAATCAATAAACATAATAGAAAAAAAGCTACGCGTACTAGAGATGACTGAAAAAATATCAATATTTAAGAAATGTTTTCCATAAGTTCGGGTTAACCCACAACCAACGCTGTGACAGATAGTGTTGCAGAGAAGACTTGAAAAAAAAAATTCGGGTAATTTCTAAACTATAGAACATTGTGAAAGGCTTAGAACTTTTCAGCCGTCTCTAATTCAACAGAATAAACTATTCAAATTTAATTTATTTATAATATTAATAATAATATTAATTATTATTATATGGCAATAAAAACGCGTTAAATTGAGTTTCATTTTGCAGCTTAACTTAGTTTTTTTTTAAATTTTCATTTCAGTGTACGAATATAATGACTACATTTTAAATTGACTCCTATACTCCCAGCAATAAGGTAACATTTTCTACTAACTAGATCGTTAACTTATTCTTTTAGATAACTATAAAGAGATATGATATTTTACTACTTCTTTTTAATTAAATAAATAAATAATATTTTTATAAACGTATAATTTTTAGCTTTTTTCGTTGTTAAATAAAGTACAACAAAAAACAATCCGATCACAATCTGATTACAATCCGTTTTAGTTACAAAAAGAAGTCAATCAATGCTTAAAGTTAAACACTGCAGCCGTTCCTTTCACACATATATAATACGTCAAACATCAGAAAGAGACAACTGTTAAATTAAAACATTGATTAACTTTTACAAGTAGAGAGTACATCCGAATATATTTTTTCATTAGATACAGTTTATAATAAATGAAAATATGTTACTACGTATAATTAATTCCCATATACAACACCGCCGGGTCCCGGTAAGCTGGATTTGCCGCTCAAATGGGTATCGATAGCTCTCGCAGCTTGACGGCCTTCCGTTATAGCCCACACCACCAAAGACTGACCGCGACGGCAATCTGTACAGGGAATAAAATACATTACTACTGGAAAAAGTGACATAGTCGCGTTCGGCAGCCAGGTATAACGAGTGGAGTGTGCACTGTCGACCTGATGACTGCTATCTGCTTACCTCCAGCAGCAAAAACATTGTCGACAGGTGTCTTGTAGATATTCTTCTTATCGGTTTCAACATTACTGCGGGCGTCGACAGCCAAATCTTAAACACGACAAATAAACAATTAAAAAAAAATACACGCAGAATGAAGCTAACAGTGCTGAGAAACTGTTACATTTTTTAAGAGTGGTAGGCAGACTGCTGATGGTTATTTGTCCAGTCTGCCGTCCTGGGGTAGTACCACCACTTCCGAACGTAACACCCGTGAAGTGACCTTGTCGCGTTTCGGGAATAGTTTGAAAGTAGCCAGGTATAACGAGAGGAGTGTGCACTGTCAATCTAAGATGGTACATGCTCGTCTCCTCGAGCCGGCATAGTGGAGGCGACTGCTACCCGCACAGGTTTCTCTTTAGTAGCAGTTATTTCCATTCATGGACCGCACTCTAGCTTTACATCAGGCGGAGTGTTGTCAGATGCCGAGCTACAATAAAAAAACATAATAAACAGTAAACGTGGTAGGCAGACTGATGGTTATTAGCCTCAGCCTGCCGTCCTGGTGTAGTACCACGCGATGCAGTATCAGCTTGTCTCTTTAACTTACCAAGTTGATTAGCGACATATCTCTCAGGTCCCAAGAAGCCCATAGCCAGTAATACCAGTTCCGCTTTGAAGACACGTTCTGTTCCTGGTATTTCTTGCATATCCCATCGTCCTCCAGCCCCACGCTTCCATTCCACTTCCACCGCTTTCACACCCGCCACGTTGCCTTCACCTGTTAAAAGTTTTTTAATTAGTTGTATTATGTATGTTATAATGTGAAAGTATGTATGTCTGTCATCCTAACACGTTTAAAAGGATGAAATATGAGCTATAATACTTTTTTTTTAAATTAATTTTTGCGTCTAATGTTTTGGGATTATTATTAAAAATATTTTCATTTCAAATCATATTCCCGGCTTTACACACTGACCCTTAGCCCTTGGTTGGTGAGATCAGTCAGAGTAGGCGTCGGATTAAAGAAGTCTTGGCCAAAGTGTGGATGCGGTTAAACGAACGGATTGCTAATCAGTTGAGCCAGCATATCGGTGAAGTTTAATTAAATTATTACGGACGCATAATGTATACAGTCTAAGGATCGTGAAAGGTAGTGCTAGACAGAAATAAATACATACCATCATCTAAGAACTCTTTAGTGAGGGTAGAGAATTTCCTCGGGTCGTTTCCAAATTTCACTTTCACTTCATCGTGGCCGTAATCGACTCTGTAATACAGTTTTTTTTAATTGTAGCTCGGCATGCGACAACACTCCGCTTGATGGAAAGCAAGAGTGCGGTCTATGAGTGGAAACAACTGCTACTACAGATAAACCTGTGCGGGCAGCTGTCGCCTCCACTATGCCGGCAGTGCACACTCCTCTCATTTTGCACTGTTGCAAGTGTTGAAAGTTTACAAGAATTTTTTTTTGTTTTATTTATACGAAATATCTCCGCTTAATTAATATTAATGTGCACCCCCTTCAAGGTTGATAAGGCGTACTCCTCCACATTTCTAAAATGATTCCGAAACGTGACTAGGCCACGTCACATTTGAAAGTGGTACAGTCCCGAACTACCACCTTCTCTATAATAATTAATAACTCACTTTAAAACTGAATGTATTAGGAATGAAAAGACGAATACCTGAATACTCTCGGCCACTGAGGCCACGGGTTATCCTGTCCACGTGCAGGTTTAGGTTCAGGTAATATTTCAAATGTAGTTATTGATTTTGCACCATGGCGGAGTGATGTAGCAATACAATCACATCTGTAACAAAAAGAACAATCATCACAGACTAAAGGACAATGGCCATATTTGGCCTACTTGCTATCTAATAGTTTGTTAACAAAACAATATTCTAAAATATATTTCTTCATTAATTTATTTAAATTATATCAAAACATAGTTTATCAATCAATACACAACGTTTAATTACATTACCAATTAATAAAGCAATATAATAATAATAATTAATAACCTTAAATATTGCATCAGAAAAAGTCTAATTACTCAATAACCAGGGTAAAAAAAAAAAAACTGATTGCTGATAAGAAATATAGATTTATTTTCTTACAAAATGAATTAAAAATCACGGACAAACGAGAGAAAAAAAAATGCGGGCCCATTTCTCTTAGGCGAATGGGCATTCTCTTTCGCATATAAGACAGATAGAATAAAAATAAGCAGTTCTATCATTAAATTATGATGAAAAAATTAAAACGCACATAACAGCCTCAGTAAAGGAGGGATTCGGACCCGCGCACTGACTGGCGACCACTATACTAATCTAAGGGGTGTATGCTAGGTCACAAAAAATACGGGTTTGCTTCTTTCATTAGATTTCTATCATTACATTGTTGTGTCCGGTATGACCATTATTTTTTACCGGAGAGGCCTCGAAAATACCGGACTGTACGCTTAAATACCGGACATCTGGCAACCCTATTTCCACATGGCGCATTCGAGAAGCGCCGACTAAGAAATGTACGAGATTTGACGTTTCAAACTATGACGTCAGTAATTAGAAACGTCAATCCCATACATTTTGAGTTGGGAGTTTTGGCGGCCATCTTGAGACATTAGGTTATCAGTCTTGAATAGTCTTGAGTGTTAATATGTAATAATGGTGGATTATTAATCTTTAAGTGTTCGTGAACGTGGGCAAACAATTCAAAAGAGAACCTGTGTTTCCATTCTCCCTCCAAAACTCAGTAGAAAGTTTCACTAAAGATTCTACTACTTTACTGAAGTAATTTTTGACTTGTTCGAACCCCACCTCAGAGCTGTTGTGAGCTTGTATTTTATTGCCAAAAATTTTTATAAAAAAAAAGTTTCTTACCCAGTATCCCCTCCACCAATAACGAGTACATTCTTGTCTTTGGCGCTGAGTTCTGGATTATATTTGGTAGCATGTTGCTGAGTGGGACCCATTTGTTTTTTCTGCCAATTCTCGAGGAATTCCATTGCAAAGTGTATGCCGTTGAGTTGACGCCCCTTTAGAGGTAGATCTCGAGGCCAGGTTGCACCCAAACAGAGGACGAGAGAGTCATATCTGTATAATAAGATCTTGTGTAAAATGTAAACTAGCTCAGATTTTTTATCGAACTGTTCAAACTGTTCCCGAAACGCGACAAGGTCACTTCACGGGTGTTACACTCGAAAGTGGTGGTAATTTATTTAGAATACATATTTTTAATTTTTCTATATAAACATCACTTACTCAGTAGCAAGTTCATTGGCGGAGATATCTTTCCCAACATCCACGTTACATTTGAACACAATGCCTTCAGCTTGCATCAGTGACACTCGACGAGCGACCACAGCCTTGCTCAACTTCATACTGGGAATACCGTATTGTAATAAACCGCCCGGACGATCGTTACGTTCAAATACTGTCACCAGGTAACCGGCCTAAAATTAAAATTATGCACTTATTAGCTTGGTATATGACTAGAGTGCGGTTCGTGAACAGAAGGACCTGCTATCACAGATATATTTCTGGATATAAGTCGCCTCCGCTATGCCGGCTCAAGGAGACGACTGCCCACTATCAGGAAACTTAAATTTTCTACACAATTTCTTTTTTCTAATATTCTTGTGTATTTTATAATAATTAATTCAACATAATTTTTAGATGTACCTTATTCAACTGATGAGCGCATGCCAAACCAGCAGGACCTGAACCGACAACCGCCACTGTTTTGCCATTACGATTTTCCGGTATCTAGAAATTAAAAAAAATCAATCAATCAGTAAATCATTCATCCTTCCAAATATTATTCCAAGAAATAGTCTTAATTAATTTAATTTCTTACAACAGTTTTTTTTTGTGATGACATTATAATCATTTGCCAGTTTCAATGTTATCACACTAAATAATCAGGTCGAGTCCAAAGCAAGTCAATGAGTTCAGTAAAGTGGTAGAATGTTTATTAAAACTTTCTACGGAGTATTGGAGGGAAAATGAAAAAAAAAACGATTTTGTACTTTCAATTGTTTACCGAGACTCACTCACTTTCATGAACACTTAATGGTAAATAATCCAATAAGATGATCACTCGAAAAATCACAAGTTTAGGAAAATAATTCAAGTCAGATAACCTAAAGCAGATTGGAGTCAAAACTAATTTACAAACTATTTTTCGCACGACAATTAGTTTTATGACAGAAATAGCTTGTTAGTCATTACACAAAATTTCTATAGAATTTGTAACTTTATTGTTTCCTGTATTTTTTAAACTTTCAAACATAATTGCAAAATACATACCTCAGGCTTTATCCATCCATTTTCAAAAGCATGATCAATGATAGCACACTCTATATTTTTGATAGTAACAGGTGGTTCTGATATACCCAGCACACAAGCGCCCTCACACGGTGCAGGACATACACGACCGGTAAATTCTGGGGAAAAGTTTTTTTTTAAAAGGTTGTACGCTCGGCTAATGTAATAAAAAATGTATTTTATTTAATAGTTTGTTTTCAAAATGTTCATGTAAAGTCAAGCAGCAATGCATAATAACATGCGTATGCGCACACAGCTGTGAGTTGAATGACCTCGGGAGTGCTTCGAGGCCGTTGCGACACCAGCCGTATATGAATCCTTCCGTTCACAGTTTTTTTTTTTACAAATATTGGTACCATAATGTAATGTATGTGTTATACTGGACCGTTAAATGACAGAAAAATGGTACAAAAATATATAATAAATAAATTTCTAAAATCTCTTTAAAAAAAATGCTTTGTGAGAAAATATTTTTTTTTATTTTGACACGACATGTGACCTCGACTGGCCTGATGGTAAGCGCAGTGGAGGTCCATGAGCACTGACGACTGGAGAACCGCTAACACGGTGGCTCTAGTCGCCACTACTATGCCGGCCTGAGAAGGTGCTTTTTCACACTCCGCTTGAAGGATCCGAGGTGAAAGGACTGGGAGAACACATGGGGGTCATTCCACTTGTCAATTGTCAATCTCATGAGAATCGATGACGATAATATAGTAAAAATAACAAACTCACCAGGGAAGTTATTCGTCTGCAAGAGTTGAGCAAGTGCCTGTTTCCAGTTCCCGTGGAAGACGAGATCGTTCCACTTCGGTATAATATTGCCAAGTGGGCATCCATGACCGGACTGACAGAAGGGTACTCCGCAGTCCATGCATCTGGCAGCTTGTACTCTCAATCCACGACGAACGTGCGCCGGGAAATATATCTCGTCCCAATCGCGTAAACGCTCTTCAGCCGGACGGTATACAAGGGTTTCGCGTTGGTATTTTATGAAGCCCCTGTGAAATTTATCCAAACCATTTAGTTTAAAAGTGGTAGACAGACTCTGCAGTCTGATAGCAAGACTGCTATTGGCAGCACTCTAATATAACAAGAGGAGTGTCCTGTCAATAAATGGCGCATCAAGCCGTCATAGCGGAGACTACTGTCGCCTGCAGACATTTATTTGTGATCAACACATCATGAAGAAGTAATGATTAAAGCAAATATCTAATAATGAGAAGTTTTTTTTTTCGTAAAATCCGAATGTATTATTTAAAAAAATCGACCCCATATAATTGGAGAAGTGTGTCTGGTGACAGCTATTTTTTTTTTACATATTTTTTGGATAATATTCATTTATATTAATTAATTTAGTCGACACATGTTTCTGGAAAACTTTTATAATTTATTGCTTTATTTTTTTAAATAAATTTTAAAAATTGCGATTATAATATAGTAATTGTAACGTCTCGGCCGAAACTAAACCATTGCCTATGTACAAGAAAAAAATAATCATTACTCAAAAGTTCAAACTTTTGATTTAAAAATATTCCTGTTAATTAAAACATCGTGTTTATAATATAGTTTTGTTTTAAAAATTACAATAGTTATTCGTAAAAAAAACACTGTTATTAATAGGAAACATAAACAAACATATTTGACAAACTTGTCAGGTGATAACCATAGACAACAAAATAATCTACAAAACTGTTAGGTTGGTACCAACAAAACTGTTGGACGGGAATCAAAAAATACATGATATTAATATATAATTTTCTTCATTTTGGTGCCCCATATTATGCTTTAGTTATGTTTGTAAAATTAGTTACGACTATTTTTTTTTCTGAATTTATAATTCAGTTTTTTTTTGTTATTAAAAACACAGGCTATAATTAACGAGTTTCTTATGGCTGTCTTCTCGTCATATGCCTTTTCCGAAGCCAAAAGTAGATTCTGACGATGAACAAGTGCATGCCAAGTCCATGCCTACGTTAATAAAGGATTTTCATTTCATTTCATTACATCTAATTATAAATATCTCGAAATGGTTTTCGATTCAACATGGGTTAGTTTTAGTATACCTTGCCCATTTTTAATGTAATTATTTACCTAGTTTTATCAAGTATCTTTTCTAGATTCTTCTTTTCGAGTTCAATATCACGGACAGCCTCTTCAATATCAACTATTGGTGCGTCGTTATTCTTCTCCTTCTTGCTAACAGCACTCTTCTCAACTGACATCTGTTTCAATGCACGTTGGTATTCGTACGGGAACACTTTGATAAACTTCTTGGCTGGCTCTGGCCAAGTTTTCAGTAACTCCTCGGCAATTATTGATCTGTTTTAGACATACAAAATGTTATCACGTATAAAAAATAAATTATGGACTTAAATATCAAGAAATTATAATACTGAAGACGGCGGCTGTATGGGCCTCGACCCCTTTGGCTTCCCAGAATGGGGGAGAAAATAATCTGCCAAAATAAAATGCAACACGCACCCAGTATATTGAACAAATTCTTTCAATAATTTCTGCACAATATCCAAATCGTCTTCCAACTCTAGCGGCAGTAATTCGACCATTTCATGATTACATTTAGCATTGAAAGATCCATCTACGTCATACACATATGCAATTCCACCTGAAAACAAATATCTTTTTTTACAGTAGCTCGGTGATGGCAACATTCCGCTTGATGTTAAGCCGGAGTGCGGTATATGCACAGACACAACCGTTACCACAGAGAAAAATCTGCAAGCAGCAGTCGCCTCCCCTATGCCGGTCTAAGGAGTCGAATATGCACCAACCAAATTGACAGTGCACATTTCTCTCGTTATTTATTTATTGTTATTATTAATAAATAAGCTACGACATGAATGGAGACAACAGAGAAATATCTGCAAGCAACAGTCACCTCCGCTATGCCGGCTGGAGGAGAAGAATGCGCACCATCCATTCTTCACATTCAAAACTTGAAAACAGTACCACAATTTTGACTAATATTTTAAACTGACCACTCATTCCAGCAGCGAAGTTACGTCCGGTGAGTCCCAATATGAGTACAGTTCCAGCAGTCATATATTCGCATCCATGATCACCTACTCCCTCAACAACCGCCGTACAACCGGAGTTACGTACACAGAACCTTTCAGATGCAATACCTCTGTAAAAAAATTATTGTATTAGCCATTTTAACCATTAAACTTGAAAATACGTAACCATCGTTTTTTTTTATTGTAGCTCGGCATGTAGCACTTGTTTCCGTCCATGGACCACACTATAGCTTTACATCAGGAGGGATTGTGTGTAAATAATTCGTTTTATTTAAGATTTATAACAATGGGTCTGGTTTAAACTAAATCAGCATAGAAGAAAACGAATGGGTATCATTTTGAAAGTAATATATGAAATTAAAGTGTTTGAAAACATTATTATTTAATTTTTAAACACACAGTAACACCCCGCTTTACGTGACCCCCTTATACGCGAGTTTTTGCGGAACGTATCCCTCGGGTAAAGCGGGGTATTATTGTAAATAAAATATAGAGAACATTGTGTTTATTGTGTACATAAGTGTAGTATGAGACCGATGGGGTTGGCATTAGCGCAATGCACAAAAAATGAAAGAATTTAATTGGCTAAACAATAAATACCTGAAATAAGCTCTTCCAGAAGTAGCACCGTACAGACATACATTTCCAACTATGACGTTCAGATGAGACTCGAATGTTGAACACTTTGGCGGGTAAATTATAATCTTGCCACCAGACAAACTCTTACCTATAAAAATATATAGAAAATTGATTTACAAATACCGTAGATCCATAGCCTTATAATCATAAGCGAACTGCTCAAATCTTTTCCGTGATACCCGCACTGGGTGGGGTATGCATCCGCGATGTGTTGGCCTAATTGGTAGCCGAACGAAACGGTTCGGCGCATCATTATTATACCTTGGATCCTAGGCGGTATAGTGACGGCGACTGGGGCTGTCTTCAGTCATCGGCGCTCATAGACCTTACCAACAGAGGTCATATCTCACGTCAATATTAAAAAAAAACTCTATTCGGTACCATAAATACAACACATACTTTATTATGTGTACTTTACGAGCTCTAGTTTTAACCATTAAAGATTTTTTTTAAATTGAATTTTACTTTTAAATTATATTAATAAACTTTATTACATACCAACATAATCATTCGAATCTCCTTCGAGTGTGACAGTTATGCCTTTGGATAGGAACGCACAGAAACTCTGTCCAGCCGACCCGCTCAAACTAATATTCACTGTTGTACCATCAGGTAAACCTTCGTCACCATATTTCCTAAAAAAAAAACAATAGATATTGTCTCTTTAACCACCGCCGTCCAAATCTTGCTGATCGGTAGCTGTGTAATGAGTACTTTAGTCGCCCAATGCCTATGATAGAAGCACTATTCACTAGGCATTATAAAAAAAAAAAAATAGTATGTGAAATAGATTCGAAAAAAAAAAATATTTTTTTCTAAAATAAATTACAATTAAATGAAAAAAGAAAATTAACGACTGGCTAAGAATGGTTTACAAAATGAATATTTAAGAAAAATAGAATTAATTCGTGACGATTCGGATATATAATAGATATAAACAGTGGCAGAATAAGGCTAAAAGCGGGCCCTAGGCAACATTGTCCGGGCCTATTTTTCAGTCATGATACATATTTTGCGGGGGAGTACACGTGGCGGCTGCCTCGCGCCACATCAAATTTTAAAACTATTTTATATTTTTTATTTGTAGTTTTTTTCTGACATTGACATTGCATCTTGAGTAATAAATTTCTTCTCCCGCTGTCATACTTATTTTAATCTAATCTAATATAATCTGCATATCTACCTACTAATATTAACTCCAAAGTGGTGACCTTTCGTAAAAACCTAATTTTCGGGCCCTAAGCACGTGCCTAGGTTGCCTCGGCCTTAGTCCGCTTAGTTATGGATATTAAAGAAATACTTACATAGCAATATGGTAAGACAGCGTCGAAGTAAACGCTCGATCTTCGTTTGTTATTTTCACTTGTATATCGACATGCTTTTGCGACCCATCGAGTATTCCAGAACATTGTTCAATGAGATAATTATCCAAACGCTTCTCCAGTTGGAAGTCCTAAATAAAAAATATAGCATATAAAATGGATGGACCCACAGGACAGGCTTTGCCTAGTGTGGATCTACTAAACTCCTTGTTTTTTGTAAACTAAAAATTGTAAAATAAATAAAAAAATAAAAACCAATAATTTTACGAGACATACGACCTCTACCGGCTTACGCAGAGAGCAACAAAGCCCGCATATTAATGTTATTAAATAATGATAAAAATAGAAAAGAAAAAAATCAATAGTCAAGTTGAAGTAGGAATTTTCCTAATGTTTTTTTTCGTAACAACTTATTACGAATCGTCCTTAAAGGCATTATTTTTTGTTTTCAATTAATAAAATATTATAGGAAATTTAGGTTAAATATTTAAAAAAGATAGTATGTATGCTTTTGGCAACAATTTCCACGTAAGGGTTAAGCTTGGAGCGGTAAACGAGTGACCTTGACAGTGGTGGTACTGCTCCAGGTCAGCAGTCTGCCAACCACCCTTTTTTTTTTTATTGTAGCTCGGCATGTGACAACACTCCGCCTGATGTAAAGCTAGAGTGCGGTCCATGAATGGAAACAACTGCTACCACAGAGAAATCTCTACGGGCTGCAGTCGCCTCCACTATGCCGGCTTGAGGAGACGAGCATGCACCATCTAGATTGACAGTGCACACTCCTCTCTTATACCTGGCTACTTTCAAACTATCCTCGAAACGCGACCCTATTGTTTTATAAAAAATAACTAATTAATTATATAGAGAATTAGTACCTGTGTTTTGGATCCACCAACAATATTAACTCCGGGACGCATGTGAAGTGCATTCTTGAGTATGAGACCTAAGTTAAGAAGCCTCGCCTTCGGATTGTCATTATTTTCACGAACTTTGAGCAAATCAGTTCTACCAATTAGCTCTTGGAACTTTCGCACACCGACATCTGCCATATGTTGACGTACCTGTTCAAATATAAACAGTAAGTTAGTATACGGCAGGAATTAAGAGCGGCCGTGGTCTAGCGGTTAGACGCGTGAACTCACGATCGACGAGACCCGTGTTCGAACCTCGCTGAATTATGACAAATGTAACTATGTTATACCTATAAGCACTATTAATTAAAAAGTGGTAGGTTTGTCCAGTCTGCCGTCCTGTAGTACCACCACTTTTGAATGCTGCCTGTAGAAATTTATCTGTAGCATCTTCACAATTTACTTAAATAACTTATATGGTACGTGAGGGTAACAAATAAGGAAAAATTTACCTACGTCATTCCTAACACTTTGATTGGTATTTATAAGAGAAAATACCGTTAAATATACCGTTAAATTGTAATAACGTTAACTGATTATTATGACGTCATAAAGACTAACCTCTTCAGCGAGCATGAACAAGAAATTAACGACATGCTCCGGTTTTCCAGCGAATTTCTTCCTCAAAACGGGATCCTGTGTCGCGATACCAACCGGACACGTATTCAGATGACATTTGCGCATCATTGTGCAACCTGGGAACAAATAATAACTTCATATAAATCCGTAATTTTTTTTATTGTAGCTCGGCATGTGACAATACTACAGAGAAACCTGTACGGGCAGCAGTCGCCTCCACTATACCGGCTTGAGGAGACGAGCATGTACCATCTAGATTGACAGTGCACACTCCTCTCGTTATACCTGGCTACTTTCAAACTATTCCCGAAACGCGACAGTCACTTCACGGGTGTTACATACGAAAGTGGTGGTACTACCCCAGGACGGCAGACTGGCTAATAACATCATCAGTCAGCCTACCACTCTTTAATAGTGCCTATAGGCACTGAGTGACAAAAGTACATATAACAAAGTTACATTGATACCGGTCAGAATTTAGCGAGGTTCGAACACGGGGTTCATCAATCGTGAGTTCACGCGTCTTACCGCTAGACCACGGCCGCTCAAATAAATATTATCGCATAAATTCTAACCTATAACTTTTTTAAATTGTAGATGCACTAGAATACGGTCTATGAACGTGAACAACTGCCGCTACAAACAGCAGTCACCTTTACTATGCCGACTTGAGGGGACAAATGTGCATCATCCAGATTGACAGTGCATACGCGACAAGGTCACTTCACGAGTGTTACAATTTCAGATTAGTTTAAAAATTGATATTGATAGGTTTTTTTTACCTAAAGCGATAAGCGGCGCAGTGCTAAAACCAAATTCATCAGCTCCCAGCAGAGCTGCAACCATTACATCAAAACCAGTCCTCAATTGGCCGTCAGCTTGGACAACGACCCTGAAAAAAAAGCAGTAAATAAAACCGGTAATTTTAAAAATGTTTTAGCATTTTAGTTGCGTTTCGGGATCAACTTAGTAGTCTGACATAACGTACGTAGTCACTAGAAGGTGCACACTCGTCTCCTCGAGCCGGCATAGCGGGGGCTACATTTCTCTGCAACTCCAGCTTAACATCAATGTAAAGATGTCTATAATTCGATAAAGAGTGGTAGGCAGACTGATGATGGTTATTAGCCCAGTCTGCCGTCCTGGGGAAGTACCACCACTTTCGAATGTAACACCCGTGAAGTGACTTTGTCGCGTTTCGGGAATAGTCTGAAAGTAGCCAGGTATAGCGAGAGGAGTGTGCACTGTCAATAGATGGTACATGTTCGTCTCCTCAAGCCGGCATAGTGGAGGCGACTGCTGCCCGCACAGGTTTCTCTGTAGTAGCAGTTGTTTCCATTCATGGACCGCACTCTAGCTTTACATCAGGCGGAGTGTTGTCACATGCCGAGCTACAATAAAAAAAAAAAAAAAAACAGAGTGTAGTCGTAAGCGTGGCTACTATAATAAAAGGAAATTAAATAACATACATGCATACATACATACATACAAACATTCTGAATGTTTACTAACCTAGATCTCAAATCATTTAGTACAAGTACTTGATGTGTTTCAGCTACACCCAACTCCCAAGGTAATCCGGCGCTCTTGATGCCAGTCCATGATGAGGCACCAGTACCGCCGTCGTGGCCTGATATTACTATGTGTTCAGCTTTGCCCTGAATTATAGAAAAAAAAGTTATTTTTTTTTTATTGCAAAGGAGAATGCCTAAGATAAGACAATTTTTTTCTTTTTTTTTTTTTTTTTTTTTTTTTTATTGTAGCTCGACATGTGACAACACTCCGCCTGATGTAAAGCTAGAGTGCGGTCCATGAATGGAAACAACTACTACCACAGAGAAATCTCTACGGGCTGCAGTCGCCTCCACTATGCCGGCTTGAGGAGACGAGCATGTACCATCTAGATTGACAGTGCACACTCCTCTCTTATACCTGGCTACTTTCAAACTATCCCCGAAACGCGACAAGGTCACTTCACGGGTGTTACATTCGAAAGTGGTGGTACTGCCCCAGGACGACAGACTGGACAAATAACCATCATCAGTCTGCCTACCACTCTTTAATAGTGCCTATAGGCACTGAGCGACCAAAGTACATATAACAAAGTTACATTGGTACCGGTCTTTAGCGAGGTTCGAACACGGGTCTCATTGATCGTGAGTTCACGCGTCTTACCGCTAGACCACGGCCGCTCTTTAAGCCGCTCTCAAGTTTGTCGATGATTTTTAGTTCATTTTTTAGAAAAATAAAAATATATTTCTTATCACCGATCAGTTTAAATATTTTTACCCAGGTTATTGAGTAATTAAGGCTTTTTCTAATGCAATATTTGAGGTTATTATTATATGAAATGCTTTAATATAATTAATTGATTTTTTTTTAAATGTAAATAAACATTGTCTATTGATTAGTAAACGATGTGTTTATAAACTAGTATAATTAAATATTAATGAAATAATAAAATATTAGTTAGATATAAAGTAGCCAGGTTAAGCGAGAGGAGTGTGCACTGTCAAACTAAGATGGTACATGCTCGTCTCCTCAAGCCAGCATAGTGGAGGCGACTGCTACCCGCACAGGTTTATCTGTAGTAGCAGTTGTTTTCATTCATGGCACTCTAGCTTTACAACAGGCGGTGTGTTGTCACATGCCGGCTACAATTTTTAAAAAAACTTTTTACCTTGGCAACCCCAGAAGCGACAACACCCACTCCGACTTCAGACACAAGTTTGACAGAAATCCTAGCTTTAGGATTAGCACACTTCAAGTCATAAATTAGTTCAGCCAAGTCCTCTATGGAGTAAATATCATGATGCGGCGGTGGAGATATGAGACCAACGCCAGGAACAGAACAACGGGTCTTCGCTATGTCTTCAGTTACTTTGTAACCTAAAAAGAATGTTTTTATAAAAATACAGCGAACGAATTCATAAAAAATATAATCTATATATATAAAAATCAATTGCTGTTCGTTAGTCTCGCTAAAACTCGAGAACGGCTGGACTGATTTGGCTAATTTTGGTTTTGAATTATTTGTGAAAGTCCAGGGAAGGTTTAAAAGGTGAGAAAATATTAAAAGAATGCTTGGAATATAGTAAAAATAACAATTTCGCTTTCTCTTAGAAACTATTCATTTGGTTTTGAATGTCAAACATTTGATGTTCGGCCTGGCGTTTGATGAAATAAAAATATGGAATTCCTTACCAGGCAATTCACCGCCCTCTCCAGGCTTAGCACCTTGAGCCATTTTAATTTGCAAATCATCAGCATGTGCCACGTACGACGCGGTGACACCAAAACGACCAGACGCCACTTGTTTGATGGCCGAACGTCTGTTGAACTCTGGGTCCTATCAAATTAATACGACATGTATTAGGCACAAGATACAGAGTAATTTTCAGGTCTATTCATGTCAGCAATCATCTCCGCTATACCGGCTTGCGGAGACGAATTTGCACCGTCCATATTAGATTATAGAATTTTTACCTGATTTAAATAACGATCGGCATTTTCACCCCCCTCTCCGGTATTCGATTTTCCCCCAATACGATTCATAGCGATAGCTAATGATGTATGCGCTTCCAACGATATGGAACCGAATGACATTGCACCTGTGGACGAAAATATTAAATTATAGTTCGTTTGAAATCTACTCACTAACAGCGTTACAGCGCTTTGAAAAATGGTCGTCTGAGCTAACAGGAACACGCTTACTTTAACTATTACTTTTTAGCGTGACTTAACCGTTAAACGTTTACATTTACTACACACGCGTTGCAAATTCGCGAAAAATTGACAGAGTTAGTGACATTGGTTTAACGGTTACTTTAACTTTGACCAGCCAAAATACGCTGGTTACGATTAGCGTTAATGTAAGTGTCAAAAATGACAGGCGCGACGATGGTGCAACGAGTGTGGTTAAATTAAACGTAAACGTTTAACGGTTACGTCGTCGCCGTAAAAGTAATAGTTAAAGTAACTTTAACGGGCTTTTAGATGCAAATGGACCTAATTATCACCAATCAGTCTTAAATATTATAGGCAAATTACGATGCAATATTTGATTATTAAATGCATAAAAAATAATAATATTAGTTTTTTTTTTAAATAAATAAATATTGTTTTGTTAATAAATTATTAGATAACAAGTAGACCCAAAAATGGTCATTGTCCTTTGATTGTAAACTGATTTTTATTAGTCGATATCCAAATGGCCGAGAATTAACTTGTCCAGCAGCTGGTAACGCAACTAACTTCTCGTTGATGTGTTCTGTATATAAATAACTTAATTGAATTACCTGTAGCAAATCTCTTAACAATTTCGGCAGCAGGTTCGACTTCGCTCAGCGGTATTGGAGCATCCAGCTTGACCAATTCGAGTTGACCTCTCAAAGTGCACGCACGAATAGACTCAAGCGCACTCTCCCTATGTTATAAATAAAAAAAGTTAATCTTATCGAATCTCACAAATAAAAATATACTTTGGTATACTCAGTGATCGAAACCGCCTGATATAAAGCTAGTGCGATCCATGAACGCTCTTACAGATAGCTAGTCGCCCCCGCTATGCCGGCTTAAGGAGACGAGTGTGCGCTATCCATTTTGACAGTGCACACTATATGTGTTATACCTGGTTACTTCGACACTGAAAAGCGACAAGGTCACTTCACATTCGAAAGTGGTGGTTTCACCGTAATATTTTGCGGTACTATTAACTTCTGCGGTCCGGATCTGAACCGCGATCCGTTAGTTGCTGACCGCTGGTATAGAACGTCACTCACCTATATTTATCATAAGCATTATTACTCTTATTGACGGCAGCTTCTTGCAAATTAGCAATCGACATGGGATCGTTAACATGTTTCTCGCCACCAGCTCGCCAATGATACACACCAGGATTCCTATTGTAGGAAGAATAATATTACTAAATTATGATTATCTTTTGAAGGCGCGTGATATGGAGAGGGTGTGTACGATCACGCACACACACACACACACAAATAAAACATAAATATATAAAGTTCGATTGCCACTGACTGACATCCATTATGGAGCACTTGCGGGGGGTCAGAGAGATGATTCTTCTTGATACTTATAGAGAGAGCCCATACGACCTCGGTTAAACCTCGACATGTTCCAAAAAAACTGAATGAGATAGGGCCCAAGTTCCGGAACAAAGGCTCTCTAATTTCGAAATAGACATTTTTTTTTCAATAATTTTTTTTAAACTACCCACAAAACCATCCCAGCGCTCGCAATTTCAATCTCATACTGGCAGACCCGGCACAAACAAAGAAACAATAATTCTTGTATATTAAGATTTATTTTATTTACTTACCTCAGAACGAGCGAGTCCGTAGTTTTGCCGTATGTCATGGAATGTCTGTCAAATATTTCTTTAGAGAGAATAGCGAAGTTCACACCACCTACAAAAAATAAATAAATAAAAAACAAAAACTTGACTTGTATAATATATTGGATAATATAGGAATTAAAGACACTGCAGGCAATAGTTGCCTCCGCTATGCCGACTTAATGAGACAAAGACATACTTTTCCCTTTATATTTAATCTAATCTCGAATTTGGCTAGCGAACGGCGGACTAAGCTAATAAACATCATCAGTCTGCCTGCAGTCCGCCTCACGCAGAACGAGCGGCTTGCTTAATCGTGGATAAAGAAGGGAATTTACAATCTATAAACTTCTTTTTTTCTCAACACTGGCAACCCTACTGGACTAACGTGTCGCGCCGGCGTAAAGCTTTGTTGTATGTAAGGATACGACAGGATTATTAAGATCGTGAAAGTAGACAAAGATGGTAATATCTGTTTATCCCAGTGTATATGAAATGAAATGAAAATCCTTTATTAACGTAGGCATGGACTTGGCATGCACTTGTTCATCGTCAAAATCTACTTTGGCTTCGCAAAGGCATATGACGAGAAGACAGCCATAAGAAACTCGTCAATTATAGCCTGTGTTTATAATAACATAAAAAAAAACCGAATTATAAATCCAGAAAAAAAAATATATATATATAGATATATAATAATAGTTGTAACTAATTTAACAAACATAACTAAACCACAATATGGGGCTCCAAAATGAAGAAAATTATACATTAATATCATTGCAACCCATTGCAATATATAAAGTCGTAACAATAAACATACCGATCCGTGATTGAGTTCCTTTAAAACATTTATCAATAACATCTTCATTTAAGCCCACAGCTTCGAATATTTGTGCACTTTTGTACGACTGCAGAGTGCTAATGCCCATTTTAGCCATAACTTTGGAGAGGCCAGTCTCCACTGCTTTTTGATATGACAAATAAATATTATCGTCCGTTAGGTTCCTGTCGATTATGTTATCGTTGCGTAATGCAAACATCAGTTCAAATACTAGGTACGGACATATGACATCGGCTCCGTAACCTGTGGATAGAAATTAGTGTTTAACTTTTTGTTTTATTGTTGTTCAGCATATGACAACACCCCAATGTAAAGCTAGAGTGCGATACAGATAGCAGTCGCCTCCGCTATGCCGGTTTGAGGATGCGAAAGTGCACCATCCGGATTCGCTGTCAACACTGCTCTCGTTATACCTGGTTACTTCCCAACATTCCCTTCGCGGGTGTTACATTCGAAAGTGCCCATACCACCCCAGGACGGAAGAATGGGCTGTAGTGACCATCATCAATCTGTCTACATATATTATAAAACAGATTTGAAACATACCTAACAAAACACACATATGATGTATTTCTCGAGCCTCAGCCGTCTCCAATATAAGACCAACTTTCATACGTTGACGAGTCTCAATCAGATGATGGTGGACGGCACCTGTTATCAATTCAATTAGAATAAACATAATTAATTTTAGGCATATTGTTACGTTCGTGAGGTACAAAAATACATGACTTCGGTCTTCACACCAATTTATTGCATACGACACACAACAAAGTAGAAGCAGGAGTGGTACGATAATCGCTGGATAGCCTTCAGCCGCTTATCGCAGGAGTGGCTTGTATCGCATCCAAAATAGGACTACTTTTCGGGACACTCGGGTATCGGTATTTATACTCAAACAGGAGGAAGCTTCGAGAAAGATCTCGTCGAAGTTGTTTATTAATTATAATGTAAACAATGTCACAGGTCACGATGTCAAGATGTTTACGCTACGCCGCTTATACGAGACCTTTCTAGAAACTTCGACGAATGCCGTCTCTTTCGCACCCTAAGTGCACGTAACAATATTTTCAGGTGACGTACAACGAAGTCTCGGTTATAAATATTTTGGGTTTTGAAGACTTTTCCTGCAAAATGCGTTTAAAAAGTTTCGTTCACGACTGAAACCGACAGGTGGCGCTGCAATCGCGTTCTAAAAATTTTGTTTTTTGTTTTACTTTTTTAAGATTTTTATATATTTCGCAAAATTCGCCTCCGGGTCCACTACTTAATTTGTAAACATAAATTGTTAAGAGTTATTACCATTTTCAGTGTACTAACGTTAATTCCACAGAAAACCTTGCATTTGTTTGTTTTTTTTTTAAATTCTTAATAGGCAAGCGTTTAACCATACCTGATGTTAAGTGATGCTCTCAGAAGCGCCACGCTTGTCTATGAGGCACTCAATATAAAGAACAGAAAATAAAACACATAATCTAAATTACCTAAAGCCATAAGACTGCTAACGGGCACTCTAGTCGGTCCAGCAGCTTTGTCCGAAAGTATAATCAGCTGATATCCACTAACAGCGGCTTCATACGCCTCCTGAGATATTTTATTAAGTGACGCTTCAAGGCCGAGCGGACCGTCCGCGTAGTCGAAGGTGCAATCGATTACTTTTGACTGGAAATAAACATTAATATAGAATAAGTATAGGATCGATATACAAACATGTAGGCAGTCAAGAGTGGTAGGCAGACTGATGATGGTTGATTGATGGATGGGTGATTAGTCCACCCGTGCAACACCCGTGAAGTGAACTTGTCGCGTTTCTGGGAGTGTGTATTGTCAACCCGATGGTGGTTTCCTCCTTTCTATAACATGCGATCCTTCAAGCGCAGTGTGAAGAGGCATCTCATCAAGCCGGCATAGCGGACGCGACTGCTGTCTGCAGATCCCCTTCTTTGACAGCAGTCGCCTCCGTTCATGGATCGCACTCTAGCTTAACATCAGGCGGTATGTTGTCCTTATAACAGTGCCACGTGGTCTTACCTTCCAACCGCGATGGTTAGTTAGCTTCAGGGCTTGCAAATCAGGTATAGACAAGATCGGCTGTGGTAGGAAGAGACGATGAACAAACTTCGAAGATGGTTCCAGAATATTTGGCGCCGGACCAATTGGGCACAACAGCGACATGACAATCTTCTCCCTGTGTAAAAGTTGATAAAATTACACAACAGTAGCCCGGCATGGACGACGGCTTCCACAGAGAAATATCTGTCGCTTCCCCTATGCCGGCTCAAGACAATGAATTCCGGCTACTCTACTACTGCTAGGTTACTTTATCGGCGTCATATCTGAAGGTGGTACAAGACATGACTATTAAAAAATATATTTACCTGAACGGATCGATAGGGGGGTTGGTGACTTGAGCAAACAGCTGCTTGAAGTATTCGTATGGCAAAAGTTGAAACTCAGAGAGACAGGCGAGCGGGGAATCGTTACCCATACTACCCAGCGCCTCCTTCCTGTATTAAAGAAAAAAAAACAATTGAAGTCCGAAGAAGCTACAAAATATGTAAACTAACATTCAGGGAGAGAGTTTTGGCGACCATTTGAGACGTCAGGTTATCTGTCTTGAATTATTTTCCTAAACTTGTGTTTCTTCGAGTGTTAATGTGTAATAATGGTGGATTATTAACCATTACGTGTTCGTTAACGTGCGTGAGTGGGCAAACAATTCAAAAGAAGGGAACCTTCAACCCTGTGTTTCCATTTTCCCTCCAAAACTCCGTAGGAAGTTTCAGTAAAGATTCTACCATTTTACTGGAGCAAATTTGACTTGACTGAGACTTGACCTTACTGTTTAGTGTGATGAATGAATGACTCGTGGTGCACAATATACTTGATGCAAAAAATATGTACTTTGACACTGGCAAATTGTTACCAAAGTACACACTACATTGGTACTAGTTTGAACACGGGTCTCTTCGACCTTCGTCCGTCCGGCGCTCAATTAAAATAATAATAAAAAAACAAACTTACTTATTTTGCACCATAGGCAGTAATAACATATTAATAGTTTCAAGAGTATATCCGTATAGACTGAGCCGTTTGTCAGCCAAGCCCGTAGCCATCGTACCGTTGGCTACTAAGCCATTAGACACTGCCCCATTCTCAACAGGACTGCCCACTGATTTGTGTATGTCATCCATTGTTATCTAAAAATTATTTATATATTTATAATGTCGTTGCGAGCTCAAGGACAGTATGCTAAGATGGGTCGGTCATTTAGAAAGGAAATTAATTAAAAAGGTTTATTGTGCGAAAGTGGATGAAAGTGTCGGTAGGGGGCGCCCTAGGAAGACCTTTCTAAGCCAAATTGGTCAACTGAACAGAAAGGGTCAGGTGGGTAGCACCCTCAACCGACGTGCATGCATGGGGAGTAATGGATGCGATTGAAGCGAAAGTGGTATGTAGAGAGAGGAGTCGCTAGCGTTCCGTAGTCTCTGCCTACCTCAGTGGACGTGAGCTAAGCAGTAGTATTTACAGTAGTTCGACATGTACCACACTCCGCCTGATGCTAAGCTAGAGTGCGATCTGTTCTGTTTGACAGTGGTCGCCTCCGCTATACCGAGGACGAATGTGCACCAGCACTCCTACTAATACAATACCCGGAACATATACTAACTTACCATCTAAAACCGCCATTAGCAGCAAAAATCAAAATATTAAAATTTAATTAATTTTTACTTTTGCTATAATTTGACTACTATTTAAAAGTATATTCTAATAATTTTGTTATTATAAGCATAGGGAGAGTCACTGTAATCCTGCTAAGGATTCTTCAGCATGTTTGGGAGGAAACTGCCGCTAACTGGTCAATGCTGCTGCAGTGAAACGGATATAGTAGCGTCATCTAGTGGTCATTAGTAAAGAATCCGCAAATATGACACAATAAAAGATGTTTTCATACTAACCTGTTCCTGGAGCCATTGCGAATGGGGTCGACAGCGTGCTATTTTATTTTTTAGTTCGACGTCCTGAATGATCTTCTTTTCGACCGTGTCCACCAACAACATACGTCCTGGTTTCAGACGACTCTGTAATTTTTTGTTTTATCATTTGATTAAACTGACAACTTTTAATAGTAGCCCAACATATTGTGACCACGCTCAAACAGTCACTGTGTCAAACTTGAATCAACACAACTGAGTTTTGGCGGATATCTTGAGACGTCAGGTTGACTGTTTTGAATTATTTTCCTTAACTTGTGTTTCTTCGAGTGTTAATGTGTAATAATGGTGGATTATTAACCATTGAGTGTTCGTGAACGTGCGTGAGTGTGGGCAAACAATTCAAAAGAAGAGAACTTGTGTTTCCATTTTCCCTCCAAAACTTCCTAGGAAGTTTCAGTAAAGATTCTACCACTTTACTGGAACAATTTTTGACTTGACTGAGATTTGACCTGACTGTTTGGTGTGATGAATGAATAACTCGTGATGCACAATGTTATTAACTTGATGCAAAAATATTTACTTTGACACTGGCAAATTGTTATACGCCATATAAAACAAAACAAACAAATCAACACAACTTCTGGTGTAATACGTAAAAATTCCTCTATCTAGATCGATTTTTTTTTAAACATAGCTCGACATATGACAACACTCCGCCTGATATGAAACTAGAGTGCGATCCGCGAACGGAAACAACTGCTACTACCGAAAAATTTCTATCGGCAGCAGTCCATAGTAAAGTATAAAATGTTAAAAATTAATAACAAAAAAAATTTACCTTCAAAATGACTTTATCTGGATCAACATCATAAACACCGACTTCGGAAGCCATTACAAGAATATTCTCCTTTGTCACATAGAAACGTGACGGTCTCAATCCGTTTCGATCCAAAACGGCGCCTTAAAAGAAAAAAAAACAATTATACATAAATTTTAGCAAAGAGGTGGTTTAAGAAAAACAGCTGAGAGCGCCACCCTGTGAAATAGGGGATCAAAGTGTGTATAAGAATCCCATCATCAAGTTAGACATGCAAAAATTAATATTTAGGCTTTTGCTTAGAAATCAACAGTAAAGAAATTAGCGAGAAATGGGCCCACAATTTTTTTCTCAAGTTTATCAATGATTTTTAGTTAATTTTGTATAAAAACAAATCTACTTTCTTATTACCAATCAGTTTTAATTTTTTCACCGGGTTATTGAGTTATTAAATTTTTTTTTTATTGTAGCTCGACATGTGACAACGCTCCGCCTGATATAAAGCTAGAGTGCGGTCCATGAATGGAAACAACTGCTACCACAGAGAAATCTCTACGGGCTGCAGTCGCCTCCACTATGCCGGCTTGAGGAGACGAGCATGTACCATCTAGATTGACAGTGCACACTCCTCTCTTATACATGTTCTAATGTGTGTTCTAATCTAATGCATTATTGAGGTTATTATTATTTTAATGCTTTAATAATTGATAATATCTGTTCTTTATCTAATAAAACATTGTCTATTTATTGGTAAATGATATGTTGATATAATTAATATGAATTAATAAAAATATTTTAGAATATTGTTTTGTTACCAAAGTCTTAGGTATCAAGTGGGCCCAAAAATGGGCCTTTTCCTTTATATAGTAATATTTTAATTCATATCTCATAGTTTCCATCTAATCATTCCAGAAAAACTTAGGTACTAGCAATCTCTATACGAAATGTAACTAAAATCACTTCACCAGTTTACCTATAAAGAGCATACAGACATACAAACTTTCAATTATATTTTATTAGTTATAAAAAACGGCACCTATATAACGTCCATCAGTAAATGAGATAAGTGCGGGTCCATCCCACGGCTCCATAGCACTGGAAGCCCACTGATAATAGTCCCTCTTCTCCTTCGGCATTGTGACGTCATTCTGCCACGCTTCAGGGACCATCGTCATCACAGCTTCAGGCAAAGATCGTTGGCCAGCATGAAGGAGGAATTCCAGAACACAGTCAGCCGAACCGGAGTCCGAGAGGTTCGGTTCTACCACTGGGTATAGTTTCTTCAGTTCTGCAGTCAAAATTTTCACATTAGATTGGACCGAACAGATGGTTATTAGCCCAGTCTGTCGTCCTAGGGTAGTACCACCATTTCAACACTCGTAAACTGACCTAATTGCGTTTCAGGTTCAGCCAAGTATAACAAGAGGACCATCAACGTGAAAGGTGCACATTCGTCTCCTCAAGCCGGGATAGTGGAAGCTACTGCTACCGGCAGATATTTTTGTGTTGTAGCAGTTGTTAGAGCTCATGGCTGTATCCTAACTTAGCATCAGGCGGAGTGCTGTCATATTCAACAAGTGACCGCACTCAGCCTGATGTAAAGCTAGAGTGCGGTCCATGAGAGAGACTGGCCTAGCGTTAATGTTGATTGGAGCGTTCAATTGCGCGATAATTAGTGCATTAAACGACTACATTAAAGATTATACTCGAATTAGCGTTTAACGTGTATTGCCGTCAATAGATAACGCGTTAATCTTGTCCACATTATTGTTTTATATTAATTATGATGCTATCGTAACGTAAAGAAAAATATGCCACTAAATAAATAAATTTAAAAAAAAATACCGTCTCCAAAAACATCGCTCTTCATGACGCCTTCACGAGCCTTCATAAGATTCACATTACCTCGTAATGTATTTATTTCCCCATTGTGGGCAAGAACTCTGAAATTATAAATATAATTGTACTTGTGTATAAAAAGCGTATTTAGTGTCATCTAGCGAGAAATAATAACATTTAATTATGAATTTATTGTTATAGATTTATATTGTAATTGGATTAATTAAGAAGGAAAAAAAATGACAATTAGAGTGAAAAAAAAAAAAATCTCTTCAGCTATTGTTACTACTACAATTTTAAGTTAAAACTTACCTCAAAGGATGAGCCCTTTCCCAACTTGGGAACGTATTGGTGGAGAATCTGGTATGTACCAGAGCCAAATAGGTGGTGAACGCTGGATTGCCCAAGTCCTTGAAATACTCCTGCAAGGATAAAACGAACGATTAGTTTCATTTTTTATATGCTAGAAAATATTAGTTAATTGTTTTTTAAGTAATACAAAATTATTACTACAAATTAATACAATTGTATATAATATACATATATACAATAATGAATACAAAAAAAAATACCCATAATTGGTTAGAGGTAAGAAGTCCCTTGTACACAATAGTCCTCAACGAAAGACTGCAGATGTAGAATCGTGCACCAGGAACACCCAACTCATGAGACGCACGCTTCCGGAGCACAAAGATCTGCGAAACACACGACCCTATTAAAACTTTATCTTAGAAAAAACAACTAAAAGAAATCTCGAAAAGAAATAATAAATAAATTATTACGGTAATAAAATATTATCTTTTTATTATTATTATTATTAATCATTGATAAATAATTTATGCTAGATACACGAACGCTTTGAATAAATTAATGAAACAAAACTGAATTTAGTAAAATTAAATAAATACCTACTTCAAAATAAACTAAGAAATTATTAAATTAATAAATTATTCTATGACCTGTTTTGAGATGATTTAATGAATTCCATCTTCATACAAATTTTAAGTAATAAAACACAATTAAGTTTATTAAATAAATAATTTGATTGCTTGTCTTTTTAAAACAAATTTACGTTATTTTTTATTATAATACAATATACATTATTTAGAACGTCTGTGAATCTAGCATTGCATACAATATCAATGTTATAAAGGGATATTTTCGAAACAATTTACGTTTACAACGAAGCTCCCCCCTGAGGCGGCAGCGAGCGCGTCATAGCAACGATCTGAAAAAAATCCATTAACAGAACCTACTCGTTCTAATTTCTAACCCTAAACAAAACATTAATAAACGAACTTCGATTTAAACACGATTCTTATAACCTATGGTGAGTATACAATACAACTTGATAAACAAAAATATCCTTTAAGCCATTCATATTAAAGTCTATTAAAAACGTCTACATCCTAAAAAAAAGTTCATCAGATTCCGCCTATCCAACAACAAAAATAAAATCTACATCAATGTTTAATTAATTAGATAGGTTATATGAAACGTGCGGTTAGATTATGAACCCACAACTTTACATTGCGGTTTCAGACTCCATAACATCGAAGCTAGTTTATATATCCATCGGAAACTTGACGAGTTACGTTTTGCGATAATCCCTTTACCAACCCAATTAAATCGTTCTTACCTGTCTAGCAAGTTGAACCTCGTCAGTGAGATCGCCAGTGACGAACACTTGCCGCATGAACGGCTCAGAATTACGAGCCACCTGACCTGAAATAACCAATCGCAAAAATAAATAATAAATATTTTATTTTTGTCAATACAAATTAATAATAAAAAACACATTGATGATTCTTCATTAAATTTTCTTTATTATTAATATTAAAATTTAATTATTGAATTAAAAAGTCAAAATCATCAAAGTGTTAATTTCATCGTAAAAATCCATATATTTCGAAAAAAAAAAATTTGCCTATGATTCAATAGAAAATTAATGTTGCCAATAAAAAAAAATTAAATTACTATCTAATCATTGAATAACAATTAACATAAACATTAATATTATTGAATCACAAACAAAATGACACGAAAACAACTAAATTATTATCATATAAAAAACAATCACAAATTGGTGATATAAAGTAACAATAGATCTTATATTTTACGAGTGGACACCCTTCTTTACTTATAAATTCATTTAGAGTGCGACACATCTGCCAATAAAACGCTATTACTATCGGCCTATTACTTACACTAGCATGTAATAAGTATTGTCAAAGTAGTGCTTTGTACTTTTTTTTTTTTTTTTGTAGCTCGGCATGTGACCACACTCCCCTGACGTAAAGCTAGAGTGCGGTCCATGAATGGAACCAACTGATACTACAGATAAACCTGTGCGGGCAGCCTCCACTTTCAAGGTTTATTTATACAACCTCATTACGTTAACAATTTTTTTAGTTTAGTATTTATTTAATCTTAGAAAAATCAAGTTCAAACGGATCATCTGAAAGCATTTATAGATTTATGTAAGGATGTATGAGTTCAGTTATTTAGATTTACTAAAGTTATTTAATTTCAATTATAACTAATTTATTTATTTTCGATATAATCATTAAAATAAACAGCTACACAAGCAGCACATCATTCCCCTGTGATCCTGATTGAATTCAAATCAATACTTTGGTTAAGATTATATGATAAGTAACGTTCATGAGTTCCCTATATTGTTTTAAATTAGGGAACGTCCATTAATTACGTGGGATGACAAGGAACCTTGGCGAGTTTGTGTGATATGTGATGAGCGATTTTTTCCCTTTTTAATGAGATTTTGCATTCATTTCAAGCTCACGTGATTAATGGAAATGGGACATCATTATAACATATCTTAAAAGGCACACAAAGTACAATGTTTGCTTAATAAAACGCATTAAAGGCAGACGTGTCGTTACACACACTAAAAATCAAATTCCGAATGACTAAGAGATAAATATACACTCATAAAATAAAAGATCTACATTAAAAATGTATGACAGTTGCAACAAACCGGCTGATCATGCTTTAAGCTCCGCTCAGAGCCAAGCTCCGGTGTCTAAAAACGGTACCCAATCGTTACCAATGACAACCTGTAATGATATTTGCAAAAAACAATGGTACATACAACTAAAATAAAATGAACCCTGGGCAGAAGTACATTAAGAATGTACTATAAATTGTTTGTGTATTATTGACAAAAAAAAATTGTATCTATTATTTCACGAGCCTAGAAGCTTGATACTGACATAATTTTTCTTAGACGTAAAACAATATAGAGTTCAGAGTTTAAAATGATAATAGACAAACCAGTTAAAGCAGATAAAATAAAAACAAATACCTTTTACATAATACAACATATAATATAGAACAAAATAAACGATTGTTTTTATTAGAAAATCGTTGATTCGTCTTTTTCCATCTTTAAGTGTTAAAAAAAACATCTCTTGCAAAATATGTTGTTTTAACGCGTTCAACGGACAAACACATCATGTAAATGTTTATTTTATGAAAAGTTGCATTGTGTCGTTTCTTGCAATCGCGTAACAATAAGGACTTTTAAATGTCACAATAATAATTGAAGGACGTTAAAAGTCGAATGAATATCAATAGACGCGATTCAATTCTTGTTCTCGTTTGAATTTATTTCTAAACGACTGGAACAATTAAATCAATTTACGTATGCAATGAAAACTAGAATAGCTCTGCAAGCAAATTATTGATCACCCATAAAGCAGTTGTACAAATATGTTACGTAACTGTACAGTACGACAACCCTATAAATAAAAAATCAAGTAGAATGTATTAATGGAAATCTATCAATATAACAATGTCATATTCCAAAGCAATTTGTACATTAAACTTCAACATTTAAAGGCAACTTTAGAATTAAAAAAATATCATAATAGACCCACGCTTATGCAAATGAACAAAAAAAAATATACCCCAAATAATTAATACATAAACAAAACTAACCAATGGTAGAGTTGTTTGTTGGGACAGTCCTCCAGCACAAAACGCGAAGATCAAGACTCTCGGCGAGCTCCAGGAATTTCTTCTCGATCTCCTGATGATGAAGCTTGTCGAGGAAGAAAATTCCAGTCGCGTATTTTCCGAATGGTGGCAGATCTATCTGATGCTGGTCTCTGCAAAGAAAGATAATAATATGGTAAAAAAAACACATTACAATGTATATTGAATTAACGACAATTGTTTTATTTTTAGAGAATCACAATCAGGGGGCCAAGTATGAGTTCACATCTACGTTGTCACGGCGTAAAGTGCTAGCTCTCCTCCAATCAGACGATATTATTTTGACCGCCGAGGAAAAATAGAATAAAATGAAGTGATCCTATTGATGAAAAGTACGCATTTTACATACATACTTAGGCCTCAGATTCTCGTAAAATTAAGATTACGAGGCAAATATTAAGTATTGTTGCGTTGAGGAACTTAATTAAATACCTAATATAGGGACTTGGCTGCGATTTTATAGCGTTATAGAGAGTTGTCGTTAAATGGAGAGAAGAAAAATCAATACTATTTTACTAATGTAACATTATTTACCAATAAAGTATATATAACATTATGCATAACAACCTAACGACAGAATCTTCGATCCGTATGATGCCGACAATCAAGGTAAATACGGGTTAGACAATAAAGCAACAAAAGTACGTTACACAGCCGCAGTTCTTATTAATTTTGGCAACTAGAAAGTACTATTTATTGTTTTATAAGGACATATTGTGGTCGTTATTTAGAGTTGGTGTTATGCTACATAGAGTGTATCATTGTATGGACAACAATGTAAACCAACCATAGTCAGGTAATTTCGACGTTTTAAGGAGTTTGTCGTTAAATCTGTAATTTAAAACAAAAACGACCAAATATTTATTTAGTAATGTAGGACATAACAATATGATATTACTAAAACGTTTTCATATAATACAATAATTGGCATACTCGTCATTTTAAAAGGTCAAAAGGAAAATGCTCCAGAATATTCCAGAGAGAAATCCTGCGCGCGCAACTATGACGTAATAGAAGCCGCTATCGACTAGTAAACCAACATATTTCAAAAGCCATTATAATATATTTATTTGTATTTACTGACACTTTAATTTATTCGGTTACATGATCTATATTAAGAACAAGTCCTTGATTCAGGACTGGGTAGGAAAATTTCCGTTGCTTAGCTTGGCAACGGAGGCTTGTTCAGAACGCTGTTTTCATTATGAGGATTCTAATTTTGAAATTTTGCTATTTCCTTAGTTATGTAAACCGTCTTTTGTTTTAATTTTAGAACTTTAACGCATTCGTAAGTTTTAATTCGCGCCTCTGTCATGTAATTAAGATGTACCCATCGTTTGTAATGGACATAATGTTCACGAGATTTCAAGGAACTATTTTTAATTTAGGTATAGCTTTAAAAGAGTGTAGAGATCGGAAGTAGTCAGGTATAATGGTGCACGCTTGTCTTCTCAAGTCGGGCTGGACTGGGCCATTGGGCCATTGTCTGCCGATCCATAATAACAACAGTTGAAAATATGTATCAAATACTAAAAACGAGAGTAGAATAATAGTGTTTAAGTATAAGTAGTGCTAGAATCCCAAAAAAGAAAAAAATAGTCAAGAAATTACATTAGTCGAAAGAAGAAAAATCCATTTGCAAAGGACTTATTCTGAAAGTAAGTGAAGCCGTGTCTCTAAGGAATGTAAAGGCGATTTCATTTGTAGAGAGGCTTTGTGACCCACTCACATTACTCTTAAATTACCGGAACTTAAATAAAGCACCTAGCAAATGTATTGAGGGTACCAGAGTAAATAAAATAATTATATCAATACGTAAAGGATTCGACATTTAAAGCTGTCAATCAAATCAAACATGCAAATTGAGCTGTTTATGAAAAAAAAAGATAACAAAATCGTTGAGGCAATTTTTTTTAAAGAATTAATATACATTTATAATATCCGAAATTGAATATCGGGGCGAACGTATCAAGGCGGGTATGATCGATTTTCGACGTATTGGAACACACAAAATAAATATTCTAAATCTAATAGAATGGTTATCCGACGGAACTTTTTTTTTTCAAATGGGACAGATAGTTCCAGATCGAAAACAAGACAAACAAAGAAACATTAATTTTTATAATATATTAGAACCAGCTCCATCATTTACAGGAAGTATCTTATCTATTAACTATTACTACTAGTCTTTTAATTGTTTTCTATCTAAAAAAAAGTACACGTACAATTACCAGCAAATACTGCAACTGTGTCAATACAGAATATACGATACACAGTAATTTTTCTTTCAACGGTACTTATGAATAAGAATTCATTAGGCCACATTACATACAAATGAGAGGGTGTGCGTTCTTTTCTAAGAACTCGATAACATATCAAAAGAAAATAAAGCCGCATTTGAGTTTTTAAGAGAGAGATATAAAAAAAAGAACTGCATATTTTCAATCGATTTCTATGGATTTTAAGAACATGGTTCAATATAATATCCCAAACATTAAATTAAAATTAAAAAGTTATGTCAATAAAAAATTAATGTCTAAGTTGGGATACCCAGTGACGGGTGTAGGCCTCCTCCATCGATCTCCAGACATCTCTGTTCTGAGCGAGTCTTGTCCACTGGGTACCAGCAAAAGAGACTATGTCGTCTACCCAGCGTTTCCTTGGCCGTCCGCGAGTTCTTGATGCGTCTTTTGGGTACCAGTGTATTAATCTATTAGTCTATCTGTCATCTCTATCTCTAGCAATATGCCCAGCCCATTTCCATTTCAGTTTGCATAACATTTCTAGCGAGTCTAGAACTTTTGTGCGTTCTCTGATTACCTCATTTCTCACTCGATCTGAGATTTTAAGACTTAACATACTCCTTTCGGTTGCTCTCTGGAAGACTGCAATGCGGTTAACTACTTCCTTTGTTAGGGACCAACATTGACAACCGTAAAGCAGGGTAGGCTCAATATACCTACCTATAATTATGTGGATACGGTCAGCAATGCGTTAGCTGCATCAACTTAAGGAGTATTTGTGATAATTACAACCACTTAAGAAAACTAATTCTCAGTCGTTTAGACATCAACCAATAGAAATTGGTTTACAATTAAATTTACATCCAGAACTCACCTCCTTTTTTTACAGAAAGAGGCTAGACAGATTTTATAGACGGTGCCCCTATAAAAGTAATTCCTCTGTGAGATCTAAGAATTTTAAATCAACAAATCATATGAGACATTTGTTACACGCCATGCTCTTTTTAAAACACGTGGTGCTAAAATTAGCCAGTGACTCTCTCAATAGTTTGTGCCAGATTTGCCAGCGATGCATTATCGCCTAAATTATGAAAGTTAGATTTGACGTCTATTTCAGATTTAGATGAGAGAATAGAGATATATACTGTGGAGGTGCAAACTTCATACATTTGACATTTAAAAAACTATAGGCCGCTTCAAACGATTGTTGCCATCAATTCAAATACTAACTGACAGATAACCTAAACGTGGCTGTGGCCATGTTTTCTCTCGCGCCACATTGGAAGCGTTATTGCACATGATGAGAGTAAAAACTATAGAAGAGAGAAAAAACAAGAGACGCTTCGTTATTATTTTACGAGACATAAATGGCAGACATTTTTGCCAGTGTTTATACATAATTTATGATAAAGCATACTTTGTAAATGTCATTGCAATGAAAATGCTTGCCAAATCGTTGTTTTATAACTGTTAGCACTTTTGATGTAGCACGTAATCTCTGGATTATAATAGTCTGCAAGTGAGGTCATTGATCTAACGAAATTCAATTGCGATACGTGTACAAAATTAAAATAGCTTACGAGATACCGCATTAAAGATTGTTATAATGTCGTACACGATATATATTTGTATATCGATATATATGTATATATTTTTTTAAATGATGTGAAAAGTATTTTCGTTTTTATTAAAGGATTTATGTAACATATAATTATTTAATAATATTTTTTTATTTTTAAGAGTGGTTGGCAGACTGAAGATTGGTTATTAGCCCAGTCTGCCTAACACCCGTAAAAGTGACCCAGTCATGTTTCGGGATAAGCTTCGAATTAGCCGGGTATGTGCTCCGTAGTAGATGGTGCACATTTATCACCTCAAGCGGTCATCAAAGCGAAGGGGATTGCTGTCTGACTGCCTTAGAATCGCACTCTAGCATCGGTTTACTATTTAAAAAATATCACATAGAATTATTTCCACACAAGTAGGCATATTAAGGGTCGTTTGCACCAGAAGGCACGTTAAAGTAACTTTAACGGCGACGACGACCGTTAAACGTTTTGATTTAGTCCACACGCGTTGCGTTATTGTGTAAATTCATATTGTTATCGTTAAAAGGGTGGATGATCTCGAAAAAATAATAGAAAAACATATTTGGCTTCTTTTCATACATTTGACGTTAGTAACGATTACTTTAACCAGCCAAGATTCGCTGGTTACGGTTAAGGTTAAAGTAAGCGTCAAAAATGACAGGTGACGATGACGATGGTACAACTCGTATGAATAAATGTAAACCATAATGTAAACGTAACGGTTAAAGTAACTTTAACGGGCCTTCTGGTGCAAACGAGCCTAAATAAGCACTTGTAAGTACAATATAATTAAGAGGAGAGAGACAGAGAGAGAGAGGCCTCCTAGTTTCTACCTACCCCCTTATTATAATGTCTTAAACAGTCAATGAAAGAGTGCATCAGCTGTTGTTATTGATATGTCTAGGAGGTTTAAAGAAGAATGCATTGCAAGATGGCAACTTGCCAATGCTCAGTCCCAAAACAGGAAATTTACAATAGAATTGTCGGTGTTGACTCAGAAATTTAATATTACTAAAAAGAAAAGACCAAAGTAGAATACCTAGATAAAAAAAAATTGAAAACAATACTGAAAGCCAATTTTAAAATTAAAAATAAAACACATTTTAACATGATTTTAGACAGACCACAAATAGGAAAAATAGACGTAAAACCAAACACAGGAAAATAGTAGATAAATAAATTTTGCGGAACCAAACTTTAACGTAATTTTTTTAACTAAAAGGCATCTAGGATCCATTCATAGGGTTTCGCCCGAGCGCAGACGTTTATCAATAAAACGGATTCTTATAAAACTCGACAAAATATGGCGAGAAGGAAGAACATTTTTTGAACATCATGTACATTATACTCAAACCGGTATAACGGAAGCGACTGCTGCCTGTAGAAATTTATCAGACTGCAGTTGTTTTTATTCATGGACCGCACTCTAGCTTTACATCAGGCTTAGTGTGCCAAGATACAGTATAAAAGTATTATCTGGATTATGCAGGGGTGTTATTTTTACTAGACAATCGATTTGGATGCGTCCACTGACCCAGATGCAAAAGTTTACGTATTTAAAAACAATTCTTTCATCAGCTCAATAACTAGAACGTTTACATCTATAAATACTGAAGTCCATTCGAAAATGTTACACTTTAATAAAATAAATATGACGGCGCATGGGAAAAGTAATCAATTGTTCGATTACTATACGCCACGATTTCAATTTATTAGTAAATTATGATGAAAAATGAATTGTAAAAAATCAACAGCCCGAGTTTTTTTACAATTCAATTCTCATTATGATGACTATATATAATAACCATATAACGATATAAAGAATAGCCATCTATAATTTTATGATGCAAATTGATATTGATTTAACAATATTTTCTTTCACAGCAGGGGTGTAATATTGAAGATAACGTCGCGCTGTACCGTCAGCGTGTCAAATAAGTTTTTTTTATTATTTATTAATTAAAAAAGAAAACAAAACAAAAAGGCATTAACAAAGGGCACCATTTAAAGCATTAGGTTATTGGAATTTTTTACATTGTCCAACTACAATAATATGACCTATTGACTGTGGTAATTAAGATATCACAGATAAACTGGTTAGACGCAAACTCTGTATTTACGTGATAAGATAATGGATTTATATACCTACTATTTGAGCAAACAAACAATGGGATGGAATTGATAAAGTTGATCGTAGGTAATTATGTTCTATGGTGTTAATGGCAGCGCGACGCACATTGGATCGAAATTGATAAAAAGGGACTTACGATTTCTTTTTTTTCGCAAGTTATGCCAGTTGAAATAGCATGTTGATATAATGAAATTATCTTAGTACTTTTTCTCTCTAAAGTAATTACTTAGTGAGATAAAAAATAAAGTTGAAAATTTTCGTATGAAACGGAACCAACAAAGGTCTGTATTTTCAAAATTATAAGAGATCTTGCATTGATGTTGAAACTTAGGGTGTACTCTGAGTTTTTCTCTTTAAGATGACGTATACGTATATGTACATGTCTGCGGCAGCGGGCTTAATATGCATGGACAGCAAAAAAAGTTAAGTTTTTTCCAAATTAAAGAGCAAATTTTTAGCTCAAAAATAGATATCATGGTTCCTTATCTTCCATTAATACAACAATAAAAAAACAATAATCTTATCTAGATATTTCTTTTTGAAAGTACATAATAGATAAACAATTTCCTCTAAAAAAAAACTCACGAGGAAATCACGCAAGAAAATCGTGCACAATAAGGAACACGATTAAAATAAAAATATTTCTCATTTTTGTATAAGATAATTAATATACCTAATATAATAAATAAAAGTAAACAGTGCGAAGTTCAAAAGTTGTGGACCGATAACATAGTTTTGCCACACCCATACATATGTTTGGAGCATGACTACACACGCAAAATGATGACTTAACAAAAACAATTACATATAGGTAGGTACTTTATGAAACATAAAATTTACCCTTAACGCCAAGACAAGACATCATTGGTTTTAATTGGTGCGAAACTGTGAAGTGAACAAAACTGTAAACAAAACTTACGCGTCATGTACAGGCGGGCCTAGTTGCAAAAATTCAGCTGCCATACGCAGATACGTAGCTTTACATTTCAACATTACTATGTTATATTGAAAGAAGAGGGTGTCGGTTATCACGACTAAGGCGCGGTGAAGGAATTACTTTGTATGCCTTCGTGGTTTCTGATGACATAAAAATAAAAGTTTGTAGGTAATTAGACATGATAATAAACAAACGTCGTATTACACTTGCAGCATCATCAATTAACTCTTAAATAAGTATGACGAGAGAAGCTCATTGTAAAACAATCAATTCAAATGCCAATGACCAGCAGTGAGGCGCCAAGTTATTTATATTGCACTTGTCATTAAAAAAATTGACTCCCATACTCTACACATACATACAACACATTTATAATAATAATAATACCTACCTATATCTAAAAAAAAACTACTAATATTCGAAATGGTAGGCAGACTGGTCAACAAATGCAACGCCAGTGACCTAGTCGCGTTTCGAGATCAACCATTTGTCTGCGGGTAACAGTTGTCGCCGCTTGGTCTATAAGGCCCTTGTCACATCAAGATTAACTTCAAGCTGAGTGGTTTGACCAATAACGCACCCAATATTGAGCGTATTGAGTGTGATTAATCGTGCAACAGTAATTAAGCCAGTTATAGCGCTAACAAAAAAGCTAGAACATGTTAAAGGCAACACAACCTTGTACGTGTGTAAACCTTTAAACCAATAAAGGCATGTGGCCAAATATTTAAGACTTATCGTCACCGCATTCGTAAATCCGTACTGAATAAAATTTTCCGTCGAATCAGTTCCTTAACTAGGATTATATTCAATCTTATCTAATCCGTTTGTGTGTAATTACAAATATCTACGAACTATAATAACATTTCCTAGTCCATTATTAAGATAATGAGTTGATTTTTACAATGGAGAAAATTGCATTGGTGCATTTGCTTGCGCTATGAACGAGTAAAACCTTCCATTGCGAGCGGAGCCGGCTCCGCAATGACCCCTTTGAGCACACTCCGCATTGCCCGCTGGCAATGGAAGGCAAAAATCCGCTCAGTACCAGCTTATTACCGTTTCTTGGCAGAAGGCTGGCATAACAATGAACTTCATCAAAAGAACTTTCAATCTGCGTAAAAGTTGATCACTATTACAGAGTCGATGCATCAAAATGTCAAAAATCAATGAAAGTCGTCAGTGACTCTTTAGATCTCTTTAGATAAAATATTTTTAAAAAAGTAGGTCACGACAATACTAAAACTGATTAAGCATAATCTACAAAAATAAATTTGAAAGCGAAGGACATTAAAAAAGTAATGAACATAATAACTTTACTACAAAAGATAAAAAAACACAATGTGTTTTAGAATTACATCCAAAGACAAACACACACACAAACGCGCGTCTCTCATAAACAAAATTTTATTACGAATTGTTCCTAAGAATCCTTCGCCTCTTGACACATGAGATGCTGTAATCTGAAGCCGGAACACAAAAAATATATCGCAAAAATAATAGGTTTATTATTTATTACATGTGGCAAACTAACCCGTTATAAATCAAGATCTTACCAGAATACTGCTGAGGTCTACGAACTACACTTAATTTACAATTCAGAGTTGTCAATCCTGCTCTTGAGTTTTGAACTTTGGACAGAAATATTGGAAAATCAAAGGCATTATTATGGTGGCTTGATGTTTTTTTATTATTGTAGCTCGGCATGTGACAACACTCCGCCTGATGTAAAACTTATTTAACTTATTCTTAAATTAGTAAAATTATTGAATTATGGATTTTTAACGTTCCAGCCAAAATTGGAACTCATTTTTAAATTCAGAGCGGTCTAGCTCGTGAACTTACGATCGATGGGAACATCGCTTATACCAATTGCCGTCCTGGTACCACCACTTTCGAATGTGACCTTGTCGCGTTTCGGGAACAGTTTGAAAGTAGCCAGGTATAGCGAGAGTGTGCACTGCCAATCTGGATGATGCACATTCGTCTCCTTAAGCCGGCATAGCGGAGGCGACAGCTGCCTGTAGAGATTTCTCTGTAGTAGCAGTTGTTTTCATATGCCGAATACTAGTAAAAAAAATAAAAATAATTTTAAACCTTGGACCAGTTTCGTCCTATTTCAAAAGTACAATCAAATGTAACCCCTCACATTACCGATAATGTTATCGGACAAAAAATCTCCAAAGTCTTGTCTAGACAAATACGCAGTTAGATAAGTATCAGAAGCTCAAACAATGACAATATCGTGCATCATGAATGAAATACAAAAACTGTTATTAACTTTTAAATACAAACTAGTGTTTGGGCGTAGAGCCTTTTTGTGGCAGAAAGTATTTTTGTGACTTGTGGCAATTTTGAATAAGTGTCGATGTCGAAATCAGAGGGCGTTTCCTCCAATTTTGTTCTGGGACTTAGGCTCTATTGCCTTCCGTTCTGGAGATATCGCGTTCCAGAACCGGACCGAAAATTTCGCATTTTTCGGAGGTCGCATGGGCCTCCTCTATATGCATCAAAGAAAATCGTCTCGCTAACCCCCCGCAAATTCGCCATAAACGATGTCAGTCAGTCCGTAAGCGGTAAACGAGCTCTATATAATATGACATGCATTTTATAGACAACATAAAATTCCATTGCAATAAACCGAATACAAAACTAAATGTATTTAGGATAGGTATATTATTTAAATCGATACTAGGGGAACCTCAAGCGTATATAAGAATTTACACAACCCTGAAACCTAAACATGAACTTCGATAAAATTCGAGGTTATTATCAAGTAATTACGTCTCAAAATTGATTCGCGACCAAATATTTTTTTCTTTTTATATTCCAACTAAACACGAAACTGTTCGTGATACGTAAAATGTAAGCAAAATATAAATTGACATAACATACCAACAAACTTTGATATAAAATCCGGCACGCAGGACCAGTATTTTGTTTTCTTCGCAAAAACAATATTAAAATACTCAGAGAGCGAGAGAGTCGCTAAAACAAAAATAAAGCCTTGATATTTTCTGTGAAAACAATCTATTATATGTGTTTACAAAGTAACAAATACTATAGCAAAGACGATTTAGCCTTGTAGAAAGAACTACGCAGCGACGATAATTAGTCTCTAATTTCATTAACCTAAGGATGTTGTGCAATTGAAATGTTCTTATGACTTTTCATCGAGTTATTTGTAACCAAATCCTAAAGTATACGTATAACATAAGACTAAAAATCGAAGAAATATCGACCAATTTTTGGGTGGCAATCGATGGCCACTGTTAATTCGTGTCAAAAATGTCTGCCGGTACCAATTTAAGGAATCTTGTAATGAGTGTAGGTACTTAGGTCACATAGTGCCTATGATACACGAATTAAACAAAAGAAAAGATAGATATAAATGGCATCGAACGGAAACATTCCAAGTACTCAATCTAATAATACCAGGAAGGCTCCGAAATTATTTAAACATAAGTGCACTCGTTATCTCAGCGATAACTAGCAAATATCAAATACAACAATACAAATAATGTTTGTAATTCGACAAACAACTATGCACGTTATAAGTATTTGTTATATCTACATCATATGACTGTACCATTGTATTCACGAAGGGTCAAATTTCCTTGAGGATTTATAATCGTTCTGATAAGAGTTATTAAGTATTATGGTGTACGCTTGAATACAGTTAGGTTAGGCATAAAATTTAATTGCCATGGTGTTAAGATTAGAATTGTAATACGGTGTCAAAGACGATATGTAAACGAAATAAAAATCCAATTAAAAACTAGTCTCAAATACAGACAGGCATCAAATATAGCACTAAATACTGAGAACAGACCACAGACAATGCAAAATAATTGTTAATTGTTACAAGTTTAACCTTCCACGTAGGTATCAGTTGGACTATAACAGAAACTTTTAAAAATAATTTCTCATGGGTAACGAAATTAAAAGCGAAAGTACACATTACTACACTTTTTTTATCATGAAAATAATAATTAATACCTAATTTAGGTCACGATAGGAATATTAGAATTGACGCACTAAAAGGTCAAACAAAGATGGCGGCCTCTATAAGACTTTGGGGCAAGGGCACGAGTCGTGAGGAAGTTGCCTAAACACGTACTTTGAACAAACAAGGAACAAACTTCTTTATAACAAGATGTTATTATAACATAAAACACGTTATTTTCATTTACAAAATCATTACTCTAAAAACAAATGAATTTTTTCAGTCGTAATGATTCCTAACAATGTGTAGATATAGCGAAATATCAAATTCAGCATTTGAAATTGAACAAATCTCAATAAATAAAGTGTAACAGAACGATGTCCCGCCGTGTTATGAATTTGTCCTAATTTTCATAAACGTGTCAGCCTCTCGACCTCTATTCGTCCCCAACGCTCCAACAAATCATTCTATAACTGTCCTTCAAATATCTCGGACAGGGACCACGAGTCGGGATTATTACCTAGAGAGCTAGCTAATAATAATTTAATTCACTTTTTCATTGCTTAATAAATAAATAATAAACTTTACGTAAATATTTCACTTAGTATTTAAAACTTATTTCCTGAAGGCGGAATTTTGCAGAAGAAGTTTATTGAAACAAAACTAAATATATTAAACATTAACGATAACAAATAACCTGTTTCATTGAGAAAAACACATTATTCGTAACACTACAGCGTCATATAGGTCGTTTCTAAAACGTCCATACTTAGAAATTCTTCTTTTCTTCTGAACTATTGCAAAATCTTATTTGAATTTTAGAAATCTAGTCTCCTAACCTATTATTCAATTCAGACAACAATCGCATGATATTTGCGACGTAGAATATTACATTAATAAAATGTAATTTTTATAGCATATTAGTAGGTGCCCCAATATACTACACTAGTATTATAGGTACTTATCTAATAAATAGAACTGCAATTATGCATTCTAAACATATTATGCAAATGATAGTACATATTTATAAGTTAACTGCGCAGTTGGACTTTAAATCTAATTCATTAAGTATTATTGCTTTGAATGTGTCAACAGAAGCATCCAACAACCTATTTCTTTTCGTGGGTACCTAAACTTTTAATATTCAGGAGTTTTAGTTAGTTTATTTTAACCTAAACGCTAAATTAATCAAAGTAGCTAGCTCAATCTGATTAGCTTTTTAAACACGATTTGAATACGAGCGACGGACATCACAATTACAACCAAAGCAAAACTACAACCTCAACCCTTCTTTGACTAAAACTGCATTCTTTGACGTCAACGTATAGCGAAAGCTTACATCAAAATAATCATAATACGCATTTACAATTGAGGTTATCGTTACGTCAGTCGTATAACGATTATTATTAAAATAACTGGATTTTTTTTTTTTTTTTTTTTTTTTTTTATTTTAGCACGTCATATGACCGCACTCCGCCTGATGTTAAGCTAGAGTGCGATCCGATTTGGCCGCTGGTCCTTACCTAGATTAAAACATTAGTCGTTTTTCTCTCATGAGAGAAATATTTATTTACTTATTTATTTATTTTAAATAGTATAACAAACAGTTTACTAAACACAGTAATACAAGAAAGATAATATACATGGACTGTAATATGGACTGAAATATACGCTACATTATTATTAATTATAATAGGACATAGATCGTGTTTAGAGGGATAATCCAATATTTTTTCCTTTCAAGCGCTTCTTTAGTAATTATAACAATCCATTATGATATTTGACACCGGGCAAAGAGGAAAATCTTCCTATGAATTTGGAAAATTGATTGGATTAAATATTTCTTGTATACTACTTGGTCAAATAATTAATAATCTTGAAGTTGGCGACGATGAACTGCAAATCGATTTTTTTCCGTACTTTGTATGAATTATATATTTTTTAATCTATCTGTAAGTACTTTATTGGACGCAAATGGACAAGGTTAAATATTAATATCTATTTTTTTTTTAAATCTAATTAATATAGTTTTTTGCTGTCCATACAGGCCCCTGATTCCTTAATATAAGTAGTAGACTATTATTGGTTATGTTTAATACCTAGATATAAAATACACCTAATTAAAGCAATATATAACGACATAAAATTCATATTTACATAAATATGAATTTGTAAAATTACGACAATACAATAACTACTACTTATAAGTAATTATGCAAATTACTACTTTTTAGAACACGATTTCCTATTGACTATCAACACTAGGAGAAATGAAAAGTGATAAAAATCAATCTAAGCATGTTTTAAGTAGATTTTTGAGTTAACATTAACCCATTTTTTGAATCGATTTGGGCGCACTTCTGAGAGTAATACATAAAAAGAAGAATGCCCATTTGGGCCCACTTGATACCTAATGGTTTGGTAACAAAACAATATTCTAAAATATTTTTTTTTTTATTAATTCATTTTATATCACACATCATTTACCAATCAATAGACAATGTTTAATTACATAAAAAATCAGATATCTTCAATTATTAAAGCATTTAAAATAATAATAATAACCTCAAATATTGCATCAGAAAACAACTAATAACTCAATAACCCGGGTGAAAAAATTAAAACTGATTGGTAATAAGGAAGTAGATTTATTTTACATCATCATACAAGATGAACTAAAAATCATCGACAAACTCGAGAAAAAACAAATTGTGGGCCCATTTTTCTTAGTCGAATGGGCATTCTCTTTTATAAAGTATTAAAAAAGTCACTAAATATTAAAAGCCAGAGCTCGAGCGTGTGCATTTGCACAGACGACAGTTTCGACCCCGAATCCTGACTCAAAACTATCTCTGTAAAAGGTTATTGCACCCCAAATAGCGCAAAATCTGTATTTAAAAGTTAAAATCCCGTGACTAATCTTCTTTTTAATACGTTAAAAGAATAGATGTGTTTGTGTCCTATATCAAATGTCGTTTTTTAAGACTTGCGTGAGCATTAATGTGAATACCTGCGTCCGACTGCGTGATAATTAGCGCGTTAAGAATTACGGCATAAAAACTGTGGTTATATTAAAGGCTTTGCTAGAGTTGCGTTTAACGTGTAATGCCAATAATGGTGATGTTATTATAACGCGTTTAGACTTAACATAAGCCCCATATATCATAGAAAGAAAGTGGAATAGTCCTCAAATTCTGAGGACTTTTTTTTTTTATTGTAGCTGGGCATGTGACAACACTCCGCCTGATGTAAAGCTAGAGTGCGGTCCATGAATGGAAACAGCTGCTACTACAGAGAAACCTGTCCGGGCGGCAGTCGCCTCCACTATGTCAGCTTGAGGAGCATGTACCATCTAGATTGACAGTGCACACTCCTCTCGCTATACCTGGCTACTTTCAAACTATTCCCGAAAGGTCACTTCACAGGTGTTACATTCGAAAGTGGTGGTACTACCCCAGGACGGCAGACAATTACCATCATCAGTCTGCCTACCACTCTTTAATAGTGCCTATAGGCACTGAGCGACCAAAGTACACATAACAAAGTTACATTGGTACCGGTCTTTAGCGAGCTTCGAACACGGGTCTCTTCGATCGTGAGTTCACGCGTCTCACCGCTAGACCACGGCCGCTATCATAGAAAGAAAGTGGAAGAGTCCTCAAATTCTGATGACATAATAGTTATTTAAATTTTCAAACAAACAACAACCCTAGCTCGAACCAAATTCTGTATAAAGTTGGCAGTAAGCCAAAGGAGTAAAGTTACGCAAAATCAATGTTCCATATCAGACTCATTAACATAGATTTCAGGTTAGATAAGCTTGTTTCTTTTTGGCGTTTTTAAAAATTATTTAGATAAATATTTTTGATTCCAATTTTTTAGCATATTCCGATGATGGGATTATATTACATTAAATTATGATGAAATCGAATAGAAAATAAAATCCACATTGAATAGAAGAACCTAGACGTGTTCACAGCAGCAAAACCGCTAGTGGGTTCGCTTCCCATGCAACATTTTTTTCTGTCCAATTTTCATCATAAATAATTTAATCATTACTTTTACAAAATTAGACGATATCGGATATTTATTAAAACATAATAATGTTAAAATTATTTTCCATTTTTACGTACCTAAGCTGAGCAGCATAGAACTGATGAGGAATGGCAGTTAGTACGCCAGCACCATCACCAGTGTCGTTGTCACATGCGCAAGCGCCACGGTGCTCCATACGTGTTGCCAATACTTCGGCATCGCGAACGATCTACCACAAATAAGTCAATAGTAACTAAATGTATATTATTGAGAAATATTCTTTGAATTTTGCTTCACTCACTTTATGACTCCGATTTCCGTCGATAGCAACAACGAATCCGACACCACATGCCTCGTGCTCGTTTTGAGGGTCGTACAAGCCTTGCTTGACGGGCCCTTCCCACTCCATACCTAAACAATAAGAGAAAAAATAATAATAACAATATTTTTTTTAAATTCTAAGTACTTAGAGAAAGCTTCGTGACTTCAGAAAGTTGAATAAATAAATACATTCTTTATTTAAATCACAGATTCAAAGTAACTAGTCTTAGCTATGTAATTTTGTATCTCTAGAGACTTAAATATAAAATCCTACCTAAATAAACATCTAAAAATAATTATACATTTAAAAATATCCAATACAATTAGTTAATAATATGTGTGGGCATTATTAATTCATAGTTTCTTGCCCTTGTTAGTACTAAAATCCCTTGACCCACTAAATTGTCAAATCAGATAAGGAATGTGTCTTCCATCATGTATATTTAACAACAAATTATTTAATTTCAAAGGAAATAATTGCCCACTTGACATATTATATAATTAATAGATTGTTAACAAAATAATATTCTGTCATTAATTTATTTAAATTATATCAACATACAACATACAACTACCGATCTATAGTTAATGTTTAATTACATAAAGAAACATATATAATCATCAATTATTAAAACATTTAATATAATATTAACCTCAAATATTGCATCAGAAAGTTTAATTATTCAATAACCAGGGTAAATTAAAACTGATTGGTGATAAGAAATGTAGATTTATTTTCATACAAAATGAACTAAAAATCATCATCGAACTCGAGAAAAAAAATTTTGGGCCCTTTCTTCGGCAAATGGGCATTCTTCTTTAACTTTTTTCGAAAAGAATTGGTACAATCTCATAACGTCACTCATCTATGTGCATTGTGCAATGTGCATAGATCAATTAAGTATAGATGAACCAAACCAGTTTACAGTATAATTCTATAATAAACATTGCATGCATTGATAACTAACATTCAAGGTCAACCATAGTTATATCAATTGAAAGTACTTATGTATAGAGATTATACAATTTATTGTTATCTGATAGTTAGAGATAGTTAGGCATGGAAGATCCTAAATAGGTTTTTTATTATTATAGCTTAACATTAGCTAATGTTAGGCTGGAGTGTGGTCCATGAACTGCTACTACAGATAAATTTCTACAGGCACCAGTCGCCTCCACTATACAGTATACACTCCTCATTATATCTGGTTACTTCCAGATTGATTCCGAAACGTGACAAGATCACTTTACAGGTGTTACTTTTGAACGTGATGGTACTATCCCATGATGACAGACTGGGCTAATACCTTCAACAGTCTGTCAACATGACTTATGTAAGATTTAATTGTTAATGAGAGATATATTTTGAATAAGATAGATATGAATTGAATATAATTGGAGTAAAATTGGAATTTTAATCAACGTCTTTTGTCCCCATTCCAAAATTATCTAAACTCTGAACTTTGTTTAATCTACTTTAATATACTTAAGATACATAAAACAATAGCAATTATTATGCTGTGAAATCAAAACAAAACATAGTTGAAAGAGTCGCCCATTGTTTAATGAGATTCAGAGTTTAATTTCAACCATCCTTAATACAGCGCCATTTATATTGGAACATTTGGATCATTTTAGGTGTTCAGCCATCAAGGAATCTACAAGTCTCATATACAAAATAAGAAGTACATATTATACTTGACGACCTCTATGTGCAATGGTTAGTTAGCGCTCCAATCTATGCTAAGGATCTGGTTTAGATTTGTGGCTGAAACAAATATTTATCAATACATATATTGTAAAATGATAAACAGTTGATATGTGTGTTCAGTTCGGGGTTTTGTGTATTTCTGTTGTTTCTGTCCTGATATACATAGTGCAGGATAGTCTATGGCTTTTAATGTATAATATAGGTTATCATACAATATGTAAGTAGGTATAGTTACTATATTAATATTTAATACCTTTTTTATGTTATAATTGAACCAATTACTTTCATTTGTTACTTTATTGGTACGTTTAAAGTATTCTTAAGATATTGAGAGCAGCGTAAATAGAGGCAATAAGACAGGAATTTATGTATAACAAAATCCCTTTCAATGTCGGTGAAGAGGGTTGGGAAATGTCAACGTTGATATTTCGTATAAAAACTTTTCTGGTTTAAAAATATCTGTGTAAAAAGGTATTTGAAATCAATCGTGGCGGTATGAATTTTGCCGCATGTTTTATTCGCTCGATATCTGCGAAACACTAGTATGGGCATGTAGGAAAATATGCGCAATAAAGTTTGTATTTAATCAGGATCGCTAAATAAAAATCAAATAATTCAGCTGCTTTACTCGAAAACCCCATACGTGGATGCATTTATAAAAAGATCGATGGCTTATTATTTCTGTAAATACCTTAGATCAAATTCAATGGATATTCAAAGTTGTCTCCGCCCTCTGCTCTATCAAATGCCTACAATTTAACACAAGTAATTGTATCACAAACGAAATTTCTGATAAGTTTAAGTTAATAGAACACTAATTTTGCCGGCGAAACGCGCAAAACGCAACGATTAAGCGAGAAACGACCACACGAAACGACGGAGCGAAACAAACTAAAAAAGGTCATGGCATTACGTTCCATATGTACATTTTTATCGACATAGCGAATAATAATTTCGGTGATAGTTATAATTTTCTTATTATTACTAATATTTTATTGTACTTTTAAAGCTATTGCTGTTTTCTTCTTCTTTAACAAAAATAAAATATGTAATATTTTTTCTGTATAAAACGGAACGTATTTTACTGGACTATGGGGATTGACATTCAATTTGTTGACTCAACTTGACTGTGATTCATTCATAATATTGTAATCTGTGGTTTTGTCAGTTCATTTTTTTCTTGATCGAGTGGTGGTTGTGTTTGGCGCTTTTATTTGAATCAATTTGTTTTTACGGTAAAAAAATAAAGTTACGATTACACGATAAATATTAAAGCAGTGCAGCTATTGTGTTGTAAATATATAGTATTCGGTGTTCCATGTTTATTTAGTGTGATAATTACAGTTTGCTTATATAAATATTATTAGTGATTTTATATTACATGCACGATTTGTGTACTTACTTCCTTCCCTGTTCTTTAAAATAAATAAATATTTTAAAAATGAGTTTAAGTCGTTTAAGGGGCGTTATTGCTTGTAATGTTGTGAAAGTGACTCCAGAGTGTACAGCGTTAGTTTCGAAATTCTGGGGACCTTGTGCTAATCGAGATGTGAGCACATCTACTAGAAGACGTAGTTCTATTGCTCAACATAATTCAAAGCCAGATTGGAACCGTGCAGTTAGCGAGGCAGAGAAGATTGTCGGTTATCCAACTTCGTTTTTAAGTTTGCGATGGATTTTAAGCGATGAAATTGCGAATGTTGCGCTTCATTTAAGGAAATTAGTCGGAAGTAGTCATCCGTTGCTGAAAACAACAAAGTGAGTGTTGTTGTGTAATTTAAATTCATATAATAATAACAAAGCTTACTTATATAAACTCTACCGGGGTAGGCAGAATCTCTAACTGTAACTAAGTAACATTTATGTTATTTACTTCCTGACCTAGACCTTCTTTTCCAATGACATAATGTTTATCTAATTTTAAAACTGAAAACCTCTCAATTGATTTGTAGATAATTAACGTTTACACGTCAACTATTTGCTTTGAAGTACATTTTGACGGTCAAGCGAGCAAATAATGTAGATAAATAAATATTACAACAATAATGTAATTTCTTATTTTAGAAATCTAATTTACAATGGCAAGAATAATATGCAAGCTTGGGGTCTTATTGTGTTGCTCATATCAAAGGCAGCAGGACACAGCTCAGAGATACCCGATATGGAACAGGATAAATCAGCTGGAGTTTTACACAGGTTTTTATATTAATTTGATATTTTATAAAGTTTATAATAATAAAGAAACCTCCTATTAATAGTTTACTAATTCTACATAATAAATAATTAATTTATTTTGCCCAAAAAGTAAAACAAATGAACAATGATAAGCTTAATGTCCATTTTCTACCTACTGAGATAACCATGTTAATAGGTAGGATTTGACACAAAATCCGTTAAGTTCTGTTTGCACCAGAAGGCCCATTAAAGTTACTTTATTTTACGGCGACGACGTAAACGTTAAAGGTTTACATTTACTCCACACGTGTTGTAATATCGTGTAAATTAATATTGTTATCGTTAAAAGGATGGCTGATCCCGAAAAAATAATATAAAAACATATTTGGCTTCTTTTTATACATTTGACGTTAGTAATGTTGGTTTAACTATTACTTTAACTTTAACCAGCCAAGATTCGCTGGTTACGGACGTTACGGTTAGCGTTAAAGTAAGCGTCAAAAATGACAGGCGCGACGATGGTGCAATCGTGTGGGGTAAATGTTAACGTAACGGTTAAAGTAAGCGTAAAAGTAATAGTTAAAGTAACTTTAATGGGCCTTCTGGTGCAAACGGACCTAAATAATGTAGATATCTGCCTTCGTATGCATTATTAACTGTCGCTTTAAAGATCATTGCGACACGAGTACTGTATGCAGAGCTACTATAAAGAAGAAAAACACAAAAGTTGTTTTTATTTTATCACGATTTTCTAAATTCGGCGTTGTTGATAGGGTCGGCGTTTATGCTATTATTTAATTTGATTGGCATATGACTACGCTTTGATGTTAAGCCAGAGTGTAGTCTATGAACTGAAACAACTGCCACAATAAAGTTTCTGCAGACAGCAATCGCCTACGCTATACCGGCTTAAGAAGACGAATGTACACAACGAGCCACCCTAGGCCGGCAGACTAGGCTAAAACCTGTTGTGTCTACCACTCTTTAAGATTTAATATTTGTTTTCGTTTGCCAACAGTCAAAGAGCTTTGGCTGAGGTAACTGAGATGATAAGGACCAGTCACCTAGTGCATAAAGGTTTAGTGAATATGAACGCGCGAAAACCAGTTGCAGGCGACCCAGATGACATGATGTTTGGTAATAAAATAGCTCTACTCAGTGGTGACTATTTATTAGCAAATTCTTGTTCCGAACTCGCTAATTTACGGTAAGATGTACTTGAATTTCTATTTATTCGGGACTTTCTTTTTACCACACGATTTCGTATTAGAAAACTTAAATTGCTTGTCTGTATCACTTTTAACCTCTTTTAAAAATGATTTTCTAATAACTGTAACCCGTAACCGTAGAGCTTGTATGAAGAGAATTGTGGATGCTATAGCAACATTGTAATTCCGGGCCTATTTTGCAGTCATGATACCTACTTTGCGTTTGGTAGTTTGTTTTTAAAACATATAATATGTAGTTATATTTAATTATCGGAATCCAAGAAAATAAAAAGGAAAAAATGCAAGTACAAAAAAAAGAATACCCATTCGCCTAAGAGAAATGGGCCCACAATTTTTTTTGTTCGTTTGTCGATGATTTTTGGTTCATTTTGTAAAGAAATAAATCTACATTCCTCATCACCAATCAGTTTAAATTTTTTCACATGCAATATTTAAGTCCATTATTATTTTTAATGCTTTATTAAAGATATCTGTTTTTATATAATTAAACATTGTCTGATTGATTGGTAAATTATGTGTTGATATAATTAAAATGAATTAATAAAAAAATATGGTATTAATTTAGAATATTGTTTTGTTACAAAACTATTAGGTATCAAGTGGATCTAAAAATGGTCATTCTCCTTTAAAAACATAATTAAAATTACGGGCCCTAGGCACGTCCCTAGATTGCATAGGCGTTAGTCCGCCCATGTGTGGATGTGAAGGAAACGAGGGGGTTATGTCAGGATCGTGGCAAATAACGTTGCGTTGTCTCTGCCTACCCTTCTGGGAAATATTAACTATATTTTTTGAAGTAATATAACGAAATCCTTGTAGCACCGATTTAGTTTAAACTACACTTCCGATGTTATTAAAAAAACGAGTTTTTTGTTACCGAGTTATTTATATAACTAAATGCCTATGATATCTTATTCGTGGCTCGAGTGCCGGTTTTCGAGTTTACAAATTCGCTTATAACTAAAACCACGAGACTGACTGAGCTCAAATTTTCTGACTAACATCTTATTTTCCAAACTTACGGAAACTTTGTACATTAAACATCTTAAAATATAAAAATATCAAACAAATACTTTTCACAAACAAACTGATGATCTAGTCTGCCGTCCTGGGGCAGTACCACCACTTTCGAAAGTAACACCCGTGAAGTGACCTTGTCGCGTTTCGGAAATAGTTTGAAAGTAGCCAAATAGAACGAGAGGAGTGTGCACTGTCAATTTGGATGGTGCATGCTCGTCTCTTCAAGCCGGCATAGTGGAGGTGACTGCTGCCTGTAGAGATTTCTCTGTAGTAGCAGTGTTTCCATTCATGGACCACACTCTAGCTTTACATCAGGCGGAGCGATGTCACATGCCGAGCTACAATTAAAAAAAACCCTTTTTACGTGTGAAGTAATGGACCTTAGGCTTGATTGTGATTTATTAATTACGAATCTAACACGTAAAAATTAAAAAAAAACTTATAATTTTACTTTTCATAATAAAATTAGGTACCTATATTTTATTTACACAATATACCTACACATATTGTTTGCGACATTAAAATATTTCTTAAAACAACGATTGTATGCTTTAAAATGACGCTCCCTGCATTCACTTTTCAATACAAAAAGAGTGTGTCTACTTAATTTTTAAACTAGACACTGTTGCATAATTTGTGCTTCTACACCGACGATTGGAACGGATGATGTAAAACTGATGATGATGTACTTTGTGACATAAGTATCTAAAACTTTTCTTTACTCTAAGGTCGCTTTTAACGAAGGATTGGAGTACCAATGTGAAAGTATGGAATTAATCACCAGTATTAAAGCATAAAGCGTGGTTTTAGGAAATATGTATAACTTTAAAACATATGCACGCGATTTTTTACATAATAACGTGTAGTAATAAAATATAAAGAAGTGTTGCTACTCTTGCAACTGTTTTGAAGACGATTTTGATTAGATTTCGATAATTTGATCATATAACTTTAAAACAAGTACAGTCAGCATCAAAATATCAGTACTTTAAAATGATCTGAATAACTAAAAAAATGTCTAAAAATTTCAAATGACAAGTTGGGAGGTCGTAGTAAGACTGTCATAGTATGGTCGTAGGCAGAGGCGGCTCTAGCCCTTGCGGCGCCCGTGTGCAACCAGTACCATGGCGCCCTCTAGTAGGAGCGGGGTGAAAATGGAATACTTACAGTTATATTTTCAAACGGAAATTCGGGTACAAATAGTGCAATTTTGAATAATGTCGGGAAATGAGTAGTGTCTTTGGAGGTGTCGCATTAGATTAGAGGGTGCTCGGCGCCCTCTTAGACCCGGCGCCCGCGTGCGCCGCACACCCTGCACTATAGGTAAAGCCGCCTCTGGTCGTAGGTACACAGTAAAATAGATTAAATTTAAATTTTTTTTTTTTAAGAATAGGTCAGTAATAGTAGTTAAAATGTGTAATCTATTGGCACTTCACGTTAGAAAGTAGGGAAAGTTTTGTGTTAATAATTCGCGCAAATAATCAACGGGATTAAAAAGAAAGTCAAAGGTAAACTTTTGTGTATCTATTTACCCCAAAACTTTATACATTATCATGATTACAAGCATAAATGTAATAAGATTTCAATAAGCTTCTATGTTATTCATATTTTTTCTAAGAAATAGATTCTATTCATTCTACTTTCTCCAAATTGCAAGCATCGTTTAATTGCTCATTAAAAAACGATTTTAAAATTTAGGTAATAGCAAATTAATTAGTTAATGTAATTTAACAAAAAACATGGGTATTCTTTCATTTCCGAGAAGTAAACTTCGTTCCCAAATACCTCAACTCGCTCACTCAATAAACGTTAACTATCATTTGACCTTTATTTTTATTATTTTATTAATTAAAATAAAATAAAAATTAAATAATATAATTAATAAATATAATTTAAAAAATTAAAAATAAAAAAATAAAAAAAATAAATAAATTAAATTATTAATATAAAATTAAAATAATATATAATTAATTTAAAAAATTAAAAATTAATTATAATATAAAAAAAAAAAAAAATAATTAAAAATTATTAAAATTAATTAATTCAATAAAAAATTATATTTATATTTTATTAACCCGTCATATGACCGCACTCCGCCTAATGTTAAATCAGAGTACGATTTATAAGAGACGGCCGCTACAGAAGATAGCAGTAGTCAGTTATGAGATGGCACTTCAAACTGCGCTTGAAGGGTTCCAGATTGTATGAAGTAGGAAAGTTTCTAGTCATTGGAATTTAAATAATCGTCAAAAATAAAGAAAGTCTTTTAAACTTTCATATCTTTAACCTTTGCATTGTATTTTTGAAACCGCACATTTATTGCTGTGACCAACAAACCGACATTTTGTGCAAATAAAATGTCTAGTACCTACATAAAAATACCTTCACGTACTCTTCGCATCTGTGGTTGTGTACAGATGATTTTTCATAATACCCATTTATTTTTTTTGCCTATTACTATGGGCCTAAATAGCCCGGTGAGGGAAAATCTTAAAATACTATACAAGTGTAAAAAGACAGCGGGCATTCCCTTTTAGTAACACTATCAATACTGAAATGTTATTCCAAATTTTTTTATTGTTAGTTTTTAAATTTTTTAAAAATAATTCAGTCCGTAAACATGATAACATGGCGCGTGCTACAAGGCCATCAAAACTTCAGCCGTATATCAATCCTTACATTCATCATTGCGTGTTTTTGATATTTGGATGGTGTTTTGTGTTTTAAAAACAAATAAAAGTACTATATTATGTAGTTGATATTAAACCAATAAATGCCAAATACGTTTAAAAATTAAAAAAGAAATGTTTTTTTTTTTACTTCACACTTCGGTTCGCGGGGATGCCTACTCTCTTTTTACATCCTGCATAGCAGATTCCGAAGGGCTCTTGACCAGGATTCTAAGGAACTACCTACTATTCAAAATATGTGGAACATTAATGTTTAAATATACAATTGTTACGCCTTTTTCCCACAGGGATAGGCAGAGACAACGGAACGCCACTTACCACGATCCTGACACAACACCCTCGCTTCCCTCACACATCCACAATTCTCTTCATGCACGCCCGACGGTTATTTAAATATAATTTACAGAAATCAAGAATTGGTTGAGCTGATGTCTTCGGCAGTCCGTGATCTGGCTGAGGCAGAATTTCTTGGAGAGAGAGATGAGCAAAACAACCCTTTGCCGTCCAGACCTATTCCTGTCTCCTCAGGACTTGAGGCTTCAGGTAAAACCTTTTTTATGTCCTGTAAGAGCTAACATAATAGATATCCGTATTAAGGCTGTTATTGTTAGTGTACACTGTACACGTATATTGCTTGTTTTTTTCTTTGTGTTTAATTATCTCTAGTTATAAGTTAGATTTAATTTTTGGTTTATGTTTTCTGTCTAGTAATGTTTAAGGTATGTTAGGACGGCGTTAAAAGCCCCTAAATAGAATTGGAAAATAATAATAATTATCTCTGCTAAACATATTATATAAGAGTATTTGCATGTTACCAATGTGTAGTAAAATATGATTGTTCTGACATTGTAATTCTATCACATTCTACCATATTTAAAATAAAGTCATTGTTATTATTAGTGTTGGTATGATTCTGAAGGTGACGACGGAGCACAATCGCACACGAAGGCTGCAGTCACTTTTGAATACTGACAGAGACTAGCACAAATATGTTTTCAAATCGGACTAGCAGTTCCGGGCCGTACACGGAAAGAGTTTAACTATTTATTTATTCTTAAATAAATACTAAAATATTTTCCTATGAAACTTTTAATCGAATCCCAAACTTAACGTATATGGAAGAAGGTGTAGAATGTTATGGTCGAGCAACTTGACCTATAGAGAAGGCAACACGCATCTCGTATGCACGCAAACTTAAGGTCGAACACTTGAACAAAACTAAGTACAACAACCTAGTTAGTTATAGTTAAGGTCACTTTTTGCTTGTATTAAGTCTGTAGTTCCTTTTTACATAATATATTATTAATAATGCATACATAATAGTTTGGAGGGCGAAGATATAAATAGCTATTTCTCAATTAAATGGTAGGCAGTCTGCTGATGGTTATTAGTCCAGTCTGCTATCCTAGGATAGTACCACCACTTTTTTACATTCGAAACCGGCGAAGTGACCTTGTTGCGTTTCGGAATCAGCTTGGAAGTAGCCAGATATAACGAGAAGAGATAAAGGTGTACTGTGCATCCTCAGACCTAAGTTAACATCAGGTGGAGTGTAGTCATATGTCGGGCTACAATAAAAAAAACCTGACTATTAATCGGGATACACGAGCCAGTTATCCAAGCAAGTCCAACAAGCCAGTATGGCTTAAAAATAGAACCCTATCATAAAAAAACCTGGCTTGTGACGCTGGAGTTAGTATTCTTATCTAGTTTACTGCTGAATGAAGCTGGTTCTGAACAAATGAATATCTAATCATGATCAGTCTGCCTACCACACTTTAAAATCATATATCGTGATCGAAAAGTCTAGCTTTTGATTCCAAACCTTAATTTGAGTTTTATAGAACATTTTACCTCCAATACTTAGTTTGTATTCTATGTTAGCTCTTTGTGTCACATCGTACATACAAATTGGTACGTTTCTCTTCCACCCGGCTACGTGTTTGTATTAGTATGTGATGGAATGTTCATACATTCATGCTACCACAGAAATATTGTATAGTATAACAGCTTGAAAATTGCAATTAAGTTATATTTAGGTACCAGTGCATTTTGCCTTCATATATCTACTGTTATCGAGAGTATCTACGTAATAATATAAAAAGAATGTTTTTTTTTAGATTTTTTTATTGTAGCTCGGCATGTGACAACACTGTGGCAGCTTGAGGAGACGAGCATGTACCATCTAGATTGACAGTGCACACTCCTCTCGCTATACCTGGCTACTTTTAAACTTTTCCCGAAACGCGAAAAGGTCACTTCACGGGTGTTACATTCGAAAGTGGTGGTACTACCCCAGGACGAATAACCATCATCAGTCTGCCTACCACTCTTTAAATGTTATATTCATATTTAAAATTAACTCGTAATTTTATTATTGTAAACTTACTAGTACCTGTGCGAAATAGCGCCCGCAGCTAACTCTACAACAAAATGGACAAATTGCTAAATATTAAAAATCTCAATGACCACAGGTGTAAAAGTATTGTGAGTAATTATCTATTGTCACGAAATTACGAGGAAACCGAGGAACTGCTGAGCGTCGTAAAATAGTTTTATATATATATATATATATATATATTACACACCCTCTCACATACACCCCATTCACATTTCATACTACACACGGAGAGGACCGCACATACACGCACACTCGCATACACATACAGACACACACTACAGCTAATTTTTAATTTTAATTAAGTTTAAGTTTTAAGTTAAGTTAAGGTCGAGCACTGCCATTGGAGATACAGTCGCAAGACTAGTTTCAATGGCAGTGCATCTTGTACTCAGGACCAAATAAATAAATAAATAAATAAAATAAATAAATAAATAAATAAATTCATAACGTTATCGTTAACAGGGTGGCTGATGTAATTAGGAGTACATTCCCGAAAAATTAATAGAAAAACATATTTGGCCTCTTTTCATACACTTGGCGTTAGTGACATTGGTTTAACTATTACTTTAACTTTGACTAGCCAAAATTCGCTGGTTACGGTTAGCGTTAAAGTAAGCGTCAAGAGACAGGAGCGACGATGGTGCAACGCGTGTGGAGTAAATGTAAATGTAAATGTAAATGTAAACTTCCGAGACGCCATAAAGTTTTACGCGATCTATAGCTGTAAATCTATATAAAAGTTTGCCTATATACTGAACGTATACGAAATTGCGGGTCAGCTAGCTATAGTTTATACTCCGGGCTGTCATAATTAAATATAGCTCATAATACATGATTTGTATTCTAACAATATGTTGTGTAGGGCATCCGCTATAAGCAAATGCGTATTTAGAAAAACATCCTTCGATATTTTACGAGTATATCAACTTGTTGGTTTGTCCAAATTGAACTGGACTGCGTTGATGCTTTTATCTGGAGACAATTCTTGATGGTCTCTCCCGTCTGTGCGACGTATGTGAAGGAAGTCGTCTGTTTCAGGTTTTTTTTTTATTGTAGCTCGGCATGTGACAACACTCCGCCTGATGTAAAGCTAGAGTGTGGTCCATGAATAGAAATAACTGCTACTACAGAGAAACCTGTGCGAGTAGCAGTCGCCTCCACTATGCCGACTTGAGGAGACGAGCATGTACCATCTTAGATTGACAGTTTTGACATTTCAAAATGATAGGGTCTTGCGCAGCGCCATCTATTATTCGTGTTTAGTACTAAATTCAGCTACTAGATGCCACAACACAACTACCTACATCATCACGCGTTCATACAATTAATTATAATTCTGTACGAGTTAGTATTGTGTGTTTGTTTTGTTAATATTTGTTTTCTATGTAGTTGACGGTAATTTGACCTATTGACACTAACTATTTTACTATGAAAGTTTTACCGTGTACCTAAGCGAAACAGGATCTTAGTACGCTACCTTGCCGTCATTACACAAAATCGCTACTTATTTTATTCATTAGAGTAAACTTTCAAATAGTAACACCCGTGAAGTGACCTTGTCGCGTTTCGGGAATAGTTTTAAAATAGCCAGGTATAACGAAAGGAGTGTGCACTGTCAATGTAGATGGTACATGCTCGTCTCCTCAAGCCGGCATAGTGGAGGCGACTGCTGCCTGTAGAGATTTCTCTGTAGTAGCAGTTGTATTCCTTCTTTTCCTTAGACCTGTATTCCTTAGACCGCATCACTGCTTAACATCAGGCAGGGTGCGGTCAAACGTTTGCCTATTAAGCATAAAAAAAATAAAAAAAATTCATTCATCGATCGCGCTCTATCTTTACATCAGCTACAAATAAGAAAAAAACATAGCTAATTGTTTATTAGAACTCAATAGATATTTTGTGTGATATAAAAACATTGAAATAAAATGAAATAAACTTTATTGCGTGAAACATGGTGTTAGTAAACATGGTGTTATTAAATGGGTTACAATTTGTTCACATGTTTCGCCACATTTAGCGGCATGCGTAATTTTCGATAAATCTAATGTATATAAAATCAATCATCACATTTTTTTTAAATCATTTTTTATCATTTATTTTTATATTATAGAATGGGAATGTGCTGTAAGTCCACTAGGAATGGCCGGCGTGTTGGGGTGTGCGCGTCGTGAGTGGGCGGCAAGGCACGTGCTAGCAGCTGGCGCATTACTGGGGAAGAGTTGCAGTGCTACACTCAAGCTGGCTGGACATGACGCAGAGTTGCAGAATCAGGTAAAACCACCCATCCGAACTCTACACCCTCTAGGCAGGGCGGAACCTTCCGCTTTCCTCACATTTTAGAGCGGCCGTGGTCTAGCGGTAAGACGCGTCGACGATCGATGGGAGCCGTGTTCGAAACTCGCTAATTCTGAACTTTGTTACATGAACTTTGGTCGCTCAGTGCCTATAGGCACTATTAAAGAGTGGTAGGCAGACTGATGTTGGTTATTTGTCCAGTCTGCAGTCCTGGGGTAGTACCACCACTTTCGAATGTAATACCCGTGAAGTGACCTTGTCGCGTTTCGGCAATAGTTTAAAAGTAGCCAGGTATAACGAGAGGAGTGTGCACTGTCAATCTAGATGGTACATGCTCGTCTCCTTAAGCTCGCAGATTTATCTGTATTAGAAGTTGTTTCCAATAATGGACCGCACTTTATCTTTACATCAGGCGGAGTGTTGTCACATGCCGAGCTACAATAAAAAATCATCTACATTTATCTTCATACAAGCCCGACGTTTATGGGCACTAATGTATTTAAAAAATTCAGGGATACCTCTTCGGCTGTCATCTAGCCCTGGCATGGCAGGCGTTCCTAGACCTGGAAGCGTTCACGGGACCTGAACCGATGAGCTTCTCTCTCGTCGGTGCTCCAGTAGCTTTCACGTTAGAAGCGAGACCTGAACTTTATTCGTACATAGAAGAAGGGCAGAAGAGTGTTAACGATGTTGATTATCATGCGGTATGAGACGATACTTTTCTTATGAAATAAATTGAAGAACAAGAGAAGTTTGAATGGTCAAGCCGGCATAGTGGAGACGACTGCTGTAGATCGCACTCCAGCTTAACATCAGACGAGTCGAAGCGCGTCGAATCGAATCTTGTTATCCCGCGTGCATCTATCATAGACGAATTGCACCTTCCACTGCCACGAAATTTGCTGACGAGCGACGCCCAATGCGACTCGACTCGGCTCATTCCATGCATAGTAAATAAATATAAGTTAATTTTTACGATTCAAATCGGCGTGCCTAGTGTACGCTGACCATTAATCAATTGTGCAACTTGTGTAATTGCACGAATTTACTGAAATTAAGTTCGATTGTTTAATAGATACTAGTAAATACGTGACTGCAAAAATTTTTAATTTATATTTCAGCTGTACACAGCTGTGTTAGAAGGTGACGGATTAGAAAAGACCAAAAGACTCCAACGTGAACATATTGCGGCTGCCTGCGACGTGTTAGAGAGTTTCCCATACTGCGACGCAAGGACTGCACTCACTAATATTATTGTTGCAATGCATGGTGATCATTTGTAAGGAATCGAATCGAATCGCAAAATACGCTTTGAATCGAATCGTATTGGGAATTGGTAAAATGCGATTCGATTCGACACGCCACTAGTGGACGCCAAACTTATGTAAATATTATTAATATTTTAAATTGTGGTGATTGGATGGTTTAAATATTTTTTACTTGACTGTACATTTGGTAATTTGTATATAATGTAAAAATGACACAAGAAAATGGACCTTATTACCAAACGAACAATGGTGATGCTGGAACTAATTATTATTTATTTTTAATGTTTGAATGTTATTCCGTCCTGTCTATACTTAATTCAATTTTTTGAATATCTTTAATTACAATTGCTCAATTTTTATATAATATATATTTTTATAAAGGTATTCTATACTTTTTGTAAACAAAAATTTTATAAAAATTATTTTTAAAAATCTATTTTCTATAATTAATGTACATGTTTTTATATTCTCTATTATACTATTTTGTATGTTTATTATAATATAATAAATTTAATATTCTCAATAAAAGTTACTTTGTTTTTTATTTTTTACATTTTAGCTCGACATGTGACAACACTCCGCCTGATGTAAAGCTAGCGTGCGGTCCATGATCGGAAACAACTGCTACTACAGAGAAATCTAAGGGCAGCAGTCGCCTCCGCTATGCCGGACTGAGGAGACGAGTATGCACCATCCAAATTGACAGTGCACATTCCTCTCGTTATACCTGGGTTAAAACCATCATCAGTCTGGCCACCACTCTCTAATAGTTCCTGTAGGCACTGAGCGACCAAAGTACATATAACAAAGTTACATTGGTACCGGTCAGATTTTTTTGCGAGATTCGAACACGGGTGCCATCGATCGTGAGTTCACGCGTCTTACCGCTAGACTACGACCGCTCTAATTTTTTTTTGTATAATTTTTTAACTTTAAAAATTTGTAATCCTCAGGATCCGTTTGGAAGTACAGGCCCCATAAGCCGAAATGACTTCTGCAAATGGACTGCACTCAGACGTACTGCGATTGACGCTAGACTAAAAAAACGCAGCTGGTAATAAAAAAACGGTTTTCGGTTTATTCTCCAGCGACCGAGGACGACTTAGCTTCAAAAATCGTAGAGATTTTAAAATAAAAGAAATAATTTAAAATTATTGTATTTAATAAATAATGGTAGTTCTATTTACATGACACATTCGATTACTCTTTTTTTTTGTTTTGGCAGAAGACAATTTATTAAAATATCGTTACACAATGACTTATTATTTTTGGACTTTTTTCCAGGATCGAGGGCGGTCACACACAACCCGAGGGCGATCACATATAAAAAAGTCCAAAAAAACAAACAAACAAACAATTTAATTTAACTTAAAATGTAACACGAACAGTAGTCCGCCAAACTAATGCAACCTAGACTTTTAAAACACATCGGTAAAAATACCACAAGGGAAAGAATACATGAAATCATTTGGTTTAAAGAAAATACTGTAAAAATTATTTGGTTTCTTAACGGTAATTAAATAAATGACAACACACATACTGTCAATCGCTCGTGAATTAATGTTTATATCACAGGTTTCTAGTGTGCTCTAAACTACAAATTACAATTTGGTGTCACTTCCTGCCCTCAACGCATAAAACGAATACGCTCCACCAGCCGCACAAAATAAACCATTTTAATCAGCTTAAAAGTTATTTTTAAATATATATTTTTATTGTCGAATTTCATAGACAAATCTATTGTAATTTTAAAACTAATAACATTCTAATTGTAGAATGAAACTGATGGAGCGTATTATGAAATTGTCAGTTAAGTAAAAACGTTGTCTTCTATTGTTTTTGATATGTGAGTAACTGTTACAGGCTACTTGAACGTTCCCGGCTACTGGTTAACCGCCATGGGCTTCTCGATTAACTTTTAATCATAATGGCAAGAGAATATGGGTCACCAATGATTCCAAAACTTAATTAATATCCGAATACAAATATAATTTAGGCAATTTTGTTTAGAATTTCAAAACTTTTTACATTCCATAAGACCGACGACTAACGCACCTTTCGTTTTAACATTATTTTGAAACCTACATTATACATAGACTCCGAAGTCTATTATTGCTTATTTTTTATAAGTTTTGCGCACAAAACTTCACTTATAAATAATTTCAGCTTCATCCCAATAAATTTACCATTCAATAAATACGTAGACGTAAAAAATATAAACTATGTTCAATAGTTTAATATTTAAAACAAACTTTACTTATGAACTAATTATATATTAATAACTATTCATTCACCAGTATGTTTTCATTCATAATTCTATAAACGCCTACATTTCCAAGCGCCTGATAATTGTCGCGAGTATCCTAGATTAGAGTTTAGATTCAGCCCTGTCCGGCAGCACGATAGTGTGACGCGTCCCCAATAAAATATCATCAATAATATAATTCAACAGCCGTTAATCAGGCACTCGATGAAAACACAAAAGAAATGGCGTAAACATCAAAACTTGCACAAAACAGATTCGTAATAATTTAAAAGACAAGCAATAAAGGAAATATATTAAATATAAACTAATCACTACAATAGTACTAAAATATTACAAAGAAAATGATTTCATAATCGTCACATAATACATTTTAAATAAGTTAATAATAATAATATTCTAAAAATTTAAAATACACACGTCATCTTAATCTAATTGAAAAGCATTCATTGTGGTACACGATTCGTAATGATTAAATTAATATAAAACTAAGTAAAAACAATAAATATAATAATAAAAAAAAACACAAATAAATATAAATAATAACTAGAAACACGTTCGCCAATTTTCATCACGTCACGGTACAAACTTTTGGAAATGTGATTTTTGTACTTTTGTTCTGGATAAAGTGTTAGTATTTTATGAGATCATTGTCGCATAAACCAATTCATGCATTATGCGTTTAATTAGAAAAAATAATAATCACAAAATATTCAGACACGAAGACTATACAAATTGTAAAATAAAATTATTAACACTAAATTGGTAAAATAATAAAAATGTAGTAAAATAAATAATACCACAAGAATATACAACAAACTACTTATGGATAATGTCACTCGACAATACGCAATTGATTCAAACTCATAACGTAAGACTAGCAGAAATGCGATAAATACTAAATTAAAACTTAAAATTACATCTTTGATAAAAACCTCACTCAGAATACTTAAAGAAATATGACAAATTGCTTTCAAAAATAAATCGTCAAAACGATAACCATCGCTTAAGAAATATAATCAATTCCAGTATAAATGCAACAAGGAATTCACACAAAAACTACAAAATGGAAGTGTTCATCAGACCAGTCGAGGCATTTCATATTATTGCATCAGTTGCATAATGTAACGAGCCCTTTATTTGGCATCCTACTCTACTAAATTATAATCTCATCCAGACGAGAGAGCTCGTTACACAGTGGAAGGTAATTCAGTCACACGCCGAGCGTTGGAAGAACATTGACCGCCGCTGGGTCCTGTCCTGCGTCAGGTGGCCGACTCCTGGTATGGACCCGTCACCGTGCATGGATGCATCGGAAACAGAGTCGTCCACGACATTGTCGTTAACGTGTCAGTACGCATCATGATGTGACCTCTCTTCTTAGATATGTTAGTAGCCTCCACGAGAGCGGCCAGCGAACTGTACCCTCCCGGTATCTTTTCTTCGTTCTTTTTCCACTTTTCCGCAACTGATTGAGGTCTCTGTTCCGGACCTGGCGTAGATGCCGGAGAAGGATTGTTAGAGTTAGGGCCCGGAGTAGTAGGTGTTGTCGGGGTCAATCCTAATTTCTTCAAACGCATTTTTTCTTCCCATTCGTCCAGACCGTGTTTAGGTCTATTCAGATTTCTATGTTGATAGAATACTAACGATATTCTAGTAGGATTCATTCTATTAGGACTTCTCACCGCTGTCGTTGAATGCATTTCATGTTTAGCACATTCAAAAAGTACACTTCCATGACCAAGGGCTATAGCCACTCCGCCCATCTGGCTGTCTTTGAAGCATTCCAAGTTATCTGTATAATCTGTCACTTCTCCTATCGGCTCGGCTTTAGGTGGTTCCGGTGGATATGGAATAGAAAACGGAGGAGGGTATATACACCAATTTGGTGATGATTGGCACCAATTCGAATTAGCATTTTGATGATAAAAATTCGGCGCAAAATTTGCGTTATATTGATAGCCATAGGAGTTGTAGCAGTGAGAATTTCTAAGGAGTTCTTCCCGTTTATATTTTTCAGCATTGTAATAAGCTAAACTGTTATAATCATTGTATGTATTCTCGTATGGATTAAAGTGTCCATACGGGTTCGGTGTGAATGGATAGGCATTTGTCACTTGTCCTGGATAATTTCCGTATCCTTGTATGGCTGGATTTTGTTGGGGATATGCGTTTTGGTTAACGGCATGAAAATTATTTCCTGCAAACTCCGGACCGTTGGTTTTATTAGCTGCCATGTTATGGTTTGGATTTTCATGACTAATTGTGAAATTGGCAGAACCTGATGTCGGCGGTGCTGTAGGAGCATGTATTCTGTTATCGTAGGGATTTCTATTTTCATATCCATGGTTTAAGTTTGGTGATCTTTCAGATGGAGGATAGGGTTTTAAAAATGTAGAATTATCCATACCTTCTGGTGGGTTAGCGTGTGACCTAGACGGAGGTCTAGCTTTAGGTACCCTGAACAAAGCATTCTCATTTTCCAATGAACCTGGAATCTCTTTAGATTTCCCAGTATTTGGATCCCAAGCTTTAGATTCAGGCGGCTTCCATACGCTTTTTCTCACTTCTTGTGTATTGTTCATTCCATCAGTAATATTATTTGGCGATTTCAGATCAGCCACTTGAGATGCATTCGGAGATTCGGGGGTAGGTTGAGATTTTTGAGAAATGTCCGTCAATCTTGGTGAATTGGGTATTTCAAATTCTTGAATAACTTTTTGAGTCGCATCAGTTGGTGCGAGTAGATTCTGGTTAGTTTTATCAGTTTCCACTGTTATCTTATTATTAATAAGTTCAGAATTGGGATCACTTCTGTTAGAATCCGGACTGTAGTTACTTGGTGTTAAATTTAAATGAGCTGTTGTAGAATCAGGGTCTTCTTTAACAAACATTTCGTTGGGAGCGTATTCTGTCCATTGCGCTTGAGGATTTGGAGGATTTGAAGTTGGTGGATTTTGTAAATTCATATATTGATTAGGATCTCGCTTCTGTACACCCACATTGAAATTCGGCAGCTGATTTTGATTTTGACATTGAGTTGGATCAACAATGGGTGGTGGTATATGATTTTGAGCATATAATGCATTTTGATGATGTAAATTATAGTTTTGATCATAAGAATTATACGGTGAATCTAACACGGTGCTTGATATCTGATTGCTTTGTAATTGAGCTTCTGTAAAGTTGTCAATCATCGTCGCCATATCGAGAAGAGCTGGATTACCAAGATTCGGATTGATTAATCCACCAGATTGATTATGCATATTGGGATTGACGAATGCTGAATTGTAATGATGATTATTAGTGAATGCTGATGAATTTGATTGGTTGATTGCCGGTGTTAACGATCTGGGTGAAGCGCTGCTCTGACTTCTTGGACTGGCGTTGTTTCTTGACGAATGATCGTTCTGTTGTGGAGTTCTCGGTGAAGGCGTTGATGTTTTCTTTTGGTTGCTTCCAGGACTTTGGCTAGTATTTGAAGTGTTGCTACCAGTTGATGTGTTAGCAGCGTCTGTTGTGTCTTCTTCCTTCCTCTTTTTGCCGTGACGCCGACATGGTTGTAGAGGTACAGACCTTACACGCACCTCCATTGAATATCTGAAAGTGACATAGAATAAAAAAATAAATAAAGTTTTACAAATAAAGTTAATGTTAATTAATGTTATTGTTTAGATGTTAATGGTTTTAAATACAAAATTGTATACATCACCACTCACTTGTCCAAAATATCTAACGCTCCTGATTTGATCTTCTCTTCCTGTCCCTCCTTGGAGCCGTATTCATCAGTAGTGTCCAAAACATACAATGGCAGTACATGTAGTTGTTCATCGCTAGGTTTCGTAAGATTGCGATGTTTCGCGAGCGTCACTACAGCTGTACAACCGTTGTGCATATTGTGAAGATCTCTATGTGCATGCGCGCAGAAATCTATGCAAGCAGTTACACCTAAAAATAAATAACACAAATTAGTAAAACATATTTTACCTTCCTTCTCGATTGAAATGTCTTTTGAATACATACCAGAAAATGGTCTTCCAGACTTGAAGCCGAGTCGACAATCGGAAGCTTCTTTTTCAAACTGACATTGATTCTCAAAAGATTTTGGTGCTAAATTCATATACAAAGGTGTCAATAATGTGGCCAACACGTGCATCCTCTCTTCAATCTCGCTTTCCTCTGTTTTGACTGAAAGTCTGAATTTTCTGACTGTTTTTGAACGGGCGTATTTGCATCCATTGTAGTACATGGACCAGGAACAACCGAAACTGTAGGAGGCGCCGCATGACTCAGGATCTAAACCTAAAAATTAACACCACATTATGCAATAAATCATATCCCGTTGCTGGTGCTTTTTCTAGATCTAATTACACACTTAGCCTGCCTGCAGTCGCTTGCGCTGTGTCGGAATCGAGGAGACAATTATGCATAAGCACTGTTGAAAGGGGATACTGATACCCAATGAAGTCAATCAGAAAACGCGACTATAAACAAACTAGTCACCAAAAAAATACTAACCTTGACAAGCACATGTGCGATTTTCATTTGTAGCACATCTTCTTGTTGTAGGCAGACCATATCTATTGAGTTTATGTGATAACAATGTATAGTCCAAATCAGCTTCAGATTGTGGGATACCTTCCCAAGCGACAAGGCACACAACGATCCATGAAGTAGAACATTTATGTCCATTACGACACTTCACTACGACTAGTACTTTCTCTGTATAGTTGGAACGACGTATAATCTAAAATTCCATAGTTAATGTTTAATATACTTTCAATAAATTATTTAATTAGAATACAATCTACATTTCCAAAATTGTCGATCCATACACTCACCCACTTAGCCATTGGACATCCCTGTGCTGACTTGCCTTCTTTGCCTGTATAACAAATCTTTTCAATTCTTAATTCTTTTCCTGATAACCCAGTTCTAGCTTCCAAATCTTTACGAAGCTCGAACAGACTAGATGCTGCTCCTAAAATATTAATTAAGCATTGCTTATAAAAGCCTAAAATATACAGGAATATAATTTTTTATACTAATATATCTTACCTAAATGTGTATAATAACTCCCGGGTTCCGGTGGATTTTTGTCAGCTGGAAAACAATTACAATCAGGCACTTCGGTTCGAGAACTATTCTTTAGTTTCTCCAAATTATCTAAATACTCCTTTGAATAGTTAAATTGATTCGGTTCCTTTGGTGGCGTTTTGTTAACAATATCATTGGCAGTCGTCGTTGCAGGCTTGGCTTGTTGATTCTTGGAATCACTTTTGTCTGCGTCTGGATCATCTTCTAAGATTTCATCTTTGGTCTGTAACCCTGGACAAGCACCGTCTCTCAAATGTTCCGGTGGTGGTTTTTTAGTAGAACCCTGCCTACAACACGAGTAGCCAATCTCATTAGCTATAGCAACTGGACCACCGTCTCCTTTGAACACATACGGATCGTTTCTGATTGGTATACCGAAATTCATATTTTTGTATATTTTATGTCCTGGCGGCGAATGCTCTGATTTTATCTGTTCTACATAATACGGAGCTTTCGCTTCGACATGAGTGTTAACGGCTGTATAGGTTTCTTTGTTTTTCTTAGGATCTTTTTGAAAATTCTTATTATATCGTTGAAAGCCTATAGATATATTGTCATGCATGTGTACTGCTTGTTGCGGATATATTTCTTCAGTTCTCCTGTCATAATCATAATTGGATTGGAAATTTTGATAATTTTGAGGTATAGATTTTTGAGGAAAATTCTCCTGTTTTATTGTCGAAATAGGAGGCAAGGCATTGCCTTGTAACGGTCTGGCGGTCATGTTATTAGTGTATATGTTGGCGTGGCTATTTGTTATGTTACTATTTTGTTTAGAATATGAAATTTGGTTCATAGATCTTGGTGGTTCAGGTGTTGCAACTTCTTTCGGGTAATGGTAACTGTTGTCATGAACTTCTAACTTAGGTATAAGCAGTCCCGCTTGCCTAAATTTTGAATCATAGGCTTCCCTGTCGTACATTTTATTTGATTGTGTATTCGTATCTCGTGGTGTTGCACAATTTTGTTGGTTCATCTCGGAAACTGGTCCAATTAACATTTTCGATTGAAAATCTTTATTATCCGGTTGTTGATGGTAACTTAAGTTCTCATTGCCGTACAAATTATTTTCTGGGTATTTTTGAGCGTCATATGGCACCGCGGAATATGTTTGTTGACCATACTGTGCGTTACGCATTTCTGTATACGGCGGTAATTTTTGCCCTTGAGTAGTTTTGGGTGTACTTTTTGACGAAACTTGTTTATCGTAATTTCTAGGCACCCCTGCCCCTGTTCCTCCCTCCCATACTTGGTGGCCACCACCTCCGAATTCACCCTCATTAAAATTGTGGGTGTTTTGTGCATAATTACCAGTGCTCGGATATGCAGATTGAGCACCTACGCGGTAATTATCTCGGAGATGGTGGCTATACGATAAAAAATGACCGGTAGTATTTCTATCATCAGTCATCGAAACAGGTACTCCGTTTTTCCTTTCTTCCAAAGCTCGTGGAGGACCTTCTCCCGGATCACCTTTGTCTGGGGGGCTATTCGTGCCATCTCGTGTATGATTTTGTTTATTTAATATCATTGTTTTCAGTCTCGAGTTTAAATTTACCCTGTCTGATTGAGAAAACATTTGCTGAGTCTCAGTTTCTTCTTGAGATTGTCTTTGTTGATGCTGCATTTGTTGGCTCATTTGATGTTGGTTCTGCATCTGTTGGTTAGCCATATGTTGTTGTTGATTCTGCATTTGTTGTTGTTGTTGTTGCTGCTGCTGTTGCATCTGTTGTTGCTGTTGCTGCTGCTGCTGCATCTGTTGCTGGTTCTGCATCTGTTGTTGGTTCTGCATTTGTCTTTGGTTGTGCTGCCATTGTTGCTGCGACCAGTTGCTTTGGTCATGCGTTCCGTTTTCAGCATACTGTTGTTGTTGAACGTTTTGCCCGCTGCCATAGCCGCCCGGGTACCCGTTACAATCTAGTGAAGCTCGCGGACCGTTGCTCCCCTGCAGGTACCCAGGCTCGGCGTTTCCCGAATGCTGTCCATTGGGTGTTGATTGTTCGTTCTGTTGTCTTTCAACATCGCTATTGTGAGACGAATCACCTGTTCCGTTTTCCCCGTTAGAGTAATTATCTTCCGAATGTTCGTTCGTGAATTCAGTGCGTTCGTACGATTGTTGTTGACTCACGCTATACACTGGAGCGCCACTAGTCGGTACAGAATTTTGGTAAGAAGCCGCCGAAGCCGGTCTAGAATCGTTCCCCGTTTGCGCTCCAGGTGTGGCAGCTTGTTGCGCATATTGCTGTTGGTATTCATTGGTGTAATGCTGAGGAGCACGTGGTGATGGGACCGGGGTGTAAGCGCCGCGGTTGGAAGGCGGCCTCTGTTGTGACTGGACACCGGTCTGATAGTAGGTGTTATTTGTGACGTCGAATGTGGTCGCCACGTTCTGGACGGTATATGTGGCGTTGGCCTGATAGTGCGGCGAAGTGGCGTACGCCGTCGTATGGTTGCCTTGATAGTCCAGTGTGGTCTGACCGGTTTGTGTGGGCAACTGTTGTATGAATTGGTTCTGCCAGCCTGAAAAAATGTATGTTGAGTTATTGTAACAATGTATATCGTAACTCGTGTATAAACGTTTTGTTATTATGTGACGGGCGTACCTTGTGACGGATCAGTTTGCCACGCTGTTGAAAATCTGTTAGGGTCCCCTGCGTAGAACGGCATTGGCGCCTGTAATGAAACACGAGGTAATTAAGTGTTTTGTAGTTAGTAGCTTAATGATATAGGCATGTTAACGTCCTCATGTGTTTTGTGTTTAGGAGAGGGCAGTTCGCACAAGTGGTATAATGATAGGTAAACAATGTAAGGCCTATGCAACCTCGGCCTCGATCAGACGTACAATGTGGACGGTGTGACATAGTAGCGGCTATTACACTGCGTCATAGATAACGAGCTATTTACAACTAAAATATTGGAACTTTTAAATTCTATTTGACGACGTCTGTGGTTAGTGCACCGTCTTGTTATGCAGAGGTTCCGCGTTCGATTACAGGTCGAAACAAATATTAATTAACAAATATTTAAAAAAACTATATTATAGAAAAAAGTAGTTATTTGTTTGTCGTCTGAGTAAACGGTATCCTACGTATGGGTCCACCGTCTCGTTGGCCCCGAGGCAAGCTTTGGGACGCAGAATTGTCCTATTATATATATTATCTATTTTTATAGTAGCTCGACATATGACCACACTACACCGTATTTTAAGATAATGCACAGCGTCGCAAGACAGTCAATGGCATTGTTTGTATGAATCTAGACCTAAGTATTGCGTAGTTGTCTATATTGCGTTTGTTCGAAAATTGTATGCTATTAAGTAATTTAGTTAAAATAGTAAAACATCGTAATATCGAAGGCAACATTTCTCAAGGACAATATCATGAATTATTCTCGCGCATTTAAATTTTAAAATAGTCAGTCTCTGCGAAAATTTATTTTACGTTTCAGGGAGATGTTTTTTAAAGAGTTCTAATTTGAAACGCGTTTTGGATAAATTAAAACTGTAGCAAATTATATTTTTATGATTTAAATTAAACAAATCTGGCCTTACATTTTTTTATTATTATTATAGCTCGGCGTATGACGTTAAGATAGAGTGCGGTCCATGAACAAAAACAACTGCTGCTACAGAGAAATTTCTACGGACAGCGGTCGCCTCCGCTATGCCAGCCGGAGCAGACGAATGTGCACCATCCAGATTGACAGTGCACATTTCTTTCGTTATGCCTGGCGCCTTCCAAAATGATCACGAAACACAACGAGTTCAACTCACGGGTGTGGGCTAATTACCATCATCAGTCTGCCTACCATGTGGTTTTTTTTTTAATTAATAAATTTAATTTTAATTAATAAAAAAATATTTTTTTTATATACATATATTATAAATGTGTGTGTGCGTGTCATGCCAAGAAGAAAACACACAAAGAGAAAAACACAGGTTGAAGAACGTAGCTTGGAATTTAAAAAAAAATGATCCAAGGTAATATACGTAGCGTTAACCATGTAGTAATTTTCCTATTTAAAAACATAATTCATTATAATATGGTAAATATCTTCTCGAAAACGTTTTCTAACAATTTGCTCAACAAACAAAAGTGAAATTAAAGCAATTACTCAAAGAACAGAAACTGCTATTTACCTAATTAAACAAAACATTGTTAAATAAATATCCTTTCACAAATTATAGAACGTTCGCGTTGAAATGCGAATTTAAAATTTTGTATTCTCATATACAAAGTCGGAGTAAAAGGATTAGTTCCCGTTTTACCTAAAAAGAATGACCCTTTTTTCGGAATTGGGGCACGTCTAAACTCACGTCTTTGTAGGTATACAATTGGGCCACGGTCGTTCCAAAGGCACGATACTCTTAACATATTATATATAAAACATGTTACTCTGTTTGTTCCGTATGTATAACTACCAATCTGATTTTTAAAAAATCGCGTGATTTTTTTAGATGAGAAATTTGTGTTGATTAACGTGGGATACAGCTATGTTATTTAAAAAAATCTTTAGGAATGGAACGGGAACGGAAGTTTTTATCATAAAAGGTTCCCTGGGAATGGAGTGGGAACGTATAATAAGTACGTAGGTACGAAGGTTTAGATATTATGTAGCAGATTACTCATTTTACACATCACTTCTGCTTCATCGACTTTTCTATCAGAATTAATCTTTTCCATAGAGATATCTTGTAACATACTTGTGATTAAAAAACGCAATCAAAAGAGTCGAATATTAAAGGTCAAAATCAATATTAAACTCAAAACTCGAAGTTTCAAAGTAATGTTTAATTCTTTGCAAATATGTTTACAGCGCTGACTTTGCCCTCGTTTTGTGTTCCCTTAACTTTCATAATTTAATATTTTCTTTCGCCTTTTACTTAGGCGCATATTAAAAATGTTACCTGTCAGTTCTTTATTTGTTAATACATGAAAATATTGAAGTTTTTATTGCAAATAATAATTAAGGCAAGTATTAAAGATTTAAATTACATATCGTTATAGAATTAGTAGTTAACCAATGTAAACCAATTATTAAAAAAAAAAACCTAATCCAGTAATAAAGGTGTGAAGTTTCAAGCGGTTTATCAAATAGTAGCATAGCGGGAGAGACATAGCACGCACTGTTGACTGCGGTATGTAATGAATTTAGCGGTACAATTCACCTACATGCGATTTATTACTGATTAATATCCGGATGTTGCGATATTGTTAATTAAAGCAAATGTGTTATCACTTAGAAAAAAATATCGTGAAATCCCGCGGTAATTGGTACAGAATAATGTTCTTGTCCTCTTAACACCTGAGACTAACTCAGCAGATCGACTCAGGACCCACACTTCAAGACGGCACATTTAGAAACAATGTAAAATGTTTATTAAATCTTAGATCAAGTATTTATACAATTAATTGTGTATCTGGCACGGGACTACACTACGCTAAATGTTAAGCTAGGGTGCGATGCTACTATAGAGCTGGCTACAGTCACCTCCACTATGACGGCATGAGGCTATTAGCAGGGCAAACTCATCTCCTAAGTCACATCCAAGTTCTATACACAAAAGTATAGGAAACAAAATTTAATGTTTTAATGAAGTTAAGTCGTTAATTCGAGACGAATCGCGAACTCATTCAAAAGTAATTCCAATGTTTTATTCGTAAGTTAACGTTATTATGAGTTTAGAATAAAATGAGACAAGGAAGTGGGAGGGAGTTAAATTGTAGGGGAAAGAGAGTAGGGGAAAAGAGTATAGAGTGTATTCCATTTTATAAGATATATAGCGCCCAAAGTACATATAATATAGTTACATTGGTACCGGCATATTAATTCTGTGATGAAGTTAAATGAATATTACGATTTAAAGAACAATATCCATTTTTGGTACCACTTGATATCTAATAGTTTGCTAACAAAACAATATTCTAAAATAATATCTTACTTTTTCATTAATTTGTTTTAATTATATCAACACTTCGTTTACCAATCAATATACAATGTTTAATTACATAACAAATAGATATCATCAACTATTAAAGCATTTATTATAATCACAACCCCAAAAATAGCATCAGAATAAGCCTAATTGCTCAATAACCCGGGCAATAAAAATTAAAACTGATCAGTGATAAGGAAAGTAGATTTGTTTTCCTGCAAAATGAAATCGAAAATCATCGACAAACTCGAGAAAAAAATAGGAACAGCGACAAATATATCAATACCTACATATTTATAATGTTTACATAAACACTATCCAAAACTAGGATATCCGTAGCACAGGGGTCATAAAGAACAAGGACAAGGACAACTCAAACAGAGAAGTTAGAACAAATTTTAGTTGCCTGTCGAGGCAGATAATTTTTTTTATTGTAGCTCGACATATGATAACACTTCGCCTGATGTAAAGCTAGAGTGCGGTCCATGAACATAAACAATTGCTACTAGAGATAAATTTCTACAGAGAGCAGTCGCCTCCGCTATGCCGGATTGAGGAACCGAATGCACCATCCAGATTGACAGTGCACACTGCTCTTGTTACTTGGCTACTTCCAAACTGTTCCCGAAACGCGACAAGGTCATTCGAAACTTGTAGTACTACTCCTGAACGGCAGACTGGGCCAATAACCATCATCAGTCTGCCTGCCACTCTTTAAAATTTTATTATATTGATAATAATTTATTTTATAATTCTATTTATAAAGAAAACAATAAAAAAGCTATACTGAGTTATATTATAAAAGTTTAAGCTCATAGCATTTAATTTTAAATTGGCAAAGTTTTGAATCCCGTGATCGTGTGCGGTGTGGAGCAAATTAAAAATTTTAAACTCGTTCCTTATGAATGACGCGGACTATGCCCGACGATAAAGAATTAAACATAAAAAACTATAAAGTTTATCTTACATACGTATACACGATAATTTTCAGGGATTTTTATTTTTAATATAATAATAACATCAATTAATTAAATTATTATTCGATTTTTTATTTTGTATAAAATTCATTTTGTTGTACTTCAATTTTGTAAATCAATAAGTAATTGTAGATTATTGTCCGTTATATATTCGTGAACGTGTAAGTGTGGTCGAAGCGAAAGTGGTATGTATGTAACCACAGAGGTATCTACAGACAAAAGAGGAGCTTCCATAGTTTTCGTCTACTCAGGTATTTTATTAAACCCATATTTGACTTGACTGGGACCCGTTAAGAATCGCAATATTTACTTTTGACAGTAACACAAAAAAATAAGCTAAAACCATTAAGATATATATCTCAATGGCTAAAACATCTAAAAGATCATCGTATAATAAAATAAATCTAATTAAATAATAGCGACTCCAATATTACTTGCCAAGAACAAATTAAGCACGCTCTCGAAGAAATGTTTTACAAAATTATCTGACAAACGACACGAAGAAAATTAAATTTCACTCCAACTGGGGACGTTTTCAAACGTACGCAAAGCGAGACACACAACTCTTATTGCATGAGACGTATGGTTGAAATTAGCCCAAAAAATTACGTGAATTTCGATAATAATTTCTCACTATCACAAAATGTATGGCAAGTGAGAAATTATTATCGAGCAGAACGCCACTTGCCACGATCCTGACACAACTCCCTCGCTTCCCTCACATCCACAATTCTCTTCTTACAAGCCTAACGGCTGTGGGCACTAGGGAGCCTAGCTTTTATAAGTATGTCTCTGATTTGACTGAAAAACACCTTTATCTGCTTCGTTTGACGCATCTATTCTCATCAGATTTATAAATTCCTTCCTATGTGCCCAAACCATCTAGCATTCGGCTAGCAATCATCTAGGATAGGACTGATAAAGATCAATCCTCGTCACTATAACTTCTTTCAAGCCATGTCTGTCGCGCGTATAGTATATTGGTTCAATGAAGTATAAACAATTAAATATACCGTTAGCAAACTCCATTTTGATCTTATGGTCGTAAATATGATAAATAGTTCTAAACTACCGCTTATTCGGAATTCGGAAGTCATAATTTACCTGGAAATTTCTATGTTAAGTTTTGTATGACAAACGGCTGTACTTCCGAGCAGCTTTGTTTCCAACACAATACGATTATTATTCGAGTTATTTTCTTAAATAATATTTAATTAAGTTATATTGGGTACAATCAGCAATAGGTTGTCTGTATCTCCTTAAGGATTATTTGTGTTTTTTGCTCACTCCCGAAACTTGGACATCCATAGTTGGTTAAAAATAAATGGAGCGTATCCCAGGCTTCTTTGACTGAACGGATCTTGATGAAATAAAGAGGTGGATGAAGAGGCCAGAATATGGTGGTCAAAGCATACGTACGCCGAGCAGAAGGCATGTGGGTTCAATTCCTATCTTACCTCAGACTCGTGGGCGCAATGATTTTCTTTCAGTACAATTAATCATAAATTATATTTGATTAAAATCTATATATAATTTTATTCAATAACAAAAAAGAATCTCAAATTAAACGAGAAATTAAAGTAAATATTTAACTTTGGAATTTATAAAAAACTTATTAAGGAAAAAATCGTCCCATTCAACCGCAAATAACCTAAAAAAATTACATCTCATAATTTAAATAAACAGGTATTGTATTTTTAAGATTGCCCGTAAGTATAAAACGCATTTAAGCATCTATTTATGCAATATTAATCGCGGCTTTGGTCCCACAGAGATAGGCAGAGACGGATTACGATTGTTGTAATCAAACGTTTTTCATAGAAAGAATAGAAAAACAGCGATATCTACAAAGTAGAGCACATGGAAGAACCCAGGAAATGCAGCAGTAGCAGTTGAAAGATAAAATAACAATATAGGAATTTCGTAGAGGTTACGTAAGGCTCAATGACTTCGTCAATAGCTTAGTGGTCAGGTCAAGCAAAGCGGAGAACGTGGATTCGATCCCTACCTCAGCTCAGGTTGTTTCTTGTGTTCGCGTTGATTTTTCATTTCAATTTTTATCATAATTTAATAATAGAATATTTTATGTAAATATAATATTATTCATAAGTTACTTAACATAAAAAAGCAATTACGTTTTCTCGTTAAAACCTAAAAAGGTATTATTAAGAAAATAATATTAATAAAAAAATATCAAGTTGGTATTTTATGCATGGCTGTGGTAACTTTTAAAACACATCCTGTCATTAAAAGACAATTATAACTGCATAAAAATGCATACAAAATAATTCTTTTGAAAAAGTCATTTTAACAATTTTATAATATTAAATCCAGGTATAGCGAGAGGAGTGTGCACTGTCAAATTGGACAACCTCATCGGCCGCTATACTGGAGCGACTGCTGCCTGCAAATTCGTCTGTGGGAGCAGTTGTTTCCATTTATAGACCGAATTCTAACTTTAACATCAAGATAATTTCCTAGACATTATATTTGGTTTCAATTGCTCTTACCTCCACTTGAAATGATCTATCACACTCCTAGACCAAAACCATAATCACGCCTTTTGAGATAACCTCATTTCTAGAATCCTGATTCTAACTCCTATACCAGGTTCAGTTCATTTTCTAAAACTTGACCCATATCATAAGTAATCCAGAAGTATTGTAGAAATTATACATTTTGTGCATTTATCGGTATTCATTGTTATATGGAAAAGTGTGGTATTTGTAATTAAAATAGTTTTAATATAGGAGTGATTCTTAAAATTTGAAACTTGTCCGTAATTCCAGGATCTAAGATTCGAGGATGATAAACCAAATCAGGACTAAATTAGGTGACAAACTAAGGTAGCCTCACTTATAGTGGTGTTGTAGCTTATGTTGTACCTTAGCCACTTTAAAATATCACGAGGAACCATGACTTGAGTCAAGAATTAAAACAACTAGAACAATTTAATTTCAAAAAGTAACCTTATTATCTAAACCTTAGAGCCTAGAATTAAAAACAAACCACTACCCGTTTCTACTTACTGTATTAACCCGTTGAATGGGTACATATGTCCTACCGGCAGCTAATAAACATACCATAGGCTGCGAAGCCTGTTCCTGCTTCATTGTTGGTGCAGTTGCTGGCGAAGGACTTGGTGCCGCGGGGGCTTGGGGCGCGGGACTTGGTGACGCGGCCGAAGGTATACCGGGACTTAAGCCGTTCGGGACTCCAGCCACAACAGGAGCCCCGGGGACTCCAGCCGTTCCACCGAGAGGTTTTCGGCCTCGGTAACTCTGTAACAATCATTTATTTCATCATTATTATTATTGTTATTTCAATGACTAAGTTATTTAAATATAATTAACTTCATTTAGTAAATTTTAAGACGTATTTAAATACATAAATATACAAAATAATTCTGTTCTGTTATATCCGTGTTCCTTTGTAATTAAATGTTGTTAAAATCTATATTTGTTGTCATCTAAAATTTGACACAGAAGAATCACATTGTTTGAATCCTATGGTGATGTTTGGTCTGATGGAATGTTTGTCTGGAACATGGAGTTATTATGTACGTTACTTAACTCTGGTAGGTTTAAAGAAGCGTTTATTGTAAATATAATAAATATTTAATAATATAAGAAATAATAAATGAAGATTATGTTCAATAAACGTTGAGATTGAGATCGCATTAACGATAATACCGGCCCATCTATTTCAATTACAGCTTCCTTTGTAATGTTGGGTAATAACGGACACTGATTGGTCCATTTGATATAGCACCAGACCCAAAGAACATTGTACCGATTTATAAATTGAAATAAAACTATTAAATTGTATTTTTTATCATTTAATTTCTATTGCATTTTTTGCCATATGCTGAGGTCGCTATTAAAGTATTTACATAATAAGTTATTTATCAAGAATAAGTAGAAAATGAAACGTAAATATTTGAAAAATAATAAGTACATATGCATATATTTACTTATTTTATTGTAGCTCGACGTGACAACAATCCGCCTGATGTAAATCTAGAGTACGGTCTATGAACAACAAAGCAACTACAGGTAGCAGTCGCCTTCGCTATGCCGGTTTGAGGCACTTTGAGGAGACGCACGTGCACCATCCAAATAGATGGCTACTTCCAAACTGATCCCAAAACACAAGACCACTTTATGGGAGATACGGGCAAGTCAGAACGGCAGACTGGGCTAAATTACCATCATCAGTCTGCCTACTACTTTTAAAAAAATTATCCCAATTTATCAGTATTATAAAGTACCGAGAAATAGAAAATAATTATTAAATATTAATACAATACAATAAGAGTATAAAATTAATTTCCTGCCAAACTAATATCTGAAGCAATTTATTTTACGACCACCCATAATAAGAGCGCAGTTAAGATATTAATCAAAAATATATAATCGTACTTCTCTAACTTATATAAAGTTTTAATAGTTAGAAAGAGTCAACTATTATTATCATCTATAGAGGAGGTAGAGAACATAACATAGTTAACTTTCTGTTTAAATTCTTTACAATGTAGGTAACTAACTGACATAGTTTTCCTTAATATACGAGAATTCAATCAAAACTGAGTGAAAGCGTCGACAAATGAACATAATAAGTCACATACAAATCTATTGTCACACTATGATTTTTGTAAAACTTTTTTCTTTCCTTTACAGCAATATTTTTATACGTTCGTTGATTTATTCGCAACTAGTCTTCGTATGCACATTGCACACAATATTAATAAAAAATATTTAACTTGAACAAGAATGCCCTTTCACTTAGAGAAATGGGCCCACAATTTTTTTCTCGAGTTCGTCGATGATTTTTAAAGGAAAATAAATCTACATTTCTTATCACAAATCAATTTTTTTTTACCAGGGTTATTGAGTAATTGGACTTTTTCTGGTGCAATATTTGAGGTTATTATTATATTAGATGCTTTAATAATTAATGATATCTGTTTTTTTAAGTGTAATTTAACATTATTTATTGATTAGTAAACGATGTGTTCATATAATGAAATAAATTATTTTGTTAACAAAAGCGACAAGTGGGCCCAAAATAGGCATTGTCCTTTAAGAAATGATGGGTTAGGTTAGGTTAGCCCCTCCATTTTTCAGTTTCAGATTTGTATGTTATTGTAGATAGAATACGCACACTGTGGTCCCCCATTATTTTAAGTAGAGACGCGCTGGGTACAAGTTTCATTAAAATCTGAATATTCATAACTCCATTATCATTGATGGTCGATCGCTCGGGTTATTTAAATTATAAAGTAAATATTAGAAGTAATTTCCGGTTAAATATCAACATATATTCTTATTGTAGCTAGGCATATGACTACACTTCGCCTGATGTTAAGCTCAAGTGCGGTCCATGAACAGAAACAACTGCTACCAGAGAAATGTCTGCAGGCAGCCAGCGCCTCTGTTATGCCGGTTTATGAAGACGAATATGCACAATCAGGTTGACAGTGCACATTCCTTTTGGTATACAACTGATGCCGAAATGCGACAAGGTCGCTTCACGAGTGTTACGCTTGAAACTGCTGGCCAGGACAGCACCACTCTTTAAAATGAAATATCAGTAAAATAAATAAATAAAATTAATATAAACTTTTATTTGTTGTATAGATACCCTGTTCGTCGATTCCTCTATTTACCGATAGAGGTAGTAAATGTATAATAGATTTCTCCGCTTTAATAATTTGCTTTGGTGCTCACTGCACCGTGTCATGGATTATCGTTTATGGACTAATGAATACATGGGGGTACGGTTAACACAAAAATAGACTATTAATAAACTGAAAGAGAGCATTAAATTTTTTAAAAAAGCACAATTTCTTATGAAATTTTGCATCAAAAATTATTTATTGTAATAAGAAGCAAACAGTGTCTTTTAATAATAAATTTTTTTAACTGCTACGACCACAGTGGCTGCAACGCTTTCGTTAAAACATTACAATCAGAGTAACCGAAAATAAAAGCGATAGTAATCTGGCAGACTGATGATGTTGATGGATCATGAATAACACCCGTGAGCTGACGTTGACGGAACAGTTTGAACGAAACCGGATATAACGAGAGGAGTCTGCCCTATCATCGAATGGTGCGCATTCATCTCCACAAGCCGGTATAACAGAGGCGACTGCTGCCTGCAGCATTTAACATCAGGCGGAGTTTTGTCATATGCCGAGCTACAATATTTTTTTTTACAGAAAATCTTTTAATTCCGTTTGAAATTATTTTCAACAATAATTTTACTATATGAAATAGTTTAGACGCTTGAGTATGAGTTTATAATAACGTAGTCACGGCGTAAAGTGAGATCTCTCCACCAATAAGTTCGCTTCATTTGTAATTTGTTAACCTCCGCAACCCAAATAATATTGTCTGGTTGATAGATTGAACGTATCCCTCTGATAAGTGACAAAAAAGTCAAGGTCTATGAAAAATACGAGTAACTTGTCAAAGATCATCTGCTCCTTATGGGATTAAATGTAAGAAAATAAACAATTTATTATTTTATACTTAAAAGTAAGCACAAAGAAACTAAAGTAAAAAAAATAAAATCCACCAATGCTTCTCATAATAAGCCTCGTTTGTTCAATTTAAAAAATATTACCTGATACATTCAACACTAAACTTAATCTTGTTTAAAAATTAAACCCGCTTCAACAGATAACAATTGTAATTGAAGACCCCGGTTTTTATATCACAAAATATGTAATGTATTTTAAATTTCATTTTTGTTTGGTTATGCAATTTGCATGGTTGTGCAATCGACCGTGAACATATTTTTTCTCTGTACAAACGCATGTTTCGAATACCTGCCTATCTGTAATCTCTTTTTTACGAAGGAAACTATCAATACACATGCAAATAAATCTATCTATGTTTTTATAGATCTTCACTATTAGAGAGTGGTAGGCAGACTGATGATGGTTATTCGCAGTCTACCGTTCTGGGGTAGTACCATCACTTTCGAATGTAACACTTGTGAAGTGACCTTGTCGCGTTCCGGGAATAGTTTGAAAGTAGCCAGGTATAACGAGAGGAGTGTGCACTGTCAATCTGGATGGTACATGCTCGTCTCTTCAAGCCGGCATAGTGAACTGCTGCCTGTAGAGATTTGTGTTTCCATTCATGGATCGCACTCTAGCTTTACATCAGGAGTGTTGTCACATGCCGAGCTACAATTAAAAAAAAAAACTTTGTATAGAAAATAGGACCACTGTACCTAACTAAATTATTAATTAAATGTATGACGTTTTAATCCTCATAATCTCTACCTTATAGCGGTAATATACATTTTATAATGTCTAAACTTAATTTAATTCTTAATTCCGGTTAGATTTAGACGTTAGGAGACCACAAATGAAGATCTCCTTTAATAAAAAAAGAAAATCATGAACAATAATAATAACATCTAAAGGTACGTCGTAATAATTTGATTGATGGTTACTAATAACCTAATAAAATAAATATATGAATAAAAAATAAAAATAAAATAAATAATAAAAAAAAGTAATAAAAGTAACCTAGTCGTGTTTAGGGGTCTACTTGGAAGAAGTCTGGTATAACGAGAGAAGTGTGCTCTGGAAGCCGTAATAGAGGAGCTCACTGCTGCGTGCAGGCGACTCTGTAGTAGCAGTTGTCTTCGCACACTAGCTTAACATCAAATGGAGTGTGAGATGCTGGGCTACTATTAAATATATGCCAAAAAATAAACGCCAAACAATGTGGGCATCTAAAATCTAAACAATAGTTTACTTGTGGAGTCCTAAATCTAAAATATGGGTAATTAAAGGTAACGTAAGTCTTCATTTGATGTTTGGAAATTTGCCAGAGATCAAAGCTTCCAGCGATTGATTTAGCAGTGTAAACTGAATGTCAGGACATAACATCGATCGCTGACATATTGAGAAAGATATTTGGTTATTAAAATTTATAAAATAATAGGATAAAGCTTAACGCGGAAAGGAATGACAAAGCGTTCTTAAGAAGTAAAATTATGTATACAACTAGATGTGCAATAACGCTCCCAATGATACGCGAGAGAAAACATGGCCACAGTCACGTTTAGGTTCTCTGTCAGTTAGTATTTGAATTGACGGCAACATTGTCAAATCGTTTGAAGTGGCCTACGATTTTTTTTATGTCAGATGTATAAAGTTTGCACCTCTAGTAAGACTTAAACTTGTGTACGCGCGCCCGTGTTCGAGTCTTCTAAATAATATATCGACTGCTACTGTGCCAATGTATTTTTGTTATAATTTGGTCTCTTATTTACTTATACTAGCTTACTAGCCACAAATTAAATCTAGTTTTGTATACACAAAGTCAGTAGCCAACTAGTTTTAGTATTAGCTTGCTAGCCTCGTTTTTAAGCTTCAGTGCATATGATCAATATTATACATTATAAAAAATAGGTTATAAAATAATAATAAGAAATAAATGTACTTGTTTTCTAATACAAATCGCGTCTTCCGTCAACAAGACGGCCAGTCATTATTACGTACGCATCTCAGTATATAATTGCGTATTATTACTAAGAATCTAATAATAATAAATTAAAAGGAAAGTTACGAAAGAGGTAAAATAATGTGCCCTCATTAGATAGAGCCGTTATCAGATGCTGACCTAATGGCATGACCTACTCTCAGTTACTAAACAACATCGGGTAATTGAAAAAATAAACTATTAAGATATTTATTAGATTACGAAATTACTTTTTAATTGACTTCTGTTAAGGGAATTTAAATGTTTTTCTGAATATTTGTTACGCCCGTTCAATCTCAATTTTATTTACTCGTAAATTGATGTAGATTGTAGAACAACAAAAAACAAGTTTATGTAAATAAAAATGATAAACAAAATTGCCAATAATGCGACGGATAGTACCGTGGCTGAACAAAATGTAAATAAGTGGCGCATAGAAAATAGCGAGCAAACAACGTTCACGGCAATAAACTGGCGGCTCATTACAAAAATATTATTCACCACGCAATTTATATAAATATTTAAGCGGGAAACGCTGATTTTTTCAAAATTTATCGCCGACCCGTTGCGGCTTCCCTTTTGTTTTGTGTAAATTATTATTTTTAAAAAATGCGGTCTATTTAGGTCCGCCATTTACGAATTGTATTTTTAGCTTTTTTCGTTTTGTTTCAACAATATTTTTTATCGAGAAAGACGTTTAAAAGTGACATTTATTGTTTTCTGGATGATTTATCAACGGGTACTGATACAAAATGAGTTTTCAGTTGTTTTTTTTGGGTATGTTTGAGTTCATAAAGGTTTAAAGTTATGTGGGTTCAAATCCAATTACATCAGCGACTAAAATTGAATTAGGTAATAATTTTATAACGACATAAACTCCATCCCCAGTTTAAATTTTCAAACAATTAGTATTTAATATTAACGTAAACGTAATCGTAAAATTAACGAAGTCGTACTTTAGGGGAAATATAATTGTTCTTTTTCCTCAATAATAAAAAAAATCTGTGGATAATTTTCAACGATATCGACAACACCAAGATAGTCACTCAAATTTCTTATGCGCGAAGAAGTTTGTCTCTCTAGTCATAAATCTCTGTGATAATAATATCTAGGTAATATCCTGTTTACGTTTTTAATACAGATTTTAAGTCACGTCGACTAGTATAGAATAAATATTATATCTTATTGACTTTAGATATAAGTATATAAGTTAAATATATAAAGAATGACAAATCTAGGTATATGTTAGTGTATTCTTAATTTTGAATTATAACATACCTATTACGTCATAATTTACCCCTGACCGATGATAATAACGACCAGAGTCTACCTAATGTCCTACAAAAAAGGGGTTATATGAGGTGTCTTTAAAAGCAATCGTGTTAGGCAGACTGATGGTGATTATTTTATTAGCCAATCGCCGTTCCCGGGTTAATACCAACATTGTCACTATTTTTTGATACTAATTTATTGAATTTGTATGCAGGGGGACTACACAAAAAACATGGCAAATGGTCTATGAAACAAAAAGTTTGCAGACCCCTGATGTCTAACCGTAGGACCTAACCATACTGCAATAACACTACATTAATGCTGAAGAGACAGCGAGTTTACAATGATTCTTTTACTAATATTTACTGATAATCGTAAACTCTTAACGCCCTACCACCCTTAAGTCTTTGACATATGATTCAGGACAAGCGCATACGCGTCATATAATTTTTTATTCTGCAGAAAATAATATTTTACTAGTATAAAATTATTGTTATATATTTATCTATTAAAAAAAACTCTATTCTCCTCTCATTAGGTTCTGTCTACCTCTAGTATTTAATTTACAGACGTATAGAAACAGTATGTCAAATAATTTCGATAGCTATCATGGCCATAATAAATAATACAAGGAAATTTATTACCTCTTTTATAATGTCACATTGAGGCGGCTATTGTTAAATATAATGAATGTAACCCGCACAATTATAGATCTTATGGCTTTCAAATTAAAGTTCAAGTTGGTATACATATAAAAGTTTGTGTCGTCGGCTCATCTGTCTTCTTTTCATACATCACAATATATAAAAGTTGGCGTGTCACAGACTAAATCTTTTGTTTAAACGTCCATCAATCTTATTTAAATTATTAATTGTTGCGAATTTATGTTTTTCATAATATGGATAAAAGTGGAAATACCAGAGTAGGGTCTGACCGGGTCCCGTTGCTCGCGGAATTGTTGGGATTGTAGCAAGAGTTGAATTGACCGCGTACTTGGATTGAGAATGCGAAAAAAAAGGTACGATATGAAAAATTCCCAGTGGTCAGCAGATAATAAATAAATAAATTATACCTACAATTATAAATTTTCTAATTAAATGGCTTTTTAAATTTAATATGATTAAAAAATTAAGAAAATTGTGACGAAAAATTTATGAAAAAAGAAAAATTGTGCTTTTTCTGTTCATTTCATCATAATTTAATATAGCAAACAATTGTTGTTTTTTCATATAATAAATGTAATTAAATTGAGTACAACAGTAAACTTTAAACTTAATACTTTTACGTTTGTTTGTAAGATAGATATTCTAATAAAACTAAATCTAGACTTAACTTTTGTTCTCTACAACAATTGAAATTGCTAAAAGGGAAGTTAGTGCCTTGATGTCTTTGTTATCAAATTAAGATGATTAAACCAATTTAAAAACAATTTATTTACTTTATGTTATATAATTCAGAATGTTCAATGTTTGCATGTTTACAAGCATCGGCACGACTACAAATAAACAAGTTATTGCTAATTGCAACCGAGTGACTTTGTTCAGAGGGAGCTTGCAAAGTTTGGGGTCAAAATTAAACGAGTTAACTTTGTTGACGTACATTGCTTGCTTAATATTAACGAAGCTGTTTGTATGTTTTAAATAAGTCATGATTGGTACTTTGGCAGAGATTAGTTTTCTCTGCTGTTGAGAAATTTTCATGTCTGTGCTTTGTGAATTTGTAGTATAATCTGACGTGTGATCACACTCCGCTAAAGTGCGATTCAGAGAAATGTCTGCAGACTTCCGCTATGCCGGCTTGACAAGTCAGAAGTCCACGTTAACAAGGACACACTCTCGTTATACCTTTTATAGGTGAGAAATGAGAATATTGGAATTATTAAATAGTTACAATTAGTAGTTTAGGGGTCACAACGACCGCGCGCAAAACGGTTTCGAATCCTACCTCAACGTATGCTGTTGTGTGCATGTCAAGTGTTTTTTTTATTATTCAATTTTCATCATAACTTGATAATAAACAAATCTAGCCTTTTAATATGCCAAAAGTTATAAAAAAATACCCGAAAATTATCTTTCGTCCATGTTCGTAACTGAATTTTCATAACCAGCTACGAACATGGAATTTTCGTGCTGAAATTTTTCGATCCAAATTTTTGTTTTCAACGTCCAAAATTACGTAAGAATATTATGTATAATTTAGTAAAGGAGTAAATATTCTAATCGTAACATACGTATGTATAAAATACATATTGAACACGTGTGAATTGAACGCGGTGGCTTCGTGCTATTTTTAAATGACCCCTTCGAAGATGTGAATAACTGTAATAGGTATTTAAATATTCATAATTTTATTAAATATTGGCTGTTGACCCGCAACTTTGTATACCTATTTTTAATTATTAATATTATGTGTTAAGCTTATATATCAAATTACACATTTTCACTTTTTAAAACAAAAGGTAGCCTAGCCTGTGTGTCCAGTGAACCCAGTGAAATCTGTTTAGTGGTTAAGGCGTGAAAATGCAACAAACAAAAAATAATATTGGCTAATTGGTAATGTTCTCACTTTACGTCGTGAAAGCGTACATGTAAACCCATACTTGGGCCTCAGATTATAGGAATAAGGAAAGACAAATCACCATTTTGAAATTAGTTTAAATGTAGTGGTATAGTTGCGCTTCGAGATTTATTAGAGCTTTCTTTCGATTCGATCGTCTTATTAGTCAGCTATGCAAATTGCAAAATATACAAAATTTATTAAAAACATATTACTAATGCGAATATAATTCATATGAATCAAACGTAATCTATAGTATTATTACATGTTTGTTAAATATTGTATCTATAGGTAATAGAGACATACAAAGCGGCTCAGTAATTTTAAACATCCGTTCGTAGTAATCAAAACATTGAACGTATTATTAAATTGACTAAACATAACATTATCGAACACAATATTAATTATACTTCTAAAAACAATGAAATTATGAATAGACGAGAATTTATAACTTTTTAAATTATGATAAAATTGAAGAGCGCCGTGGTCAAGTGGTAGAACGCGGGAACTCACGATCGACGAGACCCGTGTTCGATTTTATATGTATTTTGATCGCTCTGCGTCTATTGTAGACAGGATGATGATGGTTATCAACCCAGTCTGCCCTCCTGAGGTAGAACCACCCCTTTTAAAAGTAATACCCTTGAACTATGTTGAGTTTCAAGATCAGTTTGGAAGTAGCCAGGTATAGCGAGAGAAGTGTGCACTGTCTATCTGGATGGTTCACCTTCGTCTTCTCAAGCCTCATGGGCCGCACTCTAGCTTTACATCAGTCGAAGTGTCATCATAAGCTCGAGCTACAATAAAAAAAGAGAAAAAAAAAACCGGTCGGATAGAGTGCTAACGAAAAAATAGAAAGAATATAGGAACTTCACGTAAGTGCTGTGCGGTACTGATCGGAGCATTTTGTGCGCAAAAAAACAGAAAAAGTCTACGCGTAAATAAAAACCGAACTGAGGTACGGATCGAACCTACTTCCTTCGCTTTGCTAACCTAACGACTAGCTACACATCTATTGACGCTTTATGTGACCGATAATTTCTTTGTTCCGTTTTCCATCTGCAACACTTTCAACTGCTAATTATTCAAATTAAGCTCTCGTTTGCGGTTGAGTACATTACTAATTGTCGCAATTCTTATATCATTTTTTTTTAATTTTTCGGCATATTTTTATGTTAAAAATTAATTTCTAATTAATTGTAGGCGGATAAAGTTTAAAAAATAATAACAAGGTGCTGTGGGTCTTAAAAGTTTATTTTTCATCTAATATGATCCGGCAATCAGTGAACTTTTCGGTAAATAATAAGAAATTCACATCACGCGTCGATGTGAACAATAGAGTTGTTATCGTTCGAAGAAAATAGGTTTATGATATTTTGATACATTTTATTGCCGATTCTTGATGACGCGGGATCCCATTTAATATTAGATTTTATTGCGTGAATTAATTACTGCGAGAATAAATAATTCGCGTTTCATTAGTACGCTGAAGAAAGTTTTCATGTTTAACATTTTTTCTTATAATCGTTGCTTGTATGAAGAGAATTGTAGATGAGAAGGAAGGGAAAGAATTGTGTCAGATCGTGGCAAGTGGCGTTCTGTTATCTCTGCCTATCCCCATAGGAAAAGACAACACTAATAAACTGTTATAAAAATACTCTCTTTTGCGTGTAATAATAGTATTATAAAAAGCCGAGAATGTAATGGAAGTATAAGGAAAAAAGTCAAAAAAACTAGCGTAAATAAATAAATTGTGAAATATTCTTAGCCAAGTAAGTTCATAAAAAAAAAGTATAAAAATTCACGAAGATTAATATTATAAAAAAAAACTTCTACACAAAATTAAATTACGACGCAAAAAAATCGTTTTAGGGCACAAATGGGGAAACAATTTCGGCGTTTCCTAAGAAAATTCAATTACATGAAATAAATGTATACAGAGCCTTAATAAATAAGTCAAAGGTTGTATGGTCGGGCGGTGGGTATCCGCCCGGCGAGGTCAGTGACCCCCCGCCCATCGACCTGTGCTCCGCCCGCCCAACCTATCGAACCTTCACAGCCCCCTCCTGCAACGTGTCTTTAACCAATATTTTGGTGCACGGATTTTGTCTTAGTATACTACTAATTTTTAAAAGCTAAAATATTTTTTTTTTAATTAACACAGAAAAAAACTATTTATTTTGTTAAATTTCATACATTACAACCGCAACATTTGTACATGCAAAAAGGCAATAAATAATTAATTATACTTTTTAGCGATTTGTTAAGTTATAACAAACAGGGAGAAAAACTAGTACCTACCTACTGATGTTAGTAAAAAAATATACATATATCGGAAACGTGCATACTAACACAATGTTATTTAATCAATTTAAACGTTAAATGTTATTTACTACACCATACCAACGTAAAAACAATTAATTTAAACCGCAACTCAAAAATAAAACAAAAATTAAGCTCTGTGTAAAATATTACTACGGCCATCATAATCGCTTTCAATTGACATTCTTATATCAGTCGATTGCAAATTACGATAAACCTCAGATTATACCTAGGACATTCACAACATATAATAATATTTACCTTAATATCTTGTAAGACCTGTAACCAATTTTCAAGATTTTATTAATTGAAATTTGATTTAAAATATACTCGTATTTCTAGTCTATGTGTTGATAAATTAATTGTTATATTTATAGATGGGAATCGAACCCAAGTACTTTGCACTCCGCCTGTGCTAACCAGAGTGACCGTTGTCTTTCGCCCATTCCTGTACCTCGGCCAATGTGACGAGTGTATACAGTCCAGGGCAAACTCTCCTCAATAAAATATTTTAAAAAAAAGTTATTCATAAATAAAAAAAGACGACATGTAAAGTTTAGATTTAGTTGTCAAAATTTTATTTAGTGAGTATTTTATTACACTTATGAACGGTAGGCAGACTGATAATGGTTATTAGCCCAGTCTGCCGTCCTGGGGTAGTACCACCACTTTCGAATGAGGGAATAGTTTGAAAGTAGCCAGGTATAACGAGAGGAGTGTGCACTATCAATCTGGATGGTACATGCTCGTCTCTTCAAGCCGGCATAGTGGAGGCGACTGCTACTACAGAGATTTATCTGTAGTAGTAGTTTTTTTCCATTCATGGACCGCACTCTAGCTTTACATCAGTTGTCACATGCTTGGAGGGTCACCACTTCTATACCACAATCTACGAGAACAGATGGAACAAATTTTTAGAAAACACGCTTGTCAAATAATCTTTAAAACAACATTTATATTTATAGTTAGGCGATAGGTTATTGACCGGGTACCAGACGCGAGTCACACCCTATCGTCCTTCCCTCAGAACCTCTAGGATAAAAACCCCCGGATATATGCTAAGTCTAAAAAAAACATTCCTTCGCACGGGTGTTAAAGCTTTTGTCATTTGTTTTCGTTTGTATTTTTTTTTCTCCAGAACGACTGAATACTTCTAAACTCCAAAAATAGAAAATAAAATTAACAAATTAAATGTCTTTTCTTTTAATCGCATATTTTTAACGTGGGACGTTCCGGTTTCGGATACACTAGCCCTTGAGGAAGGTACCACCAGGTTTATGTCGAACTTTCAAACCTAGAGCTGGAATACCGACTAAAACTCCATTGTGCACGACTCATTAACTATTAACCGAGTCTGGGCACACAAGCATTCATCCAGACAACTAAACATATTAATTATATTAGTAAGTATATTTCATAACAGTTTCTGTATAAACTTTTAACCACTCAACTAAAAGCTAAAAATAGTAATTCGTCTGTCCTCGTAACATGACTTTGAAATTGGTCCACGATTATTGGTTGTATTTATTCAACCCGAATGCCTAACTTAGCATCAAAGATAATCTCGAATCCCGACATAAAGGTAGGTCAGTAATGTTTACCTAACGTTTATTAATCAATGGATGGAGTTGAAATTTTAGTACTTTCGTAGTAATGTGTTTCAAAGTTTAATTGGATTAACTTTGTTCGTAGTCAAAGACATTGTAATCAAGTCAACACTAACTTTTTACACTTATTCATTTATTAACAACTTTATTATGTTCACGCCTTTATTAGGAGATCGACCGACGATTAAATGTACTATTAAATTTAATATTTTTAGTGATTTAATACTCAAGTATTCAGATAAGTACACGCCTTTTGTATACAGTCTGATAATGGTTATCAACCCATTATGCCGTCCGGAGGTTGTACCACTACGTTAAGTGCATCTGTGAAGTAACCATGACACTACGTTTCCGGATCAGAGTTCGTAGAAAAGAGTACCCTGTCAATTCGTCTCAAGCCGGCACAGTGAAGGCATCGCTATCGGCAGACACTTCGCTGTGATAGCAATTGTTTCCGCTTATGGATCGCAATCTAATTTAACATTAGGTGGAGTGTGATTACATGCCGCGAACTTCTTTTTTTATACACGACTAATGGGCAAGGTGTACAAAAACTAACCTTTGTTAAATCGAAAACCATTTCGAGATATCGCTTCAATTAGATGTATTTTTTATTCCCGTCTGAGTAAACCTTAAAATCGCGGAGACATGTTTGTGTTTCCTAACAATAACGGTGTTTTATACGAAACAACTATTGTAATTTTTAAAACAAAACTATACTATAAACACGATGTTTTAATCAACAGGAATTTTTAAAAATCAAACCTTTGAACTTTTGATAAACGATTATCAAAATCTTGTTCATTGGCAATGGTTTAGTTCCGGCCGAACCGTTATAATCACAATATTACAATCGCATTTTTAAAAATATATAAAAATAGAACAAGGCAATTATAAAAGTTTTCCAGAAACACGTGTCGACTAAATTAACCTATATTATCCAAAAAATATGTAAAAAAGATAGCTGTCACCAAATACACCCTCCCCAATTCGAAGCTGATCCTGAAAAGCGACTAGGTCACTTCATTAGGTGTTACACCCCAAGACAACAAACTAATAATAATCCACGTATCCATTTTAATTGTTTTGGCAACAAGGAAAAATCAAATTAAACAAAAAGATCTTATCGAAGTCAAGTTCAAGTAGAAGAAACGTAAGTACTTTATGTCAAAGGCATTGAATATCTATTCATAACGACGCCGACGCTTTTATAAGTGACGGGGTAACAAGACGAATGGGCTGGGCGTTCACAAACGGAAGGAAAGGACGGACAATCAGACCTATTTATCCGCACGAGGGATTGTAATTCTCGAGTGAACGACGATCCCGGGAAGTTCAAGGGCTTGTCTGGAGCTTGTCTACATTTATTCCCGTGACGTTTGGAGAGGTGTGTCTATTTCTCTCGTAAAGTAGGGAATTATCGAGGGAAAGATTTCATTCTTACACACACCTTTTTCATATTTTCCATTTCTATATTTATTGTAAATAGAAAGACTGTCTCAGACTAGTTTTGACTACAAAACAATGATTGATTAGGATTTCGTTTTTAATAAAGATTTAATAATTTCTAGTTTTAATATTTGTAATATTTTAATACGCGTCGTAATTTATAAAATAGTTGGTTAGTTTATATTAAGTATATTTTTCTAGTAAGGCACAGATAATATATGCAATAACGCAATAAAAGACCAATTTCTACAAGCTCTGTCTACGTCAATTTATGCATACACATGTAAAACAAATCAATGCTATAAAAACCAAAATACAAGAACTTATAAACAAGTGAAATAGTAACCGAGGATCATTTACTTGGCAAGTTCAAGGCAACTGTGAGCTCCCACAGGACTTGGGAAAAGCCTACTCGAGCAACCGCACCGTCTGCCTTCGTACGCCTGTCACGGTTGTATGTTACTATTGAGTTACTTACACTTTCTTGCGGTAGGTCAGGTTTTTATTTTATTACATATTCAGTTTAAGTATTTTTATTTGAAATAACGATTTATGTTTCTATCTTGGGGGACTGGAACGAAATTAACTTTGTATGTACTTTATTTAACTGGCAAAATAGAAAACTCTTATTTGGAGAGAAAAAAGTCGTTAAACTACGCAACAATAAAAGTAAATTAAACTTTAAGTGTTTGACAATTCTAATACTTTTTATGTATTGTCGTCCGGCTTAATTATGACATTAATTACTACTACTAGAAAATTTTTGATTCCAGTCCTAAAGGCTTAACTTTTTACACATTACACGGATATCAGTGAAATATGCGGAAACAGCATGCTACGTCTCAATTGATTTTTGTTTCGCCTGATGTTAAGCTATAGAGTGCGGTCCATGAACGGAATACACAACGGCTACCAATTTCTGCAGTCATTACCGCTATGTCGCTCCAGGTATCGAATGAGTCAGGTTGACAGATCACTCTCCTCTCACTATACCTTATATTGTTACTTTGCTTCACTTACAAAAGTTAGTAAAACCTTTGAAATATTTTTTTTAATTAAAAACAAAGAATAACAATTAAGCTCATTTACCTATATAAAATCTATTTTTAAAAAAAATAAGCGAAAAATCTGTTAAAATTTCCGAAAAACAATAACCGATAAGATATTTTATTAATAACATATTACGAGTATATTTATCACAATGCGTATTTTTAGATCGCGATAAAAATGACGAAACGCGGTCAGTTCACAATCCGAGCTTAAGATAATGTCACGATTTCAATCTGATGAGCGTTGTCTAGACTGCATGGAGACAAGATCACCACGTGGTCACATACACACGCATACCACACGCACACATCTACACTATACACCCGCGACACATTTCTTATTCTTCTTTTATTTTCTATTGTCATTTCTATCTTTATCTCGCAAGAGTGGTAGGCAGACTAACGAAGGTTATTAGCCCAATCTGCAGTCCTGGGAGAGTACCATCGCTTTCAAATATATCACCCGTGAAAACCTTGTCGCGTTTCGGGATTGCAAGTATCTAGATATAACGAGAAGTGTGCACTGTCAATCTGGAAGGTGCACATTTGTCTTCTGAAACCGGTAATTGTTGCCTGTAGACACTTTGTAGTAGCAGTTTTTTTGGCCATGAACCGCACTAGTTTTACATCAGAATTAGTGGTATGCCAAGCTACATTAAAATACTTCTAAAACTGATCTCAAATTTTTTTTACGTGGGGGAAATCTTTTATCGAGGCCTCGCGTCTCAGAGAAGGCGCGACGTGATGTCGGCTTCATCTATACCGAGTATACACGACTAAAACCCTTACGATGTTCCTCTCTACGTCATACGTCTACCTACCTAAATAAAATACAAAAATCTTGGAAATATCTTAAATAAAACTATATTTCAGCTTCAACTATTAAAAAAGCACTGAAAAAGTCAGACAATAAAAATAAAAGCGGAGAAAATTGTATAATAAATAAAGCTTTAAAAGTTAATTGGCAAAATGCATTTTGTTGAAATAAAATTAATATTTAAAAGCGTATGGTTCCTCCTTTCATAATTATTAATTATTCACGCGAGTAACTTAATTACAGCGAATGTAATGAAAGTTAATGGTAATGGAAGGTAAACATTGCTTTAATTTCATATGGAGATGATTCTTTTTTTTTTTTAATTTTCATATTATTTGGGTTGCCAGCTTTAACCTCTTATCTACATAAAAATAACATATTTTCAGGTTAATAGCGGGTGTAGTGAAGTATCCACTCAGGCCAGCATAGTAGTGGTGATAAAGTGTTTTATTTTCTAACATTCTTCTTTTCTATTGTTTTAATTGTATTATAATATTTTTGTTATTATGTGGGCATTCTATATAATCTAAAAATGTATTAAATTAAATTTAAAAAAAAATATTTCTCTGTAGTAGCAGTTGTTTCCCTTCATGGACCGCACTCTAGCTTTACATCAGGCGGAGTGCTGTCACATGCCGAGCTACTATAAAAAAATAAAAATAAAAAATAAATATGTTTTCATTTTTTCACTCACAAAAATATAATTTATAGGCAAAAAACAAACTGCCAAAAATTCAATACGACACATAATATAACTTTATAGAGCTATAAGGGTTGAAATAAAAGTGAAAATACATGTAACAACGTAGTCGAACGTTTTCCAATTAAATTGGTTTCAGTTAGGTATGATTCCACTTTTTTCAGTGGAGGTGTTAATATTTGAACGTGAAAATTTTCACGCGTCGCATCATGTTCAACATTTATGTGCCTTTTCATATTTTGTATTTTATTTTTCATTTCTTTTTTTTTTAGTCGTATCGCTATAGACGCGTAATTAATTATAAGTGATAGAAATATTACATATTCTGAGTTGACATAGTTTTGCAATTTACTATCAACCGTTTCTTCCGTAGAATATTTTTTACAATAGTAATCTACGAAGTATTGCTATGATATTTAAAAAAAAATGTTTTTAGTACATAGTATTATATCAATTTTTTCCGGTAATGTCCTTTTGTTATTTGTTTACTCAATTACAAACTTATAATTTCTATACCAAGAGAATTGCAAAGTCATGTATCTTGCTAATTCATGGCTAACTAAGTCTATCTTCTCATCGATCACTCTTTTCGGAACATCCTATCATGGCTTTTCATTCATGGCTTTGGTCTATAAATGCCTCTGAAACAAGCCCTAAGGTAGTTTAGTTTAGCGTTAAAAGGCGTCGCCCGCGTTTAAATCTAGCAAAATTCTGACTGCTACCAATGTAGCTATGGTATATGTACTTTGAACACTCTCGGTGCCTATGCTCGTAGGATTAACTTAATATAGGCACTACTTTCGAATGTAACAAGTGACCTTGTCGCGTTTTGGGAGCAGTTTGAAGGTAGTCAGGTATAGCGAGAGGAGTGTGCACTGTCAATAGATGGTACATGCTCGTCTCCTCAGGCCGGCATAGCGGAAGCGAGTCCTGCCTGTAGAAATTTCTCTGTAGTAACAGTTGTTTCCGTTCATGGACCGCATTCTAGCTTTACATCAGACGGAGTGTTGGTCATACGCCAAGCTTAAAAGTTTAAAGCACGTGGTGGTATTTGTTATATGTAGTAAATATATACAGGGTGAATTTTTCAAGTGGGCTTTCATGGCCAAATCTTAAACTATAAGAGATATTGAAAAATGCTGAAAGGAGTCTCGATGCCGATTTTGATGAAAATTAAAACTGCATTATTAGATTTTTGATAAATCCATTTTCCCGGCCAGGAATCGAACCTGTTGTATTTGAAAAAAAAATAAACACTCTGTATTATTGCACCATCCGATAGTGTTCCTGATAAGGATCAAATTCTGGGAAGTAATGATATACGGCAAACCAAAGAAAAGTGGTGATTTTTAACAAATTGTCTCTTATTTTCATGTATTCATGGAATCATATGTAAACGAAACCAGTACATTGGCCTAATTTTCTATATTTCACGCTCACGACTACAATAACGTGACGTCATCGCATTTCTAATTTCTTTTTTATACATATAATTAATAATGTATTTTCTATTATAATTATCCTATATTGTTTTAATATTTTATGAATATATTTGCAAAAAAAAAAATATGACACGAACTTACGCAATCACACTGTAGGTTCTTTATGGTTGTCCTTTTTTTTTTTTAGAAAATATTAAGCTTATTAATATTTTAGTAATTAATAGTATTTATTCGTTCTATTAAGAAATAAGAATTTTAATTCCATGAAGTAGAGAAAATATTTCTATATAAAATAAGTTTCAGTTTTCTATCGTAAAATAACAACGTTTTCTTCTTTCTTTTATTCAATTCGTTTTTGTGCTGTGTTGCCAATAATTTGTTTTGATTAAATAAACATTTGTAGACGTAAATTTTGTTGAAACTTTGTTAGGAAATGTAAACAAATCCCCAATTTCTGCTTTACCAAATTAGTGCTGCGAAGTTTTCAAATTAAAGACAATAAGAGCTATTTCATTGCTATTAATTATAAATTATCTCTACCATACATTCTCTATAGCTATACTATATAAATGTAAAAGTAACTCTGACTGTTTGTTACCTTACCACGTCTTAACCACTGAATAGATTTAGATAAAATTTGTCAAGGAAGAGACGTCTCTTACTATAGACATATAAAACTACACAAAAAAACTGTACGGCAATTATATCGCATCCACTATGCCGGCTAAGTAAGTTGCGTATTCTCACTGCGCTTGCATAAGAAGACAGGTTGTATTAAAGAAATTGTTTCAGTTTTGTATAGTTTAAGAGCATTTTACATTGACAATGCTATATCGAAAGAAGTGCTGTGTTTAACATTACAGCAGCTTAAAGCGGATTTGAAATTTGCATTTTAAGTTGTTAAATAAAAAAAAACCAAACGAATAGGAGCCGCGGCTAAATAAACAAAGCAAAAACTATCTAGTTCCAGTTTATTATTTATTCTGATAACCTATCCAGATAGTTTTTTGAAACCATTTACAAACTTTTGATCAATATTTTTCAATCTTAATACAATAACAATAAAGTGCATAGAGACGTTTACCAAATAATAAAACGGGGTCGTAGATAAGGCTTATCACAAACAGCTCCTATCTCTAACGTGTTATGTAAACTACGAATAAAACTTTTTTGATAAAACCGATATTTAGAAACGTATTAGATTATTTAAAATTTTAATAATAATATTTACGCATTACGTTTAAAAAGTGGTAGGCAGACTAATAACAGGGATTGTCTGGTCTGCCGACTTGAAGTTCTAGTCGCCTTTCGGGATCAGCTTAGAAGTAACCAGGTATAACGAGAGCAACGTACACTCTAAACCTGGATGGTGCACATTTGTCTCCTTAAGCCGGCATAGGGGAGGCGACTGCTGGCTGCAGAAATTTATATGTGGTAGCAGTTGTTTTTACTCATGGATCGGCGTGTGCGATATGGACTACTTCCAAACTTCTTTATTGTTACTAGGCATGTGACAACACTAAGCCTGATACAAAGCTAGAGTTCGGTCCATGAAGAGAAACAACTACAGAGAAACTTGTGCGGGCAGCAGTAGCCTCTACTATGCCGGCTTGAGAAGACGAGCATGTACTATTTGCTACTTATGTACTTATTGCTACTTTCAAACTATTCCCGAAACGCGACAAGGTCACGAGTGTTACATTCGAAAGTGGTGGTACTACCCCAGGACGGCAGACTGGGCTAATAACCATCATCAGTCTGCCTACCACTCTAATACCGAAATGCGACTTTTAAAAAAAATATTTTAGCACGTCATATGATCGCACGCCGCCTGGTATTAAGCTAAAGTGCGATCCATGAACGGAGGCGACTGCTGTCCCGTCCGTTATGCCGCCTTTGTGAGATGCCTCTTCACTATGCGCTTGAAGAATCCCATGTTATAAGAAGAAAAGCCGTGTCTGGAAAGGTCTTTCCACTAGATTACTTCACGGTAACACTTGAAAATGGTGGCACTAATCCAGGATGAGACTGGACTGTTAACCATCACCACTTTTAAGTCCAACAAAACAATTTCAAACAACATAATTTCAATAATAACATCTTTATAATAGTTGTTTTGAAATCACAAATCACCCATAATTACAGCTCTCTATACTTAATTATAGTCTTTGGTTCGAATCCGAGGGATGGGCTGCAAGAGTAAGTAAGGTCAGCAGCTGCATCTCTTCCTGTATTTCATATTATAATAATTAAATTTATTATTACGATTCAAGAGTGTAATTTATAAAAGAGACGAAAATACGTAGAGCAAAATAACACTATAATATAGTAATTATAAATATGAATGTAGCTCTGTCTGTTTGTTACAATTTTCTCTTTTTAAAGCACAAAACTGATTTAGATAAAATTTGGCAAATACATAGACTACTGCAGCAAACTACAGCAGTTCTTTTCACTATGCCTGCTTTTCACTGTGTGTGCATCGGCTTCGCGGGTTACAACTTGAAAGTGGTAATGCTATCTCGGGACTATCAGTATGCCGACCACGATTTAATTAAATACGTGTAAATAATATAAAAAAAGCTTTTTTAAAATAGAGATCTTAAAAATCACCATTAAAATCTAAAATAACTAATGAGTTTGTCTAAGTTGTACAATGTACCGCGAAGTCGCGTGCCATCGCGATTATTGACCTCACTCACTTCATTCATAGCGTAACTACAATTACTATTATTATGCGATAACAATAATAGTGACAAAAATAAACCTAACCTACATTAATAACTAACTAAACGTACCTAATTTTCAAAGTAAATAAAAAAACAAACCTAAAATTTGGAAAGATGCGATGATACCTCAGCTGACGGCACTAAAACACAAAATTCAAGGCCTTTCACTAAAAAAAAAACACAAACACGTGAATATAATGTCAATAATTTCAAAAGAACGAATAGTGAAGTGCACCGACTGTCAATAGAATTGGTGTAGGTCGACGATTATTGTGAATCGATGATTTCGTATTTGAATTACGTAAGACGAAATATGAGCACGCAGCTATGTCGCACGTGACTCGCGGCCGTGTGACGGAACGAGCCGCGCGGTACGGCATGCCCTCCCCTCCGCCGCGTCCCTCACCGGGGGAATACACCCGCAATGAGATTTCGACTTCACGTAGTACACTTCAAAAACCTTGAAGTTTTAATATTCCTCGTAAACTGGCCACAGATAAGATTGACAATATAACGCGGCTTAATAAAGTTATCTTTTACGCGTAACTTGTTAAATAACTGCGATTTGGAACTGCATTAACGTAACTATAACTGCAGTATAAACATACAAAATCTTATTTATTATACGCTCGTCCAACACAGATGTTCGAACGAATACATTTAAATATTATAACCTAAAAAACGAAGAACAAAAAATGAAATACGAGTTCGCGACTACATGCGGCTCGACTACCAAAACAATATATGCAATGAGTAGCTTAGTACGTGTTGTTATCCCTTTCGCTCCAAGACAATGCAGATGAAGCTTCTTAAAATCTATCCCTTTTTATTCTCGATGGGTTACGTATTTTGTCGATGTAGAGACGCCGATAATATAAGTTCTTATAACATTATCATATTGTGACAGAAATGTTTTTGTATAAATTTTGTCATCATCGATTTACATTTATTATTAATTATAACAATTACGGAAATGCATTTCAACATTTACGGAAAATAGTTATTTTCGAAAACAAAAGAAGCTCTATAATGCCTTACTTACAAATGCTTAGCCTATTTACTGGCAAAATAATAGCTTTTCTATTGGTATACATAATTACATAACACACCCTGTATAATAAATCCGCATGTTGTCAATAATTTAGAAAATAATATGTAAATGTATTGTAAAAGTTATTTTGAGGGCATAATAAATGTTAATATTGGTATTCATACAATGGCCTCGATGTTTTCTACCGGTCTGTGCCAGCCTGACGCGACCTCCAGCATATAATAATTTAAACCAGTTTTTCAAAAGAAAATTCTTTATACCATATGTAAAATTTAGTGAAATAATTATTTTACACTTTTTAATAATAATTTTTGTATTAGAACCTCTTCTTACCTCATTTAGTTATTCGTAAACAAAATACACGCAATAGGAAATTAATTAAAACAAGTTAAATGTAAAATTAATATTTATCTTATCTAAATATTTATAGAACCAAAATTGTGCTTAGAAACAATATGTCAACAGGCAACATTCATTATTTTATAAAAATTAAAATATACATAGTTTGTATTTTTTGACTAGAATTTTGTTGTTGTTTACTAATGAGCAATTAAATTGCTACGAGTTCCGGTTGTAATATCGTAGCACGTCGTAGCACCGTTACGGTCGAGCTACGCCACGATACTTATGCAAACGAGGCTAATATTTCATCTTCTGCATCGTCTATCCCATCTACAAACTACATACCACCATACTATGCATATTACACACACCAAGTTCTAAAAACTGCGAAAGTTCATCAACGACTGCAAGTTTAAACATTGGTTTTAAAGAAATTTACAAAACTTACGTGACGCTAAGAAAAAATTCTGACCTCATTCATGTAAACTAATTCGATAAGATATTGTATTCGCTCTATTAAACAAATTGAAACGAGTTCGGCATTATCGATCACGTCTACGTGACGTCCCTAGCGATGCATTCGTTGATGCCGCGAATGTATATGTTGGTGTGTACGCGAGAAGAAGTTATGTGCGCGACACGCGTGCGAGAGGGTCGGGGGACCGGTGCTTCGGCCGCACAAAAATGGAACCTGTCCGTTCTTTTTTAAAAAAACTTTTTCTTTCTCTCCCACATGCGCGTTCCACTTCGTCGCGTACGATCCGTCAAGCGATGTTGTATTCGAAAACGCCCGAGGATATTTTTATTCAAGGCCACGTGCGTAAAACAAACAACCAACTTTTAAGACTACCACGACCTAGAAGTTTGACGTTAATTTTGAAATTACGTCAATTTACAGTCAGGGATAAAGCGGCGATGCGTGATAATGTAACGTACGATGCTGGCCGCTATTCAGTGCAATCGAATGACATCGTTTTCGGCGTGAGTGAGAGAGATGTAACGCCGCCAATATTATATTGAACAACTTTATAACTACGTGTATTAGAACTAGTTCGTACAGCGCTTTCTCATTTCCCGAGCGAAACTTTTCTAATATTATAGTTTCATTCATATTGTCGGTAGTTTCACGAAGTTTTCTTTCCAGGAAAATGAAAGACTATTTCCATAACTATTATTTCGCTTTTATTGCTTTGTTAGTTTCGTTTGCTTGAAATAGGTTTTGCTTAAGTTGGAACTGTTATGGTTTATTGTTTGAATGGAATGCAATTTTGTAATTAGTTTTCCTTTGTTGATTATTATTTAAAGGAGTATGGTAGAACGATATAGCCTTGACCTCAGCCGGGATAAAGTGAAAAAGAAAAAAACTCACGACGGCCATCGAGCGCCATCTCGGGTTCTACAACGAAGCTAGCAATCATGGCGGCTCTATCATTACCACAATTAGGGCTATTACGCAAATTGTACTAACCATTCGTGGTCTAGTTAAACGTTATTTATATTGCAGCCTATTTGTCTATTTTGTAAAACAAATTATAGATAATAATCGTAGAAATAATGATTTATTTATTTAATAGTATAAACACGATATAAACCAAATACTTAAATTAAATTCCATTTAATATTTAATTGAAACATTATTTATACGGTGTCAGGAATCTGTATACAAATAAAACAAGAAATCCTGAGAAATATATATATTGGAAACGGAACGAGTTAGGGCGATAGGTCTGGATTTTGTTGTTAGTAGAGAAATCTTAAATTGTCTAAATAAAAAAAACTGAAAAAAAAACTGTTCCCATACAAACAGGTCGTTTCTCGATCAAACTTACGTCTCGCTCTTTCTCACGGAATATTGCTTGAGGTGAGAGCGAGAGGTGTGGGGAGAAAAGTTTTCATACTTAGAGAGCAGTTAACTTGTTAAGCCCTACATAAAAAGGCACTTTATCTTTAATAAATAAGTTAAAAAAACTCGAGTATCATGTTAGTTTTTTGCTTTATTGGCAGATAAATTACAGGAGAGAAAATTATTTGTAAAACTAAAAAATAGCAAACGTTATAAGGTAGGTACAATGTTGATTTTTAATTATGTGAACCAGCAATTTATGCACGATGTTGGAGTTACGTCTTTTCTATGTAAACAGAGAATGTACGCCCGATTTCATCTCTACAATAATGCAACGTTGCATTTTCATACAGACTGTTAAAACATTCTTCTGTTTATGTTCATTACAAAATAAACATAGAAATGCCTATTTCGGATCCACTTGATATTTAACAGTTTGTTAACAAAACATTAATTATTAATAATAATAATAAATAAAAAACACTTTATTGCACACACAAATCGTACATAGGCCTTTGGCATTGTCTACCAGCTAACCTTTGTTGGTGTGAGCGGAGATGTCTACAGTGCAATGAAAAAATAAATAAATATTGACAAAATAAATAGAATAAACTAATAAATGAAAAATAAAAAAAAATAATTCTAAAATAACACCTTATTTTTTAATTAATTAATTTAAATTATATCAACACATCGTTTACCGATCTATAGACAATTTTTAATTGCATACAAAATAGATATCATTAATTATTAAAGCAACCTCAAATAATAAAATTAAAAACTGACCAATGATACCGGATGTGAATTTGATTTCGAACTAAAAATTTTCACAATAACTAGAGAAAAAATTTGTAGGCACATTTCTCTTAGGCAAAAGGACATTCTTCCTTACTTAGGGTTTGAGTGAACATGATTTATCTGATAATTGTTCTCACTACTGCTGTGTAAGAGCAGCGCCGAAGCATAAACCAGCTTTCGCCTTTCGAACAGAATTGCTTTGAGTACATTTGGTCAGTAACGCCATAGATTGTTTCAATATTAAAAAGGAGAAAAATAATAAGGTGTTCATCTGAAGATAAATGAAACATTGTTGTTTATCTCTGATAGTCCTGCTATGGTGTTGCCAGCAAATGTGCTCGAAGCAAACCTGTCCAAAAGTCGAGAATTGGTCCGTACCCACAAAGACGCATGGATAAAAAAAGTCCAGAGTCCATATTTTAAAACTTTAAAAAATCCTATTAGATAAATGAGTGACCGTCTGGCTTTAAGAAATATCAGAACTTTCATTAGAAAAACTTCTTTTGTCGAGACACAACTTTTTCCTACACAATGGTCGTAATTAAAAGTTGTAGGGAATGCGCCGACGACAGCCGGCAATTCGCCATCTTCTTATAAACAAAAGGCTTCAACTTTCCCAAGAATTGTCCTTCTAAAATATACCTTAAAATAAACGCATAAAAGTTTAAACTTTAATAACATGTTTTGTTGTTATCTCCTCGAACAGCCGCTAGAGGGTGTCAAAGGAAAAAGGGCGCCAAACTTTAGCGGATTAACAACTTCCCCGTTTTTTTGTTGCATTAACTTTGTCCATTGTAATGCACTGCTTTAATAGCTTTTAATTAACTTTTTACAAGAATTAGGCCAAAATGATAATTATTTTCTTCTTAAACTTTTTTTTTATTAAAGGTTCTGTTGCGTAATACAAAATGAGTTTTGACGGGCATCTAGAGGCACTAAGTAGGTTATCGGTTTTGAATTATTTTTCTAAACGAATGTATCTCTGAGTGTTAATGTGTAATAAAAGTGGATTATTATCTATTATAATCAAAATAAACAATATTGTGTTACCTGCCAACCCTTATAATAGCAGCAACCATACTTTAGAAGTCTAGTTCTATTTTGTAACCACGATTTATTAATACATTAAATAGAATAGAATAAACTTGATTGTATACCGATTTCTATTTTTTTTTAGTGTAGCTCGGTATGTGACAAGACTCCACCTGATGTAAAACTAGAGTGCAGTCCATGATTGGAAACAACTGCTACTACAAAGAAATCTCTACGTGCAACAGTCGCCTCCACTATACCGGCTTGCGGAGAGAGTATGCACCATCTAGATTGACAGTAGACAGTCCTCTCGTTATTTAAAAAAAGGAAGAATATTTTTGTTGAAATTTTTAATGGACTATACTGAAGCTTTTTCTTAATCAATGATGCATAAGTCACAATAATATAATAACTCGACGTAAATAATTACTTTGACATTGGAAAATTATTATAATGTTTTCAAAAAGAAATATACCTATCCATAAAACGTCGGTTCTGGAAAATTTAATTCTGAACACGATTCTCCTAAAATCAATAATAGAACGTGATCTCGCATATCTTTATATCTAGTTACAAATTAACGATCACATGATACGGAAATTAAGGCGCATACGATGGTGGGAGGCGAAATGCGGGCAAGTGAGGGTGGCTTCTCACACCACCAGAACTTAACTAGTACCTAGGGGGCGGTGAGGGGAGTAGAATAGCAATCTAGAGGGAGAATAGTCTGGCGTGCTGAAATATCTAGCGTTGCGGACTGGCCAGGCCTACGAAAACGCATTAGGCTTGTAGATTGAATGTTGTGTATTATGCGTATATGAGAGATATGTCTGAGCGATGCATTGTTACGGAGATGAAGTTAATTTGGTTACTGGTTTCATATAGATTACTATATATACATTCACACCTATTCAGGGACTCAAATACCGATGTAAATTTGGTACAAAGAAAATATCGTCAAAAGTATATTTTCAAAATATAATTTTTAATAACGTTATTGTCTTTCCTTTCTAAAGACTATTGTTTGTCCCCACAACAACGGGGTAATATTATGTAATATGTTTTTTTTTTTCGTTACTTTATAATATTAGAAATTATGAGATTCACTTTAGAAATGTATACTTCTTTTACACTTCATCATTGCGAAATAAAAAATAGATATTTAATAAAAAAAACTACCTTGCTAAGTATTATATAAAAGGTTCAGGCAGTCCTTTTTCTGTCGTTCTATCAAATTGTGGAACGACCTTCCCAGCCACGTCTTTCCTCCTTCCTATAACAACGCGTAGTGTGAAGAGCCATCTCACAAAGCCGGCATAACGGATGCGACTGCTGTCTGCGGATCCCCTTCTCTGACAGCAGTCGCCTCCGTTCATCATCGATCATATAACGTGCTAAAATAAGAATAAAAAGTATGTAGTGAAGGTAGGTTCACTCTCCCCATAATTCACGTACACAAGCGGAAGCAAAATAGCAAGGTAATTTTGAAAAGATTTTTTGGTTATGGATTTCCACAAAGTAACGCATGATACCATTAATTATGTATATATATATGTATTTATTTGCTAGTAAATCCTAGATATAATTATTTGATAAAGATTTGTTTTTGAATTAAAAATTGTGCTTAATATTTTAATAATATAAAATATTGGCAAGATTATATGAAAAGCGGAGGCATCTCATAAAGTCTTTTAATGAAATTCTTCGTCCAATGAGAAACCGAGATGGGAAAATACGTAGCAACATTTTTATTAACACGATCGATTCTCATCAAAAAACCTAATAACAATGCAAATGGATTTCTGAAAGTACAAACATAATTCCATTATTAGACTAGACGACCATCCCCGTCATGATATATTATCAAGTTCAAATTAAATTAATTTTCGTACATCTACCTCCTCCTTTTCACCCCCTAACCGAGGGGTGGTATAATATATAGAGGATATTTAATTAAAATATCTTTAAGTGATTTATGGATATTGGGAACGGAATTGATAATTTTATGTTCATTTTAATCGGTCAATGAACGTGTTTACCAACCTCATATCGCTAGTAATGTCGTTACACGTCTGATTTATTATTGTCAACATATTAATATATGTCAAGTATTTGAATTATAGATCCTTTTACTTTATTATCATTTGTCTTGTGATAGGTCAGTTATTATAGCTAAAAATATGTAAGAAATAATATTTTAAGGAACACGCTTTCATATCCTAATCAAAATATCAATTAACTGTGATCGTGAGGGTACTAACCATAGAGATATATACTACAGGTGTAAATTTTATACATCTGACTATTGATATGTAGAACTAGATGTGCAGTAACGCCCCTAATGTAAAGAAAAAACATGGCCACAGCCACGTTTAGGTTCTCTGTCAGTTAGTATTTGACTAGACGGCAAAACGTTTGAAATGGCCTACGGTTTTTTTATGTCAGATGTATGGAGTTTGCACCTCTAGTACGAGTTTATATCTCAATGCATCTGACATGAGAAAAGCGTAGGCCGCTTCAAACGGTTTGACAATGTTGCCGTCAAGTGACTGCAGTCCTCTTTTCTCTGGTGTCACATTGGGAGCGTTATTGCATATCTAGTTGTATATATCAATGGTCCTAACCCAATCTTAAATATGTACCAATGTATCATTCTGTAGGTTTATACATTAAATATTTTTAGTGTTAAATTTTGTTTTTACTTAACACATAATACCTATATATGTAAGAACATATAAACACAGTCTTCCTTCCGCCCTCTCTTTCCCCCTCTAAAACGTAATTGAATAAATTCTAAATGTATTAAACATGTTTTTCCACTTTCCTACAGTCAACGTGCTTGTGAGATTCTATTCCCACAATCACATTGGTTCAACAGAAAAAATCTTAAAAGAAAAAACCGCAGTAATATTACTAATGGTTAATTATTATTATATTATGTTGTATTTTTTTATTTTCACGCTTTTATTTGTTTAATTGGGTAAGCAGACGTGTAGCCACGGGCGGACTAAGGCCTAGACAACCTAGGCACGTGTCTAGGGCCCGTAATTTTTAGGAAACGCAAAGTATGCATCATGACTGAAAAATAGGCCCGGAATTACAATGTTGTCTAGGACCCGCTTTAGCCTTAGTCCGCCACTGCGTGTAGCATAAGATGTATTTAAATATTCTATAGGAATTCTTACAGTACTTTACTATAATAAGTTTCTTACAAGCGTCCTCGAGTAGTTGTATCTATCAAATTTAGGTAAATGGAATGAAATGAAATGAAAATCCTTTATTAACGTAGGCATGGACTTAGCATGCACTTGTTCATCGTCAGAATCTACTTTTGGCTTCGGAAAGGCATATGACGAGAAGACAGCCATGACAAACTCGTCAATTATAACCTGTCTTTATAATAACAAAAAACATCTGAATTATAAATACAGAAAAAAAAAATAGTCGTAACTAATTTAACAAACATAACTAAACCACAATATGGGGCACCAAAATGAAGAAAATTATATATTAATATCATTGCAATTAGAATTAGACGACAAAAACCTAAATTAGTATATTTCTCTTTTACTTTGATAAGTATTTAACTTTAAGAAAAACATACTCACGATCCTACTTACTACCCACTTAATCTTCTTCGCTTAAACTTTTTTATGACAATTTCTACCAGAAAAAGTGACAACAATAAAAAAAATATCTAAAAATAAAATATCAAAAACTTAAGTCTAAGTAAAGCTTTGTTCAAGTAAGTAGGCTATAATACGCTTATGTAGAATTTTTAATATATCGCGGATTACAGTGGATATGTCCCGAATCTGCTTTATTGCTGGATTAAACTACGTTTCAGGATCTTATATAAAATCATATGAGCCATTTTATTGACTTTATATTTCTATAATACCGATAGAATTCTATGTAATAATAACAATAAATTTTATTCACAGAAACGATATAAATGACTTATTACAAAAAAAAACTTTTTGTAAACTTTTTAATTTGTAAGTGACCCGGAATTTTTTAGCCATTAATAAATCAATACACACTAAAGGCACTAAATTGATTCGTACACGGAACATTTATTGCTAACTCGCGTATAACCTAACACTATAAAAGAAGACTGAATCACAAAGCGAATAAAAGAGGTGTTTCTACAAAGTCATATCTACAAAAAAACAACACATTTAAACTTAGTAAATCCACAGCTTTAAACATCCGTAGAAACAAGAAAGAACAAGCGGAGATGCATATAAATCAGTCGCCAAGTCACCCCATCTGGTATCGCTTCATGTTAAATGGTTTGTTGAGTGGTCCCTTGTCGCGGGGTACAATTTGTCGCCAACATCAGGACACTTGTTGCGATATTCTTCTACAACACGCCCAGGGGGATCGTCCAGATGGGAAATACAGCTTAATTTTATAAGAAAGACACGTTAAAGCCAACAGCACGATCGCGAAACGTGTGCCAAGAATCTAACTTAAATCGTATGCTAGGAGGTTATGTCTGGGAACGAATATACATATATACATTTTATACTGTTTATTTTTATTAAAATATATTTAATATTTTGAATTTGTATAATTGTTTATTTATACAAGGGATTCAAAAAATAAACGTTAATAATCGGGTCAAGAGATAGGAGCTATAAGAAAAAAATTAAACCATACCCTGTGCTGTTAAGCAATAATGCGGCGATAATAATGCGGATTAAGGTGGGGCATGCTTGCCTATGAGGTACTTGTGTACTCTCTCAAATGATTAGTGGTTAAAGCATAGGTGCTGAACGGAGAACGTGGGTTCGATTCCCACATAGATGCTATGAGTATGAGCGGCGATTTTCTTCCGTTCTCTTTTTTCTATTTTCACCTGTGTTATTTTAAAACGATTTTTTGAAACATTGATATTGTTTAAACAGAAGATCGTCAAATATTATAAAACATTTCTTGATTAAAACGTGTTTTTATTTATTATGTTATATAAACAAAAATAAAATTCAAGTTTTATTAAAACTTTGTTAAGATGAAACACATCGAGATAGGATGCCTGAGGCAATCGCTAAACTAAATTCCGAGTCGGGAGGAAATGTCGTTTTTTCATCATACCACTCGCTCGTGTTTATTTTTATTTCAAAAATTTTATAGATATATACATATATATACGAGAATCACATAGTGCTAAGAAGTAATTAAAACTTGAAAAATAAAACGAATCTAATATTAAAATTCTAATTCAATTTTTTTTTCTATAGTAGCTCGCCATACAGAGAAGAACCTACCACGAATAAAAGCGTGCAGGCAAGAGTCCCCTCCGCTATGCTGACCTGACGAGACGAAAGTGCACCATGTATTGATAGAGTACACCCCTCACGTTGATTCCGAAACGCGACAAGGTGTTACACTTTACGGGTGTTGAAATAGGGTGGTACGGCAGACTGGGCTAATAATAATCATCAGACCACTATCAGAAGAGGTAAAATTATCGATCTGCGAGTAGATTAGGTATCTAAATACACAAATACCTAAAAAACAAACAAATAATAGTACATTTTATTATGTTTGTATGGGCTAGGATCAGTTAAGGGTTAAAGGAGAATGCTCATTCGCCTAAGAGAAATGGGCCCAGAATTTTTTTTTAGTTTGTCGATAATTTTTAATGAATTTTGTAGGAAAACAGTTCTACATTATTTATTACCTATCTATTTTAATTTTTTCACTCAGGTTATTGAGTAATTAGACTTTTTGATGCAATATTTGAGGTTATTATTATATTAAATGCTTTAATAATTGATGCTATCTGTTTTTTATGTAATTAAACATTGTATATTGATTGGTAAACGGTGTGTCGATATAATTTTAAAAAAATTAATGAAAAAATAAGATATTATTGTTAGATTTTTTTTAAACAAATTATTAGATGTCAAGCGGGTCTAAAAATGTGCATTGTCCTTTGAATTGTTTAAATATTATTTTAACAAAATTAATAAATTGTATTGGTTAGTTATTGCATAAATAATAAATGAAACAATTGAGTTATAAAAATGAAGTTGTCTATGGAAAAAAAACAACAAAAAACTGATAACTACGGAAAACTCTAAAGACAAACTTCTGAACAGAAAATAACGAGCACACAGTAGGTACTATAAAATTTGATTTACCTAAAAAGCGTTTTTGAATTGAGAGTTAAGGAAATCTTATGGAAGCTAACACTAACAGCATAAACTTCGCATCAGCTCGCAGCTGTTATCACCAAAAACTTGCATCATTTATCTACAACAGGGTTGATAGTGCTGGTATTTCATTTTATAAAAATATAAATAATAAACAATATGTATACAACACACATACCATCATTAGAAACAGGGTAAGTACGAGTGTACATTTACGTTGTCACGACGTTAAGTGAGAACTCTTTATTATTAACCCTTAATTACTCGCATACTAAAAATTACACAAACGCTCGTGTGGGGTAATATATACCTCAAACGCACTCTGACAAAACAATACGGTACAGAGCGGCGGCTGCGACTGTTCCGTGATAGGGAATTCCGTATTTAGGCAGCGACTGAAAACTGTGTGTGAGAGTAACTTTAAAAATGGCGGAGATATGGCGCTTTAAATGTGCCGTGGGGTAAAATATACCCCTTGCGAGCAATTAAGAGTAATTTTGGTCGCGAAGGTTGGAAAATTACAAATGAACCGATCCTATTGGTTAAGAGATATTATAATACTTTACAGCGTAAATGTCACTCATACTTAGGTCTCTTATTCCGAAACGCAACTAGGTAGTAACCTTGGTAGTAACAAGGAGTGGTTAATTTGAATGACTGGATCAATTACCGATTACCAATTACCATCATGAAACAGGCTACTTTCTAAACTTGATTCGACTACTTTTTTTTAATTGTAGCTCGGCATGTGACAACTTTCCGCCTGATGTAAAGCTAAAGTGCGCTCCATGAATGGGAACAACTGCTTCTACAGACAAGAGGCGCCTCCACTATGCTGGCTTGAAGAGACGACCAGCTAGATTGACAGTGCACACTCCTCTCGCTATACTTGGCTATTTTCAAACTATTCCCGAAACGCGACAAGGTCACTTCACGGGTGTTACATTCGAAAGTGGTGGTACTGCCCCAGGACGGTAGACTAAGCGAATAACCATCATCAGTCTGCCTACCACTCTTTAATACTGCCTTTAGGCACAGAGCGACCAAAGTACTTATAACAAAGTTACATTGGTACCGGTCGGAATTAGCGAGGTTCGAACAAGTGTCTCATCGATTGTGAGTTCACGCTTCTTACAAGTCTTACTTCCAAACTGTTCAAACATTTTGGTTTTGTATATTTTTATTTTATTGGTTATGGAATATTTATTGTATTGTCAAGTTTTCATAACAGCCCTGAAACAAGCCGTATGTGTATTATAACTAACAACTAACAAAGTAGTTCCTACAAGGGGTACGCCATTTTGTAAACTAAATTTTAACTTTTGCATCGTGCAAATTTTGTTACTTTAGAGATTGCGTTTACGAAATCTTTTCATACTTTTATTGTTTTACTCTCTCCTTTGTTTTTAATACCAATATGTATGTGTGCATCTCCTTTATTAGGTTTTTTTTGTAAACATAATTCTTTAAATGAATATTTGAGGGCTTGCAATCGACAACCAGTGTTAAAGTCTTCAAAAACCGACATCAATGTACAATCAACAAAAGGTTAGCTGCATCATTTTAAGGGTTACGTTTGCCGGTGCCCAGTGTGCCGTCTTGGGGTAGTACCACGACTTTCAAAGTGTAAAACAGGTGAAGTGACTTTGGCGCGTTTCGGGGTTATTTTGAAAGTAGCCGATGTGTGTGACCTGTTAGTGGACATTCGTCTCCTCAGGTCGGCATAGAGGAGGGAACTGCTGCCCACTGACATTTATCTGTTGTACCAGCTGTTTCCACTCATGAAAAAAAAGAAACAAATATGCATTGTATTGTAAAAATTAAACTTACCAATTAACTATGATATTTATATTATAAAAAAATTGAAAAATACTGCCTTAATTCAAGCCCATATTTAAAAAGCACAAAATCGTTTGCTTATAGCACTTACAAAACGGATTTAACGTCAATTTATCGCTTTCCGTATGCCACTTGTTGCTTGGGATTCTTTCACTCTTCACGACCACGGCTGAGGGATTTCCTCGGGTTGTACGGCACGTCCCCTAGGTGACGTGGAATAACCCGGTTTATAGAGGCGATATGTCGTACTTGACTGTAAGTGGTGATAAAATCTTTGCTCGTGTTAAACAACTTCACTTTTTAGTTTAATATTTTATTTCTGATATGTGAATGAATTCTTAGTGTTTTTAAAGTTTTTTTTTTAAATATACGAGTACTTTATTGGCCAATCGGCAAAAGGTGGACTTAAAGCCGTGAGTCGGCCTTTGGTTAAGTGATAAGCGGTAAGGGGGGATTATAGTATAAATATAATAAATACATTAATAAAATATACAATACGCATTAAACAAATTCTACTATGAAATATACTAAATGTACTATTTTATATAAATAATAATTACTTTTTGAATTAATTAATTAATTGATTTTATCATTACTCATTCAATTAAAAAATAATTCAATTAATGTTTACTTTCAACATTATACATCAACATATACAACAACAAAGTACATAGTGGGAAATTTATTTATTTTAAAAAAAATTAAGAGTGGCAGGCATGCATATTGATTACGGTTATTAGCTCGGTCTTGTGTCCTGGGGTAGCAACACTTGGAGAATGACCTAGGGTCGACTCTAGCTTGAAAGTAACAGAGTTTAACGAGAGGAGTCAATCTGGATGGTGCAAATTTGTCTCCTTCAGCCGGCTTCAGCCTGTGGTTGAAGTTATCTCCGCCCAAGAACCGCACTCTACCTTAACATTAGCAGAATGTGGTTACATGCCACATTTTCGTATTAAATAACTCGTCCAAAATACGATAGTAGACATAATTTTGATATTAGAACTACTTACATTGTTTTTAAAACTAAATTTCAATGTTAAAACAACCCTTGTAACATTATTCATTATCTGTTTGTTGTTAGTTATTAATCTTGTATCTAGACATCTAAGAAAAGAATCAAAACTGACAATAAAAATGTGAGTAGACAGGTAGGTACACCAGCATACTAAAAAGTAGAGTAAACATTTCATTTTCCTATACATTTCCCCTTCAAAGGATTACTTGTATGTACCTATACGTATCTATGTGCTGGAAAGGCAGACGCTATGTGGACCCCTGTCTGGGATCACAGACAGGGTTATTTCCAATTCGACCACCAAAATAGCTTAGGACCTCAATTTGTAAAATTCGAATTGAATTTATGAAAATTAAAATTTTGAACGAAATTGCTTGTCAAATAACGCCTATGTGTAGATAGATGTTTTTAGACACGTGTTAGTTTTATGGGTAAATTCATAGATTAAGGATTAAAGTGGACATAAAAGTGTAAAAAATTGATGGCAATTGATTTTTGGACCGCGCCTAATTTTATTCTAGGTTTCGAATGTTATTTGAAGTTTACGGGTCAAAATTTAAAGGTTATTATAATAGTCTTCTGTTAGAATTCGTATCAGCATATTGGCTCGTTAGCCACCCGACCCGCACGAGCATCCTATAGATATCTAACCAACGAATATTTCCGCACCTATACATTTTTTTTTGTTTGCTTTTATTTCATTGCTCAGCCAATGATCCTGTTGTACTAACATTTTGCATTATACATTTTACAACCTTATAGCAAATTTATGAAGTAAAGAAAAGCTATATTTAAGTCTAAATTAAAATATTTTATGCAGGGTTTCGAAAGCTCTACAGCGTCAACAAAATAAACGCTATAGTAAGCTACATACGGTTCAATTTACATAAACATGTTTATTAGACAATATGTAGGTATTCAAACGCAATAAATTAATTCATGCAGAATAGGGAATAGTTAAAATAAAACAATAAGGAATCTTTTTATAAAAGCGTAATGAAATTTCTAGGCAGGGAACTTTATTGACCTCTGAAGGCCTTTGTGACGCTGTAATTATAAGTCTGTGAGGTTCCGCGTTCTATTTCAGGTCAAAATAATTATTTTTTGTGATAATATTAGAATTCCTTTGAAGAATGTAACTTTGTTATTTATTCATTTATCGGCGAGAATTAATTATCAATTAAATCATGAAGAAAAATTAATAGAAAAGGAATGTCATTTAAAGTTGAAAGTGCCAAAATTATTAAATAACATTTTTTTAAATCTAGGGCACTATATTTCGCTAGGTAAGAAATTGTCAGTGCTCAGAATATTTGAATATGAGTTAGCCGTGTATTGTTCATGTTGACACGGTGTAGTGACACTTCCAATTAACCCTCGACCGCTACGATGCACGCAAAACTATTTCCGCAAAATTTCAATATTGTTTGTGTGCCTAAACTGGTAGATTAGTACATATATTGTATTTTAATAGTAGTTCGGCATGTGACAACACACGGAAACAACTATAGCGAAATTTGGCGTACAACAGTCTCCTCTGCTATACCGGCTTGACAAGACGCATGTATGCTGCACATTGTTGCCAGTGCACACTTCTCTCGTTATACCTGACTACTTCCAAACTGATCTCAAAACGCGATTTATGTTGTTTTACTTTTTTATAATAATACCTTTGAGTGGGAATAGAACTTTAGACCTCTGGTGTAACGGACTAACGCTTTAACCACTCCTCCACAAAGGCAGTCAAAGATATAAATATGCGAAGATGTCTACGGCACAACAAACTTTTAGAGTTATTATAACAATGATATAAAACATTAATCAAAATTATCCAAAAATATAAACGAGAAAAACGACGTCATACAAAACAATATGTTCCTATTATATGGCACATAAATTAAAGCCAACGTTCGTAGGTACTATTTGCAACAGAAATAATTTTGTATCCGTATAAATCTAAAAGCAATTTCTGAGAGTTCAGCATAAGAATAAAATATTTAACGATCTCGACTTACGACTCGCGCCGGGGAAGTTATGAAATACTTCCCTCCAATTACTATTTTATAGCTAAACAATTAATAAATATATACACAAGTCATAGTTGTATAGATGCCGAATAATAACATATATGAAGGTAGATTGCATTTCCGTGCGGGATTAAATTATGCAATAATCAAATTTATGGGCGATAGTTTTGACTAAGTGCATAGCGCTCAATATTAGAGAGAGGGGTGGAGGGACACCCTAAAAACCAACCCCAACACCCACCCGATACCCGCCCCGCAGAATTAGGATTTCTCAGAAGTTTTAATTCAACAAAAAGTTATACATAAAATCTAACATATTTTTATTAGTAACTTCGTAACATAACCTCACATTGTGACGTTCGGTCGCGCCAGCTATTGTGTTAAGAAAAATAAAAAAAACAATAATAATGTCGAGCGGTATTGATCGAGACGACGCGCGTGCGCACATGAAGCAAATTTGCAATTACAAGCCGCGCTGTGCAAATTTCGTTCGAGTTTATAATTCTGGCGACGGCCTGTAGCGGCGAAATTCGCGTCTCAGGGTTCGCTGTTAGCGGAAAAACGACGGCTACGAGGGAAAATAAATTTAAATTAGGTGCGCCATTTTCGAAAATTTCGCATTGTTTTTGCGCTCATTATCTTTTGTGAGTTACGAGTAATGGTGTCTGACGAATTTTATAATTATACACGTAATAAAATTATGTATTACGGCAACGTTATGATTTATCGTTATTTAGTTGTATAATATAGATATTATAATGAATAGAGTAATGGTTATTTGTACATCTATCTAACCTAGGTATTGTGACGAGCTCCGGAGCTATTTGGATATTTGCCAAAAACTTTTTTAGAATGTCTTTTTGATTTTCATCTTGTTGTTTAGATATAAAGTTGGCATCATTCCATATATCGAGAAATGAGTAATAAGAATTGTAATTAATGGCATATCGTTCGTCTTTTGTTATAAATATAATAGTATTACCATATAATAAATTAATATGTAAATAAAACCGTTGAATCTTATTGAGATAGAGCCTTTAAATTGCCAATGAGGCGATAAATTAAATAGACGGCGTACAAACACAGCTAGATGTAGAGGGACTAGGAAGTGCAAGTGCACTGAAGGGGGTGAGGGAGGGAGGTGGTCTGGTTACCATGGCAACGCCAAGATGGCGGTCGCAAAATTAGTCCGTCTGCAGCCTGCTCTGTGTGCCCCAGTCTTCATTACGAGGATTTCAATTTATTTCAAAATTGTACGATCGCATTTAGTTTTAATAATAGTTTTCGAAAATTATTTATTAACTACACGTTTAAATATAAAATAATATTTTAATTATTCTGGCTTGCAATACTTACTCTGGCTCTTATATTTAAAAGTTAGACATTTTTACAGGCTCCTCCTCCTCCTACTCCTGAAAATTAGCTGAAATTTTGAGATGATAATTTTTTCGTAATAGAGAACCATTTTAGTGGGTAGCAAGTTCAAAAAGTTGGAAAAAAAAGTTGCTCATTTTAGTGGCCCCACAGATCAGGGCCAATATTTTTCATGAATTTGGTTATTTAAAATCACTGGACCAACACTAAAAATATGAGTTTGAAAACAACTTTTACACTTATTTTCTACAATGGGTTGGCATACAAAATTCATAAAGTTTAAACAAAAGAACTGTTCTTCGAGAAAATTGAAGTTTTATTTTTTTTATTTTAGCACATCATATGACCGCACTCATGTTAAACCAGAGTGCGATCCATGAACGGAGACGGAGATCCGTAGACAGCAGTCGCGCCCGCTATGCCGGCTTTGTGAGATGCCTCTTCACACTGCGCTTGAAGGATTCCATGTTAGGAAGAGGTTTTTTTCTTTAAGTTAGTTTCTAAAGCAAAATGTATGTTACCGGTAATTTAACCATAAGTTACGGAATAGCTGTTTAACACGACATTTAATCGATGAAAGTTCGAGCAATAGTACTCGTGGTTAGGTAAATTGTATAAAGCACTATTTAAATATAAAAATAGTGGTAGGCAGACTGACTGATGATGGGTACGAGCCCAGTCTACCAGCTACAGTCTTAGAAGTAACCAGAGGAGTGTGCTGTAGGAATCATAGTGCACATCCGTCTACTCGAGCCGGCATAGCGGAGTGGACTGCTGTTTGCAGATATTTCTTTCTAGCGGCAGTTGTTTTCCCACATGGATCGTACACTAGCTTAACATCAGATGTGATCACATAAAATCAAAATATAAATACAGAAATCACTTTAAAATAAAACGTTTCAAAATAGATTTGAATCTTTTGAAATGTCACGGTCGCAACCTTGACATTTTGTTTCGTATTTTACCTTCGAGTTGCAACAAACACTGAAAATATACACTCATAATACAACTACAATATTCATCTTGAAAATGGGATAGGCAGAAACATCTTTACGAATAAATATATCACATATTATATAGATCTTATTACAATTAGTAGGTAACCCTCGTAGGTTAATTGATAAACATCAGCTGTCGCCTCCGCTATGCCGCCTCAAGACGTAAGGTTGTCCTAGTTGAGTTCGTTCAACTCTCCTCTCGTTATACTATATGACTACTTCAAAGCCGAATCGAGACTAGGTCACTTCGCGGGTGTTACACTTAAAAACGGCACTACCCTTGGACGGCAGACTGGGGTAAATCATCATCAGTCTGTGATAAGTGTGAAATCTTAAATAATTACGATAAATTACATTGTTTATAAAATGATTAGACCAGATTGAAAACAGGAATCGAACCTGATAATGTTTATATCATAATAAAAAATTATAGTATTTTTTTTTAAATTAATTGAATAATCAATATTAAAGCTTCAGTGCAACACTGATTTATATAATTTTTATTTTTTAATATGCAAGCACTGTCTGTGCTTAAATATAAATAAATAAAAGCTCGATATTGTTGACTTATAGTGAAACAAAGGTCAGAAAACGACAGTAAATTAATTAGGTAAATGGAACAATAAACAATGCGCTCGACTGTGTGCACTGAATTCACAGAATCCTCATGAACATGAATGAAAATGCAGGTGATATGCCGCTGGCACTCGCTGAAAATGGAAAATTTTTGAATGCGAAAACCTCAACACGCTACGCTTCTCATGAAAGCGACACCCATTGCCGCTTTTGTTTAATATAAAGCAAAACTGTTCAGCAGAAAGGTAAGCAATGTATACGATATTTAGTTTCGAGTTTATCATTGGTAAAGGGTTTTTAAATGGGAGCTACACGCTAGTGGCTCGGTTTGTCGGTTTGTCCTCCGATTAATCCGGTGAATGGGGGTTTTATTTACGTCGCTACACCTACTATTGGAGGCCATGAACCCGTAACCCTCGTACATGCAAATACGCGTCACGGGTACACTCTTTATTCCCAATTCAGGGTCACTAGGATAGCGAAAGTGGTTTTGTATTTATGTTCCGTTTTATGGGTTTTATTGTTAACCTCCGTAGTATGTGCGTGGGATTTTGTTATCCCTTACTCTCTACTACTAAGTAGACTCCGTCCTTGTAGTTACCAAACGCTAACATAAAGTTAAAATAACAGTTTACATTCTCTTTTTATAATGCCTATAATACTAAGCTAGTGTTTGTATCATGGGCGAGAGCGACCAAAATACATAGTTACACTGGTACCGATCAGAATTTTGGTGAGATTTGAACACGTGTGTCTCATCATCTCATCCTCTACCGCTAGACCATGGCCGCAATAAGATTATTTATCTTAGATATTTAGAAAAAAAAAAGTTTTTGTAGATTCATCTAAATGGAAAAATAATGTGATGCTTATGTTAGTGTAAGTTAGTTACCAATGATTAGGGCAAGGGTACACAGAACAGAAAAATAAATGAAAATAAATAAAAATAGTAAAGCAAAAGAATGAGGTTACATACCGGTGTGGATCCCGCGCGCCCTCTGCCGCGACCTCGCCTCGACTCGCTCTTGACCGTTTGCAGGGTTCCATCAGGCGCCAATACAAGCTACAACAACACAGACACACCACAGACTTAACAAAAAGCGAAACAAAAGTAAGTATAAATAATAAAAACAATAAAGAAAATGTTAAATAATAAAAAAAAGAAATAGGGGAAATGATGTGCATGCAAATTAAAGATTAGCGACAGTCTGATTAATTAATTAATGTTTATTAATTATTAATGATAGTGAACTTTGAATTCAAGTAAAATTAGTCAAGAATAAAGCAAAGAAATGGCGAGCGACATCTGTTATTCACAATGGAACTAAAACATCCTACAATAATTCAGCTGAACAGTTTTAGTTCTGCTACTCAACGGTAGATGGCGTTATCAATTCCTACACAATAAAAGGCGCTTTCGAGCTTTTCCTAGTATTATTGCTTGACACTACTTTTCGAGTAAAATAGTATTCAACTAGTAGCTAATAAATCATTTTGTCTACTACATTTTATTTTATTAGATATATTAAAAAGAAGGAAATTCTTATAAAGAAGTTGCTTCGTCGAAAACTTTAAAATTCCGGCACGCGACTCTAGTACATCTGCTTTGCAAATAACGTCCACATCCTAATGAGCTTTACGTTTTTCTATCCGTATAACTAATTAAATTGGCGGCTAACTGAGTACATAAATATAAAAGTTCCTGTCGCTGTAAAGCGGTGAGCACATGGCGCGAGTAACACCTGGCGTTTTAGTTCGTTAGTCTTGTTTTTATATGGTTTTTGTATTAGGATGCGCGGCCGCGACATTTGTGCTATATGCGTCCTTCTCTAACATCAGTCTACACTCTTCACACAATTGTCTATTCTTATTCAAATGCGTTTTAGTGATTACAGCAACTTGGATTTTTATTTCACATTTGTTATCAGTGTGATGTTAATTTAATATGATGAATAAACAAGGGTGTTTAGGGACTGAATTTCTTTTACGTTGGACCGCAACGAAGCTTTAATTTTTTTCTATTAACACTTATTACGTAGACAAATGTGCAAAATTGAAATGATAAATTATAAACGTTATGTTAATCAGTTTAGGAAAGTAGGTAGTTAAGACAACCTTATGCCGGTCAAAATAGAGTCTAAAATTAAATAATAAATTTTTAATGCAGTGGGAAAATAGTTATAATAACACATAAGGCACAACGTAAGAGCAGCTGCGGAATTTTGAATGGGAACATTAAAAGTTTTGTCCTAAAAATTAATAAACCGAATGAACTTTATGTCTATTGCCATAGAGTTCGACGATATTATCAACTATTGATTTAATAAAAATTTGGACGTTAATAATTTTAGTTTACATGTTTATTTTAGTACGTCATAGAGTGTGATCCATAAACCGAGGCAACTGTTGTCAAAGAAGAGTATCTGCAGACAGCAATCCGCTATGCCGGCTTGATGTGATGTGTCTTCACTGTCCTTGAACAACACATTTTATAAGAAAAAAGAAAGACATGATTGTTTAGATTTAAAAAAGCTATTTTGTTTAATATAATCCGTATAAAATACGAAGAAAATATAATAAAAAACAGACTAAGATAATATAATGTGTGAATACCTAAACCACAAGACGGCACGCGACAAAATATAAATTTCACACTCCAAATGGCAAATAACAATCGATCTCAAGAATCTTAAGAATATTATTTTAAAAAGAACATACAATCATACAAAAATAGTATAAAATTTTAAGCAAACCACAGAATGGAAGTTCATGAAAATTGGCTCATCAAGAGGTGTGTCGTATAGCACTTAGCTCCGGGGGTGTTGCGTAGGTGAGGAAAGTTGAGGTAGGTCAGGAACGTCATATGTCGGAAGGCACGCGATCTCTTGTTAAGTTTATCTTTATCTTTATTTTTTGTAGTACATTCCCGTTCACTAGGCAGCTGACATTTGGATATTACTTTATCAGCTAGCTCAGCACCATCAGCGAGGAGTAAACTAGAGTGCGGTCCTTGAACGGAAGCAACTACTACTACAGATAAATTATTGCCTCCGTTATGCTGGCCTGTGGAGACGAATGGACACCATCGAGATTGACAGTGTACTCGTATACTCCTTTTATACTTGGCTACTTCTAACTGATCCTAAAACGCGACAAGATCACTTCACGAGTGTTACATTTAAAAGTGGTGGTACTACCCCAGGACGACAGACTGGACTAATAACCATCATCAGTCTGCCTAAATATTGAATTACGATTTTTTAAAATTAAATCTCTATATTGTTTATTATCTTTAATTTAATATATATAATATTAAACAAATTTGTATTTGTATTAAACAAATAGTGAATTTTAAACCGTAATGCAGGCATGATGGATGTTTTTTGTATATAATTAAAGAAGCAATTTAAATGTTGGCAGGTGCAACGAAGGAATCAGTAAGATAATGAAGGCCGTAGATAATCTCTACCGTTAATCTCGACGGTGAAAATAACGAGCTAAATTGGGTAGTGTATATATATTTTAAAAAAATAAACAACTATTTTAACATACATAAAATTTGTTCAATAATTTGCTTTAGTACTAATTTAAAAATACTCAATATTAATACGTCTGCTAAATGATTTATGATTCATATTTGTATCACCCTAAGCATTTACAAAATATAGCACTTTTAAACACACTATTTAATTAAATATAAATCTTTAACACATCAAAAAATCTTTAATTTTTTTTTATATAAGGTCTTTTATTATTTCCCGCCTGCTAAAGTGCGATCAAAGAGGGAAAGCAACTGCTACTATAAGAAAAAGTTTGCAGGAAGCAGTCCCCTCCGCTATATCGGCTTGAGGAGACGAAGGTGCACTATCCATTGAAAGGGCAACACGTCTTCTACTATCCAGCTATTTCCAAGGTAATCCCGAAAATTCATTTAAATGTGGTGGTACTCCTCTGTGGATGGCAGGCAGGGCTAAATGACAATCATCAATCTGCCTACCGATTGTACAGATAAGTACTAAGTAATTGTACTTGTATAGATTGGAAACATTGTAATATTAATATCACCATCGTCATTGTTGTTTACTGTGATTTTTTATTTATATTTTATTTTTACTACAATACATGAATATAAATGTATCCCACCCTATAATTAGGTGACATATCCCTGAAGGTGACATGTATAATTAATTACAAAATTATTAAAACCAAGTAATGACTCTTTGTGCCAAAATAAATAATAATTATAAAAATATATACATTTATTAAAATAAAAAATAATAATATTGTAGTAAACTCATCGCAAGCTTAAAAAAGTTGAGCAGTTAGTCGACGACCGTTACAATTAAGCAGTTATTTACGCTACTCGATAACAGATGGCGTGCGGCAATTTCGCAGTTAACTTCGCGGAACTCGTAAATATGCACGTCGATCGACAAAATATATAATTAAACAATATTTTAATTACTACACAACCCCGTTACCGTCTAATGATTAATTTGATGAATAAAACATTTACATATTGATCATATCATTTTGGAAATATAACATATTTTATTGCGGTCGGGAATGTGATCACACTCCGCCTGATGTTAAATTGGAATAGGATCACTGAGCGAGGACGACACCGAAAGGCAGCAGTCGTTTTCATTATGCCGGACGAATACAAGTTAATAGGGTACGCTTCTCTCATTATATCTGGCTACTTTTAAGCTGATTTTGATTCTGAAACACGTGTCATTATTGGAAAGTAGTGATTAGTACCAGATTTTTAATCGGAATGAACATTTGTTTTTTTTTTGTACATCATTTGCGCCAAAATATAAAAAAGCGTAACTTTCCTTATTTCGTTACTACTACACTAACATTTTCAACGAAGATTTAGTAAGCGTCAATTCAAGTTAGTAGTTGACAATGTGATTTTAGCCGGCAATCGTCTTCGTCGTCGCGTTCAAACCGACCGCGAAATTGCACCAACACGCCCCTAATGGTTCGAGGGGATTGAATAGCAGTTTGCTTTATTACACAAGATCTTCGTAAACCTCACTGTTATAGATATTTGACAGATAAGCAGATAAATTTGCATTCAAATTTTATTTGGGTCGGTATTTCCAACTTTCTTATCTTATTTTTTTTATTGTAGCTACTGTGAAAGAGAATTTCTGCAGACAACAGTCGTCTGCGCTATACCGGCTTAAGAACACGAAGACTACTTTTCGGGTGTTACACATGAAAAGGAGTGGTACTACCCCAGGACGGCAGGCTAGGCTAAGATTTCTAAAATAACGCGGTCTTTGCTATAAATTGCGTCTTTTCTTATAATTTAAACGTCTTTGAATATAATTTTAATTGTATTTGTGAAGTTTTGTTCCTTACCGAACCTCACATCGAGATGTGACGCAAACAATTCACTGGATTCAAACCGAAACCGACGCGCTTTCGTGCGAAGTTCTGGGGCTAAAGTCAAAAGCCACTTGACAGTTGTCACTTGATCGAATCGACAACAAAATGTGTGGGATTTGACGTTTGGTTATCACGTAGGTGACAGTGTCGAAATAATAATCAAAACTTTCTAAACTAGTGACTTCCTAGCAACAAAATCGCAATCAAACAAAACAAAACACAATTAATGAAGCAATATATAAGGCATAGTGATTTGGTTTTCACCCCCATGGTGTGTTGTCACATAAAACAAAGACTGTAGACAGCAGGGGTCGCGAGGGCAAATCAAGGTCAAATTCTATAGAAGCACCCCATTCTCATGTATTTAATGCTGCTCAGACAATATAAAATGATTACGTGATCAAATTACTAAACCATTAAAGATCCCATTAAGGACCATTTCCAATGCTTATTGTGAGAAAAAAAAAACGTAAAAAAAAAAGACTCGAGGAGATAATGTGCACCGTCACACAGGGTGTCAGATCCTAGCTACTTCAAAGATGATCCTGAATGTAAAGAATGTGACTAGAATCTATAAAGTGGTGGTACTAATCGAAACAGCGAACTGAGCTAATAACAACCACCAGTTTGTATACAACTCTTTAACAATAATTGCATTTTAAATAATTGCATCGTACAAAATCAAGATACTAATCCCAATAGAGGTATAAATGTAATCTCAAAAATGTCTATCACAGCACGCCACCACAGAAAATAAGATAATCAAAATGGCAGACTAGTCAAAATATAAATCGAAAACTAAACAGATTATTTCCCTCCGATGGATATCATCATCGATTTCAAAACAGGTGCTCCAGGGTGTCCTGAAGGTTATACTAATAATTCACCCTCAGAAGCGTTCTATTAAGGTTTAGGGGACAAAACTGATTAACCTGCAACGAAGGGGTCCTTCGAGAAGGGACGACAGACGACCCTGTCGCAAGATACGGCAAATTGACCAGAAAAAGAAGTGTTACAACCGCACGCTTTACACAGGTCCACCCATTTGTTTTAGCGAGGGCGTTTTTAGATTAGGGTTGTTTTTTTTTACAGCAAATTCTAATTAGCTTTAAGTCTAACATTGTATGCTAATTTGTAGAAATAATACCTATGTCTATGTCTAAAAGATTTTGGTTTATTTTTTTTCGCATTAACCTAAATTGTTTAAAACTTAAATAATAAAATATTATTAAAATGTTTTTATTTTTTAAAACTATATACGATATTTTGTTATAAATAGCGCGTATAAAAAGATAAATTAAAAAAAATATTTTTTAAAATAAACTTGTGGACACGATGTCATGCAACGATGTTACCGTTCAGCCGTATCAAGAGCGATATGCTGTTATGGATTCATTAAAGATAATAAAACGACGTAAAAAGAAAATGGAAATTTAATACATTAAAAACGAAAAGGCAGACATTATATACACCTAACTACTTAAATAAATAATCATATAGAATTGCTTATTATTATTTTTTTTTCAAATCGACAGAATTAAAAATTAAACAATAGCACGAACTTTTGCAATCACTACAAAATTATAATACATTTTTTTTTTATTGTAACTCGGCATGTGACAACACTCCGCCTGATGTAAAGCTAGAGTGCGGTCGATGAATGGAAACAACTGCTACTACAGAGAAACCCTGGCGGGTAGCAGTCGCCCCCACTATGCCGGCTTGAGGAGACGAGTATGTACCATCTTAGATTGACAGTGCACACTCCTCTCGTTATACCTGGCTACTTTCAAACTATTCCCGAAACGCGACAAAGTCACTTCACGGGTGTTACATTCGAAAGTGGTGGTACTACCCCAGGACGGCAGACTGGACAAATAACCATCATCAGTCTGCCTACCACTCTTTAATAGTGCCTATAGGCACTGAGCGACCAAAGTACATATAACAAAGTTACATTGGTACCGGTCAGAATTAGCGAAGCTCGAACACGGGTCTCATCGATCGTGAGTTCACGCGTCTTACCGCTAGACCACGGCCACTCTTTGTCATTGACGGCTTTGATTTTAAACTACTTCTAACAATATGTAAGAAGTCAGTAATGTGCTATTTACTATTTAATTATGTTATTCCTATGCGGTATATCAAAGGCATTATGATAATACTAGGTTACAGGTATTGTTTCGTGCGGTGTGCTTAACGGTGTGGAAAATTTAGTGTTTTGGTTGCAATTTACATGTCTGTATAAAGCAAAACTGCATGTTTGCAAACGATTACTACAATTTGTACAATTCTAGAACACAACTTTCGCTATGCTACGTATCTTTAGTACTACAAACGAATGAATAAAGTTAGTTTAGGGAAAAACAAGTATGCAATTTTTAAGACTATTTTAAAGTTGGTGAATTAGATACTTAGATATTATTATTATTATTATTTTTTATTGTAGCTCGACATGTGACAACACTCCGCCTGATGTAAATCTAGAGTGCGGTCCATGAATGGAAATAACTGCTACCACAGAGAAATCTCTACGGGCTGCAGTCGCCTCCACTATGCCGGCTTGAGGAGACGAGCATGTACCATCTAGATTGACAGTGCACACTCCTCTCTTATACCTGGCTACTTTCAAACTATCCCCGAAACGCGACAAGGTCACTTCACGGGTGTTACATTCGAAAGTGGTGGTACTGCCCCAGGACGACAGACTGGACAAATAACCATCATCAGTCTGCCTACCATAGTGCCTATAGGCACTGAGCGACCAAAGTACATATAACAAAGTTACATTGGTACCGGTCTTTAGCGAGGTTCGAGCACGGGTCTCATTGATCGTGAGTTCACGCGTCTTACCGCTAGACCACGGCCGCTCTTTTATTTCATTTCCCAATAAAGAAAGCTTCTTATGAAGGTGAGCATTTAGAATTATATTGGATGAGCTGAAGATCATTCCAAAGTTAGCAGCAAAAATCGCGAACGAGACAACAAACTGTGGGAACTCGCGTCTGATTGGTTAATAATTCTATTGTTTAATGCGGTCGGATCGCATATAGGACGCGTCGATTTAGTTTTTTTTTTATCCACACACCGCAACCGGGGCGGAAGATCAATTCAGTGCAATCACAACTTCATTCGTCACTGTATTTACGTAGCAACTTGTTGGCATCCGAATGTGGCGCTCCAAACGGTGAGTAGCGGTACTAAACGAAAACTAAGTTGTAAAGCCGACCTTACAGAAGTATAAATTTAATTTTAATATTTGCTGTGATAGCTAACATTAGTTTACTTATATGTATATATGCTAAGTGTAGTTTACTGAAAAAATGGTGTATTTAAAATTAAATATCACTAAGTAATGTATATAATTGAATTCGTTATCAAAAGCGTTGGAAAACGTTATTTATTGTAGCGTAAAAAAGACAAAAATTAAATTATCTGACCGAGTTTTCGAATGTCTGCGGAACAAAGACTCGTTGTTATGAAATTATTAAGATTTTAATTTTAAATACAGATTTTTAATTCCGTGCATGCGAATAATTTATAATAAACAATACGAATTAAAATCCTATATTAATTAATCAATAAATAAAAAATATATTTTAATAATTTGACGTTGGTAAGCGGTGTGATGATGGTTATCAGCCCAGTCTGCCGTGCTGGGGTGGTACCACCACTTTCGAAAGAAAAGTGACCTTTTTGGGTTTCGAAAGCAGTTTGGAAGTAGCCAGGTGTACTTATTTATTTATCCGACAAAAAATAGAGATGGGCAACAATAGATACCTAAAGAAGAATTAGAATATAAGATACAAAAACTATACCCGTCAGCAAAGGTATATCTAACTAAGAACAAAATTCAATAACGTGAAGAGTGTGCGTTGTAACCTGCATGGTGCACGTTCGCCTAAACAGCTGAATAAATTTTGCCAAGGAGATTTACCAGCCTGGAGAGGAATATAGGCTAGCTGTTCTCTTTAAAAACACTGAAGAAAATTAATATTTAGGGTTTCCGTTACAAATAAAGAATTACGTGCTATAGGCTTTATGAAAACTCATCCCTTAAGGGGGTAAAGTAGCATATCATATCTCCTACTATTAATACGCAAGCAAAGTTGCGACAATCACCTAGTTTATTTATAAAAGAGGTAAATTATGTTAGTATGAAAAAAGAAGAACGAATTTGTCAAATACAAAAATCAGGACAATGAGAACTTCTGTGTAATAAAATAATATTTTATGACATATAAAAAATCTTGAATGAGGCGAACCAAAATGACGCTCATACTTCATGTCATTCTGTCGTAAACAAAAAGGGCGTAAAAACATATAAATAAAGTTTCTAAATTATGGTTAGAATATTTATATATGTTTAATTCATCCATACTACCTTTATATTACTTTTTCACGTCTAAACCGCTGTACAGTTTTCAATAAAAGGAGAATGCCCATTTTTGGGCCCACTTGATACCTAATAGTTTGGTAACAAACAATATTCTAAAATAATAACTTATTTTTTTATTAATTCATTTAAATTATATCAACACATAATTTATCAATCAATAGACAATGTTGAGTTACATAAAAGACAGATATCATGAATTATTAAAGCATTTAAAATAATAATAATCTCAAATATGGCATTAGAAAAAGTCTAATTACTCAATAACTTAGGTGAAAAATATTAGATTGATTGCTGATCTTTCCTTATCAGATTAATTTTTCTCAAAATTAACTAAAAGTCATCGACAAACTAGACAAAAAAAATGTGGGCCCATTTCTCTTAGGAGAACGGCCGAATTCTCAAACGTTACTTAAATAAGATCCTTGTTTATTGGCTCGTAAATTTACACATGAAAATTATAACTTATTTATTATATTAAATAGGCAATAGATTATACAAAAACTTTAACCGAAAATTATGAATTCATTTAAGTTATTATATTATGATTATTGATTTATTTCTTAATATTCCGGTTATACATGATACAACTAATATTACCACTATAATATGTAAGGATTATGTGGAAGAAATCAACATGTATTTCCTTAAAAGATGTTATAATTTAGGCATGGTGAGTACCTAAAAATACTTGGATATATTTTTTATTTAGCTAGATCAATTTACTTGATTACAATATTAAATTTTGTGAATGTATAAATAAATTAAGATTCTAATGATAGGTGATATTCTATTATCAAATGTAACAAGACAGTTACAAAAACGAAGATGAAACTATTCAGGAAAATCTTGCACGTACGAATTTTTTTGAGTTATCAATTTTACTTGAATTCTTAGATATTTAAATTAATAAATAGATAGATATTTGTTTTGTAAACATCTGTGTGAAAATCACGTGATGTCTACAGAATCCTTTCCTACACTAAGGGTTTCAAGTTCAAGGCTTCGAGGGTATTCCGACCCGGCTGACCTCTGGGAGCGATCCGCCCGCCCATTCATGTTACCTAAGTATTTTTGTACCAAGTCATTTTAGGGTACGCGTTTAGAGTAATATTTTCATGTAGATATGTAAATTATAAAATAAAAAATAGAAAAAGTTTATTTAGTCGAAAAAATTTAAAATAACTTTAGAAACCCGCGATGCCTAAACTAGGACAACCTGTTTTTTGGAACAGCTATTTTTTGTGACATACGATCAGATTGGTTCGATCTACATACACTTTCAGTTCAGACCGTGTGCGTGTTGATTTTTTTTCTATTAAGTTAATTAATAACATAAATTTTTGACATATCGTTAGAATGCTAGATTTATTTATTATTATTATAAAAATTAAATATCATCATGGATGGATTTTAATTTTTTAATTATCTTTATTAATTTGATCATTCATCATCAACATCACGCCTGTAGGCAGCAGTCGCCTCCGTAATGCTATCTACTTTATGTTATTAATAATTGTAACATAGTCATAATTGCTAACATAGGAAAACAAAGGAAGAAATAACTGTACGAAGACATTTGAATGTGTTATAATAAATTAAACCAAACTTCAAAAGATAATAGTAATTTCTAAGCGTGAACGTTTATCTAAAGAAATTTATGTAATTCACAAATAAAAGGGAAGTTCAGGTATTCTGCAAATAAGACGAAGTTTAAGTTTAATATCTGAGAGGTATTCCAACAAACAATGAACGTAACTTTAAGGAACAGAGACAATGGCGAGGGTAAGGGCCTAATTCCAATTACAATTAAGATCTAGTGACACCTTGGTGAATTTTAATATATTTTTATTGTAGCTAGACATGTGACAACACCCCGCCTGATGTAAAGCTAGAGTGCGGTCCATGAATGGAAACAACTGCTACTACAGAGAAACCTGTGCAAGCAACAGTCACCTCCGCTATGCCGGCTTGAGGAGACTCGCATGTACCATCTAGATTGACAGTGCACACTCCTCTCGTTATACCTGGCTACTTTCAAACTATTCCCGAAACGTGACAAGGTCACTTCACGGGTGTTACATTCGAAAGTGGTGTAGTACGGCAGGACGGCAGAGTGGGCTAATAAGTACTAATAACCATCATCAGTCTGTCTACCACTCTTTAAGTGGTATTTAAGTGATATCTACAATTGTACGATCAAAAATAATAATTAGTAATAAAAACAAATAATAATAATTAGGTCTTAATAACAACAAGAATATGATAATATTAAAACACTACTTTGCAACTAATTTCCGCTAATCAAGCAATTGATTAGCTTATTTGATTATTTGGTTATAAATTTCCGCAAAGTAACGCCTACTACTATTAAATATAAAAACAAGAATATGGACCACAAGACTTAAGAAGATTTGTGTGGCTCTTAACTAAAATTTAAGACACTTTCAGTGCCTATATTATGAAAGTTGAATAAAAAAACTTTGTAAAAAATGATCTTTTCCTTTGCAAAAAAAAAAACTAATATCTAGAGGTAATTTTTAAAATAATTTACTAACAATTTTATGTTGAACCAACACGACGAACGTTTTGGTGATTTTCCCCGCATTTTAATTAATGGAAAAAAAAATACTATACAAGGTTGGTTTACTCTTAACCTATGTTTCTTAACCTATACATTCACTATATATAAAAAAAAACTAACTAACCAGAACGCTGCCTAATCCTAGGAATCTTCCACACTGTTTAACCTAAGAACAAAACTAATCTTCCTAACAACCCTCTATATTTTCCCCAAAAATATGTCCTTGATAAAAATTCTAATCCATCAAAGTTAGATACCCCGCGTCTAGACAAACATTGATAAATAATCAACAATGCGAGGGGAAAATTACTAAAAATAGCGGTTTTACTTCTATAAACTACGAATGCACTTTTATCAAACGCTATCGATTCTATACTATTTACATATACCTACATATATCTACCTTTAATTTAAAAAATAATCAAATATGTAAGGCAAAGGCATGGAAAATAACTATAAGCCTTATTCATTTGTGGCGCACTTCGAGAGTGCTGGGATAGTTTTGAAAAAAACAAAATTTTGAAGAAAGCCGTCGATTTTGAGAATATCGAGAGATATTGCGTGCCGGAACCGGATGGAACGGACTTTCGGAACATGTCGAGGTTTTCCCGAGTCGCATAGGGCTCCTTGATACGTCCTGAAAGTTTCACCCCTCCGACCCCCCCGTAAGTTATAATTATTATTTTAAATGCATGTACTAAGCTAGTGCTTGTATCGCAGACACTGAGCGACCAAAGTACATGTAACAGAGTTACATTGGTACCGGTCAGAATTTTGCGAGGTTTGAACACGGGTCTCATCGTTCGTAAGGTCCTCTACCCCTACTCTACCTCTACCTCTACCCGACCGTGGCCGCTCTTTAGAAAATATAAAAATACAAAACATTCCGCCAGTCAGTCTGCTATGCGGAGGTCTCAGGTTTGATATCCGGTCGAAATAAATATTGATTACTATGATCGATATGCCAGTCTGTCGTCCTGGGATAGTACCACCACTTCAGAGCATTACGAGAGCCGGCATAGTGGAGGTGACAAATTTCTGGAAACTAGTCTTTCAGCTTATGAACCGCACTCTAATTTAACATCAGGTGGTCTGCGGATACATGCCGAGCTACTATAAAACAGAATATTTGTGTTATCCTAATTTGCGGTCAGAGCGTTGTATGTACATATCTACTTGCTTATTGATAATTACTATTTAAGATCAATGTTGAGTTTTGCTGCACACATATTATTAGCATGTCTACAAATAAGGCAACTCCCCTAAAGGCGTCGGGGAAAAAGGCCCTTTTCGACCCTTTTCCACGCCAGGGTCAGGGATATATGACGTCACCGCTATAAATCCACACGAATCACCCCAAAATAATGTCTCACTGTAACAAGCTATAGAGCCTCTAACTGAATTACTAAAAAAAATAAACAAACGACAAAACCTATCTCTCGCAACCCATTCACGTTATCAATTTGATGGCAAATACTTTTAAAAAACCTGAATAAAAAAAATCTTTGTAAAACCCCCTGTAACACTCCTAAAATAATGGAAAAGTGTAAAGTGGAGAAAGCTCGAGAGATACGCGAAACATGAAAGCGATATGTCTGAAAGCTCTCTAAAAGTTCCCGTGTAGACATGCATATTAAACCGCCTCATATTAAAAACACGCGGTATTAAAACCCGAACTGTAACAAGAGCTTTAAAATTTACTACTGCATCCAGTGACAAAGAAAAGAGGAATCAACTATATAATAATAACAATTATTATTAAAATTTAAATATTTGTACACCTTTATGGTAGATTTTGCGGACAAAATTATGTTACTATATTTAATTATGCAAACCAAAATCCTACAAATAAATTATTATTATTATTATTATTATTATGCAAGTATGGATTCCGCACGTAATAAAGTTCTTAAGAGATAAGTACTAGTTATTTTAATTATTTATTATTCAATATTTTCTTAACCGACCTCTAATACATAATTCTGACAACTGCATAGACTACAGTCGACGAGGCAAAGATGTTGAGCTATAGATTATAGAGATGCATAACAGAAATAAGAGGTTTTTATAGATTGGGTCACAAATATACTAATTTTGGTTTGATACATGAAAATAACGTTAATATAGTTGTATGTAAAGTGGCCTGGTCGTGTTTGAAAGTAGCCAAATATAATGAGATGGGGTCTCACATCAAGTCGACACGGCTACTGCCTGCAATTTTTTAATGGCTCTTTTGTTACTGAAAATCCAACAAGGAAGGTGAAGAAATCGTCACTTAAATTCAGTGAATTTAGGTACGTGGGTGTTGGGTCGGGTTTACTCGTCTGACGCGCGTCTGCCCGTCGCGGGATTATTAAGAGGCGGCTGGCCCGGGATTATCAGCGCATTTGCTCGGACCCCTGCCGAGAGGGATTCCGGGATCCGAGGTCAGGTTCACTTTTACTGTGAAACCTTGAAAAGGAGTTCATGATGCTGGAAAAACGTTTTGGGACAATTTTTTGTTTTCTCATTTGAAAAATTATTATATTATATTTTAGTGATGTACTTTATGCAGTCCGAAGGTTCAATTGTGTAGGTGCATATTTGATTTGGTATTGTCTGGCATTCGTTAATATGATAAATTACTTTTACGCATAACCGTGTTTTATTTCCATAATTATCCTACATATATTAATTGGCTACGAGAGGATGGAAATTCTGAGAATTACTTTAGGAAATTAATATTTATTAATTCAGAATATAATACATAACATGATATGAATGTTTCGATATTTGTTACTCAAAGACGCTTCAAATGGTTGAAATAATTTTGATACAGTACATTGTTATCTTTTTGGGGCGGAATAGTGGGTGCTAATCGGATAGTACTAGTAATTAATATTTTTGTATGCTCGACATAAAACAACACTCCGCCTGATGTAAAGCTACAGTACGGTCCATGAACGGAAACAACTGCTAATACAAAGAAATCTCTACGGGCAGCTGTCGTCTCCGTTATCCCGGTTTGAGGAGACGAGTCTAGATCGACAGTGCACACTCCTCTCGCTATACCTTCAAACTGCTCCCGAAACACGACAAAGTCACTTCACAGGTGTTACATTTGAAAGTGGTGGTATAGTTTCAAAGTAAATTAGCCAACTAATCTACATATACCATACAAGTATGTATAAATATTGTTTGCAAACGTTTTGTCATTTACATTTGTATTTGTATGTATGTACGGTTTTCGGAGTCCCCTCAATTTGGGCGGAGCCTGTCTAGGGCGCGTCTGTACCTGTGCCTTTTGGGGCCCTCTGATCAATTCAACTGGGGCTCCGAAGGGAAGACTCAAGGTCATGGTGATGCTGATAATGTTACGTATCACTGCTTTAAGGCTTTAGAGGTCTTACGTTTCCTTAGCTCATAAAATTAATGGATAAATAACTGCAGATATTGTCGAATAAAAGTTAAGTTGTATAGTAATATTTATTCCGACGTACCTACGATCCAGGGCAATGTTTTTTGATCTATCAATCTATCTTTAAATAATTATATTAGAATAGATTTTTATAGTTTTATTGAGGAAAGATACGTAAAAAAATGACCCCAAATGGAAGAAAAACTCGCGAAGACTAACCATATACGAGTACTAACTAGAAATGTAAAATGCAAAGCCAATTTTTCCACGTAACTTTATTGATAGCTACGAATATTTTCCGGAAATGTAGTAAGCACGTGCCGGGGTAGGGCGAGCCTCGCGCGGGGGTAAGGGGGTTAACTTTCACCTTCTATACCCCTCCACACGGCGTCAGAGCCAAGGTCATGCGGACACTGCATGCTACCGAATGTGAGCTTAACTCGTCGGGCACGTTTTACCAATCATATCTATAGCAGGGTTAATGTATTGTGTTTTCAGGTTATTGAAGGTTATCGATGACCTTATTACCGATATTCATCACAGGGTTATGTGATTTTAAATATCAAAAAAATAGAGACGTAATAATTGTAAATACCAACACATTTAAAATAGCAAAAACTTTAAGGGAAATGAAACAATAAACGTATACATCCTATTAAGTATCGTGTGGTAAAACTCAATCCTCAACTAAGTATTTAGACTTCAGACGAGATCGCAATTTGTCGAGTCGTTGTAATTTGGGCGGGAAATTGATTTTTTATGCCATTAAAGGTGGAGGGGTGACAGAGACGAAGAGGTGTGGGGGGAGGCGGCAGGGAGGTAAGATGTTATCGGCTTTTCGCGCCTTAAACAGCGGCGAAAGATCTAAAACGAACTGATAACTCGCTTTACGCTCTTATTTATCCAAACCGGAAATAAACAATCTATTATAGAAAGTTATATTACAATATTTTCTCGTATAAAATAAAACGACGAGTCAAGTGGTAAGGGCAAAAATGTCCCGACGCATTGTTGAAAACGCGATCGAAATCACGCGGAAGCTTTTGACTGCTACCCCTACACGCGCAGACCGCGAGTGCACAAGAACGCACACACTGAAACAATCCGCATCAAAACAAACGCACCCACACATGCGCATCAGTCTGCCAAATTCTACGCACACATACGCGGCCGCTTCGAAATACATGGACCTCGAATGAACTATCACTCGTACAGCGAACCTTCGTTCGAGAGAGTCAGAGTAAACGAGAGGGAGAGTGTCACGAAATTTCACTTTCGTTTTGGCAACGTCGCCTCCCCCTCGTTCGTCGACATTTCGACGGGGGGTGAAAATTCTGTGAGGCGTTAGTTCCCTATTTCGGACTTTTATAATGCCAGCGTATTGTCGATTCATTTCAAATACTTCGTTTTAAGATCATCAGACATTTTACTTTCTTTTACGGCTCTATTTAAAGATTTAAGTAGATAAAAAAACTCTTCTTAGGTTAACTTACTATTGACAAAAAATACGGTAAATATTTGGGTACATTTAGAATTCTTTTGTCGAGACCATTTTGCGTAAAGATCATCCTAAACAAGGGTCGAGAAATTTATTGAAAAAAATAATTGTTAAGTTTTGAGGGGATCGTAGAGTAACGGTACCATGTGTAAACCCTACAGACGAGCTTTACGGAAGTGTCGTATTCAACGAGAAAGACAGAGACAATCGCATATAGACATCTCTTTTCTTAGATTAGGTATTAAGTGTACGTCGAGAATTTTAAGTAATTTTCTTCGAGTCGATGTTCCTTTGTTAACTATCTATGCAAATTATTGAAATGAAAGAATGCTAAGATGCTTAACTTTTTTTCTTTTCGTAATAATGGCATACACTTAAGACTAATTACAATTAAAACATTAATTAAGAAAAAAAATTGTAGCACGTAGACAACACTCCGCCCGATGTAAAGCTTGAGTGCAGTCCATGAACGGAAACAAGTGTTGCCACTGAATTTTTGCAGGCAACAGTCACCTCCGCTATGCCGGCTTGAGGAGCCGTATGTGCACCACCCTGATAAATAGTGCACACATCAATAGATCAATGTGAAAGTAACTGTGTATGTTCGTTATTTCACGCCTAAACAGCTGAACCAACCCAACCTTCACCGTTGTATATTTTTGTAAAAAAAAAAATTAAAGCGGGTAAAATAAAGCATGAAAGTATGGAGAACCCATAATTTCTCGTGTTAAACACATAATATTAATCATACGTATACGAAGTTGCGAGCAACAGTTAGTACTCTATAACATAAAGACCAAAATAAAATAAATATTATTATTTATTTAATAAATAGAACTCTACACTATTTTCTATTATAAAATGGCAACAGATGGTGTAACGTAACCTATGTTACAAGATCGACAGATGCAAGTTATTGTAACTGTTAAAATTAATCAATATTTAACTACAATTATGACGCACGAATAACGCATTGCACTGGGTAACTTAAAACTAGTTTTTTTTAAATACCCGTCCAAAGCTAGTGCTTGTATCACAGGCCCATCAGAGACCCATGATTTAATCCCTCCTACCCCACATCGCTTGAGGTCGACGCGTGCAGGCGATCGAATGCATCGCCTCACCGTCGAAACAATCCCCTCGCGGACTAAAAGGTTCGGGCAATCCTTCTTCTGTCGTTCCATCAAATTGTGGAACGACCTTTCCCCTTCCTGTAACATGGGATCCTTCAAGCGCAGTGTGAAGAGGCATCTCATCAAGCCGGCGCAGTCGCCTTCGTTCATGGGTCGCACTCTAGCTTAACATCAGGCGGAGTGCGGTCATATGACGTGCTAAAATAAAAATAAAAATTACGTTACATTGGTACCGGTCAGAATTTAGCGAGGTTAGAACACAGGTCTCATCGATCGTGAGGTCCATAAAGCTAGACCACTAAATTATAATATAAATACTGTACAAACAAAAAAAATCATTTTCGTGGTCTAGTATCATACGAGTAGACTAGTAAGGACCGGTAATTCAATCATTCCTTAATTACAAAGCGACCTTAGTTTGCAATTCTTGACTCAGAGTTACTTCGTTTATTATTATAGATTATTTCATTGAACACCATTACGGTGCTATTAATAAGTCAGAATCGAATTACCGGCCCATATAAAGTAAATTCTTAGGTACAATTAGCGTAGTTTAAACTATAGTAGACATCCAAAAAATTATATAAATTCTGGATGAATTCTTTTGTTTTCATTTTGATTGTTTAAATTAAGCAAAACCTGCTCGTGCCATGCTGTGTGCTCAGATAGGGATGATGGTTTGAACCTATTCCTTTGCTTTTTATATTATTATATACATAATAGTCAATTACATTATCTGTTTGAGGACCAATATTAAATAAATAAAATTAATTTAGCTAAAGTGTGGTCCATAAGCGGAAACAACTACTACCCCAGAGAAAATGTCTGCAGTTGCCTCCGCCATGCTGGCTTGAGAAGACAAATGTGCTTCATCTCCACACTCCTTTCGTTATATCTGTCTACTTTAAAGCTGAACTAGAAACACGACAAGGTGACCTTACAGATGTTACATTTGAAAGTGGTGGTACTACCTCAAAATGATAGATTGGGTAATAACCCATCATCAGTTTCTACTACTCTTCAATGTCTAAAGTTCAGCGATTTAAGATATTACTTACGATCGAAGTATTCGCGAAGTTTTTGATTATTTACATGCATAGCACCTTAATACCTCTAATTACCAGTAGTTTATTTCCAAATTTATTCCGATACGTTAACATGAATTTACCAATGAGTTTTTTTGTTTGAATTTTATATTAGTTTGTCATTGATAAGCACAAGGCCGTAGTTAAATCGTAGGTTTTTTTCTTTTTACATGACATCATCTAGGCACCTGCTTTATTTTACAAAAGACCTGAATGCGGGAGAAGTTTTTTTTTATTTTGTTCAAAATTGATAAGGCTGTAATGGTAGCTTAGACTTCTCGGGTTATGTATCATGATCCAGCCGCTCGAATCACTTTGGAAGCAGCCCGTGAATACTAAAACAGTGTGCCCTGTCAACAACAGTCGGTATAAAAAAACTAGTACCGACACTCGGGACACATACTAACCATTTAATAAAGGTTATACGGGCAAGGCAGGACGTTGGATAAATCAATTGGTTCAGGGTGTGGGTAGGCTGCGCAGGAGTCGGGTTACTGGCGGATACGACACGGGAAGTGGTATGCGTGCCACCTTGCTTTTTTAGTCTTGTTTAATTACAGGTTAAGACGTTTTAAAATGACTTCTAGGTAATGTTTATGATCTATCCCATTGGGTAACACAATATTTCGACTGACGTCGCTATGGGGTAGGCAGAGACTATATCTGCATATATCCTAAGTTTTTGGTGAATATATAGACTAAATACTGTTTTCAAATATTTTTTCAGGGCTTAAAGTAGGCGGCATCTACGAGTAATAGTTGATTATTATTTAATTTGTCTATAAAGTCTGCAAAACATTGAAAACTAACTGTAACAAACTTTGTTGCGTTTCGGCAATAGTTTGAAAGTAGCCAGGTAACACGAGAAGAGTGTGCACTATCAATATGAATGGTACATGCTCGTCTCCTCCCGGTATATTGGAGGCGACTGCTGCCCGCACAGGTTTCTTTGTAGTAGCAGTTGTTTCCATTCATGGACCGCACTCTAGCTTTATATCAGGCGGAGTGTTGTCACATGTCGAGCTACAATAAAAAAATTTAGGTAGTTCCGTACGTTGTCTAAACCCCGCACTGTTGGAATAACATTTTACTTTTAGAAGGTAATTTATAAAAAAAAATTACATACGAACGATTTCTCGCCTCTTTGCGGACTAGTATTAAGAACGTGTTTGACGTATTTTGTGCTGGAATATAAACGATAAAAGACTTCTTTAGCATTTGTTGTTGAGTGACATTACAAAGAACCGAGCGGCAGCTGTAGAAAGAGACGACATGATTCTGAATAGGCTATACCTGGCTGCTTCCAAACTGATCTTGAAACACGACTAGGTCACTTCACTTGAAAATGATCGGTACAACTAATTAATCATGATCAGTCTGCCTTTAACTCCTTAATTTTTTTCATAGACGCATATATTAAGTTAATGATTACATAGTACGGACCAAACTTTATGGCGGCTCTGAAGTCAGGCACAAGTCGCTGTGCGGAATTAAGGTATCAGCGAAGCACTCTCAGGGCAGGGCACGCTTCTGAGCTACCCGGCAGGTTATTTTTTATATGTTATATTCATATTTAATGTTAACTCTTAATTTTATTATTGTAATCTTGACTGTACCTGCGCGAAATAGCGCCCGCAGCTAACTTCCGAGACGCCATAAAGTTTGACGCGACCTATATCATAGGCACTGAAGCGGCCGAAGTACATATTACATAGTTACATTGGTACCGATCGACTTCTTCTGCTAGACCACGGCCGCGTAATTATATACATAATATGTAATTTTAGAGCATCTAAATACCTAATATTTTTGCAGCCACCTAAACAAAAATAAGTCTAACTTATTCCCTTATAATTTGCATGAAAGCTCTACAATTTCGGGAACAATGGTCTGACAAAATTACATTTGTTTTCGCGGTTCAATGTTCTTGTTTTGGCTCTGACTCACAAACTGATTGACTTCTCTGAAATTGACTCACTTCTTGTAAAATGATAATGAAAGTTAGACACGCAATTAAGTAAGGGTGGCCGAAATACATCCATGATTGGCCCCTTATCACCTACGACTAGTCTTAATACCTGATTCCCTATTTCTATTCGCTGACCGGCTAGCAACAACCTTTACACAGACTTCTTCAAATGTTTGTAAGGCCAATAAAGTTATTTTTATGTAGGTATTGGTATTGTAAAAGAAAATAAATCGCAAGTTTTAATTAAAAAATATCCTTCATTTCCTATTACTTATTATATAAATATTGTTAATTGAGCTATGAATTAGTAGAGATGCCACACAGATATTTGGCGTTACGCTACGCTAGTCTGGGATTCGATTAGCGCGGCATCAGTCGACGGAATATGGAAATACAAAGAAAAATGTTTTAGTACCATCACTTTGAAATCTTACACGTGCGAAGTGACCTAGTCGCGTTTCGGAAGCAGCTTGATTGTAGCAACAAAAGAAATGTGTGAGTCAATGAATGGTGCACATCTCCTAGGCCACCATAGTGGAGGCGACTGTTACCTGCAGACTCTTTCTTAGCTAACAAAAAGTATAGTAATAAAAATATATAATATTATTTCGCCGAAATCAAAGTTAGTCTTAGCATTGGAACAGTCAGTCACACAACCATGGGAATATTTATTTAGGTAGTAGCTAAATCAAAGAGATTTATTTTTTTCACAAACTGTCGCCACATTTGACATCTCAGGTAACTGTCTCTATATAAAATTCATTGTCCCTGCTAAAGTTTATTCTTCTATAAAAACTCCTTTTTCATTGTATCTACAACATTACGAACTTAAGGTCATAAGTACTCGATACGCTTTATGTAATTTTCGACTTTATTTCAACAGCTTTAAAGGTTTAATTCCTTTACATATTAATGTTTAATAAAGCTTGTATATGGCAGGTATGCCCTTTTGTTGAACTATAAAGACGCATTGGCGTTTTGTGCAACTAACAAAAGGTAGGTTTTCGATGCTCGCGGCACAATGAGTGATAAATTATTTGCTAATTTTCTTAAAGTCGAGATCGCACCTGGAGATAGCGTCGATCGCTACGCAATTTAAACCGATTTTAATGTTTTTTTTTAAATAAAAATAATTTAAACAATAGACAATCAGTATAAAATGAGAGAAAGCAGTTTCTATTAACATTTGAACCCTGGAAATGGCATCCTAATTAAAAGGGAAAAGAAAATCGCCTGCCTACAGTTGTAATTAAAGAAATGGCAACATCGCTTTCCGAGAGGTGACGGTGAAACTGCAACGTCGCATTTTCAGTACCCCACTACACCCTTGTGCTAACCATCCCCCCCGTTATCGACACCCTAGTTTGTGACTCATTCAAGTTCGCATACAACTACGTGTGTCTGGTTCTAACATTCCTTTCCTAACTGTACGGCTTAAACTTAGAGAAAAATATTTTTCTTTTAATACGTATCTACTAGAAATTATCTAATTTTTAACGAAACAAAAAATTTTTTATACTTAATTTCATTGATTAATACAACTAGATGTGCAATAACGCTCCCAATGTGACGCGAGAGAAAACATGACTACAGCCACGTTTAGGTTCTCTGTCATTTTTTGACTTAACGGCAACATTGTCAAATCGTTTGAAGCGGCCTACGGTTTTTTTAAGTCAGATCTATGAAGTTTGCTTCTAGTATATCTTTATATTTTTAGATTTTAATCAATCGTTTGTGGCGGCTAATGTATTGATAAATATTTACGTCGTACTAAATGCTAGTTTTAAAAAGTATTTTTAGGGTTTATATGCCATTTTGTTTTAATAAGTTTGTCGTCTACAACTAAGTCTACAACTTACAATGTCGCCTCCATAATTTATCCCCACTCTCGAAAATTCAATCTGAAAAGAATAGATAGGCTTACCTGCAACAAAGATACAAATATAATTTATAACTAAATTGAAAATAAATCGCTAATTTAAGCATTATATTCGTAGAGCGGCCGTGGCCTAGTGGTAAGACGCCTGAACTCACGATCGGTGAGACCCGTGTTCAAACCTCACTAATTCTGACCGGTTCCAATGTAATTTTGTTATATGTACTTTGGTCGGTCAGTGCCTATAGTCACTATTAAAGAGTGGTAGGCAGACTGTTGATGGTTATTAGCCCAGTCAGCCGTCCAGGGGTAGTACCACAATTTTCGAATGTAACACCTTTTAAATGTGAAGTGACCTTGTCGCGTTTCGGGAATAGTTTGAAAGTAGCCAGGTATAACGAGATGAGTGTGCAATGTCACAATCTAGATGATACATGCTCGTCTCCTCAAAGCCGGCATAGTTTATCTGTAGTAGCAGTTGTTACCATTCATGGACCGCATTCTAGCTTTACATCAGGCGGAGTGTTGTCACATGCCGTGCTACAATAAAAACATTTAAAAAATAAATAATATACAATTAACAGTAAATTTACTGCATCACCTAAGAGACTAATTTTGCTTATCGATTTACATAAAAAAATCATTAATAAAAGCGTATCTCATGCTTCTGTGAGGATAGACGATTATTGTTTAAAGTGTTACAGCGCAAGCTTCTCTGTTAGTACATCAATAGAACTACTATTACTACAACTTAACTCGCACCCTGTTTCCACGGGGGTACGCAGAAACTATGGAGCGCCGGCGACTCCTCTCTCTACATCAATAGAAAAAGAAAGAAAATCCTAAAAAAACCTATTGTGCGTGTAATAGATAATCATAGGTATTTATTTATTGCAATTATAATATTAATAATTCAAAAGTTAGAAATTTTTAGTAATATATCAGAGTTGATGCATTTGTATGTAATTAGTGGGCGAGCATAGGTAAACCTACACATAGTAAATACTTTTGGCGTGTCTCTAAAATCTATAATATAAAAATGAATCGCTAAATGTGTTGCTAGTTAAATATGCGTGAATGAAACAAGCGATCACAGGTAGAACTGATTTATTATTTAGTTACCCTCCTAATACAACTTTTTATTACTTATGTAAATACCCGACACCTCCTTACTAAATAAACATTAACACTAGAAATATAACAAATAAAAATAATTAACTAAATAAAACAAAATATAAACTACCTATAATTAATGAATATCTTAATCTATTTATAAATGGAAATACAATCTAATCATACAACAATTTAGGGGGTTTCGTGGGCCTACATCTCAGCTTTCGTGTTACAATATTCTGTTTATCTGAAGGCGGCGAAACTAGTGTTGTTGGCGACTTCACGGAGGTCTTCTCAATAACGGGAGACACACCTTTCGGTGACGATCTCGGCGGCGTGGCCGCTTCATTATTTGTTACCTCTTTTTGTTCCTCTGCAGGTCTAGTAAGAGCGAGTGAGAAACGTTTTCGAGGCTGTATTTGAATTAATTGATCCGCGTGTCGATGCACGATACCTGACGCGACGCCTACTGCATATGATGCCGGCCCTACCGTGTCCTTCACTTGTCCTTCAACCCATTTGTTTTTATTTTTAGTGTAATCCCTAACTAGCACCCTATCTCCCTCTCGCACATCTCGCGGCACTCCTCCCGCGCGTGAGACTTGTCGCGCTTGTGCCTCCAATACGCGTCGCTCGCCAGCTGCATCGGGGCGTAAAATGTCTAACCTATTTCTCAACAACCGGCCGAACATAGCCATAGCGGGAGCGACACCCGTGGTTGCATGATCGCAATTTCTATATTGTAATAGTGTTTTATTAATTGCGGTCCCGATGTCCGCTTTTCCAGACACCGCCTTTTTAATACATTTTTTAATCAATTTAACTGCGTTTTCTGCCGCACCGTTTCCTTTCGGTCTATAGGGACTCGTCAGCGTGTGTACTATACCATTACATTTAAAATATTTTTCTATCTCTTTAGATGTAAACGGGGGCCCGTTATCTGTTACCACTTGAACAGGAAAACCGAATCGAGTAAATAATTCATTAAATTTAGAAATAACATTCACAGCCGTTGTAGTGTTCATTTGAAAAACCTCGATCCATTTGGAGTGAGCATCTACTATTATTAAATAATGTTTGCCGAGATACTCGCCGAAATCCGCGTGTAAACGCCGCCACGGGCGCGCCGGAAAAGTCCACGGCGTGAGGGGGGCGCGGGGCGGTGCGTCCCGCTGTTGGATGCACGCCTCGCAAGAGCGAGTTATCATTTCTATTTCTTTATCTAATCCCGGCCAGTATACATAATTACGTGCTAAATTTTTCATTTTGACCACTCCTAAATGCCCGTCATGTAATTCGCGTAAAATATATTTTTGTAATTTAGTAGGTATAACAACACGATAGTTATAAACAATGCATCCTTGTTCTATAAACAAATTGTCTTTTCTGCAAAAATAGGGTTTTTCTTGTTCCGCTTCAATGTTATGTGGCCACCCGAACAAAATGTAGCCGTATATTTTTACTAATATCGGGTCACGTTTCGTGGCCTCCGCGATCATTAAATGGCTAATAGGGAATTCATCTTCAACATAATATAAATAAGAAATATTATTAACGTTATTATTTTTACGATTATTCGGCAACGGTAATCTTGATAATGCATCTGGTGGTCCATTTTGCGCCGTACGCACCCATTCCACCTTAAAATCGTATGCCGCGAGCCGCGCCGCGTATCTCTGCAGCCTACTTGCCGCCGTTTGTGGTATACCTACTTTATCCCCGAATATGTGTGACAAAGGTTTATGGTCGGTGCGAATAATAAACCGTCGACCGTATAAATATTGATGGTTTTTAGTCACACCATAAAAAATTGCTAACGCCTCTTTATCTAATTGACTATATGATTTCTCCGCATCGTTGAGTGTTCGCGACGAGTAACAAATTGGCCGTTCGGTCCCGTCGCGATAACGATGCGCCAATACGCTGCCTACCCCATACGCGCTGCTATCTACGCTCAATACGATAGGCAGTTCAGCATCATAATGCGCCAACACATTGTCACTGCACAGTACTTTTTTAATATTACAAAATGCTTTTTCACAGTCATCATTCCAAACCCATTTAATATCTTTCTTTAATAAATTATACAAAGGATGCAAAAGTGTACTTAATTGAAAAATAAATTTACCGTAATAATTAACTAATCCTAGAAAACCTTTTAATTGTGTTATATCCTGAGGCCGCGGGGCGTCGGCGACCGCGTGCACCTTATTCATATCCGTGTGCAAACCCTGGGCATCGATCACGTGACCTAGGTATATAACACGCTCTTTAAAAAAATCACATTTATTTAATTTAATTTTGAGGCCGACATCTCGCAGTCTAGAAAGAACTGCGTACAAATTTTCCATGTGTTTATTTTTATTGTTACCTGTCACACAAATATCATCTAAGAAAACGACAGTGTTAGGTATGCCGCGCAAAGTCTCCTCCATAAGTTTCTGAAACATTTCCGGTATGCAATTCAACCCAAAAGGTGTTCTGATATACATAAAAGTACCCATGTGTGTACTAATTGCCGTGCGAGTTTATAATTATTTTCACGCGTTTAATGTAAATATATCGACATGCCGTTTGGAAAAATAGAAAGTTTCGACGTTTCTTCGAGGAAATGGAGTATGTACATAAATCGAGTCAAACAATTCATCGCGTTAAACGACATCAAACGTGAACTATATGTGGCGACATTGATCACCTTGGCGGGTGAACCCACATATGACTTGATGTTTGACTTGTGTGCACCGGCCAAACCAGAAGATAAGACCTTCGAAGAGCTCATCGAAATCGTGAGGAAACACCTGGAACCCAGGCGATCAGACATTGCGGAAAGGCATCTTTTTCGGCAACGGCGGCAAAGGCACGGCGAATCGCTCACGGAGTACTTGCAAAATTTGAAACATCTGGCGAGTACGTGTAACTTTGGCAACTCCTTAGAAGAAAATCTAAGAGACCAGTTCGTGTCGGGCCTGGGCAGTGAGGAGATGCGTAGTCGTCTGTTCGCCGAAGTAGACCTGGATTATCAGCGGGCAGTAGAACTAGCGCTGGCGCTGGAGGCGGCTGATAGGCACGCAGAGACGAGCGCGCGCGGCGAGGGATCCGGCGAGATCGTGGGTGAGCAGGGGCTGCATCGGCTGGGCGCGACAGGCGCCAGGCGGCCGAACGGGCGTCGAGCGGGCGCGCGACAGGCTAGCGCCGCCGCGGCCACGACTTGCTGGCGCTGCGGCAGGCCACACGTCGCGGATCGATGTCGTTTCAAGAATTATAATTGTGATGAGTGTGGTGTCAAAGGTCATTTAAAAGTAATGTGTAAGTCGAACAAAAGAGATTCAGTGTCAAAGGAAATATATTTTTTGAATAAAAGTGTAAACAGTGATAGTGATAGCGATAGCGAATTTTACAATTTATCGGATATGTTTTTTACAGATGATAAACCGTATGTAACTAAGGTAATTGTAAATAAAATACCAATATTATTCGAGATCGATACCGGAAGTAGAATTTCTGCCATCAATGAGGTCATGTATAAACAATATTTCAGTAATTGCACACTACAATCAGACAATTTAAGGTTAAAATCTTATACTGGTGATACTATTAGTCCTGTCGGTTTCGTTACGGTTACCGTTTCATTACCTGAAAATCTAGACAAACAACAATTAAAGTTATTTGTAATATCGGGCGGAGGGCCACCGTTGTTGGGTCGGGCATGGATTCGCAAATTAAAATTAGTACATAATATTAATAATATGAATAATATTGTAGATACAAAAATGAACCGTAACGACACCGATAGTTTAATTGATAAGTTGAGTAAGGAATTTCATCAAGTGTTTACTCCCGGTTTAGGAACATGTACTAGGACATTTAAATTAAAATTAAATACTCATGTTCCAATATTCTGTAAGGCACGTACGTTGCCTCTTGCGTTGCGAAGCACGGTCGAGAAAGAGCTAGAACGACTTCAAAACGAAGGCACTATCATAAAAATCGAGAATTCGGAATATGGTACACCGATCGTACCCGTTATTAAAAAAAAATGGAGACATTCGCATTTGTGGGGACTATAAGACTACTATTAACCCTATTTTAAAACGGGAACCATATCCGTTACCGCGAATAGAAGATTTATTCGCTGCTCTCAGCGGGGGGCAGCGGTTCTCCAAGATAGATCTTTCGCACGCTTATCAACAAGTAGTGTTAGATGAAGCGTGCGAAAGATCTATCTTGGAGAACCGCTGCCCCCCGCTGAGAGCAGCGGTTCTCCAAGATAGATCTTTCGCACGCTTATTACAAATATTACAAAATGCTTTTTCACAGTCATCATCCCATCCTCGTCGCCAGTTAAATATGCGTGAATGAAACAAGCGATCACAGGTAGAACTGATTTATTATTTAGTTACCCTCCTAATACAACTTTTTATTACTTATGTAAATACCCGACATTGCTAAGCGCAAATCTCGAGAGCAGCTGAACCGATTTCGCTAATTCTTTTTTTAGAATATTCCTTGAAGTACGAGGATGGTTCGTACGAAGAGAAAAATTTAAAAAATTGCCTAAAAAAGTCTAAAAAGAACACTTTTCTATACTCCCATACAAAAGATTCGTAATAATACTTAAAAGTCAATTTGAACTTTAATACCATACCATAAAGTTTCTTTTTTTATCTTACTAGCTGACTCGGTGTCCCGAATAGCAAAATAAGTATTAAAATAAAATAAAAAAATTGAAAAATCAACTGTTAGGTGGTACGAAGTTCGCCGGGTCAGCTAGTATATAATAAATAAATATAATTATTACCAAAACACTAATAAGCAAAAGTACGTAAAATTTTAGTGAAACTCTTTTAAAAATGGTTAATCGCGTATAATGGAACAATTCTATAAATCCATCGGCGCCTTGTTTGGCAGATGTCGGGGTAAAAAAATATCGGAACTGAGTGAGAGAGGGATGAAGAAAAAACCTATTACTTGATGGACATATGGTACTTCCTGAAAGTCCTTACGACTTACCTGCGCGGGCGCAGCTGCTTGCCAGTCTAGCGCGTGCGCACGTCAATAGCACGGAAAATATGCTTATGGCATTTGCAAATGTCAATTGGATTCTAATTATAAAACAGAAAAAATTATCTAACAAGAAATGCCTGGAATTATTAATAAAAAAATATATATAACATGTAACCTAAATAAATATCTAATCAATAAATCATTTAATTTAAACGCACTGAAAATATTATAATACAAAAAGAGAAAATATATAACAAAAATTCAAAATAAATCTTAAATAGATAGATATACTCGTACCTATATATTTTAGGTAAGTTAATAAAATTTAGTAAAGCTTAGGTATATTGTATTGAACGTTTTTTAGCTACCCGAATGTGTGATTTGAATTCGTAAAACCCTTTTATTACACGCACACAGAATTGTATTCAAATTTTCAATGAACTTAAAACTTGATTCAGTCCCATAGGAGATGGGGCTCTACCTGGTTCGGATTAAAAAAAAGCAGGTCATCGACCTTCCCCAAAAGAACAGCTGCTCCAATTCAAAATGGCGGACTTTTATATCAAAAATTAATATTAATAAATGTATAAAATGTACGAGTAGATGATGCATCGTGGAAACAGGCTTATGTTCCAAATAAAATTATCAAAATTTACTTTTTTTTTTCAGAACGAATTATAATGATATTCTATATTTTTAGTTAAAAATAATAAAATATTTCATTTAATAAAAATACTTGAATTATTACGATTTATTAAAAATATACGAACAAAAAGAAATGAATGAGCTCTATGGTAAATTAATAATGCCGAAGCAGATGACGCGATGCCATAGACAATAGACGACAGATGCATGTCGAACGCAATGACAAGACAATATTATTAATAATACAAACCTATTAGAATACACGTAAATTATCCTATTATTTTAATAATTAATCATAATGAAATTTAATTGCATTTCTAAATAATACAATGAGAAATAACGTTATTAATAAAATAGATATTTATATTTGTGATTATTTTATCTATTTCACTTCGTAAAACCAATCAAGATACGTATGAAATCTCTGAATATATTCCTAAATATACAGAGGTTACGTACAGGCCTAATTCTAGCGTGACAAACAATAATCATAGTCATAATATTAAAATAACGAGGTTAAATTTGGTGAACAACATATAAAAGTAAAGTTTTTATTTTATTATTTTATACGAGGTAAGCATAATTTTTGCAATTACAGAAACATCGCAAAAAGTTCCTTTAAGAATCGAACCAAATAACGCAATAAGAAAAAAATATATCTCATAACCTATTCTAGGCCCATAATCGATTTCTGAATTTCATAAAGAACTGTTAAAGCGTGACTAGGGGACAAACATGCACACTTTTGAGTGGTTCATGAACGGAAACAACTGCTACTACTGATGTCTTCAGGCAGCAGTCGCCCCCGCTATGTGGGCTTGAGAAGACGAATGTGCATCATCCAGATTAACAGTGCACTCTCTCGTTATACCTGGCACTTCAAGTGTGTTATATTCGAACGTCGTGGTACTACCCTAGGAACGCAGACTGGGCTAGCAAGCCTCATCAGTTTGCCTATTACTTTTTTATAGTATAGATTGACTATTACATTTACAATCACATTAAAAAATGCTTTATTATTATTTTTTTTTTATTGTAGCTCGACATGTGACAACACTCCGCCTGATGTAAAGCTAGAGTGCGGTCCATGAATGGAAACAACTGCTACCACAGAGAAATCTCTACGGGCTGCAGTCGCCTCCACTATGCCGGCTTGAGGAGACGAGCATGTACCATCTAGATTGACAGTGCACACTCCTCTCTTATACCTGACTACTTTCAAACTATCCTCGAAACGCGACAAGGTCACTTCACGGGTGTTACATTCGAAAGTGGTGGTACTGCCCCAGGACGACAGACTGGACAAATAACCATCATCAGTCTGCCTACCACTCTTTAATAGTGCCTATAGGCACTGAGCGACCAAAGTACATATAACAAAGTTACATTGGTACCGGTCTTTAGTGAGGTTCGGACAAGGATCTCATTGATCGTGAGTTCACGCGTCTTACCGCTAGACCACGGCCGCTCCCGTCTAAATTAAAAAAAAAACGAACATAAATCAAATAAAGGTGCTGCCGAGTGTAACGTTACAAAATGTTTGATTTGAATGTAACGACGGAAGCGGATACGTTCAAAAACCGCGCGGTTATCATAAATTATATTTCTGTTTGTTTCCCAAAGGACTCGGGTTACAAACTTTAATCCGGGTGTGTTTTCGGTTGTCACTTTATCAGTTATATTTTATACACACACTTATAAAGTAATTTAGTTAGCTGCGCCACAACTACTCGTATTTGTGTTTGAGCTTGGTCATCAACCAATAGAAATCAGTTTACAATCAAAGGACAATGCCCATTTTCGGGCCCACTTGATATCTAAGTTTGCTAACAAAACAATATTCTAAAATAATATCTTATTTTTTCATTATTTTACTTCAATTATATCAAGACATCGTTTACCAATTAATAGACAATGTTTAATTAAATAAAAAACAGATATCATCAATTATTAAAGCATTTAATATAATAATAACCTCAATATTAGAAAAGAAAAAGTTAGAAAAAGTCTTATTTCCCACTAGCCTGGATGAAAAAATTAAAACTGATTTGTGATAAGGAATATAGATTAGTTTATTTTTCTACAAAATGAACTAAAAATCATCGACAAACGCGAGAAAAGAATTTTAGGCCCAATTCTCTTAGGCGAATGGGAATTCTCCTTTACTTATTATTTGTGCAATTACAAATTAATTAAACCACGTATATACAATATTACATTTGTTTAAATTAAACTACCACAGGGATTATAACAAGCACTTCTTATTACGCCAGCTACAACTGCTACTACACAGAATTGTATATAGGCAACAGTCGGCTCCTTTATGCCGGCTTGATAAATGATTATGCTATATAATTTGTTTTAATACTAAAAAGAAATGGGTGGTTAAAGTAGGTGATTGTAAAACGATTTAACCCCTCGAATGACCGATAGGTTGATAAGTAAATTGCACTTTTTATGCACCCCCAAGTTAAGATAATGCAGCTAGGGAGGGAAATGAAGGCCGTAGAGAAAAAATAGGCCTTTTATAGAGATTTTTTTCATGATACGGCCTCGCTCTTTCGACGCCGCGCTCAATAGAAAATATTAAATAAAGTTAAATTGCAAAAGCTCTTTTTTTTAAATATAGCACCTTTAATATTTTGTGTTTACTTTAATAAGATAAAATAACTTATAATTTGCAATTAAATCATTTTAAATACGTGTAATTTTACAGTTACTTGATGCTAATAATAATAACAGGTATTTCTATAAAACAAAGACTAAATTAAACCTTCGCAAAGTATACAGTTCAAAGTCAATAGCTTGTAGATACCTACTTATTAAGTGTATGCGTTATAATACACATGCCCCAGTTGCAATGAGTCGTTCTGCTTGCTCGTTTACCCCTTACCCTATTAATGCTTGTATCTAGTTACCTGGATATCTATGACTAACAATAGACCGGGTGTGTGCTTTAAAATGTAAGCTTGAAGCTTTTAATGAACTTTTAAACTTTAAATAGTAATTACGATTTGTTATTTAATGGTGGCTTGAGGAATCAAATGGCACCGCCCAATCAACTACCTCCAAAATAGTCTTAAAATACGACTAGCTTATTACTTCAGAACTTAGACCGGAGACTTAAACCTTAGACTTAGCCGGCATAGTGGAGGCGACTGCTGCCCGTACAGGTTTCTTTGTAGTAGCAGTTGTTTCCATTCTAGCTTTACATCAGGCGGAATGTTGTCACATGCCAAGCTACAATAAAAAATAAGAAAAAAAACTGGGCTAGTAACGATCATCAGTCTGCCTACCCCTCTTTATTAAGTACGGAATACATTTAAAATTCCTGAATCACAGATTAAATCTTAAAACATAATAGGAACTAATTGCTGAAAAACTCATTAATAAATAGACTATAAACATAAACGCATGAAACCTGAAACGCACTGAAAATCCTGCCTTACTTTATGCGATTAGTAGGTTAGGCGTGCACGCGGCCCGCTGGAGGGCACAGGGGCTATAAGGGCCTCTCTCACTCCGTTCTATATAGAGAGAGGGTCGAAAGCAAAAATAATTTCAATATGACCATAGATATATAGATGTGTAAGGGTTTAAAGTGGTACGTTTTGAATAGGTCATAGCGCCAAATGGGAGAGGATTTTAAATTGCTTTTAGGCTAGCATTGTAGTCATATTGTGACAAAAGTATATACCTACGTCTCTTTTTAGCTAAAAAAACTATTCATATTTTGAAATTAAAACACTAAATATATTAATAAAATATATATAAAAATAAATAAATAAAAAATAAAACGGCTCGTCTCCTCAAGCCGGCATAATGGAGGCGACTGCACACACAGGTTTCTCTGTAGTAGCAGTTTTTCCATTCATGGACCGCACTCTAGCTTTACAAAAGGCGGAGTGTTGTCACATGCCGACAATAAAAAAAATTGTTTTTTAAATAATTAAGTTCCTAATTCACTAACCTGCTTATAAGCCATATAACTTAGTATCCTAACGTGATAATTAACAACAAAAATAATCTTATTATTTAAAACAATAATTTATAAATAATATAATATGTAACCATAAAAGAAGGATATTTATGTATAAAATATTAAATTTACAGAGTTAATGATATTCTTTTTTTAAATCTAAGAGCTGGAGTAAATTTGATTTCTGCCAATTGCTAGGTTAAAGGAATCTAGGACATGATATTCAAAGTGTAGTGGGGGATGAAAAATAGGGTGAGTAGGGGTGGTTTAATATAGGAGGGTTTAAGTCTTTCTAGGTGCACTGCTGCATGTGTGGAAGTGCGTATCAAATTAACCGAGTAGGCATGCGTGGATGGACGAGAAAACCTAACAGAGGTGTATTTTAAAAACGTTTTCAAATCAATATGAAACCACAAACCTACGAAAAGATATGTTTCAGTAAAAGTGGTATCTACTAATTCTAAATTTACATCTATAATTGACTAAAAATAAGCCATACAGCCTAGCTCAGACGAATCTTCTCTAAAGTATTGCAGCGACAGCTTTGCTGATAGTACCTAAGTACATACAATATTATGACTGGTACTTATAACTTGTTTTAATAATTAAAAAAAGATCGATACGTAGGCAGGAGGATAGGAAAACATTATTTAAATCTCGAACATAATTATTTCAAGAATAGACACAACCGATTTTAAACTTGGTCTATATTGTAGGTAGATGTTAAAAGGGGGGTTAGTGCTAAGAGTGGAAACGTGAGTTGTTTATTTATGCGACATAAGAACTACGTTTTGAACAAAAATAATTGATGTGATAATAGATATACTTTTTTATAATAAAAAAAGCATGAATGTTTATGCATTAGTTCGGTACTTAGAAAATGAAAACTAAAATGGGAAAATGGGAAAAATACTACATTTAGTTTAAAAATTCATACATTTACAAAGTTCAACGAACGTATGCAAAAGTTTTGTTTTTCAAAAAATACAAATAATATTGTTTTTATAGTGCTAGGTCTGAAAAGTTTCTCATTGTCTGTAGTAGTCTGTAAGTTAAACTTTTATTTAATGACATTTTTAACTTTTGGTTTTTCTACGATAGAAAAATATGTGAATAAATAAACGAAACTATCATCTCTACCATTTATTTATTATATTAATGTGTGTGATACAAATGAAATAAATAATTAAGCGAAAAAATGTTCAATTGAGATTTTAAAAAATATAAAATTACTGCTTGTCCCAATTTACTATGTTATATTTTTATACGACCTTAATTAAAAAATTAATAGGTTTAGATTTTACTTTTATGTTGGCAACGCTTTTACACGGACTTGCAAGCAATTAGAGATGCGTTCAAGATTCCCTCAGGCGCGCGGAAACTAGGTGGATATGCGTGGGCACGCACAATTTTACCGCTTACAAACGCACCCTCTGCACACACACACGAACCATGTAAATGTATGCGTAAATGAGGTTAAGAGCAAGCTACATGTAAGACCTTATTAGATGTTTCTAAATTGTACAGGAAAAAAATTTAATTCAAAACAAAATGTTGTTAATTAGAGCTATGTTCGCATACAGAAGTTGTACGAAAAAGAATACTGCTAAATTATTAATCCATAATATATTGTACTGAAGATTGTATTAAAGTCCAACAATACAATTTAGTAAAGTAATATTAATAATAAAATACTTTATGTCTCAGATTCGTGTCGAATTCGTGCATCGGGCAAGGGTGCATCCACGCACCCCTCACGCACTTTTAAACGCGCACATAGAAAACTGTGTACATACACACGTTTCCGCCCTTACTATTGGTCAATCTTAGTTACTATAGTGTGTGTGTCTATGGAGAAAAGAGCTCGTATATCTACAAATAGGTATGGTTCTGTTCTAGGTGGTATGAATTAGTTGCGTGCGTTGGGGTAGTCTTTGCGAGGAAAGTATTGATTTGTTAGTAAGCGTTCTATGAGTTTGCGAGGGAGAATCATTCTAGAAAATTCCGGATTCAAATTTTACAAAAAAAGGCGCGAGTTTTATGCTTTTCTTTTTTTTAAACCGGTTTGACTAGTAACGATACATTTTAATGTTTTTTTTTTGAATAGGCACGGATTAAAATAATTCTTTATTCATAGTTAACGGATAATAACGCTTTTGTCCGTATGTGTGTGACTAACGCTTTTGACATTCACGTTTTGAGAACGTTTCGGTTTTGCATTTCACGTTTATTTCTTTGAATAATTTTAATGTGCTTTTGGATCGTAATGATTTCAGGTCAATTAAGGTGAAACAAAGGTTATATATATAATTTTAATGAAATTTTTCACACGGTATTTTGGGTTTTGTTGCGGTAAACATGACATAAACAACTCGTACGCGTAAACAAGCGTCTGCATCACATCCTGCCAGTTTTTATGCATCACATGAATCCGACATTTTTAAATGAAGTAATTTAAAACGAATTGTATGAAATGAAATAAAAATAAACAATAATTTCCTTTTTAAATTTCGAATTGAATCCTAAACCGTTATTCGGATATAACGATTACGAACACAAAGGAAGATAATACAGACAGATAAAGTATAAACATTTAAGTTACAAAAAAAAAAAGAAAACTTGACAAAAAATCTTTAGGACACAAGATTGATTGTTTGGATGTAGTAGTACACATCTTTAACAATATAGGTGTATTAAGTCGATTCACCCTGCCCGTTACATCAGCTGATATCACAAAAAGCCAATGGAACATCTGCCGGTCGCTTGAGGCCGTGAATCACCGGCCCGTGGCGCGTGCCACACGAAAAAAAAAGAAAAAATCAAAAGTGTAAAACGCCCGCCGACCGTTATAATCACCACCCGCCCCTCAGTGGGTGGACCTCTCGTAGCTACTGTTCGATATTCAAACTTCGAAATCTACTCAATTGAAGTCCCATTTCCTTTTAAGATAAATAATTTCAACATATTTTTATTTATTATATTTTTTACTTTATATGTTAGTTTAACTGAATCAAAATATTAAAATAAATCATTTTTCATTATCTAACGACATTCTACGCCATTAAATTCCGCTATGAGAAAGTATAGAGGCGATTCAAAACAAAAACCCAATTAGATAGTAGTAGATATAATACTGAATAAAAACAAGGAGTTATTTACGACGAGTTTCAAACTATGTTTATTGCTCTTTATTGCTTCAACGAATGAAAAGGCATTTATTTTATAAGAGAAAATATAATTTTGGCGAACTAACAATTCACGAAAAACATTTAATACTAACATTTTATGTTTTAGCGAAGAGATTTTTGGAGTGAAAATGGTTATTAGAATTACTATAGTATAAATCATTCCTTCCATTTCCATAAATCGTTTCTCCAATTTATACGTTTTAAGATATTTTTTTCGTGAGATCTACCTATTATTTTTTTAATAATAATAATGGTTGTTAGCCCAGTGTTCCTAAAGTAGTAACTAAGTTGCGAGAAGAGTGTGTCCCGCCAATGAATGGGCCACATTCGTCTCCAAGCGGATGTAGTGGAGATGACTGCAGCCAGAAACGGCTAGCAGTTGTCTCCGCTTATGGGTCGAATTCTAGCTTAACATCAGACGGAGAGTACCTAGTCACAAAAAATACTAAAATTAAACCAAGTAGGTTAACATATAAACATTAATTTTGTTATATAGCTCACGCACTTATCCTTACCAGGGTAGACAGAAAGTAATTTTCGATCAATACTTTTAGCAACAAATCAATAGGTTTTGCTAGATGAGCGGCCGTGGTCTAGCGGTATGACGCGTGAACTCACGATCGATGAGACCCGTGTTCAAACCTCGCTAATTCTGACCGGTACCAATGTAACATTGTTATTAAACACTATTAAAGAGTGGTAGGCAGACTGATGATGGTTATTAACTCAGTCTGCCGTCCGGGAGTAGTACCACCACTTTCGAATGTAACACCTGTGAAGTGACCTTGTCGCGTTTCGGGAATAGTTTGAAAGTAGCCAGGTACGAGAGGTAACGAGAGGAGTATGCACTGTCAATCTAGATAGTATATGCTGGTCTCTGCTGGTTTCCTCAAGCCGGTATAGTGGAGACGACTGCTGCCCGTATAGATTTCTCTCTAGTAGCAGTTGTTTCGGTTCATGGACCGCACTTTACATCAGGCGGAGTGTTGGTCACATGCCGAGCTTCAATAAAAAAACTTCCTTTAACTGAATCAAGAGATTTTATGGCGTTTACTAACGCAATTTTCTATATATTTTTTTCCTTATTTCTTTAAGTATAATTTTAGATTTACATAATAATAATTTAGACATAAAAACTTTTTTTTTACAAGCACTATGATTGGAGGCGTTCCGTTCGACATGGCTATACCCATTTATGCTACACAAATTTAGAACAATTTCAGCTCTAAAAGCTATACAATAAGGGTGTTTTTTGCACAGAACACATTTTCTGTGTAAACCACAATTGTTATAGTGTACAGCTGTCGTACACATTGCGCCGCGCGTGCGCACACCGGAGATAATATGGGTGACATGTGAACTGACTACAATATAAATAAAACCTTTACAATATTGACGTATGGAAGTGATAGGAAACCGGTGCTGATTTTACTACATGCTGGTTCACAGTGTAATATTAAATAAAGAAAATGTAATAAAAGTATTTTTTTTTAATTAATAAAACCCTATTTATAATAATAAAATTACGAGTTCATATAATTGAGAAAAATTAATTTTAAAAAAAATTACTAAATAATAAATAACTATTTTATAATAAAAATAGACTGAGAAAACTTTTGAATTTACGCTACACTGAGGGATCAAAGTACATATAACATCCATACATTGGTACCGGTTAAAATATAGCGAAGTTTGAACACGGGTCTCATCGATCGTGAGGTCCGCCCTCTACCGCTAGACCACGGCCGCTTAAGTATGGAAGTATTTCGCTTAAGTATTTTCCGCTTTTCCTTAACGTCTTAAAGCTTAGTTGCCAGCTGAAATATGTTTTTAAAAGAAAGATGTATTAGAAAAAAAAGAAGGGCTGATATCCATATGTGTTTATAATAAAGCTACATTAGAGATAAAGTTTCGATAAAACACCAGGTGTTAAAAGTCGGAGCAGCGTAATTACACCTAATATTATACTTTGCTTTGAGTACTGCAATTTAAACATTTGATTACATGTTACAAATAGTACACGTGAGAAATTTAGAATGCGGTTTTCTCTTTTTCCTGTCAACGCAATTATGGGTTTGAGGGAATGATGTGGGGGTGGTGTTATCTAGTATAAATTATGTATATAATTAATTCTTTATGTTTAAATATAATTTGGAAAAAATACTAAATAAATTATTGTACTAAGTTAAGAGATTTTATGAGAATGACGAAAGCTTTGCAGTCATCGTAGTCGCCGCGGCGCGAGACGCCTTAATGATCATCAGTCACTTATTCACGAATTTTCTATCACAAATCAGGGAGAATTCAAGCAATAATGCAATTATGTCATGTATAAAACATATACCCAACGACATGCATCTGTCAGATCCATAAATTTTAAAGCTTAATGACGCGTTATGGGATAAAGAACTGAAACTGTGGGTTAAATTACAAAAAAAACCAGTGAGAAGGTGTCGTTTAAGATATAGCAAATCTAGATTTAATTTTAATTTTATTTTTCCAAAAAGAAAACTGCAAGTAACACTTGATAATATAAAGGTGAGCCCCTATATTGCCCCGAAGGCCGCTAAGCCGCTTTACTGCCGTTGTTTTAAAACTAATTTGCAGAAGTTACTTAGAAGGCGTTAACTTATAATCGTAAATTACGAACGGGCAAAAGAGAATAAGACAACTTCTCCTAAATTTTTTTTAACAAGCTGTAAGTTAAATGTATTTTACTTCGAAATTTTTAATTATTGTTCGATTATTTAGTTAAATATATTTTGTAGAAATAAAGCGGTTTAATATTGAAATTTATATCCCTTTTAAAAATTTAAATTGTCTCCACGTTTGCTTTTAAAAAGTCATTAGCACACGTTCCTTTTCCCTTAATTTCGCCTTCCAATACTTATTCCTTTCTTTTACTAAATTTTAATAATGGGGAAAGGCATCGTCTCATTCAGCATAGAGGAATGAACGCCGCGACATCTTTACGCGCTATTAACTTTCCTTATAATTCTTTATTATTATTTTATGGAAATAAATTTGAGCTTTGCATTCTTTAATTAAGAAAGGCAACGCACATTTCCTAATGCACACAAGGGCTTATAGACACGTTAAAAAATGGTCAACGCATTAAAACACATGCTCCAGAAACAAAACCAAATTTATACGGCTCATTTTAATATCTTAAATCAGCTAAAGGACTTACGTACCTACTCGTACATGCTTGCAAACATTATTATGAATACGGTTCGTTAACACATTACTTCCGTTGCCGCCATTTTTATAACATTCGACCATTGACAAGATGGCGGAAATGTTTTACTTTATAATATATTAACCATGCTGAGTAATGTCTTACACAAAATTGCGTTTATCCAAGTTTTTTTTAAATTTCAATAATATATTGCCTAATTTTTTATAACACTCCGACATGTAACCACACTCCTCTTGATAAGCTAGAGTGGGGTCCATTAGGCAGCAGTCACCTCTACTATGCCAGCTTGACCACGAGTTTACGTATATCATTTTTTTTTAAATGCTTAATAGGCAGGCGTTTGATTACACCCTGCCTAGTGTTAACCAATGGTGCGGTCTAAGGTGGAGCACTCTTGGACATATCAATAATGCTATAAACCTTTAAAACGGATACTAACTTATCATTGGCCAACAAACCAAGTCTAAGCAATAGTATCAATAATTATTACATTAATCGACCAATCGCGAACCTTCTTTATCAATAAAGTTTATTTTATGACGTCAGATTTAAAAAAAACTCTTTATTGATAACTGAAACATGCAATACAAATCTATTTAATACAAATCATTTTTTATTTAATATAAATCTATGCAAATCAAATTCTATTTAAAAAAATGTGTAACTCACCTTCTTTTCTGTTAGTTTTTCGCATCGTCTCTGTTTGCAGATTTGATGTGATTTATCATTGCGACATGGTGCACAATCGCCACAATTGTCTTTGCGTTGACAACCGATGCATTCACCGCATCGTTTTCTTTTTTTCTTTGTCTGAAAATTTCAAATAAAGAATTACCTATTCAGTTGACATTTTTTTAATTATATTTTGGCTTTGACTTTTAATAATTAAAATTACGTACATATATTAATCTATTGAAATCGCATAAAAATATAGGTATTTTATAATTTAGGTTACATGGTAACATATAATTATACACGTAAAAAGCTTCTTGTTAAATTGAAGTTCATTTCGTTAATGACTCGTAATGGGTTCCAAGAACGTTGCAAATCTTTGCCGACAATTAACCCAAATTATTAGTGACATTATCATGTAGGTACACAGGACGAGATGTTTCCAAAAATAACTGATTAAATAAAGTTACATATTATGAGAATTAATTTTAAAACATTTATTTAAAAGTACCTACAAAAAGAATATATTTAAACCAAATCAAAATTGGAATATCTACCAGACAAAAAATGATACTAAAATTCGAATTCACAATTCCAAGATCGCAGTCAACCGTCTCAGCAGACAATAAAGTGTGCGTGTACGCATAAAAAAGACCGCAACATTTTTCATACACGCAAACGGTACCTTATCTGAAGATGTTGATCAAAGTAACAGTTTTTATTGACCATACGACCAGCTGACCAAATTACTCTAATAATGAAAGCAGAAAATTAAGCGTTTCTTTTTTCATCACAAATAAAATGTCGCCTAATTAATCAGGTGATTATTTTTAAATTACGATGAAAATTGAACAGAAAAAAAAATCAACGCGCACACAACCGCCTGCATTGAGGTGGGAATCGAATCCACGATCTCAGTTTTACGCACGCATGCTTTGTCTACGCTACACAGCCGCCTAGCCGTTAGCATTTCACGAGACCTCTCGTGTCAAAATTTCTCTATTCTGTGTTTCCATTGGATTTGGATTTACGTCACATACTACTGTTTGTCTACTTTGTAGTTGAGTTTACTGCTAATTAACACAACTCTTAGATCAATCGGCTATTTTTTAAATTAAATTTTATTTAGGAAAGTATTATAAATGCTATATCTGTCTAATTTTCATCATAATTCGTCACTTTAAGATGTCACATTTCCAAATTATTTGGAATCTTCATTGAACTTAGACGTATTTGCGACTTCAAACCTTTTCAATTTTCACGTTACATTTTAAAAACTTAACCAAGTAAATCTAGTTATTTCTCGGACTAATAAATCATATTTATTATACTCGTATTTTATTGACAAAACAAAGTATCTAATAATATCATAGAAATTCTCGGAAAAGCTTTCTGTGCGATGGGAAAAGACGTTCCGAGGGAAAATCCAGATGACTCATACTATGACTTAGTCACTGTATTTATACTTAATTTTTGTTTAAGTTATTGTATTATTTTCATTGTTTATTAGATTTTGGGAAAATACTCTGACTGAAGACTTTTTTTTATAGTATCGGTGTTTACACTCAGTCCGATGTTAAAAGCTCGAGTGCGGTTTCGGCAAAGACAACTGCTACCACAGAGAAATTTCTGCAGAGAGCCGACTTGATTAAATTGAAACTTAATTAAGTTTGCTTTTGTTTTTTTTTACAGTGAACTTTTCTATTGTTTTTCTTTTCAACAAATACAGAAAATATTAGTTTACGAAAATGTTTTAATTTAAAATTTAAAAATTGTTAAAAGGTTCGTTTATAATATTACGTAGTAATTTTGTCATATTTTGACATAAATGTCGCCTGTAATAATGAAAGTTTTACAATCGCACCATTTACATGAAAGTTGCGTGACCAAAAATACATTCTAAAAATCGGTACCGTTTTCTTCAATCTGATTGACATTTAATTATTATATTTATGTAGTAAGTTTTTTAATACAATTTTTTTATATAAAATTATTTAATTCAGTTATTCGTGCAGAAATAATAATATTAATGATTAAAATGTCTACGGAAAACAATCATATATTGCAATAAAATTGTATTTAATTATTAACAAATAAAAAATTGTTTCGACTCGGGAACAATAGAACCTGAAGAGTAACGGAACGCTGACTGCTCCACTATGGTGAGCACCAATCATTTAATTTTACAACATATTTATTACACTTAAAAATATATCGCAAAGTATAAATATAATGGATCGTAATCTCTAATCAATTAAGTCATGTAATATCTGCAGCTGCCGGATCATTTGAAGAACTGTTGATATAGGAAATGTTCTGACATTTTTGATTGTTCAATTTGATAACAAATCGTTACATATAAGGGCTATTGTATGTAGCCATGTGCCCTAATAAATAGGAACAGATAAGGAGTATTAAAATTGCAACTTGATATGAAATCTGACTTGTTATTATTTGTTGAGCCGTTGCTGGACAAAGAGGTACCCTCTTCCCAAAGCTCGGAGTGCCGTGATCGCCGTACGAGTCTGTCTTTTGCAGTCACAAGTCCACTCTGGGATGGACTGAGACCTACTCAAGTCTGACGGCTTTTTGGCGGCTATGTCAGGAAATCTAGCTTTGGGGCGCCTATAACCTTCACAGTTGGGGGTAGATAGATTGCCTTTTGGTAATAGCTTTGAATACTGATAGTAATGTACGTGTTCTGGTACAATTAATATGTTGCAAACTTCAATAAGTATATTTAATATCTCAATTAAAGTCATAAGATAACAAAAGTGTTCAACAATTAAATATAGCATCTTAAAAGGTGAATGACGAAAGCAAAAAGTGACGTTCCATCAAAGTAATTAGTTGATATTAAACTATAATACAAGGCAGCTGCGCATGTGCAAAGGTGTTTACTATTAGATGAGGAAGTTCTTTGACATTTGCTACCAAGTTGCCAGGAATGTCGTCCCAGGTAATGCTTGGTGTTGCCATGTTAGAAAAAGCTTTTTTCTAAACACAACCTGCTACGTTCGAACTTGAATAGCGTACTAATTATTCACATTTACAGAGACACCTTGATGATATAATTTTATTATTACCGTAATTATAAATTAACACGAACTTTGCTTCTGCAATGACTATAAATAACAAGTGTTCCAGAACCTCGTATCACTGCATTATTAGTTTTTCTAATACAGCTTAGTTAATTTTTTAAAGTCCATTAATCATCGGAAATAACTTTTATCACAGGGAAATGGCTGCAGGCCTTGCTTCGCCTGCTTGAGGGGACGAGCTGTCCAGATTGACAGTTCACACTGCCTGCGTTATATCTGGTTACTTCCAAGCTGATTCAGAAACGCGACTGAGTAGCTTCATGAGTGTTACAGTTGAAAGAGGTGGTTCTACCCCAGAACGGTAAGCTAGACTAATAACCAGTGACGATAGAAGTAAAGTAATTTTTTTAAATTTTCAAGAAATGTTGGTCTACTTTATAATTTATTTATATATTCATCTTTAGAATTAACAACCGATAGAAAACAGGACAATGAAATAAACGTTAATAACCTATTTTCTATATAAAAAAGCAACTACGTTAAAATTTAAAGTCATAAAATTCTAAGCAGGACATGCGTAAATCGGCAGACTTTAATTTGCGTTTAAAACGAGAGAGAAAGTTAATTTATTGGAGGAGCAAGCGAATCGGCTAACTATTAAATTTATAGCCGCGAAGACAGGGAGTAAGGCCATTCCGAAAACTCGAGCCACGAATAAAAACTGCTGCCGGAATAATAAAAGGTGGAATTACGGCTAAACTTTCTCTTTTTCGGGAATCTTCAGACGAGAAATATCCACTTTCTTTCGTATATATATACGGATAAAATTCAGAGAATTCTAATATCTTTCACTGTGTAAGAAGTCGGCTTTTTGCAATACTCTAGGGGCTTGTTTACGCAATACCTTGATTCGTAAACAAAATATTATTTGCGGTAATTTCAATAGATTAATAAAACATGTTTTACTACTTCCTACTTTACATAACATGTGCATTAGACTCACCTGCTTCTCACTGGAGATGTCGTCTAGTTCCATGGGTCCGCTGGCCATAGGCGGCGCCCCGTGCATGGGCGATTTGAATCCAGCCGTGGACGATATTGCTGCTACTTGTCCGCTACTCTCCGACCCTACTTCCATACTCGAGCCGTCAGATTCCGAACTATTCGCACGCATTTTCCGTCGCTCTTTTTTCCGAAAATCCGACCTCGTTGGTGAACCGCTACCGAACCCGTTGCTCTTCTTATCATAAGCGTTATCGATCAACATATGATTTTGAAAATTACTATGATGTAATCCGTTCGGAGTATATTTATCTTGCAATGATTTAACGTCGAACGGTTCATTTTTTAACACATGAACCACAGTAGGATTCTGTATGTTCTGTATTAGGCTTCCGTTTTGATGAAGCAATGTTCCATTTTGATGTAGAAGCGTTCCATTCTGTGCGGGGAATGCATTGATCGTGGTAATGTTGGGTTGGTACAATTGTATGTGTCTGTCATCTATGTAAGCTTGTCCCGCCGGCGTGAGCTCTCGAGCCTGTAGAGGAGCCGGGACTAGAGGGTAGCTTCTTGCATTTACAGCCGTGAGTGTATGGAATGTGGTAGCGTTAACAGGAGAGAGCGTAGTCAACGTCGTCGACAGCGGTGTCACCTGAGCTAAGGTTGTGAGATGCGCCGGCGATGCTGGAGTCGTCAGTTGTGTAAGTTGAGTCAATTGACTCGGACTAGCGCTAGGACTAGGGCTAGCTGTCACCGGTACTGGGGTAACGCTAGGCAAGCCGGTCTCTGGTATCACCGTGGTCTCCGGAAATGTTTGGAACTGACTTTGAAAGGACGGTAATTTGTTCGCTATCGGTTGCAATGTAACGGATTGGTACGCCTCTATCGGTGCGGAGAAGCCGGCCCGCAGTAAGGCGTCTTTGGAGTTCACCGAGATAGGCATCGACTCCCAGGGTCGATACTGCGCCTGACTCGCTATGACAGAGACGGTGTCGCCGGTGCGCTCATAGTACTCCCAGGTGGGATCTATGAGACGCGTGTCGGCTGTCAACATACGCTGGTCGTCACCCATGTCCACGAAGCTGGAGAAGGGCGGCAAGTGCGCGTTGTCCGCACTGCCGTCCGACCTCAGCGTCTGGCTCATGACGCTTTATCCCGACGCATCCGCATGGCGTCTGTTTTCGTTTGCATTCCTTTTATAGCTTTTCACAACACAAAGTCTAAAGTCTACTTACAAAAATATATATGTTTAAGTTTTCTTATTGAACACTGGCACTGTAATGTTACACTAGTTTGGAACTTTGATTGATTTGTACTCTCGCTGATAATGAAGCTCACTTTGTTTCTTAACAATAATCTAAATAGCACTTAGGGTTACGTCTATTACGGCACACTGGTTTACACTAATACTAATCACAAAATAATCTTCACAGGTTTTATAACTAAGAAATAAATAATAATAAAAGTCCTTAAAACGTAGAGGCAATTATCTCACGTAATGTCTTAATTTATGACTTATGGCTATATTATAAAATCTTTGGCTGACTTCTAAATGCTCGTCGAAGATTCGTATAACGATTATAAATATTTTGTGCACTCGTTTGACGATTACTATTTTGGAACGTTTCAATACTGGTCGTTGATATTAATAATTTTAATTTTTTTTAAATCGATTACGAAGGCTGGTTCTTACTGTAAATACCGATCACTTCAGACTTAAATTATTTTGTACTGTTTGGGTTTTAGCGTATACTATGTTAATGTTTAGCTCTTCCGTTAAAATGTTTAAAAAATAGTGCTCTTTATATATTTATAACGAAACGAAAGATATGACTGGAGGCTTTGGTTTGTATATTTCCGAATGTTTTGGTTGTTTCTTTCGTCGCTTAGATATCTTGTTATCCATGCGGCCGGCACCGATCTGGGAACAAAAGGAGAGATTGCATTAATAAATTTGCTAAAACTATAAATAAAGGTAAGTATAATAAGGTGTCGAGTATTCTCTAAGTAAATTGTTAAGTTACGGCTCTATTTGGACATGTTTACGAGTGAAGCGTGGCGCATGCGCAGACAATGTTTTCACAATCACGAATCGATGGCGCAAACTCGCCTTTTTATCTCTAATATTCGAATTTTAAGAAATAAATTATATTAATATTGTACAGGAAAAATAATTTTTTTTATATAATATTTAAAAAAAGTAATATTTATACAACCGTAGCATTTTACTGCTACGAAAAACATCGTAGCATATTCATAGAAAAAATATTTATTAGTTAATTTATTGAATTGATTTTGCGTTACATACATTCGTCTCTCAAGCCGGCAAAGCGGAGACGACTGCTGCCTGTAGAAATTTATCTAAAGTAGCAGTTGTATCCGTTCATGGACGGCACTCTAGCTTTACATCAGGCGGAGTGTTGTCATATAATTATATATTGAGATTACAAATAAAATATATTTTCTAATAATAATTTACAATTCCTTCACGAGTAAATTTGCTTTCTTCGTTCTGACCACACTACGTGCCCACCCATGACTGGTGGCTTCTACTATATGCTGCTATATAATGACTGCAGGCAGTAGTCGCCTCCACTATGCCGCCTTGTGGAGGCAAATAATAGGTTAACAATATTTAAATATCATAGACTAAACACATTACTTATAAATAATGACAGGAAATAATGTGTGGCATATAAATCAGTGAAAGCATTAAACCTTAAGAGATAAGGCGTCTCGACCCGATAATCACATGACTGTAACATTTACCTACCCCTCGTGACGTCACAGCCACCCCCCAACGACCCAATACATTGTTAGGCACGTGTTCGGCTTAGGTTTTTGTCCAGACAAATGATTGGATTTACTTCAGTTGTTTTGCTCCTTATTGCTATTTATATTGAAGCTTTTAAGCTCTTAAATTATGTAAATTTAAACTAATTAGAAAATAACTTATAATAGATAATCAAAAAACAAAATTTATGTAGGCGGTGAAAATGAGAAATATTTTTTTGTCTGGTAACATTCCGGTTAACACATTACACTTTGAAAAGAACTAAAATAAAATTCTTACGTAAAACAACATACCTTTATAATGTATTCATACATTATAACAAAACATTTTTATTACATACTAGATGTTGCCGGCAACTTCGTTTGCATATTACAAATACAATACAATACAATTCCAATACAAACTTTCATCCCCTATTTTAGGGATAATTTTAAGAAGACGCTGCAACACGTAATTCTTTATTTCTTAACACAAGCCTAAATATAACGTTTCATATCACTAACTTGTTGTTGAGATCCCCAGACAAACTTTCATTCCCTATTTTGCCCCATTTTTTTTGAGGTTAAAAGTAGCCTTTATAAACTAAAGGTAACAAACAGACGGAGTTACTTTCACATTTATAAATATATTCGTATAGAGTATATATTAGTTTCGCGGGCATTACACATTAAAATACAACTAAATTACGAAAGCTCATGCAACTTATTACACCCTTTGTAATGTAACGAACTCTTCAAATTGTTCGTGTAAAGAGATATCAATTTATGCTAGTTGAGAAAGTAAACAAACTATCTATAAATAGGCAGCCTACTCACGAAATTATCGTAAGCTGCTCCAATTCGGGTAGACCTATTTTTGTAGACCTATTTTAAAAGATTTGTTTTTAAACATCGCTCTTTGGTCGCAAACAGGTCTATATTATTTATGGAAAAGCGAAGGAATGTTTCTGACAATTACATTTCTCAATACTACTGCTTTATTTATAACTTCATTCAAGTCTTCAATCGTGTGGGAGTGTTATGTTCAAACACGTGATTTCTAAAACAAAAGGATGTTAAAATAGTAGCTAGCTACAAGTAAGAGCCTTTTTTATGTTTCAAAGCGTTTATTTTTCACGGAAGAAACTTTTCAGTTAAAACCTTTCGCATTTGATTTCTGTAAAAGTTCACTTCAAAGAAATATTCTTTGTTCCGTCAACAAAGCGATGCCAAATTACGAGTACAAGACGCTCGTTTCGGCTTTCTCACTTCCCCACTTCTGTCTGTCAAAGTTATCAACGGAAACTTCCCTTCGAGCACGCGATACTTCTTAAACCTTTTAAATCATACACATACATATTAAACTGCGTGTTATGAATTCGTTTCAATCATAACATAAACATAACTTGTCCTTCAATATATTACGCGGTAATGACAAACAGGCCGAACGGTTCGTAGATCTGCACAAAGAACTTTGAATTCTCAAAAAAAAAGATTGGAAGCTCATACCGCCCGTGAACAACGAAACGGAACGCAACACATGCACACACGCTTAATAGCTCAACATGCATGTGTGAATCGCGCCGTATACGTAAACGTTAAATTTATACATGTGTGCATAGAAGTGTATGTGTATGTTGAACGCGATAGTATCTGGGTTTCGGTTGTCAAGGGCAACCCTACAACCGCTTGCAGCGAAAGCGTTGCGCTTTCAGTTTGCGCTGTAATTATTCGATTTTATTTTAAGAATCGGATGTTGTTGCTTTTTTTGTGATGCGACCGTCTCTGTCGGCGTCGTATAGCTCAGAGAGATGTTTCATGTGTTTAGGATTCTGAGATATGTGTTCACATTCCCCAAGTGTACGTATGTGGGTTATCATTCGTGTTTTACATCTTTTTGTAATCATGGTTCAAAGAATCATCCACAAATTCTTTTGTTATTATAGCGATGCTACAAATAACATTTTTACGGTGCTCTATTTTTATATTTAATATTGAAAGCGCGAAAGCTCAGCGGTAACACGGTTCACTGGAAGTCGTCGGTTCGTGATTTTTTTTTATTTTAAAATTATATTAACATTACTTTTGTCTTAATTTTGTTTGTCAAATCTTCTTCGCGAAATAATTCCAAAATATTGTTTAGTATATTAAGATATCCGGTGGCGCTTGCACCGCTATACCTGCCGGAAACTGATAAGTATAAACTGATAGTGACAGATGTAGAAAAAAAACCTTTGTATCCAGTCTAATCATTCTTAAACGACTTCTATATACCTAACTAAATATACAAACAGACCGGGCCATGGGAACATTTATTACATTTTCTACTTAAAACGTGTTTTATTAGTGTGTTTTAAAGTAGCTCCAGCCCTGTCAACCGTCTAGGTACACATTCACCTTCTTAAGCCAGCATAGCAGAGGTGATTATTAACTGCAGAAAGTAGAATGCCCATTTTTGGGCCAACTTGATACCCAATAGCTTGATAAGAAAACAATAATTTAAGATAATATAATATCTTATTTTTTTATTAATTCATTTTAATTATATCAACACATTATTTATCAATCAATATTTAATTACATAAAAAACAGATATCTTCAATTATTAAAGCATAATACATACCTTCAAATATTGCATCTGAAAACATCTAATAACTCAATAACCCGGGTGAAAAAATTAAAAGTGATTGGTAATAAGGAAGTAGATTTATTTTTCTACAAAACTAACTAGAAATCATCGTGAAACTCGAGAAAAGAGCGGCCGTGGTCTAGCGGTAAGACGCGTGAACTCACGATCGATGAGACCCGTGTTTGAACCTCGCTAAAGACCGGTACCAATGTAACTTTGTTATATGCACTTTGGTCGCTCAGTGCCTATAGGCACTATTAAAGAGTGGTAGGCAGACTGATGATGGTTATTTGTCCAGTCTGTCGTCCTGGGGCAGTACCACCACTTTAGAATGTAACACTCGTGAAGTGACCTTGTCGCGTTTCGGGAATAGTTTGAAAGTAGCCAGGTACAAGAGAGGAGTGTGCACTGTTAATCTAGATGGTACATGCTCGTCTTCTCGAGCCGGCATAGTGGAGGCGACTGCAGCCCGTAGAGATTTCTCTGTGGTAGCAGTTGTTTCCATTCATGGACCGCACTCTAGCTTTACATTAGGCGGAGTGTTGTCACATGCCGAGCTACAATAAAATAAAAAAAATTGCGGGACCATGTCTCTTAGGCGAATGGGCATTCTCCGTTGTATTCGTACTTTAGGTGGAGTGTGGCCATATGCCGAGCTGCCTACTTTAAAAAAAAAATTGTAAAAGCATAAAATATTGGCGAACAAAACAGTTCGTAACGTAGCGCACCTTGTATAAAACAAAGTTTTATTAACAGTATGATATACCGAGTACAGGAAGTACACATCAACATGATTGCTGTCTAACAACGCGTACTGGATTAAATTCCCATCACACACGATATATTTTCACATACTTTTTAAAACAGTTATAATGCCTAAAGAATAATAAATAAAACAACGAAATAGATTGCCATTTTGTTTCTCTACCAAATCACACAATACTATTTTGGCCAAGGAGGTTAACCCTTAATTACTAGCATACTAAAAGTTACACACACGCTCGCGTGTGGTATATATTACCCCAATTTAAAAGTGAAGTAAAACATGCATTAAACCGTTTTACAATACAATACAATTGTCACGCCTTTTTCCCACAGGGATAGGCAGAGACAACGGAACGCCACTTACCACGATCCTGACACAACACCCTCGCTTCGTTCACATCCACGATTCTCTTCATGCACGCCCTACGGTTATGGGCACTAGGCAGCCCAGCTTTCATGAGGATGTCGTCTATTTGATCGGAAAACACCCTTCTGGGTCTGTCTTGTTTAACGCATCCATTCACATCAGATTTATATATTCCTTTCGTCAATCTCCTTTCCATCGAAGCATTCCTTTCTCAATCCTCGTCACTACATCATCTTTCAAAGCACATCTATCGCGCACAACACTATTCCTCATTATATCCGCTATCCGCTTTATGATATATTTATATTGAAATTTAGAAATCAACATCGTACTAAAGGACAACAGTAGTCGTAATCAATATTTTTGGTAAGCATATAAAGAAATCTATCATGCCGTGGGGTATAATATACGAGTAATATATATGCGAGTAATTAAGGGTTAAAAAATTTCAAATGAAGCGATCCTATTGGTGGAGAGATTCCACTTTACGCCGTAACAGCGTAAATGTAAACTCATACTCAGGCCTCTGAACGATTCACATCGTAAGCTAAGACATAACACTCCGCCTGATTTAAAGCTAGAGTGTGGTCCATGAATGGAAACAACTGCTACTACAGAGAAACCTGGGCGGGCAGCAGTCGCCTCCACTATGCCGGCTTGAGGAGACAAGCATGCACCATCCAGATTGTTAGTGCACACTCTTCTCGTTATACCTGGCTACTTTCAAACTATTCCCGAAACGCGACAAGTTTACATTCGAAAGTAGTGGTACTACCCCAGGACGGCAGACTGGACAAATAATTAACCATCAGCAGTCTGCCTACCACTCTTTGTATATTATATAATATAGTGTAGTAAACATATTATCTACTTAGAATAATAATAATAAACATACCTTGATGTAATAATCAAATTTAGGTACATCTGTTTACAACAAGATTTCATGAGAACTAAAAGCAATTAGTGTCCAATTTTTTTAAACACAAGTATTTTATCTAATTAGACAGAATGGAAAGAGCGAACCGTACCTTGAGGGAAAGTATCCTAAATATTAAAGATAGCAAATTTTACTCAAAGGAAACATTTCTTTATTTTAAAAATTAGCTACTCATTTACAGAGACTTTTGCGGACTAGATAAAATGTAAAAATTTAAAATAATATATTTTTATTTAAATCAGTTGGGACAATGATAAGTTCTAATAAATATTACATCTTAAAGGAAAATGCCCATTCGTCTATGAGAAATGGGCCCACAATTTTTTTGTTCGAGTTTGCCGATGATTTTTAGTTACTTTTGTAGAAAAATAAATGTACATTCCTTATTATCAATCAGTTTAAATTTTTTTTCACCCGAGTTATTGAGTAATTACATGTTTTCTTATATTAAACGCTTTAATAATTGATGATATATATTTTTTATGTTATTAAACATTGTCTGTTGGTTGGTAAATAATGTGTTGATATAATTAAAATGAATTAATAAAAAAATTAGATGTTATTTTAGAATATTGTTTTGTTACCAAACTATACTAATACTATACTATAAGTGGGCCCAAAAATGGGCATTCTCCTTTAAGAAAGATCGTGTATATAAAGCAAAGAATTTAAGAAACTATAAAGATATTGATCTTCAAATCATATAAGTCTATAAAACCCATCATCTTCATATAGAGTTACTCATATTCACTTAGTTGAATGGCGGCACAGATGTGTCCTTTTTTACAAGCGCCTTTTCCCACACTTCCACTTTTTCTGATGCCTTAATACCTTTGTGTGAGGTTTTTTTTCTGCTCACAATCTTTACCCACATAACTTATTATACATTCAACTACACTGTAGCCCTTATGTAACTCTTATTAGAGGTCATATTTGTTTAAATGATTCTAGTATCAATTGTCGTATCGTCGGATGCGACATCGGAAATTGGGTTTTTTGTCTAAATATAGGATTGTAAGGAAGTTACTTGCGATACTTATGATTTTATATTTTAATTTATTTAATAATTACGTTCGTCTCGAGTCAGCATAACGGAGGCTGCTACTGCCTGTAATTTCCATACTAATCTAAAGCTTGTATCAAAGGCACAAAGCGACTAAAGTGTATATATATCATAGTTACATTCGTATCGGTCAGAATTTAACGAGATTTGAACACGAGTCTCATCGATCGTGAGTTTACGCCTTCTAATGCTAAACCACGCTCTTCAAATATACCATTATAATAATGTTTAACTAATAAACATACACTAACATAAACTGAAAGTCTGTTTTTCATGCGTTATATTTAAGAGAATATATTGGCATACCAAGAGTGCCTCATTATTTTGTCTGACCATTTTTCATACAACATAAATAATTCAAATGTTCATACATCGAAAAGTCTCAATAAAACTTTGGAAGTTCGTACGTAAAAGAACATTCACCCGGCGCGTCGACCCTTCCTTTAAGACACAATTTTTTATTAACTACCAACAACTTATATGGAATAGGTACTCAAAAATACTCTAGATTATTACTTCTAACTTTACTCCCTCACTCTTCGCGTGATTGTCGTAAGAGATGACTAAGGGCGACTAACCACTGAGCGTGATTTGTTGTACATAATTATAATGAAGATGCCTCAACGAAATATTTTTAGTTGTTTTTATAGCTCGACAAAAATAAAGCTAGTGCATCGATGAGCGAAAAAAATTGCCTCCGCTATGCCGACTGGTTAATACAAATGTACACCGTCTAAGTTGTAAGTGCGTGACTCGAATCTTAATCCAAAACAGCTAGGATTATAAGTATGATATTATTCGTATCTATATATGATATAAAAGAATCTTTGGACTATACAAAGATAGGAGAAAACTCAAAAAAGGGAGTCGTTATATTGAATAGAAGTCGAGCAATAAGAGAGGGATTATCCTTCAGAGAAAATATGAATTAACTTAAGGTATAGCCTCTTTCGTATAAGAAATCGAGATATTGAAATATTCCAACAAAACTCGTAAACGAATATTTAATATTTCTTAACTTCTCATGAAGTAGAGAATTTCATTTTTATTGATTTTATTTTAGATACCTACTTCTTTTTTATTAAACTGAAAAAAACTGCAACCGGCTTCAGGAGACAAATGTGCTCCAGCCAATTGCTAGACTGGGTTAATACCCATCAGCAGTCTGTCTATTACTCTTAGAAGTGAGCATAAACGATTAGGTTCTGTGGTGTAGCATCACCTTTGTTGTTAGTACAAAGCTATTTAAAAGCGAACTTAATCCACAAGTTCAACAACTTCTGTATATTAGCCAAAAATGTCTAAGTTTATGGTAAAACTTTTAGATCTAAGTTTATTTTGAAGTTACAAGGTAATTGAAATTATGTTTTCCCTTACAAAAGTTATTCAAAGACTTTATTTTATTATTATTGTTTGTTCTGGTGTAATAAACATCCCTTATTCTCTTTGTTTTGTATTAAGTATGTGTCGAAGTTTTTCTATGTATTTGTATTGTTTGTCTTCTTTCCAGAACCGTTACTAATCTAAGTTAGGTCTAGAAAATAGGACATATCAGAGCCTTTGTGTTGGTTTACAATCCGGTCAATCTTGTGTGAATATAGCTCACGCAGTAACTTTTAATTGAATATACATTAAAAAACTTATTATAGAAATTAATTTTACAACAAAGAAAACGCTATATTGAAGTGAATCATTTTATTTAAAATCAAAGAAGTATAATACAAAATTAGAACTTCAAATATTGACAATTTATTTTTGTCGTATTCACAACAACAACAACTAAACAACAATTTTACTTATACCTACAAACAGAAAATTAAGATAGATCTTCGAAAATTTAATCACAAATACAAAAAATAAAATAAAAGAATGTGATTTTATTTTTAAAATAATTAAAATAAATAAATAGAAGAATATAATAAAAGTGTTTAATTTATTACTAGACTAGCAGACCCGGCAACTTCGTACCGCCTCAGAATCAATAAATAAAAAAGCATTTCTGAACGACTTTTAAACGACCGGGACGAACATCAAATGTTTGACATTCAAAACCAAAGGAATATTTTCTAAGGGAAAGCGAAATCGTTGTTTTTACTATATTCCAAGCATTTTTTTCATATTTACTCACCTTTTAAACCTTCCCTGGACTTCCACAAATAATTCAAAACCAAAATTAGCCAAATGAGTCCAGCCGTTCTCGAGTTTTAGAGAGACTAACAAACAGCAATTGATTTTTATTATATAGATAATATAAAAAACAGCTGACAAAAATCACCAAATCTAGATGCAGAGGATATATAACTCGGGATAAAAAGGAAGCCTGTTGGAAGCATTGCACAATCCCGTGTCCCAACTTGTTATCCCGTAACAAAACACACACTACCAAACTGATTTATTTTCAACCTTCCATAGAGAAAATAAAGTTCATATTCAATTGCAAATAAATTATTAAAGGATAACTAAATGCGTGTCTGTGTATACAGTTAGTTTAAAGCGAAATTGGCCAATTTGTTTATTTGTTTTCATTGCCCGCACTGAACTTGACTTCCATTATCGCATACACGAGAGGAAGGCACATTATTTATCCGATTAATCCGTGGGACCATACCATGGACTCTGACACTTTTATGAAGATGTTATATGAATTGTTTCAATTTGGTAATTTACATAGATTTATATAAGTATGTGTGTAGTATGTGGGCTTTTATGGCCAAAGTGGAAGCGAACAGATTGATCTTGAAAAATAAAACTCACACCGTATTATTACACCATCCGATAGTGTCGCTAATAAGTATTTCTTAGTAATTCTGGTAGTAATTTGATTTCTTTTAGATTTCAAATGCTGTGGTCAAGCAGTAGAGAACGGAACTCACGATCGATTAGACCCGTGTTCGAACCTCGCAAAATTCTGACCGGTACCAATGTAACTATGTGATACTTAGTTTGGTCGCACAATGCCCTGTGATACAGGCAAGTACAGGCATTAGAAAAAAAAAAAAAAATAGTTGTTTAGATAAGTCCGCCTCCTAGTTATAATATAATAAAGTTTCGAAAACCCGAGGACTCATCAAGTATACAGTTTCGACCGATGAATTTCCTTGTCACTTTTTATAATTGATTTCTTCAATTTGTGTCATACCCAGCGAATTACTTTGGTAAATTAGATGTATGCAAACCTATCTATACCTACACTTTTATATTAAACTAGCTGTTACTCACAATTTCATATGCGTGTAATTAGTATTCTACGTTTAGCATACCCGGTATATCTCTAAGAAACCTTTTTAAAGGGTTAAAATAGCTGTACACCACCTTTTCAGCCAGGTTAATTCAGAAAAATAAAAAGCTCAAACCTTCCTTAATAAAGGAGATATCTAGCACAAGAATTAAAAAAAAACATTACCTAGTCGATGATCTACATCTATAACATTGATGATTTTTTCATTGCATTCTAGATATCGCCACGCCAACAAAGGTTAGCTATAGACAATGCCTAAAGTCATTAAGCTCGCCTATGTACAATTTGTACATTAATTTTTTTAAATAATTTATTTAAGATAAATTTAAGCCCTGTATATATTTTGAACGCCTCGAGTGTACGCATACGCTAATTTAAGTATATTATAATATTGTATTTCATGAAATATGTGTGTTTGGTTGTATCCCGATCATCTAAACGTAAACGGTAGTTGACCACATTTGAAGGCCGTCTGATAGCTAGATGATATAACTTGATGCAGAAGACATTTCTCTGTGGTAGTAATTGTTTACACTAATGAAACCCACTCTAGATTACCATCAGGCGGAGTGTAGGATACATGCTGAGGTACTATAAAAGAAAAATTCAGTGAGATGCAAGTTTGATCCTGTGTGTTTGACGATTCCACTGTAAAGTTAACATCGTTTCTCAACTCCAAAATGGTATCAGACTGAATGAAAATACCATCCAAAATGTGTAAATTAAACTATGTACTACAATAAAATAAAATAAATACTGGCATCTTTTGTTTTTTTTTTGTTTTATTGGGCTTAAGTTGGGTTAAGAAAAATTGCTAATTTTTAAGATAAACTAGTTTCTTGTGGCGAGCTTCGCGGGCGCTGGGATAGTTTTGTAGGTAGTTAGTGTTGATTTCCAAATTAAAGGGCATTTCCTACAACTTTTGTTCCTGAACTTCGGCCCTATCTCGTTCCGGAGCCGGTCGGAACGGACTTTCGGAACATGTCGAAGTTTTCCCGCGGTCGCATCGGTCCTCTCTATACGTACCAGAAAGTCAGTCAGTGAGTGAGTCAGTGGTAATCGAGCTTTATATAAGTTGTATAAATAATCAGCGTCTATAAATGGAGTATTAAAATAGTTTATTTTATACTTTTAACAAGTACATTATTTAATATATTGTCAAGTTCGTGTAACAAGGAAACACTTTTAGCAGGATGTAATCACGAGGACGCAATTCTAACATTACACTTCCCTTGATTTATTAAACAGCGTTCTGGATTTGTGATTTTTATTCTAGTACAACATTTATTTATAGGCATCAACAGACAGACTGATTGTGGTTATTAGACCAGTCTGCCGTCCTGGAGTACCATCACTTTCGAATGTAACACCCGTGAAGCGACCTTGTCGCATTTCGGGAGTAGTTTGGAAGTAGCCAAGTATAACGAGAGGAGTGTACCAACTGGGGTGATACACATTTGTCTCCTTAAGCCGGCATAGCGAAAGTTATGCTTATTTTGGATGAACTTGAAGATGGAACAGGAAAGCTACACGTCTAATGCTAACTATACGCATACGAAGTTAAATATAATTTAAGTTGCCAGTTTTTATGTTCTCTAAAGTTGCAGTTAAAACAGCTAATTAAAGTCGAAGCAAATTAAAGTTATTATTTTATGTGAAAGCATTCGGCTGTTCATTATTCAGATCTCAAGAAAAGAATAAAATACATAGTCTATTAAAGTTATAATAATTAGGCACTTAATAAAATCTAGATCATAAATATTAAATTTGATTGAAGATTGGCGTTGACGTAGATATTCATACCAATAAAAATAAATACAGGAAACAATCAATTTTCATTAATATTACACAAACAATAAAATAAAACCAAAGCGTTGTCAGGAAATAGCCCACAATGCAACCACGGTCACCAGGGATATTGTCACATTGAAAAAGCTCTACGTAATTAAAACTAATTAACACTACTATTATAAATGTACATAATATCTGAGACTTGTCGCGAATAATGCGTCATCATTATGATGAGAATACGCGATCGATTCGCGAAAGCGTGATCAAAAGCTTAGATATAATACGCTGTACGCACGACACGCGAACAAAACGAAACTTTTCACGCTCCGCCGCACAGGACTTCCACGATTAAAAACGTACAACAAACATGCACTAATATTACAGAAAATATATTTACAAGTTACAACAACTTCGGGAACTCCGACAAGTTCGAGGGGAAGCTGCGAAACGGTACACAAAACTTTTTCAAACCGCAAAATCCTTGTATTTCCTACCTTCTTTCGTCGCTGGATCCATTCGTGTCACTTCTATTTCTTCTTTCAGTAGTTCGCAACACAAAACGCGAAAAATAAACAAAAGGAATAAGATACCGCGAAGTGGACGTTTCGCGCGCGTACAGTGACACGGCCGCGTCGTGCGAGGCCGGCAGCCGGAGCGGGACTGGCGCGCGCGGCGGACGCGGCAACTGGCGCAGCTGTCTCGCTCGGCCAATGGCAGCACGGAGCGGTCACGTGACGCCGCGAGCGGGACGCCCGTACACGCTTGTTTACAAATAATAATAATACTACACAGGCTCGCCGTGCTACGCCGCTTCTACGGACAGCTGTCGCTTCCATTTGGCGGGCTCCGAATCCGAGGCACATTTTGCGGCGCTCACATTCGATCTGTTTACGTACATTTCTTTCGCATAGTATCGATCGTTACGCAATTTTAGTTCCGTTTGAATTAACTGCGTATACCATTTTATAACGCAACAATACGTGGCGGTTATATTATTATGTACAAAATTATATTGTATATACAAAAATAGTTTGTATACGTAACTTTGTAACGCCTAAAAAAATGAAGCTTTAGCTAATGAAAGCTTGTTCCTGTTTGACCCCTAAATTAGTTCTAACAAAACAGCAGCAGGTTGTATTAATATACGATTTGCAAAAGTGTCGACATTCCCCAATGTAGACCCCTATACGGCAGGTTGTTTCCGATTGTTTTGGTCGTGTTCAGGAAGTAAGGTGTAAGAGGGTGCATACCCCAAGTTCAGTGCATACGGGATTTACCTATGCCATTGTGAGAACCCTCGCCCTAAATCTAAAATGATACACTCAATCTCCTATGGACCACCACCCTTTCTCTACAAACACTTGTTTGAGTGACTTTTTAATTGGATAACCTCTTAGAAGGTGAAGACGAGGGATTTATAGACTTGAGAAAGATTTTCTCATAAAACCGATACGTTTAATGAATTATTATTAAAAATTAACAGTTAGTGACAACAGCTGTAAAGAAGGGATATTCAACTTTAACTTTTTTTTAAATTATATAATAGTTCGGTTTGACAACATTCCGCCTGATGTAAAGCTAGAGTGCAGTCCATGAACGGAAACAACTGCTATGACAGAGAAATTTCTACACGCTGCAATTGAATCCGTTGTGGCACGAAGAAACAAAGGAGAATGCCCATTTTTGGGCCCACTTGATACCTAATAGTATGGTAACAAAACAATATTCTAAAATAATATCTTATTTTTTATTAATTAATTTTAATTATATCAACACATCATTTACCAATCAATAGACAATGTTTAATTACATAAAAAACAGATATCTTCAATTATTAAAGCATTTAAAATAATAATAATCTCCAATATTTCATCAGAAAATATCTAACTACTCCATAACCCGGGTGGAAAAATTAAAACTGATTGATAATAAGGAAATAGATTTATTTTTCAACAAAATTAACTAAAAATTGACGACAAACTCGAGATAAAAAAATCCTCCTTTGCACCATCCACGTTGACAGTGCATCTAGGTTAAGCTGATCAGAAATACGACACCCAATCAGTTGAAGGTTGTACCACTGACCGATACTACCGCAGAACGGCAGACTGACGCTGATACGTCGTCAGCAGTCGGCCTAACAATCTTTAAAGAAGAAAAATGTACGAGTATTTATTTTAATTCGAATATAGTTTTTGGGAGGCACAAGATTGTTTTAGTCATAAAGTTTAAATAAAATGATTTTAAAAAAATTCATTGTAATTTTAACTGTACTATTACTAATAAAGTTTTGTTAGTACTTTCTACAAAATCGAAGTCTAAAATCTAGAAAGTCTAAACTCAGTGTATTAAATAAAATCTCTCACAATATATGTAGGAATAAGTTTGATTGTACATATTTATCTAATAACATTATATACCGTATCCCTAGCAACTCCGCTCGCTTTAGAAATTCGCACCCTCATCATCTGTTCTTCCTGAAGAAATCTCGCACAGCGGCTGATGAGCGTGCACCTTTAAGACGTCTTATGTCAACCTATAACACGTTCTTTAATGATCTAGATATCTTTGCATCATCACTGGGTTCATTCAAATCAGGCGCGTACAATACTAGTGAAGGCTTTGGAAGTGGATGTGTAAATCTCCACATGATTTGTACAATTTTTCTTAATTTTTATTTCATCCTCATACTGCAATTATATTTATTTTTTGGTAAATTTGTTTTTACTTACCTATTTTTGTATAATTAAATGTGGACAACGTGTATTGTAACAATACAATACACATACAATGTACTAGACCTAAGATTTTAATGTACAACTGTTTTTTGTTCCAAATAAATAATAAAACAAAAATAACATCTAAACATAAATACAAGTAAAACCGTTCAACATAGATGAATTTATACGATGTACAATGTAACATTCGAATCGATTTTTCTGTCATTTAGACCTTGAACAGTTGCAACAAACTCACCCCACTGACTCATCACATATTCCTGCTCACCCCATACTAAACCATACTGGTAATTAATGTATTTGTATTAGAAAACATACTTATAATTTAATTTACTTGATATTTTTTTAAATACCAAAAATATTAATTATAAATATCATAACAAAGAGCGGTCGTGGTCTAGCGGTATTCTGACCGGTACCAATGTAACTTTGTTATATCACTCAGCGCCTATAGGCATTATTAAAGAGTGGTAGGCAGACTGATGATGGTTATTAGCCCAGTCTGCCGTCCTGGGGTAGTACCACCACTTTCGAATAAAACACCCGTGAAGTGACCTTACCGCGTTTCGGGAGCAGTTTGAAAGTAGCTAATCTAGTCTAATAACGAGAGGAGTGTGCACTGTCAATCTAGATGGTGCATACTCGTCTCCTCAGGCCGGCATAGCGGAGGCGACTGCTGCCCGTAGAGATTTCTCTGTAGTAGACGTTGTTTCCGTTCATATACCCCACTCTAGCTATACATCAATTTAAAAAGACATCAATTCGGCATAGCGGAGTCGAACGCTGTCTGTAGATATCATTCTCTCTAATTAAATAAAAATTACATTTTTTTATTGTTAAATTGTAATTAATTTTAATCATAATTTTAACGAACTCTGCATATGATATGCTAAAAATTAATTTTAAAAAAAAAGTTAACTAATATTTAATGTCAGAATTTCTTCATTAATATCGTTTATAGAAGACACGTTTTAGTATTAGCCAAATCAAGCGTTTACAGATGTCTTCGTTTCTTCTAAAACATTTGTAAGAGGTCGTTAAACTTTAATTTTTTTTGTCAATACAAAATTGTAAGAAACGTCCTACTTTTTTTTGTAAAATATTAGAAATTGCTTTACATTAAAAATTTAAGATGTAAACGGAAGCTTAATAGTATTAAAACAAAGTTGTTACTTAATATATATTTTTGTAGTAGCCCAGCATCTTAAGAAATACCTGCGGATCCATCAGCCCAACCGCCCAAGTTGCTACAGCAACCATCTGTTATAGCTGATCCCGAAGCGCGAGTAGGTCACCGATACTACCCCAGGACGGCAGACTGTGCTGCCAATCACCATCATTACTCTGCCAACCACTCTGCCAATCACACAAAGTTATTAGCGAGCGAATAAGTTACTGGGAATTTTACGATATTTTCGATCGATGCCGAATCGAATAGTTATTGTGTCAGAGCCGCTATAATTAAATACGTTAAAATTGTCAGAAATAAACGCTATGTTCAAGGCTAAATAATATTTTAGATATAAGGAATATTATCCCCACAAAATAAAATATGCAGTACCCGTTAAGTCGTGCATAGCGGCCGCGCCAATTTTATAGGTTGAAAAGTGCGTAATATCGATTACTGTCCCCTTCACCCCTCATGCTGTCCCTCTCGCACGACGCACTACATTTATTTAGAACAATAATGGCGTAACTACAAAGCTACGTGTCTGAAATATTATCTAGGGGAGCTTTGGTAGCGTCTTTTGCTATGGTTCATTTGTGACTTGTAACGTTGTTCTTCTGAGCTTAGCAACCCCCGCTATCGTTGTCATGACAACGGATCTGTCACACGCACAGAACATAAAATGCAAGCATTGATTTTTTTTCCTGTTACCCATTTTACTTACGCCTTCTAACGTTATAATATTTTATATTATTTAGAATTGAATGTTTCGCCGTTTTTTTTATATATTCTGTTAATTTACAGTTCATTAATTTATTTTATTTTGCTTTTTGTTTAATATTTTAAATTTAGTTTTTTAAGTTTAAAATACGTGATTAATAATATCCGAAAAAATATATTTATATTTTATATTGTTAACATTTTTTTAAAACCATTTAGTAATTTGACTGTAAACTAATTAGGGTAAATAGAGATCAAAAATTTCCAATCATATTTATTATTTAACAATTTTAATAAAAAAAAACGAAATAAGATTACAAAAATATTTCATTTTATAAACCATTTGGAGTAAAGAGTAAAATATACAGTATTTTTCCCAAAATATCAAATGGTGTAAGAGAAAACACGTTAAGGTAGGTTCCGTAGCTAACCCCAAGGGGTAGAAAGGTTCTCAATTCATCCCTCCGTCCTTATCAAAGTCATTCCCGTTTCTGACGAAAAAAAATTACAAATCTGGATTTTATTGCACCACGATTATTAACATATCTTTTATGCCTATATTTTTTGTTGGTGTAGGTAGGACTTATAAATTGCTATATATACATGTTGTAATTATGAAAGTATATATGTTTGTTCCTTATCCACGCTCAAAAAAGCGAACGGATCTTGATGAGGTATATATCTATAGGTAGGCTAGAATAGATTATAGGACAATTTATTAAATTACTGATTTAGCTAAGTTCTTTAGGACTTTTCTTTGGATTAACGCGTAGTACAATCATCTTAAGGATTATTTGTAGTTGTTACAACAGCTCGACTTAGCACCGTGGACATCGAGCCATAAAAAGCGGTTTACAATCAAATTGACCTCCATAATTGGCTAAAAATAAAGTGAGGTGTGTTCTCCTGGGCTCAGACAGATATTATTTTCTTAAGTGCTTCAGCGCTGGCTTTGCTGTTTGTACCCACAGCTTTTTGTCCCATTTAAAAGTTTATCTAGAGAATAGAGCCGTGGTCTAGCAGTAAGACGCGTGGACTTACGATCGATGAGACCCGAGTTCGGACCTCGCTAATTCTGACCGGTACTAATGTAACTATGTTATACGTACTCTGCTCGTTCAGTGCCTATAGGCACTATTAAAGCGTGGTAGGCAGACTGATGATGGTTATTAGCCAAGTCTGCCCTCCGCGTCAGGCGTAGTACCTCCACTTTTGAATGTAACACCCGTGAAGTCACTATGTCGCGTTTCGGTAACAATTTGAAAGTAGCCAGGTATAACGAGAGGAGTATGCACTGTCAATCTAGATGGTGCATGCTCGTCTCCTCAAGCCAGCATAGCGGAGGCGACTGCTGCCTGTAGATTTATCTGTAGTAGCAGTTGTTTCTGTTTATGGACCGCACTCTAGCTTTACATCAGGCGGAGTGTTGTCATATGTCGAGCTACTATAAAAAATGCAATTGAAACGCTACAAAAAAAAAACATATTAAAAACACTTAATTTTTATTTAAAAAAGTACAGTACGGTATTTTTATTATTTTTATACAAAATTAAATTAATAATTATAATAATTTAATTACAAATCAAAATACATTCATATTACAGTGTAGAATATTTATCGAGAAAAACAAAATGGAGATCGTGTTTGTATTTTGTATGAAAACACTTAGAATTAAAATCATTGTTATAAACAAATTGAATTTTATTATTTATTTCTTTAAGACAAATAAGCATAATACGACTTTATTATTACAAAGTGTATATCTGTATTTGCATGTTTGTAGCTACTTTTAAATCTTGTTAGTGGCAGAGCTTTTATTAGAGAAAAAGAAAAGACTCATTAGGCATTAAAGAAAAAATTATATGGCGTGTTATCTATTGCACAACTATTATATATTTTATTTTCTACTTAAAACCTAAATGGAGAGTCATATTTACAAAATGATTAACTAAATTATTAATACTTTGTTAAAAGTCTATTGCTAAAAAAGCAACTAGGTTTTATAATACTCAGAATTCAGGATAAAAATATTTACTACATTCAAACAATTGTAATTTTTTAAAAACAAATCAATCAAATAGCTGAACCTGTGTGATAAAATTTACTAATACACCTACGCCATCTAGTATTGAGTAGCGAAACTAAATTTGTTAGTATAGATCACATTAGTTCGGAGTTATTGTACACTGGCAACAGCTGGGTATCCAAAATATATCTGTATATAAATTTTGTCCATTAGATTCGAGTGCTACAAGTCTTTTTTGAACATATTTTTGTTCACAACGCGATGTGTAACCTATTGGAAGTGAACATAAGCCGCTGCATTGTGTTGATCTGAAAAATGACGTAGTTCGAGCATTAGTGGATAGATGGCGCCGTGTAGTCCTAAAAACTAAAAAGAAGATGCATAAAACTTATTTTTTAAATAAAATTATACTTACGTGCAAATCTCAGCGCGAACCAACTGTGTCATATTATCTGGCATATTAACGACATATTTCCAATTTCCTCTATTATTGAGAGCTGCACGAGGTGTTATAAATTGTGTCCTAACAGAACATAGTTGATCGGTGTTAGAGGTTTGACGCCTTGGACGCTCTGCTGAAGTTTCCGAACTGAAATATTTATTTTATTTTAACATATTGTCCTAGATATGGCGATAATGATATTTAATAATTTATATTGTGACATTCTTTATGTACATACGAGAATTTCAAGAATAATGTTTTATACTGCTATACATATATGTGTGTGGCATTTGACCGTACACTGCCTAGTGTGAAGCAAAACTGCGGTCTAAAGTGCTCTTTTCCTATATTCATACAATTTATTGACGAAAAGAGAGGTGAAATAGAAAAATGAATAACCTGGCTAATCCAATAGCAATTCTCAAAGCCTCTGCTCCAGTAAGTTTGCGTTGTGCTGAAGCCTTCACGAGTTCAGCATTTCTGCGTCTTCTACCGCGATGTGTAGTTGTAATATTACGACGAGTTACAGATGTCCTTGTTGGAAATGTTATTGATCTTTCCACTGTTACATCTGATCTTGATGGTGATACGTATCTGATGGGAAATAAATTACATTTTATTGAAAATGTTAGAGAAAAAAAATTACAAAACAAGAGTTATAAGTTCTTTATTTACCACATGTATATGTATTTAAAATTACGTATTTATTACTCACTTCCACCATTCTGCAGGGTTATACGGCGTTATTCCTTGTGATGCCTGACGAAACCAATCAGTAGAATCAAAATTAGGATTAAAAGTAGGTGTCGAATAAAAGTTTTGATTGTAAACGTTCGTATTTACAGGAGCCTGACGGAAGAACTTTTTCTCATAGCCAGGGTTGTATTGGTTCAATTGAGGATTCCAATAGTTTCCTGGGGATGTGTGGTAACCATTGAAACCGCTGAATTTGGAGAAATTAGAACTTTGGTATGCATTTATGTTATATGGTGTTGGATCAGCTGCTGATGGCGGTTGGAGAGGTGTTTTTTGGGAAAATACATCTGAAACAATTTAATTATTATTAAAAGGAAAGATGTGCACGTGAAGTGACCTTGTCGCGTTTCGGGAATAGTTTGAAAGTAGCCAGGTATAAAAGAGGAGTGTGCACTGTCAATCTAGATGGTACATGCTCGTCCCCTCAAGCCGGCATAGGGGAGGCGACTGCTGTCCGTAGAGATTTCTCTGTAGTAGCAGTTGTTTCCATTCATGGACCGCACTCTAGCTTTACATCAGACGGAGTGTTGTCACATGCCGAGCTACAATTTAAAAAAAAGATTTTTTTGTAAGTAGTCATTAAATATTTTTTCGAGAAATAATTATCATTTATTTGCATTTTATAACCAAAGTACAATAAATATAATTTCAAATATTTAGTGTTTTTATTAGTAAGTGCTTATAACATTAAGGGATCTATGGGAGTGATTCCTAAATCCGCCGTTCTTTAGGATAGACAGGAGTCCTACCGACTTCTCTCTAATAAATATAAATAATCTCACCTTGATTATAACTAGTATGATATTTAGTATTGTATAAAGGTTTATTATACAAAGAATCATCGACCAAGGAAATCTGGTCTACATGAGGCAGTGAATTTGGTCCATAACCGTACGGATAGTCATTTCTTCTAGAATTAAATTCATCTCGGCTTTCATCTGAAAGGAGCGTCCGGATGTCGTACTGTCCTGCTTCGACTAATGTACGAATTACGTGTCTGAAAGAGATGGCATTAATTATTCGTATATTATTCTATGCTTCTGTCTGTAAATGTGATTGAAAAATCAGCGGTTTATTTGTTGCGTACAAATCTGGTGAGAAGTCCATCTTACGAAAGAAGTCCCACTAGACGCAGCGTTACAATGCAATGTTGCTATTATAATATCTGTTATATTTTAGAAATCCATTTTATCGCTTTAGTAAATCAAAATTAATGTAAGAAAGAAAATTATATTGATATCGTACTAATAACAACATAACCTGATCTGTTACAATTTGGTCTATTATTGTCGCAGAATTTCTCTCATGAGACGGACTTAACACTTGTCACAAAAAAAAACCGAATGAGTGAAACAGACGATATGAAAGCGTTAGTTTGTGTGGGAATCGTGTTAGAGATATGAAAATTATTATAATATAATATTTGAGATTTTGGTAAGAAATAAAGAATTGCGTGTTTTTCAAATTAAACCATACCATTAATCATAGGCATACGAAGTTGCCGGCAACAGCTAGTCAATATAATATATTTGGTAACTTGGGTAATAATTACATAAACTATTTATATGGCTTTTATATATCCCATAGGCGTGGATGGCGACATCTTTCTTAAGTTATTGAATTTCACATATTTATAGATAAATAAATCGTTTCTGTCTATTTATAGCAATTATTAAAACATAAATTATAAAATAGTAGGCAGACTGATGATGTTTTTCTTTTGTTTTTATTGGAATGATATGCCCCGGAGATAATACAATCATTTTCAAGTGAATTAACTAATCGTGTTTTAAACTAATCCTATCAATCTGAATCGTGCACATCAAGACGGCATAGTGGGAGCGATTCTCTGTGGTAGCACTTTGCTCAACTATAAAGGGATGTTAAGTCACGCGAAGAGCTTTGGCACTACACTATTTCCTGGCTTTAGTGCCAAAGTTATAATTACTTACTCAGGATATGGTTCTGGATGTAAACAATAAGTTAATCCTGGTAACGCACATGGAGGTGCTCTTCCAGGTGGTGCGGGATCGTATCCACAATTCTGACCGTAGCTGCAACTGTACCCGTCACCTCCACTTATTAACGGCCAGGCTAACTGCAACAAAAGAATTTGATATAAAATATTATGTATAATAATCAAACTAATACCCTCTAATGCAGTTCCACTTGATATTTTAGCACATAGGCACAAGGTCCATTTGCACCAAAAGGTCCGTTAAAGTTACTTTGTCTGTTACATTTTACGTTGACGTAACCGTTAAACTTTACATTCACTCCATACGCGTTGCAATATCTTGATGTGGCTTCTTTTTATACATTTGAAGTATTTTTAAGTCAGTGACATTGATTCTACGATTACTTTAACTTTGACCAGCCAAAATTCGCTGGTCACGGTTAGCGTTAAAGTAGGCGTCAAACGTGACAGGTGCGACGATAGTGCAACGCGTGTGTGTTAAATGTAAGCGTAATCGTTAAAGTTACCGTAAAACGTAACAGTCAAAGTAACTTTTGGTGCAATTAGACCTTAAGTTTGTATTTGTATTTGTAATAAATTTTCGCGTCATCAAAGTGGCTCTCGAGACCATTTCAGTTGACCAAACATTGAATACGCTTATTAATGTCGTCAGATATATGACAGCCTCAGCTATGCCTATATCTACCTATCTGAACGCTAATTTAGAATCTGTAAAATGTCTGTCTACCTCTTTTCTAAACAGAGTCGTAACTTATGAAAGACGACCTCAAGTCTAACTACGAAGGGCTAACACAATCGAATATTTCACCTTTCGTTACCTTCACCTGCTTCTCATAGATGAACGTGTCATGGCATCTTCACGGCCGTTTTTATTGTCCTTTAATTGGAGTAATATTGTAACATTATTTGTGATTACTCAAACGTTTGTATTCGTGACGACTTGGCGACGAAGTCGAATAATTCAATGCGACTATACTCGTCTCATTGTCGACGTTACTTCAATGCAAACGTGCATCTTTCTTACTTTACTTGAGAACGTATTTTTTTTTAAATATTGTAGCTCGGCATGTGACAACACTCCGCCTGATGTAAAGTCAGAGTGTGGTCCATGAATGGAAACAACTGCTACTACAGAGAAATCTGTGCGGGCAGCAGTCACCTCCACTATGCCGGCTTGAGTTATACCTGGCTACTTTAAACTATTCCCGAAACGCGACAAGGTCACTTCACGGGTGTTACAATCGAAAGTGGTGATACTACTGGACAAATAACCATCATCAGTCTGCCTACCACTCTTTAATAGTGCCTACAGGCACTGAGCGACCAAAGTACATATAACAAAGTTACATAGGTACCGGTCAGAATTTAGCGAGGTTCGAACACGGGTCTCATCGATCGTGAGTTCACGCGTCTTACCGCTAGACCACGGCCGCTCTAATTCAAATTATTGAAATAATATAAAGAAAGAAGTGCGCAGTCTCAACATTGACGGTGCACATTCAAGCCGGCATAGCGGCAAGCGACTGTTGTTGGCGGGCATTTTTCCTGTGTTAGCAACTGGGCGGTAGTCTAGCTGGCTTAGCATCAGATCAAATTAACACGACAAAATTGTATCGATTGATATCAAGGCAGTAGGTACATTCCCAATGTGTCTACCAAACATGTAAACAAAAGCGTGAAGATACTATTACTACAGTTCATTAGAGATTATTGGCCGAAAAAGTAATATCTAATTTGTAATTCCGATCGCATATGTGAAAGTTTAACAGAATTTACGTCTTCGCAAACTATTAAAAGGATTTCAACTTTTTATTTCCTACACAAAAAGAGCGGCCGTGGTCTAGCGGTAAGACGCGTGAACTCACGATCGATGAGACCCGTGTTCGAACCTCGCTAATGCTGACCGGTACCAATGTAACTTTTTTATATGTACTTTGGTCGCTCAGTGTTCTGTGTCAGTATAATAAATAAACTAATAAACTATCATATAAAATAAATAAACTATTATGTTAAACATGGGCATTGACCGACCCTGAAGAAATAAAGTAATTACGGAAAATACGCGGTAATTTATCATGTAAAATATACATTGTATATTTATCTGCGGGATTACAATTTAAAAAAAGCCAATTAAATGAATGCATGTAAATTAAATTATAATTATCTATTAATAGAGAAATGTAGAGAATAACCCACATTGAACCCGCGTCCTCCGCACCACTAAACTTAACAACCATTAGCGGTTTACATGGCCGTGTCAGAATTCCTCCTTTTTTTTTTAATTGTAGCTCGGCATATGACAACACTCCGCCTGATGTAAAGCTAGAGTGCGGTCCACGAACGGAAACAAGTACTAATACAGAGAAATCTCTATAGGCAGCAGTCGCCTCTCCTTATGGTAGAAACATTTTTTCTACTACATATATTTATTAGTTATTATTTTTTCTTCAAGAATAGGAATATAGCGGGTTATATTATGGTAAGCAACATTGAATATAGTTTATGTATGTTATTCAAACAAAAAAGCGCATTACACCGATTAACAACTTTACAAGATTTCAAATAAAAGTGAAATTTCTTTAAAAACTAGACAAATAAGTAAATACTTTCTTTAGCATTAAACCAGGAAGCCTACTTTAAGGTTACACAGAACGAGTTTTGTTAAAAGCAGGATATACGCCGTTGACCTTGCTCGTCCCGTACTGATTTATTGGGTGACAGACGGGTTGCTCAGGCGATTTTGTGTCGATTTATGTAAAAAAAAAAATTTGAAGTCATTTGAAAAAAAATAAACTGAAGATTCCCTAGGTATTGCATTGTGTCTAATATCACGATGAAAATAAAAAACCTAGCTATTAATAGTTTAGAAGAAAAATGGTTTTATATTTCTAAAATAGGGGTTACTTTGCATGAATATTAATGATATTTAAAACTATTTTTTAAATGAAGAGGACATGTTTTGTATAGTGTAGATTAACATATATATTTTTTAAAAATAATTTCGTTACGAGTTATATAGAAAAAAGGTTTTAATCCCCTTCAGTTCCAGCGCAGTTCACATATATCCCAGCAATAAGTAAATTTTGGGGCAGTAGTTATGAAAACCCGATAGGTGGCGCTCATTACCGACAGGTAAGACGTGAGAGGTCAGTGTTTCTTTTCGTATCTTTTACCTAAGTCCTAATACAGTTCTAAATGAGAGTGATACGAAAATATTTTATTAACAAATTAACCTTAAAGTTTAGGGTTCACTGACTAGTTTTTTTTTAAAATAAATAATGCAATAAACGAATCTATCTATCATTTAGCTAACCAGGCGAATAAGAAAGATGTTTATCACTTTTCGTATATTGACAAAGACCCTAATTTTTCACAATTCCATAACTACTAATATTCGAATAAAAAAACAAAACTTCTGAGCGCTGAGTAGACCCCCAGTTACTCGTCTTCAATTTTATTTCCGTATACGTGATACATGTTTTATTTGTCTTTTAATTCATAAGATAATTGTGACTATAGACACATTGCATTAAAGTAAGACACTATATACTACACACTGGGATTTTAACAGCAAGCAGGGGCCATTTATGCCGAAATATAAGAACAAAAGTAATTTTAACTCAGTCATCTCTTACGTCAAAAAACTGAGTTTTAAAATAAGAATATTGCTGATGTATCTCCATAAAAAGGCCCAAAATCCTAATATAATAGAGTACATATGTATATCAAGCACATCTCTGTGGAGACGTGAAAACATACTAGACGGAGAGACGTTCCGGTTTACAAGGAAAAGTAAATAAAGATAAAAATCGTGATGAAATAATACGTAACAATACTTGACAGAACCTACCTGGTTTTATGACTTAATTACCTAAATAAAAAAAATAACCGCAAGAGCGCTTAAACAGTTATGTGAAAAGTAACAAAAACACATTCATTATTAAACAATGAAACTTATGTGATAATTATTGTATCGTATATCCGACTTGGATGTAACACTAACAAATTAAAATATATTTTGTTTTCGTTATGTTTTAAATAATGATATTAATAACAACAAACATTTTGGAGGTATATTTTAAGGTTACATACAACGAAGTTTCAGTAAAGGACTTTTCCTGCTTTGACGTATGATGTATTTCATTATTATTTCCGAAACTACAGGATATAAAGTTCGAATTGCTTATTTTCTTTTTCTAGATTATGTCCTATAAATATGATTTAGTGAAGTGAGCTCTTGTGAGATGAATTGTTGATGCAATTTTTCTCGGTGAAAATTCATCGATTTTTTTTTTTTTTATATTATTATAATGTTCGCAAATTCATGATTTTCAACCTGATTATTTTCTTTATTTTTTAAATTCAATACTAGACTTAATATGAAAACAAAAGTTTTTTTTTGCGGGCATCAGGAGATATTCGCCTTTTAAAAAACACATAAGAAAAACAGGAGTAAGGTTAGTCCCATTGACATATTATCATGGAGTTAGTAGCTTTTAAAATTAGTAGTATAATAAAGGAAAACATCGCGAAGTTTTTCATCATTTGTTCGTTATGACATAACTCTCCGTGTAGTTATAATTCTATATCGGAAATAAGATAATATGACAACTTCCTTGATAATAGAGACGTTTATTATGTTACTGTTTTAATAAGTACTTTTCTATTGCGAGAGAAAGTAGACTAATATGATCAGTGTGAGAATATGTTTGTTTGTCCCTCGATCACGCTTAACGGTGAACGGAGCTTAATGAATTTTAACGTAGAGGAAGATTTTGTTATTAACGTAGAGTATATACAGGGTGAATTTTTCAAGTGGACTTTCATGGGCAAATCCTAAACTATGAGAGATATCGAAAAATGCTGAAAGGAGTCTCGATGCCGATTTTGATGAAAACTAAAACTGCATTATTAGATTTTTGATAAATCCATTTTCCCGGCCAGGAATCGAACCTGTTGATCATGAAAAAAATAAACACTCTGTATTATTACACCATCCGATAGTGTTCCTGATAAGGATCAAATTCTGGGAAGTAATGATATACGGCAAATCAAAGAAAAGTGTTGATTTTTAACAAATTGTCTCTTATTTCCATGTACTCGTATTTATACATTACCGGTACATTGACAACATTTATTATTTATGATGATTAAAAATCATCATATTGATTTAAAATCTCGCGCTCTTCGAGGTTAAATGAAAGGAAAGTCTTGATTTTAGGAAAATATTTTTTTTTTTAACATTAAGTAATTAAATTTTAATTAATCAATTGTTCAAAATTATAGCCATTATTTTCAATACATAGCTGAACTCGACGCCTCAAGGAGTGTACTGCATTTCACATCACAAGGTTATTGATTCCGTTCAGAATATTCCCTTACGCTAGTTTTAAGTCATCAATTTCATTGTACGTACATTTGTAAATTTCGTTTTTGACATGCCCCCAGAGAAAATAATCTAAAGGTGTTAGATCTGGCGACCTAGCCGGCCACGGCACAGGACCTTAAAATTTTTTTTTATTGTTTTTCCTACGTTTCAAGTTTTTTTTTTAATCATGGCTTTTAACCTCGAAGAGCGCGAGATTTTAAATCAAAACATAATAAATGTAGTAGGTAATGTATAAATACATGAAAATAAGAGACAATTTGTCAAAAATCAACACTTTTCTTTGGTTTGCTGTATATCATTACTTCCCAGAATTTGATGCTTATCAAGAACACTATCGGATGGTGTAATAATACAGAGTGTTTATTTTTTTTCAAAATCAACAGGTTCGATTCCTGGCCAGGAAAATGGATTTATCGAAAATCTAATAATGCAGTTTTAGTTTTCATCAAAATCGGCATCGAGACTCCTTTCAGCATTTTTCGATATCTCTTATAGTTTAGGATTTGGCCATGAAAGCCCACTTGAAAAATTCACCCTGTATAACTGATTTTAAAAGTTTCCTAGGGTTGGAACATTTTTTGTAGTTTTTTTACAACTCGTCTTAATTCTAAATTCACTTGTTTTGTATTTGAGCATTTCTTAGCAGTCTATTTTATATAAATACGTTTCGTTTTTTACTTTGTAATTTCTTATAAGACTGTTTCTTTCTAAAATAAAATAAAAATATTTGATACTAGTCTACATTGAATTTAAAATAAGCTTGTAAAAAGCACAAATCAAATTAAAAGTGTTCTTAGAAAGTCCCAACTTCATTTTGCATCTCGTCTTGGAGCAATATAATGAATGGGTGTACTAAGCTATTAGAAATAACCTATATTTTATTCCAGCGTTAAATACAATTTAGTAATTGCATTACTCAATAACATAATAATAAAATAACAGACAATTTTAAAAACGTTTAGTAAATATTTATTCGCCGCTCTTGCTTCATGCAATACAAAAATAATATTAAGTAGTTATTACGAATATTTTGTACTATTTAAATATGAATTCTCAAGGATTATTAAATATTTATAATGTTACTAAATAAATACTTATTAAAATTGCTACTTGGGATGAAATTACTGTTTAAATTTTATTGAAGATGCACAAATAATAGGCTAAGTAACATGATGTATCGTGGTCTAGATTACTTATCTTATTGCATAGGGTTGCCAGTTCTACTTTCCTCCACAAATAGTACAAAAAACATAAAATTAAAACACTCAAACATAGGAGGGATTTTTATTCCTGGTAGAGCGTATAGGACCTTCGATCGCTTGAAGTTGTGTCGGCCGTGGCAGAAGGTACCTCCTCACGCTCTGCACTATCACTCTACTATAAGTCGGATCTACGTAGTGTGTGTAAAGTGATATATAGTATGCAAAAATACTATATTTCAATATATCACTGATAGAGCCTTTCCTAAGCCTAATTGTGACATTCAAGAGCCTTAATTGGTTTATTTGAAATAAATAATTTGACTTTAGCTTTTTATTTTTATCTTTTTTTTCTACCTTAATTACTTTTTTTTGTTTTTGCTTGTACTATATTTTTATAGCTATTTCTGAAAAAAATAATAAACAGCGAAAACAATGTTGGCAGCGTAAGAACTCCTCAAAATTAGAATTAGTAGATTAGAATTATATTATTATTTATATATCTTATTCTTTTATATTATTTAATAATAGGTACTTTCTAACTGCATCACCCGCTTTTTCTCTTTTTTTTACAATTTATCTAATAACAATTGGTTGTCTGAAAGAAATTGCTTTTTAGTGATAAGACCGCCAATTGCAGTAAGTTATTTATGCTTTTGTATTTTCTATATCTTTATTAACTGCAATAAAGACTTTATTATTATTAATAGCAGATTTGTTATGAGCGTTTCAGCGAGCGAGCTTGGAAGTATTTTTCGTTACTATTAAGTGACCTAAAATGAAGCTATTTTGAATATAATCACGCCTACTACGTGTAAAATAAAATGTCATTGTCGTTGGAAGTGTTACTCATTGCATTGTATAATTAACGCGACATGTTGTACAAAATGCTAGATTTTCGTTAGAATATTTTTTTTATGTTAATAGGCTTAAACGTTTGTTTGACCGCACCCTGCCTGATGTTAAGCAGTGATGCGGTCTAAGGTGGAGCACGCTTGCCTATGAGGTACCGATTTACCCTTAATTTGAAGAGGCCCGTATTGTACTTCTCAGGAAACACAGACACCGGGAGAGAGTTCCACAGTTTCGCAGTACGCACGAGGAACGTGTTGTCGAAACGCCTCGTACGTACTTTTGGAACTTGGACCATAAATGGGTGGTACCTCTCCGGTTGTCTGGATATAATTTTTTAATTATTTTTTATTATTATACAACACAATAAAAAAAACCTAAAGAATGTTAGGCAGACGATGCTCAGTCGTGGTGAAGTGACCTAGTCGCATTCTAATTAATAGTTTGAATTATTTTCATAGCGGAGGCTACTGCGTGATATTTCTCTCTGAAAGCAGTCGTTCTTGCTAATAAACTGTGTTCTAGCATGGTCACATGTTGATCTACTATTTAAAAAAATATATAAATGGAAAATCGAATCGCAACTACTGAATTTTTTTTCAATTTTGTCTTGTCTCTTTTATTAAAATGTCAGAAGGCTCCATGCTTATTTATACTTAATTAGTAATAACTTATAGTTAGTATCCCGGTATCTTGTTTAGTCAAGTATCAATGAGTAGGGGATGTTCAGAATGTCAATATTCAAAGTTAAAATGTCAAAAATAATGTCCTTCAAGTATAATACTTGAATAAACACGATGATTTTAAATCCATTCCCATGTGTTGCGTAAATTACTAGATACTTTACCGTTACTCAAGTGCAAGATAAACAAACATAAAAGTGACAAACATTGCAACCGTTTAATATTATACTTTACAAATTCGATGACATTTTCCTACTTGGCGCAACTATCCACCGAGGCTGTGAATCCACTAAAACTATGTCAACGCAAGATATGTAAGTATATAGTTTTTAGAACGATTTCTTACTTAGGATTTCTTTTTTTATTATTATTATATTTTTATGGCTATGTTAGCCTGTAAAATATGCACTGATCGACCGAAGTACATATTATAACATAGTTACATTGGTACGATCAGAATTTAGCGAAGTTTGATCGTCGAGGATCATCAGGATGATCATTGATCATGAGGCGTGACTTTTACCGCTAGACCACTACCGCGTAATGTATAAACGCGATAATGTAGATGTAATGTTTAATTTCGTTAAAACATGCCCGCGTAAAACCTCAAGAAATATTTTAAAAACGAAGATGCTTGATTGCAAAAATATTTTGCATGAATATAAACAATGAACTAGTTTAAAATTACTCATGTTTGTGAGTTTACATAATATTGTCAAGAATGTTGTTTTTAAAGTCTATGAATAGGTGACCTAGATTAGACGGAAATAGGTAAAGGTTGTCTCAATTGTTTGGAATGATTGTAAGAAAACTTCTACGAGAAATACATAAAAGATGTGTTTTATATAACACTCCGTCTAATATTAAGTTAATCTAGCTCAATAGCTTAGTGGCTAGGCCACGGGCGAAAAGAACTGCTTGCTACTACAGATATATTTCTGCAGACAGAATCGTCTAGAATCGCTTAGGAGACAAATGTTTTTTTTAATGGCATTCGCCCTAAGCATTTTGCGAGACAAATCTTAAAATTGACTAAAATAAATATGTCAGTGAATGGCGAGCCTTATATTCTTAGTAATGGAAACTCGACTTAAAAAGTTATTTCAATTGTTTCAAGTATATGATTGTTATTTAATTTATTAAGAAGGTCAAACAGTAATGTTATAATACTTTAATTTGATTGTAATGACCGTGTTTTTTTAAACATAAACATACCTATATCTAATTTGACCGCCTTTTTGTCTTTCTAAGTACATCTTAAACGTAAACCTATCGCGTTTATGTTGTTTTTTTTTTTCTATATTTTTTTTTATTGCCATTTTCAAATGTTGGATTTGTTGATCAATTTCCATGTTTTAATTTGGTTAAAACACGCGCATTAAAACCTCAAACCTCAGGTAACCTGAGAGCTGTTCATTTTCACATCTCCATTTTGTAAATGTAAAATGTAAAAATAGTTTTAAAATTACATAGACAATGTAAAATAAATAAAACACAGGTCAGTACAGATAGCTAAAACCCGACGCACGTATCGGCAATAAGCAAATAATTCTAGTTTCGCAAAACACTAGTTTCCCGGAAAAATACGTAATTTAGAAAGTGACAATAAAACGTGCCCAAACTAACCGGAAAGCCAAGGATGTGTTTAGTATTCAACACGAAAAATGATGCTGATTTTTATCTAAATTTCTCCAGTGAAACTTGAATGCAATAAAGACGGGTCCTGGTAAGATATAACATATAGATACATGCTTTTATTTGTTTGGTAGCTGTTGCCCGCTACTTCGTACACATATTATTAATATTAGTGCATATTTATGCATTTAGCGATCTTGTTCCATCCTTTTATCAACAGAACAAAATGTCCTTCCCACGCTTCGGTCGACCATACGAGTAAAATTAAGAAAATATGCAACTAGAGCAAGCCGGCATAAAGGAGATGAGACTGAATAACGAGATCATGAATCGCGTACTAGTTTAACAGCAGGCAAACATGTGGTCCCATGCATGGTCTATAAAAAAAATATGCCGCTCCTAAATGATATTTCCGCCACTAAGTTGATTGATAAATGAATTGCAAATTTTATTTACATTATAATTTATAGTCGACAATACGCGCAGGTGGTCCTCAAAGATTGATCTATATACATAAATGATTATTAATTAATTAGCAAAGCCAATGTTCTTGGATTTGTTATATTATGTCACGCCACCTTACATCCGGTTCTTGGCATTACATTAGTCGTAGTACGTCACGATACGGTATACACGACACGATTTAAATAAATGTAAACGACATACATAGAAAGTTTGTCGAATTTTATATACATACAATTTATTTAAAAAAAAAATACTTAAATAGCCTTTCATAATTCCGGTTTTGTATCTTTAACCACCAAACAATGGTACCAAAAAAAGTTTTTTTTTTAATTAAGAAAAAAAATAAAATGAACGCTATTATCTTTAAATAGTCGTCAAATCCTATACATTTTGTTTGAGTGAAACACCGTGGGGTTTTAGTCAGTATGCCAGGCTGGTGGAGAGTCCGACATAACCCTGGTAACCTTCCCCAAGGGTCCAGGGCATCCATAAAGGATTTCCCCACGTAAAAAAAAAAGTCTAACGCGTGGTAATAGACAGTGCACTGTATTCGTCTCCTCAAGCCAAACATTTTTCTGTTTTCCATGAGGATTGCACTCTAGCTTAACCAAGGAGTCTTACATATCAGTCTAGTTTAGTCCAAACTCGCGCCGTATTAAGTTGTATGCGTACGTAGGGCGTATTCATATTTTATTACATCTAAATAAACAACAGATCTATATCAATCATTACATGACTCAATTATGATAAGTAAATTAAAAAAAAGACCTTGATTAATGCTGTCGTTATTTCCTCTGTGTTATTTTAAGGCTGTTACATATAACAGAAAAATAATTAAATAGATACGCACAATAACACTCTTAATAACTTGAAGCTTGCAGTATGAATAGCCCTTAAATTTCATTTCATATGCCAATTTTATTTATTTAACATATTCAATTACTTTATATCCGGGTGGAAAGAAGTCATGATTTGACTAGTAGATACACATAAATGATAATGTTGTTAATATTTTAATTTTTAATTCGTGCTTCTATATTTGGAGTAAGAATACATACATACATTTATTACGGACAACGAGCCAGTGCATTGACCGGAATTAGCGAACATACAATTTTTATATCATTACAGAGATAATGTTATTTCGAGCGCATTCATTGGTTGCTCAGACGTTTGTGGTTTATTGTATAATAGCACGGCATGTGACAACACTCCGCTTGGTGTAAAGCTGCAACTGCTACTACAGAGAATCCTGCGCGGGCAGCAGTCGCCGCAACTATGTCAGCTTAAGGTCGACTAACTAAGGTCACTATACAGGTGTTACAATCGAAAGTGGTGGTACTACCCCTGGACGACAGACTAGACAAATAACCTTCATCAGTCGGCCTACCACTCTTTAATAGTGCCTATAGGCACTGAGCGACCAAAGCACTTATAACGTTACATTGGTACCGGTCAGAATAAGCGAGGTTCGACGATCGTGAGTTCACGCGTCTTACCGCTAGACCACGGCCGCTCTCTGGTTTGGTTACTGACAAAAAACTATAATTTTAAAAAGAGTGGTAGGTAGGCTGATACCACCACCAAGTGTAAGTAGTCGGTATAGCGCAGGTTACTTCATTACAAACATTTATTTTTACCAGCAGCTTATGACCCGCAGTCTAGTTAACTTCAGCAAGTCAGACTACGAAAAATAAACGATATTTTAAAAAGCGTGCAAGATGAGATCTTTCTGTGGGACTGAAGGCATGGTAATATTAAACGATAATTTTCAAATTATTATTATTGTTTAATAATGCCCCATGGCCGTTTTCGTAGAAGTTTAGTCATCCCAACCTTGAATATATGAAAGTGGATTGCCTAACTTAGTTCTCGGTGCCTGCTAGGTCAAAGTATGACTGTTCTGCAGGACATGCAGATATTTCGTAATCTAAGTTTTAAACGCTAATATTTACCAAAAAAGTAACTGACCAGCGTGTCGTAGCCGCGCCGTAGCACATGTCAAAAAAGTAATATATTTAGTATATTATTATATATTGTAAATGGACATATTATATATGGACGTAATTGTAATAGGAAACCTTATATAAGAATTTTGACAAATTCACTTATAACGAGAATATTATTAACTACAATAGATATAAACATAAATTTCGAAACGTAAACTCTAAATTAACAATTATACAATATTATAACGTGACACTATATACTTTTTTAATTCGACTTTAATGTTTTTTTATATTATTATTATTAATTACATTTGGTGGTAAGTCATTATATAATTGCGCTCCATCCACAATAACACTTCTTTTTCTAAGTGAGTTCTAGCACTTTTTTTATTTTAGGTAATTTTTTATTAATATATACATACCTATATATGTATCGTAAATATTATATTTAAACAATGTCCCCTTTTACCGCTTCTCGTTAATTAATTTATTTATTTAAATGCTCACTGCAAGTCGATAGAATATTATAGATTATACAATATACAAAACTTAGTTAGTAAAACTAAACTACAACTCAAAGTTACCCAAGTTGTCGAATGGTAAATGAAGACTTACAGCTTTAAATACGCTCTTTGTGTTTTTTTTAAACTATAGTTCTACATAATAATATGACAACAGTACACCTAATGTAAGGCTAGAGTGCGCTCTATGAACGGAAACAACTGCTACCGTAGACAAATTTCTGCAGGCAGCAGTCGCCTCCGCTATGTCGGCTTGAGCTTGAGCTAGTGAACACTCCTATCGTTGATAGTAATTAAATACATAAATAAATAAAAAATGTGACGAAATATGGTAGATATTTTTATTAATCTTTGATGTAAACGTATTCCGTTTCAACTGCTTATAAAATATGTGATACTTATAAAGACGGGAGCTAAAGTATGGTATCAGGATAGAGGAATATAGTGGCTGGAAGTTTATCATAACTTGAGCAGCGGTCTAGACTTCTTTTATTGTATACATAAATATATTAAATAGGATCATAGATAGTTACATTTAACGAAAAACACAAAATTTTAGCTAACAATTATGGTAAATAGCCTCGGATAACTCGTGGTATTTCTAAGAATTGTCCAATGATTCAAATTGTAACCTTTTGAAAACAATAGGAAGTAGGTCGTCGAAGTACAGTCGGGTACACAATAGCAGACAGATGTGTCTTTCCTTTTGGGTCACGAAGTTTTAACAGTGTCAGGGTCGGTACAGTCGCGAACAAAAAAATTCAAGGACAATATTTCAAGTTACATATTTATTTCCGAGATAATTTGTAAACGGTTTTAAAAATAAATTATTCATATCTATGCGTGTATTTTTTCTATGTGAATATGCATAATCCTTAGTCACCTCTTACGACACGTAAGAGAAAAAGATGGAGTAACCGAAGCTTTTAAAAACACGTAAAAACCTTCGTGTTTTCCATTATGTTGAAAACTTACACTGAATTGTGTAAAATATTGTTCGATATCCGTGAGGAATTGCTTCTGATTCAAATAAACAAGCTCTTAATAAGTTTATTATTACAAAACTAATATAAGGATAATTACATATTAAGATTCTTTTTAATCTGCCGTCTTGACGCGTTAATTAGTGAAATAATTAATGCAGTGATTCTCAACCACTTTTGTGTGCCGCGAAATTCTAAAAGTGTGCCGCTAAATTTTAGATACATAATTATGTTAATATTATTAAATAATATTATTTAAGGAGAAAAATCGCAAATTACAAGTATTCTTATTATTAACTTGTAATACTTACTTAATAAACGTACTGTTATTTTTGTAGTACATATTATTTTATTTCGCACATTTAAAATTATTATCATAAACAATTTTACGCAGTGTGTTACAGGTAATTAATAATTTTTAAACCTATCTTTTTCTTTGTGCGCCGCCAAATTTTGAAATTGTGTGCCGTAACAAAAAAAAAAGCTTGAGAATCACTGAATTAATGCATTACATTATTGTAGCTAAGACTCAACGCGTTATTCTATTAACGTCAATAGTATTTTCATTGCACGATAAACGCGAACCGTTCTTCGCTAAGACGCGAGATTGGTCTCTGCAGACATGTTACAATCGTCAATAAGCGAGTCAACGGTCGCTTCCGTTATGCTGGCTTGAGAGACGAATGTGCACATTTGTTTTATAACTGGTTACCATATCACTCTTAAAAAAAAACCTTAAGTAAAACTAAAAGATACGTGGCGTGGCATCATGCAAGATGTGCACAGATGTATCACAGGCATAATATTATGTGAGTGGACTTAGATCATTCACCTCACATAAGTTACACCATTACGATCATCATTGTAGGCAGAATGCAGTTCGACCGAATTTGGTCGCTCGAGGCGGATTTCTGATTACTATATTTGATCGATCAATAGACGCGTCATTCTCAGCTAATTTAGTAACAGCTAATTATATTTTTTATTAGGTAAATACTATCTGTTGACCGCGACTTCGTATGCGTATAATATTAATTAATTAATAAACTTTCATTGTCTATTTTACTCCCTTATATGCAATCTGCTCATATCTCCTTACCAAATTTTATAGATCAGTAACGTATACAAGACAAACAAAGAAACATTTATCTTTTTTATATTTAAGTATTATAAACATTAATAGCTTTTTATTAACATGAAAATTATTGGCGTGTAATATAGTCATATGGCAGGTCAGTTTAACGAAAAGAAGAGTATCTAGATGTTTTAAAATGAACCATACTATTTTGTCACACTCACGCCTATCTGGGGTAGGTAGATGTTACAACTCTGACATCTTCCATAAACAATAAAAAGTCTAGACTGCATGATTCATACTTATCAAGCCATAGCTGCTCTTCCAACTTCCAACCACGCTTTTCCTCCATTCTACAACCTAGTGCCCTTCAAGCGCAAAGTGAATAGGCATTTCCCCGGCATAGCGGAGGCGACAAAAGTGACTTTTGGTCCGAATTAGCTCCTCTCTTTTAAATATTTTATTATTTTATTAAACACTACAACTCTCCGTTTTATTTATATAAATAATTTATTAGGAAACTAAATAGCATAATGGAGGCCAAGAAAAACAATTATGTATGTACCTATCTATGTTTAGATTATTGCACAGTGAACACGACAACCAAGTAGCAATAGAACATGTTAACGTGTCAACTGACAGACAAAATTAGGCAACACTCCGCAACAGTATGCGACATTCGACAAACAAAATTAGTCATGTATTATAATAATAATAGAAACTAAAGTTTTACTCCCAGCCTAGCGAAATGAGGGGATTTTTTTATTATTGCAGCTCGGCATATGACAACACACCGCCTGATGTGCTGAACAGAAATTTCTACAGGCAGCAGGCACCTTCGCTATGCCGTCTTAAGGTAAAGAGTAGTAGGCAGACTGATGATGGTTATTTGTCCAGTCTGTCGTCCTGCACCACCACTTTCGAATGTAACACCCGTGAAGTGACCTTGTCGCGTTTCGGGGATAGTTTGAAATACTTTGAAAGTAGCCAGGTATAAGAGAGGACTGTGCACTGTCAATCTAGATGGTACATGCTCGTCTCCTCAAGCCGGCATAGTGGAGGCGACTGCAGCCCGTAGATATTTCTCTGTGGTAGCAGTTGTTTCCATTCATGGACCGCACTAGCTTTACATCAGGCGGGGTGTTGTCACATGTCGAGCTACAATAAAAAAAAAAGGTGACGCATGTGCACCATTCAGATTTACAGCGCACTTCCTTTTTTATACCTGGCTACTTTCAAACTCATCACGACACGTGATAGGGTGTTACATTCAAAAGTGGTGGCACTACCCCACGTCGGCGGACGGGGTTAATAACCATCATCAGTATGCCTACCACTCTTTAATAATGCCCAAAGTTACATTGGTACCGGTCAGAATTTACGAGGTTCGATCACGGAACCAGGGGTCGCCCGCCGTCTATAGCAAAATATTACGTTTAAATAAGTAAATATTTTCATGTTATAATTAAACAAGCTAAAGATAAATACCATTTTTATCTAGATATTACATATTTAAATAATTGTAATAAAATGTAAATGAATATTTGTGGTTTTTCTTAATTGTTTCTTTTGACACTTTGCGTCATATTTGAGTCATACTTGCCAGTGTTTTGGTAATTAGTATTTTGTTCATTTATGATTTCATTGTTTTAAAATATATACCCCAAAAAAATATTATGTGATCACTACGAAAACTCGATTCAAAGAATGATACAATCATTCTATCAATCATTCAATCATTTTAGTGTTAAATAAACTGTTTTTTTATTGTAGCTCGGAATATGACAACACTCCGCCTGATGCAAAGCTAGAGTGCGGTCCATGAACGGAAACAACTGCTACTACAGAGAAATCTCTACCGGCAGCAGTAGCCTCCACTATGCTGGCCTGAGGAGACGAGTATGCACCATCTAGATTGACAGTGCATACTCCTCTCGCTATACCTCGCTACGCGACAAGATCACTTCACGAGTGTGTAGGACGACATACTGGGCTAATAACCATTATCAATCTGCCTTCCACTCCTTAATAGTGCCTATAGGCAAAAACCGACCAAAGTATATATAACAAAGTTACATTAGTACCAGTCAGAATTAGCGAGGTTCGAACACGCGTCTCATCGATCGTGAGTTAATGCGTCTTACTGCTAGACCACGGCCGCTCATTAAACTTATTGAAAATTGACTGAATCAGCTTTATCGGAATTTTGTTTTTTTTTTTATATTATCAGTTATGAAAAAGAAAAATTAAGAGTACTCACAAGTAAAAAGGTTCTTAAATGTAGCGCTAGCCTCTTTATTTTCGACGCCATAACCGCATTCACGTCAAATCTGGAACAAATATAACAAAAATAATACATACTACGGAGGTACGAGATGAGTGTCAATCTGGATGGTGTACATTTATCTCCTCAAGCCGGCATAGCGGAGGGAACTGCTGCCTGAAAATCTGTAGTAGCAGTTGTTTCCGTTTATGGACCGCACTTTAGCTTTACATCAGGAGAAGTGTTGTCACATACCGAGCTACAATAAAAAAAAAAGATATGTCGATCTTGAATTATTTTGGTTTCAACAAATGATTCAAAATAGGACATGTTATTTTTTCATTTTCCCTCCAAAACTCCATTGGATATTTTAGTAAAAACCAGTGAACTAGTTTACTAGAACGATTTTTGACATGACTGAGACTCGATCTGATTGTTTTATGTAATGAATAAACTGTATAAAATAATATAATGTTACATAATTTGAATTTTGAAAGTCGATATATTGAAAAAAATTGAACAAAATCTTTAAAAATTTGAAGAAAATCTTCAAAAAATTTAAAAAATTTGAAAGCATTAAATGCCCATTCGCCTAAGAAAAATGGGCCCACAATTTTTTTTCTCGAGTTTGTCGATGATTTTTAGTTAATTTTGTAAAAAAATAAATCTAGTTTCTTGTTACCAATCAGTTTTAATTTTTTCACCCGGGTTATTGAGTTATTAGATGTTTTCTGATGCAATATTTGAGGTTATTATTATATTAAATGCTTTGATAATTGATGATATATTTTTGATGTACGAGGGGCGATCAAAAAGTAATGATAATCAATATATAATACAACATTTATTCTTTCAAATTAAATTTACTTTTCTACATAATCTCCTAATAAGTTTATACATTTAGTCCATCTCTTCTCTAAAGCTTGTATTCCATTTAAAAAAAATTCTTTATCTTGCTCCTCGAAAAACGCTTGTACGGCAGCTATCACTTCACTATCATCGGCAAATTTCTGGCCTCTGAGGTGTTCCTTGAGGCGAGGAAAGAGATAGAAGTCGCTGGGGGCTAGGTCTGGAGAATAGGGAGGGTGCTCAACCAATTCGAAGCCTGCTTCCCGTATAGCATCCAACGCAACTTGAGCTTTGTGAGAGGGTGCGTTGTCTTGGTGAAACAACACCTTCGCAGACAGTTTGCCTCGCCTTTTTTTCTTAATTGCTTCCCGCAAATTTCTTATTTGTTCTGCATAGTAGGAGCCTGTAATACTAGCTCCCTTCTCCAAATAATCAATCATGATAATTCCCTCGGCTTCCCAAAAAACAGACGCCCGGGGCGATGTTCGTCTTCAGTCGACGTTCTGCCCAGTTAGAACTCCTTATTCCACCTTGCAACTGTGGAATATGGAGGAGCAGAGTCCGCCAATGTTTCCACTAAGTCAGCGTGAATTTCTTTCGTAGACATTTTTTTCAGGCAGAGGTACTTAATGACGGCTCTTACTTCATTTTTCTCCATTTTGATGTGACCTCTTCGACTGCTCGTGTTTGAATGAATGTATCTTCCAGAAAAGGTGAACTATTTATATGATTTTTTTGTTCGCTACTAGTGAGGGTGTACGTGAGTGAAAACAATAGATTTCAGGGAATTAGGTCCTTCAATAATACCCGTTTATCATTACTTTTTGATCGCCCCTCGTAATTAAACATTCTCTATGGATTGGTGAACAATGTGTTGATATAATTAAAGTGAATTAATAAAAAAATTAGATATTATTTTAGAATACTGTTTTGTTAACACACTATTAGTTTGCTGATGTTATATATATATTATAATTAGTTATTATTATATTCACACGTTATCATTGAGGGATTACCCGTTCTAGGATCTGATCTATTTATGAGAATATTCATGATTATGACGAAATAATGATAGAGATCTATAAATCCTTATTTTTTGACTAGTCATAAATTTTCTTTGAACTTTATAATACCGGATTAAATAATGACTCCATTTAACTATACATATGTGTGTTTTTTTTTTAATTGTAAGCCCACGTTCATGTCTCGAACGAACGGGGCAAAGAAAGACTGTGGAATACTAGCGTACCACCGTACACCCTATACATATCGCTTCAACCATATTTATAACTAATTTCATTTAATTAAAGGAGAATGCTCATTCCCCTAAGACAAATGGGCCCACAATTTTTTTCTCGAGTTTGTCGATGATTTTTATTTAATTTTGTAGAAAAATAAATCTACGTTCCTTATTACCAATCAGTTCTAATTTTTTCACCTAAGTTATTGAGAATTTAGACTTTTTCTGGTGCAATATTTGAGGTTATTATTATTTTAAATGCTTTAATAATTGATGATATCTGTTTTTTATGTAATAAACATTGTCTATCATAGATAAGTAAATGATGTGTTGATATAATTAAAATAAATCAATAAAAAGTAAGATATTATTTTAGAATATTGTTCTGTTACCAAACTATAGGTTTCAAGTGGGCATTCTCCTTTAGAAATTAATTTATGAATATAAAATATGTCCAGAAAAGATTGACTATGGCCAAATCTCTTAGTTTAGAAGCGGGCATCATCATGCCATCTTATGTTCATGTTTTGAGTTTGTACATCTAATAACTGTACTATGTTTTATTTATACACTATTTTTTTTTTTAATTTTTTTTTTGCACAAAATTCTTAAAAAGCTTTTTGAACAAATAATTCATATTTCTTTGTACTCCTCTACGGGTTTATGTACTAATATTAAGAAATTTAAGGAAAACTTACTCAAGTGTTGAAATTGTCCTTTTAATGCCCTTTTGCCTCTTATTACCCACACGACCTCGTTAATTTTAACATTTAAAATGGTGTTCACGTATTATTCCGATTATTGGTAACAACCAATGGGGAATACCACATTAAAGTTATTCTTTAAAAACAATTTATAATGTACGATATCATAAACTTCCAAATATTTTAGTAAAAAAGTTGATGTTCCAATTTTGGCAGACATCTAGAGGCAGGCCGTTCTTGAATTATTTTTTTTTTATTGTAGCTCGGCATGTGACAACACTCCGCCTGATGTAAAGCTAGAGTGCGGTCCATGAATGGAAACAACTGCTACTACAGAGAAACCTGTGCGGGTAGCAGTCGCCTCCACTATGCCGGCTTGATTAGACGAGCATGTACCATCTTAGATTGACAGTGCACACTCCTCTTGTTATACCTGGCTACTTTCAAACTATTCTCGAAACACGACAAAGTCACTTCACGGGTGTTACATTCGAAAGTGGTGGTACTACCCCAGGACGGCAGACTGGACAAATAACCATCATCAGTCTGCCTACCACTCTTAATCATCTTCCTATATATTTCTTCGAGTATTAGAAATATAAATAATCATTAATTCATTACTTATTTAAGCGCTACAAAACTAGTTTTCCTCCGACCTTCTACAATCGGGCCGGGATAGGAACCGCACAAGTCGCGGCACTTGGGTTCAATGAATGTATGTTCGAAATGTGACCAGACTCTGCCTGATGTTAAACTAGTGCAGAGACAAATGCTACCAAAAAAAAAATATCTACAGATAGCAGTCGCCTACGTTATGCTGGCTTGAGAAGAAAGATGTGTATCATCCAGATTGGTAGTGACACTTCTCTCCTTAAACTCGAGAAGACATTATGGTTTCTAAGACCTTTACCACAGGTTTACCTGTGGTTACGTGATTACGGACGGTACCTATATGCTAAAATATTATTTAATAAACTGCTTTACGAAGTAAACCAATCTATACAACCAATCTTTTAAGTGATCATAATCTTCGACGAGACTTGGGGAAATCGTAAAAACAGTGTTCAAATGAGTTTAATCTTTTAAGGTTATGTTATAGTCAAGCATGGTTAATTATCTAACTTCATTATTTTATGGTGCGTTATTCCTGTTTTGCGTAATGTGTTGAAAATTATTTATTTTTATATTTATAAGGCAGGATTATATGTTATGTTTCCATACATTAAACTGGTCCTTACTTCTCTAGCATTGAAATTAATATGAAACAGAAGCAATTATCTTTTTATATAGTAACTCGGCATGTGACTGAACTTCGACTAAAGTTAAAGTAAAGTGTGGTCGATGAGCAGACAATTGCTATCAAGGAGAAATATGATATGGCTTGAGATAACGAATGTCTCTACCTTAGACAGGTGTTGACAAGTAGTGCTACTATTCCAGGACAGCAGATTGGACTAATAACCATCATCAGTTTACTACCTTAATAATGTAAAATTCACGTTTTAATTCGGCTACTAAACTATTGAACATCCTGTTTTGGCACAAATATTTAACCTTCAAATATAATTAACCGTGAAAATGGTGTATATATTTGATGATAATATATATTTTTTATGATTTATATTAATTATGTAGATAATTTTTCGTGTTGGTATTTTTTTATTAGAATGATTTATTGATAAAATAAGTGTATGATGATTACGATTTTCTAAAGAAAGAGCAAGAAATTAAAAAATAAATTATATTATATTAAATGTTCCTGCGTAGTGTGTCAATGGATAATATAATATATAATACTTAAAATGGCAAGGCGACCGGGAAGTATTTATTTAATTTCACTCACCATTTTCCTTTTGCATATATGGCAAAAAATCTTTCGAATTCTTTATTATTTCCGACGCGAATTTAGGCAAACTATTACCTGTTTAATGTTTACTACAAAAACGTGCTATTACCATTTTATTAATTATTACTCATTTATATTTAATAAATTATTATTAAAAACTTGTAAGTGAAACGCGTTGATATCTTTTGTACATAATACGAAATATATTATGTATGTATAATGCATATATCATTATCCATTTATAGCATCCTATAATAATCCTATTATTTTAATATTATAAATGGTAGTAATGTATTGAAATGGAAATTGAAAAGAAAAAAAATCGCCGCACACACACCTTGCTAAGGTGAAATTCGAAACCACGTCTAGCGGTTCTAGCGGTGATTTATTTCTATTAATTTTTTATGATAATTTAATGATAAACAAATCCAGAATTTTAATGTGTCAAAAATCATTCGATGATTTAAACAAGTAATTTTCGATTTGAACATGTCTCTAACGAAAATTGAGTTCCTATAATTTATACGTGCTATCACGCGACGCTCACTAGCAGGTACAAACAATGTTGTAATGACAAATTGTTGTTTGCCATAGCAAATGTAGAATATACATTATAATAGAACTCTAACCCTTAGGTCTGTGCTACAAGAAAACGCAGCGCGATTTGCGATTCGCGATTCAGTTTTCAGTTATTTTTAGAATGCTAAATTTGTTTATTATTAAATTGTTGGAAATTAATTAGGGAAAAATTGATATGGAAAATAAATAAATAAAATCAACACGCACACAGAACTTTCAGCCACTCTTAAACTAGCCGTTCGTGGTTTACGTGACCGTGTCGATATTCCTCTATTCTATATTTTCATCAACTTTATATATTTTACGAGTTCGATAAATGTTATCAAGTCATCATATACATCCTATTGCAAAATATCATCAGCAATATAATTAACATAACCTTATCTAAGAGTTTGGCTACATAAATCAATTAATTAAATCATTATTTCCACCAAATACAAATCTTACTGTTAATGATTATTCTTAGCACGGTTTTACGTCCCAGGTTATCACCTTATTTTAAGTGGTGTTTCGGGATTAATTTGAAAGTAGCGTATAGCAAAAACTATGTATTTGTTTGACAGTGTGGTCAACCTGAATTGTACACATTCGTCTTCTCAAGCCGGTGCGACTGCTGCCTGCAGATTCTCTGTAGTAGCAGTTATCGCCGCAGCATTTGAATTGAGGGAACAAGTGCTCACCGTATCGACTACGTTTGACTGAATCCGAAACGCGACTTTTCGACAATTCAATCTTATTTACTCTCTTAGGGCTTAAGCTAGCTCTAAGTTAATCGACAGTTATTACTTCGTCGAATCGAAAACAAATGACAGGTGATAGCGAAACGACTGTCGATTGGGTTTTGACTGTAGTCCTTTGTCGCATCGCTTATAGTGCCCTAATGAAACCTCACTCTTTACGTATAGGTACTTAACTACTCATGTACGAAAAACGGCAAACAAACTGTTTAGTATACATCGCTTGTTTTCTGAAGAAGTCTTTTATTTATTTGTCTTAAAACACACAATGGATAGCGATTTTATTGTTATGATCGAAGAATGTTACTGTAATAGCCTCTAAATATAATTTACTATTCACGCGCGCTACATACAAATGTCTTGAATATTTTTGTTTTGACATTTAACATTTGTTTGACACTCAGAAAAGTTTAGCGCATCTTTTGTTTCTTTAGAGTTTTTGTTTAAGGGTAAACAGAGCTATATTATGTGGATGAGGGTGTAAGTATAAAAAATAAATAATTTCTTAATTATTAGGAATTTTGTGTATTTTATTTATATATCTTGTTTATTTTAAAAATAATCTATTGATATCAATTCATCAATTAACGTATGACATTAGTAGACTTTACATCATTCGTTGTAAACCCGTGACATTTACGGAATTTAAAAACATCATCAAATTAATGTTTGGCAAAAGTTATAAGCTATCAACTTTATGTATATTCATGGAGCCATTAAGTAATAATGTCTTTTTTTTAGCGCAAAATATATTACCGTTAAGTTTTTTTTTAAATTTTTTAATTTTAGCACGTCATATGACCGCACTCCGCCTAATGTTAAGCTAAAGTGCGGTCCATGAACGGAGGCGACTGCTGTCAAAAGTTATATTTATAATATTACATTTAAGTCTATATTTTTTATTTAAATTGATTAAATTACATTTTTAGACGTAAAACATTTTTTTTTAAATTTATTTATTCGAATGCACTATAAAATAAAAGAGTAAATAATAAAATAATAATAAAAGTCATGAAAGACTTACTTAAAAAACAAACAAACAAAATCACTCACTTTATAACACAAAAAAATATCCAAAAACAATTAATTGCTTCACTAAAAGTTCGCAAGTTCGTAATAAATAAACTTCGTTGCGATGCATCTCGTTATCATACCACGAGTTTTTTAAAATTTGTTCGTAATTTTTTTTTAGATTACGCGCGTCTTTCGCTCTCACATACTAGTCTACGACTGTCAACACGACCGGCCGGCTGACTCGTGTGCTAATCTCAGACACTCCACGCATAATCAAATCAAAAAATATATCTATAGAGTTGTTAATGCGCCAGTTCGTACCCGCATTCGATTCCGTGTTAGGTTTGAAGAATTATAGCTGAACCCGGGGGCTAAGGTCAAAAGCATATCGACAGCAGTCTCTTCGAATCTATGGAATTTATGGAATATGTGGAATTTGACGATTCACTGTCACCTAAGAGAGGACGATGACGACACGTCAAATACCATACATTTTGTTTTCGATTCGATTGTAGCTTGGTAATTGTAGATTGGTTTTTGATTTTAGCCCCTGGTTGATGGTGGGTTAGTCTGCCGTCTCGAGATAGTACAACCCACCACTTTCGACACCCGTGGAGTGACCTAATCGCATTTCGGTATTATCTTGAAAATAGCGTCAGGAGTGTAGGACTGTAGGTACCTAGCCTGTCAAATGTGGACAGTGCCCATTCGTCTCTTCAAACCCCATAGCTGCTGGCTGCAGATATAAATAAGTGATACTCATAAAATGTTTCCTTTTCGTTATTCTTCGAAAAAGTGCCGGTAGAGCAGCTCTTCATATGTTTGCACCTGACATAATCAAAGCAACCTACTTACCACGTAAAGAAAGCAATACTTCTGCTCCATCGCATATATTGTTGTTCAAGGTTTATTGTAATCTTCCCTTTCACTCGTCTCACGTAATATGTTGTTAGAAAGAGATATAACGTGGTTTTAGAGGAAAGTGATCAGGTTTTTTGTGATCGCTCAATAAATAAAATTGGACGTTGTTGTTTTGAAATGTATAGTAGGTATTAGATACTTATTCGGAATTTTGGACGCCTTTGTTATATTTCGTAACGAGAACTAAATCTTAACGGAATGTTTAGATGTCTAGATCCGCTTATATTTCATTTATATTTAGTTAGATATTTTGAGTTTAGTATAAGTTACAATTACCATTTATAATATAGCATACCGTCCTGGGGTAGTACCACCACTTTCGAACGTAACACCCGTGAAGTAACCTTGTCGCGTTTCGGGAATAGTTTGAAAGTAGCCAGATATAACGAGAGGAGTATGCACTTTCAATCTGGATGGTACATGTTCGTCTCTTCAAGCCGGCATAGTATAGTGCATTATTTACAAATCTAATCAGATTCAAATATAGCCACATATTTAATTAAATAAACTAATTATTGTTGTAATAATTATCTCTATAGAAAGTTTTATCATTATATTGTGTAAACAACACTATCCGTCCTAATAAAATAAATGAAAGTTCTAGACGTACGTCAGAATCTATTTATTTTGTGACCTTCTGATTTTATCAATGCAATAGTAATGTTGTTTTAGCAAGCAATTATGAATAACAAACAAATGGACGCTATAATTTTAGTATTGAGACATCGTAATTACATAATATTTAATCCCGTCACGTTAGTGATCGATTGATATTTTGTGCTTTATTGCGTTCTAATAAAGTCATAAAATAGCGTAGGCAGATGTATTAGATATTGCTCCTAAAGATACAGTTAGTGTCCTAGTTTGACTAGCAGGATTTATTGTCCATTACATTGTTATGATGAAAATTGAAGAGAAAAACGGTGAGAATCGAACCTACACGTCCTCTATTTTGCGCTTGGATAGTCTGGCCACACCTGACTCTGGTTCTCACCTGAAAATGTTATTTCTCTATTCTATTTACAAAATTCCCGTCATATTGTGTATATAGTTTGTTTAATTCACAATTTAATAAAACAATCGGTTATTTTTATTGATTTCTACATTTTAAATGCTCACATTTTTTTTATAATTAAATTATAATGATTTTATGTGCAATTTTCTTTATTATAATGTAATAATTTAAAAAAATAATTACCTATTTTTTTCGATTCTGAGTTTTTTTTGTCCTTGTCCTGGTCCTTGTTCTGATATTGTTGTGTTTCCTAGTCTGGGGTCAGGGGCAGAGCATTTATTTCTAATTAAAATAAAGTGAAATACTTAACGTGTAATAAAGTGAAGAAAGAAGAGATTTTGTATTATGTAAGGCATAAGCACTAATCGTGGGAACAATGGGTAACACTACTCTATATACTAAAGTAAATAAAAACATTCATTATTTACTATTACTTCCGATTTTCTAATACTTAGCGTTTTATTATTACGTCTAGTTTTGTCAATTTTTTACTCGTTCATCTCATACTAAAGTTATATTTATTAAATCTTTGTTTTTGCTCATAACTTCGTTTGCGTATGATATTACTCGTTTAATTTTCCTATTTCATCTTTAGGAAATATTTTATAGAGATAAACTAACTGTTATTTTACCCACTTTAACTCTAAAAACAAGTCTAAAATATTTCTTAATAATAAAAGGGTTATCGATCGCATCGGAGACAAACAAACGTTCATTTTTTGGTATATATCAGAATAAATGGGCGGTCTCTTAATTATTTAGAGTCGTTTGCACCAGAAGGCCGGTTAAAGTAACATTAACTATTACTTTTACGTTTACTTTAATCGTTACGTTTACATTATGGTGTATGGTGTACTCCACACGAGTTGAACCATCGTCGCGCCTGTCATTTTTGACGGTTACTTTAACCTTAACCGTAACCAGCGAATCTTGGTTTGGTTAAAGTTAAAGTAATCGCCAAACCAATGTTGCTAACGTCAAATGTATGAAAAGAAGCCAAATATGTTTTTCTATTATTTTTCGAGATCAGCCACCCTTTTAACGATAACAATATCAATTTACACTTTAACGTTTAACGGTCGTCGTCGCCGTAAAAGTAATAGTTAAAGTTACTTTAACCTTCTGGTGCAAACCACCCTTAGATACTTAATGTCGCTTCGGTCACCTAGAAATTAGTATGTAGAAAAGTTTATGTTTCCATAGTCTCTGCTTACTCTTGTAAGCTGAATATGGGCGCGAGCTTCTTAAGTAAGCATTAAATAACGTTTCTTTGTAAATAAATAAAACGTGGTAGATGATTTTTTTCTTAATCATTTATCGGGATAATTGTCGTTTTAAGTAGCTTTGCCCTGCGTGCGCATCGCACCAGAATCAAAGTTTAGGGTCGGGGTATTGCATATATACTCGTATAATATATGTATGTACTTATTTTTAACTAAATAAAAACCTTAATTAGCCTTCTAATAGGCGTCACATCCTTTTTTGATATTGTATATTTTATTTACAAGATATCTAATTTAATGTTTAATTAAAATACAATTAACTACACCCATTGTTTATTTAGTGACAATGCGCAGTACTTTTCCTGATGTACATTATACAATTGGGAAATTTTAATACTTTTCCTTGTTGTATAAATAAAAGAGACCCGTGTTCGAACCTCGCTAATTCTGACCGGTACCAATTTAACTTTGTGATATGTACTTTGGTCGCTCAGTGCCTATAGGCACTATTAAAGAGTGGTAGGCAGACTGATGATAGTTATTTGTCCAGTCTGCCGTCCTGGGGTATTACCGCCACTTTCGAACGGATGTCCGTGTAGTACCTTGTCGCGCTTCGGGAATAGTTTGAAAGTAGCCAGCAATAAGGTGTTAATGTAAACCAACCTTATTTTAGAGAGAACATGGCAAAAAAATTACACGGCGAGGTACTATAAAAATAACTCCGTATAATATTTTATTTTATTGTAGCTCGGCATGTGACAACACTCCGCCTGATGTAAAGCTAGAGTGCGGTCCATGAATGGAAACAACTGCTACTACAGAGAAACCTATGCGGGCAGCAGTCGCCTCCACTATGCCGGCTTGAGGAGACGAGCATGTACCATCTTCGATTGACAGAGCACACTCCTCTCGTTATACCTGGCTACTTTCAAACTATTTCCGAAACGCGACAAGGTCACTTCACGGGTGTTACATTCGAAAGTGATAGTACTACCCCAGGACGGCAGACAGGACAAATAACCATCAACAGTCTGCCTACCACTCTTTAATAGTGTCTATAGGCATTGAGCGAAGTACAAATAACAAAGTTACATTGGTACCGGTCAGAATTAGCGAGGATCGAACACGGGACTCATCGATCGTGAGTTCACGCGTCTTACCGCTAGACCACGGCCGCTCTTGGTGTTTTAAATAATTAGACAAAATGGGATTCATATAATTTATTAAACTTCATTAATACACATAATATGAATAAATCTTAACATCAAATCTAAAACTACCACAATACACCATATAATTTAAGATCATTAAAAACATTAATTTTGCGACAATTAGGTAAATAATGAGGAAGGGACATATAGCGTAAATATTTATTAATTATTATTTCCAACAAGGATTATTAGGGTTGTCAATATCTCACTTCAAGTAAAACAATAATAAATTGACAACCCTAAATATTCTAGAGAAAAATATTCGAAATGCGACTTCAAATATAGCCAGCATAGCGAGAGTAACTGTAAGGAAGTGTCATATTTAAATCTAACATTTAACATTAAAATAACTATAATATTAAACTTGATTCATACCTACACACACCGTACGTGGCAGACCCGTACCGACACAGAAACAAAAGAAAAAAATTTAGTAAAAAAATAAAGTAGTATTTTATGAACGGATCAGCGATAAACAATATATTTATTCAACAGAAGAGACTTGATACAACACTATATACCTACCGTACCGTCGGCAACCCTAAGTGGTACGTGTCTGCCACAAACGGTGTCTGTAGCTAAGAATCGCGCTTTAATAATGAAATGATCCGCTTAAATACATTGTTAAGGTACAAGTTGACGCTATTGGCGTCGCGCGCAAATTTCACACAAGGTCGCCTCTAATATTACGATCAAAGACCTTCTCTAAATCAAAGAGCGGTACGAAAGACTGGTGATGTCATCATCATCATCATGTCATGATTAGACTCAGTCTGCCGTCCCACCACCCTAGTCGCGATTCGGAATAGTTTTTAATATACATACTAGTAGAAACTCAGTATGTGACGAGCGGAAACAACTGCTACCACAGAGAAGGCAGACAGCACTCACCTCCGCTAAGCCGGCTCGTACGAATATACACCATCCAATGTGCCCTGTCACCCCTCTTACCTCTTCCAAGAGGAGCATGTGGAATTCGTAAGCTGTATGTAAAGAGTATTTAGTCCCGAAATAAGAACCGAACCCACGACTTTACGACAAAAAAAGTAATCATCATTCTTACAACTAAATCTCGGAATAATCAGGAGTTAATCCACAATTCAGTACAATCATCTCAGCGAATCATTTCAAAACAGAATCTAACTTAAAACTAGGTACTAAAAACATCTAACATTCAGACAATAAATCTATAACAAACATATCTATGATATATTAAAAACTTAGGTACATTATTTATGTACTTGATAAATCTATACAAAAAATATATATAGTAACACAACATTTTCTAAATGGGGAGACCACTAAGATCCACGAAGACATGTGGCTAAATTAAATTTAATTGCAGCTCGGCATCACAACACTCCGCCCGATGTAAAGCTAGAGTGCGGTCCATGAACGGAAACAACTGCTACTACAGATAAATCTCTACATGCATCATTTAGATCGACAAAGAGGAGTGCTTTAGCTATAACTGGCTTCTTTCAATGCGTTCCCGAAAAGCGACAAGGTCACTTAACGGGTGTTACATTTGAAAGTGGTAGTACTACAATTTTTTTTTAAATAACCTTTCCAGGTGTTAACCTTAACTTTAACCAAAGGGGTTAAAGTTTTAGTTGACCTTTTTGTAATTGTTAAGCTTTTTAAAATTTCCAAAATAGTGCGGATACCGTTTCGAACAGAGAACAAAGTAAAGAAGAAGAGCAAAGTAATGTTGATTTGTAACATTCACGTAGCCATGACCCCTGCACTCATGGCATAGACACCGCAGGCCAGCACATACTCGTATAATGTTTTCATACAAAAACTACACCCGGAGAGCAAGACCACATCTCGCCTGTTAGCATCTGAAGTGTGAGGTCCATGCAGGCAGCAGTCGCGCCTCGATTTACCCGTAAAGAAAGGAAGACTCATTCGTATTGGGGTGAAAAAGCGGGTGTGTAGTGATCATAACTCCAGAGCGTGCATGAAGGTTTCAAGCCTCTGCCTACCCTTATAGTTACTAAAAGTGAGCCGATATTGATAGAAAGGTAAAAATAAACCAGTGAAATCCCATCAAAGATTTAAAGTCGATTTCTGAAATTTTTGCAAATTTTGTACTTTTCTGAAATGGGTATCGAATCGCCTCTACGTTTATAATGCCATTGCATATCTCATTAATAAACATCTAATTGGTTTTTAATTCAAAACAAAAACCACGAAAGGTTGTACAAAATTCAATTTGAACTTTTTTTAATATGGTCCAAAAAAAAAATATATAAAATTAAAACTTATTAACTATAATAATACAGAAAATAACTAGCGAGCAAGTCAGCAATTATTATTAAATTAAAAACAAAAATAATTATCACAATATACAATAATAAAAAACGGAATTTATACAAAAAAATTGCAACAAAGACTTCAACAAATATACTATTATATATGCCATTATAATAGGTAGATAATGAATTTTTCTTTAGTAAACAAACATAATTAAAACTGAACGAAATAATTATAATTAAATTTAAAAAAACAATAACTGTATGGACAGCAAGAAAAAACAGTAATGACGTTCTTTTTTAATCTTGAATAATTTGTCAATATTAAAATAACTGAGAAAGTTAAGTAGAGATCGTACAAGCCTATTGAAGACTCATGTTAGAGGAAAATAGAAACTTTGTAAGTAAAAAATATAAATATATTGTTTTTAGAAAAATAAAAATAATAAAATGCACGCACGACGGAATGCAGAAGTAATTATTAGCATAGCAAATATAAATATATTATAACCCAATTTTAAATTAACGTAAAAGCCAACACCTGAGCGTCCATACATTTTGTTTTACAACACTGTTTGAAACATAGCAAATTTATGTTGAAATTAAGTAATTTTATAACTTTCTCACCACTAATTATTATCGCAAATCACTACAATAAACAAATAGCTACGGCACAGAATATATAAAATGCTTATGAAATATAACCAATATAAAATGTTTAAAATATTTAAAATGCATCAAACAATGTTGTAAAACAAAATGTATGGACGCCTAGGTGTTGGCTTTCGCGTTAAATACATTAGTTTAACAGCTCAAAACGTTAAATTTTTAAAATGTTGCCAAATGAAGAAAAGTTTCATGAATAAATAATAATAATTAAAAATATTTTTTAAATAACATTCACGACAAAAACAAGTGGATATTAAGGTCCAATTTTAGTAAAATTTACTCAGAAAATGAAATGTCAACCCTATAATTATCCAACACCCTGTGTAAGAAATAATTATTTTTTCAATTAAAACTTTAAAAGACAGTACAGAAATACAAAATGCCCGTAACTTTTTTGGTCATCACTCAATTTTTTAAAAATAAACTATACAAAAAATAACAAAAATGAGCAAATAAAAATTGTTGTTTTTTTAGTATTTCAATATAAAATACATAATTGGTTAATAATCAGCCTATTTAAAGTTAAAAAAACCTAAATACTATGAGGACTAGAAAACAATTTATTCTATATAATAAAAATCAATTGCTGTTCGTTAGTCTCGCTAAAACTCGAGAACGGCTGGACTGATTTGGCTAATTTTGGTTTTGAATTATTTGTGGAAGTCCAAGAAAGGTTTAAGAGGTGAGTAAATATGAAAAAAAAAATGCTTGGAATATAGTAAAAAAGACAATTTCGTTTTCCCTTAGAAACTATTCCTTTGGGTTTAAATGTCAAACATTTGATGTTCGTCCCGTCGTTTAGAAATCAATTAAAAAAGTCGTTCAGAAATGTTTTATTATTTATTGATTCTGAGGCGGTACGAAGTTTGCCGGGTCAGCTAGTTTATGATAAAAATGTACTGTTTTGAAAAATCGACAGTTTTCACAAGCCAATTTTCACAAAAATATCGCACCCCTATTGTATACTGTTATAACTCGAAAAAACACTTTATTTTCAAATAATAAAAAAAAATTATTATACATTATACATGCCTAGGCACTGAGCGACCATAGTACATATAAAATAGTTACATTGGTACCGGTCAGATTTTAGCGAGGTTTGAACACGGGTCTCATCGAACGTGAGTTCTGCACTCTACCGCTAGATCACGGTTTTGAAATAGATCAAAATGACATGCTTTAAAATACTTATAATATAGTGCCATTAGTGCATTATAGTGCAGTGGTGCTTAAAGCAAAAAAGGGCATTGTTTTGCAATATAAACTGAATATTTAACGAAAAGCGTGATTTTTTGGGTTAAAACAGTTTTGCCCTAGGAGGTGCGATATATATTTTTAAATAAAATAAACATATTTCATTTGATGTAATTAGTAAAAATAACTCAATAACGAATTATTACGCCGAATTATTTAATAAAATTTTAAACTATTTCAAACTATTTTGTGAACGCGATCACAATTATTGTTAAAATTAAAAAAAATCCAAACTTAAAATTAGAAATACAATTTCGTCTGTATTGAAACGTATAAGAAATAAAAAATAGCACAAAACTAAATAATCACATACTTTCTCTTTCACACACGCGACTTTTAAAGGGACACGAAGAGTACAGCTATATGTCTAGATATTCTACGACACCTAACTTATTTAGAAAAGGTAAAATGTTTAATTATAATAAAACAAGCATATATATTTTTTAATTTTTAACGCAACCTATAAGTACGAATTAATCATTGACTTTCAATTAGATTTGCTTTCGACTACATTTTGCTGGCAACACCAAGGAAAGATTGTAAAAGAGATGATTCGTTAGACTATTAAAGAAATAGTGTTAGGAATAAATGTTAAATATTAATTCTGGAATAAGTTCTAATTTAACTATAAGCAATTATTCTTAAGCTGAAACCGCGTTACAGAAGTTCGTGGCGACGCGGTGCGGTGCGGCCCTTTACAACCGCTCTTTAGCTTCGTGGAACGAGGAGCCGTCTTTTCAACGACACTACACGACACCTAACGTGACGCTGTAGTCAGGTTACGCCACGCTGCGCCGCTATAGTGCGGTTTGAGTTATACTTAACGATTTTTTCTATTGTAGCTCGGCATATGACATAAAGCTACTACAAAGTAACCTCTACAGGCTTTAGTCGCCTCCACTATGCCGGCTTGAAGAGACGAATATGCACCATATAGATTGACAGTGCACGCGCCTATCGTTATTTCTGACAATCCTGTTGTAGTGTTGCCAATAAAATGTAGTCAAAGCAAATCTCTAAAAGATGGGGTGTACATTGTAAACCTTCACAAAGTATACTGAACAAAAGAATCCAAATTCATTAAAACGTTTCAAACACGTTAGAATATGAATCAAGAATCAAAATCGCGTGAAAAAATTATACTTGCATGATATTATTGGGAATATAATTGGCATTTAGTCGATCATGTTAAGTATGTTACGGTTCTGCAAGGATTCCTTCAGAGCGTAGAAGAGTTGAAGCTGTTGTTCCGGTTTAAGGTGGTAAACCTAAAAAAAGAATTTTTTTTTAAAATAAATTAAATATACTTTTCTTATAGTAGTCCGACCATTCTGCCAATGTCAAGTAGTTTCTTTCTTGATGTTTTTGCATCAAATTGCAATGGTGTTTTACAATTTGAAGCTTTCTTGGAGTATTTGGCCGCAATTCACCCGGTCAAGTCACAATATGAGCGTTTTCACGGCGTGGGATAACCACAAAAAAAAAACCGCTTTAGTTGCCTCATATAGAGTGAATTTTATTGTTTCCACAATTACCCACAGGCGCAGCATAAAATTACGCCAAATAACACCAATTTTACACAATAGTAACCACTAAACTAATTAAGGAAAGGGATAAAAAAACACCTCAACCTTCCCGGGCAAAAGCGCGCCAAACACTCCCAAGAAATATGATAGAAATGAATATAGTATACGTTTCTTACTTGTTGCAATAGCTTCTGCGGTGTTGGCGTGCGAATGAAGCTGGTGATGTAGACATTGACAAATGTTGCCATTAAAAATTGACAATCGAAACGGTCCATTATACCACCGTGACCGGGAATGACAGCGCCAAAGTCCTATAAGAGAAATAAAATAAAAATTTTATATATCGTTTTATATTATTTTTCTTTTCAGTCACATCCACTATGCCGGATAATTGAGATGCGATGAGAGAAATTAAATTAAAATTTTATATATCGTTTTATATTATTTTTCTTTGCAGTCACATCCATTATGCCGGCTAATCGAGATGCCTCATCATGAAGGAGAGACGTGGCAGAGAAACATTCGAAACTGTTCAAAAATATTAAGTATAAAATAATAAGTCGTCTCAGCTATGCCGGCTCACCTTGATTTTGAAAGCCCTCTTGAAACCGGATGCAAAGAATCCACCAAACGGTCCAATAACACTGCTAAAAATGCTCAAAGAAAGCGAGTGTATCATAAATGGGTACATCTGAATCCTTTCGGCTCCAAACTGTAATAAGAAAGTAATAAATAACTATTAAGTCCAACTGCACCACAAAGGCCCGTCAAGTTTGACTGTAACATTGTACGATAACTAACTAAGATGTAAATGGTACATGCTCTATGTTATGTTGCATATGTATGTATGTATGTGTATGTATATATATATATGTGTGTGTGTGTACGTGTCTATGTATGCATATGTATATTTCTATTATTTGATTGATTATTGTTATTATGTATTTATTTATTGTTATTATTTTATTTTTGTACTTATATAACTTTGTATAGAGGCACCTCTGTTGATGATGTGGAATGATTAGTTGGAATGTTTTTAGTTATATTTAAGTTTTCTTTTTCTTTTTTTTTCTTTTTATTATTATTGTTTATTTTTTATTATTATTTTCTTGTGTGAAGGTATTTTTGTTTGTTTGTCTATTTGATGTGGATTTCTTATTTTTGTGTTTGATTTTTATATTATTATGTTATATTGTTAAGCCTATTATTGGCCTTACTACTGGATAATTTTTATTTTCTTTGTTATAAGTTTGTATTTCGCTGTTGGCTTTATAGTAAATACTAGCTGTTGGGTAAAAGCCGCGGGCGCAAGCGGCCCGCGGAGGCCCTTTTTGTCGTAAAACGTATTAGATCGAATAGATTTTAGGCAGTTTTGAAAATATTTAGCTCGCCATCTAAAAGCGTTTATGTTTCTGAACAAAATTGGTCTTTACACGGTTACGTTAATGTATGTCCTTTTTGAGATATGGCGATTTTAGAAAATAAAAAAATAAAAAAAAAAAGTAGTGCTGGTCATACTGAACAATATTGGTCTTTACACGGTGACGCTAACGTATGTACTTTTTGAGTAATAGCGATTTTAGAAAATTAAAAAAAAACAAAAATTTAAAAAAAAAGTAGTGCTGGTCATACTGAACTATATTGGTCTTCACACGGTGACGCTAACGTATCTACTTTTCGAGATATGATGATTTTAAAAGATTGAAAAAAAAAAATTAAAAAAAGAATAGTGCTGGTCATACTGAACAATATTGGTCTTTACACGGTTACGTTGACGTATGTACTTTTTGAGTAATAGCGATTTTAGAAAATTCAAAAAAAAAAAAAATTAAAAAAAAAGTAGTGCTGGTCATACTGAACAATATTGGTCTTTACACGGTTACGCTAACGTGTGTGCTTTTTGAGTAATAGCGATTTTAGAAAATTTAAAAAAAAAACAAAATTAAAAAAAAAGTAGTGCTGGTCATACTGAACAATATTGGTCTTTACACGGTGACGCTAACGTATGTACTTTTTGAGATACGGCGATTTTAAAAAATTTAAAAAAAAATAAAAAAACAAATAGTGCTGGTCATACTGAACAAAATTGTTCTTTACATGGTTACTCTGACGTATCTACTTCTTGAGATATTTTTAAAAAGCCTGCCGCGCGGAGCATATTTGATGTTCACGCGGCCGCGCTCACCGTCCGACTGACCGAGGTAAAGCCGTTTCGATCGTTCGTCCCGAAAATGCGTCGTTATATTTTCATTGCGCGCTCTGAACGGGCGGAACATAGAGAGCGCGAGCCCCGACGAGCGATCGACGCGGATACTGTTAGGCCACGCCCAAGCGCCATGCTCCGTTTCATATTGGCGTACCGGCGGGAAAAGGATAGAAATACGATCGAGGAAAAATTTTTTTTGAGCAATTTTGAAAAAAAAAGTATCGTTTTCGAAATTAGAGGGCATTCCCTACAACGTTTGTTCCGGCACTTTTGCCTCATCTCTTTCCGTTTCCGAGATATCGCTACCACTTCCGGTCCAGAATCAACTTCCGGTCAAAGTCGTATTTTTCTCGACGGTTTTGGGACGTCCTCTATACGACTCAAAAAACCGCTACCCTCCACCATACCGGCAAGTACTAAATAATTGATGTCAGTCAGTGAGTGAGTCAGTGAGTGGTATTGCAGCTATATATTAGTACTAGCTGTTGGGTAAAAGCCGCGGGCGCAAGCGGCCCGCGGAGGCCCTTTTTGTCGTAAAACGTATTAGATCGAATAGATTTTAGTGTAGTTTTGAAAATAAATAGCTCGCCATCTAAAGGCGTTTAAGTTTCTGAACAAAATTGACCTTTACACGGTTACGCTAACGTATGTACTTTTTGAGTAATAGCGATTTTAGAAAATTAAAAAAAAAAACAAAATTAAAAAAAAAGTAGTGCTGGTCATACTGAACAATATTGGTCTTTACACGGTGACGCTAACGTATGTACTTTTTGAGTAATAGCGATTTTAGAAAATTAAAAAAAAACAAAAATTTAAAAAAAAAGTAGTGCTGGTCATACTGAACTATATTGGTCTTCACACGGTGACGCTAACGTATCTACTTTTCGAGATTTGATGATTTTAAAAGATTGAAAAAAAAAAATTAAAAAAAGAATAGTGCTGGTCATACTGAACAATATTGGTCTTTACACGGTTACGTTGACGTATGTACTTTTTGAGTAATAGCGATTTTAGAAAATTAAAAAAAAAACAAAAAAATTAAAAAAAGTAGTGCTGGTCATACTGAACAATATTGGTCTTTACACGGTTACGTTAACGTATGTACTTTTTGAGTAATAGCGATTTTAGAAAATTAAAAAAAAAAAACAAAATTAAAAAAAAAGTAGTGCTGGTCATACTGAACAATATTGGTCTTTACACGGTGACGCTAACGTATGTACTTTTTGAGATACGGCGATTTAAAAAAAATTGAAAAAAAAATAAAAAAACAAATAGTGCTGGTCATACTGAACAAAATTGTTCTTTACATGGTTACTCTGACGTATCTACTTCTTGAGATATTTTAAAAAAGCCTGCCGCGCGGAGCAAATTTGATGTTCACGCGGCCGCGCTCACCGTCCGACTGACCGAGGTAAAGCCGTTTCGATCGTTCGTCCCGAAAATGCGTCGTTATATTTTCATTGCGCGCTCTGAACGGGCGGAACATAGAGAGCGCGAGCCCCGACGAGCGATCGACGCGGATGCTGTTAGGCCACGCCCACCGCCATGCTCCGTTTCATATTGGCGTACCGGCGGGAAAAGGATATAAATACGATCGAGGAAAAATTTTTTTTGAGCAATTTTGAAAAAAAAAGTATCGTTTTCGAAATTAGAGGGCATTCCCTACAACGTTTGTTCCGGCACTTTTGCCTCATCTCTTTCCGTTTCCGAGATATCGCTACCACTTCCGGTCCAGAATCGACTTCCGGTCAAAGTCGTATTTTTCTCGACGGTTTTGGAACACCCTCTATACGACTCAAAAAACCGCTACCCTCCACTATACCGGCAAGTACGAAATAATTGATGTCAGTCAGTGAGTGAGTGAGTCAGTGAGTGGTATTGCAGCTATATATTAGTACTAGCTGTTGGGTAAAGGCCGCGGGCGCAAGCGGCCCGCGGAGGCCCTTTTTGTCGCAAAACGGATTAGATCGAAGAGATTTTAGGGCAGTTTTAAAAATATTTAGCTCGCCATCTGAAAGCGTTTACGTTTCTGAACAAAATTGGTCTTTACACGGTTACGCTAACCTATGTACATTTTGAGATATAGCGATTTAAAAATAAAATAAAAAAAATAATAGTGCTGGTCACACTGAACAAAATTGGTCATTACACGGTTACGCTTACGTATGTACTTTTTAGGTAATAACGATTTTAGAAACTTAAAAAAAATTATTAAAAATAAGTAGTGCTGGTCATACTGAACAATATTGGTCTTTACACGGTGACGCTAACGTATCTACTTTTCGAGATATGGCGATTTTAAAAAATTAAAAAAACAAATAGTGCTGGTCATACTGAACAAAATTGGTCTTTACACGGTTACGCTAACATACGTACTTTTAGAGTAATAGCGATTTTAGAAAATTTAAAAAAAAAACAAAATTAAAAAAAAAAAAAATAGTGCTGGTCATACTGAACAATATTGGTCTTTACACGGTGACGCTAACGTATCTACTTTTCGAGATATGGCGATTTAAAAAAATTAAAAAAAAAAAAATTAAAAAACAAATAGTGCTGGTCATACTGAACAATATTGGTCTTTACACGGTGACGCTAACGTATCTACTTTTCGAGATATGAAGATTTTAAAAAATTTAAAAAAAAAAAAAATATTAAAAAAAATAGTGCTGGTCATACTGAACAATATTGGTCTTTACACGGTTACGCTAACGTATCTACTTGAGATATTTAAAATATTCGAAAAAAAACCCGCCGCGCGGAGCAAATTCGATGTTCACGCGGCCGCGCTCACCGTCCGACTGACCGAGGTAAAGCCGTTTCGATCGTTCGTCCCGAAAATGCGGCCGTATGAAAACTTTTCTCTCCGCACCTCTCGCTCTCGCCTCATGCACCGACTGATGGAAATGAGCGAGATGGAAGTATCATCGAGGGCCGACCGATTTGTATGGGAATTTTTTTATTGCCCGATTTTGAAAATTTTTTTTTTGATTTCGCCATAAGACGACATTCTCTACAACTTTTTCTACGGGGTGACCGCCCCGACTCGCCCCGTTTCCGAGATATCGCTACCACTTCCGGTCCAGAATCGACTTCCGGTCAAAGTCGTATTTTTCTCGACGGTTTTGGAACACCCTCTATACGACTCAAAAAACCGCTACCCTCCACTATACCGGCAAGTGCGAAATAATTGATGTCAGTCAGTGAGTGAGTGAGTGAGTGAGTGAGTGGTATTGCAGCTATATATTAGTACTAGCTGTTGGGTAAAAGCCGCGGGCGCAAGCGGCCCGCGGAGGCCCTTTTTGTCGTAAAACGTATTAGATCGAATAGATTTTAGGCAGTTTTGAAAATATTTAGCTCGCCATCTAAAAGCGTTTACGTTTCTGAACAAAATTGGTCTTTACACGGTGACGCTAACGTATCTACTTTTCGAGATATGGCGATTTTAAAAAATTTAAAAAAAAAACAAAATTTAAAAAAAAATTAGTGCTGGTCATACTGAACAAAATTGGTCTTTACACGGTGACGCTAACGTATCTACTTTTCGAGATATGGCGATTTTAAAAAATTAAAAAAAAAAAATTAAAAAAAAAGTAGTGCTGGTCATACTGAACAATATTGGTCTTTACACGGTGACGCTAACGTATGTACTTTTTGAGTAATAGCTATTTTAGAAAATTAAAAAAAAAAAAAGCAAATAGTGCTGGTCATACTGAACAATATTGATCTTTACACGGTGACGCTAACGTATCTACTTTTCGAGATATGAAGATTTTAAAAAATTAAAAAAAAAAACAATAATTTAAAAAAAAAGTGCTGGTCATACTGAACAATATTGGTCTTTACACGGTGACGCTAACGTATCTACTTTTCGAGATATGAAGATTTTAAAAAATTAAAAAAAAAACTAAAACAAAAATTTAAAAAAATAGTGCTGGTCATACTGAACAAAATTGTTCTTTACATGGTTACTCTGACGTATCTACTTCTTGAGATATTTAAAAGAAAGCCCGCCGCGCGGAGCAAATTCGATGTTCACGCGGCCGCGCTCACCGTCCGACTGACCGAGGTAAAGCCCTTTCGATCGTTCGTCCCGAAAATGCCTCGTCGCGGATGCTGTTAGGCCACGCCCACCGCCATGCTCCGTTTCATATTGGCGTACCGGCGGGAAAAGGATATAAATACGATCGAGGAAAAATTTTTTTTGCCCGATTTTGAAATTTTTTTTTTTGATTTCGGCATAAGACGACATTCTCTACAACTTTCTCTACGGGGTGACTGCCCCGACTCGCCCCGTTTCCGAGATATCGCTACCACTTCCGGTCCAGAATCGACTTCCGGTCAAAGTCGTATTTTTCTCGACGGTTTTGGAACACCCTCTATACGACTCAAAAAACCGCTACCCTCCACTATACCGGCAAGTACGAAATAATTGATGTCAGTCAGTGAGTGGTATTGCAGCTATATATTAGTATAACTAGCTGTTGGGTAAAAGCCGCGGGCGCAAGCGGCCCGCGGAGGCCCTTTTTGTCGTAAAACGTATTAGATCGAATAGATTTTAGGCAGTTTTGAAAATATTTAGCTCGCCATCTAAAAGCGTTTACGTTTCTGAACAAAATTGGTATTTACACGGTGACGCTAACGTATCTACTTTTCGAGATATGGCGATTTTAAAAAATTTTAAAAAAGTAGTGCTGGTCATACTGAACAATATTGGTCTTTACACGGTGACGCTAACGTATGTACTTTTTGAGTAATAGCTATTTTAGAAAATTAAAAAAAAAAAGCAAATAGTGCTGGTCATACTGAACAATATTGATCTTTACACGGTGACGCTAACGTATCTACTTTTCGAGATATGGCGATTTTAAAAAATAAAAAAAAAAAAAATAAAAAAAAGTAGTGCTGGTCATACTGAACAATATTGGTCTTTACACGGTAACGCTAACGTATGTACTTTTTGAGTAATAGCTATTTTATAAAATTAAAAAAAAAAAAGCAAATAGTGCTGGTCATACTGAACAATATTGATCTTTACACGGCGACGCTAACGTATCTACTTTTCGAGATATGAAGATTTTAAAAAATTAAAAAAAAAAAAAAAAAAAATTTTAAAAAAAAAGTGCTGGTCATACTGAACAAAATTGGTCTTTACACGGTGACGCTAACGTATCAACTTTTCGAGATATGGCGATTTTAAAAAATTAAAATAAAAAACAAAAGTTTAAAAAAAAATTAGTGCTGGTCATACTGAACAATATTGGTCTTTACACGGTGACGCTAACGTATCTACTTTTCGAGATATGGCGATTTTAAAAAATTAAAAAAAAAAAACAAAAATTTAAAAAAAAAAAATAGTGCTGGTCATACTGAACAATATTGGTCTTTACACGGTGACGCTAACGTATCTACTTTTCGAGATATGAAGATTTTAAAAAATTAAAAAAAAAACTAAAACAAAAATTTAAAAAAATAGTGCTGGTCACACTGAACAAAATTGTTCTTTACATGGTTACTCTGACGTATCTACTTCTTGAGATATTTAAAAGAAAGCCCGCCGCGCGGAGCAAATTCGATGTTCACGCGGCCGCGCTCACCGTCCGACTGACCGAGGTAAAGCCGTTTCGATCGTTCGTCCTGAAAATGCCTCGTCGCGGATGCTGTTAGGCCACGCCCACCGCCATGCTCCGTTTCATATTGGCGTACCGGCGGGAAAAGGATATAAATACGATCGAGGAAAAATTTTTTTTGAGCAATTTTGAAAAAAAAAGTATCGTTTTCGAAATTATAGGGCATTCCCTACAACTTTCTCTTCGGGGTGACTGCCCCGACTCGCCCCGTTTCCGAGATATCGCTATCACTTCCGGTCCAGAATCGACTTCCGGTCAAAGTCGTATTTTTCTCGACGGTTTTGGGACGCCCTCTATACGACTCAAAAAACCGCTACCCTCCACTATACCGGCAAGTACGAAATAATTGATGTCAGTCAGTCAGTCAGTCAGTGGTATTGCAGCTATATATTAGTATAATAATAATAATAAAATAAATAAAAGAATTATTTTTACAGCGATTAGAAAAACTGTGTATTTAAAAAAAAAAACTCTTACAATCTTCATGAATCCATGCAAACATTGGGGCAGCGTATACTCCTGAAGGCGGAACAGTTGTGATGGTTCACAATCCATTGTCATGCGTCCGAGGGACTCCGAGTACTCGATCGGGCAAACGAAGTATGGCACATGAGACAACAGGTAAGACAACTGTACAAGGAAAATTTAAATTTACTATCAAAAGTCTATAAACGTATAATAAATGAATAGTGAAGCGACCTTGTCGCGTTTCGGGAATAGTTTGAAAGTAGCCAGGTATAAGAGATGAGTGTGCACTGTCAATCTAGATGGTACATGCTCGTCTCCTCAAGCCGGCATAGTGGAGGCGACTGCAGCCCGTAGAGATTTCTCTGTGGTAGCAGTTGTTTCCATTCATGGACCGCACTCTAGCTTTACATCAGGTGGAGTGTTGTCACATGTCGAGCTACAATAAAAAAAAAAAAAATTCGTTCTAAGGTAAAACATTGCTCTGAATTGTCAAAATAAAACGTAACTTTGACAGAACAAAGCTACATTATTTTATACAATACTACTTAAGCAATACTCATTAAATGCTAAGTAAAGTATTTTTAATTTATAACTAGCGACGAAACCCCCGGCGTTGCTCGGGTCAAAACTCAAAATACATCGCATGTTTAATGGTATAAAAAGTAATAAAGGATCTGTTTTTAACGTAGATATTGTAGATTTCTATCTTAGATATTGAGACTTATTTGACCATTAAACATACGGTGTTTATAGAGTTAATCAAATCAAATTGATTAACTAATTAACGAATTGAAAATCAGGAATACTCTAGTAAATGTGTAAACAGAAATTTGTAGAACTTTCTAGAACGTTCTATATCGATTTTAGCAGCTATACACATTTTTAATGTTTGTAGATCATTCTAGAAGTTTTTAGAAGTTTTTAGAACATTTCATGTTGATTTTAACAGTTGCGCTCATTTTGGAACTTTCTAGATCATTCCAGAAATTTGTAGAGCTTTCTCGAACATTCTATATCGATTTTAGCAGTTGATAAAGTTTTGGAACTTTCTAGATCATTCCAGAAATTTTTAGAACCTTCTAGAACATTCTAGATCGATTTTAGCAGTTGATAACGTTTTGGAACTTTCTAGATCATTCCTGAAATTTTTAGAACCTTCTAGAACATTCCATATCGATTTTAACAGTTGCGCTCATTTTGGAACTTTCTAGATCATTCCGGAAATTTGTAGAACTTTCTAGAACATTGTATATCGATTTTAGCAGTTAATAACGTTTTGGAACTTTCTAGATCATTCTTGAACCTTCTAGAACCTTCTAGATCAATTGTAACAGTTGCACACATTTTGGAGTTTTCTAGATTACTTCAAAAAATTTTAGAACTCTATATATACTCAACATGTCATAAGTTGGAAAAAGACAGACTTAGTAGTCAATATGTCATAAGTTAGAAAAGGACAGATATACATTTTTTGAAATTTTCGCCTCCCACAACCACCCTCTTCCACCTACCGCGTCCAAACTCCCTTACTTTCACCAGGAGACCGAGGAGTATCTACCACCCCAACGGGAAGTAGATTAGAGTTGGTGGTCATAGAGAAAACCCTGTATTTACGTACTAACATTAACATTTTATATAAGTATTTAGATTTAGATTTAGATTTAGATTTGTTAAATGCCCTATATAAAGAGGGCAAAGTATGAGTGTATATTTACGACTTCACGACGTAAAGTGAGACCTCTCCGCCAATCAGATAATATTTTGACCGCAGAGGTAAAAAAAAAATCCAAATGAAATAATCCTATTTGTGGATAGTTTTTACTCTACTTACGCTGCACAACTAAAAAAATTAAATACTCACGCCCAAGCCAAAGATGACAGTAGCGAATCCACCGCCAATGAAGCCTTCCCACGTCTTCTTTGGGCTCAATTTGATAAGCGGTGTCTTCCCGAAGAAGAAACCGAACACGTACGCCATCACATCGTTGCATATTATCATCGAGACGGGCACTATGAACCAGATCAAGCCTAGAAAGAAAATTTTATAACAATAGTAATAAACAAATAATAAATCTCGTCCTGGGGTACTGCCACCACTATCGAATGTAACACCCATAAAGATACCTTGTCGCGTTTCGGGAGCAGTTTGAAAGTAGCCAGGTATAGCGAGAGGAGTGTGCACTGTCAATCGAGATGGTGCATACTCGTCTCCTCAGACCGGCATAGCGGAGGCGACTGCTGCCCGTAGAGATTTCTCTATAGTAGCAGTTGTTTCCACTCATGGACCGCACTCTAGCTTTACATCATGCGGAGTGTTGTCATATGCCGAGCTACAATATAAAAAAAATCTAATAACCTAATTTTATTAGGCAATTCAGATATACAAAAATTATATACATATATGTATGTCAGCAACATTGCCCTATATGCTATTTAAGGAACAATAAATTGAATAGAGCTCGTCTATCGCCGTTGAGGCGTGCTCGTGACCTATATACTAGACAATTCCATTAAACCTTCAACCGACTTCAATTATATAAATGGCTATATTCCCCAGCTGCACGCGAAACAACATAATTTCTTCTAAACTCAAATATGCACTAAAATATTAAACTTTTTAATCAACTAAGACGTGCCGTAACGTAGTGGGGGCGTCAAAATTTCACAATAAATAACAATAATATCTTGTAAAAATTTGAACAATTTTTCTTATTGTAGCTTGACAACATTCCGCCTGATGTAAAGCTAGAATGCGGTCAACTGCTACTACAGAGAAACCTGTGCGGGCGGCAGTCGCCTCCACTATGCTAGCTCGAGGAGACGAGCATGTACCATCTAGATTGACAGTGCACACTCCCCTCGTTATACCTGGCTATTTTTGAACTATTCCCGAAACGCGACAACGGGTCTTACATTCGAAAGTGGTGGTACTGCCCCAGAACGGCAGCCTGGGCAAATAACTATCATCTGTCTGCATACCACTCTTTAATAGTGCCTTTAACAAAGTTATATTGGTACCGGTCAGAATTAGCGAGGTTCGAACACGGGTCTTATCGATCGTGAGTTCACGCGTCTTACCGCTAAACCACGGCCGCTCTTAAAATTTAATATTGTTCCACCCAACAAGTTCTTTGAAATTACTGTATATTTTAGTGTGTTAAATTGAAATAGCGCAGCTGATACCATCTACGCCACTGAAAACAGCGCAAAGCCCGCTGAATTCTGACCGGTACTAAAGCGCTAGTTTAGTATTAAGCATAAAAAACATTAACCGGTAATACGCTTAACGTAATACGTAGAGCGGCCGTGGTCTAGCGGTAAGACGCGTGAACTCACGATCGATGAGACCCGTGTTCGAACCTCGCTAATTCTGACCGGTACCAATGTAACTTTGTTATATGTACTTTGGTTGCTCAGTGCCTATAGGCACTATTAAAGAGTGGTAGGCAGACTGATGATGGTTATTTGTCCAGTCTGCCGTCCTGGGGTAGTACCACCGCTTTCGAATGTAACACCCGTGATGTGTCGCGTTTCGGGAATAGTTTGAAAGTAGCCAGGTATAACGAGAGGAGTGTGCACTGTCAATCTAAGATGGTACATGCTCGTTTCCTCAAGCCGGCATAGTGGGGGCGACTGCTACCCGCACAGGTTTCTCTGTAGTAGCAGTTATTTCCATTCATGGACCGCACTCTAGCTTTACATCAGGCGGAGTGTTGTCACATGCCGAGCTACAATTAAAAAAAAAAGAATAAATTACTACAACGTGGCGTGGCATAACGTGACGTGGTATGACGTGGTATGCCGTGGTATGGCATGATAGCAATTACAAATCATACGATATTATAGTATGAAAAACTTGGTTACAATGTTCATATTACGAAAAAGAAGAACGTTCCATTGTTATGAGCCCTGTACATATAATACAAGTGTGAATATCTATTTTAGTTCCGACAGACTAGGGTTGTTACCCGAAGAAAATAATGAACAAAAAGGAAAATAAACATTAACGCATAGCAAATACCGAAGCTAATCCAATAGAACGAGAGGAGTGTGCACTGTCAATCTGGATGGTGCATGCTCGTCTCTTCAAGCCGGCATAGTGGAGGTGATTGCTGTAGAGATTTCTCTGTAGTAGCAGTTGCTTCCATTCATGGACCACACTCTAGCTTTACATCAGGCGGAGTGTTGTCACATGCCGAGCTACAATAAAAAAAAATATATCCAACGATAAAATCTATTATTTTTGCGTGAAATTAATGACTTTATTTAACATGTTTCGGATTGTCCGATTTGGGTCAAATATGCACCGATTTGTTGCCATTTTAAAGGTAGCTTCATAATGCATCTCTTATAGAGAGAAGTCTTGGTCCTACAGCCATCTACCGAAAAAATATGAAATGAAATGAAATTGCGTGAAACATGGTTAGTAAACATGGTGTTATTAAATGGGTTAAAATTTGTTCACATGTTTCGCCACATTTAGCGGCATGCAAAATTTCTGATAAATCTAATGTACATAAAATCAATCATCACATTTAATTAGGTAAGTATGTCATTAAAATTTACGAATTAAAATTAATATAATGTCAAATTTCAGGATTTCCAGGTCCAATTTATGAAATCATCATCTATATATTTTATAATTAAATAACAATTAAAAATTCACAGTATATGTCTACCTATTACTATCTACCTATTATAAAAAATTATAAAAAAAAATAATGGATTTCTTTTTCCCCAACCCAATATTTTGTTTTCGATTCGACCAAGTAACAACTGTCGATTTACTTTTGACTTTGTTTACTTTATTTGAATGTGGTGGTAGTACCACAGAATGGCAGACTATGTTAATAACCATCATCAAGCATTTTACGAATCACATTTTTTTAATGTAGCTCGGCATATGACAACACTAATGTAAAACTATAGACTGCGGTCCATGAACGGAAACTACCACTACTACACATAAATCGCCTCCACAATGCTGGCTTAAGGAGCACCATATGCAGCATCCAGACAGCGCAAACTCATCTCGTTATACCTGGCTACTCGAAATTGAAAATTCTTATAAGAGTCAACCCTACCGTATCTCTGACGTCACACAAGGTAAGCGACAAGCCGAGAGGGTAGTTGAATGGTTTCCCGGCCATGACAATAGCTCAGTGTTGGTTGAAGCGAGTAAATATGTTAGTGGAACATCTATTTTTAAATCCCCTACAAAATATGATAAAGCTTGCGAGAGGATGGGGCGCTTTTCACATTTACTTTTTTTTTAGAAATAAAGCCTCTAAATTAACGAGCGGTAGGCAGACTGATGATGGCTATCAGTCCAGTCTGTCATCTTGAAGTAATACCACCACTTTCAAGTGTAACACACCACTGTGAACTGATTATATCGCGGAAGTAGACAGGTATAACGAGAGGAGTGTGCACTACACCGGCATAGCGGAGGCGACAGTTGTACAAGTTGTTTCCGTTAATAGACCGTACTCTTAACATTAGACGGAATGTTGTCGTATGCTGTATATGTTATGAGTTAAAAGTTAAAGTAATAAATAAACGATAACAGAACAATTACAAAAGTAAAAATTATCATACGAAAATAATCAAAATTATTCCGAAATAAAATCAAAACAACGGACAAAGTTCAGAGACCCGCGTTCAAACCTCGATATATTATGTACTATTGTCGCTAAGTGTCTTTTTTTATTGTACCTCGGCATATGATAACACTCCGCCTGATGTAAAACTAGAGTGCGGTCCATAAACGAAAACAACTGCTACTAGCAGTCGTCTTCGCTATGCCGGCCCGAGGAGACGAATATGCACTAGAAATATCTAGATTAACAGTGCACACTCCTCTCGCTATACCTGGTTACATTTTTTTTTTATTATTGTAGCTCGGCATGTGACAACACTCCGCCTGATGTAAAGCTAGAGTGCGATCATAGAATGGAAACAACTGCTACAACAGAGAAACCTGTCCGGGCAGCAGTCGAAAAGTGATACAAGCCAGGCATTTAAAAAAGACTCTTTCATACATAATCTACAATGAGCACGTCATGCATTATACGCGTACGTGTGGTTTCACCAAATCATTTAGGTTATTGCATGTCATTAATTTGTACTATAGAAACACGGTGGTCCGGGCTACGTGTAAATGAATTAATTGATCTATTGTTTGCAGTCTGATCAATAAAAATATACTGTAGCTAGTATTAATAGGTTTTAACCAAATAAAATATTTTATACGTCTTACTGTCGCGTTTATTTTGGTTAATTTGAGCCGCTACATTTCGAAAGCTTTGCAGTCTTTGCATTATTAATCTGTCTACCATTCTTGCCGATACATCAGAGCCGTGACTTATAGTGGCCGTGGTCTAGCGGTAAGACGCGTGAACTCACGATCGATGAGACCCGTGTTCGAACCTCGCTAAAAACCGGTACCAATGTAACTTTGTTATATGTACTTTGGTAGTTTAGTGCCTATAGCCACTATTAAAGAGGCAGGTAGGCAGACTGATGATGGTTATTAGCCCAGTCTGTCGTCCTAGGGTAGTACCACCACTTTCGAATGTAACACCCGTGAAGTGACCTTATCGCGTTTGAAAGTAGCCGAGTATGGTCAGAAAAGTGTGCATTGTCAATCTACATGGTGCACAATCGTCTCCTCAAGCCAGCATAGGGGAGGCGACTGCTGTCTGCAGAAATTTATGCGTGGTAACTTAACGTAAGGCGGAGTAAAGTAAAAAATCGCATACCTTCAAAGATGTTTTGTATAATCAAGTAGCTTTGCGTGACAACGATGAGCAGAGCGACGTGTGTCCAAGCGAATAGACTGAATTGCTTCATGTAGTACCTCTTCACCAGTGATAGCACGAACCATACAAATCCAACGCAGTACAGGCAAAACGATATGAAGCGGTGGTAGGTGACCAAGAATCGAAGGTAGTCCTGGGATAAAAATTAAAGTATTATTTTGTAGTATACAAACATAAAAAAATATATATATTTAGATAAGTACGAGTACTATTAGTAAAGTTTGCGGTGAAGCACTTCGTGAAAGAGTTGTCTCGGGTCACCGGAACATATTGCTGATTGTACATGAAGTTATTTAAAAAAAAAAATAGTAATATTTTTATTTAATTTCTTTGTTTTTCTGAATCAAGTAAATCACGGGTCAAATCTTGCGAATGTTATCAGAAATTGCCTAAAGGCAAGGACGTTTCCCTGTTAGTTTTTGTTTTGTAATTTTACGAAATAATTAGTTTTTATTATTGTTATTATATTGGACCCTTGTACCGTAGAGGCCATAGATGGAATCGTTGAAGGTGGCGAATAATCTCTGCCTATCCCCGTACAATTAGAGGCGTGACGATATAAATAGATACCATAAGTCTAGATTAGGGAACAATCAGAGCTACTGCCTACAAAGGCATCGCTTTAAAAGTCAACGTTATAATTTTAAAATTAAAATTTAAAATATAAGTTAATCAATTAATATTTCACGAATAACACGTAAAATAAACAGCTTAAATTGATAAAGTAATATCTAACTGATTATTTATTTAATAATAATGATTCTTAATTACCAATTAACGGTTAATGCAATGCAATATTAGCTGATAACCAGCGATATGACGCCTCATAACCAAAGTTATATTTAACAACCAATAATCAAACTTATTTATAACGTATGTGAACCAATTAAATTTAATTACATTATCGATTATTTGTTAATAATTTTTGGCATATTAAATGATGGAAAGATAGAACTGAGGAGGGACAATGGCCATGCACTGATCAGAGGCCTAACTATAAGTTTAAAGGAGAATGTCCATTCGCCTAAGAGAAATGGGCCCAGAATTTTTTTGTTGAGTTTCACGATCATTTTAAGTTCATTTTGTAGGAAAATATAACCATCATCAGTCTGCCTACCACTCTTTAATAGTGACTATAGGCACTGAGCGACCAAAGTACATACAACAAAGTTATATTGATACTGGTCAGAATTAGTGAGGTTCGAACACGGGTCTCATCGATCGTGAGTTCACGCATCTTACCGCTAGACCACGGCCGCTCAAAAGACCACGGCCTCTCAAACACTTAAAGTAATATTTTTTATGTATACTAAACATTGAATAATTCAAAACTCCGTTAACGTTATAATTGCAATCCAAATACTAATTATACTATTTACTATTATTTAGAGTGTATCAAAAAATTCGTGAATGTATGTTACGTCAAATTACTTACAACATTTCATACGTTTACATAGGTAGTCCATTGACCTCAAAATCACAGGGCCAAGTAGGAGTTTAAATTTACGCTGCAACGGCGTTCCCACTCTCCACCAATCAGGCAATGTTACTTCGACCGCCGGTGTAATAAAAAAACCAAATGAAGCGATTTTATTTGTAGAGAGTCACTTTACGCCGTGAAAGCGTAAACGTAACTCATACTTGACCCGCTGTTATTGTAAAAGTAACGTTTATTATTAAAGGGTGTAAAAAGCCAGATAGTAATCCCTTTAACGACGTGTTGAACTATTAATACTTTTTTATGATTTTTCGTGTAAAATCAAGTCGCAACGTCAAATTAACGTCGCTAATGGAACCGAGCATTATCGTCTACCAGCTGTGTTCGAGGCCATCGCGACACCATCTTTGCATCCATATTGCTTGTTTTTTATAATATATTTCATAGTTTTTTTTTAACAAATAGTGATACGAATGTAACACCCGTAAAGTGACTTTGTCGCGTAATAACGAGAGAAGTGTGCACTGTCAATCTAAGATGGTACATGCTCGTCTCCTCAATCCGGCATAGCAGAGGCGACTGCTACCGGCACAGGTTTCTCTGTAGTAGCAGTTCTTTCCATTCATGGACCGCACTCTAGCTTTACATGCGCGGAGTGTTGTCACATGCCGAGCTACAATAATAAAAAGAACCATAATGTTATGTATGTAGTTGATCCAATAAATCTTTTTTATTTTTATTTTGACACGACATGTGACCTCGACTGGCCTGATGGTAAGAGCACTGACGACTGGAGAACCGCTAACACGGTGGCTCCAGTCGCCACTATTATGCCGGCCTGAGAAGGTGCTTTTTCACACTCCGCTTGAAGGATCCGAGGTGAAAGGACTGGATCTCCAAAATGATGGAATTAAAAAAATATTTGGTTTGCATCAGTATGATGTGTACAACTCCTGATTCGTGGGACTGCTAGCTGTCTTCTTACAGATTGTATAATCAAAACCTTAAAAGTCGAGGTTAGCGATTAGATTAGCGAACTAGGTCGTCCGAAGCCCGATAGGATCAACTGGCTTAGCGTAGTGACTAGGCCCTAGTCCAAACTAGTTGGTCGTAGTATGAATACGCTCTAGGATAAACAGGTAAGACCTAGTTTATATAGTACAGAATAAACATACGATACGATTCGATTCGGCGCACCTCTAATAGGGGGGCGTTAATAAATAATTTTAAACATTAAAAGGAGAAGATTTTTGGGCCCACTTGATACCTAATAGTATGGTAACAGAACAATATTCTAAAATAATATCTTATTTTTTATTATTTCATTTTAATTAAATCAACACATCATTTACTAATCAATAGACAATGTTTAATTATATAAAAAAAAACATATATAATCAATTATTAAAACATTAAAAATAATAATAACCTCAATTTTTTTCATCATAAAACATCTAATTACTCAATAATCGGAGTGAAAAAATTAAAACTGATTGGTAATAAGGCAGTAGATTTATTGTTCTACAAAATTAACTAAAAATCATCGACAAACTCGAGAAAAAAATTTTAAATCTTTGATAATAGTTTTATCAATATGAAATAAATTAATTTGTCACGCCAGACATCATACGAGTGTTATCTAAAGAGACAATCATAAAAATACTTAAATTAGATAGTAATAAACAAAATGACTAATTTAAAGATTACGGATTAATGGACCTCACGACCGATAACACCCGTGTTCAAACCTCGCCAAATTCATAGTAAAAAAAAAACGAAAGATGATGCTATGGATTATTTACTGCTGTCTGTACAAAAACACACTAGTAACATTTGTCTCCGTTCATGGACCTCACTCTAGCTTAGCATCAGGCGGAGTGTTGTCATATGGTGAGCTACAATAAGAAAATATCGCGCAATAAGAAGCGGCATAAATGTTTTTATACTAGTTAATGTACATAACACGCGAAACCTCAGAAAACATTAACACTTCTAATAATCGTTTGAAACAGACAAAGTTATAAAAATAAGGCATAAATATACAATATTAAATAAAAAGACTTCGTTATAAAACCGGCAAATATAATAATCAGTTGGTAGCTGATATTTTGACAACACAAATACTATTATCAAACTTCTATATTCCCTTTCATTTTATCTACATCTATCTAGCATTTTATTAGCGCACATAAATCCGATTAAATAACTTGACATAATTGTATATAACTATAATATATTTATTTATTTATTTAATAAGTATATTAACAGTTAACATATAAACTTACTTCTACATAACATAGACCGTGGGTTTTTTTTTTAAATATGCAACCAATGACAAATATGCAGCACATTCAATTTATGTGTTAATTTAATTAATAAAAAAATTATAATACTTTTTCTGTAGATATGCAATTTGCGAACGTATTTTTTATCAAGCACGTATCTCACGATCTTATTTACTTTAGATACAACAAACACCAATCTGTTTTTACACCACGTTTGTAAAATTTATTATTAGATATCCTAAAATACATTTCTTTGGAGTCAAAGAACTTGTCTGAAATTTACAAATACTACTCATGCTGTTACCATATAAATATTTGTCACAATTACAAAGTTGTTAGGTTTCTAATGAGTTAGATGACAAAAGGAAAATCAGCTCAGTCTAAGCTCTGACCAGATGCACCAGGAACCCCACATAGAGAGTCTACAACCAGTGCAGCAGAAACCAGAACCAGTGTCGGAGCGCTGGTTCTCAGCTGACACTGCAGGAAGTGTCAAAAGGGCAGTAAGTAGTTCAGAGGTATCTCTTACTTTATGGATAGTAGTTTATTATGAGAACAATAAAATGTATAGACAGATAGAACTATCAATAATATTTACAGGACTTCATCATAATTTTTCCCACAGGGATAGGCAGAGACAACGGAACGCCACTTGTCACAATCCTGACAGAACTCCCTCACTTGACTTGGTAAATAAAATATACTCGAAAGCAGCAGGAGTCTAGTGGTAAAACGTGTGAACTCACAATCGATGAGACCTATGTTCAAGTCTTGCTAAATCCAATCGGGACCAATATTAGCCAGGTATAAAGAGAGGAGTGTGCACTGTCGATATGGATGGTGCATATTCATTTCCTCAAGCCAAAATAACAGAGACAGTATTCATGGAGCGCACTCTAGCTTAACAATAATTTAAAAAACTTACCGTTCTATTAATAACAACACCAAAGTAGTCAATAAGATTCTCCCCATAGAAGAAGTAGTTTGATGTCAACAAGAAGTACCAGGAAAGAGATCGGAACCATGGTAGTCCGTGAACTCTATACACAGCATACCCAATGTTTATGATTTCTTCAAAGCATTTTACTTGAACGCAAAGGACCTATATTGAAAAAAAAATTATATTAGAATTAGCTCAAATATAATTTATATATAGAAGAAGGTAGTTAAACTGTTATTACAGGCATTTAAAAAAAAAGTAGAACCTCCCCCAAAAGAAAAATTAGTAATTAACGCTCAATTAAATTACCTATGATGAAAACTAATAGAAAAAAATTGTGTGCTTTTTTCTATACAATTTACATTATAATTTAATAATAAATAAAAGTAATCTAGCATTTAAAATTAAAAAAATAATAGATGTTAACTTTTTAAGTCTTCTCTGCAACACTATCGAAGCGGCCGTGGTCTAGCGGCAAGATGCGTGAACTCACGAACTATGAGACCCGTGTTCGAACCTCGGTAATTCTGACCGGTACCAATGTAATTTTGTTATATGTACTATAGTGCCTATGGGTACTATTAAAGAGTGGTAGGCAGACTGATGATGGTTATTAGTCCAGTCTGCCGTCCTGGGGTCATACCACCACTTTCAAATGTAACACCTGTGAAGTGACCTTGTCGCGTTTCGGGAATAGTTTGAAAGTAGCCAGATATAACGAGAGGAGTATGCACTGTCAATCTGGATGGTACATGCTCGTCTCTTCAAGCCGGCATTGTGGAGGCGACTGCTGCCTGTAGAGATTTCTCTGTAGTAGCAGTTGTTTCCATTCATGGACCACACTCTAGCTTTACATCAGGCGGAGTGTTGTCACATGCCGAGCTACATTAAAAAAAAAAAACTATCTGTCACAGTGAAGGATTCAGCGTTGGCTTTGGGTTATTTGGCAGGTGAGGTACATGTCCAGTGACATGTCCTTCTCAATTTCAGCAGAGGAGTTCCTTCTTGGCACAAGATAAATAGATAAGTAAAGAATAGTAAATTACAGAAGCAAAGATACTTAATTGCTATTAAACAATAATTAAGTTCCTCTATTGAGAATCACTTAACACTTAAAGGACTCACAACCCACAAAAGCAATTACTGTGAAATACATATTATATAGTTTTCTAAACATAGTAAATAATATAGGGAATTTCAAATATGTAGTACTAATTAAATTTAAAGTAGACCCTAAACCAAAATATGCATTATTGTATTCTGTAAACAATTGGTGAAAGTAATGATAACTAAAATATGATAATAATATTTATTTGGTGTTTTACCGTTATCATGAGTGCAAGAGGTCCTCCATAAATGAGTAAACAAAACGCTCCTATCATCAACCATGTGAAAATACCACGAATCACCCAATTTCGCCATCTAATAAAATTATATGTATTAAAATTATACTGAAATTGATACATTTTAACTTCTACACAAAACAATATTCATTTACTAGTTGAAATTACATTTTTTTACATTTTAAATGCGTAAAATATTTTTTTTGTAAAATTACTTACCTTAAAGAAAGACCGGAAAGCGCAGAATCAAGTATTACTGGAGTTTTATCAGTTCCCTGAGGAAGAGATTTTGCCAGTTCGTCTACATATTTGTCTTCTAAACCTTTTTCCTCCTCAGAATCAATCTAAAAGTCATACCAAATATTTACAAAACACATTCACTAATTAAAAATACGATCATTACGAAAAATAACAAGAAATAAATACATGGTCTGATTCCCCAGCTGAAACTTTTTCGTTGCCATCTCCTTCGCCGCGACGATGTCTTATTTCACTCATTTTTATTACTTTTAATGTTACTTCTAGTATACTTTCACTAGATGTTACAGAATTTCAGCGATAAATTTAATCCATTTAGTTGGAGGACGCAGTAATCGCCTGTTTTCCAACAAAATCTGTCAATGAGCTGTCAATTGAAAAATCAATAGAGAGTCTTTTATCGTTCGTATTGCCAGATAAAAAAAATATATATATCATTTATTTTAGTGGCTTAACACGCCTCTAAAATGCAAAATTCTCGGCAAACGTTTATAATAATTAGTACGAACAAGTTTTATTATAATAACTAAAGTAACGTAATGATAATGTTAAAAAGATGAAATATGAACGTTATTTCCTATGCCCCAAAAACTACATCTGATAGCTGTCAAATTAGTTTGTAAACATGGCGTGTGAAGCCGAGGATCTTGAAAACAACTTTGAAAATGTAAGTGTATGGTGTGTAGTGTATACTATTTTTTGTTAATAACATCGACAGACATATAAAGTTTAACTTATTTTATATTCCAGTTGAAGGGTACAGTCAGGAAGTCCTTCGCATTAATCTACGCGACGCTAAAGGCGAGAGAACTAAAAACTCTAAGACAACTAGATGCAATATTAAAACAGTGTCAGAATAACTTAGAATTACAAAGGAATTGTGTGCAGAATATCCATATATCTTTTGATGTTGAACCTACTTTATTAGATAATGTAAATAAGTATGCAGTAATAGATTTTGAGAGGTTAAATTTTGATAGTATTACTTTTGCCGTGGAAGACTACGTTTGCCCTAACGATGACCATATGTACTCTTACAAATGTATAGATGATATAACTAAGGAAGAAGATTTATCTGCTATAGAAGAAGCTGCATTGAAGCAGATAACACAAACAGAAGATTGTGTTTGCTTTGTAAATGTCAATTCTGAAGATATATCTAAAAAATTCCGTGATAAAAGTAGTCCGATAAAAGAAGCCCCTTGTGAGTGTAGCGTGTCTTATGTAGAAAATATCGAGGAGCCATTGAATTGTATGGAGAGTTCTGAAGTTGTAATTGATCAAAAAAATGATAGTTCAGATTTGGATATAAAAAAAATTGAACCTACTGAAGAATGGCTTAATACATTAAGAAACCAGACTGAAATTGAACCGTCTCAAATTAATGACGTTATGGAGTAACAACAATTGATCAATTTTACCTAAAACTTTTGTATAGAACTTTCCGAAATGCTGATTTCAATTCGTTGATATATATCATAGAGCTTATAATATATAGTAATTGTATTTTGTAAAATAATGCTTATGTTTGTTGGTACTTAAATTATTAGTTTGTTTTTTATGTAAGCTAATTCACAATGCATAAATAAACACAGTAAATCTGTTTTTTTTTAATATTTGTAGAAAACTGCTTTTTAATTTATAACATACTGGAATAAAGAAATAATAGATATAGTTTCCAATGTATAGTGATGAGTAGAATTAAGGAAAAAGAGCCTGCAAGGAATTTTCAACCATCTAGTAGATAGCACTTAGAAGGTAGATAGATTTTGAAAATTTGTTGTAATGTGTATGTATTTTCAAATATTTGCATTTAGCAATAAACCACATGATAGTTTTAATGTAATGTGTTTTTTTATCAGGGTTTTTTATGTATTATTTTACATGTTTAATAAATTATTTTTAATTTATAATTGCTTTTGTTTTGTACGAAATGTCCAGAAGAAATTGGTCGAACTGAAGACGGGAGGTACACCAACCCAAGTTATGCTCACCACCTTGAGTTATTCTTTTGAATACCACCTCTATAATTTAGAAGATTTTGTGGTTTTGTCTTCTGATAAACATAGCTGAATAAACCAGTAATATGTATATAAAAATAACAGAAGAGTTGTTACAGATAAATCTTTTTTTAATAACAATTTTGACTAAGCTAAGATTCTATGTATAGTCATGGATCACTATTTCCAATCTTTAGTTCGTAGCTTAATAAGTTTTTTCTAGAATGCATTTTTTAAGTGGGTAAAAAAAGACAAAATTGATTAATTAAAGCATCAACTTTTTATTGTTAATACATTTATTATACAAATGGCGTAACTGAACACTAAAAACTAATGTTGTATTGACTCCTTATAATATATATGAATAAATATAACCCTGTATGATAAGGGAGGCAATTCTCTAAGTTATCAAAAAAAAATATTCACATTTCATAATAATTTAATGTTAAAATCTAACATAATGCTGGTAAAATTCCGTAAAATAAGTTAATATTTTACGAATAGGGTGGGTAGAGTTGGTAAATGTTAGAAATTTCTATAAAAATAGAATCTTCTTGATTACTTGGGAATTGCCTCCTAGTACAGTTTGACTCAAATCTGAAAGCGCATTTATATTTATTTTTTCGCTTATTGCGAATGCCCTTTTTGCTTGATTAACTTATTCTTTTAATAATCGCTTTAATCCATTGAAAACTATCTAGACTATATTTAACTTGGATCAAAGTCATTTCGTACATCACACTTAGGGTTTAATTTATGGCACTTACGAGTAGATATACATTATGTAGAAATTATAATACATTTTTATATGTATAGGTACACGTGTATACGTTTAAAATTCTCGAAAAATCTGGATGGATTTTTGTATTATACCTACTTTCTAAGTAGTTTGTACTCATTGTTTAATTTTTAAGGTGTACTTATATTTCGTGGATGGCACTTTACTATTGGGTGAAACTACTGCAGGTGCATGTAGGCCTTTTTATTGTCTCTAAATATATAAAAAAGTTTTAAATATTTGTTTACATATCTTAAGATATACGTTAGTAAATGAAAAAATTTCTAAAAATATTAAAGTACCTACATTTCGTTTAGGTATGTGAAACATTGTGAGTACAAAATATGAATAATAATAATTATATATACTGGTGCGTAACTAAGACCAAGCAAATTTATAAGTTATTTGAAACTCTAACTAAAAATATTCGTGTTAATTTCTAATCTAATATTGTACATTTTCACAAATTAATATTATTTTTTATACAAGGCCAAAGTCTGTGCACACGGCTGCCACATCCCTGTTGTTTTGTTTTTCTGTGCTCGCAGCCATGTTCAATTCGACAAGTGTATCCACACTGTTTATGCTAACCCCTTTTAATATCTTTTGTGCAGCTAAACTAGTAAAATTAAAGCTCAAATCGCTTAAGCTCGGAAAGTTATAAAAATCCTGTTTATCCTTCTTACTTTCCTGACTGAGACTGTACCTCTTTTGTTTATTGTCTATACAGTTCAATTTCTCCATCGATGTGTTATTGTCTTTCAAAGGATCTTGATTCTTGGCTGCAAGATTGGGTTCTGAACCGAGAACTATTGGTTTTTGGTCTATACCTTTTGTGAGCATATTCGCAATCGAATCTGAACTCATTCTATTATTTACATTGGGTAGACCGTTCAACATTTGCAACGCCGCAGCTTTCTTCAACAGATCAACACTTTTCAGTTCACTGTGAGAGTTTATGTTGCTCTGCATCCCACAATTAGCTGATGTGAGGGAGTTTTTTTGGTATCGAATACTATCTAAAGAGCCAATCATGCTTTCGTAACTTTTTGTCGGTGTAGCTGGATTGCTGTGATTAGTTGTAGAGTTTGAATAGCTAGTTTGAATATTGTTATGGATAGCTGGTGAAGTCGGATTGGAAACAACTTCATTGGTATTGTTTAATTGATTTTTGTAAATAAAGCTGTTGTTATTCGCTCCGCCTCCTATTTGTAATGATAATTTGCGGTTGTTGTTCATTCCAGTATCATTTATAGAATTCTTGTTGAATTTATTTTCTTGTACTTTTACAGGCTCCGGTTCGTGATAGACCTTCGTTTTTTCTGCACACGCATCAAATGTTGTCTCAGTCCCCTTTTTTGTTGTCTGAGTTACTCCGTTTTGTGATACTGAAACTACTTGTCTATCATCTTTTATTATGTAAATGTTGCTGCCATTTGTATTCTCAGTAACCTTTCCATTTTCCAAAGTAATTACTGATCTCGCTGGCGAGTTTTGTACATAAACCTTCGTATTTGTACCACCGTTATGAGACATTGTGTTTGTAGTGACTTTTAAAGTTATCGAGTTGTTGGAATTGGAACTCGCCATCATCGTCGTCGATGGGTTATCAAGCTTGGCCCCGAGTGATTTGTTGTGAAGAGGAGTTGCTGTTTTTTTTGGGGTGTTGGGACAGTTTTTTGGAGTGCCGCGGGGCGAAGTGTTTTTACCGTTTTTTACCGTTTCTCCCCCTACTAGTGGTGGTTTTGTTCTATACTTGTGAAGACTTTTAGGCGAACTTTGTAAACTCTGAACTTTAACGAGCGATTGTGCTCTACTTAATCCGGGTGCATTACTATGACTAGGGGAAGGTTTCAAAGTTCTATCTGAAATGTGTGATTCCAAGCTGGAATGTCCACTGCTGCCACTGGTTAGATAATTTCTTTTTATTGGTGAATTGTGACTTTCGAGTGAAGATGGTCCACTTTTACAATCTTTTCGCGGTGTTCTATGAGTAGACGTGCTTTCAAGGCTGGAAGGGCCGCTGGTGGTCATAATATGATCTGAATTATTATAATCTACCCTCCGTAAACTTCCACTGGGACTTTCCCTGTATTTCGGGTCACAATTTCTTTGCGGTGACCCAAAATGGTCTAACATCGTTTTATTTGTTGAACTTCTGCTGAGAGAAGAACGCGGTAAACTTCCAGAACTCGGGCTGGAATGGCGGACCGGGGAATGATCGTATTGCATGGAACCAGCTATTCCAGACTCGGTAGATAGATGTCGCTTATGCCGTCGTGGAAGTGTTGACGATCTATTACTGATTTCCGAACCATCGTAGTAAGATGACATGTAAGACGTTTGACTCTGCAAGGATTCCTGTAACAATAAACTTGAATTTTAGAAAAATATGTTAAATACATAACGTATACTAAGTAAATGCTTAATTACCTTAGAGTTGGTTTGCGTGGCAACGCAGTGCAGATGTACTGCCTTAGAATTAAACCACTCGGTGGGCGGGAACTGCGCTGAGAACGTACTCATGGCACGTGTCTGCTTGCTGCGGCCGCTTCGTCTGAATAAGCGGGACAGCAGGGACACTTTCTCTGCAAATTCAACAAAACATTTTGGTTATGAACTCTCTCTATGAAATAAGTATTAGTAGAATTACTTAATCAATAACAAATTAAGTCCAATCCACACCTCACTCGTGATGAAGTAAGAAATATAGAAAAAGCTTGGCTTTGGGCTAGTTATACCAGACTGGCCCAAAGCCTAAAACTCACTAGGCGAGGCGGAATCAACGCTCGGCGGATAATCAGTAGACGAGGAACTGTCTGTAGTATGCGCGTGCTTGTGATGAAGACTTCTAGTTGAAGCGCATCTTTGGAGATATTTATTCGAAGAGCCGAATAAACGCAATGAATGCCGTCGATCCAGAGACCGAGGTGCCGGGAAAGAAGCGCTGCGACGTTTATTTGGACGTCCATACAGGATCTTATCGTTGGGGTTGCCTGTAATTAGAATTATCTTCTTTTATTATATCGGAGTATTTTAGGGATTATCGGTTTTTATTTAATCTATAATATTTTCATTACAATTTCTATCTAAATTAAATGCGTATGCAAATATAACTATAAAAAATAGGCACTGATATACTAAAGTATATAGGATGTTCAGAAAAGAGTGGTCGATGGAGTTTGACTTAAATCATGACTCAGGTCTACATATGACTTTAGAATTTTACTTTATCCGCGAGCCCACATCTAACTCATAGTGGGTTATCCATCCAGTCTCTTTGTCTTATTTTTTCCATTTTATTATTATATTTAACATTAAACTCGCATATTAAATGTGATTGAAAACACAAGTGCATATAAATCTACAAAGTTATATACTGAAGATCAAATAAAATTAAAAAAAGAAGCAAATGCAAATAGAAAATGAAGTTGTCACAAACTAAAATTAGTATCAGACAGTGTTAATAATAAATCAAGCTGATCACGTCAGTAATACCATTAAAATACTTCAAATGACGTGTGCAAGTGTACATTCCACATCCTAACGCTGGGATCTTAAAATAAAACTCGAGACAAAATTCCGTTCAAAAACCTGTTCGGAGGAGCTACGAGGAATTGCATTAAATCGGTTTATCTTTATGCAAATTATTTCATTACTGTTGAGTATCCATATTAAAAACCATATTAAATGTCGCGTTTTGAGATCATTTTGGAAGTAGCCAGGTATAACGAGAATAATGTGCACCGGTATAGCGATGGCGACTGCTGTCTGCAGAAATTGTTGGACTACATTCTAGCTTTACATCGGGCAGCTGAGTCACAATAAAAAAAAACTATCAGGTGGAGCGTAATCGATATAGTCGTACGATTCAATAAATAAAATCCTGTTATCTATCCGAATTAAACAAATAAATGCAAGACAGAAGGAGAAAAGGAATGAAAATATGTCTTCAAACTGGATTGGTACTGCAACTTTGTATAAAGGAATGCAATGTAACCCAACATCTCGATGCAAACAAATCAACAGATGTTAGCTAGCATTCAGTATAATTTTGTGATCAGAACTTCTGATAGCTAAAATGAACCATTTGAATTCCTAGTTGACCACAAGTTTCCTGTATGATATTAGATGATCAATTTTGCATATCAATAACTGGTTTTCACAATAAAATTGTAATATTGTAATAATAAACAATTTTAACTTTTACGTGTCCGGCTCGAAGGACCAAATATCGCAAATTGAAAACGGAGCAGAAAAACACAAATAATTAAAAAATATCTCGATTTACTTTATTTTTAACAAATACATCTATAATAGCAATTTAGACGAAAAATATAGTTAAAAATGGTATTTCAAATATGAAACGCAATAAACATTTGGAAATAACAATCAATGTATTACAATTTATGTTTATTAGCATTGTCTTCAGCGTGTTGTTTGTGGTACAAACATCGTGTCTTTAAGATGTATTCATTCATAACACCAAGATGCGTTCCAACGGTGCACACTAAAAATAGGATTAGGGCAACCAGGATTTCTGTAGGACAGCGGTACCGTATTTCACGATATAAATGACACATAATATTTCTAAGGGTTTACTAAGACAATGGTTTGCTGACGAACGAGAGAGGCAGTCCCTGACAAGCGGCTTACAAAAAACCTGCTGAATCTTCACCGAGTCTGGCTCCACCTAGTCATTGGCACTATAACGGAGCACTGCTGACTCAAACACTTATTCACCATTATGTTATCTGTGCAGAACTACATGGAGGCTGTAGAAACAGTCATGCATATGTTTTTTGAAACGTGAAGAGTCTCTTGACCTTCCTGGGAGACCGACCTCACGCACAACGAGAACGCTACAAAGCGTTTGAATTGTTAGCTCAGATTAAATTAAACGCGAGTTATTATGTTATCCTAAAAACAAAATAAATTATATTAAACCTACAACATGATTGGAAGTGTTTAGTTATTTATCGTGCGTAAGCTCTCTCGACATATGCAACTTATTAAATACGCCGATAGATAATAATACTTCCTTTTAAACGAGAATGTTTCGTTGGCTGAAATTTTTAAAAGGATGCATTCATAAAAACTGATGACTTTCAATATGGTTGTGTTAAAAGATATGCCTAAATTAATGAAACATAATTTGGGTTTTAAATAAACTTAATTTTAAAAGTATATTAAAGTTATTTTCGGATAACAACTTTAAAAATATTACGGAGAGAAACCGAGGTTTACGATATAAATGTGCGATGTCTTTGTAGTATTAAAAAATAATTCAGGTCATCCGTGTCTCTCTGAAGTAGGCAGGGATTATATGTACCTACGCATTTATAATACATTAGATATATAATATCTTCAATAAATATATTCCGTCAAACCAATAAAAATGACAAGAAAAACAGTTAAGGGAAAGGTGCTAAATTTCGCAGCTTTAATTGAATAAAATTTACAAAATGGCAGCGCGTTTACAATCAGTTTTAATCCGTTACCAATCGCTATATTTATAATTTAATAATAAATTTGTTTTATGTTCACAACTTAACGGTATTGCTAACTTTATAAAATTGGGTTATGCACCCATTAAATTAATATGAACAAATGGAATTTAAAAAATATTACTAGATATTTTTTTAGCAGCCAAGGAGACTTGTGCCACATTAATATAGAGTGCAGTCCATGTACGAAGACAACTGCTGGCACATATGAATGTCTGCAGGCGGCAGTCGACTCCGCTATGTCGGCTTGAGATTGCCACTGCGTCCAGATTGACAGTGCACACTCCTCTCGTTATAACCGACTACTTTCGTTACGAGATTTATCTAAATTCATGAGTAACGTGTTTACTTTAGTTAAATATTTTATAAATGTTGACGAAGCGTGTGTAGTATAGTATAGATAGAGTCAGGAGCGAAAACGACTGTAAAATGTGTTAAGAAAGTTGTCAAGTACGCGTACAAATTCAAAATGTTCACAGATATAAATAATTCCTTTGTTTAAAGATCACCCAGAAAATCAGAAATTCTAAAACTTTCAGGTTATAAAAAAAGCAAAAGGGCAAATACAGCTAAATGCATCTGAACGGAAATTACATATCTTATAAAACAAGACTTTTCAGGCGTAAATTGATCCGACAAAAACTTTGTGCAAATTACATGCAGATGCTGGATGCGTCACTCGAACGGTATTCAAGTTCAATAACCTAAATCAGATTTAATTTTATGTGAAAAATTATAAAATTACAAATTTATAAGGACCCGTCTAACGAGAATTTGGGTGCGGTTGCTTTCAAAAATTTAAATAATGTCTTAATCATGTCTAGGCAGACTGATAATGGTTATTAGTCCAGTCTGCCAGAGGTCGGCTTTCAAGTGTAACTAACTCCCGTGGTCTTGTCGCGTCTCAGGATCAGTTTGAGCGTAACCAGGTATAACGAGATCAGTGTGCACTGTTAACTTGGATGGATATCCTCAAGTCGGCATAGTGGAGGTGACCGCTGTCTGCAGAAATGTCTTTGTGGTAGCAGTTGCTTTCGTTCATGGACCGCATTCTTTATGTGCGGGGCGTGATATTACGTAAAATATCTCCCTTTGGCAACAAATGCGGCACCAATTTGGACAAATAATAATTATTTATTACTAAAATGCATTTCTAAAAGCATTTTTATTTTAATAAGGAAGTGGTTCTGATTTAACGTTTCCTCTGCTTTGATCTATCTTTCTATTAGGATACGACCGCGATGTTTCTCTCATTTTCGATTGCTATAAGAAATGTTTTATATTAATTTATCTATAAATAAATGATACTTACGATACGATAGTAAAGACAATTTTTATAACCTTACAGTTTTTTGTTTCTTATTATAGCTCGGCACTGCAGACTGGGCTAATAATCATCATCAGACTGCCTACCACTCTTTAATAGTGCCTATAGTACTAAGCGACAAAGTACATATAACAACCGCCTGATATTAACTTGAGTGTTGTCCATGAGCTGTGACAACTGCCTGCCTCCTCTATGCCGGTCGGCGGCATAATTAAGAAAAATATCAGACCAGGCAAAACTTAATATTCTATAGTTTAATACATATTATATATGTCAACCTTGATTGATGTTTCAAATAATTAAAAAAATAGAAATAAAATAAACCTTTATTGCAAAATTTTTACAAATGTTATAAGAATTTCTTTAATATTATAGTAATTATTATTATTATAATAATAATTGAATCGAAATTATGTACTCGGAATAGTATTTTCTACAAATATTGAATAATTGACGTTATGTTTGGTTGTTCGAATGTCCCTTACATTAGCGTATATATCTTAGTTTTACAAGCAAATGTTAGTTTAGAAATGTCACATGTTTGTTATTCATTTGTGTAACAATTTGTATGTTATGCTAATTATTATAAGAACTAGTTTTATTTGTACTTTGTGATATGCGTATATATAAAAAAAAAATGCAGACGAAAACAAACTGGAAGACTAGCGGTGTAACAGGAAGAAAATTGTGTAAATTTTAACGTTTTATTTTACACGAATTTAATTAGGAAATGAGTATATTATCGGTAATGACGCGACGTGTAGACGCCGATTTTTTTTTTAAACCGCAACCACAAGATTTTTGGCTGATAAAAATAGGCATGTTTTTTCCAATAACTAAATTTAATTCTCTAATTCACATCAAACATTCAGAATGTGAAAAAAACACATTAAAATTAACCAAACACACTTTTTACCCCAGGACCAAGACAATAGTAATTTTTATTAATATAAAAACATACACGGAAACCGCAAAGTTATTTTTAACATTAGGAAGTAATACAATGTAAAGTAATGTTTTAGTACAATTAATAATGTCTAGGACAAAGTATGGTAGGCATTGATGACGGTTATTATCCCAGTCTGCCGTCTCGGAGATGTATTTGCCACCCGGGAAGTTAGCTTGGCAGAAACCGGATATAACACAAGGAAGATGCACTGTTAATCTAGACGGTGCACATTCGCCTCATCAAGCCAGCAAAGCAGAGACGACTCCGCCTACACACATTTATCTGTGGTAGTAGTTTGTCTCTGCTTCAACATCAGGCAGAGTGCGATCCTACGCTACTACAATAAAAAAAGCAAAATATGCAAATGTTATTTTTAAATTTAGGAAGTAAATAAATCGTGTCTAAGACACGTAAAATCGTAAAAGAAAGGTGTGAGTTTTGTAAATAAAGGCCATGTTGTGAGCTTTTGATCTAATTTAGTTTTTTTTAGTAATGTTTTGTATACTTTCTTGATAGGTTATCGTTCAGTCATTATACAGCTGTTAATTAACTTTATAAATATCATTTTAAAACAATTTATTTTACAACTACAAGCGGAATACAGGTTGAAATATCAGAGATTATTATAAAATGTAGATAGATAAAAATCAAAATGGCAATGTGATTATTTGCGGGAATCTAAATATGAGGTAAAAATATATTTAAAAAAGAATAAATAAATCTAAAAACCACTTTATAAATGTTAATAAATCTATTATTATTCAGGAATAATTAGTACATATTTTTTAATACTCTCATTTTAACTTATTTTATTTATCTCAAAAAGAAAGTTATTAACTTTGTGAGTAATAATAAAAATTAAAATAAAATAAACGAAGGAGAGTTCAACGTAAATTATATGCGTGCAATCTAGGGCGAACTGACCGCAGTGTCCTGGTTTGAAGAACTGCAGCTTACTTGCATTTCAATTGTTGTGGTTGCATAACTATGTTAGTGTACCTAGATTCTATATTACATTTATGCTTATTTTGCGTGGTAAAGTCATCTTAAAAATAGGTTTTAGGGTTGATAATTAAACGCTACTTCTAGGTTTATTGTTCTATATCACGCTAGTCTTTTAAAGAGGTAGAGGGGTCTCTACCTAGAGGTCTAGGGGTCCTGAAGCTACAAATATTTTAAATTATTTATTTAGGAGAGTAAAGAGTCATGTTACTAGTTGAACGTGGCAAGCTAAAATCGAATCATTGTCAGCTTCTGAAGTGCAGTGTTATCCCGTCTAGTTGGGGGAATCGAAACAGTAGTATTTTCGACTCTGGAGATATATTTGTATTGTTTATTCTACTTTATGTATTGTCAATTTATGAATTATGTAAGTCGTATTTTTGAAATTAATTTAAATTTGAATTCTTAAGTAATAAACCATGTTTCAGCTTAATGACAATAGAAATTCATATAAAAATATTTTTATTGCGGTATAAATAAATATTTTCCTATCGATTGATGATAATCTACTTTAGGCCATATTTGTTCTTGTTGAACGTGACATTGGTTTATTTGAATAATTTATAGAAATGGCCTCTCTAAAGGTCAAGATTTTCGCATAAGATTCGATGAATAAAATCGTGACCGTTGACCGTTAGTGTTTTGTTTGCATATAAAAGTAAAGGCAATAAATACTGCCCTTTTATGATAAAACACGGTACAACTTATTTTGTTGATAATCTTTAACAGACTTGTCTAGTATCTGATACAATAATTTTTAATATTGAACTTGCGACATTTTGGCATACAAGGGTAACGTATTTTTTTGTATTGGATTTGTTATTGAAATAACTGTTAATAGATGCGTCACGGTGATAAAGTTTATTTTGTCACGATAATAAATACTAACATTATTTATTTTATTAACAAAATGTAATTTCTCTTAAAAATTCATTTCATTTATTAAAAATACATCATTATAATGACATAGTTGCGATGATTTGAACCCAAATTAGAATTCGCTTTATTTTAGATATAACAACAAGAACAATACAAACATACAAAAAACACTCAAGATCCGAAGTATTCATAATTTGAACTCAAACTTTTTCTCACACTGCATCACCATTTTAACATTGACACTGCGTTTAAATTAAAAAAAAAATACTCGTATGCATTTTAAAATCAGTTAATGAAAATCCAAGAGAAATTCTCAGAAAGTGCTAATTAGCTAACCATGGTTAGAACTTCATAGACTTTTCTTCGATTTTTTAATGTAATTTTTTCCATAATAAGTTTTAACGTAAGAGACGAAGTAAATTAATTATCTAACAACAAACTCATCTTTTAGTTAATTTACTTTATTCTGCAGTTTGCCCTACAGCATTATCAAATTACTTTAAAGATTATAGATAGCATTTGAGAAAAAAAAATAAAGCAAAGACTTTAAGCATGTAGATTACAAAATTAAATCGATATTACTAAAAGTAGGCCAAATAATTTTTGAGTGAAAATTGTTCTAGTTATGTCATAAATTGCATCGCGTGTTTATGCAAAATATAGAACGGTTTCGCTTTAAACTTGTTTGATGCAAGCGCCCGGATGACATGTTAACGGTTTCAAGATATAATAAAATGAGCTCACCTTCTAAGAAATTTGCAGTTACAAAATAAAATTTAAATTAATTGTGAATTTCGGGCATTTTTATGACAATATTCGTCCGGCATATAATGACAATATTCCGCGATATTAATCTTCCGACTGTGCAACGTTTAGGTGGACAGAACAAACACTTAAACCTATTTCTAAGCTGATTCCGAAACGCAACTGGTTTGCCAGACTGGGCTAATAACCAATGGTCGTTAGCCCGAATTCAGTTGCCTGCGGAATGCAAACGGCCAAATGTAAATGAATAGGTTCGACTACGAGACGGTCTACTGACAATCTCGTCCGGCTTCATCCGTTGTTTGTTCGCCCGTACTCCATTTTAAATAAAAAAATTTAAAAAGCATAATCGCGATATAACTCATTTGGTAGACATACTTTTGAAAGTAATTTAATTACATATGTGAAAAATTTATACATGTAGAAAGTATATGTCACCAAATATTTAAAAATATATATATCTTGCGCTGACATTTAAATCATTACATAAAATATAGATTTAATTAATTATTTTCCAAATAAATAAATAAAAAAAAAAAAAAAATTATAAACTTGTTACAACAAAAACAAAAGTTTAGATACATTTATTTTATGTTGACAAGTTTTTTTAACCCTACTAAAGTTTCCATTGGTTCCAATGAACTATTTTCTAACACCGACATTACAGCACCAGATAAGATCATCCACTTTTTCACCAAGTTGACTATAGATTGCAAATTAGGTATTTCCTGTGCACACAGAACGGCCCATCAACACGGGCTTTCCATAACTCTCACAAGACAACACGAATTAATCTCAACTTTATTATTTAACAACTAAAGTTTATAATTGTTTAGTATAATATAATGTTTTGTATAACTATAAAAGTTATCGTTATACAAGTAAGGTGTAACTTGTTTCAAATTGATTGACGTTTCTGGCTATTCAGTAGATAGGTATTTAACACTACATTTGTGTGAAATTATCAATTAACTTAGACGTAATTTACTTTTATGGTGTGTGAGGGAAAATGAGAGTTCGCACTATATTCTCAGTTTGTGAGTCATGAAAGTGAGTCAGGCCCTTTGATATTGAGACAGAAATTGGATATAATGCGGTTTTCTTTACCCAAAGACATTTAACGATAAATTAAGACAATATTTTATGTAGGTAAATACATAGAAGACGAAACATTAATTTTTATCCGTAAATATTCAACCGAAAATAAATATTAAACCTATCTAGGCACACACAAACACATTCAATACTATAGATACATAGAACAATAAAATATTAAAAATCCCAATTTAAAACGAATATTTTGGTCACTGCGTATTTACCATGTATTTGTTTGTTTACAAGACAATTTTGTTTACAAATATGAATAAAAACAATTGCCTTGAATACTACTTATTCTATAATTGCTACTCGCTTGTAAAAGCGTCGCGGTCTTTGTAACTGATAATCAGAAAAAAAACATATTAAGCCATTTATTAAATTAATGATCTTGTAAAGTGATCTAGAAACTACAGTTTTATCTAATCAATGATCAGTGAATCAGCGGAAGACAGCTTCTCTTTAGTCACTGTAATAAGTGCGTTACAGCGACAACTTGAATGGTTAACCACACCAGTGGAAAGTAAATTGAAGGTTTATAAAAAAACTTTTAATCGTATATATTTTATGCTGACCCAATTTTTATTTACTTAATCCAATAATTTTTCTACAATTTTTTAAATAGAAGCTGATCACCTCCGCCGGCAGTTGCTTGTTTGCAGTCAGCAGGAGACGGATGTACAGTATCCCGGCTACTTCCAATCTGATCCCGAAACGCGACAAGGTCACTTTACGGGTATTTCACTTGAAAGTGGTGGTACTACCGCAGGAACTATCCATCCATGCCAATTACACCACTTACATCTCGTCACCACTACTTGTCCAGAATTATTTTGATTAGGTGTCACTACACTAAAATCGTGCTCGAAGGACCATGGGAATATGAGATGACACATATATTTTTTACAAAACAGCAATAAGCAAACCAACAATAAATGAATATTGAACCGTTTTTACGGAATAAAAATAAAATAATAATACAATCCAATATCTAATGTTTTGGTAAAAGATTGCGATACAGTTTCCACATTTAATAAAATACTGGCAATAAATTCAATAAATCATATTATTGTGCAATTTATTATGAAGACATAGAAACGAAACAAATAGAAAATATTACGCGAACAAATCAGCGAACTGTGAAATAATTTGTATTCCATATGTCGGTAGATTATAATAGTTTGGCAAACCAAATATAGACCAGAGGCGGAAAGCAGAAAAGGAAAGTGGATAAGGTAATACATAATACATAATCTGAAAATGTGAGAATAAATATGAACTTGAATATTTCAGCGATTTCATTTGTTTATCGAAGGTTGCGATCCATTATACGCGGTAGTGACAGTTAAACTGTGTGTAACACCCGTGAAATGACGTATTCGCGTTTCGGATAGAATTTGGAAGTAATCGAGTATAAGTAGAGAAGTCTGCCTTAATAACCGGAGGCGACTGCTGTATACTACTACTTAGCTCACGCCTTGTTCCCACTGGGGTAGGCAGAAACTATGAAGCGCCAGCGACTCCTCTCTCTACATACCACTTTCGCTTCGACCACATCGATTACACCCATCATGCATGCACGTCGGTTGAGGGTGCTCCTCGTCTGACCCTTTCTCAGCAGTTGACCGATCTGACTGAGACAGGTCTTCCTAGGGCGCCCCCTTCCGACGCTGCCATCCACTTTCGCACAATAAATCTTTTTTGTTAATCTCCTTTCATCCATCCTTTCCAAACTTCTGTATACAAACATTACAATCAGGCAGCAGTAGCCTTCGCTGATGGACAGCATCTTAGCAGGAGAATGCTTACATACAATATTTTTACGATTCCAAATCCAGGTCTGAAATCACTTGGTCATAGCCTTTCTAAATTTGTTCCGATTTTTAGCAACTTCCCTAAGTTTGTTCATAGTCCGTGGCTTTTGTGGATTAATGCTGTTTGTACATAAGGCTTAGAAAAAGATTAGAAACTTTGCTTCATCTTTATGTCGATTGCGATTGCGTTTACCTTATTTACAATTTACAGCAATGACTTGATATTTTTTATTGGAGTGCGGATGTACCGCGTTCCTCTAAAGTAATTACTTAAAATCTTGTAGTGTACTAAAGTTTTATGAGTAAAATTGGACACTTAAAATTCTCGTTATAAACATTTGCTATTTAACCTTAATAACTACATAGTTTATTATCTAAATAATATATTATGTCATACTTGTTTTTTGGTAAAAATTTTGATTGATGAAGATGAAGAGAAGTCTTTTAATGTCACTAATAATATTGTACAAACAACATATTGTACATCGAGTTAAGCAAAGTCAAAAGGAGTTGATCCTCTGCAATGAAGGAGATATTATAGAGATAATATAAATATAATAGAATGTAAAAGAGAATAAGGTTTTTAAAATGTGACAACCAGCGAACTTAAGAAACTGAGAAAAGAGACTTTGCAGTTTCGTCTTATTATTATTAAAAAAATACACGTTTTTAACGAACGAAAAAACTACCCTGAACGGTTGATCACTTGGCTCGCAGGTCGATGAAGAACGCAGTTAACTGCGCGTCATAATTGTGGACTGCAGTGCTCATAGCTAGTAAGCCATAAGATTGATATTATAATAAAAAAAGAGAATTTTACTGCCACGATCTTACAAGAGTCAATATTATAGGATTTAATGATTGCGGGTCTAAATTTGGATATCTAAAAACAAAACTCACCGCCACAAATTACATCAGCTAGATTAGTCTGCACGCATTGATGTGTAACAGCGCCATCTCTTACTGTTGTGATTTCTCCATACAACTGATGCAGAGCTTCTTGATCAGACATCAACATGGTGCGGGGTGAATGACAATCTTCATCCAGGCCATTGGTCGCGTGGTGTCGGGAGGATGACCTGGATCTTGATCTGCGACGTCTGTAATTTTTATTTATAGACAATAAATAGATCGCCACTTTCTACACACCCATAAACATATTTTGTCTCTTTTACATCCACGACAAATGTCTAACAATAATTTACAAGTACCTAAAGCCAATAATTTCTAAGGTAAAAGAATAACGTCCTACATAATCCCAAATGTATATAACAATCTTTCGTCAGAAATAAGGAAATTAAAAACTATAAGAATAAGTTAAAAAGCTATTATATTTTTAAAACAACCTGTATATAAAATGTAACTTTTTCAGAATACCTGTTATTTATTTTTAATCTTGTTTAGTGTGTTATGTATCATTTAGTTTAAATTGTATATACTTATTATTTAACTCTTGTGTGTAACTCAGTCATATTTACGCCAAGACATTGTGGTTTACTGACGTGAAGATACAATTGTAAAAAATAAACATTTATTATAGGTATATTATTATTTACATCTTCTACGAGTGTGGGTAACTCTGCTGTTAATTACTGTGTGTCCTGACATCCTGGACGTTCTACGCTGTTGCGCCCTTGAATGGTAGAGAAGTCCATAAAACGAGTCATTATTGTATTTTCGTGTAAAAGTTCAATAACCTAATCAATTATGAAATTACTCGAAAGCACTTAACAACAAACTCTATTTGCTTTTTTTGTTATCGTTTAGGCCTTGACCTTATGCTCTAAACCGTATTTATACAATCTATTGAGGTCTAAAGATTTTACTTCAATACTATTATATATTTTAATATCATAAGTGAATTTTATAATATCCTTTTAATGAAGAAACGCGAGAGGAGTGTGCATTCTCAATCTAAATGGCCAATCTAGTCTCCTCAGGCCGGCATAGCGGAGGCGACTGCAGTTTTACTACAGATTTCTCTGTAGTAGCAGTTGTTTCCGTTTATGAACCGCACTCTAGCTTTACATCAGGCGTAGTGTTGTCATATGCCGAGCTACAATTAAAAAAAGAGACCATGTGAAGACCTTCTGTGAGGTTCTTTTTAATTCTTATTTTGTCTTTCCTCTCGTTTCCCCGTAATTAAATAAATAAAAATCAATTATCACAATAGACACAAAATAAAATTTGCGTAATATTAAAAAAAAAAGATTCGTGCCGACAAATGTAATATTTGCCAAAACCATACTATGAAACAATACGTTGAAGACACAAACAAATAGTAGCCAATCCTAAGAAGCCAGTTGTCGGACCTTGACTGAGATGTACCTACATTACACATTTCACACGAGAAAACAAATACTGGATACGAGATAAAGCAATCACTGTTTCTGAAGCAATTATTAATTGATACGACCACGACCTCACACAATTTTGCAATTACGAGTACACCCACGACAACAGAATAGGCGTAAGAAAAATGGTTGTACAAAATATATGAAAGAACGAAGAATAAAAATAAAGTGTAATATTGAAATTTGACGTAGATATCCACCTACATCGTATCTGAAATTGATAAATATTATGAGCCTTGACTTGAATTGTTTTTTTCATTATAGCTCGACATATTACAACACTCCGTCTGATGTAAAGGTAGAGTGTGGTCCATGAACGGAAACAACTGCTACTACAAAGAAAACTATACGTGCACACTCCTCTCGTTATACCTGGCTACTTTCAAACGGGTGTAACATTCGAAAGTGGTGGTACTGCTCCAGGACGACAGACTGGGCAAATAACCATCATCAGTCTGCCTACAACTCTAAGTAGGTTAAATTAAAAATATTATTGTATTTATAGAGAAGGCAAGTGATTGATTAAATTATGTGGTTTTAGATCAGTAAGCTTCTGACAATAGACCTGAGTTACGAAACGTTTCAAAAGCTCTACGCCAAATAATTCAATTTAAAAATACATTTAAATAAATAATATGAATAAATAATAACTTATTTACAAATAAAAAATTGCTTCGATCGGAAATCAAACCTTGGACTTAAGAAACTGACAACGGAGGCAGCCAAATTTTAGCATTCCGGCATTGGGTGGTGAAAATAAGTGAAAATTATACATAAACTAAAATTAAATGACAGCCACATTTAATTTTACGAGCAATATGATTTCAAGAACCTTGAATTCTCTTAAACCGTTACATTATTGTTTATTACTCATCAAAATAATGGTACAGGGTGCATGCAAAACACGTTGGGTTGCGCAATCAGCGGACCTATGTCCAGAAAAGGTCCGATGAATCATACCTTTACAGATTTAATACATATTGAGTAGGCAACATGTAAAATGACATTACACTCATCAGGGGTTGACAGAGAAACGTGAATCTGACTTATGATGAATTGCATGGGATATAATTAAGGATAATTAAGTTTTTGATATTACTCGGCATATGACAACACTCCGCCTGATGTAAAACTAGAGTGCGGTTCATAAACGGAAACAACTGCCACTATAGAGAAACCTCTACGAGCAACAGTCGCTCCCCGCTATGCCGGCCTGAGAAGACGAGTATGCACCATGTAGATTGACAGTGCACTCCTCTTGCTATAACTGGCTACTTTTAAACTGCTCTCGAAACGCGAAAAGGTCACTTCAAGGGTGTTACATTCGAAAGTGGCGGTACTACTCCAGGATGGCAGTCTGGGCTAATAACCATCATCAGTCTGCCTAACACACTTTGAAAAGATTTACTTAATTTGTTTTAATTAATATCCAGTAAACATAAAGTAATTATATTTACGATAAATAGGATGTTGTTCCTTTGCAATTGGTTTTAGTTGTAATTGATTATTATCAAAAGATGGTTCATGCTCGTCTCCTCAAGCCGTAAATAGCTTAAAATATAGTAAAGCCTAAAATAGTGGAGGCGACTGCTGCCCGCACAGGTTTCTCTGTAGTAGCAATTGTTTCCATTCATGGACCGCACTCTAGCTTTACATCAGGCGGAGTGTTGTCACATGCCGAGCTACAATAAAAAAAATATATATATCTGCCATTTTGCACGTTGCACGCGTTGGTTAATTAATAAAATTCGTTAAAACGTTGATTTCTTTACTTTAAATTAAATAAACCCCACGTTACAAATTTCTTTTTACCTTCGCAAAATCCGATACAACATCTTAACACAATTTTAACAGCAAAAATATTCAACAAAATAAACTTACTCTGGTGTAACAATAAAATAGCCCCTAGAAGTCTGGTAAATTTTCCTCTCTTGCATCAGCTGTGCTAGAGTATCATAAACCACATCCTGCGATGGTGTTTGCATAGAAGGAAACTTGGCCGTTAGTGTTGTTCTAATGCTTTCAAATGTCGCCGATTGACCCTGCAAGAAGATAAAATACATTTTTTATTTATTGTAGCTCGACATGTGACAACACTCCGCCTGACGTAAAGCTAGAGCGCGGTCCATGAATGGAAACAACTGCTACTACAGAGAAACCTGTGCGGGTAGCAGTCGTCTCCACTATGCCGGCTTGAGGAGACGAGCATGTACCATCTAAGATTGACAGTGCACACTCCTCTCGTTATACCTGACTACTTTCAAACTATTCCCGAAACGCGACAAAGTCACTTAACGGGTGTTACATTCGAAAGTGGTGGTACTACCCCAGGACGGCAGACTGGACAAATAACCATCATTTTTTTCATCAACCAACATTTAATTATTATTAATGAATTATATAGAATAGCTTATTGTCTGAGAATATTTATATTGTATATATGGAGGGCATAGCAAATATGGTTAACTAATAAATAGCTCCAGATAGTATCGTCGTAATCGTGATGCCAATCGGTGTTATTGAATTGTTTTGGACGACCCTGAGTTTAAAGAATGCTATGTCGTATGTTAATTTTAATAATGCACAATAAATTATTCATATTATTTAGTTGAGGCTGCGAGTACAATTTATTACAACGTATTAAACAAGATATCAAGTAAGGCACCTGTGTAGTGCCTTGCCGTAGGCCGTTGACAGAAAACCTGTTGAGATTTACTCGATCTCGTTTGACCTCATTGTGAGCAAATGCAATACAATACTCTAATTCTGTTTAAAATTCTGGCAGCCTGCATTGCGTGTTAGGAATTTAAATCTCGACACCTGTCTAGCCTGTTCAAACTATACCGGATTTTCTGGTGCAAAGTTTGCAATCAACTTGTGCAATTAATTTACCACGAAATTAAAGACTCACTTTAGGATTAATATATATGATTATTAACTACCCTTGCAATTAGGGTAAAGCTTAGCACCATTAGCACATTTGTCACTAATATTTTTATAACTTAAAACTAAAGCTGTAATTCAAAAATCTCCCCAAGCCTACATAACGGAGCCGGCTGCTGCTCGTACAGATTTCTCCGTAGTAGCAGTTGTTTCTGTTCATGGACTGCACTCTAACTTTACGGAGTGTTGTCACATGCCGAGTTACAATTTTAAAAAATCTCACCCACTACTATATTCACAGGGATTATAGGTGTTATGTTAGGTGTTAGAAGATAAATAAATATTATACATCTGCTGTTTTTCTATTTTCTATATTCTAGAATAAGAAAGGTTACCAAGTAAATCTCCAATAAGATCTAATAGCCCGATTAGATATGACCTCACAACTTAGTCATGGAGTTTAGGCAAAAAGACTACACTGCCTGGTGGAATTTCTTAACGAGAGCGGCAAAGACCGCACAAGACATACCGAAACTGGTTCCGCACTTAAACCGGATAGTATACTTATAAATTCATGGTCATGTGCTATCGTTATAAAAGTTAGGAAATTTGCAAAATAATGTAATTTGTTAATGTCCATAGGATGGCAATTTAAAATTTGTTTTAGAATAATCTTTGTTTTTCAATTAATATCGTGAAAATTTTAGCAAAACCGTTTCAATAAAAAAAAGAAGAATTCCCATTCGCCTAAGAAAAATGAGCCCACAATTTTTTTCTCGAGTTTGTCGATGATTTTTCTAGAAAAAGAAATCTACTTCCTTGTTACCAATTAGTTTTAATTTTTTCATCCGGGTTATTGAGTTATTAGATGTTTTCTGATGCAACATTTGAGGTTATTATTATTTTTATTGCTTTAATGGAAGATATCTGTTTTTTATGTAATAAAACATTGTAAATGGATTAGTAAATGATGTGTTGATATAATTAGAATGAATTAATAAAAAAAAGATATTATTTTATAATATTGTTTTGTTACTAAAATATTAGGTATCAAGTGGGCCCAAAAATGGGCATTCTCTTTTGCTAGCATCTAGAGCGGGATCACTAAAAGTGGAGAAAATAGTTGCCGCGAAGAACATATCTGCAGGAGTGCATTACCCAGATTGTCAAGTACACACTTCTCTTGCTAGATATTACGTCGTTACCATGATAAAAATAAATAATAAAGTACGCAAAACATTAGGATTAGGTCAATCGAAGTATTAAACTTTGGCAGCAAATTCGCTCGTTTGTTATTTAGACCTCACGCTATTGTCCGTTGTGTGTTGAACTGTGAAGATTTGTTGAAAGGTCTCTAACCTATACCCTTTAGACATACTTTAGGTTTTAGAACGTTTTGTTCATTTCGTAAATATGCTCTATAGACATTTAGTTTTTGTTAAATTGCTTTTACTTCATTAGGTTAGTCAATCAATATTAGGAGCAAATGTTTTTCCGAGATGTTTTTTTTATGACTAAGCAAAAATTTATAACGTTTTAACGTATTTTGATTGATCGAAAGTAGTGCACAAAACTAAAAGAGATAATTAAATAATTTCGTTGAATTATGACCTGATTCTCAAATGTTTTTGTAGTTTATACTGTTATTTGAAAGCTCAGATCGTGGCTAAATTATGGAAAGTAGGTTTTTTTCTTTTATTCATAATCAATATTGGTATAGTACAATAAAAATTGGAACAATATAAATTACTTTACCATTATAGTATTTCACATGGCCATTCGGATAATTTCCCAAAGATTTTCCTATTTGTTTGTGTTGTGTATAATTACGAGGAAAATTGGTAATGAAACTTTACGTTGCATTGTCCAAAACAAACAATTTCAAAGCTAATATGTTTCTTGTCATTTGTAGATAATAAAGTTGAAGAATCGTACATGAACAATGCATTCTATTCTCTTAGACAAGTTAAACTTCTGAACTTTAGGACCTTTTGTACTTATACTGTTCATATGTGTAGAAATCGGTTTATTAACAAGTTTACATCCCTAATTAGCTAAAAATATGTCGGAACGGTCATGAATACGGACTCACATTTGAACGATTACGGAAACTAACTTGAAACAAAATGAATACGTGGTCATGAGTACAAGCACTAACTAAATATGAAACAAAAGCGTCGTCACGCTTTGACAGAGTCTCTGAAAACAAGCCACGCGGCGAACACGTTGCGACTTGTTTGTCCAGAGGAACTGTCGTGTTTCAGCATATTTGCTTAGTTTTCGCCCACAAATGGAGGATAGATAGAAGCCTTGGACCGCTCGTCCCGTTCTGTCAAATAAATTGAGGGCGTGTCTCATGCTCCTGAAATTTCAGGAGATATTATTATTAAGTGCTCCAGCGCCGGCTTTGCTGTAAGTACCTCGGAAACAATATCGCGCAATATGAAAAGTTTAAAGTTTTTTTTATTTTTGACATTTTAATTGTAGATTTGTTTTATTATTAATTATAATTACTTAGCATTTTAAGACTAAAGTAAACCGCACTATAGCGGTGAGGTCTTGCAAATATTGTTTCTATTGATTAAAATAACAATAACCGCACTACAGCGACGCGGTGTCGAGTTGTGTCCCGGAGAATACTTGACAGAGCTGTGCTGCACCACTCTAGAGCGGTTTCCTCTTAATACCTACATATAATTGTCCCCTCGATGTACATATGAATACATAAGTGCTTACCTGAGTAGTTAAATCCATGATGACGTCACATAACGCTTCAGGTAGCGGGGTGAATTGACCTTGGTATGCCGGGGTAACAATACAGTCTTCGATGTCCCCTGCAAACAAAAAGGTCACGGTTACAACCATAACTAATTAACTAATAGTACAATATATTATTATTATAATTATTGTCTAGTCAAATTACGTTTGTTTAGATGACCGGTTGGATTAATGAGCGACGTGAGGCTAGTGGCACAAGGTTTAACTTTTATTATTGTTTTAAGAGGCAATGATGGTTATTAGCGTAGTCTGCCGTCCTGGGGTAACTGAAGTGACCTAGTCCTCAAATGTAGTAGATTAATTACCTATTGATTAAAAAATTCGTAGAAAAGTATAGCAGGGAAGGTATAACCCGTAGTATATTTCGTTATACTATTCCCTGTTAACAAGTCGACGTAGCGGAGGCGTAGTTTTAGAGAATAACATCAGTAGAAATCTGAGCAGGGTTGGTTATGTGCCGGACTACTATATAAAAAAGAAGTTGTGGAAAACACTTGATTTGAATAAATATATGAGACGTGACATTAATGACAATAGCGGATATCGCCGTGTCCGCAGAGATTGTCTACTTCAAAACAACTATAATTTGAATTCTGAAAACTAAGAAAATTTGTACAGATTTGGTTATTTTAAAGTGGACTTTTACTAACTGCCTGGAATTTGGAGGTTTGCCAGAACACTACCAGTGGAGTGGCTTGCAGCATCCACTCTTTGTATACTGCATTGTTTTGGAACAATTTATTGTTGTATGGCTTATTTTGTTTTGTTACTATTTGTTTAATAGTCGTTAAGATAAAATTGTTATTAAACCGTGAATTATTGAATATTAATTATCACTTCATATGCATAAGAAGGTAGACAGACCGATAAAGGTTATTAACTCAGTCTGAGGCAGTAACAACATTTTTAAGTAAAGTGCTCTAGTATCGGGAACAGCTTGAGTAGCCGGGTATAACGAGATGAGTGTACTCTGTACAAATTTCATATAAAACGTCTGTATACCCTATCTCTTTGTAAATAAACAAAATTGTTATTTATTTGTACCCCAGGAATAGGCAGAGACAGTGGAACGCCACTTGCCACAACTCCCTCGTTTCCCTCACACCGACGATTGGGAGGTGTATCTGGTGACAGCTATCTTTTTTACATATTTTTTAGATAATATAGATTAATTTAGTCGGCACGTGTTTCTGGAAAACTTTTTTTATTGGTTTTTTTTTTAAATTGCGATCGTAATATAGCAATCGTGACGTTTTGGCCGGAACTAAGCCATTGCCATGAATAAGAAAAAAATATAATTTGTCAAAAATTCAAACAAAAGTTGATTTTTAAAAATTCTTGTTAATTAAAACATCTTTAAATTACAATAGTTATTCGTAAAAACACTGTTATTGTTAGGAAACACAAACAAAAGATATTTGACAAACTTGTGAGGCGACAACAAAACTGTTAGGTTGGTAATTTGTATTCTATCTTGTCAAACTCTTCGAAGAAGGTCGAAAAAGGTCATTACAGTTTTTCAAATATCTCCGCGATTTTAAAGTTTTTTCAGACGGGAATCAAAAAATACATCTGATTGAAGTGATGTCTCGAAATGGTTTTCGATTTAACATGGGTTAGTTTTTGAGGATCTTGCCCATTTACTTCATACAAGCTCTACGGTGCCTATCTGCCCATACGGTTATGGGCAACAGGCAACCCAGCTTTCTTAAGGATGACTTTAATTTGGTCGGAAAACACCCTCCTGCGTCTATTATTATTCACTTTTATTATTTAAAAAATATAAAATATAATATAGTAGGCTACAGCTGCATCTAAAGTGGTACTGCAATATGAATATTAAACTGCAAATAACCCAGCCAATAATAATTATGTCCGACAAATTGTTATATCAGTATATAAAATAAACATGTTTATATAATATTATCTTTAAATCTATAAATTGTGTATATAGGTAAAAGTAATGTGTATGTATATTCCAAACGAACATAAAATATGGCGGTAAAATAATTTTATTATATTATAATTAATTTTTTAAATAACTATTTGTAATTTAGTTTTAGCTACGGACGTTGATTATTAATAATCAAAATCAAGTATAGTGTAGTATGGTATAGTATAGTATAGTATAGTGCTAAAAGATTTATAAACGATTACGTCATGTCCTCGTCTGGGTAGGCAGAGCATTTTTTAACATTTTTTATAGCAGCTCGGCATGTGACCGCACTTTGCCTGCTGTCAAGCTAGAGTGCGGTCTATAAGCGGAAACAATTGTTATCACAGGGCAAATGTTTGCAGACAGCAGTCGTTACCACTATGCTGGCTTATTATTGGCTATTTCCAAGCAGCCAAAAAAGAGGGTTAAAATAACTTAGGTATTTTATTAAAAATTCCTTATTCTAGAAGTTTAAAAATTCTATGCTGTTCTTTAGAGTTTATTGACCACAACCGCATTCCAAACAAACGTCTAAACACTTCATTATTTAAGTAAACATATCGAGTTACACTAATTTTCTTTAGTTAATACATAATTAAATGTTAAGTTAAAGAAAACATCGATTTTCCATTAACAAGTTAAGCATTTTAGCCATTTTTAATAAATACTACTTTTTTATGGTAGCCCGACACATGACCACAATCCGTTTGGTAACTAGGCGGTCCATGAGCGGAAACAACTGGCGTATCGCCTACACTATGCTGGCTCAAGAAGACGAATGTGTACTGTCAATCTGATTTCGTAAGGTCTATTTATAATTTTTTTTTAAATATTTTGTAAGTGAACTAAATTTATAGTTTTCAGCGCCATAGATATTAGTTTGTTTTTTTTTTTTCACTTAAAATAAGAAGAAAACTCTTGTGAGAAATATCTATTTCTTTTGAGTGATTTTAATAGTAGCTGTCTGAGAGCAACATTTTGCTAATTAATCTTACATTGTAACATTACATAATCTTGCAATTAATCCAGTAAATATTTAAATAAACTCGTATATTATTAGAGCAATTAAAAAAAAATTATCAGAGTGAAATCTACTATAAACAAATGAATTAAAAAATCTTTACAAATAAAATCATGATACTTTCTCTATAGCATTGTATATTTGACAAAAAAAAAACTACTAAGAAACCCACACTGCTTCAAATTCATTGAATAAGCTCCTTCACAAATAAATAATGTTGAATTACGAGATACTAGGAGGTCGAGTACCAAGATTCTCAAGTAATGGACTGGGAAGTATTTAGATGTAGTTCTGTTTAGACCAAAAATTTTTATTTTCTACATTTTCGAAGCAAAGTTTTCTATATCGACGTAATGCGTTTATTTGTGTTGAGAAGCAAACCAGAAAAGAACGTGACCATCACCGTTATCGTTAACTACTTCCTGCCTCAGACGATGCAGATACACACACGTACTCTCCTATGCCGTCGCTTTACACACACTACTCAACTTTTTTGGTTAAAAAAAATCCACCAGAATCGTTTCGAAAGTTCGCTTCGCTTCTGTCGGGCATATCCTGATGGAATCTTTTACCGTCACATGTTGTTTAAAGGCAAGAAAGTAACAGATACGATTCGTATTTATTTTTCATGATAACTTTCTGAGCACAGTCTATGGATAGCTCCCAACTTTAGCACAGCGACTCCGCAGTACTTTGCAATTAATATAAACTGAAAACTGGCGACTGAAAAAGAATTTGAATAGTACACTTGAAAACGGTAGTATAACATAATAGGAATCTCTTTAGTAACCTTTAATTCTGTAATTTGCATCAAATATAAACATTATGTACATTAACATAAAGTCGAAAATAAAATCTAATAAGAGGTGGAAATCAACGGAAGAACATAGAACAAATCTTTTTGCTTTGCCCCAAGCTTACGTAGAAACACTCAACTACAGAATCCAACCAAGTTGAAGAGTCGCTATAGTAGAGAGGCCACGGCGCTTAGCTATGTCAATGCAAATAGAATGGTTGTAAGCTTTGAGTGCTTTTAAAATATACTCTTTGGATGTGGTATACATATTCTTTACATTGTTTAAGATATTATTTTAACTTTTATGGTTTAAAAACATGAGATTGGAATTAGTTTTTTTTGATATCATGATTGATAAGATCCATGTTCAAATCTCGCTCAATTCTGAATGGTACTTGAGAAGACCAATGTGCACCATGCACCATTCAAGTTGACAATGCACACTTCTCTTCTATATTATTTGCTTCTATACTTCTAACTTCTTTGTTACTGCTTCTGCCTGTCGCTGTCTTTTCTCCAAAATAAATAAAATAAAAAATATATTATCCTATTATATTTTACTTATAAATAGTTTTACATTGTATAATCGTTTAAATATCGCAAAACAATAAACTTGCATTTGTTTATTATCGTAGCATTAAGGTGTGTATATATTTACTTAGTTTACGGTCCCATTTATAGACCTACTGCATTATCATGTGTGTTGGTGTGGGCTTGGCCAAGGTTACTGCAGCTCTCATGGGTAGTGCGACCAAATAATTTAAACATTCAAGGGACATAATTGGACATCTTCGTGGGAGTTCGTCCAATCGTTTATCTCAAAGTTCGGATCGTAAAATTACCTTAAAGAAAAATTTTATTTCGTACTCGTGAAGTGATCGTACGCGTTTTTCGCGGTCCTTTGACCGTGAGTGAGTGTCATATGGGGGGTACTGTTGAAGTAGCTGATCTCCCATCGAGCGCATCCTCAGGTGGTAGATAGAGGGTCCCGAGGCACCTCAGGGAGGCCATGAACCAAAACTAGCGAGGTGGGGTGTCTCCTTTGGTCACACTCTGCTTGCGTGGGCTCGTTATCTCCTTCGCCTTGAACCAAGTGCGGTAGTCCCAGAGTTGAACTGCCGCTCAGTGCCGGATTCAAGCATAGGCAACATAGGCAGTTGCCTATAGGCCGCCACCACACAACAAAAAAAATTAAATTAAATCGATAAATGCTTAGTAGAAACAAAAAAATTCCGGGTTTTGTTTTAAAGTTTGCGTTAGCCAACTTATTTAGTTGCTCTCTTCTTTACCTTGACCTTAATATAAACTTTCAATAGTTAACCACAAACGATTTGAGGGCCTCCACAACATGCTCTGCCTATGGGCCGCCCAAGTCTAAATCCGGCGTTGCTGCCTCTCATTTGCTCGGCTGGAATGGTGAATCTTCCCGATAAATTATAAGATATAATAATAATTATGTGTAGGTATATATTTATGCTATTTTACATTATAGCGTAGGTAGGTATTACAGGTAATATACTTAAATAAGTAGCTAATATATACAATAAACACAACCTGTAATGGTATTATGTCATTGTTGATCCTCCTTTTGTCTTGTGTTAATTTTACCGCGCTTGCACGTGGGATGGTAGCGGAATTGAATGAAGTCGCTATTATTGTTCTAAGATTAAGTGTTTGTATATTTTCTAGGTGATTAGATGCTATTGTATGTAGTTTAAATAAAAATTAATGATTTTTTAAATAGTAACACGACACTTTTAACGTTAACGAGTGCGATCTATGAATGGAAATAACTACTACAGGGAAAATGCCTACGCGCAACGATCCCCCCGCTATGCCTGCTTGAGGAGACGAATGTGAATTTATTAACAGAACTCACTCCCCATTTTTTAAAGGGTGGTATGCACTCTGTAGACGGATGGCGGTTATTTATTATTAGCCCGATGTGGTAGTAGTAGGTTATAACGAGAGGAGTATGCACTGTCAACCGAGGCGTATTGGTCTCTTCAAGCCGGCTGGTATAGCGGAGACGACTACTGTCTGCAGAGTTTCTCCAACCAACATTCATATCGAGAGGAAAAGTATGGACAGAAAAGACTTCAAACATTTGAGAATTTAAAATTATGTAAGTGAAGTTCAAACTTTTGTTCAAGGTTTTCCGCAAACGGGGACAAATTCAGATGTCATTTTTGATTAAAGTAATAAACATAATTAAGATGTAAAGTAATTATAAATATTAATCTTAACGGACATTATTACAACAGAGTACGGGCCAAGGTTCGAGTACACGCATGACTCTGTCATAATTAATCAATTTTTATTTATTTTTCTTCAACAAATTATTGCAAGTAAATTACAATTTAATTTTTTATATCGGTAACACAGAGAAAATAATGTAACACCGCTAAAGTGAATTAGTTTCGGGATCACCACCAACAACAACAACAACAACAACAACAACAACCAAGTGGCCGTGGTCTAGCGGTAAGACGCGTGAACTCGCGATCAATGAGACCCGTGTTCGAACCTCGCTAATTCTGACCGGTACCCGTGAAGTGATATTGTCCCGTTTCGGGAATAGTTTGAAAGTAGGTATAAGAGAAGAGTGTGCACTGTTAATCTAGATGGTGCATGCTCGTCTCCTCAAACCAGCATAGTGGAGGCGACTGCTGCCCATAGAGATTTCTCTGTAGCAACTAGCGGAGTGTTGTCACATGCCGAGCTACAATAAAAAAAAACTTGGACCTAGCCGGCTATAATGACCGTACAGTGACCAGTCAAGCTGGATGACAGGCAGGCACATTCGACTCTACAAGGCGGCATATCGGAGGAGACTACTGCCTGCAAAAATTAGACTATTAATATAGAAAAGGCAGCGATCGCATCTGTCATGTTGGCTTGAGGAGATGATTGTGCACTGTCCACACTCTAGGTTGACAGTGAACACTCCTCTTGCTATTTCATTATATAGGCATGACTGTAATAACTGGAGAAAGCAATTTTAACAACGATTAGGTCAAAACGTGGGATAGGTAAAAACTGGTAACTTACCAAATTCTGATTAAACGTTTGAAATTTATAACTAAGGTTGTGATTAACATGTCATTAACAGTAGATACGCGTAGGTAGTTACAGAAACATCTATGATAATTTATGTGAGAATCAAGGGAACTAACTATATTAATAGGTATACCTATCTCATTATTAAATACTAATAACTAAAATATATAGCTATATAATACACACATAGCTTAGGTTTTGAAAGATATTAGAAGATAGTAGTGGTACATACACATAAAATATGTAATTTATTTTGTTTCTGACATCTTCATAATCTTAAAAAAATACGAACCGAGGGCCTCCGCTAATGTCCACTGGGCCACAGGGTCGGTCGACAAATTGAGTAAAACATTACGTTAAATTTTCAGTGTTTCTATGGTTTGTTAAATTAGTTTTTTTTTTGTAGCTCGACATATGACAACACTCCGCCTGATGTAGAGCTAGAGTGCGGTCCATGAACGAAACCCACTGCTACTACATAATCTAGATTGACAGCACACACTCCTCTCGCTATTCTTTCAACTTCACCTCTTTCTATGGTTAAGTGCTGCTTAAACCCCGTTTAGTTCCCCGTTTCTAGTTATTATTTTATTTAAAATATATAATTAAGTGTATTTTAAAAAATTATCAACATAAATTACATAGGAAATATGTACTAAAATTGTCTGCGGTCGCAATATTAAATTCGATAAACCTCGAAAGTTCTAGAAAAGGTTAAAACATGCAAATATTATACTAAATCAGAAAACAGGTATCAACGGATGTTCTTTAATTTAACTTTGAAAATTAGGAACATCCTTTGGGCAAATTGCTATAAAGGTTTTGCCCTTTTTTGCCAAAACTAAATTATTGCCTACCACGCACATTTCGACTTTTAATAATGTATCGTTTTTTAGAAATAATAACAGTAAAGAAGGTCAGAAACAGAGGTACTAATTTACGATTATTGATTTTAATTTTGAGGGATTTGGTTTAGAACCGTGGAATTGAAATTTATTTGCCCACGACCTTAAATTAGCAACAGACACCGATTCAAATTTGACTTCAATTACCATGCATTTAAAGATCTCTATTATGGCTATGAAAATCAATTAATAGTCACGTAAAAAAGTGTTTAATAGATTTCCTGTATCATCAAAATAAATTTATAAACAAAAACACCAAACTCATTCTGATGTTAAAAGCTAGAATACGGTGTAGAGCGGAGACAACTGCAGTCGCCTCCGAATATGCACCGTTTATATTGAGTGGGAGATGTATTCATGTCGTTTTACACGGCTACTTCTAAGTTTAGCACGAAACGCGACAAGGTCACCACTATTTAATCGAATCGACATAACATCGTACACAGATATAATTTCTTTTGAAGTTTATAAACAATATAAAATTTCGTTTGAAAAGAAAAAATTTCCCTTATTCATAATACAAAAGAAATGTGAAATATAATGTGTAATTAACTTTTCAAAATTCGTTCGAAGGCTCCACCCCAACCACGCAATGTCTGGAACCTTATCAAGACATTTTCGCTAATGCATTTTCCCTTCAACTATGTAAATTTTAATTCAATTACGAGTATTTCAAATATTTTTACCTAGTATTGTAACTTAAGGCTAACACACTATGTTTTCATTACCAATAAACTTTATTATTTTATGCTGTTTATTATCATATTAGTTTTGTAAGGTAGGTTAGGAAATTAATGTTAAGATGGGATCGACATTATCTTAAACGACAAAAGTCCCTTCTATTAATAAGAATAAAAAAGCGCTTTAATAGTAGGCGAGGATTCACCCACGTTAATAAAAAAGCCTAAAGTCTATCTCAATAAAAAGGTTGAGTATCACGCAAAAATAATATCAAATCAGATTAGTATTCCCTGAGATTAGTGCGTTCAAACATACAAACAGACTCGGCAGCTTTATTCTAAGGCAGGGGTCGGCAACCTGAGGCTCGCTGGATGCTCTTTCGTTCCATACGCAAATATTATTTATTTTATAAAAAAAATTATTTAAGAATCGTTCTGAATCGACCACTACCGTGTACCCAACCTCTCAACACTTTGGTGGCCATGAGGAACACCGTGGGGTTTTAGTCGGTAGCGCATACAACATCATCTCGTATCCGCGTTGTTTATAAGGGAGCCCGACATAACCAACACACCTTCCCCGAGGTGCTAGGGTATCCGTGTATTTCTCCACGTAAAAAAGAAAAGGATTAGGCACCAGTTCTATCTTTCAGCCACTTGTACTCGCTTTTCACCCCACCCCTTCCTCGTCAAAAAACTTTATTTATGCAAGTACTATTTATTGTTGGCAAGAAAAATCTTTGCGACTCTTTAAAAACTTTGTAATTTTTGACTCTTCCGACCCCTGTTCTAAGGAGTTGTGTTCTACGGAATAAAGAATCTTATATTAGCCACGTTTATATCAAAATCTTTTACCCTAATATTCGTATGCGAAGGTAAATTTCCGTCTGAACAAACCTTAATAGTTATAGAATAATTCGCGTGCATGTCAGTTAAATATGTAGACGTATTAGTACTTATTCACATTCATAAGAGTTTAGCATTAATTTTATTATGTAAAGTGGTGTTGTGATGTGGAAAAAAAGTTAACTTTCGTCTGCCCATGTCTGATTGGTATTCCATTACTTATAGTTACCGCTTCGAGTTCAAATAGTTCACAAGTTTGGAAAGTAAGGTGGATCTTACTTTAATTGTTATTATATGTACATTATAATTTATACTATTGCTTAAAAATAACATTTGTAGCCTGTGTCTAAGTTTTTAAAAAAAGATTGTGACGTTATATCTGTCAGATGTTTTTGAACGAACTATGAGTGTTTGGCGCGCTTTTGCCCGGGAAAATTGAATTGTTTTTTATCCCTTTCCTTAATTAGTTTAGTGGTTATTATTGTGCAAAATTGAACGGCAGACTGGGCTAATAACCATCATCAGTCTGCCTACCACTCTTAAATAGTACCTATAGGTACTGAGCGACTAAAGCACATATGACATTGGTACTGGTCAGAATTTTGTGACATTTGAACATGGGTCTCATAGATCGTGAGTTCACTAGATTAAGGCCGCTCGGCCTTAATAGAATTTTTTTTTATTGTAGCTCGATATATGACGATTCAAATGACTTAGTCGAGTTTTGAGATGAGTTCAAAATAAGCCGGGTACAAGTCTGAGGAGACCCTCAACCCGGCATAGTGGAGGCGACTGGTGTCCCTAGATATTTCTCTGTAGATATATCACAGAATATGATGTTTATATTCTATAAAATTGTACGCGTCTATTACGATACGCTCCAATGGATAGCATTGAGAAAATTCTCAGAAAAAAATATTCAATTTGTAAGAAATTATCCACAAAATTAGCATGACAATTGATAGTTTGATAGTAGAGACATCACGTGTTTGAACGCATTTTTCGAGAAAGCTAAGCGAAATGTAGTTTACATAGAAAAAAATAGTGCATTCGTAGACATGATGATAGACATTTCTAAATTGCTTGTTAATCTTGTTAAGGAAACCATGAAATTACTATATTTTTTGTTAAACTTTTTAAATAAATACGATATTAATTAAATGAATCTTGCACATTTATTTTTCATGTATATGACAACATTCCGCTTGATGTAAAGCTGGAATGCGGTCCATTAACGGAAACAACTGCAACTACAGATAAATCTCTACACGCAGCACTCGTCTCCGCTATCCCGGCCTGAGGAGACGAATATGGACCATCGAGATTGGCAGTGCATACTCCTCCCGTTATACCTGGCTACTTCCATACTACCCCAGGTCGGCAGACTGGGTTGACACCATCATAAGTCTGCCTACCGCTCTTTGAAAGTTTTTAAGTAACACAAATTTCTTGAATTATGAAATTAATTTCAAGGCAATATCGATAGAATTAAATGAAAAGTTTATTATGAAAGTATTTGGTTTAATTACAATAGGCCAATGATGACACCGATAGATATAGTATTGTAAAAATCATGTTGCACAGTGGGACTGAAGATTAACATCTGAGATAAAAACAATTATGTCTAGAACCTACAATGCTGTTTATTTAACCTGTACCCGGAATGCCTTTAAGATTTACAACATTGTTTTTATAGTAATCCGGCATGCGATCGCACTCAGCTTGATGTTAAGTACATCAATCAACAATCTACACTTCAGAACAGAAATAATTCTAGTCTGCAGAAATTATTCAATAATAGTCGATCAAAAACTGTATATTTCTCGCCACACAATGCATGTACAAAGGTCAATAATATTTTCGTAATTTTCTTATTAACTATAGAAAAAGCACAAAAACATTAGACTAAAATTTAAAAAAAAAAACGCGATTACAAACCACAAAATTCATTATTCATTTATATTATCATTATTTTACATTTATATAGGCATTAGATTTAACAAAAAATACAAGATATAAAATCACATAAAGATTTAAACAAAAAGCGACATGGCTCCGGACAGTGGTTAGGTGTTTCCGCATACAGACTTCACCACCAATGCGTCCTGGAAGGTTGCGGTGAGCCGTTACACAAACAACCAGATTCATTTCAATTATTTCAAATGCGGAAGAACGCTAGGAAACTGCCAACTGTTATGTAAAATATTTAAATACACTTTTGTTGCATTCTTGTGGAAATCAGGAAAATACGAGAATTCTAAATTATTCGAGTGACTTTAAGTTTATACTCTATTTTTTTTATAATGCTAATAATAAGCTAGTCATTATTATTAAATACAATTAAATATTGTTTTCCTAAGAAAGAGTGATGATTGTCATTAGCCCTGTTTGCAGTTCTGGAGGAATACTACTATTTTTGAATGTAAAGTGACCTGGTCACGTTTCAGAACCAGCTTGGAAGTAGGCAGGATATATTAGTGTACACATTTGTAGTCGACTGCTGCCTTCAGACATTTCGCCGTGGCAGCAGTTTTCTCCGGTCATGGACCGCATTTTAGCTTAACCTCATGATGGCAACAAGATGTATTTTTTTCCTTTGTAAAAGAATTATTTAACTTTACCATTGTATATACTTATAACAGAACTCGTTATTAAAAAAATAATCAGCAGATAATTGAATAAGAAGCTGCGATTACGCAATAAAGTTGAACATTATTAATTTCAATAATCTCTTACATATCATTGTTAACCTATACAAACTTATGCCCAAGGCGCTATCTGTTTAACATTAGATACATAACGAAGGAAATTGACCACAAGTCCGTGTAGAAAGTGCTCACCATTGATGCGTAAACAATAGTCATAAGAGTACAAAACCGATAAGTCATATATTGCCGGATGTCGACGAAAATCTCATTGGTCCTCGCCTCGGGAAGTGAAATTGATTTGTTGTATTTTGCTCGTTAATAAGACCGCTCATTAGCGACACCTCACACATAACCTTCGACGACCTAGAGCGCCTCGAGCTCGATTCGAATGCGTGGGCCGACGCCGCTAGATGCTAGATTATATTGTTTTATTTATCAAAGGAAAGTGAAATTCGTAAACGAAAAAAAGATGCGTAGGTTTTCAGATTTGTCAACATTGCGCAAGTAAAGGAAGCTTCCGCAACACAATAGGGCGTTATTAATTGTGGCAGTATACGTCGCGGTGCAGCCCCGCAAGACTATTGCAACGTTTTCAATAGCGTCCCGCGAGCGTTCCTTATCGCGATAACCTTTCTGGTCTTTGTTTCGCTCAAGGATAGGGCACACTTTCATCTATAAAACTCGGAACGCTAAATTTATAATTCACGGCAATTTGAATACGATTCGTCTGCGACAGTATCGGCGGCGCGGATCTCGGAAGGCGTGACGGTACTCCGCGCTCGTGGACTGATATCGTGCTTCGCTGTCGTGACGTTCGCTCTTAGGAAGCTGTACCTTATTAAAACATACACAGATGGCGGTCGCGGGACAGATCTCTGACCTGAAGTGCCCGAACTACGACGCCGGTTCCGCGGGCTTAGCTTACAATGGTTCGTAACTTTCGTTGTCATCTAGTGGTTCTACTAGGCATATCGACGAGGAAGCGGCTGCAGGTCGAAGTTCGCATGATAGGTAATTGAAACATTGAAGCCGTTCCACTAAATTTACCCGAAAGAAAAGATTGTCGTGCATTTGTATCGGTGCGTCTGGGTCGGAGTTCTACAGAGTCCGTAACAAAAGAGCACCAATATTACGCCTCTTATAGAGCGCATCGGACTATGAAATGAGGAGACTACCTGGAAGTGGACGTGTGGGTTTACATTTAGAAAATAGAGCATGGAGAATAGAAGAAAGTTGTAATTGAAAAAGTTCTTTAAGTCAATATTTTCTTTTTTAATCTATACCTTAGCAGTGGCATTGAAAATAAGTAATAAGTTATTGAAATTAATGGAATATTCGTATAAATTAATTTACATTTATTACGGTAAGGATTAGAAACTATCGCTGAACATATCGAACTCTTTGTGAGTGGGAATTGGAGCAAGATGGTCGACTATTGTTGGAAGCGAGAATTTCGCGCGTTATCATTACACTCAACCACATAGAAACTTCCTGTCTTTTTTTATCACTCTTCGTAACCAATAATGACGCTTTTACTTTTTATCCAATATTAAATCACTAGCTTCGGATGAAATCGGTACATTGTCTTCCGATATTGTTATATTTTATTATCGTTTTTACACAAACTGTACATTAATTATACACATATGTAACAAAGTGCAGACATAAACGCAGAACTTCATTCAAAGAGATATTTAATATGTTTATCTTTATTTTACTTTCAAAACTTAAATGAAAAAACAATTTTATTGATTAAACGAAATGTCCGGTGCCAAACCAAATATAAATTAAACGAACGCATTAAACATCGACTCCGACTAAAACGTCTATCATGTCGAACCGATGAAAGCTTTAATTAACTTCATTGACACAGATACAGAGAGGAAATGCCACTACTGTTGGACTTGGTCAATTAAAACTAACACTAAATTACTTGAGAACTGGGTATCCGTGGCACCAGAATCATTGCCAAGGTTTGTAGATTTGCGGTTAGCGTCATCATTGTATCATACGGTAGCATCTTGTGATGGAAATGTTGGTCTAAAAACCTGAATAAAAACTATTGTGCCACAAAACAAAGAAATGGCAGGTTATGTATCATTGAATAGGCCGACTGTTTTCAGAGTTCTCATGAGATGTAATATTTAAGAGGGAAATTTATACATATACCGCACAATTTAATTACAGATTCTGACACTCTTATATTGTTTTCAAGCGATTCGAGTGCCATGAGTAAATACATTTTTTCGTTCCAACAAGCAATTACCTAATTATGCAAAATCACCGCGGAAATGTGACAAGCATTACACGATGTAAACGCTGATAGGTTTAAAAGCAATCAAACAAAATTGTAATGTTTAAAAAATTCGACATTGAAGAACCATTTATAAAATTTGAACGGAACGGACCATTCATTCATTGTGATAATTGTAATAGGTACTAGTAAAATAGGAGCGGGTCACGGTATAACAAGACAAAGAAAGACACGGGTCAACGATTCTGCGGCCTAAGTAACGGTGCGCACGGATGTCAACCGACTATATCAAACCCGTTCTCTAAGCAACCGACCTACCCACTGCCGTGGATACCACTGAACAAACTATAAACAATGTTATAATGACAGTTTACGATAATCGAATATCGCCTTATGACACCCAGGAAGTGTTGTTCGACAGTGAATGGAAAATCTAAAATGTTATCGAGAACTGTATAAGTCTACGGTATAGAATCGTTTTTCCAAAACAACGGAACGAAACGCGTCTTATCAATATAGAATCACTTTTGCTTTCTTTTGATCTACTTCTCAAATTTCACCTTCACTTTCGTCAATATCGTCCGTCGGTCACTCGTCAATATGATACATATCTACTGCATCATTCGAGCGGTCGTCAACGTCTGCACATGTGGTTATGGCTGCTGCTTATGTCGCAGCTGTCATTGGAACGTTGTCGTGACAATCTGTGACTGGTGAAAATATACGCAAACATGTTGTCTAGGATCGATTTGCATCCAGTTCTGATATTGCGCATTTAAATACTCGAGAGGCAGGAAAAGCTTCTATAATAAATATATATCGAGGAAACCGTTCAGGGAAAGCTATGTTTAAGCTCTGCTGAGGCTCGTATTTATGTAACACGTAACATCTTGTAGCAATTTACATATTTCTTTAGTGTTCTCTTATCCATAACAGTCCAACTTGATTAAAATTCTGTGCTTTCTATTAAATAGTTCATCAAGATGATGCGAATGAATATGCACTAATTAGTCGCTTCCATTGATGTTTCTCACAATTATTGCATAGTTTGTATGCTGCTGTGGAGGCATACACATTTTGTTTTCTGTAAAATACTGAATAATTGGCCTAACTTTCTCACATATGATCACTTTCGTTAGTCGTGTTCAAGGTAAAAGCGTGGGTCGAGCGTGTAAAGTCGTGTCGATTACCTACATCTAAGGTACTGAGAGCTGGTTATTGTTTACGATAAACGGTACAATACCGTTTAAGATCGTGCGTGAATGTCTTGCATAATTTTAATAGATATTTTCATGAAGACATGTATAATCATATGATATTATGTTTATAACTTAATAGTTAAGAATTCAATACATCACGACATATCTACATAAAAACATTACTTTTTTTTTATTACGAGCTGATGCCAGCAAATTCGTGTGTCTTCAATAAACTTGCTATTATGATGTGCTTTATGAGTGGAGGAAATAACTAGAGAAATATAAGGTCTCCTCAGCAATGCCTGCTTGCACTATTCATTGATAATACAGACGGACAGACTAATTCTACGCGTCTAAGTCTTCTTCACTTCACTGTTGAAACGAAAATTTTTTTTTTCCAATTAGTTTAGTACATGTTTCCTAAGATTAGCGCATTCAAAATTCAGTTTGCTTAAGAACTCTTCATTTTTATTATTTTAATAGTATTATATAGTATGGATATAAAAAATCAGATAGCACAATATTAGACTTACTTATAAGTTAACATGAACTTCATAAAAACCATTTTTTCGCTCCATTACTTTTAATTAACAAGCTTTCATTAATATCTTTGTTTGTTTACGTAACATCAAAGTCACATCAGTTATGTTAGTTCATTCATTCTGAATCTAATGAACTGTTTAATAGAACAATGACTCAAGTCACCTTATCAAACTTCTTTCACTACCGATCGCAGTTAATATGTCTAAACGAGACAAAGGCATCATCTAATTTGCTTGTCAGTACAAAATAATCAACATCCATCTCATACAGTTTGCATAAGTGCTGTACTACGAAAAATACACCTTTCTCCATTTAAATATGAACTTTCTTCCTTTAGATTAGAGTGTATTTTTCATCAAAATTAAACGTGTAATCTCATTTGAATTCATCATTGTGCTCTCTGCAGTTAGAAACTGGCAGTGAATGAATTGTTATACCAATACAGTGCTAATGTAGTCGTTATAAGGTCGATATTCATTTGATTGTTTGTTAGAGAGCTTCCTCTCCGTGGTGTCGGAAGAGTGTGTGTCAAATGAGAAGCAATTTGTGTGTGTATATGGCGGTGATCGCCCGAGGTGCAACTCATTAAGCCAATAGAACACTTTCGCCGTATGCCGGTGACGTGCAATACTTATTCTTTTATCATTGCCGCTTATCTGATCGATAAGGTCTCTCTTATATATTGATTGGAAATCTAATTTAGCTCACAACATTCGTCCATCCGTAGTTCCTTATATTTAATTTTTTAATTGAGATACATATATTCGCCTTCCTTTCTAAAGGAAGAGTACTAGCAACAATAAAGGATTTTTTTATTAAATGTCCAAAATAACAAAAAAATAAATTATCAACCAGACAGCCGTCACGATTCAACGATATCTTTGGTATGAGATTCGTGGCGGTAGATCGATGACTATCTTCGGATTATTGAAGCATCGACGCGCTCTTTGATTGATGAGATTCCGAAACAAATGAAGTCACCTGCGACTGTATCTACAAAAAGAATTGTAGACGTTACTTTACTTATATATATACATTGATGAAAACGCGTAGCACGTCTACTGTTATATTTCTAATAATCAATCCAGCAAATCTTCTTAACCAATTGAAGACAAATTATATTATTCTTAATATTTCAAATTTTTGTCAGTTTACTAAGAACCCAGTACAATCGACAATCCCGGTCGAAATTATTTTTTATTGTGATATTTTAAAAAAAAGTTTTTCAGGTCTGTAGATCCTGGTACCCATAGCACAGCTATCCTAGTTTGGCGTCAGGGTATGTATAATCTGCATTTATTTATTAATAAATTTGTTTTACATCAATCAATAAACACATTGAGTTTCAGTACAAATGATGGTTGCCGTAAGAACTTAATGTATCTCAATTCTGCCAACGAAATAAATTTATTTCTCATACGTTCCAACTAATATCACGATTTTAAATAAATAAATCATGTCGTGAGGTCTTCCTGACACACAAGATGAATGACTAAATATTTATGCTTTTATTTCATGTTTATTTGAATCTTCGAACAGTATAAATCGTAGAAGGAAATGTCGTTATAAATTTACATAAACGCTCATTGCTCACGAATTTGTATACGAATATATTCCTTAATATGTTTTATGGCACTCGATCGAACCGATCAATATGCTATGACCTTAACCGCAGCCGTTTCATAATGAATCTTGATTGATATTTATGCAGCTGAATTTTTCTACTTTCACTTTCCGTGCAAAGAAGAGAGTCTGAGACTGTCATACAGTTGTTCAATGTTCCAATTTCCCTTATTGGTAATGTTAACAGAATAAAAAAACTATTTACATGCCCTTATGTGGGCAGTGAAAGGTAACCTCAACTTCTTTGTTTAATTTTTAGCTAGTCGTTGGCTTTAGTAGAATACCGTCAGATATATCTGGTAGTGATCCATGTTAGGAGAGCATCAGATCGTGTGCATTATGACCGTGAATCTGACGAGTCGTGATATAGTTGTTCATCTTTATAGCTCATATGTGAATGTCATTCAAGTTTTGATGTTAATTTACATTTGTGTAAAGATCACGTTTATCGCCTTTTGTTTCATATCATAAGTTCAACCGTCCTAGCTTTCTTTCAACTTTCTTCTATGAGGGAACCAGTTCATATTTTCACTGATGTCTTTTATAAATATATAGTTCACGTGTTCGCGCTTTCATCTCACCGCATTCGTAATTGTGATGCAGGTACGCTACTGACTTATTGTGTAGTATGTTGACAACAGTGTTTACTTAAGTCGAGTTTATTCAGCGCACGCGCAAGTCCCGTGAAGGTCGTACGCAGAAAATAACCATGAATTACTATACTGTTACGTTAGTTCTGTAAGAGGTTTTTATGTGCGATACGGCGGAAAGGAGGCTCCTCATCACGGTGGCCTTTACACGATACGCTTTTTATTTCGAAATTTTAAAGTTAAAGACTTGTTTGTCATAACTTTTTATTGTTCTAATGTAATGATGATTCTGTCTCAATGTTTGCTTTTTGTCGTTAATATTGTCAGTAACATTTCGACAAATCGTACGTCATTCCGCGTTGTGTAAGAGGTTAAGCGGTTAGATTATTATCGGAAATAAAATGGACATTACGGCTGAATAAATAGAAACATTACAAACCGAATAATTATTATTCGCGATTGAAACGTCAGTTGTTCGCTTCCTTGATATTTGATTAGCATATCCGTTTTCCACATGAATACTACAAACTGGGAGTAAAGTTTTTGAGTTTGCGGCAACAAATCAAGTCGCTTTCCTTTAGCTATTTGCATCGCGCTGTAGACTCTCAGTCTGCGATTTTCAATAAGAACAGAAGTGGCAATTACATGTTATATTTCACATTGATTTATAGCTGTTACGACAACCTTGTCGGCGGGTGCCGTCTGTTTGTACGGGCGATGTTCAGCAACGGTGGTTAGAGATAGTAGAACGTGTATAATGCACTCGTTATAGATCTACATATAACCTAACTTTATTTTTCTCTACTAAGTTAATCCATAATAACATTTATTATAAATAAATATAAAACACTTTATGGTAGATAAATTATACATAACAAGCAAAAAAATTTTAATGCCTATACTAAACTAGTGCTACTCATCAACCAATACAATACAATACAATACAATTGTCACCAACCAAAGTACATGTAACTTAGTTACATTGGCACCGGCTTTGAAAGTTTGAACACGGGTCTCTTTGATCCTGAGCTCACGTCTTCTACCGCTAGACCGTGATCTAATTATGTCTTAGGCATTGTCTACCATCTAACCCTTGAGCGGAGATGCAAAGAAAAATTAACACATTTTAAAAAATTTAATTTGAAAGATATGGTGTTCGTAAATGTTGGTCAAGCCTAAAATAGAAGATAGACAACCCATGCCTGAGTACTCGTACAATATTGTAGCTTGGTCTAGGAGCGAACTCACGATTCCGATTAATTTAGAGCTTAGGACATTTTTTCTATAATGAAGTATAAAGAAGAAACGTATCCCTCTTTTCGGAACAACCTGTATAAAACTTTAATAAGAGCTTGCAAGAGAATATGTTAAATAGCTCAGATAAAGTTTGCATTACGTGGGTGCAGATGAAACTGGTCCAGTCACTGAGGTGTTAGCAGACGGTTAATGGCGTCCAGGTCCAGATAGCACCAGTTGATTTCTTGTAATTGATCGACAATCATTTACATAAGTTTTGCAATTTAAGTAAAGTTTTGCAATAACGATTGTATTCAAAGTCCTGGTTATAAGTAAATACACCAATTTCATTCCGGGTCTTGGGCGTTTTCTTAGTAGAATCTAATTGGGGTCAGAGTGCCTATTGCAATTTTTTTATAATTATAATCTAACTCGCGAAAAAAATGGCCGTAGGCAGCAGTCGCCTCCACTATGTTTAATAAGACGAATGTGCAACATCCACGGCGGACACTTCTCTCATTATATACTAGACCTGGTGTCTCCAAGCTGATCCCGAAATGCATTCCGAGCGAAAAATGTCACGATTACAAAACACATTAAAATCTTTAATAATGTATACGTAATTATATGTAATACGGTTATTGGAAAGGGACCCTTCATTTTTTTTTGCTCGTGTAAAAGTGATCGCGACTTCTTAATAATACTGGACTTATATTTCGCAGAACATTTTAAAGTCTAAAAGAATAATAACAATTCATGTTTGCCGAGGTTTTGCGCGAACATTTTTTAACTAAAATAAAATATTTCGTGTGCCTTACTACCATAATCCAATACAACAAATGCGATGCTTGCAATCTTGCAATCGCGGTTGCGGCGAGGCTACTAAAAAAACACAAAAATAAACGTAATAGTAATAAAATAGTGCATAAAATCTTTTGATTTATGTAACATATTTCAACCATTACAATTATAAAGGAAGAACTTTATAATACTGTAATTTCTTTGAATTTAATTAAACTAATTAAATCTAACGTTAAAAAGACGTTTGACCGTACAGTACACGCCTGTCATGTAACCAAGACGTGTCCTAGGTCAACTAGACTCCCGTTAGCGTAGTTATTTTAAAACTGCACTGAAAAATGCGACTCACATTCCCCTGGCCAGTTTTTTTAGATCCGTTACGACATCGGTTCGAAAAAAGAATAATGAGAATTAATTAAAAGTTTAGAATTAACGTTCTGTGATTGGTTAAAAGTTACCTACTTAATATAGATAACAACATTAATCAACTTTTTTATTGAAACTCGACTTTTAGTAGAAGCTTGTTTATGTCGGTATTATCACGTACTCGTTTTAAATTCACATATATTATTTAAACGCAATTATAAATAATTTTTTGAATAAATGATAACGTTAACTTCATTCATTATAATTAACAAATAAAATATCTACTCACCAAGCCCACAAATGAGGTAGGTAGGCGGAGGCTTAAGGACGGACCTAGCGTAGGCGCCTCTAACGATCTCCAAGGCCCTAGCCGCCCCAGCAACCAACAATACTCCTGGAGCAACATATCCAGCGTATCTAAGCTCAGCTGTCGCGGCTGCTAAAGCTCCCGCCCACCAACATTTGGCATTCGCTGATAGAAAGCTCTGTAAAAGAAAAATAATTAATTATATTTACCTTTTTTTTTATTTCTTAATGTTTAGTATTTGTATCATAGGCACTGAGCGACATATACATAGTATTGGTGAGATTTGAACGCGGATCTCAGTAATCGTGAGTCTTTATTGCTAGACCACGTCTACTCTGATCTTTCAAATAAAAAAAATCCATGGGAGAAAAAACGCTAAAAAATATTGTCGTCATTTCAAATACTTATCATGAAAAAGTTGCGTTGTAATTCATTATAATAAATAATTACAAATAAAACGTATTATATCTGTTATTAAATTTTAAATGAAAACGAACGTGACGTAAAAAATAATTATAATAAATATCAGAGAAGACAAATTGATAATTACATCTCCAACTACAAACATAAACATGCCTAATTATTTTCCTTATGCGTTTCTTAGCCCTTTATTATGCATTTCGTAACATTTGCAATGGAAGCAAGCAAGGTGCACAAAATTTTTACTTACACAACTTACTTCAGCAAATGTCAGAACATTTTATTATGGTCAGGGTCAATGCACCCCACAACTTTAGAATTTCATATCGTGTCAAGTATAAAAGTACACAAATGCGAAGGTTGTACTAAAATTGTATTTGTGTCAATGTTTTTGATTAATCAGCTCTCGCAACTAGGGGGGGCTACTTTTAAATCACCGAAAATAAAGTTTTGGCTAAGAATTCTGTCTAACCAATCGTTTACATAGTGATTTGATGTTGGAATCTTTGAAACCCTACTCGGACTGCATTTTCGAACTATCGGATATTTTGATTTAATAGGATTTTTTTCGTTCGTTCAGAGTATTTTTTTCATGTTTAATAGGCAAGCGTTTGACCACACCTTGCCTGGTATAAAGCATTGGTGCGGTCTAAAGTAGAGCACGCTTGCCTATGAGGTGCCTATTCACCTTCAATTTGAAGAGACCCATGTTGTACGTGTCGGGAAACACAGACACCGGGAGAGAGTTCCATAGTTCCGCAGTACGCACGAGGAACGTGTTGTCAAAACGCCTCGTACGCCTTTCCGTGTGCCTAGACGTCCGATGGAAGGAATTCAATGTTTTGTTAATTATCATCGGATCTGACCATCAATAATGTAGTGACCAGAGTAAAGAGAGGTACGCCGAGGTGGTTCGGTCATTTGGAAAGGATGAATGACGAAATTAACTAAACAAAATTATTGCGCGAAAGTAAATGGTAGTGTCGGAAGGAGCCGCCCTATGATGACTTTCCTCAGCCAGATTGCTCAGAAAGGACCAGCTGAGAAGCACCCCCATGCAATCGGCATGCATGAGAAGTAATGGATTTGGTCGAAGCGAAAGATGTGTACAGAGAGATGTTTTATTAAGTTTATTAAGCTTTGTAGATAGGGCGTAAGTTAAGGTTAATTTCAAAGCATATTCGTTAAAAAAACATTACATTAATAATAAAAAGCTCTATTCCACATATTAAAAACAACACGTTTGGTTGTTATTATAATTTTCTTAAGAAATTACAACCTTTATAATTATACGTCACGTAATAATGCAAGACAAAATGCACCCAGTGCGCTGTCACTTCTCATACACTTTCACGATATAGTTCAAGTTATTAAATTCACGCCCAGGAAAATTCTGATCTACATAATATCAGCGATATAAATTCGTTCTAGTCTGTAATTTGCACTTTATAGTCTATGTATAAGGTGATGATATTCAAACTCGATTTAAAACTCGATTAGAAGATTAATGAATGCGATAAGGCATTTAATTAATTCTTATTAGTGGTTAATAAAACTATTTTCACGCTATTACATTATGTAAATAATTAGAATCAATCAAATTAATTGACGAAATAACCGCAACATAATTTAAGAATTATAACTTATTATTTTTAGTTAATTTCATTGAAAAACAAGCGCCACAGAATCTAATAGAATAAAAGTATTTTATGTGCCTGACTACATATCACACAAGGAGAATAAAACATTGTTTAATTATCCTTGATATCGCATGTATTTTGATTATTTTAATCAGACGCGACGCGACGTTTCGAAAGCTTTGCAACCATCGTCCATCGTCTCGTGATCAAAGTGATTTTACTCGTATGTCCAATATATTCTATTAGTTATTATATTGAATATATCTAACTAAACAAAACCTTCTATTTTTGTCAAAAGTTTTAAAAAGTTCTTTTTTTTTGTCTATGTAAGTAAGTCCAAAGTTGTAATATTTTTATACCAATTGATCGAGTTAGTACAGTGATCCCTAATTCAATCAGAGCAGGTTTCTCTGGAGTAACCGCTTATGTTTTAAGTTGTATGGAAAGGTTCCATTAATTTCAGGTGGTGCTGAGGGTGACATTAATATTAGGTGATGCCTGTTCACTATAAATTATTAAACACTCCAGACATAGCACCTTTTATAATTTATTACGGAAATAGAATAAACGCCTTTATTAGCGTTTTTAAACGCCTTTAAGAGTGGTAGGCAGACTGATGATGGTTATTAGCCCAGTCTGCCGTCCTGGGGTAGTACCACCACTTTCGAATAAAACACCCGTGAAGCGACCTTGTCGCGTTTCGGGAATAGTTTGAATCTAGATGGTAAATGCTCGTCTTCTTAAGCCGGCATAGTGGAGGTGACTGCTGCGCACAGTCTTCTCTGTAGTAGCAGTTGTTTTCGTTCATAGACCGCACTCTGGCTTTACAATAGGCGGAGTGTTGTTATATGCCGAGCTACAATAAAAAAGTGTTGTTATTAGGTTTAAAATCGGATAAGATAGATTTTACTATAAAATTTTATTTCACGGGAATCTTTAATAATATTAGTTTTAGCATTCGGTGGAATTTTGGCCACCTTAAAATCACGATCAAATTAAATAAAAATAAATAATATACAAACTTATAATATACAAAGTATTAATTTGGGTAAATTAATTTGGGAAAAAGGTTTTTTGTGGTTGTTACGTAAGATCTTACGTTACTAGAGAGTATTGTCAATATTGATTGTCAAGGTCAAACCTATGAACTTGTCATAAGTGAAAATAGGTTTGTGTTTACAAAGAAAGCGTGTAAAGAAAGTTTTCTTTTAAATGTTTTGTTAAGTTCATGATAACTGCGATAATTTTAAAACATATTTCACATTATTATATTGAAAATTGAATAGAAAAAAAATAGTAAAGCGCCAGTGGCAGTTGTTTAGTGGTCAGGCTCCTCTGGCTTATAACGCGCGTTTTGATTATTTTTTACTATTCCATTTTCTTCATAATTTAATAATAAAAGCATAAGAATAAATCCTTTTACATTATTTACTTAATAGAATAGGTTATTTTTATCATTTTATAATACCTATATTATTACATTGTTATCTGCGTCGTAAAATTTCATAATAATGCAAGAATCACAGTACATCTTAATCTGAAAGATCTTATAGCTTTTTGAATTTGTTCATAAGACATATACAATATATGAATTTAATATATGAAAATTATAATCAAATTATATGTTAAGCTAAAATACTGGATTTTCCAGATAGATTTGCAAACACGATATTGAAATGTTGTTAATTTTTCTGATGTCATCAACTTTTTTTATATTACATAGGAATTGACCTTTGACGATTAATATTAATAGTATTTCTTAATGAATTTATTACCTACGCGAATTTTTAGCAACATTTAATGAGGTAAGATGTGTAAAAAATAGATAAAAAATAAAATATATTTTTAAATCATTCAAGTTTGCCTCTAATTATTAATATATTATTTTTATAGTAGTTCATCACGTGACAACTGTTGCTACGGAGAAAATGTTTGCAGGAATCAGTCGCTCATCATGGGACACGTACAGACAGGGGCACCGGCTTTTAGAAAACCTTATGGGTGCTTATGCTCATTTGATGACTCGAAGAAGTGGCGAAGTGTGAGAAGAGATGCACACTGATCAACAAACATTTGTGTTGGTGCGAGAATCGAAAGCGCAACCCTTGCGTCTCCACCGGCGCTTTAAACCACTGCGCTAAACTTGTCGTTGGGTAATGAAAAAACGCCCATCCCTAAAAGACTCGAGGTGCACGAGCCCCCGAGCACCCACGGAGTCAGCGCCTCTGCGTACAGATACGGGTTTCTCTACAAATTCTCGCACGCGATATCTGGAAATCCGTCTCGATTATGTCACCTCACAGAGAAGAACGGAGTACGTGTTTCGTTGTTTAAACCATGAGAAAAGCGTACCGAGTTCGTCTTCTCGAGGGGTCGCACTGAAGACGGAAAGCCATATGCATTTCCGGGACGACAAACTGGGCTAAGTCCTTATTCAACAAATTATTATTATTATCTTGTTTTGCTATTCATGGGACGGACTTTTTATTTATTTTACCATGATTATTGTGTAATTGCACATAGAAATAATAAAAATCTATTAGCATCAATCAATGGCAAAATTAAAATATACTTAGACAATAATTAATCTGTTAAATCGTATCAGAAAGAAATAAATCACATAAACCTGTCAAATATCACTACTGCAATTCCGCTTAATTTCCCCTTCAATTATAGATGCTTTTAAAACAAGTCGGGTAATAACTACGAGTGGTTTTTGGTTAGCCCATTGTTATAATCAGATTATTATATGACCTTTATTCAGTACGTATTTGGACAACAATGGTTAATCAGTAAACCAGATTATGGACGTTTCAACGCGTGAAAGTGAAAGTAAACAAATCTATTAAATGCGTACTTTTATCTCGGAATTGTCTCGTCAAGTTAAATTTAAAATTATCACTTACACTGCAAAAAAAACTATCTAACAATAGGTACTGATTATTTGGCCCGACGCTTGAGTGCAATCCATGAAGCGGAGACAACTGCTGCCACAGAGAAGGTATCACATTCCTCTTGACAATAATGAGCGTAGTTTGGGATTTTGTAGTGAGGGCAGTTCTTTTCGCCATCGACGGGACTGGAGATTTTCCTAAAACCTGATCACATCCCTTATCACATAAGGGATGATACAGCTGATCGATAATGAGAGTTGCTGAGCTTTTCATCGCCATTGCGCCCCTGACTTTAAGGTTTTTACGCTTTTAAAGTTTTCGCACAACTTCTTCTCCCTATCTGTGTAAAATTCATTAATTATTTTCTAGATTTAAAATACAAACGAACTCGAATCTGGCGGTGCAGTACTTTAAAAAATAATCGTTATAAAGCTCATAGGAAAATGGGACGCCTCGTATTTCTTTTTTTTTAATTTATGGCAAATTAGGATCAATGTACAAACAGCTTAGAATGAGTTTGTTAAATGCAGCTAACCTTTTGTCGACTGTACAAAAGTATAATACACCCATGTGTGCAAGTAGGTACTCAATTACACTTGCATGTTATTCTTGGAGAGACAAAATGGATCACACGGGAATATTCACTTACCGTGACCATATTTCTTTGTATCTTTAAGGACAGGTAAGTTTCTTTAAGCGAATTGCAGATGACTGCGGTGGAGGACATGTTGTGATGTCAATTTATTATTATTTTAATTAATTATAATTATAGGAGTCATTTAGTCCACAGAGAATAGAGTAGTTTAGTAGTCTCCACTATGAATATGTATCATGTACAAACGAATATGTATCATCTATTGACAAAGCACACTCCTCTTATTATAATGAAATGAGCTGCTTCCAAGCTGATCCCAAAACGCATATCAGAAAGTGGTAGTACTCCCAGGATGGAGGCAGACTGTAGAGTAAGATATTTTTCAGTGCACTTAAATTGTGATCGTTTTTGTATTTACAATATTATTTTAATAATATGTTTTAACCATATCTATGAGTAAAAAGTGTCATTTGAAGTTGTCCCTAACAATGAAAGTTATCGTGCAAAATATAATGGTATTATGTTTATTTCTCACATTAAAAAGATTTCTATAATCTAATAATATTTTACATCCTTTTTAATGTAACTTGGGAAGTAAACATAATTTACACTTTTATATTAATTTTTTTCTGAAAATTATTTATTTCCTTATTGTAAGAATAAATAAATAAAAGCAGTGAAGCGACGCGACATGCGTGCGGCTAAAAAGCAATCCCTTGTTTCTCTTCGAAGTTATTTTTTAAACTCCTACTAACGCCCCTTTTTAAAACTTTACGCCTCTTACAAATATCTGCTAACTGATATACTGTGTGCCTATTGTATGTTACTCCCATTAAGCGGTTACTACTACAGTAATACCCCGTTTTACGCGAGGGATAAGTTCCGCAAAAACTCGCGTTAAGTGAAATTCGCGTATAAAGGGGTCACGTTAAGCATAACCAAAAGTCACTACAAAATTCAAATCAATACATACTTTAATTCTAAAAACATATTATGAATTTTTTTTTACAGAAAAATGTACCTATCTATTGTCTTCTTGGTTGCATTTCGTTTACGGTGTTGTAAAATATTTTCATAACACGTAACACTGTTTTTCTGATTGACACACGGTCATCATCGCTGTCTATGCTCTGCAATATGTCCAAACCTGAATAAATCTTTGAAAGAGCCATTTTAGCACAAAATTTGAAATTCGCGTAAAACTGAAACCGCGCATAACGGGGTCGCGTAAAGCGGGGTGTTACTGTATTTAAAAAGGTTAATTTTTGTATATCAATTTGTTTAATTGTATCTACAGTACGAACGAAACTTTATGGCGACTCCGAAGTTAGTTAAAAGTCGCTGCGCAGTACACAAATTGAGATATCAGCGGGGCACGAGGAAGGGCACACTCCCGCGCTATCCGTCCGCATAATCTGCTTTTATATATTCTATTCATATTTACAATTAACTTTAAATTTTATTACTGAGGACTTGACTGTACCTGCGAGAAGTAGCCTGCAGCTAACTTCCGATACGTCATAAAGTTTGACGCGACCTATACCAATGCATGAAGTAAAAAAACAAGTAATAAAAGAAAATTGTGACCTCAACCACGAACGGAAATGACGACAGATGTATACTAGACATGATACATATATAGGTAACTTGCTGTAACACAGCCTTAAAAGATAAAAGAAATTTCAACGTGTAATAAATAAAAGGGAAACATACCTTGGACAGGTTAGGTCAACCAACTCGCGGGGTGTGGCTAGAGAACGCTACGATTTTATTATCAAATAATACGAATCACTTTTAGCGTCATCGGTTTTTTTTAAAATATATATTAAATATTTTGAAACATTTTATATTATACTAGCGACGAAACCCCCGGCGTTGCTCGGGTCAAAATACATCGCATGTTTAATGGTATAAAAAAATATTTAAGGATCCGTTTTTAAAGTAGATATTGTAGATTTCTATTTTAGATGTTGAGTGACTTATTTGACCATTAAACATACGGTGTTTGTAGAGTTAATCAAATCAAATTAATTAACGAATTGAAAATAAGAAATACTCTAGTATTTGTTGAAACAGAAATTTGTAGAACTTTCTAGAATGTATTCTCCCAATCCTTAGATCCTTCAAGCGGAGCGTGAAAAAGCATCTTATCAGGCCAGCATAGTGGTTGCGACTGGAGCCACCGTGCGAGCGGTTCTCTAGTCGTCAATGCTCATGGATCTCCTCTGCGTTTACCATCAGACCAGTCACATGTCGTGCCAAAAAAAAATAAACAAAAAAACAATCTATATCGATTTTAGCAGCTATACACATTTTTAATGTTTGTAGATATTTCTAGAAGTTTTTAGAACTTTCTAGAACATTTCATGTCGATTTTAACAGTAGCGCTCATTTTGGAACTTTCTAGATCATTCAAGAAATTTGTAGAACTTTCTAGAACAGTCTATATCGATTTTAGCAGCTATACACATTTTTAAAGTTTGTAGATCATTCTAGAAGTTTTTAGATCTTTCTAGATCATTCCAGAAATTTGTAGTTGCGTTCATTTTGGAACTTTCTAGATTATTCTTGAAACTTTTAGAACCTTTAAGATCGATTTTTACAGTTGCACTCATTTTGGAACTTTTTAGATTATTCTTGAAACTTTTAGAACCTTCTAGATCAATTGTAATAGTTGCACACATTTTGGAGTATTCTAGATTATTTCAAAAATTTTTAGAACTCAACATGTCATAAGTTAGAAAAAGACAAACTTAGTAATCAAATTCTCATAAGTTAGAAAGAGACAGATATACATTTTTTGAGATTTTCGCCTCCCACAACCACCCTCTTCCACCCACCGCGTCCAAACTCCCTTACTTTCACCAGGAGACCGAGGAGCATCTACCACCACAACGGGAAGTAGATTGGAGTTGGTGGTCATAAAGAAAACCCTGTATTTACGTACTAACATTAGCATTTTATATAAGTATTTAGATTTCACAAGCATTTTATATATTCTGTGCCGTAGCTATTTGTTTATTGTAGTGATTTGCTATAATAATTAGTGCTGAGAAAGTTATCAAATTACTTAATTTCAACATAAATCTGCTATGCTTCGAACAATGTGGAAAAACAAAATGTATGGACGCTCAGGCTTGCACCTTAAGACATGATTAAGAAAAATTTAAAAAAAACGCAAAACTCTACAGCCTGTAGTTTAATATATACGAGTATATTTAGGACTCGTAAGCGTTATAGTAAAACTAGTTTAAAAAACTGTATTCTCACATTTTTTTTATAGTAGCTCAGCAGTGAACCCACCCCAGATGTAAGAATAGTATTGTTTTATACAAAACCTATACTAAGGTAGTGATTGTATCCAAACTTACATTGGTACCAACCAGAGGCGGCTCTAGCCCTTGTGGCGCCCGTGTGCAACCAGTACCATGGCGCCCTCTAATAAGAGCGGGGTGAAAATGGAATACTTACAGTTATATTTTCAAACGGAAATTCACCCGAATTTATAATAATTAAGTAATAATAAGCTAATAGTGCAATTTTAAATAATGTCGGGAAATAAGTAGTGTCTTTGGAGGTGTCGCATTAGATTAGAGGGTGCTCGGCGCCCCCTTAGACCCGGCGCCCGTGTGCGCCGCCGCACACCCTGCACTATAGGTAAAGCCGCCTCTGGTACCAACCAAGATGGATTGCGTACGCAAGTCCATATCTAGGTACAAATTCGGCATTTCGGCCATGGTCACTCGTACTGTATACTAGAAATATTGATAGTATTTCTAGAATATGTCCTAAATAATTTAATTAAATCTAATTCAATTTAATTTGCAATTTCTTTGGCTCAAGGTTTCTCTTACGTGTTTAATACTACTGAATGTTTCAATAAAACAAAGAAACAACAACAAATAATAATATATCGGCTACAGAACAATTGAATTGTGGTTTAATATTTTACTAAAACGAATATAAATATTAATTAAATTTTCTATTTATTTTAGAATGGGTAAATAATATTCAAGAACCAATAACATTTTATTTAAAAAAACATGTATTTTTTCACACCCCTTAAAAAGTGGAAAAAAAAACCATATAATTAACAAACTAGGAGACTTACAATACAACCTGTATATTCATTGTTACTGTTTGAAATGTAACTTATGTGTATAATGTACCCAGTTTTAAGTAAATACAATATGTCGCCGAGACGACGACGATGTATATAGCAAGCACAAAGCTTACAGCTTTCAAACAAAACGTTTACCGAATTAAATTAGAATATAAACTCGTATAAACTTGCAATAATGTAAAAAATATAAATATTAAATAAAAATAATAATGACACTTATTCTATAATCTAGCACTAATACAGCATGTTGTGAAATAAAAATTAAAAAACCTAAAACAACAAACACAAACAAAGCTAAAATGTTTTCATTGTTAATAAATCATAACTACTTAATGAATTATTCCCTTTAATGTTACAAGTAATTTATAAAAAAAATTAATTGAAACAATATTATCAAGAAATACATTTTAGTATGTACAATTTAGTTTCTTCATAAAATAAATATAAGCAGAATATGAATGTTGAAGCGATTGTAAATTGTGATTTACGTTCGTACCTTTATTGTTATGAAACTGTGACTAAATGATTTCCAGGTCAAGATTATTTTTTGATTAATTAATATAAAAATAAATAGTATATTGACTTATAATTATTTACAAGACTTACATATATTTTTAATTTAATTACGTAAAACTGCTTTTGTGGTAATAAAATTAAATAAACACTATATTTAATTATTCCGGATTCGATTCGCCTAAAAAAATATTATTTTTAAATAAACTATAATGAAAACTGAATACAAAAAAATATGATACGTCAAAAATATTTGGAGGAACCAACCACGGCTATTTTCTCAATAAAGGATTCTCTAAGGATTGGAATATCCCTGTATTAAACGAACAATAAACACATACGAAGTTGCGGGCAACGGTTTGTAATAAATAAATTATTAAATACCATTATCATCATAGTGTCACACCTTTTTCCCACAAAAATAGGTAGAGAAAAACGGAATGCCATTTGCCACGAGCCTAATACAATCTCTCACTTCCTTCACTTCTACAATTATCTCTAAATACCACTCCAAAATTAATAACAAAAACAACATTTATCCAATAAACTATCAAAATTAATTTATAATCGTCTGGAATCTTGATTTATTGGCATCGCTTCAAAACCAATAAGACATTTTGGCAGCAGAATGTACGAATTGATTGATCCGGCCGCCGACATCAAATGCTATAATACTTGTAATAGCTTCTAATAAGTTTGAAGTTTCGATATCACATTTGACGATTACAAAATATATAGTCAATAATAAAAGTTCAAATTTATAAAATAAAAAGATTTAAAAATTATTTATTATACTGTGCACTGAAAACTTGGATGGTGCAAATTCATCTCCTTAAGCCGGCATAGACGACTGTTGTCTGCAAATTTAATCTGTGGCAGTTGTTTCCGTTCATGGACCGCACTCTAGCTTAACATCAGGCGGAGGGAGTGTTGTCATATTATGCTGAGCAACTATACATTTAAAACTCGGGGACATACTCGGAACTCATGAAGTATGAGAAGCTTGTTTGTTTTTCGTTTAATCTCGTTCGTGAGTATTCGTTATTTTGAAAAAGTAAAGCGAGATTAGGTTCGGTGACCAATAAATGCTGGCTACTTATCGCAGCACGAAGTACGAGATTCATAAATATGGTCAGAACTAAATTAAGCGACTTCGCGTTTATTTTGACGTGTGATAGTTAGTAATCGAGATTCGTCGAGAGTGTAACGCAGTCTTAATGAGCGGAAAAATTCAGGCAATACTTTTCCTGAGCTCTGAGCAGGAAGAGCTTGCCTTTACCGAATCTTCGCTTTACAAAATCTTAAAGTAGACCCACCAGATTTGAACTCTAAACTATTATTTCATACGATGCAGGATATTATAAAAAAAATTAGTACAATCAAAACACACACGTATTTATTGACACAATGAGTACAATCAAAGTACAGTTATCTGATTCGTACAGCATCGATTACCGAGGCCATAGGTCGATTGTGCAAAGAATATTTTTACATAATCGACAAATCGTTTTTATTACACAGGCCAATCAGGCTAAATGTAATAAGAAATATGTAACACATGCTTGTAAATACATTTTTAATTAATATGATAATTTTTAATTGTTTTGGTGGCCTGTTATAAAAGTTGATAGCGATCAAGACAGCGGTTACGTCAAAGAAAAATATGTAATATTTGAGCTAACATTTGACATTCATTGAAGTGTTCGGATTATTTCCACACTTCATTACATTTATCTATGCTTATTAAAAAAAAATTTAATTACTATTTCCTAATATACAGGTTGTTCTAGTTGGAAAACAGGATTACCAGAAAAATATTTATATATTTTTTTAATAAACGACATATGGGTATTTTCATTATTATAATTAATTAATCAAAATAGCTACTTTTTAAGTACAATTATCTTCTATTATTAAAAATAATAATTTTATTTGCGAAATTGAAAAAATAATAAAAATACATTTACACGAGTTTCAATACATGAAAAATAGTTTTCAGTTTGATTTTTTTCTTTCAAAACAACGCTCAGTGTTAAAATCACTGTTAATGGCTGTAGTTATAGATAGTAAAGCATGTGTGGTTTAAGAAGTTCGGGAGGTTCTGTAGCTAACTAAATTATCACTGTCTCTTTCATTTCCTACCCTTCGCCATGTGTAGAGAGTATTTGTGCATTGTATGGATGTGCCTTCAGTATAATTTTTATTTATAGTCAACTATATTTAATATATTAACATGTATATGATTTTTTAGGAGATATTTTTTCATAAATTTCAAAATAACTGCATAACGAGTATTTCGGAGACCATTTCGGAGTTTGCTGTCAGCCATAATATTTTTTTTACTAGAAGGTTTACTTTGTAAACAAATAAAAAGATATAGGTACATACTGAGGCTCTCCTATATTAAAGTTCGTTTTTAATTAAAAAATGTGTAAATTATATTTATTATATGTATAACTTCTCCACTCTATACTATATTATAAAAGTTCTCAATGAAAAAACACCACACAATTTATTTACCATTTTTCTGTTTTTAATCTCATCCATTTTTCAACAGTCGTCAATAAGGGTTAGTCTCGAGGGTGTTACACCCTCCATCTGTCAAGCACACGCTCCTTCTAAGTGTCTAATTCGGCCTGTCTTTTAGAATATATTAATGGATCGGCAAAGATTGAAAAACGAAGTCTAAAAATCGAGTAACTTTAAGGAGAGAAAATTCAACTCTTTTTAAAATATAAAATACTCTGTTAACACGTCAGAAGACTTCTTTATGTTATTTTTATTATGAATAAAGAACAAGTTATACCCATTACCCAAAATTGAACAAAAAAAATCAACGTACACACATCAGTTTGAATCAAATCCACATTTTGCGCTCGGATGCTCTGACCACCTATCTGTTTTTATCTTTCCAACGGAAGCCCTTTCGATTGCTAGGTTATGCTCAGTTTTGTGTCTAGACATTATGAAGAAGTTAGTCTCAATAATAAAACAAGAACTTGTTGTTTTATTTAGTAACAAACGGTACAATTAAGAGTTTCAAAGGAAACAGAACCGTGTGATTTTTTTAATCTTTATTTTTGTTTAATGAGTTACACTTCCTTCTTAATTACTTCGATGTTTATGTAACCTTTACATGTGTGAACATTGTGTTTATTAATACTATTTTTATTATTCCTTGATTGCAATTAGAAAAAAAAGGTTGTCAGATTTTTTGCTGAAAATAAATCCCTTATTTGGTACGAATAACAATCGACTACGCCATCGACTATTTTTTAATTTTATGGTAATAAAATACGCAGCGGACGTTGGTTTTTTAAACTGAAAAACAATATACAGAATGTTTCTGTAATGACGTTTAATTTATATTTAAAAATTATTATCAAGACAATAGGTATATTTTATATAGTTTCCAAGTGCATACAAATTATGTATGTTTATTTGTGTGTACATACAATCATTCTACAGCTGTTCACGTAACTCTCAATCCACGCTTAATTAATTTTGCAAACGAATACGTTCAGACTTTCATTGCGCTAAAACATGTCAAGACGTCAAGCAACGACGAATCAAATATTAATTTACATCTCGTAAAACTTCTATATCAATAATTTGAGTGTTAATTATTTTTAGTGTTAGCTGTGTCGTGTTAAATATATCCTGTTACATATAATTTTTGTGGGCGTTGTTTATTAGACTTTCATAAACAACTGGAACTTCTGAAGGAGTTACAAATGTGACATTCAATAGTGGTATAAAAACGCTACTTTCTTTCGACAGTCTCAACAACTTTTTTTTAATTAGTCGTAGGCAGACTGATGATTATTATTAGCCCAGTCTGCCGTCCCGGTGTAGTACCACAACTTTCGAGTGTAACGCGAATTTCAATTCGACGAGTTTTCGAAAGCTTTGTAGGCCCGACCGCTATTTAATATTATGAGTTTTGTTAATTCTGTGTTTAATTGATTTTAGTGCTGTAACGTTAAGCGCCATCCTAGTAGCCCGCGAGACTATTTGAATTTGCCAGGCCTGAATAGAATAGCTTATTATGAAAAGACATTATATTTTATAAAAGATTGTTTTCGTATTATTGCAGTAAATATTAACAAAACTAAACTTGTATGTATGACAGTCGTGATAAGAAATATTTATAGTAAATAGTTAGAGAGTTTTTCCGCTTCACTGTACAATTACTCTTAAACATAAATACTATAACAAAAGGAATATAACTTCAAACGACAGAAACAGAGGCGTCTTGAAAGCAGACATGTCACTACACTTGGTTTAACTGTAACCAGAAGTTTTCTTACGCCTATATAGACTTGGCAACGTCACGTAAACAATGCCTTTTGAAATTTACTATTTTCTTCTCAGAATTTTCTAAAAAAAAACTTTATTTTTGTGCATGCGCAAGTGTGGTCGACTGGTGATGATTATCAGCAGTTTGCCCTCCTGGGGTATAGTACCACCACTTTCCAATGTTACACCAGTGGAGTGACGTAGTTACGTTTCGGGTTCAGCTTGGTAGTAGCAGAAAATAGTGAGAGGAGTGTGCTTGTCTTATCAAGTCAGCATTGCGGAGGTGACTGCCACCTGCAAATATAACCTTTTAACATCAGGCGGAATGCTAGACTACAATTAAATATACTGTCAAGTTGTGTAAAAACGATCCATTTATCAATCTTTGTAACAATATAGAATTAAAAAAAAAACAATAAAATAAAAGCTACAATAAAATAATTACCTAAACCTAATTTTTATTTTATTGTAGTTCGACATATGACAACACTCCGCCTTATGTCAAGATTGAGTGCGGTCCTTGAACGAAAACACCTACTATAGAGAAATCTCTACGGCCATCAGTCGCCTCCGCTATGCCGGCCTGAGGAGGCGAGCATGTACCATCTAGATTGACAGTGCACACTCCTCTCGTTATACCTGCCTACTTTCAAACTATTCCCGAAACGTGACAAAGTGTTACATCCGAAAGTGGTAGTACTACCCCAGAACGGCAGACTGGACTAATAACATCATCAGTCTGCCTACCACTCTTTAATAGTGCCTGCGACTAAAGTACATATAACAAAGTTACATTGGTACCGGTCAGAATTAGCGAGGTTCGAACACGGGTCTCATCGATCGTGAGTTCACGCGTCTTACCGCTAGACCACGGCCGCTCAAAAAATTTTGCTCAAATTATTGTGCTTTTGCTCTATGTATTAATAAATACTTAGGTACTACATTTAGGTATGCTATTTTCATTAAGCTCCTGCCAGACACATTAATTTTAAGGTGCAATTCTGTTCCGTACTTAACGATGTTTACTTCAGCACGTAAATGTTTTTTTTTTTTGTGAACCAAGTCTTTTTTAGTTATAGCTTTTTGAACGTTCATTATTTTTGTTTTTATGAAAGGAAACTTTAAATGAATAAACATTTAACTAAAAGAAATGAGCATCCGTGCGTATCACGGAAGACGCGATTCGATTCCCCTCTCAAGATTTGTGATGTCCTGGGGTAGTACCACGAATGAACTTGTCGCGTTTCGGGAACAGTTTAAAAGTATGTGTAACGAGAGGAGAATAAATAAATTGCCTGTTTACAAAATTAATAAACTTATTCTAGTGTTAGTCTTAATAAATATATAACAAAACAGCAATCGGTGACTGATCAATCATTGTGGTTGACTAGAGCGGGCTATTAAATGCAGTCAAGACCGAGCGTGTGTAGCGCTCTCTAGTTTATGGTCATGTGCACTGAGAATGAAGAATGTGCTGCTTGACAGGTCTTTTAAATAGGCCCATTGTTTTAATGCTTCTAATATTTTCAGGCAGACTGTTATATGGCAGACTGTTGTTGAAACTAACCACAGTTTGTCGTTCGTCAGGGCAATATCACGACAATCCATACTAATTTAGTACTCTCAACACAATACTTAAAGTTCCAATATGGGCGGAAAATGGTACGTATGAGTTAAGTTTTTTGTAGTTTTTTTCTATTGATTATTTTACAGAGTCCGTAAACAGCACAATAATAAGAAGACATAAATTACGTAAAACTTAGTAGACTCAATAAATGTGTCCATAAATTTGCAAGTTCTGCAAACTTTATAGTGATTTGCACAGGTCGCGTGCAAACCAACCACTAATCCAATTCACGATCATTTACCAAAACCACATTCCTCATTATACATCCTGTAAAGATTATGGAACAGTTTACATACAATTTAGAATTTAATTCTTGTTATTTAGTTTTAACTGATTAAAGTCTTACTCACACTATTTATGTATGTTGAGGTTCGTGAAGTATTTTATACCAAAAATATGAAGCAACTGGGTTTTTGCATTGCACAACTGGGTGTGCAATAACGCTTCCAATGTGACACGAGGGAAAACATGGCCACAGCCACGTTTAGGTTCTCTGTCAGTTAGTATTTGATTGACGGCAACATTGTCGAATCGTTTGAAACGGCCTACGCTTTTTTATGTCAGATGTTTGAAGTTTGCACCTCTAATATATATCTCTATCGGTTTTTGTCCATTTTATTTGGTTATTAGGGTTATTGCCATATTAAAAAATGGCAATTCATTTACAAAGAATTTGTATTGGCAACACTGTATCCATTTTTTTAAATTCTATACACTTATAATCCCTAAATTATACTATAGAAGAAGATAAGGTTACCATGTCATCTTTTACCTATTTTTATTATAGGAGCCAATTATTTTTTTTATTATAACGTTTTAATAATTTAATGATGGGTAAGGGACCTAATTGCATGTCGGGACCAACCGTCAGGATAGCACTTTCAAGTGTAACACCCGTGAAGTGACCTTGTCGTGTTTCGGAAACAGTTTGAAAATAACCAGGTATAACGAGAGAAGTATGCACTGTCAACCTGATGATGCAGATTCGTCTCCTCAAGTCGGCATAGAGGAGGCGGTCGGCATAGAGGAGGCGATTGTTTCCTGCAAATATTTATATGTGTCTCTATTATAAATATATACATATCTCTAATTCCATTTTTAAACTGCACCTTCACTATAGTGTTTCTAATTTATTCAATTTATTACGAAGAACAATATTACTCCATATAAACAAGCCCTAACTTACACGGTGTATAACTAGAAAAGTTACTTTCACACTAATAGTTGCACACATTTAATTATCATCTGTAATCTAGTAAAAATAGAGTTCAAATTCGTGTAAAAACGTATTACGTGTGTAATATTTTAATTGGCATCGGAAGCGGTGACTTTGAGTTAAGTGTTTACTGGTGTTAGAATGTTAAACATTTGGGGCCGGTAATGCAATCCATCCTTAATTATAAGGCGACGTTAGTGTGCAATTCGTGACTTTAAGGGACATATAATATAATCTTTCTTCCTTTATTTCATACTATAAGTACAACAATCGTAGTTTACCGTGTAACTTAATTCAGAGTTGAAGTTACCGGCCCTTATAATTCAACTATTAGGGCATTTGCACGCTTCTTGCATGCATTAGTGTTGTCCGAGACTGTTGAATTTATGTTATTCAGAGTGACAGGTCACTATGAAAACTTTTACTTTAAAATAACTAATAATTATAGTACTACTATTATTAATGTCTTTATTTTGCCTAAATTATTGCTTATTATATTATTTATAAAATGCATATTTATGTGTATTTATTATTTAATAATGATACTGTTTAAAAAACTAAAAAGGGGACATTGTAAAAAAATGCAATGGACTGAATTGATGACGTCACAATGATGTATTAGCGTTATGTATAGATTATAAAATTATGATGAAAATTAAACAGAAAAAAGTAAATAAATAAATAAAAAATAAAAAAACACTTTATTGCACATGTTAAATCGTACATAGGCGAGCTTAATGCCTTTGGCATTGTCTACCAGCTAACCTTTGTTGGTGTGAGCGGAGATGTCTACAGTGCAATGAAAAAATAAATAAATATTGACAAAATAAATAGAATAAGCTAATAAATGAAGTATAAAGTAAAAATAAAAGATTAAGTTATTAAAATATAATACATACATACATATCATATAAAGTAGAAGTGTAAATCGAACACGCGTCCTCAGTTTTATTCTATTTTTCCTACAGTAACTCCTGTTTTGTCGTCGTATATATGTCGTCACAATTAATTCTAGTCAGCTATACGTTGCAATTGAAGCTAAATATTATAATAAAAAAACAGTTTTTAGATTATTAAATTGTATTAAAAAAATATACGCTACCCCAATAATTACAAGTATGTATGCAATATGCATGTATTTACAAAGCCTAACGCATAGAAAGCTTTAGATTTAGAAAATTTTAATCCTCTTTTCATAACATGCAAAAAAAGGAAATAAAAAACCCATAATATCTATAGAGCGATCCATCAGTTTGCATGTTCGTTGCGAATGTAGCTTAAAACTTCTTGCCACTTGCAACTAACTTTTCTTGAAGCTTACCTTTAGTATTATTTTTATTCCAATTTCGCCCAAAACAATTGATCACATTCATTTATTTTTTACTAATGCTCATTCTGTAAGGCAAGCATCTGGGGAGCTATAGAAAACGAAGTTTCAGTCAATAATTCTGGCTCTAAACTTACATTCAGTGGCGTAGCGACTGGGACAAGGCGCTACTCACAAAGGGACGTCAAATGGTCCGCAAAACAAAAATTGCTGGATAATTTTTATTTTTATTAGCCTAGACTTTTAGAGCCTATGACTTTATTTAATAATTTAAATAATAATTTATGGGCGCTAAAAAGGTATTGTGCCCCGAGTGCTACGTCACTGGTTACATTCACGAAGTTTTGACACCGAATCTTCTACATAGTGATTTAACGCTGAATCCTTTGCTGGGTCCGTTGAATCCTAACAGGAATTTATTCGTTCGTTCTTGATAACACATATGTGTGTACTATGTAGGTGTCATATTTGTTGGCAATACTTGATGACGATAAGCTGTTATTAATTATTATAAATAGTATAATAATTTTAATTATTTTCAATTTATAAAATTATTTTTAATATTTGATCCTTTCGTACTAAAATATTTTATTTTTATAAAGATAGAAACCAACCTGGCTCTATTACATACTTGTATGTTACATATTTATATGTGAATTAGTATATAGTTATAAGTTACACAGTTATAAGTTACACAGTTATATATTACATACTTGTATGTTACATATTTATATGTGAATTAGTATATAGTTATAAGTTACACAGTTATAAGTTACACTGACTGACTGACATATATTATGGAGCACTTGCCGGGGGGTTAGAGAGATGATTCTTTTTGGGGCGTGTAGAGGGCGTTCCCGCGACCCCAGGAAAACCTCGACTTTGACCGGAAGCGGACTCTGGACCGGAAGCGATGCCGATATCTCGGAAACGGAACGAGATAGGGCACATGTGCCGGAACAAAAGTCGTAGGGAATGCCCTCTAATATCGAAATCCATAATTTGTTTTTTCAAAAAAAAATTTTTTTTCAAAACTACCCGAAAAAAAACTTTTTCAGCGCCGCGAAGCGCGCCCAAAAAACTAGTTATATTTATATATTTGTTATTCCACCACAGTGTAAAAAAAATATGAAACTGACAGGAGCATTTAATTAATACAAACATTTATGCTTCCTCGGATGTCTTAAAACTTGGGATGAATTGTTAAAAAGTGGATGAATTAAACGGATGTAAAGAAAGCCCATTCGACTTTAAAGTTTATAGTTGAGCCTCTTAATGGTTATGATAATTACTGCAGTGGTAGCAAGTTAGGTGATAGTTTTCCTTTCAATTCCGTGCATGCAGTTTGTTGAAGAGAACTTACTTTTAGTTTTACTTTTATTTATTGACTTTACTTTAAATTTTGCTTATTATTAACAGATTTAAGAACCGAAAATTTTATTAATTTCTATTCGACTTTGCGTCATAGTTAGTGAGAATCGATCTTTACTTTACACAACGCAGCGAAAATTAAGACCCATTGTTATAAAAAACAAAATAGATGAGGTTTAAAATAAATCTAGAGTCATTCGGGTCAGGTGCCCGCGTAATCACTTTAAAATCTTGCCAATCATAATTTATAAAAAGAGGAATAAAACAAATGCAATAGTAGATACTAGTGGACATTTACACACCCGAATGACTCTATTTATTTATAGATATAACGGATAATATATATCAAAGAGATTTGTTATGTTATTGTCGTAACATACAAGCAACTTTCCAAGCTAACCTTTCGATCTCCACAAGCCTCGTGGGGGCGACACTATAATGTTAACTTTGCACGCAAACTATCTATTAAATCACATTTTAAAATGCACTCAACTTTTTTAAACATATATAATTTTCTAATTATAAAATTCTAATTATATTAGTTGATTTTATTCCATTAATAAATTTTTACCACGTGGGTTATACTTGATTTTATTTATTTATTTATTAAACAAAACACTGCTAGAAATAAAGAGGTCAAGAGATCATAAAATTAATAAAAATATATATAATTGATACTAACTCATAGCTGCGATATTTTAATTAAAAAAAAAACTATTTAATAACAATTTACTTCAAATAAATAAAACATATATAAGAAAGAAACTTTAAACATGGCACTAGATGCACTTATAGGTTAAATCTAGCCCTCCAATATTGTATTACGAAAACATATTTAAAGAAATATGACCCTTATCTATTCATGTTTACGCATAAGTACAGAGCCATAATTCTCTGCAACTATCTGACTACCAACATTGTATTAGGGAACCGAAATAGTGATCGTAAAATCCATTCAACTCGCGAATCCAATGGTACAATGAAATTTACGAGCAACTACACTTTGCGGAATTGTTTGTCTTTCAATTTTGAACTGTATTCAATAGTAATGAAGGTTTAGATTAGTTATTTTATTTATAATGTCGCGTTCAGACTGCGTGAATCTGGTCTGGAGTATTACAGATATCAATTCCGACATTGGCATTTAAATAAAAAAATCTTCAATACTGAAACGACATAACCTAATGTATTTCAAATATAAATAATACCTAACAATTTTAATCGCGTTTTGAAATCAGCACGGAAGTAGCCGTAAGGAATGTGTTTACTTAAACAGTCCACGTTTTTCCCCTCAAGCCAGCATAGTGGAGCCGATTGCCGTGTGCAGAAATTTACCTGTGATAACATTAGTCTCCGCTCGTGGATCGTACTCTAAGAAGTTTTATTATTTTAATAATTTTATAGTAAATTATTTATTTGTTTATTAAGATTTACACTAAGAAAACGAAGTTCTAACAAAGTACCAATTTGGCTTGGTAATATTTTTATTCGGGAACATATAGCCCAGACTTATTCAAAATGTGCAACCGTCTTTGTTGAATATTAAGCAAGCAGTGTGCGTTAATAAAGTTGACTTGTTTAATTTTAACAACAAACTTTGCAGGCTCCGATCGAGTCACTCGGTTCCAAATACCAATAACTTGTTAATTTGTAGGCATTACGTGTATACTGGTGTAAGTCGATTACTTTGAAAGGTTTATTAAAAACATTTCGTAAACTAAACCATCTCCCATAATTATTTTCATGGTCACTTTATGAGCAATTTTTCATTACTCTAATTTTGGGCGTGTGAATATTTAAATTGCCTATAGTTGTTAGAACCTAATTTTAGTTATTTAATTTGATAATGAAAATTGAATTTAAAAAAAAACTAAGGCTTTTGCATGTGTGCGTGTTGATTTATTTATTTATTCGATTCAAAGCAAAACTAGCATTTAAAATAATAAAAATTAATAAGCAATAACCGATAATTACTTAGTTAATTTTAGTCACAGACTGTATACCGTCAAAAATCGCAAAAACATAAAAAAACCTGTGCCATTCCGTCATCTGGAAAGTAGTCTGGTATAACGAGAGCACGGTCGTTTTCTCAAGCCGGCATAGCGGAGGTGTATGCTACCTGAAACTATTTCCCTGTGGTAGCAGTTGGCTACGCGCTTGAACTGCACTAGCTGGCGGATTCATAAAATAACCCAAAATATATATTATATGCTTTTTTTTTTCATGGCTTTTTTGGAAGCTTCAACTGTTGATAGGTGATACTTTTTTTTTTTATTGTAGCTCGACATGTGACAACACTCCGCCTGATGTAAAGCTAGAGTGCGGTCCATGAATGGAAACAACTGCTACTACAGAGAAACCTGTGCGGGTAGCAGTCGCCTCCACTATGCCGGCTTGAGGAGATGAGCATGTACCATCTAGATTGACAGTGCACACTCCTCTCGTTATACCTGGCTACTTTCAAACTATTCCCGAAACGCGACATTGTCACTTCACGGGTGTTACATTCGAAGTAAGTAATATATTAATTATACAATCAAAATTTGAGAGTAAATTTGTAATCATTAAACTTTTACAAATACAGCTCTGTTTACCCTATTAAACATGAATAAACATATTAAATTTACTAACTATCACCCATTTATTTTAATATTCACTTGTATGATCAATTACGTTTAGTTTCACCGTAATTTAAAGATGCAGTAACGAAACGGAATAGTTTTAACTGTAATTTAGACCAATTAAAATTGAATATACTTTTAGTACAGTAATATAAATTAACTAGAAGAAATTTTATTACACGTTTTAAATCCTCAAGTTACATATTAACTTATTAGTTATTACGTAAATAATTATTTTCTCTACTGCACTTTCAACCGTTCTTCTCTTCAAGACGGCATAGCGGAAACGACAGCTATCTGCCGACATTTCTCTGACAAGCTTCAGCTTAAAATCAGGCATAGTATGGCACACCCACGCCCGACTACTATAATAATAATAATAACTTTAATTCTTATAGATTTCTAGTTACATAACATTGTAAACAATAGTACAATTAATTTTTCTGATTGCAATCAGTCGTCTGTTTTTAATAAGAGAGGAGTATGCACTGTCAATCTAGAAATCGGCATAGTGGAGGCGACTGCTGCCTGTAGAGATTTCTCTGTAGTAGCAGTTGTTTCCATTCATGGACTGAACTCTAGCTTTACATCAGGCGGAGTGTTGTCACATGCCGAGCTACAATAATAATAAAAATTAAGGTAATTTATACATAGTACGTTAAATAAAATTAGATATAATGTCTGAATGTGTTTAAATAGTTATGTCAATAAAGTTTAAATAATTAATGTCTAAGTAGGGACACCCAGTGTAGGCCTCCTCCATCGATCTCCAGACTACCGACTACAATAAAAACAGAAAACTGTTTAATAAAAAAAGAACAAACAAATAGGAAGAAATTAAAAGTAGGTAATTATTTAATAATGTCGCGGTTCACGTTTAAAATCCTCTACAATTATTCTACGTATGTAATTTCTTAGGCTTTCCCGCGGTGTTGTTCCGAATCGTGACTTGCCCTAACTTTCTAAGATCTAGGTACCCCGTGCACTATGTTGTCCTGCAAAGCCCTAACTCATTATTATTGAATTACTAATAGTTTTATATTGATTGATATAATTTAAAATATACCCCTTTAATGCTCCATTAAAGTACATTCGCAGATACTTTAGTACCACTGATTGTAAATAGATATCCAAACAACAACTATTTCATTACGATTCTAATTTTAAAAACAATACATATATTGTCTGTTATTGTTTATTAATTTTTTAGTATATATATATTTTTTATTAATTAGTATATTTATTATATTATTTTAACGTAGTATTTTTTTATTGTGTGTATGTATATATTGTATATTTTATTTACTATAATTATATACTCTATCCCCCTTACCGCTTCTCACTTACCCAAAGGTCGACTGGTAGATAAAGCCTCACGGCTTTAAGTCCACCTTTTGTAAAATCACAATAAAGTATATAAATAAATAAATAAAATAAATAAAATTTTTAGCATAAATCTATTTTGCGAAATATTAAAAAAAACTTAAAATAATTAAACGGAAATTAAATTGTACAGTGGAAGTGGTGAACAAATTATATAATTGCACATTATCTTTTGCTTCCTGTTGATACAATGTTGCTTTTTCACGATTAGCCTGAAGCCTTCGAGATATCGACGAATGCAAACGGAATCAACATTTTATATACTTGACATATTTCATTATTTATACTTATTACGACTTTGTAATGTATTTAATTACACAATTCTTACCGCTTAAGACCCCCTGCTTGTTACGTTATCGATTTGATCAATTAATAACGATTTTTGTTGTAGTACCTTTGCATATAACCGTTAAGCTTAACTACGATCCATCACAGGAACTGCTATCACAGAGACACGTCGGCAGACAACAGTCGCCTCCACTATGCCGGCTGAAAAGATGAATGGTGTACCATCCGTAAGCTATAATATTCAGCTACTTCTAAGCTAAGCGACGGGGTCAACTTCACGGGTGTTTATTATTTTATTTACACTTGAAACCCCGAGACGGCAGACTGAATTTCCGTTTGAAATTCAATGAGTCAGATACTAAAAACTTCACCTTAACCTAACTTAGTGTTTAAGTTTAGGTCAATAAACTTAAGATGTCATAATTAAACTTCTGTATAGTGCTAATTATGCACGTAATAACAGTAATTGTTAAAGAGTACATGCTAAAGTTTTTTGTTCGTTTGTTTTGCTCAACTTAATAAACTTGCTAATTGTATGTTGTAATCCTTTCAAATGTTTATTTGTTTGTCTACTTTACTACAATGGTTAGCATAATTTTAAGTCAAACATATGTATACATTGATAGAATAGTATATGAATTTAACGTAAAGGGTACAGGGTACTATGACCATATCCATCATATGTCCTTAATTTTGTACTCTTCAATTTACATTATATTTTTATGCCTATTTTTTAATGTCTATACGAAGCTAGTGCTTGTATCACGGGCTCTGTGTACATATAAGTACATATACATAGTTACATTACTACCTGCCAGCGAGATTTGAATACTGGTCACTTTGATCGTGAATTCACGCCATCTACCACTGGATCACGTCCGCCCAACACAATTTAAGGACCCTATGGCTGCCAACCACCTTGACCATACGATTACTCCGCATACATACTATACTAGTTTTTTGGGCGCACTTCGTGAGTGCTTGGATAGATTTGTGGGTAGTTTAGAAAAAAAAAGGTGGCTCGCCATAGAAAAGCGTTCGTCTCTCTGAACAAAATCACCTTTTACACGAACGCGCTAACACTTCTACTTTCCGTATATATATATATTTGTGCATCATTGTTTTAAAAATATCTACAACTCACACAGATTATAAAAAGTTATAACAATGTTCACTATCATTTTAATTACAATGTTTTTTCGACATATTGTATAAATATAACAAATATATATATTTTTAGACTCGTGTTATACGAGTAGTTACTGAGTAAAAGATATTTAAAAAAGCACGCTGGCAACAGTAGCAACCTTAATAATCATCTACCAGCCGCAACCTCACATGCCAAAGCCAGTCATCCAACCAACCTTTCTTTTAAAATACGTAAGAGATAGTTTAATCACAGAAAACTAGATGTAAATGCAAACGTCAATTGTAATAAATCATCAAGAACAGAATACAAATAACTTCAATAATATAAATCAAAAAGGAAATATTGTACACGATTTATAACTAGCAACATAATTTACGACTCATTCGTAATATTAGTTTAAAATAAACAACAATTAATTTATACCAATCTCACTTAATAAAAACTAGTTGACAATAAGCCCGCAGTTTGATTTATTTGACCACTTTCTGATCAAGTGCTCTTGCGACGCTCTTGTTAACAAGATATTTAAAACCGCTTCTAAATTAGGATTGCGGAGAAAATCTACTTACGAAGGCAATAAATATATATTTTTAATAATATTTGACTTTTCATTACATTTATTTTATAAATGGTTTATTTAATTCTCTTTTTAAAATTATTTTTTGGCATTACAAATGCTGAAAATTCAACGCATAAACAGCTCGAGTTGAGGTCGGAATCGAACCCACGACTTCCGTTTTGCACACGAACACTTTGTCCACTAAGCTACACAGCGCTCAAGTTTTCTTTATTCAATAAATTGGATTAAGAGACGATTCGCACGAATTGAATTCGCCCGAAATGTGCGAATCGACTTCTTTATTGTCTCTAACCATCGGCGCAGTCTTTTTAGCTACTAGCTTAACGCGCGCCGTAATATAATCTCTACTTTTGCCTCGACACTACACATCCCAAAAATTTGCAATACAGGAGTGGTTGGCATGTTGATACTCGTAGTTATTAGCCCAGTCTATCGTCCTACGTAAATGTAACACCGGTGAAGTAACCAGTCGCATTTTAGGATCAGTTTGAAAGTTGTCAGGTATAACGAAAGGAGTGTGTACTGTCAATCTAGATGGTGTAGATTCGTCTTCTTAAGCCGGCATAGCGGAGACGACTGTTGCCTGCCGAAATTTATCTATGGTAGCAGTTGTTTTCGTTCATCGACCGCACTCTAACATCAGGCAGCGTGTTGTTATATTAGGTTAGTTACCTTACTATAATAAAAGAAAAAGGTTATGATGTTTTTAATTGGGTTTAAAAGATTATCTAATAATAATAAGTTTCCTGTAATAAACTACATGCACTATTGTTATTTGTCAGGTTATTTCTCAGACATTTAATATCGTGTGAGCTCTGATGATTGATAATTGTCATACCCTCTTTGAGGTGACTTGGAAAACTTTTACTTGAACTTTCCTTATATTATTGTTATCATTATCATCAATCACGACTTTTTCCCACAGGGATAGGCAGAGACAACAGAATGCTACTTCACACAACTCCTTCGCTTTTCTCACATCCACAATTCTCTTCATACAAGGTCTACCGGTTACGAGCTTCACCAAGGTTATCAGTATGCATTGTCAACACACCAGGTGTAGTATGGTCACATGCCAGGATACTATAAAAGAAAAACACCCTAGCAGCAAATAGTGGAAAATTGTCATCTAAATCCGCGACGGTATCAAAGAAATTACAATACAATACAATACAATTGTCACGCCAAAGAAATTCTGTATGCAAAAACAAACAATACACTATCAATACTAAAACGTTATTGTAAGTTTTTTTTTTTTAATTATTATCTTTTTAAATATTTTCAGATAAAACAAGCCAACCTTTCTTCTTACTACCATTCAAGTAACTTGGCAAAAAAATATTAAAATTTAAAATTACTTAACAGTAATGCATTCTTGCATCATAAAGAATTAATTTCATAATATATGCATTACTCGTAAATATGTGTAGCATAATAAACTAATAATTTATATAATATTTTCGGATATTAGAACACGCTAAAATCTAGCTAACGAAAGCGTGACCTGAGAAAAAATCTTCATTTAACGGGCAATGTAAAAAAAAATTAACCTTTGCTAAATCGAAAACCGTTTAGAGATATCACGTCTATTAGACGTCTATAAAATTTAATTTCAAAAGGGGATCAAGAAATACAGGTATAAGAGAGGAGTGTGCACTGTCAATCTAGATGGTACATGCTCGTCTCCTCGAGCCGGCATAGTGGAGGCGACTGCAGCCCGTAGAGATTTCTCTGTGGTAGCAGTTGTTTCCATTCATGGACCGCACTCTAGCTTTACATCAGGCGGAGTGTTGTCACATGTCGAGCTACAATAAAAAAAAAAAAAAAAAATATATACATCTAATAAAAGGGATATATCACGGTATGGTTTTAGATTCAGCATATGTTAATTTTTTTGGACCTTGCCCGTTAGTAACATCAAAAGAAGATTTTTTACGTTTTCTCAGACACTTACTTATCTGCAGTCTAAACTACTCTGACTTTTGTTTTTTTTTTTGTGTAACTAATGACTAACAGAATGCGGTCCTTAAACGGAGATGACAAATATCGGCTTGGGGAGACGAATGTATTCCGTTCAGCTCTAAAAGGAACCGACAAAGACTTTTTGACGTCTTCACATATTATTAAATGCAAATAATCTAGAAATATTTAAGATTCTGCCTACCTATATCTTATATGATTACTTATAGACGTTTCTTACAAAAAAAGTAATTGTAATAGTAACCTGATTTTTGCTAAAAAAAAATTAAGTTCATCATACAAATATGATCATCAATCAGGCGTACCTTTCGTTATTTGCGTGTTGAATGATGCGTGCTGTTACTCCATCCAGGCCGTGCAATTTATACCCTAACACCATAAGAGCACCAAATTACAAATACGACCCCAAAACGGCATAAATACATCGTAACAGCACGGAAATATAGCCACTTTTAGTTCGACGGAAATGTCATAATCGTTTAATACCTCCGAGGCTCGAAGTTAAATCATTCTATTACGTTTAACTCGAAGAAATTTGAATCGTAATACAAAGAAATAACGCTCGTCTGATGATGGTGGTTTGATTTTCAGTAGCATTTAGAATTGTTGTTAGAAAGAGTAGTATATACATTTGTTTTGTTTGGAACATTGAGTTTAATTGTTATGAACTTAAAGATTAATTTTGATTGAATGGGTATTTCATTTATGTTTTATAATTGAGGCCGGAACGTAGAAGTTAGAACATTACCGGTGACCCCTAGGTGCCGTTATTACGTCCACTGACTCAACAACTTCGATGAATGCTTCTCACGCATTTCGCTTACCTTTTTGGCAATCTGTTACCCACTCGTGCGCATAAACGTTTGTTCTTTTTATTAGATTAGTGTTTTGTAGGTGTTTAACAACAATGTTAACACACGAATGGTAAAAAAACTTTTGCCCGGTGTAGGTGTCGGAGCTATATTTGGTATTTAATTGAACTGTAGGTTTTAATTAGGTAAGTATTACATTGTAATGTTATTCTTTGTGTTTTACGTACATAAAATGTGTAAAAAAGAAATAGATAATCCAATATTGTAGGAGATTTTGATTCTTCAAGCGAAACCTGAAAATACACCCCGGAATAGTGACGGCCCGGCACGGTGGCTGGGGCAACAAACAAAAATTACAATTCTTTTAAAAAATTACAACAAATTCTTTCTATTATGTATTATATGTATATATATATTACACTAATAGGCCATCAGGAACTTTTTGAATTCTCGAACGATCACCTTCAATCGCTGATAAGTTAGAATTTGTGAGCGGCTGTGGTCTAAACCACTAACTAATACAGGATGAATCTCACGATTGATGAGACCCTTGTTTAAACCTCGCTAAATTCTGACCAGTACCAATGTAACTACGTATGTACTTTGGTCGCTCAGTGCCTGTGATATAAGGCCAGGCATTTATAAAAAGTACTTTCGAGTGTCGTAGGTCGACTGTTAGTATGTTATAAATGTCTTAAATCATCACTCAAAAAACATATCCTCCTCATAATTTCTCTTGTCAGTAATACGCAGTTACGGCAGCATATCGAATAGGTGACCTTAACGAAAAACGTTTACTCTATTACGTATGCATACCTACAACATATGTAATAATTATACATATTTAGAATAGCCCAAACGTTCTTATTCCTAATTGAATAAGGTGATAAGGTATGTGGAGTCACGATAGCGGATAGAATGAGGAATAGTGTTGTGCGCGATGCAGTGACGAGGATTGAGAAAGGAATGCTTCGATGGTTCGGACACGTGGAAAGGATGAATGAAAGAAGATTGACGAAAGGAATATATAAATCTGATGTGAATGGATGCGTTAAACAAGGCAGACCCAGAAGGGTATTTTCTGATCAAATCGGAGACATCCTTATGGGCTGCCTAGTGCCCATAACCGTCGGGCGTGCATGAAGAGAATTGTGGATGTGAGGGAAGCGAGGTGTTGTGTCAGGATTGTGGTAAGTGGCGTTCCGTTGTCTCTGCCTATCCCTGTGGGAAAAAGGCGTGACAATTGTATTGTATTGTATTAACCATAAGATATAATATCTAGTATTGTTAGATTTACCTAATATGGAAACAAAATATAAGCGGCCGTGGTCTCACGATCGACGAGACCAGTGTTCAAACCTCGCCAAATTCTAGCCGGTACCAATGTAATCCAATGTAATTATGTTATATGTGCCTATGATACAAACACTAGTTTAGTACAGGCATTTGAGAAGAAAAAGAAAACATTAATCCTCGCGCCCGTCTTTGCCAACGTACGCCAATGTATTTCAAACGTCTTCAGGCGATTGCCCACTGTGGTTATTGATTCGAAAAAAATATCTTGCGTTAGATAGGCTGTCCATTGAGGAAGACTTTTATTTATTAAGCTGTGTGTAACTGCGCGACATAGCTAGTTTATCTCCTGTCTAGCTGCCACCTGCAGCTCATGCTTGTCTTTTGCAGGCAGTATTTACCACTACAGATACTAGCTAATGAAAACAATAAACTTTTAATTTCATTTCATATCTTTAAAGTTCCCTATTATTATTATTTTTTATTGTAACTCGGCATGTAACAACACTCCGCCTGATGTAAAGCTAGAGTGCGGAGCATGAATGGAAACGACTGCTACTACAGAGAAACTGAGAAGACGAGTATACACCATTTAGATTGACAGTGCACACTCCTTTCGCTATACCTGACTACTTTCAAACTATTCCCGAAACGCGACAGACGAGGTCACTTCACGGGTGTTACATTCGAAAGTGGTGGTACTACCCCAGGACGGCAGACTGGGCAAATAACCATCATCAATAACCTACCACTCTTAGTTTATATATTAGAATGGGAATGTAAAAACAATATATGTATAGTAATACATAATACACAAAACAAATGTATAAAACTAGTAAATAGGCGAAATACGGAGTTGTTATAAAATCGTGTACACTTCAAAAAAAGTATAATGACATGTTTAAAATCGTGTTATAAATATTACATAATAGCTTAAGCCTGCTAATATTATTAAATTTAGGCTTTTAACTGAATAATGGTTATCGTAACAAATCTCTTACTGTATTCTTTTTTAGAGCGGCCGTGGTTTAGCGGTAGAAGACGCGACTCACGATCGATGAGAACTAAGTTCAAATCTTACTGACCAGTATCAATTTAACTATGTTATACGAGTATATACTTTGGTCGCTTAGTGCCTATGGATGGTGGGCAGACTGATGATGGTTATTAGCCCAGTCTGTCGTCCTGAAGTGACATTGTCGCGTTTCAGGAACAGTTTGGAAGTAGCCGAGTATAGCGGGTGAAGTGTGCACTGTCAGACCGGATGTTCCATTCTCCGGACCATAATCCTCCTCGACTGCTGTCTGTGGAAATTTGTCTGTAGTAGCAGTTGTTTCCGTTCACGGACCACACTCTAGCTTTACATCAGGCGGATTTTAGTCACTCAGTGTATATGATACTTCTAGTGTAAGTATAGACGGTAAAAAACTAGTTAACCTAGCTAAAACAATAGTGTTTTTTTCTGATTCTTTTGCAATTTACAACATATTCGTACACTCGGGTCAGTTACGTTCTTCTTAACAATTACCGTAACCGTTATTTTGTAGAGTTATAATCAGCAGTTTTTTTATTAGTAATTACAATTTAATATTTGCATAGATTAGGATTTTTTGTAAATTAATGCTTAGATTCAAAATAACAGGTTAATAAACTTAGTTTAAAATGTAGTCTTGTTTTTTTAGACACATCAAAATAGTCCGGCATGTAACTGTCCTCTGCAGTAATACAACACACAATTTATACAAATCACTATCACCAAAAGCGATTTGTTTCAGATAAATAATTTTTATAGGAGAAATAAGAAAAAAATAGCAAGTTACGAAATTAGGATGGCCGCTAGGACATGGTAAAATTGAAATAATATAATTTATATAAAAAAAATAACAAAGATAAAATTACATTAAATTACCCTGAAAAAACAACAAATACAATACACATTCATTCATTCCGCCACTGAGTAAATAAACTTTGTCTAATAGAAAATGAACGAACGAATAACTATCATGAGTCTACCCACAAATCAAAAACGACGACAGCAAATAATGATTGAATGAAAAGGCTATGGATCAGCGGTCAATAACAAGATAAATTTAATTGGCTTTTATCAAAGGTACATCGGGTCAATAGGTTTTAACCTCTTGAGTTACTGACTACCTCAACATTGTTGTAGATTATTTAAATACTCTTTGCTTTGTTATGTACGCGTATGTATAAGGGGATATACTGAGGTGATTCAGTCATTTGAAAAAATAATTTAAAAAAATAAGCTGGATGAAAGGAGATTAACGCGAAGTGGGTGGCAGAATCGGAAGGGGCATCTTTTCCCAGCCAGATTGGTCAACTGCTCAGAAAGAGTCAATTGTCAGTGAAGAGACTAAAAATGTCGTCGAAGCGAAAGTGGTATATGGAGAGGAGTGGTGGTGCAAATTCGTCTCCTTAAGACGGCATAAGGGAGGCGATTTCTGCCTGCAAAAATTCTCTGTGGTAGCAATTGTTTCCGTTCATTGACCGCACTCCAGCTTTACATCAGACGGAGTGTTGTCATATGCCGAGCTACAATTTAAAAAAAAAAAACAAATAAAACTTTGATACTTAATAACAGAATAACAAAACTTATTCCTCCAACTATAATAAAATTAATTAACGGTTAACATGTCGTATTTAGAATTTCAATTAAAATAATTATGTTAACGTAATAGCGTATAATTTGTTGAACTGTTTGCCTGATTATTATCAACAGACTCTTATTGGCACTGGTTAATCTAGCTTAGATCTTTGACACTAATTACAGATCTAATTCTTCTTTGTTTTTGTTTTTTTTTTCTATTATAGTTTAGCTAGATGCTTAACATTAAGCGATTAAAGTATATAGAACATTTTTTTTTTAATGCTTAATAGGCAAGCGTTTGACCACACCCTGCCTGGTGTTAAGCAGTGATGTGGTCTATGGTGGAGCACGCCTGCCTATGAGGTACCTGTTCACCTTCGATTTGAAGAGACCTATGTTGTACGTGTCGGGAAACACAGACACCGGGAGGGAGTTCCACAGTTTCGCAGTACGCACGAGGAATGTGTTGTCAAAACGCCTCGTACGCACTTTATAGTTATTAGTTACATTGGTACCAATATTTTCAATAAATAACAAGAGTTTACCCTGTCATTGCGCAGAATCGTTTCATTAAACTGAACGGGCATAGTGATAGCCACCACTGACCACAGACAAACTTTTTTTTATTGTATTGCTTATTCTAAGACTGTTATAAATTTCAATTTTCTTTTTTACCTTTTTTTTCTTTTTTTTTATGAAACTTTCAAGATAAAACGTTAATACGAAGATTAAAGATATATTAGATTAAATGGAATAAGCCACTCGCTCACTTAAACTGACCTATGACTTGGTAAATGAACAAAATAATTACAACAATATGTGTAACTTTGATTGGTAACTTTATGTAATACCTTTCTCTGTTTTTTAAACTGAAAGATCTACTACCTCTGGTAAACTTTCGAGTGCAGCGACAGAAAGTCAATACTTAATTTTAACTTCACCATAGTATTCTTTAAACGATTTATTTTTCGAATGTAACACCCGTGAAGCGATCTTGTCGCGTTTCGGGAATAGTTTGAAAGTAGCCAGGTATAAGTGAGGAATGTGCACTGTCAATCTAGATGGTACATGCTCGTCTCCTCAAGCCGGCATAGTGGAGGCGACTGCAGCCCGTAGAGATTTATCTGTGGTAGCAGTTGTTTCCATTCATGGACCGCACTCTAGCCTTACATCAGGCGGAGTGTTGTCACATGTCGAGCTACAATAAAATAAATCTTTTGTCATTTTACAAATAAACCCTGATAATGGCGCGTTAATCAGAAGTGAACTTCCGATAGACTTTTCTTTGGAAGCGTTCAACTGCGATACGTCGCGATCATCGGTCAGCTAATGCTCGTAATTTATAAGAGGAATTTTAGCACATATTAAATATGTATTAAAGATGAAATTGCTCTGTTGATCGGATGTAACTCTTGTAGTTGATGCGTACCTATTTTTGATTATGATTAATCGTCCATTTAATATAGTGAGAGATTTTTGTTTATAAAAAAATCAATCTGTGGACTGCCAATCATTCAAAACCACCCATCTCGTTCATTTTATTTTATTAGAAATTAAATAATAAGGTATAGGTACTGTAACCGATTAAATTTTCCTTATACAGGGTGTCCCGTAAGTAGTGGTGTCAACGGTATTTTACAGATAGAGGGGTTCAATATCTAGAATATAATTTAGTGATTTTTTAAAATACCTTCTGGTTTAAAAGTTATGACATTTTTAAAGAATTATCATTTTTTCCCCCGTTTTATCACAAAATAGTGTTATAAAAATTTGTTTACAATTATTTTCACTGATATTTTTATTTAAGTGGGTTGAGAAAACACAGGGCTTTCTAATTAAAATATTATTTGTAACCAATTAATAACCATGATTAAATAAAAAATTAAAATCTAAACAAGATTTAATTTATCAAATTTTAAGCAAAATATTTAAACGAAGCTGGTGTAAAAAAATTGTATGTAAGGTTACGGGACCATTATTTTAAAAATATCTGCAATTCACACGGACTCTAAAAACGTATAATAATGTTCACTGTTATTTTAATTAAAGTAATTTTTCAAAGTTAAACTAGCAAAAAAGTGCTATTTGTTGAAGAAATTTCATTATTACCTTATGCGAATTCCAATAAAACTAATGTAAATAGATACGGATAAGAAAATAATTTATTAAAGTAAATGCTCAAAATGTCTCCCTCTAACTATAATGCATAACCAACATCTTCTAATAGAGATTCTCCTGATATTTCCTAGGGCTCTTTGATTATTTTTAATTCTTTCGGAGACGATATTCAATTTTTGGCGTAGTTCATATTCATTATTATTACATGTCTCATAAACAGCTTTTTTAATGTTAACAACAGCAGACTGATGATGGTTATTTGTCCAGTCTGCCGTCCTGGGGTAGTACCACCACTTTCGAATGTAACACCCGTGAAGTGACTTTGTCGCGTTTCGGAAATAGTTTGAAAGTAGCCAGGTATAACGAGAGGAGTGCATTGTCAATCTGGATGGTACACGTTCGTCTCTTCAAGCCGGCATAGTGGAAGCGACTGCTGCCTATAGAGATCTCTCTGTAGTAGGAGTTGTATCCATTCATGGACCGCACTCTAGCTTTACAACAGGCGGAGTGTTGTCACATGCCGAATTACGAGTACAATTAAAAAAAAATAACACCATAATTTACTTAATAATCTTTGTTTTAATAGTAGTCCGGCATGTGATTACACTCTGCCTAATGTGCTTAAGGTACATAATCTCTGAATGAAGTATGAGTTGAAACAGGCGTCAATCTGCCTACCCCTCTTTGAACATCCCTAAAGTCAAATTAAGGAACCGAAATGAAAATAAGATTAGAACTACAAGCAGTTAGTATCTAACAGTAGGTTAAGACGTGAAAAAGTGTAAATTTCCGACTGTAAAAATTCTTAAAATCCGTCCTATTTTCGGAATGCATTATTAAAAATCGACGCCCATTTGTTGTATTTATGTCGAAAAAACATTGTAATTAAAATGATAGTGATCATTATTATACGTTTTTAGAATCCGTGTGAATTGTAAATATTTTTAAAATAATGGTCCCGTAACCTTACATACAATTTTTTTACACCAGCTTCGTTTAAATATTTTGCTTAAAATTTGATAAATTAAATCTTGTTTAGATTTTAATTTTTTATTTAATCATGGTTATTAATTGGTTACAAATTATATTTTAATTAGAAAGCCCTGTGTTTTCTCAACCCACTTAAATAAAAATATCAGTGAAAATAATTGTAAACAAATTTTTATAACACTATTTTGTGATAAAACGGGGGAAAAAATGATAATTCTTTAAAAATGTCATAACTTTTAAACCAGAAGGTATTTTAAAAAATCACCAAATTATATTCTAGATATTGAACCCCTCTATCTGTAAAATACCGTTGACACCACTACTTACGGGACACCCTGTATATTTCATTCCTAATATTGTACCTTTTTTTTTTATTGTAGCTCGGCATTTGACAACACCCAGCCTGATGTAAAGCTAGAGTATGGTCCATGAATGGAAGCAACTGCTACTACAAAGAAACCTGTGCGGGTAGCAGTCGCCTCCACTATGCCGGCTTGAGGAGACGAGCATGTTCCATCTTAGATTAACAGTGCACACTCCTCTCGTTATACCTGGCTACTTTCAAACTATTCCCGAAACGCGACAAAGTCACTTCACGGCTGTTACATTCGAAAGTGGTGGTACTACCCCAGGACGCCAGACTGGACAAATAACCATCATCAGTCTGCCTACCACTCTTTAATAGTGCCTATAAGCACTGAGCGACCAAAGTACGTATAACAAAGTTACATTGGTACCGGTCAGAATTAGCGAGGTTCGAACACGGGTCTCATCGATCGTGAGTTCACGCGTCTTACCGCTAGACCACGGCCGCTCAAACAACCTTTAAATATATCTCAAAAAAACCAATTAAATTTCACTTAATTTGTTTTATTTATAGATCCAATGTTTTATGTAATATTTGAAAAAAAATATATCACTCATTAAAATCAAGAAAAACTTATATTATTATTATTCGATCATTTTATATAGTTGATATACAGAATTTCTACAAACAGTATTATAAAAAATAGCATGTTCTAGAATTAAAAAAAATATAAACATTGTTTTGCATAATTAACTCTTCATATTACGGAATAGTTTGAAAAGTAGCCAGGTATAACGAGAAGAGTGTGCACTGTCAATCTGGATGGTACATGCTCGTCTCCTCAAGCCGGCATAGCGGTTAGATTGTTACCCGCGCAGGTTTCTCTGTAGTAGCAGTTGTTTTCTATTCATGGACCGCACTCTAGCTTTACATCAGACGGAGTGTTGTCAGGTGTTTGGTGCCGAGCCATAGAAAAAAAATTCGGAGGGTTCCAAGAATGTAGTCGTGATTTTTTTGTAGTGACAGTTTTGATCTAGGAGCGCGATATTATTTCCTATCGTCAGCTTTTCTCTTTACTTAAATAAAATTGATTAAAAACAAAACAAAAATCTTAAAATACTCGTATACCTATCTATATTATTTAATATATCGTAACATGATTGATTGGAGATGAAATGCTTTCTATTATTTCATAATTACATAATTTAAAATGTTTAATTATGTGTACACGATTCGTTTAACTTTAATGTTTAATGAAGAAATCTTAATTTCATTATCAACAAACAAAATTGTCACGCCTTTTTTCCACAGGGATAGGCAGAGACAACACGCCATTTGCTACGATTTTTTCGCTTCCTTCACACTTTTCATACAAGCTTAACGGTTATGAAAACCCCTCTTTCAATTTTATTATCCGTAATTCTTTAATTAATTTTTGGAATATATTATAAAGCTTAATTTCTTTATTATTAAATTATAAACTTTTTTTTATTTTATAACGGTTTTCTTTTATTACAGTACCTAGCTCGGCATATGCAAACACTCCGTTTGATGCTACAATGCCGTCCGAACGGAATAAATCTTGCGCGCCACCTTGGAACTCTGCAGGGCGAAGTGTGGATGAAAACTAACAACGTGTACCGAGTGAACCACCGTGAGTTTTAGTTAGTATAACCTTCCCCAAGGATCAGGGCATTCGTAAAAGGATTTCCCCACCAAAAAAGAGGTTTTATATATATTTTTTTTAAATGTAAATCTATTCAAAAGGCCGGATGTTTATTTATAGTAAAGAAAAATAGATAGCACTGTTGAGAAAGGGTATGTATAATAATCGAGTTAGTTTTGCTATTGACGTTTATTTTGCTTCCTACAACGGCCTCCAGCTGGGCGAGAGCTGCCAACTGAATTTATGAAACACGATAACATTGAGACACTATTCTCACCTTTGCAATTAATACAATAAGAAGTATTTTTGCTTGTACTATTCGAGTTTGAGATTGTAAAGCAATATCGATGAAACACTAAGAGTTTGATTGACAAAATTAAAACAATAAATATTGCGTTGATAGTTATAATGTTACAATGGAAGTGGAAACAAAATGAACGCTTTCTAAAACTATTTCCAAATCTAGGTCTAAAGAAATTAGGCTTAATTATAATTTGTGTTATTTATCATCAATGACTGGCTTCTCTAGCGTCAACTGGATTAAACAAAACAACAAAGTTGTCATCAGTTATCATAAAATAGCAAACGTTGTAATTAAACAAAATCTAAATAATATATTGACCTCAAAAAATCTGCAAGGAAGAAAAGCGGAATAAAGCGGAGTCGTAGGCAGACCGATGATGGTTATTAGCCCAGTCTGCCGATCTGACCACCACTTTCCGATGTAACACTCGTGAAGTGACCTTGTCGCGTTTCGGGATCAGTTTGAAAGTAGCCAGGTATAACTAGAGGAGTGTGCACTGTCAACACTCGTCTCCTAAAGCCCGCACAGCGGAGACGACTGCTGCCTGCAGAAATTTCTCTGAGGTAGCAGTTGCTTCCGTTCATGGACAGCACTCTAGCTAATATCAGGCGGAGTGTTGTCATATGCCGAGCTACAAAGACATTTAAGGTCGAGTTTCCCATATCACTTTAATTAGATCAGTTCAAACACCCTAATATATAGTTTAATATAGTCAGTCAATGGAGTGTACTTACATAAATTAAAACGACTATAAATTTTAATCGAATAAAGTGATATAGATCAACTAGGAGAGCGGCGAATGCCTCCCACAATCTAATTGAATGTAACACATGAAACGCAAGTATATCAAACGCATATTTAAAGGAACGTCAACCTTATGGATTGAATTATTAAGCTTATTATTCTGTGTGAGTAGCTTAAGCGCGTTCCAACAGCGAGTGATATACTATGGAGTCAAACTTAGGTCGAGTCCGTTGCTTTAAATTGTCAAATCTTGTTAGACTTTACAAAGTTATTGAATTTGACAATAATTGTTACACAGTTTTAAAGAGACTTACGATGGTTATTGACACAGCTTACAGTCTGTCGATCGGTGGCATTACCACTCAGTCAAGTTTCGGGATCGCCTTGAAATTAGCCTTATAACTTATAACGAGAACTGGCATAGCGGTAACGAAGATCGGGCGCTAACGGTATTCCAATCGACAATGCCCATTATTAGGTCTACTTGATATCTAAAATATCTATCTAAAATAATATCTTAATTTTCCTTAATTTATTTAAATTATATCAACAAATCGTTTACAAATTAATAGACAATGTTTAATTGCATAAAAAAAACAGATATCATCAATTATTAAAGCATTTAATATAATAATAACCTCAAGAATTGCATCAGAAAAAAACTAATTACTCAATAACCAAGATAAAAAATTAAAACTGATTTTAAACAAACGGGAAAATTTCCCATTTCTTTTAGGCAAATAAAATATTCTCCTTTTAGGAATCCGGCGGTTCAACGAACAAAATTACATTTTAAAATAAAAATTAATACAAAAAGCTACTGATTATTAGAAAGTGATTATTCTTATGTCAGTGTATGTGAGGGGTCATGCGCGGGCGCCGTATAATCTATGTTTCCTTGATCATTCACTCGTATAATATATTAAACACATGAGCATCATGCTTACTGGCATTTATGCTGGGTTAAAGTTGAACTAAAGAATGCGTTTCATGCTAATTTGACTTTAGTTTGGAGATTGGATATTGCGAAATATAGTCTACCATAATACATCTTTTTTTTACTGTAGCTCTGCATATGATAACACTCCGCCTGATGGAAACCTAAAGTTTGGTCAAAAAACAGAAACAACTGCTACTACAGATAAATTTCTACAGAGCAGTCGTCTCCGCCATGCCGACTTGAGCTTGAGAGTATCACTCCTCTCGCTAAACTTGGCTAGTTGTCGAACTGTTCCCGAAACCTGACAAGGTCACTTCACGAATCTTACATTCGAAAGTGGTGGTACTACCCCAAGACGGCAGACTGGTCTAATAACCATCATCAGTCTGTCTACCACTTTTTATATAGCGGGCAACTTCCAAACGCGATAGTATAGTAAATTATTTGACGCTATCAATTCGTCACTAATGCCACTGCAATTAAAAATAACTACGTCTATTACATATATAGTAAATCAAAAAGATAAAAGTTAACTATGTTTAGAAGTTAACAGAAACCATCAAGACAACTGGTTCATAATTTTGCCGCCCGCAGCGTTCTATGCGCATAATAATTCGCGCAAACTAACGTCTCTGTCACAAAATGCCCAAGAAGGCGTTTTATCCAAGAAGTCATCTCAAAATTGTACACAACACTTCCTGGTGAATAACTCTCAAAAACGATCTCGATAACAATTCGAATAAAAGTTGATTGTTTGATTACAACACTATTAGCAAATTAAAAAAAGACTATTTATTATACTCGTACCAATTTACATCTATTAATTTAGTTACCTATATCACATGATTTAATCCCATTTTGGTTCTTAAATTATAAACACAACAAAAGTTATATTTTTATAGTACAATTTAAACAAATTCGATCGATTTGCAATCGAAATAAGTTTCAAGAGTAACAGGCCAGAATGTGATGGTATCGTTCTCGGTTGGTCGTTTTAGCACCGTGGGATATTCTCAGATACGAGTAGGAACTTTAAGGGGTATCATATTAAAAATAGAACCAAATAAATTACTTTAATATGCCGAATTTTTCTCTAAAGAAATTATTTAATATAAAAATTTTTAGCCTCGTGTTATAAGAGGATTCTATCTTTCTTTGAAGCTCTTTCTATAAAAAATCTATAGTACAATTTCCAGAATTCCTTAAGTTAGTTATATTGTGATTTTTATAATAATAATAATAATATTTTTATAGTAATATTTAATGGACTCTATCCATTTATTTTTACAATGTAGCTCATTGTCATAAATATAGCTTATTATAGACGTCTCATAAAATACAAAAAAACAATTAAAATGCAACTTTGAAACATAATAATAACATATGATATGCAAACTACGTACTCCAAGCCAAATATCTAAAACTAATAATGAACTCAAAATTAATAAACGAGGTATCCAAATAATTTTAAAAAAATATCCTATAACCCATACTCTACTTATCACAGTGCTAAAGGAGAATGCCCATTCGCCCAAGAAAAATGGGCCCACAATTTTTTCTCGAAGTTTGTCGATGAATTTAAGTTATTTTGTAGAAAAATAAATCAACTTCCTTATTATCAATCAGTTTTAATTTTTTCACCCGGGTTATTGAGTAATTAGATGTTTTCGGATGCAATATTTGAGGTTATTATTATTTTTAATGCTTTTATAATTGAAGATATCTGATTTTTTATGTTTAATATATTTTATTAAACATTGGCTATTGATTGGTAAATAATGTGTTGATGTAATTAAAATGAATTAATAATAAAAAATAAGATATTATTTTAGATTAGTCACCAAACTATTAGGTATCAAGTGGGCCCAAAAATCGGCATTCTCCTTTCATCCAGATCCGTTACGCAGTTTGAGCGACAAACATATATTTCATGTTTATAAATTCAAGTTCATAGTTTTTCTATGCTATAAATTAATTATAGTACGTAGTTTAATCGAATATTTTTTAATTTGCTTGCAACAAGCATCTAAACTTTGCCACAGTATTAAACATAAATTATACCTGTCCTTAGTAACAAGTTTTACTTCAAAGTACGGTAGACAGAAGGTATATGTATAAAGAAGATGCTAAACGAAAGTCGATGACTTTTCAAATCATTTTGATCTTCAAAACCTTCTCTTTAGGGTTGTCTGCGTCAATTAGCAATCCCTACAACTGCATTGTAGTTGTAGCGTACTTTATATATGATACCAGCAGTCAGAAGCGATGCCGATGGAAAAAGAGAATAGAGGGATAACTTAGTAGTCAGTATATCGTAGGTTTGAATCCCACCTCAGCTCAGCGTTCATTATTATTATTTTTTATAGCTCGGCATGTGACAACACTCCGCCTGATGTAAAGCTAGAGTGCGGTCCATGAATGAAAACAACTGCTACTACAGAGAAACCTGCGCGGACAGCATTCGCCTCCACTATGCCGGCTTGAGGAGACGAGCATGTACCATCTAGATTGACAGTGCACACTCTTCTCGTTATACCTGGCTACTTTCAAACTATACCCTCATTCTTTTTAATTTTATAGGCGGAAATCAGAAATTTTGTTTTTAATTAGATATTATTAAAATCAGAATATTCAGAAAATCAATATTATTGACGACCAATAGTTTAGGTTCAATTCCCACCTTAGTACTATAAGTATGTACTAATTTTTTCTGTTCAATTTTCATCACAATATAATAATAACAAAACCCGGCATTTAAATATGGCAAAAAATTGCATGAAAATAAAATATTTGTTTAAATTAATAATGATATGGTAACCCTAAACAGGTTAAATAATAACAAAGCCTTATATAAACATTAGAAGTAGCCTAAAGCGACAAGCGATAGAACATCGACACTTTTTTGAATACCTCCTTCCCATGACACCTACCTAGCAAGATTAAGTGTGAAAATAAATTGTACTTATAACAATTATTCATACACTTTCTCTATAAAATTTTGTCATTGTATAATTAAACGTAATCTTTATCTAATGTGCCTACGAAACTATTGTCCAAAAATTTTATCTCTGTGAGAAAATTCGTTTTTCAAACAATTTTAATTGCTCATTTGTTTGTCTTGAAATCTATCTATATTCATATATAATTGTAAAAGTGACTCTGTCTGTTTGTTATATTTCAAGCATAAGCGAGTGGACAGTTTTCGATAAAATTTGGCAAGTAGCATTTGTAACCTGGAGAAGAAGTCGCAACGTGATGTTATATAGCCTATAGCCTTCCTCGATAAATGATCTATCCAACACAAAAAGAATTTTTCAAATCGAACCAGTAGTTCCTGAGATTAGCGCGTACAAACAAACAAACAAACTATTCAGCTTTATAATATTAGTATAGAATAACACTCGAAGAAACACCAGTTTAGGAAAATAATTCAAGACCAAGATAACCTGTGAAGTCTCAAGATGGCCGCCAAAACTCCATCTTAAAGAATTTTATTGAGAGACAAATTTTTTGACATAGGACTTGGGTGACCGACGGGGAGCTAGGGTGCAGTCCAAGAACTGTCTCCGCCCTGTGCCCTGCTACTAAGGGGAAATGTATTTACAGGCAACAGTCGCCCTCGCTATTTCAACTCGATGAGACATGCATCATCTTACACTAATTCCCGTGGTGGTACAGCCCGGAACGGCATACAAGAATAACAGCTATCATCAGATTCCGTACCACTCTTAAAGTAAATTGGTACAAATTATCTTTTACTAAGAGCAATTGAAATGGACCCGTAGTTTAATTGAAAGTTTGTAAGTACATCAATCAGTTTAAACTAATAAAATCCACATAAACATTTGTACATAAAACATGAAGGGCTATCTTATGTAATTGATTGCATTCAATCTTATTTCCCTTCGCACTAATCGTTAAAAGAAACACCGCATCTAATTTAGTTATAAAACAATTTCACAATATCATTATTCGTTAAAGCATGTGAAAAGATTTTAAGAGCGGTCGTGGTCTACTGGTAAGACGCGTGAACTCACGATCGATGAGTCCCGTGTTCGAACCTCGCTAATTCTGACTCATAAATCTTACTCATGGATTGCCCTTTATCCTTATAAAAGAGAAGAGAAAAAGAGACTTGCAATTCTATCATCTGACCGAATAAAACACTTAAAGACAGGAAATAATAAAAACAAATGAAGAGACTATACTATAAACAAATAAATACAAATTAACTTATCCATCTTTATAGGAAGTAATAAAATTTGTAAAGTGATAGTATTTATTACTAATAATTGAGTGCCCAAGCCCTTATAGGTACGTCGAAACCTACAGCACCCAAGGCGACGTCCACGTTAACTTTGTTATATAATTTTATAACATCTTGATTGGACTAAATTATATTTTTAATGATTGAAATAATTAAAAAAATACATTGTAATGATGTTTTATAGTAGAGCCGCATGTGACCATGTCTCACAGACATAGTAGCCGCCTACGAATGCGTATCATCCAAGGGAACACTTCTCTCTGTATACCCTGCTACTTTCAAGCTGATCTCGAAAAGGGACTTCACGGAAACCACTTGAAAGTGGCGGGACTCCGGCTGGATTTAAATATATAATTAACTCTTAAATACATATTGTCGCCAATTGTCTACATTCATTTTCACATAAAATTATTCAAAAACCTGAGTGTCTACATTTGCACAGGACTTTCACGTACTGAGTGCATCCAATGCAACGTTGCTTTGTGTCATAACAAAAATCGGAATTGATTTTTTTTTTATTACTTACGTAATCTATTTCCTATATTTTATTAATTCAAAACATTAAACGAATAAAATAAATAGATAAATTCTTAATATACAATAATACTCAAATCGTTATCAATAAAAATTCAAAATAATAATACTGGTTACAATTAAAATGTAATTACGAAGAAAATTTGCGATGATTACAAAAGAAAAACCAGCTAGGACATACCTGAAACAGCAGATAACCAGAGTCGTACATCCAGAAGTCATCAGGCGCGTTACCCGGCTTAGTGAGCTGGATAGCAAGGCAGCGCTGCAGTATCAACTGACAGCGCTGCCCGGCCGGCACGCGATTGCTCATGCCGACCTCAAGAACGCTGCAGGCGGAGGCATGTTCTGAAACAATTAAAATGTGAACATTATTATTTCATAGACCTTTTAATAACATGCAGAGAAATGTCTGCAGGCAGCAGTTCCTCCTGGCTTTAAAATATGTACGAACGTGCACCATCATAGACAGGGCACAATATTTTCATTATACCCGACTGTCAGAGTATAAAATAGTTTTCTTAATTGAATATACAAATTGTAATTGTAAAATATACAAATTTTTGATCCGTACTTTGTGTGAAATTTTTATATAAGTATAAAAGCATAAAAGTCTAATGTAAAACGAATAACTACTTCCTTTATGTATGTATGCGTTTTGCATTCATAGTTTATTACCCGATGGGCTTACAACTTATTGCCATTTACCAAATTTCACACCACATATTATTAATAATATAGAGGAAACAATCAGATTTTACGTTTATTACGTGACGTTATATAACTTTTACTATAGTGTTGCCCACAGCAAAAATACCTTTCTAAAAGAAATGGATAATGGTGTGAGTATACAAACAATAGTTGAGATAAATTTTTCAATAACATTGATTTATTATTAAGATCATTTGTTTAACTAAATTGTGAACTTGATTGGCTGTTATTTGTAAAAGATAATTGTTTTAGCATGTTGCCAAAGCATGGTGGAATTCTGAAAGCTTATCTATTTAGTAGTAAATATACCCTAATAAAGTGAAAAATTTATTTAAAAAATTGTAAAATTTTAGAAAAATGTTGGATTAAACCATACAAAAAAGTTTGCTACAGAAATATACAACACTCACTTTCAAACTACTTTTCCATACTTTCCAAACATTTTCATTAGTTATTACCAATAAACACATTTATAGTGACAAGTGACAACATCTTTACAGTTGACATTTTAAATATTCTTCCCTCAATCAGTTAAAAGTAAACATTTTACGATCTTAGAAACTGAAAGGTTACCAACTTTTACTATATTTCTCTTTTAATATTCATGTTAATAATTTTAAGTAGTGTTTGCCCAGGTGTAGTGCGTAGTATACTTTATAAACATATATATTTTTAATTTTCATAATAATTCCTAACATATAAATAGAAAGAGAGAGTTTTTGACGGCAATTTGCGCGGAAATGACGACTGGAAGTTATATATTTTTGTAAATTGGTTTATTGTGGTTTTTATTGTATAAAACTGGCATTAATTTGTACAATGATGTGTTACATTATAATTTAAAAAAATGCGATAGTGAATAATCAGTAATCTGACATCTACAAGTTTTTTTTATTTTTTAATTGTAGCTCGGCATGTGACAACACTCCGCCTGATGTAAAGCTAGAGTGCGGTCAATGAATGGATACAACTGCTACTACAGAGAAACCGGCGCGGGCAGCGGTCGCCTCCACCGGCTTGAGAAGACGAGCATGTACCATCTAGATTGACAGTGCACTCTCCTCTCGTTATATCTAGTTACTTTCAAACTATTCCCGAAATGCGTCACTTCACGGGTGTTATGTTTTATGATAATTATGACATATGATAATTATAACTGAATAAATCTGAGAATCGATGACGCTGCCAATCATTCCTGGAATTCGATGTACAAAAGATTCGGTATAGGCTTCGTTCCTATTGTCTTCCCAGAAGAAGAACTATATTTCTCAAATCATATAATTATTTTTGACATCACAATAAAACCTTGCAAAAATTATTAAAATGTAAACTAACTAACACAAGTTATGCGACCGAATAAAAATAATAAATCCATTTAATCTGACGCATAAATAACAATATCATAGAATTATCAATCAATGCGTGGTGAAATTGTCATTAAAATTGGAGCAGTGTTTTTTGCAAGATATATGGGCTAGATCTTAAGAAATGTCGTGGGCGCTCAAACTCGTTCGATCCCATTATAGCAAATGCTTGTTTCCATTATACTAATAAACAAAAGATAAAATATTGAAATTATTTTTTAATTTTTTTATTATGTATAAAAGCCGTAATAAACAGTACTAAATGAAATTAAATTAATATAAAAAAATAATAAAAAAAATGTTATTGCATTTGTTTTTATTATTTCAATGATATGTTATGATAATTAAACGAAGTTTATAAAACTTTTCAGTCATAATTTAGTACAACGCGCGAACTATCTTATACAATTAATGGACGTTTAACCTACTTATACATATAAAGTAAATGATTATTTTGAAACAATAGATAGTAAAATAAGTAATAATTACGTCATATATTATAGTAAAACGAATTTTACACATAACGTGCCGCAGCTATAGTACGAACTTGTTTGTAGACCGAGAGCGTTATTTTATTTTTTATAATTAATAATATTTAGGCTCTAGTAATTTTATTTATTATTATTACTGATATATTCAAATGCTGAGGTTATAATTTATTGTCTTGTTTAATTTTTGATCGTTAGTTTAATAAAAAATATCTAAGTTTCCATTTTTATTTTTTTTAATAGCACGACGTGTCTGCTCACCGCCTATTAAGATAAAAAGTGTATACTCAGGACTATGAGATCTCTGCATATACCATTCAACTCTCTTCATACTGCGCTGAAGAATCCGTTTATTTAAAACAAGAAAACAAAACAAATTAAAAATAACAAAGATGTTCACACAAACGTTAAAAACATTTTATTATTGCATATTTAAATTATTTTTAATTTCATTTTTTATAACTTTTAGCTATCCAAAATCCGGAAAATAAAACATGTATTTTTTAAACACTCATAACATAATAAATACTATTAATTTATTCATCATTGACGCTCGGTCTAAAATTCTACAATAGGCTATCTATCAATGTGTTCGAAATTCGAATGAATGAACTTAAGTGTTGAGTAGGCGGCACTACTCAAGCAATAAAAAAAACCGTGTCAATATACCGTATTACACTATAATATACATATAATTTGGGACTGTGAACTGTTAGTTATAATTACACGTATACCTCAGGAAATAGCTAAGGACTCATGAACTATGAGACCCGTGTTCAAATCTGGCTAAATTCTGACCGGTACCAATGTGACATGTGTGTTATATGTACTTCAGTCGCGCATTGATATAATATAGGCGTGGTTTAGTAGTGGTAAACCGTTCGTTGTCTTAAGCCGGCATAGCGGAGGCGACTGCTGCCTGCAGAAATTTCTCTGTGGTAGCGGTTGTTGTTCTACATCAGTCACGTTGTCATGTGCCAAGCTACAATAAAAAAATCTGATTACTTTTGTATATTTCGATTTAATATACTAAATAGGAATAAATCTATAATTATATTGTAAATGTGAAAGTATGTCTGTTTGTCTGCCAATCATTCCCAAACGGCTAAGCCTTGATGAAATTTAAGGGTAGATAAAGGCAATGAGCTAAAATAGGGAATAATATATATATTTTCTTTTTAATTTTTAATTTTTTTATTTCCGTAGGCTTGTGAGCTACTTTACCCAATTCAAAAGGTTCCCTAAGGATAAACCAGGAATGCTAAACGTGTACTAGATTTACATTAGCATTCAATATATGTACCGGAACAAAGTATCGCTAGGTATGAATTCGTGTGAGGTCAAACGGAAGTCAGGATGCACATGGGAATTGAAAACGGGGCCTTGGACACAGACTTTGCGATCAGTCTATCAATTTAGCGATTAACGGTTCAGTTTACATTTCTAATTAGGTTTAACGGACTTTGTTCTACTGGTTTTTTGACATGCGTTCTCAATTATGATTAGCTTTATTTGAAGGTCATGAATTTTTTTGTATTGTTTTCTAATGTTAGGTATCAGCTAGCGAGATTCGAACAAGGGTCACACTGATCGTGAGTTCACGTCTTTCACCGCTAGACCACAGCCGCTCATAATTACGTATAGGGTTGCCAGATGTGTTGTCATTGGTCGAGAGCGATTGCGGGTTACGCCATCTACTACAGTTCAAACACAGCGATTTAATTTCGTGCTTCGATGGTTTGGGCACATGGAAAGGATGAATAAAAGGAGATTGACGAAAGGAATATATAAATCTGATGTGAATGGATGCGTTAAACAAAGCAGACCCAGAAGGGTGTTTTCTGATCAAATCGCGTGCATGAAGAGAATTGTGGATGTGAAGGAAGCAAGGGTGTTGTGTCCGGATCATGGTAAGTAGCGTTCCGTTGTCTCTACCTATCCCTGTGGGAAAAAGGCGTGACAATTGTATTTAATTTTGTAGTACTATTTATTGTGAAGTAATGCAAAATAATGGGTTAAGCAGATGTCTAAAAGTCTTGACTTTAGCTAGTGGGACTATGACCATACCAAATAGGTGTGGAAGTCGAAAAGACGTTTCTTTGAACAAGTCACGTTCAAAAAAGTCATAGCGCAATAGTTGCACCCATCCAATTCTAAGTAATAAAGCAATACCTAGTACATACATACTTATTTATAAAATAGGACACGTTTTTATAATGTTTTATCTGCTTGTTACCTACTTACATACTTATATGGAATTGATATGAAACTAATATGGGCTTGTAACATAAGACAGAAAGAAATCAAAGTCTTTTGAAATAGATCCGTATTTAAAACAATTTAGAGTTTTTTTTTAATATTGATAATATAATAAGAGTGGTCTAGCAGTAGAAGGCGTGTACTTACAATCGCTGAGACGCGGGTTCAAATCTCGCTAAATTCTGATCAAAGTAACCATGTCAGCTACCATGTATTTTTTTATTGTAGCTCGGCATATGACAACACTCCGCCTGATGTATAGCTAGAGTGTGGTCCATGAAACAACTGAAGAAATCTCTACGGGTAGCAGCCGCCAACGACTCTTTAATAGTGCCTATAGGCACTGAGCGATCAAAGTAAAATACATATAACGAAGTTACATTAGTACCGAAGGTTCGAACACGGGTCTCATCGATCGTGGGTTCACGCGTCTTACCGCTAGACCACGGCCGCTCCTTTATACTGACCACTAGTATAGCATTATAGGAAAATAGTTAGCTATAGTTTTTTTTTTTGTTTTATATGGCGTATAACAATTTGCCAGTGTCAAAGTACATATTTTTTGCATCAAGTTAGTAATATTCACCACACTAAACAGTCAGGTCAAGTCTCAGTCTAGTCAAAAATTGTTCCAGTAAAATGGTAGAATCTTTACTGAAACTTCCTACGGAGTTTTGGAGGGAAAATGGAAACACAGGTTCTCTTCTTTTGAATTGTTTGCCCACGTTCACGAACACTTAATAGTTAATAATCTACCATTATTACACATTAACACTCGAAGAAACACAAGTTTAGGAAAATAATTCAAGACAGATAACCTGACCTCTCAAGATGGCCAAAACTCCATCTATAGTTCCGAATAAAAATTACGAAAATAATTTACGAGTACTATATAGATAGGACAATATCTAATTTAAAACTAAAACTATAAAACCTTACATAAATTTGAAAAATGTAATATTAGAGGCGAAAACAATTTTAAAAGGATGGTTGTCAAAGGATCCATATGAGATGGCTCCGAGCCAACACTTGAAAGAAAATAAACTACTAGTCTAGCACTTCATGTAATCTGAATTTAAAGCTAGACAGAGGTTGCCTAGATCCTTAAAAATACGTACGTAATAAAAAAATAACAATTAAAAGAGTTAGTGATTAGTTATTAACCAATAACGTAAAGTTTTTATTATTGATTAATGAAGAAATTTGAACTGGATTATTCTCGATTTTAAGGAGTTTAAGAAAATCCTTACAATAGTATAAATTTTATTAATTTAAAGGGAAAATTCATTCGAGAGAGAAAGTCAGAAAAACATATAACGATATTGACTACAGTCTACAACTTAATAGCGCCGGAAAGTTACTGTGACAATGTAATTTTTGAGTTGGCAGTGGCGGCGTCGTATCGACTGTAGTTTCGACTGATTTATGTACAATTTATTCATTTGGATTACTGTACAAAATATTTTATTCTAATATACATATAGATATAAAGAGTGGTATGTAGACTGATGGTGATTACAAAGCCTGCCGTCCTGGGGTAGTACCACCACTTTCGAATGTAACACCCGTGAAGTGACCTCGTTGCGTTTCGGTATCAGATTAAAAGTAGCCAAGTATAACGAAAGAAGTGTGCACTGTTAACCTGTTAGTGCACATTCGTCACCTAAAGCCGGCCTGTAAAAAGGCCTGTAGAAATTTATCTGTAGCAGCATGTTTTCGTCCATGGACCGCACTCTAGCCTAACATCAGGCGGAGTGTTGTCATATATGTCGAGCTACAATAACAAAAAAGAAAATTATACGCATAGGAAGTCGCGGGTAACAGCTAGTTTAAAATAACCTTGACAATTGTAACTTTATGTAAATGTTTACGTAGAAATATTACATACAAAGAGGTTCGTAAGTATAATAAAAGTTTAACAGCCTGGCACTTGAGAATAGTGACAAATAAACAGTCTTCTAAGAACTGTAAAATTCGCAATACGACAGTATTATGTCGTTCATACAAAAATACGGCTAATAACATTTATGTTAAAGCCTTAATGCTATGAACATAAGGCTCAAGTTAGCGTTTCTGTATTAGCGACTCTAATGAACGTCACGCTTAACCTGCTAGTTGTTGTATGTATAATTTACTTGCATAATAATATGTAGATTTTATGACTGAAAGGTGTGCGTGTTTAACATTAAGTAAAACGTAATGTAATTTCAGAAAATTGTTTTTAACTAATCTCTGTTTATTTGTCTTATAATAAATTTATGGCATTTTTATGGTCAGATGCCATGCTTCTACAATGTAACGAGGTGTCAGGATTCCAAATATATAAAAATGTTAGTCCAACACCAAGAACCAGAACCAGCCAGCATTTTGGTTTTGATTTATTTGTGGAAGTCCAGGGATGGTTTAAAAAGTCTGGATGAATGTTAACGTGTGCCCAGACTCCGTCCACTATGCGTCGAGTGAAACACCGTTGTGGTTTTAGTCGGTATGCCAGGTTGGAGAGTCCGACATAACCCTGGTAACCTTCCCCAAGGGCCAGGGCATCCATAAAGGATTTCCCCACGTAAAAAAAAAAGATGGGGATGGTTTAAAAGGTGAGTACATATGAAAAAATGCTTGGAATATAGTAAAAAAGACAATTTCGCTTTCCCTTAGAAACTATTCCTTTGGTTTTGAATGTCAAACATTTGATGTTCGTCGTTAATTTTTTTGGTTTGATTACGAATTATTTTTGTTCCTATTAGGTTTTGACCACATTTTTTACTAAAGTTGAAACATTCTGCAATTATCATTCAGCTTTTTTATTTATTAATTCTGAGGCGGTATGAAGTTTGCCGGGTCAGCTAGTAATTTAATATAATTTTAGCTTTTCGGAAACAACTGCTATCACAGAGAAATGTCAACAGACAAGTCCCCTCCGCAATACCAGCCACTGTCGGTTTGAGAACGTACACTCCTCCCGCTTATCAGAGTTCTCTTAATGCCATTTTGACGGTTAAGGTTACGTTGTTCAAATTCCAAAACTTCTCTCTCTCCTTCTCATTGTTGAGGATCGTGACTCCTGGTGGCTCGCTCAGTTAGAAGCCTCCCCATCGGCTGTAACTGCTTGCCTGATGAAGGACTTTATGCACCGCCATCTCCAGCCAAAATTTATTATATGTATCTAAATACATTCAGGGAAACTTAGTACTTAGAAGCCCTGGATGAGTCATGACAGTTGGAGGACGGAAATGTGATTGTCAAGGTCGTTAGTTGCGTGCTGCGACGCGTGACAATCCGTCATTGTTTTACAACTATTGTTGTTTTTACCGCTTTTTACCGCATCTTCCTATCATTTACGCTTCTTCTAAGTTGATTTTTTTTACCTTTTTTTAAATCTCCGAGAAACGAGAATTTGATCACTTGATCTCTCTGATCATGTTGCAGATTTTTTAAAACTTATTTTTTTAATTAGTTTTTATCGTTATATTGATAATAATTTAAAATTCTAGAGATGAATTATATATTAATATACAATTTGTTTATAAATGTATTAAAAAATTCACGTCAATTGTAACAATGATTAGAGAAGATATCTCAGCATGGTGATCTCGTTAAGCTTTACCCCCTATCCCGCAGTGCAGAACTGTGCAGACGGCCTGTATTGATCGGACACACACACTAACATCAGCCGGCATGGGATGGACCCTCGACGGGACTAGCTTTTATACTTTACGATTTTTATATCCATATACATGGTGTAAAAAGGCAGAGTTGTATACATGTATCATCCTGATGCGGTTTAAATATTTCTTTACTATTTTTTAGAAGTAGCCGCTGTCTGGCCATCTCTCTTATCAAACCGGGTATAATGGAGGGTAGTCTTATTTGGAAGCATTTCTTTGTAGTAGCAGTTGTTTTTATCATGAAACGCACTCTAGTAACATCAGATGAGGCGTCGTCTCATGCAACTTTAAGATAAATAATATTCTTTCTAAATAGATAATTACAAAGCAATTTATTATAAAAAAAACCTTTAAACTTTAACATATTATTAATTATATTAAAGACGAAAAAACGTAACATGTAAAGGAGATTCTGCAAGTGAAGGGAACACCGTTGATGTGGGCTGACGTTAGCTTCAAATCCCGGATTTATAAAGGGAGCTTACTGAAGAAAATGAGGGTGTTTGTCAAGGTCGCTATTATTACAACACGTATTAGCTATAACTTATTTTTATTACTGCAAATTTTACTATAAAAAATACCTTCGTTTATTCTTTTAAAAATACATTATTAAATACAAACTTACATATTGATATATACAACTAGATGTGCAATAACGCTCATAATGTAACGCGACTGGAAAGATGACCGCAGTCACCTTTGGCTTCTCTGTCAGTTAGTATTTGACTTGACGGCAACATTGTCAAATCGTTTGAAGCGGACTACGCTTTTTTTATGTCAGATGTATGAAGTTTGCACCTCTAGCATATATCTCTATGCGAACTTACGTATAACACAAATTAGTACATAGGTACAAAATAACAACTAAATTTTTTTTACGGGTTTTATCGACAATATCACTTAATGAAGTTCATACTAAGGTCACTTAGATCGACTCAAGTCGACTAAGATGTTACAAAAAAAATACTTTAAAAAATCGTACGTAAAATAGTGACTAGTCAACAAAATTAGGGTTGTGTACTCGTATTTTATTTAATTCACATCAGCTAAATCATATCAAAATAATATAATATATGTATACCTAAATATTATAGGTATGAATTGCAATTTTCAAGGGTTAACTCCCCTAATGGTATGTCAGAACTGTTGAGAAGGGAAAACTAAAATTAAAAACCGTGAAAATAAATTAAAACATTATTTGAGGGACTCAGCAAGTCGGACGTTAAATTGCATTCCATAAAATGACTGTATGAATTAAATTTCAGCGGTATTTTAGTAGAAATGATATGGGATAGTACCACCACTTTGTAGTCATGTTGTAGGGTCAGTTTGCAGCCGGGTATGATGGGGGGATTGTACTGACAATTAATGATGTAAATTAGTCTAACCAAGCCGGCATACGACTGATGGTAAGCGCAGCGGAGGTCCATGAGCACTGACGACAGGAGGACCGCTAACACGGTGGCTCCAGTCGCCATTACTATGCCGGCCTGAGAAGGTGCCGAGCACATGGGAAAGTCAATTGTCCGAGACAAAAAGGTCGACAAAATGTTGATGCTTCCCCCTCCCAGTACGGGTGTTACTGAAATGGAAGGACGAGGTAAGAAAATAAATTTAACGAAAATAAATAAAAATATACTTTATAAATATGTTTCTAAACTCTATAATAAACTAAACAAACAACATTCAATTGACACGATGTTTGTCATCACAAAAAAAAAACATTTTGACGATTATGTTAATTGACAGGTATATGACATAAACATTATGTTCTATAATAACCTTGTCGTCCCTTCCGCGAGTATAAATATAGTTTTAAAAAGCATACCTCTAATGTTGGTTTAAGGTTTTTAAACACGAGTATTTACTTACACATTAAGTACATAAAACTACAGGAAATAAATATAATAAACAATAAAATACATGAACATAATATTTTATACCTAATATCATTCATATATACAACTAGATGTGCAATAACGCACCCAATGTGGTGCGAGAGAAAAGATGACCACAGTCACGTTTAGGTTTTCTGTCAGTTAGTATTTGACTCGACGGCAACATTGTCAAATCGTTTGAAGCGGCCTACGCTTTTTTTATGTCAGATGTATGCAGTTTGCACCTCTGATATAGATATCTCTATGTCTAATATGCAAAACATCGTTAAAACATCAAAAGCAAGCAATAAGAATGCGACGATTGAGAATCGAAACTGCCTCGCGAGAAGGACGATCGCGTTTACGTAAGCGATGTTACGTGTCCACTGCGACTTAATAAATTACATTAAACTTTAATAAGTGAATAATTATAAAAATATCTTGCAATAATATTTTAGTATTAGCAGTGTGACATGTGGTTAAAGTGCCAAATTTGTACGACACAAATTTTATTCCCCGTATAACAGCAAATATTGTACAAGCAATACTCGTATAGGCTATTCGATATTGACGTATACCGCAATCCGAAATACAGAAAAACAATACGCGAGATTACGTTTCACAGATAAATATTACACCAGAATTGGTTCGCGTTTCACATAGATAGATATACATATTTATGTCTGAAACTATTTTTTAAATTTATATTCCACACGTAAACTGAAACGGTTTACAGGAGGGCCATTTTGAAATATGTGCATAAGGGGCCGATGTTTTGGTAAAAAATAAAATTAGGAAAATCATCGAAAACAAAAATTAATACAGTATATGTCTGTAATTTTTGTGCGTTTATGTTTAATTCGGTTTTATGTCGATGAGGCGGTCGGTAAGTGGCGTTCCGTTGTCTCTGCCTATCCCTGTGGGAAAAAGGTGTGACAATTGTATTGTATTGTATGTCGAAGATTGAAAAGATCGGATTAAAAATAAATAAAAGATAATTTTTATTACTTAATGGATAATCTGACCACAAAGCTGCGCAGTCGCTCAGCGCTTCACGTGACCGCGTCTATATTCCTCTCATCGTATCTATGAACAGAGCCCTTTGGACTGTTAGTTTTCAATATGTATCTTCACAAATACGATATACTTATGCAATCTGCATCAAATCTTAAGAAAATATGATATTTTACAAATTACAATGTAGTTAAAATCAAACAATACTTCTTTGCAATCAATAAAATATGAACCTTATACTCATAGCAATAAAGTAGTTTAAGTATTTCGTTGTTTGTACAAGTTAGTGTAGGTACCTAGGAAAGGTAAGATAATCTAACTATGCCCTAGGGTTTTGACGTGCGCTGTCGTCGTACGTCGCTTTCCCCGCAAGACGCCGGTTAAATCTTTGCATCTTATTAGGCACTTCTGATGTGAAACTGTGCAATATTTACGTTTTCTACGTGCCTTTAGGCGACGTTTTCTACTGCAATATGACTGTGTAATAATAATTTTTCATAATTACTAGCAGTCGTGTTTGTATGCACTATTTAGGTACTAATATCAACGTTGAAAATGGGCGTGATCTTGACTGGAAAAAACTTCTTTAATGACATCTTCGTTTAAAGTTTATTGCGATTAAATTGAATTTAAAAATAAAATTAAAAAACTGGTCCATCTCAGAAATTACTCCTTCTGAGATAACTTAATTATTAAAATTTTGATTCAGATACCTTATAGGTACTATGATGTAATTAGCTCAATGCACAAAACAATGCAACTGATCCATATTATAAGTATTTTAAAACATGTTATTCTAAATGTATAAAAATGTTTTTATATAAATTATATATTTTGTTAAAACAGTTTTTATCTAAACTAAAAAATACTCATAAACTATGAATAATAATTTATTTTAAAAGAATTATTTGTTCAGTTGTTTATTGTATTTGTATTAATTAGTTCCAATGTTATGAAACTGCGACGTAATTGTAAAATCTCAAGCTGGTATAGTGGAGACGACTGCTGTCTGCAAACATTTCTCTGTAGTAGTAGCTGTCTCCACTCACCTCCGTCTTTGTTTCTTTCCACGCGGCTCGCTCCACGGGTGTTATACTTGAAAGTTGTGGTACGACTGGGTTAATAATCATCATCACTGACTACCGCTCGTAAAAATGTGTAGTAATTTATATATATTGTACACTGCTCTATAACAATACTGTGCACTGGATAATGAGCCTTAGGTTTAAAAGCTTAAAGTCTACTTCTCCATTGTCGTACAACTATTATCGTCAGTACAGCTGTAGAGTAAACAAGCCATTTTCAGTGCACTTCTCAGTGTAATCTGTCATTGTACTCGCTTAAGAGTATTTTCTAAGATATTCTGTTTAAGGAAAAGCCTTTTTACTTGCACTTGCAATTGCACTTTAAATAAAAAATATACGATTGTATTTACTACTCACCTATTATATTTTCGCGATGGCTTGAATTTCGCGACACATTTAGGTCCCTCATACATAACAATAATCGCATTCAAAACATACACAAATTTCATTATTTATTGTCATACCTAGAAGGAGAACCATGTCGTGTTGTATCCAACCTAGAAGTCTCCGATGTTAACTATGAAACGGCGTGGCAACTATTATGCGATCGATATGACAATAAACGTCAATTGATCAACAACCATTTAACTTCACTTCTTAGTGTGGAACAAATGTACCGCGAATCTGAAAAATCTCTTAGGTTTCTAGTCGATCACGTGACAAAAAATCTACGTGCGTTGGCAAACTTAGGTCAACCTACGGATCAGTGGGATTTATGTTTAGGCAAACATAAAGATTTTCATATTTTATAGGTCGTTTATTGATTTAAGAGTACAGTTACAAACGTCTTGTGTTTAAGTCATGATAGGCGACGGACGAGTGGATACCGACTGCCGCGCGTCGTAGAACCGCGGCTGGAATATGCTCGGTGACAGCGTAGGAGGCGCCTATTGGACGGCGCCTCTGCCAATGAAGCGCTAGCGCATTCTGCGTTAGCGGGAAATCCAAACAGACTCTGTACGGACAACAAAAAAACAGTATTGGTTTGCGCTTAATACACAAAGTTCGGATACATTTCTTTTATAATAATAGAAACCTCTTTCAATTATGCTAACCTTACACATGCCACGCGCTAGTAGCTCTTTAATCCTACACAATCAATTGACTGAATAAATATATAAATAAATCGTAAAAACAAATAAATATTAACTACCTAGATGATGCGAATTCAATCACAGGTTGAAATGTTTTATGTTGTCCTTGTCCTGATACCTATATTTTACCTTCAAAAAAACCTCAATATTCACTTTAATAAACGTTTAAATTAAAACAAATTTTGTTTCAATGCAGCTGAAAAAATAACAAATATTTCTTCACGGAAACGTGGCCAACTCCGACAGTCGCCTGCGCAACTCGATATTGTCATAAAAGGAGCGAAAGCACAACTAAGCCAGAGTATTGATACTTTATAATATCAATTTCTAAATAGCCGGATAGGGATATTTAGTTGATTACTGTTATCATTTTACTTTAATAATACACTGGGACGCAAAAAATACGGTAACACTTATTAAAACCGCTATTCACTCAAAGTTACATTAATTACTAATTACGTTAATACAGAGATAGATTATGAGGATTACATATAAGACTATATAATTTAAGTTAATTCTTTTATTATTTGTAAATTATTGTATTTTACGCAAAAATTATAACTGGAGTACCCAATAACACAAGTTCTCTATACATGAGCCCTGCAATTTGTTTATCTTACTTTTAAAACATTAGTTTTATTTTGTGTTCGTTATCATTTACATCATACTACTATTTCATAAATCAATTTTACGAGTATATATTAATAAAACTATAATAGATTTTTGAGTGACCCGCAATTTTTGCGTCTCACTGTATTTTGAAACTAGAGATTTCACATCAAGATACATTAAGAACTAAGTACATAAAGTATACAAAGCTTAGTTACAATCTTGAAACATATTTAAATCCTCCTCAGGCTGGCATAACGGAGGCGACTGTCCGTAGAAATTTCTCTGTGGCAGCAGTTGATTCCGTTCATGGACCGGACTGTAGCTTTACATCAGGAAGAGTGTTGTCACATTTACAATTTAAAAAAAATGCACAATAGAGGTGGGCAGAGTGATGATGATTATTAGCAGGGGTAGTGTACTTTCAAATGTAGCATCCGTTAAGTGACCTAGTCACAAGGAAGTAGCAAAGTGTAACGAGAGGAGTGTGTACTGTAAATCTGGACGATTGCACATTTGTCTCCTTAAGCCGGATGGAGGCGACTGCTGCCTGCAGATAAGTCTGTGGTCTGTTGTCTCCACTCATGAACCTCTCGACAATCTATACCTTAACTTCTGGTATTAGGCGTTACTTTGCGGAAATCAATAACCAAAATTGTTTTCCAAACACTACTTTGCAACTAATTTCCGCTAATCAATGTTAGTGAGGGTAGGTACACAGTCACATCAACTGTCAATGTTCACCAACATGCAAATACCTCTCGACGCGTTTCGCCAGTCCACGTGGCATCCTCAGGAGACGTGTGGTGGCTTCGACAGTCGTTGCCGCGTTGAGGTATTAGTTCAAGATACACTTTTTATAAAAAAAATAACATAGAACTAAAAACAAGTCCTATCAAACCACAACCTTATTATTTTTCTAGAGTCAAACTTAATTTCTGATAATACACTCCTATCTTGAGTTTCGTCGTATAATTAAGTTACACTACGGCAACGAAAAAGCTCTTAATCGATAAACTTTAAGCGCTTTCAGACGGATCTAGATTTTTTATACTTTTCTTAAGACGTCTCGAGTTTTAGGGCGTATACTTAAAATCTAAAATAGGAGAGAATCTCGTGTTAATTAAATTTTGGTTTAAAAATTTTAGGAATATATTTTTTTATGTTTGGCACGAAAAAACAAAATATTTAATAAATTATGATGAGATCTAAGCATAAAAAACGCTGGCCGGATCACAGCGCGGCGCTCACGTGAACGCTGTGTGGAAAAATAACCGAGTACATATTATTTACGTACTATTTATAGTTTACGTGCGTATGTTTTAATTAAATAAAATGACAATCAAAGTGCACTCTCAATAACAAGAGATAACAATGTTAAACGTAAACTGTTTACTAAAACCAATAGTCGGGCGAACCTTTAATTACGTACCATAATGATACTCTTTGTAGGGTTGACACTATCAAAATGAAATCATTTAAATTTTAAAATGTATTCTGCTATCTAGAAACTCAAACCTCAAGTCCGACACAACCCTATTATGGTAGACACACTTGATCAAGTTTACCGCATCGGACTTGAAGCCGCGTCAAATAAACTGATTATACGACCACTGGCAACCATCAAACAGTTTGATATCGCTAACTTTTATTGTCAAAATTTGAACAACGCATCCTCATTAAATAAAATTGTAGAAGTCAGTTTTGTTAACATTCAACCTCACTTCAGTCTCGGTGGAACCACGATAGCTGTAAGACTCGAAAAGTTCATGAAAACGACATACACAGCCGATAAACGACGATAAACACAGCGATTCAACCGAAATTCTGATAGAAAAAAAAACTATATATCAAAATTGAAATGCGTTAGCGTGCATTGCCAAAGTTTGGATTAAAGGTAGGGGTTCCTTGACGCGTATAAATGCAGCACGTCCTCAACGTACATACGTGGCATAGTGTATACGATGCGCAATGCATTTACGGGCAAATAACATCTCGGCTTGTTATATTTCGATATTAAACAACTTAGGTATTTACAATGCGTTTATATGCGTCAAAAACGCCATAGTAAACCACATAAAAGCGTTATTTTTAATTTACGTTCTATATCTAAATCTATTTTTATTAAAAAAATTCATGCTGGCTATGTTAGTAAGATAGTAAAAAGTTTGAGAAATTGCCAACCCTACACCCATAACTCGTTGTTTCAATGCACTTAAGATAGGCCTAATACTAAAATGGAATAATATTAACAGACTCGACACGCCAGGTTAAACCCTATTCCTTTTGAGTATGCAACAAAATTGTTTGTAAAGGGCGCATACTTGGGTTTCGTAGTAAACGAATTTGAACAATTGTAAACGTAAGGCAAAGATAAGCGCCCTCGAGAATAGCCTTGAAAAGCTTTAAAATTCAATATTTAAAAAAAAAATGTTAAAAAATTATTAATTATTCAAAGCACTTATTTTGATTATTTTTAATCACAATTTAATTGCAACAGAATAAACATTAAATTACAAAAAAAAACAGACGTAACGCAATAAAAAAAATAACTTTAATGACAAATTAATCCGAAAACGAAAACTTGTCCAATATTCATAAAAGGCAAACAAATCGAAAGCGTTCGTCAATGAACTGTGGATACAAGTAACGTTTTAAACCATATATGGAAACAAGTACTACTATTAGAATAAAATATCCAGCTCCCAATATAGTATTAAAACCTTGTTTAAACACTAAACTGCATTTAATATTGCAAACATCTACATAATAACTTCACTCATTCGCTATTCACTATGCCTACGTGTAGGTAATACTAATGTATTTTAAAGTAACGTGATTTTATTTATTTATAAGTATAAGAAAGATTAGCAGACTTATGATGGTTATTAGACCAGTCTGCCGTCCTTGGTTAGTACCACAACTTTCAATTATAACACCCGTGAAGTGAACTAGTCGCGTTTCAGAATTAGTTTTTTAAAGCAGCCGTGGTCTAGGGGTAGGACGGGCGAACTCACGATCGATGATCCGTGTTCAAACCTCGCTAAATTCTGACCGGTACCAATGTAACTACAATGTACATACTTTGGTCGCTTAGTGTCTATTTTTTATTATAGCTCGGAATATGACAACACTTCACCTGATGCTAGAGTGCGGTAAATGAACGGAAACAATTGCTACTACAGATAAATTTCTGTAGGCAGCAGTCGCCTCCGCTATGGCTGCTAGAAGAGACGAATGTACACCATTCAATTTACAGTGCACACTCTTTGAAAGTAGTCGGGTATAGCGTGAGGTTCGAATAAGTCTACCCGGTCAACCTAGACGGTGAACTCTCTCTCCTCAAGCACTGCACTCTAGCTTAAACGAAATCAGGTGGGTAACATTCGCTATATAAAAAAGAAGCTGTAAAAGACACGTGCCAAAGGTCAGATTGTTCAAAGTTCAAATCTTAATTAAAGGTTAATAATTAGATGGGAATTATTAATGTTTGCATTTATAATTTCCACGCGTAAAATTAGAGCAAATGTATTTTCGTTGTTTCCATTCATTTGTAGAGCTCTCTTAAAGTGCCATGTTTCCAATTAGCGATGATCTCCACCGATAATTAGATTAACACTTGAATTTGACCTAAAAAACTTGTTTTGAATCAACTTTCCGGAAGGAAATGTGTAATTTAGAATTCGCTTTCTGATTTTTTTTCTTTTAGCATGGATCGGTGTACTATGAGCGTCGACGACTGCAATTTAATACGTTGCACGGCCCCAGTTGCCGTCCCTATATTACTATTTGTGTTTTGTAAAATAAGATACTTTGTAGACATCATTAGCAAGCAGTCGTTTCAGTCCGAAGGGGCGACGGAACAAAAATGCACCACCAGACAGTGCACACTCCTTTCGTTATACCTATTACATTTCGAAGATTCAAATACTTTGAAAAAATACTTAATTATTAATATTTTCATTTACATTGTAACCCTATGTAGGTTTGTTCAAATCTCCGAAAAATATAGGCCTATCCCAATGTTTTTGTCATATGTGGTTACATGATTTTTGGTGTCTTAATAGTATAAAAAATATCATAAGAGATTATGGACACTTAACAAACTTTTAGACATTATTTCTAGTAGCACTGTTTACACGTTAAATATTATATTTAAAAAAAAAAACAGTGAATCAAGTAAACATATTTCAAACATACATAGTATAACAAAAGCGTCGCGTCGACTTGATTTTATCAATTCATATCCGATGTTTGCAATAAACTTTTATGAATAGCAATTGTATGCTATTTACTTTAGACTTTATTATTTACGTCCTAAAGTTGAACTTTGATTGATGTGAAGTATATCTCAACGTCCAGCTGTCAAGAATCCCATTGAAAACCAAAGTAAACGAAGGCCGAAAGTTTAGTTTAAAACATTAACAATGCATTATTACGTTAACTTGTCAATGAATTAACATCTTTTGATAATGACCCAGAAAATTTGACAGGAAACTGTATGAAGGTTGACCATTATGTATTGAAATTCTTAAGTTCTATTTTAATGTAGTTTTTACATAATAATATACTATTTTCCGGTACCACAAAGGACATTGTTATAATTTAAAATGAAAACCAAAAATTAACAACCACAAACACTAATATGTGTTGAAAATATGCTGTCGTTATTATTTTTTTATTTTATATTTTTAAGGGCGACTAGTGGTGGGAATCATTCAATCATGCTTAACAGTGATTGAATATTTTTTTGGTAAATGATTCACCTTTAGGTGCTACATCGTACACAATGAAAAATGAAAAAAAAAGATAAAATTAAATCACAATTAAAATCTAAATCAAGTTAAAATTAGAATCAAAAACAAGTCAAAATTATAAAATTAGAATTAAAAACAAAGCCATAATTGAGCCAAAATTGATTATGATGAAATAGTAACAGAAAAAAATCTACATCTGAGTGCAACGCTCCAAACATCTAAATACGTCTAAGACAAAAGCTACCGCAGACAAATTTCTTCTTCGCTATGCCAGCCTAGCTTGATGATAAGAGTGTGTGTCCAGGTTGACAGGATAGACTCTTCCAAGCTGATCCCGAAACGTGACAACGGGTGTTTTATTCAAGCATAACACACGATTGAGTTTTTGGATCTCCTAACGGATATAAGTGTTTTGCAGTTTTTATGATCAGTATCAAGCTATTTTTATTTACATAATATATGATACACTACAAATACCACCCAGAATAAGTATTCATAAAAAATCCCTACACATAGGTACACTCGTATTAAATAATACAACACCACTTACACATTCGTATGAGGTAACAAAAGAAGAAGCAAATAAAATAACATTTAATAACAACAATTAATCATAACAAATTGTTAATAATCAACATACTTAAGCTATACTTAACAACGAAGGCTAACACTTAGGTGTCAAGGTAAGAGACTCAGCAATAATCCATAAAAATCATCCATAACTACAGTCTTCGCTACACAAAATTTTGCCAATCAATACTAGCCTTTAATTTAAAGGAATACAGTTTATTTTATTAACTATAAAAAAGTAATAAAATATGCATTAACAGCAATTATTTGTGAATAACGAGTACACGTTAAGATTACTTATTCGCAAGGTTGACAAATGTTTGTCAAACGCAATCGATTGGCTTCTATAAATATTATTAAGTTATTGCTTACAAAATTACTCGTGATGTTTGTTTAATGGTATATGAGAGGCCATTGGTCAATAAGAGAATGGTTTAGATGCAAAAACGTCCCAGTTTGATCAGAAAGTTTGCGCAGAGCTGTGCAGACCTGTGCGAATCGTGGGCGACTAGGGGTATCTAAACCCTGCAACTCAGGCGAGACGTAGCCTCCCTCTCAGCGTTCTATCGCTATTGCCACGGTGAATGTTCAGCAGAGATCCATGGTTTAATCCCTCCTACCCCACATCGCTTGAGGTCGACGCGTGCAGGCGATCGAATGCATCGTCTCACCGTCGAAACAATCCCCTCGCGGACTTTCCCGGCCACTTTCCTCCTTCTCATCAAGGCGGCATAGCATATAACCCAACTGCTCTCTGCAAATTCCCTTCTCAGACAGCAGTCGCCTCCGTTCATGGACCGCACTCTAGCTTAACATCAGGCGGAGTGCGGTCATATGACGTGCTATAATAAAAAAGAAAGGCGTCGTCAATTTCCATTCCCTTCATTAAGAAAGGAAACAGTACACATCCTATTTCATTAACTAGTTTTAATATCATTTTAAGTGGCCCTAGGACTAGATGCCAGGGTTATGACGGACTCTCCAGCGCTAGCATACCGACTAATACCTCATCCAGACTCCGTCCTTCAAAACTTATTTTAATACCTACACCTTTACGTCAAACTGTGACTTACAATCTAGATTCCAAGGCGGAAGTGTCAAGAAATAAAATAAGACTCTATGTAGATTAAAGTATTATTGGTATTAAATGGTATGTGTAGTGAAGCGTTTGGTCCAGTTTGTATCCATGACCCACTCAACAAGTCTGTGGTAGTAACCGCAAACCATCTTTCGTTGTGCTTTTTATTTGTATGTACCTACTTCATTCAAGTTCTGAGGTTCTTGATCCCATTGAGGAACGATTTCTTATTAATCATTTTTCAAAAAATTGAGCTTTTGTTTATTTGTGTTATTTACTTTATACATATATGTACCTATATGTATTGTATTTTGCCTTATAAAAGGTGTACTATAAAAAATAAATATATATTTTATTTGGACGACAAGGATGTTTGGGTGAAACCTATTCCTTCACATTATGTACATGTTTGTAGTCATATAGCTTTACCTTTGCGTTTACGTACGTTTTTTTTCTTATTTTTATGTTTACATTAGAAGGTTTTTTTTTATTGTAGCTCGGCATGTGACAACACTCCGCCTGATGTAAAGCTAGAGTGCGGTCCATGAATGAAAACAACTGCTACTACAAGGAAACCTGGAAAACTGGGTAGCAGTCACCTCCACTATGCCGCCTTGAGGAGACGAGCATGTACCATCCTAGATTGACAGTGCACACTCCTCTCGTTATACCTGGCTACTTTCAAACTATTCCCGAAACGCGACAAAGTCACTTTACGGGTGTTACATTCGAAAGTGGTGGTACTTTAACTGTTTATAATTGAGTACAATTTTGTATTTGTATGAGTCAAAACTAACTCTTTTTACGATAAAGATTTATTTGACATAACATTTCGGATTTATCTCGGAATGTAAGTATAGTGGTTCCGAAAACCTCATCCCAACTCACCGAGATGTGAATGAATTAGTACTCGAAGTATCAAAGTAAAAAGTGTAAAAAAAAGTATGTATTAGGTACAGTTACATCATATTATTGCAGGGATAGACAGAGAAACAATGGATCCATATTTGCCACGGTATTCTAACCTATAAAACAACTGTTTATCAGTTGCATTCACCGTAACATGAAGAAACAATTTTACGTCATTCATCAGAATTTAGTAACGAACTCCTCCATTTTAAGAATCTATTTGTTCAAACCATTAACAAGTGACAATTTAACACTTAAATTATGAATTGAAAAGTAAGCCTTAGTCGCTTGTATTTAAAGTAAAAAATCCTTTAATATTGTATGTCATAGTCCTCTTCATTCAAGCTCTAAGCAAACACTTCTAAGGTTAACTGGTATCCAATATTTACAATTTATTTTATACTTTACTTTATAAGTATTGGTTTTTTGGGTCAACGTATGTACAATTCAGAACATTTACTTCAATCGTTTTGTAATTGTCTAGTACCCATTTATTGAGGCTACAAATGTGATTTATATAAACAAGGTTTTATTTGTCCTACATGGGAAGTTTAATTGAGTTCAATCAAAAATATCTAAATAATTTTTTTTTTCTTTTTTTGTTATTGTAGCTCAGCATGTGACAACACTCTGGCTGATGTAAAGCTAGACTGCGGTCCATGAATGGAAAAAACTGGTACTACGAGAGTGCACACTCCTCTCGTTATACCTGGCTACTTTCAAACTATTCCCGAAACGAGACAAGGTCAGTTCATGGGTGTTACATTTTAAAGTGGTAGTACTACCCCAGGACGGCAGACTAGTCAAATAACCATCATCAGTCTGCCTACTCTTTAATAGTGCCTATAGCCACTGAGCGACCAGAGTACACATAACAAAGTTACATTGGTACCGGTCAGATTTTTTGCGAGGTTCGAACACGGGTCTCATCGATCGTGAGTTCACGCGTCTTACCGCTAGATCACGGCCGCTCTTATAATTATTTAGATTTCGTCAGGATGCCTTCGCTATGCTGGCTCGAGGAGATGAATGTGCCCAGGTTATAGAGCGGCGCAGATAATGCGAAAGAGTGCCCGTAACCTCGCCATATGATGTATAGTGATTTTAGGGGATTTTAGTCGTACCGGTCATATTGGTACCTAAGAGTCGGACATCATTTTGTCCTCTTCTCAGAGACACAGGGTCTTTATTTCCCCCACATAAAAAACGAAAAGGTTGATAGATAGAGCTGTCCTTCTTATTGTACCTAAGAACGTAACACCCGTGAAGTGACTAGGTCGCGTTCCGGAAGTAGTTTGGAAGTAGCCACGTAGCAACGATAACAAGGGCAGTGTTAATCTGGATTTGTCTCCTCAGGTTGGCATAGCTGAGACGACGAGCCTGTAAAAATTTATCCGTAGCAGCAGTTGTTTTCGTTCATGAACCGCACTGTAGCTTTACATCAGGCGGAGTGTTATATATATATGTACAATCAAGAGCAGGGGAGCAGTCCCAGTTTTTTTTTCAAAATTGTTTATCGGAATATTACAGTTGCCGTCTCTTTCTGATTATATTATAAGTAAAGGAGATCAATATTGTTGTCAATTTTTCTATATGTTTTTTTACATATTGCACGTCATTTAGTTGTCAATGTTATGAGGGAAAAACGAAAAAAAATGACATCTAAATATCAATCAAATTAATCTACACACGTTAGTTGTCATAGCAACGTAAACATAAGTTATATTTAAAGTAGGAGCTGATAGAGACATAAAAATATGCAAGTAACATTAGTCCTTAAGGTGGGACTGCTCCCCTGCTCTTGATAGTACCTACCTAATAATAATACAATCGTATTTAATTTTTTAATCCTAACACCGCATTCAGAGCTAAAATATTACGTAAACAACCGATAATGTCTTAGAGGGCAATCGTGCGGTAACTGAAACTAATTTAATTTATTTACAAGGACAATGAAAAAGATTAATAAAGTACAAGCTGGTAGTGTTTTTTTAAATCTTACTTTTTTAATGCTTGTATCATAGGCACTAAGTGACCAAGGCACATATCATAGTTACGTTGGTAATGACCAGCGAGATTTGAACACGGATCGCATTAATCGTGAATTCACGTCTCCTGCCGCTAGACCACGGTCACGGAAGAATTTTATGCGAACTTTTTTTTTATTGTAGCTCTGGATGTGACAACACTCCGCCTGATGTAAAGCTAGAGTGCGGTCCATGAATAGAAACAACTGCTACTACAAAGAGACTTGTCCGGGCAGCAGTCGCCTCCACTATGCCGGCTTGAGGAGACGGGCATGTACCATCCAGATTGACAGTACACACTCCTCTCGTTATACCTGGCTACTTTCAAACTATTCCAGAAACGCGACAAGGTCACTTTACGGGTGTTACATTCGAAAGTGGTGGTACTACCCCAGGATGGCAGACTGGACAAATTACTATCATCAGTCTGCCCACCACTCTTTAACAGTGCCTATAGGCACTGAGCGACCAAAGTACCTACATATAACAAAGTTACATTGGTACAGGTCTTTAGCGAGCTTCGAACACGGGTCTCATTTAACGTGAGTTCACGCGTCTCACCGCTAGACTACGGCCGCTCTAAAAACTGTTGTAATTAGTAGATTTATCTTATTAGTTTCAAATTTAAAAAATATTATAATAAATAAACCGATGAATTTCTAAAGTCTTTAGAAACCAATTATACAAATCTCAGAAGAATCAACTTCGAAATTTTCGATAGCCGACAAAATTATTTTCGTTTAAAACGAAAGCATTTCACATAGAAGTTCAATTGACTCTCATAATCGATTTTCGTCAATTCTCCTAATAAAAAGAAAAAGAACCAGAGTCGATTTGATAAAGCAAAGTTCACTACGATCTTCTATTCGTGTTTACAATAGGTAATTGTTAAGATAAAAAATCAAAATGAAATAGAAACTGATACACAGGAAAACGTGAATTTTACGAAAATACAACTTTTATCAAAATTTAATTTATTATTATTGTTTGGTTACTTAATATTTATTACATTACATTTATGCTCTACCTACCCAGAGCCCGATCTAGCTATTTTGACGCTCCGGGCAAAGATTATTTTCGCCGCCCTTTACATACACAAAACCATATAAGTCATGAGCTAGTTATGTTGGGGGAAGGCTAGGTTGGAAGATAGGAATAAGTCAATTTTGCCGCCTCTCGTTTTTTGGCGCTCTGGGCAAATGCCCGGCTTGCCCCCCCTTAGATCGGGCCCTGTTCCTACCCCTTCTTGGTATATTAATTAATATATAAAATAGTAATTAACGCTTAGGTAAAACAATTGAAATAAAAATTCGTTTAGGTTTTATTGAAAATTAACCGTGTTTTTTAAAAAATAAAGTTAAACTTTCAACAGAATCTAGTATTTCAGTAAAATCTAGTTTGAATTTGTGAACTAAAATCTTTATTTACTACATCGAGAGCGAATTTAACATTTAATAATAAAAAATAAAGTTAACGGGCGAGTAGTTTTTTCTAAATCACAATGCTAGGCAATTGTCGTTTTGTGAAGTTTATTTTTTTGTTCAGCTGGCTGAATTCGAGACATACATATTAACACTTTCGTTTGGCTTACAAACAATTAAAAGATGCGATAGCCCGATGGCTTTTCTTAGTGGAGGATTCAAGTACAGATCTCAATTTGTATTTCTTCGTCAAGAACACTTCTTCTTTGCCTTCTTCGCCTTCTTTTGCTATCAGTGAATCTTCCTAATCCAAATAAGAAGAAAGCGCATAGCTATTATGTGTTTTCTGGTTTTTTTTTTTGTAAACATATAAAAAGCTCCCGTAATTGCTTCAGGTCGTCTTAGATTACTTTATTTCACACAGCACTACTGCCGGCTGTTCTATCAGTAAAACGACCATACCCAATTTAAGTTGAGTTTTCCAAACTTTCCGACATTTAATAAACATAAAAAATACTTCTAAAAAAGCTTCTCTCACGTCTAAAGTATAATTAAATCTAAATTTATAAATGAACAAATAACAATATTTTCATATTTCAAATATCACCTTCGCTTCATTAATCGTCATAAATCATTAAATTATACTTTTATTAAACTCATCTTCATTAAAATGCCTTTCTAATCATTATTATAATACAATTCATAGCGTACCAGATCTCTAAAGTTTATCAACAGAAAATTTGATCTAAATTATTGACAATGAATAGCAAGATTTCGCTGATTACTCAAAATAGGTGGTGAAAAAAACAAGAATGACTATTGTTTTGTCTGCCCGCTACTTTTTTTTCGCAATATGACAATTTGTTACTGAGGTTTGCTAATAAATACATATTTAAATTATTTAATATTATACTTAACATTATTTCAGATCGAATCATTATCATGTTTTTAATCAATATCTATAATATCGATAACGGGTAAAAGGAAGTTTAAATATTAGCAAATGATTGTTTAATTGACTTTTGAAATGCACAACCTTGTCAAGTTCGATAACTTACCGAAACTTTTAACAGCACTTTTACGCAGCGGCCGACCTTAAGAACTGCTTCAACTACAGTCCAGTCCTTTTTCGAAGAAATTGCAAAAAAAAATAAGCGGTAGAACAAGTCACTAACACATCACTCCACCGAATATCGAGTTAGCACAACCGGGTTCGAAGAGAAACCAATAACAAAGTTCAATTTTCCGCTTTTCCAAAGTAACTATTTAAAAGAATCCAAATCCGTTTCAATAATACTTTGAAAGGAAAGTCTTACACGCGTACGATTTCGATTGATGCGTGCGTCGAAAACTTTTTTCGCGATGCCGAGAGCTTTCTATGTCGATACGAGCAGACGCGACACCGAGACGGCGTCTGCGAGCGAACTGGCCGGCCGATCACTGGCTGCGACGAACTGCAGCGGGCAAACTTGCGTCAGTGTAGAGTACTGTAGAGCCTCAACGCGCAACCATGTAGTATAGTGGACTTGCAGAATCTCACACTACGTTAACTTTAACTAATCGAATCTTGCGCGTATTAACTATACATTGCTGTTTTCTTCTCATAGCGATTTCATTTTAAGTAACATTATAAGTAATGTATATTTAAGTAATGATATGTAATAATAAACGCAAGTATTTGGGTAAAAGCAGCTGGTTCCATGGAGCTTTTGCTCATTTATTGTTATGGGTCTGCAGTCGGGTGCATAGTTTTATGAAATTGGCTTTTTGTTCGTATCGTGTTGGGTCCAGGGGGAGTATAATTTTAAAGACGTGTTATGGGAGTGCGGTGAACTTGAATTATTATTTTATGAACACAGTTTGAGCTAACATTAACCGTAACCTGTATTGCAAGTTTCTCTTATCGTATTTCAATGCATTTAAATATACATTTATAAAACTTATTGGATTAAGTAGCTAGGTATAACTTACCTTTGATATTTATTTTCGTATTTATAATAGAAAATGTACATAAGAAGGAGTGATAGGCGGACTGGGCCCGCACCACGAAATAACCGAGGATAATGACTAGAAATGCGCTGTCATCGTGTAGACTGACTGCAGACATTTTTCTGTTACCTATGTTCATGTCAGCCGGGCTACTATAAAGAACTACATTGACAATAGACTGATGATGGTGTTTACCCCATTCTGCTGTCTTAAGGTCTTGTTGCATTTCGGGTTCAGTTTGAAAGTACACAATGGTACTCTTGCGCCAACCTGGATGGTGCGAGCTGGTATAACGGTGGCGACTGCTGCCTGCAGAAGTTTCACTGTGGTAGCAGTTGTTTCAGTTCATGGATCGCACTGTAGCTTTTAACATCAGACGATGTATTGTTATAAAATGCAGAGCTATAATGTTGCCGAAATAGTTCGGGATGCGGCACAGACAAAGGTGAATGACGTGGCTACAGGCTTACTTAGCCTTGATATACATTTAAAATTATAAGTTATTAAATATAACCAAGTCTTGTATATAATATATGAAACAATGCATATTCAGGAACAGGTACCCTAATAAAGATTGTGGCGAAATTTAATCTTTCCCACGCTCTGTATTGTAGTAGACATTTTGAATTCCTTGCCATTTACAGTGTGTTCCGTTTGAACCCAGCACTCGGGTGTGGCAATATAGACTACTATATTTTGTATTTTAAAAACAAATTCGCTCTAGCTTAACTTCAAGCGGAGTGTTGTCATATGCCGAGCTATATTAAAAAAATATACTGAAGAGTAACTTAAGTTCTTTTTTGAGTCAAAAATTACAGCTATAATAACTATATTGTCATGTCTAATATTATTTAATAATGAATATTGATGAATGATGAATGAAAGGTCAAAGTCGCCTTATATAATTAAGGGAGAAGAAACCTATGAAGAGAGACAGAGAGTGAGAATAAGAAATCTTATCCCTGTGACCATAGAAATATATACTAGAGGTGCAAACTTCATACATTTGACATAAACAAACATAAAAAAACGTATGCCGCTTTAAACGATTTGACAATGTTTCCGTCGAGTTAAATACTAACTGACAGAGAACCTAAACGTGGCTGTGGCCATGTTTTTTCTCGCGTCACATTGGGAGCGTTATTGCACATCTAGTTGTATATATGTCTGAAATGTCGATTCAATTAATACAGATCGAACAATATGGATTGAAAACACCATATTCGTTTAAAATTTACATTGATCAATTCAACATTGATTGAAATTAATATTCAATGCGTCTAACAATTATTGGGACAAAATAACAAAACGCTTTTGAAATATCATAGCCTAAATCTGTCAATTCATACAATACATAAATTCACAACACTACGATCACAGCCTACGAGCAGACTGTCTTGATAAACATGTAGATTTTTATATCTACTACTACTACTACTTAACTCACGCCTTGTTCCCACTGGGGCAGGCAGAAACTATGGAGCGCCAGCGACTCCTTTCTCTACATACCACTTTCGCTTCGACCACATCTATTACTCCCCTCATGCATGCACGTCGGTTGAGGGTGCTCCTTATCTGACCCTGTCTCAGCAGTTGACCGATCTGACTGAGAAAGGTCTTCCTAGGGCGCCTCCTTATGACACTGCCATCCACTTTCGCACAATAGATCTTTTTTGTTAATCTCCTTTCATCTATCCTTTCCAAATGACCGAACCACCTTAGCATACCCCTTTTCACAGTACTGTCATTGAGCTCGCAGCAGATTTTTATATGTAGCTTTAAACATTGTTTATTTATTTTTTTAATATCGCGGGTCAACGTTAAGCTATAGTGTGGACTGCACGTGAGCTGAAACAACTACTATCACAGAGAAAATTTTGCAGGCAGTAATTACCTTTATGCCGCCTTGAAGAAACAACTATGCAAAGTCCAAGAAGACAAAGCACACACCTCATACATCCTACTTTGAAACTGGCAAAAAGTAATGGTACTGCCTCAGGATAGCAGACTGGGCTCATCAGTCTGCCTAATCAGTCTAAACTTCGCACAATTACAGTTGACAGTTAACAAAAAGCAATTGCATATAAAACTATAGGTAATCGAGTGCATCCATACAAACTTGCATAAATTAAAATCATTATTTTACAAATGCTTTTTGTACGTCGCTAGTTTTCCTATATGAGCTTTAGGCTTTCACATGACATATTAAAAACAGGATTTGAAAAAATGTATTAAACTTTAATTAAATTTTGATGTGGGTTGTAATGATCTATCAGTTTCTATTATTACCTACAAAAATCTAGAAATAAACAAGTAATTCCAAAAAATAAACAACGAAAATTTATGAAAGACAACGTAACAATAGAACACGCTATATACGTGTAGAGAATGTTACCAAACATACTTTATACAATTTTTCCCAAGAATACAATCGTATGCTAATAAAGATCGTCCAAACCTCAGTTCCAGTTACACAGAACTATTTAAAAATAACGGGATTATCTCCTTTATTCTTTAAGACGTGAGGGTGTAATTGTGTGTACGGCTGTTCTTTACAGTATTTCTAAGAACAGTGAAACTTTGTTAAACGGGAAACTCCTAAAATTCAGAGTAGAATGAATTTATTTATTTATTGAGCAGAAATACTGAAAATGTTAATACTATTCGATAAAATTGTTAGTAATTAGTAATACCCAAATATTAATGCACCAATAGGATCGCTTTATTTCAAATTTCTTTACCTTGACTGTCAAAATAATATATTTTTTAGCTCATCATATGACAACTCTCCGCCTGATGTAAAGCTAGAGTGCGGTCCATGAACGGAAACAACTGCTACTACAAAGAAATCTTTATGGGCAGCAGTAGCCTCTGCTATGCCGGTTTGAGGAGACGAATATACACCATCTAGATTGACAATGCACACTCCTCTCGATATAACTGGCTACTTTCAAATTGCTCCCGAAACGCGACAAGGTCACTTCATAGGTGTTGCAGCCATTGTCTTATTGCCAGTATGTACTCACTTTACGCGGAGAGTACCTAACATCCCAACATTCTATGGAAGGAACTGCTAACTGCAGACATTTCTTCGTGGAGTTACCTAAAAAGTATGGTCACACGCCGGGCTACTATAAAAAAAGGTATGTTGCTGTAATAAGTGTGGAATTCATCAGTGTTGGTGATGAACGAGTGACGCGCGTTTCTTGTTCAATGGGATCTCATTAAAGGAGGTTTAACTGTATTAGTTACTAATTGGTCGTAGGTTATCCGCACATCTTAGCAATTACCGCACTTTGCGGAGATGCGGACAACTAGTTCCTTATTGTTGTTTAGATAATAGAGGGATATTTTCTTAGTAGATTGATCTCATCTTAAAATATACATTGTTTACCTAACTCTCTATTTGTGGCTGAGTTTATACATGAGAAGATGAGAAGCTGTGTGTACTAATTTTGTGAAAAAAATTTGTTAAGGCAGTTGTATCAATTTTTTTTTAAATTTGAATGCATTTTTTTCTATCTTTAAAAGTCGAAATCATTTTACTTTTGAAGGATTTTTGAAGGATTTTTGCTATCTCGTATAGTTTTCTCCGTCTTGACCTAATAAGAAAAATCTAGGAAACCCTAGGATTGCATGAATAACTTCAAAACCCCTTCATGAATATTTTATAAATAAATATTTGTTTTGACGGGTATTCGAACCCGCACCTCCGCGTGACAAACCAAAGTATGGTGGCGTCACAACCACTGCGCTATAGAGTTGGTCGTCAATATTTATCTAATTATTATATCTTACCAAATTTTTTTTTATTACACTATCTTTGTTAACAATTTAAAATAGAACATAACTAACTTATAAAACAATTATCTTTTGTGTCAACAAAGAATTCAACTAGATCTTATAATTTCACTATCTACTCCCAATTTTGTATTAATAAATGTAGACAATTAATTTTAATATAAACTACCTAGTTTAATTGTAACATAACACGCAATAAGAGATTTTATTTTAATGTAGGTTAGTGTTATATTGGTTTAATCGTTTTTAATATTGGTGTTAAAATGTTTAGTAACATTAATCATTTCATATACATCCCGTATGCGTTTCAGATCTATATCCCAGTCCGATTTGAAAAAATATGTTTACATTAAATATCCCATTTATCGAGGAAGGTTTTCTTTTGGATTCACGTGGCTTTAACCGCAGAGTTCAGTAATGTTATCTTGAAGTTTATTTAGAGATGAAATTTCGGGAATAGTTTGAAAGTAACCGAAAGTAGTCTCCTCAAACCGAAATAGTGGAGGCGACTGCTGCCCGCTCAGGTTTTTCTGTAGTAGCAGTTGTTTCCATTCATGGACCGCACTCTAGCTTTACATCAGGCGGAGTGTTGTCACATGCCGAGCTACAATAAAAAAAAACTGAAATAAATTATAAAAGTGGCTGAAGATGTGGACTCAAAACGAAGCGATGCATGTTGTAATCTCCAGATCCAAAGTAACTTTCTTACTACGTTCTTCGGTCACTCCTTTAGGAGATGGACTAAAGTTTTATGTAGCCATAAATAGTAAAAAATACTTCGGCATAATGAAAATATTAAAAAATTCGTATTTACAGATGTATAAATCTGCCAAAAAGAAAATAATCTAATCTAATTCTAACATCGAGTCACGAATGAAGTCATCTTTCCAGATATATCTATATAAATATAAATAACTAAGTATCAAAGTTAGTTCTGACTCACTATATCCTATCTCAGATTTCCTTCTGAACTGTCAAGTACACATAAATCAAGTAATCATATTGATATTGCAAAAACTAGGAGACCACAGATTTAGCAACTGTTATGACTCATATCTTAACTGATTTACTCACAAATATAGCTCTTAAATTAACCTCTCTGTGCATTACAATGCAAGTCTCACTATCCTTAATAAAACGCGACCATATTCAAAACGTGTCGAATTAAAATAAAACCGTTTCAGTAAGCCGCAAAAAATCTTTTATTATAATTTACGATGAAAATTAAAAAGACCAATAATTTATTTAAAAAATAACCAACAATCTTTTATTTAGTTTTAAAATATTTGCGCATAACCGTAGAAAATATTTTACAAGTTAAACTTAGATTCTCACGAATATGTGAGACATAAGTCGTTATTTAATTATGAACTTTATTGTATAGATAATTAAGCTCTAATTCCAAATGCGTATCCGGTTTAATGGCACACCTTTATTAGTAGTTAAGGCGTGCATTTTACGACAAAAATAAGAAATAGGAAACAAACTATTTTAATGCTTACACTAAATTTATATTGGGTTATTTTAGAGAGCTTTCTTTCGGCATCTTTCGCATCCCTTTATTGTAAATGAAAATAGATGAAATCTTCAGCATTCATAAAAATCTCAGGACCATGGAGTTGACACTTCCCCTTTTCTAGTTTTAGCCAATTAGGGAAGTAAGCTCAATTATAAACAGACACCGTCTAAGTATATGAATGAACTTGTTTACACATACATAAATAGCCTTAAAGTGATGTGGCTAATATTTTGCCGATTGTACCTTATTTATTTTAAAATTTAATATGTCGCAAAGAGTTTTGGCGGCCATCTTGAGGCGTCAGGTTATCTGTTTTGAATTATGGTGGATTATTAACCATTAAGTGTTCGTGAACGTGCGTGAGTGTGAGCAAACAATTCAAAAGAAGAGAACCTGTGTTTCCATTTTCCCTCCAAAACTCCGTAGGTACGAAGTTTCAGTAAAGATTCTACCACTTTACTGGAGCAATTTTTGACTTGACTGAGACTTGACCTGACTGTTTAGTGTGATGAATGAATGACTCGTGATGCACAATATTTTTAACTTGATGCAAAAATGTTTACTTTGACACTGGCACATTGTTATAATGCCATATGAAACAAAAAAATAAATATATGTCGCAAAATAAATGCGATAGTAAGCCGAATATAGCCTTTTTTGTCGCAATTCCATGCTAAACCTAAACCTCGTCGTAAGTTCAAATCGTGATAGCAATTGCCGTCCGACGACTGTGACCTTTGTCAACCCGTCATAGAATCTATTATGGTAACTCTAGAAGGACCTGGAGGAAGAGGAAACGCCTCACAAAGAGGTCAAGCTTGTTTTGATCTTGTATGTAAGATTAGTTCGGTTTAAATTTTAACCTGTTTTTTAATTAATTATTATTAAATTATAACGCAAATTGAACAGAAAAAATCAATGAAATATGAATCGAACTTATGTACTTTTTGAAGCAGTTTTACTCAGTCACACGTCAAAACAATATTAAAATAGTAACACGTCAAAAATATATTAAACTAGTTTTTTGTGGCGCGCTTCGCGAGCGCTGGGATAGTTTTGTAGTCAGTTTTGGAAAAAAAAACCACAATTTTGAAAAAAGGTCGATTTCTGTTCCAGAGATAACGCGTTCCGGAACCAGACGGAACGGACTTTCGGAACATGTCGAGTTTTTTCCGGGGTCGCACAGTTTTCCTTCACACGCCCCGAAAGTTTCACCCCTCCAACCCCCGGTTCTCGATAATTGATGTCAGTCAGTGAGTCAGTGCTACTGACTCGGTGGTAATCGAGCTTCATATGATGACTACGGGGATAAAGTTGGGTTTGGTTAAAAAAATTATGAAGTGAGCTCTGAATTATTCTTGAGAAAGTTTTTCTCGATGAAAACTCATCGAATTGATTTTATATTTATATCACAAAATCATGATCTAGGACCTAGTTATTTTCGTTTTTTTAAATTCAATTTGTAATGTGAAAATAATAGTTTTCTTTTGCGTGTTTACACAATGTCAAGGTCCCGTAATATCCCGTAACCGTATGCTTTTTTTTCAATCTTGTGCCTCTCAAAGCCCACATGGGAGCTATTGTTAAATTTAGTTGAACAAGATCAACAGAGAAATATACAGAAAATTATAGAAAATTATAATCAACAACTATACATGCATACGGTCCCTTAATTAAAAAAAATATAATAATAGTTTATGTTTCAACTAGTAAATGTTTTGTGAGCACTGGGATGTGCATAATCCGTTGCACTGCACAAATGAAATTGTAGCATTGTGAGCCATCGGGCGTGGCTTTATCTATTAACCCCAGGCCGTCGGGTAATAACACAAAAGTTCTTCTGTTATATAAACAATTTTAATTGTTTTTGCCCTTTTAATAAATGGTTATTGTTTGTGTACGGAATAAGCACATAAATGGCTGCATTAGATAACAACATTATTGTTTTTTATTTGACATGCGAACTCACTCCACTTGATAGTACATTATAAGCAGAGTGCTGGCTGTACACGAGTAGTGAAACTACTACAGAAAAAGTACACCATCCAGATCAAATGAACAAATTCCTCTTGTTAAAGCTGATCTTGAAACGCGATTAGATTGGGTAGTACCACCACTTTCGAATGTAACATCCGTGAAGTGACCTTGTCGCGTTTCGGGAGCAGTTTGAAAGTAGCCAGGTATACAGAGAGGAGTGTGCACTGTTGGCGCATACTCGTCTCCTCGGGCCGGCATAGCGGAGGCGACTGCTGCCCGTAAAGATTTCTCTGTAGCAGCAGTGGACCACGCTCTAGCTTTTTTACATCAGGCGGAATGTTGTCATAACCATCAGTAGTACTAATAATCAATAATCAAATCAATCCATGTTTTTTTTCTTATAATAACAAATATAATTTTAATTAATTTAATTTAAAAACAGTACGAAGGTTATTTGCCTTACTTTGAGTTTCAAACTTTTATTTAATACCTAATAGACGCCACGTTGTTCTCTGGTAGACTGTTGTACTCTATTGTTTTTCTAGTAATATCTAAGTACTTATATTACTTTCAAATATTTATTTCATGTTAACAAATATATAGGAAATGTTAATCACTCCACCACAACTAGAAATAAATCAATCTTAAGTTCATTTTTCATCAAATGCCAATAAGGAAATCGATTGCATCGATCGCATTCCTGTACGAAAATAGTATTAGTTGAATGATTTCAATATATTTAAATATATGAGAGGATAATGCATAAAACTGGATATATCAATTAATACATATTTATTTTGTTTTTATTTAGTTAGTTCCATAAGAATAAAAATACAATTTTCACCTCGATTTTTGTGCAGAAGACTGTAAAGGGCGTCTCCGAGTCATTTAAGGTAATTATCACTGTTTAATGTATTAAAATTATTAACACAATCCCATGTAAGTAGCTTATTCTAGTCTTTAAAATCTAAACCTTTATTTCGTGCATTAAATAATATATTTGGTTTTGCCTCTTAGCTCCTCATAATACAGTGTGGACTCACGAGAGAGAAACGGCGCCCTCGCAAGGAGAACTGCATGCACTTGTACTTCTTCACTAGTAACACCATGTTTTTACCAAATTATGTTCATTTTATTGATTACACCCTGATTTATGTCCCCGATCTGCCTGCCACCGTTGATTTATTGATCGCGATACACTCTATAGATATACTTGTATAGAATACAAATATTACCTACGTTCAAATGTGAAGTGACCTCGTCACGTTTCAAGATCAACTTAAAAGTAACGTGGTATAATGAGAGGAATGTACACTGTCAATCTGCTAATACTAAAAAAACTGGTAATAATTATCCGAGATCAAACGTGCTTGCTATGGTCACCCTTGCGTTCATGTTCACTGTAACTGGTTAGTGCGCCGTAATGAATCTCGATCAAAACTTGCCCTTATCTGTGTTGCACTCGATGCCCTATTAATGGCATTCTGTGTGTATGTGTATTTATAAATATAAAAAACTCATATAAGTAATTTATTACAATTCGTCGAAGCAAATCATCGGAATGTTTTTATATTTAAAACTGACCAAGCTAGATGTTAATAAGGAAATCCGTTGTACGGTTTTAAAAAGTCGGACTAAAATACTGGCATCGCCGACGTCCAGGATTGGCCTCGTGTCTGAGGGGACCTCGCAAAACTAGCATCATCGACGTACAGGATTGGCCTCTTGTCTGAGGACACGTCGCAAAACTGGAATCGCCGACGTCCAGGTTTGGTCTAGCGCCGTAACTGTGACTACTGTGAGTTAGATACACACGTTTACTTTCAATGCCTGATTAAGAAATTCTTATCGCTTAATTAGAAAAATATGTACACACTACAAATTATTTTAATTAATTTATTAATTTTACCCTATATGTTCTTTGTGCCAACCTTTACTTTTATTTTTATTACCAATTATAGTATATCCTAATGACATATACCATGATGTTTATAGACAAATATAGATAATGATATTAATAAATAAAATAATAAAAAAATCATGATCGTGGTTTTTTTAAATTATCTATGCTAAAAACAACCAATCAAATAATTATCGATATTTTTTATTATTATATAATATTTCTAATAGCTCGCAGGGAATCATACCTCCCTTCCCGCTTTAAATCAACGAGTTATGTTTAGAACAAAAACGTGCCGATTAGTTCTCCAGTTTCTCCCGCCTCCTTGGATGATGATTATGCCGAGTCTGTAGAACCCACACTTTCAAGTGTAAGCACCCTGAAGTGTTCTAGTCCGGGATTGCTCGGTTCAACTTGGAATTAGTCGGAAATAACGAGAGTAGTGTCCACATTACGGTCGGTAGAGGTTCGGTAGACGTTCGACCTTGGACCCACCTGCACTACGGATTCGGTTCATTGTTCGACAGGGAACCGTGGTATCCTAGATGACTAACATCAGTGGTGTTATAAATGTACATGCTCAATTACTCGCACAATGAATTAAAACCATACATACAATCGAATCATGTCATTTTGTTATGTAAATTTGGTTTTCGGAGAGCGGTGAAATCACACACCCATTTTAGCCTGAAGCACCGCTAAAGTTTAAACCTCTTAATCATGAGATATTTGTTTCATGTTCAACCGCTTAGTTAAGTTTAATCGATATATTATTATGGGATATAACGCTTGGTCAAATTAATGGAATATTGTTCGAAAAGTTGTGCAAAAATATGTTATGTTTTTTGCTTTATCGTATTTTATCTTCATAAAAACTATATAAAATATACATACAGAGTGAATTTTTCAAGTGGGATTTCATAGCCAAATCTGAAACTTAAAGTTTTTGTTAAAAATCAACACTTTCCTTTAGTTTGCCGTATGACATTATTTTCTAAAAAATCCTTATTAACGACACTATCGGATAATGCAATAATACTGTATCTGTTTTATTTTTTAGAATTAACGGTTTCGTTAATTGGCGGGGAAAATGGATTTTTCAAAAATCTAAAAATTCTTAAACAAATCCTTTGAGCGTTTTTCTCTCTTATAGTTTAGAATTTAGCCGTGAAAGCCCGCTTAAAAAATTCTTAAAACGTTAATAGACAAACAAACATACGGAATAATTTAATTTTTATATGATATTTCAAGGAACGTACATGAGCTTCTAAGGTTCTTAGAGTATTCTTATTAGATTTGATTTCACACAGCATCTTTATTAGCTGGACGACGACCTCAGTTTTTTAACGAACTTAAATCAAAACCGTCTCAAATGAGCATTGAAGAAAAGCTGATCACAATTCACCATTTCAGCTTGCATGCAACAATAAATCTTCAAATAAAGGAAGCATCAGGAAATTGCCATATGATTATTTTCATCGCAAATTATTCCTATACACATATAAATCTCAGTATGACCATTATATGAAATTATTGTCATCATTACGCAAATAGATTCTATACCATCAATAAAATTTTAATAACCATGAAAATAGACGCAAGATGTCTTCCGTCACATTACCTCACACAAATAAACAGGCGGACAAACATACAATCAATCAATCGAACACTAACTGGGCCGGCTAAATGATAAATTTAATTATGTGTAGAGTTGCCATACGTTTACTATGTTTCGGACAATTAATATTTATATACCAAAGAATTATAGGAACGATAAAAGATAAAGAAATGTATTTCATATTTGTTTTATTTCTTTTTGACCAGTGTTATCTATATTTATATAAATATATACAATGCTGTGACCCCATTTTACCCTAATAAGGGTATTGGAATAAGAACAACACTATATATATGCTTGAACCGGGAATCAAACCCGGAATGTCCACATACTACAGTCTCATAAAACGAATAAACAAAACGTCGCCGTCGAGTTTGAAAATATTTTATACACAAAAGAAACTTGTCCTAAATTTTAAATTATACAGTCTATCTAGAGGAGTGTATCATTAGTGGCCAGTGAGGTTGGGTAGCTCAATATCTATCTATTTTACACTCACGTGTGTTCAGCGATATTCAGTGTTTTAAGAATTGAATTTAGAAGAAAAAAAGAATTTTAATAAAATTTTACTTTATTTTATTTTATGCTCCTACTGTCTTACAAAATAAATAAATTGATTTAAAATCCTAAATTTTAGAATATAGGTAGTTACCCTATTTCAATACAATATTGGCATACGCTAACACAGTTAAAAGTTAATTTTTCTCATCAATCATAAGATTATGGTCGTACCATATTAATACTCTTAGGTAATAGATTTCTTAAATATTTTTATTAATAAATATAATTATAATTTAATGTTTGAAGGCAAAAATACATACAATGACAATATGTTTGGCGATTAATACCGTGATATTCTCTGTGATTATGAATTTCTCTGCGCTGGTAGCAGTTGTGTCCGTCCATGGACCGCAGGTCGCACGAGGTAAAAATGACGGTGACGAACACTATTTTTTCGACTCACCCCACAGCACATGAGCATCTGTAAGAAGTTTTTTTTTTTATCTTTTTTTTAAGTTTTATTTGTTAAATTGATTTATTCAATCCTTTTTTAGAATTTTTCATTTTACACAAAGTAATATGTAAATATGTAAAAAAAAATGCAAGGCAGTTTGATGATAGTTTTTTTTTTGCTAAGTCATCATAACAAAAGGTGATTTACGAAAATGTGTATTTAGTGCAATTGGCAATATTAAACTTAAGGTGTTCTATTTTAATAATGAAATGTCATTTTGTGCTTTTAGCCCTGGGGCCGGGCGTGGCATTTAAATGTGTCGTAACACCATGTCTATAATTGCAAGATTAATTAAAATCATATTCCATTTAGTTTAGTTACGTATGTTACATCATAATTATTCATTTTTTATAGTAGCTCGACATGTGACCATACCGCCTGATGTTAAGCGGATATCGCGGTCTATAGCGGAGACAAGTGCCACATGATCTGCAGTCCAGATTGGACTTCAAAATGTAAAAGGCATCGGGACAGATTCAGACGGAAGCGCGTTCGATTCTAAGTTAAGCTCATGTGAACGACCAATAACTCATTCTCAACGGGAGAGATTAATCAAAATAAACGCGATAGTAATCCGCATAAAAACTTTTAATTCAACTGGACTTATTTTATCTATAATCTTTTAATTAAAAGAATTCAGCTATATAATTGAATTTTTTGTTTGTTTATAATTTTTTTTACTAAAAAATGATCGCGTGGTGTTACAAGCGTCGCCTTTAATATTTAATTTAATAAATTCATGTTTCTTATTGTAAGAAATTTTTTTTCTTTTTTTTTATTGTAGCTCGGCATGTGACAACACTCCACCTGATGTAAAGCTAGAGTGCGGTCCATGAATAGAAACAACTGCTACTGCAGAGAAATCTCGAAGTCCAGCAGGTGCCTCCGCTATGCTGGCGTGGGAAGATGAGTATGCACCATCTAGATTGACAGCGCACACTCCTCTCGTTATACCTGGCTTTTTTACTAACATTGGAAAATAAGTATATCTAACAAAATTATGGATCAAAGGTCTGAAATAATTTTTAATTATTTTTTTATAATTATTGCACTCTTAGGCATGTCCCTCTTATTCATTGGATACTCTGACCAAATTGTCCTGGGCCTCGTGATCAATGGAACCCCCAAGATCCTGCCACATAAATTTTCAGACACCTTTTTTTTTTAAATAATCTATCATAGTCATTCTAAACTGCTCAACTGCTTAGAGACTCCAATAGGGTAAAGACAGCCGAGTAAAACATAAAAAGCTATGCAATTAGTGAACCGTTATAACCTAACCGACCAGGCCAGGCCAACTTGGGGCCCGCCGTACAATATAAATGTATTTTGAAATCATAAACTCAATCAATATACATTAGCCGTTTTATTCTTTATTTTCAAATTATAGCTCGACGTATGACAACACTCCGCCTGATGTAAAGCTAGAGTGCGGTCCATGAATGGAAACAACTGCTACTACAAAGAAATCTCTACGTCCAGTAGTCACCTTCGCTATACCGGCCTGAGGAGACAAGTATACACCATCTAAATTGACAGTGCACACTCCTCTCGCTATACCTGGCTACTTTGAAACTGCTCTTGAAACGCGACAAGGTCACTTCACGGGTGTTACATTCGAAAGTGGTGGTACTACCCCAGGACGGCAGACTGGGCATTGTTTGCATTGCAACCAGTGCGGAGTATTCGCGTTGGCCAGGTCTGAGTTAGACACATAAGCTACTATTCCATCCATCTAATAACCAATTATCAAATTGAGTGAAATGAAATCATTCGCTGACATTTTATCACAAGACGTCAAAATATTTACATGTAATTGATGTTTAATAAGATGTTAAGTAATAAAAATAATAATGTATGTGATACGTAACACGAACACAGAAGTAATTTGTCTTTTTACGTATAAAAATAACCATTATACAGACGATTTCCTTGTATTTCGTTATGGATTATAAAAATAGAGGCTTTAATACTTATGGGTAACTTATAACATTATATCATGTGATTATTTTTCATTGCATTTGCTTTTATTATTGTATTTATTTATTTAATTTTACACGTCACATTAAGTTTGACGCAGTAGGGCATGGTAAAAATTAACATTAGAATTTTATTAACAAAAAGAGAGACCAAATTATTTGAAAACACTACTTTGCAACTAATTTCCGCTAATCATGTGGTTCGCCAATGATCCGCCAATGATTAGCGTAAATTAGTTGCAAAGTAGTGTTTTCAAATAATTTGGTTATGGATTTCCGCAAAGTAACGCCTACTACTATTAAATAAAAATAGCAATATTAAAAATAATTATTAATTAAATAATAATAAATCAATTCTATTTTTTATTGATAACTTAAAGAGCTTTTCGCTTTTATCGAAATTAAAACCGCTGCTAACTCGCTAGGGCTTTATCAGCTTGTTTGTAAGCGCTTTCGAGCGACCCAGTCACGGTTAGGAATCAGCTTTAAAGCGCCGATTGTAACGACAGAAGCAAAATTTATCCTATATTCTCTCAGGTCTCAAGCCAGCATAGCAGACGTCTCTCTATGTATTGTATTCTAACTTGATATCGGGGGGATTGTCGTCCCATGCCGAGCTACTATAAAAAAGCTACGAAAGACACGTGTTAGCATTAACAACAACGCAAACCAGTTAGTGTCTTGTTAGCAAAAAGATTACTTACACATAACTCTCATTAAATCTAAATCATAATAAAGTGCTTATTCATTATAATTCATTCGAAAGTATACAATTGATATTATGAAGCCTACCTACTGTGAAAGTTTCTTTAAATAATATAACTTGCTTGTTGTTGCCAATTTTATTTTAACTTTGAATTGTTTAGTATTCTACATGTTTAGTGATTGGATAACGACTCCCACTGCCTTCCCTATACAAATTAATTAAATAAAAATTTGATTAGATTTTGTTATTATTATGATAAAAATTCAACAGAAAAAATCAACGCGGACACTCAACCTGGACTGAATGGGAATCGAACCTACGTTATCCGCTTTTGGTATGGATACTCTGACCACTAAGCTGTTAGCGCTTCACGTGACTACCTCGAATTACCGTATCCTTCGGCAGCCTTTCCAGCTGCCTGGAAAGCTGACTGGGTTTGTTTACCACATTTTTTCTATTTCTCTGCAACTAGAGAGTGGAGTCTTCAGCATTTCTATATTAAATAACTAATCAGTATTATCACACAGTTTAACCTATAGTTTTTACCTTCGTAACTAAGTAATTAAATAGTATTTGAGAATTTAAGGAGAAAAAAATTGTGACCAGAGTGGAAAGGGGTATGCTAAGGTGGTTCGGTCATTTGGAAAGGATGGATGAAAGGAGATTAACTAAAAAGATCTATTGTGCAAAAGTGGATGGCAGTGTCGGAAGGGGGCGCCCTAGGAAGACCTTTCTCAGTCAGATCGGTCAACTGCTGAGAAAGGGTCAGACGAGGAGCACCCTCAACCGACGTGCATGCATGAGGGGAGTAATGGATGTGGTCGAAGCGAAAGTGGTATGTAGAGAGAGGAGTCGCTGGCGCTCCATAGTTTCTGCCTACCCCAGTGGGAACAAGGTGTGAGCTAAGTAAGTAAGTAGGAGAAAAAAAGCTATGAATAAACAACTAACGATATTCGTTACAGCCTAAGAGAATGAATGAACCAAAAAAAAACATTAGCATACGATATTGATGACATTGTATAGTATTTTAAAACACGTACTATTAACTCGATTGATGAATTGGTCGTATGCACAAGTAATGGCACTTTATCGCATTAAAGCTATTATAGAAATATGCTTTCAATTTCAATCAATATTTAAGTAGAATATAATCATACGTAATATAACGTGTCTCATGGGACAGGATAAATTGCTTTCTTAAATTGTTATTGTTAATTTGTTTATGTTTTTTTAATATTCGTTATTTTTGAGTGACCAAACTACATAAGATATAGTTACATTGGGACTGAAACCATCATCAAACTCGAGTCTCATCGATCGTAAGACTTATCTTCTACCGCTAAACCACCGTCCTTTAAATTACTGTCATGTTTATTTTGTTTATTTAATTAGTAAATATATAATACCAATACCAAAGTGCTCCACCAACACCAGTACAGCGGTCGTTACATTACATTAGCAAATAATTTATATAATTTCTGTTATATTTACTTTGGTCGCTCAGTGCCTATAGGCATATAAGTGGCAAATAAGAGTGATAGGGAGATTGATGATGGTTATTAGCCCAATCTGCCGTCCTGGGGTAGTACCACCACTTTCGAATGTAACACCCGTGAAGTGACCTTGTCGCGTTTCAGGAGCAGTTTGAAAGTAGCCAGGTATAACGAGAGGAGTGTGCTATGTCAATCTAGATGGTGCATGCTCGTCTCCAAAGGCCGACATAGCGGGGGCGACTGCTGCCCGTAGAGATTTCTCTGTAGTAGCACTTGTTTCCACTCATGGACTGTACTCTAGCTTTACATCAGGCGGAATGTTGTCATATGCCGAGCTACAATAAAAAAATATAGATACATCGCTGTATTAAATTATCCACCTTTTAGTTTAAAAACAAACCTGAACAGAAGAAAAATAAAAGAAGAGATATTAATTTTATATAATATAAAACATACCTTTACTAACAAATTTTTGTTTTTGTTTTCAAAGTCACACTCTTACATAATTTATAATTAAAATTCAATCATAGAAGATGACAGGCAGACATCTATATAACACCACAACCTTAAACTCGGCCTTGTATTTAAAAAAAGGGGCCCACGGTCATTTTCAACTATGGAAAATTCATATCAGAATTCGATGCAGTTTCACCTCCTACGAGTATAACAATTTTGCATAGTGATTAACCTAAATTTTAATAAAAATATTGCAATTCCAACATTAGATAAGAAAGCGTGGAAATTCGGCACGTTTTTATGTTTAATTAATTGATTTTCTATGTGTTATGTGCGGATGTATTTTCTTATGCGGTAATCATTCGTTTTACCTTAAATATTCTTTGTTAATCGACAATCTATTGAAATGAAATGAAATGAAAATCCTTTATTAACGTAGGCATGGACTTGGCATGCACTTGTTCATCGTCAGAATCCACTTTTGGCTTCGGAAAGATTATTATTATTTTCATTTTAAGGTCTCTTTTTAATATCTTCTTCTTTGTCTGATATATGCCAGAGTGCGGTCCTGAATGGAAACAACTGCTACCACAGAGAAATGTCTACAAACATCTGTCGCCCCCACCATGCGGACTTGAGAAGACAAACTAAAAAAAGCAATATAATTATTATTTCTTTACATTATATTTTACAATTTATTCTGGTTTTTTTTATTGTACTCCATCTGATGTAAAGCCAAAGTGTGGCCCATGAACAGGCAGTTGCCTCCACTATGCCGGCTTGAGGAGACGGATGTGCACAATCGAGATTTACAGTGCACACCTCTCTCGTTATACCTGGCTACTTCCAAAGCTCCACTCCCACAACCCGATTAGGTCACTGGTGTTAAGAAAGTGGTAGTACTACCCCAGGACGGCAGACTGGGCTAATAACCATGATCAGTTTGCCTACCACTCTTAAGTAAGGCTTAATCTACTACTAAGACATTCGTAAACAGCAAGCTATCTCACTTAATCCCTTATATCACTTTCTACTCACTTTCAATCATCATTATTCAACTGAAATAATTGCTTGACGACATCTCCGTATATATTGATAGGCTGGACACAGAATTCATTGTATACAAATTTTGTTAGACAATATTAAACTCTAACACGATAGAATAAAGATTAATGTTAGTTTGAAATACTTCCTTTTTGCTTTATAAACGACTACATGTATTCAATGATTATGTTAGGTTAGTAATTGATAATGGCGATATAATTGGTAGAAATCTATGTGTAATTTATTATATCTAAAATATTTTAAAAACAACTTCTATATATTTTTTTTATTACTTATACGTATTTTAAATATATTGTACATGTATTATACAATCTCTACAAGCAGCAGACGCCACCGCTTAAGGAGGAGAATGTGCACCATACAGGTTGACAATGCACGCTCCTCTCGCTATGCTCGACTATAGAACAAAATGTATGGGATGGGACATTTCACAGGGATGTTACACTTGAACGAATGAACTAATAAAATAACCATCTTCAGTCTGCCTACCTCTTTAATTCATGCCTAAAGTACACGCACCACGGACCATTTTTTAAAGAATTTATTATCAATAATAATAATCGTCAAGCATGAGTTCTTACACCTTAAAGATAGAGGGTTCCGTTTCTATATTAGTCCCTTTTAAAAAACAAATATGAAAGTCAGTAAATACAATATTATTTCAGTTTACACCGACGAAAGAAAGAAAGCTTAATAATTAACTTAATTAACACAGGCCTTTACAAAAACACTTATCGATACACTCACTTTGTTTATCCGCCGAAATGGATCTTCTATGAGAAATGTAAACTTCTTAATTATACAGATTTCTTTGTAATAATACCTTAAAACGGAATATATCAAGAAAAAGACTAACTTTTTAGCTAACGTTTAATAAAAAGTATGACTATTGACTAGATAGGTAGTCACTAAAATTACTTTAGTATTTATATTTATATTTTACTATTATTTTGTTAAACCCTATAAACTATCTTGTTTGGAATCATGTGTATATAATACCTTTAGATTAGCTGGGTACTCAGTAATACAGGTTTCTCACGTAGCACTGGGGCTGTGTTTATATTTCTAATTGGCTAAAAATAAAAGTGGTTGTTTCCAGGATCTCAGATACCAACAGTTTTGTTAGCCTCTCAATATGCCTACCCGGCTGCTTTCAAACTAATCCACTTTTTTGTGATTTATCTGATGTAAAGCGGTCCATGAGTGGAAACAACTGCTACTACAGAGAAACCTGTGCGGGTAGCAGTCGCCTCCACTATGCCGGCTTGAGGAGACGAGCATGTACCATCTTAGATTGACAGTGCACACTCCTCTCGTTATACCTGGCTACTTTCAAACTATTCCCGAAACGCGACAAAGTCACTTCACGGGTGTTACATTCGAAAGTGGTGGTGCTACCCCAGGACGGCAGACTGGACAAATAACCATCATCAGTCCGCCTACCACTCTTTTACTGTTATGCTTGATAAATCTCTAAACATGACCATCCTATAATTAAACCCATCAATTGCCAATATAACAAAGTTTAACAATGCCATATTTTTATAAATATTACATAATTATTGAACTTTTGAAGAAAACAATCGATATCGATGTTCTTTTCCAAACAACAACGTAATGAAACAAAAGAACTGTATCATAACCTGAACTTTGTGTGACGAAATTCCAAACGACAATATTAGAGACAATGTAATGTAATGTCAAAGAGTGAAAAAGAAAGAATTCCAATAAAAATAGTATGTACTATGACCGTTCAAAGTCTGTAAATAAATATTTGTTAGTGTAGTAATTTTAAATTTTATTTATTGAGTAGATCAATACAACAGGCCTCGGTCAGTATAAAACATAGAATAAAGTCAATAAGAACAGTAACGTAATTAGACTGTGTGTTTAAAAATATCAAAATATACTTTAATTCGTCACTAAGATCGCTCCTTTTCAAATAGCTTAATAGCTTTTAACTGTTTTTAAAACATTAAACATTAAATATAAATAATAATAATTAGGTCGTTTTTTTATTCCTACTGCATGTGATTTGTTTTTCTGTTACGACGCATCATAGTAAACCCACCTCACCACAGAGATGAAGCTCATGAGTTGAAGATCGTGACAATCCTGAACAATGCTGATCTATTGCTTGTCAAGTCATAGTTGCATAATAAAACAGACAGTTATTGCATATTGTGACATGGGAGGCCCATTTTATCTTATAATTAATCTGTAGACTATAGAGCTAAATATCTTATGAACATGTTTTTGTATGTGTCATTTTAGAGAGCTTTTAAACGTTGAGTATTGTACCGAAATCTTATTTGAATAGTTGATTTTTATCGATATTTAATAAGACACGAGCGAGAGTGCAACATTATCAATCAATCAATCAAATAGTCCAATTTTTCGCACAGGGATCGGCAGAGCTAACAAAATGCCACTTTCCCCGATTCTGACAAAATTCCTTCGCTTCCCTTACATCCACTCTTCATACAAGCTCTACATTCATGGGTACAAATGCTAAATTAATACATTGCAAACTGATACAAGTATTAAATATGTTATTAAAAGATTTTATGTGACGAAATAGTTATAACGTGACCGATTTCTATGGCTGCAAAGATTTCGATCGGATTAAAATAAAATACACGCACTACTAAGCTGCAAAATATATTTCACCCAAAACCTAAGTCGTAATTTTCATAAAAGAAAATTGTTTCATTTTAGCATAGAACTAAAAATAGAAAAACACTTTCACAAATCGCTCTTAACACAAACAAATTAACGGACTTTTATTACTCTTCAATAGTTCATAATAACTTTATTATATGCAGCTATAAACCGTACAAACACCTGAGATACCAACTATCAATTATTTTTTTGTGCGATAGTTTTAATTTTTATGATACTTTTAACTTTCGAGAATAATCTGAAAGATTTATCAGTTATTAATTTTTACTATAATACGAATATATTAAAATGCTGGATTTGTTTATATACAGGGCTGAATTTTTCAAGTGGGCTTTCATGGGCAAATCCTAAACTATAAGAGATATCGAAAAATGCTGAAAGGAGTCTCGATGCCGATTTTGATGAAAACTAAAACTGCATTATTAGATTTTTGATAAATCCGTTTTCCCGGCCAGGAATCGAACCTGTTGATTTTGAAGAAAAAAAAAACACGCTGTATTATTACACCATCTGATAGTGTTCCTGATAAGGATCAAATTCTGGAAAGTAATGATATACGGCAAACCAAAGAAAAGTGTTGATTTTTAACAAATTGTCTCTTATTTCCATGTATTTATAAAATTTTATTGAAAGACACTAACGCTTGGAAAGCTGAGTTGAAATTTTTATAATGTTTAGGTTCAAACCGGCATAATGGAGACGGCCGCCGTCTGCAGGCAGTTTCTCTGTGATAGCAGTGGTCTCCGTTGTTGAGCCGCACTCTACTTACAGGCGGAGTGTTGTCGTATGCTGAGCCACTATTAAAAAACAATAATGCGAAAGATGGAACAAGCTTCTGTACGCTTCTGATCCCGTACGCATTAGTTCAGAATTGAGTCCGGCTTCTGGAGTGTAGATCATGTTTATTGATATTTATGATTATTTGTCGGTATGATTTAATTATTTGTCTAAACTTATGTGTGATTACGAGTAATAGTGGATTATTATCCACGTGTGTTTTTATTTGCCCTCTCAAACTCCGTTAAAAGTTTTAGTAAAGATTCCATTTCCTATCTGACCTATTTTTGAATAGACGTAACTATCTTGGGTGTGTCATAAAATTACTTATTTCTCTAAAAAAATCCTGTCCCCTCTAAAACTTTATGAGAATATTCCCCCTCGCATACCTGTAGTAATAAGAATTAATTTGCAGATATAACTGAGGGCGTATTGGTTGTTATTTACATAGTAATAGTTAACAAGATGATCACCATGATACTTGCTTGGGAAGACCACACGCGTCAACTCCGACGAGGGCCGAGGTTGTTGTTGTACTCAACTTGAAGGTTAGTCATATTTAAATTATTATACACACGGTGCCAACTAGCTAAAGCTAGCTACTTGCTTTTCTGTTTAGTGTTTCTTTTGAATTTTCAATCCTACGTGTATATCAAAAACTTACGCTGTAAATTAATAGAGAGCGGCCGTGGTCTAGCGATAAAACGCGTGAACTCACGATGAGACAGACACGTGTTCGAACCTCGCTAAATTCTGACCGGTACCAATGTAACTTTGTTATATGTACTTTGGTCGCTCAGTGCCTTTAGGCACTATTAAAGAGTGGTAGGCAGACTGCTAATGGTTATTAGCCCAGTCTGCCGTCCTGGGGTAGTACCACCACTTTCGAATGGTAACACCCGTGAAGTGACCTTGCGTTTCAGGAATAGTTTGAAAGTAACCAGGTATATAACGAGAGGAGTGTGCACTATCGATCTGGTTGGTACATGCTCGTCTCTTTAAGCCGGCATAGTGGAGGCGATTGCTGCCTGTAGAAACTTTTCTGTAGCAGCAGTTGTATCCATTCATGGACCGCACTCTAGCTTTACATCAGGCGGAGTGTTGTCACATGCCGAGCTACAATAAAAAAACATACAGTTATTTTTTCTGTGAACCGAGTACAATTTTCTTATTAATTTATTTTTAAAGGAACGTTCACTTGTTCCCATATTATATACTTTAGATAAAATAAAAGGGCTCTGTAAAAAAAAGTTTCACCATTGTTTTTTAAATATATGACCACGACATAATAGTTATTCGAGTTAATCTATTCAGTTAGAATTCTATTCTCATCCTACTTTACATTGTTGTAAGTGTATATAACAAATTAGTCATTGTTAGTTAAAGAAAATAAATACAATTTAGTTGAATGCGCGATTTTATTCTAGGTATGTTTAAATAATATGTTCAAATATCAAATTTAAATGCTTTCTGGACCTATCTCCTAGAGTCAAGTCCAGTCAACAAACATCCAGCTTTAGATTATAGTAGCTCGGCATGTGACAACACTCCGCCTGATGTAAAGCTAGAGTGCGGTCCATGAATGAATACAACTGCTGCTACAGATAAGTTTCTACAGGCAGCAGTCGCCTCCACTATGCCGGCTTGAGGAGACGAGCATGTACCATCTAGATTGACAGTGCACACTTATCTCGTTATACCTGGCTACTTTCAAACTATTCCCGAAACGCGACAAGGTCACTTCACGGGTGTTATATTCGAAAGTGGTGGTACTACCCCAGGACGGCAGACTGGACAAATAACGCGTTTCTCGTTTCGGGAATAGTTTGACAGTGGCCAGGTAGGGGAGAGGAGTGTGCACTGTCAATCTAGATGGTACATGATCGTCTCCTCACGCCGGCATAGTGGAGACGACTGCTGCCCGCACAGGTTTTTCTGTAGTAACAGTTGTTTCCATTCATGGACAGCACTCTAGCTTTACATCAGGCGGAGTATTGTCACATGCCGAGCTACAATAAAAAAAATATATGCATAAAATATGCCGAGCCACTAGGTTCATTTACGGCCATGGTATTGTAGATTTTGTTTTGTTTAAAATCACGTAAAATGCATCAAAGAAAATATGTACTTATTGTTAGGAAGGTAAATGTGACTTTTCCCTGTTTCCTTCAAAATCCTTTAAGCAAAATAACAATCGGATCATTTTACTTTAGCGGGCAATTCGGACGAGAACTATACGCGTCTACACTCGGCAACAAACACGTTCAAGCTATTTGATTTTAGGATTAGGTGTTTTTCTTGTGTGCCTTATTCTAGACCACTAAAAACTCAGTTAGTTAATTTTTTAATTTAAACAATTTTTTTTTTTATTCTAATTTACTTTTTATGACAATATTTGCGTTATCGATATGAGTAATTATTTATTTCTCTTACAAAATGTGCAAAAAACCAAAATTAAGAAGGAGTTCTTCCTAAAAGTGGCATAACTCCATCCTCTTAATTATTTCTTTTTTTTTTAAATTACAAAATGTGGATCACAATAGTAAGTCAATCCCAATTATTTTTAAGCACATAATTAAAGCTCTTTTACTGAAATACCTACCTCATTTATTTTGTACATTAACTAATATATTAAATAAAAAAATATCCAAGAAAATGCATAGAATAGCTCAGTTGGGGTCAAACCGTGTCACCTTTAACACAAGTACAGCGCCCGCAAATTATCAACTTTAATACCGGCACGCGAATATTACACATAGTTATACTATAATATATGTATATGATATTGTGTAATTAGATACTATCTATCTAGGCAGACTGATGATTGATTAGCCCAGTCTGCGGTCCAGGGGTGTCTACCGCCACGTGGTAAAGTGGTACCACCACCCGATAAGCTTAGCCAAGTATAACGAGAGGAGTGTGCACTGTCAACCTGGACTCAGTATTTTTTTTTTAATTATAGCTCGGCATGTGACAACACTCCGCCTGATGTAAAGCTAGAGTGGGGTCCATGAATAGAAACAACTGCTACTACAGAGAAATCTCTACGGGCAGCAGTCGTTTCCACTATGCCCGCTTGAGGAGACGAGCCTGTACCCTCTAGATTGACAGTGCACACTCCTCTCGTTATACCTGGCTACTTTCAAACTATTCCCGAAACGTGACAACTTTACGGGTGTTACATTTGAAAGTGGTGGTACTACCCCAGGACGGCGGACTGGCCTAATAACCATCATCAGTCTGCCTATCACTCTTTAATAGTGCCTATAGGCACTGAGCGACCAAAGTACATATAACAAAGTTACATTGGTACCGGTCAGAATTAACGAGGTTCGAACACGGGTCTCATCGATCGTGAGTTCACGCGTCTTACCGCTAGGCCACGGCCGCTCGAAAGAGTTGTCATGGATTGAAGTCTACCATCACATACCTAGCTTCTAGATAAAACAAATCTAATCTGCCTTTGCCTGCGTCGCAATCGTACTTAGTAAAACATTCAAACACAAGGCAAAGCCTGGACTTTGTCCGATCGGCACATATGTAAAGAAGAAAAAGTAGTGTACTACATGAAATTTTCAAACTACCCGAATATTATTAAATAACAAACTTTTAAATTAATTTTTATAGTTGCATTTTAAATTTTAAGGCGCATTTAGAAAACATTTTCAGGAGTCTAATTGATTTAAGTATATTTTTATTTTAAGGAATTAATCTATTTTCTGAGCAGATGAGGGGGCTATTAGGCAGATGAGGCCCCTGGCCTACAACACAGACACCAATGAATAATTAAATATTATAATAAATAGTTTTAATTTAACATCAAAAGCGAAATCGTTAGGAATCTGTTTACATATATGGGCATTTGCCTCTGGGAGGCAATTCTCGAATGTAGACTAGACTCGAGTAGACTTCAAATGTATTTTCTATCATTTCTACTAATTTAGATAGCCAATAGTGAACTAGTTTCAGGAACACAATTTCCTATTGACTAAAAAATTTCGTCGAAAGGAAAATATAGAAAATAAATTTATATATTTTTTTTAAAGACTGGTAGACAGACTGATGATAGCTATCAGGACAGTCTGCCGTCCTGTGATAGTACCTCCACTTTCGAATATAACATCCGCGAAGTCGCCGCGTTTCGGAAAAAGTGACCAGGTATAACGAGAGAAGTGTACACTGTCAATCTAGATAGTGCATACTCGACTGCTGCCTGTAGAGTTGCCATAAGCTACAATTTAAAAAAAATAATCTAGTACAGTCGAGAATTGCCTCCCTGCTCAATAGTAGGACTTAGTAATACATAAAATGGATACAATTGGCAGAAAGTAGTGTAAATCAAGATGAAATAGAAATTGCAATATGTCTTCACCATAGACATGTAATACGAAGGTCCGATTCCTAGATATATTGTTTCACATACTGGTATTATATTATTCAGCTTTCTAGAGAAAATATGTAACAGTTAGCACGCCCTGTGAGTTTTACCGGAAGACACTGTAGACGTAGCGTTTGCAAACGTCTTTGTATGCGACTTGCGTGTGAGTTTTACACACGTCAAAAAAAATTTTAATTATTTGGCGAAGAATTTTTTTGTTTTTATTTTTTTATTGTAGTTAGAATGTGGTCCATGAACGGAAACAACGGCTATAATAGAGAATTTTCTACAGGCAGCAATCGCCTTCGTTTTTACTAAGTGAAACACCGTGGGGTTTAGTAGGTATGCCAGCGCTAGGCTGGAGAGCCCGACATAACCCAGGCACCTTCCCCAAGGGTCAGGGCAACCGTAATTGGGATTAATATAAACCTCACTGATCATAGATAAACCAAATGAGTTTTTTTTTAGTGTAGCTCGGCTTATGATAACACTCAGCCTGATGTGAAGCTAGAATGCGGTCCATGAACGGAAACAACTGCTGCTACAGAGCAATCTCTACGAGCAGCAGTCGCCTCCGCTATGCCGGCCTGAGGAGACTATATAACACCATTTAAATTGACAGTGCAGATGTTAAGGGCGACCAACCCATACACTTTAGCTGCAACAACGTTGCCAGCATCTGGGACAACGCGTCACAGCAGAGATGCTTAGTAGTTAAGTTTTAGAATATATGTATATAGAAGTAAGATTAACTATTAGATTAATTATTGTATTAGTACCGTAAGTTCTTTCTTTAAATAAATATATTTTTAGTCTTCAAGTCTTCAGTCTTAATTCACACTCCTCTCGCTATTGGTTTTTTGTTCTGGTGGTATAAAATTGTATAGATTTAAGTAAGGTAAAGAATAAGAAATAAATATAATTAAAATTAACACAAAGTTTATTTATTTATTTATTTATTTATTTTTAGGCTCACATACAGGCTACAGTACAAACATGTTTCTGAATTTAAATTTTAAGTGTTGGCGCTGTACTGTAGCCCAAAATAGTGTGCACGCCATGAAATATACAGAAGAAAACAAAACCATTCAAAAACTAAGCTACTTAAAATCTAATCACAAAAAATAAAGACATGTTCTATAAGTAACCTCACACATGTGTGAGGTTTTGGCTTAATTCTACGTTTAATTTATTTTTAAAAATTGAAAACTTACAATTAAATATATCTAGATCCTTATGCTTGCCTATCCACTCATTGTACGCTCTACACATTCTAACTAACGGATTATAATAGGAGGTGTTGTTTCTATGTGTATATATCACGAAAGGGTTAGTAGAATGTGTAGAACGGGCCCTGAGTGGGTATCTCGTGTTCAGACACACAGATGAAAGTAGAGATGGAGAGTCAATGTTCGAGTGGATTATCTTATGAAGGCAGATCAGGTCATATCTGTGACGACGCGCTTCCAGAGACAGCAGACCAAACCTACGCAACCTGTCACCATAAGTCAAATTGTCCCTGCCCGCAAAGTATCTATGTGATAGAATTTTTAGGAATTTCCGTTGTATACGCTCAATGTTATTCGTGTGTATCTTGTAAAACGGTGACCATATAGGACAGGCGTACTCCAGGACACTCCTGACTAAACTGCAGAAAAGAGTGATGACAGATTTATATTTCTTAAATTCTTTAGTGCTACGGAGTATAAAACCGAGAAGTTGATTGCATCTTTTGATAATTTGACTATAATGATCCCTAAAAGTAAGTCTGTCATCGAATAGGACACCTAGATCCCTTACACTGTTGACGCGGCTGAGGTATTCGTTCTGAATTGTATAGGAGTGAACTATCTTACTTTTTTTGTTTGTAAAAGAAATAATGTGACACTTTTTAGTATTGAGTGACATCTTATTCCTTTTACACCACTCTGTCAGCACATCAAGGTCCCTCTGGATGGCCTCGCAGTCACCCGGTGTCTCCACATGCGAGAATATCTTTAAATCGTCAGCATAGAGTAGGCTCTGACAGTGCAACTGCGAGACCAGGTCGTTAATAAATATTGTGAACAGCAAGGGACCCAAATGTGATCCCTGTGGCACCCCGGAAGGTACAGATTTGGGTGATGACACAAAATTCCTGATAGCAACCAGCTGGCTCCTATTGCTTAAGTAGGAAACCAACCACCGAAACAAAGATCCGTGAACCCCATATGAATATAGTTTCTGACACAATAGAGCATGATTAACTTTGTCAAATGCTTTGCTGAAATCAGTATATATAGAGTCGACCTGACCACCCTTAGCGAAGACTCTACATAAATAGTTCTTATATTCGAGGAGATTGCTTAACGTGGATCGCTTGCTCACAAACCCGTGTTGGTTATCGGATAGATATTTTTTAAAATAGTTGAATAGGGGCTGGTAAATAATCAATTCAAACACCTTAGCCATACAGGATAAGATACTGATGGGACGGTAGTTAGAACATAGCGACTTATCGCCTGATTTAAATATGGGGATGACATGAGCAGTTTTCCAAACACTCGGAAATACGCCACTTGTGATTGAATTTCTGTACAATTTGGATAACGGTGGACTGAGTTCCTTTGCACACAGCTTCAAAAACAGGGGAGGGATCCCATCAGGACCTGCTCCCTTGTTAACATCTAGTTTTTTAAGTTTCAGGTAAACATCATTTTCAGTGATAGGCATCAGAGACAATACGTCATTATACAGATTAGGTGGTAGACCGGATGTTAGGTTGTTCTGAGATGATCCGTCGAAAACTGACCCAAAGTATTCGGAAAACAGCTCACACACTCCCTGTCCATGTGATGATGAACGACCTTCAAAATGCATCGTCTGGGGAATCGTATCTATTCCTTTTCTACCGTTAACATACTGCCAAAAAGCCTTAGGGTTATCACAGAGTGCTTCCTCGATCGAGGAAAGGTATAGGGAATAGCACTCTCTAATTAGACGCTTGCTCCGAGCACGGAGAAGCGAGAATGCATCATAATCTCTAGGATTACAAAACTGTTTGTACTTTTTGTGGTATTTTCGCTTCTCCGCAAGGCAACGAATGAGAGCAGCACTGTACCACTGGGGATAACTAGAGCTTTTTTGTTTTGAAAGGGGGGTATGTTTATGAATGATGTCAAAAATTTTTTTATAAAACATTTCCGCGCTCTCATCAACACCGGTAGCCATTATAGAGTCCCAGTCGACCTTATTTAAATCTTCTTTAATTTTTACAAAGTCTCCCTTTTTGAAGTTTAGGCGTCTGGTAGAGTTAGGTTTAAGTGGTTTAGAACAGTTTTGTATAGACACGCCTATTGAGTATGCCAGATGATGTTTGTCTATTTTACATACGGGGTCAGCTATGCAAGTCTTCATTGACGGCAAGTTAGAGAGGGCGAGATCTAGATAATGATTATTAGCGTTTGGGATATCAATGAATTGTTTCAAGTTACAAAGCTCAGTGGTTTCCGTTAATAGCGAAGCTTTTCTATCCTTTGGGTCTGTAGGTGTTAGAGAACCGTCGTCCGCTCTTGTCCATGTCAGTTTAGGTGCATTGAAGTCTCCAAGTAATATGATAAAATCATTAGGTGAGTTGTTCAAAATAACACTTTGACAATTAGAGTGGAAGTCTGTAAGATCATCCATTGGCAGATCGGGCGGAAGGTAACATAAGCAGATATTAACCGTAAAATTATGACTAATTAAGACACTTAACCAGATGTCCTCCACTTTGGAGTCCCAAGAAGTTTGTCGGATGACCTGAAGATTCTTTTTAGTAGCAATAAGTATACCGCCACCACTGGATTTGGCCGAACATGAACTCACACGATCTCTCCTAAATACATTGTATCTATTATCTACTGATTCTCCATCATAAACACCACAATCAAAATTAGTCTCAGTAAAACAAAGTATATCATAATCATAATTAAGTAAGTTTAGATAAATATCTGTAACTTTAGAACGAGCCCTACACAAATTTTGATAAAATATTGTTAAAGGAGCCATTGCAAAAAATTAATATTAAAGTAGCATTAATAATAGGTTAAGATTACTTATAACTAATTAAATTTACTTAAAGAGTCTATGTTTTTAATGAGAACAGCATTAGATGAATCATTTTTGCGCACATACACTCGTCCGTTCCTCACCCACACGTACTGGATTTTCAACTCTCTCGCCTTTATTCTGACGGCCGCATGCAAAGACTTCACATCTGGAGACAAATGTTCTGCGACATAGATCCTCTGTGACTTCCCGATAACACCGAGGTGGGATGTATTCAGTTTGTCATCCGGGTGGCCCTTGTTATACTGCTGTGCCGCTGAAATCACGTGGTCTCGAACACGCGGCGTCGAGAATGATACTATGATGTTACGTGGTCGACTGGACGCCGGGTTTAATTTAGCGACCCTTCTGCATGACAAGATTTGAGAATCGGTTGTCGGTACGTTGATCGTATCGCACAGGTTTTTAATTAAATTCGGGAGATTCTCATTACGCGTCTCAGTCACGGCTTGCACTTCAACGTTGCAGTTGCGCGAGATTTTTTCAAGAGTCGACAGCCTGTTGTTTGTCTTAACAAGCTCAGCCTGTAAACGGGCGTTCTCCGTTTCAAGATATTTAAGGGACTTGTTTCTCGATTCAATTTCCTTCTTGAGTTCCAGCTGCTCAGAACATATAAAGTCGGTCGTGGTGGTGAATTCCTCCTTCAAAATATGGACCACCGAAGCAATCTCGGCTTTAACCATGGTCTTAATGTCCTCTTTGATAGCAGACCGAAAGTTCTCCATAAACGATGTTAATGAGTTGTTGAGCTTATGTTCTAACAATGTACTAATCTTTTCCATAGTCACTGTGGTATCAACAGACGACGTGTTATGAATGCTGCTATTGTCACATATAGACGAACAATGAACGGACTTCACTTGTGAGTCGTGCACTATGCTCTCGCAGGACATATTCATAGAATCACTGGGCGTCGGCTCTAAACTGCTGGATGCAAGAGTTAAGTTATTATTTCGTGCTGGAGAGTTGTCAGCCGACCGATTACGTCGTGTGGACACGTTACTGCACAGTGGACAAATCCAATTAGTAATATGTTCTGGGTTAAGTGCGAGAAATTGATTTCGGTCCATGTTAAGACATTGATAATGAAACCTCCCTCGACATAATCTACATTTCATAATCTCCTTTGTTTCCAACGCGCCATTGCATCCGCTGCACTTCATAGTGATAAAATTGTTTGATGTTTATTTATACTAGTAGCGACCTCTGTTGGTGAGTAGCAGAAATAAATCGATTTCTGGGGTTCAATCGATGAAGTGTTTCTGCTAACTCTTCATAGATGGCGCTTATGTATACGTAATTGTGTAGTTCATCGGCGAGTAATAGATGGCGCTAAGTGTATATATGTTTGCACTAATTCTTTTAATATTTATCTTATTTACTGGTACATACGTGTCGATCTAGATCACAGTTTAATGAATTAGGCTGGACACTACACATTTAATTACTATAACAGCCGACACAGACACATATAGTCACAGAAAAGCAAAATATATAGAAAATAAAAAATGATAACGCGAGTGAAACAAAAAACCAGATAATTAACGCACTGAAGTAAACTAAGGCTAGACTGCACTTGTATATTGTTAATCGTACGTTTATTTCACTGTAACTTTACACTAAACTTATTTTTAAACACTTTATCTATTTTTAAAATGGGTTTGTTTACAACTTGACAACCTGACCTTTTCAGGCACTACCCGCGAAAAAAAGTTATATTATGTATGTAAAAAAAATGTTATTGCGAACCCTACTAATAAGAGATTCGCCAAACTATTGTTACATTTTAACGACATTTTGAATTTATGTGGGTATCTAACGCCTTCTAAGCTTATGCAAGCTGATCATATAAGATTAAAGACTGAACTATTGTTATACTTCAAGCAGTTAACACGCATCGTTTATAGTAATTAAGAACATTTTAGCTTACGGCATATTTTCTTACACCTCTTCCGAGTACTAATTTTAATCTATACATTGCTGTTTTTGTTCGTAATAGCATTTTAGTTTTAAGAATAAAAAGATTAGTGTACACATGAGTGTACATCGATTTTTAGTTCATTGTTTTGTGAGTTAATAATCGTAAATTTTTACCAAATCCGGAACGATTTAGGAATCCTTTTGTATTGTGTTGCATCATTGACCTATTCTTTTATTGCATTTAGCTTTTTAACATTCAATTTTAACTTCAGATAACACATGCCTAATATCGGAAAAAATCTGCTAATATACAAAGAATTAGGCGTATTTGTAGGTAAATATATTTTATAGCAGTTCAGCCGAATGTCTACAGGCACCAGTCGCGTCCACTATGCCGGCTGAAGAAGAGAAATGGGCACCCAAAATTTAATGACAGGACATTTATATGCAGCTACTTTCAAGTTAACAGCCATCACCAGTCCGCCTAACTCTGCCTACCACTTTTGTACCCACCCATACCGTTATTTGGGGCATAGGTTATTGGATAACACATAGGTATTAATCACATAGCCTCAGGTGACAGGTCACAATACATTAGCGAGCCGTGAGATAGTTCATGTGTGTACAATTTTATTACGGATGTATTTTTTTATAATAGAGAGTAATTGTTAATAATAATAAAACTCTTTATTGTGAATATAAAACAAAAAACAGAACATTTTTACATTTATCGAAAATTAGGCGACCTTATTACTGAGCAGCAATTTCTTCCAGGCAACCTATAAAGGATAGAGAATAGTATGAGAGGTGCACAAAAAAAAACCAAATAAATAAATAGATACATACATACATATAGCGAGGTTCGAACACGGGTCTCAACATTCGTGAGTTCACGCGTCTTACCGCTAGACCACGGCCGCTCTATTTTTTTTTAAATATAAACTATTAATACAATAATAACGTATTTTTAGAAAGTTACATTGAATAAAAATGGTCATTTACGGAGTCTGTCGTCCGTGAAGTGACCTAGTCACATTTGGCCTCGTCCTTCCAGCTTGCTGGAGCAATCGCCAAAACCGCGCTCTATTGTAACATCAGCCATAGTAAGTCATACTATAAAAATAAATAAATAAACATCTAACCATGTAGCTGGCAACATTTATTTATTTAAAGAAATCGCAGCTTACATACCTATATTATAAAAAGCACTAAAAAATTATCAAAGAAGAAAAGCCAAATCGATTTCGAATATACATTTACATCGCAATTAAAAAAAAAATATAAAAGATATACAATACAATACAATATATACAGGGTGGCCAAAAAGTCGTGGATCAAACGCAAGTAGGGGTTAGATGGGGTCATCAGCTGCAAAAAGTTGTTCTAGGGGAGGTCCTTCAGGTCAACGCCTGCAGAGTTATAATTTATTTTGTGTTTTTATTAGAAAATTGATTTTTTTTAACGAATTCTTATTAAATTTCCAAAAATCTACATCCTGTATCTTTTTTATAATTTTCACTAGATTGGTACTAATGAGTCCTTGCATTAGACATGCTATTTATGGTTGTTTATAAGGTGTGTTGAAGATAATATTCACTTTTACGATTATTTTTTTTCTTAAATCATAACTTTTAATTTACTTTGGACCCCACTGTGAAAAAAAAATACTCTACCGAAAACTGTCCCTGTATTACAAGTTTTGGCGCATTTAATGGGGATTCTGAAAAGGTATTACACATGGCTATGCGTCGCTTTAATATCTTTCTAGGGCGTAAAAACAAAACAAACGGTTGTGAAATAATTGTTTTATTAAAACAAAACATTTTACAATAAATGCTCAAAATTCCTACCTCTGACCATAATACATAATCTGCACCGTCTAATAAAATTCCTACGTAATCTACGGAATGCACCTGTGTTGTTAGTAATTTGAACCCTAGCAAATTCGAGCTTTTGTCGTAGTTCTCGTTCGGTATTGTTCTCTTTTTGATAAACTACTTCTTTAAAATAGCCCCAAAGAAAAAAATCTAATGGATTTAAATCGGGCGACCGGGGTGGCCACGCAATAGGTCCGCCTCGACCAATCCACCGATTGGGGAAGCGCTCGTTTAAATGATCTCTAACTGCTCGAGTGTAGTGAGGCGGGGCGCCGTCATGTTGCAGCCACATTTCTGCTATTCTTTCTTCTGGAACTTCAGCTTCGTTAAGAATTTGGTTTAAATTATTTTGTAAAAAATTTAAATAATTAGCACCATTCAGCCTTGCTGGCATTTCATGCAGCACCAATTGCTGGCCAATTATACCAGCCCACATGTTGATACCAAACAGATGCTGGAAACGATCATTTCTTGTGATATGGGGGTTCACTCTGGAGTAAAAATGTAGGTTGTGGATATTGAATACTCCCATTCTTCTAAAATTTGACTCATCTGTCCATAAAACCTTGTTGAAGAACTGCGGATCCTCTCTGTGGTGTCTTAGCATCTCTCTGCAAAACCGCACTCTTGTTTCATAGTCACCGGGCAGCAAAGCTTGCACCCTTTGCACGTGGTAGGCGTGATAATTCTTTCTTTTAATGATATGTTGCACCGTCGATCTTGGAATCCCGAGATTACGGGATATTTGGCGTTGACTTATACCAGGATCCAATCTTAATTCTCTCAGCACTTCATCTTCATTTTCAAGACGTAGCACTGGTCTGCCTGCTCTCGGAGCATGCTGACCGGGTAAGACTCCCTCCATGTACGAATTATGTACGCGCATAAAGACCCTGTAGTCCGGAAAACGATCACGGTTAGGGTAGCGTTGACGATATTCCCTGGCAGCAGCCCGGGCATTACCGTCGCAAAAGCCATAAAGGTAATGCATTTCTGCATACTCTCGTAAGGTGTATTCTCTCCTCGCAGCAGCCATCTGTCTACTTTTGTAGCCAATCCGTCCGATTCACACAGCACTGGTTACAGGTAGGCAATCTAACACAAGTCCGAAAAACAAATCGTATGTCAAAGGAAAGAAACCGATCACAAGTCGTCGTAAAACCGAGAAAAAAATACGCGCGTAGTCACAGGCAGGAAGCGAGTCACTAAACATTCCAAAGGAACATGCTCACACGCATCCCCCGGCCCCCGCCCCGTCCTTTTGTTTCCTAGAAAAGATATCGCTATCTGAACTAACGGGCGCAAACCGGTCTTTTATTGACAAAGGTTAAAATGGTTAGTGTAAAAGAGAGGTAGAGAGTCTTCGTCATTAATTGTATTAGTTCCAGTTTATTTTTAAATAAGCCTAACCGAGTTTTATGGTTGGGTTAACTTTGGCCTTGCTACGAATAATCGTCCTTGAAAGATATTAAAGCGACGCATAGCCATGTGTAATACCTTTTCAGAATCCCCATTAAATGCGCCAAAACTTGTAATACAGGGACAGTTTTCGGTAGAGTATTTTTTTTTCACAGTGGGGTCCAAAGTAAATTAAAAGTTATGATTTAAGAAAAAAAATAATCGTAAAAGTGAATATTATCTTCAACACACCTTATAAACAACCATAAATAGCATGTCTAATGCAAGGACTCATTAGTACCAATCTAGTGAAAATTATAAAAAAGATACAGGATGTAGATTTTTGGAAATTTAATAAGAATTCGTTAAAAAAAATCAATTTTCTAATAAAAACACAAAATAAATTATAACTCTGCAGGCGTTGACCTGAAGGACCTCCCCTAGAACAACTTTTTGCAGCTGATGACCCCATCTAACCCCTACTTGCGTTTGATCCACGACTTTTTGGCCACCCTGTATATGTGTGTGTGTTATTTTTCTTTTTTTTAATGTCCTATAAACATGATTTAAAAAATCGTCTGAGCTCTAAATCAAGTTTTTCTCGGTAAAAACTAATATTTTCTTTTTTTACATCTTTATTTCAAAAAATTATGAACTAGAGCCGGATTTTTTTTATTAATAATAAATACTTTAGCGATAACGTTTGAGTGTTAGTAGTGTAACACGTAGTTAAAGGATTTTCTATCTGTCTTTTTACAGCCTGTATTTTATTAGTGAGATATGTATGAGTCACATAGCTACAGCCTCCATTGAAGTATCGCATTACGTGTAATATGAGCCTTTGCGATCGTTAACACCAACGTTCAAAATTGTTTTAAACTAAGTAATCATAGTTTAAAGCCCCGTGACCACAAAGGCACCTTGAAATTATTGTATAGAAACAAGGAACTGCATCATCACATCATAAAGAAGCTGCAAGGGCTTTTTGTTTTTTTTTTATATTGACGCGACATGTGACGTCGACTGGCCTGGTGGTAAGCACAGCGTCGACGACTGGAGGACCGCGGTACACGGTGGCCCCAGTCGCCGTCACTATGCCGAAGAGTGGAAGGTGCTTTTTCAGGCTCCGCTTGAAGAATCTAAGGTTGAAGGATTGGATTGAAGGATTTTAAGGGTTATTTGACAAGCAAAAAATTATTTTAATTCTTAATTTACTTTTAATAAATAATTTATCTAAAAAACAACTAAATACATTCTAATATTTCTAAATTTAAGCAAAGAGTGGTAGGCAGACTGATGATGGTTATAAGCCCAGTCTGCCGTCCTGGGGTAGTACCACCACTTTCGAATGTAACACCCGTGAAGTAACCCTGTCGCGTTTCGGAAATAGTTTGAAAGTAGTCAGGTATAACGAAAGGAGTATGCACTGTCAATCTAAATGATACATGCTCGTCTCCTCAGGCATAGCGGAGTCGACTGTTGCTCGTAGAGATTTCTCCGTAGTAGAATTGTTTCCATTCATGGGAGGCACTCTAGCTTTACATCAGGCGGAGTGTTGTCACATGCCAAGCTACAATAATAATTTCTAAAAAACCATTATTTCTGATTCAAAACAGTGGTAGGCAATTTGATGATGGTCTACCGTCCCTGAATAGCACCAACACTTCCAAGTGTAACACCAAGTCGTGTTTCATGATTAGCTTGGAAGTAGCCGGTGCACCTTCGTCTCTTCATGCCGGGCGGCACAACGAAAGCGTCTACACAGACCACACGTTAGCTTAATTTTAGGCGAAGTGTTGGGCCACTATAAAAAATATTACGATACATAAAATCATGCAAATTATATAACATCCACAGAAGTCTTAGTAATAAATAAATAACTTAGCCTTTTTTTTTCGAATTACACTGTAACTCGCTGTAATCAATGCAACAATCTCTGTCATGCCCCAATTACTGATTGTTAGAAAATACTATGACGTTTGACCCTCTATTGAGTGTTTTCATTTTTACTATTCTACATCTTTATTAAAATGTTAAATATCTAATAATCCCAATTATAATTAGTCTTATTCCTCTTCAAACCTTGAGCGATTCTGCTTCCTAAATCCGGATGAATTATGTTATACAATTTCACAGCTCTATCCTGTAAAAATTGTGCTGCCCTACTTAAACTCGCGACAATATTTTCAACTAAACTATCCCTTTCTTCTTTGGTAAACTCATTAATATAAAGATCAGACGCTTGTTCAAAATTACCAGATTCATCCTGTATTATTTTTAAAATAACTGATTTCTTCGCTTCTACGTACGGTACCGGGCCATTGTATGAATTAGGGAAATAATTCGGTGCATCTCTCTCGTTACCGTTCACGGGTGGTCTGCCATCACGGTTGTAAGTCAAAGCTAAATTATTTAAGGGGCAGTTCACTGGTATCTTATTAAAATTAGCACCTAATCTGTAGTACTGAGAATCTCTATAAACCAAACGACGTGATTCAAAAAGCTTATCAGGTCCACCTAGAATACCTGGTACTAAGTTAGCTGGGCTAAAAGCTAACTGTTCTACTTCAGCGAAGTAATTTATAGGATTTTTGTTCAATACGAATCTTCCTAGTGGATAAAGCGGATAGTCCTTTATTGGTAATACTTTTGTAACGTCAAACGGATCAAATCTTGCCGCTTCAATATCTTCAGAAGTTAATATTTGTATAGACACCTTCCATGATGGATAATTTCCATTTGCGATAGCGTTATATAAATCTCTGGTGGCATAATCTGGATCTATACCAGCTATTCTTCTTCCCTCTTCAGAAGGTAAATTTCTAACACCAGCGTCTGGAGTGAAATGAAATCTAATATAGTATGAATTTCCATTTTCATTAACCACTTCGTATGTATGAATACCAAATCCTGGCATATGTCTGTAGCCATCCGGTATACCTCTATCAGAGAAGATTAGTAAAAACATATGAAGACCTTCCGGTCTCAAGGTTAAAAAGTCCCAAAAAGTATTGACATCGTTGAGATTTGTTGCTGGATTACGCTTCTGCGATCGGACAAATGTTGGGAACATCAAAGGATCTTTATAAACATACATAGGAGTATTAAAACCGACTATATCGAAATTACCGTCCTCAGTATAGAATTTTACAGCAAATCCTCGCGCATCTCTCGATGTATCTATGCCTCCTCTCTCGACCACTACTGGTGAGAATCTCGCAGCCACTGGAGTCCTTTTCCCTATTGAACTGAAGAGTTTAGCTTTACAAATATGCGTAATATCGTGTGTTACTTCGAAATATCCGAAAGCGGCTCCTGCTTTAGCATGCACTAAACGTTCTGGAATTCTTTCTCTGACTAAATGTGTCAAGGTGTCCATAAAGTATTCGTTTCTGATGAGGTTTGAATTGATTGAAGATGTTTCTTCATGGTCTATTGGTGCTCCTGCGCTTGTTGTTAATATTCCAATTGGACCCTGGAATGATATTAATAAATATTTTATACTAATTCTTGTAATTAGAGTGGCCGGCTTTGAAAAAGGATCACGATCGATGAGACCCTTGTAATACAAATAAAAATATGACATAACGTTACCTTAGTCTTCCGTTGAAACATTAAAACTTGCTGACTTGCAAGATCTTCATTCAATCTTGCTTTTACTAATTCAAATAACAAACCAACTAATAATAATTTCAACTGCATTTTGAACAGGTGCATTACCTCGCGCTCTTATTTCGGCAAAATTTCAAATACTCTATTACGACTATATTTATATCGATTGGTCTGTTGACCTTGAAAGAAACGGTTAAGAACGACCCACAACTATTGCAATTACGGTGAAAAATTAAATAAAAAATATATCAGTTGTTAAGATTTTTAAATAAATTGTTTGTTTACTTTTTCTTTCCAACTATATGTTGATTCAAGTGTGGTACTGTTTAATTAAACAGTTCTGCAAAGTTCTTTTTTTTAATGCTATTTTTATTACTTTAGTAAAATAATATATTCATGATTATACCACATTTACATATGTTTCTGATGACGCGTGACGAGGCGTCTCAATGACAAAGAAGGCACTTTTTACATATATATTTTGTGCAAAACAAAAATTAAATAAAATTTTCGTCACTATTGTCCAAAGTTATATTACTAAAATGATACCAATATTAAGATAACACGTAAATATTGACACAAAATATAAGTTTTTTTTATTTGGGGGGGGGGCGACATAAAAATGAATTTTTAAACTTACTTATATATTTTCATCTATGTTTTCATTTTTTTATAACATTTCTTTGGCAGCTTTGTTACCTAAAAACTACTGAGTTACCTAAAAACTTAGAAACAACATTTTTAAAGGCATTTGGACCTAAGATTATCGTAACTTTATCAAATTCTGCTTCCTTTTCAGGCATACGAAGCGTAAGTTTATTACTGAGCAAATATTATAGATAACATGTTATAAATATAAACTTATATATCTCTAAGTATAAACTATAGAAAAAAACGATAAATTAAAGTTGAAACCAACTGTTGAATTTATTTATTTATTATTCTATTCTTAACAATATAGGTACATATTAGTTGAAAATTACTATAACTAAATTCATCAAATAAATTAATATACATAGTATAATATATAGCATAATATAATATACATAATATAATATGACTATTATAAGTGTTCTTTTAGAAATTAAAGATAAAATAAATGTCATGTAACGTAACGTTTTTATTTAAAATTGTATATTGATTAAAAGAAAGAGAAATAGAAAAAAATCTATTTCGACAGGTTGTTGTCGGAGGATGTTAGAAAAAAAAAGAAAAATTTAAGAATTTCGATAGACTCAGTGGAATTTATTATTTTCTTTATATTAAACGATAATCTTTTGGAGGCTTATGCTTCCAGGCGTACTTTGCCTGTTTGGGTTCGAGGCGAACGAATATTCTGTGAAATAATGCATGGTAGCTTCGGTGTGTAATATAAATAAAAACTTTTTTAAATTTGTTTTTGTTATTAATTACAAAAGATACCTTTGTCTTTTACGACAATGTCGTTCCCAAATTCAAATTCAAAAATAAGACAAATTAAAAACAGGAATTTGAATCTAATTTAAATATTTAATTACATTAAAAGAGTTATAAGCATATCGATTATACTATACATATACATCTGACATGAAAAAAAGGTAGGCCGCTTCAAACGATTTGACAATGTTGCTGTCAAGTCAAATACTAACTGACAGAGAACCTAAAGATGGCTGGGGTCATCTTTTCTCTCGCGTCACATTGGGAGCGTTATTGCACACCTAATTGTATATACCAATGGTTATAAGCATGTTAAAAACAGTATATAGATTCTAATAGATAATCGTATGTGCACATTTTTTCATTTAGTCTGTGAGTTAAAATGTTTAATTATAGGTTTTGTACTCTGACAGTACGCAAACATCTTTTTCCTCGGTTTCCTTTCCAAGTGTTTAACTATTATTATATTATTATTATACCTAAAATAAAATTTAAAAATTTAGAATAGCTTAGAAAACCGGTCCTAACTTATGTTATTAACATTGATTATTCAAGATTGTTTTACGAGGTTGACTACTTTTTAATCACAAAGAAAGATTGATTCGCATGGCATTGTATTTTACAAACGCCTTAATTTTTACTAAATTTAATATCTAGGTAGGTATTTAAAAAACCTCTGGCATTTTAATAATAAATTTTAATAAAATTGGATTATAAATACATATTTAAAGATTTTAGCTACTTTACTAGCCATGTCATATTTAACTTTTCCCACCATTTATGAACGTACTTTCGTTTTTTTTTATACAAGTCAATCATTAAGCGCAAACAGTTTTCGTATTACATAATTATATCACACATTTTAAAATTAAATTTGCTATAACCTACTGTAGTATAACATACATAATTTATAACATAAATAAATAAGATCTTTGTACAAAGTAAAACGGAGTTAATCATTATTATTGTAAGTTTGCAACATTTTAAATTCTGAACGAATCTGTCAAACGTCAAAAAAATCTAAAGAGCGTCAATTCGTCAATAAATATTCCACGTTATTCGTAATTGCCTTTAATTTGTGCTAATAGAACCAATAATGATAAATCACAGAGTGCAAATGCTACTAATTTAGCGATTTATATCAGTACAAGAGTGTGTTCAGTTAAAGTAACCAACATGGCAAGGTCGTCAAAGGATGATCCCATCTACACGGATATGCAGCATCGTTGGAGTTATCGGCCGGATAGCAGAGAAAAGTGTATATCTAAGGCAGTCGGTGACAGACACACGGTGCCCAGTAGCTCTAGCGCAGCTTTAATAAACGAAAACAAATTATATACTGGAAATTCGTACACGAATAACGACTTGTACGTTAACAGTTTTCCTATGAAGGAGAACGCGAAAGACGGGAGCGCAACGTTCGCGAATAACGTACAAAACTATGGGCCCCTTAATATAGGGAACGGTCAGTTAGTAAGAGTGTATTATGATGAGAACAACTGCCAGTACATGATACCAGTTTCTGATGAATATGAGAATGTACAAAATGCTGGACTGCATGAATCGCCCTCTGTTACACAGAATTCTACACCATCACATATTTACAATAATAATCAAGAGTTTAACAACAATGGCTGTCCACCGCAGCATTCTATTCCAAATACGAATTACAGCAATAATATAAATATGCAAAATGGTACATCCAGCTTCTTATCTGAGGTTCTGGGTAACTGGGTACCAAACTCAACAGGTACATATTCACCATTCGGTCAAAACTATCCTCTTAACCATCCCGATGCCCCGACAATGAACATGCATCCAACAACGACGAGCCCTTTTCCAGAGGTAGTAAATCCAATTCATAAACCTGAAATTATAAGTCCTAAGAGGAATGAGCATAGTCCTCTGGCTGACACGACTAAAAAGCGCATAGTAGCTGAAGTTAAACCGATGCGCCCGTCTTATTCTGATGTTTTAGCAAAAAATACTAAGAATACACAATCAGAATCTTCCCCGAATCCTAAATCGTTAGCTAATGATGTTAAAAATGCAAACAAAGCTACGAAGTCAGATAAAGTTAATGCAAAAACAAAAGAAGAGAAACTCAAAGACAAGAAAAATAGTACAATATCATCAGGGAGCGAAAGCGGAGATGTAATATTTGAAGAAACAAAATCAACTAAAAAGAATCGTAGTAAACGTAACATGACACGTAAATGGTCATCTCTTGATGATATAACCAATGAAGATGATTCCTTTAACAATGAGACATCACAATTTATTTTAATTGAAGATGAAACTAGGAAAAAAGAAAAGAAATCGGAGAAAAAGCAAAATAAACCTATTTTTAACGAAGAAGATTTTCTTGACGAATTTGACGATAACAATTCTTTTCCATATCCGGATGGGCACATTGAGGGTGTAAAAGCGAGAAGACGAAAGGAGAGTCGCAATATAAACTATAAGAACGCAAAAGTAATTCAAGACAAGAAGAAAGTCCAACAAAAATGTAAAAAAAATAAGCCAGGTTACTTGGGAATGGTTCAAAACTACTTAGAACATTGGGCAAGTGTGACTTGGAAGGCAATAACGTGGTTCTTATATTTACTTTCAGATATATGTCGAATGAGTATACACTTATCATGTGATCTGTGAGTTGCCTTATCTTACAAATAAACTCTGTACTTTGTTTAGTAAATTAAAATATTAAATTACAATGAATGATTTAAAGTAACGGAAAAATTAATTTAAAAAAAACCAGCGGCATGCCAGAGCAAAAATAGAGTTATAACACAGTTAAATAAGGCAGCAATGCCTGTGGAGTTTAATGGTCAGAATTTCTGCACACATAGTTGAGGATATAGGTTCAAGCCCGACCTCAACTCTGACACCAAAAAATAAATAAAAAAAGGATAATTGAAATATCAAATTATTAAAACTTGGCCTTTATACTTGAATTATTATAAAAGAGTTGTGGACTGGTGTTATTAGCAGCCCAATCCGTCGTAACGAGAAGAGTGCAATGTCACCCTGTACATTTGTCTCCTTAGGCTAGAATAGCAGAGCTCATGGACCACATTCAAGTTTAACATGAACTGGCAACACCGTTTATTTATATTATTGCATGTTATTGTTTATTTCAGATGCACGTCCATGTTTACTCAAACCTATGTCAGTTCACAAGCAGTATGGAGGTCAGCAAAAGAGAAAATAAGCGAAACATTGGATAATAAATTTCTGTTATTTATTGATGAAAAACTAGGACATACGCCATTTGGTTTTTGGAGAAAATTAAAATGGTTTAAAGCTAAAGGTGAAATTGTTAAATTAAACATAATTTTTAAAGGAATGCCCGTTTTTGGGCCCACTCAATTCCTGATAGTTTGGTAACAAGACAATATTCTAAAAGAATATAGTATTATTTATTAATTCATTTTAATAATATCAACACACCATTTCCCAATCAATAGGGAATGTTAAAAAGGATCAAATTCCTGATATAACAAAACCAAAGAAAAGTGTTGATTTTTAACAAGTTCATAGTCAAATTAGAGCCGTATCACCCGTGAAGTGACCTTGTCGCATTTTGAGATCAGTTGGAAAGTAGCCAGGTATAGTGAGAGGAGTGTGCACTGTCAATCTAGATGGTGTATGAGGAGATCCTCAGACCAGCATAGTGGAGACGACTGCTGCCTGTAGAGATTTCTCTGTAGTAGCAGTTGATTCCGTTCATCTCCGATTCCCTAGCACTCTATCTTTGGAGGATTGTCATGAAGTTTAATTTTCGTATTAAAAACATATGTAGCAATATATGTATTTTTTCCTTTTAGATAAAGATTCTGATAAATCAAACGTATCGTCAAAACTTAATGCTAACATACCACTGCCAGCTACAGGTGAAGAAGCTATGAAGAGGCTATTAGCTTGCAAAGGAAAAGATCCTTACAGGTAAAAGCAAAATATCTATAAATTAAGTTTCATTGCTTTAGTAAACTATTATATGTACATTCAACACCCTGCTGCCAAGTTATTACTGGTACCAAAACATGACAACAAAAAGAACCCGGGTAAACACAGCATGATGGGTCCAAATAATCCTCAACTTCAAGTGGGGACTTTCATCATCAGGCCCGGAGCATCTACAGGTCCTGATAGTGGATCTACCAGCTCATTTTCTCAAAACACCAAAGCCCCAAGAACTCTACTATGTCTGACTCTAGTATGTCTTTGCATGCGACTCCATGGCTCGATCTAATTTTTATTTAAATAGTGAGATGGAGACTCCAATTCCAAACATTTTAGAGCTGATAACATTTGTCTTCGCCGGGTGACATAACTCTGATGTGGTCCATGAATGGAAAAAAACTGCTACTACAGAGATATCGCTACAGGCAGCAGTAGCTTCCGGTATGCTTGCCCGGAGATACGAGTATGCACCATCTAGATTGACAGTGCACACTCCTTCCCTATACCTGGCTACTTTCAAACTGTCCCCGAAACGCGACAAGCTCACTACACATGTGTTACGGCTATAATTTGACTATGCATTTGGTAAAAATCAACACTTTTCTTTGGAATTTGATCCCTTTAGATCACTTTTGGATGCAGCAATAATACATAATGTTTGTGTTTTTTGTTTTTTTTCAAAGTCAATAGGTTTCATTCCTGGCTGGAAAAATGGATTTTACAAAAATCTAATGATGCAGTTTTAGTTCTATCAAAATCGGTCCAAATGCAAGCCCACTTGAAAGATCCTTTCTTATTCTTTTCCTTTATTTGCAATTTGTTACTTTTATTTTTCAGTATATTAGGTGTAAGTGTAACTTGTACAGATGATGATATTAAACGTCATTATAAAAGGCAAGCGTTCTTAGTACATCCAGATAAGAACCAACAGCCTGGAGCTGAAGAAGCATTTAAAATATTACAACATGCGTTTCATCTTATAGGTGAACCTGTAAGTTTTTTAATACTACTTTTCCCACGCGCCTGTCTCTACTAGGGTAGGCTCTGGCGACTTCAGTGTCTACCAGTTCTTGCCTTCTGATTCTTGGTGGTTGAGGGTGCTCCTCATCTGAGTTTTTACTACTAACTTACCTCATTGGTAATATATAAGGTTTACAAACGGAAAATACAAATAAACACTAACTGAAGTCGTTAACTACGTTTATATTTGCTAAACAAAAAAAAGTAATTAGATTTATTCTATTTAGTCACTTCACGGGTATTACATTCGAAAGTGGTGGTACTACACCAGGACGGCAGATTGGACTAATAACTATCATCAATCTGCCTACCACTCTTTAATAGTGCCTATAGGCACTGAGCGACCAAAGTACATATAACAAAGTTACATTGGTACTGGTCAGAATTAGCGAGGTTCGAACACGGGTCTCATCGATCGTGAGTTAACGCGTCTTACCGCTAGACCACGGCCGCTCTAGCCGTGTTTTTTTCACCATCTGCCAAATGTAAAGTACATATTATTAATAAAATTTACATGTATGTACTAAATTAGTTGCTTGAAGCTCAAAGTGTGCATTGTTTTGTGTAAATATTAAACAGGACCGTCGGGAAGCATATGAGAGACGCGCGTTGGAATCCAGGAATGTGGAAGCCGCGTGGAGTGAGCTCGGTTCATTGTTGGCGCAGTTACACATTAAAATGGAGATTGCTGCCAATACTATAAGGTTAATTACTTCTTTTATCACTAACTGAACTGAGCACACTTATGAAATATCTAATTTTAGTCTAGTTAAGGGACTGCAAGTTAGGCCCGTTACAGTTACTTTGACTGTTACGTTTACATTTACTCTACACGCGTTGCACCATCGTCGCGCGGGGGCAAGTTGATATGGAGGATGAGAAAAGTATGAACCTTACATCTACGGCGATTGTGATAACAACGGTACAGAGTCTAACGTGTAAAGCTACACGAGCTCTGGACTGTAAATAATAAATAAATTTACATTTAACAACTTTTTTAAAATCTCTAGAAGGGGGGGCTGCCCCTCCCTGCCCCCCCCCCCCTTGGCGACGCCCTTGGGGGTTTATGTTTATTAATTTGTGTGTGTGTTTATTGAAGTCGGTTCAACTTTTTCAAAAATGTATTTTTTGTTTTGATCTAAACAAAATTCAATGAGACTCAAAACTCGCCGAGTTGCACAATTTTACATGGCGGCCCTGGAATATGTAAAAAATTAAATAATAATAATATTTTTTTGTTATTTTTCTAGATGTACAAATTGTGGTCGTCGCCATAAACGTGTAATGACTGAACGGCCTTGTTATGCGGCGAGGTTTTGTGCCCAATGCAAGATACGACATTCTGCCAAAGAGGTAATAGGATTGTGTTTGTACCCAACTCACCCTTACATTAACCCTTTTTTATCACCAAAAACTTTCTTTATTCAGACTTAGAGCTGGATGTGGTCAAGCGGCAGGACTGATGATTATTATTATTGTAGCTCGGCATGTGACAACACTCCACCTGGTGTAAAGCTAGAGTGTGGTCCATGAATGGAAACAACTGCTACTACAGATAAACCTGTGCGGGCAGCAGTCGCCTCCACTATACCGGTTTGAGGAGACGAGCATGTAGCATCTAGATTGACAGTGCATACTCCTCTTGTTATACCTGGCTACTTTCAAACTGATCCCGAAACGCGACAAGGTCACTTCACGGGTGTTACTTGTTAGCCCAGTCTGCCGTTTTGAGGTAGTACCACTACTTGATTAATCTAGCCCTTGTATCATATGCATTGGTGACCAAAGTACATAATATGACATAGTCACATTGGTACCAGACAGAATTTGGAGAGAGATTTGAATTTGATTTGAGATTTTTGGTCGCTCAGTGCCTATAGGCACTATTAAAGAGTGGTAGATCAGACTGATGATGGTTATTTGTCCAGTCTGCCGTCCCGGTGTTGTACCACTACTTTCTAATGTAACACCCGTGAAGTAACATAGTAACTCCGGCATAGCAGAGGCGAGTGCTGCTTGCAGTAGTTTATCTGAGGTAGCAGTTGTTTCCGTTTATGGACCGCACTCTAGCTCAACTTCAGGTGGAGATTTGTCATATGCTAAGCTATAATACAATTTCTTTTTCATATTTCAGGGCGACATCTGGGCAGAATCTAGTATGATGGGATTATTAGTAATGTATTATGCGTGTATGGATGGAGCTGTTTATCAAATAACGCAGTGGGCTAGCTGTCAGGTAAAAAATATGAAAGAAAAGACATAGATATCTCTAATAATCAAATAAGACAGGCCTTCGTCTAGCGGCAGAGTATGTGCACTATGCCGGCTTGAGGAGACGAGCATGTACCATCTAGATTGACAGTGTACTCTCCTCTCGCCCGCGACAAGTTCTCTTCGCATTCACAAGTGGTGATACTACCCCAGAACGGCAGACTGGGCTAATAACCATCATCAGTCGACCTACCACTTTTTAATAGAGCGACCAAAGTACGTATAACAAAGTTACATTGATACCAGTCAGAATTAGCGAGGGTGGAACACAAGTCTCATTGATCGTGAGTTCACGCGTCTTACCGCTAGACCACGGCCGCTCTAAATCTAACTATGCAGACTCCGGAATAACGTTCAATATAGTGGTAATGTGTAATTTACAGAAAAAGAATTTGAAGCAGCTCCGACCAGACTGTCATATAGTACAATATAGAATTGTACTTGGAAGTAAGGCTGCGCAACCAGACTTCGCAAATAAAACACAATGGTAAGCGATTTCACATAGATTTGTTTAGCTAAGGCCACTCACCACGCAGGCGTCATTATTTTGTACGCTTGCATAAAAATATCCGTGCGCTATGTAGTATTTTTCCGCACAACAGTCGCCTCCGCTATGCCGGCTTAAGGAGACGAGTATGTACCATCCAGGTTGACAATGCACATTCTCGTTATACTTACTATATATAAAGATGTATAGTCATACCTGGCGTTATACATAGTCCGATATAAAGATGTATAGTCGTTCGTTCGTTTTCTTAAGCCGGCATAGTGGAGGCGACTGCTACCTGCAGAAACTTATTGGTAACAGTTATTTTCGTTCATGGACCGCACTCTAACATCAGGCGTAGTGTTGGCATATGCAGAGTTACTATATAAAAAACAGTTTATGTAAACATTATTTTTCAGTAACCATGATCCAAATTTAGAAGAGTTCCTGAATTCATTGTACAGTAAGTCCAAGCCACCAGCTTCTGATCCGACCGATGGGAAAGTCAAAAAACGCAATAAGAAATGCAAGGCTTATGTGCATTAGGAACTGTTATACACTTGTTTATAGTGGGTATACTGTATTAATTTTTTGTTTTTGACCACCAAGTAGTTTGTTTTTTTATGATCTTTGCCTTTCTTTTTTTATTCTGTGACCAAATTTTTTTTTTTTCTTAACATGATCAACAGCATACACTGTTTGTTCCTTTTTGCAGTTTCAAGCAATTGCCGTTTGGTCAGGGTCATACTGTCCCAAGACTCAATATTGTTTGAGACACAGCAAATTTAAAATGTTATAAAACAAAATGTATGGACGCCCAGGTGTTGGCTTTCACGTTAAATAAAGATCAGATTTATGTAAATTTTTAATTTTGTTTTAGTGAGGAATAAATAGGAATAAATAGCCTTCTACGTTTAGTATTTTTTTTAAATCTGGGAATAGTCAGAAAATGGTAGGTCAACATAATATACCCACATAAAATAAGTGTATTTACAGAAAAACCAATTGACCAGAATAAATTAATTGTTAATTAGATAAAAAAAAGAATCACTCAGTAATTAACTAATTTACATGAGATTGTTTTTTTCTTGCATATTTTTGTGTGTTTTGTGTGTGTTAATAGTGTATTTTTTAAGTTTCTTAAATGTAGAACAATTTCAGTTTATTTTTTCGTCATTTTTTAAGCAAAGCGTCTCGTCATTAATTTGTACGCTTCCAGGGGTAGAGTATGTATCTACCGTGACATAACGACGTTTAAAAATCATTTCCTCAGTTGGTTTTTTTTTTTTTTGCAATTGCATACATTATTTAAATTACTGAATTTCTAGTATTTTAATATATATTTTCTGACCTAAAAAAGGGTTATACTAGTGCCTTTATTTCTGCTACAAATTAACCGCCTCTATTGTGTTCTAGTGTCCTATTCTTTTAATTTGATTTGTCTCTACAAAAAAAAAATTATACGCTTGTACGAATAATTTTCATTTAGTGGGATGAACCTGAAGCCAATTTTCAGTACCCTCGATGCGTGGAGACAAACGCATCGGGTTTGCGTACAACAAGCGTACAATTATCTTATTACAGAACTAATCAATCAGTACAAAATTCTAAATAGTAATTTAGTTTTAAGACGAGTCACTAATAAAGATCAAAAACTGTTTTAAGTCGAAAAAGAAACTAATAGATATATAGACACATAAAAAATATTTATAGACGAAATAGAATATAATTTTAGTCAATTTTTCTTTCCTAAAAATATCATTTAATACTCTTTTGTTTTTAGTTTTAATAGAAATGTAATATTAATTATTTAAATTAAATTTAAATATTGCTCGAATTATTTTTTAAATTATAAGAATTAATACATGTGCTTATTAAAAGTTGAGATGTGAAAAATTTTAATTACCTAATTTAAATATCTTGTGTAACTTTTGACATTTTAAATACAATCTAATTGTAAAGCAATATTGTGTTGTAATTTAAAAAAAAGGACATACAATTTTTTTTTAATTAATCAACAAACAAAAATCTTACAAAATTTTTCACAATAAAAAAGAATCTATTTGCACCTTTTTCCATACATTATGTATATAATATTACCCATAGAGATATATACAAGAGGTGCAAACTTCATACATCTGACTCCTAAAGGTGACTCTGGTCATCTTTTCTCTCGCGTCATATTGGGAGCGTTATTGCACATCTAGTTGTATATATCAATGATATTACCCCTTTAACTTGTTATGATTTTACAATACAATCGATAGACTGGAAATATAAATATTTTCAAATTGTAAACTGTACTATCATTTTTAATTAAACATTTAAGTCATCTAAAATAAGTAAAACAATCTAATTATCTTTTAAAAAAAAATACAATTATTAATCTTATAATCAATGCGTTCTGCGGTTCGGACAAAACTGCATCACGTGTTAACATAGTTCATTTGATGCAGACGCCTGGAACTGCAAAACGCATTGCAGGAAAAAAAATCATAAATATGTCTGATGGCCTTATAACACTGCCTTTGTATGAGTTTTATAAAGTTTTCACGAGATTTAAGAAATTATCTAATTGTTAAGTAAAAACGCATGAGCGCTTCATTTGTTAATAAATAGGTATAAACAAGATCTGTGTTTTTATTGCTGGATTTTTCTTAGAAGGGGCGGCGGTAGACCAAATCTGAACCTCAGCTCTGCAAGGTCTCTTCATATATATCTTCACATATATAATATGTGAACTGCGCTGGAACTGAAGAGGATTAAAAGCTTCTTCTCTCCATAACCCGAAACGAAATTATCTTTAAAACTATGTTAATCTACACAACTTTGACACAATACAAAACATGTCCTCTTTATTTAAAAAAAAACAGTTTTAAATATCATTAATAATTCAAGCAAAATAACCCCTTGTTTTAGAAATATAAAACCATTTTTCTTCTAAACTATTAATATCTAGGTTTTTATTTTCATCATGGTATTAGACAATACAATACCTAGGGAATATTAGGTTTATTTTTTAATTTTTTTTTTACATAAATCGACACAATCGCTTGAGCAACCCACCCCTCTGTCGCCCAATAAATCAGTGCGGGACGAGCAAGGTCAACGGCCTATATCCAGCTCTTAACTTGATATTCAACTCCTAAACTCTTTTGTGAGACCTGTACTCAGTCGCCGAGCGCCGCCACTGTTTTTTACTTAACACCTCAATACTTTTTTTTTTTATTGTAGCTCGACAACACTCCGCCTGATGTAAAGCTAGAGTGCGGTCCATGAATGGAAACAACTGCCACTACAGATAAATCTCTACGGGCTGCAGTCGCCTCCACTATGCCGGCTCGAGGAGACGAGCATGTACCATCTAGATTGACAGTGCACACTCCTCTCTTATACCTGGTTACTTTCAAACTATCCCCGAAACGCGACAAGGTCACTTCACGGGTGTTACATTCGAAAGTGGTGGTACTGCCCCAGGACGACAGACTGGACAAATAACCATCATCAGTCTGCCTACCACTCTTTTTTTTTAATAGTCCCTATAGGCACTGAGCGACCAAAGTACATATAACAAAGTTACATTGGTACCGGTCTTTAGCGAAGTTCGAACACGGGTCTCAGCGATCGTGAGTTCACGCGTCTTATCGCTAGACCACAGCCGCTTGATTTCAATGAATTTAAGTGTTTATCAAAATTAATTTTGTTTTTTTTTCAGTTATTAGCTATGTAACAATACCGCTTATTATTTTATGTACTTGAGATTGCTGCAGGAGAAAATTTATTTAAATTTATGACCATGTTAAACTAGAAAATAAAAAAACAATTACAAAACAAAATATTTATTTACATTTCACTCTATCATAGCACGGTTCTCTTTCCAATTTGGTGTTGTAACAATACAATCTTCATAAGTCCATTTAGGAAACATTCTTTTATATAAATTGAGTAACACGGTGTCTTGCGATTTTATTTGCCCATCGAAAACACATTTCATGTGACCGTGAGTACCTGTAATGTTATGACGTTACTTACATACTGACAATACTTAGTAGCCAGAGTAATAAAAGGAGCGTGCATTGTCAACCTAGACTTCAAGCCGGCATAGCGGAGGTGAATGCTGGCTACAGATATTTAAGAGCGGCAGACCTCGCTAAATTCTGACCGGTACCAATGTAACTATGTTATATGTACTTTGGTCGCTCAGTGCTTGCGAAACAAGCATTAACTTATATTTCACAGTAGTACTTAGTAGTTTTTAGTAGTCCTTTAAATAAGTAAAATCTATTTTAAACTTTATCACATGACGTTACAGTCTGTTTTTGATATCGTCTTTAAACTTACATATTTCATTTATCGTTTGTTAAATTCTACATACCTAGAGGTTCCTTAATATGACCAATTCTTCCATACTTAGTCCTCAATTTGCAAGGTTTATAATAATTAACATCGTCCCTATTGAAAAACATAAATCTGATAACGGCAGACTTTTTATTAACCTACAAAAAGAAATGGATTAGAGATTAGTATCTTCAGAATGTAGTTTGCGTCAGCGCCGGATTTAGACTTGTGATTTAGATGTTGTGAGGGCCCTCAAATCGTTTGTGGTTAACTGTTAAAAGTTTCTATTAAGGTCAAGGTAAAGAAGAGAGCGACTAAATAAGTTGGCTAACACAAAATTTAAAACAAAACTCAGTATTTTTTTGTTTCTACCAAGCTTTTATCAATTTTTTTTGCGGCGTGGTGGCGGCCCATAGGCGACTGGCTTTGTTGCCTATGCTTAAATCCGGCACTGGTTTGCGTTACATTATTGTGTATTTAACTTTAGTTTAACTTAACAGTGGAGTAGTAACACCCGTGAAGTGATCTTGTCGCGTTTCGGGAGCAGTTTGAAAATAGCCAGGTATAGCGACGGGCGATCGTCTCCTCTGGCCAGCAGAGGCGACTGCCGCTTGTAGATGTTTCTATGTAGTAGCAGTTGTTTCTGTTCATGGACCGCACTCTGGCTTTACATCAGGCGGAGTGTTGTCATATCGGAGCTACAATTAAAAAAAAATCAGGCAGTGTCATGTTGGACTACTATAAAAATTACCTTATAGGGATGTCCGGAAAGCACGATTCTCTTAATAATGAGTCTATCCGGATTACACGATAATAAAACACCAGAAGCCACAAGCTGTAAATTTGTATTTCTCTTTTCCTGAAAGAAAAGCAAAGACAATTAAATTATTTATTAATTACTCACACTGTTAAGAGTGGTAAGAAGATTGATGATTGGTACTAGCCCAGTCTGCCGTCCTGTGGTGATACCACCACCTGTCGAATGAGTTTAGAAATCAGCTTGGAAGTAGCTAGGTATAACGAGAGAAGTATGCACTGTCAACCTAAATGCACATTCATCTCTTCAAGCCGGCATAGCGGGGGCGACTGCTGTCTACAGAAATATTTCTGTGATAATCGCTTACTCAAGCGAAGTATTGTCACATGCCGAGTTACTGTAAAAAAACGATTTGATGATAGTAAGTCAACTATGAATATACAAGAATTGATTTTACCTTAAAACAAAGCACAGAGGAGGGGCTGAATTGTATTGGCGCGAAAAAGGAAGCAACACACGTAGAAGCTGGTTGGAAGAATCTTTCATACTGTAAAATTTTATTATTATTCAAAATTTCTTATAAGACTATTTAATAATCTTTTTTTTTAAAGCCAAGGCATTGAACGACCAAAGTACATGTATGACATAGTTACATTGGTACAGGGCTAAAGTTTAAGAGCGGCCGTGGTCTAGCGGTAAGACGCGTGAACTCACGATCGATGAGACCCGTGTTCGAACCTCGCTAATTCTGACCGGTACCAATGTAACTTTGTTATATGTACTTTGGTCGCTCAGTGCCTATAGGCACTATTAAAGAGTGGTAGGCAGATTAATTATGGTTATTTGTCCAGTCTGCCGTCCTGGGGTAGTACCACCACTTTCGAATGTAACACCCGTGAAGTGACTTTGTCGTTTCTTTTTTTTTTTATTGTAGCTCGGCATGTGACAACACTCCGCCTGATGTAGAGTGCGGTCCATGAATGGAAACAACTGCTACCACAGAGAAATCTCTACGGGCTGCAGTCGCCTCCACTATGCCGGCTTGAGGAGACGAGCATGTACCATCTAGATTGACAGTGCACACTCCTCTCTTATACCTGGCTACTTTCAAACTATCCCCGAAACGCAACAAGGTTTCGGGGCATCCATGTTAGAATCTCCAAAAGAGTGGTAGGCAGACAGGCTGGCGATGGTTATTTGTCCAGTCCGTCGTCCGTGACAAAACAAAAAAGGCCTGTAGAATTAGGAAAGAATAACGGAAACCTTACCTTATGCTTACTACCATTCGTATGTTGGCTGAAGATAGGGTTAACAATAAACCGTCTGAACCCAACTTGGAAGATCAATCTCTCTTTACTAGCTATAGGTTCATCACTAGCCCCCGTTCTCTTCAATACGACATTCATCACGGACATTTTATGTTCATGAGGCAGAAGACCGAAAACTGCCAGCGGTCTGTTCCCGCTCAAACCTGATTTGAAGCCTGCCCATACATCTTGGCGGACATCTTTTATGTGTATTGTGACATAGGCGCCATACTGTATAAATAACATATAATTAATTATTATTTATTTATTAATAATATAAGTTAAGAGTGGTATGCCGTCCTGGATCGCCGCTTTAGAATGTAACACCCGTGAAGTGTCTTGTCGCGTTTCGGAAGCAGTTTCGTCTCCTCGAGCCGGCATAGCGGAGGCGACTTAGGTTATATGTCTACAGTAACTCTTAAGTTATTAAGTACTTACTGTATTCAAAAGGCTATCTTCGTTTTCTTTAAAGACGCGCCTGCGGGTGCGTTCATAATTTTCAAATTGAAATATTCTTGCATAATCCGCTGGTAAGTTTTCTTTAGGATCCCATGGAGAAGTTCTATACAAACAATTATAATAAGAATTTTTAAAAGTGATAGGCAGACTGGTGATGGTTACGCTCACGAAATGTAGCCGCGTTTCGAAATCAACTTGGAGAAGCCAGGTATTAATTAGAAAAGGAGTGTGGCCTGTTAATGGATAACACAATTCGTCTAAAGCTGGAATAGCAAAGGTAACTGTTACTGGAAGATATTTTTCTTTGATAGCAGTTGCTTACGCTCAAGGACCCCACTCTAACCAACATTAATACCGGGGTACTATAAAAAAAATATATAATTACGTAATTTACCTAAAAGATTCCAATCCTCTGAACCTAACAAATCGTTCTCTAGCTGGCATACCATCAGGAGTGTCTACTTCATCTGGGAACTGCTGATCTTCTTTAGCAGCTTTCAACTTCCGCAGCATTTCCTGTTCCTCGCACATATCTATAGTCTGATCATACTTTTCATCCGTCGCTTCCGTTTCTGACTCGGCAACTGATTCAAAATCATCATCGTCTTTATTCAAATCTTGATCAGAATCGTTCTCTTCGCATGACATGTATTGTTCATTGTCTCCATCCTCCTGTTAATGATGCAATCTTTAATTATCAGCCAATATAGATGATCATCTGAATGAGATGACCAAACATCTCAATGAGAGAATTGCAACAAGAATTGGAGCTATCAAGATCTAGCTAGCCGACAACACAGGCGCACTGATTAGTTCAGGGTCTCCCTAGCGTTTATTACCATATCACAGATGAAACAAAAAAATATATATGAGGGAGTAGTGTAGGGCCTGTGCCTACACATTTTAAGAAAACAAAACGCGTAGTCAAGGAGATAACTTAACTTCTATACTATAACTTCGGAAAATAACTCAAAAGCTTGTAAATATATTTATTACCCTGGCTCCATACCTAAAATATAAGGCCTAGCACACACCACAATAAAATTTCTTGCGAAACGGTTTTTAAGCAGCGAATTTACAGTGCCATATGGTGCAATTTACTTTTGCAACAATCGCGTCTCGAGTTTCTCGGCAATATGTGATAAAAAACAATTTTTAAATTGCTGCTTTTTTTCTTCTCTATACTGACATATAAATCCTGGTTAATAACTATAACAATATTATGTTTTTTTTTTTATTATATATTATTATATATATATATATATATACTAGCTGTTGGGTAAAAGCCGCGGGCGCAAGCGGCCCGCGGAGGCCAATTTTGTCGTAAAACGTATTAGATCGAATAGATTTTAGGCAGTTTTGAAAATATTTAGCTCGCCATCTAAAAGCGTTTACGTTTCTGAACAAAATTGGTCTTTACACGGTGACGCTAACGTATCTACTTTTCGAGATATGGCGATTTTAAAAAATTTAAAAAAAAACAAAATTTAAATAAAAATTAGTGCTGGTCATACTGAACAAAATTGGTCTTTACACGGTGACGCTAACGTATCTACTTTTCGAGATATGGCGATTTTAAAAAATTAAAAAAAAAAAAATTAAAAAAAAAGTAGTGCTGGTCATACTGAACAATATTGGTCTTTACACGGTGACGCTAACGTATGTACTTTTTGAGTAATAGCTATTTTAGAAAATTAAAAAAAAAAAAAAAAAAAAAAAGCAAATAGTGCTGGTCATACTGAACAATATTGATCTTTACACGGTGACGCTAACGTATCTACTTTTCGAGATATGAAGATTTTAAAAAATTAAAAAAAAAAAAAAAAAATTTAAAAAAAAAAGTGCTGGTCATACTGAACAATATTGGTCTTTACACGGTGACGCTAACGTATGTACTTTTTGAGTAATAGCTATTTTAGAAAATTAAAAAAAAAAAAGCAAATAGTGCTGGTCATACTGAACAATATTGATCTTTACACGGTGACGCTAACGTATCTACTTTTCGAGATATGAAGATTTTAAAAAATTAAAAAAAAAAACAAAAATTTAAAAAAAAAAGTGCTGGTCATACTGAACAAAATTGGTCTTTACACGGTGACGCTAACGTATCAACTTTTCGAGATATGGCGATTTTAAAAAATTAAAAAAAAAAACAAAAGTTTAAAAAAAAATTAGTGCTGGTCATACTGAACAATATTGGTCTTTACACGGTGACGCTAACGTATCTACTTTTCGAGATATGGCGATTTTAAAAAATTTAAAAAAAAAACAAAAATTTAAAAAAAAAATAGTGCTGGTCATACTGAACAATATTGGTCTTTACACGGTGACGCTAACGTATCTACTTTTCGAGATATGAAGATTTTAAAAAATTAAAAAAAAAAACTAAAACAAAAATTTAAAAAAATAGTGCTGGTCACACTGAACAAAGTTGTTCTTTACATGGTTACTCTGACGTATCTACTTCTTGAGATATTTAAAAGAAAGCCCGCCGCGCGGAGCAAATTCGATGTTCACGCGGCCGCGCTCACCGTCCGACTGACCGAGGTAAAGCCGTTTCGATCGTTCGTCCCGAAAATGCCTCGTCGCGGATGCTGTTAGGCCACGCCCAAGCGCCATGCTCCGTTTCATATTGGCGTACCGGCGGGAAAAGGATAAAAATACGATCGAGGAAAAATTTTTTTCGAGCAATTTTGAAAAAAAAAGTATCGTTTTCGAAATTATAGGGCATTCCCTACAACTTTCTCTTCGGGGTGATCGCCCCGACTCGCCCCGTTTCCGAGATATCGCTACCACTTCCGGTCCAGAATCGACTTCCGGTCAAAGTCGTATTTTTCTCGACGGTTTTGGAACGCCCTCTATACGACTCAAAAAACCGCTACCCTCCACCATACCGGCAAGTGCGAAATAATTGATGTCAGTCAGTCAGTCAGTCAGTGGTATTGCAGCTATATATTAGTACTAGCTGTTGGGTAAAAGCCGCGGGCGCAAGCGGCCCGCGGAGGCCCTTTTTGTCGTAAAACGAATTAGATGGAATAGATTTTAGAGTAGTTTTGAAAAAAATTTAGCTCGCCGTCTAAGAGTTTACCTTTCTGAACAAAATTTGTCTTTACACGGTTACGCTAACGTATGTACTTTTTGAGATATAGCGATTTAAAGAAAAAATAAAAAAATATAATAGCGCTGGTCACACTGATCAAAATTGGTCATTACACGGTTACGCTAACGTATCTACTTTTCGAGATATAAGGATTTTAAAAAATTAAAAAAAAAAGAAAATTAAAAAAAAACAAATAGTGCTGGTCATACTGAACAAAATTAGTCTTTACACGGTGACGCTAACGTATCTACTTTTCGAGATATGGCGATTTTAAAAAATTAAAAAAAAATTAAAAACAAATAGTGCTGGTCATACTGAACAAAATTGGTCTTTACACGGTGACGCTAACGTATCTACTTTTCGAGATATGAAGATTTTGAAAATTTAAAAAAAATATATTTAAAAAATAAAATAAAAAAACAAATAGTGCTGGTCATACTGAACAAAATTGTTCTTTACATGGTTACTCTGACGTATCTACTTCTTGAGATATTTTAAAAAAGCCCGCCGCGCGGGGCAAATTCGATGTTCACGCGGCCGCGCTCACCGTCCGACTGACCGAGGTAAAGCCGTTTCGATCGTTCGTCCCGAAAATGCGTCGTTATATTTTCATTGCGCGCTCTGAACGGGCGGAACATAGAGAGCGCGAGCCCCGACGAGCGATCGACGCGGATGCTGTTAGGCCACGCCCACCGCCATGCTCCGTTTCATATTGGCGTACCGGCGGGAAAAGGATATAAATACGATCGAGGAAAAATTTTTTTTGAGCAATTTTGAAAAAAAAAGTATCGTTTTCGAAATTAGAGGGCATTCCCTACAACGTTTGTTCCGGCACTTTTGCCTCATCTCTTTCCGTTTCCGAGATATCGCTATCACTTCCGGTCCAGAATCGACTTCCGGTCAAAGTCGTATTTTTCTCGACGGTTTTGGAACGCCCTCTATACGACCCAAAAAACCGCTACCCTCCACTATACCGGCAAGTACGAAATAATTGATGTCAGTGAGTGAGTGAGTGGTATTGCAGCTATATATTAGTACTAGCTGTTGGGTAAAAGCCGCGGGCGCAAGCGGCCCGCGGAGGCCCTGTTTTGTCGTAAAACGCATTAGATCGAATAGATTTTAGGGTAGTTTTGAAAAAAATTTTACTCGCCATCTAAAAGAGTTTACCTTTCTAAACAATATTGGTCTTGACACGGTAACGCTAACGTATGTACTTTTTGAGTAATAGCGATTTTAGATTAAAAAAAAAAAAAAAAAAAAAAAGTAGTGCTGGTCATACTGAACAATATTGGCCTTTACACGGTTACGCTAACGTATGTACTTTTTGAGTAATAGCGATTTTAGAAAATTAAAAAAAAAATTAGTGCTGGTCATACTGAGCAATATTGGTCTTTACACGGTCACGCTAACGTATGTACTTTTTGAGTGATAGCGATTTTAGAAAATTTAAAAAAAAAACAAAAATTAAAAAAACTAATAGTGCTGGTCATACTGAACAAAATTGGTCTTTACACGGTCACGCTAACGTATGTACTTTTTGAGTAATAGCGATTTTAGAAAATTAAAAAAAAAAACAAAATTAAAAAAAAAAGTAGTGCTGGTCATACTGAACAATATTGGTCTTTACACGGTGACGCTAACGTATGTACTTTTTGAGATACGGCGATTTAAAAAAAATAGAAAAAAAAATAAAAAAACAAATAGTGCTGGTCATACTGAACAAAATTGTTCTTTACATGGTTACTCTGACGTATCTACTTCTTGAGATATTTTAAAAAAGCCTGCCGCGCGGAGCAAATTTGATGTTCACGCGGCCGCGCTCACCGTCCGACTGACCGAGGTAAAGCCGTTTCGATCGTTCGTCCCGAAAATGCGTCGTTATACTTTCATTGCGCGCTCTGAACGGGCGGAACATAGAGAGCGCGAGCCCCGACGAGCGATCGACGCGGATGCTGTTAGGCCACGCCCACCGCCATGCTCCGTTTCATATTGGCGTACTGGCGGGAAAAGGATATAAATACGATCGAGGAAAAATTTTTTTTGAGCAATTTTGAAAAAAAAAGTATCGTTTTCGAAATTAGAGGGCATTCCCTACAACGTTTGTTCCGGCACTTTTGCCTCATCTCTTTCCGTTTCCGAGATATCGCTACCACTTCCGGTCCAGAATCGACTTCCGGTCAAAGTCGTATTTTTCTCGACGGTTTTGGGACGTCCTCTATACGACTCAAAAAACCGCTACCCTCCACTATACCGGCAAGTACGAAATAATTGATGTCAGTCAGTGAGTGGTATTGCAGCTATATATTAGTACTAGCTGTTGGGTAAAAGCCGCGGGCGCAAGCGGCCCGCGGAGGCCCTTTTTGTCGTAAAACGTATTAGATCGAATAGATTTTAGGCAGTTTTGAAAATATTTAGCTCGCCATCTAAAAGCGTTTACGTTTCTGAACAAAATTGGTCTTTACACGGTGACGCTAACGTATCTACTTTTCGAGATATGGCGATTTTAAAAAATTTAAAAAAAAACAAAATTTAAAAAAAAATTAGTGCTGGTCATACTGAACAAAATTGGTCTTTACACGGTGACGCTAACGTATCTACTTTTCGAGATATGGCGATTTTAAAAAATAAAAAAAAAAAAATTAAAAAAAAAGTAGTGCTGGTCATACTGAACAATATTGGTCCTTACACGGTGACGCTAACGTATGTACTTTTTGAGTAATAGCTATTTTAGAAAATTAAAAAAAAAAAAAGCAAATAGTGCTGGTCATACTGAACAATATTGATCTTTACACGGTGACGCTAACGTATCTACTTTTCGAGATATGGCGATTTTAAAAAATAAAAAAAAAACAAAATTAAAAAAAAAAATTAGTGCTGGTCATACTGAACAAAATTGGTCTTTACACGGTGACGTTAACGTATCTACTTTTCGAGATATGACGATTTTAAAAAATTAAAAAAAAAACAAAAATTTAAAAAAAAATTAGTGCTGGTCATACTGAACAAAATTGGTCTTTACACGGTGACGCTAACGTATCTACTTTTCGAGATATGACGATTTTAAAAAATTAAAAAAAAAAAACAAAAATTTAAAAAAAAATTAGTGCTGGTCATACTGAACAATATTGGTCTTTACACGGTTACTCTGACGTATCTACTTCTTGAGATATTTAAAAGAAAGCCCGCCGCGCGGAGCAAATTCGATGTTCACGCGGCCGCGCTCACCGTCCGACTGACCGAGGTAAAGCCGTTTCGGTCGTTCGTCCCGAAAATGTCTCGTCGCGCATGCTGTTAGGCCACGCCCACCGCCATGCTCCGTTTCATATTGGCGTACCGGCGGGAAAAGGATATAAATACGATCGAGGAAAAATTTTTTTTGAGCAATTTTGAAAAAAAAAGTATCGTTTTCGAAATTATAGGGCATTCCCTACAACTTTTTCTACGGGGTGACTGCCCTGACTCGCCCCGTTTCCGAGATATCGCTACTACTTCCGGTCCAGAATCGACTTCCGGTCAAAGTCGTATTTTTCTCGACGGTTTTGGGACGCCCTCTATACGACTCAAAAAACCGCTACCCTCCACTATACCGGCAAGTACGAAATAATTGATGTCAGTCAGTGAGTCAGTCAGTGGTATTGCAGCTATATATTAGTATAACTAGCTGTTGGGTAAAAGCCGCGGGCGCAAGCGGCCCGCGGAGGCCCTTTTTGTCGTAAAACGTATTAGATCGAATAGATTTTAGGCAGTTTTGAAAATATTTAGCTCGCCATCTAAAAGCGTTTACGTTTCTGAACAAAATTGGTATTTACACGGTGACGCTAACGTATCTACTTTTCGAGATATGGCGATTTTAAAAATTTTTAAAAAAGTAGTGCTGGTCATACTGAACAATATTGGTCTTTACACGGTGACGCTAACGTATGTACTTTTTGAGTAATAGCTATTTTAGAAAATTAAAAAAAAAAAGCAAATAGTGCTGGTCATACTGAACAATATTGATCTTTACACGGTGACGCTAACGTATCTACTTTTCGAGATATGGCGATTTTAAAAAATAAAAAAAAAAAAAAAAAAAAAAAGTAGTGCTGGTCATACTGAACAATATTGGTCTTTACACGGTAACGCTAACGTATGTACTTTTTGAGTAATAGCTATTTTATAAAATTAAAAAAAAAAAAGCAAATAGTGCTGGTCATACTGAACAATATTGATCTTTACACGGCGACGCTAACGTATCTACTTTTCGAGATATGAAGATTTTAAAAAATTAAAAAAAAAAAAAAAAAAAATTTAAAAAAAAAAGTGCTGGTCATACTGAACAAAATTGGTCTTTACACGGTGACGCTAACGTATCAACTTTTCGAGATATGGCGATTTTAAAAAATTAAAATAAAAAACAAAAGTTTAAAAAAAAATTAGTGCTGGTCATACTGAACAATATTGGTCTTTACACGGTGACGCTAACGTATCTACTTTTCGAGATATGGCGATTTTAAAAAATTAAAATAAAAAACAAAAGTTTAAAAAAAAATTAGTGCTGGTCATACTGAACAATATTGGTCTTTACACGGTGACGCTAACGTATCTACTTTTCGAGATATGGCGATTTTAAAAAATTAAAAAAAAAAAATTAAAAAAAAGTAGTGCTGGTCATACTGAACAATATTGGTCTTTACACGGTGACGCTAACGTATGTACTTTTTGAGTAATAGCTATTTTAGAAAATTAAAAAAAAAAAAGCAAATAGTGCTGGTCATACTGAACAATATTGATCTTTACACGGTGACGCTAACGTATCTACTTTTCGAGATATGAAGATTTTAAAAAATTAAAAAAAAAAAACAAAAATTTAAAAAAAAAAGTGCTGGTCACACTGAACAAAATTGGTCTTTACACGGTGACGCTAACGTATCAACTTTTCGAGATATGGCGATTTTAAAAAATTTAAAAAAAAACAAAAGTTTAAAAAAAAATTAGTGCTGGTCATACTGAACAAAATTGGTCTTTACACGGTGACGCTAACGTATCTACTTTTCGAGATATGGCGATTTTAAAAAATTAAAAAAAAAACAAAAATTAAAAAAAAAAATAGTGCTGGTCATACTGAACAATATTGGTCTTTACACGGTGACGCTAACGTATCTACTTTTCGAGATATGAAGATTTTAAAAAATTAAAAAAAAAACTAAAACAAAAATTTAAAAAAATAGTGCTGGTCACACTGAACAAAATTGTTCTTTACATGGTTACTCTGACGTATCTACTTCTTGAGATATTTAAAAGAAAGCCCGCCGCGCGGAGCAAATTCGATGTTCACGCGGCCGCGCTCACCGTCCGACTGACCGAGGTAAAGCCCTTTCGATCGTTCGTCCCGAAAATGCCTCGTCGCGGATGCTGTTAGGCCACGCCCACCGCCATGCTCCGTTTCATATTGGCGTACCGGCGGGAAAAGGATAAAAATACGATCGAGGAAAAATTTTTTTCGAGCAATTTTGAAAAAAAAAGTATCGTTTTCGAAATTATAGGGCATTCCCTACAACTTTCTCTTCGGGGTGACTGCCCCGACTCGCCCCGTTTCCGAGATATCGCTACCACTTCCGGTCCAGAATCGACTTCCGGTCAAAGTCGTATTTTTCTCGACGGTTTTGGGGCACCCTCTATACGACCCAAAAAACCGCTACCCTCTACTATACCGGCAAGTACGAAATAATTGATGTCAGTCAGTGAGTGAGTCAGTGAGTGGTATTGCAGCTATATATTAGTACTAGCTGTTGGGTAAAAGCCGCGGGCGCAAGCGGCCCGCGGAGGCCCTTTTTGTCGTAAAACGTATTAGATCGAATAGATTTTAGGCAGTTTTGAAAATATTTAGCTCGCCATCTAAAAGCGTTTACGTTTCTGAACAAAATTGGTCTTTACACGGTGACGCTAACGTATCTACTTTTCGAGATATGGCGATTTTAAAAAATAAAAAAAAAAAATTAAAAAAAAAGTAGTGCTGGTCATACTGAACAATATTGGTCTTTACACGGTGACGCTAACGTATGTACTTTTTGAGTAATAGCTATTTTAGAAAATTAAAAAAAAAAAAAGCAAATAGTGCTGGTCATACTGAACAATATTGATCTTTACACGGTGACGCTAACGTATCTACTTTCTACTTTTCGAGATATGAAGATTTTAAAAAATTAAAAAAAAAAAAAACAAAAATTTAAAAAAAAAAGTGCTGGTCATACTGAACAAAATTGGTCTTTACACGGTGACGCTAACGTATATACTTTTCGAGATATGGCAATTTTAAAAAATTAAAAAAAAAACAAAAATTAAAAAAAAAAATAGTGCTGGTCATACTGAACAATATTGGTCTTTACTAACGTATCTACTTTTCGAGATATGAAGATTTTAAAAAATTTAAAAAAAAACTAAAACAAAATTTTAAAAAAATAGTGCTGGTCACACTGAACAAAATTGTTCTTTACATGGTTACTCTGACGTATCTACTTCTTGAGATATTTAAAATATTCGAAAAAAAATCCGCCGCGCGGAGCAAATTCGATGTTCACGCGGCCGCGCTCACCGTCCGACTGACCGAGGTAAAGCCGTTTCGATCGTTCGTCACGAAAATGCCTCGTCGCGGATGCTGTTAGGCCACGCCCAAGCGCCATGCTCCGTTTCATATTGGCGTACCGGCGGGAAAAGGATAAAAATACGATCGAGGAAAATTTTTTTTCGAGCAATTTTGAAAAAAAAAGTATCGTTTTCGAAATTATAGGGCATTCCCTACAACTTTCTCTACGGGGTGACTGCCCCGACTCGCCCCGTTTCCGAGATATCGTTACCACTTCCGGTCCAGAATCGACTTCCGGTCAAAGTCGTATTTTTCTCGACGGTTTTGGGACGCCCTCTATACGACTCAAAAAACCGCTACCCTCCACTATACCGGCAAGTGCGAAATAATTGATGTCAGTCAGTGAGTGAGTGAGTCAGTGGTATTGCAGCTATATATTAGTATAACTAGCTGTTGGGTAAAAGCCGCGGGCGCAAGCGGCCCGCGGAGGCCCTTTTTGTCGTAAAACGTATTAGATCGAATAGATTTTAGGCAGTTTTGAAAATATTTAGCTCGCCATCTAAAAGCGTTTACGTTTCTGAACAAAATTGGTCTTTACACGGTGACGCTAACGTATCTACTTTTCGAGATATGGCGATTTTAAAATTTAAAAAAAAAAACAAAATTAAAAAAAAAATTAGTGCTGGTCATACTGAACAAAATTGGTCTTTACACGGTGACGCTAACGTATCTACTTTTCGAGATATGGCGATTTTAAAAAATTAAAAAAAAAAAAATTAAAAAAAAAAGTAGTGCTGGTCATACTGAACAATATTGGTCTTTACACGGTGACGCTAACGTATGTACTTTTTGAGTAATAGCTATTTTAGAAAATTAAAAAAAAAAAAGCAAATAGTGCTGGTCATACTGAACAATATTGATCTTTACACGGTGACGCTAACGTATCAACTTTTCGAGATATGGCGATTTTAAAAAATTAAAAAAAAAACCAAAGTTTAAAAAAAAATTAGTGCTGGTCATACTGAACAATATTGGTCTTTACACGGTGACGCTAACGTATCAACTTTTCGAGATATGGCGATTTTAAAAAATTAAAAAAAAAAACAAAAATTTAAAAAAAAATAGTGCTGGTCATACTGAACAATATTGGTCTTTACACGGTGACGCTAACGTATCTACTTTTCGAGATATGAAGATTTTAAAAAATTAAAAAAAAAACTAAAACAAAAATTTAAAAAAATAGTGCTGGTCACACTGAACAAAATTGTTCTTTACATGGTTACTCTGACGTATCTACTTCTTGAGATATTTAAAAGAAAGCCCGCCGCGCGGAGCAAATTCGATGTTCACGCGGCCGCGCTCACCGTCCGACTGACCGAGGTAAAGCCGTTTCGATCGTTCGTCCCGAAAATGCCTCGTCGCGGATGCTGTTAGGCCACGCCCACCGCCATGCTCCGTTTCATATTGGCGTACCGGCGGGAAAAGGATACAAATACGATCGAGGAAAAATTTTTTTTGCCCGATTTTGAAAATTTTTTTTTTTATTTCGGCATAAGACGACATTCTCTACAACTTTCTCTACCGGGTGACTGCCCCGACTCGCCCCGTTTCCGAGATATCGCTACCACTTCCGGTCCAGAATCGACTTCCGGTCAAAGTCGTATTTTTCTCGACGGTTTTGGAACTCCCTCTATACGACTCAAAAAACCGCTACCCTCCACTATACCGGCAAGTACGAAATAATTGATGTCAGTCAGTGAGTGAGTCAGTGAGTGGTATTGCAGCTATATATTAGTATAATAATAATAATAATAATAATATTATATTTTAACGCCTTTTGTTATATGTATAACAATAAAGTTTTTAAAATAAAAAAATTAAAAAGTCTCAGTGACAGGATATCACTTTAATAATTACATTTTAACAACATACCTCACTATCATGTTCATCAATCTCTTCAGCGTCAGACTCCACAATCCAAGCAGCTTGATACTCCGACCAACCTTTGGGCACCTTCTTGACTTTTCTATTTTCTGTCTATAAAATAATAAACTTGATATAAATTGGATCTATATGTAAATGGCTAAATCAAGTTAGTGCTTGTATCAGAGACACTTAAAAACCAGTTACAATCAGTCAACGAGGTTTGATCATGAGACTTATCTATCGTGAGTTCGCGCCATCTATCGCTAGACCATGGGCGCTCATTCATTGAGATGTTAAAATGTATACCATGCATTATAAAGAACTTAGAACCAGGTACCCTAAAGATTTTAATGAAGTATAATTAAATTCGATTTGTGTTTTTTTGTAAACAGTACCTCAGCATTAGCCAGTTGAATCTCCTCATCAGTCGGCCAAGTCTGTTCGGCATCCATACTATTAGGAATATTCTCGGAGACCAGACTTTCTTGCTTACCAGGTACTGATCTTTGTAATACTGTCACTTTTATCATATCAATATCTGCATTGTTTTTCTCCCTGGTAACAAGAAATATAAGATAATAACTTTTCCCTGATGTCAAGCTGGTTCGAATATATGAATGTGCTGACAAGGTTGACACTCATATAAACTTTCATTTTAATTTATAATATAATCGAACAAAAACTCAGGAAGCCCAAGATTTAAATCTACTATTTGTTAATATTAAACCTCTTATTTATTTACTTTACAATGTATGTTTCCATAAGATAATATGCTCAAAAACTATAATTACCTAAGTAGCCCATACATATGTAAAACTGGGCTGGTCAACTATGCGGCTACACCGAATGTCTGATACATTACGGGCAATGTTCACAACAGAATGGACTCAAAGCTGCAAAAGGCATTGTGCAATAGACCTACAGAGATGTTAGCCACTTATGTTAGCAAATGAAACTTTTCAAAGACCCATGAGCTGTAAAGGGAAGTAAATAAAACTAATAACATACTTTCCCAATAACAAAGGATGTGGATCATCAATCCCGTCAATCTGAGCCATTTGAAAGTCACCTAATCCACATATGTGAACCAAACCATTCACATTCAATGGCATACCACGTAAATACCCACTAGCTTCTAATGTACCACTGTCTCCATTTTCATTAGTTATAAATTTTACAGATTCTGTCAACATATATGGTCGTTTCTCCCTGAAATAATATAACTGATCTTTAGCTTCTACAATCAGAAATAGGTGGCTGCATCACCTTAAGAAATATTTTTAGAGATCAACCAATAAAAAATCATAATTCACTACAAATGTGGAAAGGACGAATTCTATACTCAAATTTTGAGTATAGCTCAGCCAAAGAACAGCCTGTATAATATTTTTTATTATAGCTCTGTATATGACAACACTCCAACTGATGTAAAACTAGATTGCGGTCCATGAACAGAAGCAACTGCTACTACAGATAAATTTCTAGAGAACAGTTACCTCCGTCCACCAGATTGACAGTATACACTCATCTCGTTATACCTGGCTGCTTGCAAACTAATATTTCTCTATCAATAATAAAAATATAACACTAATGATATATGTACTACCTATGATGTAAAACATTACGTTTCTGATTTCCAATGCGCCTTAAAACATTACAACCATCCGATGTCTTGTCAAACTGCATTACTTTCTCATCAGGCAACCATTTTGAAATTAACTTTTGAACATTTTGTTTCTCGGACGTACGCTTCTTTGGATGTACACCTTCTATGTCCATTGCTACTACAATTGGTGTCGGCATTCCTTGTGCCATTGATAAAGCTAAGACTCTTTCACCCCATGCGTCAACAGGATCTGCTAATGCAGAGCTGATATACAACACTGTATCAGCAACCTTTAAAGCATCTAATAGAGCTAAATCGTCTTCAACTTCAGGACATACAAATGAAAATCTTTGTTTGAAGTTTGACAACCTAAAATAATTACAAAATATATCATAACAATCTAAAAAAAATTGTTTCTATTGATTTATATGGCTCAAACGCTGCCATGTTAAGTCTTAGAATATTTGGCCTCACTCCCATTATACCTAACCAGTGGCAGAGAGGAAAGATCTCCTATCAGATGCCATGTACTGTCACTCGAAGCACTGCCGCTTCACACCACTAATGCAGTTAGGAAGGACCGCAACATTTTTCCATTACAAGCTCCTGATAGTTTATGCCGACAAGTCTACTTACGCAATATGCACAATTCCATTATCAGATTTGGTAACAGTAGCTGCTTCGGAACAACTTGTTAGAATACTGAGGGCAGATTGGACGTCCAATTGAGCATTCAATGGCACTACACATACTAGAAATGGAGGATTTCTAGTACCACCTAAAGACCGCTTCTTTGACATTGCTTCTTCACGTTTATTCTTGCGAATTTGAAGAGCCTGGTGTCTCCTTTCCTCTTTCTTCAACTCATGACGATTTCTACGAGTTAACTCTTTCACATTAACTTTACCTGTAATTCAGTAAAAACTTTAGAAAATTGTAAAATTGAAGAATTAGGCTCTGTTGTAATAAAAACAACCTTTAACGGCGGCAGCTATCCCACGTTTAGATCTGTGGCGAGACTTGTGAGCCTTATTGCTCTGTTTTAAGGCCCCTGCGCGATGACCTTGCTGCATTTTTAGTCAATATATGTGCAATTATCAACTATTCTTATTGATTCTTATAAATCACGCATTGCACACGGCCGCACATGGCCAATTTTTTTTATTTTGACAGGTTGACATTGACATTTATTACAAAGATACGTTCCAATAATCCACTAATCAATAAAAAATGTAGATGTTGATTATTTTGATGATTTTATTAATTTATTAGTTTATTTATTATAACAACTCTTTATTTATTGAGTTAGTAATTTGATAATATTCTTAATTGTGAATAAGGATTTTTGTTAGTATATAAATATGTCTTTTTGTATAAAGAAACGGAAATACCTCCCCTAGTTGCTAAAGTACCATTTTTTATTTATTTTTAACCAATTATAAAATACTTAAATCAATTTATAATAACGTGATACGATTAAAATGAATGTGTATATATTTTATTGCCAAGGCAACATTCGGCACGCCAACATCACTGGTCACGTGACATGACGTTGTGGACGTGTCATTTGAAGTCGGCTCGGTGGAGGCATTGCGCACGCTCATTTTTCGTTTTAGTGAAGTCTGTGCGGAATTAATGAACAAAAGTTGAATGGTTTATGTTGTATTGAACTGTTAATTATTAGTTAGGATAGTTAGTTCACAATAAACGAAAATGGGAAGTGAGTATTTTTCATGATTTTGCTTTTAAAAGTGCATTGTCGTGAGTCTTGAATAATTTAGTAAGATTGGATTCCAATTTGAGATTTGTGTGTTATCAGTGCTTTCACACTATATTTCACTTTGTTGCAGTAAAATTCCTTGAAGTTATAAAACCCTTCTGCAGTATTCTGCCAGAAATAGCGAAACCAGAGAGGAAGGTAAGTTGACAAAAAAAACATCTTTCTCATAGTCTTGACGCATTTTCCTATAATGTAGACCTTAAAAATGGTTTTATCAACAGTATTTATCACGAATAAACACTGAAAATGTGATCTTAAAGTAGTGAAAGGTGTATTAAAGTATAACCTAAATTTGATGATCCATAACTGTAAATTATTTTGTTTGCCCTTTTTTTTGACGTATACAATTTAATTTCTTTTCCAGATCCAATTCAGAGAGAAAGTACTATGGACAGCAATCACTCTATTTATATTCTTAGTATGTTGTCAGGTAAGGTTATATTTCATGCATAATATTTGTCACTAATTTTACAAAATTTTCTTATAAATATGAGTAATATTGTTTGTCATTGTATAATAACACTAATAATCTTGTCTATAAGGGTCTAATTAGTGTACTTTTCCATTATCTTTAAGTTTTAATTGATGACTTTCTCTTTTTTCGTGTCAAACATATGCCAAGTTTGCAGATTTTCATACAAAACACTATTGCTTTCTGACAATGCAATTTAAACCTTAATATTATCTATAGAAGTCATAGAGATATATACTAGAGGTGCAAAAAAGCCTAGGCCACTTCAAACGATTTGACAATGTTGCCGTTGAGTCAAATACTAACTATCAGAGAACCTAAACGTGACTGTGGCCATGTTTTCTCCCGTGTCACATTGGAAGCCTTATTGCACATCTAGTTGTATATATCAATAGTAAAAGTAACAAAACAAAAAAAAATTGATGATAACATTGAGGTGACAAACAATAGATGTAAAAAAGATATAGTTTAACATTTAACATTAATTTAATTCAACAATATAATTAATGACAAATTTCTGTAACTTATAATCATTGATATATACAACTAGATGTGCAATAACGCTCCAAACGTGACGCTAGAGAAAATATGACCACAGCCACGTTTAGGTCCTCAGTCAGTTAGTAGTTGTCTTGATGGCAATATTGTCAAATCATTTGAAGCGGCCTATGGTTTTTTATGTCAGATATATGAAGTTTGCACTTCTGGTATATCTCTATGCTTATAATAGTATTTTTTGGGTTATTACAATACCAAATTAATTTAATGTGTTTTGTTTACTAAACTTGTACTGAGCAACCAAAACACATAACATAGTTACATTGGTACTGATCAGAATTAAGTGAGATCTGAACATGGGTCTCATCGATCATGAATACACCCTTCTGCCACTGGACTCCAGGCACTGATTTTCTGTTACAGATCCCATTATTTGGTATAATGTCATCAGACAGTGCGGATCCATTCTATTGGATCCGTGTTATTTTAGCATCAAACAGAGGTACACTTATGGAACTCGGAATATCACCCATCGTCACATCAGGACTTATAATGCAATTATTAGCCGGAGCTAAGATTATTGAAGTTGGTGACACACCTAAAGACAGAGCTCTCTTTAATGGTGCACAAAAGTGTAAGTTTTTTTTTATTAAAACAAAATCAAACAACGAACATAGGTTGAGGACGTGGGCTAGACTACGAGTCAGTATTATGAATGTACTCGCTCTTACAAAGTTACATTTCTGCTTAGGGGTAACATGTTTTGTGTTTTAGATGTGGAGTCAGGGTAATAAAGATATTTACAAGCTTTTAAGTTGTTTCTTTTAAGTCGTATTTTTGACAACCAAAATCATAAACAGTCTCCTTGACTACGCGTTTTGTTTTTTTCTTAAAATGTGTAGGCACAGTCCCTACACTACTCCCCTGTGCCTACAGTGTAATTATTTACTTATTAAAGAGTGGTAGGCAGACTGATGATCGTTATTTGGGGTAGTACCACCACTTTAGAATGTAACACCCGTGAAGTGACTTTGTCAGACTTCTGGAATAGTAGCCAGGATATAACGAGAGGAGTGTGCACTGTCAATCTAGATGGTTCGTGTTCATCTCCTCAAGCCGACATAGTGAAGGTGACTGCGGCCTGCACAGGTTTCTGTAGTAGCAGTCGTTTACGTTCATGGACTGTACTCTCTAGCTTTATATCAGGCGGAGTGTTGTCACATGCTGATCTACAATGAAAAAAAATTATAATAAGGTCAATGAAAATCTGCTGAAGCTGGCATTTGTTACAAAGTAACTCAAAATTTTTAGAGATGTTAATGTAATGTATTTTTTTTAGTGTTTGGAATGGTTATAACAGTGGGTCAAGCGATTGTCTATGTTATGACTGGAATGTACGGTGAGCCGAGTGAGATAGGCGCTGGTGTCTGTCTGCTCATCATCATACAACTGTTTGTCGCTGGTCTTATTGTTCTCTTACTCGATGAGTTATTGCAAAAAGGTGGGTCTTGTATACTTGGTTTTTTTCTTTCTTTCTTTCTTAACGTGAAAGCTAACACCTGATCGTCCATACATTTTGTTTTACAACATTGTTTGAAACATAGCAGATTTATGTTGAAATTGAAACAAAATGTATGGACACTCAGGTGTTGGCTTTTACGTTAAATAGGCAACAAGTCTTAATTTATCTTTGGCAAAGTCCAGAAGTACTAAAAACGTATTAGCTCAAAATTACTGAAGTGTTGAAGCTGTCAAAATTTAGCGAGGTGATAAGATAGGCTGTATCAATGAGTGGATTCAGTGGAGTGAACTTGTCCATTGCCATATCACAGATCTGCTTATAGTCAAACTGACTGATTGCAGATATTATTGTTCTAGTTATATCACACCTAAATATTTCTCTAACAATTCTGCCTTGGTGTTGTCGACAAAATGTCTTCAAAGCAAATTCTTATGTGACAGCTTCTGTGGGCGGTTCAGAGGAATGACCCAATATTATAGCAAAGAAAAAAAAATCCTGAATACAAAAATCTTTTATTACTAATTTAAATAATAATTGTGAAGAAAAGTTATACATAGTGACTTGCCTTTAGTCCCATAATTTGCTACAATATTTTTATGTATTTCTTTTTTTTTTTTAGGATATGGTCTCGGATCTGGTATCTCACTGTTCATTGCCACAAATATCTGTGAAACAATTGTATGGAAGGCATTCTCACCTGCTACTGTTAATACTGGTAAGAACTAAGAATAATTACTCAACAAGAGTGGTAGACAGCCTGATGATGGTTATTTGTCTTGAGGTAGTAGTGCCACTTTCAAGAGGAAAAGATTAGGTTTGATGTAGATAGGTAGGGCAAGTAGTGGGTGGTGATATTCAGCTCCTTAAGCCGGCACAGTGGAGGCAATTGCTGCTTACTGGTGTTTAGTGGTAGCAGTTGTTTCCGCCATGGATTGTACTCTAGCTTTACATCGGATAAAGGTTGATCATATGCTAGATTATAAAAAGAAACACAATCTTAATCAATACCTTGTTTATTTGTTGAAAAAAAGTTGCAGCTTAAACTAAAACAAGTGAAGCAAAAAATACTTTGTGGGGGGGCAAATAGCCTCGTAAGGAACTCAGCTATATTTACCTTAGCCTATGTGATGCTGCTTACATAGACAGTGAACAGAGCACCTATCCTCAATAAAAAATATTGCAAAATCGTACATGCTTCAATGTATAGTTACAAATTATATAATGCTTTGGTTATTAGTATTTTATGGGTATTTTATTGTCATTAGGTCGCGGAACAGAATTTGAAGGCGCTGTGATAGCATTGTTCCATCTGTTAGCCACACGTCCAGACAAAGTTCGTGCTCTGAGAGAAGCATTTTACAGACAAAATCTGCCCAATCTTATGAACCTTCTTGCTACAGTCCTTGTCTTTGCTATAGTTATATACTTCCAGGTAAGTTTTTTCAAATCAAGTAATCCGTGCTTTACTATTAAAAACAAAGTACTAATCTGTATTGATTTTATTAGTGAACAAATACTATATAAAACAAAAAAGAATACTAGCCCAGTCTGCCTTCCTGGGGTAGGACTACCACTTTCGAATGTAACACCCGTGAAGTGACCTCAGGATGTTTGGAAGTAACTAGACATAAAGAGTGCACTGTCGATCTAGATGGTGCACATTCATCTCCTCAAGCCGGCATAGCGGAGGCGACTGCCGCCTGTAGAAATTTATCTGTAGTGGCACTTGTTTCTGTTATTGGACTGCACTCAAGCTTTACATCAGGCAGAGAAGATCACTGCATTTTAGTTTTTTTCGAAAAACTAATGTAATTTTTTTTATATTCTCAGGGCTTCAGAGTAGATCTTCCAATCAAGTCGGCTCGTTACCGTGGCCAATACTCATCTTATCCTATCAAATTATTCTACACATCTAACATACCTATCATTCTGCAATCAGCGCTCGTGTCCAATCTTTACGTTATATCACAGGTAAATCTATATTTTTATTTTTCTATCTTCAGTTATTTAAGAACTTGTGTTAACATTATTAATGCATTTTACTGATTTTCAGATGTTGGCAGTTAAATTCAGTGGTAATTTCTTAGTAAACATGCTGGGAGTGTGGGCCGACGTAGGCGGTGGTGGCCCAGCGCGTGCTTATCCCGTGGGTGGTATCTGTTACTACTTCAGCCCTCCGGAATCTCTGTCTCATATTGCACAAGATCCGTTGCATGCGTTACTCTATGTTGTCTTCATGTTAGGCTCCTGCGCGTTCTTCTCTAAGACGTGGATTGATGTTTCCGGCTCGTCCGCTAAAGATGTAAGTTTCTTCTCATGTTTGCATACAGAAAATTATTAATAGTGTAACGGTTTTCTAATATCTATTTTATTAAAACAACTCAGATTTTAAACAAGCGCCTTTATTATTTAACTATAATATAACACACACAACACCAATACAAAAGTATAGTACTGGAAGTATCTCTCCATGAGATAACATAACATAACATAAGATAACATCCGCACGCCACGCCGTCGCCTGGAGGAATGTCCCCTGTCCCCGCGTCGCTCGCCTCGCCTCGCCCCGCCGTTAATCCGCGTTCCGAAAGAACTATGCGTTACACTACTATATTAATTTGAAGGCACAGATTACAATGTTTGGCCAAATATATATTTTTAATAATTTGACTATTATTTTGTTATAGGTAGCCAAACAGTTGAAGGAACAACAAATGGTTATGCGTGGTCACAGAGATAACTCGATGATTCACGAACTTAACCGTTACATCCCAACTGCCGCTGCATTCGGTGGTCTCTGTATTGGAGCGTTGTCTGTACTAGCTGACTTCCTTGGAGCTATTGGTAAATAATATCTTATTTATAATGTTATAAAAGTTGTATTCCCTTGCAAAGACAGTAGTAACATTCTTGAAGTGTTCTAGTTGCATTTCGGCCAGTCGGAACGAAATATGCCGAGCTACATTTAAAAACATGCTGTATCTTTAGAAATGAGTTTTTTAGAGGTCAGAACATCCACACACCATGGAGGACTTGGGTTCAATTCCCACCTCAGGTTAATTAGAATAGAAAAATTCAATTTTCATCCTGATTTAATAATAAACAAATCTAGCACTATATGCTAATAATTGATATTAATGTGTTGTTTTTTGTCCACAGGTTCAGGTACTGGTATCTTGCTAGCAGTTACGATAATATACCAGTACTTTGAGATCTTCGTTAAGGAACAAGCGGAGATGGGTGGAATGAGCACCCTGTTATTCTAAAATACATTAATTAATGTCCTCATTAATATAAAGCGATAGACGTTTATATAGATTTTACTTTTCATTATTTTGAATGCTATTTAAATCTAAAATTGTTACTTTGTATTAAATTAGAGGTTTTTTTACATTGAACATATTTTTGTAATGTAATTTAGATTTAAATAGTCGTCGATGTTTTTTTTTTCTTTGCTCTTATTTTATGACAAATCTATCGCTCTAGATTAGTGATTTTTTAGTTGTGTGTACGAGTATGTGGTGTCGCGCGAGTGTGGGTTATGTGCTATTTATATTAAATAAATTTGTAATAAAATTAATTGAAACAAGTACTTTGTTGTTTTTGTCACGCATTTTAAAGATATTTCTCGACTTAACATAATAAAATGTTATAATAAACAATATACGCGATAGTAAAACGTATAAAATCTTGTGTGTGATTAATTTTTAACTATGTTATGCGTTTTCAAAAGTAACACCTGTGAACTACTGTAGTGACAATAATGTTTCAGGATCGCTAGTTTGAAAAGTAACAGGATATAGATAAACGGGCCGCGGCATGGCGGAGGTGTCCGCAGACGATTCTCTGATAAGAGTAGTGTGTCCATTAGCCGCGGAGTGTGGTCACTTCCGGTAAGTGACAAGGCAATATAACAAAAAGAAAAACTTCCATGTATAGGGTAGGTATACCGTTAATTTAAGTAAGAATTGTGAATTACTGCATACGAGATGAGGTAATTGTGTTCTTTGGTTATGACAATGTAATATCCAACTTTTGTTAAGAAAACTTGCAAAACTTAACTTTATTTAAGTTAATGTTGGATTAGGTATATATATATTTCTACAAATACGTATAGGGTAAAATTCTAAATATACCGAAATTATTTTTGGGTAGTAAGATATTTTTACCCAAAATTGTACATAATTGGTGTCACATCTGTATAACAAATTTTTATGGATATTGGACTTTTTATGTCTAATTTTCATCATAATTTGTAAAATGACAAAAATTAATAAAAAATAACCGTTAATATTTTAACCCGTTATCATTTATAATTTCTGTTTTAGTATCAAAAAAATGTAATGTGTTTATAAACTACCTATTTCACTTTTGTTTAATTTTTTTCTTATTAAATTGATTTAAAACTTAATTGTTTTTTCTTACAAAACCTTCCATTTGTTTCGCACTGTCAACTGTTTGGTTCGCTGCAATCGTGGTTGGCTAAAATGTAGTTACAAATCAATTACTACAGAGGACGCTATTGTTACTATTGAAACAATTTTTTTATATACCAGACTTGAATAATTTCAATTAGATTATTTGTGAAAATAAAAGTGAAACTTTCGACACTTAGGGTCGTTTGCACCAGAAGGCCTTACTTTAACCGGCCTTCTGGTGCAACCCACCCTTAGAGATTGTACAAATGGCGTTATTTGGTAATTAACTCAAAATCTAAGCATTGCAGCGCCCTCTGCATCGAGTGTAACAAATAATAAATACAAAAACTAAAGGAGATTACTCAAAAGGATCTAAATTGTGTAATAAAACACTTGAATAATTATAATTTTTATTCTCACTAAATATGTAAATGAAATAAAATCGTGATCGTGTTCCCGCAGTAGCTAAAAAAACACTAAATATACAATATTTTATACTTTATTATACAAATCAGTATAGAGGAATGGCAAAAAAATAAAAATTACATCTAAAACATTGAAAAAACAGGCACTTTGTTAATTTTATTATTTTAAATCATATGAAAATAAAAACACTTAAATTATTGCTTTTATTTTGTTGATTATTATTCGGTAAATAATTGGACAAAAAGTGTTATTTATATATTTTGGATTTATGAATGAAATAACTCAAATAACACTTATTGTCAATTATATTAAACAAAATACCTATTTTACAGTAATGTATTTCTATAGATTACCTACAACATTAAATTCAATAAATCTAATGACCTGCAAAATACACAATGAAACGAAACGAATGCATTCGATAATAATTATACAATATACAAAAACCCACTGTCCTATGGGATATTGCGTCATTAATTAGCACGTCCGCATAATAATGCCTTCGTGAATAGTGGGTATTAATATAGGCAGTGATAACGGTTATTAGCAGTCCAGTCTGCCACGTCGTCCTGACCGTCGTGTAGTACCACCACTTTCAAGTATAACCTGAGCAGTTGTATAGTCGCGTTTCGGGTTCATCGTAGTAGTGTTTGCACTGGCGTCCTCCTCAAGCCGGCATAGCGAAGGCAACAACTGCTTTCAGACATTTCTGGCAGGTAATATGAATGGCATATATAAATGCAGGGGCGCCGACTCCGTGGGTGCTCGGGGGCTCGAGCACCTGTGAGAAATAAACAGAGAGTGCCAAGATCCCCTGAGAATAGACATCAAGAAACAGATCAGTAATTGCCTTTTAGGAATGGGATTTCATTACCCGACGACCCGTTTAGCGTAGCGTTTAGCTAAACCACTGTTTAGAGCGCCGGTTGAGACGCAAGGGTTGCGCTTTCGATTCCCGCACCAACACAAATGTCGCCACAAATACCACAGACAATATAATGGCCTGCGTCCACTATACACACGTCCACAGGCTCGTCGAATATATTTTTGAATTTAACCCCTGCTTAACTATATTTACTATGAAACTACGTCCATAAGGAAGGATCAAGCTAATTCGCATCGGGCATCGCTCGTCAAGCGAATTTCTAACGTACTCCGTGGCAGTACGATACAATTTGTCTTGATAATTGCACGAGGCAGAAATGTGATTCGATTCGGCGCGCCAGGTCTTTTACTGCACGAATGACGCTAAAGATACGCTTACTCCACTAAACACCTATAGTTAACTTTAGTTACCGACGATAGAGGGTGATATAATATAAAATCTATTTGCGATATTGTCGTTAAACTAATCCAATAATATTACAAACCTCTGCGCTTTAGATTGCTAAGGGTGGTTTGCACCAGAAGGCCGGTTAAAGTAACTTTAACTATTACTTTTACGTCGGCGACGACCGTTAAACGTTTACATTTACTCCACACGCGTTGCAATATCGTGTAAATTCTTATTGTTATCGTTAAAAGGGTGGCTGATCTCAAAAAATAATAGAAAAACATATTTAGCTTCTTTTCTTACATTTGACGTTAGTAATATTGGTTTGACGATTACTTTAACTTTAATCAAGCCAAGATTCGCTGGTTACGGTTAACCGTAACCTTAAGGTTAAAGTAACCGTCAAAAATGACAGGCGCGATGATGGTGCAACTCGTGTGGAGTAAATGTACACCATAATGTAAACGTAACGGTTAAAGTAAACGTAAAAGTAATAGTTAAAGTTGCTTTAACCGGCCTTCTGGTGCAAAAGACCTTAACAAATTAATAAGATAGATTAAGCACTAGAATAACAAAGATAGATGAGAGCTGCAAGATGAGATGAGATGGTGAATCAAAGGATATTTTAATCTTGACTCAGAGTAATAACGTAAGTCGATTTAAACTTTATGGTGTCTCGGAAGTAGCTGCGGGCTCTACTATGTGTCCCGGCTGATACCACAATTTGCATACTGCACAGCGATTCGAGCCTGACTTCGGAACGGTCATAAAGATTGGTTCGTCCAAAGTTACCAGTGTTGAATGGCTAGACTACATTCGACTATGAAACAAAAAAAGACAGTACTTGAAGATTGTTTAAAAACATAGTCGCAACAGCTTTCATCTCAAGATGTATACTCTAAGATCCAAAAGATCATTGAGTGAGGGAGTCAATGTTAAAACAGTTATAAACTTAAAATTAATTAGACAAAATAATACTTTTACTAAGTACGCAATTATGGGGTCGTTATAAACCTACAGCGAAAAATTGTATCCGAAGTAACAATCCAGGATTCTAGATTACATGAAACAAACAAAAAAGTAACAATTATACATAACGGCCTTAACAACCAGCGCCGGATTTAGACTTCGGCGGCCCATAGGCAGAGCATGTTATGGAGGCCCTCAAATCGTTTGTGGTTATCTATTAAAAGTTTCTATTAAGGTCAAGGTAAAGAAGAGAGCAACTAAATAAGTTGGCTAACACAAAATTTAAAACAAAACTCAGTATTTTTTGTTGCTACTGAGCCTTTATCGATTTAATTTAATTTTTTTTTGGGGTGTGGTGACGGCCCATAGGCCTGCCTATGTTGCCTATGCTTAAATCCGGCACTGTTAACAATTATCACAATACATCATACAATTTACCGAAAATTAACGGATATTCCTACAGACAACAAGAGTTTGTAAAAAAATAAATAAATAAAATGATAATTTTTAGTGCTAAGGCCAAATAAAATTATTATAAAATATTAGGTTTATTACAACCCCACCGTAATGTAAATCATTATGTCTCTCTTTCTATTTCTATTAATGGCGAAACGTTCACACAGGAATTTTGGCGGCCATCTTGAGACATGAGGTTATCTGTCTTGAATTATTTTCCTAAACTTGTGTTTCTTCCAGTGTTAATGTGTAATAATGGTGGATTATTAACCATTAAGTGTTCGTTAACGTGCGTGAGTGTGGGCAAATAATTCCAAAAAAGAGAACATATGTTTCCATTTTCGCTCCAAAACTCCGTAGGAAGTTTCAGTAAAGATTCTACCACTTTACTGAAGCAATTTTTGACTTGACATGATTATTTAGTGTGATGAATGAATGACTGCACAATATTATTTACTTGATGCAAAAAATGTTTACTTTGACACTGGCAAATTGTTATAATGCCATATAAAACTAAACTAAAAAAAAGTTCACACAGGCCTTTAAACGGTTTCCTTTTTAAAATTATTTCAATGTAAAATGTATTTCGAGTAATTCATATTAAATAAACGAGATAAAGAGATAACTCCTACAGAGGAATGAAACGATATATTCGTACAATCCGACGTTCACTAGAGTCGAATCGAACCATGCAATTTCGCTATGAAACTACGTCTATTGGTAAGGAGCAGAGCCGTGACAAATCGAATCGCAGCGGTGTAGCACGGCGTTTGCACCAGAAGGCTGGTTAAACTAACTTTAAATATTACTTTAACCATTACGTTTACACTATGGTTTACATTTACTCCACACGAGTTGCACCATCGTCGCACCTGTCATTTTTGACGGTTACTTAAACCTTAACCGTAACCAGCGAATCTTGGCTGATTAAAGTTAAAGGTAAAGAACCATTGAGATATATAACTAGAGGCGCAAACCCCATACATTTGACATGAAAAAGCCGTAGGCCGTTTCAAACGATTTGACAATGACAATCTTAGTGTTGCCGGTATAGTTAAAAAATTTCCACACACTAATTTTTTTTTTCTTTAGATATTTTTATTCAGTGTCGATTATAATATATCTGGAGGCATGCATTTTTAGCTAAATAAAATAAAGTTTAATGTTTTAATTGTTTAATATAAGTTGAAATTATTCTTTCTTAAAAATAAAATATTTCTTTTTTTTATATTATAATACGGGTTATGGGAAACGATGTTTTACTAGCAACACTAAATGTAAAAAATATCCCTAATTTTATTTGTTTTTTTGTTGTTTAAGGACAATATAGATGTTGAAAGGATATATTTACGTGTGAAACGTAATCCCGCTTTTTTTGTTGTGCATTTGGGTACGAGAATTGCACGTTTTCACCACATATTTGCCCATTATGAGTTTATATACGTCCTGTCAAATACCAACTGACAGAAATCTTAATTATGGCTGTGGGCAGATCTTCACTCGCCTCACGTTGGGAGCGTTATTGCGCCTCTAGTATATATCTCAATGTAAAGAACTCAATGTTTGCTAAGGTCAAATGTATGAAAAGAAGCCAAATATGTTTTCCTATTATTTTTTCGAGATCAGCCACCCTTTTAACGATAACAATATGAATTTACACGATGTTAAACGTTTAACAAGCGTCATCGCCGTAAAAGTTACTTGAATCGGCCTTCTGGTGCAAACGACCCTTAGAAGTAGGAGGGAGGGGTGGACCGGCCCAAGTGCCATCAGTTTGAGGATGGCACTCGATCGTGAAAACTTAAGTTCCGCCTAGAGTTCCACCCATGCTAGCTACACCACAAATAGCTCGTCAAGCGAATTTCGATTCGATTCTACGAACGACAAACCGGTGCTATTCGTATTTTCTGGGCGCACCAGCCTTTCAGACTGATATTGCAAATACGAGATTGAAAAACCACAAGTAAGATCATTTCAATATCTACGTTCCTTCAAAGTAATTCATACTTGATAGAAGTATAATTAAAATCAAGTGTTACTAGCTGAAAATAAAAATAAAAAGCGAAAAAAAAAAAGAAACCATAAAGGAAAGAAAAAACTTTATTCACTTCAAAAATAACAAATTTGGCAAAATAAAACATAAAATAATAATAATAACAAAGAGCGGAGAATTTTTCGGCTAATTTTACACAAATGTTTTATAAAAAACAATAGTATAAAATAAATAGCAATTGACTGTGATATTTCATTATTATTTCGTCATAAAAACGGGACTATAAATAATAAAAGTAGTAAAATTATTAACTAAAATTAAAATGTAAAATTTGACTTTTTGAACAACTAAGGAGCACTGTACAACGAACCGTAGCTGCGTAGACGCGTATTAGTTATTTTACACTTGCTGTACGCTACTCTACAAAAACAAAAGAGGTTTTCGATTGCTATCACTGTTAAAAACCTTGTAAGGATCTATTGTCCCTGCCTAACCCTGTAGGACCAAAGGCTGATAACCTTGAGCGGATATCATTGCTCAAACCTCTGCAGGCATTAATAACCTCCGCTATGCCGGCTTGATGAGACGAGTGTGCATCGTACAGGTCGACAAGGCAGACACCTCTCCTTATACCAAAAAGTAGTAGTACCATCCCAAAACAAGAATGGGCTAATAACCACCAAGCGTCTGCCTACCTCTTTTTATAATAAAAATAAAAAGATTAAGGTAAACAACCAACTATAGCTGCAAAGCTTTCAACGTGTAAGCAGCAGTCAGGCGTACAGCATGCGTAGAATAACTCTGCATTTCGTAGACGGTGGTCCCAAACAAAACCCTAACAAAAATCACGGTCACACACGACCCGCGTCACCAAAAAATTTATAACATGGGCTATGGTCGTTTTGTACACACGTCGCATACATTAGGTCGAACCCAAGACAACATAAACTAAGGCCCACTGTCCACTGAGGCGTTCATAATTATTTAGAACACTCGAATAATATTTACGAACCAGGAAGCCTTCGTGTACAGTTGGCCTAACCGAGCAATTAAGAAGAACCCGCAACACTAAAATATATTTACAACAATTCGAGCTAAAATAATGTACATAAGAAATTATGCAAATATTATAGTAAAAGGCGAGATAAAATAAAAGAATAATATAAATATATATGTAAAATCATGTGATAACGTAAAATAACTCAAATAGGTATATTTACAATAAGATTACTTGAAAAAGAAATCAATAAAAAAAAATTGCAGAATATTTCACTTTTGTACAAAGGTAAAAATCATAAAAAGGATTTGTACACTATCAAAATCACATAAAAAAAATTGTTTCAACTAATAAAATAACACACAAGAAGATAAGATTTATAAACAAAGGAATAGTAAAATAATTAATCATAAAATGCTATTTAAAATAAAAATCCAAACAAAAAGTGGAAGACGCATAACTACAAAGTAGACCCCGCAACGAGTGACCGCGTTGGCGTTGTGTGCCTACCATAAACTTAAAAAAAACAATATTATTTTCAGCCCATTTTGTTTCAAGTTGGTACCATAACATACTCTTATATCCTTTTTTTTTCTTTATGGCATTTTGCTTTTTACAATATTACTTTGTGCCGGCCTAGTGATGCGACGAAACCATAGATTAACTTAATTGAATTAAATAATTTAAAAAAAGAATTTGTAGCGAAGCCAACGCCACAATAAATTAGAGTATTTTATTATGGTAGAGTTAAAGATTATGAAAACAATATTACTCGCTGAGATTTTTAATATTGTTTTTCATGGTACGAAATTCACATGTAAGATTATAATAAGTAAGCTGTAATGGTTTATGGCAGGCCCCCTGTGCATATATATGTACTGTTTTACTAGTAAACAGAGAACGTACCGTATCATCCACTTTTTGTTTTAATTTACGTTTAAAGTAAAGATTTAGCGCTCACCATACCAGCCGAAGAACAAAACTCATTTCAAGATAATAAAAATACATCAGGCTCGACCGAATATGTATCTACTGCCTAAAAATAAGGATTTAGGATCAGTGCATATAAAATAATTACATTACAACTAAAAAGAGGCTTGAATCGTTAACTATATATTATCACAGATACAATTTCAATGCATAATATTAGATTTAAACAGTTCAAAAAGAAGAAACACGACTAGTTAAAGAAGTTACAGTTACCAGTTACCCGTCATCTTTTTCTAAAGATTTTCTAATTTTACATTTTTTTTTTCAGTTATAATGTATTCGAGGGACTGCGTTTATCAAAAGGCCAATTGGGTAGAAACAATGGCCGCACTAAAGTATTCTTCCGAACTGTGATACAATTTATCTTGCTCGAATTTGAAATTAAAAACAATAAATTACATTGCACAAGATATTAATGACGTATTTTGAAGAGATAAATAAATGTAAATAAATATAGATAGTTGAAAAGGGTGGGACTTCACAAGATAATTGTACTAATCTGCAATTGAACATTGAAATCGCTCTATAAGGGTCGTCTAGGCCCTCGTTTCTACTTCCTCTTGCATGGCATTATTCTGTTCGACAGGCGTACGTTGCTGCGGTTGGCTCGTAGTCGTATAAGGTTTCAGCTTTCTCGCTTCTCGTCTTTGCTTCTTCTGCTGCATGACGAGCCGTAGTTGTTCCAGCTTGCATTTGGTTTTGGAATTTTCCATAGCGAGTTTCTTGGCCGCTTCGCAAGTCTTGCATATTTCATCTTCAGGGTCTTTGGGGTGATCGCACGCCCTTAATAAACGCTGACAGTGACAACTATAATTCTTGCAGATGCGACATGTGGCAATATCGTCTGCTGAACCGGAAGTTTTCGGGTCCTTCTGTTGATTAAAGAAATATAGCCACTGTACTTTTTTTTTGTTGTAATGAGGTTCCACGTAAAATGGATGTCCAAAACAGTCCCGTGTTTGAATACAAATAACGTAACTACCTACTTTAAATAAAAAAAATATGCAAATAAATAGTTGTTTTAAATAAAATTATCCCCGTTACTGAAAGGAAATAGGGATCACATAGCATTTACATTAAAAAAAGCTAAATAAAATAAAAACAACGTCCTAAGTGTCAAATAGGTCAGACAAATAAAGGCGATATTCATAAGGGTTGAGGGTTCAGTGTGGTTTATCTAAAAAATTCAGCATGCAATGGCACTTAGCGTAGTTATCGAGGTTTGAAAGCCCCGTTATTTTTCGGCAAATTAGAATTTTGAATACATTAATTTTACGTGGAATTGCTTGTATCTTTCACATTTATAACAAACGCAAAAAATAAAAAATAAAAAAAATAGTAAACATGCATACATTCAAAGCTTCTTGAATAAACATATTTTTTACCAATATAAAACACAACAGAGGCAAAGACAGTAAAATTCAATTTTTTTTTATTGTAGCTCGGCATGTGCCAACACTCCGCCTGATGTAAAGCTAGAGTGCGGTGCATTCATGAAAACAACTGCTACTACAGAGAAACCTGTGGGGGCAGCAGTCGCCTCCACTATGCCGGCTTGAGAAGACGAGCATGTACCATTTAGATTGACAGTGCACACTCCTCTCGTTATACCTGGCTACTTTAGTCTACTCAATAGATGATATTTGACATTCATAGCAGCAGACTGGTGAGATTCCACTGTCCTCTCGATAGCCTAAGCTTCAGGAGCTCAGGGCCGATTTTTCAATCCATTACAAATCACTAATATAAAATTATAACACAATTATCAACAAGTGAAATACTGCAAAATGGATGCAGCTTGTAGCTTCGCGATAAGGAGTTCAATTTAATATTTTACTTTAGTTAAAACATATTCGACCATAACCAAATAAAAAATACTATGAAGTAGTTGTTTATTGTAATTCTTTTCAAAATTACCACTAAATCATTTTAAAAAAATAGATTACTCTGAACATTGGTTATTTCAACATGTACGTAATCTTTTGGAATAACTAATTCCTTGTAAATATAAGAATAAACACCGAAAAATAATTGATAAAGTATTACCGCAGCTTTCCGTTTAAGGGAATTTAAAGTTTAATTGAAAAATCGGCCCATTTAAAGAAGCGTAAACTTACCATTTTTATCGATGGTGTGGCACAGAGAAGGTCATTGAGAATATGGATAATCGTTGAAATGTCACGTTTGGGGCGGCCAGAGCTGAAATTTTAATAATTAAATAGTTTTAAATACATGTATTATAGATAGATACATTATTAGTTTATCATCTCAAATAAGATAACATAAACACAGAGACGTAGAAAGAAATGTATGTTAAAACTCCACTTATAACTTCCCATACAAGACCTTAACGTATTTCGACCCTTAAACGTTAAATGCATTCTTTATTAATACCTAAATTTCCTATAATATACAATTTTATTAATTCACAAGAAAAAATCATGCATTTAAGGGTTAAAACTTGATTGATTGATATTTGGGGGGTTTTAAACACAAATATTTCACAAATATAACTTCCTTAAATAATTCCTAATAAATATGTAGACTTTTTTAGAAAAAGGGCCTAAAAATCATCAATATTGTTTAAAGCAGTCGAAGAAAGTTAAGTCGGGTAGGGTTTTTGTAGATTTTAGTTAAATTTATGCATAATTCGATGCCTTAAATAAATGAAATAACACTCTGGAAGGGCAGACTGGGCTAACAACTATAGTCAGGCGGCCTAACACTCTTATTGAAACGGTGAAAATAAGTAAATACGACGCGCGCGCCTATTTTTTTTTTTTAATTGTAGCACTCCGCCTGATGTAAAGCTAGAGTGCGGTCCACGAATGGATACAACTACTACTACAAAGAAATCTCTACAGGCAGCAATCCAAATAGGCTCCACTATGCCGGCTCGAAGAGACGAGCATGTACCATCCAGATTGACACTCCTCTCGTTATACCTGGCTACTTTCAAACTATTCCCTAAACGCGACAAAGTCACTTCACGGGTGTTACATTCGAAAGTGGTGGTACTACCCCAGGACGGCAGACTGGACTAATAACCATCAACAGTCTGCCTACCACTCACTAGCTTCTATGCAATAATTTTAATGTAATCCTATCAAATTATACGCGTCTATGACGACACACTCCAAATAAAAAAAGTTATCTTTTAAATAGTAAAATAAATTAATAGACATCCTCTATGGTCGTGTACTAATTAATAGTCAGTGATAAAAATTAATCTAATAATTTACACAAATCACTTTTTATCTAAATTGTCTAATAAATCGAGCTCTCATTAATTTAATAATAAATCGTATTATCACTACAAAGGAAAGGGTGAGCAGCAAGCATATAAATATTAATATATCAGGCAGCAGTCACCTCCGCTATGCCTGCCTTAATCGACTGACAGAGCACACACTCCGGGTAGACTCTATCATATTATTACTCAAAAATTAAAACTATAATACCGAAAATACACAATAGAAAGTGTTTTTCCTAACATAATACAAACAAAAGTAATAATTTTGTTTAATTTTCTTTTACAAAAACAAATGATTCATACATTATTCAAAAGAGCTAATAATAGGTTACATGATTAAATAAAAAAAAAAAACACTTGAATGATAAAATGCTTACTGTTTTCACTATTACAATCCCCAATAAAGGTATTAATTAAAAAGTGGTACGCGGACTAATGATGGTTATTTTTTCTTTATTTTTTTATTGTAGCTCGACATATGACAACACTCCGCCTGATGTAAAGCTAGAGTGCGGTCCATTAACGGAAACAACTGCTACCACAGAGAAATCTGTACGGGCTACAGTCGCCTCTACTATGCCGGCTTGAGAAGACAAGCATGCACCATCTATTGAGAGTGCACACTCGTCTCCTATACCTGGCTACTTTCAAACTATTCCCGAAACGCGACAAGGTCACTTCACAGGTGTTACATTCGAAAGTGGTGGTACTGCTTCAGGACGACAGATTGGACAAATAACCATCATCAGTTTGCCTACCACCCTTATCAACCTAGTCTGCCGTCCTGATGTAGCACCTTCATCAGTTTAGTTTAGAACATAGAGATATATACTAGAGGCGCAAACTGTAAACTTCATACATCTGACATAAAAAAACCATAGGCCACTTCAAACGACTTGACAATGTCACTGTCGAGTCAAATACTAACATGGCTGTGGCCATCTTTTCTCTCGCGTCACATTGGGAGCGTTATTGCACATCTAATTGTATATATCAATGGTTTGGAAGCAGTAAGGTATAACGAAAGAAGTGTGTATTGTCGACCTGGTTGGCGTACATTAGTCTCCTCAAGCGAGCACAGTGATGGGGAGTTGTTTCCCTATAGACCACACTCTACTGAAACTCAAGCAGAGCGTTGTCATATGCCCAAGTACAATAAAAATTATAACTAAGCAAAAAAAATTGTCAGCTCACCTATCCTGTAACGCAGGGTTCAATGTACCAGAAAACGTTCCAGAATAAACCCCTCTACCGTGATGCTTCATAGATTCTATCACAGCTCCCGGACCAACCTTAGATGGCACAACAATCTGAGGATTACGTGGATCTGCTTTGTTAATCAATACTTGTTTAGACAACTTTCTTAATGTCTGTGTTAAATTCTTCGATGCCTCGATCAAAGCTTTAGTGTCTGGAATGACTAGTGTCGTGTCTTCAGGTTTATCTTTAGCCTTACTGGTACTCGGTTGAGCTTCCTGTGCCATCATAAGCAAGTCACTTGTCTTGGCAGTCGGTTGTAGCAACAATTTCCGATCGGTCGCCTCTTCCTCACCATCGGCCACACGTTTTTGATGTTTATTCAACAGTGACTGCATGAACTCCTTGTGCTTCTCGTTAGGAGGCACCAACTTTAATTTGTTTGTTTTAGTGAGCTGCAGTCTCTTGCATTTATCTGGTGAACCTTTCTTTGGTGTGACAGCAGGCTTGGGTTTATTAGCACTGTTAGAGGTGGTCGCTATCTTTGATATTTCTTTGTCCATCATTGTATTCTCACGGTTGGCTGCACTGTTGAACAGGTTCTCCATAGGATACTCGTCTATTGTGCTCTCGGTGAGAAATGAGGACTGTGTCGTTGTGGATTCCTTCCCTTTGCTTTCCATCAATGCCACCGCCTCATCTATCTTCTGCGTGAGGTCATTAGACAACATACTCATCAGACTCGATCTCACTCTCTCTCTGACTGCGTTCACAGCACTCTGTTTGCTAGTGGAAGCGTCCATCGGCCCTGATACCAGACTGGAGAGTGACTTCAATGGTGACTGATCATTGTCAGTGGCCGTTTCAGTACTCGTGTCCATATGCTCTGTGTCATCAGACTTGCTATCATCACTTTTGGTCTCTGTGGCGCCTTCAGTAGACATTTCTACATCATCCTTCTTATTACTATTATGTGCATTATTCGCTTCAGCATTTGCTATGTTTCGTGCTCTAACAAAATCATCACCATCAAAATTCCCTAATGGATCTAATACATTGCGTTTGCTGATTCTAATCGGAGCTGAACCTGAGGTCTTGGATGCGTTGGCTTTGTTACGGTTAGAATTGAGTGTGGAGAGCTGCAGTTGTATTAGCATCATGTGGTCTCCCAGTCTCATGGTCAGGTTGAGTGGTGACTTACCGCTGAGGAAGTCATTAACCTGCGTGTCATTGAGTGACTCCAATGCTTGTATCACAGAATTTTCGTGTCTCTGATTCTGTAAGAAAACACACATAATATTATGATAACGTCATATTACAACAAAGCATCTATTCATTGATAAGACTCGACCGCAGATAACTTACTAGTAGGCCGGTTTCGACGCTCGGGAGCAACACGACGCGGGAGCCGTCTAGCACACTGTTCTCCTCGAGGGTGCCGTCTGTCAGTTGCCTACAACCACAAAACATATTAACGACCACAATGCGTCATCGCGGAGACGCAACACGATTTCCGTGTTTGTGTTTGACAATAGAGGCTTGGCGTCTGCCATTATACACACCTATCGCGATGCAGCAAGCATATTCTGTCCTTCGACACTTTTAACTTTTTTGAAACGAGTTTTTTAAGATTATCCACAGTGTCCTTGCAATTAAGGCTCACGGTGAAATTACCACCCGTGGTCGTATGTATATTAAGCGTCATGTTGTTGCTCTGCGGAGAGCCACACCCGAACACCTCGGCGTCTGTCGCCCTCTCCATCACTATCACATAAATTACACTACAATTTATAATATGTCACACAATACACGATACACGTCCTATCTCGATTGTGAAGCTATTTTATTGTAAGATAGAAATAACAGGGTCACACGCTAGACCCGCAGATTCGATGTGGCCCTCGGTGTGACCACTCTTTCCTCTGATATCCCGTTATTTTTTTTCACAACCAGCTGATACGAAGCGTTGCACGACGATAACGTTCCTATTCGCATCAACAAATTTATAAAAATGTGTTTATATTCGTTATTGAAACTCAAATATTTTTTCGATGACCTATTTCGAATCAATACCCTCAAAATTGTTATTAGAAAATAATTTGGTAATAAATGATACAATAATTATTTTAGTATAATTAATACTTAACAAGAGTCTTGGCGGTAACGGAACAAATGTGTCATTAAGAATGACGTCAGGCAAACTTATTTGGCGGGTGCTTTAAATATGTAATAGGCATTGAAGAGACGCTGCGCAACTTTTTTACTATTGTCATGATGCGTATGGCAACGCGACTACGCCATATTAAATTGATCTTTGTATATAAATCAGCATTTTAGTACCACACAAACATACCATACCTTTTCAATTTTTCTTTTCTCACGAATATACTTTTTGCATCATATACTGTAACTCAGTTATTTTATTAAAATCAATAAACGCATGTCCTCAGTCTCCTTTTACTACTTCTATATCAAGCTTTTGAAATTGGTAGGCAGACTGATATTGCTAATTACCTAAATACTGGTAAAGGGTACCACCACTTTTTTATTTATTTAAATTAGTTTCGTCAAGGGGATTTAAGTGGCGCTCATAGTTCAGTTTTTCATTTATTTTATTTATACGTCACTAATGTTGTATTTTTTACTTATTTACTTGTTGTTTTATTTTAATTAAATTATGCGGGGCAGGACCGAAAGGTCGTAAAACTGGAATTAACAAAAAAAAAACCTGAAGAAAAGGAAAATAGGAAATGGGAATAGCAATGACAAAATAGGGTAAAATAAAAAGAAAAGTGCCATATTCCCCATTTATTTATAACCATTACTTTAAAAAATAACAAAACAACATAACATGGCTATCACAGCAACATTCACATTTGAATTTGTAAAACAAATAATTTATAATTAAAAAATTGCGACAGCCGTACATAGTTTGTACGCCGATAATTACTAAATCTATTTATTACTTTCAAAATAAAATTAAATACATTACAAGGCATGAACATTCATAATTGTTTTCAGTTTAAACAAAGGAATGTCAAACTTTCAACATATTTTTAGTCAATATTATTTATTCATATTATATTATAGAAAAACAAACTAATTTAAACCAGAGGTAACTAAGAAAACTTCCCATAACCAGAAAAAATGGCGGGTAATAATTTTTTAAATAATATTTTGGTAATTATATAAAGCAAAACGGTCCATATTTTATGACGTAACATTTCTCAGACCATAAAATATTCTGTTTCTATAATAAGTATATCACAATTATCTAAACAGTTTTTTTAATGTAGCAACATTACACTTAGAAGACATGGATCTATTCATTTGTAAAAAAAAACATTAAAATTAAATTTCCTATCCCATATTTCTTAAAAATACAAAAATATTTTTCACAAATGTTTGACATTTAGAATTATCTATATCTAATTACATTTACCACCAACACTTAAATTTATTTCTGTCCGCAGAACGCAATTTGTCGCCTCCGTGGACAGAGGGGCCTTAACCTTTCAACCTTTAAAACTAATAAAAAATAGTTTAAAATCGGATTTGAACCGAGTAAACAACACCATAATTATTAGAATGATCACAAGTTAGATGACATTAAAAAAATATATTTACAAATAATAAAAGAAGCTCAATACAGCAAGAAAAAACACAATTATACTTAAAAACAAAGAAAAATGAAATAAATTTGTGACACGTAATTTGGAAAGATTCTTAACATACAAAGTAAATAACTTTTAAAGTAAAAAAAAAAAAACAATTTATACATAAACATAAAAAAAGATACAACTTCGTTAACCCTTAAATGGATATTGATGCCAAAAGAATATATACTATCTTTTTCAAAATACATATACAGGGTAATTTTTGTAACTGGGACAGTATGGGGAAATCCGAAATGTTTCTTCCGATACAATGAAATGATCCTTACATAAAACTGAGTCGAACCGCATCAAAAAAAATTTTCACCAAAGTGACTCATTTTTATGGACAACTCAAGCTTGACCAGAAAAATTACTATATTTTTTATATTATATATTTTTCATAAAAAAAGAGCAAATGGTTCCTAAGACAGTTTCCCTGTATCTCCTGTGGTTTCGGATTTCTCCATACTGTCCCAGTTTAAAAAAATTACCCTGTATATTCTTTATTAGTACCTATATTTCCTATAATAAACGGTTTAAGGGTTAAATCGGCTAATAATGCCCATTTTTAGGCCTACTTGATATCTAAGTTTGTTAACAAAAAAATCCTCTGAAATCATCATCAATTGTCACTGCCATTTCCCACAGGGATAGACTGACCTATTCTAATCTATCTTATTGTTTCATTTTTTTATTTCAATTTCCAACACATCGTTAAACAATCAATAGACAGTGTTTAATTGCATAGAAACAGATATAATCAATTATTAAAGCATTTAACATAATAATAACCTCCAAATGTTGCATCAGAAACTCAACATCCCGAGTAAAAAAATTAAAACTGATTGGTGATAAGGAATGTAGATTTATTTTTTTACAAAATGAACTAAAAATCATCGACAAACTCGAAAAAAAGAATTGCGGGCCCAATTCTCTTAAGCGAGAAAGCATTCTTTTTTAAATGACCACAATTTATACATAAAATCATGTAAAACGAACTGACTCAAAAAGATGCAAGAATTTCTATAGAAATATAATTCTAAGGGTCCGGTCGTTTGCACCAGAAGACCGGTTAAAGTAACTTAAATTATGGTTTACATTTACTCCACACGAGTTGCACCATCGTTGCGCCTGTCATTTTTGACGGTTACTTTAACCTTAACCGTAACCAGCGAGTCTTGGCTTGGTTAAAGTAAAGTATCGTCAAACCAATGTTGCTAACGTCAAATGTATGAAAAGAAGCCAAATATGTTTTTCTATTATTTTTTCGAGATCAGCCACCCTTTTAACGATAACAATTTGAATTTACACGATATTGCAACGCGTGTGGAGTAAATGTAAACGTTTAACGGTCGTCGTCGCCGTAAAAGTAATAGTTAAAGTTACTTTAACCGGCCTTCTGGTGCAAACGACCCTAAATAATGTACCAGCCGTTAATATAAACCAGACAGATATGCAGAATGTGTAGCGATCAGTGGACCAACGTAGACCGAGGACCTCATTATCTATTGATTTAACCCCTACTTTGAACTGCTGAAGATCTCTGAAAATATATCGGTGTCCATTGTGATCCTCTGACAAAAATACAGCCTGTATATTGTTGTCTTAAAAAAAACTACACTCAAGAGCCAAACTCCTGAGTTTCATTATCAATTTCTTCAAACACGAATCCACCCCTTCCGTCCATTTGCAAATAATGATCATGGTGTCTCCACAACGACTTGCGATGTGAAACCGTGAATAGAGATATACCCATCTGAAAATATACATAATATTTTACATACTTCAGTTCATTTCAGAACCTAATTAATAAATTATATAATTTTTTAATTATTATATATTCGAACAAACAAATAGTTTGAAAGTAGCCAGGTATAATGAGAGGAGTGTGTACTATCAATCTAGATAGTACATGCGTGTCTCCTCAAGCCGGCATAGTGGAGGCGACTGTCGCCCGCGCGGATTTCTCTGTAGTAGCAGTTGTTTCCGATCATGGACCGCACTCTAGCTTTACTTCAGGCGGAGTGTTGTCACATGCTGGGTTACAATTTAAAAAAAGTAGGAATATATGTGCACTGTTCGAGTGGACAGGGCACACTCCACATTACACCCGACTACTTCAGATTTATCTTGAAACGCGTTAGGCCACTTCACGAGTGTTACACTTGAAAGTGGTGTTACTACAACAGGACGGCAGATTGGGCTAATATTAACTATATTTTACGATATTTTAAATGTAAATATCTCACCTCTCTACAATATTGATACATCTGTCCTTCAACATCGACGCTGACGGCACTCGTACATTCATCCAAAATGGCGAACTGTGGTTCATGGTAGAATAGACGCGCCATCTACAAAACAACAAAAAAAAATATTTAAAAAAAATACTAAATTATAAATGGCTGAGTAGCTTCGGCAGTGGTCGGAGTAACCATACTCAAAGCAAAGGACGTGGGTTCGATCCCCATCTAAGCTGGTTTCATAATAATAATGCTGAATTAAAAAAAAAAACTAAAAAAGAAAAAACTATATTGGACTAAAATTGTTATGTCATTATAGGAGAAAACAAAGAGAATAGAATTATGATGCTGGTACTAAAGAAAAAATTATATTTTGAGCGATCATGGTCTAGCGGTAAGAGGCGTGAACTCACGATCAATGAGTCGCGTGTTCGAACCTCGCTAAATTCTGACCGGTACCAATGTAACTTTGTTATATGTACTTTGGTCGCTCAGTGCCTATAGGCACCTTAAAGAGTGGTAGGCAGACTGATGATGGTTATTTGCCCAGTCTGCCGTCCTGGGGCAGTACCACCACTTTCGAATGTAACACCCGTGAAGTGACCTTGTCGCGTTTCAGGAATAGTTTGAAAGTAGCCAGGTATAACGAGAGGAGTGCATAGTCAATCTGGATGATGCATGCTCGTCTCCTCAAGCCGGTATAGTGGAAGCGACTGCTGCCAGTAGAGATATCTCTGTAGTAGCAGTTGTTTCCATTCATGGACCGCACTCCAGCTTTACATCAGCCGCAGTATCGTCATATGCAGAGCTACAATAAAAAAATAATAATAATAAAGATCACACTAACAGCGATTCGTTGTTTCTCTCCACCAGATAAAACGTCCATCCAATCCTCAACGGCATCCCATCCACCTTCTCTTGTCACCAAATATGACAGTTGAACTATTTCTAAGAATCTTTCCAACTGTTCATCAGTACGACCGCGACGTATCATCTCTTCACGAGTTTGTGGATATATCACCTGAAAAAATCATAAGTACTGTTAAATTATGATAAAAAACAAAAACATGCACATAACAAACAGCCTTGTAGCGCCCCATATAGTAGATGGCGTAAACAGCAATCGCGTTTGGCCAATGGGCGTGGGTTACCAGTATGAGGGGCTGTGGTTCGAAACACAGATAAATGCGGAGACGAATGCGCACCATCCAGGTTGACAGTGCACACCAGGCAGATACAACGAGAGGAGTGTGCACTGTCAATCTGGATAGATTTATCTCACGCACAACGAGCGGCCAGAGCTGCTCAATTGCGGAAAATGGCGCCCGCGAGGAATCTACCATCTACAATCTCTAGAGCAATTCCTAGTCCTCAAGCCGCCATAGCGGAGGCGACTGCTGCCTGTAGTTTTTTATCTGTAGTAGCAGTTGTTTCCGTTCATAGACCGCACTCTAGCTTAACATCAGGCGGAATTTTTTTTTTATTGTAGCTCAGCATATGACAACACTCCGCCTAATGTGAAGCTAGAGGGCAGTTCATGAATGGAAACAACTGCTGCTACAGAGAAATCTATACGAGCGGCAGCTGCCTCTGCTGTGCCGGCATGAGGAGACGAGTATACACCATCTAGATTGACAGTGCACACTCCACTCGCTATTCCTCGAGTGTTGTCATACGCCGAGCTACAATTATTAATAATTTTTGGGATACTAAAATGGAAAATATCGCTTACCTGATCACGTAGCGTCCCCAAAGTCATGTAAGGTCGTTGTGGAACATAGAACAATTTACCCTTCGGCGGTTTAGTTAATGTACCACCAAATATAGGCCATAATTCACCTAACATTCTGAACATAGACGATTTACCGCATCCATTCGGACCGCATACCAGCACATTTATACCTGATCTGAAGAAAAAACGAGTAATTGAGAGATGGTAGGCAGACTGATGATGGTTATTAGCTAAGTCTGCCGTCATGGGGTCACCACCACCACTTTCGAATGTAATACCCGTGAAGTGACTTTGTCGCGTTTCAGGAACAGTTTGAAAGTAGCTACTCGTCTCCTTAAGACGGCATAGCGGAGGCGACTGCTGCCCGTAGAGATTTGTCTGTAGTAGCAGTTGTTTCCGTTCATGGACCGCACTCTAGCTTTAAAAAATAACTTACTTGACTTCAAAAGATAATTCTTTAATCAAAACATCACCGTTTGGTGTTACAAGCGGTACTTTATCAAAGCGAATTATTTTATCCTGGTATATAATACGTCCAGCACCAGGTGATAATAACATTGGTAGACCTGGAAATAGAACAGAAACCTGTATAAAGGAGAATTGCCAAGCCTTAGAGAAATGGGCCCACAATTTTTTCCTTGAGTTTGTAGATGATTTTTAATACATTGTGAATCTACATTCATATCAGCAATTTTAGCTTTTATTATTATTATTTTTTTTATTTTTTATTGTAGCTCGACATGTGACAACACTCCGCCTGACGTAAAGCTAGAGTGCGGTCCATGAATGGAAACAACTGCTACCACAGAGAAATCTCCACGGAATGCAGTCGCCTCCACGCCTCCGAGCATGTACTATCTAGATTGACAGCGCACACTCCTCTCGCTATACCTGGCTACTTTCAAACTATTCCCGAAACGCGACAAGTTCACTTCACGGGTGTTACATTCGAAAGTGGTGGTACTGCCCCAGGACGACAGACTGGACAAATAACCATCATCAGTCTGCCTACCACCCTTTAATAGTGCCTATAGGCACTGAGCGACCAAAGTACATATAACAAAGTTAAATTGGTACCGGTCTTTAGCGAGGTTCGAACACGGGTCTCATCGATCGTGAGTTCACGCGTCTTACCGCTAGACCACGGCCGCTCTTTTATTACCAGAGTTATTGCATACCCGAGTTTTTTAAATGTAATTAAACATTTACAATTTGTTTTGTTAACATATAAGACATGGAGTGGACCCAAAAATGGGTATTATCCTTTTACCCGGGTAATATAGATTTATTTTTCTATAAAATGACTTAAAAATTATCGACATACTAGAGTTTTTAAAGAGTGATAGGCAGACTGATGACGGTTATTAGCCCAGTCTGCCGCCCTGAGGTAGTACCACCACTTTCGAATGTAACACCTTGTGCACACTCGTTTCATCAAGGCGACTGCTGCATGTAGAGATTATGTTGTCATATTCAGAGCTACTTTAAAAAAAATTGTGGGCCCATTTCTCTAAGGTGAATGGTCATTTTCCTTTCTTTTATTAAAGGCTTTATTAGGGCATTCTCCTTACTACTTATTATTTTAACTTGATAATCCGGCCCCCATTAACATGTGCCATAATTTAAAAAAGAAACCTTACCTCCATTAACGTTATTTTCGACCATAGTACGAACATATTTTCCTTTGTTAATATCATCTAAAACTTGTCTTAATTGTGTGACTCTCGATGTAAGGCCGGCTAACTTTGTCAATTCACGTCCTGAGAGTACGAGACGACCAATAGCCTCCGCCATTTTAACTAACATACGACCGTACGTGTAGTAATGCTGGAAATAATAATAATTGCAATAAACAGCGGCCATGGTGGTCTGGCATGGTCTAGTCCAGAGGTGTCAAACTCAATTTTTCAGGAGGCCATATATTAAATTTAGAATGTGTAGGCGAGCCAGATTCAAATAAAAAAAAAATGTACTGAATTATTATAACATTTTATTTATTCTCTAAAAACATGATTTTTCTGTGACACATTGCGATCGCGGGGGCCGGACGTGGCCGTATCTTTGACATGACTGGTCTAGTCTCTTTAAAAAATGTTAATTAAATGTACTTTGGTTGCTCAGTACCTATAGGAACTATTAAAGAGTGGTAGGCAGGCTAATGATGATCACTAGCTCGGTCTGTCGTCCTGGGGCAGTTCAAGTTAAGAACAAATCGGGGCCCATTTCTCTTAGGCGAATGGCCATTCTCCTTTACACATGGCGTAATTATGTCCACGTTTTTACTAATTCCACTGGCCTAATTGGTACTTGTTCCTACATTAATGTATGGAAGTGAATGTTGGGTATGGCAGAAGAAGCAAGAGAGTAGGATTAATGCTGTAGAAATGCGGTCACTAAGGTGTATGTGGAGTCACGATAGCGGATAGAATGAGGAATAGTGTTGTGCTTCGAAAGATGATGTAGTGACGAGGATTGAGAAAGGAATGCTTCGATGGGCACTTGGAAAGGATGAATGAAAGGAATATATAAATCTGATGTGAATGGATGCGTTAAACAAGGCAGACCCAGAAGGGTATTTTCCGATCAAATAGGAGACATCCTCATGAAAGCTGGGCTGCCTAGTGCCCATAACCGTAGGGCGTGCATGAAGAGAATTGTGGATGTGAAGGAAGCGATGGTGTTGTGTCAGGATCGTGGTAAGTGGCGTTTCGTTGTCTCTGGTATAAAAGGCGTGACAATTGTATTGTATTGTACCTTAAATCTGTCATTTTCAGTGCCAGTTGTCAACAAATTATGATTAGTAACAAAGAATGGTCTAGAAACAGCATAAAAACCAACTGTTATTGCCACATCTGAAACGCAACAAAATTATATTATTATTTAATATATATGTAACAGAGAAACCTCCAATTTTGTTATATTGCAGTTAACCAGTACTACAAGTGGCGGTCTAAGGTTAAAGCGGGCCCTAGGCAACCTTGGAATTCCGGGCCTATTATTCAGACATATTTTTTCCGTGCCCCAAAAATTATTGGCCCTAGGCACGTGCCTAGGCTGCCTAGGCCTTAGTCCGCCCATGGCTACTACAGATAAATTTCTACAGGCAGGCGTTGCCTCCGCTATGCACCATCAAGATTGACAGTGCACATTCCTCTCGTTATACCTGGATACTTTCAATCCCGAAAGGTCATTCACAGTAGTGTGTTCTGCAGACAGCAGGGCTATTTAAAAAAACATATTTCTTGGTCTTACATTTAGCGACAATATTATCAACGAATCCCATTAAAACTCTAAAGTTAAGGAAGTTCTTCAAATGCTTTGTCAATTTGTAGAAGCTCGCTAACATTGTTAATTGCTCTCTATGGTTACCCTGAAACAATTAAACAAATATAATTTTAAAAAAATCATTATTATTATTTTGTTATTAGGCTTGATGTAAAGCTAGAGTGCGGTCCATGAATGGAAACAACTGCTACTATGCCGGCTTAAGGAGACGAGCACGCACCATACAGATCGACAGTGCACACTTCTCTCGTTATACCTGGCTACTTTCAAACTATTCTCTAAACGCGACAAGGTCACTTCACGAGTGTTATATTCGAAAGTGGTGGTACTACCCCAGGACGGCAGACTGGACAAATAATCATCAACACACACAACACACAATAATAATAATATTTGTGTATAATAATTTAATAATTACCTGATAGAAAGCAATCTCTTCAGAGTTTGTGATGAGACGCGCGTTCACATATCTAAATTCGCCTTCTAATTTTTGCTCTTGGACCGTCAATTTAGCTGAAATAAAGATTAAAATGCAGTAATACCGAATAATGGAAAGCGACCGTGGTCTAGCGGTAGGACGCGTGAACTCACGATCGATGAGACCCGTGTTCGAACCTATCTAATTCCAATGACCAATGTAACTATGTTATATGTACCTATAGCCACTATTAAAAGAGTAGCAATGTGCACAAGCCGGCATAGCGAAGGCGACTGCTGCCTATAGCAATTTATCTATAGCAGTTATGTCATAGACCACACTCTAGCTTAACATCAGGCAGTGTTGTCATATGCCGAGCAATAATAAAGAAAACGTAAATAAATAATAGATTTACCTGTTGGTTTTCTTAGATACGTTAAGAACATTCCGGAAACTAATAAATAGGCCATCATAATACCGGGTGTCTGAAACAGAAACCAAAATATTGTTACACTTGACAACTGTTATCACGGGGAAATCAACAGCTGGAACCAGCAGTCGTCTTCACTATGCCGACTTACGAGCTGATCCTACTAGACCAGTCTTAAACCATGGGTCGCAAACCCATTTTAGATTTTTGTATGTTTCTAAACGAATTCTAATTGAATTTTTCAAGTGGGCTTTCATGGCAAAAACCTAAACTATAAGAGATATCGAAAAATGCTGAAAGGAGTCTCGATGCCGATTTTGATGAAAACTAAAACTGCATTATTAGATTTTTGATAAATCCATTTTCCCGGCCAGGAATCGAACCCGTTGATTTTGAAAAAAAAAAGACGCTGTATTATTGCACCATCCGATAGTGTTCCTGATAAGGATCCAAAGATAATATAGCCCTCCATGTAAGGATCAAATTCTGATAAGTAAAGATATACGGGAAACCAAAGAAAAGTGTTGATTTTTAACAAATTGTCTCTTATTTCCATCTATTTATGGCCATGAAAGCCCACTTGAAAAATTCACCCTATATTGTTTCAGAATTCGTTCACGCTGTATATTTTTATATGTATATGTATATAGTTACCTAATAAATAAATCATCAAAAAATATTTATTTATCTTTCTTTTATATTTATATGTAAATGAAAAACAGTTTAAGAAGCCCTGTACTAGACAATATTTAAAAAATATGTATTGAGAACTTTATTTATATTTTTATTGTATTTTTTTTTATAATTACGTAATATAGACGTAAAAATATTTAAACTGTTGTCCGCAACTTCGCACGCCATTTTTAAGAAATTTTCACTGGAATTTTTCACAAAAATAGGCGCATTTTTCAACAATTTTCATTAAATTAATAAATATACTTCTAATTATTATGGAAATTCGAATTTTCTTTTTTTTTTTTTTTGCTTTGGAGCCAAACTTTTCAAACTACAAAACAAAAACAAAAACAGGCTACTGTGTGGACATATTTAGGGCACTAAAAAAATAATTTGAATATGCCTTTAGTTTTTTAGTTCTAGTATTTTATTTTCCGTTCCAAAACTAGGAATAAAAGTGCCCTATAGTGCCTCAAATGCACCATTGAAGCTAAAGAATACTATTTCAATATTCAAAAGTTCGCTCATCTCGCTCGCCTGTGTGGAAATTGGGTTTTATACTCACCGTAGGTCCCAAATTAACAGTTAACCTATATAGATATATGCCTATATCTAATATAGGTTTACTGATATTACTGTAAAGGTCGACAACGGTCTCGCAGAATTTATCGACGTCTGTCGTTAGTAACTGATCAGCGTTTGATATCCGATTATCCAAATTGGCCACTTGGTAATATGTAAAACCTCTGAAATTGAAAATTTAATGAGTTTCTTTATTGATTATTTAGGATTAAAGTAATAATTCAGAAAGTAATCGTTTTTTTTTAATTGTAGATCGGCGGTAACACTCCGCCTGTTACTACAGATCAATGTATGCCGGCTTGAGGTCTCCTCATGTGTACCATCCAGATTGCCAGTGCACACTCCTCTCGCTATACCTGGCTACTTTCAAACTGCTCCCGAAACGCGACAACCTTGAGCACGACAATAGTGCAGCACAACATAGTTACATTGGTACCGGTCAGAATCTAGCGAGGTTCGAACACGGATCTCATCGGTCGTGAGTTCACGCGTCTTACCGCTAGACCACTCCTTAAATATTAAAAGAAAAAAATACCATTAACACGCAATTCTCACATTAGCAACTCACAATTAAATCGCAAGACTTTTCAGACGTAATGGAAATCTCTGTTTGTAAGTTTTTTAATGCCACGGTTTAGTTTTAACGAAATTTTATATATTAACAATAATAATATAATCAATAAGATTGAGGAGAAATTATTAATCTACAAGGTTATCGACCTAATATAATGATTATATCGACAATTCAAGAGAGACAAAACATATTAGACAGAGAAAGAAATAGTTCCTAAATAATTAATATTCATTTGTTGATCTATTTATTTAACTACAATACAATTGTCACGCCTTTTTCCCACAACGGAACGCCACTTACCACGATCCTGACACAACACCCTCGCTTTCTTCACATCCACAATTCTCTTCATGCACGCCCGACGGTTATGGGCACTAGGCGGCCCAGCTTTCATGAGAATGTCTCCTATTTGATCGGAAAACATCCTTCTGGGTGTGCCTTGTTTAACGCATCCATTCACATCAGTTTTATATATTCCTTTGTCAATCTCCTTTCATTAATCCTTTCCATGTGCCCAAAGCATCGAAGCATTCCTTTCTCAATCCTCGTCACTACATCATCTTTCAAACCACATATATCGCGTACAACAATTTAATTAATGCTCATATTACGTAATATAATAATTTTATCAAAGAATGGTAGGCAGACTGATGATGGTTATTAGCCCAATACCACCACTTTCGAATGTAACATCCGTGAAGTGACTTTGTCGCGTTTCTGGAATAGTTTGGAGGTAGCCAGGCAATTAATACGAGAGGAGTGTGCACTGTCAATCTGGATTGTGCACATTAGTCCTCTTAAGCCGGTTTGAAGTGAGTGAGACACTCCATTATTAATTAATAAAATTTGGAAATGTATGGTAAAATGTATTCTCTTGTAAAAATAATAACAATTGACAATTTAAATTTTATGTTGAGGTGAAAAGAGGTTGCCAGTGTTGTCACACCGGCATAGCGAAGGCGAGTACTGCCTGTAGAAATTTATTTGTAGTAGCAGTTGTTTCCGTTCATGGACCGCACTCTAGCTTTACACGTCCTTTTGCGAGCACTGAGCGACCAAAGTACATTATGACTAGGTTACATCGGTACCGATCAGAATTTCGCGAGATTTGAACACGGGTCTCTCCATCGTTAGTCCAGACGTTTAACCGCTAGACGACGGCCCCTCGCGATAACCCATAAAGCAATAAAAAGATAGTTAAAGTTGTAAGGAATTAAAACTGTAAAATCAAACAGTGATGTTTTATTATGTATTTATTACGTATATAAAATGTTGATTCATTGTAACATTGACCTTTGTTCATTAGCCGATTGTATACTAAAATAAAACAACTTCCGAACCGGTTCACTTCATCTATTTAGCCTAATCGAGATTATAATTCAATTAGTTTTTTTTATTTTATCAAAGATTTGTTTATGAACGGAAAAAACTGCTACTCCAGGGAAATCTCTACGGGCAGCAGTCGCCTCCGCTATGCCGGCCTGAGTGCATGCACCGTCTAAAGGATATTGCCCATTTTCGGGCCCACTTGATACCTCATAGTTTGGTAACAAAACATTATTCTAAAATAATATCTTATATTTTCATTAAAATTATATCAGCACATCATTTACCAATCAATAGACGATGTTTAATTACATTAAAAAAAACATATATCATCAATTATTAATAATAACCTCAAATATTGCATCAGAAAACATCTAATTACTCAATAACCCGGGTGAAAAAAATAAAACTGATTGATAATAAGGATTGTAGACTTATTTTTCTACAAAATTAACTGAAAATCATTGACAATCTCTAGAAAAAAAATTGTGGGCCCATTTCTCTTAGGCGAATAGGCATTCTCCTTTACAGTGCACACTCCTTTGGCTAAACAACTGTTCGCGAAACGCTACAATGTCACTTCACGGATGTTACATTCGAAAGTGGTGGTACTACCCCACGACAGCAGACGGGGCTAATAACCATCACCAGTCTGCCTACCGCCACTTTAATAATGCCTATAGGCACTGAGCGACCAAAGTACATATAACAAAGTTACATTGGTACCGGTCAGAATAAGAGAGGTTCGAACACGGGTCTCATCGATCGTGAGTACTCGCGTCTTACCGCTAGATCACGGCCCCTCAAGTTACGATACCCCAGGATGGTAGACAATTTTTTTTTAAATAATATTTCAGTAATTTAATTTTTAATAAAAAAAATTCGACCACGTCCATAAATAGATGACATAGACAATAGAACAATGATCTAAATAAAATTCCTCATAGCTCGATTAATCAACTTAACCAGAGAGGTCTTTATTAATGTCATTAAAATACGTAACGTACAGCCTTCCGACCAATTTCGAGGACAGAGCACAATATTATGTGTACAGTACCATTGTATTAACATAAAATTGTTATTAAAAAAATACTACTTACTTCATATAATTTTCATACAAATGCAATGTTAGATTTGTTCTAATACGAAGTTTCATCTCACCAATACTCCATTTTAAAATATTATTCACAATAGATATCTGTAAATTAAAAAAAAAACTTATTATTAATCTGTTTAATTACTTTTTTTTTGTTACATATAACATAGTTACATTGGTACCGGTCAGAATTTAGCGAGGTTTGAACACAAGTCTTATCGACCTCTTTAGATGTAGATTTTATTTTAATAATTGTTATTACACGAAACGAAATCTTCCAAAAGTCTAGCATTAATTGGGGAGGTGTATCTGGTGACAGCTATCTTTTTTACATATTTTTTAGATAATATAGATTAATTTAGTCGACACGTGTTTCTGGAAAACTTTTACAACTGCTTTGTTTTTTTTTTATTAATTTTTAAAAATTGCGATCGTTATATAGTAATCGTAATATAGTAATCGTGAGGTTTCGTTCGGAACTAAACCATTGCCAATGAACAAGAAAAAATAATCAGTTGTCAAAAGTTCAAACAAACTTTTGATTTTTAAAAGTTGCTGTTAATTAAAACATCGTGTTTATAGTGTAGTTTTGTTTTAAAAATTACAATAGTTATTCGTATAAAACACTGTTATTGTTAGGAAACACAAACAAAAGATATTTGACAAACTTGTGAGGCGACAACCATAGACAACAAAATAATCTACAAAACTGTTAGGTTGGTACTTTGTATTCTAGTCTTGTCAAACTGTCCGAAGGTCAAAGTCAAAGGTCGAAGAAGGTCATTACAGTTTTTCAAATATCTCCTCGACTTTTAAGTTTTTTCAGACAGGAATCAAAAAATTCTTCTAATTGAAGTGATATCTCGAAATGGTTTTCGATTCACCATGGGTTAGTTTTTTTGGACCTTGCCCATTGGTTTATGCCTCTAGAGCAGATAACAGTGTTAGATATATCTTGAGTTTGAGTCATAAGGTGTGTTTATTTACACACGCGTCGTAAATAAATGCAAACAATACTCGAATAGTTATGTAATAATAATTGCATAAAGTGAAAGGTGCACGACCACAACAATACCGCAAAAAAAACGCTTTCTTAAAAACATTTCTACATTTTTAAATACATAATCAATATAAGAGAAACAACACAATAGCATTTAATTATTTTTAAGTTCTTTATGGTGGCCATAGACGGTCAAGTTTATTGTCAGTAATACTTGATCGTGTATGGTCACCATACAACATAAAACAACCAATTATTAGTTACATTTTACGATGACTTTAACAATTACGTTTACATTTACTCCACACGCGTTGCTGGCTGGGGTGGCTGATGAAATAAGGAGTACATTCCCGAAAATAGAAAAACATATTTGGCTTCTCTTCATACACTTGACGTTAGTGACATTGGTTTCACAATTTTTAAATAACTTCGGCCAAAATTCGCCGGTTAGGTTAGTGTTAAAGTAAACGTCAAAACTGTCAATTTTTTTTAAGCAACCCAATTTAATTTTAACCATTATTTTACGTGAGAATAATAGTTAAGTCAGGTGACCTTACAATTTATCGCAATATTTTTTTAATTGTGAGGTGAGTCGGGAAGACCTCATCCACAGAGACAAGCTTTGTCATGAAGAGAAATTATAGAATACGTCTGCCCATGAAAGAACATAATAAAGTAATTTTTATGTAGATAGTATGCCTCTGTGAATAATGGACTTAAAATATAACTTACCAATGGCATAGCAGTGAAGAATTGTATTAATAACCTTTTAAATTCTGGCTTGTTCATTGTTATTATTGATCTGTAACAAATTGTTAATTTTTTTTATGATGACACGACATGTGACCTCGACTGGCCTGATTGTAAGCGCAGCGGAGGTCCATGAGCACTGACGACTGACGCTAACACGGTGGCTCCAGTCGCCATTACTATACCGGCCTGAGAAGGTGCTTTTTCACACGCCGCTTGAAGGATCCGAGGTGAAAGGACTGGGAGGGCAAAGCATTCCACTTGTCAATTGTCCGACACAAAAAGGACGAGCTGAACCGTTTCGTTCGGCTACCGATTCGGTAGACAAAATGTGGATGCTTCCCCCATAGATTAAACATATATGAAGAGAGAGATCCCACGATCGATTTCTTGCCCAGACAAATATTATTAAATTATTGAAAAGAAATCGATATTTGTTTTGAGTATTATAGTTAAAGATTCAGAGTATGTAGCTATCTATTATTAAAATAAAATGAATTATACCAGTTACTTTTTTGATTAAACTACTTTGTGCTGTATACTATAGTGTTTATTTTGATTACATATATTAACTTAACGGTTCGAAAACTTTACAGGTTGCAGGAATCGTGATCGACGCAAAGACAGATAATTTATAATCAAAATAAACGTCTATTTAATTTAATCATCAGTTATATTAATATTTGGTTATTATTTAAAATTTAAGCGTTAAAAAAGATTTACCAGTGGCTGTATTACAATTTTTGTTTTGTTTTTAAACAATAACCCACACAAACTCATAGACTCCGCGTATCTTACTAAAATTACGCTAGCAATCATAATAAAATAAAATTTAATTAATCATAGCATATTTTTTCAATATGAGGATATGGAAAAACATTTTTCAGTTGATTTTAAAAAGTATACTGTGGCATAGACCAAAATTATTACCAAAGTTATTCCCACTGATTTTTTTATGATCGCGATGACCTTAGAAACAAAGTATTTCATTGTATTAAGTGCTATTAAATATTATATATTTATAATATATATATTTTTAGTTCAATTGACCTTAATTGTTATACATAGGAATAAAATACAGGCTGTTCATTTAGGGAGATAGAGTAAGACAAATTCTAGAAGATAAAGGACTTCTATGCTCTCTTAAAAGGACACATAGACCAAGTCTTAGGTAATTTTTTTAGTTCTGTATTTTTTTTACAAGGAAACATATGATATAAGTTTTTTATACTAACAATGTACGAGAGTTTTGGCGGCCATATGAAGTCTTGTGAAATTCCGCGAGCTCGCATTTATAATCCATTTAAAATCCAGACATTAGGTTACCTGTCTTGAATTATTTTCCTAAACTTCGAGTGTTCATGTGTAATAATGGTGGATCATTAACCATTAAGTGTTCGTGAACGTGCGCGAGTGTGGGCAAACAATTCAAAAGAAGAGAACATGTGTTTCCATTTTCCCTCCAAAACTCTGTAGAAAGTTTCAATAAAGTTTCTACCACTTAACTGAAGCAATTTTTGACTTGACTGAGACTTGACATGAATGAATGATTCGTGATGCACAATAATATTAACTCGATGCAAATATTTACTTTGACACTGGCAAATTGTTATAATGCCATAAACAAAGAAACGAAAAAAAATTATACATATTATATAATTAATTTTTTAAAATATTACAATAACATTTACGAAATTGGAATTGATTCGAAGAATTAAACCTCTACTTTTATTTTATTTTAAAGTTTATTTAATGACTAAAACTGTAATAGTTGTATCTATACAAATGTAAATAGGTATATTAATTAAAACCTACTGTATATAAACTAACAAAAATAATAAACACATGATAATTTATACAATACAGTCTGTAACATTCAACTGATTTGTATTTAAATAGTATGTTTTTATTTTCAATTGATTAAAATTCAAATATAACAATCACTTGTTACCAATGCTTTAATTTATGGAATAAAACACGATCCGGCGACAACTAAAAGACATTTCTCCTCTAAAACCACCAATTTACTAAAAACAATTGAAGCAGACTAATGATGGTTATTAACCATGGTTATTGATGGTTATTAACCATCATCCACTACTTTCAAGTATAACACCCATGAACTGACCTTGGGCTACAGTCAAAACCCAATCGACAGTCGGAGTTTTGGCGGCCATCTTGAGACGTCAGGTTACCTGTCTTGAATTATTTTCCTAAACTTGTGTTTCTTCGAATGCTAATGTGTAATAATGGTGGATTATTAACCATTAATGAGTGTGGGCAAACAATTCAAAAGAAGAGAACCTGTGTTTCCATTTTCCCTCCAAAACTCTCTAGGAAGTTTCAGTAAAGATTCTACCACTTTACTGGAACAATTTTTGACTTGACTGAGACTTGGCCTGACTGTTTGGTGTGATGAATGAATGATTCGTGATGCACAATGTTATTAACTTGATGCAAAAAATATTTATATTGACACTGGCAAATTGTTATAATGCCATATAAAACAAAAAGAAAAAAAGAAAATCAACAGTTGTCACTTGGACGAATTGAAAACAAAATGTACGGGATTTGATGTTTCATTATCACTTAGGTGACAGTAAAAAGTCAAATTCTATATATTTTGTTTTCGTTCGACCAAGTGACAACTGTTGACTGGCTTTTGACTCTAGCCCCAGTCTGCCGTGTCGGGGTCAGTTTGGAAGTAGCCAGGTACAACGAGATCCCGTGGCTCGCGGTCCTTTGACCGTGAGTGACAGTGTCGTACGGGAGGCACTGTTGGAGTTGCTGGTCTCCCATCGGGCGCGTCCTCAGGTGGTGGATAGGTGAGGTACCCCGGCGCGAACCAAAACCAGCAAGGCGGGGTCTCTCCTCGGGTCACACTCTGTTTTCAGAGAAGACCCGAGTGAGAGACCACCCTTCATCGCGTGGGCGCGATCTTCATCGACTGGAGTTTCTTCTTGTGAATAACATTTGAAAGAAGGAATTTATGACGTCATATGATAAAAAAAATTACATAAGAATCTAGTAATAAAATAAAACAATAATGGGCAAAGTGCAAGACATGATAACCATGTCTACAGATTAAAGTTTGTCAAATTAATTCAATTTATCATTCCGCAATCATTTTATCATTGTTGTATCAGTGGTAAATGATAATTAGTAATATAACTTTGGCCAGTATCAGGGACTTTATTTATCTCTGTTTTTTTTTTTTCATTGCAAGGATGACGAACTTACAAAATGGAAGGGATCTCAAAATTTAAAAAAAAATTTTTTTTACTCTTAATAATTGTAAATTAATTCACATGAAAAAGGTATTAATGTACAGAGAGAATAAAGAATAAAACCTGCCTACCCCTGTAGATAGCGATGTAAGCTTATACGTGTAAAATAAAAATTAGTATTAATTTTATTGTAATTTAAATTTAGTATCTACATAATATTAGTAGAGATACAATAATATTAGCATTTTATTTATTAAGGATTAAACTTTATAAAAAAAAGAAATAAAAAAACTCAACTCACCCCTCAACCAAAGTTGTCTGTTGTATCAACCAGAGATCACACATAGACCTCGAAATCAAGGAAAAGGCTACCAACATCATCAATCCGGTCTCCTTAGTCCAAAATCCAGGTACCATGAGCTTCCATATTGCTTTAAGCTCAGAGAAGAATCGAGCGTCAACTTGCGCCTTGGGTCCTCTTGTCTTCCCATGTTCTTTAATCATATATTTAATCTGTTCTTCAGGTGACAATCCATTGCCTCTACTTGATTTTGATCTATTTATTTAAATTATTTAGTTGAATATACGTAATATGATTTTAAAATAATTTTACAAAGTTATTACATTATCTGTTTAATAAATGCATATAAAATTAAGTAAATTGTTTATTGTGCCGGGATATCACCTTAAACTACACTTTTATGTTCGTTTATCGGAGGAGGGAAAAGCAATTATCAAGTAGAACTATTAGCACAAAACTTTACCTTGAGGAACTCAGTGATTTTCTTACAATCCAGGCACTTAACGCCGCTGTGGCCGCTAATGCGACTTTCACATCGGTTCTTGACGTCAATTTACTAAAATTAGGTGCCATAATATGAACTATATGTCCAGAATGGACATTAAAATATTGATTAAAAGGTCACTTGTGTATGGATTATAAATGCGAGCTCGCGGAATTTCACAAGACTTCATTCAACGAAACATCGCACCCGTTTGGCAAGGCCGACTTGTTTGACACTATTGACAGTTATAGTGACGCATTTTGTAATCATCAATTACTTTGAAATCTCAATCAATTAAATCTACGATTGAACCTTTATCAAATAAAGCTGTGCATACCCTTAGCATAGTATAGGTTCTATAGATGTATACTACATTAACGTAAGATTTAGAATGAGACCTAAAACATAAAGTCCAGACATTGGACACAGACGTGATGTAAGCTGGAGCAATGTTAAGAACACGTACAAGCCAGCCTGTACAAACCAACACATGCGGTCGTTCTCGCACGTTCTCTGCAGAGGCGTAGAAAAAAAACACGAAATTTTATTTATTATCTATCTATTTATTTGTTAATCTGATGGAACATTACAATTCTGATAACTTTAAACAATTACATGTTTATAGGTAAAAAAAAACTATTCTAATATTTCAGGAACAATAATCACAACAAATTAAATTAGATAACCAGTCTCAACAAATTAAATGCAAGATCTAGTAGGACTAGAAAATATTTCACGTGGAATGGAGAAAGTTAATCTACTTCTTCAACGGTTGGCCCATCATACGACTGTTGTTGGCGCTGTTGATAATGGCCGTTCGTTCCATTATATTGACTATTACCAGCCGGTCCCGACCCGTGCATCTTACTCATCACTGGGGCACAAACCTGCTGAACTTCCTTCATCTTGTGTTCATATTCCTCTTTCTCTGCTAAAGCATTGTTATCTAGCCATCTCAGTGCTTCATCACATTCATTTCGTACTGTATTCTTCTCTTGTTGGCTTATTTTCGCTCCCGCTTCATCCAAGGCTTGCTTTACACCAAACACATATGTCTCGAGTTGGTTGCGAGCGGCTACTCTCTCACGTTGGCGATCATCCTCTTCTTTATATTTCTCAGCATCATTTAACATTCTGTCTATTTCTGCTTGAGAGAGACGTCCTTTGTCGTTTTTGATGACAATATTCTTTGTACGACCTGTACTGTTCTCTTTTGCAGAAACATTTAATATCCCGTTGGCATCCAAGTCGAATGAAACTTCAATTTGGGGAACTCCTCTCGGGGCAGGCGGAATGCCAGTCAGATCAAAACGTCCAAGAAGGTTGTTGTCTTTAGTCATCGCCCGCTCTCCTTCGTAAACTTGAATATTTACAGCAGGTTGGTTGTCAGCATATGTTGTAAATATTTGTGACTGCTTGCACGGTATCTTGGCATTGCGCTCTATTATCTTAGTCATGACGCCTCCGGCCGTTTCGATACCCAGCGACAGAGGAGCTACATCTACCAGTAGCACATCTTGAATTTTGGAATGTTGTTCACCACTAAGAATAGCCGCCTGCACGGCCGCACCGTATGCCACTGCTTCATCAGGATTGATGGATAAATTAAGTTTCTTGCCACAGAAGAAGTTTTGTAAAATAGTTTGAATTTTTGGTATTCTGGTAGAACCTCCAACCAGAACAATATCATGAATTGCAGATTTGTCAAGTTTTGCATCTTTGAGGGCTTTCTCAACCGGTTCTAGGGTACCACGGAAAAGATCCGCGTTAAGCTCTTCGAAGCGCGCTCGGGACACCCTGGTGTAAAAATCTATTCCTTCATACAGAGCATCAATTTCGATGGTGGCTTCAGAGCTCGATGATAATGTTCGCTTAGCTCTCTCAGCAGCAGTGCGGAGACGACGTAGAGCCCGAGGATTACTGCGTAAGTCCTTCTTGTACTTGCGTTGGAATTCTGCTGCAAGATGATCCACCAATCTGTTGTCAAAGTCTTCACCTCCGAGATGCGTGTCACCTGCCGTGGCCTTCACTTCGAATAAGGAACCCTCATCAATTGTCAGAATAGACACGTCGAAAGTTCCACCTCCAAGATCGAAAATAAGCACATTACGTTCGCCTTTGAGATTCTTGTCCAGTCCATAAGCGAGAGCGGCGGCAGTCGGTTCGTTGATGATTCGCAACACGTTGAGTCCGGCGATAGCTCCGGCGTCTTTGGTGGCCTGACGCTGAGAATCGTTAAAATAGGCTGGTACGGTGATAACTGCATCACGGACTGCGGTGCCGAGGAATGCTTCCGCTGTCTCTTTCATTTTTATTAAAACCATACTGCTGATCTCTTCAGGAGCGAATCTTTTCTTCTCTCCTTTAAAGTCGACTTGAATCTTCGGCTTACCGCAGTCGCTGATGACCTTGAAAGGCCAATGCTTCATGTCTTGCTGAATTTTCGGATCGTCATACTTTCTCCCGATGAGCCTTTTTGCGTCGAAAACGGTGTTGTTGGGATTGAGAGCGACTTGATTTTTTGCCGCATCTCCGATGAGACGCTCGGTGTCAGTAAATGCGACGTACGATGGCGTTGTTCTATTTCCTTGGTCGTTAGCAATTATCTCCACGTTTCCATGCTGCCAGACACCCACACAGGAGTAAGTTGTTCCAAGATCAATTCCTATTGCTGGCATCTTCGTTATTTTAATAAACGAACTTTTAAATTTTCACTTGTAACGATTAAAGAGTAAAAAATTGGTTAAACTCACTGTTCAACGCTCACTCACTTCTTATCACTTCGAATTTTCAAAATTGAATGATTTGCCGCGCACCGGGTTCGCCTTTTATATGCGGCCGACAACAGCGAATAACAATCGAGTAACTTCTCGATAATACTTCCAGCGACCAATCAGAAATATAGTTCAATTGAAAATTCTAGAAAGAGTGGGAAGTTCGACCGTCTGTCGCTCGAAGATTCTGTGTTTATATGTCGTTCTCTTTCTATTGCATGCTTGACTCCATAACATCTATCCTTGTCTATCAGATGGAAACGTCGAGTAAATTCGAGAAATGACTAGGACACCAAGTAGAATAGCATGGAATAATTGTGTTGTGTATACAATTTTATGTGTTTACAAATTATTAGCATTAATTTTTATTTCGACTAGTTTCGAGAGTGTTCGGGTATATGAGACGGATGATGTTATGATATTGTCTATTGATATTATGTAAATTCGATTCTGCCAATGAAAATAAATAATTATAAACATAAACAATTTTTGTTTATTTTCTACATTGTATAAAAAATATCAGTTGATATTTTTACATTTGTTTCGTTTGTTGGTTTTAATATACTAATCACGTCATACTTTTATTTTTGTATTGACTGGTTGGTACCGTTATTATAGAAAGAAAGAATTAGAAATGGCGGAATCATCACCCGGTTGACACGGGGCGTGTGTTTTGTGACATTATTGTAGTAAATAAAAATCATACATACATTGTGAATATGCAGAGAGGTAAGTTATTTTCCTAATTATTTAATTAAATATTTAAGATCGAGCACAGCTTTAGTCCGTGTGTGCTTTTTTACTAAAACATTGCGTATTGGAATTTGTCGCAGTTTTTGGTTTTTTGTTTAGGTTACGACCGGTTAAGGTTAAAACTTGGGATCTCTGTAATTTCTCTGTAATTGATCCAAATTTTAATTTGTGAGTGATAAGAGTTAAACAAATAGTCTTTTGGTCCTAATGACAGTTATGCGACGCCATTTTATTTCAGATAGAGGTCATGAAAATTGCTAATTTGCATGCTAATTATCTCGTTGGATTTTTACTCTAGAAATTCAATGTGCTATGTTTTATATTGTGATAATTTTACCTAAGGTATGCAGATTATTGAAATTGTAAATAGAAGTTCATTGATAAATTACATAAGTCATTAATTTGGGCATGTGGCATTGATAATATTTTCTACAATTTATCTCTCTATAGACATCGAATCATTCCTTGTGATCTAGACCTAGTGTAGACAAAAACATCGTGTTTTTATATTGTGTTGTGTGCCTAAATTATGATAATTTTTTCAGGCATGGAAGATTTCATCGCCCTTCCAAACCGGATCTCAGTGGCAGCTATTAAAACATTAACAGTTATGTGTTTTTAATAATCATAATTGCAAGGTAATGTTTTTACTACTTGTTACTTTTTTTATTATTAGTTGCAGTTGTTAAAGTAATTGCATAAAGTTCCTCATGTACACATTTGCAAATATCTATTTAAAAAATTATTTGAAACTGATATCTCCATATGCCTGCCAATACTCAACCCAGAACCCCAGTACCAGCTTTCCCCGACACCAGTTTTAGAGTGACTGTGTTTAGCTGCAGTACAGAACGCTTGAGCTCATGATCGATATGACTCTTGTTCGATTGTCGCTAAATTATGACTGGTACCAATGTTATATATGTATTTTGGTCGCTCTGTGCCTATTGGCGCAATTATAGAGTGGTAGGCAGACCGATGATGGTTATTAGCCCAGTCTAACTGTATATTTGATATTAGGATGATATTACATATAATATTAACTATAATTATTGAAAGTGCTCAGCATACAGGCTTTAAATTACTTTTAAATCTTGACCTTATTTATTGACACAGTCTGTGAAATTTAATTCTAACAGTTATGCAATTTTACAGGTCGAAAAAATCTCAAAACATGGCTGCTGATGTTATTATTAAATTGTGTGAGGAAGAAACAAAAAAAGTTAATTGATTTGTTTAACGCGTTTTTATTGCTATAGTTTTGGGGACGACTTTTATTTCATCCATGACATGCGGGGTTCTTTAACAAACAATGCATTCTCCTTTTATTAATTGATGTGTAGTAATCAATTGTTTTAAATAGGAAATTATTACATTCGATTAATAAGACAAGAATATGGCATGGTTATTACTTATTTTCTTTTTAAACTTCTGTTAATGCAAATTATTATAAATTGAAAAACTGGAAAGGTCTTGTATATGTTGCTGTATCCATTTACGTAAAACCCAGACAATGATCTATTTAATAAGTAAATATTGGAACCTAGATATCTAATTCTAAGTTATAATTCTTGATAAATGAATCAATTAATGACTAAATGTAATTAAACTCATTAATTTAATCATTGATTAAGAGTATAGTATTTTAAATAGTTTTAGTGTATGTTTAACTAATTATAATTCGGGAGATTTATCACAGAGTATAGCAGCTTTTTCCAATGTATTTTTGTAATTAAGTTAAAAACCTAACTTAAACTTTGGTTAAGTCTTAGTTTACGTTTTAATGGCGTAATTAGTTATTTAAGATATAAATATTGACTAGATTAAGTAATGTAAGCCAGCCATTTGTGGTATGTGAAGTTTGATGCAAATCGCTTCACAAAATGTAACAGATCACTCTGGCCGCCTTGCAGACAGATCGCGCTCCACCTTAAGATGAAACAGAGTGTTATTACATACAAGGGCCTACTTTACAATGGCTTATTTAGAATATATTTTACTATAGGCAAATTGAGTAAAGAAATCGTCCGAAGACTTGGCCGTAGGTTCATTATGATTTTAATAAGTCATTTATCCTTTTACTAAAATTTTTATATTGTAAGCGTGGTGCACATTAGTCTCTACAAGCCGGCATAGCGGAGGCGACTGCTGCCTGTAGAAATTTCTCTGTGGTAGCAGTTGTTTCCGTTCACGGACCGCACTCTAGCTTAACATCAGGCGGAGTGTGTGTCATGCCAAGCTATGAGAAAAAAAAATAGCTATATTTGCTGACAATGAGAATATTGGTATTGGAATGAACCTGGAAGAAGCCTAATTTGTTGGCAGGCCTCGAATCCTTTGTCGATGTATTCGATAACTCTTTGCAAATAATACTAGTTAACTTTAGGTAAAAAAAAATAAATGAATAAAAAAAACGTTTTTTTTTTTAAATATAATAAGAATATAGTTTTAAATAAGAGGTTATGTTATTTTGGTCTAATTAGTTTTAAAGTCATTGTTCTGGTGTTACGGCGGAATTGTGTTGAATCTCTTGACTATTAAAATTTTATTTTTAATTATAACTGTGTTGGCTGTATTAGGCATACGTACAGCTAATGTTTGTTTTTAATTAAAAATATTTTAATGTTTAAGATAATATTTACCCTCTCGAGTTGTCCCCAAAATTGATTTTGGTTTTTTTTTTAAATAATGCATCGATCAAATCTTTCGGTTTTTTTTTTTAATTTAACGTTGTTCCTTGCTTTATTTAATTTTTTATAGATTTATTTTATATCGATTGATAATTTTTTTAATTTCAATTTTGTATTATTTTTTTTTGTAGGCGTAGGAAGCGGTTGATATTAATTCATTATTTAGTTATTTATATTATTACAGATGTATTTTTTGCACTAACGATATTGTTTATACATTCATAAGACTGGCTTCTAAATTATAAAATATTATTTTGGAAATCATGTAGAAATTGATGTAAATTATTAAATTAATCATAGTAATGAAAGTTTTCTTTTAAATTTTGTTTTATTTTTCCCTAGTATTGTGCGTATTATGTCCTATCTTATTTTTGAGTTATTTAATGAGCGACAAAGGTCTAGTGGGCGAAACGGTCGATGAGGAGACCCTTTTACAAACCTCGCTATTTTTGTGTGAAACTGCTGGTAGCCGGTCAAGGCTGTTTCAGCGAAACGGAAGTGGAGAATGAAGCGCCTGATCCGAGAAAATAATTGATGGGATTGAGACTAGTCTAGAGCGAGGCCCTGACTAGTGACAACGAGTGAGTGGTTAGGCTTGGGAGGATAGAGGAATAAACCTCGCTAAATTCTAACCTTCTATATATATCGCTTAGAGCCTGTGGTACCAGCCACTGGCATTTAATAAAAAATATTTCAACACCGTCCATGGCTGCTCAATTGCGGAAAAGGAGCCTGCGAGGAATCTACCTACAACTCTACAAACACCGTTATAGTGACGTAAGTTTTCTACATAGTTCTTGGAGTTTGTTACAGCAATATTAATTAGACTGTAAAATTAAAGCAGATACAGCTAAAAATCGATGGAAAGAGGAAAAGGGTCCCAGGATCAACCCTTGCCAAATAGAAAAATATAATTTATTCACGGGTCTTGCCTGCAGGCGGGCGGCGTTAAAACGGAATGCATGTTCTCGTCTATCTTTTTTTTTTATAACAGAATTTTATACTACCAAATCACGAAACCTCATTTCGTTTGGCTGTTCTATTTTCGTTATACCCACTGTACCTATATCATTCGTGTTTGAGTATACATTTACACTGTCACGGCGTAAAGTGAGAATTCTACACCAATAGGATCGTTTTATTATACTACCTCTGTGGTTAAAATAATATCTGTAAATAATCAAAACTTCCAATTTCCCGAAACGTGACATGACTTCATGAACGTTATATTTAATTAGGTACTTAGTGTTATTTTATTTTTATGTACTCCTGGGGCAAGTCGAAAGCCAATCGACAGTCATCACTTGATAGAATCACGAAATATATGGGATTTGACGTTTCGTTATCAGGTTTCAGCTCCTTGTGTGTCCTCTATCGCCTATAGTCCTATACCATGGTGAATGCTCCGAAAAAAGAGCTCTTAATCTAATACCTGTCTCATCCTTCCACACCCGTAATACCCGCACTGGGAGGGGGAAGCATTCACACTATGTCGACCGAATTGGTCGCCGAACAAAACGGTTCGGCGCGTCCTTTTTGTGTCGCACAATTGACGAGTGGAATGCTTTGCCCTCCCATGTATTCTCCCAATCCTTCCACCTTGGATCCTTCAAGCGGAGCGTGAAAAAGCACCTTCTCAGTACGGGATAGTGGTGGCGACTGGAGCCACCGTGCGAGCGGTTCTCTAGTCGTCAATGCTCATGGACCTCCACTGCGTTTACCATCAGACCAGTCGAGGTCACATGTCGTGCCAAAATAAAAAAGTTAGGTGCCAGTGGAACGTAAACGTAACTATTATAGTAACTGGGTGCCTACCAAAAACTCTTATAGCAATATTACTATAATCCCACATGTGAATTTCGTACCACGATCTTTTAAAAGCATTATTAAAACCCCCAGCCGTTTTGTGACGTCATAATGTGGGTATTGGATGTAATAAGTTGACACGTTTACGTATAATATTGCATATAATTGTCACAACAAAACTGATTCAGGTTTAGCCGCAAACACGGACTACCCATAGACTTACACAATTACAACTTACAAAATAACATACAACATACGTCTACACTAACTTAGCAGACTTAAAATTACATCACAAGTAGATCGAGATATAGGTATTTAAGTTACAAAAGAACGAGCGAAGATCGCACTCTTATGTTTAATTTATCTTTTGTTCTTATTCTTCATCGTGAGCCGTCGCCAGAAGCTCGTCTTTTCAGCGGGCTGCTGCTCCTCCCGCGTCTCATCAGCTCTCGTCTCACCTCTCAACATGTCCAAGAAAGTAGGATCCGATTTCCTCGTATTCTTCTCACCAAATTTGACAGCCTCTGCGCTCAATTCGGCTTTCAGTTTCTCGGGGCTGGTATTTTCGACTTTAAATTCGTTAGGATCTTCGACGAACGCTTGTTGAAGATCCCGCATGATCTTTTTTCTGATCGTCTTCTTCATACTGAGATGTCGTTCGAGTGTTTTGACGTCACCGTTGCCGTACGTGCGATAGTCATCTTTTTTAGATTTCTTTGTGCTTTTCTTAGTTCTGTCTTCGCTGTCGTCGTAGGGCTTGGCGTCGTATTGTTGATTCGCGAGGCCGAAAATGTCCCTCAGGTGGGGAATGGCCCGCTCTGACGTCATAGCGCCGCCCACCGACTCTAGCCACACGAGTTGTTATCAACAGATGTTCATATTGTAACCTGAAATACAGAAAATAATAATATTAGTATATTGTTTGAAAAAAAAATAAAAAGTAACTTTGATGAAAATTGAACAGAAAAAAATTGTGATGGGAATCGAACCCACACAGATACTGAATTGCAAGCTCTGTTTTGCAATGGAGTCCATTACTAATTAACAAAACTCAACAATTATGTATTTTTTTTTTTAAATTAATTTAATAATTATGCCGTATTTGTAATTAAATTATGAGGAAAGACAAAATTACAAATACTCGTTCGTAATAAGGCGGTGAAATGTTAACACTATAATATCTCTGCCTATCCCACAATGCAATTGTTAAAGACTCGTATGCATTTTATAATAATGTTCTCGGAAATGTATAAATCAAATTTAAAAAAAAACCTAGTATGTGTACATATGTAACAGTTAACAATCTTGTAACGCATACTTATTAACGAACAATATACTAAGGGCGGCTCAACCGAAAGCAACCGTTGTCTAGTTTAATATATCATAAATAAAATGAGTTTTGAAGGAGATCTACAATTGATATTTTATAATTGTCACACTACATAATACCTTTTCAAAAATATTATTACAAAGAGTGGTAGGCAGACTGATGATGGTTATTTGTCCAGTCTGTCGTCCTGGGGCAGTACCACCACTTTCGAATGTAACACCCGTGAAGTGACCTTGTCGCGTTTCGGGGATAGTTTGAAAGTAGCCAGGTATAAGAGAGGAGTGTGCACTGTCAATCTAGATGGTACATGCTCGTCTCCTCGAGCCGGCATAGTGGAGGCGACTGCAGCCCGTAGAGATTTCTCTGTGGTAGCAGTTGTTTCCATTCATAGACCGCACTCTAGCTTTACATCAGGCGGAGTGTTGTCACATGTCGAGCTACAATTAAAAAAAAATGATTAACAGTATTGTCAGTTTTCTTTATTATTATTTTTTTATTGTTATTTTTTAGTTTTTTTGTGTTTTTTTTTTTGAGTTATTCATTTGATTTGAGTTATATTTTAAATTTTTTTTTGTGATTTATATTTGTGTTAATTTTTAGTTTTTCTTTGTACAAGTACTCATCACATATACCGTAAAGTCTATCATTGGCCTTACTATTACAAATTAAGCTTTTTTTTTGTTATACTCTAGGTTTACGCTGTTGGCTTATAAAACGAATAAATAAATAAATAAAACTGTCGAAGGCATATTTCAATGAATCTTTAGAATTTTAAAACGTTGTTTATTATTAAATTATGACGAAAATTGAATAGAAATAAAATCAACACGCACACAACAGTCGCTGTGGTGGGATTCGTACCCAAGACCTCTGCTTTTTTGTCGCATAATTATCAAACGAAATATTTATTACCTTAAAAGTAAGCAATAATGATGTTATGATTACAATTATTATGTAAAATTTCTAGCACAATTTTAAAATAGACAATAAACAGCTCAACAATGGCTCCCACAAACGGTCCAAGCGATTGTTCTCTGATACATCACTTTCCTTAACTTTCAATGGTATTCAAAGTTTTTGATCACACTTTTTTTATAAAGCGAAACCCGTCGCAGATTTATGAAGATTAATAATTTTATGTGACAGCTAGAATTTTCTATATCTCTTCTTATAATTGCTTAGGTATAATTATAAATAAAGATATGTATATTATACACACAATGCCCTGACCGACACCTAGTAGACTTTTATATTATTATTTTTTTATTGTAGCTCGGCATGTGACAACACTCCGCCTGATGTAAAGCTAGAGTGCGGTCCATGAATGGAAACAACTGCTACTACAGAGAAACCTGTGCAGGTAGCAGTCGCCTCCACTATGCCGGCTTGAGGAGACGAACATGTACCATCTTAGATTGATGATTGACACTCCTCTCGTTATACCTGGCTACTTTCAAACTATTCCCGAAACGCGACAAAGTCACTTCACGGGTGTTACATTCGAAAGTGGTGGTACTACCCCAGGACGGCAGACTGGGCTAATAACCATCATCAGTCTGCCTACCACTCTTTTTGTTGAGACCCGGGACTTTCGTGTGACGTATTAAAGCGCTATTTACTCCGCCAGAGAGTTAAACAAATAATCGATTTATTATTATATTATAACAATTTTCCGAGTTCGTAGAATCTAATTTTTCAGTATTTTATTACAGCAAAAAAAGGTTTTATACAAAACATTTAGTATTTCTTAAATCCCCAAACAAAAAAAACCAATCAAGTACATAATACATATTTATTTGTAAGCTAGTACCTACAAGTTGTATTAAATTAGACCTATATTCTTGTTCTTTCAAACAAGTTTACACAAAAAAAAACCTAATGGAGTAAGTAACGATACTACAACAGAGTAGCTTAACTATATGTATATCCTAAAGTTTAAAGGTTTTCAACCTTTCAAAGAGGGTTCAAAATAAAGGTCATTAATCTAAAAACATACTTAATTAGGTTTTCAATTTCCAATTAAAATTTTAAAGTTAGGGCGAGTTTACGCTCTAATTACTTTTTGCTATTGAAAATTTCCAGGCGTTGGTAGTTGGTAGTTGTAGAAAAATAAATCTACTTTCTTATTACCAAGCAGTTTAAATTTTTTCACCCGGTTTATTGAGTAATTAAATGTTTTCTGATGCAATATTTGAGGTTATTATTATTTTAAATGCTTTAATAATTAAAGATATCTGTTTTTTATGTAATTAAACATCGTCTATTGATTGGTAGACTACGTGTTGATATAATTAAAATGAATTAATAAAAAAATAAGATATTATTTTATAATATTGTGTTCTGTTACAATACTATTAGGTATCAAGTGGGCCCAAAAATGGGCATTCTCCTTTTGTACTGTTAACTACTATTAATATAAATAAACATTTTCTTTGTTAAGTTATTATTTGACGTAAAATATGATACTATTCTACACCGAGTTTTAAATTAATTTATATACAATGAAGCAATCATAAAAGTTTACCAATTTAAAATTTTCCACGACTTTAATAAAATATGGAAAATAAAGACTTTATTACTCGTATATTTTGAAACGTTACGATAATTATCTTGAAGAATCTTCAAATGCCTACGAAAACTCAACCATACCCTTGCCAATGACAAACTTATTTTTGTATAATAAAAATAATAAAGAATTTCGGCATTGTTTGATGTTTGCACAAATGGACATTTACTTATGTGTGCATGTCGGGGATATTGTATTGTTTCCAAGGTTTACGTGCATGGGACGTCTGCGCATCATTTAAACAATGTGTTTTGAAGGAAAAACCCATAATAAGTTTAACGAGTAGGTTTTTTTTATTGTAGCTCGGTATATGACAACACTCCGCCTGATGTAAAAACGCGCGGTTCATGAATGGAAACTACAGAGAAGCTACAGACCGGCCTGAGGAGACGAGATAGCACCATCTAGATTGGCAGTGCATACTCCTCTCGCTATACCTGGCTACTTTCAAACTATTCCCGAAACGCGACAAGGTCACTTCACATTCGAAAGTGGTATTACCCCCGGACGACAGATTGGACAAATAACCATGATCAGTCTGCCGACCACTCTTTAATAATGCCTATAGGCGGTGAGCGAGCAAAGTACGTATAACATAGTTACTGGTTAGAATTTAGAGGTTCAAACACGGGTCTCATCGATCGTGAGTTCACGCGTCTTACCGCTAGACCACGGCCGCTTTGACGTATTTTTAGTATGTACAATTAATATTTAATAATAATAATAATAAAAATACTTTATTGCACAACATAAAAATTGCAAAAGGCGAACTTAATGCCTTGAGGCATTTTCTACCAGTTAACCTTTGGTGTGGTGGAAAAGTGTATTCGGTGCAGAAACAAAAATATAAGAATAAATAAATGAAAAATAAATAAATCTAAAATTATCGAATAAAGGCAAAACAGCATAAGAATTTAATAATCTAACATGAAATATAGGATAAATATATATACATATACATACATACAAAAATACATACATATTAAATTATCTTAAAAAACATTTTAAATATTCCCATAATTAAGTAGAAGTCTTTGGGTATATGTATACATATATCTAATTTCATTATTGTTAATAAAATTTTATTAAGATTTTTCGTTACCCTAAAAACAGAAGCCGAAAAATTTAATTAATCTTCCCTGAGACCCTCTTAACAATCAAATCCAATCTTTTCCTCGGGTCAATGACCGCTAAGGGTTGTCTATTATACATTTTTAAATACATAAGGGAAATAAATCAGAGATCTTATCTCAAACCTAAGTTAATTTGTGGTTTATTTCTTGAATAATTGGGGGAAATAGTTCTATAGGAGAATGCCCACTTTCGGGCCCACTTGATACCTAATAGTTTGGTAACAAAACAATATTCTAAAATAATATCTTATTTTTTTATTAATTCATCTTAATTATATCAACACATCATTTACCAATCAATAGACAATGTTTAATTACATAATAAACAGATATAATCAATTATAATCATTAAAGCAATAAAAATAATAATAATCTCAAATATTGCATCAGAAAACGTCTAATTACTCAATAACCCAGGTGAAAAAAATTAAAACTGACTGGGTAATAAGAAAGTAGATTTATTTTTATACAAAATTAACTAAAAATCATCGACAAACTCGACAGAAATTGTAGGCCCATTTTTCTTAGGCGAATGGGCCGGTATAGTGAAGGCTATTTCTAATGCTAATGATTTAAATATAATCTAATTTGTATCTAACAAACACTCGTAAAGTGTAACAAATCGTCAAAAAAGAGACAATAACAAAACAAGAACCGGTCATAAAGCTTTTTTTTTCTTCCAATGGCCGAGATTAATGACGTTAATTAGAATCAACATGCGCCCAACATCATTAAATATAATGTTGACAAGTAACAATGTGTTAATCATGTGTTTTTAGATGTTATCCTTAAGAAGAAATACAATATGACGAAATGCTTCAAAACAAAAGTTTTATCTTTGTGATCGATCTTCCACGTTTTATCTGCTATAGTGACCGGCAGTCAATAAACGTAGGCAGCTTGCGCTAGGGACCTTAAAGAACTTAAAGAATTAATAACTTTTTATAGCCACAGAACAGAAAATATTTATGTATTTATTTGTTTCAAAGCCAACAGTGTAATCCTAGAGTATGACAAAAAAAAAGCTTAATTTGTAACAATAAGGCCAATGACAGGCTTTACGGTATATGTGATAAGTAGTTGTATAAAGCAAACCTCGGAAAGAAAAACTAAAAATTAACACAAAATAAAAAACAAAAAAATAAAATAAAATTTAAACATAACTCAAATCAAATAACAAAAAAACAGTATTTACTACCAAAACTAAAAAATAACAATAAAAATAATAATAATAAAGAAAATATAGAAAACTGACAATCTGTTAATCATTTAAGTAATAATATAAGCAATATATGCCCAGTTTCGAATATAACACCCGTGAATAACCTTGTCGCGTTTCGGGAGCAGCCTGAAAGTAGCCAGGTATAGCGAGAGGAGTGTGCACTGTCACTCCAGATGGCGCATACTCGGCGACTGCTGCATGTAGAGATTTCTATATAGAAGCAGTTGTTTCCGTTCATGGACCGCACTCTAGCTTTACGTGTTGTCATATGCCGAGCTACAATTAAAAAAAAAACTGTTTTGTCTTTTTGGTCATAGATTTTTTTTGAGTTATTGCACACCTGGGCAATATTGGGCAACTCTCACCAGACCGGTATAGGGAAGGCGACTGCTTTGGTCATTTATTTTTATTGTAGCTCGGCGTACAACCACCGTCCGCCTGATGTTCAGCTAACTACAACAGAAACAACTGCTACTATAGATAAATTTTTACAGGCAGCAGTTGTTGAGACGAGTGTGCACCATCTAGGTTGACAGTGCACACTCTTCTCGTACCTGGTTACTTCCAAACTGATCTCGATCTTTTCTCCGTGGTAGTAATATACCGGACGACAAAAAAAATGTGGAGTAGTACCCTAGAAAAAGTGGACGTCCAAACATGATTAAAGTAATGCACTCGATAGATACGAAACATCTGTTCACGTATTAAAACACCCCATTCATTCATCTTTCATTACGTCTAATGGCTTCGTGTGATGGTGACAGTTGTGTATAAAATAAACGGAGTATATGTAGATTATTATATTAATTTAATCATTTAAATTATTTTAAGGTTCGCTATCTAGGCAAGTTGATATGGAGGATGAGAAAAGTATGAATTGTAGATAAAGTACATGAAGCTTTTCACTTGTAGTACGAACCTCACATCTACGGCGATTGTAATAACAACGGTACAGAGTCTAACGTGTAAAGCTACACGAGCTGTTGACTGTAAATAATAAATAAATTTACATTTAACAACTTTTTAGAATCTCTAGGGGAGGGCAGCTGCATTGGCGACGCCCTTGTAAAGGGCTACTGAGTAGAAAGCTTTTATATAGACGGGTTTACCTTAGAAACGGATATTTATAATTATAAAATATTTATAATTTAAGAATAAGACAATATTAATCCGATATTTAGACCACTGAATCATGTTTTTAGATGTCTATTTACAACATAAATTAGTTCACAACGCATGATTCAATCAATGCGTCACGTTTCAAATAAAAAAAACTAGGAAGAATATATAGCGGAGAGAGCTAAGTACGCTCTATGCAATAAAACGTCATGTTTTGTTGTCATTTAGCACAAATAATGTAGAGTAATTAATATATGACGTTGTTTGTATGGAGGTGCGTTTACACCGAATTAGCGAATGTTATACTGTGTCGGTTGCTTTGTTGCTCCAATCAATAGAGAATTGTGTAATATATGAGAGCTTAACTTCATTCTATTGGGTATTGGATACGCTTGGTTATTAACTAACTTTGGTGGTTATTCAATCGAGTAAGGCTTATTTTAAGAGCGGCCGTGGTCTAGCGGTAAGACACGTGAACTCACGATCGATGAGACCCGTGTTTGAACCTTGCTAATTCTGACCGGTGCCTATAGTATAGTGGTAGGCAGACTGATGATGGTTATTTGTCCAGTCTGCCGTTCTGGGGTAGTACCACCACTTTCGAATGTAGCACCCGTGAACCGACCTTGTTGCGTTTCGGATATAGTTTGAAAGTAGCCAGGTATAACGAGAGGAGTGTGCACTGTCAATCTAGATGGTACATGCTGCCCGCACAGGTTTCTATGTAGTAGCAGTTGTTTCCATTCATGGACCGCACTCTAGCTTTACATCACTCGGAGTGTTGTCACATGTCGAGCTACAATAAAAAAAAATTAATAATATTTTTTTAATATTATTTGTAAATATATTCGGTGTAAATGTGCTGCGTTTTGAGAGGGGGCTCGGTCTCGGCCTAATTACCTCACGCATGCGCTTTGTTGCGCCCGCGCAGGATGTTGCGTATCATCACACTGTTTATCTTCTTTTCTAATAAGTGTGAAGGTAATTTTCAAGGGGATTGGGGCATTCACTGTTTTATTCATTTGTTAAATTATTAATTAAACTTTTGTATGAAATATTAATTAAATTATTAAAATATCTGAGTGAGATTAAGAATGGTTTTATTGCTTCTACCTAAACCCTTTTTGACATTACAAGATCATAAAGCCCTATCTACGCTCCCATTTACCAAACAACTTATTATTTTAAGTATAATTTCAAGATAAGATATAACTGTTTTAAATCTCATTTCTAAGGAACATCAAAATATTTAAGAGACGAGTATATAAAACTTTAACCATTTGTTAAATATTTAAGACCCACACTCCACGAGGCAAATGTGCTTGACAAGGCAAATTTTCGAAGTGTACGATACTAATTTAGGGAGTGTTTGGCGAGCTTTTGCCCGGAAAGGTTGAGGTGTTTTTTATCCTTTTCCTTAATTAGTTTAGTGGTTATTATTGTGTGAAATTGGTGTTATTTTGCGTAATTTTATGCTGCGCATGTGAGTAATTGTGGAAACATTAAAATTCACTCTATATGAGGCAACGGAAGCGGTTATCCCACGCCGTGAAAACGCTCATATTGTGACTTGACCGGGTGGCGTCAAATTGTAAAACACCATTGCAATTTGATGCAAATATATTAAGAATTTACTACTCAACATTGGCAGAATTGTCGTTGTTATGACAAGGCCATTTAATAAAAGAAGATGAAGATACTAATTCTGTATAGGTAAGTAAAGTTCAGGCACAAATGAAGTCCCCGGGACGGTAAACATTTCTGAAATATTTAGTTACTTAAACTTTAGTCAAAGTATGGTAAAGTCGAGCCTTACGGGTACGTGTGTAATGCGACCGTTTCCCACGGAGGTTAAAAAATATTACTTCATATGACATTCAGTAATTCTATAGTTTTAGTATTACGTAATAATAAATGTAGGTTTAAGATTGACAATTGCTTTGAGTTTGGTGTTTTTTTAGAATTAAACTATAATGTTTTAAGTATTTACAATATTGTGATACGATTTTAATAATTAGTAATGACTAGCCCCAGGTCTAGGGAGTGTGTGGTCGCAAATAATCATACGTTTGGAAAAAACTTATATATTATATTTTTTCCTACTATACCATATCTAACTATAACTAGACTAACATCTGCGGCTTCGATTTTTTTTCTTCCGATACAATGAAATGATCCTCACATGAAACCGAGTCGAACCGCATCAAAAAAATTTTTCATCAAAATGACTCATTTCCATGGACAACTCAAACTTGACCAGAAAAATTACTATGCCAAATTCGTTTTCATAAAAAAAGAGCAAATGGTTCCTAAGACAGTTTCCCTGTATCTCCTGTGGTTTAGGATTTCCCCATACTGTCCCAGTTAAAAAAAATACCCTGTATAGTGCTTAGAAAACAACGTTTTATATTTATCCTAGGATGATCTTTAATTAAATCCTAACCATATAATCTCAAACTCTAAAAGATAGGCGGGAATGAAAATTGAAATGAAATGCCCTAGTTTTGAGAAATCAACTGAAAATGACAATATCATGCAAAATACAATGAATTGGTAGGATAATATTTTAATGTACCTATATATTTTTTTTATATTATGAAGCTATTTGTTATTCTTTTTTTATAAACTTATAAAAAAACTAATAAGAACAATGTGTTACTGCCATAAAATATTAGGTAAGTAAGTACGTAATATTGTAATATAGTTATTAATGTAACAAAGTCACGGTAATTAGCCATAAGATATCATCACAACAATTATAGAATTTGCAATTCATAATTTTATTATCAAAACATCACTCTACCTTGATTAGGCAACGAACACAAGGCTCTGAGATTAAACATACAAAAAAAATCTTCATTAACATTAGACTAATTTAATAAGTTTTTTTTTTAAATTAAATAAATAAAGATCAGTTTTGAAGTAGAAAAGTATAGTGAGAAAGAGCCTAGTTAACGTGATACATGTTCAACTCCTCAAGTTGGCATAGTGGAGGTTACTGCAGTGGCCGCAGCTCACTAATAACCGCACTCTTGCTTAGTTTAGAAACTTTGTAAAATTATTTATTTATATATTCTCCTACATTATTTATGGCGTTTCTTAGAAAAAAAAAAGGTATTTTATAGTGTAGAAAAATAGTTTATTTTATAAACAATTGTATCATTAAGTTTTATTGTTGATTTTTTATAGTTCTTCTATTTGACTAACTAAAACCATTACGTTTATTTACATACAATACAAAGTAGGCTCTTTATATCTACACGGCCCACACGTCCCTATACGGATGTGGTTAAAAATAATTATTACTCTACACTGGTAACATAAAAATATTTATTTAGAAATCTTTACAACCAAGTAAAGATTGCATTTCCTACGATTTCCTCCGATGAACTAATAAACTTATTTTACTATAACATTATAATGAAAATAAAAAAATAAGTTTGATATATTCTGCTTGGAAAAATGTTACAGATAGCCCTCTCTGCAGAGGATGTCTGGAACAGGAGGAAACGGTGCAACACGTGCTCCTGGAATGCAGCAGCGTTGAAGCACCGAGAAGGAAATTCCTGAGGACGTCGTTAAAACTCCCTAAGGTGTGCTAGTCAACTAACGCGCAAGTGTGCGCTAACGCAGTTTTTATATATTAGGTGCTTACATATGAAATTGGCGTTTTGTATGGGAGGAACAAAAAGTCGAATATTTTTAAATATAATATATTTAATTAATCAAAGTATGAACCATTGTTTTCTATGCACTTTTGCCATCTCATAGGTAGTTCATTGATCCCTTTACTAAAAAAACCAGTCGGACGGGAATCAATAAAATCTGTGAAGGCGATTTGGACTGCCCCATCAGAGTTGAATTTTTTCCCTTGCAAGAAGTTGTCCAAATTTCGAAAAAAATGGTAATCTGTTGGAGCAAGGTCCGGGGAGTACGGAGGATGTCTTAGACATTCCAATTGAAGCTCTTCTAATTTGGTAGCCGTCTGTTGTGCAGTGTGTGGTCTAGCGTTGTCGTGAAGCAGCAGTGGCGTGGAGCGATTGACCAGCCTAGGTTGTTTAGCCGCTAGCTTTTCCATCATGGTTTGCAATTGCTGACAATAGACATCAGCCGTAATAGTCTGGCCAGATTTGAGAAAACTGTAATGAACAATACCGGCACTAGTCCACCAAACGCTTACAAGTAACTTTTTTGGGGTTAATTTTCGCTTGGGGCAGGATTTGGCTGGTTGGCCAGGATCCAACCATTGCGCTGAGCGCTTTCGATTATCGTAAAGAATCCATTTTTCATCACAGGTAATGATTCGGTTTAAAATACCTTCATTATTGTGCCGGTTCAGTAATGTAACGCAGCAGTCGACGCGCGTTTGCCGGTTTGCTTCAGTCAATTCGTGAGGTACCCACCTTTCAAGCTTTTTAATCTTCCCAATTTGCTTCAAGTGAATTAAAACAGTTTTATCACTAACACCGCAGCCTGCAGCTAACTCGGACGTGGTTTGCGATGGATCCGCTTCCACAATAGCCTTCAATACTTCATTATCAACTTGGGTCTCAGGCCGTCCACGGGGCTTGTTCTGCAGGTCGAAATTTCCAGAACGAAAACGTTGGAACCAAAAACGAACTGTGTTTTCTTTTGCGACATGTCCGTCACATACACATCATTCACCCTTCGAGTCGTTTCCGCAGCACTAGTGCCACGGCGGAACTCGTACTCGTAAATAATGCGATATTTTAAGTTTTCCATTTTGAGATTTCCATGAGTGACGCAAACAGAAAAAAACAGAAGAAAAAAAACAAATGAATGACGGTCATCGAAGGATAAATACATGAGTAAATAGCTGTGAAAATTTGAATTTGGAATTCCTTACCAAAGAGGAGAAAATCGTGATTAAAGTGGCCAGTACGAAAAACGCCAATTTGATATGTAAGCACCTAATATTACATTTTTTATGTTAAGGTCCAATTGCACCAAAAGGCCCGTTAAAGTTACTTCGACTGTTACATTTTACGACGACTTCAACAGTTACGTTTACATTTACTCCACACGCGTTGCACCATCGTGTAAATTCATATCGTTATCGATAAAAGGGTGGCTGAAGGAATTAGATTTCTCGAAAAATTAATAGAAAAAAGATATTTGGCTTCTTTTCATACACTTGACGTAAGTGACATTGTTTTAACTATCACTTTAATTTTGACCACCCAAAATTCGCAGGTTACGGTTATCGTTAAAGTAAGCGTCAAAACTGACAGGTTTTTTTTGAAGCAACCCAATTTTAATTTTAACCATTACTTTAACGTGAAAGCAATAGTTAAGTCATGCGGTGCAATTGAAACTAAGTCAACTCCTAAAGTGGATACCGGGTAACAAAAGCAAAGTTCCTTGTAGTAATATAATTACAGCGCTACGACATAAATACGTAATAAGACGTAATAAAAACTGTTATGTATTTCTTTACATGTGCGACAGTTTTGAGTGGAATCTGTCTTCATGATCTAAAATTCTTTTGGTCTTAACTGATAAAAAAAATCGTGGGAACTTTACCATAACTTTGTTTCAAGAATGACTGTTTTTCTTTATGTAGTCAGAAATATTATTTGTATTGCTATAGTTACACATTAACTGAAAAAATATGGTACAAGCTTTATTTGGTTTAATAACTAAACTGTTATCCTCAACAGTGCACATTAATTCGCTCAAGCTGACATAGTTCTCTGTGGTAGCAGAGAAACAAAATAAAAACAATATAAAACTGAGAATGTGGATGTATAGGATTTATTCCCTTTGCCTTCCCAGAATAGGAGAAGTAGTGAAAGAAAGAATATTATTTATAAATTTTCTAGTTTTTCTAACATAATACCAAACAACAAAAATATCCATTAATGTCTTTTTAAGTTACAATTACGCAATAAAACATCAATTTATGTTTTCACCTTCGTTCGGGAACAATATCAAATGCTGTTTGAGAGGTTGCGTTTCAATGGCGTCTGGTCACGAATTTCGCTTTGACCAAGTCCTCAGAGAGCGACAAAATGGCTGCCACGACTGACGTAACAAGATGAATGGTATCATCAACTATTGTAATGTTGTTAAATGAAGTAATGTTTGGATAGTTTCTTTACAAATTGTTGTAAAAGATGTAAGCTGAGAATTGATTGGAGATTTGTAATTTGTATCAGTTAAATTAATTAGGTACCTTTTTCTTTTTTGTTTTATTAGTTTTTGAAAATTACGATTGTAATAATAGTAGTCATCACAGTGGGGACGATGCTAAATCATTACCAGTAAACATAAAGAATAAAATAATAAATATTAAAGATGTACGTGGCTGTATGGGTTTTGCTCCCTTTGCCTTCCTAGAATAGCGAAAACCGAATTAAAAAAGAAAATTTAAAAAAACAGCCTATAATTATCTGTCAAAACAAACTTCCTTTGTTTTGGAGGGAAAATAAAAACACGCTCATATTTTGACATATTTACTCACTCACACACGTTTACAAACAGCTATGAATATTAATAACAACATTATTTCAGATTAACACTCGAAGAAACATAAGTTTAGCAAAATAATTCAAGAACATCCTTACGCCCGCCAAAAATTCTGCCTTCACCTTTGACTATGAATTTCATTGAAAATTAATTAATAGAGGTTTTTAGAGATAAGTATCTATAGAGTGGACTTCGTTTGGCAAGGGTCCGGTCGTGTCGGAAACAAAACTGAAACTATTAGAAAAACAGATTTTCATTTAATCCTATTTGAGATGTAAATCTCAGGTTTTAGGTAATCCCTAACTTTAGAATGTTTATTTTCTTAAGCTAAGAAATAATAATAGCTTCGTAAATACATTAAATTAGGAAAGGTTGTCTAAAATGGGCCACTGGTATTTGCTCCAAATTTCTTGAAGTGTCGTACATAATTTATCTTTATATATTTTTATTGGGACATAATACAAGTATTGTAAACACCACACTTAACCTATAAATCCAGATATATCTGTCATTTATCAACAGTATTTTTCGTTTATGACATGCGTTAAATGTTATCAATTGTCACTACTCCACAGTTACTTAACACAAAAAATAAAGCGGCTGGTATTTCAATACTGATTAGTGACAGGTCTTAATACACGTAGTTAGTCAACGGTAAATAAATATACATAATATTGTTTGTTTGAGATTACGTCGTCTTAATACAGGCTCCGTCTTACAGTGGTTAGACAGTCTGTTACGTGTAAGTCTTGGATTCGATTCCCGGCCGAAGCAAAATTTTTATTTATGAAGAATAACTTAATTACAAAATACAGTCTGTTCTCACCAATATACATCAGTAATAAATACTGAATGAAATAAGTAAAGGTATAGTATTTCCTAGTAGTATGTTTTGTGATTACAGCTGGTAGGTAAGTAGTAACCTAACTTTTACCCTTTACTTAGGTTTACTCACCAATTTAACCTAATTTTTAGCATTTCAAAAGTGCAAGTCGTCTACAAAACTCGTAATATCAAGTTTAAATTTAACTAAAGATAAAAAAGTTAGTAATTATTGAAATAGTGGCTTTACTATTGCGTTGATACTGCATACAATGAAAGTGGTGTGCAAATCCATTGGGACACCCACATGCAGGACACCAAATAGGGAAACCGCTACAATTTATCTTATTCTAATCTATTCTAGATTGTATAGGTTAATATTTTACCGTAATACGCGTGGGTTACATCTAATTTTTGCTTGAAGATTATCTAATACAGGAGGAATATTATTATTCCAATATTTCCTTACTTTTACATACTTTTTTTTCATTTAACGTGAAAGCGTCTATACATTTTGTTTTACAACATTGTTTGAAACGTAGCAGATTTATGTTGAAATTAAGTAATTTAATAACTTTCTCAGCACTAATTATTATCGCAAATCACTATAATAAACAAATAGCAACGGCACAGAATATATAAATTGCTTGTAAAATATTTTAAACATTTAACATTTTATATTAGTTATATTTCACAAGCATTTTTTTCGTGAACGTCCTTGAGTGTGAGAAAATAATTATTTTTTTATTTAATTTCCTACTTTTTATTTACTATTAATTTTTTACTTGACTCGAGGACTTGCGGTCTCGACTTGGACTGACCGTTTTATTATATTTTATGATTAATTAACCAATAATAATTAATTAATTTCATGTAAATATTAAACTTTGATATAGACAAACAAAAAAGCAACAAATGAAATGGTAGGTATATAATTTAAGTACTGGACTTGTTTTTTATATTATTGCTATTATTTTACGACAATCAATTTACTTAAAATTTAGGTGAATCTATTAAGCTTGACAAATGAGACATAAATAATCGATTAATATAGACAAATAACTATAAAACTTTCAAATAAAATCAGCGGCCATTCGTCCAGAAAGTATGCGGTTTTCTCACGTTCGAAAAGTCATTGAAAAATCACCGCTTTAAAACCAATAAATTGTTTAAAAAAAAATTAATAATGAACCCGTAATGACTATGAAAACAGAAGTTTTGGTTAAACAACCGAAAAATAATTTATTCAAAATTGACCTCTATTTCTTTCCAATACGTATCAAATAAACAAACGTGTTTGTTCAAATGTACTTCGTTATACACTTTATAGTGTTTCATGTTACTTTCTCTGTAAGATTAGATTTTTTTGTTCAAATTATCTTTCTCAGATTAACTGCAACACAATATAATAATAATACAACTAATTTATTAAGATTACAATTAATAATTTTTTAAAGTTAATTAATTATTTTTATTGTATCGACGACTCTGTCTGGTGTAAAGCTAGAGTGCGCTCCACGAATGAAAACATGGAGGGAAAATGCCCATTCCCCTAAGAGAAATGGGCCCACTATTTTTTTCACGAGTTTCACGATCATTTTAAATTTATTTTGTAGGAAAATAAATTTACATTCCTTATCACTAATCAGTTTTAATTTTTTCACCCAAGTTATTGAGTAATTAGACTTTTTCTGGTACAATATTTGAGGTTATTATTGTATTAAAAGCTTTAATAATTGGTAATATTTATTTTTTATGTCATTAAACATGGTATATTGATTTGGAAACGGTATTTTGATATAATTTAAAAAATTTAATGAAGAAATAAGGTATTATTTGGAAATATTGTTTTGTTAGCAAACTATTAGGTATCAAGTGGGTCCGAAAATGGGCATTGTCTATTCTACAGACAGCATTCGCCTCCGCTATGCCGGCTTAAGGAGAAGAATGTGCACCATCCGGATTGACAATGCACACTCCACGAGTGTTACATTCGTACTACCCCAGGAAGGCAGACTGGGCTAATAACTATATGAACCTCCCCTCATGTAAAAAATAGGTCAATGGACGACCCACCATTGACCATATCTATGATGAGTAAATGGGTTTTAAAATGGAGACGAAATTTAGTCCTTCCGTACACATATCGCTTATCGTAATGGAAAACATATTAGGTATTTACGTTTCCAATAAAAGAAATCACATCATTCTATCGATATAAGTAAATCGAATAATAAGCACAACACTACCCTCTCACTTCCACGTAGCTTCGAGTGATGTAACAGTAATATTAATATTCGATTTGTTAAACCTATAATCGATTTTTATTATCTTTCACTTTCAGATGTCACGAGAAGATGAGCATTTACAATGGGTAATAATAAAAAGAAACTTGTAATTTTTTTATTAATAACAATTTTTTTCCCTAATGTATTTTTTACGTGCCTTATTGGTTATAAATTGTACATATGTAACCTTAATAATATAAAAATTGCAGACAGCAATTTCTAGTCGTCTCCGATATGTACCATCCTTCGACTTTTTGAGGTTGAATATTCATGTTTTTATGGCATTATAACAAGTTGCCAGTGTCAAAGTAGGAAGGAAGTTTTGGAAGGAAAATAGAAACACAGGTTCTCTTCTTTTGAATTGTTTGCCCACACTCACGCACGTTCACAAACACTTACTGGTTTTAATCTACCATTATTACACATTAACACACGAAGAAATTCAAGACAGATAATGTATTGTCTCCAGATAGCCGCCAATACTCAATTTACGTTTTATAAGACTTCGCAGCATCTTCGTCAACCGGAAGCATGTAGTATATTATGCACCTGGCTTTATAGCATAAAATAATATTTTTTACAAGTGCAGGAAATACATTACAATCTTGTTCCATCCGTCATACAGGATTACCTTGAGTTATAGGAATTTGAACTTTATTATTCATTAAGTTCCAAGAATGTTAGGTCTATTATTGTAAATTAGAATCTGCCAACTGAGTCAGTATTATCCTTAAAGATTTCAGTGGCTCCAGTTTGAGTTTACATTTACGCTGTCACAGCGTAAAGTGAGACTTCTCCACCAATAGAATCGTTTCTTTCGATTTTTTTACTTGGCTTCGGCGGTAAAATAATATTGTCTTATAGGTGGAGAGTGGTGAACTCATACTTGGCTCTCGTTCACCGATGAAAAAAATCTATAATAATAATTGGATTTGTGATGGTTGGAAGAAATTCGTAATTTATTTTAGTCAACGTGTTTGTGGCTGAAACAACACCTTGGCCTGTAGTTACATTGAAGAAACAAACTGTCAACTCTTTGGCCCTTCGGGGCTATTGTGTATCTTGCATAAGCAATGCGACAGGCGTAAATTGTACAATAATCGCTGTCAAACATCAATTTGGTATTACATATTAGCAACAGCAACGCCACAGCGCGATAAGCGATAGTGGCGCCACTACAGAGCAATCGGGGAACTAAAAGTGCATCAAAGTCCTTTGCGTGCGAAAAAATTCGTATTATGTAAGACGATCGGTAGCAATGCGACAGCAATCGGCAGACAATTTGATCTGTCAAAACGCAACAACCTCTGCCCTTGTTGCTTACCTATTGTTAGTGTTCGAACATAGTGTTTTGGATAATATTTAAAGTGAGTTATGCTTTAAAACAGTGTAGCATTGTGATAAATTACATTAAAAGTTATGTCAACATTCTAATGAGCGTGATTGTGTTATTTTTTTAGGTTAAGTATCATTTTAGTTATGGCTCGTGCGTGGTTCATTCTGGAGAGATTTGAAGCGGGAAACAGAGCGAGCGAGTTGTTTACAGCGTAGTATATGAGACCAGACAAGACCTATGGAGTGACCACTATCAATTCAATAAACACTATCAGCTGACAAGGAACACTGCGTTGCATATAAATGTTAAAAGGCCATCGGTGATGTCTGCTGGTACACTGCATTATAACACCCATTAACGTGTATGCTGTGTTGCATAACATTGTCAACAGGCACAGCTCCCAGTACTTACACAAAGTTGTCGTGCATAGTTGTTAATAGATCATCTTTGTGAGTGATAAAATGAATAAGCTTTTGTTTTGTGTAATTTTAATATAGTTAAATGAAGTCATATGCCTTAAATGTTTTGGTGTATATACCTAAATTTGAACTTGATCTATGTGTAACAGTAATTGAATATCTAGTTATATGTATATATTGTAAAATAAAAACAAAGTGTATGTATGTAGGTATATGTAATAATTTTTTTTCATTTATGGTTTATACCATTTATATAAAGAAAACTACCATTTTTGTTTTACTAATTTATTGTCAAAACACAAAGTTTTTAGAAATACCAACGTATGGACTGTGGCCCATACTTTCTTACAGAAACAGGCACGTACAGTTGAGTGTCCCTAAGCACGGTGGCTTCTCAAATGATACTATCTTCTGGTCTGTCACCGACTCCTTGGGCGGAAAGCCCACAACCTTATGCCAATATCATCCCAGTATTTTGTTGCGGCCATAAATTTGGATCTACGTCAATCAGCTCGGCACTACAAAATTAGAATTGATTAATTAGGATTTGTGTTTTTTAAAAGCGATAGATTCGGTGAATAGACTTACATAATACTATAGAGGTCACTCACTTGTTTCCACTGCTGTCCATTTTTAGATTCACCAGAAACATGGGCATTTAATTTTTGGCTGATTTCGTTCTATGTTTTCCTTTGATCTTCCACCAAGACCAACCCCGTAGCTAATGCTAGATGCATCGCCAAGTAGTCTAAGAGTCCTTGTAGATGTCAGTTGGATGTATCATGCTCCATTGTAAACTAAAAGAATTACAATAATTGTAATAGATTTTTATAACCTATAAGCCATAACCTACTAAACAAAAGTAACTTGTTATACTTACTTAGGTTATTTGTTGCAAGCAGACTTTATAGTTTGAAAAGTTGGCTCTCAAATGCCGTTCGACACCCGCTTGAGAATGTTTTTTTTTTACTAATTTGGTCACATCATTTTAAAACACCGACGAAACACCATTATAAAGAAAACACTTGACATTCCCATCTTAGTTCCACCTATTGCTAATTAATCGCGAGTGGCGCTGATTTCATTGCTAAAAGTGCATTTGACAAGAAGCGGACGACAGCAGAGCAATAGCCGTACATAATACGAATTTTTATAGCGATTAGCAATCGTTCGCGCGGCTGTCGCGCAGCTGTCGCTGTCTGCAAAATATCTGCGAATGATACACAATAACCCTGCTTGTTTCCATAGTTTTTTTTTTTGTTGATTCCCCCATTCTGGGAAGGCAAAGGGAACAAAGCCCATACAGCCATGTCTTCAGTAATATAATATATCTTCAGTAATATAATATATATCTCATTTGTAGTAAATTCTAGAAGTTTTTACATCAAATTGCAATGGTGTTTTACAATTTGATGCTTTCTTGGAGTATTTGGCGGCAATTGTTTCCATAGAGATGTAAAAAAAGTTTTATGTCTAAGTTTGTATGGGAAACATTCTAGTTCCCACTTAAAAAGTTATGCGATAAAATTAAAAATAGATACATCTGTATGACCTAAATAAAGAAGCACCTACTTTTAAATTTGCAGATTTATTAACCACATTGTAAAACTTCAATCTTGTTAACGTTATAATATTTAGGTTAAATTCCATTCTTTATACAGTTCTGACTACGAAATATTAAACAAACAGATAAAAACGTTTCCAAATTTCTATTAAAGAAACCTGAACTGTATTCATTTGTTTTCACAAGCCAATAGCAGACGTGACTACTAATAATTTGGACCTTAAAACTGCATAATTTAATTTTAAAAAAAGTTTAATCATTTTATGCACTATGAACAAAAACTTAAAAAAAAGTAGTCGGAAGCGAACCAAGTTGCCGCGAAGGACACGACACTTTATAATTCAATCTAAACACTAATCGACAATCAGTTTTTTAGACCAACATTAATTTCCGTAATGTTTAAAAAAATATATAATATTAAGCTTACAAGATGATTAATTTATCTTCCTTAATTATAATTTACTTTTAATAGAATATTAAATACATATATATTTTTTAATAATAACTCAAAAGCATAATAGATTAATGCCACCTCCACTATACCGGCTTGAGGAGACGAATGTGCTCCAATCCAGGTTTTCTAGCTAATCCTGAAACATGACCAGGTTGAAAATGGTGTTACTACTCCAGGACGGCAGATCGGGTAATTAACCATAATCCGTTTACTTACCACGTTTTTACCTTCCTATTGTATCCTATTTTAAGACGAAGCCTACACAGTGGCGGACTAAGACTAAAGCGGGTCCTAGGCAACGTTCTAATTCCGGGCCTATTTTTCAGTCATGATATTTTGCGTTTCGTAAAAACCTAATTTTCGGGCCCCAAAAATTACGTACCCCAGGCACGTGCCTAGGTTTCTTAGGCCTTAGTCCGCTCATGAGCGTACACAAAAATATAATAGTATTTATTACTAAAAAGAAAATTTTCATGCAACTAATATAATTATGATTTAAAAAAATATTTCCAAACAAAGTCTGTATACTTCCTTTTAAGAAACAAGGCAAAAGATAAAAGTGTTGCAATTCATAATCATTTAGGTAACATCTTCTGATAAAATATATCTACACGTATCTTTGTAACCCACAAATATGATAATGGGTGTACCACTCCCGGCAGACTAATAACGGTTATTACTAGCCCATTCTGCCCTCATGGAGAAGTACCACCATTTTCAAGTGTAACATTCTTCTGGATCGAGCCGGCATAGCGGAGGCGACTGCTGCCTATAGTTTATATGTAGTAGCAATTGTTTCAGTTCACGGACCGCACTCTAGCTTAACCTAAGGCGGAGTGTTGTCATATGCCAAGCTACAATAAATAAAAACATCTGTGCGTATGCAATTTCAAATAATAAGACGAAATCCTTAGTCATGCCAGACCGTGTTTAGTCTAAAATGGGCAGACTCAATGTAAGGTCAGCAACTACCAAAAAAATTAATTAAAAATAATATTTAGACCATGTAGAGATGTCTTAATTGATTATTTATTTAATAATAAAGACCATCACGATTTTTAAAGTGCACGTGCGTCGTTTTGGTTGTCTCCGTGACCGTCTGCGCCTGCGCATCTGATTCTAATGAAGCGTGGGATTTTCAAGACGCAGTTAAAACTGGATTTTTTTGACTATAGTGATATTAAGTATTAACCTTTGAAACCTTAAGTTTTTTACCTTCAGCCGAAATGAGTAACTTATGTAATAAAAAACACCATCTAGATTAATTTTAGTACATGTAAACTATCACCTGTAGTATTAAGGTAGGCAGACTGATGATCATCTTCTTCTTTTGTTAAATGTCCTTAGATGTCTTAACAACGACAATTCTGCCAATGTCGAGTAGTAAATTCCTAATTTTTTTGCATCAAATTGCTTTACAATTTACAATTGTTTTACAATTGGACGCTTTCTTGGAGTATTTGGCGGCAATTCAAAGGAATAAAAAACACCTCAACCATCCCGGGCAAAAGCGCGCCAAACACTCCTGATGATCATGACTGACAGGTATTACGAGTAACAGCCCAGTCTGCTGTCATAGGGTAATACAATTTCAAGTGTAAAACCCATGGAGTGATCTAGTTGGTCCACTTGGATGATGGGTTTTCATCTCTTCACATAGAGAAGGTGACTGTTGCCTGCACACATTTATTTTATCGATAGGAGATGTAAAAAAAAAACGACTGAATTTAATTAATACGATAGCAAATGTAACTCGTCGCGTTTCGGGAATAGTTTGAATGGTAGCCAGCTATAATAAGAGGAGTGTGCACTGTCAATCTAGATGGTACATCCCTCAAGCCCTATGCGGAGGCGACTGCTACCCGCACAGGTTTCTCTCTGTAGTAGCAGTCGTTTCAACTCATGGACCGCACTCTAGCTTTACATCAGGCGGAGTGTTGTCACATGCCGAGCTACAATAATATAAATATATAAATTTGAAATTAAATGGAAGCTTTTATAATAGTTATATTTAATAGTAACCGGTTAGACAGCTGAGAGCAAGTACAGTTTTTAGGGTATTAACACACTGGATGATATAGGTACTCTGATTTTATTATATCAAGTGAAAATACATGTTAACGTTTCATAAACCCGTAATCAATGTTTTTTTTAATTTATCATTAGCTATAGAGGGAAAACACGCCTGTCTACCTCTGAATTTAGACAAAGGGTTCACTTTTAAAAATTACATTTTGCATTAATTATAATCTTTATAGAAGGTTCAATAAAAAATCTTTTATTTAGGCAATACAAACGAAAAAAGAAACGTTAGACTCATATTTTTATATGTATTATAGTTAGGTATGTATATGTGCTATATAAGGTTTTGTAAGTATTCTAGTAAAATTATGTAAGGGGATATATGCCCTATACCTATGGTTTGAAAAATTAACGTTTAACAATTTTCAAGTAAAACGAGATGTCCATTGCGAAGTTTGCATGGTCTTTTATTATATTATACTCCACGTTAGAGATATGACCCAATATTGTATAAATTGCATAATTTATTTCATTATGTTATTATATTAAAAACAAAGCAGTGTTAAGTGTGTATGTATCACGACCTCTGCGTAACCGGTTCCAAATCAAGAACCAAATCGCGAACGGTGCCCGAACGTGTGTCAGACAAAAACTTGAATAGCATTTTACAAACAATTACCAGTTCAATTTGGACATTTTATCAATAATAAAAGTAATAAATAAATGCAATACGATTGCTATAAATAATCCCTTGTATTTACGCAATATTTCGTAGTGAAATTATTATAAACTAGCTTATAAAAACAGAATAAAAATTAATGTTTCTTTGTTTTTCCAGCGTGAACGCGTCTGGTTCTTATTTTTTTTGTTTTAGATAGTAATTTCTATGAATAAATAAATAGATAACCCGTTTTTTATACAAGACTTCAGGCTTTCTTGATGCCCAGATAGAAGGTTCTAAAGAGCGCACGCAAAACAACTAATACTAATTATTTCTACGTAGGTATACTAAGATAGCTAAAGACTGAAATAATATGTCGTAATTATTTTGTACGCTTACAAACAAATAACAGTGGTAATAAATAATATTTAGGCGTACTTTATAAGTAGAATTTGTAAATAAACACATATTATTCATTAAACAATATGATATCCTTGCTCTAAATATGGTTAAGAAGTGCATTATGCGAATTAAGTAGTGATGGTTAGCGGTGACATTGACTAAACATATTTACCTTGCAACTAAGGTACAATCAGCAAACTAATAAAAACAATTTAATATGTCAAAAAATTGTAATTAAAAAATTAACGTAATTAAATATGTTGACGAAAGTAGTTCGATGTTTGTTAAAGTATCGTTTTTGCTAATAAAATTATAAAAAGATATGAACTGAAAAGTGTAAGCACAGGGTAATCCAAGGGTAATCAATAAAGTCCGTTTGCACCACAAGGCACGTTAAAGTTACTTTAACTATTACGTTTACATTATGGTTTAAATTTACTCCACACGCGTTGCACCATATCGTCGCGCCTGTCATTTTTGACGGTTACTTTGACGCTAACCGTACACAGCGAATCTTAACTGGTTAAAGTTAAAGTAATCGTCAAACCAATGTCACTAACATCAAATGTATGAAAAGAAGCTAAATATGTTTTTATATTATTTTTTCGGGATCAGTCACCCCTTAAATGAATTTACACGATATTGCAACGCGTGTGGAGTAAATATAAACGTTTAACGTTTACGTCTTCGCCGTAAAAGTAATAGTTAAAGTAACTTTAACGTGCCTTCTGGTGCAAACGGACCTAAAGCAGATAAAATAGAAACAGGTCCGATAATATTAATTTTTACTACTCCTACTTACTGCTACTTATCACGTGCTATGTTCTTGCCGGGGTAGCCAGAGAATATGAAGTGCCAGCGACTTCTCTCTCTACGTCTACTTTTACGTCGACCCCATCCATTCTTATCACTTTTACATCTATCTATTATCACTTTTTTCATTAAACAATAAATTAATATTAACATATATTATTTAAATTCCTATAATATGGCATCCATAATATAATATGGCGTAGTATGAAGAAGCATCTGATCAAGCCGGCATAGCGGACGCAATTGCTGTCTGCAGATCCCCTTCTCTGACAGCAGTCGCCTCCGTTCATGGATCGCACTCTAGCTTAACATCAGGCGGAGTGCGGTCATATGCTAAAATAAAAAATAAGTCACTTCAAGATGTATAAATATTTATGTAAAAACAATCTAAGGGTCCTTAGCAATATAATATTCGTAAAGAAACCGGCAACATCAACATTGTTGCAGATTCCATGAACTGATTTTGTATTTATTTATTTCAAATGCAGCGCCCGTTTTTGCTTACAAATTAACTTTGTATTCAAAGTATGAATAAACATAAATTCACCGTATTTATGGAGGTGGAGTTGAACATTTTAAAAAAGAGAAAAAAACTTTAAGCAACGAGACGCTACTTTCACGAAGAGTGTATACATTATATTATACCCCAAGCTATGGGTATTTTATATTATGGGTATCAGAACAAGGTGAACCCAAAACAAACTTCACTGAAACTTGTTTTCTGAAACTGAACAAAACTGAATTTTTATGTAAATTTGGAAATAAATGCATTTTACAAATATTACTGCAATAATTACTTTGACAGCACAGTAACAAGGATATGCTTTCATGAGAGGCGAATCTAACGTACTGTAAACGCTTTATAATTATTCAGCCAATGCAAAAGACGTTATAAAGTTTCAAGAACACATTTAACGAAAGGTCTGACGTAGCGACTGACATAATCCGGCCTTGATGCAATCGTGATGAGCGTCTACCCATACCCATTGCACTTCTCGTGCTTTAATTATATTTTAGCTTTGTTTGATGCTGCTTTGTTTATCAAATATATACACTGTTGATACCTAACTATTATGCGTCTAGAGTGCTGGTTCCATGCTAGATAACCTCGTAGGATTTAAAATAGTTTTATCTAACATAAAAATAATAAAAAAACGAATCCTATTGTAATCTCTATGTTAAAAGTCATGATTAGGACTCGACCTGACTGTTTAGTGTGATGAATGAATGGCCCGGAGTCAAGTCAAAAATAGTTTTAGTGGCAGAATCTTTACTGAAACATCCTAAGGAGTTTTGGAGGGAAAATAAAAACAAACGTTCTCTTCCTTTGAATTGTTTGCCCACACGTTCACGAACATTCTAGGAAAATAATTTAAGATAGATAACCTAATGTCTCTAGATGGCCAAAACCTCTAATATTACCTTTTTTTTTAAATATTTGGCATTATAAAAATTTGCCAGTGTCAAAGTAAATATTTTGCATCAAGTTAACAACATTTTGCATCACGAGTCATTCATTCATCACGCCAAACAGTCAGGTCAAGTCTCAGTCAAGTCAAAAATTGTTCCAATAAAGTGGTAGAATCTTTACTGAAACTTCCTAGAGAGTTTTGGAGGGAAAATAAAAACAAACGTTCTCTTCTTTTGAATTGTTTGCCCACACTCACGCACGTTCACGAACATTTAATGTAGGAAAATAATTTAAGACAGATAACCTAATGTCTCTAGATGACCGCCAAAACCTCTAAAATTAACTTGATGCAAATATTAACTTTGACATTGGCAAATTGTTATAATGGCATGAAAAGAAAAATAAATATACATGTAGTTGGGCTAAATAAATTTATTTTATACAGTGCAGTGTTAAATAAAAATGCAATAACTAACTCATCCCTCGTAACAAAGAATCATTTGTATAATAATAGCAGAGGCTTTTCCGGCCACTGTTGCGTTCAATATTGAATATTTTAGACTAGTCTATTGTTGTGGCAGTGAGATAAACTGGCCTTGTGAGCCTTTCACTGCTCGCTTGAGAAATTCTGACTGATATCTATAAACTGCACTCTGTATTTTGCCTGTTATAAGTGTAGGCAGAACTTAGAGACGGATGGTATACTGTAAAATCTATTAATTAATTAGCGGTCGAGGACGGATTTCGTGATCGACGTTGTCAAACTTTGGCCGATACCAATGTAACCATGTTACATATACTCTGGTCGCTCAGTGACAGTGGCACTAGCTTAGTACAGGCATTTTAAAGAATCTAATTCTTTAACGCCATCGTTACTCGCTACTTAATTCGTGCCCAAAATTAATATTATATTTTATATAATTTTATAACGTCATATAATTAGTGTTCGGCTTTAAATAACAACAAATAGCTGTTAGTTTCATTATTAATTAATTTAAATTGTATTTGTCAAGAGTGGTAGGCGGACTGATGATGGTTATTAGCCCAATCTCCCGCCCTGGGGTAGTAGCACCACTTTCGAATGTAACACCCGTGAGGTAACCTAGTTGCGCTTCGGTATCTGTTTGGAAGTACTCCTATAAATAACATTCGTCCCCTCAAGCCGGCATAGCGGAGAGGACCTGCAAATGATTTTTTGTGATACTACTATAAAAATGGTAATGGTATTTAAAGTTAAACGTCAAAACAGATTTTGCCTCCATTTGCCATTTGTTAATATTATTCATGTGTTATTTTTGTAATATTGTTACGTTATAAGTATTGTAATCTTAACCATGTAATCATATTAGACAGTGCAACCGATAGATCTGAGTTAAAGAAAAAAATACGAAAAAAAATCTGATTAGTTTGCAAAGAAACTTAATAATAAACTAAATAAAAAACAAGAAACTTTGGGTTTTTTTTACATTTTTTCTACATTTTTTTTAACTCACGTAATTGTTTCATTTCGCTCTTATTTATTTAAAATTACATGAAGAACAAAGGAGAATGCCCATTCGTCTAAGAAAAATGGGCCCACAATTATTTTTCTCGAGTTTATCTCAACTCAAGTTTAGTTAATTTTGTAGAAAAATAAATCTACTTCCTTATGACCAATTAGTTTTAAATTTTTCACCCGGGTAATTGAATTATTATATGCAATATTTGAGGTTATTATTTATTTTAAATGCTTTAATAGTCGAAGATATCTGTTTTTTATCTAATAGAACACTGTCTATTGATTGCTAAATTATGTGTTAATATAATTAAAAATAATTAATAAAATAATAAGATATTATTTTAAAATATTGTTTTGTTACCAAACTATTAGGTATCAAGTGGGCCCAAAAATGGGCATTCTTCCTTTAGGGATTCTTCGAAAGCTCCTCCAGTGCCTAATAAAAAACAAAAATCTTCCTAATATTCGCCTGTGACCACAATGATGGCTGCAAAGTCAATGTAAATCTTTCGAAATGTCATCGGATTAATTAAAATAAAAAAATAACATAATAAAGTTTTAAAATGAACGCGCAAAATATTTTAATTTAGTTTCTTCGCGCAAAACCAAATAAAACATTAGTGGCTGTATTAACTTAGTTCCTTTGCCTTCCCAGAATGGAAGAATCGAATTTAAAATAAATGAAACAAAAATAATTTACCTAATTAAAATAAAATCCATTATCTCTGCCTATACGTGTATTTAGGTATAACTAAATAAAATGAACGCATGAAAAAATTTAATTAATTTAAATTAATTAATAAATTAGGGATGCGGAGGGTTGGGTTCGACTCTATAAACCCTAATGTCGTCTGTTGACCTAATTTTTTACAATGAATATTCAAATATACCTATTTTTCTTTGTTTGAAGATAGGTTCGGCAACGTTATCTTTTATAGGGGTACCGCGACCCTTTTTTGTTTTGTAATTTTATTTAGGGGTGTCTTTTTTATATTGCTATGTTAGATATATTTTTTTAAATTTATGATATTTGTATTATGTTTAGATATAATATTATTTTTAAAGTTTTATATGTCCTACCATACCACCACTTTCGAATGTAACACCCGCGAAGTGTCTTTCTCGTATTTCGGGAACAGTTTTGAAGTAGCCAGATATAACCAGAGGAGTGTGCGCTGTTAGTCTGGATGGTGCACGTTCATTTCCTCGAGTTGGCATAGCGGAGGCGACTGTTGTCACATTTATCTGTAGTAGCAGTTGTTTCCGTTCATGGACCGCACTCTAGCTTTACTTCCGGCCCAGTGTTGTCATGTGTCGAGTGCCCATAGCATAGAATATTCTAGGTTATAGTCAAGGCATTAAATATTTGCTAAAAAAATATATATAAAAAGTTTGAATTATACAATAATTAATTTAAACGTAATATAAATCTTCTTTTTTTACATAAGAAAGTTTCTCCTATTACCTAGTAAAGCCCTACCATTATCAGTCAGTCAGTTTGTCACGAGCAAAACAATTTGTTCAATATTCGTGACTGCACCGCCCTAGTTTTCAAACTCTCAGTAACTTCGTCTAGTGTTTCTTGTACACCTGATCACGACGTTTCCTAATTGAAATTTTACTGTAAATCTCGTCTGAAGATAAACTGAGCCATTAGAATATTTTTTTAGTTAGTTTTTGGTTCATAAGCGGAAACAGATAAAATTTTGTCTGTAGGAAGTAATCGCATCAGCTATAGCGACTTAAAGAGACGAACGTACACCATCCAAGTTAATAAGGTAAGTGGTAAAAGTACCTTCATTATCCTAAGACTACATACTGCCAACCAATCTAATGCTCGTGCTACACGCTGGCACAACCTCGACCAACCTTGACTAACACCAAACCAACGTAGGCCTTGGTTGGTGCTTTAAACCAGAATTGACTGTCGGAGATGGGCGCCCGAACTAAAGAAGGCTTGGCTAGCGTCTGGTAGAGCGTAACGACTGAATAAATGGATTTCTAATCGGCTGAAATTGGTAACATGTTAGATTCGGTTGTTTTTATAATAAATTATATTTTATATTATGAAGAATTATAACAAAAACATAATTCACAGTGATGTAGATATAACTGAAATGTTATGCACAAATATTAATAAAGAAGTTATTTCTAAACATTTTCAATTTTAATATTAAGTTATTAAATAAAAAAAGCAATTATAAGAACAATATGTGCTGTAGACTGTAACGTGCTTTCGTAAGCAAAACGTGAGGTAAAGAAATTACATCTATACAGAATAGATATAAGTATTTTTATATTGACAGAAAAACTTACCAGTTTTTTTATAATAAACAACTTAAAAATTGTTTATGTTATAAATTCCGTAATAGTAGCTAGTGGTCACGGATTTTCTTATTTGTACTGCGATTTGTTTCGTTTGAAAGCACAACTTATATGTAAAGGTAAGTAAGTGATTAAATAAAGTCGTCCTTTAGATGAGGCTTTCTCAGAGAGTACGTCACCTGGTCGTAGAGGGTACACTACATGGTCTGAAATATATGAATCGACTTGATACTGCGTCAGTTTTTATAGTAAAAAGTGACCACAATTGCTCCTAAAATTGACTATATTCGCAAAAAGAAATACACGTAATGAAAAAAACATTTGTTTTGTTTCTCAATTCTTAGTAATATTTTTTATTTTATTTTCAGAAAGAGGTAAACAGTAGACTGAAAAAGTATGAGTGGGGGAGAAGGGGGTCTACAAGCAGTGCGCTATAATTAATAAATTTAAAAAAAATTATATGAAGTTCTAATACAAAAGTCTAGACACGTCAGACCTTTAACAAAAACCAGTTCGCCTTGATAAATGCGTGGCAAAGTTCACTGTTTGTCAATGTGCACGTAGGTACAATGCTGCGGAGAAACGACTTTGTGACTACTTTTGACTGACTCTATGATTACATTATATTTTTATTCATATATCTAAACCTACTGTAAGTATAATAGTATACATATATATGTTGTTATTAATTAGTTGTTTTAATAAATTGTGGTAAAAATAGGAAGAGAAATTGAGCTGCAAGTTTTTTCTACCCTTTTTTTTTACTGTCCATAAACGAAAACAGATAAATATGTCAGTCCATTGACAGTGTACATTCCTCTCATTAAACCTGGTAACATTCAAGCTGATTCCGAAACACGAATAGGTTTACGGGTGTTACATTTGGATGCGGTGGTACTCCCCCAGGACGGCAGACTGGGCTAATAACCATCATCCACTCTGTTGGCAACGCGCGCTACGGTTCGAATTTAAAAGGTGACTTATGTCATATATTTCATTGTTCAGATGGTTTTTTTGATTTGGCTTTTCTCTGGTCGTCGGTGTGTTTGTTTCTAAGCTTTACTCCGTCTCTGGCTCGTTTACATTGGTCCTTCGAGCTTCCAAAATGGTAAAAACGCGGAGCACTACGATGAACAAACAAGGGGACACCGATTCGCAAGCTGAAGGGCCCGAGGGGGCTATCACTACACCAGAGGCGAGGGAACACAGTCCACAACCCAGCACGAGCAGAAGTTCGAGTAAAGCAGACTGTAGGGAAGGCACTGGCGGCATGCAGGCAACGCTGGAGTTGCTCGCCAGTGCGCTTAACAATCTAACTGCGAACAACAACGTAAACTCGAGCATGTTGAGTCGCCTGAGTGCGCACAAGGAGCTACCAATTTACTCAGGCGACCCAGTCGAGTGGCTACAATTTAAGCAAGCGTATGAGGAGTCTACGCGATTGTGCAATTTTACCGACAAGGAGAACTTGTGGCGCTTACGGAGGTGTCTACGTGGTCCGGCTAGGGAGGCCGTCACGGCGCTGCTTATTGGAGCGACGTCATCGCTGGAGGTGATGGAGACTTTAGAGCTGCAGTTCGGTAACGGAGATGTTATTATACATAGCATCATGAACGAGGTAAAAAAATTGCCTATTATGTGTACAGAGTATTATAGAGACATTGTAGCATTCTCAATTAAAGTAAAGAATTATGTGGCGGCAGTGCGAGCTATTGGGCGCGGGGAGTATTTGCACGATACTAACATTACCGCTATTATAATAAATAAATTGCCCACAGTCTTAATATCAAAATGGGCCGATTATAGCTATTCGCACATACTAGAGGGGAAACTATCAAAGTTGGAAATTTTGTCGCAATTTTTAAGTCAGGAGGCGGTGAAGTTGTCTACCGCTACAATTATGACATCCGTCAAGCGTACACAAAAACAACACGTGCTAGTACATGCAAATGAAAAGAATAGCTATAATATTAGTAAGGATGATGAACTTTGTAAATATTGTAATATAAATAAACATATTTTAACCGACTGCAAGCGTTTCAAAGGGGCTTTGAATAAGCAGAAATGGAACTTTGTCAAAAAGCAGCGTTTATGCTTCAAATGTATAATCTCACGGCATAGCAGGGAGAATTGTCCGGCGCCTGTGTGCAGCAAGGAAGGTTGCGGCAAGGATCACCATGTGTTGCTGCATTTTACGCCGAAGCGTCATGCTGTGGAGGGTGAGCCTGTCGCGGACGCTGAGGAGCATCGAGACGGCGCAACAGTATTATACAGTGAGGAAAGTGTGAAAAACATAAACGTGAGTCATAAAGTTTTATTAAAGGTAGTGCCTATTAATGTTCACGGGCCTAACGGAGTAGCCAGGGTCCACGCCTTGCTTGACGACGGCTCCACAGTGTCGTTGTTGAGCGGCGCGTTGGCTTCGCGGCTCGGACTGCGTGGCCGTCGCCACCGAATGAACGTAGGGGGAGCTTGGAATGAAGCCGAAATTGTGTGTGATGCGACTACCATGAACTTTGATATATCCAACATGGACGGTACGTTGTATAATATTAACGCGTGTGCTATCAACGAACTTAATTTACCTGTACAGACTTTATCGTTAGTTAATTTTAATAATTATTCTCATTTGTGTAAGATAAAAGATTATGTATGTCATGATGATGTAAAACCTGAAATGTTAATAGGGCAGGATAATAGTAGTTTATTAATTTGTTTGCAAACTATTGTAGGTAACCGTAGCGCGCCTTACGCGACACGTACTCCTTTGGGTTGGTGCGTGCACGGGTGTGTGAGTGTGTCCGCTTCGTTTCCTAATCGCGTGCTGCACATTGAACGACGCGCGGCTGCTGAGGAGCGTGAGAGTGAACAGCTTCTTCGCAAGATACACGACGATATACGTAACTCTTTTAGTATCGAAAATATGGGCGTTTCGGGCAAACCGAGACAAAATTTTGACGAGCAACGGGCCTGGGAGGCCTTGCGGCAAACTGCTACACTTATGAACGGTAGGTGGTATGTAGGTCTTCCGTGGAAGAATAGTAATTGCATAATGCCTAATTCATTTAATAATGCGCTTTCGAGATTTTTGGGGGTCGAGAGAAAGATGTCATTATGTTCCGGTTACAAGCAAAGATACATCGAGCGTATTAATCATTTGCTTGAGAATGATTACGCTGAAGAATTCATCGAAAATGATGTATATAGCAATGTAAATAATGTAAATAATTGTGAAACGCCACATAGAGTTTGGTATTTGCCGCATTTCGGTGTCGATAACCCCAACAAGAAGAAGTTGCGGGTGGTTATGGACGCAGCAGCAAAGTGTAGAGGTTTTTCATTGAATGATTATTTATTAAAGGGTCCTGATCTACTGATATCGCTGTTTGGTGTTATGTTGAGATTTCGTGAGAACAAGATTGCAGTCACTGGAGACATCAAGGACATGTTTTTAAGGGTGAAGATAAGGCATGAAGATCGGTCGGCATTGAGGTTTCTCTGGAGGGAGAACCCCGATCAGCCTATTAAAACGTATGTAATGTCATCATTATTATTTGGAGCGAACTGTTCACCATTTGTAGCTCAGTTCATTAAGAACGAGAACGCTAAACGCTTTGAGGGTGCGATGCCCGGCGCAGTGTCGGCCATCTGTTCGCAACACTATATGGACGATTACATCGATTCTATTGCGGATGAGAATGAGGCGATACGTCTAGTGCGTGACGTCATCTATGTACATAGTCAGGGTGGATTTGAGATACGCAACTGGACGAGTAATAATATGAATGTATTAAATAGTATACCTAAAGAGGCGTTAGGTAACGCCGCGGTCAAGTTCAAGATTGGCGAGTATGAGGGCGAGCGAACACTCGGCTTAATCTGGTTTCCTTCCGACGACACTCTGGGGTTCGACGTATCTCTTAAGAAGATACCCGAAGATATTGTCTCGGGCAAAAGGCAACCAACTAAAAGAGAAATGCTTAGAGTCGTTATGTCGATTTTTGATGTTTACGGTTTTTTGTCTCCATTCACAATAATGGGCAAGATTATGCTGCAGGATACTTGGCGCTCAAACATTGGATGGGACGAGGTTATTTGTAATAATGTATATATTAAATGGTGTGAATGGCTGGCGACTTTACAGGTCGTGCAAGATGTAAGAATCCCGCGCTACTACGAGGTCGCAGCGAGCGGAACGAGCGAGGCGTGTGGCTACTCGGGTTTGCAATTGCATGTATTTTGTGATGCATCTACTAAAGCGATGTGTGCAGTGGCATATTGGCGTTGGAAGAGAGGGGATGACATTTACGTCGCGTTTGTAGCCAGTAAGTGTCGCGTAGCACCTGTAAGATTTGTATCAGTACCACGCTTGGAACTACAGGCGGCGTTGCTTGCCGCGCGGCTCGCTGACACCATCGTTAGAGAGCACAAGATACGTGTGGAGCGGAGATACTTCTGGTCGGACTCGAGCACCGTTTTACATTGGATAAAGAATAACAACCGTACTTACAAGACCTTCGTAGCACATCGCCTAGGAGAGATCGACGAGCTGTCACAGGCCGACGAGTGGCGTTACGTACCTACAAAAATCAACATCGCGGACGTCGCTACGAGGGATAAATGTAATATGGATGTACTCAAGAACGAATGGTTTAAAGGTCCAGTGTTTTTGTGGGGTCGAGAGGAGCAGTCTTGGCCGGAACAGCCAAACTTTTTATCCCAACACGAAGATGAACTTGTGAGTATGGAATGTTTAACATTGGTGAAAAATGAAATTAATGACTTACCTGTACCAGATCCTCTGAGGTTTTCATCGTGGTTACGCTTACTACGCGCCACAGCTGCAGTTTGTAAATTTGTATATAAATGTAGAAAACTTACCTTCACGGATGATATTATAATGGGGTTGGCAGAGCGACTTTTGATTAGATACTCGCAACTGCAATGTTTCAGTAAAGAGCTGTCGTTGATTGTAAATAATGTATGTTTAAATAAGTCTAGTAGATTACTTACCTTGTCTCCCTTTGTAGACGAATACGGGATACTCCGTGTGGGCGGGCGAATTGATGCTGCAACGAAGATATCAGATGAAATGAAGAAACCTGTAATTTTGGACGGGCACAATCATATTTCGAAGTTAATTGTACATTTTTATCATGTGAAGGCCGCACACGGGAACCAGGAGACCGTAGTTAATGAGCTGAAACAAAGGTATTGGATTATACGGTTAAGACCTACTGTTAAAACTGTTACCTCGAGATGTAGTTTCTGCAGGATTCACAGGGCGAAGCCGCAGATACCTAGAATGGGTGACTTACCTGAGGCGCGATTGGCGCACCATTATCGAGCATTCACGCATTGTGGCGTGGATCTGTTTGGGCCTATGACGGTCACTGTGGGCCGTCGTAGGGAGTTACGATATGGTGTTTTATTTACGTGTATGACTGTGAGGGCTGTTCATTTAGAACTGGTGTCAACTCTCACCACAGATTCACTTATTATGGCGCTACGTCGGATGGCGGCGAGGCGCGGTTGGCCGCAACATTTGTACTCTGATAACGGTACAAACTTAAGGGGCGCAGATAAGGAGCTGCGCAAGGCCACGCAAGAATTGGACGCGAATACTTTAACGCAGGAGGCGTTAAATAATGGCGCAAGTTGGACGTTCATACCTCCAGCTAGCCCGCATTGGGGTGGAGCCTGGGAGAGGCTGATCAGAAGCGTGAAAAACACATTGAAGGTTATTCTCAAGGAGCAAACTCCCAAGGATGAGGTGTTAAGCACCTTAATTGCTGAGGTGGAAAATATTGTAAATAGTCGGCCGCTCACACACGTATCTGTTGAACCTGGTAGCGGCGTGAGTTTGACCCCTCATCACTTCTTAATTGGGACATCATCTAATTTACCGCTAATGGGAAAATTTACTGAAGCGGATTTGTGCCTGCGCAAGCAGTGGCGTATAGCCCAGGCATTAGCAGATTGCTTCTGGAAGCGCTGGGTAAGAGAGGTTCTTCCTAGTCTGCTACCGCGTAGCAAGTGGAATCAGGAGCAGCGGCGGTTAGGTGTGGGCGACGTGGTTTTAATAGCTGATCCTAACAACCCACGTAATTGTTGGCCAAGGGGCATTATACAGGGTGCGTTTCCAGGAAGGGATGGGCGCGTTCGGGTGGTCGAGGTTAGGACTACATCGGGCACACTCACACGTTCGGCAGCACGCGTTGTGCGCATTGTTTAGAAGTGCGCCAGTTTCGCACTGGGGTGGAGGATGTTGGCAACGCGCGCTACGGTTCGAATTTAAAAGGTGACTTATGTCATATATTTCATTGTTCAGATGGTTTTTTTGATTTGGCTTTTCTCTGGTCGTCGGTGTGTTTGTTTCTAAGCTTTACTCCGTCTCTGGCTCGTTTACACACTCTATGGGATCCTTCAAGAGCAGTGTGACCCCTTCTCTGACAGCAGGCGCCTCCGTTCATGGATTGCTATAGCTTAATGGCGGAGTGACATATGACGTGCTATAAAAATAAAAAAGCCATGGCAAGCATATTGAGAGTTCAAGTAGATGATTAAGCAAAATTACGTTCAAACGTAAACTTTCAACAAAATTACACAAATGAGAGTTGAGGTAATGACATTGGGGTCATCCGATGAGTCGAGGAAAATTATTTTCTAAATTACCTAGACCTTTACATGCGTACATTACTGCTACTTTTTGTCACGTTTTTACAAGGCTCATTTACATCATTTTGTTCACAACAAAATATTATATTTTTCCTTGACTTAACTTTTATTTTAAAATAACAATATTAAGAGTGGTAGGCAGACTGATGATGGTTATTTGTCCAGTCTGCCACCACTTTCGAATGTAACAACCGTGAAGTGACCTTGTCGCGTTTCGGGAATAGTTTGAAAGTAGTCAGGTATAGCGAGAGGAGTGTGCATTGTCAATCTAGATGGTACATCGTCTCATCAAGCCGGTTTACAGGTTTCTCTGTAGTAGCAGTTGTTTCCATTCATGGACCGCACTCTAGCTGTACACCAGGGGGAGTGTTGTCACATGTCGAGCTACAATAAAAAAAAAAAAATTATTATTAGCTCATGCATACGCCAATAAAATATTTTCATCTCATTTCGTATCATGGCTGTGTATTTCCGAATGCTTCTTCGTGTCAACACTTGCTAAACAGAACACAATCCCTTCTTTATCTCAACATGGTGGGTGTGTTAGGCTATATATAAGCCGAAACAACTGCTATCATAGATAAATTTCTGCAGGCAGCAGTACCCTCCGCTATGCCGGCTTAAGGAGGCGAATGCGCTACATCCTTCTTCTCCTGCTTCTTTAGGACATTTCACGGGTGGTACCACTCCAGGACTTCAGAGTGGGCTAATAACCATAATCGATCTGCCAATCACTCATTTTAATTACTATACTTCTTAATAATGCATGAAGAGAATTGTGGATGTGAGGAAAGCGAGGGTGTTGTGTCAGGATCGTGGTAAGTGGCGTTCTGTTGTCTCTACCTATCCCTGTGGGAAAAAGGCGTGACAATTGTATTGTATTGTATGTCATAGGGGCTGAGTGACCAGAGTATATAATAACGTTACGGGTTAGGGGGCGATTCGCATGAATTGAATTCGCCCGAAAATTGCGAATCGACTCGACTACACTTTTAAAAGTAATCTTTTAGTAGGCGATTCGCACGAATGCAATTTATTTGCGTGCGAATCGACACCTTCAAAAATACGTAGTAGGCGATTCGCACACGATCTATTTTAAAGAAGAAAAAAATGAAAGTACAGTCGTTGACATAAATTAACAATTTATTATTTGTCGACCAGAATTTTGTGTTTGAACACGGGTCTCTTTGATCGTAAGCCTACGCCTTTTACCGCTAGACCATGGTCGCTTTTAGACTATATTTTTTTTTATTGTAGCTCGGCATGTGACAACACTCCGCCTGATGTAAAGCTAGAGTGCGGTCCATAAATGGAAACAACTGCTACTACAGAGAAACCTGTGCGGGCAGCAGTCGCCTCCACCATGCCGGCTTGAGGAGACGAGCATGTACCATCTATTGACAGTGCACACTCCTCTCGCTATACCTGGCTGCTTTCAAACTATTCCCGAAACGCAATAAAGTAACTTCACGGGTGTTACATTCGAAAGTGGTGGTACTACCCCAGGACGGCAGATTGGGCTAATAACCATAATCAATCTGCCTACCACTCTTTAATAGTGCCTATAGGCACTGAGCGACCAAAGTACATATAACAAAGTTACATTGGTACCGGTCAAAATTAGCGAGGTTCGAACACGGGTCACATCGATCGTGAGTTCACGCGCCTTACCGCTAGACCACGGCCGCTCTGATATACCTATAGAATAAAATAACATTGTAACAAAAGCCAAATGCCCTGATTTCTACCGCGCCATGCCCTGAACGTAGGCAATGTTGATATCGTATTTCTAAGCAGTTCCGTTTTCGGAACGGATTCAAATTACAATTTCTAACAAATTCATTTAAAAGGACAGTGTCCATTTTTGGGCCCTACATAATATCTAATAGACAATAGACAATGTTTAATTACATAAAAAACCATTAAAAACAGATATCATCAATTATTAAAACTTAAATATAATTGCATCAAAAAAGTCTACTCAATAACCCGAGTAAAAAAAAATAAAACTGAATGGTGATAAGGAAGTAGAGTTTTTAGAAATTACGAGCGGCCGTGGTCTAGTGGTAAGACGCGTGAACTCACGATCAATGAGACCCGTGTTCGAACCTCGCTAAAGACCGGTACCAATGTAACTTTGTTATATGTACTTTGGTCGCTCAGTGCCTATAGGCACTATTAAAGAGTGGTAGGCAGACTGATGATGGTTATTTGTTCAGTCTGCCGTCCTGGGGCAGTACCATCACTATCGAATGTAACACCCGTGAAGTGACCTTGTCGCTTTTCGGGGATAGTTTGAAAGTAGCCAGGTATAAGAGAGGAGTGTGCACTGGCAATCTAGATGGTACATGCTCGTCTCCTCAAGCCGGCATAGTGGAGGCGACTGCAGCCCGTAGAGATTTCTCTGTGGTAGCAGTTGTTTCCATTCATGGACCGCACTCTAGCTTTACATCAGGCGGAGTGTTGTCACATGTCGAACTACAATAAAAAAAAAATAAAGATTTATTTTTATACAGAATTAACTAAAAATCATCGACAAACTCGAGAAAAATTGTGGGCCCATTTTTCTAAGGTAAATAGGCATTCTCCTTCAGCATTTAAAAATAATAATAAATAACCAATACTTAGTACTTATAATTGGTTATGGAAGACAGACGTAACAACGAAAGTGTCACTGCCGGGTTATTACAATGTTTCAAAGTGAAAAGTAATTATTAAGATATAAATCTATTTAATGTGCTTACGATAATAAACTTTTATATTTTAGTATGGAAAGTTAAACAGGTCATATAGGCCCGAGAACTTTCTAGATCTAAATAAATATATTGATTTAATATTCTAACAAACAATTATCAACAATATACCAACAATAATTAGTACCATAATTTATGGAAAGAAGGATACCCATTTTTGGGCCCCCTTGATACCTAATAGTTTGGTAACAAAACAATATTTAAAAATAATATCTTATTTTTTATTAATTCATTTTAATTGTATCAACACATTATTTACCTATCAATAGACAATGTTTAATTACATAAAAAACAGATATCATCAATTATAAATTATTAAAGCATTTAAAATAACAATAACCTCAAATATTGCATCAGAAAACATCTAATTACTCAATAACCCGGCTGAAAAAATTAAAACTGATTGGTAATAAGGAAGTAGATTTATTTTTCTACAAAATGAACTAAAATTCATCATGATACTAGAGAAAAAAGTTGTGGGCCCATTTTTCCCATACGACCCATATAAGATGGGTATTACACCCACCTTGATAGAGTTGTAAAGTAAAGCAATAAAGTGTTCAGTATAGTTCAGGCTAAAAAGTCATCAGCTTGAATTTTATTGATATTGAAAAGTCTTCAACTAGAAAAAAATCCCTAACTACCACGAGGACAATATAAACTTATTTACGGGACTGGTACACTAACCACTGCGCCATAGAGGCCGTATAAATATTTATATAACACATGAGGCGTGAGGTTCTTAAAAAACCTTTTTATTCTTAATTATAATAAAAACGAAGCAATTTTACACACGCATAAAACACCTAATTACAACGGGATAATTTTATATATCGAACAGTAATACCTTCCGCGTTCGTCCGTTACGTTTACTATGCTACAGTGAACACAGGATTGCGACCATGAGCCACGGGAAATTATTGAAAATTACCAAAAAAGTTCGAGGTAATGGTCATATAAAAATGGGTCAAGTGTACGCGACCACATTTTTTTTTTTTTTTTTTTTTTTTTATTATAGCTCGGCATGTGACAACACTCCGCCTGATGTCTACTCTCCTACTAGTCTACAACTCCATATCCGTAATCTACAAATATACAATTTACATACTAATTTCCATTTATATATACAACTAGATGTGTAATAACGTTCCCAATGTGAAGCGAGAGAAAACATGGCCACAGCCACGTTTAGGTTCTCTTTCAGTTAGTATTTGACTCGTCGGCGATCGTTAGCCTACGGTTTTTTATGTCAAATGTATGAAGTCTGCATCTCTATGCTAATTTCTATTCGAAAAAGTTCAAAATCAATTATTTTAAAACGTTCGAAATTTAATTGATATTGTGTCGTAAATCACTCACTCAGTTTCGTAGTTATTGCTGGGGGAGTTAGATAATGTGTGTATGTACACATATAGCTAACTAAATTAGGGTGGTGATATGGTGAACTGTTGATAACAAGTCGTCCTATCACCAAACAGGAAAAAGTAATCATTTATACAATAAATGTACACGTATGTAGTCTATGTAGTCTAGAGTAGGTTATATGTAGGTGGTTTGCGTTAGAATAGATATTAAAAAATATGTTCTGCTAAAAAAAAGATGTACATAATAAAAATAGATTTTTCAATCATTCAATACTCTTTAGCCCCTGATTCACAAATGCAAGTTACATGCGTCATGCTGCACGACTAGCCACCAGCCAGTGTCCTGCCATGACTCATAACTCGCGAGTCACTAACACTGTTCACCACGTTATAAGTTTACCTCATACTGTAACCACATAGAATAGTAAACGTAAACGCGATTGTTTCTACTGATTTTCTCTTACGGTATACGCTCCAGACCGGTTCCCCGATTGTATTGACAGTAAGTGTTGCAATACGTTTATATTGCAGTAAAAGTAGATACTTATTCGTTTATAGAGTTCTGAGACCGAACGTTGACTTTTCAGTAATTTTCAGACGTTACGTTCGTCGCTATGGTCTTTTTCTCTCTCTCGGTGGTCTCAATATGGCAGCAGTTTTAATAGATAATTTAAAGGATGGGCTCCTCCTTCGCCTAAGAGAAATGGGCCCACATTTTTTTCAGTTTGTTTATGACATATACTTTAACAATTGATGATTGTATGTAAATCTGTTTTTATGTAATTAAACATTGTCTATTGATTAGTAAACGATGTGTTGATATAATTGAAATAAAATAATAAAATATTTTTAATTTTTTTTTTGTTAACTACTAGATATCAAGTGGGCTCAAATTTGGGCATTGTCCTTTGAAATATAAAAATAAGAAGAAATGTTTAAAATATTTATTGTACAACAAATTACAATACTCAGCGTGATACTCAGGCGTTAAGCCAGAGTCCAAGCCTTGAACGAAGATAGTAGTCGCCTCCACAATGCCGGCCTAAATAGACGAAAGTGTACCTATAAACTGACCCCTAAAAGGCGAATAGGTCTCTTGAAAATAGTGGTACTACCCAAGGATGGTAGATTGGGCTTAAACCATTATTAGTCATATAATTTTCTATTTTAATACCTTAAAATATCTCCTTATTTAGCTAAAATTTAAAATAATATGAATGAAGTAAACTTTCTCTTTAATTTTGATTATTTTCTGGTAGAATTATTTTCATGGGAATAACAGTTCTTTGTTAAAAGTTTTAAAGATATCATACTTTAATTTGACAAAAAAAACAATGCATTTAACGTTTACAATTATAAAATTAACCTCGTCTAATTCACGTTAAAGGCTTACATAAGGAAAATACGTGTGAAGATCCGGTGTCCGATCAAAAATAACTGATTTTTGGTTGATATTCATACGTCCGTCTTTGTAGATGTTTTTAACTGATTTGTATTTTAATTATATTAATTAAATATAGTAAGTTTATTCTTTTGTTTGTAGCCGAATAGTCGTCTCCTCAAGCCGGCATAGCGGAGGCGAGTGCTGCCTATAGAGATTTATCTGTAGTAGCAGTTTCTTCCGTTCATAGACGGCACTCTAGCTTTACATCAGGCGAAGTGTTGTCAAATGCCGAGCAACAATATAAAAAAAGGAGGCTCGACTGGCTGTTTCAAAATCAACGTACAGTCAAAACTAGGGTAGGTAGCGACCTGAAATTTTAAGGGTAGCTTCGTATGATAGTGTAGACGTGTACTAATAAAGATTTTGAAAATATTAATCTAGACCGGAAAGGATACCTCGGAAACGGAAGTAAGTTCTAAATAAATGTTAGATGCAGTTTTTGTCGGTGAAAAATTTATCTTATTATATATTTTTTTACATCATTGTATTCGCATAATCATGATCTTTATCTTGGTTATTTTCTTTTCCTTAATTAAATGTAATATATTAGGAAAAATTAGGTAATGTGGAAATAATAGGTTATTTTTTCGTATTTAGGCTCTGCCAAGGTCAAAGTAATCGTATCATCAAGTTGATTATGGGCCCCTTAAAAGCAGATTAGTCTGTTTAATAGTATTAGGCGAGAACTTTGCAAAATCCATAACCAAATTTTTTTATATAAATAATAACTAATTTGCAACTTCTAACTAAAATTAGTTGCAAAGTAGTGTTTGGAAAATAATTCGGGTTAGTTGTCTGTCTATCCAATGTCTCTGCTTATCCTAATAGAGTGGAGTCATAATAATACAGATTTATTAATATTCAATTTTTTTGTGGTACAAGTAGGCACCTAACAGACATTTTTGCACGTTAATGAGGCGCCATCTTTCGTGTAAGTATTTAATATTCATTATCTATGCCATTGTTGCAAACAATTTACACACGTCAATGAACTAATTGACATTTTGTTATGGATAAACCCAAAACCATAAACACCATTTATTATTATTATTATTTTAATAAACACACAAAATTGAATTCGATCTAAATATCATAATTAACGATTTTTAATTTATTTTATAACGTGACTACACTCCACCTGATGCAAAGCCATAGTGCGGTTCATTAGAAAATATCTACAGGCAGCTGTCGTCTCCGCTATGCCGGCTAGACAGGGCTCTCGTTTCACTTCACGGGTATTGGAAAGTAGTTATCTACCTATTACTCAATGAATTTATTTGGTTTTAAATAGGTCTTTAAATAAAAATATTTTATTAAAAATAAAAAATATAGCTTCTAATAAACATTGGAAATATTTTTCAGCGATCATTTTAAAAAAGTAATAAAGTAATTTTCCCAATGGAAAAATAAAAGCAATCAAGAATTATTTTACTGTACGCAGGATATTTCTGCTGAAAAATGAACCCTATACTGTTAGCAATAAGGAAATCGTGTAGTTAATACCTAATTGATTAATTAACAAGTTAAATTTAAGACCTAGGAATCTTATTGAATGTCAATGTACTGAAGTTACATGAATTAACACTTTACTGAACTGACGGACCCATGCTAATGATCTACATTCCAGTCCGCAGTTTGCAGACCAGTTAATATAGTAAGTCAGTAACTTTTTTGTTACAGTAGCTCGACATGATGTGATCACACTCCATCTGATGTTAAGACACGAGTGCGGTCATTTAGCAGGAAAAACTGCTACTGGCCCATTGGTCTAAGCAAAATGGGCCCACAATTTTTTTTTTATTGTAGCTCGGCATGTTACAACACTCCGCCTGATGTAAAGCTAGAGTGCGGTCCATGAATGGAAACAACTGCTACTACAGAGAAACCTGTGCGGGTATCAGTCGCCTCCACTATGCCGGCTTGAGGACCTGCCAACCTACAACCTACCACTCTTTATAGTTTTTTTTTTTTTTTTTTAAGTTTGTCGATGATTCTTAGTTAATTTTGTAGAAAAATAAATCTACTTCCTTATTACCCAGTCAGTTTTAATTTTTTCACCCGGGTTATTGAGTAATTAGATGTTTTCTGATGCAATATTTTGATTATTATTTTAAATGCTTTTAATAATTGATGATATCTGTTTTTATGTAATTAAACATTGTATATTGATTGGTAAATAATGTGTTCATTTAATTAAAATGAATTAATAAAAAAATAAGATATTATTTTAGAATATTGTTTTGTTACCAAACTATTAGGTATCAAGTAGGCCCAAAAATGGGCATTCTCCTTCGCAGGCAGCAGTCGCCTCCGCTACGGCTTGAAGAGAAGAATGTGCACCATCCAGGTCGACAGTGCACACTCCTCTCTTTATACCCGGTCACTTCCAAACTAAGTCCGAAACGCGGCGTTATTTTACGGGTGTTACACTTGAAAGTGGTGCTTCGCATTAGAGAGTTCTGGTTTGGCATTCTGGAGACATTAGGATATCTTTCTTGAATTATTTTCCTAAACTTGTGTTTCTTCGAGTGTTAATGTGTAATAATGGTGGATTATTAACCATTCAATATTCTAGAAAGTTCACGCTCGTGAAATAATAACAATTCAAAGGAAGAGAACGTGTATTTCCATTATTCCTCCAAAACTCCGTAGGATGTTTCAGTAAAGATCCTACCACTTTACTGAAGCTATTTTTGACTTGACTGAAACTCGACTTGACTATTTAGTGTGATGAATGAATGACCCGCACAATAATATTAAATTATGATGGCTTATTTTGACACTGGCAAATTGTTATAATGTCATATAAAACTAAAATGAAGAAAATAAAGTTAGAATTACCGAGCCTTAGTTGTACAAAGACACATTTGGTCCTAGTTCCTGGATCGGATCGGATTATCGACCTACGCCCGTAACGTTTTCCTTATAAGAAATTTCAATGTCTTTGATACAAATCTATAGGCGGTATAAAAATTATAAAAACCAAATAAAAATAATTTTAATTGTAGTAAATTATGTTAAACATAGTTTATGTTTCTTTATATATTTTTAGCGACAAATCCGCCATTTTGTCTGTAATCTCATTTAAATAAATGAGTTTGTTAGACCTAGTTTGTTTAGATTAAATCTTGTTTTAAATTGTGCATTTCCTTCAAGTTTTACAACTGAATGTAATCCCCGATTTTTTTTTATTTTTTGTAAATGGATACCGGAAATAACAATTGGGAGTAATTTCAATTTACTATTAATCTTTAATTTTGAGGGATTCTGGGGTAATAATAGTAAAAATATAATCTGATTTATTTAATAATATTATTAAAGAATTAGGTAATTACCTACTATTTATCATATTTTTTAATTAAATAAAAGTTACGCTGTATAGGGTCGACTCTATGACCTTTTAAATACTGGCCGAATAAAATAAATAAAAATTTACACGTGCATAATTATTTTCAAAAAATTACGATATTTAAATAAATTAAGGCATCTAATTTATATTTTAATAATTTTTTTACACACGTTTTATTTTATTTTTCTGTTTCGTTCAATCTTCATGAACAAATCATGCCTATAATACTAATGTGGTGTATAGAGCCTTATGTATTAAAAGCTTAAACGAAAAGTACTCTAAATTGCTATCAAGTAACTACCTATATTTTAGGATTTATGTCACCAAATAATGGATAAGAGCTTTAGAAAGGTTTCATTCACCTTAGCTTAAAGCTAAACGTTTTTAGGAAGTATAGACCGTGCTTTCACCGCCCCTTACGAACTAAATAACAATAACTTTATAACATAAAACATTTTAAAAAAATACTTACATAAACAAAAATCCAAAATTTTTATTATTTTAATTCACAACACGTTTAATTTATTGAAAAACAAAAAGGTTATATTCACTAGAATTTTACGCGAGATCATACACACACCACGCAGACTCTCGGAGGACTGAGTGGCGATGTTGCCCGTCCCTCCCCGGAGAGGGCGTTGCGGTGCCGCGCAACTCGATCACTACAACCGTATTTTGTTACTCAACTGAAAATTAAATCTATATCCACTGCAGCTTTTATATGAAATACTGAAACACATGTCCCTCGAACGCAGCAATGGATCATATCTAATGAGATAGTCAATAGTATTGTAGAGATTAGTGTAAGTTGGTACGAGGGCGTTCGTAAGGTCGGCGACACTGATTGTTCGGCTGGGGCGCTACCAATCAGTTAAACTGAACCAAATACAGAGATGAAGATCAGCTGCAATCTTTAATTCGAACAATATTAATTATTTGTACCTATATACATGAAAAAATAAATAATTATAATAAAAATAATAATCTATTTCAATCGATGACTTAATCCTACTCGCCATGTCTGATGAATTTATAACGATTTTATGTGACAAGAATTTAATTAAATAAAACAATTAAGGAAAACATTTTTAAAGGTAAACAGGGGTCAATAACAGCCCCATATTTATACAAACACGAAAATGTTCTGATGATTTATTTTCCTACAAAATGATCGTGGAACTAAAAAAAAATAGTGGGCCCATTTTCCTTAGGCAAATGGGCAATCTCTTTTCCTATAATATACGATTTTATTAATTCACAACAAAAATCATGCATTTAAGGGTTAAAATGTTTTCTTCGTAAACAATCACTCAAGCGATGGGAACCAAAACATTGATTAAATATTTATTTTTAGTAACAAAGAAATGATGTTAACTCCATGACGAATGGCATCGGGCATGCATCCAGCAGTGTCAAGGCCTAGCACTCTTAAAACTTTTAATTAGTTTTTTTTTTTAAATCATTTCGATTTTTTTAAAATTAAATAGTGTACTACAAAAATTACATTATATTTACCTTTACATAAACTGTCAACCCGGACAGTACACATTCCTTTCCTCTTCTGTCCATGGGCGCCGGCATCGGCAGGGGGGTGCCAGGGGGTGCACTTGCACCCCTTGGGAATCTCGGGATCAACAGGAATTATTGAAATAAAAAGCCGTCTGTTGGAAATCATTTTTTTATTCACAATAATTAGTACACAATTCTCATTTAAAAAGCAACTGCAGCCGGCGATTTTTTTTATCAACAATCATATACGGCGAAGATTGTAAGAAAACTAAAATCTGCACCACCTGGAAATTATTTCTGCCGGCGCGCTTGCTTCTGTCTGTAGATAATCTGTAGTAGCCGTTGATTTCATTCAATAGCATTCTAGCTTATGTTAGCTTAATTTTCGAATGTACTAAATGTATAATTGTAACCAATAGGAAATCGTAATTAAAATAACATAACGTAAACTATACGTATTAAGTCTATGACATTTGAGATTTGCCTCCCAGGCGAGCTTCTTTAAAAAAACATTATATAATTTATTTTTTTTTATAATAAAACAAAAGAAATTCACGCTCCTTGTTTAAATACTGTCTCCTCAAAAACAGGATGCTGGGTTTAAGAAAATGGGGCCACAATTTTTTTCTCGAGTTTGTCGATGATTTTTAGTTAATTTTGTAGAAAAATAAATCTACTTCCTTCTTACCAATCAGTTTTAATTTTTTCATCGGGGTTATTGAGTAATTAGATGTTTTCTGATGCAATATTTTGATTATTATTATTTTAAATGCTTTAATAATTGATGATGTCTGTTTTTTATGTCTATTGATTGGTGAATGATGCGTTGATATAATTAAATGGAATGAATAAAAATAAGATATTTTAGAATATTGTTTTGTTACCAAACTATTAGGTATCAAGTGGGCCCAGAAATGGGCATTCTCCTTTATCAGTTTTACTTATTTAACAAGATCCGGTGCAAACGGAAACGAGTAAGCTTGCATTTTGAAAGATAAGGGTGAGCAGACCGGCTGTCTAAATATATGACATGATGAAAGACTCGTTGAAAGCACCATTTTGAAAGAGGGTGTCTTAATGGACTGCGGTGATGGGTCGGCTTGAGTACATGCATTATGTTTTCTACAAATGTGACTTGCTTAGGTGTGTATATATATGTAGGTATGTATATAGGATAATTTTTTTTCATATTGTAACACGGCATATGATAACACTCCGCCTGATGTAAAGCTCGAGTGTGCTATTGCTACTACAGATAAATTTCTACAATCAGCAGTCGCCTCCGCTATGACGACTTTAGGAGACGAATAAGCACTATCCAGATAGGAGATGGTGTGCACTCAGGCCGGCATAGCGGAAGTGACTGTTGCCTGCAGACATTTCTCTGTGGTTGTTGTCTCCGTTGACACCACTCTAACGGTTCAGCCGGTTCGGTTACTAGTTAGTTAAAAAGAGCAACACAACATTCCTTCCTAAGAGTACAAAGGTTCGAATCCGTCGCGTAGTAGCATAGTTTGAGAGATTAAGACGAGGAATGTGTACAAAGAATAATTTTTTAAGCGTATTGTGTTTTTTTTTCTTGAAATATGTAAACTAATATACAGGTTGATTTTTCCTTCAATTAAACTAAGATTAGCGACTACTACCTACATATTCTACTATATCTTTGTCAGATGTACCGTCTGCGTATAAGTTTTTTGTCTGCCTACCACTCCGATTTTTTTTTATTTAACGTAATTAGTATTTCTACTCAAAATAAAGACTAAACTGTAATTAATCATACTATACTTCATTTTATATAGCAAAACAGAAAATAAATTCCGGACGCCATGTTTGATCCTTAATTCTTAGTATATTTAACAATGTTTACAAAATTAATTCACACTATGTCAACCCTCATAAACAGAACTTTTTTTGTACAACATCTTTCATATTTTGTGTTTAAAGCTAAATAATTTTTGGGGTGAAATTGGTGGTGTTGAATTTTTAGGTCCGTTTGCACCTGAAGGCCCGTTAAAATTACTTTAATTACGAGTGTTACTTTTACGGCGACGACGTAGCCGTTAAACGTTTACATTTACCCCATTTACGCGTTGCAATCGTGTAAATTCATATTGTTATCGTTAAAAGGGTGGCTGATCTCGAAAAATAATAGGAAAACATATTTGGCCACTTTTCATACATTTGACGTTCAACAACAATAATATGAATTTACTCGATATTGCCACGCGTGTGGAGTAAATGTAAACATTTAACGGTCATCGTCGCCGTAAAAGTAATAGTTAAAGTTACTTTAACCGCCCTTCTGGTGCAGACAGACCTTGATTTTATAATTGTAATCTTGACTGTACCTGTGCGAAGTTTGAGGCGACCTATAACAGAATCTACCAACAAAGGGTAGACAGAAAGTATACAAATTCTAATATGTTTACTTTATCACCCGATAACATATTTTTATATAGAAAAATATACAAGATAAATACTTAAATACTTGCGTAAATGAATGAAAACAGCTGTTTTTTAAGCAAATCTATTCATAAATAACAGGAATGGAACAAATGGCTTTTGTAATAATGTGTAAATAATATTTATAATAAAGTGTGACCAGCATGTATATAAATACGAAGAAAAACTTATTTTGATATTATTTGAACTTTTTGTTTTAGTTTAATCATACGTGGTTAGTGATCAACTGATTATGGATTATCGGAAATTGTTTTTAGGCCTTTTGGTTACTTTTCTAGTAAGTCTATCTATTGGCTATTATTAGACAACATTAGACTCTGCAAATCATGTCTGGTGATGGTTGTTAGCCCAGTCTACCATCCAGTATCACTTTCGATTGTAAAGTGATATATATAACAAGATTCTGGCTCCAAAGGGAAATCACGTCGAATTAGACAAAGAAGTGAAAACTGAATTTTTTGATAGCTTAAATGTTTTTTTTTATTGTTTGTTTTAGGTAATGACACTAGTGACAGAAAATGAAGGTAAATTGAAATTTAATAATTCAGAGTCGTTGATATATACAACTAGATGTGCAATAACGCTCCCAATGTGACGCGAGAGGAAATATGGCCACAGCCACGTTTAGGTTTTCTGTCAGTTAATATTTGTCTTGATGGCAATATTGTCAAATCGTTTGAAGCAGCCTACGGTTTTTTTATGACAGATGTATGAAGTTTGCACTTCTAGTATTATATCTAATCTCTATGATTGAAGTGAAACCTTAATAGAATTACTCGTACATACTTAGACTCAGCGCCGGATTTAAACTTCGGCCGCCCATAGGCAGAGCTGCTGTGGAGGCCCTCAAATCGTTTGTGGTTAACTGTTGAAAGTTTCTATTAAGGTCAAGATAAAGAAGAGAGCAACTAAATAAGTTGGCTAACACAAAGTTTAAAACAAAACGCATATTTTTTGTTTCTATTGACCCTTTATCGATTTAATTTAATTTAATTTTTTTTTGTGATGTGGTGGCAACTGCCTATGTTGCCTATGCCTAAATCCGGCACTGTTTAGACTTAATATTTTCTTCGCAGCTAATCCGATAGCTCAACCAAATCCAATAGCAAATCCGTGTGGAGGAGGAGAAGCAAAGCCGAAAGCAAAACCTAAGCCCAAAAAGGATTTCTTTTCTAGTAAGTGATTTCAGAACAATCAATGAGCCTTGGCCGTTAAGTAGGACTTACAATCGTACTGTAATGTACATATAGTATTGTACTATATTTCGGGTCTGTGTACTATATGTATACTCTACGATACTATTGAAATATAGTGCACAAAGATATTATATTTCAGTTTATCACTTCAAAGCCATATTATGTTAAAAATTTAAGAGCCCAAGCAGTTTACTCTCCCCATGATTTTCTGAATTATTATGAAAATTGTTTTTTTTTATTATTTTATATTACAATACTCCGCCAATATACAATATCAAGCTAAAGAGCGGTCCATGAACGTGAACAACCGCTACCACAGAGAAATTTATAAATACAGGCAACAGTCGCCTCCGCTATGCCGGCTTGAGGAGACGAATGTGCATGATCTAGATTGACAGTACACACACCTATATACCTACTTTAAAACTGATCCCGAAACGCGGCAAGACCACTTAACGGATGTTACTTTCTAAAATGGTGGTATTATCTCAGAACGGTAGAAAAAAGTTAACCATTTTTTACAGAATTTAAGAAGTTTTGCTAGTTTTTGAACGAAATCGGAGACATCGGGAATTATCAACTAAAAACGTTATAAAATTATGATGACAATAATACAGAAAAAAAGGCAGGAATCGAACCCGCGTCTTCCTATACGCACGGATGCTCTAATTCCAGCACTATTACAACCAGCCAAAACTACAAAAACTTAAAAACTTTCTGCAAAAATTTATTTCGATTAAAAATTTTGAATTATTATTTAGCAATTTTATTTTTAAATTACCTACGTAATATAAAACCTACCAAAACACATTTATTGTCGTCATGAAAAAAACTGAAAAGATTAGATATGTGTTCAACTGGAAAACTGTTTACTTAAAACCTTTGAAATTAAATGTAAATATTTTTATTAGATCAACATGCACTTGCACATGTTCCATGACAAGAAGCTGTATACTGAAGAATTTCCTATCTCTTTTTTTTATGCTTAATAGGCAAACGTTTGACCGCACCCTGCCTGATGTTAAGCAGTGATGCGGTCTAAGATGGAGCACGCTTGCCTATGAGGTACCTATTTACCCTTAATTTGAAGATGCCTGTATTGTACTTCTCGGGAAACATAGATACCGGCTCTAGATGAAAGTTAGGGGAAAAGGATAAAAATATAGTTTAAAGTATAGTTTTAATCGCGTGTCACCCAAGTGACAACGAAACGTCAAATCCCACACATTTTGTTTTCGATTGGATCAAAGTGACAAATGTCGATTGACTTTTGTCACTTTAGCTCCAGGTGTAAAGAGAAGAGTATTAACCTGGATCAGTCGAAGTGACAGTTTTTTTTAAATTTCATATGGCATAATAACAATTAGCTAGTGTCAAAGTAAATATTTTGCATCAAGTTAATAATATTGTGCATCACGAGTCATTCATTCGTCACTAAGCAGTCAAGTCTCAGTCAAGTCAAAAAGTGCTTCAGTAAAGTGGTAGAATCTTTACTGAAACTTTCTACGAGGTTTTGGAGGGAAAATGGAAACACAGGTTCTCTTCTTTTGAATTGTTTGCCCACACTCACGCACGTTCACGAACACTTAGTGGTTAATAATCCACCATTATTACACATTAACACTCGAAGAAACACAAGTTTAGGAAAATAATTCAAGACAGATAACCTGATGTCTCAAGATGGCCGCCAAAACTCCAAACAAGTGACAACTGTCGTTTGATTTTTGACTTTAACTCCAGGAGGAGTGTGCTCTGTTAACCTGGATCAAAGCCGAGACGACAGTTAACTCTGTACATGAACCGCATTCGAACTACCATCAGACGGAAATTTGTCATATGCCGTGCTACTATAAAAGGAAGCTAAGCTATTATTGTTCAATGGAATACAACCTTTATAGTTATACGTAAATAAGAGACTCAGGTATAAAGTCAATCTCTTGTTAGCTAGTTTATATATACATAGTTGGTTACTAGCGCCTTGCGTCATACATTTATGTTGTTGAAAAATGAAAAATGTAATTTTAATTGTTTTAATATTATTCAGTTTGGTAAGTCAATTATTTTATATTAATTCGAAATTATGATGAAATACTATAACAACAAAAACATCAACACACATACACAACCTGAACTGGGGTAAATAGGTACCTCATATGCATGGGCGGACTGAGGCCTAGGCAACCTAGGACCCGTAATTTTTGGGGGCCCAAAATTAGGTTTTTACGAAACGAAAAGTAGTATCATGACTGAAAAATAGGCCCGGAATTACAATGTTGCCTAGGGCCAGCTTTAGCCTTAGTCCGCCACTGCTCATATGCAAGCGTGGTCCATCTTAGACTGCATCGCTGCTTAACATCAAGCAGGATGTGGTTAAACGCTTGCCTATTAAGAATTTAAAAAAAAACTGAGGTGGAACTGAGCCATTCATTTGTTTTTCTGTTCTATTTTTATCATAATTTAATCATTATATCAATAAAAGAATTTGAATATGCTAAAACTTAATTTAAAAATATTCATTGATAGGCAATCACTCTTTAAAAGATTGGTTTGCAATTCTTGAATCAATAATTTATAATTATTAAAGAACATAGGTACATTTTTTTTATTGTAGCTCGGGATGTGACAACACTCCGCCTGATGTAAAGCTAGAGTACGGTCTAAGAATGGAAACAACTGCTACTACAGAGAAACCTGTGCCTACCCAGTTGCCTCCACTAAGCCGGCTTGAGGAGACGAGCATGTACCATCTTAGATTGACAGTGCACACTCCTCTCGTTATACCTGGCTACTTTCAAACTGCTCCCGAAACGCGACAAGGTCACTTCACGGGTGTTACATTCGAAAGTGGTGGTACTACCCCAGGACGGCAGACGGGGCTAATAACCATCATCAGTCTACCTACTACTCTTTAAAGGTTTCCTATTATATAAGGTCTACCATCTGACCCAGGTCATAATTTAGTTACCGAGCGTGTAAAACTATGGTTGTATTAAATATTACAATCGTTTCCAGGATGTATGCAAAGCTGAAATTTCATGTAAGTACTATTATTTGTTGATCTTGATATCAATTTTATAAAAACCCAAATAACTTTTGAACCGCTGAAAAGCGTTAAACATGCATGGTGGTCAATTGGTTGATCCACTGGTCGTGATACATCCTGAAATTTTCAATAATTCTTGTAAACAGACAGCTGTGAATTTTTCAGATCGAAGAATTCTCCGCCAAATATTAAAGTATCTTTGTTTATATAGAAATCCCTTTATTAAAAATCTTATTACTTACATCATTGAGATATATACACTTACATAAGTTTACATATATGTCGGAACGGTCATGAATACGGACTCTCATTTAAACGATTGCGGAAACTAACTTAGAACAAAATTAATACGTGGTCATGAGTACAAGCACTAACTGAATATGAAACAAAAGCGTCGTTACGCTTTGACAGAGTCTCTTAGAACAAAATTAATACGTGGTCATGAGTACAAGCACTAACTGGATTTGAAACAAAAGCGTAGTTATGCTTTGACAGTCTCTGAAAACACGTCACGCGGCGAACATGTTGCGGCTTGTTTGTGCGGCGGAACTGTCGTGTTTCAGTATATTTGTTTAGTTATCGCCCACAAATGGAGGATAGAAGCCTTGGACCGCTCTCCTGTTCTGTTATATATAAAATCAGTGACGAGGGCATTAAGGCGTGAGGCCAGAATTGGGCGTCAGCGACCTCAACTTTTCTTTCATTTCCCAGTCAATGCAGCTTTTTTGCGACGCCGCGCACTTCACTGGGTTAAATAGAATATAGTTCTAGTGTTATTGATTCTTTTTTTTAATTTTCAGTACAAGACCTGCTTTCGATAGACCCAAAAGAATTATTAACAGCACCACCTATATCCGACGCCGATAAACGCCTCCTAATCGACTGTTTGAATGGCGTGAACACGACACCGAATTGTCCAGACTTGCCAACATCGAATGCACTAAATAAACTCCGAGATTTAATTCTACAATCGAAACAAATAAACGCAATTACTGGTTTATTTACAAATGAGAACAGCGCATCACTATTGACTGGTCCGAGTGAAACTGCAGATTCTCTTTTACAAACGTTTGAGGATATAAAACTATTGTATCAAATAGAGAATGGTGGTTTACCAGTGGACCCTTATAAAGATATTAGTGATTATTTAGTAAGCAATGCGGAGATGCGTGTAGACTTGATAGGGGCACTTAAGACTAGATATAAATTTCGTGATACTTTTTCCTCTACTAATGATGATATATTACGTAAATACGCCTCCAATTATAATGTTTTAATACCCCATACTACTTTAATTGGTCTTCTTAGGATGATTATCGATGTTTATAAATAATTTTATTTCAATAAATAATTCTAAAATAAAAAACTTCGCATAATTAATGTTATGGACCGCACTCTAGCTTCACATCGGGAATAGTTTGAAAGTAGCCAGGTATAAGAGAGGAGTGTGCACTGTCAATCTAGATGGTACATGCTCGTCTCCTCAAGCCGGCATAGTGGAGGCGACTGCAGCCCGTAGAGATTTCTCTGTGGTAGTTGTTTCCATTCATGGACCGCACTCTAGCTTCACATCAGGCGGAGTGTTGTCACATGGCGAGCTACAATAAAAAAAAAATAGTTCCCGAATCATTCCTAGGGAACATTCTAGTACCACGCGCTTTTACCTACTTAAAAAAGTCCTAAAATCTTTAATAAATCTATCGCAAAATCGAAGTAATTTCGGAACGGATACCTTTGCGTTGCATTGTTGGAGACAGCTGGTCGACCCAAATGGTCTCGTGGGCCACTGCATGTAGTGTTACAGAGAGAGCCGCACTACGATCCCCTGCTCTTAAAAAAAACTTGATAATAAAAACACAATGAATAAAGTGCTATTGTTTTAATATGAGTTTCATAGCCCAAATAAAAAAAAAACAATTGTAATTCTCGCCAGGTTACACAATTTATTTATTAATTAATTAATAGGTATATACAACAAGTAACAATCATAATAATACGTGTATAATTTTACGTGATTTAAAGCTTTTTTGCTTCTCAAAATGAAAGACTCCCTGGGGATGTAACGGGAATTCTAAATAATTATACCTACATACAAGTTACAAGCAACAAAACAACAACAAAGTAATAAATAAAACACAAAAAAATCTTATCAAATATGTTTTAATCAGACTCATCATTTTACAAACATAACAAAATGATAAAAACACAAATTTCCATTCAAATTATCATTTTACAATATTAGCACACATCCTAATAATATTTTTAACATTACACTGACATTGTAAAACAAAAACATACTTCAGGGGTACGCTCTATTGAACTAATAACAATTGTTGACTTTAATCTTCCCATGTCAAACTTGGAGGTGAATGACCTCCAGCTGACCGACAACCACTTTGGTTGGTGATGGATCCCTTCTCCTGGGAATTAGCAACGGTCATAGACATAAACCGAACTGGTGTGTAAAGACCACAAGCTGCTAATACCATACTACGGAGAGTAGTTGTAAATCAGCAGTTCAGGATGGTGTCTAACAGCAAAGAGGTACCACAAACGCTGGACCATCACTGAATCAGTTCGGTCCTAGTCTACGACTGCCACTTGACTCTGGAGAGCTGCAGGACTAACCAAATCCTGCAACAAATTACTGAGGACTGTCGACTGATCAGAGACGGTCCCTTCATCATCTTCACCGGAAGACTTAGTCCACTTTTTGGAGTTTTAGAGAGTTTCTTCCGCCAGCTGTTTCACCCCAGAACATAAGCCTTAGTATTCAATAGAGCGCAGACTAAAATAACGCAAGGACATGCACACAGTGCCTCCAAACACAATATATTTTAAAAAAAACCTGTATAATATACATAAAAAGTGCACAATTTAGTTGTGAATAAATATCTACAAAAACTAAAATAATTGCAGTTACTACAGCCCTTCAGAAACTCATTTAGGATAGGGCGAGAAAACATGCTTCGTGATAGTTTTTATTTCAATAAATACAATAAGAAGCTAGGCTAGGGCTAGCTAAAAAATTAATTGAATATTTTTTTATTCACAACCCAGTAGGACGTGAATTAAAATTAACGAACAGTAAAATATGGAAGTTTCAATTAAAATAAATTATATCATCAATCCCCTTATCACTAGCTTGGGGGGTAGACAGCAAACAAACACACAGCGATGGCTCCATTACTATACTATACTAATTTACAGTTAAAATAAACTTAAGTATATACTTGAGATCTCTACAGCTCGTCGTGGTCATCCTGTTAAAGAAAATAGTATAATTAATAAATAATAATTGCAATAGTACAAAATTTAGAACGGCTGTGGTCATTTTTAGTATACAAGGGCGTCGCCAAGGGGGGACAGTTATTATTATTTAGTCAACAGCTCGTGTAGCTTTACACGTTAGACTCTGCACCGTTGTTATTACAATCGCCGTAGATGTAAGGCTCGTACTACAAGTGAAAAGCTTCATGTACTTTACCTTCATGTACTTCAACTTGGTGCCGGTCAGAATTTAGCGAGGTTCAAACACGGGACTCATCGATCGTGAGTTCACGCGTCCCACGGCCGTTCAACAATCTAAAAAATAAAACTTACAGCCGTCGCTGGAATATCTCTCTCGTCATCAAGATCCTCGTTGTCCTCATCAGCTTCCTTGTTTTCCTTATCCTTGGCGCGGTCTGCCTCATCCTGTTCATTCTTCATTTTCTTTTCACCTTCCTAAAAATGTACAATGACATAGAACAATTTACTTATTTAACAGTATAATCTCATCTATTTGTTTACTTGGGATGGTAAGTGTGATGGAGATATTGAGAGAAGGGTGCAACATGGTAATGTAGTGAACGGTGCCATCGATAGTATAATGAACAGCCAAATATTGTCCAAAAAGTCACGGATGGCTGTTCATAACGCGGTACTTGTCCCTACAATAATGTATGGAAGTGAATGTTGGGTATGGCAGAAGAAGCAAGAGAGTAGGATTAATGCTGTAGAAATGCGGTCATTAAGGAGTGTATGTGGAGTCACGATAGCGGATAGAATGAGGAATAGTGTTGTGCTTCGAAAGATGATGTAGTGACGAGGATTGAGAAAGGAATGCTTCGATGGTTTGAGCACATAGAAAGAATGAGTGAAAGGAGATTGACGTAAGGAATATATAAATCTGATGATGCGTTAAACAAGGCAGACCCAGAAGGGTGTTTTCCGATCAAATCGGAGACATCCTCATGAAAGCTGGGCTGCCTAGTGCCCATAACCTTCGGGCGTGCATGAAGAGAATTGTGGATGTGAAGGAAGCGAGGGTGTTGTGTCAGGATCGTGGTAAGTGGCGTTCCATTATCTCTGCCTATCCCTGTAGGAAAAAGGCGTGACAATTGTATTGTATAATCTCATCTATTTTGACGAAGAACTTCAAAGAGTGGCAGGCAGATCGATATTGAACTGATCCAGTCTGCCTTCCTAGGGTGGATCAGTTTGAAAGTAGATAGGTATTGAGAGAAGAGTGTTCACTGTCAACCTGGACGGTGCACATCCATCTCAAGCCGGCATAGCGGAGGCGACTGCTGCATGCAGAAATTTCTCTGCAGCAGCGGATGTATCCGTTCATGAACCGCTTTCTAGCTTAACATTGTACTGTTGTAACAGTAATATGCTCCCACTATGCTGGTTCAATGTTGTATTATAACATGATGAATGGACTTCGACAACTTACCACAGTTTTCTTAAGGCGTTCTCCGACTTCCTTGGCAGCCTCCAAATCATCAGTAATAAGGAAGTTATCAAAGATGGTGCCAGACTTGACTTGCCATAAGTCTAAGCCGACGGCGCAGATCTCCTTGCGAAGGTACAATTTGTTGTCGGGCTTGTACTCGGGGTTGTCGATCTCTGGATGGATCCATGGACCTTTGTATGCCGGGTTATCGATCTGATGACGGAGAGAAACAAGAATGAATAATTATTCGACAAATGTTGGTTCATGTCTATCATTATTTTATCTGACTGAGATGAGGAGTACCCTGTCAACCGACGTGGATGCGTTAGAAGGGACACTAGTTTAGGCCGAGACAAGTTAACAGTGACTGTTACTACAGTGAAACACCTGCAGAACACCTCCACTATGCGGCATAATGTTAAGCTATGACTGCAGACTGCTGTGAGAGACAGGTCGCATTTGCTGGCAGCATCATGAGACGCCTCTCCACTCTGCACTCGAAGGAAAGATTTATATTACAATATTTAATTAAAACAAGAAAATAAACTATTAGACAATTGTTGAAATGTGAAAAATAGCGAGACGAGTGTGCACTGTTAATGTAGATGCTCGTCTCCTCGGGCCGGCATAGCGGAGGCGACTGCTGCCCATAGAGATTACTCTGTAGTAGCAGTTGTTTGTCCGTTCATGGACTGCACTCTAGCTTTACATCAGGAGTATTGTTAAGCCGGGTTACAATAAAAAAAAATATCCAACCTGTTTAGGCATCCAAACACCCTTATATTCAGGGTTATCAATCATAGCTGGCTCCCATTCACCATCCATCTCATCATCCCAATCGCTGGGTTTAGTGGCTTCAGGGTCGGGAATGTGCTCCGGTTTGTCCCAGTCCTCCGGTTTCTTGTCATCTGGATCAGGAATGGTGGCTTGGTCGACCCAGTCCTCGGGTTTCTTGGCCTGAGGATCCTGGAATAATAAATATACAGGTAAGGTAATGGTGTAGGCAGAAATGGTATTAGTTAGAATTTTATTGAGATTTGAACACGGATATCCTCTATCGTGGCACATCTTGTACCGCTAGACCACGTTGCTGTCAAATGTTCAAGAAAGCTTCATAAATATAATGCCGGTGCTACACGCTGGTCTAACCTCGGCCGGCCTTGGTTAACGCCAACATGTAGATGTGGTCGGCTAGCGTGGGCACCTGAACTGAAGAAATCTTAGCTCGTAGATGCATTATAAGGCAGATTGCCAATCGGCTGGGCCAACATGTAGTGCCATTTTTTTTTTCTCTAAAAATGCAAGAAAATATGGACAAAAAATATAAATAATTTAATATCACTAGCAGTCTGGGTCCCGAGTATGAGTTCACATTTACGTTGTCACGACGTAAAGTGACATCCCTCCACCGATAGAATCGCTTCACTGTAGTTTTTTTTCTGGCGTTCAAAATAGTATTGTCTGATTGGTGCACAGTTCTCACTTAACGCCGTGACAACGTAAACGCCTCTAAAGATGACATTCTATTAAAATTACCATTGTCTCTAGTATATTATCGATGGTTATTAGCCCAGTCTGCCGTCCTGGGGTAGTACCACCACTTTCGAATTTTCGTTTTCGCGTTTTGGGAATAGTTTGAAAGTAGCCAGGTATAACGAGATGAGTGTGCAATGTCAATCTAGATAGTGCATGCTCGTCTCCTCAAGCCGGCATAGTGGAGGCGACAACTGCCCACACAGCACTCTAGCTTTTACATCAGGAGCTACAAGAATAAAAAAAAATTCAAAAAATTTAACATTTATTTTTACCTGAATTTTCTTAGGAGCTAGGAAGTCCCAATCGGTTTCCAAGTCACCGGACTCGACCTTCTCGTTGTCAATGAGCACCTCATAAGTGTTGTCTGGCTTCACAATCAATGTATACAGATGCGTGTACACATCATCCTTGCAACGGACTTCCTTCTTGATGAGCAGATTCTTACCCTTGTAGCTGAAGATGACATGCACCTGAGGAAAAAAAAATTCCTTATTTTTATATATTGGGTAAAAAGAGTGATTGGCAGACTGATGATGGATTTTAGCCAAGCCTGCCGTCCTGGGGCAGTACCACAGTGAAAGAAAAAAATTATAAAATAGATTGATGGTGATTTCATAGATTGATGACATATAATGTAACACCCGTAAAGTGACCTTGTCACGTTTCGGGGATAGTTTGAAAGTAGCCAGGTATAAGAGAGGAGTGTGCACTGTCAATCTGGATGGTACATGCTCGTCTCCTCAAGCCGGCATAGTGGAGGCGACTGCAGCCCGTAGAGATTTCTCTGTGGTAGCAGTTGTTTCCATTCATGGACCGCACTCTAGCTTTACATCAGGCGGAGTGTTGTCACATGTCGAGCTACAATAAAAAAAATAAAATAAATAAACAACTAGATGTGCGAAAACGCTCCCGATGTGAAGCGAGCGAGCGAGCGAGCGAAGATGACCGCAGTCACCTTTAGGTTCTCTACCAGGTAATATTTGACTTGACGGCAACATTGTCCAATCGTTTGAAGCGGCCTACGCTTTTCTCATGTCAAATGTATGAACTTTGCTCCTCTGGTATATATCTCCCATGTGTAGATGTAGATTTCATAGATATAGTTTATTATAGTATACACTATGGTTACCATGCTCCACGCAATAGAATTTTCATTTCATTTAATTTCTAGATGATGCACCACATTCGTCTCCTCAAGCCGGCAAAGCGGAGACGACGGCTGTCTGCATAAATTTCCCTGCATTTCCGCACTCTTAAGTTAACATCAGATGGATACACTTGGAAAGGAGTGTAGTGCCACTCCTTGTGAGATGACAAGACTGGGTCAATAACCCTCATCAGCCTGCCTACCACACTTTCGAAACGACAATTTTCATGCCATTATCGTGAAATATTATATCTATTATAATTCATAGATGTCGGTAGATAACATATGAACATTTTTTGATTGTTATCATTTCAATATATAAAACTGTAATTATTGTTCTGAAGGACTACCATACAACTCGCGACTTTATTGATATTAATAATTTACCACAATACAGACTGGGGTAGGCAGACTGATGATGGTTATTTGTCCAGTCTGCCGTCCTGGGGTAGTACCACCACTTTCGAATGTAACACCCGTGAAGTGACCTTGTCGCGTTTCGGGAATAGTTTGAAAGTATCCAGGTATAGCGAGAGGAGTGTGCACTGTCAATCTAGATGGTATATGCTCGTCTCCTCAAGCCGGCATAGTCGAGGCGACTGCTGCCCGCACAGGTTTCTCTGTAGTAGCAGTTGTTTCCATTCATAGACCGCACTCTAGCTTTACATCAGACGGAGTGTTGTCACATGCCGAGTTACAGTAAAAAAAATTTCGTTTCATTCATAGCGTGAAAAGTTTAGTAAAAAACGCGAGTACCTAAATCTGTAAACTAATAATAAGATTTGAACCTAATGTCTATCACTACCAAAGCTGAAAATACAATACTCATTCATCTTGGAAGTATTCCAAGAGTATCTTTGTTTGGAAAACTTTTACATAGTTATAAATAATTGAAACAAAAGGCTTTGTTTTACGAGTTACGAGTAATGAGAGTTCGTAGGTTCGAGTCCGGTCCGAGAACTAAGCTAATTTTCGTATTAAGAGCTGGATATAGGCCGTAGACCTTGCTCGTCCCGTACGGATTTATTGGGCGACGATTGTGTCGATTTTTTAGTCGACAATTTGAAAAGTTATTTGAAAAAGATAAACCGAAGATTTCCTAGGTATTGTATTGTCTATGAATAATGAGAAAATAAGATATTATTTTAGAATATTGTTTTGTTAATTATTAGATATGAAATGGGCCCAAAAATGGGCATTGTTCATTTGCCGACTAGATTCTTCGATAGTAGAAACTATTATTTGTGACGATTTTATTAGCTATGCGTTTCATACTAGAACTGGGGGCCTACCCCGTATCCCGCCATTTGCAGACAGCTGTTCAAGAGTACCTATGTAAATTTTTTAAACTCAATCACAGAATCATATTATGGTTTTTGGCGGCCATCTTGAGACGTCAGGTTGTCTGTCTTGAATTATTTTCCTAAACTTGTGTTTCTTCGAGTGTTAATGTGTACTAATGGTGGATTATTAACCATTAAGTGTTCGTGAACGTGCGTGAGTGTGGGCAAACAATTCAAGGGCAAACATGTGTTAGCAACTAAAATAAATAATGTTGCCACTTATAAATATTTTACATGGAATTGAATAATGTAGTAATCCATTCTAAGAAACAGGCATGCCGCCACCGCCCATCCCTATTTGAGAGGGCGAGATGGCTGCCTGCCTGAGTGCTTGACACTTTTTGGCGAGTCGTCAAATGAGAAGGACGTTACCGAACAGCAGCTGTATTGTTTCTTATTGTATAAATTTTAAAATGTGAGTATTAATGTCACGTTGCTATAACACGTAATCACGATGTAATAAATGTTTGTCCTGTTGTCAAACTAAATCGTGATTACTAGGAATTCTAATAATGGTTATTTCCTTACTGCTATATGTATTTATTGATATTAATATATGTATATAAGAAATGAGGACTTTGTTTAATTCATTATAACGCCCACTAATCTGTCCTCACATCTCAGAAGTGGGATAACCCTGTATATACATTTTTTTTTTCTTTTCTCTACCTACCTACCTCTTCATTTTTATTTTTGACAAACCTTATTTTAAAATTACCCTTATGTTTCAATTTTTATTTTTTTATTTTAAACTATTCTTTGTATCTCTTTATCTTCACATGTATATGTGTATGTGTATGTATATATGTATATGTACGTGTGCGTGTGTGTATATGTATATATAATTAATTTAATCTAATAATTGATTTTGTTTATTTTTCTTTTATTTTTGACTTGTTTTATTATTTTCCTATCGCTCTTTTCCTCTTGGGTTATATTTTAACATTCCAGACAATGGAGCGTACGCTCGATACACCTCCTCATTCGGTGCATTCTGTCTCTCGTCCCGAGGTTGGGCAAGAGGATCGAGTCTCAGCGCAGAGAATTGAGGGTTCATGCAGTCGAAGTCGTCCCTCGCGGTGTCGTCAAGAGCGAAGATCTTCGCATAGCCACCACGAGCGTTCTCGGAGTCGAAGACGGTGGAGCCGACTGGATCGGTGCTCGGATGAGCAGCGGTCGCCTAGCCGGTGTGAGCAGCGATCACGGAATCGGTGTGAACGGCAGTCGCGGAACCAGTACGAGCGACGGCCACGGAGCGGGCGCGAGCAGCGGTCACGAAGCTGTTGCAAGCGGCGGTCACGAAGCCGGGGCGAGCGGCGGTCACGAAGCCGGCGCGAGCGGCGGTCACGGAGCCGGTACGAGCAGAGGTCATGCAGTCGACGTGATCACCCATCATCTAGCCGGCACGAGCAGCGGTTGCGGGATCAGCACGTGCACTATGCGGACCCGGACGGCGAACACGGTGAACAATCCAGCAGACGAGGGGAGCAATTGGCGGACAACTGCCAACGATCGGGAGATGCATCGCGGGCGCAGACGTCACTTCCTCGCGTCGATAGGGAAGTATATCAAAATTCGAATAATTTGAATACACACACCTATAGCATAGATAATATTAAAGAAATTGCTCAAGTTTTAAAGTCAATAAACCAGTCAGATTCGTTGGACAAATTAGGGTCTATGCAGAACACTATACCTGAATTCGATCCCAGCAGAAGGGAACAGACGATGAATATGTGGCTACATAAAGTAAACGAATGTGCCACTATTTATGGATGGACTGAAAAACAAATTGTGCACTTTGCGTTGCCTAAATTGCGAGGAGTTGCTCAAAGATGGTATGGTGGTCTGTCGTCTGTTCTTCACTCCTGGGACGAGTGGCAGAGAAAGCTCATCTCGGCGTTTCCTTCTGACGAGAATTATGGCCAAATGCTTAGCGATATGCTGGCTAAACGGGCTCGCTTCACTGACTCATTAGAAGAGTATTATTATGAAAAGTTAGGCTTAATAAATAGGTGCGGAATCGTAGGTACTCGAGCGGTGGATTGTATATTACACGGTATCGATGATAGGTCTGTAAGGTTAGGCGCCGAAGCTGTCAAGTTTGACGATCCTGACAAATTGTTGTCATATTTACGTAATGTGAGAAATATGAAGCCGATAACTGATCGTAAATTTGGTAGGGGCTTTTCGAGTAGAAATACCGATTTTCAAGCACGCAATGCAGGTAAATTATCCCATTGTTTAAATTGTAAGCAAGGAGGCCATGTATTCAGTCAATGCCCGCTACCAATAAAGAAATGCACCAAGTGCGGTAAAATAGGTCACGAGACTGAACAATGTTATGCGAAGATACACGCTTCCGACAAAACTGTTAATAGAGTTGCTAGTGATACAATAAATAAATTAAAACACCTTGACCCTTCAGAACCTAACCAAAAATATTATAAACAAGCAATCGTTAACGGCGTACCTATGAAAGCTTTCATAGATTTCGGAAGCGAATGCTCTATGATTAGATATTCTGAGTTCAATAAAATTGCTGGGGCGTACGATATGACGAATCTGCCGATTTTAAGGGGTTTTGGTAATTCGGTAGTAGAAGCAATCGGAAGATATCATGTGCACATAGTAATAGATGACATCGGCGCGTATTTAGATCTCATTATAGTCCCTGACGATTCTATGCATGTCCCTCTTATGATCGGACAGACATTTACAGAACAACCTCATCTTATAATTACAAAAACGAGCGATCACCTGGAAATAACTAGTATCGAAGTAATACAATCTCCCGTTAAAGTAAAATTATTTTGTAAAAAAGAGGTAGAAGTATCAGGTTTAGCAGTTATTGAAGTGTACACAGATGATCCTGAATTTCATAAAGAAATATTTGTCGAGGGAAGCTTACGAAATTATAATCACATTCGGTACTCAGTGTTTTCTGGGTTATATTTTATTACAAAGGGACATGGACAGATTGTTGTCAGTTGCAATCCATCGGTGAGAGTAAGGTTGCAGAAAGATTACCTTATTGCTCGGGGACAGGTGGCAAATGAACAACTTGAGGCTAAATCCATCAACGTTAATAATTGTATGACTGAGAGATCCCGCCCGATTACCAGATTAGACTTAAATATAGATAATAATTTATCTATTAAGGATACCCAAGTATTATTAGAGTTATTAAATAAGTATAGAGCGTGTTTTGCGTTTGACCTTTCCGAATTGGGCAACACTACCGCTGGAAAAATGAAAATCGATTTAAATAATGATCAGCCGGTTGTTTATCGGCCATATCGACTTGCAATTAAGGAGAAGGAGAAAGTCAGGGAGATTATCTCAGATTTGCTCGACAATGACATTATACGCCCGTCCACTTCTGCATATTCCAGTCCAATAGTACTTGTGAGAAAGAAAACAGGTGATTTGCGTCTCTGTATCGACTATCGTGCACTTAATAAGAAGACCATTAAAGAGAATTACCCGATGCCTCTAATTGACGATCAGTTAGACATTCTTGCAGGGAATAAATTTTACACTACCTTGGACCTCGCTTCAGGTTATTATCAGGTGCCGATTCGTGAGGAGGATAAATTTAAAACTGCTTTTGTTACGCCAGATGGGCACTATGAATTTAATCGTATGCCCTTTGGCCTTGCAAATGCACCTGCAACCTTTCAAAGACTGATGAATCAAGTTCTTGGGGCTGCTCGTCACGGAGAGGCTTTGGCTTATTTAGATGACGTTATTATACCGTCTAAAACAATAATTGAGGGATTGACAAGATTGGAAACCGTATTGAATTTGTTCAAGAATGCAGGACTCTCGTTAAATCCATCAAAGTGTTTCTTCTTCAAGCACACGGTGAGATATTTAGGGTTTGAAGTGTCCGAAAACGGTATTCGGCCAGGCTCTGAAAAGATAGAAGCGGTCGAACATTTTCCCACTCCATCAAATCAACATAATGTTCGCCAGTTTCTTGGACTGGCTAGCTTTTTCCGACGATTTGTTCCTAGATTTTCTATCATAGCAAAGCCACTAACTTATTTGTTAAGGAAGAACGTTGCATGGTTATGGGGACCTGAGCAAGAAGAAGCCTTTAGAACCCTACAGAAAGAATTGTCCCAGAAACCTACATTGGCCTTGTACAACATGGAAGCTGAGACAGAGTTGCATACGGATGCTTGCAAAATAGGAGTCGCGGGAATACTTTTGCAAAGAGACGAAAATCGCATTCTTAGACCCATCGCCTATTTTAGCAAACAAACAACTCCCGAGGAACAAAACTACTCATCCTACGATCTGGAAACACTAGCAGTTGTAGCTGCACTTAATAAATTTCGAGTCTATTTAGTCGGCATTCCATTTAAAATAGTTACCGACTGCAATTCGTTGAAAGCCACGTTTCAAAAGAAAGACATGCTTCCTCGGGTAGCGCGATGGTGGGAACAGATGCAAGAATATAACTTCGTGATCGAGTATAGGCCTGGCACATCCATGTCGCATGTTGATGCTCTTAGCCGTAATCCAATTCCTAATACAATAAATTTAGACATACTTACAGTGACTGATTCTAATTGGTTAGCCACAGTACAGGATGCGGATGACGACATACAAAGAATAAAAGGTATCCTGAAAAATCCGGAGTTCGACAACATAATAGATATAAAAACTAATTTTAAATTAAAGAACGACAAATTATTTCGTATTACTTCAGATGGTGATAGGTGGGTCGTACCGAAGGGAGTGCGGTGGCAAATTGTGAAACAAAATCATGATGACATAGGACATTTCGCGCTTGATAAAACACTGGAAAAGATAAAATCTAATTATTGGTTTTCTAAAATGAGACATTTCGTAAAAAAATATGTAAACTCCTGTTTGGAATGCGCTTACTCAAAATCGTCTACAGGTAAGAAACCTGGTTTCTTACACCCAATACCAAAAGTGACTGATCCCTTCGACACGATCCACATTGACCATACTGGTCCTTTTGTACGAAGTACTAAAGGAAATATGTATATATTAGTATTAATCGACGCATTCACACGGTACATTTATTTGAAACCAGTCAAAAATACTAAAACCCATACCACCATAAAAGTGCTTCGAGAGTACTTTGGTATCTTTGGTGTTCCAAGACGGCTTATTTCTGATAGAGGAACTTCGTTCACAAGCGACAACTTTAAAGAGTTTATACACGAGAAGGGTATCAAACATATCTTGAATGCAGTAGCTACCCCCAGAGCAAACGGGCAAGTAGAACGCTACAATAAAATAATTGTGGACGGTCTAACGGCAAAGGCTATCGGGACACCAGACAATAAATGGGACGATCAGCTACCTGAGATTCAATGGGGCATGAATAATACTTTTAATAAGGGTATCAATAGAACTCCCTCTGAAGCGCTTTTTGGTAGGAGGTTAACCGGATCTAGTGAAGGCAAAATACTTACTGAATTAGAAGGTGATATTACCAGAACTTCTGATAATCAGGATATTAACGAAATAAGAAACGAAATAAGTTCTCATATTATAGCCAATCAAGAAAAAGCAAAACATTACTACGATAAAAAAAGGTGTGAACCTGCAAAATATAAAATTGGTGACTTAGTACGTGTTGAGAGGCAGATATCTTCTACCGGACACAGCAAGAAGCTAATACCAAAGTTTCAAGGTCCATATAGAATTACAAAAGTATTAGGCTACGATCGTTACCAAATAGAGGATACACCTCTAACAAGAAAGAGTAAACCTTACTCTGCTGTAGTGGCTGTAGATAAAATTAAAGCATGGTTAAACTTTGATAGGCCTCACGATAGTGATAATGAATTGTCTAATGAATCTGACTAATGCTTAGCTATTATTTTAATTACTACCATTTACGTTTGTTGTTGATTCTTTCGTATTTTGTTTTATTGATAGTAATGCGATTACATAACGGTTTTAAATGGGCAAAAGATCCCTGAAACCCTTTACTATATAAGTGTGTATCTCATTATCCTATTTTATTTTCTATGGCAGAAGGGCCTAATCTGAACAGAAGGGTTCAGAATTTCATCCTGATGGAATATAAGTGTGTATTTCATTATTTTATTTTTATTTTATTTATGGCAGAAGGGCCTAATTACTTTAATATTTGAACAGAAGGGTTCAAAATTTCATCTTGATAAGGCAGAAGGGCCTAATATGAACAGAAGGGTTCAGAATCTCATCCTGATGGAATATAAATGTGTATTTCATTATTTTATTTTATTTTATTTTATTTTATTTTATTTATTTATTTTTTATGGCAGAAGGGCCTAATTACTTTAATATTTGAACAGAAGGGTTCAAAATCTCATCTTGATGATAAGGCAGAAGGGCCTATTCTGAACAGAAGGGTTCAGAATTTCATCTTGATGATAAGGCAGAAGGGCCTAAACTTTAACTATAAATTTTAAATATGAGCAGAAGGGCTCAATTGTTTTATTGTTTGTAGCAGAATGGCTTCAAATATTTATTGAATTGTATTATTATTTTATATTATTGAATATCGATTATTGATTGTCTGTAATATATTAATTTTAAATTGCTAAGTAAATATTTATGTATCTAATATGAGCAGAAGGGCTCAATACGAGTAATTTTGTTGTTATTAGTAGCTGAAGGGCTTCAAATATATATTAATGGATTATTGTTTTATATTAGTAAATACTAATTATTGTTTACTCGTTATACATTAATTTAAATTAATAAGTAGATATTTATGTATTTAATATGAGCAGAAGGGCTCAATGCAAGTGTTTTGTTGTTACTTATAGCCGAAGGGCTTCAGATAACTAATTAATTAATTAATTATTTTCTTTTAATATATGTATTTACATTTATTTTATATTGCTAAATATATATAAGATATCAAATAAATATAATAGAAAGCATGAGGTCATGCTTAGTATAGGATGGCCGAATGTTAGCAACTAAAATAAATAATGTTGCCACTTATAAATATTTTACATGGAATTGAATAATGTAGTAATCCATTCTAAGAAACAGGCATGCCGCCACCGCCCATCCCTATTTGAGAGGGCGAGATGGCTGCCTGCCTGAGTGCTTGACACTTTTTGGCGAGTCGTCAAATGAGAAGGACGTTACCGAACAGCAGCTGTATTGTTTCTTATTGTATAAATTTTAAAATGTGAGTATTAATGTCACGTTGCTATAACACGTAATCACGATGTAATAAATGTTTGTCCTGTTGTCAAACTAAATCGTGATTACTAGGAATTCTAATAATGGTTATTTCCTTACTGCTATATGTATTTATTGATATTAATATATGTATATAAGAAATGAGGACTTTGTTTAATTCATTATAACGCCCACTAATCTGTCCTCACACATGTGTTTCCATTTTCCCTCCAAAACTCCGTAGGAAGTTTCAGTAAAGATTCTGCCACTTTACTGGAATAATTTTTGACTTGACTGAGACTTGACCTGTCTGTTTAGTGTGATGAATGAATGACTCTTGATGCACAATATTATTAACTTGATACAAAAAATGTTTACTTTGACACTGGCAAATTGTTATAATGCCATATAAAACAAAAAGAAAAAATTATCATATTATTAATGTATTCGTAATTAAAAATAAGTATTGAGTCACCATCACCAACACAATGTCATCAGTCATTAGATAATGACTGCCACAAAAATTACTTTCACTTTTTGTCACAGAGATATACAGGGTAAAGTTCTTTACAAATTGTATGGGAATACATTTCATTAAATTTGACTAACTTCTGCTGCTCCGATTTTTTTCTTCCGATACAATGAAATGATTCTTACATGAAACTGAGTCGAACCTCATCAAAATGACTCTTACTATGCCAAATTCGTTTTCATAAAAAAGAGCGAATGGTTCCTAAGACAGTTTCCCTGTATCTCCTGTGGTTTAGGATTTCCCCATACCCAGCCCATGTCCCAGTTAAAAAAATTACCCTGATACTAGAGGAGCTGAGACTTCATATATCGGACAAGAAAAAAACTAAATACTAAGCGACAGAAAACCTAAAAAGTGACTGCAGTCATCTTTTTTGCGGTCACTTTGGGACCGTTATTGCGTATCTAGTTAGATATATCAACGTTTTTGTTGATCAATCATGTAAAAAAATTATATATAGTATAAATCCATTAATTTTATTTTATTATATCCTCCCATTCTGGGAAGGCAAGGGGAACAAAACCCATACAGCCACTAATTTTTTTTAAATTTTTGCTAACGTTTGCAATCATGGCCATATCAGTCTAATCTAAAAACCGATAATACGGAATAACCACCACCTTCGAATGTAACACCCGTGAAGTGAACTTGTCGCGTTTCGGGAATAGTTTGAAAGTAGCCAGGTATAAGAGAGGAGTGTGCGCTGTCAATCTAAGATGGTGCATGCTCGTCTCCTCAAGCCGGCATAGTGGAGGCGACTGCTACCCGCACAGGTTTCTCTGTAGTAGCAGTTGTTTCCATTCATGGACCGCACTCTAGCTTTACATCAGGCGGAGTGTTGTCACATGCCGAGCTACTATAAAAAAAAATGAATTTTTCCCTGTTATGTTAGTCCTTCACGTTAGCCAACCTATCTTAGTCGTTAGTCCAAAAGCAAAACCTCACCTTCTTAGTCCCAGGCCCGCAGATATCAGGTCCAAACATAATCTCGTAAGGCGTTTCTCCATGCATGTCCTTCTGGTCTAGTTTGCAGTCAAAAACCTTGAGGTAGCCCCCACCACAGTCAATGTCTTGTTCATGTTTTACGGAGAATTGGATCACGAGGGGTTTGCCTTCATTGGAGAATGCGGGAAACTTTTTCGACAAGGCGTAGAATCTTGCGTCCTCTGATGTTTGGAGACCTGTCAATGAGGATTTATTTAGTAGATCTTGGCGGCCATCTTGAGACATCGGGTTATCTGTCTTGAATTATTTTCCTAAACTTGTGTTTCTTCGAGTGTTAATGTGTAATAATGGTGGATTATTAACCATTAAGTGTTCGTGAACGTGCGTGAGTGTGGGCAAACAATTCAAAAGAAGAGAACGTGTGTTTCCATTTTCCCTCCAAAACTCCATAGGAAGTATCAGTAAAGATTCTACCATTTTACTGAAGCAATTTTTGACTTGACTGAGACTTGACCTGACTGTTTGGTGTGATGAATGAATGACTCGTGATGCATAATATTATTAACTTGATGCAAAAATATTCACTTTGACACTGGCAAGTTGTTTTACGCCATATAATAATTATTATTATTTAGTATTTTCGCATTTTTCGTGTCTGTTACCAACAATATGAGCTGGTGGGAATTGAACCCATGTTCTTCGGAGCAAGCAGAGTATCAATCCACAAATCAGAGGACCATAGAACCGTTCCCACATCAGCTGAAGCCGTTAATGTGGTGACTTTCATCTGTTCAATTTTCTTAATGTAAGTAATGCAAATCCGGCGTTTGAATATACTTTTGGACATATTGGTAGAAGGTAGAATAATGAAATAATTATGCATTATTTCCTCTTTAAACCATACCATAGAATACAGGCCGCCAACGCCCACAAACACTCCCAAATATTCCTCTAAATAATACTTTTAATGTAAACACAAATATTAATATAGTAATTCATATCCATGTGTAATAAATTTAACATACCTTTATCCTCTTGTTCATCGTTGTAGAACTTTCCAGCAGTTAGTTTAAATTTGCCAAATTCTTTCCCGGGATGCTCACTGTACACCCAGTTGGACTCCCACGAGTCTACAATAACAATTTTTACTTAATATTTATGAAAATAGTAATTGATCGCGCAAGAAGGTATACGCGTCAAACCGGCATTAACCAAAAAATAGTCGATTTAGCTTCCTGATTATATGAAAATTATTCTACTCACCATCAGGGAACTTCTCCTCAAAATACACTTCACAATTTATTGAATAAATCGCCAGTAAACTGACAAAAACTACGGCTAGTGACTTCATTTTTCTTTTGATCCAACACAACCACCCTCGCGTTTATGACGGCCGGCCACGAATAACTTCAAAATTGAAGACAGTGCTATTATTTCATATACGCAATGTGCCAGACATAGACACGTCGTTATTACCACGTCAATACGAATTGTTAGTGCTAAACAAGGAAAGTAATATATATCTGTGTCCTGTCACTCACGAGAAAATAAAATGAAAGAGATAAAACTAGATATGATAGTAGTGTGTTAGAAAAGGCAAGCAATAGAACTCTCAATTTGCATCGACATGACACTACGCCAGACAGATGGAACGTTTTAATTGGCTGTTAGTTAACGAATAGAAAACAAACACACTATACTCCACCTAATTACTCCAAGGCGGGATTATTTAAAAACATTTAGTTAGCACTTGCTTTTATTGAATTTTGGATAATATGTTTTATGTAATTATCTTGATATTTTTAAAAATATTTATGCACAATAAATATTAATCATCAATAAAGAAAAATAATAGCATAAATTATTCAATTTTGCATTTTCAATGTTCGAATTTTGAACAACCAATAAGAAACGCACATGGCATTAGAGAGAGAGGCAATTATTAAAATATTATTGTTAGAATAGTACAGCGGGCAAAGCCACGTTTTGACATATTTTTGCTATGTATACATTTTGTTTTACATTGATTGTTTTGCTTTCAAGTTAATATGCATGGAAGTTCAAAGAGAGCATTGTATAGTATTATGTTTTCATTGATAATAATGAATTTCGATTTCTATGCACCAAGTTGACAACGCGCGCACCGTCGCAGTTCATGGTCGTTTATTAGTACCAATTTCAAAGGTACTTTTAAATATTTAATCATTTTTCTCTACAATATACAAGCTTTAAAATTTATTAAGTATGTCAATGTATTTTTTTTATTTTAGCACGTCATATGACCGTACTCTACCTGCTATCAGAGAGGGGAATTCGCAGACAATAGTCGCCTCCGCTATGCCGGCTTTGTGAGATGCCTCTTCAGACTGACTTTGAAGATTTGCCTATATTTTAAAAAATAATGGGTTATTTATTTATTTTTATATTGTCTGCCATTAAAAAAAAAAGGTGCTACACTTTAGAAGGGGTAGGCAGATTGATAATGGTCGTAGATAGGTAGGGACCAGAGGGGGCAGAGGGGGCTCTCCTAAGTCTTGCACAAACTTCGAAAGTATAAAATTGCCTCCCTAGGCAAATAGAAAGTAGTCAGGTATAACAAGAGGAGTATGCACTGTCAATCTGGCTGGTACATGCTCCGTCTCCTCAGGTCGGCATAGTAGAGGCGACTGCTGCCCGTAGAGATTTCTTTGTAGTGTAGTAGCAGTTGTTTCTTTAACCGCAACCAGCGAATCTTGCCTGGTCAAACCAATGCCACTAATGTCAAATGTATGAAAAGAAGCCAAATATGTTTTTCTATTATTTTTCGAGATCAGCCACCCTTTTAACGATAACAATATGAATTTACACGATATTGCAACGCGTGTGGGGTAACTGTAAACGTTTAACGGTCGTCGTCGCCGTAAAAGTAATAGTTAAAGTTACTTTAACCGGCCTTCTGGTGCAAACGACCCTAAATGTTTTTCTATTATTTTTTCGGGATCAGCCACCCTTTTAACGATAACAACGACCCCTAAATATGGTAGGTAAGAACAATGTTTACTTATAACAATTAAAACAAAATAAATTATAATCTTTTATTATTGTAAAAAATATAATAAAATATGATTAATCTAAGCTAGGATTCGGCTAAATAACGCCTAAAAATAGTTTCCTCAAACAGGCATAGCGGAGGCGACTGCTGTCAGAGTGCCGAGTATAAGTAAACATTTACGCTCTCACGGCGTTAACCGTTTGACTTTTTTTAAGTGGTCAAAATAATATATGTGGTGAATTCTCCTTTGACGCCGTGACAGAGTAAATATATGTCGGAACGGTCATGAATACGGGCTCTCATTTGAACGATTACGGAAACTAACTTGGAACAAAATGAATACGCGGTCATGAGTACAAGCACTAATTGGATATGAAACAAAAGCGTCGTTACGCTTTGACAGAGTCTCTGAAAACAAGCCACGCGGCGAACACGTTGAGACTTGGTTGTCCGGAGGAACTGTCGTGTTTCAGCATATTGATTTTGAGTTATCGCCCACAAATGGAGGATAGAAGCCTTGGACAGCTCTTGCCCGTTCTGTCATATAAGTAAATAAAAAAAAAAAACTTGGTTTTCAGATAGCAGTTTAATAATAGTTTAACCGAAACCTAAGACTTAATTATAAAGAAAAATGCTCCTTAAAATCATAATCGTCTTTTTTAAAAGTAGTCAAAGTGACGCCATCTAAAACGTCAGCTAAATTACTAGCGCGCTTCTCCATTCGCGCCAAATTCTTTTTGTTCTTTTTAAATTGCATTTTCCTCGTCTTATTCTGCTTGGTGTTCCCTTCTAATAACATTTCGGGATCTTTTCGGGGCCCTTTCTCTTTTTTGTCCATTTTTGCCGGCTTCGCTTGAATACTTAAAGATTTTGGCAGCATATCCGCTTCATTTTCATCCACTTGCATTTCATCCATACTTTTAACTGGTCCGCTACTCTCGAACTGGAAAAAAAAATCAATATATGACAACACTCCGCCTGATGTGAAGCTAGAGTGCGGTCCATAAACGGAAACAACGGCTACTACAGAGAAACATGTGCGGGCAGTGTCGGCTTGAGGAGACGAGCATGTACCATCTTAGACTGACAGTGCACACTTCTCTCGTTATACCTGGCTACTTTCAAACTATTCCCGAAACGCGATAAAGCTGCTGCTACTACAGATAAACTTGTACAGACAGCAGCCGCCTCCACTATGCCGGCTTCGACATAGTGACGACAAGGTCACTTCATGGGTGTTACATTCGAAGGTGGTGGTTCCATACCATCATCAGTTCGCCTACCACTTTTTAATAGTGCCTATAGGCACTGAGCGACCAAAGTACATATAACAAAGTTACATTGATACCGGTCAGAATTTAGTAAGGTTCGAACACTGGTCTCATCGATCATGAGTCCATACATCTTACCGCTAGACCACGGTCGCTCTAAAATTATCAGTATACCTAACATAATTTATAAATGAAAACTAATAAATTTGACAACACACGGTAAATAAAATATTTTTTTGTACATTTTAGGGGATTTTGTTAACTGTAGCGAAATAACTCTTGACTAAAAAAAAATAAATACCCTAATAGGTGAAACAGCCCCGTCACAATGCGAAGCCAAAGCCTCAATAGTTTCTGTTTCCATAGACTGAAAACTGTTGATGTCAAACTCCTTCGTTACTTCCGATACAATCTTCGCATCTATATGGATATTTTCGTTCTGTTCCGGTGGCTCTGTGAAGTAGCGGACCTACAAAAATAAATCAGCCATATTTTTTATTGTAGCTCTGCATATGACAACACTCCACCTTATGTAAAGCTGGAAAGCGGTCCATGAGTGGAAACAACTGCTAGCTACAGACAGCAGTCCCCACCGCTATGCCAGCTTGAAGAGATAAATTTGCACCATATATTTTTTTATATATATTGACGTGGCATGTGACGTCGACTGGCCTGATGGTAAGCACAGTGGAGGTCTATGCCGGCCCAAGGAGGTGCTTTTTCACGCTCCGCTAAAGGTTAATGTCCTTACACATTAGGCCTTGGCCTTAAAAAAAATCAACAATTTAAAATAAATGTAGTGTAAAAAAACAAAAAAAATGTAAAATAAATAGAAAGTTATTGTTTACTGACTGACTTTTAATTTTATTTCAATTATAATGGAATTAAAAATACCTTTCCAATATTCCAATCATTAAGTAGTATTCTGGCAGCAGCCTCTTGATCTGGTACACCACCTTTTTTATATCTACCCATACGAGCTGCTAATTGTGCAAAGAACTCCTGCAAACATACATTTTTTCTTTTGAATGGAAAGGAGAATGCCTTTTCGCCTAAGAAAAATGGGCCCACAATTTTTTTCTCATGTTTCTCGATGATTTTTAGTTAATTTTGTAGAATAATAAATCTACTTCCCTATTACCAATCAGCTTTGATTTTTTCACCCGGGTAATTGAGTAATTAGATGTTTTCTGATGCAACATCTGAGACTATTATTATTTTAAATGCTTTAATTATAATTGATAATATCTGCTTTTCAGTTAATAAAACATTGTCTATTAATAGGTAAATGATGTGTTGATATAATTAAAACGAATGAATAATAAAAAATAAGATTATTTTAGAATAATGTTTTGTTACCAAACTATTAGGTATCAAAGTGGGCCCAAAAATGGGCATTCTCCTTTATTGATTTATTATTTTTATTAACCTTTTTCAATAAAGTGGTAGGCAGACTGATGGTGGTCATTTGCCCAGTCTGCCGTCCTGGGGTAGTACCACCACTTTCGAATGTAACACCCGTGAAGTGACCCCGTCGCGCTTCGGGAGTAGTTTGAAAGTAGCCAAGTATAGCGAGAAGAGTGTGCACTGTTAATCTAGATGGTACATGCTCGTCATAGTGGAGACGACTGCTGCCCGCACAGGTTTCTCTGTAGTAGCAGTTGTTTCCCTTGATGGACTCTAGCTTTACATCAGGCGAAGTGTTGTCACATACCGAGCTACATTAAAAAAAATTATAAATATACCTGAGGATTATTAAAATCAGGGATTCCATACAACACAGCTAAAGTATGCTTATTGGCACGTTGCAAAATGGCTGATGCAGGCGTAAATGGATCCTTTAGGCTGGCAACACGGATTGCATTCTTCAGGGCAACTGTAGAATCGTTTTCTGAACCACTCGAGAAAACTATACCGGGACTGTCGAGGATTTTTATCTTCGAATCTAACTGGACTGTTTGCATTTGTCTGTAAGAAGTGCAATTAATTATAGCTTGGCATGTAAAGCTAGAGTACGGTTCATGAACGGAAACAATGGGCAAGGTCCAAAAAAACTAACCCATGGTGAATCGAAAACCATTTCGAGATATCACTTCAATTAGAAGAATTTTTTGATTCTCATCTGAAAATACTTAAAAATCGAGGAGATATTTGAAAAACTGTAATGACCGTCTTCGACCTTTCACTTCGACTTTCGTACCGTTTGACAAGATAGAATACAAAGTACCAACCTAACAGTTTTGTAGATTATTATGTTGTCTATGGTTGTCGCCTCACAAGTTTGTCAAATATCTTTTGTTTGTGTTTCCTAACAATAACAGTGTTTTATACGAATAACTATTGTAATTTTTAAAACAAAACTACACTATAAACACGATGTTTTAATTAACAGGAACTTTTAAAAATCAAAAGTTTTGTTTGAACTTTTGACAAACGATTTTTTTTTTGTTCATTGGCAATGGTTTAGTTCCGAACGAATCCTCAGGTTTGCCAATATTACGATCGCAATTTTTAAAAATTAATAAAAAAAGAACAAAGCAATTACAAAAGTTTTCCAGAAACACGTGTCGACTAAATTAATCTATATTATCTAAAAAATATGTAAAAAAGATAGCTGTCACCAGAGACACCTCCCCAATTGCTACTACAGACAAATTACTACAGGCAGCAGTCGCCTCCGCTATGCCGGCTTGAGAAGTCGGATGTGCACCATCCAGATTGACAGCGCACACCACTCTCGTTATACCTGGCTACTTCCAAACCGACAATATTACTGCCCAGGTATTACACTCGAAAGTGGTGGTACTACCCCAGGATGGCAGACTGGACAAATAACCATCATCAGTCTGCCTACCACTCTTTAATAGTGACTATAGCGACCAAAGTACTTGTAAGTAGCTACCCACATGTTTGATTGTGCAGGCAAGACGGAGCAGCAGTGTAGCCGAAAGGACTGCGCAGTCTAATCTGTAATATGTTGATAAGACTGCGCAGTTTTGGATGGGGATTTAGTAGTTTGGCATGTGACTAAAGAGGATCGTTAGTTAGCACAAGCTTGTCCACAATTGTTTAAAAAAATAAACTTACTTAGTAACTCCAGGTGCACTACCAACTTGACAAGCCTTAGACCTATTTAAACTGTTAATTATAGAGCTCTTTCCGACATTAGGCAACCCGACAACACCCACAGTTATGGAAGTCTTGATGCCGCGATTACGACAATAATTCCCTAATAAATTCATTAATAATTCTGCGCCTACACACGCTGAACCTGAAAACAAATATATAATTTAAATAAGCTTTATTGAGCGGCCGTGGTCTAGCGGTAAGACGTGTGAACTCACAATCGATGAGATCCGTGTTCGAGCCTCGCTAAATTCTAACTGGTACCAATGTAACTTTGGTATTTTGGTCACTCAGTGCCTATAGGCACTATTAAAGAGTGGTAGGCAGACTGATGATGGTTATTAGCCTAGTCTGCCGTCCAGGGGTAGTAACACCACTTTCGAATGTAACGCTTGTGAAGAGACTTTTCGCATTACGGGAACAGTTTGAAAGTAGCCAGGAATAACGAGAGGAGCGTGCACAGTCAATCTGGATGGTAAATGCTCGTCTCTTCACGCCGGCATAGCGGAGGCGACTGCTGCCTGTAGAGATTTCTCTGTAGTAGCAGTTGTTTCCATTCATAGACGTCTAGCTTTATATCAGGCGGAATGTTGTCATATACCAAGTCACAACTACTTCTCATATGGGCATCATATTTTCTTTAGATGTCAAGCCTTGTGTTTATATGTATATACATTTATCCAACTTACCTTTGAGCTGTTTATCTTTGACTTGTTTAAGTTTTTTATGTCCCAAATTACGTTGCTGTGATTGTGTTGATGCTTTAAAAGGCACTGCTGGTGCTGATCTTCGGAGGTACTTAAGCCAAGATGTGAGATTATCTCTAGGGACCAGATCCGCTTTGTTTAGTACTAAGACTAGCCTTTTACCTGCTTCTCTAATTGCTTCTTCGACTTGGGCACAACGGGTGCCTGGAACATATGAAATATGCATTCATCTTATAAATTCAAGAGCAAGCAAGCTATCTCATGATGGTTATTTGTTCAGTCTGCCGTCCTGGGGTAGTACCACCACTTTCGAATGTAACACCCGTAAAGTAACTTTGTCGCGCTTCGGAAATAGTTTGAAAGTAGTCAGGTATAACGAGAGGACTGTGCACTGTCAATCTGAATGGTACATGCTCGTCTTTTCAAGCCGGCATAGTGGAGGCGACTGCTGCCTGTAGAGATTTCTCTGTCGTAGCAGTTGTATCCATTCATGGACTGCACCCTAGCTTTAGTCACATGCCGAGCTACAATTAAAAAAACAAAAAAAAAAGTGTGCTGTGTCAATGGACGAGGCACATTCATCTCCCCAAGTCGGCATAGTGGAGGCGACCGCAGATTGCGGAGATTTTCCTGAGGTAGCAGTTGTTTCTGTTCATGGACCGCATTCTAGCTTAACATTAGGCGGAGTGTTGTCATATGTCAAGCTATGATGATGAAAATACATGGTCTTCAAAAAGCTAATAATGGGGCATGACTATGGTTTAGTGGTTAGATAGACCTCACAATCGATGAGACTTGTGTTCGAATCTCGCTAAATTATGACCGGTATCAATGTAACTATGCTATATGTACTTTGGTCGCTCAGCACACATGGTTAATGAGATTGCTATCTGTCTTGGAATTAAAATAAATTACCTAAAGGGTCTCTAGCATCAACAACTTCCAAAATAACTTCAGCCTCCGATATAACTTTCTTGAACTCTCTGTGATAGGCTTTGAGGGAATTCTCTTGCTGCCTATCCTTAGTGGTATTTTCTTCTGTAACTGCCTCCGAACTTAGTACCTCATGTACTTTGCCACGAGCTTCAGCATTGCCCACCTAAAACATTAATATTAATAATAACCGGTCAGTAATTTCTTTTGTATTATTTTTTTTGTAGAGTGGTAGGCAGAGTGAGGGTGATTAATTATTAGCCCAGTCATCTAGTTTGTAGCTGAACTGAAATACTGAATTTTTTTATACTACTACTACTTAGCTCACGCCTTGTTCCTACTGGGGTAGGCAGAAACTATGGAGCGCCAGCGATTCCTCTCTCTACATATCAATTTCGCTTCGACCACATCCATTACTCCCCTCATGTATACACGTCGGTTGAGGGTGCTCCTCATCTGACCCTTTCTGAGCAGTTGACCAATCCCTCAACCGATTCTGCCATCCACTTTCGCGCAATAAATATTTTCTGTTAATCTCCTTTCCAAATGACCCAACCACCTTAGCATACTCCTTTCCAGTTTGGTCACAATACTGCTCTTGAGCTCGCAGCGATTTCTTATAACACTGTTTGGAACTCGCTCGCTCAAGGATACTCCACACATACTTAACGATAGCATTCCTACCACATTTATTTGACTTTCATTCTTTCTATGCTAAAACCCAGCTCTCACTGCCATACATCAAAGTAGGCACTAGAATTTTTATATATATTTGTTTATCTAGCACATAAAAATTCATGCTATTTTATCTCTATTAAAAATTCCTATATATATGGAATGGAACATTAAACACAGTTGCACTATGCTAACCTACTCGAATGACAATTAAAAAAAAATTGTATGCTCTAAAAAAAGCATACAAAATATGTGAAGTAGGACGGTGGAGCAAATACTAACCAAATTATTCATAGTAATACCATTTGTATTACTTTTTTTCGCTTCCAACTTATTTTGCTTTTCTAACTTCGCAATTTCCCGACGCTTTTGTCTCTCATCCTCTTTATGTTTTTTTACAACTTCAACTTCCTTTAAAATATCTTCTTTGAACGGACAAACGTTCGGTATCTGTATTGGTTTACCTTTTTTAGATTTCGTTTTCTTTTTAGCTTCTTTCTTTTGCTTTCTGTTGTGATCTTTGACTTTCTTCTCAATTTTATACCTCAGTTTAGCTGGCTGCCTTTTTGATGGTTTCTCTATAAAGTAAATAATATGATGTATCAAAATAAAACCAAAAAAACATTAAAATAAAGTTAACCAAAATATAATTTTACTTACTTAGCTTGAATTTAGCCATTTTGAACAGTTATATTGACTCAAATCTTATATCTAAGAATAATTATAGCCTTTGTATAACAGATTTAGTGATTAATTTATTAATAAAAGCACGGCAAACCGCACGGCACTTTTACAGCCATGCTCGATTTGACAGTGACAACTGGCAGCTGACAGTTTTGACAACACGTGCTGTTATAGTGATGTTTGAATTGATTACTATAACCTTTGATTTGTTAATAATGGTTTATATTGCTAACCATTATTTACAAAAAATATACCGTCACATCAAGAAAGTGTATATACATATATTTAAATTATAATACGTTTCAATTTTCATGGTAAAAGAGTGAAAGAGGCTGTACGGGCTCGTCTCTTTGTCTTTGGTAAAATAAGAATTTCAAATGTGACCTTGAAATTGCAGTGGCGGGATGGTGTATTTTTTAAAAAGATTCCGGTGATGTTTAATTTATAAACTATGAATCTTGACTTATAAGTTAAATGCGGACATAATATAAATAAATAATAAGATGTCGACGTTGATAATCAACTATACAAAAACAATAAAATAAGTTTCAGTTCATTTTCATTCAGCTATAATATATAAATCAATTATATTTCTATCGTCCCTTGAATAGGTGCATTTATTTGTGAGGTCGGTGCATTGCGAATCGTCGAATAGTTCATAATACATTGCCGACAGCTGTGTACGAGTGCGGCATCCGTTTACCTGCACAGGTAGCAGGTCATTCATTTCTCTACGCGGCCTAGTGGGGAGTCTCCGCGAACAAACCGGCCGCGGCCCTCCAGTCGCGATTCAAAATCTTGCGTCGGTTAAACGTGTCTCTGTATCGTGCGTCGGGCGTCGCTCCGATAACAATATACCTGCATTATAATCGACAATGATAAAATGTTTATTATCAATCAACATTCATAGTGATTATAAGTTATGTACCAACCGAATAACGGACGTGTCTTATCATATTTCTTTGTTGTGGTGAGCTGACCGCGAGCCGAATGTCTCCCAGCCTGGAAGGCATCATGTTTAACAGGAGCGCGAACCTGTCCGGTCGACGGCCGCTGCTCGACGAACCGCTCGCTAGGTTACCGACGATCCATCCTAACAACAACGGCTTCTATCAGCACACGACCTGCCGTCAGACACCTCGATACCTGCCGGAAGTGAAAATACAACGACAACCGAACTATTGGAAGCCTTCGAACGTACAACTCGAGAAAAGGTCACAGGAAACCAGAGCCCGCGAGAAGGTCGGTTATTTCCATAATAAAATAACTTTACCGGAACATAGCCTCGATCGAAGAGAAGCCGAGCTAGTCTTCCGGTTCGATCCTTCCACGGAGTATCAAACGAATCAGTATCAAGTGCCTTCCGTACAATATTCGAGGTATGGCCAGCAGAGGAACGGGTTGTCACCGCCGAGAGTGCCGGACAAGAACGGACCCTTCGTGTTCGGTGTACACGAGCCGAGCCACTTCCAGAGAAGGCAGGAGGATCTGGATTACGATTACTCGGAAGTTCCTGATGAGAATGGCCAGACAGTAATACGAGACAGTGGTTCTGACGGGACAAATTGCTGTGATAAAGTGAACGAGTGGACCGCGCGTGACAAAACAAAGAAGAAATTGAATCGATTTGAAATTAATGTTAGGAAAAAGGTGAACGGTGGTAGAAAAGAGAAAATTAAATGTGTTTTGGTAGGAGACGGTGCTGTAGGGAAAACTTCTTTGATAACTGCGTACGCGCAGGACAAGTTTCGAGAGGAGTACCAGCCTACAGCATTCGATACGTTCAACGGTAAGTGAAATGTCCTACAATTTATATTATGACGTAAAACTCACGCAAGCAACACGTGTACATATATATTTAGTGAATACAATTAAATATAATTATTTACCTATAATCGTTTCGTAATTACACATAATAATTGATTCATTTATTTTACATACTTTAAAATGATAGGTATAATTACACTTAAGTTGCAATTTATCATTTTATTTTTGGTAATGTAATTTTTATGTTTCGGTTTTCATAATTGGTCGTTATTGACTTTGGTCTGGTAAAAATACCTTCACTATCCTTTCTATATAATATTTTAAAAAAAATTATCAACGGTAATAAATAAATAACTAGATACAACAATCTAACCTTAAAGTAGGCTATGTTACTAGGTAAATTTTAATTATTAATTTTAACCGGGTATGGAACCCATGAATCCAGAAACTCACAAGCACTATGCTGTCTATTTCAGAGCGGTGGTCTAGCGGTAGGGGAGGTCCGTCGATGAGACCAGTGTTCAAACCTCGCTAAATTCTCACCACTACCAATGTAACTATGTTATATATGTAACACCCGTGAAGTGACCTTGTCGCGTTTCGCGTTCGTAGCCAGGTATAGCGAGAGGAGTATGCACTGTCAATAGATGGTGCATACTCGTCTCCTCAAGCCGGCATAGTGGAGGCGACTGCTGCCTCTAGACACTAATGTGTAGTAGCAGTTGTTTCCATTCATGGACCGCAACAACAGGCAGTGATACCTAGCAGTAACGTTTTAGTATTGATATGGTCACATGTTGTCACATGCCGAGCTACAATTAAAAAAATATATATATGTATATATTTTGGTCGTTCAGTGCCTGTGAAACAAGCAATAAATTAGTACCTATATTACGAACCAAACTTTATGACGGCTCCGAAGTTTGGCACAAGTCCCTGCGCAGTACATAAGTTGCGGTATGAGCGGGGGATGATAAACGTGAGGGGAAAGGGCACACTCCCGCTCGCAGGTTTTTTTACATGCTTTATTCATATTTAAAATTAACTCTTAATGTTATTATTGTAAACTTGACAGTACCTGTGCGAAATAGCACCCGCAGCTAACTTCCGAGACGCCATAAAGTTTGACGCGACCATTAAAAATCTTAAATTAGTGTTTACTATTACTTAATTAAATCTTTTTTCTTTCTTTATACACATACATAAGTATTTATAACCGACCATTTTCTAGTATTTTCTAACTAAATTATAGGACACCTAGTATTCTTATCAACACCGAAACCAGTTTTAGTCTTAGACGAGACGAGGGTCAGTCTGTGATTTACATTCCTGTTACGCTTTCACATTTGCGTTCTACAATTTAACTGTTACATTATATAATAAAAAATAACAATAAAACACTGTTACTTTTCTGTTAGATCATTGTTGGAAATATTACGTTTTAACTGCTCTGTCAAGCCTTACAGTTTCTGTTAGCATGTAGATTTCTCGCAGGCGCGTTTTCTGAGTAGGTCCACATCACTGCAGCCACCCGATATCTCCCAAGGAAGCCAAGAAAGAGACTCTTCGCGTTCCTACACACCTCCGGAAGTGTCCTAGCTGTGCTGAGAAACCTTTGACGTTGTCTGTCCACGCTACTGCACTCCAAGAGTACATGCAACCTCTGCATAGAGGGCTGTCTGTAACATTAGATCCAGTATCTCAATTCTGACTAGTAACATGGCAAACTAAGGTCGCCTCATTAACCTTAGGCATTTTAGGTAGATCATAAGACCCTTAAAACATTGTAAGAAGCGAATTAAATCACTGTTTTAGTTAAAAATTGCGCATTACTATCTCTTAAACTTAAGGAAAGATTACAGGGTCTTAGGGTAGGGCAGAGTGGATGCCCGGAAGAAGAATGGAGACGGGTTTTAAAATTACCTAATAACTAAAATGAACAATAACAAATAAATAGTTTTAAAACAACTATAAATTATTGGAGAAAAAACAAAAATCAAAATTAAATAATACTGTTTTAATAGAAAGTCTTTGGTGAGAATTTTTAAAAGTTTGTATAATTGAGGATTCATTCCTTACTTACACGCCACTAATAGCTTATTTAATAAAAAAAAACTATTATGATATCATAGTTCTAGGTATTTCTTTCTAAATTCCTTTTCATGATAGTACGAGTATACCTACATACAATTTCCTTTGTATTATATTTTCCTGGTAACATTTTTTTTCAAGATACTTATCTTATATCAGCACGTCATAATATAATCTGATAGTGGTTATCAAAACCTTTTGAAATGCAAAATTAAATATTTATATGTAACTTACACAACTCTATTCCCTTTAAAAAATGCCTGCAGAGATTTTCGTGTTCAGGAGCTCTATATCTCTCAATCACCTTGACATATGCTTTGACATTGACAACGCAAAGTAGTAACCTTTTTTTACGCGGGGCAAATCTTTTATAGATGTTTCTCCGTCTCGGGAAAGACGACGAGGTTATGTCGGACTCCCCGTTACTCCCAAATACCGGGTATACACGACTAAAAACCCTACGGTGTCCCTCTCTACGGCATATGGTGTAGTCACGGGCACGCACCTCACCGATGCTTGACCGTTAGGCCCCACCTCATCGAGAAGAAACACTATTCCAGCCAAGTAAATGAGCGGCAGTCCAACCCCAGGATTACCGCTCTTGGATCGGGTGAAGGAGATAACGCTAAGCAAAAAAACCTTAGTTTTTTACATTTCGCTTAATATATATCGAATTAAAAAGCAGAAAAACAAAAAGAAAATTTTATATGATGAATTTTCACTGTAAGAAAATTGAATCAAAAATTGTTTTAGAGCTAAAGTACGCCGATGACAACAACAGCCTTAATAGTGTTGTCACAGAAAACCACTCCTGTAAAGTTAAATATTAGCCAAGTTGCTTAAAATCGATGGTTTAGAATATTTTAAAGAGTTCCCAGAATCCTGACTGGGATACGTCGACTTACGTCAGCTCCGTTCAATATCAATAATTATACTGATCTTTCCAAGAATGCTCTGATCTAGAAAATTTTGTAGACACTAGTTTTACGTTTCGTTATCTAAAAGTTAATAGCCTTCATCAATCTGGTACGAATGTATCTTTGCATATATCAATCATGTACTTTGAGTGGCCTAGAAAATTATAGGGACACGATAAATGCAAATAAATTGTCTTTGTGTTTTCTTATCTGCAGTCTCGATTTTGACGCATTGCTAAAATAACATGGAAAATTATGGCGTTATCAACATATTTATTTTGATTGGTTTTAGTATATTTACGTTTACAATTTGAAAATTTATGTTTTTGTTTACATCTAGAAAGTTTAGAAAATATAATTTTTTTCATTTACTTTTATTTATTTTCTTTACTAAGAGTTAAAGAAAATATATTTTGAACGGCAGACTGAGGACAGTCATTAGTCTGCCGTCCTGGGACAAAAGCCAATCGACAGTTGTCACTTGTTCGAATCTCTCGAGGGTCAAGTATGTTACCTCAGCGGTCAAAATAACATCTTCTGATTGGTGGAGTATCTACGGACTATCCACATAAGTGGTAGTAACACCCGCCGAATGACCTAGCCACGTTTCGGGATCATCGACACCGACATAGTGGAGGGGACTGCTGCAAGAGACATTTTGCTGCGGTAACAGTTATTTCCGCTCATGTACTGAGCTAGTTATTTCTTTTACAATAGCACATTTATATAAACTTTATACAATCTCTCATTATAAAATCAAGGTAGTTATATGAATAAAAATATTTAACATTTTTCCACGTAGCCCTTTTTTGAGGTCAAAAATCCAATTTAATATCAACGTACGTCTCGAGCAGCAATTGAATGTTATGCCCTGAGACTCGGTCGGATTACTGAAAAGGTTTGTTCGTTTAGGAGAAAAAAAAATACTGTTTGTTTAGTTGAATATTTTAATTGCTCTTTTTGTTTTTGTTGTTGCATTGCTGTTTTATTGTTCATTTGTTTTATGAAAGTTTACTGCTGAGTCTAATAAAGAGTAGGAGATGCCGCAGGTTTGCGTCTCGCTTGCCATTATTCGCAAAGGCTGGTATGGTCAGTAAAATATTTTCACCTTTTAAAAAAATCATCTTTAATAGTTTTTTTTGGCGATAAAGGTTTGTTTTTTTATTAATAGGTAAATTCTTTCTTTTATAACTGTCTTGCCTTGCCTATTTGCATCCAATAAGAAACTTTTTTTTTATTGTAGCTCGACATGTGACAACACTCCGCCTGATGTAAAGCTAGAGTGCGGTCCATGAATGGAAACAACTGCTACCACAGAGAAATCTTTACGGGCTGCAGTCGCCTCCACTATGCCGGCTCGAGGAGACGAGTATGTACCATCTAGATTGACAGTGCACACTCCTCTCTTATACCTGGCTACTTTCAAACTATCCCCGAAACGCGACAAGGTCACTTCACGGGTGTTACATTCGAAAGTGGTGGTACTGCCCCAGGACGACAGACTGGACAAATAACCATCATCAGTCTGCCTACCACTCTTTAATAGTGCCTATAGGCACTGAGCGACCAAAGTACATATAACATTAAAAAGTATTGCAAAAAAAAGTGTGTAAAACTCGCTAGTTTTTCAAGAATTTTTAATTTAAATCATTTCACCGCTGTTATTTAAAAAAATAGTAGTTCGCACATTTTCTGAGGTTATTATTGTATTAAATGCTTTAATAATTGATCATATCTAAAGCTAAGCTGCCTAGTGCCCATAACCGTAGGGCGTGCATGAAGAGAATTGTAAATGTGAAGGAAGCGAGGATGTTGTGTCAGGATCGTGGTAAGTGGCGTTCCGTTGTCTCTGCCTATCCCTGTGGGAAAAAGGCGTGACATTTGTATTGTATTTGTATCATATCTATTTTTTATGTTTTGATATAATTGAAATAAATTAATAAGGAAATAACTTATTATTTTAGAATGAACAAAACAATGTTAACAAATTATTAGATTAGGTATAAAGTGGGTCTAAAAATGGGAATTCTCCTTTAACCTATAGTCAAGTAGGTATTTTAAAAAAGATTATTTATTCTGCAAGCAGATATCTACTAAGAAACAAATACCTTTTATAAAATACATTTGAAACGTAAATGTATTGACGATGTCTGCATTTTGATGTGAAAGTTGACAGCAACGGAATACAGACAATTGTATTGTATGCACTTTCGCAAATGCATTTACCCATGGGGGCTTATAGTTAACGGTATTAAAGGTACAGTTTCCAACTTATATCTACATATGTACATTCATTTAAATATCCTTTTTTATAGTAGCACTACAAGTGATGTTGAACTTAAGTGCGAGGCTATCGCATTGTCTTTTTTTTTAATTGTAGATCGGTATGTGACAACACCCCGCCTGATGCAAAGCTAGAGTGCGGTCCATGAATGGAAACAACTGCTACTACAGAGAAACCTGAGCGGGCAGCAGTCGCCTCCACTATGCCGGCTTGAGGAGACGAGCATGTACCATCTAGATTGACAGTGCACCCTCCTCTCGTTATACCTGGCTACTTTCAAACTATTCCCGAAACGCGATAAGGTCACTTCACGGGTTTTACATTCGAAAGTGGTGGTACTACCCCAGGACGGCAGACTGGACACCGCTATACCGGCTTGAGTAGATGAATATGCACCGTTTATTAACATTGACATCGACATCTTGTTTCCTGCTTCTTCCAAGCTAATCTCGACACCACACGTCTTCCGTTTTGCGCACAAATGTTTTGCGTTTTATTATGTTAAGTGATGGGTTATCCAAACAAACTTGCATCCCCTATTTCACCCTGGAGCTTTCAGTTTTATTCATAAGAAAGGTAGCCAATGTTCTTCCCAATATTGCCAAATTTTATTGAAATCTGTTCAGGTTTAGGCGTTCACACAACAAACAAACAAAATCACTTTTACGTTGATTTATATATTAGTATAAAAATAAATTATTGCCGAGTATACAGCCTTATACTCTATGACAATGCTTTACCTCATTATTTAAATGTAACGGTTTTGTTTATTGTTAACTTCCTCTATTTGTTTGTAAGCATCTGCCGCGGTAATTCCATAACCACATTGTTTAAGAAAATATTATTAAACAATCTCTTGAGGGTATTTACATTGTGTAGGTATTAAGTATCGGATTTGCATTGGAAAGTACTGCATACCTCAATAACTAGCATTACTACAATTTTGGTTATACTTATTGCTTAGCTTCACTGTAACGGGAGGGTCTTGGGTTCGATTCCTAGTCGAACCAATGCAGGAACATGGTGGTCAATTTTGCAAGCCGAGCCTATACACAAGTGTGCAGCAGTGTGAAAAATAAAAGTCCTATTAAACTTTCTTGGTTTAAGATATTGTCTTACTGGCTTCATCACTAGCTTACTAGCTTGAAATAAAGATAGTTCTATACAAACATAACCAGAAGTACTAGTTTTTTAAAAATATCTTGATAACAAAAGAGACTTCTTACAAAACTCCCTCCACCAATTCATATAAATATAATTCCTCCAACAATCCAGCTAATGTCATTATTATGATTTTTAAATAGGTTTCTAACTAAATACATAGTCCATTTTAAAACATACCATAATCTCGAAAGACAGAACACGAATAGTTTTAAATAGTTACATAATAATAACAACTCTAACGTTCCCATTTCCAACGGGAAGTTTCACTCTTGAGCAATCTATTTGGGCCACAAAATAAAGAGTAATAGTTGTCCGCTATTTATATTTCAATCTAGGTAGGTACTATCTAAAATTAGCAAAGGGAAGGTCGATATAGACGTAAAAGAACTTTTATTTTATTTCTTTTGGCAGATGAATTGTAAACTAACTAATAAAATATAAACGGTATGATTCTTATTATTAGAATCTTCTGATATATGTATCATCGTCTCAGCCTTAAGAGGACTGACAGTGCACACTCCTCTAGTTATATCTGTCTACTTCCAAACTTACCCCAAAACGCGACAAGGTCACTTCACGAGTGCCACACTAGAAAGTGATGGGACTACCCCAGGACGGCTGACTGGGACTAATAACCAGTATCAGTCTGCCTACCACTCTTTAATAATAGTATGATCGGGTTCTAGGTGTTACATAATCGCCATCAAGAGAAGGTCTTATAGGTCAAACGCAAAACTATAGTAACACATGAAAAAGCAGGTGTTATAAAGAGTAAAGAAGCACGACCTATACCAACACAAATGGTAAACACCATGCTTCATTTACACGTTCCAGTGGCCAGCTGGGTCGTGTACAGCTGCCTCAACTCTTTGTCCTCTGGCTTCCACGAATCACGATTAGGAAAAAAAAGATGCTATTACCTTTTTTAGAAAAGGCGCCCGGTGCGTTTGGAGCTTCTTTTTTTATTCTTTACGTAGCACCCATTATGACGCCGAGTCTTCTCGAATTTACTAGACTTCGGTTTTTATTTTAATTATAAATAAAAATTTAGATAACATTGTGAACTGTCGTGTATTTTTTAATATTTTTACGGCATACTTAAATGCTACATTGTACGATGTAATTTGAATAGAATTATTAATTTTTAAAGACTTGCTATCTAAAAAAGTTGCCTTCTGAGTATATTTTCAGGGACATTTAAGCATGTGGTCCGGTCTCTCATGGTTGGTTTGCTTTGAAAGATTGCAATTTCGACCGGCACATAGGTTATTGGCACGCTTTACTCAAAATTTAGATTGATTTTTCTATGAGTTAGCCAAACTACAGATTAAGATTGATTATTAATTTCGGGCGTAAGTGCCTAAGGTCTAAGGATTACTTTATTTCATCATATAAGTAAGACGAAATTAGTTTAGCATATAACTTAAGCTATGGTTGAGTTACAGGCCCTAAGATCATTTATCGATGAAAAGATTTACAAATTAGAAAGTTTTTAATTACTTTGGAAGCAATTTGTGTTTTAGTACTAGTTACAGCCAATCTGTTCCAACCTACAATTTTTATTCTTCTAGCAAATCTTAGTTAAGAAAATATATAAAACGTGAGCAATGATTATTAAGAATATTAAGCTCGTGTCGGAATGCAGCAATGTAATTATGTAACAAAGAAAGCAAGTTCTACTACGAGCCGTTGAGAGAATGAAATTAATAAAAATAAAATAGAGAGGTATTTTTTCCATGACTCATGTTGGTACTCACTCTTTGGGGGCGGGGTCTGATTCGAAAGACTGCACTGAGGATTGACGGATAAAATACCTATGAACATTATAAGAGATCTTTTAAGAGTGGTAGGCAGGCTGATGTTTGTTATTAGCCCAGCCTACCGTACCACCACTTTCAGGTGTAACAACCGTGAAATGACACAGTGGCGTGTGCACTGGCAGGCGATTTCTGCCTGCAGATATTACTGTGTAATAGCAGTTGCACCTGCCAACTACAATTGATATTAAACTTATAGTTATATATTTTTTATAGATCCTTTCACCTTGGATCCTTCAAGCGGTGCGTGAAAAAGCACCTTCTCAGGCCGGCATAGTGGTGGCGACTGGAGCCACCGTGCGAGCGGTTCTCTAGTCGTCAATGCTCATGGACCTCCACTGCGTTTACCATCAGACCAGTCGAGGTCACATGTCGTGCCAAAATAAAAAATAAAAATAGAATTATTGTTAGGGCTGCACTTACTGGTAGTTTATTTGATTGACTACATTTTTTAAACTTCTTCCAGTTTCACTATGAAAGTGAACACCACTATTCATCCATCCTTATGCCAATTAAAAAAAGATAAATCACTACCCATCTACTTTGAACGAGTCACGGCAGTCGCTTTCATTATGTTGCAAATATGCAAAATTACTTTTTATAGAAAGAAAGTACCTATTTGATTCGACACGCATCGTTAGCCATTTTAATTTTGCTAACACAACTCTTGCATGATTTGTTAGGAAGTGGAAGCAAAATCTAGTTTCTTTACGACTTTATACCTTATACCATTCGCAATAACGGTGTTATCCTTTTTTTGAGTTGTAATTAGATTTAGAATTAGAAAACATGAAGAAATTTAATTTATGTGTATTTATTTTTTCAAAGGACAATGTCCATTTTTTGACCCCACAAAATGTTAACAAAACAATATTCTAAAAGAGTATATAATTTTTTCAGTATTATATTTCAATTATATCAACACGTCGTTTACCAATCAATAAACTATTTTTGATTACATTAAAAAAAAACAGATATTATTAATTGTTAAAGCATCTTATACAATAATTTAATAGTGTATCAGAATAAGTCTAACACAACACCCTCGCTACCTTCACATCCACAATTCTCTTCATGCACGCCCTACGGTTATGGGCACTAGGCAGCCCAGCTTTCATGAGGATGTCTCCTATATATATTTGTTCAATTTACATAAATACAAATGAATAGAATGATTTAGGTATAAATATTAGTTATTGGAGTGTGTATAAAATGTTGATTACGCAAGTGTATGTTCCAAAGCAGCGCGTGCATCGGGCCTGCTGTCGATACATACCGTTATCTTAATGAGCTTACATTAGAATATTTAATGGTGTAGGGTTGCCAGGGTCAAAAGAAAACGCTTTTGGAGGTGAAGTAACAATTTGTCCGGCAACATTCAATCTATTTCTACTTAAAAATCGTACCATTTGAGATAACCACATTTTTTGATTCGAATTCGAACCTATACTGTGATCATGCAAAACAATCAGCTTGACCTGTGTAGTATTTCCAAATGTTACAATAAAAAAACTATTTGTAGAAATTAAAAATCAATTTTTCTCTATTTTTTTTATTGTAGCTCGGCATGTGACAACACTCCGCCTGATGTAAAGCTAGAGTGCGGTCCGTGAACGGAAATAACTGCTACTAAAGAGAAATCTCTACGGGCAGCAATCGCCTCCGCTATGCCCGTGCACCCGTATGCACCATCTAAATTGACAGTGTAACACTATACCTGGCTACTTTCGCTTCCAAGTTGAGTAAAACTATTTCTTGTTTAGATCATAATAATTGTAGGTAATTTCCCTATAACTCTATCAACCCTAAATACACTAAAGTACGCAATAGTCTCTTGGGAGAACATACGGAAGTTGGAAGAAACTTAACTGGAACCAGTTTCAAACACGTGCCGAAGTTGCTATTGTCGTGACTTTCATGTAACAAACCTTTCTAGTGGACTATCTAATTGTTTGTTTATTAATTTCACGACACGACCGAGATACCTTTAAAAGGGGTCCACCACTCTTTGGTTGGTGAGGGTTTTCTGATGATGTTTATGTCCAGTCTGCCGTCCTGGGGCAGTACCACCGCTTTTAAGTATAACACCCATGAAGTAACGTAATCACAGCTTGGAAGTATCCGGGTATAACAAGAGTAATGTGAGGGTCAATTCGAACGATGCATATTTGCCAGGCCGGCATAGCGGAGGCGAATGAAAATAAAATGCTGCATAATTTAATTTCTCATATCTATGTAGTAAAAGAATCGAGACATTTTTAGAGATGAATGCAGTTTAGTTGACAAGGCATATTCCTCTCGTTATACCCGGCTATTCCCGAAACAGGTATCCCCACTGAAAATACTACCGCCGGAATACCAAACTGGGGTAATAACCATCATCAATCTGTTTACCACTAAGTAACAATAAGAAACCAACCTAACACCAAAAAACCGCAAATCTAATTTATTCTCTTATTCTTATTTATGTCTAACCATCGCTAAATAATTTTATAATAAATTTTACTCAGTAATTATTAACATTTACGCCTCTAAATAAAATACAATATGTATATACAGGATATAAAGTTTTTTTTTGTTGTTTTATATGGCATTATAACAATTTGCCAGTGTCAAAGTAAATATTTTTGCATCAAGTTAATATTGTGCATCACGAGTCATTCATTCATCACACTATAAAGTCAGATCAAGTTTAAGTCAAGTCAAAAATTGCTCCAGTATAGTGGTAGAATCTTTACTGAAACTTCCCACGGAGTTTTGGAGGGAAAACACAGGTTCTCTTCTTTTGAATTGTTTGCCCACACTCACGCACGTTCACGAACACTTAATGGTTAATAATCCACCATTATTACACATTAACACTCCAAGAAACACAAGTTTAGGAAAATAATTCAAAACAGATAATCTGACGTCTCAAGATGGCCGCCAAAACTCGATATAAAGTTTTGTCTGGCTTTTTGTTTTAATTAAATATGAGAAAAAGAAATCGTGAATTGAGCTCTAAATCAACTTTTGATGTAGTTTTGCTCGGTGAAAACTCATCGAAGAAAATTTTCTTTGACATCATCATATTTACGAAATCATGATCTTGAGATGGTTTTTTAAAAATATAATATTAAGCGTAATGTAATTTTTTTTTACGTGGGGGAAATCTTTTATAGAAGCCTCGACGTCTCGGGAAAGACGACGAGTTTATGTGGGACTCCCCAGTACTTCCCAACACCAGGTATAGACGACTAAAACCCCACGGTTTCCCTCAATACGTCATATGGTGAGGTCACGGGCACGCGACGCTTGGCCGTAAGGCCTCACCTCATCGGGAAGAAACACTATTCCAGCCAAGTAAATGAGCGGCAGTCCATCCCCGGAACTACCGCTCTTAACTCGGGGCGAAGGAGATAACGCTTGGTACCCCGCTACCGCCTCCGCCCACGCGATGAAGGGTGGTCTCTCACTCAGGTCTTCTCTGAAAGCAGAGTGTGACCCGAGGAGAGATCCCACCTTGCTGGTTTTGGTTCGCGCCGGGGTACCTCAGGGAGGTATCCCGGGATCGTCTATCCACCACCTGAGGACGCGCCCGATGGGAGACCAGCAACTCCAATAGTACTCCCCATATGACACTGTCACTCACGGTCAAAGGACCGCGAGCCACGGGAATGTGAAAATGACCTGCGTTTTTGTTTTTAGATGCATACGCGCTGCCAAGGTCCAAGCAATTGTAGATGTAGGTGATTGAGTAGTACTCTTAATAAAAAAAACTTTCATAAACTAAAAAGCATATTTGTTTTCATGTCAAAATTAATTACACACTTATCTATCTATTTTCGTTCAGTTTACGTCTAATGATGATGTTTTATGTCTTCTCTCTGGGTAGCTCTATTACGTCTGCCCACTTTCCCCGTCTGATGACATTCTTTAATTATCTGGTAAGGTAATTAAACACTTAATTGTCTCTGTTTAGTTTTAGAATAAGTAATCTTTATTTTTTAGTATTATTTTATTTTGATGTCTATACTAAGCTTTAAAAATTCCCGGGATAGACGGGATATAGGGGACCGTTCAGCCGCAAAAAAAGAGGATTTTTTTTAAATTGTAGCTCGGCATATGTAAAGCTAGAGTGCGGTTCGCGAACGGAAACAACTGTTACTACAGATAATTTTGTGTAGGCAGCAGGCGCCTTTGCTATGCTCGACTTCAGGAGAATCCAAATTGACAGTGCGCACTTCTCTCGTTATACTTAGTGACAAGATCACTTCACTCATTTTCATCAATAAACGGTATATAACGCAAAACCAATTTAACAGAAAAATAAATAAATAAATAAATAGTATCATATAAACTATGATAAAAATAAATCCATTCGGTCGATTGGACGGCAAACCAACATGTAATGTGTAAGTGTACTCGTATGTGTGTGTAACTATCTGAGAATATAATTGGTATTTCTATCTACATTATAGATTAATCGTTTTTACTACCCGTAACCATTACGTATCTGCTTCCCGAAGGCCAGCTGGAAGAAAATGCCTTGCGGCATTAAGCTCGCCTTTTGTTGTATAACAATAAAGTTTTAAATAAATAAAAAATAAAAAAATACTTATTTTGTTATAATATTAATATAAATAATATATCAATTTAAAATTCCTGTACAACACTTTATAATCGATCTGGAAGTCACTTTCCAGCATTTGTTATAATTCAAGTTAACTCGTTCTTGTTTCAGCTGCCAGCACCATGTATAAAATACAGGTTTTCTGAACGTATCTTCAATTGAAAAAAACAAAAAACGACTTGCTCCGGTTCAACACATAAAGTTGAAATTGAGTTTACTTCAATCGAATAAGAATTTATTGCACCTGTTTGAAATTATATCTTTTATTTATATATTTATATTATATCTAGAATTATGTCTGCCGTCCTGGAGTAGTACGTGTACACTATCTATCCGGATGGGTACATTCGTCTCCTCAAGCCGGCATAGCGGATGCGACTGCTGCATACAGAAATTTATCTATTCACGGACCACGCTCGAGTGCTGTAAAAAAAAAATACGACAAAAAGTTGGAGTTTTGGCGGCCATCTTGAGACGTCAGGTTGTCTGTCTTGAATTATTTTCCTAAACTTGTGTTTCTTCAAGTGTTAATATGTGTAAAATGTGTAATAATGGTGGATTATCAACCATTAAGTGTTCGTAAACGTGCGTGAGTGCGGGCAAATAATTCAAAAGAAGGGAACCTGTGTTTCAATTTTCCCTCCAAAACTCCGTAGGAAGCTTCAGTAAAGATTCTACCATTTTACTGGAGCAATTTTTGACTTGACTGAGACTTGACCTGACTGTTTAGTGTGATGAATGAATGACTCGTGATGCACAATATTATTAACTTGATACAAAAATATGTACTTTGACACTGGCAAATTTTTATAATGTCATATAAAACAGAACAAAAAAAAAGTTAACTGGTTCACTATAGATTGTGTAAGATGCTATTTCAATGACTTTTATTTGGGCTAATGATTTCAGCAATAAGTACGTATTTTCTAAATGAACAATGCTTTAAAAAATGTCATTATCATTGACAACCTTTTTTTGCAGTGTGGTTTTTTTGACGCTGAGTCAGTCGGGTATTTTTAACAAAAATGTAGGTATGTGGCATTAAATTATCTATTCGGAAAGTTGATTTTAATTAGTAAAATCGCAAAATCTCACTGATATTTTCATAAAATGTAGAAGATTTAATTAAAATTACAAAATAAGTGAAGAAACAACTGAAAGGAAAGATTATCTAGGAAAAATTGCGATGCCAAAAAGACATAAAGATTAATTTTTTATATTAAAATTATAATAAAAAAGTCTAAAACGTATTGTAAATAGAATTAATTTTAGTCAAGGGTTAAATTAAAGATCGAAGTGTAGACTGTCATCTAGATGGTACACATTCGTCTCCTCAAGCCGTCATAGCGGAGGCGACTGCTGTCAGTAGAAATTTATCTATAGTAGCAGTTGTTTCCGTTCATAGACCGCACTCTAGCTTAACATAAAGTAGATAATCGTCACTAATACAGAATAAAAGTCACCGAAAGATGAACGCGATTGCAAGCTTTTATATGCTAATTTAGATTTGTGATTTAACTTTAGCGTGTACCGCTTCATTATTTGACTCATTATACGTTTCTCCTTTTTTGGTTGTAAAAATAATCTGTTACAGTCCTTTGTGGCGCCACCGATCAACTTAGCACAACGCTATACATTGCTTCTTCTCTTTCTATCTTTCAACTTGCTTAATACCTACTTAATAAAAAATAATCGCTATATGAAAAAATATTTCGTATTTATAAAAAGTTACTTTAACGCCAGAAGTCAATTTTAATTAGATTGATTACATGGCGAAATCATTCCAATTATCGCAAAAGATGTTTTATTTATATTGAATTAAAGCTCATCATGTGACCTCACTCCGCCTCATGTTAAGGTCCCTACTGCTGCCATTCACCTGACTTGTGAAATATAACCAATATAAAATGTTTAAAATGCATTTTATATATTCTGTGCCGTTTAGCTATTTGTTTATTATAGTGATTTGCGATAATAATTAGTGCTGAGAATGTTATAAAATTACTTAATTTCAACATTTTGCTATGTTTATAACAATGTTGTCAAAAAATGGTGTTGACTTTCACGATAACTGCTATCACATGTCAGGCAGCAGAAGCTTCCTGTCTGTTATGTCTGCTTCAGGGGCCTCCACTCTTGGTCTATGTTAAATGTATAATATAATTTAATTTAAAGATTCAGTATAAAGCGAACTGTTATGAGCTCATCTGATTTTCGGGGCGCGTTTTTTTTTGGACACCGAACGTTACTCATTCGCTTTGTTTTTGGTTATTTTCTTTGTGAGAACGAGTGACTAATGGATAGTAAGAATTATTAGGAATATATTGTGATTCTTATAATACAATATAATATTTCTAATAAACACAAAACTGCAAGATTGGCATTATCTTATGCAGTCTGAAATGATAGTCACATTTCTTATCTAAAGAAGTCTTTCTCAGATAATGTTTAAAAGTTTTGCAGAAAATGGAGATAAGAACAAACGATCGATAATTACGTGCAATTATTGAATAAACAAAGAAATTGTGCGATAATGGCGTAATGTGTTTTTGTATTATAAAAAGTTGCGACATTTCATATAACCAAAATTAAACCACGTCAAATGGGGTCAATTTTTTATAGACGCAAACAGCTTTCTTTCATTAGGTTTTCTTTATTTCAACTTTAGCCTTGATCGTTGCATCGTTTTTATTTGTTAAAATCTTGCTTAAATTGTTATCTTTTTTATTCTAATTGACCTGGAATTTAAGGCGTGTTATATCTAGTTTATGGTATTACAGATATTTAGGTAGGTTGTAGGTATTTATTGCCAATACCGTAGCTACAGAATTTGCGGAACAGTTCATGTTCTCTATATCATTTGTTGTTTATTATCTATATCAAAGATAGCTATGATTGTAGATGCAATCTTGGTATATTGTCGCTACTGAAATAAGCAATGTGACGTCAGATCTGCATTATCTCAAAATGATAATAAATCGTACCTGTAATGATAACAATGTTCAGGAAACATGTGACCACGACTGATCTGGTGGTAAGCATAGTGGAGGTCCATGAGCGCCGACGACTAAAGCGCCGCAGAACACAGTATGTAGTCCCAACCGTATTTGTGTTAAAAATGTTTTTATTTTATTTCGGTATAATTATGTACACGATATACGATTTCTTCGCACCGATTTGAACCGATTTCAATTTTTTTTTTGTTAAATAGTCTCATTTAAAGTTGAAGAAAAGATTCAAATACTAAGGGTGGAAAATTAAACTCTCCAGAATTGAATTTCACCCACTTTCCGTTAAGTAATTTAAAAAAAAACTCTGTAGGTTTCATAAACAAGCCTTGGCGCGGGCGAAGCCACTTCAAAAATAATTGATAAGATATTGTAAATGTTTAAGTATTAATAATTTTGTATATATGTACATATATTGCTCTTTTTTAATATTTAATTATTTTAACTTTTAAGTTCTTTCGTATAGGCAAAGTTTTGAAGTCTGAATTTATTTTTTATAAAAAATTCTATATAATATAATATTTTTTGGTTTTTATCATAAAGGATTTTAAAAGCAATTTCTCACGATGTGTTATTGCACAAAAAAGCCGCAAATTCAAGTGGTATTTTCACTCCGACCGGTTTACTTACAATTGCTATAATTTTGGTAAAATGCCACAAGTAACGACCGGGTTTGGTATTTTTATAATAATTCTCGATTTGTTCCGTGTTATGTAATTTATTGCTCTAAATTAATATTAATTTTGAATCTATGTTATTCATTTTATCTACGTTTTTTGTAACGAAAATCCGATTTAATTTTATACATAATTTAAAAAATATATATACAAGTTCAACACGGAAGAGACTTCGATTTACAATTTTATAACGAATATATAAATTAATAAAAAAATAAAAAAATTGTTACCTAAATAAAATGATTTTTATTTAAACGATAGTATCAAATCTTTTAAACCCATAATCGGAACCCAGAAATTTGTACGTTATTTTCTTTTTAATTTCTATATAGGTACAATATAAAAAAATATACATGCATTGTGTTTTTTAATTTGGTCTTATCGATCTTGACATATTGGCATAAAAGGGTCTGCAGGAAGACCATTGTTATTCAAGCCATGATTGATTTTAGTTACCAAATAGAGTTGATTTATTAATTATTATAATAAATATTTATATAAACATAACTGCATACCTATATCTGTAAATAATAGTGTACTTAAATTGTAATTTTAAACGCGTATACATTTTGTTAGTGACATAGAAAATGTACACGTGTAAACATTATTGAATGCTACAAAGTGATTTTTATCTCGATTTTTGGTTGATTTAGCTTTTCGATTTAACAAACACCATATATGAATATATGAATATTTACTTATTAGTTAATTTTTAGTTAATTGTCCTATGTAAAGTTCAGCATATAAAAATAAAATCAAATCATTTATACTGAAGATTTTATTCGACTTACTATCGCGTTTATTTTGTTTCCGCTCATGGTTGACGAGTCATGTAGAGTTACTATTAAAAACTGTATATTTATTCGACTAGAAAAATATAATAAATCTTTATGTGATCTATGTATAGGCTCCAAGGTCATTGTCAATAACATTTCCTTACTGAAGAAGTAAGTTGACTCATCTAACTGCTATTATTCAAGTAATATTGAATTCACAATAGTCGTCCCACGATTTGAACATAAATTGCTTTATAATAGGCATTACTCGTAAAATTACACGTTTGATGTGGGATTAATACGTTTAGTCGTAGGTTTGATTCCTATGAGAAAACGGATCAGTCTGAAAATTTACTATATAAAATATTTAATTACTGTTGCAAGCGAACTTTTTTTTAAACAAAAATAAAATAACTTTTTTGAAAATGTTTTACTCGGTAACTATAATACTTACATGTCTATAAAAAATATAGATTATATTAAATTATAGGATATACAGTTTAGCCTGGTTTATTTCTTTTACTTAATTATTTATGAGAAATATGAGAAAAAAAATCGGGAAGTCAATTTTTGATGCAGTTTTGCTCGGTATAAAGTCATCGAATAAAATTTTCTTCTACATAATTAATTAATTATATTTGCAAAATCATGATTTAGAGCATGGGTTTTTTTTAATTCAATAAGTGTTTTTTGTTTTTTTTTTAGCTCTTTTCTGCAACACTATCTGTCACAGTAAGGACATTCAGCGTTGGTTGTGGGTTATTTGGCATATGCGGTACATGTCCAGTGACATGTCCTTCTCAATATCAGCGGAGGAGCTCCTTCTTAACATCCTCCAGTAATATCCTCAATAAGTGTAAGGTGTAAATAATAGGGTTTTTTGCGTGTCAAGGTCGCATGGTCGTGATTGGCAGCAGTAGGGTCCTTAAAATTGTGTGGTGCCTGTTGAGTCAAGTCAGTATAGCGTAACGGACTTGCAGATACTGTTGTTTGCACCTGTCAGTCTACTATAAAAAAAATAGTCTCTCTGAATATAAAGCCTAGCCTACCTTCGAGTCACAAAATAACAAATCAACCTATAGCATCTATTTTTAGCTGCTAATAAAAAGTGCAAAACACACAAAATGGCGTCATTTGATTACAGGATGCGGGAAAGGGAGACTGACCTTAGAAATAGGGTTGTACACAAATAAATAAACAATTTGGGTATCGATTTTTTTTAAACAAACTTTCGGTATTTTAAATGCGAATATTACTTTAAATATTAAATTATAATAATTATATTAAATAATATTAAATAAATATTATTATTATTAAATTATTATTATATTAATTATAAATCAACACGCACCCAACATAGCCTGGGCCTCAAGTCAAAAGCCAATTGACAGTTTTGGCAGTCATCTTGAGACGTCAGGTTGTCTGTCTTGAATTATTTTCCTAAACTTGTGTTTCTTCGAGTGTTAATGTGTAATAATAGAGGATTATTAACCATTAAGTGTTCGTGAACGTGCGTGAGTGTAGGCAAACAATTCAAAAGAAGAGAACCTGTGTTTCCATTTTCCCTTCCAAACTCCGTAGGAAGTATTAGTAAAGATTCTACCACTTTACTGAAGCAATTTTTGACTTGACTGAGACTTGACCTGTTTAGTGTGATGAATGAATGACTCGTGATGCATAACATTATTAACTTGATGCAAAATATTTACTTTGACACTGGCAAATTGTTATAATGCCATATTTAAAAAACAAAAAAAAAATCGAAAAAAACATATGAGATCTATATCTCTATACGATATACTCTATAGGGTCTATACCCTAGATATTTTATTTTTTATATAATTTAATAACTTATATTTAACAATTTTAATAACAATATAAACTGCTAACCCTATATAAGAAATTACTTTGTATTCATTAAAATATGTAGTCTTTGTACTTTATTTCATAATAATAATAAATATATATTAATGTATGTATTGATAACCCTAAGAAGTCTTGCGGTGACATTTTATGGTCGTCATGATGGTAAAACTTAGGGACTTCTTGTTACGTTAATAAAAACTACACTACATTGTATAAAAGAAATTAGGTCACCTCCTCTGTCTGTCTGTACGTAATTATTAACCTCAGAAACTACTAGATTAGATATTTCCAAGTGTCCTGCTTACCTTAATTATTATTAAGTGAGTCAAACATTTAAAACTCAATACTGAGGTGGTTTGTTGAAATTAGTTCGCTAGGTTATCTTTAACCGACACGATGGCGCCACGTAATTGATTTTATTACATTGTTGCATCGTCTTTGGAATTTACGTAGAAATTATTTGTATCTATCAATAATTCTACTAGTTATACTTACGTAATTTTGAACGCCCTATATTGTCGCTTGACCCAATTAGCTTGTTTAATCTAAATGTCAGACCTTTGCATTTATAATAACAAACAATTGATATTTGCTCTCAATGTATTTGCTGACCTTTTTTCGCTTCTTCTTGACGCCTTTATGTATTGTTAAATGAAGTTGATAATACGAACTAAACGTAGGTAGTTAATTTTGTGCGTACTCAACTAATAGTTAGGGCTTTTATTCTACATGTGAACTGCTGGCATCAGCGCCGGATTTAGACTTCGGCGGCCCATAGGCAGAGCATGTTGTGGAGGTCCTCAAATCGTTTGTGGTCAACTGTTGAAAGTTTCTATTAGGGTCAATGTTAAGAAGAGAGCAACTAAATAAGTTGGCTAAAACAAAATTTAAAACAAAACTCTGTATTGTTTGTTTCTACTGAGCCTTTATCGATTTTTTTTGTGGTGTGGTGGCGGCCTATAGGCAACTGCCAATATTGCCTATGCTTAAATCCGGCACTGGCTGGCACATAGAAATGACTGCCGGCAGCAAGCACTCCGTTTCTTGCGTCTGTTACAGAAACCGTGGCCTAAAGGTAGATAGAAAGCGATCGACGCGGAAAACAGTGTACCCTATTAATAGATGGTGCGTACGTTCTTTTCAAACCGGCATAATGAAGGCGACTGTCTAGTGCCTGCACCCATTTCTCTGTAGTTGTTCCGCTCATGTAATGCATTAGGTTTCAGACGTACCTCTGTTTATCCCTTTTTAACTACTTTGTAAAGCCAGTTTCAAATGAAAGGTAATAAAGTGGGTAATATATGTCTGCATAAAACAAATATGAATAATAAAAAGGATTCAAAGGAAGTTTAAACGAGACGTGCGGTTATCGCTAACAATCTTACGCCCTCAAATTAGGTCGAGTAACTGTAAAATTGGTAATATTTTATTCGAAAATTAAAGGTCGAAGTCATTATTAAAGAGAAAGGTTGTAATATTCATTTATATTGTGATTTTCTCTTTGTGAAAAGTTATTGGTAGCATTTAAGGGTTGACCGGATTTTGTTAAATTAGTTTTAACTTTATATTAGGTAAAACTTTTAACCATTTATAAAAGCGATTTACTATTTATCTAAGAAAATTATTTATTCACAAATAAAATAGTGTTTTCTTAGATTTTGCGCAGATATCGTGTGAATCATGGTCGAAAAGCATGGAAAAGGTTTCAAAAATCTTTAAAACGTCAATTAAAGTTTTACTTTGGGTTTTGTAAATGAACTAAATAATATCCAAATGTCTGTTTTAGATTTTATAGTAAATTGATTTCTGTAAATATAGGTAAATCTGTATATAAATAAAATATGTACTAACTGCTAATTCCCGTTCGATTCCTACGAATCGTAAAATAGCTATGTCGCGTAACTACGTCCTAATTATTAAAAAAAGTGAAAAAAAAAGAAGTTGAATGAAAAATATTTTTTTTTAAAATCGGTTCCATATTTCCTAAGAATTCAAACATACAAATAAACTATATTTTTCTGTATATTTTCCTGTTGATTTTCTTAAATTTAGGTTAAGTAGTTAAGGTGCTGTGCCTCTCAAATAAGCCCATGTGGGCTTTGAGAGGCACAAGATTTTTCTATAGTAAAAATTGTAAACAAAATAATGAATAAAAAAATTGCAGCTTTTTTATAGAATTTAGTATAGATTTTAACATAATTATTATTAAGGTATATATTAAGGTTAAATTAACGTAGAAACAGCGAGCTTAAAAAAAAAAATACATTCGGACCATGTTTAATTACATTAAAAGTGAATCAGTGAATGGCAAAGGTCATGTGGTGTACAATTTGCCACAGGCCTGTGTTATCGGGGGCTTGCACAACACGTCTCTTGCGGTCGGTAACCTCTACCATTCATTATTTCATTCAAAAATATCAAATTGATGTTTAAGTATATTAAATTACTTATTTGCTAATAATTATTAAAGTTTATAATAGATGCAGAATCCCGAACCAGATCTAAATATCTTTATCACAAAGTCAAAACTAATTTCTTTACTTGTAATGCAATGAAAATAAATATTTTACAAAAAAAAAATTGGTTAAATTTATTAATTTTTGACATTTTAAATAAATTTTTATTTTGGTTATTAAATTATGATGAAAACTACATAGAAAAAAAAATACCTCACAACAAAAACTGTAACCTATACAGCCATGGGTGTTTCTCGTGACCGCGTCAAAATTTCTCTATTCTCGTAATGCGTTGACGTCACATATTGGTTTTTATTATTATTATTTTTTATCATAAATAAAATAGTGTAAAGAAAGTTCTAAATAATATTTAATTCACTAAGAGTGAAAAAAAATAAAGTTAACTAAGGTTGGGTATAATATGTCAGTCAATACCAATTATTATCGTGTGTTGATGTTATCTAATCAAAACTCTAACAAGTCTCTAATAATTCGACATATATCAGCTGTTGGGACCTATTATTGTGTTGATAAAGTTACTTAATGAATATTACCTACGAAACATTTAGTTTATTCACTTTAAAAGAAGATATAAAGAACTTACAATAACTTATACTACTACCCACCCTACAAGCATGAGTGTACAATAGTACGGATTTAACCAATGGCGACACTAAGCGTCGGCGACGACGGTGGTGATCGGAGGCCTCGCAAAAAGGTTTAACAAATTAAATTAAAAATACTAAGCTAAAAAGCTCATTTAATTGACTGTAAGCCTCCGACTTTAAAGAGGTCCAGGCTCTCAGTCGAAAGCGAAAGAAGGTTGTCGCTTGATCGAATCGAAAACAAAACGTATGGGATTTGACGTTTCGCTGTCACCCAAGTGACTTGACTCAGGCCTAGCAAAACTAGTGTTGCCGACGTCCAAGTTTGTTCAAGCGTCGTCACTGATTTTATCAATTATTTATCAAAATTATGTTCGTTGTCTTGTTAATTATATCTTATGCTAAGATAGTAAAGCGTATGTAAGTAAGTACTCGTACTATCAGCGAATCTTGTATGTAAACCTATTTCTATTGGTTAGTGTTCAAGCAGATGACGTAGCTATTGCTAAATGTACCTTTTTTGTGGGGAAAATCTTTTATAGATGCCTCGCCGTCTCGGGGAATACGACGAGGTTATGTCGGACTCCCCGGTACTCCCCAATACCGGGTATACACGACTAAAAACCCCACGGTGTCCCTTTCTACGTCATATGGTGAGGCCACTGGCACGCTTTCGCATTCGTCCGCGACCCCACCGACACTTGGCCGTTAGACCTCACCTCATCGGGAAGAAACACTATTCCACCCAAGTAAATGAGCGGCAGTCCAACTCCGGGACTACCACTCTTGGCTCGGGGCGAAGGAGATAACGCCTGGTACCCCGCTACCGCCTCCGCCCACGCGATGAAGGGTGGTCTCTCACTCAGGTCTTCTCTGAAAGCAGAGTGTGACCCGAGGAGAGACCTTGCTGGTTATGGGTCGCACCGGGGTACCTTAGGGCGGTATCCACCACCTGAGGACGCGCCCGATGAGAGACCAGCAACTCCTACAGTGCCTCCCACTCGAGACTGTAACTCACGATCAAAGGACCGCGAGCCACGGGATTGCTAAATGTACTTAGCTAATTGCAACTATATGAATAGAAACAAGTTATTTTAGAATAAAGAGACCATAATAATATGATACCATGCGAATACATAAAAATGTACGCTGTTTTCACAAACTCTTTACGGTTCATGAGCACGATTGTATTATGAATTTATGCCATACTGTTGCGTGCAGATTGTCTTACTGTTTGCATTCTAAATTCTACCTTATTTTAAATGACATAAGGATGTGTTACGCTTGAGGGGATAGTGACTGTATCGGGTTATCTTAACAAAGGTACTTCGTAATTAAGAGCTAATTTAATTATTTCTAGAGTATTTCATAATAAACATTGCACTGTTGCTTTTAAGATAGTTTTAGAAATTATAAAGTGGACAAATTTATTTATTTACTAAATAATACGTTGTCAGCCTTTTTTTTTAAATAAAATTATGGCATATTAAAAATGCTGAAAAATTAATAGAAAAATCAATACTCACACAGTTTTGACCACTAAACTACACGTTGGCGCTTCAGTTGATTGTGTCGTTTTTTTTTTATTCTATTGTCATTATATCGTCTTAATTTAATATTAATATTTTTGTAATATTTGCAAAACAAAAACGAACAGAAAATAATGTCTAAAATAACCGAAAAATACTGTTTTACACCGTCTCCTAGGAGTAATTACTAATTATGTATTACAATTTTGTAATTAAGTCTGTAATTATCATTATTTCAAGAATATTTAACAAACTTCGCAATAAATAAATAAATTTTCGTATTTAATTTTAATTTTATTATTTTAATGTCGGCGTGTTTTATAAAATCTGATATGCATTTGCAACTGTATAAATTGGTATTAGATACCGGATTATCATTGGCCCGCATCGTGACAACCAGACTGAAACGAATTAATAATTAACATAATTCTTAGTTAGGTATTTCGGTTTCAATTTAATAAATAAAACGCAGAACATGCACTTTATTCAATAATTTATATGCAATTATCATTTTTATACAAATTACAACTAGATTAGCAATTACGTGCCCTAAGTGCAACGTGATTTTCTGTCAGTATACGAAATAATATTGATACGCACAATTAACAAACACAAATTGTGTCGTGACCTTTGTCGCGTTTTAGAATCTGTTCGTCTGCTCAAGCCAGCATAGCAGCGGCGACTGCTGTCTGTAGGAATTTCTCTGCGGTAGCAGTTGTTTTCGTTCATGGACCGAACTCTAGCTTAACATCAAAGGAGAGTTGTCATATACCGAGCTACAATAAAAAAAACCTAGTAAATTAATCTATTTAACCTTAATAAATTAATAAAATATTTATTTGTTTTATTTCAGTTGTCGTGGATGTGGACGATAGACCGGTCTCCGTGGAAATCTGTGATACTGCTGGCCAGGTGTGTATTGGAAATGTATTGTATAATTTTAACATTATTTATGTATTATTTCCTAAAATTAAGCTTTATTAAACAAACATGGAATACATAAGTTGACAATAAAAAAACAGTCATTCACCTTTAGAAGTGCATCGCTGCATCAGCTGGTTCTGGGTATAAAGCACGTGTTCAGTGTATTTTATTGTCAAAAATATAACAAAGGCACGGTACAGTCAGATGTTGAAAGTTCACACGGTATAATTCTTTGATTGTACCTACCTGTTGTTTTTTTATTGGTTACGTTTCCATTTGTAAGAAAATCCTGAGTTTACAAAGTGTATGGGTTCAATTCCTATCGCTAATACAAGACTCATAGATTTATGCACAATTATTTAAAAAAAAAAAGTTAAGCCACGAGGCGTACATACATACCCTTAACTTGAAAGAAAAACATACTTACACGCACACGTCACGCATGTACGCGTAGGTGTGGTTTCACTAACTATTTTTTGACGCTAATTAAACTACAGACAGAAACGGTCAAATCTTTAGACTGAAAAAAAAAAAAACTAGGTATCCGAAATAAATAGATTAGTTTCTCAATACTTAGGTAGTAGTTAGATTTTGCAATGTATATTTTAACAAATCAATAGAATTAAACTGTCAAAACGTAGGTCAAAGTTACCTTAAAAGGTATAGATAGATAGGTAGGTACATATTTAAATTTTGATAGACAATTTGACTTGATTTTCGAAACACGTTTTCGTGCTTTGCCTTGTTCAAATATCAAATACAAGGGAGTGTGTGTATTACGTAACATTTTCGACAATCGACAATCGATATAAAAACTTTCACCAAAGACCTGTACTTTTATTTAGCACCTAAGTCTTAGATATTGTGAACAAAGAATGTAACTGTTGTAAAGTTGAATGTACTAATTATTGTCTCTGTAGATGACCGGAAAAATCCTCTTTAAATAGACGAGTTCATTAATTAAGCGCTCACATTCACACTTACCTTTGTTTGTAAAATATAACTAATTAAGACCTAAAAGGCAAAACTTAGAATACTTAATCTAAGTTTTTTTTTTAATTGTAGCTCGGCATATGACAACACTCCGTCTGATATAAAGCTATAGTGCGGTCCATGAACGGAGACAACTGCTACTACAGATAAATTTCTACAAACAGCAGTCGCCTCTGCTATGCCGGTCTGAGGAGACGACAGTGCTCTCGTTATACCTGGCTTCTTCTAAACCAATCCTGAAACTCGACAAGATCACTTCGAAATTCGAAAGTGGTGATACTACCGGCGCAGGACGGCAGAATGGGTCAACAAAAATATTAAAATAACTTAAAGCACTAAGCTTCAAGTTTAAAGCACTAAGCTTCAAGTTATTTTGTCGTTTTCCTCTAATTTACTAATTTAACATCAACAAGCCTCATAAACTATTTTAACGAATTTAATTTAATATATTTCAGGATTCAATGAGAGAGTTAAGGGAACTCTGTTATCCTGGAACTGACGTGCTGATGTTGTGTTTTTCCCTCGTCAAACCTGAGACTTTCAAGTCAGTCGCTGATAGATGGACGAGAGCAGCGAGGACTGTCGGTGCACCTGTCATATTGGTTGGCACACAATCAGATCTGGCGCAAGACGTTCGTGTCCTAGAAAATTTGAGGGTAAAGAACCACATTTATTTATTAAGGCGTAGTGTTTATATGTAAAAATACATTCGAACGATCTAAAGAGTCGAAACTTTTTTTGAATTTAGTTGAGCGGCCGTAACCTAGCAGTTAAAGGCGTGAACTCACAATCGACAGACCTGTAATCAAATCTCACTATTCTGGCCTTATACCAGATGTAACTTTGTTAATAGATACTTTGACTCAGTGCCAAGGTATACGTAATAAATACAAGTATTATTAAAAAGGATTGGTAGGCTGACATATGATGGTTATTAGCAGAGTGTGCCATTCTGGCGTAGTACCACCACTTTCAAGTGTAACACCGTGATGTAACGTAGTTGCGTTTCGCGATCTGCTTGGAACTGAACGGCCGTAGTCTGGCGGTAAGACGCGTGAACTCACGACCGGTAGCAATTGTACTTTGGTTGCTCAGTGCCTATAGTGCACTATTAAAGAGTGGTAGGCAGACTGATGATGGTTATTAGCCCAGTCTGCCGTCCTGGGAAGTACCTTTTCGAATGTAACACCCGTGAAGTGACCTTGTCGTGTTTCGGGAACAGTTTGAAAGTAGCCAGGTATAACGAGAAGAGTGTGCACTATCAATCAGGATGGTACATGCTCGTCTCTTCAAGCCGGCATAGTGGGGGCGACTGCTGTCTTTAGAGATTTGTCTGTAGTAGCAGTGGACCGCACTCTAGCTTTACATCAGGCGGAGTGTTGTCACATACTTTGAAATCTTTCAAATATGTTTATCTCTCTCATCAGATACGCGGTGAGCATGTAGTGACAGAAGCAGAAGCTAAAGCTCTAGCAATGAAAATAAATGCAGTCTACATGGAAACATCAGCTAAAACGAGAACAAAACTAAAAGATGCCTTCGACTCTGCCATTTTGGCTGCGTTGCCTGTTATGAAGAAAAAGAAATCAATATGGAAGAAATTATGCTGTGTTAATTAAGAAAATGACACGTTTTCAAAGAATCAATAAAACTGTAGATACAAATTTAATACTGAAATATGATTGGTTATATTCTTGCGTTTTAAAACGGTTATATTTTAAAAAAATAATTAAAGAAGAATGTCAATTTCTGGGCCCACTTGATACCTAATAGTTTGGTAACAAAATAATATTCCAAAATAATATCTTATTTTTTTATTAATTCATTTTAATTATATCAACACATCATTTACCAATCAATAGACAATGTTTAATTACATAAAAAATTGATAATCAATTATTAAAGCTTTTCAAATAACAATAACCTCAAATATTGCATCAGAAAACATGCAATTATTCAATAACCCGGGTGATAAAATTGAAACTGATTGGTAATATGGAAGTAGTTTTTTTTTTTTACAAAAATAACTAAAAAAATCACTGACAAACTCGAAAAAAAAATTCTGGGGCCACTTTTCTTAAGCGACTGGGCATTCTCCTTTCATTCTTTCCTAATAAAATGGAGATATGGGAAACTTCAAGCATTTACTGTTCTAAAACTTCAGTTTTAAAAGTAATTTGAAATTGTAAATAAATTAATTTGTAATAATTACGTTTATATCGTATATGTATAAGTAAGTACTATTATTTTATTAATGTTAATGTTGTTTTGATACTCAACACGAACTGATAATTATATTTTTATTATTAAATGATTTTTTTCACATTTGGATGTTTTCTTTATAACCTTTACCTAATGTTAAAACTTAAGCTACAGTACGATCCATGAGTTGCTACAGAGAAATGTCTACAGCAGCAATCGTCTCCGCTATGCCGGCTCGAGACGAATATGCACTGTAGAGAATTTACATATTCCTACCGTTATAAGGAACCCGGTTACATCCAAGCTGGGGGATTTGCGATTCTTTAATAAAAACGCGGTTGCGCCTGAAACTTATTCTTATTACTTATTTTTTATAATTGATCAAATTAATATACTTAGCATTAATAAATAAATATTAAACCGCACAGAGCTAATAAACCCATGCTATAAATCTCTCGAATATGAAAAAGGGTTTTTTTTTTAAATAATCGTAGTCGTACTTTTCTTAGCCAAACTCTATGTCAGAGACAATTACTAATGCTCTATATAATGAACCCATTTATTATTATTAAACAAAGCATTACAAAATATGTTAGGAATTGTATGTATGTATAGCCTATAGAGCAAAAAAGTACGCCTTAACTTTATTAAATGCAAATGGATGAATTTAAAAGACCAAGGCTCAAATATTTATAACAAGTTTTGACATTAACATTTGACATATCCTACAGTGCCCGGTATCCCGCCAAAAATATGCGCGTGTGAAACTGCAGTGTTTGCATCTGTGTATTTTAGTTTAAAATTCTTTTATAATTATGTCTGAAGAGATATATGATGTATTCGAAGGATCTAATTTAGTGGAAGACACGGATCACTTCTTAAGAAGTGAAATGACAGATTCGGAGCCTCTAGAAACTGATCCTGGCGAAACCTCTGTCGTGCAGGATTCTGATTTTAGTATCTCAGAAACTCCATCTAGTTCTGAAAAGAGAACAGACGCGCCAAAATCAGATATTAGACTGACGAGGTTACCCATAAATAGGATAAAAACTATAATGAAGATGGATCCAGACGTAAACGTGATCAACGGAGACTCTGTATTTTTAATTACAAAAGCTACTGTGAGTACTTTATTTATAAATAAATGATATAATAGTAGTGTGGCACAATGTAGTTTTTATTCGTCCTGCATGTAGCTGTATTCAGTTGATGTCAGGTTAGAGTGTGGTCCATTTGCGGAAACAACTGCGACCGGGAATGTATGCAAATAGCAGTCGTATTCGCTATGCCAGCTTGACACACTACTACACTATATAATCATATTAACCTACTTACTAAACCAGTATTAAAATTTCAGGAATTATTTTTAGAGACATTGGCAAAGGAAACCTATGCAGCTATGCCGGGTAAAAGGAAAACAATAACTAAGAAGTATTTAGATCATGTTATTGGGGTTGTTGACCCTCTCTGTTTTTTAGAAGGTGCATTAGAGTTTTGAAAGTTTATTTATTTGTGATTAAAGGACAATGGACCACCCTCTTAATTAGATACTAATAATTTGTTAACAAAAAAATATTCTGAACATCTTATTTTTCATTAATTTATTTTTATTATATCAACACATCATTTACCAATCACTACACAATGTTTAATTACATAAAAAATAGATATAATCAATTATTAAAGCATTTAATATAATAATAACCTCAAATATTGCATCAGAAAAAGTCTAATTAGTCAATAATCCGGGCGAAAAAATAAATTCGTATGGTAACAAGGAATGTAGATTTCTTTTTCTACAAAATGAACTAAAAATCATCAACTTCTTATAATTGTCAGGTATAGGTAACCAGCGTTTTTGCCACCATCTCATTGGTAAGGTGTTCGGTTAGGATCCCTTGATGATTTATAATAATAGGATCATCAGTGTTGCATGCTTGGGGGTCTACTGTGTCCTCACAACTAACGAATTCATGTACCATTCCTATTTCTTATCCTTATAAGACATTAGATAGTGGTGCGGTTTAAGGTGGAGCACGCTTGCCTATGAGGTAACTATCCACCTTCAATTTGAAGAGACTCATGTTGTACGTGTCGGGAAACACAGACACCGGGAGAGAGTTCCACAGTTTCGCAGTACGCACGAGGAACGTGTTGTCAAAATGCCTTGTACACACATTAGGAACTTGGATCATATATGTACGGTACCTCTCCGGGTGCCTGGACGTCCGGTGGAAGAAAGGGGACGGTAGAACTAAGTTGTGCATGGTATAGTTTATTTCACAGCTTCATTAAAATTATATTTTTCAAACGCAAATAGAAACTATAAAGGTAAACAGTAGTTAGTAGTGGTAGGCAGATTGATGATGGTTATTAGCTCAATCTGCCGTCCTGGAGTAGTACCACCACTTTCAAATGTAACACCCGTGAAGTGACTTTATTGCGTTTCAGGAATAGTTTGAAAGTAGCCAGGTATAGCGAGAGGAGTGTGCACTATCAATAGATGGTACATGCTCGTCTCAAGCCGGCATAGCGGAGGCGACTGCTGCCGGCACAGGTTTCTCTGTAGTAGCAGTTGTATCCATTCATGGACCGCACTCTAGCTTTACATCAGGCGGAGTGTTGTCACATGCCGAGCTACAATAAAAAAACAAAAAAATCAGACCTGAGTATGAGTTTTGAAAGTGGTTGGATTATCCCAGGACAACAGACTGGGCTAACAGCCATCATCAGTCTGCCTACCTCTCTTTAAGATAGTGGTTTATAAGACTATTAGTTGGTTTTCCTGTCCAAATGTTAAATATTACTTTTCGCGGAAATTTGCCGGTTCTGTTGCCTATCACTTTCCAGGGATCTAGTGCTGGCTCCATTTCCCTAGTTACGCCGCATCCAAGACAAAATATGCTGTATAAGCCCTAATTTTAGTTCTTTCTATTAAGGTATTAATTAGGTAGGGGAAAAAAAGACAAACAAAATGTACTATTTGCATTTTTAATAATTTTTAAACATTCATTAAGATTAAAATTACGCTTAAATCTAGATAAGGAAGAACTATTTCCAAATAATAAAAGGAGAAGTCGCTTGAGCTCTATAGTCTCTGCCTACCCCAGTGGGTCAGTAGTAGTAGAATACCGCCCAATGAAATATATAAAAACCCAATGATACAGGTATATAAATAAACAATATTTTCTATATTTTATAAAGTCAAATAGCATTTTCAAATATTTAAGTGCATATGATATATATTTACACATAAATTACTGTATGAACAGTGGGTATATTTTCTAACATGCAGACAAAAACGTAGAAGAGAATATTTCACAATTTTTTTTTCTATTTAATATCTTCCTACTTCATTACATAAAGAGTAAATTTTTATATTTTAGCTCGGCTTGTGACAACACTCCGCCTGATGTAAAGCTAGAGTGCGGTCCATGAATGGAAACAACTGCTACTACATAGAAATGTCTACAGGCGGCAGTCGCTTTTACTATGCCGGCTTGAAGAGGTTGACAGTGCATACTCCTCTTGTTATACCTGGCTACTTTCAAACTATTCCCGAAACGCGACAAGGTCACTTCACGGGTGTTACGTTGAAAAGTGGTGGTACTGTATGAAAATTACCATTTTTCCAATAATACCCTCATTCTAAGGGCGGATTATTTTAGGTAGGACACCTCGGTCGTGAGCAAACGATTTTATCTTACTAATTCGAAATAGACCTTGTCAAATTCGAAAAGAGGGGGATGGGGGGGGGGGATAACTCCCCTACTTAGATTCGAGTGGAGATACCAGCTGCTGATGATAATCAACAAGAGTATGAAAGTATAAACAGGTAAATTTACTATAAATAGATATAAACAAAACTTGGGCAGTTGCTAATTGCCTATAATGTAAGAGCTGGATATACGCCGTTGACATCTCACGCGATTGTGTGTCGATTTATGTAAAAAAAGTTATTTGAAAAGTTATTAAAAAAATAAACCGAAGATTCCCTAGATATTGTAGTGTCTAATATCATGATGAAAATGAAAAACCTAGCTATTAATAGTTTAGAAGAAAAATGGTTTTATACATTTTAGCAATATAAAACAATTTTTCTTCTAAACTATTAATAATTTAGTATGTAGTGTTCCTAGTAGATAATAGCAGATAATGATTAGGCTGAATTATTATTAATAGAATAAAGCCTTTAAAAAACTAGACTAAAAAAAATAACTTTTCATATTATTTTTTACATAAATCTGCACAAACGCGTGAGAAAGGTCAAGGGCGTATATCCATCTTTAAAAAAAATAGCGACATGAAATTCGCGCACGACTTTCGACCTTTCAAACATTTTTATAGTAACTCGACTCGGTGACTCCGGCCGATGTTAAAATAGAAAACTGCTGGCTGTTGTCACAGAGAAAAGCAGTCGCCTCCGTTATGCTTGACTTAAGGAGACGAATGTGTACCGTCCCGGTTGACAAGCACACTTTTATATCAAGCTGATACCGAAATAAACTCTGTCGTGGTGGTACTACCACAGGACGGCAGACCGGGCTATAACCAACATCAGTATGCCCACCGCTCCTTTAAGAAGAAATCTATCAAATAAATGGTGAACTTATGAAGAAAAGTGCATTGAACATAGATTAATCTCATGATCTCAACTTAGAAAGATCACAGCCGAGTTTAAGAGATCATATTATAAGTACATAGCGTTATATCATTTAATAAAAAAGAAGATTTTTTGAAGAAGGGAGAAGTGAATGTGAACCGACAGTTTGGCGGTTCGAAATCAAAGCCAATATTTTATTATATTAAAAATCAAAAAACCATTTTGGTTAAACTAACTAAACTAAAACAAAAAGCTCACACAAAATTAGGGTTACGATTTTAACTGGAGACCTTAGAAATTCGAGTAAATAATTATTGCGTTAAATCAGACACAGTTAAAGCTTCAATTTGGTACCACTTTCATCTTAAGCAACGCTTAATTTTAATACAAACCTAAATGTAACTAACCTATTCGTAATGGGTAAAAGGATTTCTGCATACAAACCTAAATCTAACCTAACCTAACCTATTCGTAACGGGTAGAAGGATTCTGACAATTAAACGTAATTATGTATTAAAAGTGATTTTAAAATTAGTTTTAAGTGTCTGAGAACCTATGGAACTCTAACGGGGACTGATTTAACCCAATAATTATCCACTGGAAGTATCTCAAAGTTTTAAGGTCTGTCCTCTAATAGCTAGCCAAAATTAGTCGCAATAATAAAAATTAATTTACCTAAAAACGAGTCCTCACAAGAACAATTATTATGATGTATATTTAACTAAACTAAAACTAAAAGAAAGCTCACAAAAAATTAGTCGCAATAATAAAAACGAATTTTCAACGTAATATCTTTTAAAAAAATATATGTACAACAATAATAATTTAAACAACATTATTTGTACTCGTAGATTTAAAATGACGTGATTTTGTACTTAAATAAATTATGTATTTAGTTAATAATACACATTCACAATTCAATTTATTCTATTTTATACAATTGAAAAGACTTTCAGATAAAATATAGCTGTCGAAAGAACGGGGCCCAGATTTAGCGAGGGGCTGATTTGAACGTGCCCCAGGCTGGCTATAGACAAAGGACAATGCCCATTTTTGGGACCCACTTGATATCTACTAATATCTACTTTTGTTTAACTAAAAATATTCCGAATATGGATGTATTTTAATACAAATTTGCGAAAAAAAATTGGGTCCATTTCTCTTAAAGGAATGGGCGTTCTCCTTTGAAAAGTGCTGCTAAATCAATTATTCATGATTAAAAAACAGTTTTATCAGAACGAATACATCGTAACACTTCTTCTAATAAAGCGAGGAAGACTTCTAAATATATTATCATTATAGAAACATGTACATTATTAAAGTTTAAAAAGTATCACATCGATTTAAATAGAATTATTCTACAAGCAAACATTTTATGATATTTTGTCATCGCATTAACTTATTTAAAAAAAATAAAAATAAAATTATGATCGGTTTAAAAATTAATACGGCTTATATTGATTAGTAATACAACAGATCCATATACGTCGTTCTACTGTAAGGGTTCAAACAAAAAACGAAACTTGAACCTTTCACGATTTATCTAAGATAACATGCGGTCTAACAACGGGGACAACTGCTACCACAAAGAAATGTCTGCTGATAGCAGTCGCCTCCGCTATGCTACTTTCAACAAAATGTATAATTTCTGTCAGTGATTTGTTTTAATTTTATATAACAAGTACATCTCAACCCTTAAACGCATATTGTTGCCAATTGTCTACATTAATTTTCACATAAAATTATTCAACAACCCGATTATGTCCGTCCGCGTTTGCACAGGGCTTTCACGTACTGAGTGCATCAAATGCAAGGGTGAATTGTATCATAACAAAAATCAACATTTTTTAAAATTATTTACGTAATCTATGATAAATTTCCTATATTTTATTAATTCAAAGGAAAAAATAATGCATTTTGATTTGAGGGTTAAACTCGAATTATTCTGTTTTAAACGGGAGATCAATAGCAAGACGAGACTTCCTCTTCTTATTTTTCTCTTTTTCGCTATTATTCTTGTTGCTATCCTTTGGACTGGTGGCTGCATTCTGAAATGTTTTATTTTTTATAACAATTATTTATTTAAATGCCTGTACAAAGCTAGTACTTGTATCACAGGCACTAAACGACCGAAGTACATATAACATGATTCCATTGGTACCGGTCAGAATTTAGCGAGGTTTGAACTCTGTTCTTATTGTCTGTACTTACATTATTAGCAGATTCACTCTGTTGCTTGATCCATTCTGTTGGAGGTGGAGCCGGTTTTGGTATAGGAGCTGTTGGTCTAATTTCCATAGACGCTACTTTTATCTCTGCAGCTGCTGGTTTCGTCTCCGGAGCTGTCATCTTCTTCTGAATACTCCCAAGGGCCCGGAATTCCGAAGTTTCGCTTCTCCTGTGAAATATTATAGTTTAAGCAAGTGTTATCATAGAAAAATTTCTGCGGACATTAGCAGTCTCCACTATGCTGAAGAACGAACCTGGATGGCCCAGGACACAACCCAGCTAATCCCAGGACGGCAGACTGGGTTAATAAAACATCACCAGCATGCCTACCACGTTTAGATGAAAGTCTTACCTTCGGCTGGCCTGAACTTGAAGAGGTACAAATGGTGTGGTTGTCGATGTAGCCGGCTTTGCATTCTTAGTGCTGGTGTCGGCAGTTTTATTCTGAAAGGAATTTAGAACTTGGTTTATAGTTTGTTACAAGATGATCAGGTTAAAATGTAGACAATTTACCTGTCCGGCGTTAGTAGTGTTAGTTTGTTCAACAGGCATATTAGCAGGCACATTATTAACAGAAACCTGTGGAGTCTTTGGAAAACTCGCGTCGGTGCTGACCTTCCTCTCTTTGTGTTTAACATCCTGATTTATTTGGAAATTTGGGAGCGGCACCTGATTGGCATTGGGTATTAGGCTATGGTTCACTCCTGGAGTTTGATTTACTGGCAAACCCAGATCCTTAGGTCGATTGAGGTTAACATCCATCGGGTTTATAGTATTATTAATTTGTTGACCTGGATGCATTTGACCTCGGTTCATTTGTTGACCCATGTTCATTTGCTGTCCCGGGTGCATTTGTGAACCTTGGGTCATTTGTTGACTCATCTTCATTTGCTGTCCCGGGTGCATTTGTGGACCTTGGGTCATTTGTTGACTCATCTTCATCTGCTGTCCCGGGTGCATTCGTGGACCTTGGGTCATTTGTTGACCCATGTTCATTTGCCGTCCCGGGTGCATCTGCTGACCCATATTCGGCTGCATTTGTTGGCCCATGTTAACTTGTTGACCCATGTGCATATGTTGGTTGAGTTTTTGGGCCTGATTGATCTGTTGATTTACGCGATGGCCCAGGCTAGTCCAACGACCTTGATTGGGTCGTTGATTGTTCGGTTTTTGAACTTGATTCGTTTGCGGAGTTTGGTTGATTCTGTTATTCATTGGTACATTATAAGCGTCCGGTTGCGGTAACGGTGTCGGATATTGTCCATTGTTAAACGGTGGCGGCTGGTACTGATAGGGAGGTACTTGCGCCGGTCGCACGTTTCCTTGTGTATAAGCCGGTGTAGATATGTACTGATTGTGCATTGGCACCTGTGAGTATGTCTGATTGTTTTGATTATTTCCAAGGTATTGGCCGTGATTAGGCGGAGGTCCGAGCAGCGAGTGCGGCGGCCCAGGCATCGGCGGTTGGTTTATTAACAAGCCTACAGTGTATGTGGGGACGACTTGTACATATGGTGTTTCTGTTATGACAGCCTGCATCTGATCTGGATGATCAAACAACGGGTACGGTGGCACTGGCATAGCTTGTGGCATGTTCTAGAAAGACATTCAACTAATGTAGTATTAAACTGAACTATATATAAATTAGTAAACGATTAATATTAAACACCTTTACAAATATTTATTTAATTTTTTTTGGTACCTGGTAACACTCTTCTTCGAGCGGTCTGTTGCCTGTGATCGGAGGATTACAGCCGTCGCTCCAGTTACCCGGTTGAGGTCTAAAAGATAGATAAGATATTTTAGGTCAAATAACACTAGACTAATAGTTTACGTAGTCGTTCCGTGAATAGGATAGGCAGAACAGTTGGAAATAGTTTAACGTTTGCATTGCTTTTTCATAATACAAACTTACCCCCAAATTTCCCAAAATGGACACATATCGCTGCATGAAAATAACGTTTAGAATAACATTTATTAATATATACTGTACCTGTATGTATTATATGAACTAAATAAAGAGTAAAAATAACATAATCACCTCAAATTTTGTTGATTGTTCATCTCGTGTTTTATTCGCCAAGCATCCGGCTAAAACAAATAAATACTCAGATACATAAAAGAAAAAACTTAAAACAATAATAACAACGATTATTCTAATATTAATAATAATTAATCAAAGTTTGAATTTTGTTAAAAATCGGTTAGAAAATTCACACAGGAATGGTATATAAATTATCTAATTAATTTACAACGAATCATGTTGCAACTTCTTTCCTCAAATGCCCCTTCACTTAAACTTAAGTATTACAAGGAATCTTCCGGTTTAACACACACACTCTCTCTCCTCGTCGGTCCCTCATTGTTGAGGATCGTGACTCTTGGTGGCTCGCTCAATTAGATGTCTCCATCGGCGGCGACTGCTTGCCTGATGGAGAGCTTTATGGACCGGCATCTCCAGATAAATGGAAACCTGGTCTGTCCAGCGGCTTAGGCTTCTACCGCGCGGTCTTCTGCCATCGACCTTCCCTGTCACCACGAGCCTTTCCAGATTGTCGCCATCCTTGCGCGCTATGTGGCCGAAGTACTTCAGGCAAAGCGATGACAGACGCGGTTGATTTTCGATGCCCAATTCCGCACACACACACACACACAAAAAGGGAGATTTGAGTTAAGGTATTGCTAAGGTAAGAGTTCGACTTAATACCTTGAGGTAAGGTATTCGAGTTAAGCACTCACAGGACTGCATCGGACGGATGATTTGTAATACTTGTTTAAATTATTTTTTCTTTGTATCTTTTATTAGCATACTTAAATTATAAAGTTATTAATGTATTCTAAACTCTAATCAATAACTCAGGCAGCGGTCGCAGTCGCCTCCGATATGCCGGTTTGATGTGTGGCAGTTTGCCTTTAAGTGGCGCTTGAGGATTGATTTATAAAAAACAACCAAACCATAGTTAATGTGAATAAATTATAAAATAAATGGTTAACGTACATTGTTACCATCGTTTTCGCTGATCTTCAAGAGATTTTTCAGAAATTCTGTACTCGTCTCGGGCTAAAAACAATATTATTCAAAAAGTAAAATGTAAAAAGTCAATTTTTTTATTGCAGTCTGACATATGACAACACTCCGACTGATGTAAAGCTAGAGTGCGGTCCATGAACGGAAACAACTGCTACTACAGAGAAATCTCAACGGACAGCAGTCGCCTCCGCTATGCCGACTTCAGGAGAAGAGTGTGCACGAACGTAACTTGTTTAGTGTTCATTTCTAAAATGTTTGAACAATCAGGTGGAGTATTTATTAATCATCGCTCAGCAAAAAAAAAGCATATAAGTATTATAAATAAATAAAAACTTTATTTGAAATATAATTTACAGACATCCAGAGCCTTTCCTTCTTTTATCCTATGGCATTATAACAATTTGCCAGTGTCAAATTAAACATTTTTGCATCAAGTTAATAACATTGTCCATCACAAGTCATTAATTCATCACACTAAACAGTCAGGTCGTGTCTCAGTCAAGTCAAAAATTGCTTCAGAAAAGCGGCAGAATCTTTACTGAAACTTCCTAGATAGTTTTGGAGGGAAAATGGAAAACATATGTCCTCTTGTTTTGAATTGTTTGCCCACAGTCACGCACGTTCACAAACACTTAATGGTTAATAATCCACCATTATTACACATTAACACTCGAAGAAACACAAGTTTAGGAAAATAATTCAAGAATGCCTAATGCCTCAAGATGGCCGCCAAAACTCGAGCCTTCGCTTTCTTAAATATTTTTCTTTGACAGAATAGGGGTTCGTTGTAGCAAGTAGTCATATTTGAAATTTTTCACAATACAATACAATACAATTGTCACGCCTTTTTGCCGTTTTTGCACGGAACGCCACTTACCACGATCCTGACACAACACCCTCGCTTCCCTCACATCCACAATTCTCTTCATGCACGCCCGACGGTTATCGGCACTAGGCAGCCCAGCTTTCATAAGGATGTCTCCGATTTGATCGGAAAATACCCTTCTGGGTCTGCCTTCTTTAACGCATCCATTCACATCAGATTTATATATTCCTTTCGTCAATCTCCTTTCCATCGAAGCATTCCTTTCTCAATCCTCGTCACTACATCATCTTTCGAAGCACAACAGTATTCCTCATTCTATCCGCTATCGTGAGTCCACATACACTCCTTAATGACCGCATTTCTACTGCACTAATCCTACTCTCTTGCTTCTTCTGCCATAGCCAACATACACTTCCATACATTAATGTAGTTATTATAAATAAATTAGTTACCTGTGGTGGTGGAGGCGGCATATTTATATTGTTTGCTTCATTTTGTGCTTGGCGCTCTCTTGTTGGGCTAAAAATAAAATATATACAACTTTAATTCATATAAATATTCATACGGTTAGTAACAAAAATAATTGTCCCTGTTTTTTAATTACATTGTAGCTTGGCATATGACAACACTCTGATGTAAAAGCTAGAGTTCAGGTCATTATTTTCGTACAATTGCTACTACACATAAACTTCTACAGACAGCAGTCGCCTCCACTATGCCGGCTTGAAAAGATGAATGTGCACCATCCAGATTGACAGTGTACACTCCTCTCGATATGCTTGGCTACTTTTAAACTGCCACCGAAACGCTGCAAGGGGATTTTAGCCCATGGTCACTCCACAGGTGTTACATTTGAAAGTGGTGGTACTACCCCAGGTCGGCAGATTGGGCTGACAACTATCATCAGTCAGCCCACCACTTTTTAATAGTCCCAAAGTGAGCGACCAAAGTAAGTATGTAACAACAAAGTTATATTGGGTACCAAGGTCAGAATTAGCGAGGTTCGAACACGGATCTCATCGATCGTGAGTTCACGCGTCTTACCGCTAGACCACGGCGGCTTTAATCAGTTTGTCTACCACACATATGCATCAACTTCTGCGCATCAAAGAACGCAGGAGCTTCACAATACTTTTCACTCACCTGTAACTAGCAAAAGCTGAGTTATGCCCATCCTCTCTTCGTAGTATATTGGGCACAGGAGCTGGTATTAATGGTATGAAAGCGACAGAGGGTCCAGTGCACACCGGATTACGAATCTTACGGCCGTACGATATGTTCAACAAATTATGTGATGACATTCTGTAAGTTCAAATTATGTTTTTTTTTTATTTATTGTAGCTCTGCATGTGACAACACTCAAGCTAGAGTGCGGTCCATGAATGGAAACAACTGCTACCACAGAGAGAAACCTGTGCGGGCAGCAGTCGCCTCCACTATGCCGGCTTGAGGAGACGAGCACGCACCATCTAGATTGACAGCACACTCCTCTCGTTATACCTGGCTACTTTCAAACTATTCCCGAAATGCAATCACTTTTTTTATAGTTAAGCAAGAGTGCGCTGAGACAACAGTCGCCTCCGCTATGCCGACTTGACGAGATGAGCGTGCGCTTATGACTCTCTCGTTATATCTGGCTACATCCAAACTGATCTCGAAACCCGACAAGGTTACACTTGAGACTTAATTTCTGAAAAATTCCCAAGTTATTTTTTAAATAAAATTTAAAAAGAAGGCTTGAACATACCTGTAAAACCTCGGCGTATCAAAGAACTCCTCGTGCATAGCACCCGGGAAGGGATTATCAAACATAACCTGATATGTACATTCACTGTTAATTATGTCCGAGAGACGGACATTGTTCACTGTGCTAGGTCTGTGGACGGCCGTAACGGTACCCCGTGCGCCGATTGGTACCTACAATTGGGAAGGTAAATCTGGTGACAACTGTCTTTTGTTACATATTATTCGGATAATAGTGATTGTAATATAAACATAAAAACTAAATCCTTGTCAAATTATTCGACCAAACTTTCAATTTTAAAAGATTTACTAGAGCGTAGAATTTTTTTTTGGGTAGTATTAAAAAAAAATTTTTTTTGAAAAAACAAATTATGGATTTCGAAATTTGAGGGCATTTCCTACGACTTTTGTTCTGGCACTTCGGCCCTATCTCGTCCCGTTTTCGAGATATCGGCATCACTTCCGGTCCAGAGTCCACTTCCGGTCAAAGTCGAGGTTTCTCTAACCCCCCGGCAAGTGCTTCATAATTGATGTCAGTGAGTCAGAGGTAATCACTGACAAGGTCACTTCACAGGTGTTACATTTGAAAGTGGTGGTACTACCCAAGAACGGCAGACTGGGCTGAGGTCCACTTTATATTTGAAATTGGTACTGTTACCACCCGGTAAGTGAGCATCGGTTGATAGTGCAAGGCAAAACGAGTTCTAAAATAAAGATTACCGTAATGTTATTGGCAGTACAGATAACTCTGTCGTAAATCTTGTAGTCGGCTTTTGGGTCCGGTGGAATGTTACCCTCGTGAAGTTCCGGCTAAAAAAATAAATTATTATTATTTTCCGACATGTTAACATTAAAATGCTGAACATATTATTATTTTTAGAAACGATCCACCATTATATAAAATAAACATTATGCTTTATAGACGATGAGACCAAAGTGTTTTTTTATTTTTATTGTAACTCGACATATGACAACACTCTGCCTGTGTGTAAAGCCAAACAACTGCTACCACAGATAAACCTCTACAGGCAGCAGTCGCCTCCGCTATACCGGCCTGAGTAGACGAGAATGCATCGTCCAGATTGACAGTGCACACTCCTCTCAATATACGTGGTAAGACGCGTGAACTCACGATCGATGAGACCCGTGTTCGAATCTCGCTAATTCTGATCGGTACCAATGTAACTTTGTTATATGTACTTTGGTCGCTCAGTGCCTATATGCACTATTAAAGAGTGGTAGACAGACTGATGATGGTTATTTGTCCAGTCTGTCGACCTGGGGTAGTACCACCACTTTCGAATGTAACACCCGTGAAGTGACCTTGTCACGTTTCGGGCATAGTTTGAAAGTAGCCAGGTATATAAAAGAGGAGTGTGCACTGTCAATCTAGATGGTACATGTGTCTCCTCAAGCCGGTATAGTGGAGGCGACTGCTGCCCGTAGAGATTTCTCTGTAGTAGCAGTTGTTTCTATTCATTGACCACACTCTAGCTTTACATCAGGCGGAGCGTTTTCACATGCCGAGCTACAATAAAAAAATAATAATAATAGATACCTTATAAAGCAGGTTAAGTTTAACTTGTAGTGTTAATTTCTTCATCTGCGTCTTAAGCACGGCGATCTGGTTATCGATATCATCGGCCAACATTCGGCATTCCTCGGCTTCCAAGGCCTCCGAGCCACATTCACGTTTGGCTGCCTTCGTGTGAGACTGTTTATTCAGCCATTGTTGTACCTCTTGCGGCTTGCCTTTGCTGGAATTAAGAATAATAAATACAAATAACACCTGGACCAGTACAAATATTTACCGACCTAGATATGCCAGTAATATATACCTATATTTCATCCAGTCCACCACTTTCGAATGTAACACCCGTGAAGTGACCTTGTCGCGTTTCGGTAATAGTTTGAAAGTAGCCAGGTATAACGAGAGGAGTGTGCACTGTCTAAGATGGTACATGCTCGTCTCCTCAAGCCGGCATAGTGAAGGCGACCGCTACCCGCACAGGTTTCTCTGTAGTAGCAGTTGTTTCCATTCATGGACCGAACTCTAGCTTCACATCGGGCGGAGTGTTGTCATATGTCGAGATAATGAATTAACTTACCCAACTTCTCCGGGCCACAATTCCTCCTCAAAGAAAACATCACGATCTACCATCCTTCCAAGGTTACTGATCATTTCGGGAAAATTGTGAACATAGTCTATGATTAGGCGAACGCAACGCTCAGAGTAAGTCCACATATTTGTATATGTACGACGCGTGTAACCCGAAACTTCTTGATTCTAAAATTTTAAAAAAAATTACACTAAGTTCCATTTTGTACCAAAAGGCTCGTTAAAGTTACTTTAACTGTTACATTTTTAACGGTTACGTTTACATTTACTCCACACGCGTTGCAATATCGTGTAAATTCATATTGTTGTCGTTAAAAGGGTGGCTGATCTCGAAAAATAATAGAAAAACATATTTGGCTTCTTTTCATACATTTGACATTAGTGGCATTGGTTTGACGATTACTTTAACTTAAACCAGGCAAGATTCGCTGGTTACATTTGGCGTTAAAGTAAACGTCAAAAATGACGGACGCGACGATGGTGCAACTCGTGTGGAGTAAATGTAAACGTAACGATTAAAGTAAGCGTAAAAGTAATAGTTAAAGTAACTTTAATGGGCCTTCTGGTGTAAACGGACCTAAAGAGATCTGTTTGGAAGTAGCCACGTATAGCGCGAGAAGTGTGCACTGTTACACACACACTGATTGTGCAATCTCGATGGTGCACATTCGTCTCCTCAAGCCGGCATAGCGGAGGCGACTGCTGCCTGTAGAAATTTATCTGTAGTAGCAGTTGTTTAAGTTTATAGACCGCACTCTAGCTTAACATCAATAGTGAATTCACGTCTTTTACAGTTTTTTTTAAATTTTCTCATAAAATTGTAACAACACGTACCTTTTTGTTAAACTTAAGGTTAAGTCCCAAGTTGAGTTTGCTCATAGATTCAATAGGTTGATTGAACGTTGGCCTCCCACCTGTTATGACCAACACACAACCAGTCAGACGCGATAACACTTGCGGCGTTATACCTGAAAGGGAATAATGCAAAATAATTGTTATAATTATAAAAAAAGAAACAAGAGTTATTTATTATTTACATTGACGATCTGTATCGGTATATTGCATGTTGGTGAAGGGTCTAACATTGACAGTGTGACTGTGTACCAGCGTTACCAGATTTTTCGGGATTTTTGAACTTTTTGAGTGAAAAAAAAGCGGGATCCTTTCTTTGAAAGCGGGACAGTAAAAAACTTATATAATCAGAAGTGTTTAAATATGTATATTTTATTTGAGTTTTAAATTACGTTAGATAGCAAAAATAGCCATAGAAAATGTACTTTAATAAAAATATTGTTACGTTCGTAGGGGGTACAAAATAAATACACGACTTCGGTCTTCACACCACTATTTATTGCATACGACACACAATAAAGCAGGAGTGGTACGATAGTCGCTGGATAGCCTTCAGTCGCTGTTCAGTATCGCTTGGACTATTTTTTGGGACACTCGGGTGTCGGTATTTATACTCAAACAGGAGGAAGTTTCTAGAAAGATCTCGTCGAAGTTGTTTACTAATTATAATGTAAACAAGGTCACAGGTCACGCCACTTTTGTGGGCGTGGCCAAGTTGTTTACGCTACGCCGCTTATACGAGAACTTTCTAGAAACTTCGACGCATGCTATTTCTCTCGCACCCCAGGTGCACGTAACAATATGATATTTTAAATCAGATTTACGCTATCGTTAGGTAGTTGAGTCTTCTTATGGCCGGTTTCTGAATTCTTCTTAACAAACCGTTATAACCATACAAATTTGACAGATCGTAAACGATATTTATATCAAAATGTATGGGGAATGTGTCCGTCAGAAAAATGTGGTGTTTCAAATAATAGTCTGAAGAGTGAGTTACAAATTGTAACTCTTTTTACACAGTTTACAGTAAGCTCATCCGACGTCACAATACACAAGTCCAAAAGCGGGACTGAGTCTGTCCCGCGCGGGAAATTTAATTTTGATTTAAAAATCGGGACGTCTGGCAACACTGCTGTGTACCTACCCTCACTAACATGAGAAATGAGTTGCAATGTAGTGTTAAAAAAAACGATTATGATTTGTACCAATATATACCATAAAAAAACAATGTGAAGTAAACTCCATTGTTAATACATACCGGCAGTCGCTGCAGCGTGATTGGCTGGTGAATATCTAACGGCGGGGACCATACGCGGCAAAGGTTCACTATGCTCGCACACGCACACTTTGACACGACGATTGCGACCCGAAAGCGAACATTCGACAATCTAACAAACAATAATTATTTATTGTTAATTAAATACTTCAGTTCCTTCACTTATAAGAGTGGTGTAGGCAGACTGAAGATGGTTGTGGGTAGTACCATAGTTTTTTTTTATTGTAGCTCGGCATGTGACAACACTCCGCCTGATGTAAAACCCGAGTGCGGTCCATGAACGGAAACTACTGAGAAATCTCTACAAACAGCAGTCGCCTCCGCTATGCCGGTCAGGGGAGACGAGTATGCAACATCTAGATTGACTGTACACACTCCTCTCGTTATACCTGACTTTTTTTTTTTTTTTTTTTTTTTTATGCTTAATAGGCAAACGTTTGACCGCACCCTGCCTGATGTTAAGCAGTGATGCGGTCTAAGATGGAGCACGCTTGCCTATGAGGTACCTGTTTACCCTTAATTTGAAGAGGCCCATTTCATTGACTATTTCATACTATTCCCAAAACGCGACAAGGTCACATGTGTTACATTCGAAAGAGGTGGTACTACCCCAGGACGGCAGACAGGACAAATAACCATCATCAGTCTGCCTATCACTCTTTAATAGTGCCTATAGGCACCGAGCGATCAAAGTTACATTGGTACCGGTCAGAATTAGCGAGGTTCGAACACGGGCCGCTCTTTTAGATTTATGAGGAGAATGTTAGATTAAGGAGAAAGTTACACATTCATCTCATTAAGCCGGCATAGTGCAGGTGACTGCTGTCTGCATACTTTAACTATGATAATAGCCATCTCTTCATGGCTTCTCTGCCTAGCTCGTAACTGATTTAATTAATAATTTTAATAAAATACCTTGGCGTTTGACCCATAATAAGGTCCGGGTGTAGTCAAGAACACGTTATCACCGGGTGGGAACGCCTGTTCAACATTCGTGTACCTTGTAGGTAAATCGAGTACGTATGTGTTTATTTCCTTGACAACAGCCTGTAACGCGTAACCGCACGGTATTACACACCATTCCGGCTCCAATGTCAATTCGAGATTATCTTCAATTAGGTATTTGTAGCCTGGAAGGACAAACACAATAGAAAATCATTCTTGTTGTCACTGTAAAATAGTAAGGAAGTGTTGCCGCTGTAAAATAATAAGGAAGGCAATGACTATTAGTACCAGAAAAAGAAGGCCAAGACTTTCAACGACAAACGTGGAGGAAAGGGACATAGAGCTCACGTAGCGGGCATAGAGGATAGTGAACACTAGGTGTTGATGAAGTTGATTTCATTCTAGCTTTACATCAGGCGGAGTGTTGTCATATGCAGAGCTACAATAAAATTTTGTGATTTTTTTTGTGAAATAACTCCCACTATGCCGGCGCCTTATTTTCACTTTCGATAACTATTCAAGCACTATAACTGTTATCGCTCAAAATTCGATTTATCATCGAGGCAGCCACTTGTCGATCGTCTGCATAGACTAAGATGCCAGTTTTTTTAAAATTGTAACTCGGCATTGACAACACTTCGCATCATGTTAAGCTAGAGTGAGATCCATAAACGGAAACAACTACTACTACATAGAAAACTTTACAAGCAGCAGTCGCCTCCACTATGCCGGCCTGAGGATACAAACGTGCACCGTCAGGTTGAAAATGCACGCTGCCCTACCTGGCTACTTTCAAACGCGACAAGGTCACTTCACGGGTGTTTCATGAGAAAGTGGCGGTACTACCTAGGACGGCAGACTGGGCTAATAACCATCATCAGTCTGCCTACCACTCTTAAAATAGTGATTTGTGTATCCGTTGGTGATTACAAGCTGTAGATACATCCCTACACAGTCTATGAAAGGTAGTCCGCACTTGTAGCTGACCATTTCATTTCATTCAAAATTCTGAGTCACAATAATCCTTCGTTTCAATAATATCTAAAATTACCTCTGAGATTAATAGCATGTATGATAACATGCACGGACCCCACTTCAATTCCAAGTCTCCTCATATTACTGAAAAATTGAGAAATATAATTAAAGTAGGATTTTAAATAGTAGATATTAAACTAGAGTACAATCTATGAGTGGAGACAACTGCAGCCACAGAGAATCGTCCATACGCAGCAGTCGCCTCCACTATGCCGGCCGGTATCACTTCCAATTTCGAAGTAACAAGTTTGTTTTTCTGTTTAAAAAAAAAACAGCACAAAAGGAGAATACCCATTCGCCTAAGAAAAATGGGCCCACAATTTTTTTCTAGAGTTTGTTAATGATTTTTAGTTAATTTTGTAGAAAAATAAATCTACTCCCTTATTACCAATCAGTTTTAATTTTTTCATCCTGGTAATTGAGTTATTAGATGTTTTCTGATGCAACATTTGAGGTTATTATTATATTAAATGCTTTAATAATGGAAGATATCTGTTTTTTATGTAATTAAACATTGTGTATTGATTGGTAAATGATGTGTTGATATAATTAAAATAAATTTTAAAAAAAGAAGTTATTATTTTAAAATATTGTTTTGTTACTAAAATATTAGGTATCAAGTGGGCCCAAAAATGGGCATTGCCCTTTATAATAAATTATACATACTGCTCAACAATAGTTTGTCTCTCGGCCACCCATTGATTTCTCAAATTACCCTCATTGATCTCAGTCATATACTCCGGCCTTTGCTGCCCTCTAGGGGTGTCGAGCAAGTGCAAACGACGCATCTCGTTCGACACTGATATTACTCTGAAAAACATCATTGACACAACCATAATTCTGCATCCTTTGTCATGAAACTGTTACCTATTTTATACTAGACAGTCTTACATGTGAGAACACTCTGCATGATGTAAAGCTAGAGTGCGGTCCATGAACGGAAACAACTGCTACTACAGATAAATATTTACAAGCAGCAGTCGTCTCCACTATGCTGGCTTGAAGATTTCGAAGAGTTCGAGCATGTACCATCCAGATTGACAGTGCATCCGTTGTACATGGCTACATCCAAACTACTAGTGGTACTACCCCGGGACGGCAGACTGGGCTCTCTAGATTTATTTAGTATCTTAGGTTACTCACTTGGCGCGTGTAAGATGTGGCCACCCAACCCATATAATTTTGCCCAAGTATTCATTGGCGACCTGCTCCAGCGGAGGGTTCGTTTCGATCTCTGGCAATATCTTCATGATCATATTCTCGTTGAATGATGGTTGATCAAACACCTTCACTTTACATTTCTTTATATAGGTCTGGAAATAAAAATCTAAATTAATTTATTGTGATTAAAACTACATACTTTCAAGATTGTACCGTCGACTCGAGTAGCCAAGTATGAGTTAATTTTACGATTTCACGGCGTAAAGTGAGGTTAATAAAAATGAAATGAAACGATCCTATAAACGCGACAAGGTCACTTCACGGGTGATACTACCCCAGGACAGCAGACTCCTAAAACCTTACCTCATATTTCAAATGTCGCGTAGTCGGGAATCCTGGATACATCATATCTCTATTGACAGTTGGTAACATGCCGTGTACTAACTGTCCAGGTGGCACAATGAGCTGCTCGCGCCACACTCTCGTCTCTGTGGCGTGACATTCTCTGATAGACGGGAAATATTCTGGCGCTATTACTGGACCTGTAGAGATAAAAGATACATGATAATAATAATTGCCTGTACGGAAGACAGGGTTTAGAGCGGCCGTGGCCTCACGGTCGATGAGGCCCGTTGAGGCATGGACCGGTACCAATGTAACTATTTTTATATGTAAGTCACAGTACAGACAATAATAAAAAAGAATGGTCTCTGGACAGATATTGATTTAGTCTATTGACTACAGTGTCCATGAATTATTGCATTTTTTCGTAGATAGTTGTCTTTCAACAATTATGGGACTTCATAGGCGTGCTTATGTCAAAATAAAGGTTTGGACAGACTATAGTGAACGACTTCCAGACTTGTCGCTCAGCGTGCATGCCATAACCTACACTCCCAGATTTCACTGAGCTAGAAACCGTTCATTCCGAACCAGTCTTAAGATCTACAAGAAAAGCAAATTTCCATTGAAAGTTCTATTTTACACTTAATTACAAGGATCCACCTGTACTTTTTTTTTATATATTGTATCTCCATGTGACAACACCCCGCCTGATGCAAAGCCAGAGTGCGGTCCATGAATGGAAACAACTGCTACTACAGAGAAACATGTACGGACAGCAGTCGCCTCCTCTATGCCGACCTGAGGAGACGAGTATGCACGATCACACACATTGACAGCGCACACTCCTCTCTTTATACCTGGCTACTTTCAAACTATTCCCGAAACGCGACAAGGGCAACTTATTTATATTAGATGTAAGTTTTCTATAATGTAGAGCTTATAGATTGTAGACTAACCTTGACTCTCCGCAGACCGATTATAAATTAACATAGGTCCATGTTGATTGCGTCGCTTCTCTTCAGGTGTCAATTTCGAATAGCAGGGCGCCATTGCAGCCAACAACTTTTTCTGTTAAAACAAATGACATGCACAGGTTTGTTGCCATGTATGTGTGCACGGTGCACATTCGCCTCCAAAAGCCGGCATAGCGGAGGTGATTTTTTTGCCTACAGACATTTTTGTGATAAAAATAAACAAATTACCTCGTCAATAAAAGGTATAAGCACTACAGCCTCCCAATCTCGTTGTTTTCCGTTGAGATCTGTCTCAAAGTCGACGGGATAGTAACTGTATATTGGTGAGTCCTCTGACGTCATCAGATGATGGAAAGGCTCCGGTAATAATTGTTTACTTGCTGCTGGTAACACTCCCAATAGCTGTTAAAAACAAGACTTGACTTTAAAGTTTTTTTTTAAAATATAAATTAAAAGTTTTCCGAAATTTTGAAACAGAATCCAATCTGAATACCAGCTGAATTTGCAGTTTTTTCTTATTGTAGCTCGGCATATGACAACACTACGCTTGATGTAAAACTAGAGTGCGGTCCATGAACGGAAACAAAGACTGTTTCAACTGTATGTGCCTTAGATAATAATTTTATTTATTTCGTATATTATACCTGTTCAAATGGCTTAAACGGCTCTCCGAGTTCAAACTCAATGTTCAGGTTGCTGAATCCCTTAATATCTGATATATAGGGTGCGTAATGATGTGGATAATACCAAGACCAAGAGGGACACCCTTTATAATAATACAGGAGGTTCCATTGTATAGCTCTCACGTATCCTTGTGCTTGTGCCACCAATACTTCTCTGAAATAAGTAAAAAAATATTTGGCATTGAATTTTGACAGCTGAAAAAAATACAGTTTCGGTTTTTTTTACATAGAATTAAAAAGTGGTAGACGGACTGATGGTGGTTATTAGTCCGGTCTGCAATCCTATGGTATTACAACTTCCAAGTGTAGTATAAGTATTAACACCTGTGAAGTGACCTAGTTGCGTTTCAGAATCAGCTTAGTGGTGACCGGGTGTAACAAGTGGAGTTCTGTCATCAGAACAAAAAAAAACCAAAAACTCAGATCCGTAACAATTTTTTTTTTTTTTTAATTCAAAGGATAATGTCCATTTTTGGATCCAATAGTTTGTTAAGAAAATAAAATATTATCTTATTTTTTAACTAATTTATTTTAGTTATATAAAAACATAGTTCACCAATAAATAGACAATGTTTAATTACATATTATCTATTATTAAAGCATTTAAAATAATAATAACCTCAAATATTGCATCAGAAAACATCTAATTCAACATCAAAAACCCGGGTGAAAAAGGAGAATGCCCATTTTTGGGCCCACTTGATACCTAATAGTTTGGTAACAAAATGATATTCTCAAATAATAACTTATTTTTTATTAATTCATCTTAATTACATCAACACATCATTTACCAATCAATAGACAATGTTTAATTACATAAAAAACAGATATCATCAATTATTAAAGCATTAAAAATAATAATAACCTCAAATATTGCATCAGAATACATCTAATTATTTAAAAACTCGGGTGAAAAAATTAAAACTGATTGGTAATAAAGAAGTAGATTTGTTTTTCTACAAAATAACTAAAAATGATCATGAAACTCGAGAAAAAAATTGTGGGCCCATTGTTCTTAGGCAAATGGGCATTCTCCTTTGAAAAGGTAATAAGGTAACTTCACATATTGCTTCAAAAAATCTAATTACTCTAAATAATTAAAACTGATTAAGGTGATAAGGAATGTAGATTTATTTTTCTACAAAATCCTCGACAAATTTGGGGGAAAAAATGTGGGCCCATTTCTCTTAGGTGAATGGGCATTCTCCTTTCATTATTGCCTTCATGCTGTACTGTAAGATCAAGAATAAAAATACATACTCAGTAACATCTGCATAATCCATTTTGTTGATATAGTAATCGCTTTTGTGCAATCTGAATTCCATATTGAAATTTGCTTCTTCTGTAAAAAAATCAGTAGATTCAGTAACCGTTTTTATTAGTAAATTACGACATCCTAATTGAACCAACATCTGCTTCAGCGATGATACTATTTAATTATATACAGTGGAAACTCGATTTAACGACAAAATTTAGCACTCTATGTAGCATCACACCATCTCTAAATAACGACCACAATATGTCCTTATTAAACAATAAACAGTACTTTCCAGTTGCCAAAATTAATAAGAACTGCAGCTGTGTACGTTCTTTTGTTTGTTATTTTGTTGCTTTATTGTCTAGCCCGTATTTACCTTGTCGTTAGGTTGTTATGCATAATGTTATATATGCTTTATTGGTAAATAATATTATATTAGTAAAATAGTATTGATTTTTCTTCTCTCCATTTAACGACAACTCTCTATAACGCTATAAAATGCGCAGTCCCTTCAGTGCCGCTATATAGAGTTTACACTGTATATGTATTTTTTTAAATAGCGCAGTAAGTAAATATAGATATTTATAAAGAGTGCTAGGCAGACTGATGATTGTTATTAGCCCAGTCTGCCGTCCCGGGGTAGTACCACCACTTTCGAATGTAACAACAGTGAAGTGACCTTGTCTCGTTTCGGGAATAGTTTGAAAGTAGTCAGGTATAGCGAGAGGAGTGTGCACTGTCAATGTGTGATGGTGCAGGCGCACACTCCTCTCGCTATACTTGGCTACTTTCAAACTATTCTCGAAACGCGACAAGGTCACCTCACGGGTAAAAAGGTAAAATTACATTCAAACTTACCATCGCTGGTGTAAGCAAATCCATCATCATTGTCAAGATCTACCACCAGATCATTGTCATCCAACAACTGAAAGAAGAGCTCATGTAATTGAAGAATTCATGTAATCGGTCAGCAAGTTTGGACACGGATCTCTTCAATCGTGAGACCTGCTACCGCTACATCACGGCCGTTCAACCTGTATATGTACGGCTTAAAACCATGCATAAGCACGGCTCAGTTATAAATACAAATATTCTTTAAAACAATATTTTAAAACTTAATTCAGTGTCTGCAATTTTTATTACTTTATCGATGTTTTTTTATTTAATGTTTGACATATTAAAATGCTGGATCTGTTTATGGTTGGTGATGCTGGATGATGAAAATTGGACAGAAAGAATCAACGCATACACAGCAACCTGAGATACGAACCCATGCCCTGCATTTGTGCATCTGCTGACTACTAAGCTATACACACAGTCATTGATGCTTTATCACAATAATTAATAGCACTTCAATGTTATTATTCTTCAATCCTACTATTTATTTAATAAAAGAGTAGCTGTCTTACGGCTGCGCAGGGTCTCTTTCTGTTGTAATCAGTGCATTGGTCATTACTTACCATGTCATAGGTAGCATTAATGAGAGCTTGCAACTCATCATCTGGTTTATTAGCTTTAATCTCTTCAATATTTACGTTAAACGTGTCATCGTTGTTCGGAACATACTGGAAAAATAAATATAATTTTTATGTTGTATTCTATACTTCATTTCGGTCACACTTGCAAAACTTAAAAGAAAAAACACCAAAAACCTATCCAATCTATAAATAGTGCACATTCGCCTTTCCAAGCCGGCATAGCGGAGGCGATTGTCGCCTGCAGACTTCTTTCTGTGGTAGCAGTTATCTCTGCTCATTAATAGCTCTCTAGCTCTCACTATGAACGGAAGGAAAATCTCACCTCTCTGCGTTCATTTGCATTAGGACGCCTGCCTGTTTTTGCTTCAAAATATCTCACATCAGCGTAGGTCTCTTGAAATTTCTCTTTATCAATTTTAGCGAGCTCCGTCATGAACGCTTCGAATCTACCCAAATGTAAATCTCCAGACTCATTTATGTAACCTAAAAAATTTATATTAGAATTTTTAAAAAAAGGATAATGCCCATTTTTGGGCCCACTTGATACCTAATAGTTTAACAAAACAATATTCCAAAATAATATCTATTTGTTTATTAATTCATTTTTATAGATAGTGTTTAATTACATAAAAAACAGAAATAATCAATTATTAGAGCATTTAAAATAATAATAACCTCAAATAATGCATCAGAAAATATCTAATTACTCAATAACCCGGGTGAAAAAATTTTAAACTGCTTGGTAATAAGGAAGTAGATTTTTTTTTGCAAAATTAACTAAAATTCATCGACAAACTCGAGAAAAAATTGTGGGCCCATTTTTCGCATTCTCCTTTGGACTTAAAAAAATTTTTTTTTCACTCACCATCCAAAGTTGGCAACACCTTCATATAGGTCTTATAGAGAAGTGGCAATGCACCATTATTTATATGCATATTAGGCAAATTCGGTATAAAATCATTGCCAACTAGAAAACCCATTAAAACCCAGTCATCCACAATATTCTCAATGTCATATCTGAATGACAATTTATCTTTAATTTCTAAAAAATCCTGCTCCAAGTACTCTCTAAGTAGAGACAGTTGTAGTAAATAAAAATTTGTATCTTCAGGTGATGTCGCTCTTTGGGTTGATTTACCAAATTTTACCTGAAAATAAAAAGAAATTAAGCTCACTGTCCATGGAGGCATATTTTGAACTATAGTCTGTCGGTAAAGCTTGTTTACAGTATGTAAAAGTGGTATTAGTTTGTATAATGTGCTGCGGTAGTGAACAACTTGTTAAATCATAAAGATTCAATGTAAAAAAAGAAATTATAATACTGAAGACATAGCTGTATGGGATTTGATCTCTTTGCCTTCCTAGAATGGGAGCACAGAACGAAAAAATAAAAGTCTATAGAATTAAATATTAATTAGAATTAAATATTAAATAGAATTAATTAAATATTGTCAAGTTTACAGTGCTTAAACAGGGATAGACAGAGACAATGCATCTTTATATTTATCATGATCCGAGTCTGTCTTTTTTAAAGTTTGGGAAGATAAATCAAGAAATAAAATATACATATTTTGTTAAATATTGACAAGTTGTACCGGCCGACCCAGCTGTCTCTGTAGCTGCTGTAGAATTGTATAAATTTCCTCTTTTTTTTTAAAGATAGGTAGTTGGTTTTTTTTATTTTTTTATTTATAGTTATGTTTATGTTTTAATTTATGGTATTATTGTAGTTTAGGCTCCAATGGGACTGACCCAATTAAATAAAGATTTAAAAAATATATTGGCAAAACAAATACCTACCTCTTCTCTAAGCAAAGCAAAATGTGGTTCATGTGTGCACATCCCTAGCATTATCAGATCAGCATCAAGTCCATATAGACAATGACGCGTATTAGGATTGTAATCAGGTTGAGAACGCGCCCATCTTATGTAATCCATTATCTTATGTTCGCCTTCACCTGGAGTCTGCAATTTTATTGATATTGTTACGTTCATGAGGGCTACAAAATAATACACAACTTCGGTCTTCACACCAATTTATTGCATACGACACACAATAACGTAGAAGCAGGAGTTGCTTGTCTCGCATCCAAAATAGGACTTCTCTTTTGGGACACTCGGGTGTCAGTATTTATACTCAAACAGGTGGAAGCTTCGAGAAAGATCTCGTCGAAGTTGTTTACTAATTATAATGTAAACAAGGTTACAGGTCACGCCACTCGCGTGGGCGTGGCCAATGATGTTTACGCTACGCCGCTTATACGAGACCTCTCTAGACACTTCGACGCTTGCCGTCTCTTTCGCACCCTAGGTGCACGTAACAATATTTAACTTTGGAATGTAACACCCGTGAAGTGACCATGTCGCGTTTCGGGAGCAGTTTGAAAGTAGCCAGGTATAACGAGAGGAGTGTGCACTGTCAATCTAGGTGGTGCATACTCGTCTCCTCAGGCTGGCATAGCAGAGGTGACTGCTGCCTGTAGAGATTTATCTGTAGTAGCACTAGTTTCCGTTCATGGACCGCTCTAGCTTTACATCAGGCAGAGTGTTGTCATATGTCGAGCTACAATAAAAAAAAAACTACAATAGAAAATAGTAATTAAAATGTTGTACAATCAAAACTTGATATTTTGCTAGTTGGTAAACTTGAGTAGTTGGTCTCTTTGCTACACGGACACGGTCTAAGCCATAAAAACGACCACAAAACAAAAGAACTTACCTCATGTCCAGAAAGAACGACTTTAACCTTAGCCCACATCGGATCATTAGTGATTTTGTCTTTCACAAAATATTTTAATTGTTCATGAAGTCTCGACATGAAGGGTGTTCCAGGCGTAATGCAGTTACTGTCGAATCTGTCTGTTTGTGGTAACACTTCACCTAAGAGAATTATATTCGTTAATTTATTAGTAGGTAACATTTTTTAACAGGCATTAACTGTACTAAGCTGGTGCTGGTATAACGTTGAGCGGCCGTGGTCTAGTAGTGAGACGCGTGAACTCACGATTGATGAGCCCCGTGTTCGAACCTCGCTAAAAACCGGTACCAATGTAACTTTGTTATATGTACTTTGGTCACTCAGTGTCTATAGACACTATTAAAGAGTGGTAGGCAGACTGGTGATGGTAATTTGTCCAGTCTGCCGTCCTGGGGTAGTACCACCACTTTTGAATGTAACACCCGTGAAGTGACCTTGTCGCGTTTCGGGAATAGTTTGAAAGTAGCCAGGTATAGCGAGAGGAGTGTGCGCTGTCAATCTGGATGGTACATGCTCATCTCCTCAAGCCGGCATAGTGGAGGCGACTGCTGCCCGCACAGGTTTCTCGTAGCAGTTGTTTCCATTCATGGACCGCACTCTAGCTTTACATCAGGCGGAGTGTTGTCACATGCCGAGCTATAATAAAAAAAAAAAAAAAAAAATAACAAGCACTGAACGACCAAAGTACATAGAACATAGTTACATTGGTACCATTAATGTCTAGTCTACCATGTCTAGCTACTATAAAAACGTGTGACGTTTAATGAAAATAAATCTATAATTTTAACACACATACACATATAGAGAATATTAAAACGATTAAAGAGAAAAATATGTCAAATAGGTAGGGCAGTACTGCCTGTAATACAGGCTCCATGGCTTAACCAAAGGGATCCAAGCCTGAGAAAAATGAAGTGGATGGAGTTTGTCATTGATTTTTAGTTAATTTTATTTTTATTTTTTTTGGAGAAAATACAGCGACAGGCAAAAGCAGAAACAAAGAAGAATTAAAACATAAAACATAAAAATTTACCCACCACCAAATAAATTTCCCACTATGTACAATGTATGTGCACTTTAACAAACAATAAATACTCAGACAATTGTTACCATATTACTAGGATGCAGTTCGTTCATTCAATTAGACATTTTGTAGAATAATAAGTCTACTTCCATATTACCAAACAGTTTTAAATTCTTCACCCGGGTTTTGAGTAATTAGATATTTTCTGATGCAGTATTTGAGGTTATTATTATATTAAATGCTTTAATAATTTATATTTGTTTTGTCTATTGATTGGTAAACAATGCTTTTATATAATTGAAATAAATTAGTTAAAAGATATTATTTTGTTAACTATTAGAAATCATGTGGGCCCAAAAATGGGCATTATTCTTTGTGCAATTGTAAATCATATTTCAAATAAAGTTTTTATTTTATATATTAAAAATACAAATTTTACGGCGAATATTTCACATACTTTAGAGTGCATCTCTCTGCTGTACTTCTCGACCTCTCATAATTTATAGTAATTAATAGAGATATTTAAATCATATTATGGATGTCAACATTTTTATCAATTAATGAGCAATAATTAACTGATAAAATGCATAGTAACAAATATTCAATTATGATATACCTTTCTCCCTTGCTTGTTGTTCTAACTTCTCCGCATCTTTTGCTGACCGGAATCTGTGAAATAATGACAGATGTAAATTTGCCGAAACTTGGATCCTGACAAGAACGAGTCACCAAGTAGGTCTATCAGTAGAGGTAGTGCCGGATTTAAGCATAGGCAACATAGACAGTTGACTATAGGCAGATTATCTTTCACAGCCTTCTTTGCTGGCTAAGATAAGTACAAAGCCGCAATTAATAAATCATTTCTTTATTGGTGTGGGTTATAATAACAAAACAGAAGAACATAAAAAAACCCACCTGCGGCCTCTCTGTTGATTCATCTTAGCTCTCGGAGCAACACCATCAATAGCCATAAAGAATAACTTCTTTGGCTTAATAATTTGAAATAGAATTGATAAATAATGAAATATATCTTTGAAAATCTGCTCTTCAGTGATTCTGAAGTGCGGGTTGGAGTCATCAGGATGCGAACAGTTGTGAATTATACCATTCATGTCAAGGTACATGTTATCAAAGTCCGGAATCTAAAAAATTGATTGATTGCAGTGGCGTTTAACTTTACTGGGATTTAATAAGATAAAAATAAAATCCAGTTACTTATTAAATAAATATTACCACGTAACGACTTTATACTTGTTTGTATAGAAAATGACCTCAGAGTAGTCAATAAATATCTCTAATTACCTGATATGGCTTCACCAGCTCGTTAAGACAAGGGTACCTTTCGCTAGTATACCTAAAGAACTTAGGAACACCCATTTTGAAAGTAAATAATATGTTTGATAAATTGAGAAAGGTACTTCGTGGGCTCTTCCGATCAATAACAACTTGGCTGCAGATTGCAAGACTAATTAATCACTATTTTGCTTTGATCAAATTGCTGTATAAGCAACTAGTCATCGTGAATTTAGACAATCTAACTTAAAGTTATTAAATTTTTTCAGGGAAAGATAAGAAAACCCATCTTCCGATATTAATAAATCGATAAAATTTTTAACAAGTCTTCACACGCGCACCCGTTCACCCGTTCCCGACTAGTGCGGAATGTGAATGATTAATTCGCTTGAGTATTCGGACCGGGTAATATTCAATTATCATTTTAACATTTCATTAGTTCGAATATTTTTTCTTTTCCAAATAAGTTTGTCTGTTTTAAATAATGTACCTATATCAGTATTGATTACAATTTCAGTAATTTATTTAGCAAATTAATACTCTTAATACTGATATTGTAAAAATAAAGATTTATTATAATTCAATTTAATTGAACAATCACAGACTATGTAGGTCTAATTTACCATTGGTAGCAACTCACAATTATTTCAAAATGTGCATTGTGCATACATAATAATTATAATCGCATATTTCGTATATTACCCAGTCCGAATAATCATTCGAATGACATTCACTGACTTCACTATTTTGTTTGACATTCCGATTTTTGTCGTTTTCGTCGTCTCTTGTTTGCTGTTGTTTGTTGTTGCTTCTAAAATAGTATTCTTGTTTTGGGTAATATAGTATGAACTGAATAACAAATGTTAACAAATAACTAGTATTATTAATTTCTCCATTCTACTTGAGACCTCTAACTGTTTTTGTGGTAAATATGGATGGAGCCGATTTAGGTGAAGAGATTACCCATGGATTTATTGTAGACGATCATTACGTGATGAATAGCGACGATGTTTTAGGTAATTATGTATTAGAAAACATTTCAAAACGATAGTGACTCCCTAATGTCTTGAAAAACTTTAATTTACAATACTATTCCATTAGAACAAGAAGAAAACAATTCGGACGGTGGAAGTAAGACTGCACCACTCAGAGAACAAGATAGGTTCCTTCCAATCGCAAATATTGCTAAAATTATGAAAAAAGCAATTCCTGATAAAGGAAAAGTAAGTATATGATCATTTAAACTTGTGTAGCAGTTGAACAGCTGTAACATTCCTGCACACGGGAGTCTGGAGTAGCCCTGCCACAATCGCTACCATTATGCTGGAGACTATATTCGAATGTGCTAATGTAGGAAAGACTAATCATATTTGAAACATTATTGTGTGTTAGATAGCTTGTTTATTAAGGTTCTCTAGGGATGGAGTATGTTAACTGCATACAAAGTTGCTATTGCTAATCAAGAAAAAACTTATGATCAAAAAGTACGGGATATTTAAAAGAACCGCTCTCAACTGATTCAGTTTTTTTTTTAAGTCGGTAGATCCACAGTGACTCATCTGTGTTTAATTTAAATGGGATTAGATGATTAGTGTTTGTTTGTCAGCTGTTCACAATAGTCAAGTTTTGTGTTTTGTCACATTTTAACATGAACAATTTTATTGAGCAAAGCGTATTGTGATAGATTTTTTGACCAAACACAGCATAGATATCCTTGAACTGGCACCGTATTCACCTGATATGGCTCTGTGCGACTTTTTTCTCTTCCTTTGACTTAAATTACCACTCCTTCGCATAAGGTTTGAATCTCTGGAAGCCATGAAACGAAATGTGACAAAGGAGCTGTAGGACATCCCTGTCCTACCAAAAATGCATGGATGATTGGGTTAAGCATTGGCACACATGTGTGGCTTCAGATGGATTTTATTTTGAAGGAGATAAAATAAATTTGCCCATAAATTAACACAAACTTGTTTGATTTACTTTCTGGTACTTTTTGATGACTATGTACTTCTTTACCTTGTTCATAGATAGCCAAAGATGCGAGAGAATGTGTCCAGGAATGCATATCAGAATTTATTTCATTTGTGACAAGTGAAGCGAGCGATCGCTGCCAAGTTGAAAAGAGGAAAACAATCAACGGAGAAGATGTATTGTACGCTTTAAACGCACTTGGCTTTGATAATTATATTGAACCTTTGAAAATATACTTGACTAAATATAGAGAAATGGTTTTGTCACCGGTAGGTATTAATTTTATTCGATCAGCCGATTGACTTTTTCATAGTAGTCCCACGTATGATTACGCTCCACTCAATGTAGACTGCGGTCCATGTGCCACTACAGACAAATGTCCACAGTCACTTCTCTATGCCGGCTTGAGAATAATGTGTACCATCTGATCCAAGCTGACCCCGAACCACAGACAACTTGTAACAGTCATCATTCAAGTCAGTCTTTAATTAGCAAAAGATTATGGCTGATTATAAATTTTGCCTACATGTGTACCTATTTTGTGCATGATAATGAATTTAGAGGTAATCATTGACTTCATTGTCAGGGTTTAAAAATCTAAAATGTCTGTCTGTTTGTTTGTGTTTTTGTTTCAGATGACCTTGAACAAAGTAAACAAGATAGTTTTTGAAGGTGTGTAGTTGCTTCTTTGTTGCGTATTAGTTGTCTTATTTTTAACAGACTTATTTATTATAGATTTATTTTGTAATTTATTTATTATCGAAAGTTAGATGTTTTTAGTTGCGTTTTCTTACTTTTAGATGTTCAAGAAGGTACAGATTCGAACCAGGAACCGGCTGATAATGAAACTGATCCAAAATCTGAAACAGTTCTGTATTCATATCCCAAAGTTATTGATTTTACTATAGGATGAATAAATAAATGAAATAAAATATTAATTAATTGTACTTTGAGTGTTTTATTTAACTAAAACTTAAATCTACATAGTATTAATTATTATATATATTATTGATTTAAACTATATATTTAATAAGCATTTTATAATAAAATTGTTATTATACAAAAATAATGCAAAAATACATATTTTACGGAAAAAGTGAGATGTAAAAAAATAACAATACTGAATTTTTAAGGGTGGTTTGCACCAGAGAAGGCCGGTTAAAGTAACTTTGACAGTTACCTTTACTTTTACTCCATGCGCGTTGCACCATCGTGTAAATTAATTCGTTATAGTTAAAAGGGTTGCTGGTGTAAATGAATTCTCTCAATACAAACAAGAGCGGCTTTTCAAAGATTTGACGTTAGCGACATTGATTTAACTATTACTTTAACTTTGACCGGCCGAAATTCGCCAGTAACGGTTAAGGTTAAAGTAATCGTCAAATGTGACAGATTTTTTTTGAAGCAGACCAATTTTAACTTTAACCATTACTTTAACGTGACAGTAATAGTTAAGTCATATGGTGCAAATGTACATAAACATCCCAAAATTCAATTAAAATACATTGGTTATTTTTAAAATAAGAGTTTTCTAAGCTCTTTTAAATTAAAACTTCAACCTGATCCAATTGGATTACCTTCCACGAGATGTAGGGTTGCCAGGTGCGATGAAAAAATTTATTCATCCAATAACATAACCTCAAAAATTAGTAAAAACGTACTGTAGTAAGACTGTAGTCTGGTTGATCGTGATTGCAAAACCGGACATCTGGCAACCATATCGAAAAGACATAATTACTCTCTAAACTTATCCTTAATATAAGCTGGCAAAGGAATCAAATACAGAAACTTATTTGCAACAATACTACCAAGTGCAAAAGCGAATGAAATTCCCAAATTAAACTCTGAATTAAAATCTGGAGCTTCAAAAATGTCGCCCGTGAAATGTTTCGCGCCAAAACGTTCTAGTAAAAACGCTTGCCCATTGGCATAACGGCAATTTACATTTGTATTCATAGTTGATGAAGTCTGAATTAAATTCTGCAATAGATTTGTTGGACAATTTTCATTATCGCTGTAACTTAAATTATTAAAGATTGATTGTTTGAAAATATTTCTGTGTAGGAATATTGATACGTAGCGTGTGTGAGTGATGTACGTCAGATAGTATAGCCAATCTTCAAAACCTTTATATGACCTGGAAGAAATTTAAAAAATATGTTTACACTAACTATGAAATAAACGCTTGTATCGCAGATATTGAGCTTTCAAAATGCGTATGATTATGAATATAACGAGAGAAATGTACTCTGTCAGTAGATGGTGCATATTCGTCTTATCAAACCGGCACACACTGGGTCGAAATTGAAATTTGAGGACTTAGGAACAGACTTGCATTTATTTTAAAAACACTACTTTACAACTGATTTCCGCTAGTCAATGTCAGTGAGGGTAGGTACACAGTCACATCAACTGTCAATGTTAGACCCTTCACCAACATGCAAAAACTTCTCGACGCGTTTTGCCACTCCACGTGGCATGTCCATATGTTACGTGTTTTTAAAATAATTTGGTTACGTAACGCCTAATACTATTAACAGACTTGCATTTTTCACTTTTTTTTTCTGCCAATGGATGGACCTTAACAATAGTTGTTCTCTTCAATTTTTTCCTAAACTTTATAGTTTAATAAGGTCTATCCATTGGCATAAAGAAAAAAGTGAAAAATGCAAGTCTGTTCCTAAGTCCCTAAATGTCAATTTCGACCCAGTGTGCGGCATAGCAAAAGCGACTGTTGCCTGCAAATGTTTCTCCGTGATATCTTCACTCATGGACCGTCCTTAAACTTAACAACGGATGGAGTGTCGTCACTTCTCGAGCCTCTTATAATTAATTATAACCAAAATAAAGTGGAGCGGGCTAGCCACCTCTAGAAGTAGGGTTGTCAGATGTGTAGAGAAAAAAACTGATCATAGTTTATAACACGTTATAATATTGTTCACCGGGGATTGCGATTTTTCCAGACTGAACAGATATGCAAAAATCTGAACTGTCCGTTCAAAAACCGGATATCTGGCAACCCTAGGTAGCTAGTGTAGCCATGTTTTATGTAGGTACTTTGGTAATACTTATAATGCAAATAAGATAACTCACCTCAAAACTCCACTAGCAAGCATCACATAAATACAAGTGATATAAATATTAACCATGGCGGCAATTAATGAGTTTTTAACAAACATCATAATTGCCATCGATTGTTGTTCAGCAAATATGTAACATGTCCATAACACAAGGGCAAAATATATGAATTCCGTTGCCTCTGTTATATCAGCAAGAACACTGAAAAATACAAATAATAAGAAAAACATACATATTACAGCCTAAAAGCTCCTTAGTTGTCAAATGTGGCACCATCCTAAACTAATAAAAAAAAATTATTTTTTTATTGTAGCTCGGAATGTGACAACACTCCGCCTGATGTAAAGCTAGAGTGCGGTCCATGAATGGAAACAACTGCTACTACAGAGAAACCTGTGCGGGCAGCAGTCGCCTCCACTATGCCGGCTTGAGGAGACGAGCATGTACCATCTAGATTGACAGTGCACACACCTCTCTTATATCTGGCTACTTTCAAACTATCCCCGAAACGCGACAAGGTCACGGGTGTTACATTCGAAAGTGGTGGTACTGCCCCAGGACGACAAACTGGACAAATAACCATCATCAGTCTGCCTACCACTCTTTAATAGTGCCTATAGGCACTGAGCGACCAAAGTACATATAACAAAGTTACATTGGTACCGGTCTTTAGCGAGGTTCGAACACAGGTCTCATTGATCGTGAGTTCACGCGTCTTACCGCTAGACCACAGCCGCTCTAGATTACTACTAATAATCCTTTTTTAATTTAATAAAGTGTGTAGGAATTAATATAGAGTGGTAGGCATGCTAATGATAGTTATTAGCCCAGTCTGCCGTCTTGGGGTAGTACCACCACTTTCAAGTGTAACTAACATCTGTAATGTAACCTAGTCGAGTTTCGATTGGTTCGGAAGTAGCCAGGTGTGTTCAAAATTCGTTTCTTCAAGCCGCCACATAAATTTCTCTGTGGTAGCGGTTGTTTCCGTCTATATCAGACAGAGTATTTACATCTACCGAGCTACAATAAAAAAAGAAGTAATATTAGGTGAAATAAACTTGAAGATTCTATGCGGAAACAACAGCTATCCTAAATAAATGTCTACAGGCAGCCTCCGTTATTCCGGCTTGATGAGAGAAGTGTTCACTAAACCTTCACGTGAGGCAAGCGGAAGGCACCTATAATTATACTTACGGATAAATAATAGCAGCAGATCCAAATGTCGTAATAAAAGAAAATGGCAATGATATTAAATTCCAAGCCAATAACATGCTGGCGCCGCTGTAAAGCCCTTCTTGAGATTCTTGATAGTAACGAGTTCTATATGGACCAACTGTAAACAATAAGATGCACAATATATATTATGTGCGATAATAATTAGTGCTGAGAAAGTTATAAAATTACTAGATTTCAACAGTAATCTGTTATGTTTCAAACAATGCTGATAAAACAAAATGTATGGACGCTCAGGTGTTGGCTTTCACCTTAACTGTAAAATGAAAAAAAGGTTCGAGATCATGGTTCCTTTGAAAAATAAATACTTACACAAACTTATGGTATTCATAATACTGATAAAATACGTCCCAACTATGGCGTTAAATATTAGACCACTCTTTGTAATAAAGGCACGCTGATAATCCTGTAACGAACAAAGTTTACGTATTTTCATAGTTTTACCAATGGTCGCATGTCTTATCAAGCCAGTGTAGCAGAGGTGACTGCTGCCTACAGACATTTCTCTGTAGTAGTATTTGTATTCTCTAGCGCTTATTGCATTAACACAGTTTTAAATTCACATACTAGGTCCACTGAAAAGGAATGGACATAATAACAGCAAACGAATGGAGCCGCTATAAAATAAACCAAGAAAGTGACCTGCTATAACCTTTTACAGGGTACGAAACTATTTATCATTTTCATTAGCCATGAAAAACAAATAATAATAATAATAATACTTTATTGTACCGTACACAATGGCGAGCTTAATGCCATTAGACATTTTCTCCCAGCTAACCATTGGGAGATGGAAGCGGAGATAGGGGCAATAAAATATGAGTAATATAAATACTATAGGTACATACATAAAAATAAATAAATAAATAAGTAAATATCTACATAATAATATAAATACATATTGTATACATATAATATATACATTATACATACATACAATATAAATACAATACACATATAATATATAAATTATGTCATAATTTGTTTGTGGAGAAGGTGCTTGAAGAGTTTGTGTTTGAAGACGCCTACCGTTGGCGATTGACTGATGGAGAGAGGTAACTTATTCCACTGACGAGATGAAGACACAGTAAAGGAAGAAGAATATTTGGAGGAAGAGTGAAAGGGAATTTTGAGTTGGTTATTGTTTGAAAAACAAATAACACATAACAAACTTTTGGAAATTATAAATAATTTTTTTTTTGAGATTTTAATTTCAATCATGATTTAAGTAAAAAGAAACTTACCTTAGAATCATTATAAAAAATCCAAAGTATCAGGAAGTAAATAGGCAAAGAGAATAACCTCAGAAACATTTGTTTTAAACCATTTTTCTTTATATTGAATATTGACGCTAACATTCTCCTATTAAAAATAAAACATAATTAATAACTTAGGTCCACCGTCCACTGTCCGTTGAAGCGTATCGTCATAGACGCGCACTAATTCATAAAAATATATTACATTAAAATTAAACACTTCAACTTCGACAGTTTGATGTTACAATGAGATTGGAAATTTGTTTCTGCTTTGGATATAATAAGGTTATCGAGAGCAGTGTATCCTGTCGTCTCCGTAAGCCGGCATAGTGGAGGCGACGCGGTTGTTGCTTACAGACCAGTGCCGGATTTAAGCAAAAAAAATACCGAGTTTTGTTTTAAATTTTGTGTTAGCCAACTTATTTAGTTGCTGTCTTCTTTACCTTGACCTTAATAGAAACTTTCAACAGTTAACCACAAACGATTTGAGGGCCTCCACAACATGCTCTGCCTATGGGCCGCCGAAGTCTAAACCCGGCGCTGTTACAGACATGTCTCTGTGGTAGCACATAACAGTTGTTTCCGCTTATGGATCGCACTGTGGTCACATGCCAAGCTGCTATATGAAACTTACAAATAAATCATCCAAATAATCTTCATCCCACCAGGCTTTCCATAACTGAGTTGCAACTTATTGGGATTTATGATACGATTGTGCTCGTTCAGATTACTCTGCATGATAGCTGGCCCTTCCATCTTGAATTTCTCTACTAACGCTGCTATCTGATGATTGGATTCGATGAAGCGTTCGCGCGACCGACGATCAACAGTTGATAAACATACTGTAGGTAATACATTAATACTTAATAATTATTTTTAAAATATAGATTTTTATTTATTTATTTTTTTAATTGTAAAAGCTAGAGTGCGGTCCATGAATGGAAACAATTGCTACTACAGAGAAACCTGTGCGGGTAGCAGTCGCCTCCACTATGCCGGCTTGAGGAGACGAGCATTCACCATCTTAGATTGACAGTGCACACTTCTTTCGTTATACCTGGCTACTTTCAAACTATTCCCGAAACGCGACAAGATCACTTCACGAGTGTTACGGCAGACTGGACAAATAACCATCATGAGTCTGCCTACCACTCTTTAATAGTGCCTATAAACCTACATAATACCCGTGACCTGATCTGTGTCGCATTTTGGGATTAGTTTGGAAGTAGTCAGTTATAACCAGAGAAGTGCGTACTGTCTATCTCGATGGTGCACATTCATCTACTCAAGCCGGCACAGCGGAGAAGACTGCTGCCTATAGAAATTTATCTGTAATAGCAGTTGTTTTCTTTCATGGACCGCACTCTAGCTTAACATCAGGCGGAGTGTCGTCGTACTATCAGCAAAGCCAGCGCTGCAACACTTTAGATACTAATCGTCTAAGATCTCAAGGATACGTCCCCTCTGTTTTAAGCCAATTAGGGATGTGAACTTGATTGTAAACCGAATTCAATCGATCGATGTCTAAATGACCGAGAATTAACTTGTTGAACAGCAGAAATGCAAATAGTTTTTAAGGACATTTAAGGTGATGCATCTAACCCAGTGGTTCTCAACATTTTTTTTAATGCGGCACACTTTTCACGATTTAAAAATTTGGCGGCACACAAAGAAAAATATAAGTTTAAAAATTATTTACTTACCTATAACACACTGCGTAAAATAGTTTATGGTAATAATTTTAAATGTGCTAAATAAAATAATATGTACTACAAAAATAACAGTACGTTTATTAAGGGATTAATTACAAGTTAATAATAAGAATACTTGTAATGCAATTTTTTTTTCTTTAAATCATATTATTTAATAATATTAACATAATTATATTATCTAAAATTTGGCGGCACACTTTTAGAATTTTGCGGCACACAAAAGTGCCGCGGCACAGTGGTTGAGAATCACTGATCTAACCTATCACCTCAACATAAAAAGAGATTGTCACAATGACAATTTGAATTGTCAATTGTTTTTATTTTTACAAGAGAATACATTTTACTTTGAACGCAACCACTACGTATTATTTTACCAAATTTTATTTTAATTAATAATGGAGTATCACTCACCTCAAGCGGGCGAGACACTCCAAACTATACTTACAATAGTACATGAGAGGATTTTCGAGTTGTGGGCAAGGAAATCCAATACTTCCGAAATAATCCAATAAATTACGCGTGGGACCAGCGTACACTACATCGCCAAGGCAAAGATACAACACCCTGTCTAAGAATGGAAATACATCTGAAAAACAAATAAAATAATTCAATAAGGCTGAGTTACGCATGACCTAAGCTAGAGTACGGTCCATGAACGGAAACTACCACAGAAATTTCTGCAAGAAACAGTCGCCTCCGCTATGCCGACTTCCGAAGACGAATGAACACCATGCATTTTAGGGACTTATTCCTGATTCCGAAACGTGACTAGGTCTCATACACTTCACATTTGCTCTACTTTAAAATCTATTCTACTAAAAAATATATGTACCTATTTAATTCACAATATTATAATTTTTTTTTTTTTTATATTGACGCGACATGTGACGTCGACTGGCCTGGTGGTAAGCACAGTGGAGGTCCATGAGCGCCGACGACTGGAGTACCGCGGTACACGGTGACCCCAGTCGCCGTCACTATGCCGGCCCAAGAAGGTGCTTTTTCACGCTCCGCTTGAAGGATACAAGGTTGAAGGATTGGGAGAACACGTAAGAGGGCAAAGCATTCCATTTATCGATTGTGCGACATAGAAAGGATGCGCCGAACCGTTTTGTTCGGCTTCCAATTCTGTCGACGTAATGCGGATGCTTTTTTTCGAATATTTAAGCGGGCTACACACGTTCAGTCGAACTGTTCAGTTAAAACTGAACATGTGTAGCCGCCTTTAAATAGGGGTATGCGGAAAAACGAGACAGTTGTACAAACACATTGACAAATAGAACAAAATCGACATAAAATAATATTTGTTTATATTTTAAAGGAAAGTTGCATTATTTAGCACGTGCCACAACTGTATCAAAAAATTACGTCGTAGATTTTACTCGGACTTGTGACAAGCTTCATAACCCTGTATGAACATGCAATTACGATTACGTGTGTTGTCACCTTAAAAATCATTGCCAAGAATAAAGAATTTAGAAAAAAAAAAGATTACAAATTCTAACGAAGTACCTACCTACTTAAATAAGCTACGTGTGTATTGAAAAAACAAAGGAATTAACGCTTCAAGAAGTAAAGCTCACTGGCTTTATATTTTTATCGAAAAATTCTTGCTAGTGGGAAGGTACTGATTTACGATTAATTCGAGAATTTATTTACCTGATCTAGGTTTTTCCATAGTAAGAATGATAGCTGTTCCATATTTCTTAGCAGCATTTGAAAGTATAGATATCACGAGATATGTGTTCAAAGGATCCAGGTCCCACGTAGGTTCATCCAGAAGTAATATTACTAAAAATAAAATATTCGCTCAAGTACAATGGGGAAAGAATATGCTTTACCATTTTCTTTTTAAATTATCAGAAAGTACAATCGTGGAAAAGTACGCTTTATCACTACGTTGACTGCTACTTAAGTACTTACTAGGATCTCTAATAAGTTGTACACCAATAACCAATCTTCTATATTCACTTTTACTTAGATTCGTCACACATTTATTTGCCACCTAATAAAATAAATAAAATTCCATTTGAACAACCCATAATTTCAGTCATCAAGATACTAGTACATATAAACTTTACCTGTGACAGAGCTAAGTCAGCCATTACTTGCTTCACTTTCGATGCTTTTAGATAACCTGAAATCTGAATTGTCAAAAACCGTCAACTTTCGCCTATGCCAGACTTTTCTCAAATGGTACATATTATAATTTTTTTTTGTTGACACGACATGTGACCTCAACTGGCCTGGTGGTAAGTTCAGTGGAGGCCCATGAGCACTGACGACCGTTTATACGGTGGCCCCATTACTATGCCGGCCGGAGAAGGTGCTTTTTCACACTCCGCTTGAAGGAACCAAGGTAATAGGACTGGGAGAACCCTTGGCAGGGCAAAGCATTCCATTTGTCGATTGTGCGATTTAATAAAAAAATATGTATGATTATCATGCCCAATAACTGTCGAAAGAGGCAGTCGTCTGTACGTTAAGTACCTGCAACACATCTGCTCAAGGTTCTGAGGGCCGTTCGCAGATTTTTATATTGTAGCTGTCTAATATATATGTCAACACTCAGGCTGATGTTAAACTAGAATGCGGGTCATGAACGAAAACAACAACTACTACAGATAAATTCAGCAGAAATAAATGCAGCAGTCGCCTTCGCTATGCCGGCTTGAGGATTGTGAAAAATCAAGAAAAAATCTAGCAATATTATTATTATTATTTTAAATGCTAAAGCATTTTTTATCACGACAGTGCGTAGTATTTTGTACTTTAAAATCACAGTAATAAGACTCACATACCTTTGTCAGTGATAATGCAAGTGTTTGCTGCACCGTCAATCCAGGGAGAAGTTTACAGGAATGGCGTACTAAAGCACAAGTATTCTTGAACTGGTCTTCCTCCAATGGTATACCTTCCAGCAGGATATGACCTCGTGATGGTACACGACGAGCTATTACGTCTAAGAGAGCTCTTTTACCGCTGCCTTTGGAGGAAAGAAGCATACGATGCAATAAGCAATAAGAAAACATCGAAAATATGAAAAAAATCTATCCGTTACTTTATATAGGTGCAGCAAACAAAAAGAGAAAGATGCAGTACCTTCTCTGCTGTTTATTATTGAAAGCGGACCATACACACAACCGTTACAGAACCGATACTCACGCACAGGAGCCAAAGATAGAAAGACGTTGCCAGACTACAACCTTAAGCAGACAGAATGCTAAATCCTGTCACCGCTTTCGAATGTAACACCCGTGAAGTGACCTTGTCGCGTTTCGGGAATAGTTTGAAAGTAGCCAGATATAACGAGAGGAGTGTGCACTGTCAATGCTTGTCTCCTCAAACCGGCGTCACATGGCGAGTTACAATAACAAATAAAAAACATACGCTTGTCAAAGTATGTCATTTAGGCATAGTTTGCGGGGTACACTTTTTAGTCGTGCGTAACGTATCTTCATCTTTTTGTTTTAATCTAAGGGTGCAGATAAATATACCTTTAGATCCAAGTATAGCCATAACTTCACCACTATGTGTTGTAAACGAAACATCCTTCAAAATGACTCCCGTCTTCACAGCGCCTGTTACCCGTTGTAAAAAACTGCCCGGCTCCACCTGTATTCCAGAAAAAAAACTATTAAAATCTTACTACAACTCGTAATGTATCCGATTGTCCCGTATTCGTTTCCAGAAAATATGGTAACCCTAACTTTTATTGTCAATTATACACTATGTACCTATACTGTTTACTTACAATAAATACCTAAACTATAACTAGAAATTAGTGCTTAGGCTAGTTATGAACTTAAAAATTACTAGAATACTCTACACTTTTTAATAAAAATGTATTTTTTTAGGTACTTAATTAATTGCTAATTTTATTTTTCTAATTAACACCTTAATTTTTTATTATTAATTTCTTTTCTTAGGCTATCACTAAACATTAATTTAGACTTACGTAGAATAGTAAACAAGAAATTAATAAATAAACAAACAATTTTAAGGCATATCGGAGACGACTGCTGTCTGCAGAAAATCTGTGGTAGCAATTGTTTCCGTTCATGGACCGTACTCTAGTTTAACATCAGGCGGACTGTTATCATAAGCCGAGAATAAAAGAAATTCTTCTATTTATTACTATTACCCTATTAAGGTTATTACAAAAAAGAAAACAAACCTGTCCCGAGTGAAACACATTACACAGCTCTAAAGTATAATCGTTTCCAATCATTTTTGAAAGGAATCACTCAAAACACCATTTAAAAAAGTTAAAACACGTTAAAACACTTTAAAAATCTAATACAATAATTGATACACGTCACCTCCTCTCAAAAACTAAAAGCAAACTGTTTTTTGTAACTAACTTCATATAAAATGTTATGTTTACGACGTTGCCAATTTTATTTGTAGCTAATTTCACTGTAACATACAGCCTAAATATTATAAATAAAAGTTTTGTTGAAGGATTATGCACTTTATTGTTAAGAGTGTAAGTAACAATATGTTCATACAATTCCGATTAAGGCGACACTTTTATAATATTTAAAAGATTTAACATGAAAGCCAACACATGAACGTCTATACATTTTGTTTTACAATATTGTTTGAAACAGCAGATTTATGTTGAAATTAAGTAATTTTATAACTTTCTCAGCACTAATTATTATCGCAAATCACTATAATAAACAAATAACTATGGCACAGAATATATGTATAAAATGCTAGTGAAATATAACCCATATAATTTTTTAAAAATATTTAAAATACATTTTATATATTCCGTGCCGTAGTTATTTGTTTATTATAGTGATTTGCGATAATAATTAGTGCTGAGAAAGTTATAAAATTACTAGATTTCAATATAAATCTGCTATGTTTCAAACTTTGTTGTAAAACAAAATGTATGGACGCTCAGGCGTTGGCTTTCACGTTAATAGATCATGCAATGTTTTTATTGACAAGCTTGTTACAATAAAAAGGTACCTATCTAATATATTACTTTACTTATTTGCTATATACTAAGGAATATGTAACTTACTAATTTTTATCACCCGTTTTTTTATAGTTTCCTTTTTTGTGATAAAATCGCCAATTGCAAGAAAGATAACTAGTGTGTGTGTATATGAGAGAGAGAGAGAGAGAGGGAGAGAGAGAGAAAAAAATGAAGGTGTTGGTGACAATTATGATTTTCACAATTTTAAATTGACAATTTCAGTGACTAGAATAAATAAAATTTTAATAAAATAATGAAAATAGTAAGAGCAGCACCTTAACAAACAAAGCCTCAATTTCCATCATCAATTTACAGCGTTGCCAAACCGTATCATCAGGTAATGCCTTCAAAAAACATCATCTCTTTCATGCACACCTAAAACAGGCTTTCACGGTGAAACACCTATACTACAATCAGTAGCTCTTTATATTCATGCATTCTTTCGATTAGCTTTCTTGCTTCAACATTAACGAGTTCAATACGTTGGAGTTGGACAGCAATACATGCGCAGTGTCACTGACTGCTGCTGCGATCGTAGTGAACTTCGTTGATACGGGTAGGTTAGGTAGTATCGTTTTGGAAGAGCCCGTGCTGCTGGAACGATTGGCGGTTCTTGCGACAATATCTTAATAAAAAGTTGTGTTGAATAAAAGTTTGTAAATTAACATTTGTGTTTATATGTTTATTAATTTTTTTTTTGTATTTTGTGTGTGTTCACGTGTTTTTTAATTAAGATAGGGTTAATGTATACTGTCCGCCGAAGAGTGTTGGGTGAGTATTTAGTTTATCTTATTTTACAGTTGCTATTACTGAATACCATTTGTTTTTAAACATACTTATTTTTATGTAAATATTGGTTGTTATATAGCTACTTAAGTGTACTTACCCATTCATAAATTAATAAGTATCAAATTACCGTATTCCGATTTCATATTTATCAAAACAAATAAATTCAATAATTTTTATGAAGAAAATAAACGTTTTATAAATAAATTTTAAAAAATCTTTAAATTGTGTACACTTACTTATCTATTAAAAATTAAAATCTCTATAGAATTATTAAACAGTAAAAATAAATAAAATATAAACTTACCTTAATTTAATTAAAATTTATCTGAGGAAGGTACAAAAAATGCAAAGCGAATTCAAACAATAGGAAACAAAGGATTAAATGGGACCTCCTGTAGACACAGGTCGTCTACTCCACGACCTGATGATTCACGTTTGAGTCAAATCAGTGAACCGTATCCATTTAAAGTGCATTGCACGATTGGTTTAGGCAGGTGATAGACTTTCTGTACAGGGGTGGCCAGAACCACTAATTTCACTGTATAGTTAAAGAAAATTAAATTAATGCTTAGCTGTAATGGGAGAGAAGACTAGATCTTAATGTCCATGAAATAAAGCTTGTAATGCTGATTCCGAAATAGCCTGATACGACGTTTGTACAAGGAAAGAAGGATAAAATCTAGTATTAGTCGCTACTATACATCATATAGGAATCTAATTGTTCAATCTTTCCTCACAAGCCTTCTCGGTCTGTTTACACCGATATTATAAAATATAATTAAAAAACACAACCCAGATGAAACTGTATAAGATTAAAATTGTAACTAGGTAATACATACAAAACTCGGTCATTTTAGCAGACGAATATTTGTGGATCAGTAACTTGACTCGTCTGTAACGGTGACCATTATTACCCTTTTAGATTTAAAAAAAAAACTTGCATCCGGTAAAAATGATAATTGACTTGATGATGCATGAAAACGGAATTTTAAAAGGTTCCCTCTCATAATTCGGTTGATTTTATTCTATTTTAAATACGATATAAATTATATAAAGTATTATCATAAATCATAACACTGGAAATAAGCTCAATTGTTAGCATTATTTTTATAGTCGTGACCAAACTCTGTCTGTTACGCTGATCTTTATACTTGAAAATGGATGGCAGACTGGGCTAATATCCATCTTCAGTCTGTCTACCATACACTTATTTTCAGTATACTTAGTGGAAAAATCGCAAATAATTCTCAAAAACTAACAATTAACGAAACGTAATACGTAATGATTACCGAGTAGATATAACCTTAAAAATTTGGTAACATCGACCTTTTGAGGGTTCGCCTCATTGAACATGGTCCTTCATGCCAATTGCAATGTTTCTATGACAATGGCATGGTATGTACAATGAAAATAGAACAATTATGGTGCAGTGACGATCCCATACATAAAATGATACGCTTATAATTAGGGGGGGCTACTTTAAAGATTCGAAATTTTACACGAGATTCAATTGATTGCATAAACGTCGAATCATCAAAACCGGAACTTCGTTTTACATCATCTTAAAGTAGTCCTCCAGGTTCTTTAGTCATTTGACTGCGAGATCCAGATTCATTGAATAAACAACATTTATTTTAATCCAAGAGATTGAAGTTTAATTCTCTTTATTAACATTAAAAATTTGGGTATTTCCTAAAAATTCGTGTATTGGACCGCAACTTTTCTTGCGGTTTTCAAATATCTAAAATTACTTAAATATATTTCGATTTCAATCAGAAAACCGCAAAAACACATTCCTAAGCGTAATTTAACTGCACAACTAACATATTTATTGCTTATTTAAAATAGGTATTTGCTTTAAAATAGATATCTCTTGCGAATGGTGTCATACTTTATTTTAATTACGTAATTTAAAACTTAAATTCATGGTAAGTAAACATACCATAAAATTGCTTTAAAAGATAATTATTAGTTGTTCATGCTTACGTAATTTTTATAGAAAAACTTAACTTATTAGATTTTGTTTTAAACAGTTTATGTGCTTTAGAAATTTGGGTCAATGCTTTCTTAGGTATAAAAAATTTATTTACATTTTTATTTTTACTTAGTGTAAGTAGATACGTATTTACTATACTTCACATATTTATTTTTTGTATTGAAATATGGCTCAGACTAGAGTTCAATATAATTTTATATAGGTACCTAGGAAACAATAAACGACTAAATAATAAAACCATTTCTTAGTAAAATAATCGAGGAGCTTATCGGAATCTGCTTGTTATAAAAATCGTGATTTTCATTTCCGATATTACCGCATTCATGAACCGATTTTTGTTAAATGTCGGTTCATTGCACGATGAAAATATTAATTACTCTTTTGTTACTTTATTTAGTTTTATATTTACAAAGAATATCGGATTTATACAATATACAGGGGTGTAAAAATACACATAGCAATGCCTTTAACCACGTTGTTACACTGTTAATACAAAAACGTTATGGCAAGATATGTTTTTATTAATAGCTTTTTTAAGTTTTTGTTGTATACGGTAATTTGTAGATAATTATGAAGCTGTTACACGTAACTTTGTATGTAGATAATGGCTCCCGTCTTTTCCAAACCTTCCTCAATTAAGGGGCTATCAAACGTATTAATTATTTTTTTTCAAATTGGTAATCTGAAACCTGTATGGTTAAAAAAAAAGAAAGAAATTATATTTAGCATATAATGGAAGCCCTTTTCAAAAACGCTTAAGTAATTTTTTCCCGGATATGTTTAATAATCAAATAATAATATACTAAAAATCAAGTTAACAGTCGCATTTGCTAATCAATATTATATATACATGAACAAGCACCTATTAATTATTATTATATCGATATTCTTCTCTATTTATTCATTTTATCGTTCCTATACAAACTACTTTCCATAACTATTTTATTACACCTCTTCCCTATCACTGCCCCTTTGCCACTTGTTGCGGTGTCAGCTGAAAATCAGCGCTCTGACATTTGCCAGAGCTAATGCTGAGCTGATTTCCCTTTTGTCACCTCACCCTGTACAAACCTAAAAACATCTGTATTGTGACAAATAAAAGATATTCTATTCTATTCTAAAAATATATTAATCGACGATCGTAATAATATCATTTTTAAGAGTGCACTTCTTTGTAAGCTAGCTCCGGTACTAGTGTTGTCGAGTCATTATTTCAAGTCCGTTATTTGGCCCGAGATAGCCGTAATAAGAAAATCGGTTTTGTTAGTAAAATTAAGGGAATTATATGTTTTAGTAATAGAATTTGTATTATTTTTTTGTCGCAGATGTACACCTAATTATTAAGATTTCTTTTTTATAATAGGTATAATTTTAATAATTTTGTTTTGTTCGATATTTTTGGCGAACAATTTTTTATTAGTTTCATGTGTAGGTAGGTCTCAAAGTATAATTATGGATTTCTTCTACTAGAATATAGATAATTATCTTTTTTTTATTGTGACTCGGCGTTAGACAACACTCCGCCTAATGTTAAACTAGAATGAATGCCATGAATGGAAATAACTGCTACCAGATAGCAGTTGCGTCCGCTATGCCGACTTAGGTAGACGAATGAGCACTATCAGGTTGACATTGCACACACCTTGGATCTCGAAACGCGACAGGGCACTTCACAGATGTTACACTTGTAAGTGGTGGTACTGTCAGGACGGCAGACTGGGCTAAAACTATCAAAAGTATTTTTTTTTAAATTAATTTATTTTATTTTATTTATACTTCATAAATAGAACAACCTTGTGCCTCTCAAAGCCCACATGGGCTTATTTGAAAGGCACAGGACCTTAACTACCTATTTATTAACTAAATTTAAACAAACTTTAACAGAGAGAGCACTATAACTACGTAACCTAAATTAAAAAAAAAAATACTATTAGTATTAAGTAGTAAGATGAGTTTTACAGTTTATTATCGTTATTATTTTTCATAGTTTTGTCATGAAGTTTCAGCAGTGGGTAAGGTGCGAAAAAATTAAGCTATACTGAATTGAAAATTATACAGAAATAACTTTTATTAGAAATATTAATTGCATTTTATAAAATCATTAAAGACAAGCACGTAGTAAAAGTACCTTAAACAATCCCGAAGGTTTAATATTGACCTCTGTAAAATTCACACGTTTTGCATACTAAATGAGGCGGATGACACTTCGACTTATCTTCATTATTTACTCAGATTAAACTGTTCCAAAACAATAAGACAATAAGGTTTAAAATTGTGTGAATTATTTTGCATCATTTGTTTTTATGTCAGAAGTTTGTTTATGAATATAAACGTATAAACGCACAATTTAACAGAAATATCCGAGTATAGGCGAATTTTGGGTAGGTTACATCCCAGGTTACATCTAGTTTAGTGTCGGGAGTTTTGGCGGCCATCTTGAGACGTCAGGTTGTCTGTCTTGAATTATTTTCCTAACAATTTAAAAGAAGAGAACCTGTGTTTCCATTTTTCCTCCAAAACTCCGTAGGAAGTTTCAGTAAAGATTCTACCACTTTACTGGAGCAATTTTTAACTTGACTCTGACTTGACCTGACTTTAAGTGGAATGAATGAATGACTCGTGATGCACAATATTAACTTGATGCAAAAATACTTACTTTGACACTGGCAAATTGTTATAATGCCATATAAAACGAAATAAAAAATAAATAGTTAATGTCCAAGCCCGAGAGCCTGAAAGTTGTACACCTTCCTGTAGTACCACCATTATGACCCCGTAAAGTGATCTAGCCGCGTTTCAAATTCAATTGGTCTGAATGGTGCACATTCATGTCCTCAAGCCGGCATAGCGGAGGCGACTGTTGCCTGTAAAAATTTATCTGTAGTAGCGGTTGTTTCCGTTCATGGACCGCACTCTAGCTTAACATCAGGCGGAGTGTTGTTATATGTCGAGCTACAATAAAAAAATGTTTGCAGACGAGGAATCGAATAGAGATTATTTATTTATACTACAAATAATAGTAGTCAAATTGATTTCGCAATAGCAATCATTAAGGTGCACTGCGCAAGCGCAATAGTACGCAAGAACTGTACAGTGGAACGAATAACAACTATTGTTTTAGCTTTATCTAATTCTAATCGTATAGATTTTAAGATTTTTGTCTGTTAACACTTATTTTCATTGTACTTATTGATCTTACGTGTTAATTTTTGTTACATAACATTAAATAATACTATTGTTTAGTAACCTACAACAAATAGTAAGATCTAGCTTGTAACGTTCAGGCCAAGTGTGGTCACAAGTTAAGATACCATAAAACAAATGAACGCAGTGGACATCATCGATCTCAAATTTCTTTTTTTTTATTGTAACTCTAGTGCGAGCTATGAACGGAAACAGCTGCTACTACAGATAAGTTTCTACAGACAGCACCCCGCTATGCCGGCTTGACAGCGAACACTACTCTCATTACACGGGTGTTACATTCGAAAGTAGCGGCACTACCCGAGGACGGCAGACTGGGCTAATAACCATAATAAATCCGCCTACCACTTTTTAATAGTGCCTATAGGCACTGAGCGACCAAAGTACATATAATAAAGTTACATTGGTACCGGTCAGAATTAGCGAGGTTCGAACACGGGTCTCATCGATCGTGGGGCCACGCGTTTTACCGCTAGACCACGGCCGCTCTTATTTTGTTTACGATTCGATCAAGTGACTTTAGCTCCAGGTCTGCTCGATACTGTCTCTTTTATTTCCTAGTCAAGTGATACAGCTTTTTAAGCTCGGCATGTGAGGCCCTAAAAGGCGCGAAACGTCTAATACCAGCGTTGCCAGTTTTTTTTTGCCAAATAGGGATTTCGGAACTTTTTTAGTGAAAAAAGCAGGATTCTTTCTTCGAAAGCGGCACATAGTAAAAAAACATATATAATCAGAAGTGTATAATATGTATTTATTTGAGTTTTAAATTACGTTTACGTGACAGTAGATAGCAAAAAGTTTAATAAAAATATGATATTTTAAATTAGATTTCCCTATTTTAATCAGACATACCCTACCCTACATCAATATGTATGGGGGAATGTGTCCGTTAGAAAAATGTAATGTTTCAAATAATAGTCTGAAGAGTGAGTTACAAATTGTAACTCTTTTTACACAGTTTAAGTAAGTCCGAGAAGCGGAACTGAGCCTGTCCCGCGCGAGACATTTAATTTTGATTTAAAAATCGGGACGTTCCGCCAAAATCGGGACGTCTAGCAACGCTGTCTATTACCGCCACTGAATTAAAGTCTTACATAAATAAACGTAAAGATATGTAACCTATTAAGGTTAATCCATCGTCGTACGTAATTCTAAGACAATAGCAACCGTTAGATTGCAATGTAGGCACGCGAAGGTTGTCGCCCACTCCGTATGCATCATCATGTGTAGGTAACATTATTCAATAAGAATTAGTGTCCGTATTGTTATTGTAGTAAAGATTTTTTTCGTGAATACACTAGGATCACAAAGATCAGGACAAGGACTGCGCAAACATTTTAACACTGAGACCCGAAACAAAGTGTATATTTTTTTTTTATTGTAGCTCGGCATGTGACAACACTCCGCCTGATGTGAAGCTTGAGTGCGGTCCATGAATGGAAACAACTGCTACCTCTGCAGTCGCCTCCACTATGCCGGCTTGAGGAGTGAAGCATGTACCATCTAGATTGACAGTGCACACTCCTCTCTTATACCTGGCTACTTTCAGACTATCCCCGAAACGCGACAAGGTCACTTCACGGGTGTTACATTCGAAAGTGGTGGTACTGCCCCAGGACGTCAGACTGGACAAAAAACCATCATCAGTCTGCCTACCACTCTTTAATATATACTTTATATATACTATATACTTTTTTTTAATATAGATTATGTACATATTTTGACCGCGTCTGCAGTGGATTGATTAGCACAATAGTTTTTTCAATTTTTTATTGTAGCTCGGACAACACTTTGTCTGATGTAAAGCTAGAGTGCGTTCCATGAACGGAAACAACTGCTACTACAGAGATAACACACAGAAATCTTTACGGTCAGCAGTCGCCTTAGTTATGCCGGCCTGAAGAGACGAGTATGCACCATCTAGATTGACAGTGCACATTTCTCCGTTTGTTAGACGTTCGATTCCCAGTCGAAACCAATATTAAATCTTATTATTAAATATTTATTTTTAACTAGCTGTTACCCGCAACTGCGTATGCGCATACTCGTAATTATTATAATGCATTTGACTTGAGAAATTATGGGTTCCCCATTTCGTCCCAGATTTCACTCCGCTTAAGTTTAAGTTTCCTTGCCAAATTTTATCGAAATCTGTTCAGTGGTTTGTGCGTGAAAAGATAACAAACAGACAGAGTCACTTTCATTTTTATACGAGTATATTAGTGTAGATTAAAACACTTGCTGCTTAATAATAGATGCCAACAAAATAACGTATAAAATTGAGAAATGATGCGTTGAAGAAACAGACGCGATGTTGCATGAAAATGATTTTAACATAAATGTTTAATTTAATGCAGTTTTTCATGAGAAAAACAGTGATAAAAAATATAACAGTTCCTCGTAAAACATCATCAGTTGTTTAGTTTAACGTAGCTATGATAAAATTATGATGAAAATTAAAAAGGCCAATCGCCTCCGCTATGCCGGCTTGAGTAGAGGAATGTGCACCATCTACATTGACGGTGCGTACACACTCTCGTTATCAAGAGAGTAACAAAGAGTCCCGTCTAGTCCCGTGGCCTGAAATAAGCAAGAGGGTGCATATTGGTCTCATCAAGCCGGGTTGTTTCCACCTACGGACCGCACTGCATACCATTAGGTCTAGCTACATGGCGAACTATTATAAAAATATTTGTAATAATAATAATATATTACATATAAAATCGCATTAGAATGAAAACTCGTTACATAGTGAAGAAAGTGCGAAAATAAAAGTTTTAAACATTTTTTTACAACAAATATTGTCATAGAAAGAAAGTTGTACGCGATGTCATCTTTTGTAATTGGGAAAAAAGTTGTTTTCTGCCTTAAAACATGTTAATTTAAATGTTATTGTGTAGTTGCATAATCGTAAATGGTACCTATTTAATTAGTTTTAATTACGAATTTGTATTTATTGTTTTTATACAGTAAAAAATTCAATAAAGAAGGTCTATGCCCATTTCTAGACCCACTTGGCATCTAATAGTTTGTTCACAAAACAATAATATATTACTTTTTTTCATAAATTTATTATAATTATATCAACACATCGTTTATCTATCAGAAATTATTAAAAAAAGTTTAATCATAAATGCTGCATCAGATAAAGTGAGTGTAATTACTAAATAACCAGGGTGAATAAATTAAAAATGAACAGTGATAAGGAATGTAGATTTATTTTTCTAAATCATTGAAAAAAATTGTGGGCGCATTTCTCTTAGGTGCTCTCCTTTATAAAGGTGAATTTGATAAGTTCACCTGTATAAAAACGTACTTATCTTTATACTGTACCAAAATCTGTATGCCTAATTCAAATCCGTTCGGCCCTTTGAGCGCGATTAGGGTACAAACAAACATACTTTCACATTTTCGGTATTAGTATAGTTTATTTATTTTCTGCACTAGGAAAGGTTTACTGACAGAAAATTCCTAAAGGCAGAGTTGCCTGGCTGTGCACACTGGACCAATAATAAACAGCATCATTCTTGGATTTTGATGTCTTTAAACAAATTGGTTTATTAAATGCATATTTGAAAGTTGAAAGGGGGTCGAGACGAGATGTCGATGCGCACGAACGGCCAGTGAGAGCAGATGTTAACCTTGTGAAGAAAGTATTCCGTATCGATCGACATTGCACAGATTAAATATATGCATAAGAGAAAACATTGCGGCCTGAATTTTAATATAATTTTGTAGTTATAATACTATCAACACTTCGCTTTATAATAGGCTAGAGTGCGATCCAGAACAGGATATATGTTGAGAAAAAAACCGGATAAACTTTTGTATAACTCAATAACCTTTTATTTGTCCAGTCTGCCGTCCTGGGGTAGTACCACCACTTTCGAATGTAACACCCGTGAAGTGACTTTGTCGCGTTTCGGGAATAGTTTGAAAGTAGCCAGGTATAACGAGAGGAGTGTGCACTGTCAAAATAAGATGGTACATGCTCGTCTCCTCAAGCCGGCATAGTGGAGGCGACTGCAGGTTTCTCTGTAGTCGCAGTTGTTTCCATTCATGGACCGCACTCTAGCTTTACATCAGGCGGAGTGTTGTCACATACCGAGCTACAATAATAATAAAAAAATAACCTCAAAAATTTTCATTGCGATTCTTCAGACCGGACAGATATGCAAAAAAAAAAACTTATTGTCCGGTCAGAAACCGACAACCCAACCCTATCCATCAGTGGAAGCGACTGCTACTACAGAGGAATATTTGCCGTGATGCTGGCTGGATTAGAATCTGCACCTTCTTGGTTCCGTCACAGTTGATCCCTAAACCCGACTAGGTCATTTTACGGGTGTTACTCATGAAACTTGTTTTGTTGATAGTGATTAGGAATTTGTACTTAATTAAATTAATTAAAAGAATAACATAGACATGAGATGTTCTGAACTCATTTGTGATCAAACAATATGTTCTTGACTATTCGAGGTTTGTTTGCCGACTTCAGACTTCAGTTTACAGCTAAATGTACTAGATTATTATTGCTATATAGACTTCAATTAGGTACCAACATGAAACCTAGCATTCGAAACTTACTACTTAGATTTTATAACTAGTTGTACAGTAACAAGCGGGACACGTTGAATTGGTAGCCAATTACCATACAGTAACTCGAGGAAACTGCATAAGACGACGTGCCTACTAGGGTGGTCTATTCTTGAAAGTTACATTTGTAAACGATTTCTATTTCTGAATAAAAATTTAGATTGGAACCAAATTAAAAATTACATCAAAAATAATTACAATAATCTAAAAAATAATAATTTATAATTATTGTTTTCAAAATTGTCAATAAGTATACAATGTAACAATGCAACAATGTGTATTATTTAAAAAATGGATATAAATATACTTCTGAAAAGTACTAATTTTAAAATTCTATATTCATAATAATGCCAAAATCTGAAACCACAGAAAACGTTATCGAATTAGTCCAGAATACAGTCGTATTCAGTTTACGTACAGTTAGTATGATTGATGACACGAAGAAGCGGTTCAGTGAAGAAGTGACTGAAGACCTTGTCACACTCCATATGTTGTCATGACTGTCATTCAACTTGACAAATAATAGGTTAACTGTAATATGCAGTTGCAGTGAAATGAAAATTATAATGCATACTTTTCACGCTGCATTGAATATTTAGCATGGCTTACTGTCCAGGAAGACATTTTGTCATTTATTGAGTTCGTCTTCAAATCATCAGCTTGAAGAGATGAATATGCACTATCTATTGATAGGGCACACTTCTCTTAACATCGAAATAGAAGCATAACGAGAGCCCTGTTAATAGATAGTGTACATTTGTCTCATCAAGCCAGCATAGCGGAGGCGTAACATTTCTTTGTCGCATTGCTCATATACGACGTTGTACTCAAGCATTATGTAGGGTATGCTGTGATCGGGCTTAAAATCCATTTCACTTCGCCTTAAGAACCATTTTTAATTTTCAATAGGCCGTGACAGCTCTGATTTAGGAAATTTTTTGGTAAACAACAGTTTAACATAACTAGAATAACAAGCGTGTTACCGTAACATAGCGGATCATTTCTTAACCTTTCGACATTTCCGCAACGAAATTTTACTGCTTAATTGTCTTCAGAACTATTTCTGTTCATCCCATTATGTCACTCAAGTGTTATTATGTTAAAATTTTATTATCAGGGTCATAAATGTATGAAAGTTTGTATGTTTGTATTGTCCTTGTTCACTCATATAAAATTATACTTGGGTTTGCCAGAGGTGTTGTGAAAAAACCCGGGTAAAGTTTGTATATAATCCAAAAAAAAAAATGCAAATAATTTGTAAAATTACATATTACCAATAAATTAAATATATAATAAAGTTACATAGTCCAGTTAACTACGATTTTTTCTGATCGGACAAACATATCAAAAACCCGGATTGTTCGGTCATAAACCTGGCAACCCTAATTTTACCAAAAAAATTCTACAATAATATAACATGGTTATTGGTTACGTTGCTGGTACTGGTCAGAATTTACCGAGATTTTAACACGTTTTGTTACCATTTAAGTGACATTGAAACGTCGAATCCCATATATTTTATTTTCGATTCGATTAAGTGACGCCAGGTCTTATAGATGGCGAGTACACGTCTTCTACAGGCAGTCCTATAGACCTACAGCCAGGACTTAATGGTTCTAGTCCATATTACGAGTATATACTATAATCACAACTGATTGGGGTACAAACAAACAAACTTTCACATTTATAACATTAGTGTTAATATTTCTGTATAATTCCTTCTTTAGAAATGTTCACAATTGATTATTATCTACAATTATAATTTTCACTGCCTTATCTAAGTAATACAATGTCTAACATTTTATGAGTAGCTATGTAATAAAATTCATAAATTGCTACGTGATACGTGATTTCTTTCACATATTTCTCTTTTTGTTTTGTTATATGAGAAATTGTCTACATTCAAAGTTTTTAGTGGGTTCGAACCCACATATGCCCGCGTATATTTTAACTTCTTAACCACTAAACTACACAGCCATTGGCGCCTTTATTTTCTATTCAATTTTGGTCACGATTAATAATATTTTCTAATTATTAAATTTGTTTTTTACAAGAAAAATTTATCGAATTAATTCTTCAAACTAAATTTTTTGTGATGCTCGGCATATGACAACACTCCGCCTGATGTAAAGCTAAAATGCGGTCCAACTGCTATCACAGAGAAACTACAGGCAGCAGTCGTCTCTGCTATGCCGGCTTGAGGAGTGCTAATGTGCACCATCGACAGTGCACACTCCTCTCGCTATAAACATTCTGGTCATTAAGAAACTAGTTCATTAGGAAGTGTTAATTTCTGCATAGTTAGGTGTAAATAGCTTTATCAAGCTACGAGTAAGATGATATTGTGAACAGTAGTGTAAAATTCTCACGCGGTCGCTTCGAGAACTTTATTAAATGTAACTAAGCCATTGTTTTGGTATTGTCTGTTCAGGTTTTCAAAACAAAAAAAAAGAAGTTGGCTTTGGGACGTTTATAATGTTACTATCAACATAGAATATCAAATTAATAATAATAATCTTTATTTAATCAATTTAAAGTTAATAATAATAATAATAATAATAAAATACTTGATTGCACATACAATATAAAAATTGCAAAAGGCGAACTTGATGTCTTAAGGCATTTTCTACCAGTTAACCTTTGGGAGATGTGAAAAGTGTTTTCAGTGCAAAAACAAAAGTTACAAACACAGATTAGTAGAAATAAATTTATATTAATGTTAGAAAATAATAACATAGAACTCGAATACGCTAACTCCTAAATTAGAAACACTATATTTCAGGAGTCAGGTTTCAGTAATTAGGAGACTGTTTTTTTTATTGTAGCTCGCCATGTGACAACACTCCGCCTGATGTAAAGCTAGAGTGCGGTCCGTGAATGGATACAACTGCTACTACAGAGAAATCTCTACAGGCAGCAGTGCCTCCACTATGCCGGCTTGACGAGCTTGTGCCATCCAGATTGACAGTGCACACTCCTCTCGTTATACCTGGCTACTTTAAAACTATTCCCGAAACGCGACAAGGTTACATTCGAAAGTGGTGGTACTACCCCAGAACGGCAGACTGAACTAATAACCATCATCAGTCTGCCTACCAATATTGAATTATTGAATTTTTAATAATTAAAGGGAGTAGTAGGCAGATGATGGTTATTAATCCGTCGTCTTGGGTTTGCACCACGACTTTTGAAGCGGACTAGTCGCAGTTCGGGGTCAGCTTGGAAGTGGCTTGGTATATGGATGGTACACGTTCATCTCCTTAAGTCGGCGTAGCGAGGGTTTGCCGATATTTCTCTGTGGAAGCGGTTGTTTCCGCTAATGGATTACATGTCGACTTGATATAAAAATACTCGTTTTTCTTGTGTTTTTCTTACTCAACAAGACTCCAACTCACTCGTAAAAGATGTCCAGCTAAACAAAAAACAATAATTCTCTTAGACAATTTAGAATATTCTCACGAGGTCGTCGCCTTTTAAAAAATAATTACGCCGACTTACTTTACTTTAAATAAACAGTTTTAACTTAAAAAAAAAACTGTATAAGTAACATAAAACGGACATAATTATGTTTTTATACAATGGATCGTTTTTTTTAAATAACTTATTTAGATGAGATCGTGTTTTTATGTAAAAAAATCTTTCTCAACTTTTTAATATTAACAAAATCATACCACAGTATTTTCATTTTTTGTTCTCGAATATTGTTCGCAGAATTTATAGTTTATAATAGTAAAATAATGTATGTAAGTAAATTGAAAAAAACCTATTTCATAAGTTTGGCAAACGTTCTTTGCGAGCTCCTCATAGATAAGTGCAATCTTTATCTGGTCAGCCGCGATGTCTTTTGTAATCTGCAGTCCATTTCATATTGCATTAAACATCTGACAAAGTTGACCACAAAGAAAAATGAAATGAAACAAAGGAAAAAATTATTAATAGTTCATAAAATATTAGTGTTTAACAAAAATCCATTGAGCAAATATTTAAAAATATTAATGCCAAAAGAACTCTAATATCTTGAGTCATTTATAATTACATAGATTAAGTAGATAGTGGAAGAATTGCATACAAACAGTGCAACACGAATGCAAAATTGCTCAAACTGCCGCCGCCGGTAAAACTTCAAACTGCACCGATGATTATTACGATAATAATTTTAAAAGTTGAAAGAATTTGCTTTTTGTTATTTGTTTTTATTTTTTAAAGTAACTAGTACCTAAGTATAGGATGTTGGGTCAAGTTCGAGTTTTATTTATTTATTTCTATATTATCACTTAATTTGATATTTTTTTTATTGTAGCTCGGCATGTGACAACCCACCGCCTGATGTAAAGCTAGAGTGCGGTCCATAAATCGAAACAACTGCTACTACAAAAAAACCTGTGCGGGTAGCAGTCGCCTCCACTATGCCGGCGTGAGGAGACGAGCATGTACCATCTTAAATTGCCAGTGCACACTGGCACATTATACCTGGCTACTTTCAAACTATTCCCGAAACGCGACAAGGTCACTTCACGGGTGTTACATTTGAATGTGGTGGTATTACCCCAGGACGGCAGACTAGACAAATTACCATAATCAGTCTGCCTACCACTCTTTAAAACATATTTTGTTATTTGCCATTTGTTCCTCTAATTAATTCTTTTAAGGAAGATATTAACTTCAGTTAAATACAAAACGGATATTTTTAGTAATTTTGAGGGCTGTTCGAGTGGAGGATACTTCGAGGAACGACTGGAAATACAGCAGTAAATAATTACAGCCAATTCATACTGTTACTTTATCATGACCCAGTTAGTTAGCCACAAGCCTTATCCATGAATAGATAACGTGAGGTTTATTGTGTTTTTCTGTGTCTCTCAAGGATGTTGTTGAATCGTGAAATTGTTAAGAAATTATTAAAATATTTGAATTAATTTTTATCTTTTTATGTTATCTTTTTTCATAACATATAAAGTACTTACATTATAATGTAAACAAGATACAAAAATATACAGAACGCTCTACAAACTAAAAGGTAAAATCTTTAATCGAAGAGATATATGCTGTAGAATTATTATTTTTTAAATGCCTAAGAATACTAGATAGTGTTTATAGTATAGTTACATTGGTACCGGTTGTAGTTTAGTGTGATTTGAATAAAGGTCTCATCCAGTGCCGGATTTAAGCATAGGCAACAATTAGGCAGTTGCCTATGGGCCGCCACCACACCACAAAAAAAATTAAATTAAATCATGATTTACTGATTTTACCTTTATTGATTATAAAGGCTCAGTAGAAACAAAAAACACTGAGTTTTGTTTTAAATTTTGTGTTAGCCAACTTATTTAGTTGCTCTCTTCTTTACCTTTACCTTACCAATTGGACTTAAGTGTCTAAGATCATTTAGAGCCTAGAAGGCTTTATTTCACAGAGCAAACACTACGGTCCTTAAGACGATCCTTACTAGTCCTTAATTTAAAGTATACAATAATAAATAGAGATATCACTAAAATTTATTGTAGGAGTTTTGGCGGCCATCTTGAGACGTCAGGTTCTATCTATCTATTTTGAATTATGTTCCTAAACTTGTGTTTCTTCTAATGGTGGATTATTAACCATTAAGTGTTCGTGAACGTGTGTGAGTGTGGGCAAACAATTCAAAAGAAGAGAACCTGTGTGTTTCCATTTTCCCTCCAAAACTCCCTAGGAAGTTTCAGTAAAGATTCTATCACTTTACTGGAATAATTTTTGACATGACTGAGACTTGACCTGACTGTTTGGTGTGATGAATAAATGACTCGTGATGCACAATGTTATTAACTTAATGCAAAAATATTTACTTTGACACAGGCAAATTGTTATAACGCCATATAAAACAAAAAGAAAAAAAAAATCATTGTAGATAGTGGCGTATGAGCAATAATAGACGTACGCAAATTTCTGTTTCGTAAAAGTAATCCGTAACATAATACTACTTTGAATTGTTACGAACGCTTAATTACAAATGACCACGAATTCGGAAGAGACCATAAGGAAGTGTCTTATGTGAATAATTGTGGAAATTCTACATTTTATTTGAAACACAATATTTTTTTAACATGTCGATTAATTTTGAAAGCTTTGCAGTCATAGTCAAACTTTTAATTAGGTCGAACATATTTATTTGTAGTTTTTTTTTTGTTTTATGTGTTTTTTATAATGTTTAAATTGTTGTCTTTTTACAAAAAAAAAAAAAACACTTCACCGAGATATATGCTCCGTAGCTTTTTTCAATCAGTTGTGACGCATATACGACGAGACGCATGTAAATCTAGAGTGCGATCAGCAGTCTCCTCCGCTATACCGGCTTGACAGTGAACACTACTCTCATTATACTAGCTACTTTCAAACTGATCCCGAAACGCAACAAGGTCACTTCACGGGTCACATTCGAAAGTGGTGGTACTACCCCAGGACGACAGACTGGGCTAATAAACTAATAACCATCTTCAGTCTGTCTACGACTCTTTATAGTTGCACAAAGACTTAAAAATATAACTTTCATTGTATTGAAACTGTTACAAAGTTTGTTGTGTATGAGATGTATTTAACGTCTATTAGATGAACGAATCCGTTCTTCTTTTCATAACATTGAAAAGGGAAACCATTTCAAAGCACGTAACTAATAATAATATAACGAGAATATAAATTAGTCTAGTTAAGTCATGATCAGCCGCCTCGACTATTCATACGTGACTGACGGATGATTATTACAATTGGTTACAAAATTCTCAACTTTCTTATGTTTTCTAAACATGTTTAGATAAAGAACGAAATGCGTCTCTTTATTTTATTTCTCCAAAACTCTAGTAGTTTTTGTTTCTTGCAGAAGAAACAAATTAATAAAACAATGGATTTACCGAGATTCTGGAGCTCGGCACGACACTCCGCCTGATGTAAAGCTAGAGTGCGGTCCATGAATGGAAACAACTGATACTACAGAGAAACCTGTGCAGTCGCCTCCACTATGCCGGCTTGAGGAGACGAGCATGCACCATCTTAGATTGACAGTGCACACTCCTCTTGTTATACCTGGCTACTTTCAAACTATTCCCGAAACGCGACAAAGTCACTTCACGGGTGTTACATTCGAATGTGGTGGTACTACCCCAGGACGGCAGACTGGACAAATAACCATCATCAGTCTGCCTACCACTCTTTAATAGTGCCTATAGGCACTGAGCGACCAAAGTACATATAACAAAGTTACATTGGTACCGGTCATAATTAGCGAGGTTCGAACACGGGTCTCATCGATCGTGAGTTCAGGCGTCTTACCGCTAAACCACGGCCGCTCTTAGTATTAAACATTTCGTAAACTTGTATTTTTTTTCATCGTTGTATGAATCGCTGTAAATACTCCATTATTTACTAAAATATTTGAGAAAAACCAAAGACTAGGCTGCATGGACAATGAACCCTTTGCCTTGAATAAAGCAGCAATAATAACAACATAATTCAAAATATATCTAATATATGTAATATGTATAATCAACTTGTTATTACTACGCGTTTTGTTGTCAAGATTGTTTTCTTCATGTCATGTTAAAAATAAAAGAAAGTATAGTTCATTATACCGAATTACTGTAGGTATCTTCCAAATAATGAGATTAAAATAATGATTTCACCAAAATTAAATCATTTAAAATTTACTTTAATTATATATGATCGGGTATCAATTCCTATAACAATATTGTGAACAAGAGTTAATCTTGACTTATTTTTTAATTTTGAATTAATTGTAAAAAATGTTTTGGGCATCTGGGATATGTTTGTGTTGTTCTTGTCCTGATAGCCATATAATTTTGGTAGGTGACCGAATTATAGGTTAATTAAGGTGACAGATAAAAAAATTAGAGGTCAGGTAATTGTAGATTTTTCTCCTTAGTAGAAATGTAAGAGCTTTGTCTCTTCTTCTTCTTTTGTTAAATGGCCTCAAATGTCATAGCAACGACAATTCTGCCAATGTCGAGTAGTAAATTCTTGATGTCTTTGCATCAAATTGCAATGGTGTTTTATATTTTGACGCTTTCTTGAAGTATTTGGCGGCAATTCACCCGGTCCCGTCACAATATGAGCGTATTCGCGGCGTGGGATAACCACAAAAACCGCTTCCGTTGCCTCATATAGAGTGAATTTTAATGTTTCCACAATTACTCACAGGCGCAGCATTAAATTGCGCAAAATAACACCAATTTTACACAATAATAACCACTAAACCAATTAAGGAAAGGGATAAAAACACCTCAACATTCCCGGGCAAAAGCGCGCCAAACACTCCCCGCTTTGTCTCTTATTCGAAAAGTTATCAGGTCTTGATCTATATATTTTCTTTTTGGTATTCCTCAGTCTTCTTGTACTGCGTATCTTATATCTTATCAATTGACGTTTAATTATTGTTTCATACTACTACTACTTAACTCATTGAGGTAGGCGGAAACTATGGAGCGCCAGCGACTCCTCTCTCTAGATACCACTTTCGCTTCGACCAAATCCATTACTCCCCTCATGCATGCACGTCGGTTGAGGGTGCTCCTCATCTGACCCTTTCTCAGCAGTTAACGAAGCTGACTGAGAAAGGTCTTCCTAGGGCGCCCCCTTCCGATACTGCCATCCACATTCGCACAATAAATATTTTTTGTTAATTTCCTTGGCATACCTTATCACCTTACCTTAGCACCTCTTGTTTTATATTTGAAATTAAAATCGAATCTTCTTGAAGCAACAAAAAGTTGCTGACCCACAGTCAAAAACTTGTCTGATGTCTTTCGTGTTTACAGTTATTTTAATGTGAATGAAAGCGAAAATTTTTAAACATTTGTTACGCATCGGCTTTTGAGTCTTATGTGGTACGTGTTGTGGTTACTGGTTTCAATATTAAGGTTAATAGTCATGTTATATTTCAGTTTAATTGTTATCTTTTAAGACATGAATTGGAGGATGTTTTGGATTGCTCTTAACTTATTTAGTATTCATTTAAAAGAATGATCAGGTTTCAGGAGTATTTTGTATACTCGTTTGGATCTTTTTTGGATAATTATTTTAATGTATTTTGATTTTAGACTAACACTAGCCGTCTAGTGTTGTTGCCAGGTTCAAAAACAAAAAAAAATAAAAATAGTTTTCTTTAATAATAAAAAATCAATTTACACGACTAAAAAAATACTTTATTTCTATAGAACTCTTAACTTAAAGTGAATACGTAACAAAATTAATTGAAATATTTAAATAAAAATCATTTGTCAGTCATACGTAAAAATCATGATGGATGGAATAAGCCTTATTATCTTGAAATGAAATGAAATGAAGTTTATTTATTTGCGGGATCATTATATACAAAATATATGCAAAATATACACACAATTTATAAAATTAATAAATTATACAAATAGAATCAAATTATTAGCAAAAAAATTAGTAAAAAATTATTAAATTTGTATTTTGTAATTCATAATCTTTCTTTTGTCTAAGCTACAAGCGTCGTAAGTTAAAAATTTATTAGGTTCTACTAAAAATGACGTAATCTTTTTATGAAACTATAAAAAATAAGAGATAAAATATCTCTTTGCTGAATGTAGGGCATAAATTAAACGTGTCCAGCAAATATTTGCTTGGCAAAAACTGTCTTAAACCATGATATCATTTTATTATGTTAAATATACACGCCTTAGTTTTTTTTTAATAATAGCTAGCTTAGTGTTTTTTAGGTTTAGCGCAAACATGCTTTAACTTAATAAATAAAATGTTTATAAGACTTCGTTGGCTGCAAAGCTTTCTAAACGCGTGCGATTAAATGCGATAGAACAAAGAGATGCCGCATGATTTTTGTTAAAAAATTAATGTAGGTAAAGAGAGTAGTGTGCTCTGTCAACCTGGACAGCGCCGGATTTAGACTTCGGCGGCCCATAGGCAGAGCATGTTGTGGAGGCCCTCAAATCGTTTGTGGTTAACTGTTGAAAGTTTCTATTAAGGTCAAGGTAAAGAAGAGAGCAACTAAATAAGTTGACTAACACAAAATTTAAAACAAAACTCAGTATTTTTTTGTTTCTACTGAGCCTCTATCGATTTAATTTTTTTTTTGTGATGTGGTGGCAGCCCCCTTGTGGTGGCGGCACATAGGCAACTGCTTATGTTGCCTGTCCTTAAACCTGGATGGTACACAATTATCTTAAGCGGCGGTTCTGCTTAGATTTTAGTAATCAAAGAAAATCGGTTAAATTAATTGCTTAGTGTAAATGCGATTTTAATGAAAATTCAATCAGTTAGAGAATTTTAGAAATATTTCGATACGTTTTCTTATTGTAACTCGTACGTGTTAGAACTAACGACAAATGCCTCATTAATTCATGTCCGGTTGCTGTTTTGTAGCATTCCTTAAAACTGACTAACTCTACTCAGTGCTGTGCAACTGTATTTAAACCAGTTATGGAGTTGCACCTTGATTTTGCTTACCTACTTCAGTAGTTAAAAATGTCGAGTTACTTTTAGAAATACCTAATACCTATAGAAGTAGGCGAGATTTTTTGTCGTCTTAAAAATCATCAATAGAGTTTATTTTTGCTTGTATCGTAGGTTCTAAGCGACCAAACATTGGTACCGATCAGAATTTAGCAAGATTTAAACACGGGTGTCATCAATATTGGGTTAACACCTTCACCGCTAGATCACGGCCACTCTATTGTCGTAATTGTTTCTAATTCTGGCTAAATTATCAATTAATTTATGACGGAAATTGAACAAAACGTTTCGGGAATAGTTTGAAAGTAGCCAAGTATAACGAGAGGAGTGTGCACTGTCAATCTGGATGGTGCATGCTCGTCTCCTCAAGCCGGCATAGTTGAGGCGATTGCTGCCTGTAGAGATTTATCTGTAGTAGCAGTTGTTTCCATTAATGGACTGCACTCTAGCTTTACACCAGGCGGAGTGTTGTCACATGCCGAGCTACAATAAAAAACCGACTTGCGCATACACAGTTGAGGCTGGAAGAAGCTACACAACGCTCACGTGACGACTTGAAAGTGGTTTTACAGTATGCAGATAAGATATTTGTGTAATAAATAAGTTGTAAGACATACTTATTTATTTCCTAATTCATTATTGATGACTACATTACATGTAACATAATTTATTTTTTATTTATTAAAACCCATTTAGACGATGCCATTTTCTTGCCTGTTGCAATTGATTTGCATTGTCTAAATAACACGTAACATTCTTGATTTATTGGACAAGTTTTGCTTTAAAACTTTTCTTGGTTAAAACGGCACATTTAAGCAAAAAGAGGATTGAGAAAGAAATGCTTCCGATGGTTTGGGTACATGGAAAGGATTGACGAAAGGAATATATAAATCTGATGTGAATGGATGCGTTGAACGAGGCAGACCCAGAAGGGTGTTTTCCGATCAAATCGGCGACATGAAAGCTGGGCTACCTAGTGCCCATAACCGTCGGGCGTGCATGAAGAGAATTGTGGATGTGAAGGAAGCGAGGGTGTTGTCTCAGGATAGTGGTAAGTGGAGTTCCGTTGTCTGCCTATCCCCGTTGGAAAAAGGTGTGACAATTGTATTGTATTGTATTTAAGAAAATGTCATCGTCTAAATAGGCCTTTAGATAGCTAACAGCAAGACATAATAGCACTTTTTACACATTAATAATTAAGAAAGATACACATAATAAAATAACTAAAATGAATAGAGAGGTGTTGACCAAACCTATCACTCTCAAAGTGGATTATTACAAATCGTGAATCCGGTTTGTCAATAATGCCATGTCTATTTGTCTTCTTATAATGTAATATTGGTTAAACAAATCTTATGTAACAATCAGAATCGTGTTGCGTTTTTGACAACTATTTTTATAGATATCTATTTTAAAAATAAATACAAAAAAAATAAAGCGACTGCTGTCTGCAGAAATTATCCGGAGGAACAGTTGTCAACGGACCGTGTGCTAGACTTAACATCAGGCGTAGTGTTGTCATATGCCGTGCTACAATAATAAAAAATCCTGAACTTTTTTTTTTATTGTAGCTCGACATGTGACAACACTCCGCCTGATGTTAAGCTAGAGTGCGGTCCATGAATGGAAACAACTGCTACCACAGAGAAATCTCTGCGGGTTGCAGTCGCCTCCACTATGCCGGCTTGAGGAGACGAGCATGCACCATCCAGATTGACAGTGCACACTCCTTTCGTTATACTTGGCTACTTTGGTACTACAAGGTCGCTTCACGGGTGTTACATTCGAAAGTGGTGGTACTACCCCAGGACGACAGACTGGGCAAATAACCATCATCAGTCTGCCTACCACTCTTTAAACTTTTAAACTAAGCGACTAAAGAACATAACATAGTTACACTGATACTGGTCAGATTCAGCGAGGTTTGAACGCGGGTCCCATCGATCGTGAGTACACGCGTCCTACCGTTCGACCACGACCGCTCATGATTTCAAATGAGTTAAAGTAGCCGAGTATAACATAATTCTACGTGTTAGACGGCTCGGGTCTGGAATTTCCGTGCCATAGGGTCATACAAAATAATATAGTTATACAGGGTGAATTTTTCAAGTGGGCTTTCATGGCCAAATCCTAAACTATAAGAGATATCGAAAAATGCTGAAAGGAGTCTCGATGCCGATTTTGATGAAAACTAAAACTGCATTATTAGATTTTTGATAAATCCATTTTCCCGGCCAGGAATCGAACCTGTTGATTTTGAAAAAAAATAAACACTCTGTATTATTGCACCATCCGATAGTGTTCCTGATAAGGATCAAATTCTGGGAAGTAATGATATACGGCAAACCAAAGAAAAGTGTTGATTTTTAACAAATTGTCTCTTATTTCCATGTATTTATACATTACCTACTACATTTATTATTTAATTAAATTTAAAAAATTAGATTTTAATTTAAAATCTCGCGCTCTTCGAGGTTAAAAGCCATGATTTAAAAAAAAATAAAAACAATTTAAACGTAGGAAAAACAATAAATTAATTTTTAAGGTCCTGTGCCGTGGCCGGCTAACCTAACACCTTTAGATTATTTTCTCTGGGGGCATGTCAAAAACCGAAATTTACAAATGTACGTACAATGAAATTGATGACTTAAAAGTTAAAACTAGCGTTAGAGAATATTCTGAACGGAATCAATAACCTTGTAATGTGGAATGCAGTACACTCCTTGAGGCGTCGAGTTCAGCTATGTATTGAAAATAATAGCTATCATTTTGAACAATTGATTAATTAAGATTTAATTACTTAATGTTAAAAAAAATCATTATTTTGCTAGAAATCAAGACTTTTCTTTCATATAACCTCGAAGAGCGCGAGAGTTTAAATCAATATGATGATTCTTAATCATCATAAATAATAAATGTTGTCAATGTAGTAGGTAATGTATAAATACATGGAAATAAGAGACAATTTGTTAAAAATCAACACTTTTCTTTGGTTTGCCGTATATCATTACTTCCCAAAATTTGATCCTTATCAGGAACACTATCGGATGGTGCAATAATACAGTGTGTTTATTTTTTTTCAAAATCAACAGGTTCGATTCCTGGCCGGGAAAATGGATTTATCAAAAATCTAATAATGCAGTTTTAGTTTTCATCAAAATCGGTATCGAGACTCCTTTCAGCATTTTTCGATATCTCTTATAGTTTAGGATTTGGCCATGAAAGCCCACTTGAAAAATTCACCCGTATAGTAGACTAGTATAGACAAATAAACAAATCATTACTGTTTTTTGTTCGAGTGATTTTGTTCGAAAGGAGCCTGTAAAGCTGTTAAAATTTAATAAGTAAACTTTGTTGGTATTGCTTGCTTAATATTGACAAAGCTATATTGCACGTTTTGAATAAGTCTCAGTTGTATGTTACCGAGTAATTTTTAACCAAGCCAAGTTGGTACTTTGTTAGAGCTTCGTGTATAACAAATTACAACGAAAACCCGTAATAACCTCAAACTTTAAATACAGACATCAAAATAGTATTTTCTTATAATATCTTCATAAATTATAGGGTTTATTACATTGGCGACATTGTTTTGGATTCCCACAGTAACTAATGTCTTATCTTCTTCTTAAATTGTAAGATGGTGGTCAGTGCTTGAGTATTAAATAAATTTTATGTTATTACAATATGAGTGGTAGGCAGACTGATGATGGTTCTTAGCCCAATCTGCCGTCCTGGAGTACTACCACCACTCGCAAGTGTTGCACCTGTCAGGTATACCGAGAGGAATGTGCACTGTCAATTTGATGAAGCACATTCCTCTCCTCAGGCCTGCATAGCGGAGGTGACTGCAAGTGTTGAGTCAATTTTTTAGTTCATCGCTAATTAAGCACCTTGTATATCAATGATCGGTAACTCTTATTTTATAATAGAAAACAATTTCAATCAATCACAGACCAGAGAGATATTTATAAACGAGTAGTCTATAGAACAACGACTACATGGCAACCCCACATTATGTTGCCACATGAAAAACAAAAAAAAATGCTCAATAGGTATTTGTTTAGTCTTAGAGACGTAACAAGCAAACGGATGCACTTTCGCATTTATATATCTTATTTACCAAGTTGAGTACATTATTTTTCTTATAAAATAATTCGTAATCACGTTATTATCTTTTTTCACAGATTACCTTCACATAATCATACCGTTCACGCTTCAAATGTCCGACATTTATAATGATGCGGAATTAAAAAAATGCACGCTAATGTGTAAATTAATCGATTATATTTCCGTAATATATTCTGTGTGATTCAGCTTCTTTGTTTTTTCTTATTGTTAGAAAAATTATTAATTAAATGTCACTAGAAGTTTCTGTATTTGGTCTTATAGCGAATACCTTATTCATTGATATATATTTTTATTTATTTATTTCAGCACGTCATATGACCGCACTCCGCCTGATGTTAAGCTAGAGTGCGATCCATGAACGGAGGCGACTGCTGTCAGAGATATACAACTAGATATGCAATAACGTTCCCGTAGTCACTTTTATGTTTTCTGTCAATTAGTAATTTTATTGACTTGACGGCAACATAGTCAAATCGTTTGAAGCGGCCAACGCTTTTTTTATGGCAGATGTATAAAGCTTTCACTTATTGTACCTTCGTCTTACTATTAAGCTAGAATGCGATCCATGACTTTTCAACTGCTGCTACAAACAGAAGACAGCAGTACCCTCCGCTATGACGGCTTAACGTTACGAATGCGCGCCGTCAACGTTGACAGTGGTGTTACACTAGATGTAGAAGAATCATACGAATTGATCAAAATCACTATTTACAAAATTATAAAAAAATAGCAGAACGAAGAAGACAATGAATTCGATTCGATTTTTCATATGTTGGGAAGCTTGTTCGATACTCAACGAAAATTTTGGACTCTTTTTGAATTTTTATGTGTTAGAATGTACAATTTTTCCAGAGGGGGAAATGAGTTCACATCTATATTCAATATTCAACCCTTAATACTAGAGTCTTAAACTACACGAAGATCTAGAATATTCACTGAATATAAATGAAGAAGGTAAATGACACCGACCTTTGTATGCAAACCCATAACGAATACCTACTAGTGACAATGAAATGCATATAATTAATATTCATGACGTATCTTTATGATTCTCCGTAGAAGGTGTGCTCGAGGTTTGAGATGAGATAATTAAAGCCTTGGATTAAGGTCGACTTTTCACTGGCAATACATCATTAAGTTGCTACGGTTTTGAATGATATCCACATCACAGAAGTCTATGAAACACAGTTCGGTGAGAGTCCGACATAACCCTTCTCCAAGGACCAGAGATTGCATACCGTGGATTTCGCCACGTAAAAAGCCTTTTTCGGTGACCTTGTCGCGTTTCCCGCGAAGAGAATAGTTTGAAAGTAGCCAGGTATAACGAGAAGAGTGTGCACTGTCAATCTAAGATGCTCGTATCCTCAAGCCGGCATAGTGGAGGCGACTGCTGCCCGCACAGGTTTCTCCGTAGTAGCAGTTGTTCATTCATGGACCGTACTCTAGCTTTACATCAGGTGGAGTGTTGTCACATGCCGAGCTCCAATAATAAAAAAAAAACCAGCGATTGTGGTGGTAGATGACTGGTGACTACCACCACACTTTATCTTAACATCAGGCTATGTTATAGACTATAAAGTGAATGAAAAGGTTAAAAATGAAATCTTTACAATTTTTTTTCACATTTTAAAGGTCAATGAAAAATTATTTTGTACTAGTACTCTAGTGCAAATTGGTGGATAATTATTACCATCACGGTGTTAATTTTAGTTACTTTTATGTCACAATAAAATTGAAGGTTATTTGTTTATTATTAATACAAATAAGTATGTTGAAATTGCGTTTGGTACTGTTATACTAAAATATTTAACTGTGAAAAATAAAATTTGGATACATGGAAAGGTTGAATGCATAGATTTAAGAAAATTGAAATGGAACCAATCCAACAAAAAAAGAATTATCAAAATCGATCCACAAACGGCGAAGAAATCAGGTAACATACCCACAAAAAACACGACGAATTGATAACCTTCTCGTATTGAAGTGGGTTAAAAAGGATGTAAATTATTTACTCAAATCTAGAATTACACTACGATATGAACATTCTAACTCTATGGTAAATGGTCGGTGAAAGAACGTAATCCAGAAGAACGTAAATAATAAGCTTAAAGGCGATGTAAAATTCTGAAGAAATATTTAAAATGTCCAACTAAGTTACATTTATTCTAGAAATCTATTAACCTAGGTATAGGTTTCAAACAAAAGAGCTATATTTATCTTAGCCGGTATGCATTCAAGACTGGCGCCTGTCGGACAATGAACCGGGGTCCACAATGCACCTTCACATGCAATAGTAATAGAGCGAGTGTGCTCGCGTTGGTATAGACGCGGTCTGCAATAGATAACGCCATGAATGAAGAAAATTCTATCGGTCTCTGTACCGATGTAATTTTAATCAATCAGTGTCTATAGTACAAAGTTGATATTATAAACAAATAAAAATACATTGAGTTATTATGCTATTTGGGCTTTAACTCAGCGGGGTAGCTAGTATGGATGGCACCCGGAGCGGGATTCTGGTGGGTGACACCACAACAGCTAAAAAATCAGTCCTAACTGGTTGAGTGGGGCTCGAATTCGGAACGACAAGAATTATTGATAATTGATATTTTCACGGTCCAGTGTCACTGTCAAACTGGTAGACCTGGGGCGGAGTAAAATGGTGTTTAGTTTCGGGATCAGTTTGGACGTACCCAGGTATAACGACATTGTCTATTTCGATGGTGCACATTCGTCTCCTCAAGCCGGCATAGCAGAAGTGACTGCTGCCTATAGAAATTTATCTGGAATAGCAGTTGTTTCCGTTCATAAACCGCACTCTAGATTTATAACAGGCAGAGTGTTGTTATATGCCGATCTACAATAAAAAATATAGTAAGTTTAATACGCTCTCTATGTCGATTTAGGGCAGTTCATTCTGGCGTGTGTCTTGCAAAGTTATCGGCGATGTGTTCCGCTTTGTACGTTATTAAAATAAGTTCCGGTTCGATGTGGTTGTAGACAGATATAGATAACAATAAAAAAAAAAGGTAACACTAGGGTAAATAATACCCAAACAATAAAAGAAACAATAAAAAAACGTGTTTATAACTTATATTTTAGTAATTATTAGGTGTTTTATGTTGGAAATCTCGAAATACAATTCGCAACTAGTTTTTAGTACTCTATCTAAGAACATTATATTCTCTAAATAAAGCTAAATTTTCAAAATGTTCAATAAAATACAAATTTTACACCGAACGCCTGAAAACGGGACAATTATCGGTCCCGGAGCTTGCTTCGGGGACAACGGGACAGTCCCGTTCAAAACGGGACGTTTAGTCACGTTAGTTATAGTCTATTTATTTATTTATTTTTGGGAAATTAACAATTAATAATTACATTAAGCGATATGGTAGGGAATAACACGTCAATTAAAAGTTTCCACTAATGTCTTTGTACAATGTATTATACTGGTATATATGTCCATTTATTTTAGTTTTAATGTAATTGATGTTGTTCTTTCAATTACGAAATTCTTGTAATACACAATCAGTGGAAAGTGTATAAAACAATTGTACTTTGAAATAATCGGTTATTGTTTTGTTTTTGTCACGTTGTGTTTGCAAAGTCGTGCGTCCGGTCTCATGAGCGGCCTGTGACGATAAGAAAACACTCACGCCTTTCTCAAATGGGAGGAGCTGAGCTTCATTCTTTATAATTATGTAAAATACAACAAAGTAAAATAAAATACAGGTTTTTAACATAGGGTTATTTTGATGTAGGTAGTACCACCACTTTCGAATGAGAATACTCGTGAAGTGACATTGTCACGTTTCGGGATCAGTTTGGAAGTATTTATTTATTTAAAAACTTAATATAACATGTACATAGGCGAACTTAATGCTAAATAGCATTCTCTTCCAGCTAACCTCTGTGTTTGTGACAGGTGTGAGCGAAGAGAAACAGCAGAAGTAGCTAGTATAATCAGAGTAGTGTTCACTGTCAAGCCGGTATAGCGGAGGAGACTGCACTCATTAGAAATTTATCTGTAGTAAAAGTTGTTTCCGTTTAAGATCGCTTTGGATCAGTTTAGAAGTAGTCAGATTATGAGAGGAGTGCGCATTGTCGACCTGATGGTGTACATTCGGCTCCTAAAGCCGGCCTAGCGGGCGCGACTGACGATTTTAAACAATAAAATGGCATTGCCATTTGGATAATAATTTTACAAAAACCAGTTTAAAATAGTATTATAATTTAAATTTAGTATTGGTTATTGCTTAATTTATAACTCGTATTTACACCTAATCAATCATTGTTTATTTCAAAACACGTCTCTGCACTAAGACAATATTAGACATTATTCTTACGAGTTAAGCCTCTTTGTAATATTTGATAGCTTTTAAATAACAAACTGGTATCTGAATTCTAATCTCAAAACAAGTTTTTTAATATTTGTCAATAATTCATATTTATTTTGGTCCGAGTACTTACATTAGGGATTTCACTGCCTACGTTTTCTTGTGGTTCCAGATTCTGCACCATTAATGGGGCCACGAGGGAGACATATTTCTCGTAGTCTCATTTTAAAAAAATTGTATTTCTGCAATATGACAACACTCCGCCTGATGTAAAGATAGAGTGCGGTACATCGACAAATGTCTGAAAAGGCACCAGATGCCTCTGCTATGGTGGCTTGAGGAGAAGGAAGTGCAGACAGACAGTGCACACTCTTCTCGCTACCTGGCTACTTCCAAACTGTTCACGAAACGCGAGAAGGTCACGTTCACGGGTATTACATTCGAAAGTGGTGGTACTACCCCAGAACGGTAGATCGGGCTAATAACCATCATCAGTCTGTCTACCACTCTTTAATCGTGTCTATAGGCACTGAGCGACCAAGTACATATAATATAGTTACATTGGTACCGGTCAGAAAGTTTATTGAAAGCTCAATGTATTTTTTTTCATCTCGTGCGCCCGTAAATTAGCACCTCTTATGCTTGCATTTAAATGCAAGAAGTAATCATTGTATTGAGGTGACGGTCTACCAGTGACATCTGAACCGGTCTGAAACGGGATTGCTCACACAAAGCTCGGACATAGTACCTACATCAAAACATTTTATTGTCACCTCGATTAAAAGTTCAAACTTTAAATAGATGTCGTAATACGTTAACGGTTTCCGAGGGTTTTGTGAAAATTTGAAGAATGGGTCTAAAATACCGTTTCTTTATTATGAATGTAATGTTAATTTTTTTGATGGGAACATTTTTTGGGTGCTTCTATGGCATTTTTATTTGTCTACATTTTTATAACAGCCCGTCCGTGAACGGTAGATAGGGTTTTCATCATTTTCCACCACGAATTATTATACTTTTTTGGATTAAGTTATATCAATTATAGTATGTTATGGAGAGAGTAAATAAGGGAAAGGTAAATTTAAATTTATTATTTCAAATAAGCCTATTTAGACTCTTGAATTGTCTGAATATGGTTTAGGGAAGTCTCTATCAGTGACAAACTGAAATATAGTATTTTTGCGTATTATAATTTCTTCAGCAGTATTATAGTACGACTGGCAACCCTAAAAGCGGAGACAACTGTTATCCACCTATTTTATTTATTTATTTATACAACTATTTCTTACACTCATTATAATTAACTAATTAAATACAATTAATAGGAATAATAAATGTCTATTATAAAAGAGTTAATTCATTTAATGTGTAAATACAAAAATGACAATGCAATAACTATAATTTTAAACTAGACGATGTTACTAAGATGTCCCACGGATGTATAATATCGTCATTGTTTAAAAAGTCTAGTTCAAGGTTTTTTCTAGACGGTTTTCCTAGAAATTAGAACAAACATTTGAGAAACTTTGTTAAGTTGTTATATCTACATTTTCACGCATAGCAACATAGGTAGGCAGATATAAAGAAATTATACAAGTAAATTAAGGTACATGCTCGTCTCCTCAAGCCGGCATAGTGGAGGCGACTGCAGCCCGTAGAGATTTCTCTGTGGTAGCAGTTGTTTCCATTCATGGACCGCACTTTAGCTTTACATCAGGCGGAGTGTTGTCACATGTCGAGCTACAATAAAAAAAAAAAAAAAAAAAAAAAAAAAGTGGTCTGAAAGAAATGTGAATGCTTTTAAACGTCCAGTAAAATATCTTGAATGTAACATCCGTGAAGTGACCTGCGTTAAGCGCGACCGTTCCTGTGAAATTTCTTTGTGTCAGCAATTGTTTCTGTTCATGAATCGCACTCTAACTTAACATCAGGTTACAATAAAAAAGAAAAATTAAGGAACGGTCGATTTACCGGTAAGGCTCTTCTTAATATTCGTTCTATTGTTGAGAACAATACGGGGCCCAATTTATTTTAAACAATGTCACCGATTTGGTTTTTCTAGATATCCTCACTAATACGTTGAATAAAATGTAATAAATTAAATTTAGGACACAAAAAGTGTTTTTATAATTTGTTTAATAATGCAATGAGCGAGTGTTTATTGTTGTACCTCATTCATTGTTAATAAAATGGCGCAGTGTCACAACCGTGTTGCATAATCCGTGACAATAAAGTGTAGATAATCCACGAGATAGTTTATGTGAACTAACACTATGGTATGCGACCGCAGACAACTTCCGTCGAGCATTTTTCTCACTTGTACAAATAAACGTTAAAAAGAATTTGTATTTTTTAAATTTTGTTAATCGGAAGCTTTAATTTAAAATTTAGGTACTAATGTATAATACAAGAGCGGCCGTGGTCTAGCGGTAAGACGCGTGAACTCACGATCGATGAGACCCGTGTTCGAACCTCGCTAATTCTGACCGGTACCAATGTAACTTTGTTATATGTACTTTGGTCGCTCAGTGTTTATAGGCACTATTAAAGAGTGGTAGGCAGACTGATGATGGTTATTTGTCTATGAATTAAGAAAATAATTTCATTTTTTTTATTGTTTCAGATTTATGAAAAAATGCGTCAACATGGAGAAAATATTTTGAAACTAAAAAGATGACATAGGTATGTCTTTATTTATTTACAAACTGTCCGTTGAAGCGTATCGTTATAGACGCGTACAATATGAAACAAAACTTGCTTTTATACAAATTACTGCATGTTCCATATTGATACAGTTTTGGGATTTGGTACCAATCGTAACGCATTTATGGCAAGACTCGATGCCATACATAGTTTATTTTATATATAGTACGTACATATTATATTTTTACTTTTATTATAAGTAAAAGCACGTTAAAGGTCAGGTCACGTGCATGTGACAACACTCCGCCTGATGTAAAGCTAGAGTGCGGTCCATGAACGGAAACAACTGCTACTACAGAGAACTCTCTACGGGCAGCAGTCGAGTATGCACCATCTAGATTGACAGTGCACATTCTTCTCGTTATAACTGGGTACTTTCAAACTGTTCCCGAAACGCGACAAGGTCACTTCACGAGCGCTTACATTCGAAAGTGGTGGTACTACCCCAGGACGGCAGACTGGGCTAAAAATCACCATCAGTCTACTTACCACTCTTAAGGTAATTTTAATGGTTTAAGTTAATTTTTATATTTCTTTTTAGAAAAAACTAGAGGCAAGCGAGGTTACGCAAAAATGTCCCAGTCAGCATTAGGGCTTGGTGCAGAGAGACGGTACTCTGTGCCGGCCAATCCTATGATCCATGATCCACGTGGAATGCATTCTGAAGATCTTCATGCCTGGTCTATTTATAGGTACGTTTCTGGACATCTACATCGACTTACCATTTGGTAGTAATAATTTAGGCAGACTAATGATGTTTATTGACTCGGTCTGCCTTTTTTGCGTGGGGAAATCCCAATTACCGATGCCCTGGTTGACTGGTTGCCAGGGCTGACCACCACATTAAAATGAAAGCAATGAGGCGATTGCTAGTAGTAGTTTACAATCATTCGAAGAACTACTGTCAAACATTTATCTAATTTCCAGACAAAATCTAAATTCTAACTTCACGGACAGTGCCTTAGGGAGTACAGGGAAAAGTCAACTACCATATGGAAACTTTCAATTGAGGGACACAACAGTGCAGTCTATACTTTCACATCCTAGATATGGACCTAAGTGAGTATCTTATGTCTGGGGAATAATGATTATAATCGCTTGACGACCGATTGGTGTATGTGTATACGACATATTAACACAAAGCTACTATAATAATTCTTGTATCGTAGGGATTGTGACGTAGCTGCATGGACCGAATCCGGGGCTAAACTCTGGTTATCAGAGCCATCCCGAGTCCAAGTGGTCTAGATTTCTCGGATGGATGTCACACCCAAACTGTGGCATCCAGGGGCGGCCCTCCTAGCTTCACCACTGCATAATGTAATGGTCTCAGTTCAAGTTTTTGGTGTTTTTGTTTTGGGTTCGAACACCCGCAAAATACTAAACATACAAATAAAACAAAATATTTTTTAATTGTTATTTTGTTTATTTTGATAATATTGTGTTTCCTTTTGAATAAGGCTAATGAGAAAACATGCAATATTTTCTTTATGAACAAGAAACATTTTGGGGAGGCTGACTGTTTCCATTAGGAATGATTTTCTAGCTATGCCCATGTACACTATACATGGCTCCCAAGATAATGTACATTAAATTTCAGATCTGCACTGGGTTCGAACATGGAAACGTATCTTAAATTCGGTTTACCACGTGTATTTCCACCAACGCACAACGGCTCACAACGATCTGGTACTCCAAAACCTAAAACATCTATTGGGAGTGGAATGAAACCTGTACAGAGGTTTGTTATTTATATATTTAAGATAAATCAGTGGAGTGACGAAGAGGATCAGCTATATATTCTCTGGATACTTTCGCTAATTTCTAACGGCCGAAATTAATAATCAATCTTGATCCCTTTTTCACTGACTCAGATAGAAAAATCAATCCATATTTTGAATAAAGCGTGCCAATAACCTATTTGCTAATCGAAATTGAATCGAGATCTATCCGTCGGTATGTGTTATTCTAAGATTTGATTTCAATCTCGAATTGTGGATACATTATTAATTTCGGGCGTAAGAAGATGTAGATAACAATGTATTCACGGATTATTATTTTAGTAAGAAATTTGTTTATGATAAAATTATGTATAAAAAATACTAATTTACAGGATTCAAAGGCAAAGCAGAGGTATGAGAGAGACATCATCTGGCTACGACAGTTCTGATAATGAAACTTCAACTAACTATAAATATAGCAGAAAATATCGTTCAGATCCTGATTTTAGAATGCAAAATTTACATCCTACATACCAGGTAAGTTTCCGGCTCGAAGGACCATTTAAACACTGCAATAGAGCGGCCTTGCATGATGCATGGCATGATCAATGTGATCTGTGTTCAAATCTCGCTGGCCGGTACCAATGTAGCTATGTTATATGTACATGATCATTAGCTTAGTATAAGTATAAGAGTCGCCGTGGTTCAGCAGGTAGAGGGCGTGGAATATGTTGGCCTGTACCAACGTAACTTGGTTAAAGGGTACAATGACTAACCTGCGTAGAAATGACTGCCACCACAGAGACATGCCTGCAGGCGTTAGTCGCCTCCACTATGACGACTTTAAGAAACGACTGTGGTCGGAATGCGATTAGGTCATTTCACGGGTGTTACTCTTGGACGAGCGCTACAGATGATGCATCAGTTTTAATTTAATTTTAATTTTCTAGCCCCCAACTGCAGTGCCAGTTGTAGCTATGCAACAATTAGGGATAAGAGGTGAACCAATGTGGAGTAATAGTCGAAATAAATCAGTCAGTGAAGCTAATTTATTGGGTATAGATGCGAGACCTTATAGACCGGCTCATTATGGTACTAACAGAAGAAATAGTACAGCTGATTTTGGACCTGACAATGATCATCAAAGGTAATTAATTCGCATGTTTAACATTAGAGTTCAGAGATTTGCTATAGCGAGAGGAGTGTGCACTAGGAGCCGGCATAGCATAGCCGGCTTATTGATTTGATTTAATTTAATATGTTCACCGTGTACAATATTGGGCCACAGTCTAGTTCAGTTACTGTTATTTTCCTGTTGTGTATTTTATGCTAACTGGAGCCTGTTGTATTCACCCAATAAAATAAAATAGCGGACGTGATTGTTGCTTGTAGAGATTTACCTGTAGTAGTAGTTATTTCCGTTCATGGACCGCACTCTAGCTTAACATCAGGCAGAGTATTGTCATATGCCGTGCTACTATAAAAAAACTAAAACACGTTTTCGACTGTGGTTTTATATTTCAGTTATCTAATGCCTTCATCTCACCTCGGTGGTCGAGTGTCAAAAGCAGGTAGTCACCTATCACTTGCGCAATCCAGAAAACCTTCTACGCTAAGACCTGGAGATCATTTAGATGGATTCACTCATTCTGCTTACATTTATCCTAATTATTATGTAAGTTTTATTGGTTACACTTAAATTGGTGCCGAAGATTTCAGAACTAATTTTAACTATGACATATTTTTACTTCGCAAAATGGTGTTCGTTTTTTGTGCCAACTCTTTTTTAACATGGTCACTTTTGCACAAATATAACTTTCTCTTATTGAATTTGTTTTGCTATTTACTAGTGCAACATTGTATTGGATAGCCCATCTTAATAATAATGATAAAAATAAATAAACAAATGTTTATCTTTACTAACTGTAGGTATTATCATTTTTTGTTTTGCTACGGGCCTCTTCTGTTAAGGGCTTTATCTTGACTTCGCCAATCACCATGGCCTTACGATTGTTCCGACTTCAACAGCCCGTAAACACGCAAAAATACCCATATTATTTTCATACCACGCTTTATATTGAATTTAAAAAAACCATGCACCTTGACCCAAGAAATGACCTCTTTTCACTTTTTTTTCCTTATATTTTAAGTCATAATTAGGAAAAGATAAAACGTTTTTTCAGTTAGCTTAATCGATCGTTATTTAATTTCCATTCTACAGGTAAACAATTTAGAAATAACATCACCAGAAAATAAGTCAACATTATTAGTTTCCGGACTTAGTTTTGAAGTGAAGTCTGGAGAAATTCTAGCTGTATTAGCGACGTCACAACATGAAGCTACGGGCTTATTAGATGTTTTAGCTGGAGTTAAAAAGGTAGCATTGATTTTTAATACAATAAGATTTTGTGCGGCTTCTTATCGCGTTTATTTTGACAGACGTGTTCTGAGAAACTGAGAAAAGACAATTAAATAAATACTATGGTAATACACTCAGAAATAAGAAAGAGAAAAGTTATTAATATGGACGAAGTGAGACAAAAGTGCGCTAGTGTCCTGTAATCTTTTGTAATCTTTCGTGGTCTAGCAGTAAAACGCGTTAAGTTAGGTTTGATCATTACAGTTTGGAAGTAGCCAGGTCTAGTCTCCTTGAGCCAGCATAACGGAGGTCTGCTGTCTGCAGTAATTTCATTTAAAGGAAAATCTTATAGATTTTTTTTTGGTAAAAATAATTCATACATAATTTTTTTTTCAGAAACTAACAGGCGATATAGTCCTCAATGGCCAACCTGTAGCATCCTCAACTTTACGCAAAATTGCAGCTTACGTGCGAAGAGATACATCCCTATGCCCTTCGATGACAGTTGAACATACATTACATTTCCATGCTGCACTTAGAAAGCCTCGACAAAACCCATCACAAGTCAAAATGGATGATAGAGATAGGGTATGGTGGTGTTCACACGCCAAGAATTGTTTTGCTCTTTAGGATTTTGTAGAGTGGATTAGGAGTGTGCACTGCCAATCTGGATAGTGCATATTTGTCTCCTCAGGCCTGCATTTCGGAGGTGACCGTATTCTACGTCAAAATGAGGCGAAATGTGGTACTACACAAATAATCTATTCTTTTACAGATAAATCTGCTAATAGAAGAATTGGGATTGGAGCAAGTACGGGACACGAATGTGGGACGTCTAACTCGTTCAGAAATCCGTCGTCTCAACGTTGCTTGTCAATTACTGTTAGATATGGCTGTGTTAATACTAGATCAGCCAACTAAAGAAATGGATATATTCGATACATTCTTTTTAGTGGAATATTTGAGAAATTGGGCCGGAACCGGTCGAGTAGTTATTATGTCGTTACACCCACCGACCTACGAAATTTTTGCAATGTTGACCAAGGTCAGTATAACCTTTTGAATTCGTAATACATGAGAGACTGAAGAAGTGCATTCAAGACCTCACTCTAGCTTTGCATCAGGCGGAGTTACATTAGGGTCTACTGAGTATTTATTTATTAGATTAAATGTGCAAGCTGCATGCAATACATATTTAGCACATATTCTTTGCATAGTTAGATTAAATAATGCAATAAAATTCTTGATAAACAACTGCTACTACAGAGAAATCTGTGCGGGCAGCAGTCGCCTCCACTATGCCGGCTTAAGGAGACAAGCATGTACCATCTAGACTGACAGTGCACTCCTCTCGTTATAACTGGCTACTTTCAAACTATTCCCGAAACGCGGCTAGGTCAGTTCATGGGTGTTACATTCGAAAGTGGTGGTACTTCCCTAGGACGGCAGACCATAATAACCATCATCAATCAGCCTACCACTCTTTAATAGTGCCTATAGGCATTAAGCGAACAAAGTTACATTGGTACCGGTTCCAACACGGGTCTCATCGATCGTGAGTTCACGCGTCTTACCGCTAGACCACGGCTGCTCTAAACTTAAACTAAAATTAGACTAAACTTGAATAATTTTGTGAAATTTCAGGTAGTGTTAATATCAGCTGGTCGAACAATGTATAGTGGTTATAGGAGAGATATGTTGCCATATTTTGCATCAATAGATTATCCCTGTCCTGCTTTCAAAAACCCATCGGATTATTATTGTGAGTATGATATTATTATTTGGCTAAAAATGTAAAGAGGCAGATAGCAATCTTTTTAATCACGTGTTACTACACTAACGGCCGAAATTAATAATCAATCTTGATCCCTTTTTCACTGACTTAGATAGGAAACTGACTTAGATTGTGAAAAAAGCGTGCCAATAACCTATCTGCTAACCGAAATTGCAATCTTTCAAAGCTAACCATCTGTCAGAGGACGAAGCACAGATTACAGATTGGCCTCTGTATGAAAATTGTAGTTTGTGCGTGCCAATAAGCTATCTAACGGTTTTGACGTTTCTTTTGATTGATGTTTCGATCTAGAATTGCGATCCCGGGAAGTGATCAGATTACGCATACTTGTAGAGATTTTATTGAAACATTATTGGTAAAAATGGCTTTGTCAATATCTTCTGTTGGATAGTGACAGTAATTCGGAGGAGGCGCTGATGCGGATTCGATACGACGCGCATCTTTACGTAAAATCAAGAGTAAATTATACGCAGTCTCGATGATGCGGATTTTGCCTTTAGGTTTAGATTACCTAAACAGACAGACCTAAATTCACTGCTGACTGAAATTATGCCGTATATACGTGTAACTTCGTCAACGTAAGTTTAATATTAGTTTTATCACTCTTACACCACCAACATCATGCATAATACCCACGATGTGTGGCGACATCTGCCTAATATCTAAATACTACATAATTCTTGTTTAATGTAATAAGATGAAGAAAAATACCGACTACCAAAATATCTAGTTTTGCAGAAATCATCTATAGGAATTACAACATCGAGGAAGTTCCTCCAGAAGTTGAGCTGCCGACTGCAGAGAGTTATGACGAGGGCAACTCAAAATATGAATATACATATACCTATAATTATATATACCTTATAATTATTTTATGTATCATATTATGTATGTATATTACAATTATTCTAAGCTGTGTGTTGTGATTTTGAAAACTAAAATGATAGATAATAAAATAATATTGTTATGTACACAAGGATTTTATTTTATAAAATATATAAAATGTAGAAATACAAGACATTAAGAGGGAGTTTATATTTGGTGGTTTTGCACTTAATTATTCTGCTGCCCTCTATCAGCTCCATCAATGCCTTCGTTCCGTCTTTGGAGAGCTTTTCCTTTCATCTAAAATAAAAATATTTTTGTTTGTTAAAATATGTAGTAAATTATCTTTGTTCGTCACATACAAACAAGCAGAAAATGAATACATTCATTTCGAAGAAAACGCGCAGTTTTCCAAGGACTCGAAGAAAGAACACAATGATAAGAAATTTAATGATATCATTAAAGAAAACTTACTATTTCTGAATCCATTTTAATTAATATACATATTATTTATTTTCGAATATAACAGTCATAATATCACTGACGCGCACCGACCTGACGTTTCGTCGCCACGTTTCAAAACATACGTTCCATTACAACCTAATATTTTTGTCATCGCTATCGCTATCACGATGGTGCAAGTTTTAGCAATCAGTTGTAGTTTTGTTTGTCTAGTTAAAGGTAAACTACGCTACATAAATAATTTGTACGTTAAACAGTTTATTTAAACTTAAATGATATAATTAAACCATGCAAAAATGTATGACTTTTGTGTAAAACGAAACGTTAAAGAGGGTGCGGATGGGCCGTCAATCTGAGCTTGTCAAAAAAAAGGATTACAGAATTTTATTATTGGGTCGTAGGTTGGAGATCATTCCGTTGATATGTATTAATGTAAGATTGGTCTTAATCTCTGATTGTGGATACAATATTAATTTCGGCCGTAAAACTATACTGATAGATACCGATTTTTACCTATTATTATTAGTTTTTTAAAGATTTTTATGTAAAATCAAGCTGCAGTACCACAATAACATAGACAAGACAAGGCTTGCGGCACTAGCCGTATATTCAAAATCAAAATATTTATTTTCCTTCTTGATAGATGTTCTGCAAGAACCCCGTTGGGGCACTGAAACAAACTTATAGATATACTTATACATTATTATTACTACCTTTTTTTTTTAACTTTATTGTTATACAACAAAAGGCGAGCTTAATGCCGCAAGGCTTCCAGCTGGCCTTCGGGAAGCAGATACGTAATGGTTACGGGTAGTAAAAACGATTAATCTATAATATATAACCCTAGAAATACCAATTATATCCCAGATAGTTACACACACATACACATTACGCACACTAGTAATAATACAAATAATACAAATACTAATAATATACGTAAACTAATTCAGATATAGTACAAGTTAAAAGATGTTACACATACATATTATTAGATAAAAATTCATTATATCAATCCTTGCATGAGAGTTCGTGTTTTTAACAAACCTATATTAAATTATGATTTCAATAATAAAAAAGAAATCCTTGGACCGCATCAAATGATGTATACAACTTCTAGTTCCCAGGATTGCTATCTGTCTGCTAAATAAATCTGTATATTTTAATAAAGAAATAATAAAAGTACTGTTTTTGATTAATTTACTTTTATTTTAAAACAAAATACACATGTCAACTTTACAAGGATAGCGTTTTTCTTTTTATAAAATGTTGCTAAGGTAAAAAAATAAAAAAGTGTTGCCTGGTTTAAATTAAATTTTGTAATTGTTACAGTGGACCTAGTAACCCTAGATGACCTATCAGCAGCAGCAATGTTAGAGTCTTCGGGACGTATAGAGTCATTAGCAGTTGTTTTCAGCGAAGCACACACGGCTCCTGAACCACCTCCACCGGTTCCATTACCAGCGCCTACTGATAGAACACCCGCTATAATGCAGGCTTTTACGTTGATTGAGTAAGTATTTTTTTGATGTTAAACTAGAGTTCACCGTCCACTGACAGGGCACACTCCTCTTTTTATACTTTACGTGTATGCTTGTAAGTGGTGGGGCACAGACTGTACTAATAACCATCGGCAGTCTGTCTGCCTACCACTCTTGCTTGTACTCCTTAGATACTAAATGACTAAAGTATCCAAAAATATTAGTACCAGCTGTAATTTTAGAAGACAGAGGGTTTCTTAAATGTGGGGTCTACACCCGCAAAGCCACAATATGAGGGGGTAATTTGGAGATGATTAAAAATCCAGAAATTGTTTTTTTAAAAATTATTTTTCAAGCTAATTATTTTTTCAGGAAAAGTTTGTTATATACACAAATGAATTCATTAGCTAATCTTATAATTCGAATAATAATAGCTGCTGTAATGTCACTTATTACTGGAGCTATTTTTTGGGATGTTCCTACCACAGACCCCAAGGTAATTTTTTTATAATGCATATAAGCTAGAACTAGCGCACTGAGAGAGAGAGAGAGAGTCCACACGAATGTTTTTCAGTCATCATTTCTGTTCATATTTTTGTCCTACATACGATTCGGACTGTACAATTATTCTTGCCGAGAAGTTCTTTAGAATTACTGTATATTTTCGTGTTTGAAATTGAAATATTGGCTGGCATAGATATATACTAGAGGTGCAAACCTCATAGATCTGACATAAAAAAAAACCGTAGGTCGCCTCAAACGATTTGGCAATGTTGCCGTCAAGTCAAATACCAAATACCAAACAAAGACAATACAAAGTATCCAGGTAAAGCGAGAGGAGTGTGCACTGTCAATCTAGATGGTACATGCTCGTCTCCTCAAGCCGGAATAGCGGAGGCGACTACTGCCCGTTGAGATTTCTCTGTAGTAGCAGTTGTTTCCATTCATGGATCGCATTCTAGCTTTACATCAGGCGGAGTGTTGTCACAAGCTACAATTTAAAAAAAAAATACGAACTGACAGAGAACCTAAAAGTGACTGAGGTCGTCTTTTCTCTCGCGTCATAATGGGAGCGTTGTTGCTTATCTAGTTGCATATATCAATGTTAGGTGGCGATTAAAATCTACTATCACTTCTAAATTTTCCTCCACTTTAGGCGGCTGATACTCAAGTTAGGCTATTGATTAATCTATTTTTTTTTCAGTTAACACAAAACGACCGCGTAGGTTTTCACTATGCTGTAATGTGTTTGACAGTTTGGCCTGTTTTACTATGGCTGAGTGTAAGGGAGGCGAGCTCTATGAGGCATCATGTAGAAAGAGATATTAGAGTGGGACTCTATTCCAGAACAATTTTTGTTATTGTTGATGTAAGCACGTCTTTTTTTTTAAATTGTAGTTTGGCAAATGACAAAAATCCGACTAATGTTAAGCTAGAGTGCGGTCCAGCGTAGTTCTATGCAATTTCGGTTCCCTATAACATGCCCGTAGTCTCAGGTTTGATTCCTTTCTTTTTATTGTACTGCTACTACTTTTTTCTACTAGTTTCTTTGCTACTACAGAGAAACCTGTGCGGGCAGCAGTCGCCTCCACTATGCCGGCTTGAGGAGACGAGCATGTACCATCTAGATTGACAGTGCACACTCCTCTCGCTATACCTGGCTACTATCAAACTATTTCCGAAACGGGACAAGGTCACTTCATGGGTGTTACATTCGAAAGTGTTACATACCCTAGAACGGCAGACTGGGCTAATAACCATCATCGGTCTGCCTACCACTCTTAATAGTGCCTATAGGCACTGAGCTACCAAAGTATATATAATATAGTTACATTGGTCAGAATTAGCGAGGTTCGAACACGGGTCTCATCGATCGTGAGTTCACGCGTCTTACCGCTAGACCACGGCCGCTCTTAAACAAACTCCTGGTTAAATAAATATAAAAAATTACATGTTTAGAGTGGTAGGCGAATTGATGATAGTTATTAGCTCCGTCTGCCGCTCTGGTACCTCTTTCAAATGTAACATCCTTGAAGTGACCTTGTCGCGTTTCGGGATTAGTATAATGCCAGGTATAATGGAGTCAATCTGGTCTGGATGGTGCACATTCGTCTTCTCAAGCCTGCATAGTGGAGGCGGAAATTTATGTGTAATAGCAGTTGTTTCTGTTTAGACCGCATTCACATCAGGCGGAGTGCTATCAGACGCCGAGTTTTAATAGAAAAAAGTTCTTGTTGTTTATGTGGGCAGCATAGTGGAGGGTACTCTAGTTTGGAGTCTTTGGGGTATTGTTTGTACAGTGTTCTTGTTGTGTAATCAATTTTTTTTTACTTCCAGCAATTCCTAGAACTGTGGTCTTCCGTCTTGGTATGGCTCGCGTACTTAGTTCCAAGTTATGCTATGAGTGGCCTCTACGCACAGTCATTAGTTGATTATAATGGATTCTATTTCTATTTAGGTAAGGTTCATTTGCGTTCACCCACGTAAGTTTTTTTACTGCAGCAGCATAATTTTTAGAATGAACTGATGATGGTTACTAGCCCAGTCTGCTTTTTTTTTTTTTATTGTAGCTCGGCATGTGACAACACTCCGCCTGATGTAAAGCTAGAGTACGGTCCATGAATGGAAACAACTGCTACTACAGAGAATCCTGTGCGGGCAGCAGTCGCCTCCACCATGCCGGCTTGAGGAGACGAACATGTACCAGATATTGACAGTGCACACTCCTCTCGCTATACCTGGCTACTTTCAAACTATTCCCGAAACGTGACAAAGTCACTTCACGGGTGTTACATTCGAAAGTGGTGGCATTATCAGTCTGCCTACCACTCTTTAATAGTGCCTATAGACACTGAGCGACCAAAGTACATATAACAAAGTTACATTGGTACCGGTCACAATTAGCGAGGTTCGAACACGGGTCTCATCGATCGTGAGTTTACCTGTCTTACCACTAGACCACGGCCGATCATGCTGTTCAGATAGCTGGGTATTACGAGAGGGGTTCTTGTTAATGGTTGGTGCATACTCGTCTCCTCAAGCCGGCATAGCGGAGGCGACTGATACCCGCGGAAATTTCTCGTAGCAATTGTTTAATTTAAGACGATTTTTTTAGGTTACATGCTTCTGTACTTAGTAAGTATACAGATGTTAGTCCGAGCAACAATATTTTTAATACCAATGGAAAAAACGGCCGCCATCTTGTCCGGCTTCCTAATCCTACTCACAACACTAGTGAACGGTGTAACGTTACACCTTAGTGATGTGCCAGAGTACTTACAATGGTTGTATTATGTGTCCCCTTCGAGATGGACTTTACCGGAGTTGTTGAAACGGGAGTTGAATGAGAAGGCATTGACTGTTAGCATTGATCCAGATATGACTTGTACTAAAGCGGTATGTATTTCAATAACATTAACATAACTGTTTTTTGGCATGTGACAACACTCCGCCTGATGTAAAGCTAGAACGCGGTCCATGAATGGAAACAACTGCTACTATAGACAAATCTTAGAGACAAAGACTTGAGGAGATGAGCATGTACCATCTAGATTGACAGTGCACACTCCTCTCGTTACACCTGGCTACTTTCAAACTATTCCCGAACGACAAGGCCACTTCACGGGTGTGTAATTCGAAAGTGGTGGTGCTACCCCAGGACGGCAGGTTAGACAAATAACCGTTATCAGTCTGCCTACCACTCTTTAATAGTGCATATAGGCATTGAGCGACCAAAGTATATAACATAGTACATTGGTACCGGCCGGAATTAGCGGGGTTGGAACACAAGTCTTATTGATCGTGAGTTCACGCGTCTTACCACTAGACCACGACCGCTCTCACCAAAGTATATATAGTATAACATATACTTTCTTTAATAATTCTTCACAATCTACAGTGACAGGCTGGATTAACATGGTTATTAGCCCAGCCTGCCTTCCTGAGGTAGCACCATCAATTTCAGTGTCGCTAAGGTCGCTTTTCGGGATCCAGCTACTTGTTAATGGATACTGTACATCGATCTTCTCAAGCCGGTATAGCGGAGGTGACAGCTGGCTGCAAGTTTAGACACGAGCTACATAATACCCAACCATTCAAGTTGATCCTGAAACGCGAGTGTTACTCTTGAAAGTGGTGGTAGTGTGACGCTACCTTTATCGGTTCTTCAAACATCATTAATCTGCCTACCTCTCTTTGAAGTTGTATGAATGTTTTATGTTTAGGAGAAAATGTATTTTATTGCTAACTGAAAGATAAAGGTTATTTTTTTTTTATTGCTTATTTATATCTTTTTTATTAATGATTTCAGCGTCCATATCAAGATATTATAGTACAAAAGACACCATGTCCACCACCGAACGGCACACAAATTCTATCAAATTACGAATACATGAAAAGTGATAAAATATGGGAATGGACAGATGAAAGCTTTCTCATTGCTTTGGCTGTATTTTACGGCGTGTGCGCATTGATTGCAATATTTGTCTTTGTTATTGATTGTACAAAATATGTTAAGTCTAAGGAAAAACGTATGTGGAAAGGGCACAAAATTACTCTTAATACACCATGAAGATAGCATGACCCCAATTCTCGCCTTAAAACGTATTTTAATTTGTACCACTTTTCTACAATTTTTCTTAGTCGATAGGAAAATGTTTTTCTTATATTTTTTCATTATTGTATTATAACTTTAAAATAATTTTACACTACTTTTTTAAATTCATATTTTATATTTTTTTTTAATACAATACAAAATATATCTACTAAAATTAACCAAAATCATTATTTTATAAATAAAAAGTTGTTTAAAATTATTTTTTAAGTTAGGACAAAGCAAAAACAAAATGCTATTGAGAAAAGAATTGAAGAATTGTCTCCCCTGGGCTTAGAAATAAATGTAAATAGTTTCTTAAATAAATTCCTGCTGAATTTATAGTTCTCTCTTATGAATTAAATAATAAATATAATTAAGTATGTAAAATAAACCCTATGAGGTAAGCAGAATTGTAAATTAATATAAACGTTAAACAATTAAATACATATTACAAAATTCTGATCAGGACAAAGAGAGATGAAAATCATAATATATAGACCAGAAATAAATATTTACTTTCTTTAGGTTAAACTTGGTTAAAATCTGTGATCTGCGAGTAAGGGTGGGCAGATTTCTGTAATAAAAAAGTCTATATCTATGTAAAGAAAATATATTTAGTTCATGATAACAAAGCTAGATGGCGCTGGCATGAGAGCGAAGCGCGTCAGTTGCACGAATTCTCGTTGTACCGACTAGACTGGCAAATTATAAGATAAAGTTATAATATTTGAATTAAATAGAAAAGGATTGATATTGTATTGTTTGGTATTGTAAGATACGACTTTTAATGTCGTTTTATAAGGTTTGATATTGATAATAAAACGATCGTGTGTTTCTCTGTAAAACAAAGATTTTTATTTTAATTTTTATTAACAAATTATTTAGGTGCACGTAATATTCTCACCTGTAAAACAAAGAAACGACATTAAAAGTCGTATCTTACAATACCAAACAATACAATATCAATCCTTTTCTATTTAATTCAAATATTATAACTTTATCTTATAATTTGCCAGTCTAGTCGGTACAACGAGAATTCGTGCAACTGACGCGCTTCGCTCTCATGCCAGCGCCATCTAGCTTTGCACATGATAACTAAATATATTTTCTTTACATCTATAGTATTATAATTGCATGTAAAGTACAAAATATATATAATTGTACTTAGTTTTAAGATAATTTTGTATTATTTAATAAGTCTGAATTGTCTTCCATATATTTTTTATTTACATTTTTTTTTCTCTATTTTAAAATTATTATACTATTTCCGTTAATCACTTCTTTTTCTTCTCTATCTCTTATAGAAAAGTAAATAAGATTAATTAAAATTTGTTGTAGATAATATTAATAATAGTGGTGCCGAATTTTAAAGTTAAAAAGCTTTTTTTTTGTTATAAACTAACCTAACACTGCCTTATGTTTAACTTAGTTTTGACTTTATTTTTGAAATGTAATCGTTCATTTTACAGAAATGTGTTTTATATGTACATCTTAGTGGTAATTGAATGCAGGAGGGGCGTCATTACAGTAATGGTAGCCATGGCACAGTCTAGGGCTGACTGCGACCCAGGCAAGGGCGTCGCCAAGGGGTGGCAGGGAGGGGCAGTTGTCAAGTGTAAGCTGCTCTCGATTTCTCGGTCATCGGCTGGCGACGTCCTTGGACCCACGTATGGATTTCCAGAAATGCTTTGTAATTAGTAGTCTAGAATGCATCTTATAGTCTATAGTTCTATTTTAATAAGATCTTAAAACACATTTTAGTGAAAGGACCAAGTATGAGTTTACATTTACACTGTCACGGCGTAAGGTGATACCTCTTCTCCAATCAGAAAATATTTTCGAATAAAAATTCAAATGAAGGTTTGTTGAAGAGTTCCCACATTACGTCATGATAGATTTTTTAAATTACAATAAATAATATGTTAAAATATATTTATTATTTAATAAGAAGCCATATCATTATTTTTATAATTTAGTTAGAAAATAATTAACAGATGGCGTTCAATTAATTAAAATTTAATATTATTATAATAATACGAATAATTAAAATAATATTTTACATAAAGAGATGTTTATTTTTACCATTTTATGGTTTAGTGTATTTCCTTTACGTTAGACCTAAACTAAAAAAACAGATGGCAGAAGAAGAAAAATAAATGGCAGAAGAAGCAAGAGAGTAGGATTAATGCAGTAGAAATGCGGAGTGTATGCAGAGTCACGATAGCGAATAGAATGTGGAATAGTGTTGTGCGCGATAAATGTGCTTTGAAAGATGATGTAGTGACGAGGATGGAGAAAGGATGAATGAAAGGAGATTAACGAAAAGAATATATAAATCTGATGTGAATGGATGCGTTAAACAAGGCAGACCCAGAAGGGTGTTTTCCGATCAAATCGGAGACATCCTTATGAAAGCTGGACTGCCTAGTGCCTATAACCGTCGGGCGTGCATGAAGAGAATTGTGGATGTGAGGGAAGCGAGGGTGTTAACTGTTAAGTCAGGATCGTGGTAAGTGGCGTTCCGTTGTCTCTGCCTATCCCTATGGGAAAAAGGCGTGACAATTGTATTGTATTGATAAATACTAGACCAGTCTACCATCCTGGGATAATACCACCACCTCTCAAGTGTAACAACTAAGATTAGCTTGTAAGTAGCGAAGAATAGTGAAACGAATTTGAACTGTCAACTTGGGCAGCCTACTCTCTTCTTCAAGCCGGCATAGTGAAAGGAACTCCTGCATGCTAACAATTCTCTATGCCATAATAGATTTTCAAGCTAGTTTTTAAAAATCCATAATGCGCAAACTCATAGATTAAGGATTAAAGTGGATATAAAAGTCTAAAAAGATCTATTAATGGATCTTAGTGGACCTCGCCTTAAATGGTCTAGCGGTAAGACGCGTGAACTCACGATCGATGAGACCCGTGTTCGAACCTCGCTAATTATGACCGGTACCAATGTAACTTTGTTACATGTACTTTGGTCGCTCAGTGCCTATAGGTACCTATTAAAGAGTGATAGGCAGACTGATGATGGTTATTTGTCCAGTCTGCCGTCCTGGGGTAGTACCACCACTTTCGAATGTAACACCCGTAAAGTGACTTTGTCGCGTTTCGGGAATAGTTTGAAAGTAGCCAGGTATAACGAGAGGAGTGTGCAATGTCAATCTAAGATGGTACATGCTTGTCTCCTCAAGCCGGCATAGTGGAGGCACAGGTTTCTCTGTAGTAGCAGTTGTTTCCATTAATGGACCGCACTCTAGCTTTACATCAGGCGGAGTGTTGTCACGTGCCGACATAAATAAAAAAATAAAAACAAAATTAGTAATACGTAAATTTTATTAATTTAGGTTAGTACATAAACCCTGTGGTTAAATTATTTAATTTTATTCTAAATTTTATTAAATAATAGCAGGTACAATTCAATAAATTAAACGTATATTTTAATATAAAAATTTAACTTAACAATAACAATAAGTAATAAATTAATTTATAATTTAAAAAAGGGATTCAGATTTAAAATTTTCCACTTCAATCCATGACAATATGTGACCTCCATTTTGATCTTTATATTCTAAGAATTAAATACTATGTGCCAGCGACTTATTGAGAAGGAATTAATTTGTACGCCAGGTTTTTTTTTGCAGACGTACAAAATGATAACGAATAGTCCCAGTGGAATGTACGCTTTAAGACACCGTACGTGGTAGGTACAGTTCCAACAGTTTTTTTTTTAATTTATACGGTAAAGCCGTACATATGAGTCGAGTTTCATAAAACATCAATTAACATGAAACAATTCATGATATTTCCTACAAATTTCACAAACACAAGGCATTATTTTGAATGGGGGTGTATTCTTTAGCCTACTACATTGAATTTCGCCTCTATTTGTATCTACATAACGGCTATCTAACATAGCTTTAGTACAACTCATAGAGTCTGCGCAGGCTTCTCTATCCCCTCCCATGGGTCGACTTATAGATTCTAGAGGGGATGACGGATCCCTGTTATAGATAAAAAAAACATAATTAGTTCTCTAATAAAAGAGCGATTATGAATTCAAACATTATTATTTTTTGTTTATTGCATTATAATAATTTGCCAGTGTCAAAATAAATAAAGTTAATATTATTAATAAACAGTCATGTAGAATCTTTACTGAAACTTTCTACGGAGTTTTGGAGGGAAAATGAAAACATACGTTCTCTACTTTAGAATTGTTTGTCTACACTCCCGCACGTTCATAGACATTTAATGGTTAATAATTCGCAATTTTTCGTAGGCCTCTTTAGGCCTTTGAAGGTGAACAGGGTACTTTTTGTTTAGAGCACATTCTATTGGCATAACATCCGCTGTCAGACAATATCACTATCAGAGAAATATAAAACTGTTAACCCTTTAAATGCATGATTTTTGTTTTGAATTATTAATATCGTATATTAGAGGAAATTGGTCATAGATTGCGTAAATAGTAAAAAAAAAAAAGAATTAGGTAATAATAAAGAATACATATTTTCATGGCTTGTTGCCATACAACAAGCAATAACACATTGCTAAAAATACTGTAGACGTAAGTTTAAATAAAACAAATTGTCAAATTATATTTTTATTTTTAGTATAGGAATTTATATTATTATTGATGAATGAAATGAAATTGGGCAAAGCAATTCCGATTTTTGTTATAAGACAAAGCGAGCTTGCATTTGATGCACTTAGTACGTGAAAGCTGTGCAAACGCAGACACTCAGGTTTTTTGTGTGAAAATGAATGTAGACAATTGGCAACAATATGCATTTAAGGGTTAAACCTCACCAACTCACCGTAATCCGCAGTGATAACTATCTTTTATCTGACCGCTGCAACTGTTAGTCAAATGTTCACAGGACCTGGGAAAAAATGCATATTAAAATTGACTTATTTTAATCTAGGATTCCTACGTACTAAAATAATCTATACTTATATATAAATAGATTTAGATGATATGATATTTAAGGTTTTAGTCAAAACTACCACTTTTTTATTGTAGCTCGACATATGACAACACTCCGCCTGATGTAAAGCTAGAGTGCGGCTCATGAATGGAAACAACTACTAATACAAAGAAATCTCTACGAGCAGCAGTAGCCTCTGTTATGCCGGCTTGAGGAGACCGTTATACTTGGGTACTTCCAAACTGTTCCCGAAACGCGACATAGTCACTTCACGGTGTTACATTCGAAAGTGGTGGTACTACCCCAGGATCAATTCAATTATTTTGTTATTATGGTATCTCTACAAGGGTGAAGATACATAATAGAGATACCGCAGTCAATAACAAACTAACCAATTATCTTCATCGTGAACATTTTTCGTCCAATCGTATTCATTTGGCGATTCAACATTAAAAACGTTATACGATTTATTTATTGCTGACGATGGTCTACTTGTAGAGCTAATCATGCTGAGAAATAAACAATTCTTTGAAGTATTCCAGCATATAACCCTGGTCCATGAGTGGAGACAACTGCTACCCAGCGATACATATGCAGGCTGCAGTCGCCTCCGCTATGCCGAAATGCCAGTGGTACTACACCGGAACTAAAGTTTGGGAAATCATAACATTGGTCGCCTTAAAAATGTTGTAAAGTTTAAAGTGAACCAAAAATTAAAACCTACGGGCTCTACTGACCATTCTGAATTCTATTTTTTTTTTTCAAGATGGTATAAGCGTTAAATAGATATTATTTAATAATAAAAAATAAATAAAAAAAAAATGGATATAGGAAAATAAAATGAAAAATAAATATCTGCTGTTAATTTTGGTGGTGGGTTGTTTTAAGTAAACAGGTAATTTTAAGTATATTTTCTATTTTGTGTACAAATAAAATTAAAGGAAAATAGCTCTTTAATATGCAGGTTACTATAATCTCAAGAAATGTGTGACAATTGTATTGTATTGTATTATAAACTAATTTATTTAAAATTTGATTAACTAACTTACCTAGGTCCACAATGGTAAGTGTTTTTTATTTGGGCATTGTATATTTTTGCTAAGTTTTCACATGACCTAGATGTATAGAAATTAATTTAATAGCAATTGAGAACTCCCAGGTTTAAATATCCAATGAATCTTGCCCAGTACCAATGTAATTATTATAATACACTTAGGTCTACTTTCTAGGGTTAAGTATTTTCCATACCTGGAGGCCGAATGGGTTCGTCGTCTGCCAGCTGATGATTTTTTCATGCACCTATTTCTGTAATAAAAAAGTTTTTTTATATATTTTTTATATAATTTATATATTCCTTTCGTCAATCTCCTTTCATTCATCCTTTCCATGTGCCCAAACCATCGAAGCATTCCTTTCTCAATCCTCGTCACTACATCATCTCTCAAAGCACATCTATCGCGCACAACACTATTCCTCATTCTATCCGCTATCGTGACTCCACATACACTCCTTAATGACCGCATTTCCACAGCAATAATCCTACACTTTTACTTCTTCTGCCATACTCAACATTCACTTCCATACATTAATGTAGGAACAAGTACCACATTAAACTCACCTATGGTATTGTGATGAGTGACAAACTTGCCTCTGTCTTGAACTATCATCAGGATGTGAACATGAGCATTTAATAAGTTGAATATTGTTCATTGGAGCGCCTTTTGAGTGCCACACTTCATCTATGCGTACCTTTGTCGCTATTTCTATTTTAGGTGAAAGGATGCCCTTTAAATAGAAAATCATAATTTTTAATTTGAATTATAGTGAGTGCACTGTCAAACTAGATAGGTGCATATTCGTCTCCTCAAACCGGCATAGCGGAGGTGACGGCTGTCTGTAGTAGTAGTTGTTTTCGTTTATGTACCACTCTCTAGCTTTACATCAGGCGGAGTGTTGTCACATGCAGAGCAACAATAAAGAAAAAAAAAAACAAAAGCATTAAATATAACCATGAAAATAATTTTTTTGTTTAATAAAATATTCCAAAATTTTTTTTTGTGGCACGACATGTGACCTCGACTGGTCTGAAGGTAAATGCAGAGGAGGTCCATGAGCATTGACGACTAGAGAACCGCTCGCACAGTGGCTCCAGTCGCCACCACTATGCCGGCCTGAGAAGGTGCTTTTTCATGCACTGCTTGAAGGATCCAATTTTTTTTTCAAGTTTTTTTCTATTTCATTTGTTTATTCTAAAGATATTATTATACTAATATATAGCTGCAATACCACTCACTCACTCACTCACTCACTCACTCACTGATCTATTGACATCAATTATTTAGTACTTGCCGGTATAGTGGAGGGTAGCGGTTTTTTGAGTCGTATAGAGGACGTCCCAAAACCGTCGAGAAAAATACGACTTTGACCGGAAGTCGATTCTGGACCGGAAGTGGTAGCGATATCTCGGAAACGGAAAGAGATGAGGCAAAAGTGCCGGAACAAACGTTGTAGGGAATGCCCTCTAATTTCGAAAACGATACTTTTTTTTTCAAAATTGCTCAAAAAAAATTTTTCCTCGATCGTATTTATATCCTTTTCCCGCCAGTACGCCAATATGAAACGGAGCATGGCGGTGGGCGTGGCCTAACAGCATCCGCGTCGATCGCTCGTCGGGGCTCGCGCTCTCTATGTTCCGCCCGTTCAGAGCGCGCAATGAAAATATAACGACGCATTTTCGGGACGAACGATCGAAACGGCTTTACCTCGGTCAGTCGGACGGTGAGCGCGGCCGCGTGAACATCAAATTTGCTCCGCGCGGCAGGCTTTTTTAAAATATCTCAAGAAGTAGATACGTCAGAGTAACCATGTAAAGAACAATTTTGTTCAGTATGACCAGCACTATTTGTTTTTTTTTTTACGTTTTACGACAAAAAGGGCCTCCGCGGGCCGCTTGCGCCCGCGGTCTTTACCCAACAGCTAGTTATTATACTAATATATAGCTGCAATACCACTGACTCACTCACTCACTGACTGACATCAATTATTTCGTACTTGCCGGTATAGTGGAGGGTAGCGGTTTTTTGGGTCGTATAGAGGACGTCCCAAAACCGTCGAGAAAAATACGACTTTGACCGGAAGTCGATTCTGGACCGGAAGTGGTAGCGATATCTCGGAAACGGGGCGAGTCGGGGCAGTCACCCCGTAGAGAAAGTTGTAGAGAATGTCGTCTTATGCCGAAATCAAAAAAAAAATTTTCAAAATCGGGCAAAAAAAAATTTTCCTCGATCGTATTTATATCCTTTTCCCGCCGGTACGCCAATATGAAACGGAGCATGGCGGTGGGCGTGGCCTAACAGCATCCGCGACGAGGCATTTTCGGGACGAACGATCGAAACGGCTTTACCTCGGTCAGTCGGACGGTGAGCGCGGCCGCGTGAACATCGAATTTGCTCCGCGCGGCGGGCTTTCTTTTAAATATCTCAAGAAGTAGATACGTCAGAGTAACCATGTAAAGAACAATTTTGTTCAGTGTGACCAGCACTATATTTTTAAATTTTTGTTTTATTTTTTTTTTTTAATTTTTTAAAATCTTCATATCTCGAAAAGTAGATACGTTAGCGTCACCGTGTAAAGACCAATATTGTTCAGTATGACCAGCACTATTTTTTTTTAAATTTTTGTTTTTTTTTTTAATTTTTTAAAATCGCCATATCTCGAAAAGTTGATACGTTAGCGTCACCGTGTAAAGACCAATTTTGTTCAGTATGACCAGCACTTTTTTTTTAAAATTTTTGTTTTTTTTTTTTAATTTTTTAAAATCTTCATATCTCGAAAAGTAGATACGTTAGCGTCACCGTGTAAAGATCAATATTGTTCAGTATGACCAGCACTATTTGCTTTTTTTTTTTTTAATTTTCTAAAATAGTTATTACTCAAAAAGTACATACGTTAGCGTCACCGTGTAAAGACCAATATTGTTCAGTATGACCAGCACTACTTTTTTTTTAATGTTTTTTTTTTTAATTTTTTTAAATCGCCATATCTCGAAAAGTAGATACGTTAGCGTCACCGTGTAAAGACCAATTTTGTTCAGTATGACCAGCACTAATTTTTTTTTAAATTTTGTTTTTTTTTTAAATTTTTTAAAATCGCCATATCTCGAAAAGTAGATACGTTAGCGTCACCGTGTAAAGACCAATTTTGTTCAGAAACGTAAACGCTTTTAGATGGCGAGCTAAATATTTTCAAAACTGCCTAAAATCTATTCGATCTAATACGTTTTACGACAAAAAGGGCCTCCGCGGGCCGCTTGCGCCCGCGGCTTTTACCCAACAGCTAGTACTAATATATAGCTGCAATACCACTCACTGACTGACTGACTGACATCAATTATTTCGTACTTGCCGGTATGGTGGAGGGTAGCGGTTTTTTGAGTCGTATAGAGGGCGTTCCAAAACCGTCGAGAAAAATACGACTTGGACCGGAAGTGACAGCGATATCTCGGAAACGGGGCGATTTGGGGCGATCACCCCGTAGAGAAAGTAGTAGAGAATGTCGTCTTATGGCGAAATCAAAAAAAAAATTTTCAAAATCGCGCAAAAAAAAAATTCCCATACAAAACCGGTCGGCCCTCGATGATACTTCCATCTCGCTCTTTTCCATCAGTCGGTGCATGAGGCGAGAGCGAGAGGTGCGGAGAGAAAAGTTTGCATACGGCCGCGTTTTCGGGACGAACGATCGAAACGGCTTTACCTCGGTCAGTCGGACGGTGAGCGCGGCCGCGTGAACATCGAATTTGCTCCGCGCGGCGGGTTTTTTTTAAATATCTCAAGAAGTAGATACGTCAGAGTAACCATGTAAAGAACAATTTTGTTCAGTATGACCAGCACTATTTGTTTTCTTATTTTATTTTTTAAATATATATTTATTTAATTTTTTAAAATCGCCGTATCTCAAAAAGTACATACGTTAGCGTCACCGTTTAAAAACCAATATTGTTCAGTATGACCAGCACTACTTTTTTTTTTTTAATTTTGTTTTTTTTTAATTTTCTAAAATCGCTATTACTCAAAAAGTACACACGTTAGCGTAACCGTGTAAAGACCAATATTGTTCAGTATGACCAGCACTAATTTTTTTTTAAATTTTTGTTTTTTTTTTCTAATTTTTTAAAATCGCCATATCTCGAAAAGTAGATACGTTAGCGTCACCGTGTAAAGACCAATTTTGTTCAGTATGACCAGCACTATTTGTTTTTTAATTTTTTTTTTAATTTTAAAAATCGCCTTATCTCGAAAAGTAGATACGTTAGCGTCACCGTGTAAAGACCAATTTTGTTCAGTATGACCAGCACTATTTGTTTTTTTTTTAATTTTTCTTTTTTTTTTTAATTTTTTAAAATTGTCCTACCTCGAAAAGTAGATACGTTAGCGTAACCATGTAAAGACCAATTTTGTTCAGTATGACCAGCACTATTTGTTTTTTTTTTAATTTTTTAAAATCGCCATATCTCAAAAAGGACATACATTAGCGTAACCGTGTAAAGACCAATTTTGTTCAGAAACGTAAACGCTTTTAGATGGCGAGCTAAATATTTACAAAACTGCCTAAAATCTATTCGATCTAATACGTTTTACGACAAAAAGGGCCTCCGCGGGCCGCTTGCGCCCGCGGCTTTTACCCAACAGCTAGTTATACTAATATATAGCTGCAATACCACTGACTGACTCACTGACTGACATCAATTATTTCGTACTTGCCGGTATAGTGGAGGGTAGCGGTTTTTTGAGTCGTATAGAGGGCGTCCCAAAACCGTCGAGAAAAATACGACTTTGACCGGAAGTCGATTCTGGACCGGAAGTAGTAGCGATATCTCGGAAACGGGGCGAGTCAGGGCAGTCACCCCGTAGAAAAAGTTGTAGGGAATGCCCTATAATTTCGAAAACGATACTTTTTTTTTCAAAATTGCTCAAAAAAAATTTTTCCTCGATCGTATTTATATCCTTTTCCCGCCGGTACGCCAATATGAAACGGAGCATGGCGGTGGGCGTGGCCTAACAGCATGCGCGACGAGACATTTTCGGGACGAACGACCGAAACGGCTTTACCTCGGTCAGTCGGACGGTGAGCGCGGCCGCGTGAACATCGAATTTGCTCCGCGCGGCGGGCTTTCTTTTAAATATCTCAAGAAGTAGATACGTCAGAGTAACCGTGTAAAGACCAATATTGTTCAGTATGACCAGCACTAATTTTTTTTTAAATTTTTGTTTTTTTTTTTTAATTTTTTAAAATCGTCATATCTCGAAAAGTAGATACGTTAGCGTCACCGTGTAAAGACCAATTTTGTTCAGTATGACCAGCACTAATTTTTTTTTAAATTTTTGTTTTTTTTTTTAATTTTTTAAAATCGTCATATCTCGAAAAGTAGATACGTTAACGTCACCGTGTAAAGACCAATTTTGTTCAGTATGACCAGCACTAATTTTTTTTTTTAATTTTGTTTTTTTTTTATTTTTTAAAATCGCCATATCTCGAAAAGTAGATACGTTAGCGTCACCGTGTAAAGATCAATATTGTTCAGTATGACCAGCACTATTTGCTTTTTTTTTTTTTAATTTTCTAAAATAGCTATTACTCAAAAAGTACATACGTTAGCGTCACCGTGTAAGGACCAATATTGTTCAGTATGACCAGCACTACTTTTTTTTTAATTTTTTTTTTTTAATTTTTTAAAATCGCCATATCTCGAAAAGTAGATACGTTAGCGTCACCGTGTAAAGACCAATTTTGTTCAGTATGACCAGCACTAATTTTTTTTTAAATTTTGTTTTTTTTTAAATTTTTTAAAATCGCCATATCTCGAAAAGTAGATACGTTAGCGTCACCGTGTAAAGACCAATTTTGTTCAGAAACGTAAACGCTTTTAGATGGCGAGCTAAATATTTTCAAAACTGCCTAAAATCTATTCGATCTAATACGTTTTACGACAAAAAGGGCCTCCGCGGGCCGCTTGCGCCCGCGGCTTTTACCCAACAGCTAGTTATACTAATATATAGCTGCAATACCACTGACTGACTCACTGACTGACATCAATTATTTCGTACTTGCCGGTATAGTGGAGGGTAGCGGTTTTTTGAGTCGTATAGAGGGCGTCCCAAAACCGTCGAGAAAAATAAGACTTTGACCGGAAGTCGATTCTGGACCGGAAGTGGTAGCGATATCTCGGAAACGGGGCGAGTCGGGGCAGTCACCCCGTAGAGAAAGTTGTAGGGAATGCCCTATAATTTCGAAAACGATACTTTTTTTTTCAAAATTGCTCGAAAAAAATTTTTCCTCGATCGTATTTTTATCCTTTTCCCGCCGGTACGCCAATATGAAACGGAGCATGGCGCTTGGGCGTGGCCTAACAGCATCCGCGACGAGGCATTTTCGGGACGAACGATCGAAACGGCTTTACCTCGGTCAGTCGGACGGTGAGCGCGGCCGCGTGAACATCGAATTTGCTCCGCGCGGCGGGCTTTCTTTTAAATATCTCAAGAAGTAGATACGTCAGAGTAACCATGTAAAGAACAATTTTGTTCAGTGTGACCAGCACTATTTTTTTAAATTTTTGTTTTAGTTTTTTTTTTAATTTTTTAAAATCTTCATATCTCGAAAAGTAGATACGTTAGCGTCACCGTGTAAAGACCAATATTGTTCAGTATGACCAGCACTATTTTTTTTTTTAATTTTTGTTTTTTTTTTAATTTTTTAAAATCGCCATATCTCGAAAAGTAGATACGTTAGCGTCACCGTGTAAAGACCAATATTGTTCAGTATGACCAGCACTAATTTTTTTTTAAACTTTTGTTTTTTTTTTAATTTTTTAAAATCGCCATATCTCGAAAAGTTGATACGTTAGCGTCACCGTGTAAAGACCAATTTTGTTCAGTGTGACCAGCACTTTTTTTTTAAATTTTTGTTTTTTTTTTTTAATTTTTAAAAATCTTCATATCTGGAAAAGTAGATACGTTAGCGTCACCGTGTAAAGATCAATATTGTTCAGTATGACCAGCACTATTTGCTTTTTTTTTTTTAATTTTCTAAAATAGCTATTACTCAAAAAGTACATACGTTAGCGTCACCGTGTAAAGACCAATATTGTTCAGTATGACCAGCACTACTTTTTTTTAATTTTTTAAAATCGCCATATCTCGAAAAGTAGATACGTTAGCGTCACCGTGTAAAGACCAATTTTGTTCAGTATGACCAGCACTAATTTTTTTTAAAATTTTGTTTTTTTTTTAATTTTTTAAAATCGCCATATCTCGAAAAGTAGATACGTTAGCGTCACCGTGTAAAGACCAATTTTGTTCAGAAACGTAAACGCTTTTAGATGGCGAGCTAAATATTTTCAAAACTGCCTAAAATCTATTCGATCTAATACGTTTTACGACAAAAAGGGCCTCCGCGGGCCGCTTGCGCCCGCGGCCTTTACCCAACAGCTAGTTATACTAATATATAGCTGCAATACCACTCACTCACTCACTCACTCACTCACTCACTCACTCACTCACTGACTGACATCAATTATTTAGTACTTGCCGGGGGGGTACGGGGGTGAAATTTTCGGGGTGTATAGGGGGTGTCGAAAAAACCTCGAGAAAAATACGACTTTGACCGGAAGTCGATTCTGGACCGGAAGTGACAGCGATATCTCGGAAACGGGGCGAATCGGGGCAGTCACTCCGAAGAGAAAGTTGTAGAGAATATCATTTTATGGCGTAATCAAAAAAAAAATCATAATCGGGCAAAAAAAAAACCATACAATTTTCGGGGTATTTAGGGGCGGTTAAATTTTGGTTTTTTTTAATTTTCTAAAATCGCTATTACTCAAAAAGTACATACGTTAGCGTAACCGTGTAAAGACCAATATTGTTCAGTATGACCAGCACTACTTTTTTTTTTAATTTTTTTTTTTTTTTAATTTTTTAAAATCGCCATATCTCGAAAAGTAGATTTATTAAAGTAGACTCGAATAGTAGACGTTAGTGTCAACGTGTAAAGACCAATTTTTTTCAGTATGACCAGCACTATTTGTTTTTTAATTTTTTTAAATCGCCTTATCTCAAAAAGTACATACATTAGCGTAACCGTGTAAAGACCAATTTTGTTTGGTATGACCTATTTTTTTTAAATTTTTCTTTTTTTTTTAATTTTTTAAAATCGCGATTTCTCGAAAAGTAAATACATTAGCGTAACCGTGTAAAGACCAATTTTGTTCAGTATGACCAGCACTATTTGTTTTATTTTTAATTTTTGTTTTTTTTTTTTAATTTTTTAAAATCGCCACATCGTAAAAAGTACATACATTAGCGTAACCGTGTAAAGACTAATTTTGTTCAGTGTGACCAGCACTTTCTTTTTTGTTTCAATTTTTTTAAATCGTCATATCTCAAAAAGTACATACGATAGCGTAACCGTGTAAAGACCAATTTTGTTCAGAAAAGTAAACGCTTTTAGATGGCGAGCTAATTATTTTCAAAACTACCCTAAAATCTATTCGATCTAATACGTTTTACGACAAAAAGGGCCTCCGCGGGCCGCTTGCGCCCGCGGCCTTTACCCAACAGCTAGTACTAATATATAGCTGCAATACCACTCACTGACTCACTCACTGACTGACATCAATTATTTCGTACTTGCCGGTATAGTGGAGGGTAGCGGTTTTTTGAGTCGTATAGAGGATGTTCCAAAACCGTCGAGAAAAATACGACTTTGACCGGAAGTCGATTCTGGACCGGAAGTAGTAACGATATCTCGGAAACGGGGCGAGTCGGGGCAGTCACCCCGTAGAGAAAGTTGTAGAGAATGTCGTCTTATGCCGAAATCAAAAAAAAAATTTTCAAAATCGGGCAAAAAAAATTTTTCCTCGATCGTATTTATATCCTTTTCCCGCCGGTACGCCAATATGAAACGGAGCATGGCGGTGGGCGTGGCCTAACAGCATCCGCGACGAGGCATTTTCGGGACGAACGATCGAAACGGCTTTACCTCGGTCAGTCGGACGGTGAGCGCGGCCGCGTGAACATCGAATTTGCTCCGCGCGGCGGGCTTTCTTTTAAATATCTCAAGAAGTAGATACGTCAGAGTAACCATGTAAAGAACAATTTTGTTCAGTGTGACCAGCACTATTTTTTTAAATTTTTGTTTTAGTTTTTTTTTTAATTTTTTAAAATCTTCATATCTCGAAAAGTAGATACGTTAGCGTCACCGTGTAAAGACCAATATTGTTCAGTATGACCAGCACTATTTTTTTTTTAAATTTTTGTTTTTTTTTTTAATTTTTTAAAATCGCCATATCTCGAAAAGTTGATACGTTAGCGTCACCGTGTAAAGACCAATTTTGTTCAGTATGACCAGCACTTTTTTTTTTAAATTTTTTTTTTTTTTTTTTTAATTTTTTAAAATCTTCATATCTCGAAAAGTAGATACGTTAGCGTCACCGTGTAAAGATCAATATTGTTCAGTATGACCAGCACTATTTGCTTTTTTTTTTTTTAATTTTCTAAAATAGCTATTACTCAAAAAGTACATACGTTAGCGTCACCGTGTAAAGACCAATATTGTTCAGTATGACCAGCACTACTTTTTTTTTAATTTTTTTTTTTTAATTTTTTAAAATCGCCATATCTCGAAAAGTAGATACGTTAGCGTCACCGTGTAAAGACCAATTTTGTTCAGTATGACCAGCACTAATTTTTTTTAAATTTTGTTTTTTTTTAAATTTTTTAAAATCGCCATATCTCGAAAAGTAGATACGTTAGCGTCACCGTGTAAAGACCAATTTTGTTCAGAAACGTAAACGCTTTTAGATGGCGAGCTAAATATTTTCAAAACTGCCTAAAATCTATTCGATCTAATACGTTTTACGACAAAAAGGGCCTCCGCGGGCCGCTTGCGCCCGCGGCTTTTACCCAACAGCTAGTACTAATATATAGCTGCAATACCACTCACTCACTCACTCACTCACTCACTCACTGATCTATTGACATCAATTATTTAGTACTTGCCGGGGGGGTGCAGGGGTGAAATTTTCGGGGTGTATAGGGGGTGTCGAAAAAACCTCGAGAAAAATACGACTTTGACCGGAAGTCGATTCTGGACCGGAAGTGACAGCGATATCTCGGAAACGGGGCGAAACGGGGCAGTCGCCCCGAAGAAAAAGTTCTAGAGAATGTCATTTTATGGCGAAATTAAAAAAAAAATTCAAAATCAGGCAAAAAAAATTTTTAAATCATTTTTAAATTAATTTTTTAAAATCGCCGTATCTCAAAAAGTACATACGTTAGCATCACCGTGTAAAGACCAATATTGTTCAGTATGACCAGCACTACTTTAATTTATTTTTTTTTTAAATTTTTTAAAATCGCCATATCTCGAAAAGTAGATACGTTAGCGTCACCGTGTAAAGACCAATTTTGTTCAGTATGACCAGCACTATTTGTTTTTTTTTTATATTTTCTTTTTTTTTTAATTTTTTAAAATCGCCATATCTCGAAAAGTAGATACGTTAGCGTCACCGTGTAAACACCAATATTGTTCAGTATGACCAGCACTACTTTTTTTAAATTTTTTTTTTTTAATTTTCTAAAATCGCTATTACTCAAAAAGTACATACGTTAGCGTAACCGTGTAAATACCAATTTCGTTCAGAATCGTAAACGCTTTTAGATAGCGAGCTAAATATTTGCAAAACTGCACTAAAATCTATTCGATCTAATACGTTTTACGACAAAAAGGGCCTCCGCGGGCCGCTTGCGCCCGCGGCCTTTACCCAACAGCTAGTATCTATTATATAAGTGTATTACATATGTTATATTTTTCCATGGTGCTCCAAGACACCATGGCATGTTGGGAACCCCTGCTCTAATTATTTGCCACACTTTATAAGCAAACTTACCGGAAAATCCTTAGCTCTTCTCATTAATAAATCAACTCCATCATTAGAGCATGTATTAGGTGGGAATAACACATCATTTAGGCTACCTAGATATTGTGCTAGAATTACACATTTGTCCATAAAACAATCATCAGACCATTGTACTAATTCACAGTATATTGTTTCATTTTCTGTAATAAACATACTTTACTATAATATAGACTTTTTTATAGTAGCTCTGCATATGACAACACTCCACTTGGTGTTAAGCTAGTGGGGTCCATGAATGGGAACAACTGCTACTAGAGAAATTTACAGGCAGCAGTTGCCTCTGCTTCACTGACTTGAGATGATAGATGTGCACCATCTATATTGACACCTAGTTGCTTCTAAACCGATCTGGGAATGCGACTATATTATAGGTCACAGGAGGACGTAACTGCTGTCTACAGATCCCCTTCACTGACAGCAGTCGCCTCCGTTCATGGATCGCAGTCTAGCTTAACATCATGTTCAGATCGCGTTGACTAGTAACCAATGTCACTATGTCTATGTTGTATACATACTTTGGTCGCTCAGTTCCTGTGATACAAGCACTAGCTTAGTATCAGTATTAAAAAAATATATATATCATTGTAAATAACTTAGTAACATTTAAAACTAAAATAAAATTTGATAAACAACTTGAAAGTTGTCATTGTGCATCAGGCTGTCTGTAGAAATGGACCACACTTTCCTCATGTGGTTCATATCTCTGGTTATGTATCTTTATTGTAAAAATATAATAAATACATACTTAACAAACAACAAATGTTATTAGCAGCACAACTTTCTTGAAATCGTTTCTTAAAATAAAACGCATCTTTGAACATTAATGGAAAAACTGGAGGTAGTGAACATGTTTGATATGTCGTGCCCAAAGTATATATTGTTAATGATACTTTGCCATCTTGACACAGCCAAACTCCAGGACATGAAACCTAGAAAAATGCCATATTTGTTTTGAATCAAAGCAGTAAAAAAAGCTTTTTAGGTAAATGAATAGAAAGTAGGTTACTTTTTGAACTTCAATTTCAACAGTTAACTCAATAATTTTAGGCATCTTGAACACGACATTATTTAGGAATCAAACTTCACTAATTGATTTTCCCATGATTATAAATAAATAATAAATATAATTTAGAATGTTTAATGAAATAAAACTGCCTTCACATTTTACATTTTGTGTTTTTGTTGACAGTTGTCATGACCTGATCGTCTGATTGGTTTATTGTCATTTTCACTGCGACATTATTGGGCTAAAATGATTTTTGAAATTCTAATTGACGTTGCAGCACAGCTGATTTTTGTTGTTATGGTTACGAAGTGATACAAACAAAAAACTTAATATATTATCGCAATAATATTTTCTAAAAATATTTTTTTTAATGTATAAATTTTTAAGAAGATGATTTTTTCTGTAAAATACATTTCACTTATTTTTAGAAAGTTATTAAATATATCAATTTTCAATTGGTATCCCTTTAATCTAGAAATCTGTCAAAGTGTCAATATGCGAGGCAATAATCACGATTTTGTTAGCTTTTATTATTTTAGTTTTATTGTGTCTACAAAATTAATGCATTAATAAAATTCATATACGCATTAGCATATTGTAGGCATGTTTCGACGGTTAATTCTATACTCAAATGGCGTGAAATAGGTAAGTAATTGAGACGATCCCGAACCGGTGAAATTGTTTCTATCTAAGTTTCATTATCTAATATATGTATGCCGAGGCATTATGATTAATTATAATAATATGAATCATTGCTATATGCTTATTATTTGCTCCGTTATCCAATTGCACTTTTTTTAAGTATGCCAAGTATGACGACAACTCTGGTTGGCCGCACCAGTTAGTGCCGACCACCCATCCACATGATGACGTTGGTCAAGGTTGGCAGAGTTTGGGCCAGCATGTAGCGCCGGCGGTTACGATTTTATCTGGAGACCTTAGAAATTCGAGTAAATAATTATTGCGTTAAATCAGACACGGTTAAAGCTTCAATTTGGTACCACTTTCATCTAAAGCAACACTTAATTTTGTTACAAACCTAAATGTAACTAACCTATTCGTAATGGGTAAAAGGATTTCTGGGTGGCAATCGTCTCGCTTCGCTCGGCTCTTGCATTAAATGGATACAAACCTAACCTACCCTATTCGTAACGGGTGGAAGGATTTCTACATACAAACCTAAATCTAACCTAACCTATTCGTAACGGGTGGAAGGATTCTGACAATTAAATGTAATTATGTATTAAAAGTGATTTTAAAATTAGTTTTAGGTGTCAGAACCTTTGGTACCGTGTTTGAACTCTAACTGGGACTGATTTAATCCAATAATTATCCACTGGATGTAACTTGGAAGTTTTAAGGTCTGTCCTCTAATAGCTAGCCGCGCCGGCATTATATGCATAGACATCTATACCAACATTTAGATTCACTAAAAACATAGTCTACTTAGGGTTATCATATATTCTGTAAAAATTAGGCATATATATTCTTAGATAGAACATTATATGCTGTATTGTGGTAACCCTAGTAATAATAGGTCATAAGTATGTCGTAATATTAAGTACATAATGTTTGTCTGAACCATAACAACTTTACAATTGGTAAAGTGTTTCTAATAGTCTGTTATAATAGGATAAGAGGACATTTGCAAATTACTTCCTTGAATTACTGAACTAAGGGCTCGTAGAGGTTATAATGGCTTGCAGTAATAGTGTTATTTATTTATTAAAGGAGACTGCTATTTATTTTAAAAGTAGAAGAAGAAAGTAACAGAAGACCACTATCATTTCGTTGTCTATAATATTATCTTTCTAATAGTACATATCTAATTATTTGCTATTAGATATAAAGTTTTTTTTTATAATTTTATAATTCGAACCTTGCTAATTCTGACCGGTACCAATGTAACTTTTGTTATATGTACTTTGGTCGCTCAGTGCCTATAGGCACTATTAAAGAGTGGTAGGCAGACTGATGATGGTTATTTGTCCTGTCTGTCATCCTGGGGTAGTACCACCACTTTCGAATGTAACACCCGTGAAGTAACCTTGTCGCGTATAGAGTGAAAGTAGCCAGGGCATAGTGGAGGCGACTGCTACCTGCACAGGTTTTTCTGTAGTAACAGTTGTTTCCATTCATGGACCGCACTCTAGCTTTACATCAGGCGGAGTGTTGTCACATACCGAGTTACAATACAAAAAAAAGTGTTCCATTGTGAGTTTTTATCTCATGTAGATTATTTATGTTATAGGAGAGGAGCAATGGATGGCAATAGCTTTGTGTGATGATAAAAGAGTGAAGGGGATTGAACTGGTGGTACAAAATGTAGTTTAATCTTCTGAAGTGGTAAGTATTTAACAATTTATTTTATTTTAACTTTATTTTATTATTCATTCAACACACCCATTCATTTTACACTCAGAGAGGACACTCATACGCATTCATTTTGTAATTACATATTTTAAATATTGTTACTTTTTTCGGAAGTACACTGGCATTCGTATTCTGTAATACAAGTCAATCTTTTCTTTCTTTTTGTTTTATATGGCATTATAACAATTTGCCAGTGTCAAAGTAAATATTTTTTGCATCAAGTTAATATTATTGTGCATCACGAGTCATTCATTCATCACACTAAACAGTCAGGTCAAGTCTCAGTCAAGTCAAAAATTGTTCCAGTAAAGTGGTAGAATCCTTAATGAAACTTCCTACAGAGTTTTGGAGGGAAAATGGAAACACAGGTTCTCTTCTTTTGAATTGTTTGCCCACGCTCACACTTAAAGGTTAATAATCCACCATTATTACACAATAACACTCAAAGAAACACAAGTTTAGGAAAATAATTCAGAACAGATAACCTGACGTCTCAAGATGGCCGCCAAAACTCTCAAGTCAATCTTAGTACGGGTGACACGAATCATACTTTATTTTTATTGTAGCTCAGCATATGACAACACTTCGCCTGATGTAAAGCTAGAGTGCGGTCCAACAACTGCTACTACAGAGAAACCTGTGTGGGCAACAGTCACCTCCACTATGCCGGCTTAAGGAGACGAGCATGCACCATCTAGATTGACAGTGCACACACCTTTCGCTATACGTATTTCATTCCTTTGTATGTTTATGAAGACAAATAAACGTTATTTTATTATTATTTATTTATTTATTATATCTTTCTGTGCGGTAATTATTTCTTTCTGTAATTCTTGTCATACACACACACACATATATACACATTTTGATTTTGTATATAGGTATATGTATAGTACTTAATTTTTTTTTTACAATTTTACATTTTACAATTTTTTTTCGTTTTATATCTAATTGCGATGTAAGTGGATATTTGAAATCAATTTGCTTTTTTTTTTGTTATTTTTTATAATTCACGCTGTGATTTCTGCAAATAAATAAATAAATATTTTGTTATTGGTCAACTTGCATAGCTGGACTTTTTGCTATACGATTCAACTAACTAAGCCATCCTACTTTGATAGAGGTTCCCTAACCTTAGTGTGTGCCGTGTTATGTATTCTAATCATCAAGAGAACTTATCTAATGACCTAGTTCTATATTATCTATACTTTATCTGTACTTTTATAGAATGTTAGGCTTATCAATAATGTTGTCATCTAATTGTCGGATCTAATTATATACCATCTAGACTATCACAATATGTAATTTTAAATTTAGGGTAGGAGAAATGTTTGTAGGTGAAAGGTAGTCCAAATGGATTGTTCAAGTGAGGTATGGCTTTGTTACATCCAATATCCATAAAGAATTTGAGAAATAAAAATTATTAGCGATTTATTTGGTCTAAAAATATTGACTTGGTATTAATAGATACCGAAAGAAAATAGGTAATCTTATAAGATGCCGCCACGTGAAATTGTACGGCCCGGCAAGAAAAGGCTGGCGTCTTCATCTCCGGAATACACCTATTTATTGAAAAACATGCAAACATCTTTGTCAATATTTAATAACTAAGTCACTCGGTTGCAAATAACTTGTTTATTTTTGTTTACAAGCCGGCATAGCGGAGGCGACTACTACCAGTAGAGATTTATCTGTAGTAGCAGTTGTTTCCATTCATGGACCGCCCTCTAGCTTTACATCAGGCGGAGTGTTGTCACATGCCGAGCTACAATAAAAAAAAAGTGGTTACGTTTTCTCAGTGTACATACACTACCAGGTTAACGAAGTACCTTTGGTGTTAAAACCTGACAGTCAAGCATGAGCTCTTTGTAAACAAAAGAACAAGCGAAAAGCTGCTGGAGGTGCAAACCGTTGCAGCCAAGTGCTGCTGAACGGATGAAACGAAAAACAAAAAAAAACTTTTATCCAAATAATATGAATCAAAAACGTATTTTTAAAATGTTATAATGGAAGAATTTGTTAACCAAAATATAACTTGTTATAGCATATGTTTACCATTAATATTGTCATGGCGTGATTTTCCTTTAAGTTTTGCAATATTGATGAATATTGCAGAGTCATGATTGCTGTATGATATGACATCATAGTTATAACCTGGAATCTAACAGTCATTGTTTAATAGAATGGTAGGCAGTAATAGTTAGTACCGCCAGTTTCAAGTGCTACACATTGTCCTAGTCGCGTTTCAAGAGTACCTTGGAATTAGCCTGTCAATTAGCAAATACCAAGTAAAGGTAATACAGAATGCCGGGCTACTATTAGAAATATGTAGATAAGATTTAATTTAAGAAACAAAAAACAAAAACGCCTGAAATCTTATTTAAGGACGCTATTACAAAAATCGATGTTTTTCCGGTACCTTTTACTGAATCAGGGAACACAACTGTGAGGATGTCATAGTATAAAATTATAGCTAATATATTCATCTCTAGAAATAAGGCATAAAAATTGTATAGTGCCATACAAAATTTTCCCATAAATACGATTTTACCATCGCAAGAATCACCGAAAATGACAAAAAATGGGGTCTGTTTAGGTACCATTATAACTAAATCCAGAGCATATTTTTATTTAAAAATCATAAGAAATTGTAGCTTATATAGTCCTCTATGCATGGTGTCTATAATAATTGTTTTCAGTAAATTACTATTAAATTTATCGGAAATATAATAAAAACTAGCTGTTGGGTAAAAGCCGCGGGCGCAAGCGGCCCGCGGAGGCCCTTTCTGTCGTAAAACGTATTAGATCGAAGAGATTTTAGGGTAGTTTTCAAAATATTTAGCTCGCCATCTAAAAGCGTTTACGTTTCTGAACAAAATTGGTCTTAACACGGTTACGCTAACGTATGTACTTTTTGAGTAATAGCGATTTTAGAAAATTAAAGAAAAAATGAAAATTTAAAAAAGTAGTGCTGGTCATACTGAACAATATTGGTCTTTATACGGGTACGCCAACGTATGTACTTTTTGAGTAATAGCGATTTTAAAAATAAAAAAAAAATAAAAAAAAAGTAGTGCTGGTCATACTGAACAAAATTGGTCTTTACACGGTGACGCTAACGTATGTACTTTTCGAGATATGGCGATTTTAAAAAATTAAAAAAAAAAACAAAATTAAAAAAAAAATTAGTGCTGGTCATACTGAACAAAATTGGTCTTTACACGGTGACGCTAACGTATCTACTTTTCGAGATATGGCGATTTTAAAAAATTAAAAAAAAAACAAAAATTAAAAAAAAAATTAGTGCTGGTCATACTGAACAAAATTGGTCTTTACACGGTGACGCTAACGTATCTACTTTTCGAGATATGGCGATTTTAAAAAATTAAAAAAAAAACAAAAATTAAAAAAAAATAGTGCTGGTCATACTGAGCAATATTGGTCTTTACACGGTTACGCTAACGTGTGTACTTTTTGAGTAATAGCGATTTTAGAAAATTAAAAAAAAAAAAAAAGCAAATAGTGCTGGTCATACTGAACAATATTGGTCTTTACACGGTGACGCTAACGTATCTACTTTTCGAGATATGAAGATTTAAAAAAAAAAAAAAAATTAAAAAAAATAGTGCTGGTCATACTGAACAATATTGGTCTTTACACGGTTACGCTAACGTATCTACTTCTTGAGATATTTAAAATATTCGAAAAAAAACCCGCCGCGCGGAGCAAATTCGATGTTCACGCGGCCGCGCTCACCGTCCGACTGACCGAGGTAAAGCCGTTTCGATCGTTCGTCCCGAAAATGCCTCGTCGCGGATGCTGTTAGGCCACGCCCACCGCCATGCTCCGTTTCATATTGGCGTACCGGCGGGAAAAGGATATAAATACGATCGAGGAAAAATTTTTTTTGAGCAATTTTGAAAAAAAAAGTGTCGTTTTCGAAATTATAGGGCATTCCCTACAACTTTCTCTACGGGGTGATCGCCCCGAGTCGCCCCGTTTCCGAGATATCGCTACCACTTCCGGTCCAGAATCGACTTCCGGTCAAAGTCGTATTTTTCTCGACGGTTTTGGGACGTCCTCTATACGACTCAAAAAACCGCTACCCTCCACCATACCGGCAAGTACGAAATAATTGATGTCAGTCAGTGAGTGAGTGAGTGAGTGAGTGAGTCAGTGGTATTGCAGCTATATATTAGTACTAGCTGTTGGGTAAAAGCCGCGGGCGCAAGCGGCCCGCGGAGGCCCTTTTTGTCGTAAAACGTATTAGATCGAATAGATTTTAGGCAGTTTTGAAAATATTTAGCTCGCCATCTAAAAGCGTTTACGTTTCTGAACAAAATTGGTCTTTACACGGTGACGCTAACGTATCTACTTTTCGAGATATGGCGATTTTAAAAAATTAAAAAAAAAAAAATTAAAAAAAAGTAGTGCTGGTCATACTGAACAATATTGGTCTTTACACGGTGACGCTAACGTATGTACTTTTTGAGTAATAGCTATTTTAGAAAATTAAAAAAAAAAAAAGCAAATAGTGCTGGTCATACTGAACAATATTGATCTTTACACGGTGACGCTAACGTATCTACTTTTCGAGATATGAAGATTTTAAAAAATTAAAAAAAAATAAAAAAATAAAAAAAAAGTGCTGGTCACACTGAACAAAATTGGTCTTTACACGGTGACGCTAACGTATCAACTTTTCGAGATATGGCGATTTTAAAAAATTATAAAAAAAACTAAAACAAAAATTTAAAAAAATAGTGCTGGTCACACTGAACAAAATTGTTCTTTACATGGTTACTCTGACGTATCTACTTCTTGAGATATTTAAAAGAAAGCCCGCCGCGCGGAGCAAATTCGATGTTCACGCGGCCGCGCTCACCGTCCGACTGACCGAGGTAAAGCCGTTTCGATCGTTCGTCCCGAAAATGCCTCGTCGCGGATGCTGTTAGGCCACGCCCAAGCGCCATGCTCCGTTTCATATTGGCGTACCGGCGGGAAAAGGATAAAAATACGATCGAGGAAAAATTTTTTTCGAGCAATTTTGAAAAAAAAAGTATCGTTTTCGAAATTATAGGGCATTCCCTACAACTTTCTCTTCGGGGTGACTGCCCCGACTCGCCCCGTTTCCGAGATATCGCTACCACTTCCGGTCCAGAATCGACTTCCGGTCAAAGTCGTATTTTTCTCGACGGTTTTGGGGCACCCTCTATACGACCCAAAAAACCGCTACCCTCCACTATACCGGCAAGTACGAAATAATTGATGTCAGTCAGTGAGTGAGTGAGTCAGTGGTATTGCAGCTATATATTAGTACTAGCTGTTGGGTAAAAGCCGCGGGCGCAAGCGGCCCGCGGAGGCCCTTTTTGTCGTAAAACGTATTAGATCGAATAGATTTTAGGCAGTTTTGAAAATATTTAGCTCGCCATCTAAAAGCGTTTACGTTTCTGAACAAAATTGGTCTTTACACGGTGACGCTAACGTATCTACTTTTCGAGATATGGCGATTTTAAAAAATTTAAAAAAAAACAAAATTTAAAAAAAAATTAGTGCTGGTCATATTGAACAAAATTGGTCTTTACACGGTGACGCTAACGTATCTACTTTTCGAGATATGGCGATTTAAAAAAATTAAAAAAAAAAAATTAAAAAAAAGTAGTGCTGGTCATACTGAACAATATTGGTCTTTACACGGTGACGCTAACGTATGTACTTTTTGAGTAATAGCTATTTTAGAAAATTAAAAAAAAAAAGCAAATAGTGCTGGTCATACTGAACAATATTGATCTTTACACGGTGACGCTAACGTATCTCCTTTTCGAGATATGAAGATTTTAAAAAATTAAAAAAAAAAACAAAAATTAAAAAAAAAAAGTGCTGGTCACACTGAACAAAATTGGTCTTTACACGGTGACGCTAACGTATCAACTTTTCGAGATATGGCGATTTTAAAAAATTAAAAAAAAAACAAAAGTTTAAAAAAAAATTAGTGCTGGTCATACTGAACAATATTGGTCTTTACACGGTGACGCTAACGTATCTACTTTTCGAGATATGAAGATTTTAAAAAATTAAAAAAAAAACTAAAACAAAAATTTAAAAAAATAGTGCTGGTCACACTGAACAAAATTGTTCTTTACATGGTTACTCTGACGTATCTACTTCTTGAGATATTTAAAAGAAAGCCCGCCGCGCGGAGCAAATTCGATGTTCACGCGGCCGCGCTCACCGTCCGACTGACCGAGGTAAAGCCGTTTCGATCGTTCGTCCCGAAAATGCCTCGTCGCGGATGCTGTTAGGCCACGCCCACCGCCATGCTCCGTTTCATATTGGCGTACCGGCGGGAAAAGGATAGAAATACGATCGAGGAAAAATTTTTTTTGAGCAATTTTGAAAAAAAAAGTATCGTTTTCGAAATTAGAGGGCATTCCCTACAACGTTTGTTCCGGCACTTTTGCCCCATCTCTTTCCGTTTCCGAGATATCGCTACCACTTCCGGTCCAGAATCGACTTCCGGTCAAAGTCGTATTTTTCTCGACGGTTTTGGGACGCCCTCTATACGACTCAAAAAACCGCTACCCTCCACCATACCGGCAAGTGCGAAATAATTGATGTCAGTGAGTGAGTGAGTCAGTGAGTGGTATTGCAGCTATATATTAGTACTAGCTGTTGGGTAAAAGCCGCGGGCGCAAGCGGCCCGCGGAGGCCCTTTTTGTCGTAAAACGTATTAGATCGAATAGATTTTAGGCAGTTTTGAAAATATTTAGCTCGCCATCTAAAAGCGTTTACGTTTCTGAACAAAATTGGTCTTTACACGGTGACGCTAACGTATCTACTTTTCGAGATATGGCGATTTTAAAAAATTTAAAAAAAAACAAAATTTAAAAAAAAATTAGTGCTGGTCATACTGAACAAAATTGGTCTTTACACGGTGACGCTAACGTATCTACTTTTCGAGATATGGCGATTTTAAAAAATTAAAAAAAAAAATAAAAAAAAAAGTAGTGCTGGTCATACTGAACAATATTGGTCTTTACACGGTGACGCTAACGTATGTACTTTTTGAGTAATAGCTATTTTAGAAAATTAAAAAAAAAAAAAGCAAATAGTGCTGGTCATACTGAACAATATTGATCTTTACACGGTGACGCTAACGTATCTACTTTTCGAGATATGAAGATTTTAAAAAATTAAAAAAAAAAAACAAAAATTTAAAAATAAAAGTGCTGGTCATACTGAACAAAATTGGTCTTTACACGGTGACGCTAACGTATCAACTTTTCGAGATATGGCGATTTTAAAAAATTAAAAAAAAAAACAAAAATTTAAAAAAAAATAGTGCTGGTCATACTGAACAATATTGGTCTTTACACGGTGACGCTAACGTATCTACTTTTCGAGATATGAAGATTTTAAAAAATTAAAAAAAAAAACTAAAACAAAAATTTAAAAAAATAGTGCTGGTCACACTGAACAAAATTGTTCTTTACATGGTTACTCTGACGTATCTACTTCTTGAGATATTTAAAAGAAAGCCCGCCGCGCGGAGCAAATTCGATGTTCACGCGGCCGCGCTCACCGTCCGACTGACCGAGGTAAAGCCGTTTCGATCGTTCGTCCCGAAAATGCCTCGTCGCGGATGCTGTTAGGCCACGCCCACCGCCATGCTCCGTTTCATATTGGCGTACCGGCGGGAAAAGGATACAAATACGATCGAGGAAAAATTTTTTTTGCCCGATTTTGAAAATTTTTTTTTTGATTTCGGCATAAGACGACATTCTCTACAACTTTCTCTACGGGGTGACTGCCCCGACTCGCCCCGTTTCCGAGATATCGCTACCACTTCCGGTCCAGAATCGACTTCCGGTCAAAGTCGTATTTTTCTCGACGGTTTTGGAACTCCCTCTATACGACTCAAAAAACCGCTACCCTCCACTATACCGGCAAGTACGAAATAATTGATGTCAGTCAGTGAGTGAGTCAGTGAGTGGTATTGCAGCTATATATTAGTACTAGCTGTTGGGTAAAAGCCGCGGGCGCAAGCGGCCCGCGGAGGCCCTTTTTGTCGTAAAACGTATTAGATCGAATAGATTTTAGGCAGTTTTGAAAATATTTAGCTCGCCATCTAAAAGCATTTACGTTTCTGAACAAAATTGGTCTTTACACGGTGACGCTAACGTATCTACTTTTCGAGATATGGCGATTTTAAAAAATTAAAAAAAAAACAAAATTTAAAAAAAAATTAGTGCTGGTCATACTGAACAAAATTGGTCTTTACACGGTGACGCTAACGTATCTACTTTTCGAGATATGGCGATTTTAAAAAATTAAAAAATAAAAAATTAAAAAAAAGTAGTGCTGGTCATACTGAACAATATTGGTCTTTACACGGTGACGCTAACGTATGTACTTTTTGAGTAATAGCTATTTTAGAAAATTAAAAAAAAAAAAAGCAAATAGTGCTGGTCATACTGAACAATATTGATCTTTACACGGTGACGCTAACGTATCTACTTTTCGAGATATGAAGATTTTAAAAAATTAAAAAAAAAACAAAAATTTAAAAAAAAAAGTGCTGGTCACACTGAACAAAATTGGTCTTTACACGGTGACGCTAACGTATCAACTTTTCGAGATATGGCGATTTTAAAAAATTAAAAAAAAAACAAAAGTTTAAAAAAAAATTAGTGCTGGTCATACTGAACAATATTGGTCTTTACACGGTGACGCTAACGTATCTACTTTTCGAGATATGGCGATTTTAAAAAATTAAAAAAAAAACAAAAATTTAAAAAAAAAATAGTGCTGGTCATACTGAACAATATTGGTCTTTACACGGTGACGCTAACGTATCTACTTTTCGAGATATGAAGATTTTAAAAAATTAAAAAAAAAACTAAAACAAAAATTTAAAAAAATAGTGCTGGTCACACTGAACAAAATTGTTCTTTACATGGTTACTCTGACGTATCTACTTCTTGAGATATTTAAAAGAAAGCCCGCCGCGCGGAGCAAATTCGATGTTCACGCGGCCGCGCTCACCGTCCGACTGACCGAGGTAAAGCCGTTTCGATCGTTCGTCCCGAAAATGCCTCGTCGCGGATGCTGTTAGGCCACGCCCAAGCGCCATGCTCCGTTTCATATTGGCGTACCGGCGGGAAAAGGATAAAAATACGATCGAGGAAAAATTTTTTTCGAGCAATTTTGAAAAAAAAAGTATCGTTTTCGAAATTAGAGGGCATTCCCTACAACGTTTGTTCCGGCACTTTTGCCTCATCTCTTTCCGTTTCCGAGATATCGCTACCACTTCCGGTCCAGAATCGACTTCCGGTCAAAGTCGTATTTTTCTCGACGGTTTTGGGACGCCCTCTATACGACTCAAAAAACCGCTACCCTCCACTATACCGGCAAGTGCGAAATAATATATGTCAGTGAGTGAGTGAGTGGTATTGCAGCTATATATTAGTATAACTAGCTGTTGGGTAAAAGCCGCGGGCGCAAGCGGCCCGCGGAGGCCCTTTTTGTCGTAAAACGTATTAGATCGAATAGATTTTAGGCAGTTTTGAAAATATTTAGCTCGCCATCTAAAAGCGTTTACGTTTCTGAACAAAATTGGTCTTTACACGGTGACGCTAACGTATCTACTTTTCGAGATATGGCGATTTTAAAAAATTTAAAAAAAAACAAAATTTAAAAAAAAATTAGTGCTGGTCATACTGAACAAAATTGGTCTTTACACGGTGACGCTAACGTATCTACTTTTCGAGATATGGCGATTTTAAAAAATTAAAAAAAAAAATAAAAAAAAAAGTAGTGCTGGTCATACTGAACAATATTGGTCTTTACACGGTGACGCTAACGTATGTACTTTTTGAGTAATAGCTATTTTAGAAAATTAAAAAAAAAAAAAGCAAATAGTGCTGGTCATACTGAACAATATTGATCTTTACACGGTGACGCTAACGTATCTACTTTTCGAGATATGAAGATTTTAAAAAATTAAAAAAAAAAAACAAAAATTTAAAAATAAAAGTGCTGGTCATACTGAACAAAATTGGTCTTTACACGGTGACGCTAACGTATCAACTTTTCGAGATATGGCGATTTTAAAAAATTAAAAAAAAAAACAAAAATTTAAAAAAAAATAGTGCTGGTCATACTGAACAATATTGGTCTTTACACGGTGACGCTAACGTATCTACTTTTCGAGATATGAAGATTTTAAAAAATTAAAAAAAAAAACTAAAACAAAAATTTAAAAAAATAGTGCTGGTCACACTGAACAAAATTGTTCTTTACATGGTTACTCTGACGTATCTACTTCTTGAGATATTTAAAAGAAAGCCCGCCGCGCGGAGCAAATTCGATGTTCACGCGGCCGCGCTCACCGTCCGACTGACCGAGGTAAAGCCGTTTCGATCGTTCGTCCCGAAAATGCGTCGTTATATTTTCATTGCGCGCTCTGAACGGGCGGATGCTGTTAGGCCACGCCCAAGCGCCATGCTCCGTTTCATATTGGCGTACCGGCGGGAAAAGGATGTAAATACGATCGAGGAAAAATTTTTTTTGAGCAATTTTGAAAAAAAAAGTATCGTTTTCGAAATTAGAGGGCATTCCCTACAACGTTTGTTCCGGCACTTTTGCCCCATCTCTTTCCGTTTCCGAGATATCGCTACCACTTCCGGTCCAGAATCGACTTCCGGTCAAAGTCGTATTTTTCTCGACGGTTTTGGGACGCCCTCTATACGACTCAAAAAACCGCTATCCTCCACTATACCGGCAAGTGCGAAATAATATATGTCAGTGAGTGAGTGAGTGAGTGAGTGGTATTGCAGCTATATATTATATAACTAGCTGTTGGGTAAAAGCCGCGGGCGCAAGCGGCCCGCGGAGGCCCTTTTTGTCGTAAAACGTATTAGATCGAATAGATTTTAGGCAGTTTTGAAAATATTTAGTCTAGTAGCCGTCTAAAAGCGTTTACGTTTCTGTACAAAATTGGTCTTTACACGGTTACGCTAATGTATGTCCTTTTTGAGATATGGCGATTTTAAAAATTAAAAAAAAAAAACAAATAGTGCTGGTCATACTGAATAAAATTGGTCTTTAAACGGTTACGCTAATGTATGTACTTTTCGAGATGTGGCGATTTTAAAAAATAAAAAAAAAATAATTAAAAAACAAATAGTGCTGGTCATACTGAACAAAATTGGTCTTTACACGGTGACGCTAACGTATCTACTTTTCGAGATATGGCGATTTTAAAAAATTAAAAAAAAAACAAAAATTAAAAAAAAAATTAGTGCTGGTCATACTGAACAATATTGGTCTTTACACGATTACGCTAACGTGTGTACTTTTTGAGTAATAGCGATTTTAGAAAATTAAAAAAAATAAATTTAAAAAAATAAAAACAAATAGTGCTGGTCATACTGAACAATATTGGTCTTTACACGGTGACGCTAACGTATCTACTTTTCGAGATATGAAGATTTTAAAAAATTAAAAAAAAAACAAAAACAAAAATTAAACAAAATAGTGCTGGTCATACTGAACAATATTGGTCTTTACACGGTTACGCTAACGTATCTACTTCTTGAGATATTTTAAAAAAGCCCGCCGCGCGGAGCAAATTTGATGTTCACGCGGCCGCGCTCACCGTCCGACTGACCGAGGTAAAGCCGTTTCGATCGTTCGTCCCGAAAATGCGTCGTTATATTTTCATTGCGCGCTCTGAACGGGCGGATGCTGTTAGGCCACGCCCAAGCGCCATGCTCCGTTTCATATTGGCGTACCGGCGGGAAAAGGATAGAAATACGATCGAGGAGAAATTTTTTTTGAGCAATTTTGAAAAAAAAAGTATCGTTTTCGAAATTAGAGGGCATTCCCTACAACATTTGTTCCGGCACTTTTGCCCCATCTCTTTCCGTTTCCGAGATATCGCTACCACTTCCGGTCCAGAATCGACTTCCGGTCAAAGTCGTATTTTTCTCGACGGTTTTGGAACACCCTCTATACGACTCAAAAAACCGCTACCCTCCACTATACCGGCAAGTACGAAATAATTGATGTCAGTCAGTGAGTGAGTCAGTGGTATTGCAGCTATATATTAGTATAATAATAATAATAATATAATAATAGAGAAAAAATTTCATACAAAATTTTGACGCGGTTGGTCAGTCCGCGCTCGGACGCGCTGGTGAACGGGTGGGTGTATCGCTTTTTTGCAAAAATCAAATACATGTAAATACACGACTCCGAGTTGTATACTACGATTGCAAAAAGTTGATACTTTTTTCGACCGCAATAAAAATAAATATGATTTACTACCACAACCTAATTTAAGAATAAAGAAATTTATCTTTTTGGTATCAGGGATAAACACATTTTTCATATAATGAAAAAGATAATAATAAATATATTTTTAAATTCAAGATGGCGGATGTCACTTTTTAATAAAAAAAAAGAGATCTCGCTATTTTGGAGTTTTTAGAGGTGGTGATTACGAATATCCACTTTTTAACCGACTTCCAAAAAGGAGGAGGTTATATGTTCGTCGCGTATGTTTTTTTTTATGTATGTTCATCGATTTTTTTTAAACGGCTGAACCGATTTCAATGATTCAAATTGTACTGTGTTAAGCTGCATCCCATAGTGGTCCCATATATTTTTCTAAGATGCACAGTGTGCAGTTTTTCAGTAAAACGGAACAAAAAGTCAGTTTGTAAATTTTTTTTACTCCGATTTACTTGAAATTTGGCATACATACTTTACAAAATAAATAATGAAAACGTGTTTCAGCATTTCTTGAAATTAAACCCCTAAGGGGATGAAATGGGGCAAAATGGGTTAAATTTTTTTTTAGTCAGAATTACTTGAAATTTGGCATACATACTTTACAACATAAATAATGAAAACATTTTTCAGCATTTCTTGAAATTCAACCCCTAAGGGGGTGAAATGGGGCAAAATGAGTTTGATTTTTTTAGTCAGAATTACTTGAAATTTGGCATACATACTTTACAAAATAAATAATGAAACACGTGTTTCAGCATTTCTTGAAATTCAACCCCTAAAGGGGTGAAACGGTTTACCCAGTTGGTTGAATTTTTTAAAATCAGATTTACCCGAAACAGCAGATTGCTTAACCACGTTAATAATGAAACTTGCGTTTCCACCCCGAAGGGGGTGAAACGGGGTGAAAATAATCAATATTTTTAGTGACAAAATACATATTAAATAATGCTCTATAATATAATATAAACAATTAACATGCGTTTCACCCCGAAGGGGATGAAACGGGATAAGATGGATTGATTTTTTTTGTCAGATTTACTTAATTTTTAGTATATTTGCTCTACACACAACATAAATAACGAAACGTGTATTTCAGTTTTTCCCGAAATTTTATATGAAAGGGGGTTAAAGGGGTTGTACGAGTTTCTTTTTTGTTAGATTTATTTCATTTGAACTACGAATAGTATTTGTACGTTTATTATGGAGTTTTTGCTGTTTTTGGTCCGCTACCCTAAAAATGGAAAAATAAAAAACCTTTTCAAAAAAAAAGTTGAACCGACTTCAATAAACACTAAAAGCACTCAAAAGTGAAAAATATTTTTTAACAAGAGTATAAACATAAACACTAATAGGTGTTTATTATGTACAAATTAACTGTCTACATACCTGCCATATTTTTGGAGTAGGTGCCAAGCTATATCAATTCAAAATTTCAGGATAGGAACACTTGGATATCTTCCTAGATATCAAGTATAGGTATCTATAAACGTTTGCTTGGCACCTACTCCAAAAATGTGGCAGGTATGTAGACAATTAATTTGTACACAATAAACACCTATTAGTGTTTTTTTTTTTTAATCTATTTTTTTAGGCTTAACCTATTAGTGTTTATGTTTATACTCTTGTTAAAAATTATTTTTCACTTTTGAGTGCTTTTAGTGTTTATTGAAGTCGGTTCAACTTTTTTTTTGAAAAGGTTTTTTATTAATAAATAATGACGACTGATAGAATTTTTCAAAATATATAGAGTGTAAAAAGACATAAAGCAATCCCATGAACCACGAATACTGTTCAGGTCGGTATTTCTCGTGGGAATGTAGTAATTTTTCTTTCTGGCCCGCACTTAAAATTTTTAGGAACGAAATAATTATAAATTAATTAAAAATATATACGAGTATCTTGCAGACAATTAGTCAATACTTAGTCAAGTTTTAAAGAGTGGTGGGCAGATGATGATAATTATAAGCCAGTCTGCTGTCCTAGGGTAGTTAGTTACAGTTACAGTGTAACACCCGTGAAGTGGCCTAGTCGCCTTTCGGGATCAGTTTGAAAGTAGCCAGGTAAAGAAGTACTTGGATGGTAAACAGTCGTCTCTTCAAATCGGCACAGCGGAGGCGACTGCCGCCTGCAGAAATTTCATGACTTAAAATTTAATTGGTATAATAAAATGAAAATAGTAAATAAAGTATTTAATATAGTTTACTACTGCGTTTATATTGTACCGCTGTTCAGAAATCAATTAAATTTAAAAGTCGTTCAGAAATCAAATTTATTTCTTTTTGGTTTGATTACGAATTCTTTTTGTTCCGGTTAAGTTTTGACCACATTTTTTACTAAAGTTGAAACATTCTGCAAATATCATTCAGCTTTTTTATTTATTTATTGATCCTGAGGCAGTATGAAGTTTGCCGGGTCAGCTAGTCTTTTATAGTTTAAGATTGGGTCATGAAAGCTCACTTGAAAAATTCACCTGTATACAGGCTGTACAAAAACAGTCAGCTATCGCGCGAACCAGATTATAGCGTATACTGACGCGGTATTTTCAATAAAGTTTTAGCATTAGTAGTGTACCATGTGATTAATGGCATTGCCGTCTGTCTTTTCACACCTATACACAGTGTAAAAAGAAATGCGTCATCCCCGCAGACCAGATGTTCATCACATCATTCTGATATGATATTTTACTTTTTTTTTTGAGACATGTTTTTTGACATTTATTGGTCTAATATCAACATAACATTATGACAACATTATTTGTTAAAAAAAAAAACAAGCAATGTTCGTTCAAAAAACGGCTTCGTAGCATTCAACTCACAGTTGATGGACTTCCAAGCGCACTTGTTTTGGCGATGTTATTGCGGCTTGATTTATTTGAACATCTTTAAAAACTAATAATTAAAAAAAATCTAGCAATTACATTTTAGTATTGATAGATTAAAACGTGGTTAAAAGGAGCACCCACAGTCCTTTCATACCCTGCGCGTACCAAATGCAATTGAAAAATTTCACAAGCTAACAATATTAAAATTAATTAAATAATATCTTCAAGTATCAAGATTAGTTAGGTAATATATAAAGTCGGGCAAAAACTGTATCAATGTGTGCGTAAGTAAAATGTCGTAGTGTGACCCAAATTCGAATGTGTCAAAAATGCGATAGCGTCCTTAATAAACGCTATATAAAAAAAAGTTTTACAAATTAGACTGATAATTCTGGAACGGATAGTGGACAAACAAAAGTGCGGCCGTGAGCCAGCGGTAATACACGTGTACTCACATTCAATGAGATTCGCGTTCAAATCTTGCTTCTGATCGGTACCAATGTTATATGTACTTTGGTAGCTCAGTGCCTGTGGTACAAGAACTAGCAAAAAAAGAATCATTATTCTATTAGATAAATACTAACGTATCTTCCAGCAAAACGCATTGTTATAAATGCATATAAATTAAGTTTGCGTGTTCATGTTTTCACTGCTTAGTTTTATGGTAAAAAATCATCTGGCTAGATCAATCAACAATGTTTGCTACATAATTGCATTCTCAGAATTGATTTCAACGCGTGTCGTCGACCGTTAGTACGTAATATAATACGCTATTGCAAGGAGTTCCTATTCAAATCGTTAAAAGGCCTTTATACACAGAAAAAAATCATTATGCACACAACAACCTGAGCTGGGGCGAGAATCGAATCTACTTCCTCTGCTAAGAACGCGGATGCTCTGACCACACAGCTATTGGTGTTTCACCGTGTCGTAATTCCTCTATTCTATCTTTTTTTATCGTGTTTTAATAGCAATAAGGCTAAAATGAATAATAAAATAACTAATAATTTGGTTTACTTACCATATGTTTGATTACGCGTACAGTACGCAATTTTAGGCTAAACACACGCTGTCATTGCACGAACGGTTATCAGCGAAATTGTTCGCGGTAAGTAATACACTCGGCATGTCGGCACACAAATTGCAACTACTAATTCCGGAGAGTACGTCAGATTACTGGCTGTAGTCGGCGCGCTGATTAGCTGCCCGCACCGATTTGCAGTTCAGAGTCGACCGGCAGACAGTGAGTAGCTAGCTAACTCTGAGCCTAGTTGGAACTTAGCCTTAAATGTCTGTTGACTTGTAAGCACGAACAAATTCTAGACCTTCGAATGGATTCACTACACTCAATTCGAGATAAATTACACCTTGTTGTTTATTTACCCAATTGTTCTTAATAATTTTTAAGTAAGCGTCTCTGCCAATTCTGCTGTAGTCTTGCTAACAAAAACTGTACGAAGTAAGCCTCGTGCTCTCGGAGCCTGAAAAATGCAGTTAGTTAATCTAATTGCTGATATGGTTGTGTAATTTTTCTGAGTAATTATTGATCAATTAGTAATAAAAATAATTATGACAAAATCCTGTCTTTAAATATTAACGAAATAAAGAATAATGCTGTATAGTCATTCGCAAACGTGTTTATGTCAATATAAAAAATAAATTAATATAATTTGTTTTTAACTGTAGGTCAATTGTTAAACGGCGTTTTAAGTTACTTTTTCGTACCTAATACTTTTGGTATAATACATAAACTTTTTTCAATTATATTATTATATTATTTTACGTATTTTTGTTGTTGATTGTACGTATAATGATGGAAGAGGTAGATATTGAGGTATTAAGAAATCCTTTAATCCTACGTAGATACATAAAAACTCAATCCTCGATTTGTTTAATTATTGATTCCACTGAGCTGTTATTTTTTTATCATTAGTTCATTTTTATCTTTATTAATTTGTCCCATGATGGAACTAATAAGAAATCCTAAAAGTTTTATGTAATATTGGAACTTTTGGTTTTGGTCTAGGGTCGGAAATTGAAGACGAAAGACGACCGTGGTCTCTCTAACGATTCGAACTCGTCCCACGATTTCTATTTACTATACAAAACAATATGCAGTTCGAATTTGTACCAAACTAATGTCCAATTAGTTCCATAAAACGATGAAAAATTTGAAGAGTTAAATAAGAATAAATCAAGTTTATCTTATAGATAGGTGCAATGGAAAAATTATAAAGTGTTGCCCATTGACTCATATTTTGATGTATCAACAAGAGACACTATTACAATCACCGCAAGATTTTAATCTGTATTAGTTATTTGAGATAACGTATAAGTATACGCACTAGTCTGAATAGCGGAGGTGAATGCGACCTGTAGACGTTCGATATCTGCACTTGTTTTCGTTCATGGACCGTACTCTGGCTTAACAACGGGCCGATTATGCATTGGAGCGATAAGACACGTACAATTTTATTGGAAAAATATTTAAATTATGCAGTCACGCAGATTCTACGTTGACGAATCTATTACGATTACGAGACGCCTCGGTGGATTGTGGACCTAGGTCTAAGAACCTAGATATTTAATTGACAATAAGTTCAATGCAAGTGTTCAAATCTGGCTAAATTCTGACCGGTACCAATGTAACTATGTTATATGTACTTTGGTCGCTCAGCGCCTATAGGCACTATTAAAGAGTGGTAGGCCGTATCAAGACTTTCGGATCGGTTTGGAAAGTAGTCACTGTCAATATGGATGGTGCACATTCGTCTCATTAAGCCAGCATAGCGGAGGCGACTGCTGCCTTTAGAAATTTATTTGTGGCACTCTAGCTTAACATCAGACGGAGTGTGGTCATTTGCAGAGCTACAAAACTTATCATTTTATCAGACATTGATCTTCCACATAAGAAAATTATCTCGTATAAGTAGTTAAATCTTGAATTGAATGAAGATTTCTTTGATTTTGGTTTGAGATAGCGGCCGATATTGTCGGATTTTTATTAAATATTACATCTACATTTTATTTGATCTTAACGCGTTTATTTTCATATATTTCCGTGATATTTGTTCTTAAATTGTTAACTTTACATCGGCTTTCTATTTAGGGTGCGTCTACAAGTTGATTTTTGTTCTTATTACTTGGAAATCATCGAAGGACAATACGCGATACTTAACTACACCCGTAAACAATTTTTTTTTGTTTAATATGTAATATTTCTATGTAAGCGTATAAAATAATTACGTGACGCCTCCAGGAATAGTTGACCTACTCCTTTTTTTTGTTATGCCACTGTAACCGTGCCAAAGTAAATATTTGCATCAAGCTAATATTGTGCATCGCGCTTCGTTCATTCATCACACATAGCAGTCAAGTCAAACATAGCAGCAGTGAAGCGGTGGAATCTTTAACTAAAACTTCCAATGGAATTTTGGAGGAAAAATCAAAAGTTTTCCTATTTTGAATCATTTGCCAACACTCGAGCATGTCCTATTGATAATGGTGGTTCAACACATCCGGTCCCAACACCTTAAACATTCGCTCGCATTATGGCATAGCGGAGGCGACTGCTGCATGTAGAAATTTATCTCTAGTAGCAGTCAGTCAGTATCAGCCAAGAAAAGGGAAAATACTCAAGAATTTGAGACTAAGCTCTTTTTATGAATAATGAGGGATTAAATTATATCAGCCTTAATAAATACAAGTTTAGAATAAAAAAGAGTAATAGACTGACGATGGTTATTAGCCCAGTCTGCCGTCCTGATGTGGCACCACCACTTTCAAGTAGCACCCGTGAAGGGACCTAGTCGCGGTTCGGGATCAGCTTGGAAGGATTCTGTATAACGAGAGAAGGCAACTGCTGCCCGTGGTAACTTATCTATATGCAGTTGTTTCCGTTCATGGACTGCACTCTAGCTTAACATCAGGCGGTGTGTTTAAGAGCGGCCGTGGTCTATCGGTAAGACGCGTGAACTCACGATCGATGACATCTGCATTCAAACCTCGCTAATTTCTGACCAGTATCAATGTAACTATGTTATATGTACTTTGGTCGCTCAGTGCCTATAGAGACTATTAAAGAGTGGTAGGCAGATTGATGATGGCTATTAGCCCAGTCTGTTCTCCTGGGGTAGTACCACCACTTTCGAATGTAACACCCGTGAAGTGACCTTGTCGCGTTTCGGGAACAGTTTGAAAGTAGCCAGGTATAACGAGAGCAGTGTACATTGTCATGTGCTGAGCTAAGATAATTATAGAAGAAGCCTAAGTGCCTAAAGTTATTTTTACGACCTGTCTATATTATATCATGCTCTAGAAAAAAAAGCAAGTAATGAAGTTGTTTTATCGATGCTAATAATATAAATTGTTTGCGTATAATATTAGTGAATAGGTTCTACAAGAGTGGTTTCAACGGCACAGCTTGTACGTTATCATTCTTATGCATGCACGCCCTCCGAGTGGACGCGCGCATGTATTAAGAATATTAAAAAAAAAGGGAAAATAAACGCGTGTGTAATATTTCATTTTGGCGGGATTTAGTTTATTTTAATTCTAATTTTGTAATTTTAGTAGTGTAGTGGTTTTTTTTAAAAATTTATTTTAGTGTAATTTGGATTTTTTTAAATTATTTTAAAAGGTGAGTTTTTTTTTTTCATATTTTTTAATAGCTTCGAACTGTGTGAATTGAAAATTCTAACAAAGTTTTTAAAATAAATTAAATTTAATAATTAAAATATTTTTCTGTTATAAATAAATTTGTTTTAAGGAAATGTTTAAAATTAATGTAGATATCAACATTTAATTATAAAAAACAAACAAGGAAATATAATTTAAATTGTCTTTAATAAGATTATTTCACTAAACAATGATTAGTTAATTAATACGCGTCGTTAAGAATTAAGAATTTTGATTAAACTTTTAAATAAAAAAATTAATTACTTTTTTTTTAATTAGAAATTGTTTTGCTAATTAAATTACAAAGTTTATAGCTTCTGCTTGACATACTCGTAGGGTAGGATAATAAATATTTTCAAACTACCCGAATATAAGTTTCAACGCACTGATTATATTGAAGATTTAATTGTTAAAAAAAATGTTTTCACATAAACATTTTAGGCGTCTGAGGATTTTTTTTTAAATTTAGTAGTTCTGTGAAGTTTTTTTTTTTAAAATGAAAATGGAGTAAATAATCATTCAACTGTAGACGGTCCTGTAATTTTTTTTTCACGAAAAACTCTGAAAAAAACATTTCTATTAAAATCGCTTTTAATATCAAAATATTTAATACAGTAATTTTTTATACAACAAGTTGATTAGTTTTCTATGAACTAAATTACTTAAACTGAGTTTCATTGTGTGAATTTAAGTTTTGGGGCCGAAAGAAAAATTAAGCAGTTTTTTTTTTCCGGACAAATTGTTTTATTTTGTAAAAATAACCTCATGTAAATCTATTTTCTTGTATAAAAAGCATAATGAGACCGGATGCGAATTGTAGACTAAATCGTACATCCTAACAATTAGATCTTTGTAATGATTATGTGTAATAACACATCACATCACTAGCATAATCATACGTTTTTATGTTATACATTTACAACTTTATTTTCGAACAGTAACAACACTATTTCTTAATTTACATGTTTTCCATTTACCTCCCTATATTATCCCTAGACCACCTAGATATTTCATGAGATCACCTGATGGTGCACATTCTTCTCCTCAAGCCGGTATAGCGAAGGCGACTGTTTGCCTGCAGATTTTTTTCTGTAGTAGCAGTTGTTTCCACACATAGACCGCACTCTAGCTTAACATCACCTGTGGTAGTACCACCGCTTTCAAGCATAACACCCGGGAAGTGGTGATTTTGCAAGTAGTCAGGTATAATGAGAGGAATGTGCACTGTCAACCTAGATGGTGTATCTTCGTCTCCTCAAGGTAACATAGCGGGGGCGACTGTTGCTTGTAGATATTTCTCTGTACATAAAATTTCTATTGCTTTGAATGTTTACGCCAATTTTCTATCGATAGCGACACGCGAGACAATGCTACTTACTATCCATTCTTTGTTTTGTTCATTTCGCTCTGTCTAATACATAGTGGCTTCATTATCCGCCATTATTGTTAACCGGATATCCCTTAGTTGTTTAATATTATCGAATTAACATCCGTAATTATTTGTAGAATAAAATTTTGACAAATTTATGTTTTTTTTTATTTCTTAGTCAGCGAATATAAAATAGTTACATTAGCGGTAAAAGTAATTAGAATCTCTTAAAATGTTGATACATTAGTACAAGCACTAGCTAGGACACCCATTCATGATTTATAAAAAAAATATATTTAAACATAATAATTATTTTACTTGAAACAAAAAAATAATATAAATTAACAATAAAAAGGAAGACACGAAAGACCACGCTAGATTAGCGTGAATCATAATTGTAACACCTATGTAAATAAGTTATAATTAACAATATATAGTTATTGGAAAAAATACCTAACTTATTGTAGGTGTATTTAACTTTTTAAACATTATTTAGACACCTATAAAGCGAAAATTTCCCGATCTAGCTCTTATTGTAACTCGAACCTCGAACTCTCGACATAATTATGACCACACTCCACCTGATGTCAAGTCAGAGTGTGGTCCATGAACGAAAACGTAAAAAACCTAAAAAGTACGGCTAGAGTCGGAGGCGACGCACCAATACACATAGGCATTTTATTTAATCATCAATTGTCACGCCCTTTCCCCGCAGGGATAGGCAGAGACAACAGATCGCCATTGTCCACGATCGATTCTCTCACATCCACAATTTTCTTCATGGTTATGGACACAAGGCAACCCAGCTCTTATAAAGATGTCTCCGATTTGATCGGAAAATGCCCTTCCTTGCCTTGCTTCAGCATCTATTCACATCAGATTTATAAATTCCATCAATCTGCTTTTACTCGTCCTTTCCATGTACCTAGGGAATGCAATCCCGATCTCGCGGGATTTCGTGTAATTTTTCGGGATCAATCCCGAAGCATAATATGACGAGATCCCGTTCGAGATTGACGGGATTGGGCGGCAGTGGTCAGTAACGCTACACACATCTACTCGGGCTAACTAGAGATGGGCGTTGATTCAACGAACCATCAACTGTTTGTAAACAAAAACAGTTCCGTTTAGAAAGGAGTTGTTGAACGAAATATATTATTGGTTTATTTATTTAAGTATTCATCGTTTTCAGTCATCCGAACTTTACATTTTTTTAAAACTAGACGAGATCGAAAATTCCGGGATCTCACAGGATTGACATTTCTAATCCCGCGGGATCTCGAATTTGCGATCTCGAGTCGGTATTGCATTCCCTACATGTGCCCAAGCGATCGAAGCATTTTTTCTTAATCCTCGTCTTTCACACCACATCTCCTCACACTCCTTAATGACCTCATTTCTACGGAAAAATCGTAGTCACTTGGTTCAATCCAGGTTAAAATTACCACATCCTACTAAGCTACTCGTTTACAATGGTAATTAATCCAAAATATCCAAATTTTAACCTAAAAAAAGAGGAATGACCCTTCGTCAGTGAAGTAGGAGGACTGGTGATGGTTACTTTTCCAGTACGACCACTTTCAAATGAACACCCATAAAGTGTCCTATTCGTGTTTCGGTATCAACTTGGAAATAGCTATGTATAACGAGAAGTGACACTGTCAGCCTGGACGGTGCACTTTCGTCTGCTCAAACTCGCTGTTGAAGTAAATTACAACCTGGACCTAAAGTTCAAAGCCAATCGACAGCTGTCATTGATCGAATCGAAAACGTTGCACTGTCACCCAAGTTAGTTTTTTTTTAAATTGTAGCTCGGCATGTGACAACACTCCGTCTGATGTAAAGCTAGAGTGCGGTCCATGAATGGAAACAACTGCTACTACAGAGAAACCTGTGCTGTGGTAGCAGTCGCCTCCACTATGCCGGCTTGAGGAGACGAGAATCCACCATCTTAGATTGACAGTGCAAACTCCTCTCGTTATACTTGGCTACTTTCAAACTATTCCCGAAACGCGACAAGGTCACTTCACGGGTGTTACATTCGAAAGTGGTGATACTACCCCAGGACGGCAGACCGGACAGATAACCATCATCAGTCCGCCTACCGCTCTACATGGAAAATATCTATAATAAAAATATTGTATTCATTTTACTCTGTAATTAAAGACATTAAAGAGCAGGTGACATCAATTCGATTACCTACCTGAGTTTGTTATTCGCTAGTTAAATAGTAGACCTTGTTTTATTTCTGTTCTAGTCAAAACATTGAGAGGTCGTCGACTTTATTAGGTAGTAGGAAAATTTGGCTATTGATTGTGTCATACTGTGCCGTTTTGGTAGGTAGTGTAAAGGAGATCTTTGTTTGCGGTGATGAAAGGGTTTAAAAAAATCATATACATCCGAGGACAATTTGTATTGCGTCTATTGTCCTTACAAGTGTAAAATATATCGCAATAAAAACACGTACTGGATGAAATTTGTTTATAGAAAATTTAATATCATAATTCAATATTGTGTTACATAGTATGAAATTACATATAATAATAATCACTCATTTGAAATACGAGAATTACAAAACTATTTTATTACTAACTCTTGCCCGTGACTTCGTATGTGCCTATTAATTATACAATAGGTGTTTAAGTGAGCAGCAGGTAGACTGGTGAAGGTTATTAGACCAGTATACCATCCTGGGGTGGTACTACCACTTTCAAACGTAACACCCGTGAAGTGACCTAGTCGCTTTTCGGGATCAGTTTAGAAGTAGCCAGTTGAACTTTCGAGCTGGTATAATGGAGGCGACTGTAGCATGGCTCGCTCGCTCGTGATCACGTGTAGCAAAGAAAAAGTCCCTATACATTGTATAAATTAATAGTAATAATAATCTTTATTAGATAATTAAATCTGAATACAAAGTGTTCTCTGTCACATTATTCTTATGTTATGGCTATAAAATAAAAAATATACAACTAGATAAGCCATAACGCTCGCAGTGTGATGCAGGAGAAAAGATGACCGCAATCACTTTTGGGTTTTCTGTGTGTCGGTTAGTATTTGACTTGACGGCAATATTGTCAAATTGTTTCAAGTGGGCTACGCTTTTTTTCATGTCCGATGTATGAGGTTTGCTCCTCTAGTATATATCTCTATGTCTTTAATTGCATTTTCACACCAATCAATTATACGCGGACAAAAAAGTTCGGACAATCCTTCTTCTGTCGTTCCATCAAATTGTGGAACGACCTTCCCAGTCACGTCTTTCCCCCTTCCTATAACATGGGATCCTTCAAGCGTAGTGTGAAGAGGCATCTCATTAAGCCGGCATAGCGGGCACGACTGCTGTCTGCAGATCCCCTTCTCTGACAGCAGTCGCCTCCGTTCATGGATCGCACTCTGGCTTAACACCAGGCGGAGTGTGGTCATATGACGTGCTAAAATAAAAAAAATACATTCTTGACAATACACTTTTACCTGACAATAGCAAAGCAAGGCAATCTTCATTACATGTCTATCATTTATTTAATAAGCGTTTTACCGTATAATTTATTTTATATGGTGTCGCCATGTTGGGGTTTTTTAGACATGCTTTGTTTTAATTAGAATTATTGTATAGACTTTGATTTACACTTTCTTTTATCCGTTGTTTTTAAATAATCTTCTGGTATTTGATGCTAAATTTGTTATTATTAATATATGATGAAAATTTAATAGAAGAAACAACGCGCAGAATAGCCTGAGCTAAGGTAGGGTATGAACCCATCCTCCTCGTTCGCACTTTACGTGGTCGCGTCGAAATTCTTCTGAATTATATCTTTCTATTTTTTTCTCATATCTTTTTTTCTTCCATTTTATATGGAGAAATAATTAAAATAGTTGAACAATTACGGAAAAAAAACATATTTGTTACGAGATAAAAAAAAATCAGTCCAAATTAATATTGTACATTTATGTTGATCAGTAACCGTAACTGAAAATATCCGCCATTTTAGCATAAAATTGCTAAAATTATTATGAAAAAACATCACAAGTTTACATATAAACATAGTTGCGAGATCCTCCGCACTCAGTTAGCCTCAAAATAGTAATCAAGTATAGTAAATAATGACATAGAAAAACCAAAAAGAAAATGAGTAATGATTGGATTTTTTATGAGTGTTTTCTTATTATTAGATTTGTTATTTATTATTTCATTCTTTACCACATTTAAGTTACACGATTTTGTCGTAAAAGTTATTGATGACGTCACAGCTTATTTACTTTTATGATGATATTGTATAATTTTATTACTTTTTACAACATGAAATATATTTAAATGTGCTAATTGTAATCTTTCTTCGTAGTTTGAACTAAATTCTAAGACTTAATTTTTCTTTTCTTCTTGTAAGACACAAGCTATGGATATTTTATTTTAAAATATTTATATATTTGTTTATTGGCCGCTGTTTATATAATAATATAATATTCATGTAACCTAAATTTAATAAATTAAATAATAATTATAATTTTATTTTCGCTAGAATATTGTTCATGTAGTAAAAACATTTCTCCTTTGCTATGATTTACCGCTAATGTGTAAAAAATCGTGTCACCATAGCTAATCGCATCGCGTTTTAGCGTAGCTCTTAGCTTAACAATCCTTACGTATAATTCAATAGTTATTTTGTTCACTAAAACTCTATTATTATTGCAAAATAGTCTTACGTAGTAAAAAAACTGATTTGTACTAATCTAATCTGTTTTCTGAAACCTGAATGTGATTACGTGATTTCTCTTTATTGAAGTAAATACCCTTTATATCTATATCTGCGCGTCGTCATAATCCGAAATTATTTTTTGCGGTTCGTCTTAATTCTTGTTATTGTTCAACAGTTTTATTCTGTACCTAGCAGTCGACTTTTTTTTAAGTACAGGCAGTACTAAGCTAGTACTTGTATCATAGGCACTAAGCGACCAAAGTACATATGTTACATTTGTACTGGTTAGTATTTAACTTGGTTTGAACACGGATCTCATCGATCATGAGGTCCCTTCTCCTTACCGCTAAATCACGGCCGCTTTGTATCTTTACTGCTTTCTTTACTTTTTATTTTCTTTTATAACGTCCCCATTCTTCATAAATAAAAGGGTGCATCATTTGCTACTCCTCTATGCTTCTATGACACATTTACAAATGAGATAGAAAGAGATGAACGGGTGTGTGATTTCCATTAGTTAAAAACGTGCAGTTCTATTGTCTAAAATTCTAAATTGTCTAACCCACACTTGTCTAAATTTTTATCATTATTTTAGATGTTATGGTTATAAATGACGTAAATCAAATTTTATAATATTTTTGTGTCATCCGGTGTACAAATTAAATGAGATTACATTATTACGATAATTATTATATCGGTCTGAGTCAATATTCACTTTGGGTATCGCAAATCGCTTTAGTTTATCGCGAAAAAAGAAGTTCTCATGGACGCTTTGAAAAGCGGAGGCCTTTAGCCTTGTTGATAAGCTACAGGGGCTTGGTATATTGATATATGTACATATTTTTATACGTGTAATTTACATACATATGTACTAGTAGGGTAGGAAAATATTGCACATTGCTAATTATTATTATACGGTTTTTGTGTTGTTTTTTATTGTAGCTCGGCATATGACATCACCCCGCCTGACGTAAAGTTCATGGACCGACTGCTACAGATAAATTTCTACAGGCACCGCCAATGTGCACCGTCTCGATTGACAGTGCACACCTGGCTACTTCCAAACTGTTCCCGAAACGCGACAAAGTTACTTTACGGGTGTTACATTCGAATGTGGTGGTACTATCCCAAGACGGCAAACCGGGCTGATAACCATCATCAACCTACCATTTTTGTTTCACATTAGTTCTTAAATAAATAAAAATTTTGGTCTAAATAAATTCTTACACGATCTAGAATCGTATAGCTCGCGTCAAACTTTATGACGTCTCGGAAGTTTACAATACTAAAATTAGGAGTTAATTTTAAATATGAATAGAACATATAAAAATAACCTGGTGGGTAGGTCTAGGGTGTGCCCTTCCCCCTCACGTTCATCGTGCCCCGCTGATACCTCAATTTGTGTACTGCGCAGGGACTTGTGCCTAGCTTCGGAGTCGCCATAAAGTTTGATTCGTACTATACTAGGATAGTCACCGTTGGGTTATAATCTATATTAATTAAGTTGAATGTTAGCGCAGATGGTTGTTCGTGTAGGTAACAAAAGATTGTGAACTTGAAATGTTTTTGATGAACCGTGAAGGACACGGTAATGATTTGTCACACTGAATCGCTTACAATGGCTTGAGGAATATTTTGTTTTGAAGATTTCAATATTCAAGTGTACAATATTTATTTTTTTAAATATTGTTTTTATTGTAGCTCGCACTATGAAAAAACTCCGCCTAATGTTAAGCTAGAGTGCGGTTTAGTGCAAGCAAACGCTTGAAAGTAGTGGTACTGCGAAACTGTGGAACTCCCTCCCGGTGTCTGTGTTTCCCTACACGTACAACATAGGTCTCTTCAAATCGAAGGTGAACAGGTACCTCATAGGCAAGCGTGCTCCACCTTAGACCACATCACTGCTTAACACCAGGCAGGGTGTGGTCAAACGCTTGCCTATTAAGCATAAAAAAAAAACTACCCCAGAACGGCAGACTGGGCTGATAACCATCATCAGTTACTCTTAGATGTCTTGTGATTTTTTTTTAAATACTGATTCGGGGTCTTATCAGTTCTATTGTGTTTTAGAAGACCGTTGATTCAAACCGCGTTAAAATGATCTCAATACAATGTTTTATTAAACTTTAACTAATATTATATTATTTTAGGCTTTTAACTTACACATAGATACAATAGTTCAGAAAGGTTTCATGAACTTAGGTTTCATAAATATCCTATTTTGTACTTTCCTTCGTTCGCTCTATTCTAGACTTGCCAGCGTCGTATGGAGTTCATATTATAATTGTCACATTAATAGACTTGAAAGAATACAATAAATATTTGTTAAATACTTAAATTACGGTTATATTATTAATAATTATTATATTGGAATACTGTGGACACTAAACGTATGTGGAATGATTTACCAACGTCTATTAAATCTTCACCTTCTCTCTCCCGATCTTTAAATCTAAACTTAAATTCCTCTATCTATCTTCTGAATTAGGTATTTATGTAATATATATGTATGTATTTATAATATGTATATTTATGTATTTTATTTATATAAAAATTGTTATATTATTTAATAATAGGTACTTCCTAACTGCATCACCCGCTTTTCTCTTTTCCTTACAATTTATCTAACAAAAATTGGATTGCTTCTAGTGATAAGACCGCCAATTGCAGTAAGTTATTTATGCTTTTGTAGTTTTATATCTTTGTTAACTGTAATAAAGAATTTATTATTATTATTATATTTATTAATTCGCTTCGCAATTAAAAAATACCAACATTATATAATCGGCGTGTGATGTCAGATATGTGTCTGTTATACAGGATTGTTCGTGGTACCATCGATAGTCCTGACTTATTAGAAAAAAATACCCTTTATTGCAAGATCGAGATCACTAACACGTGCCTCGCGACAAAACCAAATTAAAAATGCATAGTAACATCTTTATGCCCCCACTCAATAAATAACTACACACGGAACCGTAACTTTTGCCGTTCTTTAGCGAAGTCGCGGGTATCAACTAGTTGCATTAGAAACGCAACACAAATATTAGAATAAAGTGTCAAAGGTTAAGAACAATCGAATTGTTAAAACGCATTCGTAATTGCATTTGATTTGAATTGGAAAATTTTATAATTGATCTATATTATGCTTGTAGGCGTAGTTGCCTAGTTTTAAAAATTAATTTATAGTTTCATTTACTATTAAACTTTACTATAGGCAAATTGTAAAACTTATTTTAATTAAAATTTTAAAAATTTAGAAATAAAGTGTCTCCTTTTTTTGTTACTTTTAAACGTAAATATGTATAGCGGAGGCGGCTATAGTAGTAGTTGTTTCCGTTCCCGAACTGCACTCTAGCTTTACATCGGGCGGAGTGTTATTATATGTCGAGCTACAATAAAAAAAAGGTTAATGTATGTATCATGCATCATTCATTCATCACAAAAAACATTTAAACACTAGATGAAGTTTAGTAGTTTAAATATAAACTAGTTTTTTTGGGCGCGCTTCGCGGCGCTGGGAGGGTTTTTTAGGAAGTTTAAAAAAAAATAAAATTTTTTTTTGAAAAATCAAATTATGGATTTCAAAATTAGAGGGTATTTCCTACAACCTTTGTTCCGGAACTTTGGCCTCATCTCGTTCCGTTTCGGAGATATCGCGTTCCGGAACTGGACAGAACGGACTTTCGGAACATGTCGAGGTTTTCCCGGGGTCGCGGGGGCCCCCTCTTCATTATATATGTCAGTGAGTCAGTCAGTGGTAATCGAGCTTTATATAATATGAAGTTTATCCGTGTGACATTGATCGAGCGTGCCAGTTAGTTATAATTCTAGTCGTCAGACCGCTTTCAACAGGCGATACTAACCCAGTGTCCTAATGAAAATCCGACAAAAAAGCGTGCGAGAAGTATTATAATGTAGTTTTGGCGGGAATATCGAGAAATCAGGTTATCTGTTTTGAATTATTTTCCTAAACTTCGAGTGTTAATGTGTAATAATGGCGGTACCACCACTTTCGAATGTAACGTGAAGTGGCATTGTCGCGTTTCGGGAGCAGCTTGAAAGTAGCCAGGTATAACGAGAGGAGTGTGCACTGTCAATCTAGATGGCGCATACTCGTCTCCTCAGGCCGGCATAGCGGAGGCGAGTGCTGCCCTTAGAGATTTCTCTGTAGTAGCAGCTGTTTTCGTTCATGGACCGCACTATAGCTTTACACCAGGCGGAGTGTTGTCATATGCCGAGCTACAATAAAAAAAATATGAACCATAAAGTGTTCGCTAACATGCGTCTGTTTTAATTTTCCCTCCAAGGCACCGTAGGAACTTTTAGTAAAGATTCCTATAATTTAGTGAAGCTATTTTTGACTTGACTGGAACTCAAGCCGACTATGATGAATCAATGACCGATGATACAAATATTTACTTTGACACCGGCACATTTTTCTAATGCCATAAAGAAAAAAAAGATAAAAATTCAGCAAATAAGACCAAATCTTTGTATTTTTGTTTTTAATTTCTCAGTAAATCATAATATGAGTATAGATTTACACAATTAACTAATGTTAAACAATCAACAAAATTACTTTATGATGAACAACTTCATACCGGGAAAAAAAACTTACGAATCCCATTTCGTCTAATGTTTATCTTATGACAATTCTGATCATGTTTCAGAATGTTTCACTTTTGACGTTTTTTTTGGTCATATTTGGCTATACAATGTGACTATACTCTGCCTGATGTATGCGTTTGAGTGCCGTCCACTAGAAGGGAGACAAATACTACCACATATAAATATCTGCAAGCACCAGTTATCGATAACTACCCACATGAGTACCCCTAAAGTATCGATACTTTTTAGGAGCGGTTGTTTAAGCTACCCTCACTGCCTACGCCACCGCTTTATTATCTCTAGTCCGGTCTCATTCGATTCGATATTAGTACTTGGTATACCAGTTTGTCGCCTCCGCTATGGCTTGAATAGACGAATGTGTACTTTGTAGATTGTATATTTTCCTTCCTTTCCTTTTTCCGCAATTGAGCAGCTCTGGCCGCTCGTTGTGCGTGAGATGGTCTGCATCACTGCAGCCACCCGATGTCTCTCAGGAAGGCCAAGAGACTTCTCACGTTCCCGCACACTTCCGGGAGAACCTCGCCGTGCCGAGGAACCTTTGACGTGGCTCGTCCACGCTGCTGCATTCCAAGAGCACATGCGTGACTGTCTGTCTCTTCAGCTCCCATGCAACCTCTGCACAGAGGGCTGTGTGTACTTTTGAGATTGATTGTACTCCTATCGTTATCTTTCTTTCTTTCTTGGGGAATGTTTTATCCTCGCAATTGGAGAGTGGAAGTAATTGGTGCATCTATATACAATAGTGTTTTGTTAATGCCTATTGAAATGTGCACAAAACTGAGGTCAATTGAGGTCAATAAACTAGACATGTCCATTACTTTTGTGCGTACAGAACGTATTCTCGTGATGGACTTTGTTATTGTTTCGATGATTATCTTGTACTTTGAGATATTATTTTCGTTTTATTGTTATTGTATTTTTATGTCTTTTACTGTATGTGTGCACATAATAAATAGTGATAATTTTTCGTGTTTGAGTCAGTACGATTCCTCGTACAGATGATTACTTTATTAATAAAATCTGTGAATGCGGTAATTCTTGATTTAAAAAAGTAAGCAATTTTTCAGTGGAATTTTGCTGTCTGTACAGGGGCTAAATAGGAAAATGTATAGGATGTGACGTTTTGTTATCACCCGTGAAGTAACTTTGTACAATTGTACAGCGGCTATAGAATCGTACTATCGATTTAAAAAATACAAGAATAGGTGTTCGCAGTTTGTGGTATGTAATTTGCAAATTAGTCACAATCGCAACGTGTCCTACTAAGCTGTTTATTTATATAAACTAGCGATTTTGTGTATGAAACGGTTCTTTATATTTTTGAACTTTTGTTTTGCATGACATGACCACACTCCGCGGTCTATGAGCTAACTGCTACCACAGAGAAATGTTTGCAGGCAGCATTCACCTCCGCTATGCCACAGCGCTTCTTCTTCTATTACTGTACCCCTAGCATGAATAATTCTCGTAATCGTATAGTAATCGTATTTGTTAACTATACGATAACGATTACCATATTATGTCCGTAGCATGAACAAACGCGAATATAGTATCGTGAGCTCGACAGTAATATGTTCCAGGAACCTAATACTCTCGTAAAGTTCGTTCCGAAACTTACTTAGTGTTATTGCGGTTTATGAATAAATGTAATAACTAATTCATATAATACTAAATTTACTATGAAAAATTAAATAGAATTTTAATTTTTTAACTCTCTATTATAATTGTAACAAGATCTTTCTCTCATATTCATTGTTAACGCTAAAATATAGCGGTTTGTTTTTTGTTCATGAACCATATGTTAACACTTAGAACGTACGTCCGTAATCAACAAATGTAAACAATACTATTAATTTTATCAACCTAAATACTTATATTTCTATAAACATTGACATTGTTTAGTAAAATCTGAGTAGAATTTATTGCTTGCAACTTGAGTTTTTTCGAAATGGATATATTAAATGAAGTGGTGTATCCAAAATGTTTGGAAATTACGCATTTGTTGATAAACCTTCTCACAATGAGGACTAGTCGAACCTAGTGTGCATTGATTGTGGATTTTATTGAATGGTAAGTTCTTTTCGTTGCTATTCACTTTAATTTATACTTTGTGTTCATTTGAATAACAAAATATAACCTTCTTGTCATTTACATAGAAATGGAGGTTTATTGAAACCTACTGGCAGTCCAAGGGCGGTGGGTCACAAGCGAATGACTAGAACTCTCCAGCAAGTTAAATATTGATGGCACAGGACAGTCGCAATCGGTGGAGAAGTGGCCAAAGGTTAGTTGACATAATAGTAATATACAAAAGCATCACCGGTCCTACTCGTATAGGTTGAGTAAGTAGTTATGTAGACCCTCAACAATCTTAGCATAATATATGAGAAAATGTGTGGATTGGCGATTTTACTTCCTTATTTACTTTATTTTACTTACAGTCTAGTATATATATACAAACATGCACAATATAAACACTCACTTCTTTTTTAAAGGTTTGGGCAGACTTCAAGATCAATACAAAAACAGGCTGCTAAACTGAATAGATTAGTGTGAGATAAATCGTTGTGGGCATCTCATAGTGGACACTCCTCACTGCCATCATTAAAGCTTCAAAATGGAAAGAGTGGGAACACAGGTTTTTGAAGTCTGGAGGGGATTAAGATAAAATGTATTACTAACAGAATAAAGAGAGAATATGGGCAGAACTGCAAGGAGAAACTGGAAGAGAAATAAGGGTTGCACTTCACACACAAGCGGCCATGGCTGCTCAATTGCGGAAAAGGAGCCTACGAGGAATCTACAAAAGGGTTGAATGATGCAGGATGTATGAAAGAAATGAAAAATAATAATTGTAAACTATGTAAATTTTAATAAATTAATATTATATTGTAATCTATTTATTCTCTCTACTAATCTCCTAACCTAACCTCATAGCCCTGCCTCTGATAGTCCCTTGTTTTGTTTACCCTTTCATCTGGTTATCACTGGCTCCATATTACTACTTGTTCATAATCAAGGTCAGAAACATTCAACAAACGGGGTAGGCAGAGCCGATGTGATGTCACAGGCAACAGTCCAATCATTTATAAAATATAGTTCATGCAGTCTGTGTAAAGGTGTTCATTATATCATTGTCCTCCTAAATAAATGCATAATGGTGGCTTCGACATATTTCACATTGATGTTAAACACTTTCTTCGCTTCCACTGCAGGTCTGGAAGAAAAATTTTAATAATTAGATTCAATTAAGAACATTATGAAATATTTTTCCTTTGTATTATCAATTACAACTTTACCAATTGGTCATTTAAAGAATAACAATCAATGATTTTTACAAAAGATAATATGTTCTATCTCTTGGTGATATTTTCACTTATATTATGGTTATACTTGGTGATGATATTATTTTAATATGAAAGTGCAAGCCGTCTATACAACTAACAACCATAGAAAAACCATGTTGTAAACACCAAATAAAATTACAAAACATTTGTTTATATGATGAAAAATTGAATAGAGATAGATACGTACTCATTCAATTGTTTTGTAGTTTGGTTAGTTTATCAAAACAATATAAGTATTTTACAAGATTACTCATGAATTAAACAAATATAAAACAATTAACATACCTTCTATTTTGTTCTTTCTCTTGTCTAATACTATTTATTAAACGCCAAAAAAAGTAATAACAGCGCAAAAGACGGTTTTCTAGTCACGTACACATAATTTTCAATTAATAAAATTGTTAATTATCAACAAAACAATACTTCTAAAATCAACAATAACCTTAACGATAGTTTTCTCACTGCAAAATCTTCGGTGAGACGGAAAACGATAGATAGTAATCGAAAACCACGATACCATCTGTCAAAAGTGCGTTCGTGCTTTCAATTTCCATATATTGTCGTCATTTACTATACTATTACAATAACGATAACGAGACTCACAGGTTCGTGCTACCGAATGTTAGTTCTATGAACGTCCTGTAGGGGCGCTGCTCGGCTGTCATACAAAATAATACTATAACGATTACGAGAACCATAACGATACTTGTTCATGCTAGGGGTACTGAACTATTTTCTTATCGCAGGTACATTTATTTTTGTAGAATAAACGACGCCAGAAGGCGTGCGTGTAATCCAATTTTTTTTATCACGTTAATTTAACTGTAGTAAAACCGTTTATATTTCTCTATTTGCTTCTCGACAAATTAACGTCCTCGTGATATTAATTTTTTTAAGTAAAATATCGTGATTCATGTTGATAATACTCGTAAAAACGGTTGTTTTGTTTATTGTTTTTACTATCTTAATCTAAAACGATTTGTTAATATATTTTTTTAAATTGTCTTTACTGTTTTAATCAATATATTAAAAAATAAAATAAAACCAAAAAGATGAGTTTGTAGTTGCATTTGATTGTACGTGAAAATATATATTTTTTAAAATGTAGCTTTCGCTGTCCCGGCCCATTTTGTAAAGAAATTCTTAAAGTATATTCTGATTTTTAATGGTAGACCGACCGTGACATTCACCCTTCCTGATGTTAAAGCTAGAGTGCGGTTTAATGAGTGAAGACAGTTGGTACCACGGGAAAATGTTTGCAGATCTTTACGCAACATGAAATATTTTACAGTTTATTTTGTTTCTGTAGAATAATATACATTTCTTTCTTTACATGGAATTTTTATAGAAAAGCCATGTTACAGAGTTTAATGTACAGTAAATAATTTTATCGTCTATTGATATCCTAACGAGTTTATTGGGGCCATAAAACCGGTCGTTTTCGCAAACAAAATTTATAATTGTAACGATAACTGGATGCTTTTTAAGGTTAGTGTGATGCAGGTGCAATTAACGATAAAAATTACACACACAATTTAATTTTAGAATGTCAACAAAATTAAAGTTGCGTCAGCGCATTGTAATATGCCTGTATTGTTGTACATTTCTAATGAAATGTGGTATTTTAATTTTCTTGGAATTTGATTAAATATTTAAAAAGTGGGATTTGTCTCGTCAGCATAATATTCGCCCATGCTTGTATATACAGCAAATTTTGCTGAATCTTCAAAGAGTGGTAGGCAGACTGATGATGGTTATTTGTCTGCCGTCCTGGGGTAGTACCACCACTTTCGAATGTAACACCCGTGAAGTGACCTTGTCGCGTTTCGGGAATAGTTTGAAAGTAGCCAGGTATAACGAGAGGAGTGTGCACTGTCAATCTAAGATGGTACATGCTCGTCTCCTCAAGCCGGCATAGTGGAGGCGACTGCTGCCCGCACAGGTTTCTCTGTAGTAGCAGTTGTTTCCATTCATGGACCGCACTCTAGCTTTACATCAGGCGGAGTGTTGTCACATGCCGAGCTACAATTAAAAAAATCTTCTGACCGTGCGTACGTGACGTGACGTACGCCCGCCCGTCTTCAATTTCGTCTTTATTTACTTAGGTAGTAATTACTCTCAATGGATGTTTTATCAGATTAGTAACGGCCATTAATCATTATCTAAATAAAAAAATGGGTGTACTGCCGTCGCCGGCGCATTCGTTACATGTGAACCACCTTCCTGTCTATAAAAGTACTGAAAATAGATTAGCAGATGACTTAGATATGTTTGCTTTATGGTTTTAACGTTTATTATTAGTCAGGCTACAAATCAAGAATTTAGATTAGTATGCAACTTTAAATACTTATTATATTTTTATATATAATATTTTTTTTCTTTTTTAAACGTCTAACTAAGCTTATGTTTGTATTTTTGACACTAAATGACCAAAGTGCATATCATAAAGACTGTCTTAGTTATATAATTAAGGTATTTCTAAGATTAGAAAAATATAGGTACTAACGTATAAAAAAACTTAAGTATTATCAAAAATTAAACGATAATAAAAATCTGAATATCTATTGGAAAATTTATGGGTATAGCCTCGATTATTCAGATATTGTGAATCTCTGATAGTGATTTCTTGATCGATCGTTGTCATTGTCTGCAATTTCTAACATATTATGTAGTAAATTATGCATACATGCATAAGTACACGGTTTTAAACGTTTCTATGTCTAAATAGTTTCATTCTGATATCTTTCTTAACCCTTTTTCTCAGCCTGACTGCTGGACTAGGACCTCTGCATACTTCTATCTCCCGCTATCCATTTTCTTTTGTCCGGCTCTACGTTGCTATACCAGCAGCTACGACTCCAGCCTCCGTCATTTATAAGACACATGACCCCGTCCACTTCCATTTCAGCGAATAGGACCCTTCGCGCGATTTCCACCACTCAGTAAACATTAGGGATTCGATCCAATATTGAGATGCCTAGCCATCGCACGCTGTCACTTTCGTTCTATTATCCTATTCGAGATCATTCAATGTGAAAACAGAGACAATAAACGTACGAGCAAAGTCCATACTTACCACGCGTCTTTGGTGTGTTCGACTCAGGTGCGTCTACGTAGGTTTATCTAGGCACCCGCGCCCGCGCCCGCGCCGCGTCTGGTGTCTAAGCACATAGACGTATTAAAAATTATCTATATGTAATTGTTTAATTTGTATTATAAAATATTATCTATTATTTATATTATTTTATGCACGATTTAAATGTAGGTAAGTTTATCTTAATTTCACTCAAGTATGATAATGTAAGGCAAAACCTGTTTGTTATATTTATAAACGCGGAAATTCGGATACTTATTAATAATAAAGTTCAGGTTTTCTGAAATAAACGCCAATACTTATTTACTGTTAAAGTTTGAATATCATATTTCTAGTACAATTTGTAGACTTTACTGTAACTAGTACGTTTTTGTTTTGTGTATTTATGAATAAAGATTGAGATATATACTAGAGGAGCAAACCTCATATATCGAATGTGAAAAAAAAGCGTAAACGGTTTCAAACGATTTGACAATGTTGTATATATCAATGGAATAAAGGTTGTTTATTTTAAAATCTTTTGTTTTTTTGTTAACATCACATAGAAGTTCGTATTCAAAATAGTTTTAGTTAAAATTGTATTGTGCTAAAACTGTGTTGTTAAGCACGGTTCTTTTATTTACAGCAAAAACTAGTATTTTAATTAATTTGTAAACACTAAAACGGATTCGTGTTAATGGTTTTAAAAGGTTTTGCCTAAGTATAGTTTTATAACAGTTTAGTGATTAATAACTACTAATACCCGTGTTGGATACCCAATACCATGGGTATCAGGATATTGACAAGAAATCATATTGTAATCAGACCCGAAATGTTTGCTTGAAGCTCTGCTCATTATTTTTTGATTTAAGTAATTAGACATAATTTTCTGTTATTTTCTGATTATTTTAATTGTTGATGAATTTCTGACTGGATTGATATTTTCATTTGTAGAATTAATATGTTGTATGTACTCTATGAACAAGTTTTTTTTTATAGTGAAGTAATTTTATTTTAATTTAGTGTTGATTTTTTTCTTTATCGACGAATATGAATGTAGTTTTACAACTAGTTGTAGGACATCGATATTTTTGTTTGTTTTTTTTTTTATTTCAACTTTTTTTATATTAACTAAAACTGGTCTGTGTTTAAACATAGCTATAATTATTATAATTTTAAATTGGGTTGGAAATTAATTATTTAATTTTCTTCTAATACATTTTAAATGGGTATTTGAAATTTGAAGCGGTAACCGCAGCGGGAAACGCAAAATTTAAACTTCATTGTCGAATAAAAGGTAAGTTTTTCGTGCGGTTATTAGTAATGGCATTGGTTTTCTATGACAATTACCAAGTAGTGTTGATAATTAAGGATGTGTTCCTACTATGCCGGATCGCCTGTTTCGCCGGGCTAATACCACCACTTTCGTCATCCATCGGGCACGAAGGCCTGATCTAGAATGAATTGAAAAGATTTTTTTACCGGGTTGGTCGAATATGCTAGTCCGGGCGACAGTTTTCAGCAAACAGCCGGTCCGGCAGAGGCATAGTGGGACCGTGTCTTTACTCGTTAACCTTGCTAATTAGAGACACATTTGTAATGTATAAGAAAAAGTATATTGAGGACATTTAAAAAATATATTTTTGTTACTTTTTACACTTTAACATATTGAAAGTTTTCTTATGTGAAGTTATAGAAAGTGCGACTTTCTTTCGTGTCTATAACCTTTGTTAGTTATAATGTATTGGTATGCTAACGTATGGGTAAACAGTTCGTACTTTTTAAATATAATAAATAAATAAATACATACTTGTATAACGCCCAGATTTTTTGATGTAGTGGACTTAAGAAGAATGAATTTCTATAATTTTTTTGCCTCCAATAAAAGTAGCAGTTCATATCGACTATCAAAATTTGTAGGAATTAAAAGTGATATACCAAAATAAATCTGCTGCATTTGAAAATGGTCCCCTGACCTTTCTAGTTCGTTAATCCAAAAAACAATAAACGTTCCTTAATAAACGGCCTCAAAACGGAATAGGAGTTTCAGAACGGGTACGGTTCAAGCATTGGAAGTAAAAGAAAATTCTTTCCTTTTCGCGAGCGCGCTCCATAACTTTAGGTACAAATTTTCATTGTTATGTATATTAGATACAATACAATGTATACAATTTTCACTGACTCAATAGATTCGAATAATATTGCGTGCATTAGACCGCTGTCTATTAAATAAAATAATTGTAACAATGAGAGGTATTTGTCTACACGAAAATCAACTTTACTGCTATTCGAATTATGCCTAGTTTTGTTTGTAAGTTATGTACATAATATTACTATATGTATGTATACATATTATTATAGTTGCGTGATCTAGATCTTATTGATTGTCATTTGTTATCACAATATGACTTTCAATTTCAATAAACTGCCGGTTAATTACATCAATATTAATTAATTTGCACTGAATAATTAAGTGTTATTAATAAAAATAATATTAATTAATAAAGTTAAAATAATGGTCCACCAATCTGACATACATTTTTTTTTACAACTTTGTTTAAATATTTTGCTAAAAGTTTAAGAAACTAAATCTTGTTCAGATTTAATTTTTTTTATTTAATCATGGTTATTAATTGGTTACAAATAACATTTTAATTAGAAAGCCCTGTGTTTTCTCCACCCACTTAAATAACACAAGAGAAAAATAATTGTAAACACATTTTAAAAAAAATGTTTTTATGTAAAAATGGCGAAAATATGATATTTTGTTAAAAATAACACCAAATTACATTGTAGATAGCGAACTCTTCCTTCTGTAAAATATCGACAGAACAGCCTGTATAGTGTGCACAATCAATCTGGATGGTGCAAATTCGTCTCCTTAGGCCGGCATGGCGGAGGCGACTGCTGCATGTAGTAATTTATTTGTAGTAAGTAGCATTTCTTTCCGTTCACGAACCGCACTCTAGTAAAATTATTATGCAAAATCCGGCAGCGTGTTTCATATGCCGAGCTACAGTAAAAAAAAAGTTAAATTATTTTAATGAATTAAAACGGTTTTCTTATTAAATTTAATAATAATTAAAAAAATTGAACATGTCTGCGCGAATTAAACTCGACTCTGTTCCATTCATTCATGAATAATGCATTTATGAAAATTTTTAGAGATGATTTGTTAATTACTTAACATTTTGCTCGCTTTGTATTTGTTTATCATAATTATCGATGTAACTCTAAACTAGAAGAAAAATAATTAGTAACATGAGTAAAAAAAGCGATTTTTGTTTGTTTTCATTGTATATGATTTAATAAACACGGATAGATTATAACAAGTGTTTACTGTCGAGATAAAGTTATCATGAATCTTTAGATCTTTACTTTAGGCCTGAGTACGATTTTATATTTACGCCGTCACGGCGTAAAGTGAGATCTCTCCACCAATAGCGTCGCTTCATTTGAATTTGGAGTTTATAGTGACAATAGAAGGCAGTGAAGGGTCGGTTAGCAAATGAATTTGTACGGTGGACCCGTCGTAGTATTTTTAATTAATTATACGTATACGAAGTTGTGGGTTAAAAATAATTGGTTCCATAACAAATTAAATTTATTTAAGGTTATTTTTTTGCCTTCACTGAATATAAATAAAATACGACACGATGCACTTGACCCCTTCTAATGCAAACGTGACTAACATGGCATATTATTGTTTTTAAAAATAAACGCTCATGCTAAATAAAGATAAAAGGTCTTAAGTAGCAATTTTTATTATTATTTTAAAGTCGCATATCTACTTATTTTTCGTCTTCTTAATACGGTTGCAGATATTTTTGCTGTAGCAATTGTTTCTGCTCATGGACCGTACTTTAGTTTAACATTGAGGATGGATGCCGATAATGGTATAAAAAATATATAGGATGTAAAAGGACTGCGGGCAAGCCACACTAATAAAACTGTGATATTATTTTTATAAGAGTTTGATGTTTGATTAAATAATTAATTTTGTATAATAATAAATAAATAATAATTTTATATGATTGATTTATATGTGTAAGAATAAAGTTAAAACTGACAAACGTTATTGTTAGGTATTTATACAATTATTAGCTTTTAAAAGATTTTCATGTAAAATTCAAGCCGCAATGTCATAGGCAAGCGCGTTCGGCCGTCGAACAGCTGTGAGTTGAATGACCTCGCGCGTGCTACGAGGCCGTCTCAACACCAGTATATTAATTTATGCATTCACATTGCTTGGTTTTGATATTATTTAATAAATAATAATACCATAATGTTATCTAGTTAATATTAGACCAATAAATGTCAAAAAAAAAAAAAAAAACTTATACCGCATCAGAATGATGACGCAGGGACGTCCCCTTTCTTTTCGCATATATTTCTTGTATATTTATACCTTATACTCTTGAAACGTGGCTAGGTTACTTGACAAATCACTTGGGGTCTGCAGACCGGGCGTGTTAATGTATATTTCTCTAATTAATTTTATTTTGACAATAAACAGTCAAAAATAAAAGATAACTACAATAAAACAAGTGCGTTTTATTTAAATTTATATCTTGTAAGTGATGGCGGATAAGCCCTTTTTGTTTTTGTTGAAGTTATGACGTATAAGTGTTTGGTATTAGTAAAATAAATGGAATGTCAATATTCTTGTAAATATAAACATATGAAATAAGATAAAAGATAAGGTAATATTGTTATGATAATTTATTTAAGAGCACTTCTTTGCGTATTATCCTCTTATGACGAAACTCTTTTTGTTATATAGGGTGTCGCAAAATAAATTCACCGAATAATAAGTTTTTTTTTAATTATATTGATTTTGTTTATCGAATCATGACATAAAACCTAAAACGCGACAAGATCATTTCACAGGTGTTACATTCGAAAGTGGTGATACTACCCCAGGACGACAGACTGGGCTAATAACCATCGTCAGTATGCCTACCACTCTTTAATGCTGAGCGGCCACACGGGATCAGCGGGATGTAAACAGCTAGTAGTTTTCTTAAATTTATTTTATTTTGGGGCTTACGTTTAATCGTGGCGATGTCAGCCCAGTTAAAGCTTAATCTACTGTAATAACATAAACAAGAAAAACAAACATAAATTTTAAAAAAAGAAACAAAAAGAAAAAATAACTACCTATTTTTACAAAAACAAAAATATATATGTCGGAACGGTCATGAATACGGACTCTCATTTGAACGATTACGGGAACTAACTTGGAACAAAATGAATACGTGGTCATGAGTACAAGCACTAACTGGATATGAAACAAAAGCGTCGTTACGCTTTGATAGAGTCTCTAAAAACAAGCCACGCGGCGGACACGTTGAGGCTTGTTTGTCCGGAGGAACTGTCGTGTTTCAGTATATTGATTTGGAGTTATCGCCCACAAGTGGAGGATAGAAGCCTTGGACAGCGCTCTCGCCCGTTCTGTCATATATATAAAAATCTAGTATATCTACAGCTAGTATAAATACAAAATAATATAAATACAAATACATATTAATTAAATATCATTATACAATATTTAATTATGTGCTACGTAATAATTGTTCCCACGAACCACTTAAGACGAGTATCCGATGAAAACTTGATCAAGGTATCGCGGTCAATATTCTGTAAAGCTTCGGACGTATAACGAGCGATTTGTGGGAGCGAATAGCGTTTTTGTGTCGAATTTCAGGGATTCTTAGTCTTTTTGTTGTGGTGGAAATTTAAAAAAGTGTAAAATTTATAATGTATCGTGTAGCCACTAGCCATGGACCCTTGGTACTCATCGCACGGTCCTCTTAGGAGTCAATGGGTCCCAGATTAAGAAACTCTGATATAACGCTTTTTGTCTTATAGAAATAGGTAGAATTAGTGCGATTTCTTCTACGACAACTGTTGTGGAAAGTTCTGGAATCCCTAGCCCTATTTCCTAGCATCTGCAATATCCTCGATTCTACGGCGCGGTCTGTGGGTATATGCGATGTTACAACATAATTTAACAATAAACAAATTAATGTATTCATATACGAACACTTAATTTAGATAAATAGATAAGGCCTAAATAAATAAAACTGGGGGTAAGCATGAACTAGTTTCCAACTGGCCGCCAGACCCAGAGACGGAATAGATTGGCTGTGACGCGTACGGTTTTGATAGCAACACCACATTAGAAAAAAATGTCAGATACTTTGTTAATGTAATATTAAACATAAGTAATACTATATTTTAATTTATCTTTAGAAACGATTATGTTTAATACTTTTTACACTCAACGAAACATCTCACTTGACAATTGTACTCTGGTATTGCCACCAAAATGTGCTTGAAGCATTCGATAGTCGAAGGTTGGTTAGTGTTGGTAGCACAGATTTGTGAAGTAAAGTCATGAGATGTATGAATGATCCTGGTTAACTGGCTGTAAAAACGGATCAAATATAAATTGGCTTATCAGTTATGACGATAACAAATTTTGAAACAATCTCGAAAGATTTTCACTTATATAATCATTTAAATGACATTAATAAACTGTTTATTTGATTAAATAAATAACTTTTTTTTTACTATAATTTATGCGCATTAACAAAACACGGCTAAATCTGAATTAAATTAATATATGTATATTAATGTATGTAATATATTAATATATTATATTAAAATATATATATATGTAATTAATATATATATATTTTTTTATTTTATCTGAAAATTCATTGTATTTAAATTCCTGTACCACGATAGTGCTTAGTAACGATAGTTACATTGGTACTGGCTATGACTTGAGAGATAAGTTCACGTTCAAACCATCCAACCACGATCGCTCTTCATTCGGTTATATTTGCTTGCAACAGGAAATCAACTTGAATTTGGCCACCGTATTTAACAAGGGCCTAGATCGCGCACCATTCTTTTTTATTTTATAAATTTTTCACGTTTCTGTTTACCACTAAATGTTGAAATAAAAATATAAAAATTGTTATTGAATCTTCAAGGCTCAGTTAATATTTTTCAAGTAAATCGACAATTGACTTCTATAGGAGGGCAGTCCATAAAAACTTGACCAGTTTTTATGCAACACGTTGTTATGTGCTAGCCTATACTTTCCATAACTGCATATAAGGACCGAGGCCCTGCATTGTAGTGAAGTAAAACAATAATTACACCCACAGGAGACGGTCACTGACCCGAAAATGTTAATTTTATGCCAAAAACAATATTCATAACTGGCGTAATATATTATGCATTGCATGGAGAGTTATAGCGAGAGGAGTGTACAGTGCCGATCTGGATGGTGCAAATTTGTCTCCTCATTTGTCCCTCCGCTGCCTATAGAAATTTATCACATATGCCGATTTACAATAAAAAAACCTTACTTCGTCCAATTTCACCTACTTTCCCGTATTGGTGGAAGATGTGTAGGCTTTTGTTTCTTCTATTAATATCTTTTTAAATGCCAGTGAAAGCGGTTTGTACGGAAATTATTTCTAAATTTAAATTCTAAAAAAATATAAATACGTTTTCCCTCAAAAACTCGGATAAAATGTAAAACTCTTGTTTTACTCCGCTACTTGTGCAAGATATATTAGGTCTTTAAATAAATTTATTGGTGCAACATAATTATCACTTTTATTATATGTCATTTGTATGTTAACATCTGTTAAGCCATTTAATAGTAATACTGTTCTATCTCGTTCTATAAATATCAACTTGAAACATTTAAAATAGCTTTTTTTTAGATAAGAATTCTATTCAATATAAAGCGTGAATAATTTCTTTTGTTTTTATTTTTATTGTTTATATAATATCAATTTCATTGCAAGGACAGTTTGCATTGTACCTATATTGCATACCAAGGTAAGCAGAAAATATGGAGCGTCAACGACTTTCTCTCTACATACTACCAGTTTCGTATCGACCACGTCCATTTCTCTCATCCATGAGGGCACGTCGGTTGAGGATTCTCCTCGTTCTTTTCTTATTTGGGAGTACATGTCATGTTTGGGACTGCTAGGATGCTGTTTATTCACCCAGTTACCGTTCTGGGGTGGTACAATCACTCAAGTATAACACAACACACTTGGTTGGTTCGGGATCAATTTGGAGACGACTAAATATAAGGAGAAGTATGTGCCCTGTAAATATTGCGAATATAGGAACATGTCTTGCTACTATAAAAATTTATATATCATGAACCGCACTATAGCTCAATTTTTTTTTTAAATTAGTGACATGATTTTTTTTTGTTACAGATTTAGCTACGTAGGGGGTCGTACAAGATGTCGGTTTTCAGCGGTGCGGTATTAGGTTCTGATAGAAGGTGTTCTAGTCGTAATTTAAACATGACCTATTCAACTATTGTTATCATTTCATTATTATTATTAGGTAAGTTATAGATAGTTTTATTATAATTTATAATGTACGGATGTTTGGATGTTTGTAACTCAATCACGAGTCGACCTTCGAAGCCACTTCAACCCGTAGATAAGCTCTTGAATTTAAAGTAAATCTGATGATAAAGGGTTATCACAGGAGATATAGACGAAAATGTGTCGTCATCATAGTGGGAGCTACTTTAGTGATTTTTTTTTAAATTGCAGGTTTACCAATAGCTCATTCTCAGAAGCATATGTATGTGTCGATTAAAGATCTCAAATTATTGGTTGATCAAACTCATCTCTTCGAGCTGGTACAAATGTAAGTCTATTACTAATATTGTACATGTTAAAGTACGTTTGTTTGTCACCCAATCACGATCAAACGGCTAAACGGATCTCGATGATTTCACATAGTAGATAGGTTTAAAAAGTACTTTTTGCTTGAGATTTGCTCTGGATTGGCATCTGGCAAAGCCTTGGTACTTTCCCCGGTTAAATCCACTAAGATCCATTGATGGATCCTTTTACACTTTTGTGTCCATTTTAATCCTGAATCGCACGCGAAGTGGATGTTTTTTTTTAAATTATTTATTATATTTATACAAAAACAGAAAATATTATAGAACAGGAGTCTGTCGTAATATATTGCATATAATGAAAAAAAGTAGTAGAGATAGTAAAGTTTATATATTTTTTTCTTTTTTCAGTGGCGAATACGACACGGAATTAACAGTAAATATGAAAGTACAACATAACGATATAGTCCAGTTTGTACCGTCACGTATAGTTATACCGGCCTCTGATAATCCAAACAGTACAGCGAGAATAACACATGATATTTGCGCGCTGGGAAAGAGTCCGGGACATTCCGATGTTACCTTTAATGTCACTCCAAGTGGAATTATTAAGTGAGTTTTTTTTTGTGGTAGCTCTGCATGTGTCCACACTCAGCTTGATTTTAAGATAGAGAGAACTACTGTTACTAGAAGCTTCTGCTAGCAGGCGAGTACCTCCATTATGTCGGCTTGATGAGACTAAGCAATAATTTGCATTTAATTTCGACTTAAAAATTTGAGTATTACTCCTTATTTAAATTAACTAATTAATTGAAACCAAAAAGAGGTATATCATTGTTAATGATAAAATTGAATAAAAAAAATTCCAATTAGAAATATCTCAAAATTAAGCTGCTAACTTAATTTATAGTGGTTAAATTCCATTAATATTTCTATTTATATAGTTTATTAAAAACATTACATTAATTACTTTAATTTTTATTGCTTTACCTTCTTTACGACTTTTATACTTACTTGATGAATTAAATAATCCATTAATTACTTTAAGAACTATTGGTCATCAATGATATTGAAGTTACGAATATTCTGATTTTAATAATATTCAATTTGATTCACTGAAAAAAATGCACTGATGACTATCTAGACATCCTACAGACCAAGGGTATACTTACGAAAATATTTAACGAAAAAAAAAGCAATTATCTAGAGTGGTAAGCGGACTGATGATGGTTATTAGCCCAGACTGCCGTCCTGGGGTAGTACTACCACTTTCGAATGTAACACCCGTGAAGTGACATTGTCGCCTTTCGAGAATAGTTTGAAAGAAGCTAGGTATAACGAGAGCAGTGTACATTGTCAATCTAGATGGTGCATACTCGTCTCCTCCAGCCTGCATAGCAGACATACTCGTACGACCATATGTTAAGCTGGATTTCGGTCTTTGAGTGTTAACTACCACAGTACGAGAGGATGAGCGGATTTTAATGCTATATATATATTTTTTTATTGTAGCTCGGCATGTGACAACACTCTGCCTGATATAAAGCTAGAGTGCGGTACATGAATGGAAACAACTGCTACTACAGAGAAACCTGTGCGAGTAGCAGTCGCCTCCACTATGCCGGCTTGAGGAGACGAGCATGTACCATCTAGATTGACAGTGCACACTCCTCTCGCTATTACCTGGCTACTTTCAAACTATTCCCGAAACGCGACAAAGTCACTTCACGGGTGTTACATTCGAAAGTGGTGGTGGAAAGGACGGCAGACTTGACAAATAACCATCATCAGTCTGCCTACCACTCTTTTTATATATATATATATTTATTTATTTATTTCCAGCAGTACGGATTCGATATTTATGCGAATAACAGTGATGCATTCGTATGCGATAAACGTAATATCGTATATTATGGGATGGATATACTTCGCCGCCTGGTCTATATCGTTTTATCCACAAATTTATAGCAATTTCAAGAGGAAAAGCGTTGTCGGTCTCAATTTTGATTTTCTCGCTTTAAATATTTATGGGTTTACCATGTATTCGCTTTTTAATTGCGGATTGTATTTCTCTGCTACTATTCAGGTAATTATTACTACTGCTTAACTCATGCCCTGTTTCCACTGGGGTAGGCAGAGACTCCCCTCTTTACATACGTTAAGGGTACTTATCACCTGACCCTTTCTGAGCAGTTGCCCAATCTGACTGAGAAAGGTCTTCCTAGGGCGCCCCCTTCCGAGACTGCCATCCACTTTCATCCATCCTTTCCAAATGACCGAACCACCTTAGCGTACTCCTTTCCGCTCTGGTCACAATACTATCTTTGAGCTCGCAAGGATTTCTTGTAACGTTGTTTGAGATTTAATTATTAATAAATTAAAAGTGTTATGTAGTCAAAGAAGTCGTCCCATAGTCTCTGCCTACCCCGGTAGACAAAGAAATGAGTTTTTTTTATATAGCAGGTCAACGTTTAACCTCGATTAAATGCATAATAGCAAACAGTGAACCTTACACTGTGGTCTCAGGCTTAACTCACACGTACCACTTTCCCCCCATATTAGTACCACAAAAAAGTGGTCGATACGGACAAAGTATAGATAGGGCAATGCTAGTGGTAGATGTAGCAGCTCCACTAACTCTGCCTATCTCTAGTGGGAATGAACGCGAGATTATTGTCATTGTCATTATATCATTATATTTTGTTTCATTATATTTCATTATAATTATAATATTGTCATTGCATCTATTTAATTAATACTGTTTATTTATTTTACTATTCTTACACATTCACTATTCTTTGTCACACCGTTCGCGTTCACCTGCCCCGGGTTCCAGCTGAAAACCAGCGCTACGACCTGCCTCGTGTAGGTCCTAGCATATGCTGAGCTGTGCGCCCTTTCGTCCCTACACATTCGCGTTGACACTTGCTATTGTGTATCTTAAAAATATTTTTTTGGGATGAATAAAGTTTTTTCTTTCTTTCTTTCTTTCTTTCTTATTGAGATACATGGTGTCTTACTATGAAGTAAGACAGTTCAGCATCTTAGTAATATCTTAGTTATGACTTTGTTCTGCTTTAATTATTTCACAGAAGAATCACAATATCTTCTTTTTTCTAGTCGTGGCAAGTAGGATTATACAAATAGGAATTAGTAATTTTTTTAAAAAATATTTCAGGAAGAATATTTCAGACGCCATCCTCGTGGTTTAAACCCTGTACAGTTGAACGATGTGTTCTTTTCACTACACGCCGCGTTTGCAACACTTGTTACAGTTATTCAGTGCATTATCTATGAGGTAAGTTTTGTGTAGATATACAATTTAGTAATTTTTCCTAATTTTCAGTCAAAATGTAAAATATACTCTTTTTATATGATAACACTTCGCCTGATGTAAAGCTAGAGTGTAGTCCATAAACGGAAACAATTGCTACCACAAATAAATTTCTATCCGCTATGCCGGCTTGATAAGACGCATGTACATTATCCAGTTTGACAGTGCACATTCCTCTCGTTGTACCTGTCTACTTCACGGTTGTTACACGGCAGACTGGACAAATAACCATCATCAGTCTACCTACCACTATTATGATAGTAAGAATTTAGTGAGGTTCGAACACGGGTCTGATCGATCGTGATTTTTTCTTTTTTTTTTTCAGCGTGGCGAGCAAAGGGTGTCAATAGTAGGGCGCGGGTTGCTTGGCGTGTTCACGTTGATTGTTATCGTAACTTGCAGTCTGGCAGGTGCTAGTATATTGGAATGGCTGGATTTTCTCACTTATTGCAGCTTCATTAAACTAACTATTACGCTCATTAAATACATACCTCAGGTGAGTTGTACTATAATCGTACGCTGAGCGTATCGTTATCGTCATAGAAATATATACTAGAGGTGCAAACTTCATACATCTGACATGAAAAAAAGCGTAGGCAATGTTGCTGTCAAGTCAACCTAAACGTGACTGCGGTCATCTCTTCACTCGTGTCGCATTAGGAGCGTTATTGCACATCTAATTGTATATATCAATGGTTATCATGCGATCGTCCTATTGGTCCATTTACAATTTGAACTAATGAATAGTATAGCAAGAGGAGTGCACTGTCACGCTGCATGGTGCATACTCGTCTCCTCAAGCCGGCATAGCGGAGGCGACTGCTGCTCGTAGAGATTCATCTGTGGTTGCAGTTGTTTCCACTCATGGACTGCGAGTGTTGTCATATGCCGAGCTACACTAAAAATGAAATGTATACAGACGGCAGTCACCTCCGCTATGCCGGCTTGAGTAGGCGAGTATTCGTCCTCGTCATAGACTTAGGCCCGGGTAGGCTGACTTTGTTAATAACCATCAACAGTCTGCCTACTATTCTTTAAGTTGATAATGAGGGTGTGGGTTCGAATCCCACTACAGGCATGAGCATGGGCGGACTAAGGCCTAAGCAACCTAGGCACCTGCCATGACTGAAAAATAGGCCCGGAATTACAATGTTGCCTAGGGTTAAAGCACCTTAGTCTGCAACAGGGCAATTTTATCATAACTTACTAATAACAATTTATCATTTTAATATGTCAAAAATGTCTAATTAAAAATAAAATAAAAAGGTGCATTAATTTGTTTTAAATCTAATTACAGGCATACATGAACTACAAGCGAAAATCGACTGTCGGCTGGAGTATAGGAAACATATTTTTAGACTTCATCGGTGGTTTTCTCAGTATTCTGCAAATGACGCTAAATGCATACAATTACGACGATTGGGTGTCATTTTTCGGTGATGCGACCAAATTCGGATTAGGACTTTTCAGTTTAATATTCGATATCTTCTTCATGTTACAACACTATGTGTTCTATAGGTATGTACGGATTTTGTTTAATAATGTTGTGGCTATTTTTATATCGACGTTAAAATGTCGAATACAAATTTTGAGGTTGATTACGATCCCTATTAGAATCAGTAAATCTGTATAGCCACAACGATAGTGTCGTGCAATAATTTATCGAATTTTTTTTATCGATGATTTCTCTTTACTAATTTCTATTGCTTTATTTACTAATTTACTTTGGATGGAATATTGGTATCTTTGTAAAATAGATTTTACTTTTTCTTTTACTATATAGCGAGGTAAAAGACACATAGCTAATCCCTTTAACCTTAGGGTGGTTTGCCACAGAAGGCCGGTTAAAGTAACTTTAACTATTACCTTTACAGCGACGACGACCGTTAAACGTTTACATTTACTCCACACGCGTTGCAATATCGTGTAAATTCATATTGTTATCGTTAAAAGGGTGGCTGATCTCGAAAAATAATACAAACACATAAATGGCTTCTTTTCATATATTTGACGTTAGCACAATTGGTTTGACGATTACTTTAACTCGCTGGTTACGGTTAAGGTTAAAGTAACCGTCAAAAATGACAGGCGTCACGATGGTGCAACTCGTGTGGAGTAAATATACACCGTAATGTAAACGTAACGGTTAAAGTAATAGTTAAAGTTACTTTAACCGGCCTTCTGGTGCAACCGACCCTTATTGTTAATCTACCAATACTAAAACGTTATTTCGGGTAATTTCTTAATTAGTACCTTATTATATGTATAATTCCATGTAAAACCAAGCCGCAATGGACGTATAAAATTGTAAACGCAAGCGCCCTGCTCGTCTATCTGCTGTGAGTTCACTGACCGTGACGCTAGCAGTGTAGCAATTTTTACATTTACATTGCTCGTTTTTGATATGTCGATTTTTTTTTTTAACAAATAATGGTACTATAATGTTTTGTAGTTGATAATAAATGTAAAAATTAAGATAAAAAAAGATCCTAAATCTTTGTATGATGTATACAACTTCTATTTCACGGGATTGCTATATGTCTGTTTTAAACCTTTTTTTTTTAAATAATAATGAGGCTTTGGTGTTAACGTGGTAAAAGGTTAATTTTAACTATTTTAAAAAGTGTCTTCGGTTTTCGGGTGTGGTTTATATTCGCTTCGAAAATAACGTCTTTTTTTTCTAATATTTTCCTGGCTTTGGGCTTTATTAAACGCTTCCACTAATCACTTTCACTAACTATAAATAACGCTTTGAATACGAATTTTTGAACTTTGAATGAAATGAACAATAAAAAAAAAATAAAAAAACTATTCGACGTTTTACGAAACGAAATGTTTTAAGTATAATAGTTGATTTAAGAAGAATCGGACTGAGAGACAAAAGAAGTCAATAAATAAAAAAGAAAAACTATTTGACATAGTATTTCTAAAAACGTTATTTAAAACCTAAAAAAGAAAATGACACTAGCAGATATTTTAAGTGGAGACATTGCGAGAAAACTCGTCTAAGACGTATTAGGCAATAGAAGATTTGAAACCTTCCATTTAGAGAAGAATACGAAAATTATAAATAATGGTAAATGTCAAATAAAATTATTATTCAGTCCTAGTGTCTTGTTTTTGGTGGACTTGAGACCGATAAGTCACAGAAGAATTATAAATACTCTAAATATCTAGACTAAAAATACACTATAGAAGATTGCATGTAATAAGAAGATTCTCTTGTAAAAGAAGTAACCTTTTTGGAGGAAGCTTTTTAGGATCGAAAAAGTTCTAACCATTAAACGGCGCTGCAAGAAGTAATTAATCACAGAAGAAGTATAAAATAATAATAAAGAAGAATATATGTTTGTCCGTAACACAATGTAACATCACAAGAAACCATAACTCGGCGATTAGACCGAACGGCTTTCATAGTTAGCTTTGCTTCGACAAAAAAAAAACCGCTATGTTAGGACATAAATTAAATTATTAGTGGTTATTTCAGAGAGAACAAAGAGTTCACAATTGTTGACAGTGCTGAGGAGTACAACGATATCATACAGGATAGTGGAATTGAGCGGTTCTTGATGGGTATGTATGGTGAAAAATAAAGGTGATTTTACACTTTAGTCTTTGCTACGTACCAAACATTAAATAAATAAATAAAATAAAAAACACTTTATTGCACACACAAATAGTACATAGACGAGCTTTTAATGCCTTTGGCATTGTCTACCAGCTAACCTTTGTTGGTGTGAGCGGAGATGTCTACAGTGCAATGAAAAAATAAATAAATATTGACAAAATAAATAGAATAAACTAATAAATTAAAAACATTGGTAAGAATGTTTGTATTAAATTATAATGAAAACATGAAATAAATAACAGATAAAAAAATCCAGTATTGTCTATACATTTCTTTACGAAAATATATGGGTATTATCCCAGTCCGCTCGTTCCGGGACCGTACTATCAATACCAATCCCAGTACCCCTAAAGTGACATAGTCGCATTTTGGGATTAACTTGGACTTAGCCTAAACCTGGCCGGTGATCTTGCGTCCCCAAGCCGGGATAACGTAGTAAACCATTATTAAAATTATCAATTCGTTAAACCTTTAGAGCTTACTAAAATCTACAGGCTACAGGAAATACGAATTAGGCGTGTTACGTAACAAAATGACATAGTGTAAATTCACCCTAATATCAAAACATTGGTAGTTATTCAAGTAAATAATTTCTATTAATTACCAATGTTAATTAAGTGCAGTAAGGTTGAAATTTGAAACGTGTCTCGAAGGAAAAGGCAGGATTGTTTTATATTCTTTGATTTATCTCTCTTTTCCTATCTGCTAAACTAACTATACCTGTCTCTTTTTCGCATTCCTGGTAATGGCAGTTCTTTCTCTGAAACTAATAATTTTTCTCGAGATTTTTTTTATATTAACTTTTTTTTGTAGAGCCAATTATTTTTTTTTTTTATTAAATAAAAATAATTAAATAAAAATTTAATTATTTTTTTTAGGCACGCCGCGGAAAAGAAGTTCAGTTTGGACGTACCAAATGGAGAAAGTCACCGCTTTTGACAAATAAATTAAACAAATACTTAATTATAATTAATGTTATTCGTATGTTTTTCTAATGTAAAACAAACGCTCGCGGGTTCGAGGCCCGTTAATTAATTTTAAGTTGTCTAATTAGTAAATTATTATAAAATGTTTACACAATTTTTCAGAACTAACTTTTTTTTACTTTATAAGGATCTGGGATTTAAAGTTATATAACAAAAAAAAAACATGAAAAAGTGAATTTCTTTAGGACTGAATTTCAGGCATTTTATTTTCAAATTCAATTTTTTTTTTTAAAGTAATTCTCTTTTATTTGAAATGCATTCCGTCCTAGCATTTATTATGTTATAAATTAAAATTAATGATGCATTTTAGACTAAGTCCAATATAGGTTGCAATAGTACAGAGAATTTGCAGAGTACCGTTGACTTGTGGAGGGGGTAAGAGAAGCCTTTAACCAGCAGTGGGATATCAATTAGTCTATAATAATTATTAACTAACAAGGAACGCAATAAAAATAATATTTAATATAAATATATTGTTTGTTTTATGTAAAAAAAAAGTCTTTAATGAATCCGGCGAATCAAACTTGCCTACGTTACAATTTAAAATTTGACTGATCCGAAAGGCCTATGTTGTTTGTTTTTTCTAAATTTTAATGATTTAATTTAAGTTAAAAACGACATTATTTTAGGAATATATTATTTTTTCAGTCTGGTAACACAATGTCATTATTGAATATTAAAAGCTGGTTACATTTTAAACGGTTTTTTTAAATTTAGAATTTAAAGAGTCTGTTATCACGTTCTATTTTTTATTTAATTTACAATTTTTAAATCTTAATAATACAAGCAATATATTTCATCATATGTTGTCTCTCTTTCTAACATGTGCCTTATTATTCAATTAAAAAGAGACAAATATATTAGAATAAGTATTTAATTTGTGTTTTTTTAAAAATATATATTCGTTTGACTGGCTGTGTTTTATTTTTTCATCCTTTTATTTGTGAGAAAAATAAATAAACATTGTTGCCTTTATTAGTTCAACTAGGGTAGCAGTGGTTCGAATCCGCTCCAGAAAAAAATGTATATTTTGATAATTGTTTGAAATATTGTTGTCCCATCCCATAGTGCAAGGTATCTTAATTTGAGGTCAAAGAATTTGTGTGTATCGGGATAGTTTTCTTTATCTCACCAAATTTAAAAAGTGATATATTATAAAAAATAAGACTAGAAAGAAAGTTGTTTGAATTTACCTTACCTTAGCCCCTGCTTGATTGTGCAAAATAGTAGTTGAACTGTGGACCTGTATTTTTTATTTATTTGTTCATATACAGGTGCAGTGTAGAGGAGATTTTATATTTAAATTGATCATAATAATACCACTGCACCCTAAAATAATTTTCACTGTGTACACAAATTGGTGGAGTGAACGCATACAAAAAAGGAAAAAATAAAATAGAATTAATAAAAACAGATAAAAAAGAAAAATAATAATAATAGAGGAACAATAAAATGAGTTTTACATCATTGCCTGTCACACCTACACCCACCCAATTCAGCATATATTTTAGATTTAATGCACAATGCGTATCTACTACTTTTATGAGTAGGATTCAGTTAGAATCTACGACAGGCTTGTGAGCGACATCAACCACGCACGACTGTCTGGAACTGCGGGCCAAGTATGAGTCACGGCGTAGTTTTAACTTTCCATCAATCAGATAATATTATTATAACCGTTAGAGTCTGTCTCACTTTACACGGTGACATCGTCAATGTATACTCATACATACTTAGGTCTCTGATCACAATTAGTCGCTCGGCATTCCGTACTAATTTACTACTCTCAACTGGTACGTGTAAGTTAAGCCTGATGCACCGGATACTGGTCATATTACCACCGGATGAGCACGCCGCGACGATGGTGATATGCTGGTCATCTCCGGTCATGTATACAAGGATCTGCGTTTGTTGCTGGTCCATAATCTGGTGGAAGAAACGGACGTCTGCCTACTGAAAGCTTTTGCCTATCGACATGAATTTATTGTACTCTGTAAACGTAAACCTACAATGTCATAGTTGTGTACAAAATCTATTATCTAATGTTACCTCGACACCTAGTCGACTTTGTGGAAGCCTTGAAGCCAGCCTTAAAAATAAATGCATGTTACATGATCATTAAGTAGTTCTTCAGAAGAAGCTTGACTAATTTTTAACTAGTACTAAAACCGGCTAGGTAGTCCCCAGGACCCAACTCACCATAGTGCGGTTTTAGTCTAAGCCTGGGAGCTAAGCAAGAACCATTTCGATACATTTTATACACTCAACGAATTTTTTTTTATTTTTTTTTATTATTTTGTTTTATATGGCATTATAACAATTTGCCAGTGTCAAAGTAAATATTTTTGCATCAAGTTAATATTGTGCATCACGAGTTATTCATTCATCACATTAAAGAGTTAGGTCAAATCAAAAATTGCTCCAGTAAAGTGGTAGAATCTTTACTGAAACTTCCTACGGAGTTTTGGAGGGAAAATGGAAACGGTTCTCTTCTTTTGAATCGTTTGCCCACACTCACGCACGTTCACGAACACTTAATGGTTAATAATCCACCATTATTACACATTAACACTCGAAGAAACACAAGTTTAGGAAAATAATTCAAGACAGATAACCTGACGTCTCAAGATGGCCGCCAAAACTCCACCCAACGAAATGTCTCTTTGACAATTCTACTGTAGTGTTGCCAACAAATTTTGCATCTGTTTAAAAATCCAAAGTTGGTTCATGCTTGCCTCCCTGGACCTCAATTCTTGAATGTAGCAGACCTTTTATTATATATTTTCTATTACTATTCATTTCTACTACTTTGATAGCCAAACGTTTCTTTAAAAGTAGTAGTTCCTAATGACTCGTACATTCGAGAATTGCCGTCTTGGTTTTATTGCTACATGAATATAGTGCATGTACATTGCCTGTTAGAAAAGTTCCATCTGAAAAATTCCTATTAGAAATAGAAATAACTGATTTTAAAGCTTTATTATCTACCATTAAACATAAATTCGGATAGAAGTAATTGGATTCATTATTTACGTAGTTCGATGTTTCTGCATGTTCGCGTTAATTTAAAATAGCTTCTATGTAAGATTTTAATAAATCTACTATAGAGTATATTTTCGTAGCTTTAGGTACTTTTGAACAATTAGAAGAAACTATGTCATCCGTCAAATTAAAAAAAAAACTTACCAATATTCCATATTTATGTGTACAGTCACCATCAAAAATATCGAGATGAGCTGTTTAAAATGTACTGAAAAAAAAAGTAAACTAGATTTTAATGACACAACGTTTCAGGACAACCGTTCAATCCTTAAACCACACTGATTGGTTGGAGACTGCCATAAACTGTTTTTTTTTTTCTGAGAATTTAATCGGATTTTATTAGACCAAATATTTTTCATGCTGACCGTACAAAATAAAATAGATTATACATATATACGTACTTTGTTTCTTTACAGAGAACCTCGATATATTCTCCTACCTGGAATTACGTCTTCGGAGTACCAGCCCATTGAAGGTGAAGATGAAGTGCAGGCTGACGACCATTCTGACCTTCCAGAAGATGCCGTCGACTATGGCGAAAGCTACGAGAGCGCACCTGCGTAGTGCAACGCAATATTCATTGCCATGGAAATCATTTTGAGAAGCAGCTGGAAAATACTAGAGAATTGTTGGGAAATTGCATACAAGCGATTTGTGGATTGCCTTTTCGAGTGCGTTGATTGGTTGTTCTGACGTCACGAGTGTTTTGTGCTTTTTGATTGGTTAATTTTAATGGAGAGTGTGGAGAGTGATTGGACTCACTCATAACTCTTTGAAGAGATTTTCTAAACTTAGAAATAGACTCTTATTTAAATCAGTAAAAAAAATACAGAAGATTTTTTACACAAAGTGAAGTGATGTTTTTTTTCAGTGAAAAAGTGTTTATTAAACTTTATAAAAAAAGTTAAAAAGACTGTAACAGACAATAATAAAGACATTATTTTTTTATATTAATTAAGGTCTATTGTCCAGTGTAGCGTATCGTCATGGACGCGTACAAGTTGAATGTTCCGTTGGATAATGCGCTAAGTGTAATTATTAATTATTTAGATAAATATTTTACTAATATTAACACTAAAAGTAGTAGTACTACCCCAGGACGGCAGACTGGACAAATAACGATCATCAGTCTACCTACTACTCTTTAATAGTGCCTATTGGCACTGAGCGACCAAAGTACATATAACAAAGTTACTTTGGTCATAATTTAGCGAGGTTCGAAGTTCGAACAAGGGTCTCACCGATCGTGAGTTCACGCGTCTTACCGCTAGACCACGGCCGCTATAATAGTATAGGTCAGTGATTCTCAACCTTTTTTTTGTTGGGGCACACTTTTAGCGATTTCCAATTGGGCGGCACACAAAGAAAAAGATAAGTTTAAAAATTATTTACTTACCTATAACACACTGTGTAAATTGTTTATGGTAATAATTTTAAATGTGCGAAATAAAATAATATGTACTACAAAAATGACAGTACATACGTTTATTAAGAGATTAATTAAAAGTTCATAATAAGAATACTTGTAATGCGATTTTTCTCTTTAAATCATATTATTTAATAATATTAACATAATTATATATCTAAAATTTGGCGGCACACTTTTAGAATTTCGCGGCACACAAAAGTGCCGCGGCACAGCGGTTGAGAATCACTGGTATAGGTATTTGCAAAAATAGTGGGGAAGTAATTATATTATCTATGGCTATTTTAAGCTCCCTCGTCCACGCGTAACGTTATTGGTGTAAAATTGATTGGTCTAACTTATTGTTAACTATTTATCTACACAGTATCTGTAGAAAGAATTAATTTTCTTGTTTCGACGCGGATTAAAGACGTACGTGCGAAATTGAGCGTCGTACTTCGGTTAACAGAATTTTTACTTTGTAATTTTAACTTTACTTTTTAGGTTTTGTATGTTACTAATTATTATTACAAGTATTAACTTTCAAGTATTATTTGGGTTTAACTTGGTAGTATCTCGTAGGATTAGGCCGGCATAGCGGCAGTGAATGTTGCCCGCAGATATTTTTACAACAATGCCTTTCGCTCATGGATAAAATAACAATACTTAATTAATTGCATTTTGATAAACGTTTATGATGGATTATTAATTAATAAAGATAATGAGAATTGGTAAATATATTGTTTATTATCTTAAATACAAACTAATATATGTAAACATAATAAGTGCCTATAGTCTTCGTTATTATTATTTTTATTAACCTAACAAATAAAAGCGTAAAATAGTATGATATACAATTATTTATTTTAATTTTTTCCTCGATATCCCAACAACCCACATAATTGGGATTGTCCTATTCATTTAGCCCGGTTTTTTTTTTTGGCACGACATGTGGCCGCGACTGGTCTGATGGTAAACGCAGTGGAGGTCCATGGAACCACTCGCACGGTGGCTCCAGTCGCCACCACTATGCCGGCCTGAGAAGGTGCTTTTTCACGCTCCGCTTGAAGGATCCAAGGTGAAAGGATTGGGAGAATACATTTATTTTTGTCCACCATGGGTTATGATTCTAAAATGCCCAATGTCCGCTCTATTTACCTTTCACCCGAGGTTAAATAACACTAAACACATGCTCGTGTTACGACGCGACGTCGACGTAAAAATGCACGTCGGGCGACAAGATTTGTTTAAGCGGAATTCTGCTGCTGGTGACAGGAGGTGGGAGTGGAAATTACAGCAAAAGAAACTATGATATATCTGCTGCAGATAACAGACACTTCCGCTATGCCGGCTTGACAAAACGGATGTATACTCTCCAGGTTAACAGCGCACTCTTGTAACACCTGGCTACTTTCAGACTGCTCCCGAAAGTTTTATGATTTGCATGGAGATCCAGAAAATATCTTCTTATTTGTGGCAAGAGTTCTATTAAAACTATCAATTTGGAATATTGCCAGCGTTTGGGAGCAATAACACTACGTTTTCTGTGCCAGGAGGTAAGGTCAATGTGCCACATGTAAATATTAGATAAGTAATGTTTTGAATTTTTGTTAATCTGTAGCAAATTCGTTCATCCAAAGTCATAAGATGATTAGCACGAACCTACTAAGACATAAATGGGCTTATGCATGATGAGTTGATATTTTATGAGCGGCCGTCTAGCAGTAGAGCATAGACCCAAGGGGCAGCTAGAGATTCTAAAAAAGTTGTCAAATGTAAAGCAATCAAAGTCTTAAGCCTAGTTGCCGACCACTATAATATTAAGTTCAGGTAATTACAAAAACAAATTACACTGCACACTTATTCCAATTCAAACTCCCAAATTATTTTTATTCTATTTTCCTAATAAATGTAATAACTTATTTACATTTTTTTTTTATTGTAGCTCGGCATGTGATAACACTCCGCCTGATGTAAAGCTAGGGCAGCTACAGGCAGCAGTCACCACCACTATGCCGGCTTGAAGAGACGAACATGCACCATCCAGATTGACAGTGCACACTCCTCTTGTTCTATCTGGCTACTTTCAAACTATTTCCAAAACGCGACAAGGTAGCTTCACGGGTGTTACATTCGAAAGTGGTGGTACTGCCCCAGGATGGCAGACTGGATCATCAGTCTGCCTACCACTCTTTAATAGTGCCTATAGGCAGTGAGCGACCAAAGTACATAAAACAAAGTTACATTGGTACCGGTCAGAATTTAGCGAGGTTCGAACACGGGACTCATCGATCGTGAGTTCACGCGTCTTACCGCTAGACCACGGCCGTTTTTTATTGTACAGTCAAGAGCTCGTGTAGCTTTACACGTTGGACTCTGTACCGTTGTTATAACAATCGCCGTAGATGTAAGGCTCGCACTACAAGTGAAAAGCTTCATGTGCTCTCGACTTTACCTACAATTCATACTTTTCTAATCCTCCATATCAACTTGCCCCCCATCGGCTGGCGACGCCCTTAGATGGACCTCACGATCAATGAAACCCGTGTTCAAATGTTATATGTACTTTGATCGCGCATACCCTGTGATACAAGCACTAGCTTAGTACAAGGCAGTAAAAATATGTACCGTACAAACTGACAGGGATAGGCAGAACACCCTCGCTTCCTTCACATCCACAATTCTCTTCATGCACGCCCGACGGTTATAGGCACTAGGCAGCCCAGCTTTCATGAGGATGTCTCCGATTTGATCGGAAAACACCTTTCTGGGTCTGCCTTGTTTAACGCGTCAATTCACATCAGATTTATATATTCCTTTCGTCAATCTCCTTTCCATCGAAGCATTCCTTTCTCAATCCTCGTCACTACATCATCTTTCAAAGCACATCTATCGCGCACAACATTATTCCTCATTCTATCCGCTATCGTGACTCCACATACACATATCTCTCTCGTTATAACCAGCTACTACAGGCTAATCCCTTATTGTCCAGTTCTCGCAGCACAGTAGTCTGGTATTTCCTCTCTCCACATATATTTAGCTTCAACCACGTCCGTTATTAGTTTTATGCATGCACGTAGATTGAAGGTACGCCTTTGTGAGCAAATTCGTCATTCGGGGTATCCTCCGGCCCTGGGGGGAGGAGTCAAGGTTTTAAAACCCCATAATGTTCCACCGGAAGACTTAAAACAGTTTCACTTCCTTAACTCTTCTGGTTCTTAGGGTAAGCGTTAGTAGATGAATCCCCTCCCCAAGATGTCTCTTTCCAATTGACCAATATGACCAAGGGCGCCTATATCCGCCATTGACATTATTCGTCTAAAATTTTAAATTAAAATAATAATCATACGTTAAATTAAAATATTCGTCCAAATAATTTAACGAAGTAAATAACAATTTATATATTTCTCTCGTGAAACTATTATCAAAGAAGTCACGAGATTCGCGGGATTTTCGATCATACGTATATTTCTGCAAAGAGGACGTGCAAACAATTAAATTACACTACTAAATGTATTGCAAATAAATACTTATGTACGTATATTATAAACTAACTGTTACCCACAACTTCACATTGAGCGATTGGAGCACCTTCTCAGGCCGGCATATTGGTGACGACTGGAGACACCGTGCGAGCGGTTCTCTGCTCGTCAATGCTCATAGACCTCTCTGAGTTTACCACCGGACCAGTCTAGGCCACATGTTGTGCCAACATAAAAAAAAGTTCCAGCTCCCTTCCCTAGGGTATCCTTTAAAGGGCAGCCATTTTTCCTTTTTCACTCCTTTTTAAATCCCTCCTTCTCTTGTTGTAACGAGAGGAATATGCCCCCGTCAATTAATGAAATATTCTTTTGCCGAATTAATTTTATGAGCGGCCGTGGTCTAGCGGTAAGACGCGTGAACTCACGATCAATGAGACCCGTGTTCGAACCTCGCTAAAGACCGGTACCAATGTAACTTTGTTATATGTACTTTGGTCGCTCAGTGCCTATAGGCACTATTAAAGAGTGGTAGGCAGACTGATGATGGTTATTCCAGTCTGTCGTCCTGGGGCAGTACCACCACTTTCGAATGTAACACCCGTGAAGTGACCTTGTCGCGTTTCGGGGATAGTTTGAAAGTAGCCAGATATAAGAGAGGAGTGTGCACTGTCAATCTAGATGGTACATTCTCGTCTCCTCAAGCCGGCATAGTGGAGGCGACTGCAGCCCGTAGAGATTTCTCTGTGGTAGCAGTTGTTTCCATTCATGGACCGCACTCTAGCTTTACATCAGGCGGAGTGTTGTCACATGTCGAGCTACAATAAAAAAAAAAAAAAAAAAAAAAAAAATTTTTCGTAATGCGTCCAGTTGCACCACATAATTTAACGATTACCTTTACGTTAAGTAATGGTAAAAATTAAAATTGGGTTGCTTCAAAACCTGTTACTTTTAACTTACTTTAACGCTAACCGTACCCAGCGAAATTTGACTGGTCAAAATTTAAGTAATTGTTGAACTTCAAGTGTATGAAAAGGAGGCAAAAATGTTTTTCTATTATTTTTTTTAGAATTCCTTTCGCGTTGGACTAGGATCCGTTTATTGGGAAAAGTTTTGATTGTTTTTTTTAAACTATTCTTTGAACCTATTAAAAAGGCTGATGACAGGACTGCTAAACGCACACCTGCTAATTATACTAAACAATTATAGAGTTGTGTACATATTGCACATTTTGCAATAATAATTTATTGTCGTTATTAATTTATCTTCTTGGAGAGCTTTATATAATAGTATTGCTTACGTTTAAGTTTTTTATTCATTAAAACATTATTCTAAAGTTTCAAGAGCGGCCGTGGTCTAGCGGTAAGACGCGTGAACTCACGATCGATGAAACCCGTGTTCGAACCGCGCTAATTCTGACAGGTACCAATGTAACTCTGTTATATGTACTTTGGTCGCTCAGTGCCTATAAGCACTATTAAAGAGTGGTAGGTGGACTGATGATGGTAATTTGTTCCCAACTACCCCAAGTAACACCACTTTAAAATGTAACGCCCATGAAGTGACCTTGTCTCGTTTCGGGAATAGTTTGAAAGTAGTCAGGTATAACGAAAGGAGTGTGCACTGTCAATCTAAGATGGTACATGCTCGTCTCCTGAAGCCGGCATAGTGGAGTGTCCGCACAGGTTTCACTCTGTAGTAGTAGCTGTTTCCATTCATGGACCGCACTCTAGCTTTGCCTAGCATGTTGTCACATGCCGAGCTAGAATAAAAAAAAGCACATGTTAAAGGAATGTACGGAGGCAATGTCCATGATCTTAATGTATATGAATTAAATATAAATAAATAAATAATAATTTCAGCGCGTTAAAAGTAAACATTGGTCATATAAAACGTCTGGCTTTTGGTTCGAGCGCCAGTTCCATACAAGACACATGAGCGGTTAGACGTTCATAATGAATTTTAACCATTATTTAAATACGGTTTTATCAAACCATTAAAATAAATTAATTAAATAAAGTATCTGTGATAATATTAATTTTAATTAAGAATTAATTTAGTGTATTATACTTTATTTTTTGTTTTTAATTTTTTTTTTTTACTTTTGTTCAGTGACAATGGCAGACCAAAAGTGAGTAATTTTCTTTGTAGTTATTTATAATAATGATTTTAAGAAAAAATACAGAGTTCATTTACTTAGTTGTACACGAGAATTTTTAATACCAATTGCAGGTTCATTAAGATGAAAATGAAATTTCGCCATCTCTATTGCAAGTTGCTTTAGATTTCCCCCCACTGACCTATATCAATTATTCATAAAAAATACTTTATTTGGTAATTACTAATTACGTATAGTTTGTTATTCCTTAAAAAAAAGTTTAATTAGGTATTTAATACGAATAATATTTATTATTTGCACGGAATAGTTAGCACTAGTAAAATAATAATGTTTTACTCGGAGGTCCCAGGTTCAATTAGCAATCTTAGCAAATATTTGTAAATAACCTAATGTGAGAGCGACCGTGGTCTAGCCTTAACGGACGGACCTCATGTCGATGAGACCCGTGTTCAAATCTCGCTAAACTCTAACTAAACTATGTTATACATACTTCGAAATAGCCGTGTGTAAATAGTAGAAACTCTGTAAATGCGCCATAGTGGAGGCGACTGCTGCCTGGTGACAGTTATTTTCGTTCATGCTTAAATTAGGTGTTGTCGCTATTAAAAAAAAAATTAACGGCAAAAAAGTTAGGTTAATGACTGACACTGTGCAGAATTATCAATTTTTGCACAAGTTCTAGGTTTTAATTGATATCCGAGTTATCTAACCGTGTCATACTGAATAATAAATTGTTATTAAAATGTAATTAAAATAAAAACAACAGTTTTGTTAATTACATTTTAATTGTGTATTTTTTATTGAACGCGTGACCTAAACAAGTTTGATGTACATAATGAGTTGAACTCACTATCACTATGCCGGACTCTGATAAACGATCGTGGCTGAATAGACCGTAAATGTTATTGTTTATTGTTTCGGGAGCAGCCGTGGTCTATTCGTAGAAGTCGTGATCGATCAGACGCGGTATTAAAATCTAGCTAAATTCTGATCGGTACCAATGTATCTGTGTTTATAAAATGTACTTTGATCGCTTAGTGCCTATAATACAAACACAATCTTAGTATTGTCACTTTAAAAAATGTCCTTAATTTTCCTTGCTCCAAACGAGGTCATGGTTTCTCTGAATTTCCTCTCCTTGATCCATCTCAGTCAATAACTCCAATTAATTTTTTATTAATTATATTCTCGCATATTAAAATACTGGATTTGTTTATTAACAAATTATGACAAAAATTTCATAGAAAAAAAAAGATAGAACAGAGGAATTTCAAAGCAGTCTCTTGAACATGTGTGTAGCTACTCAGAAGACATGGCTTCGATTCCCAATCTCAGTTCAGGCTATTGGCTCATTGATTTTCGTCAATTTTTAATAATAAAAATAAACAATCTTGTACGCTAGTTTTTCCACAAGCGAATTCTATAAGTGGCTTTACTATTACAAATATTTAAATAATTACTGAGTTGCACTTGAGTGTAATGAAACCAACTTGGATGGTAGACACTTGACTCTTCAAGCCGGCATAGCGGAGACTCTGACTTCCGAATAGCATTTGATTGACTATAAAACAATGTAAGCGTAATTGGAATATAGGGTGACAATAATATACTAAAAATTTAGGTATAAGTGATTTTCTAATATATTTCTATCTTTATTTCTCCTAAATATTGTCTAAACTTCTGACTAATATCTCTATAATACTTCTTTAAGGATAATATCTAGTTTTTTTTTAATTACCTTTATCCAAGTGATATGAAAGAAAATGGCGAACAAAATCAAACACGGAAATAACGCGAGAAATAAAACTTGACCTCGTTAAATTAATTATCTACAAATAACTTTTACTCACAAAGATATTAATTTTGTCAAAACGCCAAAAGAATTTTCAGAATTTCTTTCATAACTTGTACAAAGGTAAGGTTCAGGGGTATATCAGTTTCATTTTTCATCCGATCACCATTTGATAGACGAAAGGAGTGTGCACCGTCAATCTGGATGGTGTACATCCGTCTACGCAAGCCGGCATAGCGGAGGCGACTGCTGCCTGTAGAAATTTATCTGTAGTACCAGTTGTTTCCGTTTATGGACCGTAGTCTAGCTTTACATCAGGCGGAGTGTTGTCATATGCCGAGCTTACATTAAGAAAGCGCACGGGCTGCTAATAAACAAGGCATTGCTATTTGCAACCGAGTGACTCTGTTCGAAGGGAGTCACAAAGTCTGTTGTTAAAATTAAACAAGTAAACTTTGTTAACGTACATGGCTTGCTTAATATTGACAAAGCTGTTATGAATAAATCTCGGTTGTGTATTGCCGAATAATTTTGCCAAAAAATAACCGAGCCAAATTCGTATTTTGCTTGAGCTTCGTTTTCTAAGTGTACAAACAAAAGATCTCCTCTTCAAAAGATCTCTCTCAAAAGATATACTCTTAAGTCGTAATATGTTGACGCTCTTCCCTACAGGATATAACTATTATAATACGCCATTTAATAAACTAATTATTATAAACAAAAAAAACATAAAGAATAAGCTTTCGTTTATTTTTCATTTGCATTACTCAACAATTACATCATTCATAAACAAAATATGTAAGTTTTGGTAATAATCAATAAATTTGTGAAATTATTACGTGATATTTTCAATACCTCTCCAATTAAAGAGTGGTAGGCAGATTTTATTATGGTTATTAGCCCAATCTGCGGTCCTGGGGTACCACCACTTTCGAATGTAACACCCGTGAAGTGACTTTGTCACGTTTCGGGAATAGTTTGAAAGTAGCATAGTAGGTATGCTGCCCGCACAGGTTTCTATGTAGTAGCAGTTGTTTCCATTCATGGACCGCACTCTAGCTTTACATCAGGCGGAGTGTTGTCACATGCCGAGCTACAATAAAAAAAAATTATTGTATAATAGCTCGTATGACAACCTCCTCCTGATAGTAAAATATTTCTGCAGATAGCAGACGCCTCCGCATACTTTTCGTTATACCTGGCTACTTTCAAACTGACCCTGAAACGCGGCAATGTCACTTCAAGTGCTGATACTACCCCAGGACGGTAGACCGCTAATAACCATCATCAGTCTTCCTACCACTTTTTTGTTTATCTACATATAAAAATATATTTATTAATACAAGTATGTACAGTCGCCAACTATAATTTGAGATCCAATTCCGAGAAATGTCCAGGACAACACACACTTATTTGCAGTAAAGTCGCAAACGCTAAATAAAATTCATTGCCTAGCAACTTACATGAGATAGCTCTTACGGAATTTATGTTGCCATGTAAGATATTCGACCTTTCAACCCGATTGTACATATTTTAAAATTTAAAAAAGAACTAACAATTTTTTTTTTTCTGAAACTACTCGCTAATATTTTTAAACTAAATTAAATGTGACTAAATAATTAAAATAGACGATAAAAATCAGCATAAAACAATTTAATTTAATAAAAACTTATTTAACTCCATATTTTGATATTCAAGTGTCTTCGTACATTAACATAAATAAATACAAATTGTTCTTCACTCAATACCTATAACCTATAATCGTAACTAATAGGAATCAACTAAACTTGTTTGCAAAATGTAAATTTTACGTTTAATTAACAACCAAGGTGAATGACCTTTGACATTTCGTCTATAAACTAGTACTAAAATACCTATTAAAACCTAAATATTTATTATGAGTATTAAATAAAGGTATTAAGACGCAATTATATATTTATTTATTAATTTTCTGAGCTATAAGTTGTATTGCCTTAAACCTAAAAACCTAAATACAGTGGTAGGTAGACTAGTGACTGTTTAACCCACTGTGCAACACCCGTGAGTTGATGACCTAACGCATTTCTGGATCACTTTTGAAGTAGCCGGCCATAACAAGAGCAGACTGTCAACTTTCGACAGTATAGCGAAGATGACTACCTGCAGACATAGTTAAACAGGAGTGTTTGGCGCGCTTTTTCCCGGGAAGGTTGAAGTGTTTTTATCCCTTTCCTTTATTAGTTTAGTGGTTATTATTGTTTAAAATTCGTGTTATTTTGCTTAATTTTATGCTACGCATGTGAGTGATTTTGGAAACATTAAAATTCACTCTATATGAGGCACAGAAGCGGTTTTTTTTGTGGTTATCCCACGCCGTGAAAACGCTCATATTGTGACTTGACCGGGTGAATTACTCCAAGAAAGCGTCAAATTGTAAAACACCATTGCAAAAACATTAAGAATTTACTGCTCGACATTGGTAGAATTGTCGTTGTTATGACAAAGCCATTTAACAAAAGAAGATGATAGTTAAACAGTTTTAAAATTTAATTTGCAGTCAAATGACTCTTCTGTAATATCTATTCACAATACATTTCTAAAACAGTTACCTTATCATGATAAAAGATTTATATTGTCAAGAGCACGTGTCACACGCGTGTGCCGTGGCATCGTGCAGTAGAGCAACGAAAATAAACAAAATTTTCCGTACAACACATTTTTCTTGGCGATGGTATCTGAAATGCTTTATTTTAAGACGAACTTTGTATTATACGTAAATGCATTTATATGAGTCATATTTATATAGTCACTTTTAACAAATTACGACTCACACAAAGGTCCCCTCTCTCTCTCCTCTTAGTCCTTAGTGGCCTGTTTGACTAGCAACGACTTTCATCAGCTGCGGCTGCTCGCCCGGTGACTTACTTTATTACTGTATGCACCGGCATTTCTAAGTTGACGGTCTTCTATCGTCTGCCATCGACTTTCCCTATCACCATAATCTTCTGTCTCTGTCAAAATTGTCGCCATCCTTGCGTGTCCATCCTTTCGAATGTAACACCCGTGAACAACCTTATCGCGTTTCGGGATTAGTTTGGAAGTAGCCAGGTATAACGAAAGGAGTGTGCACTGTCAATCAGGATTGTGCACATTCGTCCCCTCAAGCTGGCACAACGGAGGCGATGTAGAAATGTGGTATGTAGAGATTTTTTTAACAACATGGTGCGGGTATTATGTTGAATTGCGGGCTATAAGCAGAGACAACTGCTACCACAGAGAAAAATCCGCAGACAGCAGTCGCTTCCGCTATGCGGAGTTGATAAGTGTGCGCCAAAGCTGCTGACCCGCTCGTTATACTCGGCTAATTTTAATCGAATCCCGAAACGTGACTAGGTCGGTTACTAGGTCACGTTTATCAAATACTAAATAAAATATTAATACACTGTTAGATAGTTATATTTATTTGTTTTGTCACTAATTACTTGAAGGTTGTACTTATAACGATTATTATACAACTCTATCGTCTCTCATCTTTTACGAAACTGGGCATTGAAAATCAACCGTCATAATTTTTTATTGTAGCTCGAAAACACGACAACAATCCGACTGATGTAAAGTTATAGTGCGGTCCATGAACGGTAACAACTGCTATTACAGATAATTTTTTACAGGCAGCAGTCGCTCCGCTATGCCGGCTTGATGAGACAAATGTACACACTCCTCTCGTTATTGTTTTGATTTTTTTATTTAAACTGATTTTAATGTATGAATAAAACATGATACTTAATTTTATTACATATTGTTTTCCAAATTCATATAAGTAAGCCTGGTCACATGATTGTTCTTAGTACTCTTCTTAAGGTAACCTCATCGACTAAGTTACTAGGTAATGTTATTAACACTGAACATCTATTAAGACGACTACTGTTGTTAGCGTACTTTTTGAATCGATTTTTCTTGGTAACCATAACATTTAGGAGTCTATAAATATATGTATATTAAACTACACGATGGAAAGTATTATCTGTTTTTTCTTTTTCATCAATGGGGATTGCCCATTCACCTAAGACAAATGGGCCCACAATTTTTTTCTCGAGTTTGTACATGATTTTAAGGTAATTTTGTAGAAAAATAAGTCTACTTCCTTATTACCAATCAGTTTTAATTTTTTCACTCGGGTTATTGAGCAATATTTTCTGATGCAATACTTTAATAATTGAATCTATCTATTTTTATGTAATTAAACATTGTCTATTGATTGGTAAATGATGTGTTGATATAATTAAAATGAATTAATAAAGAATAAGATATTATTTTAGAATATCGTTTTGTTACCAAACTATTAGGTATCAAGTGGGCCCAAAAATAGACATTTTCCTTTTTCTTATAAATGTGAGGAAGAAAATCGAGAAGTCAACTCAAAGTCAATTTTTGATGCAGTTTTGCTCAGTCAAAACTAGTCGAATCAAATTTTCTTTTATGTGATCTGGGGCGAGGTTTATTTTTCTTAATTTAATAATAGTTTTTTTATTATTATTGTAGCTCGGCATATGACACCACCGCGCCTGATGTAAAGCTAGAGTGCGGTCCGTGAACGGAAACAAATGCTACTATAGACAAATCTATGTCGGCCTGTGGAGACGAGAATGCACCATTCAGAGTGACAGTGCACACTCCTCTCGCCATACTTGGCTACTTTCAAACTGCTCCCGAAACGGCTCACGGGTGTTACATTCGAAAGTGGTGATACTATCCCAGGACGGCAGACTGGGCTAATAACCATCATCAGTCTGCCTACCACTCTTAGTTTTGTACAAAAGGGTTGTAGACGCGCTGTCAAGGTCGATACGTATGGTCAAGGTGAAGAACAGCAGTGGGGCCCTTAAAGTGTGCGCAAGAGCTACACAACTTAGTTTTACCGTCCCCTTTCTTTCATCGGACGTCGAGACACCCAGAGAGGTACCATCCATTTATGGTCCAAGTTCTTAAAGTGCGTACGAGGCGTTTTGACAACACGTTCCTCGTGCGCACTGCGAAACTGTGGAACTCTCCCGGTGTATGTGTTTCCCGAGAAGTACAATACGGGCTTCTTCAAATTAAGAGTAAATAGGTACCTCATAGGCAAGCGTGCTCCATCTTAGACCGCATCACTGCTTAACATCAGGCAGGGTGCGGTCAAACGTTTGCCTATTAAGCATTAAAAAAAAGTTATCTTAAAACAATTCTTCCACCTGTTTAGTAAAAATAATTTTGTTGATATCGGTTGGATTAGCATATTTTTTGCGCGTTTAGTTTCTAATTTAGGATAGTTAATTGCTTCAAATCGTGATCAAATAAAAATAAAGAACAAATACGGTTGAAGATAGCGGCTCGCCTATGTGGGATTCGTTCATACAACATCGCAGGTATGGACAGCAAAAAAAAGAAGGATTCACAAAAATAATGCTTTAAACAGATGACCTTACTTTAATATTTATACGAATACGTTTTATTTATAATTTTGTTTAATTTACTTTACACAGTAATTGCGTACAATAAAATATTTTCCTAAATATTATGGAAAAGTACAAATTATAAAAAATAATTCCCAATATATCAATGAGTGGTAGGCAGACTGATGGTGTTATTAGCCTAGTTTGCCATCCTGTGTAGTAGGTTCCACAACTTTCAAGAGTAACATTCGTAAAGTGACCTTGTCGCGTTTCGTGAACAGTTTGAAAGTAGCCAATTATAACGAGAGGAGTGTGCATTGTCAACTTGTACACATTCGTTTTCTCAAGCCAGTATAGCTGAGACGATTGCTGCCAGCACCTCTCTTAACTTTTGTTTCTGTTCATGGACCGCACTTTAGCTTAACCAGACGCGAAATGTGATCATGTGCCGAGCTACTATAAAAATTTAGTATCCTCATTAACATTAACAATCCCACATTGAGTCCAGTTAATTAACCAGACAAACAAAACTGCATTTAAATTGTTATTAAACTAAATTGACTTGTTTTTTTTATTGTTATCCCAGACTGATTGAGTTGTTTATCTATTTTTTTTTTTAAGTTTTTGGCATAGGAAAAATATGTCTTCCAGGGCGCCCTCTTCAATACTAAATATCCTATCCATCCAATCCAAATGACCCGCAGTATACTCCTTTCCACTCTGGTCAGAATACAGTCCTCGAGCTCGCCTTATCACGTTGTTTGGGATTCTTCTATTCCAAGGGCACTCCACTTCTTGATTCTTGATTTTCCGGGCTGGTTTCCGCACGCAGACCCACTATGGGTGGGTGGGACCCACCCTGGTGCGTCCTGCCGTACTTATACAAGCCATCCTATCTCCTGCATGAGGGCCAGTACGCCATCAACGTTCCGGCACGCCTCAGGGAGTGTTGACGCTGTCCTCAGAAATTTTCTTCTCGGTGCTTCAGCGCTGCTGCATTCCAGAAGCACGTGCTGCACCGAAGGGCACTCCACATATACTTCCTAACGACCGCTTCCATTGGATATTCATTCTTTAGCCAAACCCAGCTCTCACTACCATACGTCAAAGTGGATACTAACTCCACTGTGAATCGCAAGACATGCCTTTCTTGGCACAATCTATAAAATTTAAAAAGGCAAAGACATCCTCATGAAAGCTGGGCTGCCTAGTGCCCATAACCGTCGGGCGTGCGTGAAGATAATTGTGGATGTGAAGGAAGCGAGGGTGTTGTGTCAGGATCGTGGTAAGTGGCGTGCCGTTGTCTCTGCCTATCCAAAGGCAAATTATGAATATATGTTGTGGTTTCTTTAATCGCTATATGCATAATAATTTTTATTAGGTTATTAGCCCAGTTTGCCGTCCCACCGTGGAGTGGTACCACCACTTTCGAATGTAACACCCGTGAAGTGACCTTGTCGCGTTTTGGGAACAGTTTGAAAGTAGCCATATATAGCGAGATGAGTGTGCACCATCATTCTAGATGGTGCATCTCGTCTCCTCAGGTCAGCTTAGTGGAGGCGAGAGAAAGCTAGAGATTTATCTGTAGTAGCAGTTGTCTCCGTTCATGGACCGCACTGTAGCTTTTCATCAGGCGGAATGTTGTCATATGCCGAGCTATAATAAGAATAATTTAAATAACAAATAAAGATTTTTAGGCTATGAAAGATAAGCTACTGTTTAGTATTGATGTTCTGATAACATAATTATGTACAAAGAAACGCGCATACATACACTTTTTTATATTTATTATTTTTATATGGGCTTTTGTTTTATTAGAGATTTTAACACTATTCTATTTTACTTCTAAAATACATATTTATACATGCCGGAATTAAATATACATTATTATAATGTAGAATTTGTAGAGTCACAATAAATATCAGTAATAGTATGTACAATACAATACAATTGTCTCTGCCTTTCCCTGTGGGAAAAAGGCGTAATAGTATGTATTTATATATAATACACATAGGCTTTTATTAACCTAATGTCGGCAATATTGTCAGTGTCTCTCGACACTAAAAACAACCCTAAAAATGCAATTTAATTATAATAACAAATATCCAGCGTTTTAATTTCTAAAAGTTAAACTCAACTGCAAAGTAGAGCTTGTTGAAAGAACAACTCAATAAGTGACGTGAACCCACTATCTGGAAGGGCTAGAAACTGTTTTATTTCATATCAGTAAGTAGATTGTATTTATATCAACAAACAATTTGGCTCAATACAAAACAATAACATCCAATTGTTATTGGGTGTGTTAATACAAATAAACTGCCAAAAACCAGATTAAATCGACCCGTTTCTTTCCAATGATTGATTACATCGGAAATGATAATATTTACAATATGAAAAAAAGTGGGTTAAATTTTTACAAAAAAGCAAAATTATTTACCATTATTATATTTTTTTATACCTAAATAAGGAGGTGTGACGGCGAAATTTTCCTCCGCCTCGTCGTCAAGCTGAGAGTGCCAAAAGTCACTACTGCTTGTGGACATTTCTATTAGATAGATAACATCCAAAACTATCGTTATTGTAATTACATCAAGACAGCTTCTTTCTCGTACTACAAGAAAAATAAAACTAGAAAATTCAATCACTGATAAGTTTGTTAATGTTTCTTAACAATAATGTAAATATAGCTCGACAGATTCTTTTAAAAATACACATTGACGTCAGTAAAATTGATTTAATTATTTAGTTTTGAAGCTAAAGTCACGCACTCTAAACTTAGCTTTGAAAATCGATATTTATCTTTTTAATCTCTAAACTCATATGATTAACGCTCCGCCTGAAATAAACACGGGTCCATGAGCGAAGACGGCTGCTATCATAGAGAAATGTCGGCACGCAGCACGCACCTCCGCTGTGCCGGTTTCAGGAGTCGAATGTGCTTAAAAATGGTGAGTACTGAGCTAATAACCATCATCAGTTTGCCGACTGCTCTCGTGATGGTACTCATGTAACTTTGTTATACTCGTACATATGTATAAAAAGAAATCGTAAATTCTATTTCTATTTCCTAAATGTCTTCCTATGCTTTTGTATAATTTGGGATAACGGCGTGTAAAAACGGAATAATTTCCATGCCTTTTTTATACATATATCTATAACCAGTTTTGTTTTGTTTGATTTATTAAATTATTATATAAATATGAGCTCAGAAATGTCAAGGTTCTTTAGAAAATTCCATTAGTTTTTATAAACTGTTCAAGAAATGGTTCAGTAAATAAATAAATATTATTTTCAATCATTTGTAAACATGCATTTGTGCATAATATATTCCAATGACCTACTTTTAGTTACTATGCATTTAAGTCTCGTAGATTGAAGTCTATTGACTAATTGATACAATGTTGAACATCATGGCAATTAAAGTGTGATTGGTCAATGAACTTTGTCGGCTTCATCTGTGTTATTGTTTCATAAACAGACCTTTACCATGAACGTTTGTATGTATTTTCAATAAAAAAAATCTGTCAGCTAAGAATGTTTTTTCAGGTGTGCTATACGAGGTCAAATTAAATTAATATATTTATCGAAACTGAATTTTAAAACGAATTATTTTGCGCAACCTTGAATTTTGTATTCTTTTATTGATTTATTTAATAATAAATACGTCTTTACAACAATTAGGCTATACCGAGTGTAATCTCGCGTGTTTATATCAACTAGTAGCTGGGTATAACGAGAGGTTCTCGAGACACTTCTATTCTTGGACAACAAACGTGCCATTGAAAGCATCTCTATCAATTTCGTACGATACATCTGTCATTGTACCCGTAGATACATCACGTAGTCTCAAAAATTAGCCAATAATTACGTACTTTATCTCTAATCTATTCATATCAGTACATTTTTCCAAATTGGTCACTTTATTCTGCCTGCATTATTAGTTATATCCTGTCTGTTTAACATGAATGAATACCGCCTGCGAAAGAGGCCTTGTAGTTCCTTTGTTTCAGCCGCTTTTATTCAAAGAGACAACAACTACCACAGATAAATATTCGTAGGCAGCAGTCACCTCCGCTATGTCGGTTCGAGGAGACCAATATGACCATCCAATGACAGCAAACTCCTCTCTTTACATCCATTATCTCACGTGTCGTTGTGTTGAATGTTTATTCACTAATTCTACGTATTACTGTTATTATTTACAATATAATTTATTCTGAAATAAGGTTACTTCAACGAGCATATTAGTCTTAAATATTCTTGGAAATTGCCTAACAAATTGGCCAGCTTCAGCAAAAATAGCTTTTTGTAGATGTTTATTCATACGGGCTTGGTTCGAGTCCATTTAGATTGTAGGCCAATGTCTATTAGTTATTTTAATAATTCAAATATTTTTATCACTGAACCAAACCAAACAGGACAAAAGTTTCTTAAACAGTGGTAGGCAGACTCATGACGGTTATTAGCCCAGTCTGCCGTCCTGGGGTAGTGCCACCACTTTCAAGTGTTACACCCGTGCAGTTGCTTATCGCGTTTTGGGACAGTTAGTAAGTAGCCAGATATATATGTACAGAGAGGCGTATGCACTGCTAATCACATACATGACATACATAACAGAAGCCTGCCTAAATTGCTCTAAGGTAGCAGTTGTTTCCGTTCATGGACCTCACTCTAGCTTTACATCAGGCGGAGTGTTGTCATATGTCAAGCTACGAATAATAAAAATTAAAAGTTTGCAAATTCTCTCTTTTAGATTGTTTATGCTTGTGTTTATTACATACTGCCACACACTAATCTAATTTATTCGTATATTTATGTTTTTGTAGTTTCCTAAACACATGTCGATCACACTCGTGTCGTGTTTTTTTCGTCTTATTGTACTTTTGTTTTTGTTTTTAGATTAACTAAAAATTCTTTATTCATGCTTCAGTGGTGTAGCGTAGTGGTTCCGCTCCAAGGGGCGGCATTTCACTACAAATAATAATAGGTAATATCTTGTAATAATTTGAACAATTTCATTTTATATTTTTGTCGCATCTACGATTAGGGCCGATTGTAATGATGATTCTTGTTGAAAAGTTACTGTATATTTTAGTTTTTTAAACTGAAATATTTAAAATAGAGGGCGGCAAGTTTTCCTCCGCTCCGAGTGGCTAATACGCCACTGGCTCCCTAGGGATAGAACGGGAATACTAAAAACAAAATACTAATTTTTTTTGAAGATATTCGCACATAAAGCTGCGGGTAACATATAGTATAATAAATCATTTGAACATCCTTTCATTGCGTGATTTACATTTTAAAAACAACTCGAATGAATTTGTATGAATAATAATTACATTTTTAAATGTATTTGTTTACACTTCTGGAATATATAATTTGTAATGTTTATAGGCTATCCTCGTATAGTGACAGTTAAGGACAATAGGAAGGTAAAATTATGTTAATTTTATGTGTTTTAAGACCTTTAATTGTACCTACCACCTTTAATACAACTATTCCTAGTAAGTATTTGAGTTAGTGCTTCTATATTATTTCCGTAAACGGTATATAACTACAAAATATTCATTTTATATCTTCTGATTATTTATTTATTTATTAACATAATATCAACTACATTAATTATACAATGATACAAATATAATGGTATATAGAAACTAACTAGTTTCATGTGGCGCCCTTCGCTAGCGCTGGGATACTTTTGTGAGTAGTTTTAAAAAACAAAGCTTGTAGAACCTGACGGAACCGATTTTCGGAACATTACGTATTTTGCAAACTCGTCTCCTTAGGCCGGCATAACGGAGGCGACTGCTGCCCGTATAGATTTTTCTGTAGTAGCAGTTGTTTTCACTCATGGAGCGCACTCGAGCTTTATTTACATTAGGCCGAGTGTTGTCTTATGCCGAGCTAAAATAAAAAAATCTCCTGAAAGTTCTAGGGTTCAACATTGCATTATCATTGTGTTAATATAATTCCTCTATGATTTATTATTATACAGTGACATGTATCTCGCTTCTGAGCTTAGAAGATATGGGTAATAAACATTAAGATAGAAGGAAGCATCAGCGGTGGGTCATTCATTCAGCCATAGATAACATTTCAATTAAACAGTAATCGATTATGTAATAATATATATTATTTATAACATTCTGTCACTACTGTTACACTGTAATACAAAATGAGGTAGGCAGATATGCTGAATACTGCAACAATGTTTAAATGTAATTGTTTATTTTCAAAGTGGATGTAGTTTTTCAAGTAGGTACATAGTTATCATTGATATGAAAATGATAAGATTTTATCGATGTAAATAAAAGGTAAACATTATTTTCTTGGCAACAAGATAATAGATTAAGGAATAATATAAATAAATAATATGCAATGGAAAAGTCTATAATATTTTTTTTAGCAATTTTAATATGTAATACTAGCTGACCCGGCAAACTTCGCACTGCCAAGAATCAATAAATAAAAAAGCATTTCTGAACGACTTTTAAATTGAATTGATTTCTAAACGACGCCGGGACGAACATAAAATGTTTGACATTCAAAACTTGAATAGAGAAACAAGAATAGTTTCTAAGGGAGAGCGAAATTGTTATTTTTACTATATTCCAAGCATTTATTTCATATTTACTCACCTTTTAACCCTTCCCTGGACTTCCACAAATAATTTAAAACCAAAATTAGCCAAATCAGTCCAGCCGTTCTCGAGTTTTAGCGAGACTAACGAACAGCAATTGATTTTTAATTATTTCTTCCAAATAAATTAACATTATTTTTATTATTATAAGAAATTATCTTTTGCCAATTAAAAAACTAATCGACCTACATATTTGTAAAATAACCAATTAGGAATAAAATTGCACAATAATTTATTTCTTACATGGTTACATAGATACTGAACTCTTCATGTTACTACAATATTTTAAATGTCAAATATCAATAAACGATAACTATTATGACGTAAACAAAGACAATAATTTGCCCTTTATTAGGGCTGGGGGGGGATAATACGAGTAAAATATTCTTAAACTTTTACTTTTTTTTTACCTTTATTTAATTAGGGGCTTACGGTCACGTGTCGTGGCAATCCCATTGAAGCCTAAACAACATTAACATAATATAAAAGACTGAAACATAAATATAACTAAAACTAATCCACAAATAAACAAAAACACAAACAATCTATCTATCTTTAAAAAAAAACAAATTTATATAACTTTATAGCGGCTACTGAATCGGGCTGGAACAACATACTATTGTATTTGCCCATATCCCATTTGTTTATGCCTATGGAGCCACAGTCTATTGGTTTTGTTCCTGACACAAACTCTCAACATGTGTTCCACATCTTCGACTTTCCCAAACTTTTACTTTTTTCATCTGTCTTAAAGTAAGGTTTGTGTTTTTGATACCCACAGCATAGTTTGAGGTTATTTTTGCATAATAATTCAAGTGGACTCGCAGCAAAACTGAGTCTACAGGGCCATTTGCTGAAACTATTATTTTGATATCTCTAAGTAGACCCGCTCTCTTGTACTCCGGTCACAATTAGTGAGCCGAATTAGGATAAAAAGAAGAGAGGGGGTTAGATATATTTATGAAATTTTAGTTCTAGTAACTTTTTTACGTGGGGAATTCCTAATTACGGATGCCCTAGCCCTTGCGAAAAGTGCCAGGGTTAAGCCAAGCTCTCCAGCCTAACGCTGTTTCTGCAAAACCCTACGGTGTTTCACCCGACGCATAAGGGATGATGTCTAGGCACGCGTAGTTAGCATTCATCCAGACTAGTTCTAGTAACTCACTAAACTGGAAGTTGGTACCTAGATAGTGACAACCCTAATTTTATTGAACTGTATCCAGAAGTGTCGCAAGTATAATGTTATCATTTCAATAATAGTGCGGCTTTATTAAATGAATGTAGTAGAATATCTGTTATTCAAAACAAATGGGCCAGACGTGTGATAAACGAGAGAACAGTGTGGGCGTTCTACTATTGATTATTATTTAGGTATTTTGCTAAATTGTTTTGTTTGTTTTGATAATGAACATCAGAGGTCTTTGGATGAGCGAAAATTTCACAAAAATATACCGATCAATTTTCACTTTCTAAAACGTAGTTATAACTGAAAACAATTTCATAATTGCGATATACGAGACGAGTTTGCACTGTCAAACTGTATGGTGCACATTTGTGTCATCGATTCGGCATAGTGGAGGCGACTGCTGCCTGTTTAAATTGGTTGACGAGAAGTGTGCGCTTCTCTCCTCTCGTGTAATAATAACATAAAAAGTAATCCCGAAACGCGACTGGGTCACTTCACTTGAGACAGGTGGTCTAACCTGAGGTTAATAACCATCATCAGTCTGCCTACCACTCTTTTTTATTAGAATTTTATTGCGCACGACTTGCGTATCTATTAAAAATAAGCATATTTATCTCTATTGTCAACAGAAATGACCAAAAACCATTTATTAAAAATGGTACTTCGCCCATTATCACAAAGACACAAATCCCATCAAAGGATAAGGCAGCTAGAGGCAAAGCTTTTCGTCAAATATTCGCGGCTATTATTGCGAATTTGGGAACAATTAATACTGGAATGGCATTTGGTTTTCCTGCAGTTGCATTACCACAATTGAAAAGCAATACTTCAAGTCTTTTTGTTACAGAAGAACAGGCTAGTTGGATCGGTAAGATGTTCATTTTAATACCCATGTAGAGCTACTGCTTATCTCTGAGCAACTTACTATAGAATAATGCATAATAAACTTTAATGCCGGTTCTACACACCGGCACAGTCGATTGGCAATCCGCCTGCCTAAATTCGTACACTGGCGAAGCTTCTTGGGGTCAGGCGTCCATCCTGACTAACCACACCAGCCAAATCCATGAACACTTTGTCGTTAGGTTAGGTTAGGCATAACATAATTATAAACTATAAGAGCGGCCGTGGTCCAGCGGTAAGACGCGTGAACTCACGATCGATGAGTCCCGTGTTCGAACCTCAGTAAATTCTGACCGGTACCAATGTAACTTTGTTATATGTACTTTGGTCGCTCAGTGCCTATAGGCACTATTAAAGAGTGGTAGGCAAACTGATGATCCAGTCTGCCGTCCTGGGGCAGCACCACCACTTTCGAATGTAACACCCGTGAAGTGACCTTGTCGCGTTTCGGGAACAGTTTGAAAGTAGCCACATAGAACGAGAGGAGTGTGCACTGTCAATCTGGATGGTGCATGCTCGTCTCTTCAAGCCGGCATAGTGGAGATGACTGCTGCTTGTAGAGATTCCTCTGTAGTAGCAGTTGTTTCCATTCATGGACCACACTGTAGCTTTATATCAGGCGGAGTGTTGTCACATGCCGAGCTACAATAAAAAAAATATCTAAATATATAACTTAATTTTAGCTAGTTTGAGTGCAGCGGGAACACCAATAGGATGCATATTGAGCGGTTACTTGATGGACGCTATTGGTAGACGAATGACATTAATAGTTACCGAGGTGCCTCTTGTACTTGGTTGGATATTGGTTGCGTCATCATCTAATCTTCCAATGATGTATGTAGGTAAGAAAGTATGTATTTTTTACCAAATGCGACAAATTCTTGTCAGATTTTGTCTCTTGAGTACAATATTACTTAATATTTACATCTTCCCATACCTTTTACACTTAAATTTTTATACTTTTATACCTAATTAAATTAAACCTGTTTTTTTTTGTCTATAGGAAGGTTTTTGATTGGTTTTGGATCTGGTATGGTGGGTGCTCCAGCAAGAGTGTACACATGTGAAGTTTCCCAACCACATTTACGCGGCATGCTTGGAGCTTTGGCATCTGTTGGCGTGTCTTTAGGTGTTCTCATACAGGTAAAACATATTTTGTATAGAATTATTAAGTAATTTTTATCCTTCTTCCATTCCTTCATTTTTACCTTCCCGTTAATATAAGAATTGATAGAATTCCAAGGCTTACTGACCACGGATATGTATCTACATTATTTTCGTGTACAGATTTCAAGATAATGGATAAAATCTTAAATTCAAGTAATAAGTAATAATTAGACCTTAAAATTTCCTCTTACGTAAAAACGTTTTTTTTCATAGCTTGGTAACTCTGAGCTAATCATGCCCTTAATTGAAATTGATTGCCCCAATTGTAGAATCGCCAAGCAACAAGAACAATAAGTTGCCAAGTCCAAATCAATATTTATACAGTCAATATGAAGTAGTGATAAAATTAGAATTGTTAACCCTGTAAACCAAACACACCGCTAAACGTTAAACTAACAAAAAAAAAAAACCACGATTACGTTTCAATAACATGTTTGTTTGAAAACGCATTAAATTTTGCTACTTGGATAGTCGGTATCGGGGAAAGTGCCTAGTTTCATGTAACTCTTCTTGATCGTCTTTTTAATTTCAACTTTATTATGAGTGTGTTAAGGTAATAATTAATTTTTATTGCACTAATGCCCGGAATACAGTAGCCTAGGATAGACGGTAACTCTGATTTCTTATTGGACAAAATTGGGCTACTTTTGTCTGCATGAAGCCAATTGCTACCTTACTAGGACATTAGTGATAAATTCAGTTCATCTTATGAGAAAAGATGACTGCTTAATTTTCTTTACAAATAATGGTTATATTGGTAAGATATTAATGATATTGCTAAAGAGAAATTTAGCATCTCCATTTTTATTCAATTAATTTACAAAGAAGATCGTGAAATGCAAATTGTGACGTCACATGCAACTTTGTTATTGTAAATAAATAACGATAATGCTGAAGGTACACAACAAATATTAGAACATGAGGGCAGGTTTGTTTGCCAAACTATTTTACAATTTCGTGACGTTTTCTTGATAAACGAAGTACAATAATAGGAGGACGAAAACATAAGTAATTCGTTGTAAGAATAGTATGTAAATAATAAGATGTTAAACTATCACGTTGTTGATATTTGTGTATATTATTATTGTTACTGATTTATCACGACTCTTATATACTAAAGCCCCTAGTTGTTAATTTGAATTATTCCTTTTGCTATCTTTCTTATTTTGGTTAACAAATATTTACAATTGAGATCTAATCAAACAAAACCGTTAAAATTAAAATCTTCGAAGGTGGTTCGTTAATTTTTTAAATGACAATTAAGAGATACACATCGAAACAAAAAAACGTTCAAATTTAAATAAACGCGATAAACAATAAACCGTATAAACGTTACAATTTAGTTAAAAGGGTGACATCTACAATTTAATGTATAGATAGTGTCGTGGCTTGTAACTCTCCATGATAATTTTTCCCTGCCTTGGTGTTCCAAACTTCCATCCTCACTACGAACGTGTCTGAAATTCGCGTTCGTGAACGCATCCAACGACGGTGCTGCCCTCTCGCGGCGCGCGTAACATAGTAGTACAACGGTCTCGGTCGACGGCGCGCGCGCGAGATTCAAGTAAAGGCTAAAAACAATTAAAATCAACGTCGAGAGAGTTCAATCTGCATAATCATCGTGTAATCAGTGTGTCCTGTCTACTCCTCAAGCAGTAAGTCCACTTTACACACCTTTCCGTTGCATGCCTGGTATTTGTCTCCGTGTGAATTCAGCAGGTATAGGTATTCTCTGCGTGGGTCAATACCGACCACTAATCTAGCTGCGACCAGCCCTACACCGTACCCGGTGTACCCAAGACCAACCCAACTGCGAAAATATTGACGCATTCTAATTTCAAAAATCAGGGTTTGTGCCAACTACTCACGGCGAGCCCCTAGGCTCCGTTCGAGTACCGTACAGATAGTATTGTAAATTTTAATCTAAACTGAAATGTATTTGTTATTTTATTATTATACGTATGACATAGTAAATATTTACACGCCCAAATGGGCAGTTATGGTAAGACTAACATAGATATAAGACCTTACTAACCCATAACATGTAAATAGATAAATAAATAAATAAATACTACTAAACTGTAGCATTTATGCCCTTTGGTCATATAATTAATTGTAACCTTTGAATTTCAGTACGTAATAGGAAGTGTGACATCATGGCAGGTCCTAGCTGGCTGCAGCGCCATAATACCAGTCCTGTCGTTCTTAGGAATGTTATTTTTGCCAGAAACTCCAAACTATTTACTCACACGTGACAAGATGGATAATGCACAGAAATCATTGTGTAAATTTCGAGGATCTACATACAATATTGAGGAGGAAATACAGAGGATGGTTGCTTTTAAGGAGAAGAACCATGTAGAACCGTACGTAAAACTGAATATAATTTCTGAAGTATTCTAGACTCATTTAGATTTTAATTAATTCTACAATTAAATCTTATATTCAATGTATGAAACTAAAAGGGTGATATTTATTCAAGAAAAGGTGTAGCAACGTTTGTTCGCATAACTTTATCTTTTACGTAAATAATCGTAGTATATTCTATTCTTCATTATTCTATTCTATTATTTATCTGACATTTTAATGTTATCCATTATTATATAATTTAAAATTATAAAAAATATCATAGGAATTATATGAAGTTTAATTTTCAGGTTAAGAAATCCAAAAGAAATCTTAAAGGCTTTAGTATCGCCATCTACTTTGAAGCCATTTGGTATACTTGCTCTATATTTCTTTATCTACCAATGGTGTGGAGTCAACACTATCACATTTTACGCTATTGAAGTTTTTGAGGTTAGTTTTCTGATTATTTCAATAGCCCAGCTACTGTACGTAATTTTTATTTTCTTAATTATTAACGTCAGTCTTTGCTTAAAAACTTGTAATTACCTCAGAATCGGCTGAGACTATGAAGTCTCTCTCTATGATACCATTTTCGCCTCGTTTTCATGTCTTCTAACACATGCATGACGTTATGAATGTTCTATACCTGACCTTGTCTAAACAGTTTACCAATTTAATTGAGGAATGTCATCCTATGATGCCCTTTTTCGACACTGCCATCCCCTTTCGGCTAGTTAATATTTTGATGATAGCAGTTAATGCCAAAAGTTTCTTGAAAGTTTAGGTTAAGTTTGTTTATTTAAGGTTTAAAATGTTTAAAGTGTAAAACTTGAATTGTAATATTTTTTCAGTTATCAGGTGCTACTATAAATAAATATTGGGCTACGATTCTACTTGGTGTTGTTCGACTAATATTTACTGTAGTTGGGTGTATACTTTGTCGTCGGTTGGGTCGACGTCCTCTTACGTTTGTTTCAGGTGCGTTTTATTTTTTTAAATAGTAAAATCTTAAATGTTTGTACTTGCATCTCATAATCCGTATATACAATCTTTATAATCTTTTAAAATCCTTATAAATGAAGGTTTTGTTTACAACTTTTCATCACAAAGTCTATGGTTCGTACTAGGTGGTTGTGTTTATTTTTGCTCCGCGAATAAAGTGAACTTACAAGTATTAATAATAATCAAATTGTTGTAAGTGTTATATCAAAATTAAGATTATTTGACGTATGAAACTATGGTGAAAGTGTTTTTTAAATAATAGTATACTTTTTGAGTAATAATCGTAAAAAGGTTAAGAGGTTATAAAGTTGGCCAAATAACTGACGTCGCGCGCCGAGTTTGTTTGTTTGCTGCTATCCCTAAATACTTATTTAACTTTAAAATATATTATGCAATGGTGTTCTGTGTGTGGAGTAAACATATTTTTGATATATCTCAGTTAAAATATCATAGGCAATTATAGCTACCAGTGTATTTGTGAATTTTAAAATAAATTAGAAATATAATAAAAACATCAACAGTGAGTATATATTATATCTCTCTCTTCCTCATTGTTATGCTTATAAACAACAAGTTACGCTGATCGTCACGTCCACCGTCATTGAGTAGTGTACATTAGAATTGACTTTGTCAATAATGTCGTTGATTCGTTCACCGAGCAAGGCCTACGGGTCGAACCCAGAAATTTCTAATGTTACTAAATCTGATCTAAAACAAAACCCTTTGCGCAAACGTAAACATTGCGATGATAATGATGATATAAAGAATGCATTCCAAAGTTTTTCTAAAAGCATAACGGACATGATGAGTAATTGGAAAAGAGATTTAGACGCAAATATTATGCAAATAAACAGTACTCTGCAAGGGGTAATTAAAGATGATCTTCATAAATTAACCCAATCGTCATTAGAGATGCAAACGCAGCTGAACAGCGTACATGATGATTACAAGGAGATTAAAATTTTAATGAACAAACTAGATGGCAAATACGACGATGTGTGCAGTGAGATCAATACACTAAAAACATCTATTCAATTTCACAGCGACATACATGACGATCTTCATATAAAATTAAAAGTACTATCAGATAAAGTACATAAAATTGACAACATGGAGTATGAATTGAACAGTCTTAAAAGTGAAAATAAGAAACTGAAATCTGAGATTAATTCAAACAATCAGAGGGATCGTTTGTTGAATCTAGAACTTGTAGGCATACCTGAAGTGAAGAATGAAAACTTACATGAATATATAATCAGTATAAGTAAGTTAGCCGAACTGGAGCTCACAGCCTCTGATATATTACATATTAACAGAGTCACGCCAATGCATAATATGTCTGGTCGACCAAGAGTGATTGTTGTCAAGTTTGGTTCACGATTAATCAGAGATAACCTATTGGCTAGGTTACGGAAGGCCAAAATCACTACTAAAGATTTACATATACCTGGCACACCTAAACCTATATATACAAACGAGCATTTAACATCACATAATAAACAATTACTAAGAAAATGTAAAGAACTGGCGAAGACTAAACAGTATCAATTTGTTTGGACAAAAAACTGCAGAATCTATGCAAGGAAGAACGATGCCACGCCTCTGATACAGATAAAGGAAGAAGAAGATCTAAAGAAGGTTATTTGAACAAAGGAATTTATGTTTTTATACTGTCAAATATTGTTAGTAATTTTTTGCATGCATCACACTTTATTTGTGTAACAATGATAACTAAATGTATAACTTCATATGTTTATTCTACATTTGCTTACTCTTTGAACAAACTGGCAATGCATTTACTTATATTCGTAAATCGCACAATAATGGTGCAACTTTTTCTAAATTTTTTTTCAACATCTAATTTAATATTAAATATTCAAACGAATTCACGCAATTTTTGCTATTACTTACTCACGGGATTGTTGGATGTTATAATGATCATATTATGTATATTATTTTTCTTTATAAAGCCGGCTTGTCGTGTTTCACTCAACCTTACAAACAGCGCGCCCTTGTTGAGCGTGTTACTCATACCTACTTATTGTAAATATTCTACCTTAATTTATTTTAGTAAAACAATTAGAATAATACAGCCCTACTACCCACACTTATTATTAAAAAATAATTTTATTATTATTATAAAATATGCTAAGTACATTATGTATTTATTTACAATAATTCATAAACTATTAGTATTTATTATAATTGTTTGTGTGTATAGATCAACATTTATTCTGGTTCACATGATGATATTGATCTCAATGCGGGTTAATACTTTAATTATGTCTGTTATTACTATTCTTGAACTATACATAGCATTTGTTATTGCAGTTCTTTGTTTATTCCCCAATTCTGGTATTATTTATAAAATATTTAATTACTGTTATATGATATACTTATTTCATACGCGAGCTACACTTATGCGAATATGTATTATGCAATTGATAGTAATTTTTTACAATGGATAATAAACAACCGCTAACTATATATTATCAAAATGTAACTGGACTCAGAACTAAGACTCTTGACTTTTGTCAGAGTATACTTACAAATGATTATGACATAGTCTTGATTACCGAAACATGGCTGCATTCAGGTATTCTAAACGGCGAACTTTGTGATAAGCGATACGAGGTATTTCGTCTAGACCGAGATTTATCAGTCAGCAGTAAAAAAACTGGCGGAGGTGTAATGGCGATTGTTAAGCGGTCATTATGTCCGATTCAAACTACGCTCTCTAAAATGCCTTCAGTCACCACTGAAATGATGTGGATCACAATACCCGCACGAACGCTCGGTTCAAAGAACGACTTACACATCGGACTGGTCTATGTCCCGCCAGATCCACATCAATTACCATCTACTATATCTGATATTATCGAAACGACAACTATATTATTTAACACCAATCCACACCATAATTACGTCCTTGTAGGAGATTTCAATCTTCCAAACATAACTTGGAGTATGGAAGGGCCATCTCATCTAAAGAAAGGTTCAATTGAGATTCAAAATGCAGGCCTTGATTTAGTACAGAATCTGTCACTCATGGACTTTACTCAATACAATCTCCTTAAAAATCAGAAGGGTAACACACTAGATTTAGTTTTCTCTAATCTGCCTTTGAATGCCTTAGCCTGTACAAGTCCACTGCTGCGAGAATGCGCGTACCATCCCTCGATTTGTATTGAGGTTCTTGATATTAACATATCCTTCATTAACTCACCATCAACACCAACCTACCTTTTCAACAAGGCTGATTACGAGTTAATTAATAGTGAACTTGAGCAAATTGACTGGTTAAATATCCTCAACTGTTGTAGTGTTGACGAAGCGGCCCAATCCTTTTACAAACATGTCGATAGCTGCATCACAAACTACGTACCTAAGAAGCTTAAAACGCATAATACCAAATATCCGGTCTGGTACAGCAATGCACTAATTAGAATCATCAAGGAAAAAGCTAAGGCACATTCTAGGTGGAAGAAATACGGTAATCTACTCGACTATGATGAATTCAGTTTACTTCGAAGTAGACAACGTCGCGTTCAACAAATTTGCTTTAAAAAATATACCAGTGACATGGAAAATCAAATTAAAAATAAGCCAAAGTTATTGTGGACCTATATTAAAGCTATTCGAGGAGGGACTAGTTATCCTAAAGTGTTTTCATGTGGGAACACGAGTTACACGGGTGGCCAGGAAATATGCAATGCTTTTAACAGCTTCTTCCTGAGTGTTTTTGGTAATCCGATTGTTAAACCTATCCGCTTAGAAGAAAAAAACACCACTAATGACAGTGTCTCTGACGTCAAAATCAATATTAGCTTGGTGAAAAATGCATTAAATGGTCTAGATGTCACGAAGGGTAAAGGCAGCGATGGTATCCCACCAATTTTTTGGAAAAAATGCAGTAAATCCCTAGCTCTCCCTATATCCATAATTTTTAATAGATCGGTCTGTGAGGGTGTGTTTCCTACTATTTGGAAACACGCCCACATAGTGCCGATTCATAAGAAAGGTACTAAAACAGATATAAAAAATTATAGAGGCATATCGATATTAAATCCTGTTGCTAAGATATTTGAAAAAATTATTTATGACGTCATCTACCCAGTTATCACCAAAGGTATATCCGAGGCTCAGCACGGGTTTCTTAGGAAGCGTTCTGTAGTAACAAACCTATCATGTTTCACAAACTATGTACTGGATAATATGGACCGCGGCGGGCAGGTTGACGTGGTCTACACAGATTTTGAGAAGGCCTTCGACCGTGTGGACCACGTCATCCTGATCCAAAAACTCGAGCAATTGGGCATTCACGGTAATTTACTGCGATGGGTACAATCTTATATTAGCAATCGTTCACAGGCAGTGGTTTTGGGGGGGTACAAATCTGACTATGTAAAAATTCCAACTGGAGTTCCTCAGGGATCTCATCTCGGTCCGTTGCTCTATACCGGGTATATTTATGATATATCAGAGTGCTTCAAGCATGCAAAACATCTCTTATATGCAGACGATAAGAAAATTTACGTCAAAATATCCAGTGTTGAAGATTGTGTAAATATACAAAGAGACCTAAGCTCTTTATATGAGTACTATACTAGAAATAGAATTAGTGTTAATATTTCCAAATGCCAATGTATCAGTTTCACACGTAAAAGACAGCCTATTAGTTTTATGTATCATTTCAATAATTTACCTATAGAAAGAACACACGTAGTACGCGATCTGGGTGTGTATCTGGACGATCAAATGTCACTTTCAGAACATATAAATAAAATCACTAATAAAGCCTTCACTAATTTGGGTTTCGTTGTGCGTGTGTGCAAACCATTTAAAGATCCCATAGTTCTCAAGTCACTTTATTATGCATACGTGCGAAGTGTTCTCGAATATGCGTGCTGCATTTGGTCTCCCTATTATATAATATATAAAGAACAAATCGAGCGCATTCAAAGAAGATTTGTTGATCATCTTCACTACCGTCTACGGAAATCATCAGACACGTATAAAAATGGCTGTAGGATACATCAGCTCTTGACATTGGAGGAACGGCGGCTCGTTATGGATGTGTGCCTGCTTCAGGACATTGTTTGTGGTCGTTTGGACTGTAGTGAGCTAGTGGCGGGCGTGTCTTACAACACACCACGGAGGCGCACACGCCATACGCCAATGTTCTCTGTACCTTTTCATCATACCAAATTCTCGAGTAACGCTGTGCTGTCAAGAATTGTTCGCACATATAATGAGACCTTTAAGAACATTGATCTATATACACATTCGAAGAGTACCTTGAGGAGAATGCTGTCTGATTGTCTGGTGTCGGGGGCTGGCCGATAGCTGTCTGCCGGGCGTGCTCGTGCGATCCTAAACAGCTGCCTCGGATTGTGGGGTTATGTTTGGCTGGCGGATGTTGGCTGGGGCTTGATATGGGGGGGTCGGATGGTGCTTCCTTTGGGTGTTATTATTATTACTATTATTGTATTGTTATTTTTGTTTATTTTTATTATTTAATTATTTAATTTTTTTTTAATTTAATTTAATTATATTATTATTTAATTTTGTTTATTTAATTATCATTATTAGTTTGTGTGGGTATGTAGTGGTAGCAGGCGTGAATTTATTTAGTTTGAATTTAGCTTTATTTCTGTAACTAATAATATTATTACAAATGATTAACAGTATTGTCAGTTTTCTTTCTTTATTATTATTTTGTTTATTGTTAGTTTTTTTTTTGTGGTTTTTTTTTTTGAGTTACACTTATGTTTAAAATTTTATTTTTTTTTGTGATTTATTTTTGTGTCAATTTTTAGTTTTTCTTTGTACAACTACTCATCACATATACCGTGAAGCCTATCATTAGCCTTATTTTTATAAACTAAGTTTTTTTGTGTTATACTCTAGGTTTACGCTGTTGGCTTTTAAAATAAATAAATAAATAAATAAATAAATAAATAAATCACCATTTCAGCTGTAGGTTGTGGGTCAACCATGGTATCTCTGGGCACCTACATGTATTTTCTTCAATATTGGAAGGCAAATGGAATCGAACCTGTTCACACGTGGATACCAGTTGCCAGTATTTTCATTTTCATCATCGCATGTACTCTTGGATATTTGATCATTCCTTGGGTTATGATTGGTGAAGTGTATCCTACGCAGGTAAATTTTGCTTGTAATTTAGTGCTATATGTAGACGATGTTTGCGGTTTAGATTGACGCTGGGTTACCTCAAGGCTGTATTCTAAGACCCTTTGGAGTGTCTCACTCGCTTGAAGTGAGTTATACACTCCATTATTAATTAATAAAATTTGGAAAATAAAACGTTGTGGTTGTGTTTGACATAACCCCCTCTCTATCACTACAACTGGAGTTCTAATATCCACATTACATTGTTGAACACGATCAAAGAACTACGCTGTTTAGGTTATAAATTCGCGACGCGGCGCGCCACTCTGGAGTGGTTAGACTGCGTGCGGGGTGAAACTATTAACCACACTTGACTATTAAAATAATTCAAATAATTTATGTATTAATGTAGTGTTCACACTTTGAGTTGCAGCCCAGTTTTACTGATCAGATTTTAAAATATATGTATGTGGCTTTTTTCGGCTGCAACTTGTAGTGAGCATCCACTTAAATAAATAAATAAATATAAATACGAGTATCGCTACGTGTAATAATAATAATTTATATGTATCGATTGTGTATTTTTAGGTGCGTGGTGTTATAGGTGGTTTGACAACGTGTGCTGCTCATCTATCAGTATTCTCAGTGGTTAAGACATTCCCATTTGTAAAACACACACTTGACGTTCATGGTGCTTTCTGGTTATACGGATGCATGTCCTTCTTAGGTAAGTTTTTGCGTCTTCTTTTACTTGGGAAGAAAGATTGTATTTAAATCGTTAGCAAAAAATTATATAATGTTACAATTAGCAAATTGTTAGTATAGAGTAGCGTAGCGTAGTGTAGCATAGCATAGTATAGTATAGTATAGTATAGTATAGTATAGTATAGTGAAGTATATATTTTTTCTTTTTCAGGTATTGTATTCTTCTACTTCTTTTTACCAGAAACAAAAGGTCGCACGTTACAAGAAATTGAAGATTACTTTTGCGGTAGAACTAAGTCTTTGAAAAAACCTGATTCAAAGATTTTTACACCAGCGTAGGTGTTTTCAAATTGTTTTATTTTATAATTAATTTTCAGAAGTCGTTCTTGAGTTTTATTAATTTAAATATAAGTACCTACATATGAAATATGTATGAAATTTCCAGTTTTATTTTAACTATTCGTATGAATTTTGTATATATTGAAGTATTAAAGTAAAATTAGTTTTAAGTAAATACTTACGTATTTTTGTGTTGTAAAAAGGATTTTATAATATTTTTTTTTTAAATTGAATAAAACCTAATTTATTTTTACGTTTTAATAAGTTCAAGAAGAAAAAAGGATAAGCAGGGACTCTAATATAGTTAAGGATTTAAAATTTATGGAACAATTTATATGTTTCGTACATATACAACTAGATAAGTAATAACACTCCCAATGTGACGCGAGAGAAAATATGACCACAGTCCCTTTTAGGTTTTCAGTCAGTTAGTATTGGACTTGACGGCAATATTTTGAAGTGGTTTACGCCTTTTTCATGACCGATGTTAGAGGTTTGCACCTCTAGTATATGGTTTCATAAATAAAATACGTAGTTGTCATATAAAAAAGACGTATATCGAGAATTATAATTTATGAAATAATTGTTAAAATACTTATACGGGTGTCCGGTAAATAATAAAATTTTCTCAAATTGCTACGGATATTTTTTATTTTGAATTTCTTCAGAGAGGGTGTTAAAGATTTCTGCGTGTTCCATTATTACCGGACATCTTGTGTAAAAATTTTAGCCTTTATACAGAAAATATCGAGAGGTGTCTGTGGAAAGGCAGCCTTACCTACCATTATATTTCTATTAGAATAAGATTAATGTTATGTGATATTAAACAAGTGCCTTTAAGTTAAAAAATGCAGTTATTTAGAACGTAGACTGATATATCTAGTTCATTAGTTAAACTTTAGAATATATAGTTTTTTTATAAAACCACTTTATTGATATTTTGTGGTATTAATTGATTGTGTTTTTTAAACGAAACGTCGTTGGTTTATATCATTACTAGATATTTCCTAGTACTATCCTATATATTTTTAATATAGGTATTAAATCGTCTACTTATTTGTATTAAATTATTTTATAAGTTAATTTGAAAATAAAAAAAAAATACATTAAAATCTGAAATTATATCATTTGTTTTTTTATTTTTAAATTATACCTTTATCAATGATAGAAATTGCATCTACTGCAGTATAATTAAGACACGTATAAGTAAAACACATCTTTTTCCTTAGTTAATTTAATTCGAGTGGCGTACATTTTTGACAATTATATTTTGAGTGTGATAATAAATCGCTGCGAGCTCAAGGACAGTATTGTGACCAGAGTGGAAAAGGGCATGCTAAGGTGGTTCGGTCATTTAGAAAGGATGGATGAAAGGAGATTAACAAAAAAGATCTATTGTGCGAAAGTGGATGGCAGTGTCGGAAGGGGGCGCCCTGGGAAGACCTTTCTCAGTCAGATCGGTCAACTGCTGAGAAAGGGTCAGATGAGGAGCACCCTCAACCGACGTGCATGCATGAGAGGAGTCGCTGAGAGAGGGGTCGCTGGCGCTCCATAGTTTCTGCCTACCCCAGGAACAAGGCGTGAGCTAAGTAGTAATAGTATATTTTGAGTAAATTAGAACAGGATTACTTTTTAACAATCAACAAGAAGTTTTTTTGGTTTTAAATATTAAAACACATAAAAATTTACATAAACATTTAAGTTTTATACTTTTATTCCTTTATTTTATTGAGTAGTAGGCAGACTGACAATGCTAATATCCCAGTCTGCTGTCCTGTGTAGTCTGCAGATCTTTTATTGCTTTCTTTATTAAAAAAATATTTCTAAAAATATAATCAGAAAATATAAACTTTTTTTTTATTGTAGCTCGGCATATGATAACACTCCGCATAAAGGTAAACATTATGTGTAAAGTGTGACTAATGACTATCGCGAGTCGGCATAACGGAGGTGGTCCAGGTCATGAACCGCACTCTAGTTTATCATGAGCGAAGTTTGGTCACGTCATGCCGAGCTGCCATAAAAAGGATTGATAAACGTGAACTGAAAATCCCAACAAAACGTTAACCATACTTTCGTTTTATTTCTTGTAATACAATACCTTATAGCTGTTTTTTTTTTTAAATTCAAGAATAGGTTCTTAGATAAAAGAAAATAACTAGAGCAAAAGAATTAGCCATAATGCATCTTGCTGTTTAAGAAATAGCCGCCTGGAACATTTATTCATACAAATGAAATGATTAATTTTATTTCTATAAGATTTCTAATTATGTTTACATTATTTTCTTTTGTTATAAGCTGGTTAAATACAATTAAGAAGAATGAAAGAGGTGAGTTCATTCAAATAATTTTTAAATACAATATTAGTTATCATTAAATTTTAATCAAGAAATTATAAAAAATAAAATTGGAAGTGTTGCCAGTAGAAAGATAAAATAATTTCGATGCGGTCACTTGAGTGCTGTGAGGACCAAGTAAGTCTACATTAACGCAGTCACAGCGTAAAGTGAGTATTCTCCACCAATCCGACAATATTTGTTTGATCGTGAAGGTAAAAAATCGAATGAAGCTATTCTATTGGTTTAGAGATTTTGCGCCGTAACAACGTAAATGAAGACTCATACTCGGACCTGGGAGCATTTGTGTGCAAAACGGAAGACGTGGATTTGTTTTCCACTTCAGGTTGCTGTGGCACTATTTTTCAGTTGAATTTTCATCATAATTTAATTATTTTTCAGAACCTGAAATAAAACAATCAGCTAAAAGCATCGAATTCATAGGCGTATCAAGAGATGGTGTTCTAAAACTTTTAGCGACATATAGAAACAGACTCCTGAAAAAATTTAAAGACCAAAAAGTGAAACCAACTTATAATGCTGTATTTAATAACAATAAACAAATAAGAAATATTCTTCTTAATTTATAATGGGTATTGTTTTATTTGTGAGAAAAATTCTTTTGCATTTTTTTATTGCGTCGTCGTAATTTTTGTAATAATTTTTAAAATTACAATACAATACAATTGTCACGCCTTTTTCCCACGGGGATAGGTAGAGACAACGAAACGCCACTTACCACGATCCTGACACAACACGCTCGCTTCCCTTACATCCACAATTCTCTTTATGCACGCCCGACGGTTATGGGCACTAGACAGCCCAGCTTTCATGAAGATGTCTCCTATTTGATTGGAAAACAGCCTTCTGGGTCTGCCTTGTTTAACTCATCCATTCACATCAGATTTATATATTTCTTTCGTCAATCTCCTTTCATTCATCCTTTCCACGTGCCCAAACCATCGAAGCATTCCTTTGTCAATCCTCGTCACTACATCATCTTTCAAACCACATCTATCGCGCACAACACTATTCCTCATTCTATCCGCTATCGTGACTCCACATACACTCCATATTTAAAATTCATATTTATATAAAGTTTTATTAGTATTTATTAATTTGAAATACCTAGCAGACATCTTCCCAATACAAATAAAATTCATAATAACAAAATATTTCATTTTTATTTACTAAATCAAAACCTAAATAAAAACAGAGCTAAGAGTGGTAGGCAGACTGATGATGGTCAGTTGTCCAGTCCACCGTCCTGGGGTAGTGGGGGACTACCACTTTCGAATGTAATACCGTGAAGTGACCTCGTCGCGTTTCGGGAATAGTTTGAAAGTAGCCAGGGATAACGAGAGGAGTGTGCACTGTTAATCTAGATAGTACATACTCGTCTCCTCAAGCCGACATAGCGACTGCTACCCGCACAGGTTTCTCTGTAGTAGCAGTTGTTTCCATTCATGGACCGCACTCTAGCTTTACATCAGATGGAGTGTTGTCACATGCCGAGCTACAATAAAAAAAAACATGTCTTTGACGTTATTTAAGAGAAATTGTTGACATTAATCGACTTCAAAAAATACCATGAAAATACTATGTTATATTACAATATTTAATTTTAAAATGACATGATTTCAAGTTCTGACGTAGATCGTTTGTATCCCAGTTTTTTTAGCCGGACATCACTATTACAGTTGTTCTATGGGATATGGGTAGTTTTAACTAACCTGGGAGTTGGACTTGCGTTCGGTTTTTCAGCTGTATGTGTACCACAACTACGGAGCAGTGATTCGGATGTTTATACCACGCCCTCTGAAGCTTCTTGGATTGGTTAGTTTATTTTAATAGCTGTACTGCTGTATAATTTGTTGTGATACATATTTATAAGGAAGTTACATTGATACCGGTTAGAATTTAGTAAGATTTGAACATGGGTCTCATCGAACGTGAGCTCGGCTTTCTACTGCTAGACCACGACAACTTTGGTGAGCGGACTGATGATGGTTCCGCGATAGTACTACAACTCTAAAGTACAACACCCGTGACCTTATCACATTGCAGGATCAATTTGACAGCACCCGGATATAAATATTAAAAAGAGTCTTGTGACAACTTGAGTAGCGATTAGCGAGGTAGCGATTGTTTTAGCCCATAGACCGCCTAGACATGGTGACGAAATTGTTTTTTTTTTTATTGTAGCTCGGCATGTGATAACACTCCGCCTGATGTAAAGCTAGAGTGCAGTCCATCAATGGAAACAACTGCGGGCAGCAGTCGCCTCCACTATGCCAGCTTAAGGAGTCGTGTATATCAATTTTTCATTAATATAATTTTCCTGTTATGTTGCAGTAAGTGTTTTAACGCTAGTATCCCCCATCGGTTGTTTAATAAGCGGTGTACTAATTGATCGTGTTGGACGTCGTATAGTATTAGTTTGTGCTCAGTTACCGATGTGTATTGGATGGATTGTCATTGCTACTGCTTCATCTGCGTACATTATTATTGTGGGTATGTCATTTTGTGTTGATAAATAAATCTCTGTATACAGAGTGTAACAGGACAGCGAGCGTTCCCTTATACCAGTCTTTTTTTTTTTTACACAACTTCTTTACATTTTTACACAACACAATTACACAACCAATACTGTACCAACCACCAACACACAATGCTGTGCTCTATACTTATTGCAAAGTTGTTTTGATTCGCTTTTTTTATTGTATCTCTGCATGTGACAACACTCCGCTTGATGTAAAGCTAGAGTGCGGTCCATCAACGGAAGCAACTGCTACTACAGAGAAATCTCTACAGGCAGCAGTCGCCTCCACTATGCCGGCTTGAGGAGACGAGCATGTACCATCTTAGATTAACAGTGCACTATCCCCGATACACGACAAGATCACTTCACGAGTGTTACATTCGAAAGTGGTGGTACTACCCCAGGACGGCAGACTAGACAAATAACCATCATCAGTCTGCCTACCACTCTTTAATAGTACTTATAGACACTGAGCGACTAAAGTACATATAACAAAGTTACATTGGTACCGGTCAGAATTAGCGAGGTTTGAACACGGGTCTCATCGAGTGAGTTTACGCGTCTTACCGCTAGACCACGGCCGCTCTAAAAACTTTTTTTTAATTTCTTGACATAGTTTTAATCATTATTTTATTGTTATCATTTTTTAGCATTATTCAGAGTATAATTGTTAATTTCTTTTTTATCACTTGACATAGTATTATTGTTATTCTATTAATTAAGATCATTATCGTAGCTTGTCGTCCTATCCTATAAGTGAAATTGCATTTAGTTTGTAAAATAGTAAGTAGCAACATTATAGTGTTAGTGTAATTTTGTTGGTAGGCTTATAAATAAATACTGAAACGTTATTCCAAGATATTTTTAATAGCTTTTTAAATATTTTCAAATAAATTAAGCCGCAACATCATAATTACATCGCTAAGGCAAGTGCTCTCGGCTTCTATCAGCTGTGACATAAATGCTGTCGCGACACCAGCCGAACTGTGTTTATCAAACATTACTGACCGAAACAACGACTATTAGTAGTCCCTCTAGAGATATTATGTAGGGAACTATAAAACTTAAAGATTACATGTTGCAATAAACGTTGTACTTGACATGAGACAGTTTTAACAACCACCGGCTTTCTTTAGGTATTTGTTTATTTAGAGAAAACATTTTTCAATATATTTTTAGGTCGATCGATAGTTGGTGTCGGTTTTGGTATGTGTATAATGCCACCACGAGTTTACATGAGCGAATTCAGTTTACCAAACATGCGTGGAGTCATTGGCGCTTTACCAAATTTGGCTATGGCAATTGGGATTACTATTGAGGTAGGATATTTTTATTCACCTCAATTTATGCAAACTTAGAACTTTTTAAATAATAGCTCGATATATAATCGTCTGATATTAAGAAATAAGAGTGCGATCAACTGATACCGCAGAGAAATTTCAGCGGGCAGTCGTCGCGTCCGCTATACCAGCTTGAAGAGACGAATGTGCACTCCAGTTTGACACTGCACATTTCTCTCGTTAGACCAGGTTTCTTCCTCTGATCCACGAGTTACACTTGAAGGAGATACTACTCCGGTACGGCAGGCTGGGCTAATTATTATTATTAACATTCCTGCTACTATTTTGTACCTTTCATTATTTGCAGGCAACTTTAGGATCATTCTGTTCATGGCGATTCCTCGGATGGTTTGGTGCATCATACGCGTTAACCATATTTTTATTAAATTTCCTATTACCAGAATCTCCATACTATCATCTATTGAAAGGTAACATGGAGGATGCGAAAGTTAGCATGAAAAAGTTTCGCGCGAAAAATTATGATATCGAATCTGAAATTACTACAATGCTCGAATATAAAACGGAGAACGACATTCGTAGGTTAATTTTTGTGTTATTTTTTGTTTTATGTGGCATTATAACAATGTGCCAGTGTCAAAGTAAATATTTTTTGCATCAAGTTAATATTGTGCATCACAAGTCATTCATTCATCACGCTAAAGAGTCAGGTCAAGTTACAGTCAAGTCAAAAATTGCTCCAGTAAAGTAGTAGAATCTTTACTGAAACTTCCTACGGAGTTTTGGAGGGAAAATGGAAACACAGGTTCTCTTCTTTTGAATTGTTTGCCCACACACATGGTTAATAATCCACCATTATTACACATTAACACTCGAAGAAACACAAGTTTAGGAAAATAATTCAGGACAGATAACCTGACGTCTTAAGATGGCCGCCAAAACTCCAATTTTTGTGTTACATTTGAATTTGTTTTCGTTCCTACCACACTTCCTCTTCTCTGCTGTTCTTCTTTCCTTCTTTTCCTCCAATCTAACCCATCATCCTTTGTCATTAGCCAGGATAGACTCACAACCAGTCTAATTTCCTTTGGAATCGGACTCTTCACTACCGTTTCGCTGAAACAGTTTTAACTGGGTAGCAGGAAATTTCTATTCTCAGGAAATTTATTATTTTACTGCCACGTTACTAATATATTAATTTTAGGTGTTGAAGTAACAGAAACTTTATAGAGTAGAAAAATAATAAATACATCATTGAGTCGGCTTTTTGTTTGTAAAAAACTTATAAGAAAATAATAGCATAAGTTTTTTGACTATATTAAAAGCCAATGAACACAAGAGTATTTTGACCTAGACTGAAAATAATTTTGATAGTTTCCAATGAGTTTTTTCTCCAGATATTGAGGAGCTGTAGCATACTGTAGCTATAGGCATACTATTAGGATAACCTTTTCGTCATGTCCTTCATGTCATCCGGATATCAGCGAAGTGTATCCAGTTTTTGTCTTATTATTCGGATAATATGAATAACTGTGGACCTATTTATCATAAAACTGTTATCCAAATGGTGCAATGTCTTTGTATTATCTATGTAAATGGTTTCCAGGTTAACACCTAAACAAATGATACCGGCAATGTGTCAAGTGTCATCAGTGAAACCATTTTGTATAATCAACACTTACGTGCTATTTAGCCAACTATCCGGATCAAGTGTTTTTACATTTTGGGCTATTGAAATTATAAGGGTAATTTTTTTTTATTAATAAGGGCTGTGATAATAAAAAATATAGACCATACTCGTAGTTTGTGAATTCCTCAAGAAACAAGCAAAATTAAAAAAAAAAACTACAAGCGTGAAACTGCATTGATTGAAAATACTAGTTCATTTTTTTTTTAATGCTTAATAGGCAAACGTTTGACCGCACCCTGCCTGATGTTAAGCAGTGATGCGGTCTAAGATGGAGCACGCTTGCCTATGAGGTACCTGTTTACCATGTATGGTTTATAGATATACTTGATATCTAGCAAAATACCTAAACAAAAATATCTACGGAATAAACAAGTTATAAAATAAGTTCCGAGTAGACCACAGGAGTCAGGATATTCGCCAAAATACTTCTTCTTCTCCTTCCTTCGTCTTAACGTGAAAGCCAACATCTGAGCGTCCATACATTTTGTTTTACAACATTGTTTGATTTATGTTGAAATTAAGTAATTTTATAACTTTCCCAGCACTAATTATTACCGCAAATCACTATAATAAACAAATAGCTGCGGCTCAGAATATATAAAATGCATTTTAAATATTTCAAACATTTTGTATTGGTTATATTTCATAAGCATTTTATATATTCTGTACCGTAGCTATTTATTTATTATAGTGATTTGCGATAATAATTAGTGCTGAGAAAGTTATTAAATTACTTAATTTCAACATAAATCTGCTATGTTTCAAACAATGTTGTAAAACAAAATATATGGACGCTCAGGTGTTGGCTTTCACGTTAAATAACTAAAATTACAAACAAAACAAAAATTATGTTAACGGTGTTGTTTTTTTTAAAGGATGCCCAAGATGATGTAGATCCAAACCATGGTTTTATAATAATAAGTGCAACAAGAATAGTGTTCGGATTACTCTCTTCTATACTGCTCTATAAAATGGGAAGACGTGAATTGTCATTTATTTCCGGTAACATGAAATATAAAATATTTTACATATAATTAGGGTTCACGAGACGCACTCACCCACACAGTTACAGTACCGATACTGGTGCACAGGAGATAAAGATAGAAAGACGTTGCCAAACTGCAACTCGAGGGTGACGGAATGCTTTCACTCGGTTACGTATGTGTGTCAAAGTATGTCAGTTAGACCTAATTTGTGGGGTCTACTTTTTAGCCATACGTAACGTAGCTTCTCCTATTTGTTTTAATCTAAGGTTCCCAGACGTTTGGTTTCTGACCTAACAATAGTATCTGATTTTACCAATTTTTGAGATTTATTGGGTTAGTTGTCCGATTTCGTTGTTCGATTTTTCAACACATCTGGCATCCTTAGATATAATAAGGAAGTCTCCATAGCGCGGTATTTACATGGAGTGGTCTGTTACGCGGATTTATACAATACAATACAATTGTCACGCCTTTTTCCCACAAGGATAGGTAGAGACAACGGAACGCCACTTGCCACGATCCTAACACAACACTCTCGCTTCCTTCACATCCACAATTCTCTTCATGCACGCCCGGATTTATAAATATTACAATAGGTCTTTACCTAATTGCTGTCTGCAGCAGCAGCAGTATTATATGGTAATTTCATAGGTGGGATTGGCGGAAGATAGAATTCGGAATAATTTTTTTTTAAACATTATTTTTAAGGTTGCGGCGCCGGGGCATCATTTATTCTATTGGGATTGAACAAAATATATAATTATGCTTGCTTTTATTTTTCATTTTTCTGTTGCGTCTCTTTCATTGCTTTCGCTTCACTCGGTTTCTATGGGTTGCCTTTGATGCTAATGAGTGAAATGTATCCGTTGCAGGTAAGATTTCGTATAAGGGTCGTTTGCACCAGAAGATCAGTTAAAGTAACTTTAACTATTACTTTTACGCTTAATTTAACAGTTACTAAACGTAAACATTATGGTTTACATTTACTCCACACGAGTTGCACCATCGTCGCGCCTGTCATTTTTGACGGTAACTTTAACGTTCTTCTTACTTTAATCTTAGCTGGTTAAAGTTAAAGTAATCGTCAAACATTGGTTGACGTCTACTACTACGACTAACGTCAAATGTATGAAAAAAAGTCAAATATGTTATTCTATTATTTTTTCGAGATCAGCCACCCTTTTAACGATAACAATATGAATTTACACGATATCGCAACGCGTGTGGAGTAAGTGTAAACGTTTAACGGTCGTCGTCGCCGTAAAAGTAATATTTAAAGTTACTTTAACCGGTCTTTTGGTGCAAACGATCCTAAGGCTGTATATCTAAGAGAAGTAGACTTAGCATTTACTCTTCACACATTTCAGCATATGACAAAACTCCACCTGATGTTAAGCTAGAGTTCGGTCACTAAAGGAATTTTTGCACTTAATAGTCGCCTCCGCTATGCCGGCTTAAAGAGACGAATGTGCAACATTCAAATTGAAATCACACACTCTTCTGCTATCTGGCTACTTTCAAACAGATCCCGAAACACGATTAGGTTGAAAAGTAATTGTACTACCCTGAGCTAATAATCATCATCAGTCTGCCTAGCTTTCCTGAAATGTGATAGCGATAACTAAAAAGTAGGTTTATTTTTTTTTTATTTTTAGGTACGTGGTATTCTTGGTGGAATAACAGTATCAATAACAAATTTAACTATATTCGGTTGTAATAAACTTTATCCATTTTCGAAGAATGCATTCGGGTTTTCATACACTATAATTGGTATGGGCAGTTTTGCTTTATTAGGTAAATGGATATTTTGCTTAACTATTTATGTTACGTAACGGTTTATGGCATTTTTACAGAGGTAATTATCTTATGTCGAAGTGGTTCTTGAGATGCCGATAGCATATTTTCTCCGCATAAAAAAAGTTCAAAAGCGGAAACAACTGCTACTACAGATCTGTCTGCAGACAGCAACCGGCAACAGCCCCTGCTATTCCCGGCTTGAGAAGATGAATGTACACCAGATTAACAGTGTACACTGCTCTTAAATAAGTAAATAAGTGAAGAAAAAAATAGTTCAATAACATTTTTTTTTTCAGGCGTCATTTATTTATTCTTCTTCCTACCAGAAACAAAAGATTTAACTATAACTGAAATAGAGGAATATTTTAATGGTCGTGTAGCAACACCGATATCTCAGAAGGCTTTGAAAGAACTGCAACTTTCATCACGAAGAAATACTAGTATACTCCACAAAGAATAATGAATTTGTAAGATTCCATTGTAGTATGCAACATTTGACGTACGTCAATAATTTAGTCGACGTGTCGCGAAACGAAAATAAATAAAGAAGATAAACATTGAGATAATGTGATAATTTATTAACATTTTAATTAAATATAAATGCACAATAAATGCCTTCTTTTCTTCAAAGTTTTTATTGCAAAATAACATTACATAAATTACACCTTTAATGGCACAACATAATAAATAAAAGCAAATTTAAATACATATTACAAAGAATGCCTATTCACCCAAAAGAAATGATCCCACAATTCTTTCTATAGTTTGTGCATTGCGTAGGAAAATAAATCTACAGTCCTTATCACCAATCAGTTTTAATTCTTTTATTCCGGTCATTGAGTGATTAGACATGCAACATTTGAGGTTATTATTTTATGCTATAATTAAATGCTTTAAAAATTAATTTGTTTTTTATGTATAATAATTAAATATTAACATTGAAATGATGTGTTGATACAAAATTGAAGGCTTAATTTAAGTATTACTTTATCAAGTGGGCCTTAAAATGGGCATTGTCTTTTATGCATTAGCAACAGCAGGTATAACTTTTTCAAAAATATCAATTCCCTTCAAGTACGTATCGACGTGGATCCTTTCATCGTGAGCGTGGAGTAGGATGGGTGTGTTCATGAGAGGAGTAAAACCATACGCAGCTATGCCAAGTTCTCTGATGTAACGCGAGTCTGTACCTCCGGGACATACACGGAAATCAACTTTCACACCACTGTAATAGAGAATATTTTTAAATTTAGAGACAAAAATTATTTGTCGGCTTCAGTTCAGTTCAGTTCAGAGTCAGCCAGTCGTTATCGGGAATCAGCAGTCGCCTCCGCTATGCCGGCCTCAGAAGACGAATATGCACCATACAGATAGCCAGTACACACTCCTCTCGTTATACCTGGTTACTTTCAAACTGTACGCGACAAAAATAGCTAGGAAAAAAAGGTTTCATTTTGTTAAATTTACTTTGCCTATTTGAGTCCTATAAAGTAGGGACAAATTATGACATTACTTATTAAAAATATAATTTCACCATCTTCAGTCCCAACTCCTTTTTTATTCAAACGAGTAGTCCTCGTACATTAATTTCTTGAACAGCATTAATTTTTTACTTGTCTACTCACATTTCTTCTGTAGCTTTCTTGATAGCACAGCAGAAAGGGCTGGTTTCACCAATAGCTGTGTTGGTAACAACCGGATTACGTAAAATGAATTCAATCTTAACACCAGGGCCGGCTTCTTTACACCATTTGTGCATCTGAAAAACGTAAATTTTTCTTGCGGCATTAAGCTCGCCTTTTGTCGTATAACAATAAAGTTTTTAAATAAAATAAATAAAAATAAATAATAACATTAAAGAGGCAGTTGTCGAGAAGTCAAATTACTAAAACAATACTTCTGAAGTTTTCTTTAAAAGGGCGACAAGAAGGGCTCTTAAGTTTGTCGATTATTGAGGTGTCTGATTGGCTAGTTAATGGGTCACCTCTGGAACCAGCGAAGCCAAATGCGGCATGTTACGCTCTCTTTAATAGATATTGGAAACACGTAACACGTCCGTCTTAATGATGAAAAATATTTTACACTTCAAGAGAAGCAAAAACGGTAAATTTTCTTTTATGATATTAATTTTTTTTTACCATGTACTATCAGCGGAGGTGTCGCTACACCATTTTAGAAAAAAATATCTGGTGTACTATACACACCACTTTTTATATTTATATTATAGATGTAAAAATTGGAAACCGATTTCCATTGATCAGCACCAGAAAGCACATGCACAATAGTCCTTAAAGTGTTGCGGCTAACCTTTTGCTGATTATACTTGTTATTATAATTATTAATTAATTAATATATTTTTTAAATTAATATTAATTAAAATCAGCCGCCTGATTGCAATCAGAAAAATTAATTATATGTACTATTGTTGATATTAATCTTGGGGAATTAAAAGGCTTATTATTATTATTATTCAAGAGTTCTAGTCGTAATTTGTTTTGCAGCTTGAAGATCAGTTGCTAGCGCCGTTGTTTAATACTTACACTATATTCAAATTCGACATGATCTGCAGTTGGAGCTAATCTCACATCGAATTCAGCTTCCAATTTCTCTGGCAGTACATTAACTTGGACACCACCCTGATAAAAAATACATTTAAAGCTAATATTATCGTAGAAGTTGATGTTACCGAAAAGCCAAACCTATGTTTTAGAGATTACAGACTATAATTACTTATCAGATAATCTAGCTATTAACAGCACGCCATTTACAGATTAAATATCGGTTTAATAATGCTTACAAAAATATTGTTAGTCATCTATCTGAACATGGCATATTTATTATAACGGAAACATACATTGGCATTATCTTAATCCGTTACTAATTTTATTATTTTGATAGGCAATCTTTTATATTGGTATTGGAACAAACGCGGTGGAATGTAATAATGTAATAACGACTTATAAAATAATAAATTATAACCTAACCTAACTTTAGACATTTGCATGCTACTAACATATAGCTGAGTAAGGAGGACTTATTACCGACAACAACTGTAAACAATAACCCTTTTCAAAGCGAATAAATTATTATTATTATTATTATTTAAAAAATGGATATAGATGTGGGCTTATTAAATGTCACATTATGATACGGTAACGCGGTAACTCTTACTACAGCCCAAGTTAAGCATTCAAAATTGAATTCAACAAAACGTCAAAACGTGAAACCAATGTAACACATTCGCTCGTCGAATTCCATTTCGAAGGAGACAGGCTAAACTGTATGGGGCGGGCATCACTCGTTAACGTGAAAGCCAACAACTGAGAGTCCATATATTTTGATTTACAACATTGTTTGAAACATAGCAGATTTATGTTGAAATCAAGTAATCTTATAACATTCTCAGCACTAATTAATTATTATCGCAATTATAAAATGCATTTTAAACATTCTGTGCCGTAGCTATTTGTTTATTATAGTGATTTGCGATAATAATTAATTAGTGCTGAGAAAGTTATAAAATTACTTAATTTTAACATAAATCTGCTATGTTTCAAACAATGTTGTAAAACAAAATGTATGGACGTTCAGGTGTTGGCTTTCACGTTAAGCGAATTTTATATCTTCTACGTAGTAATATGGTATAGATTATCCGTGTGTCCAACGTCACAGAAATATGGTTCGATTCCGTGCGCATCTAGTGAACATTATTTATTTGAAGTTATATGATAAAAAACAAAGCTGTGAGGAATGAAAGATGACGATAATAACTACGCGTACTTACACTAAGTTTATTAAGATTAATGGTTGTGACATCGCCGAGCCAGCATTTGGTACTTATTAATGTCTTCAATTCATTACCACGATATTCCATAAACTTATTTATGACGAAGCTTAACTGTAATCAAAAATATAGGAAAAATAAAACATGTTTTGTTGTTGTAATTAAAACTCCTCGTTACGCTACATAAATAAAATAAATAAATAATTTATATTTAGTTCACATTCCTCTCCTCAAGGCGGCATAGCGGAGGCGACTGCTCCTTCCAGGCATTTCTTTGTGGTAGTAGTTGTTCCCGGTGTTGTTTTTATCCTGATATCCTGTATAGTACAGGGTTAGAAGGCTCTCTGTATTTATTATATATAGGTTTATAAAATTTACCTTTTCTCCGGCGGTATTAGGTACCAGCATTGATCCATGACCAGGTTCTGCTGTACTGATAACTTTTACATCTGAAACATGATATTTAGTATTGTTACAACAGAACCGGCGAACTACACAATGAAAATAACGAAGATTTAACAAAGTACTAATTTGATTGGTAATTTTTTGGCAAAATTATACGGCAACATACAACCAAGACTTATTCAAAACGTGCAATTCATCTTTGTCAAAATTAAGCAACCAAAGCAACTTTGTGTCTACTATATTATTTAATATCTTTATTTTTATAATGATTTAAAAAGTTACGATAATGCAAAAAATATAACGAACTTAGAGAATTGCCCCCCTCAACTTACTAGAACTAGATTAGCAATCCGTTTTATAAAATAAAATATATATAATATTATAACAACTTAAACATTTATCAAAAACAATATTAAAATTTTTAAATACCTACTTAATAAGCAATAAAGAACATTAATCCTCTTGTATTTGTGTTATATACATGTTTAAGTTTCAGATAAGATAGCTTACTTAAATATGTATGTAATTTTAGAATGTTCTTACTGATAAAGCATAAATTAAATATTTGCTCCAATTTTAATATGTATTTAGTAATTATTACAATAATAGACCTCTAAATAATAAAAACTTATTCAAAAATAACCCCACATAAAAATAATAAGGTTATTTTAAGTTAATAGTGTGAAACACTCACGCCAAGTAGCTCTTTCTCCGTGGAAAGCAATAATAAAATCTTCTGGATTAGGCATACTCTCATCAAGTGCGAGTCCAACATTCAAATTCTTAAATTCTGGTGACTTTACGAATACTTTCATGCCATCATCACCTCCTGTCTCTTCATCTGTAGAACATATTAATTTATTAGTTATAAAATCGGGTATAATTGCTGTATGTAGACTTTTATCTGACAGTCTGCAGGCAGTAGCTGCCTACGGTATGTCAATTTCAGAAGATGTATGTAAATAATAAAATCCTAACTTACCAGGAACAAAACACAAATGAACAGTCCTTTTCAATTGAACCCCAGCGTTCTTAAGTTTTCTTACAGCCTCAATATGTTGAATCCCGATTGTCTTCATGTCTTGTGTACCTCTCGCGAATATCCATCCTTTATCATCTATGTCTGCTGCAAAGGGTGGATGAGTCCATTGATCCTGGGAATTACGAGTACATTAACATAGTTCAATATTTTTAGTACTTAGGCACCACACTCCGCCTGATCTGTTGACCGTGAGAACTGCTACTACAGATGCTAGGGGAGGCGATTCGTCGGTCGATTTAGTCGAGGAATACTGCGCTTTTTATTATACACGGCTACATACCAAGCTGAGTAAGTGCTAGATTTGCTTTGTGCTGAATACGTCTACTACATTCAAGAAGAGCCAAGATCTTAATTAGTATTTCCCTCAGACACGGGATCATTTATTAGATACACGGATACAAAAGCGGCAACATGTATTGCTCCGTCCATATCCCCGGATGTGGGTGATTACTGGACGCTAAGGCCCGGTTACACCAAAAGGCACGTTAAAGTTATTTTGGCTATTACACTTTACAGTGACTTTAACCGTTACGTTTACATTTACTCAACACGCGTTACACCACCGTCGCGCCTGTCACTTTTGACGCTTACTTTAACGCTAACCGTAACTAGCGAATTTTAGTTGGTCAAGTAATCGTCAAACCAATGTCACTATATTATATGTTTTTCTATTATTTTTTTCGAGAATGTACTCCTCATTACATCAGCCACCCTTTTAACGATAGCGATATGAATTTATACGACGGTGCAACGCGTGTGGAATAAATGTATACGTATACGTGACTTTTTCACCGAACAATATTACAGTCTAAGTAACTTTAACGGGCCTTATGGTGCAACAGGACCTAAGACTCAGCGTGCCGTTTAAAGTTGACACTCACTTCATACACAGGTACGACGTCCATATGTGAGTTTAGAAGTATAGATGGAAGTTCCGGGTTCGTTCCAGTCCATGTTATAATAACAATCGGCTTTTTTGCAACTATCTCGTAAACTTCTATTGGTAGACCCAATTCTTCTGCTTGCTTCTTGAGGAAATTAACGCAGCCATCTGTTGAATAGTTTTTTAGCATTTAAAATTAGATACAATATTGTCTTATCCACTTACTAAGCTATCGCTTGTACATTAGTACTGAGAATTGCCACGTCGCCGGTCAGCGATATTTGAACACGGGTCTCATGGTTGAGTTCTCGCCTTCTATTGCTAGACCACGGTTTTTGTAGCTATGATAGAATATTAATAATTATATTTGTAACAGCTTTACTACTTCATTTATTAGGAAAACACAGAAAGCAATGGATGTAATGATTTCAACTATTTATTTTTTTCAAGTTAATTTTAACTTTCATAATAAAATTCACGGATCTTTTATATTTATATACGAGTATATGTATACTTATATTTAATCGTAGGCAGAAAAATAATCTTCAATCTTTCTGTAAACTAAAAGTTCTGTAAAAAATAAAATAAAAAAAGATAGTTCCAAATGGTTTTTCTTAGTTGATAGAAAAAATGTGATTTAGATAAATCTTTTTAAGTGAATTTCGATAATTCAATGGGAATTTTCTTCATTTTATATCAAAAATAATCTAAGATTGACATACTTATCAAGAACAAAACACACGATTTTAGAACAAAATATCTTTCATATGAACAAGTTGACTTTTTGAACGTAATAAAGATAAGTTGTTTATCTTTTATATTAATCTCCCGTTTCTAAAGAATAGTGGCTACTAATTTCAGACACATTCAATCTTTATTCAACTTATACATAATACGAGTTATGCGTTAACTTTTACTATGAAAAACAGCGAACTCAAAAGCCTTGTTTTAAGTTTACTCGTAAAAAAGTTTGTTCAGACTTTCACCCTTTAATTTTTTTTTAATAAATAGAGAACGGCTAGTCTAGCGGTAAGACGCGTGTTGGAACTTCGCTAATTCTGACCGGTACCAATGTAACTTTGTTATATGTACTATGGTCGCTCAGTGCCTATAAGCACTATTAAAGAGTGGTAGGCAAACTGACGATGGGTATTAGTCCATTCTGCTGTCCTGGGGACCCCAGGCTGGGGTAGTACCACCACTTTCGAATGTAGCACCCGTGAAAGTAGCTTGAAAGTAGAGTACAGGTATAACGAGAGGAGTGTGCACTGTGAACATAGATGCTCGTCTGCTCAACCCGGCATAGTGGAGGCGATTGCTGCCCGCACAGGCTTTTCTTTGTAGTAGCAGTTGTTTCTGTTGATGGACCGCACTCTAGCTTTACATCAGGCGGAGTGTTGTCATATGCCGAGCCACAAAACCAAAAAACAACTGCTACTACAAAGAAATGTCTGCAGGTAGCAGTTGCTTCTGCTATGCTGGCTTGAACTGGCACTCTCGTTATACCTGGCTAACCATCATCAGTCTACCTATCACTAAATTAAACAGAAATCTAAACTAAAATTAAAAATAACCACTGAATTAAAAATAATTCAAACAAAATAATCTATAAATAATAATAATAAATTATTATTAATAATAATAATTAACTATAAATAAACCAGAGACGTTTATAATAAATTATATCTCCTCAGGGACTACTAGGCTATCAGTGTTTAAGCGGAAACAATTTTCAACAATAAAAAACATAAATATTGTGCAAAAAAATAAATTAAACCAAGCAGAGTGTTGTCACATGCCGAGCTACAATAATAAAATAAAAAAATAAACAAAAATAGGAGCAAGCTCACCATAATTAACATCAGGATGAACACTCGGTATTCTCAAATACTCCTGTAAGTTTTTAACTGCCGCGATATCCGTCCAATGCGCCATTTTTACGTATATTTCCGAGTACGTGTTATTACAAACTGAGCCTTGTGCTGTTTGCGTTTGTGTGTACATATTTTTATTGTCTCATTAATGTGTCCATTAATAAGTAGGTTTAATGGACTGATTGTGTCATCTTTGTTTTATTTTTATTGTAGGTTATCTAATATATAAATAGCTATCAGTTTGATTGCTGGTCCGCTCTCAAATATTACCTTAGGTTTATTCCCAACTCGGCTCCTGCCTATCTTAGTCCCCAAGAATACCTATTAAAATTTCCCACCTACCAAAAAAAAAAAGTAAAATTAATATGGAAAAGTAGAGCAAAAAAATATAAAATCATGATATTTGGTATTATCTTAGTTTTAAATTCTTACACTAATTAGAAATAATAATTAACTAGATTATCTTATTATTAAATATTATATATATTAAATAGATGATAACATCATTAGTTTCACTAATAAATATTATTTATTATTTCTTATACAATTTACAATAAAATACAAGCATTGTTTTTCGCGTTTCGGGAATAGTTTGAAAGTAGCCAGATATAACGAGAGGAGTGTGCACAACAATCAATTTGGATGGTACATGCTCGTTTCTTCACGCCGGCATTATGGTGGCGACTGCTGCCTGTAGAGATTTCTCTGTAGTAGGAATTGTTTCCATTCATGGACCGCACTCTAGCTTTACATCAGGCGTAGTGTTGTCACATGCCGAGCTACAATAAAAAAAAATTAAAGTCACGACCGACTCTCCGATCAGAAAATCCTCTATATTATGAAAATTGTTTTCAATTTCCCACATTTATATTCAAATTTATGGTCACAATAACCCTTCCAAATAATATTTACACACTGTGTTTATAGTATTATTACTCGTTGTATTATAACTAGACAATACATATTTATTATAGATATTTATAGATCAATATTAAACAAACATAAAAAATAATTAAATGGACGAAAATTGTAAATTAATTATTGTACTTATAATAATGTTTTTTACAGTAGTTCGGCATGTGAGTACACTCCACCTGAGTCCGTAAACAAATCAACCTTGCTACAGAAAATGTATGTATAGCAGACGACGGGGCATACTATTCTCGTTATGCCCTGTTACATCCAAGCCAAGAAACAGTTCTAAGGTGAATCGGAAATGGGTTTAGATTGCTTCGGATTTCGGTATATTTAAAGATTTTATGACTCGTTTATGTTTTTATTATTTTTCAGGCGTTTTGAAAATAAATAGGCGCATGTTTAGCCCATGCTTATATATATAAAAAAAAATCATTTAATATATTTAAAAAGTGGCAGATAGATTTATGAATGGATGGTCGCGTTTCGGTGTCAGCTTGGAAGTAACCGACAAGAGTGTGCACCGTCAACCTGCATGCATATATTTCTCTGTGGTAACAACCGTCTTCGTTCAAGGACCGCACTATAGCTAATATAATAATCTAGACACGTTTCCTCATACCTATCTTATCGATATATAAAAATGAATGTTTCTTTGCTTGTTTGTCTCATATGCGATCCGGACTGGTACATAAACTAGTCCGATTTGAAAAATGTTTGCGTTAGATATCGATATTTAAGAAATTATTCGGTTTTAATTATTTTTGGATTAACATATAGATGGAACCCCGCGAAACAGTTATTTTTATCTGTAAAAACATGTTACAATATTAATTACTACATACACAAAGTTGCGAACAACAGCTAGTATAATACAATTCGCGGTCTAGTTAAACGATTTTGCCAATACGACATTCTGTACATTGCAGCTTGCGTAGTGCAGTGAACGTAAACGTTTGCACAAATAGCGCTGAGCCCTCCTACGCGGGCCTTTCAAAAAAATCACGTCGCAAAACCACGTTCCATATTTGCATCAGCTGTACACCTTTCGCCGTCCGTTGTGGCTGTGCTTTGGCATTAAAAAAAAAAGATTTTTCGCGCCGAAAGTGTAGTGAATTTTCTTTAAGGAAAATGGTTCGTAAAATCTGTGCTTTCTTGTGGTGTGTCTGCATCTTCAGTATTACACTGAGTGATAGTGCTATACCTTCTGAAAGTGTAAGTGATTTTTTTAAAATAATATTTAATTATTACATAATTAAATAGTGTTATTTTTATTTAATAAATAAATAATATCAACCTATATCAAATTATGACAAAAAAATTATAGAAAATCCGCGAATTTTTTTTTATTTAATTTTCATCAAGTACCTATTAAAACAAGCTGTTAATGTGGCAAAAATAAATAAATATAACCATACTATTGTTTCTTTACACGATATAATTAATTGTACCATAGGAGAATGATTTACTAAAAAAACATAAGATTTCAAAGCATTACCTACATGAGAACTCAAAAGGGCAGCCTTGCTCTAACGTGTACAGGGTCACTAAAAAGAGTAATGCCTTCAAATCCCACCAATGTCAATGCAATAATTCATATCGGAGATTATTTACAAAAAATAATTATAAAACTAAGAAATGATTACCAATTTAATCAACGATATTTTTCGTAAATAAATAAATATTTAAAAAAAAAATGAGAGTTTGTGATGCATATTTTGTTATAATCATTAAATTAGTAAAAACAAATCCACATACACAATAAAAAAATAAGTTTTGTTAAAGTATAGAAAAGAGGCTTCAACAATTTTGTATAAGAATGTAACTGTCACACGTCACTCGATTTAAATTGCTTTTACTTTTACTATCAAAATGTTTATTGATAAATTCTGTATTTTTTATTCTTATATTAATATATAAATCTATTGCATTCCATCTTTCGATTTACCTTAACAAGTTTCACCATTTCCATTTCACTAAGTTAAATAAATTGACGACTTGTTAAAACGTAAACAGACGTAATTAATGCGTAAAGGTTTAACAAATATTATAATTTTATTTATTAACAAAATAATCCTAATATATTTAAAAAAAACGCAATAAAAGGCAAAATAATCAGTGACCTATGACATGTCACAACAAGTGTAAGATGTTGTCAACATTCGCACGGAAAAGAAGAGAAAGTTTTCCTTCCACGGTTAGTTTAACTTTCAGACACGCATCAAGGCTTATCCTATGGTGATTTGTTAAAATTAGCATTACAATGTCACTTATTCTGTCTTGAATAATTAAAATCCATAAAAAATAGCGATACACCACTATCTCGTATATTTTTTTTACATTTTCTTATCTTATGATTAAATAATCATGAATAAATAAATACAATAGATAATAAAAAAGTGTAAAAAAAATTAAATGCACTTAAAAGAAAAAATGTACTCGTAGTATATATTTAGGTATTAACTATCAATTATTAAATTAAAACAATAAAATATTGATTAAATTTTGATAAAAAAAAATTAAAACATAAATAATAATAAATAAGCCCTGCATTGAATATGTCAAACGATTACAACACAAATTTAGACTTATATATTTTGAAATACCGAGCGAAAAATGTCAAATTAAAGTTCGCGATATGATACGATACGTATATTTTATATAAATACGTATATTTCCACAAATAAATATTTATTTCAACCAGCAATTGAAGCAGGGACCTTCGCGTATATGACTGAAGCTCTCACCAATACGTCACTATTTTCAAGTATTTAGTGATGTAGAATGGAAGAATGAGTTCTAATTTTACATATTATTATTATTATTGGTAATGCACTACCTGTAGTTACATGCAGATTCGCATCACTAACTATTACACTAGTTTCTTATCATGTAATCAAGTCAAACAATTAATCACACAAAACGCAATCAGGAAAATTTTAAAAGAGTGGCAAGCAGACCGTTAATGGTTATTAGCCTAGTCTGCCGTCCTAGGATAACATTCGTGAAATTACCTATTTTAGTTTAGTACTTTTTATGAAAATAATCTTGAAGTTCAGGATTTTCCTTTTAAAATTGTAATTCGGCATGGTACAACTCTCCATCTGATATTAAGCTAGAGTGCGGTCCATGAAAGGAAACAACTGCGACCACAGCGATTAAAACGTTAAAGAACTTTTTTTTTACGTATTTATTTTTTATATATTTTTTTTCTACTCCGCTACCGCTTCCACCCACGCGATGAAGGGTGATCTCTCACTCAGGTCTTTTCTGAAAGCAGAGTGTGACCCGAGGAGGGACCCCACCCCATCCTGATGGTTTTGATTCGCGCCGGGGATCTCGCGATGGGAGACCAGCAACTCCAATAGTGCCCCCCATATGACACTGTCACTCACGGTCAAAGGACCACGAGCAACGGGAAAACGTTAAATAACCTAAAAAAATTAAAAATAAATTCGTCTGATGGCCTCTAAACATGTCACCCACACGTTCATCTAAACAAGTAGAAACGAGGCTTCATCACCCACGAAGGTGAGCTGTTCAACCTTATATGGGTTTATTATGACGTTATGTAATTCAACAGACAAGGATAGACAGAGATAGAGATCTGACAAATGTTATCAGAATATTTGTCAAAAATTATCGAAGTGTTATTTTCAGTTGAAGTAAATATAAATTAGTAGTTATTTAACTTAAATAACCAAAGAATACGTGAATTGTTTTTATAGTAGCAAGGATATGACCACACTCCTTCTGATTCCTTAGGATAGAGTTCAGTTCAGCAGTCGTCTCCGCTATGCTAACCTGTGAAGACGAAGTGCACTATCCAGGTTGACAGTACATATATCATAATATTTGACGGCGTATAGAGAAAATACTGAATTGGGAATTCGACGGAACGTTACTCCATTATCTCAGCCATTAAACCAAATACAGTCTATATATTATTCTTATTATTAAATTATTATTATTATTATTATACTAATATATAGCTGCAATACCACTGACTGACTCACTGACTGACATCAATTATTTCGCACTTGCCGGTATAGTAGAGGGTAGCGGTTTTTTGGGTCGTATAGAGGGTGCTCCAAAACCGTCGAGAAAAATACGACTTTGACCGGAAGTCGATTCTGGACCGGAAGTGGTAGCGATATCTCGGAAACGGGGCGAGTCGGGGCAGTCACCCCGAAGAGAAAGTTGTAGGGAATGCCCTATAATTTCGAAAACGATACTTTTTTTTTCAAAATTGCTCGAAAAAAATTTTTCCTCGATCGTATTTTTATCCTTTTCCCGCCGGTACGCCAATATGAAACGGAGCATGGCGCTTGGGCGTGGCCTAACAGCATCCGCGACGAGGCATTTTCGGGACGAACGATCGAAACGGCTTTACCTCGGTCAGTCGGACGGTGAGCGCGGCCGCGTGAACATCGAATTTGCTCCGCGCGGCGGGCTTTCTTTTAAATATCTCAAGAAGTAGATACGTCAGAGTAACCATGTAAAGAACAATTTTGTTCAGTGTGACCAGCACTATTTTTTTAAATTTTTGTTTTAGTTTTTTTTTTAATTTTTTAAAATCTTCATATCTCGAAAAGTAGATACGTTAGCGTCACCGTGTAAAGACCAATATTGTTCAGTATGACCAGCACTAATTTTTTTTTAAACTTTTGTTTTTTTTTAATTTTTTAAAATCGCCATATCTCGAAAAGTAGATACGTTAGCGTCACCGTGTAAAGACCAATTTTGTTCAGAAACGTAAACGCTTTTAGATGGCGAGCTAAATATTTTCAAAACTGCCTAAAATCTATTCGATCTAATACGTTTTACGACAAAAAGGGCCTCCGCGGGCCGCTTGCGCCCGCGGCTTTTACCCAACAGCTAGTACTAATATATAGCTGCAATACCACTGACTCACTCACTGATCTATTGACATCAATTATTTCGTACTTGCCGGTATAGTGGAGGGTAGCGGTTTTTTGAGTCGTATAGAGGACGTCCCAAAACCGTCGAGAAAAATACGACTTTGACCGGAAGTCGATTCTGGACCGGAAGTGACAGCGATATCTCGGAAACGGGGCGACTCGGGGCAGTCACCCCGAAGAGAAAGTTGTAGGGAATGCCCTATAATTTCGAAAACGATACTTTTTTTTTCAAAATTGCTCGAAAAAAATTTTTCCTCGATCGTATTTTTATCCTTTTCCCGCCGGTACGCCAATATGAAACGGAGCATGGCGGTGGGCGTGGCCTAACAGCATCCGCGACGAGGCAGTTTCGCGCGGCAGGCTTTTTTAAAATATCTCAAGAAGTAGATACGTCAGAGTAACCATGTAAAGAACAATTTTGTTCAGTATGACCAGCACTATTTGTTTTTTTATTTTTTTTTCAATTTTTTTTAAATCGCCGTATCTCAAAAAGTACATACGTTAGCGTCACCGTGTAAAGACCAATATTGTTCAGTATGACCAGCACTACTTTTTTTTTTAATTTTGATTTTTTTTTTTAATTTTCTAAAATCGCTATTACTCAAAAAGTACATACGTTAACGTAACCGTGTAAAGACCAATATTGTTCAGTATGACCAGCACTACTTTTTTTTAATTTTGTTTTTTTTTTGAATTTTCTAAAATCGCTATTACTCAAAAAGTACATACGTCAACGTAACCGTGTAAAGACCAATATTGTTCAGTATGACCAGCACTATTCTTTTTTTAATTTTTTTTTCCAATCTTTTAAAATCATCAAATCTCGAAAAGTAGATACGTTAGCGTCACCGTGTGAAGACCAATATAGTTCAGTATGACCAGCACTACTTTTTTTTTAAATTTTTGTTTTTTATTTAATTTTCTAAAATCGCTATTACTCAAAAAGTACATACGTTAGCGTCACCGTGTAAAGACCAATATTGTTCAGTATGACCAGCACTACTTTTTTATTTTATTTTTTTTTATTTTCTAAAATCGCTATTTCTCAAAAAGTACATACGTTAGCGTAACCGTGTAAAGGTCAATTTTGTTCAGAAACTTAAACGCCTTTAGATGGCGAGCTAAATATTTTCAAAACTGCCCTAAAATCTATTCGATCTAATACGTTTTACGACAAAAAGGGCCTCCGCGGGCCGCTTGCGCCCGCGGTCTTTACCCAACAGCTAGTACTAATATATAGCTGCAATACCACTCACTGACTCACTGACTGACATCAATTATTTAGCACTTGCCGGTATGGTGGAGGGTAGCGGTTTTTTGAGTCGTATAGAGGGCGTTCCAAAACCGTCGAGAAAAATACTATTTTGACCGGAAGTCGATTCTGGACCGGAAGTGGTAGCGATATCTCGGAAACGGGGCGAGTCGGGGCAGTCACCCCGTAGAGAAAGTTGTAGAGAATGTCGTCTTATGCCGAAATCAAAAAAAAAATTTTCAAAATCGGGCAAAAAAAATTTTTCCTCGATCGTATTTATATCCTTTTCCCGCCGGTACGCCAATATGAAACGGAGCATGGCGGTGGGCGTGGCCTAACAGCATCCGCGACGAGGCATTTTCGGGACGAACGATCGAAACGGCTTTACCTCGGTCAGTCGGACGGTGAGCGCGGCCGCGTGAACATCGAATTTGCTCCGCGCGGCGGGCTTTCTTTTAAATATCTCAAGAAGTAGATACGTCAGAGTAACCATGTAAAGAACAATTTTGTTCAGTGTGACCAGCACTATTTTTTTAAATTTTTGTTTTAGTTTTTTTTTTAATTTTTTAAAATCTTCATATCTCGAAAAGTAGATACGTTAGCGTCACCGTGTAAAGATCAATATTGTTCAGTATGACCAGCTATACTTTTTTTTAATTTTTTTTTTTAATTTTTTAAAATCGCCATATCTCGAAAAGTAGATACGTTAGCGTCACCGTGTAAAGACCAATTTTGTTCAGAAACGTAAACGCTTTTAGATGGCGAGCTAAATATTTTCAAAACTGCCTAAAATCTATTCGATCTAATACGTTTTACGACAAAAAGGGCCTCCGCGGGCCGCTTGCGCCCGCGGCTTTTACCCAACAGCTAGTACTAATATATAGCTGCAATACCACTCACTGACTCACTCACTGACTGACATCAATTATTTCGTACTTGCCGGTATAGTGGAGGGTAGCAGTTTTTTGAGTCGTATAGAGGACGTCCCAAAACCGTCAAGAAAAATATGACTTTGACCGGAAGTCGATTCTGGACCGGAAGTAGTAGCGATATCTCGGAAACGGAAAGAGATGGGGCAAAAGTGCCGGAACAAACGTTGTAGGGAATGCCCTCTAATTTCGAAAACGATACTTTTTTTTTCAAAATTGCTCAAAAAAATTTTTTCCTCGATCGTATTTCTATCCTTTTCCCGCCGGTACGCCAATATGAAACGGAGCATGGCGCTTGGGCGTGGCCTAACAGCATCCGCCCGTTCAGAGCGCGCAATGAAAATATAACGACGCATTTTCGGGACGAACGATCGAAACGGCTTTACCTCGGTCAGTCGGACGGTGAGCGCGGCCGCGTGAACATCAAATTTGCTCCGCGCGGCGGGCTTTTTTAAAATATCTCAAGAAGTAGATACGTTAGCGTAACCGTGTAAAGACCAATATTGTTCAGTATGACCAGCACTATTTTTTAAAATTTTTGTTTTTGTTTTTTTTTTAATTTTTTAAAATCTTCATATCTCGAAAAGTAGATACGTTAGCGTCACCGTGTAAAGACCAATATTGTTCAGTATGACCAGCACTATTTGTTTTTATTTTTTTAAATTTATTTTTTTTTATTTTCTAAAATCGCTATTACTCAAAAAGTACACACGTTAGCGTAACCGTGTAAAGACCAATATTGTTCAGTATGACCAGCACTAATTTTTTTTTAAATTTTTGTTTTTTTTTAAATTTTTTAAAATCGCCATATCTCGAAAAGTAGATACGTTAGCGTCACCGTGTAAAGACCAATTTTGTTCAGTATGACCAGCACCATTTGTTTTTTAATTATTATTTTTTTATTTTTTAAAATCGCCACATCTCGAAAAGTACATACATTAGCGTAACCGTTTAAAGACCAATTTTGTTCAGTATGACCAGCACTATTTGTTTTTTTTTTTTTAATTTTTAAAATCGCCATATCTCAAAAAGGACATACATTAGCGTAACCGTGTAAAGACCAATTTTGTACAGAAACGTAAACGCTTTTAGACGGCGAGCTAAATATTTTCAAAACTGCCTAAAATCTATTCGATCTAATACGTTTTACGACAAAAAGGGCCTCCGCGGGCCGCTTGCGCCCGCGGCCATTACCCAACAGCTAGTAACAATATATACCTACAATTACGTATAGTTATATAATATTTATATTGTATATGCGAGTACTTATTACTATTATGTCGTTAGCGTCTGCCCTTAATGACACAAATGACCGATAAATTAGTAGCAGTGAAAGTATTCGTTTGCCTATAATAAGCATATCAAATACATGCTGAAATAAAGTCATTCCCACTATGCTTCGAGTACCATGGAGCCAAGAAGTATAGCCATTATAAAGCTCATAAGTTTGCATGTTATAACGCCATTTAAAAATTATTTTTGTGTTAAATATCCCGCTTACTGAGGGAGACCTTTTTTAAAGTCCATCATCCTATAAAAAGTTGTCTGCCTGTGTGCAAATACATATTACAATATATTTATTACGATGAGAATTTGAACTTGGGTCTGCCTAGACCACTGCGCCACAAAGACGTCTATTATTATTGTTTCAATTTTTTTTTCTCAAACAATACCTACTAGTACTAGTTTATTTATATTATATTGTGAACACGTGATTAAACTTCAATGCCAAGTCAAGAACCAGATCACTGCGACATGTTTATTGAAGCCTAAGTATATTTTGTTTTGTCTCAACCATGTTATTATGTAAACAAGCATAGATGTACAATAAAGAATCACGACTACAGTCGGCCGTTCAGTATATGCATTAAAAAAAATATATTAAACAAAGAACGTAATAAAAGTTTGTGTTAATCTAAAAATTTTCATCATACGTCGGCTACTACCAAACGCATTGTTCAATTCAGTTTCCAAAGTGTAATACTGCGGTGCAACCCGGACCGCAAACTAGACTATCAACCATCATCAGCCTGCCTACAACTTCCCCTATAAATTGAAATATTTATTGTGTGTTTGGTGTTAGATAAATTTGCTTCTTTTATCAAATATTACACGTCGATGACGATACGCTCCAATGGATAGTCGACCTTAGGTATTTAGTTTATTTTTATAGTCAATCTAAACAATTAACACTATTACTGCATTTCGTAAATGACCTTACATTTTAGAATACGCCCGCGAATATTTCTTGTTTATGTTTATGTAATAGAAACGCATAGATGCATCAATAATTGATTTTATTACGAAATATTGTTACAAGTTAATCTATAATAATGTAGACGTGAAAGTCTATTTGTTTATTTGCTATCTTTTCACGCCTAAACAGAAAAAACATACTCGTATATCCTTAGAAAGCATTTTAGGAGTGTAGAATTGCAAACTCTCCTCAAGCCGGCATAGCGGAGGCGACTGCTGCCTGTAGAAATTTATCTGCAGTAGCAGTTGTCTCCGTACTCTAGCTTAGCATTAGGTGGAGTGTTGTCATACGCCGAGCTACAATAAAAAAATTAAATATACAATTGAATTATCCGTATGTGTTTAATATCGCTTAAAAAAACAGACTATGAATTAAAATAAAGATGTTTAACTGGATTAGGGTCGTACCTAAAATGGTAACGATAATCTTTCATTATTCTGATCCCACTAGTTGTAAAATATCAATAAGTTTATGACCATCTGACTGATACCTCTGACTCGTTAGTCCACTTATTTTAAATCATAAATCCGACGATTTAATAGTTAAATATAATTGCTCAAGTTCTTGGAATAAATGTACAAACAATGCCGATTCTAGGTACAATTTGGAACTAAAAATACTATTTAACTTTTTTTTTTATACTTTAAAATTATTATTTTATTTTAAAATTCACATAAACTACGCACAAATGTATCAAGAGAATAATTAAGAGAAAAATATAATAATATCTTAAAGGGAAAGCACTAATGCCTGTAAACAACTGCTACTCCAGACAAATTTCTACAGGCAGCAGTCGCCTCCGCTATGCCGGCTTGAGGAGACGAATGCACCATCTCGATTGCCAATGCACACTCCTCTCGTTACTTCCAAACTGTTCCCGAAACGCGACAAGACTTTACAGGTGTGGCTCGTACATTCGACTGCGGTAGTCTAAAATGAAGTTTTTATTTATTCATAACTCCCGTCCATGTCTCTTCCGAGAAGGCAGAATAATTATGAAACGCCATCGACTTCTCCCTCTGTACAAACCATTTTCCCTTCAACTACCTATTTCCATTACTCTTCTCATGCATGAACTTCGGAGAGAGTGAAGGAACTCAACCGACAAAAATTAACCTACATCAAAAGTAATTTCGAGACATAATTTGTGAATTGTGAGTACTTTTGAAAAATAATATTCTAAATAAATCTATTGCCATTATGTAAACCTCCATTACCAGGTAAAAAATCTGAACGTTATCCCCTATCCCTATTTTTTCTTAAGCGCTAGAAACGACAGGAAAAGCCGTGAAGTGCGTTTCAGCGTTTCACGCTCCGAGCCGTTATCCGATCGGTGTATGTATGTCGGTTTTTTGAACCACCAGCCCCTATCGAGTCTTAACTTACAAACTAAGTAAATATATCAGTAAAATGGAGCGGACGAACAATTTTGTGAAACGTATGACGAATCAGTGTAGAATTTGTATTTTCGACTGATATTATTTTATAATTACCGACTTTCTCGTCAACTACAACGATTTATTTATTTATTAATATTTAAAAATAAAACATAATATCTTTGGTTTAAAAAAAATATTATTTGAGAACCTATGACTCGCATTACTAATTTTCACTTATTCGAAACAACTTACAAACAAAAAAGTACGCTAACCTTGAAAATAATATTTAGCCCTCTACTTTAAGGTTGTATTTTACAGACAGCTGTACAACTTTATGATGACTTATGTTCGTAGGGAATTAAATACTTGAATACCATCAAAATAAGAAAAAAGATTTTGCATAGTGGGCGTTTTGTTTCCTATACTTTAAAGTGGTAGACAGACCGGTAGGCCGAATATAACGAGAGGAGTGTGCATTGCCAACCGGGATGGTGCACATTCCCCTCTTCAAGCCGGCATAGTGGAAGCGACTGCTGTTTATAAGACAGTTATTAGTTTGATTAAAATTCTTCAACTTAACTTATATTCTTTTTATTTAACTATCGCTTCACGATAATTTCTTTGTGAATTTCTCACGGATTTATTTATTTATTAAATTAAATACACAAAACGGCATGCAAGCATATACATGCCACAATAGGTATACACTATACAGTTAAAGCTTGGGCTGGCTTGCATGCCAAAGCATGTGCGCACACCATGGATACAATACAATACAATTAATACAAATTTTATGCACCCTATTGCACCCTAGTTTAACATTAGACGGAGTATGGTCACGTGTAGAGCTATATTAAAAAACTCTTTTTTTTTTTTTTTTTTATTGTAGCTCGACATGTGACAACACTCCGCCTGATGTAAAGCTAGAGTGCGGTCCATGAATGGAAACAACTGCTACCACAGAGATATATCTACGGGCTGCAGTCGCCTCCACTATGCCGGCTTGAGGAGACGAGCATGTACCATCTAGATTTTTTTTTTCTATTTTTCAGTTATCATTATTTGTTATAAGTTTACACACTATTAAGTAAAAAAATATGTTAAATTAATAATATTGAAAATTTTGCCATTATAAAAATCTTGTGCAAAAATCTGACTACACAATATATTATACAAATGTGGTCCTTATATGTCACTAACAATAAAATAAATATTTGCAATTGGTTGCGGTTATTATAGCCGACACGTAGTCAGGCCAAGAACGTAGTATTCCTTTTGTGTAACTTAGTACAAAATTGGTTATGCTATAATTACATACATATTAGTAAAGTCACTGTAAAAAGGATCTTCTCTACTAACAAAAGAACTACAATTATTACATACGTATAGCACGAACCAAGCTTTTTGAATGTGCCGAAGTTAGGCACAAGTCTGCGTAGTACGTGAACGTGAGAGGGAAGGATACTCCCGAGTTATTTCCCGAGCTTATTCTATTCATATTTAATATTAACTCTTAATTTTATTAAGCGAAATAGCTCCCGCAGCTAACTTCCGAGACGCCATAAAGTTCGACGCGACCTATATTAGATATATCTTTACACAGATTTTGTTAAGATTTAGGGTGGTTTGCACCGGTTAAAGTAACTTTAACTATTACTTTTACGGCGACGACGACCGTTAAACGTTTACATTTACTCCACATGCGTTGCAATTTCGTGTAAATTCATATTGTTATCGTTAAAAGGGTGGCTGATCTCGAAAAAATAATAGAAAAACATATTTGGCTTCTTTTCATACATTTGACGCTAGCAACATTGGTTTGACGATTACTTTTACTTTAACCAAGCTAAGATTCGCTGTTTACGGTTAAAGTAACCGTCAAAATTGACAGCCGCGACGATGGTACAACTCGTGTGGAGTAAATATGCACCATTATGTAAACGTAACGGTTAAAGTAATAGTTAAAGTTACTTTAACCGGCCTTCTGATGCAAACTACCCTTAGACTACACACAATTTTTTTTATTGTTGCTCGGCATACGACAACCCTCCATCTGATGTCTAGCTAGAGGACAGTCAAACGGAAACAAATACAGTAAAATTTCTGCAGGCACTATTAAAGAGTGGTAGGCAGATTGATAATGGTTATTAACCCAATTTCCCGCCTGCGGCAATTTCTTTCGAATGTAGGTAACTCATGAAGTGACTACTGCGCTTCGGGAACAGTTTGGAAGTAGCCATGCATAAGGAGAGGAGTGTGTACTGTAAATCTGCATGGTGCACATTCCATCGAACCGGGTATAGCGGAGGCGACTGCTGCCTGTAGAAATTTATCTGTAGTAGCACTTGTTTTACGTTCATCGACCGCACTGTAGCTTAACTTTAGTGTTGTCATATGCCGAGCTACAATAAAAAAATAGAGAGCGGCTAAATAAGTGGAGCAATTATTCTATCAAAAGCGCTCCAATGGATAGTGGGCTTTATTTACTTACAAAAAATAAACGCAGAAATGAATAAATGAAAAACTAAATGTAGATCACTATTGTAGAGTGTCTATTCGATGCGAAATGGCGATGCATTTGAATTGGTATTGCAATTTGTCGCTTACGTAAGAACTTAAGTGAGACGCGCGCCGTCACGACTCATTTCAACCAATCAAACTGCTTTATATTGTCAAACGCACATTATATAACCTTTATTTAATATACTTTAGCGTTCATAATAAATCTTGAATCTAGATCAGTAATTTATCCTAACACTTTGATAAATAAAGAGTGGTAGGCAGACTGATGATGGTTATTTGTCAAGTCTGTCGTCCTGGGGCAGTACCACCACTTTCGAATGTAACACCCGTGAAGTGACCTTGTCGCGTTTCGGGGATAGTTTGAAAGTAGCCAGGTATAAGAGAGGAGTGTGCACTGTCAATCTAGATGGTACATGCTCGTCTCCTTAAGCCGGCATAGTGGAGGCGACTGCAGCCCGTAGAGATTTCTCTGTGGTAGCAGTTGTTTCCATTCATGGACCGCACTCTAGCTTTACATCAGGCGGAGTGTTGTCACATGTCGAGCTACAATAAAAAAAAAAAAAAAATAAATAAATAAACCTATAACAAAAATATTTTTTTATAGAATTTAATTTTGGTTTGAAAGATGATGTAGTGACGAGGATTGAGAAAGGAATGCTTCGATAGTTTGGGCACATAGAAAGGATGAATGAAAGGAGAATGGATGCGTTAAACAAGGCACACCCAGAAGGGTGTTTTCCGATCAAATCGGAAACATCCTTATGAAAGCTGGGCTGCCTAGTGCCCATAACCGTCGGGCGTGCATGAAGAGAATTGTGGATGTGAGCGAGGGTGTTGTGTCAGGATCGTGGTAAGTGGCGTTCCGTTGTCTCTGCCTATCCCTGTGGGAAATAGGCGTGACAATTGTATTGTACTTTGCAAGTAATTCCTGCTAATCCATTAGTGAGGGTATGCACACAGTCACATCAGCTGTCAATGGTAGATCCTTCACCAACATGCAAATACCTCTCGACGCGTTTCGCCACTCCACGTGGCATCCTCAGGAGACGTGTGCTAGCTTCGACTTCGATAGTCGGTGGCGGAATTAACGGTTTGTTCCAAAGTAGTATTTTAAAAATAGGTTATGGATTTCCGCAAAGTAACGCCTAATACAAACCTAATACAATAAAACAAACCTAAAACAAAAAAAAAAAGGTGTACACTGTCAACTTTATGTACTTAAGACGGCATGGGAGGTGACTGCTGCCTGCTCAGTTACTAAAAACCTTTTTTAGATTATGTTTAATTTTTACGAAGGAAATGTCGCAAAATAGTTCAACAAAACATGTTTTATTTAAGTGGTATTTCCAAATATATCTCACTCTATGCTCAATGCATCACCAAAAGACAATAACCATTGTCGTGAGATATTGCACGGGGTCAAAAATAAAACAATAAAATTAACATTAAACAAACTATTTTTTGACGGGTTTTAAACTCCATTGTTTTTTATTGTGCACTTTTAGCATTGTTAACGCGCGTTTTGTCTATCAATCCCTATTTACCAGAGACTATCGAGCGCCAACGATTCTTCTTATGCATAGAAGCTGCGGGTCGAAGTTCTTCATCTGTTTCTTTTCTGATATTAAGTTAGGAATGCGGCCTATGAATGGAAACAATTGCTACACGGCTGTGTAGATTCCTCGCAGGGTTCTCTTCCACAATGGAGCAGCCATGGCCACTCGTTGTGCATGAGGTGGACCGCTTCATCGCCTCTGTTACGCCGGCTTAAGGATTCGCATGGTGCTTTATATATTATGGAGGTATATACCAAAAAAATAATAAAAAACCAATTGTTTCAGGAAAAAAGATGCAGAAATCCACCAACAGCTCCGCAGAAAATAGAGCGCGTAATAACGTTATGCCAAGACGAAATCAAACTTTCAATTTTAAGAGGTATTCTATCATTTATTAACTTATATAATTTTTATTGAACATTCAGTCTATAATTTAGTATTTTATTATAGTAGCTCGACACTTCGCCTGATGTTAAGCTAAAGTGCGGTCGGTGAACAGTAACAACAGCAATCGCCTCCACTATGCCGGCTTGACGAGGTCTGGCTACTTCCAAACTGCTCCCGAAACTCGACAAAGTCACTTCACGGGTGTTACATTCAAAAGTGGTGATACTACCCCAGGACGGCAGACTGAACAAATAAACATCTTCTGTTTGTCACTCTGTGAGTCTGCCACACTTTAAGAGTACTTTTGGCGACTGAAGATCAGAGAGAAATGTGCAATAGTTGACATATACACCCGCCTACTTCTCAACTGATCCCAATACACGACTAGGTCAATGCACGGGTAGTACCACTTTAAAGTGGTAGTACCACTCTACCAATATTTGTTTTTTAAATTGTAGCTCGGCATGTGACAACATTCGGCTTGATGTAAAGCTAGAGTGCGGTCTATGAACGGAAACAACTGCTACTACAGAGGAGCTAGACCGGTATGCATCATCTAGATAGACTGTGCACACTCCTCTCGCTATACCTGGCTACTTTCAAACTGCTCCTGAAACGCGACAAGGTCACTTCACGAGTGTTACATTCGACATAATAATATGAGTACAAAACAGTTATTCAACATCCCAAAAATGATATATAAATATTAATATAAGCGTACACAATACCGGTACAGTCAAGGTCAACAGTGCTTCTGAGTGAAAGTACAGTCGACGTAATAATACGTAATGATTACAGACACGACTACCCGTGTCTCACTCGTACTTTATTGATAGAGTGACAAACTTGTAATCAACATTGATAGACTTTATGCTTTTAGCAAAAAGGTTGATAATTCAATCTTTCTTTCTTTCTTTTAAATGTCCGTACTGAGCTAATTTAAAGTTAAAGGCACTGAGTGGCCAAAGTACATATAACATAGTTACATTGGTACCGGTCAAAATTTAGCGAGGTTTGAACACGGGCCACATCGATCGCCAGAACATTTGAGTCAAGAAATGCAGATTATTTAGAAGAAATACAAATTACTTACGGACCCTAAAATCCTAAAAGTAGAAAGCTTGTCAATATTTCTTTATTTCTGTTAATGTTAGCGCAATAGCAATTCATCTGTAACAATGACAATATTTATATTTGTTAAGTTTTTAAGTTTTAATCAATAAGCAAATATACATTGTCATTCTGAAAAAAAAAAATTGTAATAATAAAAAAATAAATCATATCGATTACGTCGTATTGGATAGTTTTCTGTAATCACTAATCTTCTTCTTCTGTAATCACGAACCTAGTTGCTCGTCACATCCCGACACATCTCCTATTGGGTAATAAGCACACTATGATTAAAATCAGGAAATTATGAAATTAGTACTTTTGTTTTAATTAAAGTTTTGTCATATTTAACAAGCTTAATCCTCAACAAACTAATTACTGTAGCAATTTTCTAGATTATTTTGATAAAATCTACCTCTGTTGCAAAGTAGAACATGCCAGTACTAATTGTGGTGTAAAAAAATCCTGTAAAAAATGACGTCAACCCTGTAGAGACCCTGATAATATAGAGGAATTTCGACGTCCTCACGTGATCGCTGGGTAACTTACTGCTTAGTAGTCAGAGCATCGTGCTCAAAGCTGAGGACGTAGGTTCTACTCCCACCTCAGTGGCATGAGTGTAGGGCTCGGCAATTTTTTCTGTACATATTCATTATATTTTAATAAATTAACCTTTATTTCAAAGGAATTAAATCCTTATTAGAATCTACTTAATAGGTATAACGAAACGAATCGAGATGGTGCACATTCGTCTCTTTAAGCCGGCATAGCGGAGGCGACTGCTGCCTGTAGAGATTTCCCTGTAGTAGCAGTTGTTTCTGTTCATTGACTGCACTCTAGCTTTACATCAGACGGAGTGTTGTCATAAAACAACCTCTAATTAACCTATTATTATATATACATAAATATTTGTCTCGATCGGGAGTGGAATCCAGGACCATTGGAACGCGTGCTAACCACTCCACAACAACAGAGACCGATAAAAATATATCCGTTAATGTTTTTGTTCAGTTTTTAAGTAGACATTGTTTTAATACATTATCGAGTTATGTAATGTACTTCTCACGTAATTATGTCACAATGAAGATGTATCTTCAATTATCTAATTAAATTGTATGCTAAATAAACTAGTCTTACAATAGAAACCTCAAACAAGTTTTGTTAGGCTTGATTAGTTATGCATTTTTAAATTGTATTACATAGTAATTTTAACGTCAGCTCTAGATCTGAGGGGAAAGTGTAATCTGGAGCGCGTGTCCAGGACTGCATTTCATAATAATATTTTTAAAAAAAGTTTGTGGCAACCTCTTTTCACCGCAACATAAAAAGAGATTGTCATAATGACAATTTGAATTATCAATTGTTATTATTTTTACAAGAGAATACATTTTACTTTGAACACAACCACTACGTATTATTTTACCAAATTTTATTTTAATTAATAAGGGAGTGTCTCACTCACTTCAAGCGGGTGAGACACTCCAAAAGTTATTTTCTTCGTTGTAACCTCCTTTCTTCCTTTTTGGTTTCAAACAGGCTCTATTCTTTCTTCGTTTCAAATCTCTTCTCCCTTGTTTCTGTCTTCTTTCTCTACTCCAAAGTCTAAAGGCTTCACCTTCAACTAGTCTCAATCCCATTTCTCTTTTCTCAGATCCGATGCGTCACAGCTTGCAATAGGCAGGCTATCAGCCGTTTCACACGCACGATTAGCATTCAGGACGCGTCGTACTATTTATTATCCTTCATTTAATTTTGGCACGCATCCCACATAGTCTATATTATTTTCTCAAATTCTGGACGGAAAGGGAAGCAAATTAGTTAATTTTATTAGTATTGGAAATGCTGGGAATATTATTATAACTAAAATTGAATCAAAAGATAATGAAATACGCGGTCTTTGATGTCCGCTTCGGGCTGTATGAGTGTTGCGTTTTTGTTCTATTCAATTTTCATCATACTCGTAGTTTACTGCTTACTTAATTTCTTACAAATATTTACATTTCGCTTTTATAAATATAGAAAAGTTATTTCTTAAATGTTATTCTTTTAAATTTGCGAGTTTGAAACCGTGCTTAATACAGTATGGCCTCAGACTGAACCAAATATGGAAGGTTGCACACGTAACTGTTGTATCTGACATCATTCGAATCACTGACTGACTCAGTCGCAACTGATAATAGCGTTTTTTTTAGTAGCTCGACATATGACAACACTTCCCCTGATGATAACAACTGCTTACACGTAGAAATGTCTGCTGCAGGTAGATTCACCTCCGCTATGCTTGATGAGATGAATGTGCACTATACACCTCTCTCAATATACACATATATCACGTCACCGGGCGTTACACCTGAAAGTAGTGGTACTACCACAGGACGGCAGACTGGGCTAACAAGAACCATCATCAATCTTTTGAAACATCGTAAAATTAATAAACACATTTCCTAGTTTACTAATTTTTATATCGTAGTTAACGATTGCCTATTTCCACACAAGAAAATTACATAAAATAACTAGTTTGGTGACGGGAAACGAATCCACGACCTTTGAGATGCTACAATATAATTCTTACATCAATAAGGACTTGTAATAATTACATAACATACAATTAAACACGCCAGACTTCGCTCAAATAGTTGCTGTGACCTATTTTAGTATTGCATGAATAAAACCTTTCTATACATGTATTGCAAAGCTGTAAAACTTGTTATTTGTTAGCACATAGATGATGGTTTCCTTGTGTCATGTAATCTTAACCCCTAATTCCCTCTTCTTTTTGTCACACAACCACCTACCATACGTCCAGTGGATACGGGACTAAATTACTCTCATTTAAGAAAATTTAAAGTTTTCAGGAATATGTCAAGTAATTTATTAAATAAATAAAGAATAATCATAATAAAACACCTATAACATTGGATCCTTCAAGTGGAGCATCTTCTAAAGCCGGCATAGTAATGACGACTGGAGCCACGGAGTAAGCGGTGTTCGAGTCGTCAATGCATGAGTCCACCTCCACTGTGCTTACTACCAGGCCAGTGGAGGTCACATGTCGTGTTATAATAAAAAAAAAAATTATTGTAGCTCGGCATATGACAACACTCGGGAAACAACTGCTACCACAAAAAAAAATTACAGGCAGCAGTCGTCTCCACTATGCCGGCTTGAGGAGGCGAATGTGCACCATCCAGATTGACAGTGCGCTATACTCGCTACAAACATAATAATAAAAAATCACATAACATTCAACAATATTTCTTAAAATCTCAATAAGTTTTCATTTCTTATTTTAGGACATCGTGTGTTCTGGGCATTACAAGTATGTAAATATTTCGTTTGAAGGGCAGAATCCACAGCCCATACGTAATCGTAAAAAAAACCTACGAAATAGATTAGTTTACAAAATACACATATGGTGTAACATGAACATTATATTTGTGAGCGTATAAATTTAAATTGAAATTTTTACGCTGCACTAATTTTGACAAGGTCTTCTAATCTACCTTTCTAATTGGTTACGCCTTATACTGTACGGATTAAGGTTTATATTTGTACGTGTTATAGTTATTAAATATTTCTTACGTGAGTTAAACATTATTATATGTAATTTTATTGTTTATTTTATATATCATAAAATAAATGGAACGTGATATATTTTTTTTATTATTAATACTACGGCATAAATGACAATATTGCGCCTGATGTATCAGCTTTAAGCCGGCATAGAGGATGCGACTAGCTGTAAATATTTATCTGTAAAAGTTATTGTATAAAGTAAATTTTCAGTACAAAGTTGTTTTACATCTAATAGTTTTTTTTAAGTAAATACACTTTAGCTGAATCAAAGGTTATATATACATAGCCTAGATTCTAGTGTTTAATTTTAGAAACTAAGGAAGTTCTATATCTTGAAAGGAAATCTCCATATTAGAAATATCCTTAATTAAATAAGTATGGTGGACGAAATATATGAAATACTAAAAAGCAGACTTGTTTTAGTATAAAGGTTTCACGATTTTGTTAAATTAAATTTATTTGTAAACTGGACTTGCTGTTTGTAAAAGGAGATCCTCGTTTGTGGGCCCATAGCGTCTATTGAACATAAAAATAATAACTAATTTATTATAGTAAGAAGTATGTGTGGAATTTTCTTAAGCGAGCGAACCCCAAATAGTGTGATAAGAAATCGCTGCGAGCTCAAGGACAGTATTGTAACCAGAGTGGAAAGGGGTATGCTAAGGTGGTTCGGTCATTTGGAAAGGATGGATGAAAGGAGATTAACAAAAAATATCTATTGTGCGAAAGTGGATGGCAGTGTCGGAAGGGGGCGCCCTAGGAAGATCTTTCTCAGTCAGATTGGTCAACTGCTCAGAAAGGGTCAGATGAGGAGCACCCTCAACCGACGTGCATGCATGAGGGGAGTAATGGATGTGGTCCATAGTTTCTGCCTACCTCAGTGGGAACAAGGCGTGAGCTAAGTAGTAGTAGTATTATAGTAAATTGGCAATAGATTATAAAAAAAATAGGTTATTATGATTATTAATCTATTTCTCATTATTCCTGTTATAGAAAATATAAAACTATAACATTTAATAGATGCAATTAATAGATGTTACAACTTAGATATGGTGAACCTGTAGGGATTCAAGAATTATCGCAGTTAGCGAGCATTATTTAAAAGTGAATTTTTATCTCCATTATGTCATCTCCAATCCAAGTTGTCTTGGTTTATAATTAAATGAATGTCTATTACTTTCAGAGGCACTTGATGTCATAAAAGAAGAGCACACAATGCCGGCACAAAGAAGACGGAACAAGAGAGAAGTACCTTTTACACACGACGAAAAGAGAATTGCAGGGGTATGTAAATGTTTATTAATATTTATTACCTCAAATGGAAAAAGTAAAATATTTCAGTATATTTCATTTATACGCCTACATGCAAATATTCAGTAATTTTAAAGAGTGGTAAAAAGGCTGCATTTATCTTCTCAAGCCGGCATAGTCAAGACGACTGCATTCTGCAGATATTTTTCTATGGTAGCAGTTGTCGCCGCTATGGACATGCCAGCTTACTATAATTAAAAAATGATTTCAGGCGTATAAAATAATGACGATACGCCTAAGCCTTATTAATAGATATTTTCTGACCTGATATAATTTTCAAGAATAATTAATGCTTATATTTCTTCGTCAACATAGTTCGCAGTATAAACGTGATAGACATATATGCGCGTGATACACATTGACCTTGATGTGCTTTGATGTTACAGTGTCTGCTGCAGTGCGTCTACAGAAAAGTGAAAGCTGTGAGTAACTTTTACTTTAATAAAGAATAACTAATTGCAATTAACACGTTTGGTTCGATTAACACTGTTCTTAAAGTATGGCACGCATAAAAGTACATTGATACAGGCCGAGATATCTCTGGTAAATTCGAACAAAGTACATCTCGATATACCAACTCTGGTGCAGTCGCTGGGGCCGGGCGGTCTGATTTAGTACATTTTTTTTTAAAAAGATCATTTTTGCGTTGGTTTAATCAATCTGCTTACTCCATCCAACAATAAGACCGTGATAAATGTATGTTAGAGGTACTTATATTTTCTAATAATCCATCAATTAAACATTGTTGTTACTACGAGCGCTGGTTTCGCTCCAATTGCTGAAGTAATAATTTTCTATTTCATAAATTATTCATTTTCATCATAACATGTTTTAAAAACACACATTTTTTTGTTATTAATTAGTTTTAAATCTGTTATAAAAGTCAAGGAGAATTGGATCTAATTTTAGATTGAAGATTTTGTAACATTATTTTGTCATTTTTGACATAATGTTAAATTAATTTACATGTTAATCACAACACACGATATCTATTTATTTTACTTTAATCGGGCGTTTCGAAAGCCTTGCAGCACCCATGACAATTATACTTTTCGAATTTTTATAGTTCATACAATAATTAAAATATCTAGAGATAGATAGAATATATCTGTACGTAATGTAATTACAAAAAAAATATTCCTTTCAGGTGGACGGCTTCGGTTTTCCAACCCTCGAGGGTTTAGTTGGTTTATACTCTGACGGTGTTAACGAGCGTGGCTATTTTATGGCAGTACTTGAAGCCAGCAGAGAGTGTCTGATGAGGAATCATGATAAATTCTCCAGGACAACTCCTATGGGTACGACATAAAAATATATCAACATTTAACAGTGATAGGCAGACTGATGATGGTTATTAGTCCAGTCTGCCGTTCTGGGTGTTACTAGGTAACACCCGTGAAGTGACCTAGTCGACCAGTGCACATTCGTCTCATTAAGTCAGCATAGTGGAGACGATTTCTCTATGGTGTTAGTTGTCTCCGCTATTATACAGGGTGTCCCGTAAGTAGTGGTGTCAACGGTATTTTACAGATAGAGGGGTTCAATATCTAGAATATAATTTGGTGATTTTTTAAAATACCTTCTGGTTTAAAAGTTATGACATTTTTAAAGAATTATCATTTTTTCTCCCGTTTTATCACAAAATAATGTTATAAAAATTTGTTTACAATTTTTTTCACTGATATTTTTATTTAAGTGGGTTGAGAAAACACAGGGCTTTCTAATTAAAATGTTATTTGTAACCAATTAATAACCATGATTGAATAAAAAAATTTAAATCTAAACAAGATTTAATTTATAAAATTTTAAGCAAAATATTTAAACGAAGCTGGTGTAAAAAAATTGTATGTAAGATTACGGGACCATTATTTTAAAAATATCTACAATTCACACGGACTCTAAAAACGTATAATAATGTTCACTATAATTTTAATTAAAGTAATTTTTCAAAGTTAAACAAGCATCAAAGTACTATTTGTCGAAGAAATTTCATTATTACCTTATGCGAATTCCAATAAAACCAATGTAAATAGATACGAATAAGAAAATAATTTATTAAAGTAAATGCTCAAAATGTCTCCCTCTAACTCTAATGCATAACCGACAACTTCTAATAAAGATTCTCCTGATATTTCCTAGGGCTCTTTGATTATTTTTAATTCTTTCGGACACGATATTCAATTTTTGGCGTAGTTCATATTCATTATTATTACATGTCTCATAAACAGCTTCTTTAAAGTTAACAGCAGACTGATGATGGTTATTTGTCCAGTCTGACGTCCTAGGGTAGTACCACAACTTTCGAATGTAACACCCGTGAAGTGACTTTGTCGCGTTTCGAGAATAGGTTAAAAGTAGCGAAGTATAACGAGAGGAGTGTACGCTGTCAATCTAAGATGGTACATGCTCGTTTCCTCAAGCCGGCATAGTGGAGGCGACTGCTACCGCACAGGTTTCTCTGTAGTAGCAGTTGTTTCCATTCATGGACCACCGGTGTGAAGTTAGCAGCCAATTTTCGGCAGCCAATATAATCCGGTCAAATTAAGAAGTTATTTTTTTAAATCAATTTCTTTTCTAAATAATTTAGTTTACGAATCCCAATCAATAAAAATCATATTAGAGCAGAGTTAGACGTCAGCAGAACGCAAAAAAAAAGAGTCCAGACATTTACCGCAATGAATACTGACCGTAATACGTACTTCAATTCTACGTCATTTTCAAAGTTCACGCGTTACTGAAGTCAATTACGACTATTGGGTCGACATTCAGAATATACTGCCTATAACATACAAAAAAATAATCAGAGCATCATGACTCGTTTTTGAGAAAATTAAATTTAAAGATTTTACGAGGAGCGAGTTTCTCTACTTTCCTAAATCGATGACAAATTTTCAAAGAATAAAGTTACTGAAGTGCATAAGCTATATACCATTTTAAAGAACATGAAAAATGTAACAAGGTCACAAAGTAGCATCAGAGCATCACGACTAATTTTTGAGAAAATTAAATTTGAAAATTTTAATATGAGCGAGTCTTCTAACGACAGTTAATCGACGACAAATTTTCACAGAAGAAAGTTACTGAAGTACATAAGCTATATTCCATTTTAAAGTACATGAAAACAGCAACAAGGTCGCAAGGTATCATCAGAGCATCACGACTAATTTTTGAGAAAATTAAATTTGAATATTTTAATAAGAGATTATTTTTTTTCATTTTAACCAATTAACGCCGAATTTTCACAGAAGGAAGTTACTGAAGTACATAAGCTATATACCATTTTAAAGTACATGAAAACAGCAACAAGGTCGCAAAGTATCATCAGAGCATCACGACTAATTTTTGAGAAAATTAAATTTGAAAATTTTAATAAGAGATTTTTTTTTCACTTTAACCAATTGACGCCAGATTTTCACAGAAGGAAGTTACTGAAGTACATAAGCTACATACCATTTTAAAGTACCTGAAAACGGCAACAAGGTCGCAAAGTATCATCAGAGCATCAGGACTAATTTTTGAGAAAATTAAATTTGAAAATTTTAATAAGAGATTTTTATTTTCACTTTAACCAATTGACGCCGAATTTTCACAGAAGGAAGTTACTGAAGTACATAAGCTATATACCATTTTAAAGTACATGAAAACGGCAACAAGGTCGCAAAGTATCATCAGAGCATCACGACTAATTTTTGAGAAAATTAAATTTGAAAATTTTAATAAGAGATTTTTTTTTTCATTTTAACCAATTGACGCCAGATTTTCACAGAAGGAAGTTACTGAAGTACATAAGCTATATACCATTTTAAAGTACATGAAAACGGCAACAAGGTCGCAAAGTATCATCAGAGCATCACGACTAATTTTTGAGAAAATTAAATTTGAAAATTTTAATATGAGAGAGTCATCTAACGACAGTTAATCGACGACAAAATTTCACAGAAGAAAGTTACTGAAGTCCATAAGCTATATACCATTTTAAAGCACATGGAAACAGCAACAAGGTTACAAAGTAGCATCAGAGCATCACGACTAAATTTTGAGAAAATTAAATTTGAATATTTTAATAAGAGATTTTTTTTTCACTTTAACCAATTGACGCCATATTTTCAAAGAAGAAAGTTACTGAAGTACATAAGCTATAGACCATTTTAAAGTACCTGAAAACGGCAACAAGGTCGCAAAGTATCATCAGAGCATCACGACTAATTTTTGAGAAAATTTTAATATGAGCGAATTTTTTTTTTTACTTTAACAAATCAACGCCAAATTTTCACTTAAGAAAGTTACTGAAGTACATAAGCTATATACCATTTTAAAGTACATGAACACAGTAACAAGGTTACAAAGTATCATCAGAGCATCACGACTAATTTTTGAGAAAATTAAATTTGAATATTTTAATAAGAGATTTTTTTTTTCACTTTAACCAATTGACGCCATATTTTCACCGAAGAAAGTTACTGAAGTACATAAGCTATACACCATTTTAAAGTACATGAAAACAGCAACAAGGTTACAAAGTAGCACCAGAGCATCACAACTAATTTTTGAGAAAATTAAATTTGAAAATTTTAATATGAGCGAATTTTTTTTTTACTTTAACAAATCAACGCCAAATTTTCACTTAAGAAAGTTACTGAAGTACATAAGCTATACACCATTTTAAAGTACATGAAAATAGTAAGAAGGTTACAAAGTAGCATCAGAGCATCACGACAAATTTTTGAGAAAATTAAATTTGAAAATTTTAATAAGAGATTTTTTTTTTCACTTTAACCAATTGACGCCAGATTTTCACAGAAGGTAGTTACTGAAGTACATAACCTACATACCATTTTAAAGTACCTGAAAACGGCAACAAGGTCGCAAAGTATCATCAGAGCATCACGACTAATTTTTGAGAAAATTAAATTTGAAACTTTTAATATCAGCGAGTCTTCTAACGACTGTTAATCGACGACAAATTTTCACAAAAGAAAGTTACTGAAGTACATAAGCTATATACCATTTTAAAGCACATGAAAACAGTAACAAGGTTACAAAGTAGCATCAGAGCATCACGACTAATTTTTGAGAAAATTAAATTTGAAAATTTTAATAAGAGATTTTTTTTTCACTTTAACCAATTGACGCCAGATTTTCACAGAAGGAAGTTACTGAAGTACATAAGCTATATACCATTTTAAAGTACATGAAAACAGCAACAAGGTCGCAAAGTATCATCAGAGCATCACGACTAATTTTTGAGAAAATTAAATTTGAAAATTTTAATAAGAGATTTTTTTTTCACTTTAACCAATTGACGCCAGATTTTCACAGAAGGAAGTTACTGAAGTACATAACCTACATACCATTTTAAAGTACCTGAAAACGGCAACAAGGTCGCAAAGTATCATCAGAGCATCACGACTAATTTTTGAGAAAATTAAATTTGAAAATTTTAATAAGAGATTTTTATTTTCACTTTAACCAATTGACGCCGAATTTTCACAGAAGGAAGTTACTGAAGTACATAAGCTATATACCATTTTAAAGTACATGAAAACGGCAACAAGGTCGCAAAGTATCATCAGAGCATCACGACTAATTTTTGAGAAAATTAAATTTGAAAATTTTAATAAGAGATTTTTTTTTTCATTTTAACCAATTGACGCCAGATTTTCACAGAAGGAAGTTACTGAAGTACATAAGCTATATACCATTTTAAAGTACATGAAAACGGCAACAAGGTCGCAAAGTATCATCAGAGCATCACGACTAATTTTTGAGAAAATTAAATTTGAAAATTTTAATATGAGAGAGTCATCTAACGACAGTTAATCGACGACAAAATTTCACAGAAGAAAGTTACTGAAGTCCATAAGCTATATACCATTTTAAAGCACATGGAAACAGCAACAAGGTTACAAAGTAGCATCAGAGCATCACGACTAAATTTTGAGAAAATTAAATTTGAATATTTTAATAAGAGATTTTTTTTTCACTTTAACCAATTGACGCCATATTTTCAAAGAAGAAAGTTACTGAAGTACATAAGCTATAGACCATTTTAAAGTACCTGAAAACGGCAACAAGGTCGCAAAGTATCATCAATAAGAGATTTTTTTTTTCATTTTAACCAATTGACGCCAGATTTTCACAGAAGGAAGTTACTGAAGTACATAAGCTATATACCATTTTAAAGTACATGAAAACGGCAACAAGGTCGCAAAGTATCATCAGAGCATCACGACTAATTTTTGAGAAAATTAAATTTGAAAATTTTAATATGAGAGAGTCATCTAACGACAGTTAATCGACGACAAAATTTCACAGAAGAAAGTTACTGAAGTCCATAAGCTATATACCATTTTAAAGCACATGGAAACAGCAACAAGGTTACAAAGTAGCATCAGAGCATCACGACTAAATTTTGAGAAAATTAAATTTGAATATTTTAATAAGAGATTTTTTTTTCACTTTAACCAATTGACGCCATATTTTCAAAGAAGAAAGTTACTGAAGTACATAAGCTATAGACCATTTTAAAGTACCTGAAAACGGCAACAAGGTCGCAAAGTATCATCAGAGCATCACGACTAATTTTTGAGAAAATTAAATTTGAAAATTTTAATATGAGCGAATTTTTTTTTTTACTTTAACAAATCAACGCCAAATTTTCACTTAAGAAAGTTACTGAAGTACATAAGCTATATACCATTTTAAAGTACATGAACACAGTAACAAGGTTACAAAGTATCATCAGAGCATCACGACTAATTTTTGAGAAAATTAAATTTGAATATTTTAATAAGAGATTTTTTTTTTCACTTTAACCAATTGACGCCATATTTTCACCGAAGAAAGTTACTGAAGTACATAAGCTATACACCATTTTAAAGTACATGAAAACAGCAACAAGGTTACAAAGTAGCACCAGAGCATCACAACTAATTTTTGAGAAAATTAAATTTGAAAATTTTAATATGAGCGAATTTTTTTTTTACTTTAACAAATCAACGCCAAATTTTCACTTAAGAAAGTTACTGAAGTACATAAGCTATACACCATTTTAAATTACATGAAAATAGTAAGAAGGTTACAAAGTAGCATCAGAGCATCACGACAAATTTTTGAGAAAATTAAATTTGAAAATTTTAATAAGAGATTTTTTTTTTCACTTTAACCAATTGACGCCAGATTTTCACAGAAGGTAGTTACTGAAGTACATAACCTACATACCATTTTAAAGTACCTGAAAACGGCAACAAGGTCGCAAAGTATCATCAGAGCATCACGACTAATTTTTGAGAAAATTAAATTTGAAACTTTTAATATCAGCGAGTCTTCTAACGACTGTTAATCGACGACAAATTTTCACAAAAGAAAGTTACTGAAGTACATAAGCTATATACCATTTTAAAGCACATGAAAACAGTAACAAGGTTACAAAGTAGCATCAGAGCATCACGACTAATTTTTGAGAAAATTAAATTTGAAAATTTTAATAAGAGATTTTTTTTTCACTTTAACCAATTGACGCCAGATTTTCACAGAAGGAAGTTACTGAAGTACATAAGCTATATACCATTTTAAAGTACATGAAAACAGCAACAAGGTCGCAAAGTATCATCAGAGCATCACGACTAATTTTTGAGAAAATTAAATTTGAAAATTTTAATAAGAGATTTTTTTTTCACTTTAACCAATTGACGCCAGATTTTCACAGAAGGAAGTTACTGAAGTACATAAGCTACATACCATTTTAAAGTACCTGAAAACGGCAACAAGGTCGCAAAGTATCATCAGAGCATCAGGACTAATTTTTGAGAAAATTAAATTTGAAAATTTTAATAAGAGATTTTTATTTTCACTTTAACCAATTGACGCCGAATTTTCACAGAAGGAAGTTACTGAAGTACATAAGCTATATACCATTTTAAAGTACATGAAAACGGCAACAAGGTCGCAAAGTATCATCAGAGCATCACGACTAATTTTTGAGAAAATTAAATTTGAAAATTTTAATAAGAGATTTTTTTTTTCATTTTAACCAATTGACGCCAGATTTTCACAGAAGGAAGTTACTGAAGTACATAAGCTATATACCATTTTAAAGTACATGAAAACGGCAACAAGGTCGCAAAGTATCATCAGAGCATCACGACTAATTTTTGAGAAAATTAAATTTGAAAATTTTAATATGAGAGAGTCATCTAACGACAGTTAATCGACGACAAAATTTCACAGAAGAAAGTTACTGAAGTCCATAAGCTATATACCATTTTAAAGCACATGGAAACAGCAACAAGGTTACAAAGTAGCATCAGAGCATCACGACTAAATTTTGAGAAAATTAAATTTGAATATTTTAATAAGAGATTTTTTTTTCACTTTAACCAATTGACGCCATATTTTCAAAGAAGAAAGTTACTGAAGTACATAAGCTATAGACCATTTTAAAGTACCTGAAAACGGCAACAAGGTCGCAAAGTATCATCAGAGCATCACGACTAATTTTTGAGAAAATTAAATTTGAAAATTTTAATATGAGCGAATTTTTTTTTTTACTTTAACAAATCAACGCCAAATTTTCACTTAAGAAAGTTACTGAAGTACATAAGCTATATACCATTTTAAAGTACATGAACACAGTAACAAGGTTACAAAGAATCATCAGAGCATCACGACTAATTTTTGAGAAAATTAAATTTGAATATTTTAATAAGAGATTATTTTTTTTCATTTTAACCAATTAACGCCGAATTTTCACAGAAGGAAGTTACTGAAGTACATAAGCTATATACCATTTTAAAGTACATGAAAACGGCAACAAGGTCACAAAGTAGCACCAGAGCATCACGACTAATTTTTGAGAAAATTAAATTTGAAAATTTTAATAAGAGATTTTTTTTTCACTTTAACCAATTGACGCCAGATTTTCACAGAAGGAAGTTACTGAAGTACATAAGCTACATACCATTTTAAACTACCTGAAAACGGCAACAAGGTCACAAAGTATCATCAGAGCATCACGACTAATTTTTGAGAAAATTAAATTTGAAAATTTTAATATGAGCGAGTCTTCTAACGACAGTTAATCGACGACAAAATTTCACAGAAGAAAGTTACTGAAGTCCATAAGCTATATACCATTTTAAAGTACCTGAAAACGGCAACAAGGTCGCAAAGTATCATCAGAGCATCACGACTAATTTTTGAGAAAATTAAATTTGAAAATTTTAATAAGAGATTTTTTTTTTCACTTTAACAAATTGACGCCATATTTTCACCGAAGGAAGTTACTGAAGTACATAAGCTACATACCATTTTAAAGTACATGAAAATAGTAACAAGGTTACAAAGTAGCATCAGAGCATCACGACTAATTTTTGAGAAAATTAAATTTGAAAATTTTAATATGAGCGAGTCATCTAACGACAGTTAATCGACGACAAAATTTCGCTGAAGGAAGTTACTGAAGTCCATAAGCTATATAATATTTTAAAGTACCTGAAACAGTACCAAGGTTACAAAGTAGCATCAGAGCATCACGACAAATTTTTGAGAAAATTAAATATTTTAATAAAAGATTTTTTTTTCACTTTAACCAATTGACGCCATATTTTCACCGAAGGAAGTTACTGAAGTACATAAGCTACATACCATTTTAAAGTACATGAAAATAGTAATAAGGTTACAAAGTAGCATCAGAGCATCACGACTAATTTTTGAGAAAATTAAATTTGAAAATTTTAATATGAGCGAGTCATCTAACGACAGTTAATCGACGACAAAATTTCGCTGAAGGAAGTTACTGAAGTCCATAAGCTATATAATATTTTAAAGTACCTGAAAACAGTACCAAGGTTACAAAGTAGCATCAGAGCATCACGACTAATTTTTGAGAAAATTAAATTTGAAAATTTTAATATGAGCGAGTCATCTAACGACAGTTAATCGACGACAAAATTTCATAGAAGAAAGTTACTGAAGTACATAAGCTATACACCATTTTAAAGTACCTGAAAACAGTACCAATGTTACAATGTAGCATCAGAGCATCACGACTAATTTTTGAGAAAATTAAATTTGAAAATTTTAATATGAGCGAGTCATCTAACGACAGTTAATCGACGACAAAATTTCACTGAAGAAAGTTACTGAAGTCCATAAGCTATATAATATTTTAAAGTACCTGAAAACAGTACCAAGGTTACAAAGTAGCATCAGAGCATCACGACTAATTTTTGAGAAAATAAAATTTGAAAATTTTAATATGAGCGAGTCATCTAACGACAGTTAATCGACGACAAAATTTTACAGAAGAAAGTTACTGAAGTCCATAAGCTATATACTATTTTTAGTACCTGAAAACTGTAACAAGGTTACAAAGTATCATCAGAGCATCACGACTAATTTTTGAGAAAATTAAATTTGAATATTTTAATAAGAGATTTTTTTTGCTTTAACCAATTGACGCCATATTTTCAAAGAAGAAAGTTACTGAAGTACATAAGCTATAGACCATTTTAAAGTACATTTTACACACATATTACATACACAAAGTAAATTTTAAAATGGTATATAGCTTATGTAATTCAGTAACTTTTGTCTGTGAAAATATGGCGTCAATTGGTTAAAGTGAAAAAAAAATCTCTTATTAAAATATTAAAATTTAATTTTCTCAAAAGTTAGTCGTGATGCTCTGATGCTACTTTGTAACCTTGTTGCCGTTTTCAGGTACTTTAAAATGGTCTATAGCATATGTACTTCAGTAACTTTCTTCTTTGAAAATATGGCGTCAATTGGTTAAAGTGAAAAAAAAATCTCTTATTAAAATATTCAAATTTAATTTTCTCAAAAATTAGTCGTGATGCTCTGATGCTACTTTGTAACCTTGGTACTGTTTTCAGGTACTTTAAAATAGTATATAGCTTATGGACTTCAGTAACTTTCTTCTGTGAATTTTTGTCGTCGATTAACTGTCGTTAGAAGACTCGCTGATATTAAAAGTTTCAAATTTAATTTTCTCAAAAATTAGTCCTGATGCTCTGATGATACTTTGCGACCTTGTTGCCGTTTTCAGGTACTTTAAAATGGTATGTAGCTTATGTACTTCAGTAACTTCCTTCTGTGAAAATCTGGCGTCAATTGGTTAAAGTGAAAAAAAAATCTCTTATTAAAATTTTCAAATTTAATTTTCTCAAAAATTAGTCGTGATGCTCTGATGATACTTTGCGACCTTGTTGCCGTTTTCAGGTACTTTAAAATGGTATATAGCTTATGGACTTCAGTAACTTGCTTCTGTGAAATTTTGTCGTCGATTAACTGTCGTTAGAAGACTCGCTCATATTAAAATTTTCAAATTTAATTTTCTCAAAAATTTGTCGTGATGCTCTGATGCTACTTTGTAACCTTGTTACTATTTTCATGTACTTTAAAATGGTCTATAGCTTATGTACTTCAGTAACTTTCTTAAGTGAAAATTTGGCGTTGATTTGTTACAAGTAAAAAAAAAAATTCGCTCATATTAAAATTTTCAAATTTAATTTTCTCAAAAATTAGTCGTGATGCTCTGATGCTACTTTGTAACCTTGTTACTGTTTTCAGGTACTTTAAAATAGTATATAGCTTATGGACTTCAGTAACTTTCTTCTGTGAAATTTTGTCGTCGATTGGTTAAAGTGAAAAAAAATATCTCTTATTAAAATTTTCAAATTTAATTTTCTCAAAAATTAGTCGTGATGCTCTGGTGCTACTTTGTGACCTTGTTACTGTTTTCATGTACTTTAAAATGGTCTATAGCTTATGTACTTCAGTAACTTTCTTTTGTGAAAATTTGTCGTCGATTAACAGTCGTTAGAAGACTCGCTGATATTAAAAGTTTCAAATTTAATTTTCTCAAAAATTAATCGTGATGCTCTGATGGTACTTTGCGACCTTGTTGCCGTTTTCAGGTACTTTAAAATGGTATGTAGCTTATGTACTTCAGTAACTTCCTTCTGTGAAAATCTGGCGTCAATTGGTTAAAGTGAAAAAAAAAATCTCTTATTAAAATTTTCAAATTTAATTTTCTCAAAAATTAGTCGTGATGCTCTGATGCTACTTTGTGACCTTGTTACTGTTTTCATGTACTTTAAAATGTTCTATAGCTTATGTACTTCAGTAACTTTCTTTTGTGAAAATTTGTCGTCGATTATCAGTCGTTAGAAGACTCGCTGATATTAAAAGTTTCAAATTTAATTTTCTCAAAAATTTGTCGTGATGCTTTGATGCTACTTTGTAACCTTGTTACTGTTTTCAGGTACTTTAAAATAGTATATAGCTTATGGACTTCAGTAACTTTCTTCTGTGAAATTTTGTCGTCGATTGGTTAAAGTGAAAAAAAATATCTCTTATTAAAATATTCAAATTTAATTTTCTTAAAAATTAGTCGTGATGCTCTGGTGCTACTTTGTGACCTTGTTACTGTTTTCATGTACTTTAAAATGGTCTATAGCTTATGTACTTCAGTAACTTTCTTTTGTGAAAATTTGTCGTCGATTAACAGTCGTTAGAAGACTCGCTGATATTAAAAGTTTCAAATTTAATTTTCTCAAAAATTAATCGTGAGGCTCTGATGGTACTTTGCGACCTTGTTGCCGTTTTCAGGTACTTTAAAATGGTATGTAGCTTATGTACTTCAGTAACTTCCTTCTGTGAAAATCTGGCGTCAATTGGTTAAAGTGAAAAAAAAAATCTCTTATTAAAATTTTCAAATTTAATTTTCTCAAAAATTAGTCGTGATGCTCTGATGCTACTTTGTGACCTTGTTACTGTTTTCATGTACTTTAAAATGTTCTATAGCTTATGTACTTCAGTAACTTTCTTTTGTGAAAATTTGTCGTCGATTATCAGTCGTTAGAAGACTCGCTGATATTAAAAGTTTCAAATTTAATTTTCTCAAAAATTTGTCGTGATGCTTTGATGCTACTTTGTGACCTTGTTACATTTTTCATGTTCTTTAAAATGGTATATAGCTTATGCACTTCAGTAACTTTATTCTTTGAAAATTTGTCGTCGATTTAGGAAAGTAGAGAAACTCGCTCCTCGTAAAATCTTTAAATTTAATTTTCTCAAAATTTAGTCGTGATGCTCTGATGCTACTTTGTAACCTTGTTGCTGTTTTCATGTGCTTTAAAATGGTATATAGCTTATGGACTTCAGTAACTTTCTTCAGTGAAATTTTGTCGTCGATTAACTGTCGTTAGATGACTCGCTCATATAAAAATTTTCAAATTTAATTTTCTCAAAAATTAGTCGTGATGCTCTGGTGCTACTTTGTGACCTTGTTACTGTTTTCATGTACTTTAAAATGGTATATAGCTTATGGACTTCAGTAACTTTCTTCGGTGAAAATATGGCGTCAATTGGTTAAAGTGAAAAAAAAAATCTCTTATTAAAATATTCAAATTTAATTTTCTCAAAAATTAGTAGTGATGCTCTGATGCTACTTTGTAACCTTGTTGCTGTTTTCATGTGCTTTAAAATGGTATATAGCTTATGGATTTCAGTAACTTTCTTCTGTGAAATTTTGTCGTCGATTAACTGTCGTTAGATGACTCGCTCATATAAAAATATTCAAATTTAATATTCTCAAAAATTAGTCGTGAAGCTCTGATGCTACTATGTAACCTTGTTACTGTTTTCATGTACTTTAAAATGGTATATAGCTTATGTACTTCAGTAACTTCCTTCTGTGAAAATCTGGTGTCAATTGGTTAAAGTGAAAAAGAAAATCTCTTATTAAAATATTCAAATTTAATTTTCTCAAAAATTAGTCGTGATGCTCTGATGATACTTTGCGACCTTGTTGCTGTTTTCATGTGCTTCAAAATAGTATATAGCTTATGGACTTCAGTAACTTTCTTCTGTGAAAATTTGTCGTCGATTAACTGTCGTTAGAAGACTCGCTCATTTTAAAATTTTCAAATTTAATTTTCACAAAAATTAGTCGTGATGCTCTGATGATACTTTGTTACCTTGTTACTGTTTTCAGGTACTTTAAAATAGTATATAGCTGATGGACTTCAGAAACCTTCTTCTGTGAAATTTTGTCATCGATTAACTGTCGTTAGATGACTCGCTCTTATTAAAATTTTCAAATTTAATTTTCTCAAAAATTAGTCGTGATGCTCTGATGATACTTTGCGACCTTGTTGCCGTTTTCAGGTACTTTAAAATGGTATATAGCTTATGTACTTCAGTAACTTCCTTCTGTGAAAATCTGGCGTCAATTGGTTAAAGTGAAAAAAAAATCTCTTATTAAAATTTTCAAATTTAATTTTCTCAAAAATTAGTCGTGATGCTCTGGTGCTACTTTGTGACCTTGTTGCCGTTTTCATGTACTTTAAAATGGTATATAGCTTATGTACTTCAGTAACTTCCTTCTGTGAAAATTCGGCGTTAATTGGTTAAAATGAAAAAAAATAATCTCTTATTAAAATATTCAAATTTAATTTTCTCAAAAATTAGTCGTGATGCTCTGATGATTCTTTGTAACCTTGTTACTGTGTTCATGTACTTTAAAATGGTATATAGCTTATGTACTTCAGTAACTTTCTTAAGTGAAAATTTGGCGTTGATTTGTTAAAGTAAAAAAAAAAATTCGCTCATATTAAAATTTTCAAATTTAATTTTCTCAAAAATTAGTCGTGATGCTCTGATGATACTTTGCGACCTTGTTGCCGTTTTCAGGTACTTTAAAATGGTCTATAGCTTATGTACTTCAGTAACTTTCTTCTTTGAAAATATGGCGTCAATTGGTTAAAGTGAAAAAAAAATCTCTTATTAAAATATTCAAATTTAATTTTCTCAAAATTTAGTCGTGATGCTCTGATGCTACTTTGTAACCTTGTTGCTGTTTCCATGTGCTTTAAAATGGTATATAGCTTATGGACTTCAGTAACTTTCTTCTGTGAAATTTTGTCGTCGATTAACTGTCGTTAGATGACTCTCTCATATTAAAATTTTCAAATTTAATTTTCTCAAAAATTAGTCGTGATGCTCTGATGATACTTTGCGACCTTGTTGCCGTTTTCATGTACTTTAAAATGGTATATAGCTTATGTACTTCAGTAACTTCCTTCTGTGAAAATCTGGCGTCAATTGGTTAAAATGAAAAAAAAAATCTCTTATTAAAATTTTCAAATTTAATTTTCTCAAAAATTAGTCGTGATGCTCTAATGATACTTTGCGACCTTGTTGCCGTTTTCATGTACTTTAAAATGGTATATAGCTTATGTACTTCAGTAACTTCCTTCTGTGAAAATTCGGCGTCAATTGGTTAAAGTGAAAATAAAAATCTCTTATTAAAATTTTCAAATTTAATTTTCTCAAAAATTAGTCCTGATGCTCTGATGATACTTTGCGACCTTGTTGCCGTTTTCAGGTACTTTAAAATGGTATGTAGCTTATGTACTTCAGTAACTTCCTTCTGTGAAAATCTGGCGTCAATTGGTTAAAGTGAAAAAAAAATCTCTTATTAAAATTTTCAAATTTAATTTTCTCAAAAATTAGTCGTGATGCTCTGATGATACTTTGCGACCTTCTTGCCGTTTTCATGTACTTTAAAATGGTATATAGCTTATGTACTTCAGTAACTTCCTTCTGTGAAAATTCGGCGTTAATTGGTTAAAATGAAAAAAAATAATCTCTTATTAAAATATTCAAATTTAATTTTCTCAAAAATTAGTCGTGATGCTCTGATGATACCTTGCGACCTTGTTGCTGTTTTCATGTACTTTAAAATGGAATATAGCTTATGTACTTCAGTAACTTTCTTCTGTGAAAATTTGTCGTCGATTAACTGTCGTTAGAAGACTCGCTCATATTAAAATTTTCAAATTTAATTTTCTCAAAAATTAGTCGTGATGCTCTGATGCTACTTTGTGACCTTGTTACATTTTTCATGTTCTTTAAAATGGTATATAGCTTATGCACTTCAGTAACTTTATTCTTTGAAAATTTGTCATCGATTTAGGAAAGTAGAGAAACTCGCTCCTCGTAAAATCTTTAAATTTAATTTTCTCAAAAACGAGTCATGATGCTCTGATTATTTTTTTGTGTGTTATAGGCAGTATATTCTGAATGTCGACCCAATAGTCGTAATTGACTTCAGTAACGCGTGAACTTTGAAAATGACGTAGAATTGAAGTACGTATTACGGTCAGTATTCATTGCGGTAAATGTCTGGACTCTTTTTTTTTGCGTTCTGCTGACGTCTAACTCTGCTCTAATATGATTTTTATTGATTGGGATTCGTAAACTAAATTATTTAGAAAAGAAATTGATTTAAAAAAATAACTTCTTAATTTGACCGGATTATATTGGCTGCCGAAAATTGGCTGCTAACTTCACACCGGTTCATGGACCGCACTCTAGCTTTACATCAGGCGGAGTGTAGTCACATGCCGAGCTACAATAAAAAAATAACACCATAATTTACTTAATAATCTTTGTTTTAATAGTAGTCCGGCATGTGATTACACTCTGCCTAATGTACTTAAGGTACGTAATCTCTGAATGAAGTATCAGTGGAAACAGGCGTCAGTCTGCCTACCCCTCTTTAAACATCTCTAAAGTCAAATTAAGGAACCGAAATGAAAATAAGATTGGAACTACAAGCAGCTAGTATCTTACAGTAGGTTAGGACGTGAAAAAGTGAAAATTTCCGACTGTAAGATTTCTTAAAATCTGTCCTATTATCGGAATGCATTATTAAAAATCAACGCCCATTTGTTGTATTTATATCGAAAAAACATTGTAATTAAAATGATAGTGAACATTATTATACGTTTTTAGAATCCGTGTGAATTGTAGATATTTTTAAAATAATGGTCCCGTAATCTTACATACAATTTTTTTACACCAGCTTCGTTTAAATATTTTGCTTAAAATTTTATAAATTAAATCTTGTTTAGATTTAAATTTTTTATTTAATCATGGTTATTAATTGGTTATAAATAACATTTTAATTAGAAAGCCCTGTGTTTTCTCAACCCACTTAAATAAAAATATCAGTGAAAATAATTGTAAACAAATTTTTATAACATTATTTTGTGATAAAACGGGGGGGAAAATGATAATTCTTTTAAAATGTCATAACTTTTAAACCAGAAGGTATAAAAAAAAATCACCAAATTATATTCTAGATATTGAACCCCTCTATCTGTAAAATACCGTTGACACCACTACTTACGGGACACCCTGTATATAAATTTTCATGTTTGTTAAATATTTTTTTACAGATAATGGTCGTAATTGCGATGTCTCCTTCGATATATTTGAATGTATCTCCGACCGTATTGGCGAATATTGCGGCAATTCCGGACTTTAGAATGTACCTAAGTTATCTACAAATTAATTTAGTCTAATATTTCACCATTTTATTGTAAATACGTCATAATTTAGATTTCATTTTGCCGTTATTTTAGTATTAACCATAATTAAATACCTATTACAATATTTCGTCTGCACTGTCAACTTGGATGGTGCACATTCGTCTCCTCAAGCCAGCATAGCGGAGGCGACTGCTACCTTAAGAAATTTATCTGCGGTAGCAATTGTTTCAGGTCATGGACCGCACTCTAGCTTAACACGAGGAGAAGTATGGTCATATGCCCAGCTATTATAGAAAATATATCTTCTTACATATTAGTAAATAACAAATTAAGTTACCACAAAATAGTGAAAATAATGTGATAAGTTTGTAATTAATGTGATAGTGTAATAAGATTTGCTTAGAATAGCATATTCAATTACTTATAATACTTACTGCTTACCCCTAAATTAAGGGATTAAGCGTAAGTATACAATTATATTTAATCTAACACTATATTTTCTTAAAACTTTCTTTCTTGAAATTAAAAAAATTCACTGCCTAAATATTTGATAAAAAATACCAAAACCTAGGACTTCTATTAAAATTATAACAATCTTCAATTAGATCAAAGTGCTCATCTTAAGACCTAACGAACTGATAGAAATAATTATAGATCTAAGTTGCTCCTAATAAATCATTTAAAATACTTGTGTTTTGTTTCCTTTTTTTAACTTGAACCTAAGTGAAATTTTTATTGTAAGAATATACAATTCACATATTCATTTATTAACAAAACAATAAATCGATTAATATTTATTTTATTTTTATTAGAAATTTTTATATCAGTATGATCATAGAGATATATACTAGAGGTGCAAACCTCATACATCTGACATAAAATATAGCGTATGCCGCTTCAAGCAATTTGACAATGTTGCCGTCAATCAAATACTAATTGACAGAGAACTTAAATGTGGCTGTGGTCATCTTTTCTCTCGCGTCACATTAGAAGCGTTATCGCACATCTAGTTGTATATATCAATGAGTATGATCATTAAAATAACGGATATTAAAGCGCCTGAAATATAACGATATAGTAATAAAAACAATGCTAATAAGAATAAATATAAATTTGCTATTAAAAATTAAAAGGCGTAAAATAGAACGCCTGATCTTAAACAATAGCATACAAAGTACAGTTACATAATATGAACACCAACTATTACAAATGATAGGGCGTTAATTCAGCCTGTTAACTTGGGCTACCACTAGATGGCGCTGCATCTTTATAATTTTAAGAAAATTCTTAGTGTTTTTTACCAATAGAATATTTCTGCTTCATTTTTTTCTTATTATGACTAATGAATAATAAATTTACATTTATACTGTTTGGAATAGGACATGAACTTCAGACTTTATAATTATGTAATTCTTATTAGGAATTTCCATTAAAACACACATTAAAATGAAATTAGTAATTAGCAAAGTAACTATATTTAAACAATAGGATTTGAATAAAAACCAGCCATATCTTTGTTTTAAACATTTTAATCTGAATTCAAGTTAGCTCCCACGAACAGGAGTTTTTATATTTCCTGCATAGTTTTATTAGAGTTCTGTCTTTTTATAGAAGTTATAGTACGGTTAGACTTCGACTCGAGCCGGCACAGTGGAGTCAAATGCTCCCTGCAGATATTCATCTGTAGTAGCAGTTGTTTCCGTTCACGGACCGTACTCTAGTTTTACATCAAATGGAAGGCAGCCACATGCCAAAGTATTTACCTACCATAAAAAATGTCCTTGACGATTCAAAAGAAGAGATGTTTGTTGTTATTTTCTCCCCAAAACTCCGTTAAGAAGTTTTAGTAAAGGGGCAGTACCAACACTTTCGAATGTAACACCCGTGAAGTGACTTTGTCGCGTTTCGGGAATAGTTTGAAAGTAGCCAGGTATAACGAGAGGAGTGTGCACTTTAAATCTAAGATGGGACATGCTCGTCCCCTCAAGCCGGCATAGTGGAGGCGACTGCTACCCGCACAGGTTTCTTTGTAGTAGCAGTTGTTTTCGTTATGGACCGCACTCTAGCTTTACATCAGGCGGAGTGTTGTCACATGCCGAGCTACAATAAAAAAAATCTACCACTATATTAAAGCTATTTTTGACTTGACTAGTACTTGATCTGACTTAAATAGTGTGTTGAATGAACGAATCGTAATGTACAATAATATTAATTTGATGCAAATATTTACTTTGACACTGGCATATTGTTAGAATGTCGTTAAAAAAAAATATAACACACTGCTCGCGTCCCTATGGACCATGTAATGTATTTTATTTATTTTTTAGGAATTTAGGAAGCATTAAAAAATACGCAAGTAAGGCAGCGTCACAAAATTGGTAATGATAATCAACAATTGTCCAGTTTCTCCCACGACTGAATATTATGACCTTAACAATTAATTATTTTATAATAGAAATACTACTTGAGCACTAATTATATTTTTTATTAATTAAAAATTATTGTCGAAGTGTCATTTTCTTGACCTCTGAAGACCTTTTGAAGATCCGGAATTAACTTGTAAAACTTCGTTTATTAATATAATTTACTATTGTAGTATTATAAATTCGAATTAATGTTTATTTTATTTTAGCTTTGACATATGGCAACACCGCCTGATGTAAAGCTAGAGTGTGGTCCATAACGAAAACAACTGCTACTACAGATAAACTTCAATAGGCTATTCGCCTCCGCTATGGCGGCTTGAGGAGACGAATGTGCACCATCTAGATTGACTCGTCTTGCTATACCTGGCTACTTTCAAACTGCTCCCGAAACGCGACAAAGTCACTTCACGGAACTGCTACCACATTCGTAAGTGGTGGTACTACCCCAGGACGTCAACATCAGTCTGCCTACGACTCTTAAATAGTGCCTAGTCAAAATTAGCGAAGTTCGAACACGGGTCTCATCGATCGTGAGTTCACGCGTCTTACCGCTAGACCACGGCCATTCACTTTTATGAAAAGCATAGAGTTAGAACTATCTGGGTTTAGAGTGCTACTTCTACACTAATCTTGAAACGTGATAAGCTAACTTTACAGATGTTACACTTGAAAATAGTTTAGACCGGAATTTTGCGAGATTAGAACGCGGTTCTCTTAACCTCTGGGGCCATTAGTCTGTACTCACTAATCTACTCTACTTGGTACATTAGGCTTTATTAAAGTATATTTCCTAATTAAAATTCGGCATCAGATCGTCTTTATTCAATCACACGAAGGCGGAGGTACAATACCTGAACTCATCTACCGGAAAGATTGGAAGATGTCCTTCCTCTATTGTGACTGTACGAGCCCTGCTCGACCTTCAACATCACGTTTAACATACCACAGAAACCCTAAGAATTATTTGCTAACAACTCTATCAACGATCCAAGAATATAAACATATATTTGAAAAAAAACAAGTACAGTTTTTTTTAAATAGAAGTCACATAGAAGTCTCTACATGCAGCACTCGCCTCCGCTATGCCGGCTTGGTAAGGCACACTCTTCTCGTCATACCCAAACTGATCCCAAACACGACTAGGTCACTTCACGGGTGTCACACTTGAAGGTAGTGGTACCACCCTAGAAAGGCAGACTGGGCAGATAACCAACATCAGTCTGCCTATCACTCTTTAAAAATACCTAAAATATGTAAAGAAATGGCACTGAGAAAATTAAACTCAAAATATCAATTTGGCTTGGTCATTTTTTAATTAACCGACTTCAAAAGGAGGAGGTTATCTATTCGTCGTGTATTTTTTTTTTTTTTTTTTTTGTGGCGATGTTCCCTCATATCTCCGCCGTTTGTGGACCGATTTTGATGATTCTTTTTTTGTTGGATAGAGTTTATGTCCGCATTGGTCCCGTTTCAATTTGAAGAAAATATTCCATCTTTAAGGGTGGAAAATTAGGGAATGTTTCGCCGTTTGTGAATCGATTTCAATGATTTTTCTTTTGTTGGATAAAGTATGTCTCGCGATTGGTCAATTTTAAATTTGAAGAAAATATTCCATCTCTAAGGGTGGAAAATTAGGGGATGTTTCGCCGTGTGTGAACCTATTTCGATGATTTTTCTTTTGTTGGATAAAGTACGTCTCGGGATTGGTCCCATTTAAGGAATAAAATTTTCCACCTTTAAGGGTGGAAAATTAGGGGATATTTCACCATTAGTGAACCGATTTTGATGATTCTTTTTTTGTTTGATAAAGTACATCTCGGGTTTGGTCCAATTTAAGGAATAAAATATTCCACCTTTAAGGGTGGAAAATTAGTGGATATTTCGCCAATAGTGAACCGATTTTGATGATTCTTTTTTTGTTTGATAAAGTACGTTTCGGGATTGGTCCAATTTAAGGAATAAAATATTCCACCTTTAAAGGTGGAATATGGTGGAATATTTAAGGGTGGAAAATTAGGGGATATTTCGATTGATTTTAATGATTAATTTTTTATCGGGTAGGACTCGATAAGTTATAACTATACAATTTATTGGTGTCTGTCTATAAGCCCACTACTCATCACATTTTATTTGAACAGCGCGTTTAGAATGTTATCCATACAATCAATCTACAGTTACCACTAAAAATTACAAAATAAAAACATTTCTGAAAAAAATTGAACCGACTTCTAAATAAAACACAAGGCACTAAAAAGTAAAAAAATAATTTTAATTGAGAGTACATACACACAATTTAATAAACCATAAACATGAATAGATGCCTATTATTTATTTACACATTAATTGTCTACATTTTATTTAGCATATATCTGAAGTCGGTGCCAACCAAATATGAAACTCCGCATTGCTTGATTCTAGGTACATTACCAATCATAAAACATGTTTCAAATGCTTGCACCGACTTCAGATATATGCTAGATAAAATGCAGATAATTAATGTGTAAATAATAATAGGCATCTATTCATGTTTATGGTTTATTAAATTGTGTGTATGTACTCTCAATTAAAATTATTTTTTTACTTTTTAGTGCCTTGTGTTTTATTTAGAAGTCGGTTCAATTTTTTTCAGAAATGTTTTTATTGTCAAAATTAATCGGCAACATACCAAAAAGGCTTATTCAAAACGTGCAATACAGCTTTGTCAATATTAAGCAAGCAATGTACGTAAACAAAGTTAACTTGTTTAATTTTAACAACAAACTTTGCAGACTTCCTACAAACAAAGACACTCGGTTAGAAATAGCAATAACTTATTTATTTGTAGCCGTTAAGTTTGCTCAGTATAGTAGGTAGCTACATATCGTTAGTATATTGAAACAATACAATTTTTATTCAAATTACCAACCTCTATTAGTAAATAAAGCGCCATTAAAGAAACAGTGGTCCAATTTATCATTTTTCATACATCTTGTTGTTGCAATTTCCGTAGGGCAGGACAGTGGTGAGACGTACCCGCTATTCAATGTTAACCAGCATTTGGTCAAGCTTCGTTGGACGCGAACTCATTTTAAGGCCTACCTATGACCTACATATCTAAGTTTTGTTTAATCAAATGTTTATTATAGGGGCCGTGGTCTAGCGGTAAGACGCGTTTACTCACGATCGATGAGACCCGTGTTCGAACCTCGCTAATTATGACCAGTACCAATGTAACTTTGTTATATGTACTTTGGTCGTTCAGTGCCTTTAGGCACTATTAAAGAGTAGTAGGCAGACTGATGACGGTTATTTGTCCTATCTGCCGTCCTGGGGTAGTACCACCACTTTTGAATGTAACACCCGTGAAGTGACCTTGTCGCGTTTCGGGAATAGTTTGAAAGTAGCCAGGTATAAATAGAGGAGTGTGTACTGTAAATCTAAGATGGTACATGCTCGTCTCCTCATTCATCATCATTCATGGACTGCACTCTAGCTTTACATCAGGCGGAGTGTTGTCATATGCCGAGTTACAATAAAAAAAATTTAATTAAAATTTTGTACCTTTGTGTTATTAGTTTATTTCATATTAGCTCTTAAAGGCATATATTTATAAAAAAATATATGTATTATATAACGCTGTTCGATACTCTAACGAATAAAAACAATATTATCCATTATTTGGAATTTATTATAACAAAGCAGTATGTAGCTGTGGTGCGTATTAACAAATAAAATATATGTATATATCGTTATCAAAAAAGAAAATATTTAATAAAATATGTATTTCTTTTTTTAATTAATTTTTTAGTTTTTTTAATTTTTAATTAATTTAATTTTAGTTTAATAAAAAAATAATAAAAAATTTAGTTTTTAATTAATTAAAAGAAATCGCATCCTCTGCAACTTTTTAAAGATTTTATCAGTTTTTCAGTAGCCTCATGTTAAATTGTCAGCAAACAGGAGTCGCATCCGTTAATAAGATGAAACACTATTAGTTAGTTACTAATAGATTTCTGAAAGGTTATTTGAGTGCGAGACGCGATTGAATTGACTACAAGAACCAAGTTCACCCTTCATTATACATATAAACGTGAAAGTATGTCTGTCTGTCCTCCAAACGACTGCTTAATAATATCATAATAAAGTAAGGCTATGTGAAATAAAGAATTTTAATTTAATTATTTTTTTTTTCACTGAAAAATTTTCAATTTTTAAGTATACTATATTTTTTATAGCTAATTTCCGCTAATTCGTGGAAAAAAGTTGACAACCCTAAGGCTAAAGCACCATAACAAAACCAGAAACACAAATGATAAATGATATGAAAACGTATTTACCTAATATAAATAGTACGTAACAGGGCAAAATAAATCTTAAAATGGCCCGTTGTTTGGGGATAAGAAACAATGGGATTTATGAAGGACAAATGCAGTTGTTACATCGCTTTATATTTTCTCAGTTCAATTCGACACTATAATCAAAAGATGACCGCGCCGGAACGAGCATCGGAATTGTTTCCATTGTCTTCTAATACTGGTGCATCGATTTATTTCATTCTTTTTATTGTAGCTCGGCATGTCACAACACTACGCCTGGAGTGTGGTCCATGAACAACTGTTAGCACAGAGAGATTTCTGCAGCCTGCTATGCTGACTCAAGAAACGAATGAGCACCATCAGGTTGACAGTGCATACTCCTCTCATCGTCATATGAGGATGTAAAGCTCCTATAAAAATATTGAATGCACTCTTTTATAACTGCTAAGGATTGTAACTTGATTGTGAGTTCCTCCATCGGCTATAGTGGCTTGCTTGACGGAGGGAATATGATTTAAATTTTTATTTTTAATAAAAATACAGCGGAAAGAAAGTTGATGACCGCAATTCGCCTGATGTTATGGCAAAAGTGGATTTAAAGAAAAAGGATTATAATATTTAGGCCAGCTTCCTTTATGCTACACATATCGTATCGTGTTACAATGGAAACAGAGTCAAAAGCCGACCTCATGTCAGAATTAGACATTTATTACAGTATTGTAACAACAGCAAGGTTCCATGTAGGAAGTTAATACAAACAGCGGACGTTTAATATTAATTAACTCGATAATGATTCTTCATGATTGTTATATTATAGAACTTTATACAAACTTAGTTGAAACTATCATGTTTTTTTTATAGTTCAAAAGTGAACTAGGAGTTTTGGCAGCCATCTTGAGACGTCAGGTTATATGTTATGAATTATTTTCTTAAACTTGTGTTTCTTCGAGTGTTAATGTGTAATAATGGTAGATTATTAACCATTAAGTGTTCGTGAACGTGCGTGAGTGTGGGCAAACAATTCAAATAAAAGAACCTGTGTTTCCATTTTCCCTTCAAAAGTCCGTAGGAAGTTTCAGTAAAGATTCTACCATTTTACTGAAGCAATTTTTGACTTGACTGAGACTTGACCTGACTGTTTAGTGTGATGAATGAATAACTAGTGTGATGGCAAATTGTTATACGCCATATAAAAAAAAAGTGAACTAGAGTGAAGTCCTATTTGGAAGGCAGAGACAACAAAGCCCATACATCCACGACTTCAGACTTTATTTTACAATTCGATGATTTTATGGCAGCAGTATTTTACTGAGAATTTTGAAATAATGAGCGTTTTTACGGGCGTGGAATGATACAAAAAAAAAAAGCTTACTCACTAACGACTAATTTCTTTTCTTTTCTTATTGTAATGTAAGTTTTGTTGTCTCTACCCTGGGAAACAAAAAAAATGTTCGACAATTTGACAAAAATGGAAACCTACTTGTTTTATTTCAATGTTGTTTATATTATGTTTATAGTTTCCATTTTTCTCATTTAACTAATTATTTAAATTACGTTTTTCTTACTTTATACAACTTTTTTTTAAATTTAAATTATTGTTGTTGCCTAGATCTATAACAGTTTTATATGCCTACTTATTACGTTTCATTGTTAGAGCAGCCGTGGTCTAGTGGTAAACTGCGTGACTCGAGATCCATGAGAGACCCGTATTCAAATCTCGCTAAATTCGGACCGACACCAATATAACCATGTTATTTTATTTTATATTGTGTTAACTATTTTATTTAAAGCGGCCGTGGTCTAACGGTAAGACGCCTGAACTCACGATCGATGATACCCATGTTCGAATCTCGCTAAGCTCTGGCCGGTACCAATGTAACCTGTTATATGTACTTTGGTCACTATTAAAAAGTAGTAGGCAGACTGATGATGGTTATTTGTCCAGTCTGTCGTCCTGTGGTAGTACCACCACTTTCAAATGTGACACCCGTGAAGTGACCTTGCGTTTCGGGAATAGTTTGAAAGTAGCCAGGCACAGCGAGAGGAGTGTGCAATGTCTACCTAGATGGTGCATGCTCGTCTCCTCAGGCCGGCATGCCGGCGGTGACTGCTAACCGTAGATTTGTTTGTAGTGGCAGTTGTTTCCGTTCATGGACCGCACTAAAGCTTTACATTAGGCCTTAATTGTATTTTGGTCGCTGAAAAAGAAAAGAAGAAAGGGTTTATGTTGTAGGGAATGCTAATGTGTTAAATAAATAAATAAATCAAGATTGAACATTTATTTGATGTTCAATAGTTTTCATAAAGTTGTTTTAATGTTATTTTAATTTATTTGTAGATTGAAATAGATATACCTACCTACGATTAGGTACCGGACACAGCATATTTGTACAAGTAAATCTAAACATTTATTTGTTATCAAGAATAAACATCGACATAATTAAAAATGAATTTATTAAATCTTATATTTTATTAAATAAAAATTCTTCATCTTTTTCTTCCTTTGTTAAATGGCCTCAGATGTCATAATAACAACAATTCTGCCAATGTCGAGTAGTAGATTCTTAGTGTTTTTGCATCAAATTGCAATGGTGTTTTACAATTTGACGCTTTCTTTGAGTATTTGGCGGCAATTCACCCAGTCACGTCACAATATGAGCGTTTTCACGGCGTGAGATAACCACAAAAAAAACCGCTTCTGTTGCCTCATAAAGAGTATTTTAATGTTTCCACAATTACTCGCATGCGCAGCATAAAATTACGTGAAATAACACCAATTTTACACAATAATAACCACTAAACTAATTAAGGAAAGGGATAAAAACACCTCAACCTTCCCGGGCAAAAGCGCGCCAAACTCTCCTCAATAAAAATTCTGTAAGTATTATTTCAAACATCTTGAAGCTGATAAGTTGACCTTGATGAATTCAAAATACCCACTTTCAAGTGAAGCGACCCAGTCGCGTTTCAGAACCAGTTTGGGTGTAGCGAGCTGTATGTCAAACTTAGATGTTGCTCATTTGAAGAAGAACATTATAGTAGGTTAGCATATTATGACAACACTCTGGCTGATAAGCGATAATCTAGACTGCACTTTATTCTCCACATTTTTTGTTATTGTAGCTCGGCATGTGACAACACTCCGCCTGATGTAAAGCTAGCGTGCGGGCCATGAATGTAAACAACTGCTACTACAGAGAAATCTCCATTAGAGTCGCCTCCATTATGCCAGCTTAAGGAGACGAGCTATCTATCCATAATAACCATCATCATTCTGCCTAACACTCTTTAATCGTACCTATAGGCACTGAGAGACCAAAGTACATATAAGAAAGGGGTCCGGCCAGAATTTCATAAAAAGAAACGACTGCTGCCACAAAAAAATACTGCAGACATCAGTTGCCTCCTCTTAAGGAGACGAATGAGCACCATCAAGTAGACAGTGCATACTCCTCTCGTTATGCCTGGCGACTCTCAAATTCTCTAAAGGAAACATTTTTTAGCATTATAGTAAAAAATGTAAATTAATTAATATCCATTTTTATGCCAATCACAAACTATCCATGCATAACATGATTTAACACCTAAAATTTATTAAAATTTGATGTTCCTGCGAAGACGGAACGGAACACAGGATGTAGCGGCCCTCGGTAACTTATGTTGATGCATCTCCATATATAAAGGTCCATGCACACTAAAAGATACGAAATAAACTAGGGTTTGAATTTGTTAATATTGCATATGACATCAGTCCGTCTGATGTGAAGCTTGAGTGCGGTCCATGAACGGATACAACTGCTACTCCTCTGGTTAAGCGCAGTGTGAAGAGGCATCTCATCAAGCCCCGACTGCTGTCTGCAGATTCCCTTCTCTGACAGCAGTCGCCTCCGTTCATGGATCGCACTCTAGCTTAACACCAGGCGGAGTGCGGTCATATGAAGTGCTAAAATCACTCTTAAAAAATATCTATCAATGCAACAAAACCTTAAAACTTATAACAATGACGTCCGGTACTCACTGTTTTCACGGCATCTGCGTTCATTTTTGCGCTATATATATAAGATTGGTCTTTGTTTTATACACGGATAGTCATATTCTACGACTCGGGAAGTGAATTCGTAGTGCTCATAAAAGATGCAAGTTTAAAAAGTAACCAGAAAAGCATGGAGGTTACGTGGTTTTCTTTGTGTGTCATTCTGTGTTGTGCTTCTGTTAGGACTCAAGTTATACCTGGAAAGTCTAGGACTAACGATGGAGATTACAATACCGTTAATACTGATGGATCATTTGATTTTGGGTACGAGGTTTATTAATATTGCAGTTTAGAAAAATAACTGAAGCTCTATTTGTGTTAAAAAAGTGGTATTTAAAAAATAAAAATAATATTTTTAAGAATAAAAATTGGTGCATCGTGACATTATTATTTTTCTGCCTAACCTTATTCAGTAGATAAAACATAAAGGTAGTTTATTTGTTTATTTCAAAATTACCAAATTTTTTTTTATTTTGTAATTTTAATAATTTAAGGTAGATAATAATATTAAAATAATGATAATGTAAAATATTGTGTTTATTTTTGTTCTCAAGACAAAGGTCACATAGCATACAATTGACATGCGCGTGCGCATTGAAAATTATTTAATAATAACATAAAAAAGATAATCTTAAATAATCTTTGACATTCTTACATAATGCTGTTTTTTTTTTGAATGAATTAATTTTTAAATTTTTTTATGAAAATAAAGTTCGAACTTTACGTTTTTTTTTAAATTTTAAATATATTTTATTTTCTGTAACTCTAATTACCTATGATTTGGCAATAAGTAATCATAAGTAAAAGTAAAATAAAAAATAAAATAAGCATATAAAAATGATATAAAATTATTAATAATGTATTTTAATAATTATTTTTTTTAAATAATTTTTATAATATTCTTATCTTTAATCTAAGGTACAAAAACAACGATGAAGGCTCTGGATATCACGTAGCACATGGTAACTCAGCTAAAGTGGTAGGAGGCAGGTTCGGTGCCCGGGATCCAGCCACAGGGACTATTAAAGAAACTGTCTATACGGCTGGTCCCAGAGGGTATGTATTTATTTTCAAATAGGTGGTAGGAATACTGATGGTGATCTGCATCATCATATTTCGGGATCAACTGGGAAGTATAGGGGAAATGTGCACTGACAACTTGGAGAACGCACACTCTTTTTCTGAGGCCGGCATAGTGAAGGCGACTGTTGTCTATAGTAATTTCTCTGCAGTTATCCCCGCTCATGGACTGCGGGATAATTGTGGTAAACGCATAATAAAAGTGAATGATGGCAACAAATATATCTCCCAAAATCTCGGTCGGTACATAGGTACCAATGCAATGCACTATGCTATACAAGCATAAAGAAAAAAGTAAAATATTAACTAATAAATAGTTATTTTATCGCAGATTCAGAGCAAAAGGACCAAATATACATAGAAAAATGGATTTAGATCAAAGACCACGCGGTCCAATAGGAAACAAGGATGATCCTTATTTTGATCCTAATGAAGACCCTAGTTATGGGTTCAAGATTAACACTAGAACTTATTCTAAGACTGAAAATGCTGATAGCCGTGGAGATGTCAAAGGTATGATCAGAATAATACTAGAATCTATATTTATTAGCTAATTCTTAGCTCAACGTACAAGAAGACTAGCAAGAAATCAATATGTCCATATATGTACACTGAAGTGATTTGTCATTGTTTTGATATTCATCCAGAATGAATATCTAAAATATCTAGTCACTGAATAATCCGTTTTTCCAAAGAACTCGTGACCAACCTTTTCAAATTGTTATGCAGATAACTTCCGAACTTTCAGAACAGAAACGTACTAAAATTTTGACTTAGATGTGCATAAAAGTAACTTATTTGTTTATTTATATTTTGAGGGCGACCAGGCGGTGGGATTCATCAAATCATGCCTTACAACAATCGGCCAGTTTGTATGTGATAAATGATCCACCTGTAGGTGCCACAACGTGCACAAGAATTTAAGAATTAAAATAATAATAATACTAATGATAAAATTAATACAAAAAAAGTTTCACTATAACAAAAAACTAAAATTTAATCAAAATTTAAATTAGAATTAGAATAAAAATTAACAGTTAACAAGTGATAAAATTGGTGACCTTAGACTTAAATATGCCAATCGAGTCGCCGAACATATCCAGACAAAGCTCGTTGTATTCTTTTGTCAGCCTAGATAGTGGGGAATAATGTTTCTCAACATTGCAACAGTTTTAATTAAAATACAGACTCATATTATAAAATATAGCTAAGTTAATTTCCTCAGGTCATTATTCCTACGTAGATGATGTAGGTGAAAGACACGACGTGTCCTACATAGCTGGAAGGGACACAGGTTTTCATGTTTCATCAGCTCATCCCGATAATCCGTCGTTGATCGGATCACCCTTTCATAGAGCGCCTTTAGTCAGGGGTGAGAGTAGACCCCGTGGAAAGACTTCAGTACAAAGAGGTTTAGATGGAAGTTACAGGTAATAGGAAAAAACTGCAAAAGTTCACTTGGTTGAAAAAATACTGCAGGTACATCTGCAATGGCAGCAACTTGGCTGAATATTTATATAATTTTCTAGATTCATATCAGCTGGTCCTGATCAAAGAAGAACGGAGAGCAGCGATTCAAATGGGAATGTTAGAGGATCATACACATTCTTGGATGATAAAGGAGTTCAAAGGTTTTGAACATTATTATTCTTAGCTAAAAAAAATTAAAGACTTTATTTTAAATTTCATGTAAAATATTACTTTGAGATAAATTAATTAATTATTGCAGAACTGTCCATTACATAGCTGGACCAGGTATAGGATATAGGATCGTGAAGAATGGTAAAGACCCATACATACCCTCATACTTCCCAACTGTACCCAGTGCTTATGACCCAGACTTTATTAATGAAGTTGGTCCAAGTTATGCACCTGATGATTCTGGGGCTGATGATGTATTTAAAGGTGTGTTTGTGTAGCTTATTTATGTTACCTACTTATATATAGAGAACAAATTTCTCACAAAAAGAATTCTATAAAGTTTATTTAACTATTATTAAAGGTCCAGACGGCACAGCAGCATCAGGTCATGTAAAACCTCCACCATTCTCAACTAGCGATAAAGATAGACCATCAAAGAAACCAGAAAGTGGTGGAAGTTTAGATTTAGGAAGTTCTGACGAGGACCTAAGTTATGGCCGCCCAAGTTCTGGTAGCTACAAACCGCAAGGATCTGGTGGTTATAAGCCCCAAGGATCAGGAGGCTATGGTTCTGCCGGTTCAGGGAGTTATGGATCCTCGGAATCGGGGAGTTATGGATCTCCGGAATCAGGGAGCATCGGAGGTCACGGATCACATAACTCAGGAAATTATGGTCAAGGATCGGGTACTTATAAGCCTGGTTCAAGTTTAGAAGAAACAGGCGGGCCTGGAAGTTATGGAGGTGATGAAGATATTTCTAACTTTAGCGATGACTCTGCCGAAAAACCCCGACCACCCAAACCACCAGGTGAAACATAATAGCTAAGTTAACACGGACTTTCTCTACCTATTAAGCAAATCGTAAGCTTTCTTTCTTTCTCTGATCATTTTACGTACATTGCTAATAATAGACAATACTTCAATAAACGTATAAGCGAAAGAAAATAGTTTTTCTTGTACATCTTCACACATTGCTTCCCGACCTTTCTTCTTTAACAGCACAGTTATCGCGGCACACTATTTACGCACAGCACTCTACACCAGACAAAATCGTAATGTTAGAACCGTTTCAGGCAGGCCTGGTAAACGCCCAAGCCGACCATATCGGCCGTCTAGACCCACCGGCCCGGCGGGCAAACGGCCATCGAGGCCAGAGAGACCACCAAAGAAGCCATATGTGCCATTAAAACCATTTAGGCCGACGTCAATCGATGACAACGATATAAACGAAGCAGGAGTCGACGATTACGACAAACAGAAAATACCGAGTGATAAAGACGGGCCTGATTATGGAATTGGATTTAATATAAATAATTCTAATCCTGGAGCTACGATAATAAGAAACATCGGACAGGATTATTTTGGGGTTCCACCGGGAGTATCGGTGAGGGCGCACGTTCAAAGCATTGACCTTTATCCGTACGGATCTAAACCGTCACCTTCAGAAGCAATAGAAAAGGAGAAAACGTAGCATCAATTAACACACCGCCGTTAATATAAAACCATTAATTATAATAAATAAACCGATATTTAATAGTAGAATATTCATTAAATCAAACTGTAGTTATAGGTAGTTTAAAAGTTAAAATAAAATTATTTAAAATATTTCTTAACAGGTGTATTTTTTAAGGAATAAATTAAATTATTAGGTAAATAATTAAAACAAAGAAATCTTTCAAAAACTTTTATTCGAACAACACGACTGTAAATATAACAAAATGCAAAATAGTATAATAACATTTTAAAACTTATTTTTTAAACTATTTGTTTTTCATACTGCGTGCCTCCTTTATATACATTGATCATAATATTCAGGCCATTATTATCACTACAGTATAAGTTACAGATTTAAAACACATCCGTTAATACCATAATAATATTTGTTAAACATGTGAAAGGAAGGTTGAAAGAGATTACGATTGGTTTACTGCTCTGAAAGAATTAGGTGATTAACGCCCTCAGCCAAAGCTCACGTATGAGAAGAATAATGGATGTGGTCGAGGCGAAAAGCTCTGCCTACCCCGATAGGACCATAGATGTGAGCTTCTAATAATAATCATCTTTCCCTAGAACACCTGGCAACACCGCAATTTAATTAAACATGCAATTGATTAATACAGAGTGTTAACGAATGTGTTTAAAATGAATTAAGTAAATAAAGTACCCGCAGAATAATACAGACTTGACTTTAGAAAGAGATAACCTTCGGCTTCGGAAAGCGTCGTCGTCTCTGTCACTCATACCGTCGTGATTCGTGCGACAGGGACGACGCTCTACGAATCTACAGCTATCTTCTTCCAAAGCTCGATGTGTATTAAATTATTTACTGAGTAGTATTAATAGGTAAAAGTTAAAAGAGAAATTAACAAAGTTAATAAGAAATATGGAAGGGTTAAATTTTGGCAATAGTTCTAATAATTATAATAAATATTTAGCAAATAGATTGTTTACATTGAACTTTTGACCCGATTAATGAAAATGTATTAAAAATTACGTATTTTAATTGATAAACAGATTCATTCGACAAGGAATAAAATCGACTTGATTCTTTACTCTTTGACACTAAATGTAACCTAAAAGTTAATTTAACCTTATTTACGGGTTAAATAAACTCAAATTGATATCAACACGTAAATCAGTCCAATGTGAACAAACCATTCAGAGGATTACCTATCTACTTTTTTTTATTTATTTAATAAATATAAAGATATATTATATTGGAGATTTAAAAAGATTAGTTAGGTTAGGAAAAACCATAAAAAGTTTAAAGGATAGATAGTATAATTAAAGGTTTATTTTCCTCTAAAACGCATCTTCACAAACGATTATTACTTTTTGTCATAGACTATATAGAACGACCAAAGTACTTCGATATCGGCTGGGCTACGAATTTATATAAAAGCGGAAAGTAGGATTGCAAGCGTAAAAAAAGCGAACATGCTTATGAAGATACGCTTCAATGGACATTTGTAAAAGTTTAATTTAATACTAATATAAAAAAGTTATAATAAAGCTACCGCTGCTTACAGTCATATGATAATGTGTAATACATTGCTGTCTTTATTCCTATTACTTAGAAGCTCTAAAACGTAAACCCACCAATGTACGTCGTTTCTGACTATGTATATCCTTGTGCGTGGTTTAATTTAAAATAGCAACTACTGTTAATACAAATATGTCAGATCTAAATAAACGGGCCACTTCAATTGCTCATTCCGGGCAATACTGTATAATTATGACGTCACGAGACATGCAATTTATTGTAATGTACTTATATACCAATCGTTGCTGGGTATGACGCCACACTACATAGAGCGATATCTTTCATAAACTATAGAACACGGACAATTAGAAATACAGGTTATACGCAGATATTAGAAGTAATATTGCCTAAAAAAATGAAGTATTTGTATCAGTGCCAATGATATAAACACTAGCTTAGTATTTAAAAAATATTAGATTTCGATTTCTCAATTAATCGCTGAACTAACTTAAGCGACTGTTGCTGGGCAGGTTATTGCTCAAAAAATTAAGGCGTTGTGCACACGTAGCAATTCTTGTTGCTAGTTTCGCAAAAAGTCTTACCAAATAATAAAAAATAGACAATTTTATGCTTTATAATCCTAAGAATAGAATTTAAATTGTAATAAAAAAACACACACACAACAAAGAAGAAGCTTTGCTCCAACTTATAGACTAATATAAATTCTAGTCGATTAAATAGTATAGAAAAAGGCTAGTGGCAAATCACACGAAGGAAGCTGATTGAGCGCAGTGCAGTTTTCATTCAAGTCTTAGTATAAAAAAAACCACTTCTTGATACAATGCCTGAAATTTTATTTGTAAATATGACTATTTCATTCTTGATTATGATTTTTTTTATATTATAGTAGACCGACGTGTGCTTACAACTGAAACATTGTAACTTGTAGGTATTAAGAAAATGTTGTCGCTGGAATCAAATATATTTTAAATGTATACCAATAAGGTTTAGGTTAGTCTGTACTACGAAAACACTTTCGGTGATTTCTATGAAAGCATAAATGATTTATAATGAGTGAGTGTCATTAGAAACCAAAGTAAAGCCATTTAAAAGCTTGTTTCGAAAAGTTTTATATAAAATTCAAATATAAATATTATTCTAACTAGGACTTAATTGCAAGAAAATCGCAACAGATTGTTAGATAGACTGACATTTCTTTTAAAGTGTTAAAAGTAATTATCAATATAAAAGTAATTACATACAGGATGTTCCAGTATTATGAATAGACAAAGGGAATAAAAATAAAATAACATATCCCACAAATTTTTAATATCTTCTTAAGAGATATTTGGCATCATAATAATTATATTTTCTTGATTCTTTCGATTAGGGAGAAAATCATTTGAATTATTAAATTTATAAATTGAAAATAATCAATTATAAATAATAGTTTTATTTGAAAAGAAATTGCTTTTTCTCGCTTGTTGACTGCCCGTAATTAAGAGCCGCTGTTGTAAAAGCCACATTTACAATACCGCCCACGATTTCTTAAATGAATTATTTATAATTAAATCCTATGGACTGAGAATTTAAAAAGATTTTCACATTTATTTCACAGCCTATTTATTAAACCTACGGCCTTGTGCAACTTATTTATTATATTTACTATACATTATATTAGAAAAGAAATAAATTAAAGGAAGCGCAAATATTTCTATTGACTGAGAACTCACTTTTTATATGAATGATTTTATTTCGTTTTTAGTTCAAAAACGCCGTTACTAATTTTTAGCTTTGCTTTAAAAACAGTAAATAAATCACTTTATATTATATAAACTTTAGTATTAATATTCACTAAATGACATGGTTTGAGTCTACCCCCCCTTACAATTAAGAAGTTACAAGCGATTGAATATGTTAATCTATAAAAACAAAATCGATTATAACTTTCTAAGATCATGTTTCATATTTTAAAAGTGAGCCCTCAGCCCCATCACATAAACATTCGATTTGAATCTTCGCATTTAAGGCAAAGAGACAATACTTACGCTATCTTTAATATAAATATTTAATTTTAACTTATTTTTAGTATCTAATATTAAAATAGTAAGTGCGAAAAGGGATATATTAGTAACAAACAAAACACATGTTAGCAAAAATATAGACAACAATTTTAACACAAAAACACCTTTTTAATACCAAAATAATTTTGGAGTCGCCTGTACAATAACAATCTTTAAAACTTAAACAGCAAGAGTAACACTTAGCAAGACCAATTTTACTATACTAAATAAACGGAGTCAAGCTAGGAAGAACCATCATTGTAACTGTAGTGTAAGTTTATTTTTAAACGTGAATTTGAAAAACGTTTAATTGAAAAAAAAAAAATATCAAAATGACGTCATTATTCACGTTTCATAAATGTCTAGTTTACATAGACAGTGCATTCGACCGAGTACTAAACGATACATTCGTTAGCACTCGATTGTTTTGACAACTTACGAAGTTGCCGCAGTTCTAACAACTCCTCAGCCGAGCACTTGTACAACTATAAACTAGACATAATGTAAAACACAAATATAAATTAACAGTAACAACCAAAAGAATTATTAATAAATACCAATTGTATCTACTATGGATTGGTTCTAATCTGCATAACAACTTCCAAAATTTAATTTAAAAATTCAATGGCAAATCAAACCTATAACTTAAATCTACAACATAATATAATAAAAGCCATACAAATAAAGCACCAAGTATTAATATTATTTTTAAAATGTACTTTGAAAGCTTACTTTAAAGTTCATTGCACGGATTACAGATTCTACAAAGGCATTGTTCGACAGCAACTTGCAACCGACAACTAGATGTAGATATCAAAAAAAGTTGCTAAGAAAAACTGTTAATAAAACTTAATCAAAGTTGCTTACTACATTTGAAAAGTGCTTGGGCATTGGTGACGCAATAATAAGTGTCGTTAGTTGCTTCAACGTCTAAAGCAACTAACTTTAATTAAAGTTACTTTTAAAGATCAATTTATAAGGAACGCAATAATAAACTAACTTTAAACATACCTTGGACATAGACTAGAAAAATACGGCAAACTATGATTTTATACTCTATTTTTTTATTGCTTGCCTTACCATGTAAACAAACATCTTAAAGAAAAATAACATTGTTTATAATATTTTCAACAGAAATTAATTTGAGTTGTAGGCGGACTGATGATGTTTATTAGCCTGGGGTCCTAGGATAGTACTACCTACAGAAATTTCTAATATATATATATATATATATATAATTTTATTTGATAGGGTTAATTTTATTAGATTTTATTTGGTTAAAATGAGAGAGTCTACCCTGTCAAATTTATTTATCAATGTTTGTTTACATAGTAAGAAAAAATACAGCATATAAGTCAATAGCTAAATTATTTAAACTAAAAAGCGAATGTAGTAGAGAGTTTTCAGCTTTCTATTAAAAAAAAAATACAAACATGCTAAGGAAATACATTAGACTTAACTCACACTTACCACTTTCCAATCACAAAACAGTGGGCGGAAAGTGGTACTCTCACGTTAAGCAACCACAAATGAACCACACAAATCATCTGATGGATTTCGGTGCCTGTGGTTGGCCTGCATTGGTGCTTATCGTTGACCGTATTGATCAATTTTATGAGTAGGGTTCGGTTAGCATGTGGTCGCTAAATCGTGCGCCCATCTTAAGAAGAGGAAAGTGAAGTAAGTTCGCGACGAGGAGGTGGTTATGTTAAGCGACCCCTCCATTCTTCCACAGCTTCGCTAGGCGGCAGTCTTTGGGAGTCTGTCGACCATTACAGCGATAGAGAGGCGGCGTGCGTGTTCCTGCGCGCGCCTCTCACTACATTTGATGTAGCGAGTTTGTTAAGCACTCGGTGCGGGGTCTATAGGGCCGTCGCTGGCAGACGCGGAAGATTGCGAAAGCTCACCCGCATCTCTGCCAATATTCGATCGAGAGGAACACCGTGATGTTTTAGTCGGTACAGCTCGCGCGCATGCGCTATCAAGCATGCCGCGCTGGCGCCCATACTGTAATATGTATGCGCGCTTGCCCCAGGGAGTCCGACACATCCCTGGCATTATCCCAAATAATGCCAGGAAGTCCGTAATGGATTTCCTCACGTATATATATAAAAAAAAAGGTTCGGTGAGCATCTGCGATAATCTTGCGCGCGACATTAACCCACGCACGTCTACTGTTGTTGAAACCGACCCACAAAGTGTTTGTCTGAGCGCTATCACGACATTCCATACTCTTTTAGTACTCTCAACACATGACCAGTTTTTTCTAGCTCTAATGTGGTTGGAAAGTGGTACGTGTAAGTTACGCCAATAATTTAATTTAAAAAAAAAAGCATTCCATATGAGCTATCAGCGAGCTACTCATAATTAACATAAACTTTCCATAACATGCTCAATTAAAAAAAATCCTTAAGTACTTATAGCAAATTCGTGTCGAAAGTAAAAAAAATCTAAAAAAACAAGCATAATTATTAAAATAACGAATGAGCAATTTTTTTCTTTCTTTCATAAAACAATAATAACAATTTTCGTTGTTTAACTAAATATATTTTATACATTTGACTTATGGGGTTTGCTATTCAAACTTAACCATAATTAACTTTAAATTTAAAAAAAAATCATCAGAGCCATCTAAACTCTAAACAAACTGAGAAAGAACTGCATATAAAATAAATAAAATAAAATTTTCAATAAATATGAAGATTTAGCTTCTATTCCCAATCACCAAAGTAGAACTAATTAGCTTAAAAGCTATAGTCAATATTGGTCAAGTGAACTTTAACGCGTCGTCCTACCTCAATAGGCGACGCGTTAGGGCCATCAGTTACGTCAACTTCATCTTTTTACTTGTCCCTTCGAGAATGTCTTTTATTTTGCTCAACGGAGACTTCCTCTCGCTGTCTAATTTTGACGCTACATATTTCGGTGGTAAATGAATCTGAAGCGGGTCACGGAGTCGTGATAAGTCCTTTTCGAGTTTGTCGATCTGTAATTATTAAAAACAATGCAAAATTGGTCCTTCGAGCCGGATTAATGAATTATAACTTGTTTTATTTAATAAAGAGTGGTAGGCACTCATTTTTTTTCTTTTTTATTGTAGTTCGGCATGTGACAACACTCCGCCTGATGTAAAACTAGATTGTGGTCCATATGCCGGCTTGAAGAGACAAGCATGCACCATCCAGATTGACAGTGCACACTCCTCTCGTTCTATCTGGCTACTTTCAAACTGATCCCGAAACGTGACGAGGTCACTTCACGTGTGTTAATTCGAAAGTGGTGGTACTGCCCCAGGACGGCAGACTGGATCATCAGTTTGCCTACCACTCTTTAATAGTGCCTATAAGCACTGAGCGACCGAAGTACATATAACAAAGTTACATTGGTACCGGTCACAATTAGCGAGGTTCGAACACGGGACTCATCGATCGTGAGTTCACGCGTCTTAGCGCTAGACCACGGCCGCTCATGATGGTTATTAGCCTATTCTGCCGTCCTGGGGTAGTTTTCAGGATCAGTTTGGAAGTAGCGAGGTATAATAAGAGGAGTGTGCACTGTCAATCTGGATGGTGCCTGTGGTGATTTCTGTGTGGTAACAGTTGTTTCCGTTCATGGACCACACTCTGGCTTAATATCGGGCAGTGCGTCGTCATATGCTGAGCTACCATTAAAAAAAAACTTACCTGATCTTTAAGATGATTATAGCGGTTAATATCAAGTCCAACCTTTTTCGCTTTCTTATGTAATGCCAATAAATGTTGTCTATCTTTCACGTCTGGTAATATGTATTCCTAAAAAGTAAATTATAATTTATGATTTTCATATAATTTTTTATTTATTTATTTGGAAAATTTACAGGTGCAGTGTCGAGGAGATTTTATGTTTAAGTTGATCATAATAATATCACTGCACCCTAAAATAATTTTCACTATGTACATAAATTGGTGAGGTGAACGCATACAAAAACGAAAAAAAATTATAATAAAAAAAAGTTTTTATAAGTAAATATGCAGGTATACCGAGAGGAGTGTGCATTGTCTCCTCAAGCCGACATAGCGGAAGCGACTGCACACTGTAGAAAAATCTGTGGTAGCAATTGTTTCCGTTTGCGGACCGCACTCCAGCTTTACATCAGGCAAGTGATGACATATTCAATGCATACAATAAAAAAAAGTAAAAAAGTTAAAGCTGTTAACGTTCATAACGAAAATTTATTAATTCTATTATAATATATAACATTGGTATTGTATTAAATTAATCAAACTTTAATGGTCAAATAAGGACACCAAGGATTAAAATTCGCTATTTATACTCAAATAGGAGGAAGATCTCGTCGATGTTGTTTACTAATTATAATGTAAACAACGTAACAGGTCACATCACTCTTGTCGGCACGCTGTCTGGCGTAAACTTACCTGTTTAGTCAAAACAAAATATGCGTAGGCAGCCATAGCCGTGCCGTACGTGACAAAATAAGTGACAGGTTCCATGATATCCCAAGAATATTCCCACCATGTCAATCTGGCTAAAACTCCAAACTGAACGCCCATTAGGCCTAAACCCACCCATGTGAGGGTAGATGTACGACGAGATGCTTCAACCTCCAAATTTGAACGTTTCTAAAATAAGAACAACCTTTACAATGGAGTTTAAGCGAATTTTCAGCTATAACGAGAGCAGCGTGCATTGTCAATCTGGATAGTGCAAATTTGTCTCCTCAAGCCAGCATAGCGGAGACGATTGTCACCAAAAATCTTCGTGATGGCAGTTGTTTCCGTTCAGGACCGCGGTTAAACTTAATATCAAGCAGTTTTCTAAACTTTCCATTAAAGTCCATTATGGTCCAATCGCACCAAAAGGCCCGTTAAAGTTACTTTGACTGTTATAATACATTTAACAAAAACTTTACTTATTTGATTTCTTTTCATACACTTCACGTTAGTGACATTGGTTTAACTATTACTTTAACTTTGACCAGCCAAAATTCGCTGGTTACGGTTAGCGTTAATGTAAACGTCAAAACTGACAGGTATTTTTTGAAGCAACCCAATTTTAATTTAAACCATAACGTTAACGTGAAAGTAATAGTTAAGTCATGTGGTGTAATTGGACCTAAGTGTTCGTGAAAGTGCTTGAAAAAGGAGAACGATTTTAATTTTCCCTCCCAAAATTACGTAGGAAGTTTTAAGCAAACCACTTCACTGGTGGAATCCAGATTGACTTTCTTACGATTTCGGAATCTGTTTTAATTGATATAGGTACATAACCCAGCATATCCTACTTTCTACCATCAAAACCTTACCTCTTCAAGTGGCATTATCTCCTGGTTCAGCAACTCTAACTGAGATCTGATCTCCTTCTCTTTCATAATTTGATGTTCGCGTACATTCAATGCTTCATATAATTGATTCACTAAATTTCTTACGTCACTTAACCGTGTCACTTCTTCATTACTTAAACGCTCCTGAAATGTAACACACATCTAAATTTAAGTAAAACATCACCATCATCATCATTTGTCAAGCCTTGTGAGATAGGCAAAGACAAAGGATCGATTGCCACGATCCTGACACAACTCTCTCGCCTTTCTTTCATTCAAAATTTTCTTCACGCAGGCTCTACAGGCCACTAGGAAACCCAGCTTTAAAAAGGGAGGGGATTCTTCTGGGTCTACCTAGTTTAACGCAGCATCCATTCACATCAAAGGAGAATGCCCATTCGCCTAAGAGAAATGGGCCCACAATCTTTTACCTCGAGTTACACGATAACTTTTAGTTCATTTTGTAGAAAAATAAATCTACATTCCTTATCACCAATTTTTAATTTTTTCACCCGGGTCATTGAGTAATTAGACTTTTGCTGATGCAATATTTAAGGTTATTATTATATTTAATAATTAATTATATTTGTTTTTTATGTAATTAAACATTGTCTATTGATTAGTAACAAATAAGTTAATGAAAAAAGAAGATATTATTTTAGAATATTGCTTTGATATAAAATGGGCATTATCCTTTAAATAATAATACTATTAATATATTTTGTGAAATATTGAGTCTTGCGTCTGATTAACAAGGACACATAACGCACGTAATTACAAGAAATATACATTTCTGTTAGGCTATTGATTCATGACGAGGATTTTATTATTTAAAAAAATCACTACATTATGGAAGGGCTGTCGCAGAGGAATTTTAACGCGGTCACGTGAAGCGCCAACAGCTGTGTAGTTTAGTGGTCAGAGTACCTGTGTACAAAGCGGAGGCGGTGGCTTCGATCCACACATTAGTTCAAGCTTTTGTGTCTGTGTTTTTTTTCTCCTTAATTTTGTCATAATTGTAATATGGCAAAGTTTATTATTATTATTATTTTATTAGTTATTTCACCAGAGAAAATATTTATGTTGCGGTATAAAAGTATCATAAACTCAATTTCGGATAATGAACGAGGGTTGACACGTGATCGATTGAAATTGAAATTTGGAAAAGATTGAGTTACATCCAGTGGAAAATGGCGTTTTTATAACTTCCATAAAATAAACAATTGATTTTGTTTTATTATATAAAATACATACAATACCCTGTAGTATAGACAAGGAAGGACAATATAAACAATAAACATAGACGCGAAATAAATATCTAATATTAACATTTTTTTTTAGCACGTCATATGACCGTTGAGATGTTAAGCCAAAGTGCGGTCCATGAACGGAGGCGACTGCTGTCAGAGAAGGGAATCTGCAGACAGAATTTTATAAATAAATATTTGTTCCGATTGACTCATGAACACGGAACGGCGGACGATTGTATTTGGCGCGCTGACCTTTTCTACATAAAACGTAATAGTACAAGGCCGATGAAACCAAAATTGAAATAAATTAAAATAAAATACATTTAAGTCTTTGAAGACGTTCGGGCAATTTCTAAGGTAAAACAACAATATGAAACTAACCTGAGGTGGACTCTTAACATAATATTCAATATCATTGATGAGCAATCTGAAATCAGACTCAAGTAAACACTCAACGGTGTCAGAGGACGCTATTCGAACCCGGTCGTCAGCTGCCAAAGCCGTTGCACGTTCTACACCAAGATCTTCGGCTTTTATCTGAAAATAATTACATAATAGTTTAGTAAAACTTTCTTTTTTCGTTATTAACGAGTAGTAAAAATATTTTATATTCCTTTATTACTCGTGTTATAGCTACCAAAGTACATACGAGTATAACAAAAATACATTGGTACCAGCCGACATATGAGAGATTAGAAAATGGAAGTCGGCTTCGGTCGTTCTAATTGAAAATATAAATAAACTCTTAATTCTTGTTTTTTTTTTTTAGTCGATTCATACGAATAAGAATCGAATACAAATATAAATTATTCGATACTTGATCGATTGTTCCTACTCTTATCGAATCATAGACAAACACTGTAGTAAGAAAAGATTTGCTCCAGCGTATTAATCGACTCCCGATTTACAATACATTGTTTTTAGACAATATGAATACTCGTAAATCGAATTTGTGTTTCTTGGATTAGCTATATTGTTTGTGTTATTACACAGAAAAAAGAAATACCTGTTCTAAGAAATCTCCTACAGTTTGTGAAACTGGTCGTAATGTAAACCGACATCGCTCCCGTCTCGATGGCAGTGGTACGGTCAGCACAGGCAGTCCGCGTCTGTACGTCACTACAACTTCTGTAACAATAAAAAAAAATATTTGAATTGAAAGCATTGTTTGACAGACCGTACTTTAATTTAAATCAAAAAATACTACGGGTAGCCTATTGATTGATTATAGCAATTTGGCAGTGTCACTAGAAATAAAATGGTGGACTTTCAATTTTAAACGTAAAATAATAACAAAAAAATCTTTAATTTCAAATATTTTACATTTATATTCTCATTTTATTATCCTTATTACACACTAACACTCAAAGAAACACAACTTTAAGAAAATAATTCAAAGCAGCGGGTCTATCGCGTAACCCCAATCGTACTGGTAAATGGTGTTCATTTTGACAGCTGAACTCCAGTAAAGGGCTTCGAAGTATTGCCTAACTCTCTCACCCATTATCAATTTCATTAAAGTTACGCGATAGGCCACCAGATAACCTAACATCTCCAGATGCCTGCCGAAACTCATGCCAATTCTAAAGGAGAATGCCCATTTTTGGGCCCACTTGTTACCTAATAGTTTGGTAACTAAACAATATTCTAAAATAATATTTTTTTTTATATTAATTTATTTTAATAATATCAACACATAATTTACAAATCAATAGACAATGCTTCATTACATAAAAAACATATATCATCAATTATTAAAGCATCGTATAATTCTAACATCAAATATTGCATCAGAAAACAACTAATTACTCAATTAGCCGGGTGAAAAAACTAAATCTGATCGGTAATAAGGGAGAATCTACTCCTTTCTACAATTCTACAAAATTAACTAAAAATCATCGAGAAAGTAGAGAAAAAAATTGTGGGCCCATTTTTCTTGGGCATTCTCCTTTTTAATGTAAAAAAATCAACCAACAAACTTTATTGAATTTTCTCTTACAAAACATTACACTCCGTATCGTTGCCAATCAGAAATCAAATAATTTGCATACATTTAAAAAATAATTAAAATAAAACATCAATTACAAAAGTGACAAGTCAATTACAGTCCGTTTGTCTACATTTTTACACAATAGTTAGTCATCTCACTGTAACTATAAGAAACACCATATGAAAGTCTCAACATAGTAAAAACGTACAGTCGCACACATTAATTCTTATATTATTAAAATATCGACTTCAATACAAGGTGTTATCTACAACTTCGTTTGCATACAATTAATAGTAACTCTGCTTTACCCCAAGGAAATCTTTTAAAAGGGTTAAAGTAGTTGTACCCACAAATATCTACCTTAATAAACGAGATATGTAACTCAGGAATTTCTCAAATTGTTCTAGTAGAATCAGTCCGAGAACGAATATGGTACAAACAAACAAACCTTCATAAAATATAAACAAAGTATAATAGACGAACTTACTAATTTTTATATGTATACTAGTTTTTGAAATATATAAATTTATTAGTAATTATTTATATTAGATAAATGGCATACAAATAAATAACTGTTAAAAATTAATTTGTATTTATCTAACATGTTCTTTATCTTTATGTTGTCATAATGACTCCAAAAAAATGTCTTATTTAATAATTTATTTTATGAAAAAAGTCTAGATAAAGTTCATGTTTAAGTAACTTTACCAGTCCGTCCCTCGTGAGTAAACGTAATTATGTATCTAAAAAATGGCAGCATCACGTAAGCATCATAAATTAAGATTAATTCGCAGCAATTTTTCAAAGATAATTAATTAAATTGAGTTGAGCAAAATCGTAAAACAAGATATGAAGGAAAATTCCAGAAAAAATAACCGTCCGCAATTTTCTAATATAATTCGCGAAATAGAAGAAGATATTCGTCCTTGTCAGAATATTTCATACAATCGATTTTCATGCCAATTATTGAAAAAATAACCGTTTAACTAACAAGGTTAGATAGATTTACGTTCGATTAAATTATTAGAAAATATTGCCTTTGTATTTATACATTCATTATAAATATATATATTTTTTTAAGTTAAGCAGATAGACGAGAAACACACTTTTCTTCGCAATATTCTTATGGGCAAGTGGAGCAGATCGGCAATCAGGCTGTGTCCAAACAGCGAGCACGCGTATCTCGCTGTTGTATTGCAATAAAAACATACTATTAAATACATTACGCCTTCATTTACTCACATAAAAATGTTAACTAGTCATCATTTTACATTCTTTGCCTTTATGAACATTTAAATGAAATGAAATGAAATGAAAAATCTTTAAACATTAAAAACATTGAACATTGTAAATAATCGGAAATTAATTTAAAAAAAAAACCAAATGTGTCTATAAGACCCGTGAAATAGGTAAGAAGAAATGGTACTTAGGTTACAGATGTGTCGAAAAAAAAATTCGAGATTAAAAACCGGACATCGGCAACCCTGTCTGTACTATGTAAGCTGGCGTCAGAAGCGACTATTGTCTACAGACATTTTTCTGTAGTAACAGTGTTCTTCGCACAAGAAGCTCTCCATCAGGCGGAGTGTAGTCAGTTACATGCAAACTACACAAATAATTTAAAAGAAGTCAAATAAATAGGAAAGCAATAACATAAATACTTAGGTCCATTTGCACCAATAAAGGCCCGTTAAAGATACTTTGACTATTACATTTTACCGTGACGTAACCGTTAAACGTCTACATTTACTCCACACGCGTTGCAATATCGTGTAAATTCATATTGTTGTCGTTAAAAGGGTGACTGATCCCGAAAAAAAGAATAGAAAAACATATTTGGCTTCTTTTCATACATTTGACGTTAGTAACATTGGTTTGACGATTAACTGTACTTTAACTTTAACCAGCCAAGATTCGCTGGTTACGGTTAGCGTTGAAGTATGCGTCAAAAAGACAGGCGCGACGATGATGCAACGCGTGTGGAGTAAATATAAACGTTTAACGGTTACGTCGCCGTAAAAGTAATAGTTAGAGTTACTTTAACGGGCCTTTTGGTGCAAATGGACCTCAGAATATCACTTGCATACCATAAATATCAGCGAGCACAATCTGAAACCGATTGAGTGATTAAAAAATATAATTACTAGAAAGTGCAACAAACAAAAGCATTTGTTCATATAAACTGAGCTAAGTTGAAAAACTGTTATGATTTATTGCTAAACGAGACAAAATGTTGTTTAGTGAAAACTATACGGGTTATTAAACATCCTTTATTGTCTTTGAAAAGAAATCACATTATAAGAAACATAATTAGAGTTCAGTAGCTATTTAGATAATAAAGTTATAATCAATAGAACGACTTCTTTTTTTAAAACATTTTTTTAATAGCAGATGTACATATGTTAAGCTAGAGTGCGGTCTATGAACGGAAACAACTGCTACTACACCGTCGCCTCCGCTATGAACCGTATAGAACAGTTTATTTCAATAAAAAGAGGCAATTTTTTTTTCTTTTTAATTTGCCTTTTTATTATTTATGAGATTAGCGCGTACAAACAAACAAACAAACAAACTCTTCAGCTTTATAATATTAGTATAGATTTATAAATAAAACCCAGATGTACTACAGAACAGGTTTAAAAGTTTTTGTAAACACTGACATGTTACCATTATCATAGAGTAGTTTTTTTTAGAAGGGAATAAACTTTTTCACATTTTTCATGATTTTCATTATTAGGTAGCCAAACTGAACATTAATAAATATTCTAAGTTCATACATACAGCTGAAAGTATTAGGCACTTAAAGGTAACTACATTAATCCACTATACAAAACTTTACCGTAGCTAACATTCTCTATAGAGATAACGAGAATTCGCGCTAATCTTCGCACACTAGCCTCGGACACGCGTTTAGATTTGAAACGTCAAATTCCGTATTTATTAGCACCACGTGACGCTACTCTAAAACTCTAAAAAAAACTCCGGGACAATGTTTTTATTCTTTATTAAACAATTTCGCAACCTATACCTATCAGAAGAGAAGTAAAATAAAAAAACTATCTTTGCATAAAGAGTTAAAAAAGAGATGGCTCTAGAGAAAGAGAATGACGGAGTGTAACTACTGATGGTGTCGGTGACGGTGATGATGACGATTTTACAACTCCGTCCGACCCGACAGTCCGTTAGGAAGCCTACCTTTAACGAACTTAAATCACGATAACTTCTTTTTAACAAATGTTATGCATAGTTATTAGGTTTACAAAATTTGACTTGTCTTCATTTGTGTATTATATTTCTTGTACTATTGTGTTTTGTAAACTGTTTGTTATACTATTTAAAATAAATAAATAAATAATAAAATAAAAGTAATATTTTTAGTTTTTAATATTTCACGTTAGCCGTACAGAATACCTAACCCGAAACATCCCGACGTACGCCTGAAGGGATTATACCCTTGAAGATTGATAGTTTCCTTACCTTCGTGTAACTTTCACATTACTACACTTATGAGCGTATAAACTTACATATAAATAGATTGATGTCAGTATTTATAGGAGTGATGTTTAAAAAATCGTTTTAAACTGAAGCGTAAACTAGGGAAATGGTAAACGTCACCGTCACTGTTATCACCTCATTATCTGTCTCTCGATGATGTCAAATATATAGCATTTAAAACATAGAAATATTAGCAAACATAATACACAATAAGTGCTTAGATATTAAACTTTAAAGTAGATATAAAGTATTCTCCTAAAGTATAAAACATTGGTAGGTAGTTTGGCAATGTTCCAGTAACGAAAATACCATTGTTTTAGAATATTTCGGATGTTTCAGTGACTCTGTCTGAACACAAAACAATATTTATTGCCAATTGCAGTGGTACAATTTGTTTTGTTCCTTTTCTGACAACAATGCCTAATGATCAAAAAAAAAGTCCTAACCTCAAATTAGAAAATTTAGATAAAAATTTTTTTTAGAATAATACTTAAAAAAGACATACGCAAAAATAAGATAAAAAAATTAATAATAAACTAATCGTGTCAATCAGCAATGAACTCAGCTGCAAAGTAGAACTTGGTAATATTAATTCTGATGAAAAAATCCCAGTTACATGTGACGTGAACCTAACAGCTGAAAAAGCTGCTAATGAGAAAGATACGAATAGAATAAAGAAATCTCGATACGGCCACGTTAAGCGCAAATGGTTGTATTGTTTAATGGACCTAAGTGATGTGCGCATAGCACAGGACGTAGATTCGAATCGCACCTCAGTCTAAGCTATTGAGCGCATGCTTTTTGCAATTTTTTTATTTTATTTTAGCACGTCATATGACCGTACTCCGCCTGAAGTTAAGCCAGAGTGCGATCCATGAACGGAGGCGACTGCTGTCAGAGCAGGGGATCTGATGAGATGCCTCTTCACACTGCGCTTGAAGGATCTCATGTTATAGGAAGAAAAGAAAAATATTCAATTGTCATCATAGTAGCCTACCCTACAACACGACTTCTGATTGGACAGTTACCTACACATTGGAGCGTATCGTTATAGTCTCGTACAATTTGATCTAAACTTAGGTAATTCTACATTGCCAGTTTATATATTCCGTGTAAAACATACGGTGTAAAGCAGGTCTTACATAAAACGCACAAAAAGTTGAATATTTACGAGCACCAAACTTATTACATTTATCGCAACTATCTTAGAGTTCTGCTGTTGAAAGCTTTAAAGAGTTCACGAACGTTGAATTTACAGGCTAATTCAGAAAATAAGGAAGCGAGGAGGAAGGTGAGCTTCGATGCAATTAATCGAAAATAAATGTTTAAAGATAAAAATGATAAAACAATATAAATCTAAAACAACCAACAATATCACTTAAAGAGTGGTAGGCAGACTGATGCCGTCCGGAGGTAGTACCACTACTTTCAAATGTAACACCCGTGAAGTGACCTTGTTTCGGAAGCAGTTTGGAAGTAACCAGTATGCGCTGTCAATTTGGATGGTGCACAAGCTGGCATAACGGAGGCGACTGCTGCCCGTAAAGATTTTTCCGTAGTAGCAATTGTTCCCGTTCATAGACCGTACTCTATTTAGCTTTACATCAGGCGGTGTGTTATCAAATGCCGAGGTACAATAAAAGAAATAATTACCTCATTTTCCTATATTCATTGTTTATTATTGAACGTATATTTTATAAGAAACAATTTAATAGCCATAATAAATACAAAGGTGATGTAAAACTTTACACGGTAAGGTAACAAATATTTATGATACAATTTGCCTTAGAAAGTAGGGTTCGTTTCAGAATAACACTAGCTAGTAAAATACTAAAGAGGAAAAAAAAACCATTAATTCTCAAGGAATAAAACTTTCCGTAGATACGCTTTCGATCTGCATGGACAACAGATTTTACCGGTTAATAAGAGGCTATCAATTTTTTTTTTTGTAGTTTGGCGTATTACAATACCCCCCAAGCCTGATGTAAAGCTAGAGTGTGGTCCATGAACGGAAACAACCGCTACTACAGATAAATTTGCATAGGCAGCAGTGTTCACCATCCGGATTGACAGTGCACACTCCTCTCGCTACATTCGGCTACTTCCAAACTGACCCCGAAGTGGTAGTACTACCCTAGGATGGCAGACTGGGCTAATAACCATCATCAGTCTGCCTACCACTCTTTAATAATGCTTATAGGCACTGAGCGACCAAAGTTACATTGGTACCGGTCAGAATTAGCGAGGTTCGAACACGGGTCTCATCGAACTTCACGCGTCTTACCGCTAAACCACGGCCGCTCAGATTATTCGAGTGAAAAGCGTTATATCTTTATTTATATTATAACAACTGACAATAGCACAAACCACCGACATGGTGACCAAACCAAGTAACATTAGCTCAACACGCAACGTAGAAAGATTAATATCCAGATATAACAAGTGAAACCAAAATTAAACTAATCATGTTAACTTATAATTGTGTTTTGTATCAGAAAACCATCTTTCAACGCTCTCACGCACCACGTAAACATCTACAAGTATCTACCAATCACGTTGAAGCGCTTTAAATACTACTTTTATAGTTACTCGGCAAGTGACAACACTCCATCTAATGTTAAGCTAGAGTGCGGTTCATAAACGGAAAGAACTGCCACTTTTTTTTAATTGAGCGACCGTGGTCTAGCGGTAAGACGCGTGAACTCCCGATGGATGAGACCCGTGTTCGAACCTCGCTAATTCTGACCGGTACGAATGTAACTTTGTTGTATGTACTTTGGTCGCTCAGTGCCTATATGGACTATTAAAGAGTGGTAGGCAGACTGATGATGGTTATTAACAACTACTACTACAGAGAAACCTGTGCGGGCAGCAGTCGCCTCCGCTATGCCGGCCTGAAGAGACGAATATGCATCATCCGGGTTGCCAGTGCACATTCCTATTATTATACAGATTGCACCCTGGGGAAGAATATAAGCTACCTTCTGTCTGAAAATAATCTCAAGAGGCGAAAGTGAGACCGTTCACCCCATACAGGTGATGAGAAACCCCAGCTAGCAACCCCGCTGCAACCCTTTTAATTTTAAATCCTTTAATAATTGAAGATATCAATTTTATATGTAATTAAACATTGTCTATTGATTGATAAATGATGTAATAATATAATTAAAATGAATTAATAAAAAAATAAGATATTATTTTAGAATATTGTTTTGTTACCAAACTTTTAGGTAGTAGTAAGTAGGTATTTGGTGGCGAGTAAATCTATTGTATTTATGTTTTAATGCTTCTTTGTTTCTGCTTCTGCCTGTCGCTGTATTTTCTCCAAAATAAATCAAATAAAATAAAATAAAAAGTGGACCCAAAAATGGGCAACAGTTAGTTCAAAATGAAGACAAAGAGAACAATAAAACATCTAATTGAACGCAAAACGCACCACGTACATCGTAACTTTTGCCCAGTATAATCTGATACTAATTCATGAATAATAAAAAGATCATTAGTACTTCTTTTTTACTTTCACTGAAATTTTGATGGCGTAACCTACAAAGCGTTCAAGCATTAGTAGTTAAACGGTTAACGGATGGAATACTAAATTTTAACAGTAGGACGTTTTCGACTCATTTTATTCTATCGTGGAGGCCCACTGCAAACGGAGCGGACTCCGTAATGACTCCGTTGAACTCGCAGTGCTAGGCAGACTGATGATGGTTATTAGCCAGTACACACTCCTCCCCTTTATACCTGGCTACTTTCAAATTATTCCCGAAACGCGACAAGGTCACTACAGAAAACCATTGTCAGTCTGCCTACCACTCTTTAACAGTGTCTATAGGCACTGAGCTACCAAAGTACTCGTACATATAAAAAAGTTACATTGGTACCGGTCAGAATTAGCGAGATACGAACATGGGTCTCATCGATCGTGAGTTCACGCGTCTTACCGCTAGACCACGGCCGCTCTAAAATACAGGCAGTGTTGTCATATGACGAGCGGAACGGACTGAGCGAGTACAAAATTTAGAAAAGAGATCGCAGCGGATCGACATCAAAAAGGTTGCAAGACTCGAGTAAAAAAATAAAAATATTTTTTTCTGTACACATAGTAGGAAGAAAATTCTTAACGCTGAAAAGAATAAAATACTATTGTAACCAATAAAGAATTTATTTCACCGTATATCGGAGTACCTAACGTACTCGTGTAACAAATTCCGAAGCCTACATCGAGGACAAGATACACGAGTAACAAGATTCTGGCGCTAAGCCAAGTTATGACTCCGACATCCTGACTGATATAATATAGCCTAAAGATTATACAGCCTAGATCTTAATTCCCCGAGCAACCAAAATATTTGGAACACTAAATCAATGGCAAGAAATATTCTGATAATTTTTATTCTATTCGTGCGATCAATTTCGCTACATCTTTATAAATTATTATTATTATTATTGATAAATTATTATATAAACTGGACAAATAACCATCGTCAGTCTGCCTACCACTCTTTAATAGTGTCTATAGGCACTGAGCTACCAAAGTACATAGAACAAAGTTACATTGGTACGGGTCAGAATTTAGCGTAGTTTGAACACCGATCTCATCGATCGTGAGACGCTAGATCACGACCGGTCCCTTCATCGAACGAATTCATCATATAATTTAGTTTTTACCACAGATTGAGCGACCATTATAGCTATACATCCACGACAACCCCATGTTCGAATCTCACAAAAAAAGTTTTTTCTTTATTGTAGCTCAATATATGACGACACTTCGCCTGACGCAACCGCTATTACTGCAGGCAGCAGTCGTAGTACTACTATTCAGGTTGACTGTGCACACTCTCTCGTTATACCTAGCTACTTTTCCCGAAACGCGACAAGATTACGGGTTACGGGTTACTGGAAAGACATGGTACTACTCCAGGGCGGCAGACCGGGCTAATAACCATCGTCGGCCTACCACTCCCTACGATCATAGCATAGCAGAGACCACTGCTGCTTGCAGAGATTTCTCTGTAAAAGCAGTCGCTTCCGTTATGGACCGCATCCCAGCTAACAATAGGGATTAGAGGGCGATTCGCACGAATTGGACTCGCACGAATTACTCGCCCGAAATGGGCGAATCGCCTACTTTTAAAATTAATTAAATTTTAGTAGGCGATTCGCACGAATGTAAAATATTCGTGTGCGAATCGAACCCTTTAAAAATAAGTAGTAGGCAATTCGCACACAACACGTTTTTTGGAATAGGGTGAACAAAAAAAGTACAGCAGCGCACAAAAGTCATAGAGTAAAATATTTATAACCCAACAGTAGGCGTAGTGTGGCCACACAAAAAAAAAGTTTTTAAATAAACTTCTACTCTCGCGTAATAATTCAACGCGTTTTAAATATTAATAAATATTGAGATTGGTATTAAGAAAAAACAAATTAATTACACATCTCAACTAACCGATATATTAATTCCATATGCGTAATGATCGCATGCACTTTCACCAATAAAATTGCAGTTTAATCTTGTTCATAAATCAAGTTATAGTCATGTGTATTTGTTTTAGAAATTTTCACGTTAATAATTTTTTTTTTATTGTAGCTCGGCATGTGACAACACTCCTCCTGATGTAAAGCTAGAGTGCGGTCCATGAATGGAAACAACTGCTACTACAGAGAAACCTGTGCGGGCAGCAGTCGCCTCCACTATGCCGGCTTGAGGAGACGAGCATGTACCATCTTAGATTGACAGTGCACACTCCTCTCGTTATACCTGGCTACTTTCAAACTATTCCCGAAACGCGACAAAGTCACTTCACTGGTGTTGCATTCGAAGTGGTGGTACGTTAATAATACTCGTAATTTTGTCCCTGGATGTATTTAGTGGATATATTTTAAAAGATCATAGACCAGTTCATTCATTTAATAACAAGACGGTTCAGCGCATCCTTTTTATGACGCACAATCGATAAATGGAATGCTTTGCCCTCCCACGTGTTCTCCCATTCCTTTGACCTTGGATCCTTCAAGCGGAGCGTCCTTCAGTCGTCGGCGCTCATGGACCTCCACTGTGCTTACCACTAGGCCAGTCGACGTCACATATCGCGTCAATATAAAAATTAAAAAATAAATAAACGAAAAACGCAACTAACTCGCAATTGCGTCTTTTTTAAAAATCTCCTTCATCAACCCATTCAAATACGCCTTGAAGGATGTGTCCAGGGTCCCTAACAGGGTGTCTCGTATGAGCATGCCTTATAATTACTTACATACATGAGAAATTATGAAATTATAATATAAAAAATGACATCTATATAATTATAAAATGAAAAAAAAAAAAAAAAAACCTTTTCAAAAAAAAAGTTGAACCGACTTCAATAAATACAAAAAGCACTCAAAAGTGAAAAATAATTTTTCACAATAGTATCTACACACAAAGTAATAAACATAAACACTAATAGGTGTTTATTATGTACAAATTAACTGTCTACATACCTACCACATTTTTGGAGTAGGTGCCAAGCAAACGTTCATAGATATACTTGATATCTAGGAAGATATCCAAGTGTAATTCCTATTCTGAAATTTTGAATTGGTATAGCTTGGCACCTACTCCAAAAATATGGCAGGTATGTAGACAGTTAATTTGTACATAATAAACACCTATTAGTGTTTATGTTTATTACTTTGTGTGTAGATACTATTGTGAAAAATTATTTTTCACTTTTGAGTGCTTTTTGTATTTATTGAAGTCGGTTCAACTTTTTTTTTGAAAAGGTTTTTTATTTTTCCATTTTTAGGGTAGCGGACCAAAAACAGCAAAAAGTCCCTATTAAACGTACAAATACTAATCGTAGTTCAAATGAAATTAATCTAGCAAAAAGAAACTCGTACAATTTCACCCCATTTCGGATTAAATTTCGAGAAAAGCTGAAATACACGTTTCGTTGTTTATGTTGTGTGTAGAGCAAATATACTTAAAATTAAGTAAATCTGACAAAAAAATTCAACACATTTTAACCCGTTTCACCCCCTTCGGGGTGAAACGCATGTCAATTGTTTATATTACATTATAGAGCATTATTTATTATGATTTTGTCACTAAAAATATTTATTATTATTACACCGTTTTACCCCCTTCGGGGTTGAAACGCAAGTTTCATTATTAACGTGGTAAAGCAATTCTGCTGTTTCGGGTAAATCTGATTTTAAAAAATTCAACCAACGGGGTAAACCGTTTCATCTCTTTAGGGGTTACATTTCAAAAAACGCTGCAACACGTGTTTCATTATGTTGTAAAGTATGTATGCCAAATTTCATGTAATTCTGACTAAAAAAAATTCAACCCATTTCCCCCCATTTCACCCCCTTAGGGGTTGACTTTCCAGAAATGCTGAAACATGTTTTCATTATTTATGTTGTAAAGTATGTAAGCCAAATTGCAAGTAATTCTGACTAAAAAAAATTCAACCCATTTTGCCCCATTTCACCCACTTAGGGGTTGAATTTCCAGAAATGCTGAAACATGTTTTGATTATTTATGTTGTAAAGTATGTATGCCAAATTTGAAGTAATTCTGATTAAAAAAAATTCAACCCATTTTGCCCCATTTCACCCCCTTAGGGGTTGAATTTCTAGAAATACTGAAACATGTTTTCATTATTTATGTTGTAAAGTATGTATGCCAAATTTCAAGTAATTCTGACTAAAAAAAAATTCAACCCATTTTGCCCCATTTCACCCCCTTAGGGGTTGAATTTCAAGAAATACTGAAACACGTGTTTCATTATTTATTTTGTAAAGTATGTATGTCAAATTTCAAGTAAATCGGAGCAAAAAAATTTTACAAACTGACTTTTTTTTCCGCTTTACTAAAAAACGGCAACACTGTGCATCTTAGAAAAATAAATGGGACCACTATGGGATGCAGCTTAACACAATACAATTTGAATCATTGAAATCGGTCCAGCCGTTTTCAAAAAATCGATGAACATACATAAAAAAAAAAAAAAACGCGACGAACATATAACCTCCTCCTTTTTGGAAGTCGGTTAATTAAATACGTTTATAAACGTTAACAACCCTAAAGTTAAGTAGCATTAATTACAGTAATAATTGCGTGTAATAATAAAGAAAGAGCATGTTCTATATTGACAAAGACAAACATAATTTGACATAAAACGAACCTAATTAGGTATTTTTTTATTCAAGTAAAAAAAATCACTGTCAAGGTGAAAATATCTATAAAGATTTTTGGCGGCCGTCTTGAGACATTAGGTTGTCTGTCTAGAATTATTTTCCTAAACTTATGTTTCTTCAAATGTTAAAATGTGATAATGGTGAATTATTAACCATTAAGTATTCGTGAACGTGCGTGAGTGTGGGCAAACAAGTCCAAAGAAGAGAAAACATGTGTTTCCATTTTCCGTGGGAAGTCTCATTAAAGATTCTACCACTTTACTGAAGCAATTTTTGACTTGACTATTTAGTGTGTAGAATGAATGACTCGTGATGCACAATATTAACTTGATGCAAAAATATTTACTTTGACACTGGCAAATTGTTATAATGCCATATAAAACCATAAAACTAAACTAAACATCTATACGTCGAACTGTGGGCCAAGTAGGTGTTTACACTGTCACCGCGTAAAGTGAGAACTCTCTATGAATCAGACACTAGTTTTTTTTGCCGCGTAGGTTAATAATAATAAAACAATTTCAAATGAAGCAATTTATATTAAGGTATTTTTTTTTAAGATGACACGGCACGTTACCTCGACAGGCCTAATGGTAAGAACAGTGGAGAACCGCTTCCACGGTGTCTCCAGTCGCCGTCACTATACCGGCCTGGGAATGCGCTTTTTCATCCAAAAGAGTGTTAAATATGTTTATTGTTACACTTTCAAAATGTCGGAATGTTAGCGAGGTAAACAGTGAACACGCGTTTTGTTTGCTGACAACTTGTTTTATTTGTCACTTCACAAGATTAGAGTAAACTTTGTAACGTACAGTTTAAATATACGCAAACATGAAAGCTTTATTTGAGTTTATGCTTGGAACAATGACAATATAAGTAGTAAACAAAAGAATTACATTCTATTCGTATTTTTTTTATTGTAGCTCGGCTGCATATGACAACATGTCCATGAACGGAAACAACTGCTACTACAGAAGAATTTCTGCAGGCAGTTGCCTCCGCTATGCCGGCTTGAAGGTTATCTCTTCAATGCACACTCCTCTCGTTATACCTGGCTATTTCGCAACTGATCCCGAAACGCGACAAGGTTACTTCACGGATGTTACATTCGAAAGTGGTGGTATTACTCCAGGACGGCAGACTGGGCTAATAACCATCATTAGTCTGCCCACTAGTCTTAAATTTTCATATACACGCCGAGTATAAGTTATACCATTTATCAAATGGAATGAATGGAATTATAGCTCGTCGTATGTACGCCGTTACAGAAGTAGATCTACAGCAGATAGACAGCTATGCCTGCTTAATAAATATTACAGATAAATATCTATTTATATACTAGAAATCCTGAGATCTGCCGTCACAATATGTACTACACATACAAACGCGACAAAATTATAGCATTTCCATGGAAAATTAACAAAGCTTGCATAGAGAAAATTTTTACAATAATAGTTTCTTCAAATTACTTACGCCCGAAATTAATAATGTATCCATAATCCGAGATTGAAATCAAATCTTAGATTAACACATACCGACGGATAGATCTCGATTCAATTTCGATTGGCAGATAGGTTATTGGCACGCTTTATTCAAAATCTGGATTGATTTTTCTATCTGAGCCAGTGAAAAAGGGATCAAGATTGATTATTAATTTCGGCCGTTAGTCAATTGTAGTGTTTTGGATGATCGCGTGTATGATATTAGTCGTAATTTAAATAATGCTTTCTTTAGACACACGTGAAGAAAAACGCAAGTTCAGAAACACGCATATCGTCCTTTCGTCAATTGAACGCCTGTCTTCGGTGATTCAAATGCCCCACGCATTTTTCAATTGCAATCACCTACTCACTATTGTATCCCATACACTGTCGAGTCTGATAAGTGATACATGTCCTCAGCACCGGATTTAGACTTCGGCGGCCCATAGGCAGAGCATGTTGTGGAGGCCCTCAAATCGTTTGTGGTTAACTGTTGAAAGTTTCTATTAAGGTCAAGGTAAAGAAGAGAGCAACTAAATAAGTTGGCTAACACAAAATTTAAAACAAAACTCAGTATTTTTTTGTTTCTACTGAGCCTTGATCGATTTAATTATTTTTTTGTGGTGTGCTGGCGGCCCATAGGCAACTGCCTATGTTACCTATGCTTAAATCCGGTACTGCACGTCCTAGAGTTGAGACTGACCATATTAAGGGCCCGCGAGGCAAAGATATCATGAAGTGATAATTTATAGTAAACTTTTGAATGTAACACCCGTGAAGTGACATTGTCGCGTTTCGGGAGCAGTTTAAAATTAAACAGGTATAGCTAGAGGACTGTGCACTGTTAATGTAGATGGTGCATACTCGTCTCGTCAGGCCGGCATAGCGGAGGCGACTCCAGTCTATAGTAGCAGTCGTTTCCGATTCAATTGTTACCCATTACATAAATATCTACAGGTATATGATGAGGTATATTTGTACACGTCAAAGTTACATAGTGTTGATAAGCATAAAATAATTGTACATTGTTACTGCATCAAATAGCATGCGCTAGGCATTGGATTTGCATTTCTATCAAGAAATTTTCGAATATTACACAGAATTAGTTTAAGAATCCAGTGAAATTTCTTCAAAGGGATCTAATTTAGAAAAAAAAACTGTATTTACAAAGGAGAATGCCCATTCTTGGGCCCACTTGATACCTAATAGTTTGGTAAAAAACAATAATCAAAAATAATATCTTATTTTTTCATTAATTCCTTTTTATTATATCAACACATCATTTACCAATCAATAGACAATGTTTAATTACATTAAAAAATATATGATCAATTATTAAACCATTTAAAATAATAATAACCTCAAATATTGCATCAGAAAACATCTAATTACTCAAAGAGCCGGGTAAAAAAATTAAAACTGATTGTTAATAACGAATGTAGATTTATTTTCCTACCAAATGCACTAAAAATGTGGGCCCATTTCTCTTAGGCGAATGGGCATTCTCCTTTTCAATAAGTTCGTAAGAGTCGGTTCGAACCATCGCACATGTGAAAAACATAACCATGAAAGTATTTGTTGACGCGTTTTGTCTTCATAAATATGTCTTCAGAAAAGGAACGCATCTGTCAAACCTTTTCCTGCCCTACCTCCTTGTTTGGCAATGCAATTCAGTCTACCAAGGTCGCTGAAGCCGCTCGACGCGCGTACGACTCGCAACCGCTCCGCTCCGCTATATATTTTATTACAACCGCACCGCATTATTTTTATGTACTTTATTGTGTTATCACCGCTTTAATCTATGCTTTGTGAACGATATATCTATGTGTTCTTCCGCTATAAGTGTCTCCAAGTGCTGTGAAATTGTGCTGGACTATGATGCACCCACATATCGAGCTCGACAAGTAAGTTGCATGCCTTTTTTTCCTTGAGATAGCTTCTTTTCTTTATTTCCTCCGCGCTGTCTCATGTCTGCCATCATCCACTTCCGAGTTTGAGAGTGTGAGCCTGAACAGCATTGTATTTTGTACAGACACCCCGCTGTAGACCAGCTGTCTAGTCAGGTCTACTGGTCCTTCAGCCTCTTACCGCAAAACAAACGGCAAATCTAGGGCAAGGTATTCCGAACCAGCGCAAAACTATATTTTCTACGCACCAGTATTCGTTGTGAGAAAATATTATTATACTTTTCAATATTTAGTTTCTCTGTTATAGTTTAGGATCTTTCTTTTTTAATTTTGTTTTTGTGTAGAAAATACATTTTGCAACAGTAAAAAAGGTACGTATCAATAGCTTAATTAAAATAGAAATCAACTAATAATAATAAAAAAACCTGATAAGCAATTATAAAATACCGTTCAAAGTATTATTCGATTAATTATGAAATTTAACAGTACATGGTATGCCGTTGCGCACTCCTTCTTTGTCTAGATCTCGGACAGTTAAGATAGTTAGATAAAGATAGATAGATATTAGGTACAGCGTACTCTCTTCAAGCGTAACGTGCAATATGCATGAGAGTCGCATTAAGAAAACGTAACGGCTACAAATAAACAAGTTGTTGCTATTTGCAACCGAGTGACTTTGTTCGGAGGGACCCTGTAAAGTTTGTTAACGTACATAGCTTGATAATATTGACAAAGTAGTATTGCACGTTTTGAATAAGTCTTGGCTGTATATTGCTGAACAATTTTGCCGAAAAATTACCAAGCCAAATTAGTACTTGGTTAAGCTTTCTTTTCTCAGTGCAAGTGCAACCAAATTATGCGGGGAACATTTTGGAATAAAATGGTATAAAAATTCTAATGGTGACGGTGACAAGAACGCTTTTCCGGGTTTGCTTCCCAGCAATCGAGTGCGTATAAATTGTAAGAAAACTTCGCTTCAAAAAAATTCTAATGTAATATTTGTCGACATAAAAATTGGTGTTTATGGAGACGCAGTCATGTTATATACAGGGTACATAAAATTAACATACAAACACTTTCATATTACAACAAAAAAACGAAAAGACGAGAAAACAGCGAATGCAAATCAAATCTACATTTGAATACGAAAATTTTAATAACACAACTCGAAAGGAACATTTATCACGTCGCGAAGAAAGACCTAAGATCTTTTAATACAAAATCACATTTTCAGCTTGCGAGCGCTCGGGCGTGTAAAGTTCCACAGATTTATATAAAAGAAAGAATACTTAACGATACGAGCTCCATTATAAAAACTAAAACTTTGTAAGTTTCCCTTGAGAAGTTATTTTTTTATACTTTCAAAGATGCGACATAAAAATTAAAATATAATAACAATAAAATATATATATAGAAAAGCCTCAAGCCCTTGTCTCTTTGATTACGGAGCAAATATGTTACCTGTACTGCAAAAACTTGGTTGTCATTACTTCGACACAAAATTAAATTAATATACATTAATTATCATACGTTTAAATAACAGAATCTCCTCTCTGTTTGAAGTCTGTTAAAAAATACTTTCTTATTCAATTATATTTAATACTTTTGTTATTTTTGCGTCCGTCCCATTCAGGTATACTTCACGCCGGATCTTTATAATCTACTATACTCACGTCAGATGTGTAGAAAAATCGAGGAAAAAACGCACATCCGTTATAAATTTACATACAAAGTGAAATATTTATCGTCTATCTAATAATCGACGAGTTAATCAAAGTAAGATTATGCTTGTGTGTGTACGCGCGCGACAATCCGCCTTCCGCGGCAACGTTTTCCTTTGGAAAAGCAGTAACTCGTATAATTTGTTGAAACGAGAGCGAACCGATTTCCGACGCAGTGAGTAACAATTAGTCGATGTGCAATGTGTAAGAATGTAAACCTGCGCGTGCGCCGAGACGCGCTGCTTCACAATACACTAGTTAGTGGCGCGGGCCGCTGCGGTATCCGTGAGTGGACTCTACCCTATCTAACACACCGTTTACATTTGCCCATAATTTATTAAATTAAAAAAAAAAGTTAATTAAGAAATAGATATATAGAAAATGTCAATTTGAAATATTTAGTTAATTACGGGAACAATAATAGGTGTTTAGTGTCAAATGGGATAGTGTTATTAGAATGGTGTGGTGATGGGTGCCGGGCACAGTGCGGAAGCGGAGGGCGGTGCGTATAACAGCGACCCGCCCTCACAGGAAAAACGGAAGTTCAATCAGAAGCGCCGAAGGTGAGTTTATATTTATTTTCATTTTAAACTATTCTAGAACAGAGAAATCTTATGTTTTATTGTTTTAATTTATATTAACGACACTACTTTCACTTAAAAGACACACAGTAGGTGAGCACAGTAATCGGAGAATAATAAACACATCAAAACATTACTATTAAGTGTACCTATTCATATTTTTGTCTTATCTAAAGAAACCGCAAAGAATGTGCAATTTTCATCGTCATATTAATAAATAGTTTGGACACATGGAAAGGATGAATGAAAGGAGATTGACGAAAGGAATTTATAAATGTGAATGAATGCGTTAGGAGGGTGTTTTCCGATCATCCTTTTGAAAGCCTATTGCCCATAACCATCGGGCTTGTATGAAGAATTTGTGGATGTGAGGGAAGCGAGGGAGTTGTGTCAGGATCGTAGCGTTGTCTCTGCTTATCCCCGTGGGAGTAAAGCGTGACATTTTATGATGATGACGATGGTGATGTTAATAAACTACATACTATAATATCGGGTACGAATTGGGCCGCAGCAGTGCCAGTGAGATCACGTGTGGCTTATAATCAACACAGAAATATGATTATTGTGTTTTCGGTTAATGAAACTTTATAAAAGTTGACTAGTTATTTATATAAATGTCAATAATTTTCGAGTAATTAATCTTAATTATTTTACACATTTCATTCACACTACAGTACCTACAAATGGTTATCCGCATCTAAAAAATCACTATCCTTTAAATTGATTATATAAAATTTTCACACAAAATTAGTTTGTAAATATTTAACTAAGAGTACTTTTTAAGATGTTTTAACTAAAATAAAAAATTTTATGTGGCTTATTATCGACGACGATGAGTCCTTCAACGCTACAAAGTTTTTGAAACGACAAATTAAAAATAATCAAGATAAACATGATAGTAAGAGGCTTTTAAGCTTTTAATTTAATTAAGCCTAGCCCGACGAGGAATAGCAATTATTTGCAGGGCCGTTTTCAGTTAAATAAAGGTTAAATAAAGTAATTGTAACCAAACTAAGACCGCATAACTTATGTACCCAGGCATTATGATTTATTCTTCGCATTAGACGTTACTTGCGGAAACTCATAACCGAAAATCTTGTAAAAATTACCTTGCATATAATTTTCGCTAATTAATATTAGTGAGGGTAGGTACACAAACACACATCAACACACACAAACAAACACATATCAGGAGTCTACGTGCATGCACATATAACTGCACGCCCTTTTTTGCCTTTTTCTTTTTCACTGCCTTTTTTACATAGGAAAATCCCTGTTACGGATGCTCTTGGAGAAGGTACCAGGGTCATGTCGGACTCTCCAGCCTAGCGCTGGCACACCGACTAAAACCACACGGTGTTTCACTCGACGCATACTGAACGGAGTCTGGGTACACGTTAGCATTCATCCAGACGCCCTACGGCGGTCTAAGGCGACGGATCGAGCCTCAATGTTAAACCCTACACCGACACGCAACTACCTCTCAACACCTAGGCATTATAAAATTAAAAGTTGAAATTCTAGAATCGTAGGAAAGTACCTACAATAAAACAAAGTGGTGCGTGAACACACTCTCAGTATAATAAGTATGAACACGACGCGAGCGACGTCGGGGTCCGTCCATTTGTCTAATGGCCAATTATACATTTCTAATGTAATTGGAGCGTATAACTATTTCTAATGTTTTATTTTTACTAAAATGATAACAAATAAATATGAAAACAAAACACTATTTCAAAACACCTAAGGCCCAGTTCTTGGTATAATATTTTTTTAATTGTGGCTCGACATATGACCACACGCCGTTAAGCTAGAATGCAGTCCATGAACGGACAGCAGACGCCTCCACTATGCCGGCTTGATAGTCTTATTCGTCTGAATATGCACCATTGAGATTGGCAGTACCATGGAGACTTGTCAAATCGAACTCGCCACAACCACTGTACTATAGGGACCGTCAAATACCAAAATGAACTAAAAGAAAAGAAAATATATTCATTTTAAAAAAGGAACGATAATACTTGAGTGAGATAACACTTTAGTAAACAAAATCTCCACTTTGATGTATTTGTTTACAAACTTTCCACGTTTACTTGCAGAAGAGAGAAGAGGGAGTTTTAAAAATAAAGTCCACTGAAAATATACATACTTTTTCAGAGTTTAATTTTTTTTGCGTATAACGCTTTTGCATTGTAACGAATTTAGAAACAACATATTTTATCATGCTATCAACAATTTAAGAAGTAAGAAAAAGTTTGGTATCGTTGTCGTTTTGTGACACCTGTATTTTATTTTTAGTAGATACCCAGTTATTCTGTCATCTGTGTACATTTTTGTAATAGCAGCTCGACATATGACAACACTCCGCCTGATGTAAAGTTAGATTGCAGTCTATGAACGAAAACAACTGCTACTACAGACAAATTTCTACAGGCAACAGTCGCTTTCGCTATGCTGCCGTGAAGAGACAAATGTGCACCATATTGAGTGCACACTCCTCTCGTTGACCTGGCTACTTCCAAACTGATTCCGAAACCTTGTGTCACTTCACAGCTGTTACGTTTAAACGTAGTGGTACTACCCCAGGACGGCAGACACTTTTTATTGTCTGAAAAAAAAATGTATGGTATGTAGGCGCTTAAACTTACAGCGCCATATCGAATACCTTACGTGAGTGTTATTTTTTTATACACCAGTCTAATAGTTTGCTTTATGGACCGTAAAATAGAAGCATTTACCCTTCCACTTACGATATACGTTTACACACCTCTACTTATATTGTAAAAATATAATTAATAGCTTAAAAGATTGTGTTCGATAACGTAAATATTTATATCGTTAAGTTATCCAATTAAAAAAAAACACTTAAATGAAATGTCAGACGAGTTGGTGTAGACGTGGTCTCGCCGTTCGAATCTCACAAAAAATATCGGCCGGTACCAATGTCTTATTTGAACAAAGACTAGCTTAGTATGTGCATTCCAAAAAAATGCGACCATAGATTTTTTTTACATTCTTTATTGTAAGGTATAAGGCAGACTGATGATGGTTATTAGTCCAGCCTGCCGTCCTGGGGTAGTACCACCACTTTCGAATGTAACACCCGAGAAGTGACCTTGTCGCGTTTCGGGAATAGTTTGAAAGTAGCCAGGTAACACGAGAGGAGTGTGCACTGTCAATCTGGATGGTACATGCTCGTCCCCTCAAGCCGGCATAGTGGAGGCGACTGCTGACCGCACAGGTTTATCTGTAGTAGCAGTTGTTTACGTTCATAAACCGCACTCCCTTTACATCAGGCGGAGTGTTGTAATAAGCTGAGTTACTATAAAAAACAATAAACAATACATACTCGTATGTACATACATACACAGTAAACAAATACTCGTACTACTGTAATATAATATATTTAATAGACTACTTTATGTATATAAATAATAAGGAGGAGTGTCGAATTTTCCAGATCATCGATTTTGCACCTGAGCTGTTAAGCCCCTTATCAATGTCCGAGACGCTGCACGCTGGGGCCAAATCAAAAAAACCCGGTCAAAAGTCAAAAATTTAAGAAAACTACCCGAAACTTGTTACTCGGGGGTTTTTGGGGTCGCTGATCACGAATTTAAAGTCAGAATTTAAAAAATCAAGATAGCAGATCCAATATGGCGGACACGAGTTTAAAAAATTCTTAGATTTTAAAGAAAATGTGTATATTAGGGTTTATGGGGTTGCTGACAACAAAGCTTGAGTCAGAATTGAATAAAATTTTTCGTAATCGAAATTTTGTTATTATGAAACTGTACGTTAAATTTAAAAAAAAATTATTGTTTCAAAAAGTAGCTCGGCATGAGAACACTCCGCCTGATGTAAAGCTAGAGTGCGGCCCATGAATGGAAACAACTGCTACTACAGAGATACCTCTTTTTTTTTAATTGTAGCTCGGCATGTGGCAACACTCCGCCTGATGTAAAGCTAGAGTGCGGTCCATGAATGAAAACAACTGCTACTACAGAGAAACCTGTGCGGGTAGCAGTCGCCTCCACTATGCCGGCTTGAGGAGACGAGCATGTACCATCTAGATTGACAGTGCACACTCCTCTCGTTGTACCTGGCTACTTTCAAACGTCCCGAAACGCGACAAGGTCACTTCACAGGTGTTACATTCGAAAGTGGTGGTACTACCCCAGGACGGCAGACTGGGCTAATAACCATCATCAGTCTGCCTACCACTCTTTAACAGTGCCTATAGGCACTGAGCGACCAAAGTACATATAACAAAATGACATTGGTACCGGTCAGAATTAGCGAGGTTCGAACACGGGTCTTATCAATCGTGAGTTCACGCGTCTTACGTATATAGCTGTTTCCAAAGCATACTTCTCATAAGCTTGAATATCAATGTCGTAACCACATGATATTGCCTGTAGTATTACATAAAAACGACAAATGAGGTATCCAAAGCAGAAATTTCTGCAGATAATTCAAAATTTTGAAAAAAGCTCGCGCAGATACGGTATTTAAATTAGATTTGAGTAAATTAAATATCACTAAACTTGTTAATTCACTTGTTTTTTCGTACTGGAATCTAAAAAAATTGCTAAGTAAATATTATTTTAAAATACATTGTTAAAATACTCTTATTTTAGCTATTAACCACTGTAACGTAAATTTCTACAGAAGAGTGAGATATGATATGTGGTTGCACTAGAAATTCAAATAAAAAAAAGGGGGCAGCTGGGGGCAGCTGGATTTTGGAAATTTTATTTGTCATAAACCCTAACTACAGTTTCCTATTAATTTCAAGGTGGTACCACGTGGTACTTTTTTTGATTTTACATTGAAAAAATTTTTTATGGAAAATTTTAGACGAAAAAACATACGTATAACTTCATCACCTGTAATTTTATAGTTAAATTTATGCAATTTTACGACTGGTTGTCATATTTTACGCATCAGTAGCTTCTGATTCCATTTTGTTCCAAGAGAATTGATAATGTTTTGTAAAAACTGTGCTAATTTCAAAAAGACTGTTTTATTCTGCCATAACTACACCACACAGATGCTCGTTCGAACGCTACTTTCCCAATGCCGTCTCTACAACAGTAGTTGGTTTCAGCGCTTACTATAGTTGGATTCTGCCGCCCTAGGGTCTACTGTGACCAATAGTAAATCGAAAAATTCCTATTTTAGACTTTCGTTTTTGGGACTTTTGACCGGGTTTTTTTGATTTGGCCCCAGCGTGCGCTGGTGATTGCATGCCATGTTAAAAAATAGATATTTTCAAAAGAATAATTTTCTACCGCCTTATTATACTATAATGACGTCACGTATTTTTTACCACAATTGGGGAGGTGTATATGGTGACAGCTATCTTTTTTTTTACATATTTTTTAGATAATACAGATTAATTTAGTCGACACGTGTTTCTGCAAAACTTTTATAATTGCTTTGTTCTTTTTTTATTAATTTTTCAAAATCGACACCCGAGTGTCCCAAAAAGTAGTCCTATTTTGGATGCAATACAAGCGACTCCTACGATAACAAGTGAAACCGAACAGCGACTGAAGGCTATCCAGCGACTATCGTACCACTCCTGCTTCTACGTTATTGTGTGTCGTATGCAATAAATTGGTGTGAAGACCGAAGTAGCGTATTATTGTACCCCACGAACGTAACAGTATTAATACCAAGAAACTCTACTTTGTAATTAAATTTTCTGATAATTTACGCAAGTCGTATATCTACTTTTTTCATTTTTAGCATATTCAAATCCTGAATTTGTCTAAATTTTTTTTAATATGTTGTTTATATCGTTTACGCTCGCAATCGTGGCGATGCGATGTCACGCATGAAAGCCTTCTATAATCAGAAATCTCAATAACACAAACACACAATAATTACTAATTACTATTTAAAAAGAAATTGAATAAAACAACATAGAGATTTTTAGCTAAACCAACATCTGCTTCAGCTAGGATGCTATTTTACAAATCTATATATATTAGGTGCTAACATATGAAATTGGCGTTTTGTATGGGAGGAACAAAAAGTCGAATATTTTTAAATATAATATATTTAATTAATCAAAGTATGAACCATTGTTTTCTATGCACTTTTGCCATCTCATAGGTAGTTCATTGATCCCTTTACTAAAAAAACCAGTCGGACGGGAATCAATAAAATCTGTGAAGGCGATTTGGACTGCCCCATCAGAGTTGAATTTTTTCCCTTGCAAGAAGTTGTCCAAATTTCGAAAAAAATGGTAATCTGTTGGAGCAAGGTCCGGGGAGTACGGAGGATGTCTTAGACATTCCAATTGAAGCTCTTCTAATTTGGTAGCCGTCTGTTGTGCAGTGTGTGGTCTAGCGTTGTCGTGAAGCAGCAGTGGCGTGGAGCGATTGACCAGCCTAGGTTGTTTAGCCGCTAGCTTTTCCATCATGGTTTGCAATTGCTGACAATAGACATCAGCCGTAATAGTCTGGCCAGATTTGAGAAAAATGTAATGAACAATACCGGCACTAGTCCACCAAACGCTTACAAGTAACTTTTTTGTGGTTAATTTTCGCTTGGGGCAGGATTTGGCTGGTTGGCCAGGATCCAACCATTGCGCTGAGCGCTTTCGATTATCGTAAAGAATCCATTTTTCATCACAGGTAATGATTCGGTTTAAAATACCTTCATTATTGTGCCGGTTCAGTAATGTAACGCAGCAGTCGACGCGCGTTTGCCGGTTTGCTTCAGTCAATTCGTGAGGTACCCACCTTTCAAGATTTGCTTCAAGTGAATTAAAACAGTTTTATCACTAACACCGCAGCCTGCAGCTAACTCGGACGTGGTTTGCGATGGATCCGCTTCCACAATAGCCTTCAATACTTTATTATCAACTTGGGTCTCAGGCCGTCCACGGGGCTTGTTCTGCAGGTCGAAATTTCCAGAACGAAAACGTTGGAACCAAAAACGAACTGTGTTTTCTTTTGCGACATGTCCGTCATTCACATTATTCACCCTTCGAGTCGTTTCCGCAGCACTAGTGCCACGGCGGAACTCGTACTCGTAAATAATGCGATATTTTAAGTTTTCCATTTTGTAAAATGAGTGACGCAAACAGAAAAAAACAGAAGAAAAAAAACAAATGAATGACGGTCATCGAAGGATAAATACATGAGTAAATAGCTGTGAAAATTTGAATTTGGCATTCCTTACCAAAGAGGAGAAAATCGTGATTAAAGTGGCCAGTACGAAAAACGCCAATTTGATATGTAAGCACCTAATATATAAATCAATTACTGTTCGTTAGTCTCGCTACAACTCGAGAACGGCTGGACTGATTTGGCTAATTTTGGTTTTGAATTATTTGTGGAAGTCCAAGGAAGGTTTAAAAGATGAGTAAATATGAAAAAAATTTGTTTGAAATATAGTAAAAACAACAATTTCGCTTTCCCTTAGAAACTTTGGTTTTAAATGTCAAGCATTTGATGTTCGTCTCGTCGTTTAGAAATCAATTAAATTTAAAAGTCGTTCAGAAATGCTTTTTTATTTATTGATTCTGAGGCGGTACGAAGTTTACCGGGTCAGCTAGTATTTATTTAAAAATAGAAAATAGTGTTTAAGTAAACACAGTGGCAGTGTACATTTTAGAACAATATAACTTCTAAGTAACAAGATGGACGTTGAGAGATGGTGGAATAGATTAAACAACTGGAGCATAAACTTAACTGGCCACATGAGAGCAACCGTTACATACAGAGACCGCTTACTAAGTTATTGTATTCAATATTGTGCAATTAATTGCATAAATACTAGCGCAGTTCTAGTCTTAGATGCATTTGATGAACTAACCTTAAACGAGAATACGACAAAACGGAGCGGTCGCGGTAGGCAGATCGATGATAGTTATTAGCCCAGTCTGCCGTTTTGGATTAGTACCACCACGTTGAAGAGTAACAACCGTGAACTGACTTTGTCGCGTATCAGGTATAACACTGTCTGCAGAAATATTTCATGGACCGCACTCAAGCTTAACATTAAACGGACTGTTGTCATATGGCGAACTACAAAAAAAAAACCCACAAATATTAACTTTAATAAATTAAACAGAAAAAAAATCGAAGCACACGCAACAGTGAGATATTAACGTTTTATATTAAAAAATATTAACGTTTTTAGAATAGCGCTAGGAGTGATGCAGTCGCCTCCACTATGCCGGCCTGATAAGACCACCGTCCACCGTGGTGGTACTACACCGGGACGGCAGAATGGGCTAATAACCATTCTCTATTAACTAAATGTTGAATTCAACAGCTGATGGTATTCATATGAATACGTCATAATAAAGAGAAATGTTTAATTAAAATGAAGTAGGAATGAACGCACGCGATATCATCACGACGAGGGGTGCGACAGCACTAACTCACGCGAACGAATCTTTACAATCTTTTAAATAGTTACTTAATGGTACTTAGGCAGACCGATGATTATGATTAAAAAACAATACACCAGAGGCCCGAGTATGAGTTCACATTTACGATCTCACAGCGTAAAGTGAGATCTCTCCATCAATAGGACCGCTTCGTTTAAATTTTTTTAACCTCTGCGATCACTGATTGGTGGAGATTTAGGTATGGAGCCAGGGTAATGAATATATTTACAAGCTTTTGAGTTATTTTCCGAAGTCGTATATTTGACAACCTAAATCATAAACAGTCTCCTTGGTCCAGAATACATCGGAAGAGATTTGTTTTTAAGATCAAGTTAGATAAGCGTCTCGCGTAAAATTTGATAGAATTACTTTCGAATGTAGCACCCGTGAAGTGACCTTATCGCGTTTCCAGATATAACAAACTGACTGACAAACTTCGTAAGTGCACATCAAGCCGGCATAGCGGAGGCAACTACTGCCTGCGGAAATTTATCCCATAGTTGTCTCTGCTTATATGCCGAGCTGCAATTAAAAAAAAGTTGCAGCAGACTACGGTTTATTTTTTTAAAAATTGTGTTATGATTATAACATAATATATAACGTACCTATAAATATATGATTATTACAATAATAATATCGCAATGAATTAAATAATAATACGAGTTTTTTTTTTCTATTCACGCGTTGGTTTTAATTTTTTTTTTATAGTAGCTCGGGCATGTGACAACACTCTGCCTGATGTAAAGCTAGAATGCGCTCCATGAATGGAAACAAGTGCTACTACAGAGGAACCTGTGCGGGTAGCAGTCGCCTCCACTATGCCGGCTTGAGGAGACGAGCATGTACCATCTTAGATTGACCGTGCACACTCCTCTCATTATACCTGGCTACTTTCAAACTGTTCCCGAAATGCGACAAGGTCACTTCACGGGTGTTACATTCGAAAGTGGTGGTACTACCCTAGGACCGCAGACTGGACAAATAACCATCATCAGTCTGTCTACCACTCTTAATAACATTAGCCTTACTAACATTTGCAGCTAAAATTATATTTGACTGATGTCACTTTTATAGCATAGTCTGATTTTTTTTACATAATACCACCATCACTTGACACAACTTCCTCGCTTCCTTCTCGTCCATAATTCTCTTCATATAAGCCCGACGGTTGTGGGCACCAGGCAGCCCGGCTTAGTATAAGGGGACACTTTTCTGGGCTGTCTTGTTTGACGTCTATTAATCTAATAGTCTAAGTTATTACAAGCACAGAGCTAAATTGGTTTTGTTAAGAATTTAGTGAGATTTGAACACGAGTCTCATCGATCGTGAGTTCACGCCTTCACCGCTAAACCAAAGCCGCTCTGTGTATGTATATTTCGTTCATTAGACTGAGATAAACCTAATGAAAATGACGATCACGTATGGAATTTTAATAGCTATATATTTTTTGCACCTTACGTCTATCCGTTGAAGCTGTAACTGAAATTGGTTCGTGAATAAAAAACCGTGCAGCGAAGCGTGCTCGCTCTCGCGTTTCTCTTAAAGGCAACGACACACTATATGTATATTCTTAGTATCTCTCTTTAATGGTGTATTCTCCCAGTCCTTTCACCTCGGATCCTTCAAGCGGAGTGTGAAAAAGCACCTTCTCAGACCGGCATAGTAATGGCAACTGGAGCCACCGTGTTAGCGGTTCTCCAGTCGTCAGTGCTCATGGATCTCCGCTGCGCTTACCTAAAAAAAATATTGATAAGCCACCTCCTGCGTCTTAACGCGTTAAATAGTGTATTACGTAAGATTTTAAAACGTTATTCTATTAATGTCAATACTATTGGCATTACACGTTGGACACTAATTCGCTTTAATTAGTTTTAATGTCGGCATTTTTAACTCGCTAATTATCGCGCAGTAACGCCAACGCAGTCATAGCATTAAAATGAATATTATTTTATAGAAAAAAATCTACATTTTTACCACCATTTCAATTTCTAATACAAATCCCTTTAAAAGTGGGATTTAGTTTAAAAGAAATACACTAGCAAGTTAACAAAATAGTCACAATCTATTTATTACGCGGAGACCCCATGTACAATTACAGGTCCCGACAAACATTTAAAAAAAAGTATTATTAATGATTATTAAAAAATAAAATAAAAAGTTAATGGAGCCCTTATCCCGATAACCATAACGCTGGGTATCCCAGTTTGGGGTCATTGTACAAGTACATTCGTAATTATTAAAAACAAAAAAAAGATAGCCGCGTGTGGTAGATAGTCTTTAGGTATATGTAGACATCCACTTCTGAGAATATCATCAAGCTTAGAAAGAACTTAGAACTTCAGAAGTTTCTAAGTCGTTGGTTTTAAAATATTGTGCAGAAAACTTAAATCTCTATGAAAAATATGATATTACGGTCAACTTTAAAAAAGTAATAAATATTTGGTAGTAGAGACTTGCAGTCATATTTAGTGTTCAGAATCTAAGTTAATTCGTTAACTCGCGTTAACTCACATCGATGAGACCCGTGTAGTGTTCATACTTTGAGTTGTAGCCCAGTTTTACTGACCTAAAAGTCTAACGTCTGACACCTAAAGTGTCTTTTTTCGGCTGCAACTTGTAGTGAGCATACAATTAAATAAATAAATAAATCAAGGAGTTGTTTATAAGAACAATGAACTCTAAAGATAATATTAACATAAGAGAAAGCATTTCACGCATCAGGACTTCATACAACAATAAATTACGCGCTTTTACGTAAACAAATAACATCGAAATTATATTAAACAAATAATAAATAATGTTGAATTCTTGATGTTCATCGATCGGTTGGTGAAAAGGCGAAGAAAGTGAAAGATGTAGGAAACTCTGCCTATCCCTGTGAAATTAAAGTGAAATTATTATTAGGGTATTTTACAATTATAGTCTTAGCATGCACTTGCTCATCGTTAGACTCTACCGTGGCTTCGGAAAGGCGAGACGAAGACGAGAAGAAACACACACAAGAAACTGAAAGAAAAGTCGACAATATGGATCGATTTGATAGCCTTTAACGCCCGAGATTAATAATATAATCAATCTTGATCTTTTTTTGGCTAACTCAGATAGAAAAAATTTGAGTAAAGCGTCCCAATAACCTATCTACCGATCGAAATTGCAATCTACCAAAGCAAACTATCCGTGAGAGGACGGATCACAGATTAGAGATTAGCCTTTTGTATGAAAACGGTAGTTTGTGCGTGCCAATAACTTATCTGTCGATTTTGACGTTCCAGGCGGGCCCAGTTATTACGTGGCAACATAGTAGTACCAGTTTCGATTTTCACATTTAAAATAAAAACTATAATTTATTGTGCGAAGAAAAAATAAACAAATTAAAGTACAGTGAATAAGTAACACAAAGGCGATCTTATTACTGATTTTTTTTTTGTCATATCAAGTGCTGGGTTTGCTATTAATATGATGAAAATTGAATAGATTTTTTTTTTTTCTAATCTAATTTTTATCATAATTTAATAATAAAAAATATGGTATTAAAATATATTATACATTACCAGTTGCCTACCTTTTCACAATCAACAGTTACACATTTTTCTTGTGTAAGAAAAAATAAGAAAGAACTCGCGATTTACTTGTTAAATGAATGACCAGGTTAAGTCTGTTAATCTGAACCTTATTACAAAGGCTTAACGTTTATCCTGTAGTATTAGCCTGTCATCAAGACAATACAGCCGACAATTAAATATTAATATAGAGTAAACAGTATTAAAACGTCGTATAATATCACTGTCGTTTTAAATTTCAGAAGTCTGTTTGCAAATAATAAGGTTATAAGTCGCTGTAATTTATACATTTTTCTAATATTGTTTTTTTGCGATCTCTTCTGTCAGCCTACAGTAACTTAGTAAAATAGTTTTGACTTCCACCAACAAGAGTTTAAAGAAAAGCGGTTTTTCGCCTTCGATTAACAGCGAGCAATGCGGTGCGAGCTCAACGGAGTCAACGGAGGGCCTCCATTAAAAAAAAAAAAAGGATATATGAATGTAATACCAATTAAACAGGCTGTAAGACAGATAACAGCAAGGTTTGCGGAATCGCCAGCTGTCTTACTACATTCTGTATAAATAAATAAAAAATTAAAAAAAAATTATGTATAATAAGAGACTCACTCAACCTAGTCGGTGTGTAAGCCGGCATAGCAGACACGACTACTGCCCGAAGACAGTTTTGTGGTAGCAGCATGTCTCTGCCGATGTACCGCAGTCCGCACTCTAGCTTAACATAACTGGACTAACCCGTAATTATTTTACTAAAATAAATTAAACCCCAAATCTACTTCAATTTAGACGGTTTATTAGTTAAGATAAATATAGCCAAGAGATATTCACAAAATTCCACAACCATATTGTTATACGAATTGGCACCCTCTACATTCTATCACGCTTCTATAAAATACCAAACTTATACAATAACGAAAAACGACCTTAACATAATCGAGTTAAGAATCAAAATCGAATAAAATAGCAGTGTTTACGTTAGGGTTGACAACGATTTTATTTATTATATTATTGTTGTTCACTTTAAATAATTCCAATACCAGGCTGCAGTCGACTCAGTTATGCCGGTTTAAGGAGACAAGAAGCACTATCCATTGCCAGACCACACTCCTCTCCCTATACTCGGCTACTTTCATGCTGATCCCGAAACGCGAGCATAGTTACGGTCGTTTGCACCAGAAGGCCGGTTAAAGTAACTTTAACTATTATTTTTACGCTTACTTTAACCGTTACGTTTACATTATGGTTTACATTTACTCCACACGAGTTGCACCATCGTCGCGCCTGTCATTTTCCACGGTTACTTTAACTTTAATCTTAACCAGCGAATCTTGGCTGGTTAAAGTTAAAGTAATCATCAAACCGATGTTACTAACGTCAAATGTATGAAAAGAAGCCAAATATGTTTTTCTATTATTTTTCGAGATCAGCCACCCTTTTAACGATAACAATATGAATTTACACGATATTGCAATGCGTGTAAAGTAAATGTAGGCGTTTTACGGTCGTCGTCGTCGCTGTAAAAGTAATTTATTTATTTATTTGTTTATTTATTTGGAAAATTTACAGGTGCAGTGTAGAGGAGGTTTTATATTTAAAATTGATTGTAATAATAATAGTTAAACTTTAACCGGCCTTCTGGTGCAAACGACACTTATAGGTTAGCAAAACGTATACCCATGCTATTAATTCAAGTTTATTTTGATTATGTGTTATTTATGATTCTACTCTATTATAATTGTTGTTTAAATTAAACACACGTCAGCCATTTTCTTACTTCTTTATTTTCTAACCAAAGACAGTCATCCACCTCTATAACTCTATAACTACCACATCTTCCCTTTTTACATTTAGTTATACATTACATAATTACTTAGGTATTGCGGTGGTCTCGTAATTCTCATCGGTCTTTTCACCTCGGGTTGTACAGACTTATTTGTCTCATCATGGACAGCTACATGAGACCATAATGAGTGATCTTGCGGACCATCACAATTATTCTTATCAACTATCCTATTTAAAACTTGTTGGAACTCCTGTTCCTTATTTACTTTAACAAACAAAATATTTCTTATCTTAATACCCCCCTTCTCATCTATGAGTTTGACTGAACGAGGATTATCTAATATATCAATGATTGTTGCTGGTTTCCAAATACTAGAATTCTCATTTTCTTTATAATAAACATTTTGACCTTTATAGAAATTATCATTTCTTAGTTTAGAGCTTCTATCATAATGTTGTTTATGTTTCATAGAATTGTGCATTAACATATCTTGAATGTTTTGTATGACTTTAGGATGTAGAATATCTGTGTTAATCGGTAAACTAGTTCGACATAATCTACTGAACAATAGTTGAGAAGGTGAATAATTAGTTCCACATACTGGAGTATTTCTATATTCTAGCAAAAACTTAAATATATCTGAATGTGTATCTTGACATTTTCTTAACATAGATTTACAAATACCTACTGCCTTTTCAGCTGCACCATTGCTTTGGTGATAATATGGACTTGAAAATATTACTTTGAAATTCCACTCTTTACTAAAATCTATAAACATTAAAGAATTAAAAGGATTGTTGTCACAAAATAAAATCTCAGGTATGCCATGAACTGAGAATATGCTTTTCAATATATCAATAGTGGTTTCAGCAGTTTTATTATTTAACTTTCTTAACTCAATCCACTTCGAGTAATGATCGACCAATACTAAATAGTTATGATTACCAAATTGTAATATGTCAATTGAAATAATTTGAAATGGTAACTCTGGCTGCTGCCTGATAATCATTGGCTCTTTAACATTATTTTTTGAATACTTCATACATACAGAACATTTCAATATAAAATTTTCTATATCTTTTAACATTCCACACCAGTGAAATAATTGCTTAGCTCTAGCTCTAGTTTTAGTTATACCAAAATGACACTCATGTACTTTTGTTAAGATTAAGTTTCTCAATGATTCAGGAACATACAGTTTTTTATTTATATATATTAAATCATTTTCTATAAATATAGCACTCTTAAACTTATAATAATATTTACACTCTTTTGAAACCTTTGTTATTGAATTTGGCCAACCATTTTTACAATAAACGGTTAATTTACAACCAATAGGATCTATCGATAACTTACTTTTTATGCATTCTAACAGGTTATCGGTTACATTTATAGAATGGACTACATCATTTAAATCACTATCACACTCCTGGCTAGCCGTTGAACAGGCCCGGCTTAGTGCATCTGCAATATGCATCTGAGTTCCTGGAACATGTTTCATAATTATATCATATATACTAAGTTTTAGCCTAATTCTCTGTAATCTAGTAGAGGGGATTGCATGTATATCTTTCTTCATTATTGACAATAATGGCAAATGATCAGTTTGCACTGTAAACTTACGACCATATACAAAGGAGTGGAATTTTTTACATGCAAATAACACAGCTAAGAATTCTTTTTCTATTTGACCATAATTAATTTCTGTGCAGGTTAATGATTTGGACGCATAGTATATTGGCATCTTGTTTTGTAAGAGCACACATCCAATCCCTACCTTGCTGGCATCAGTTTGTATTGTTATTTCTTTGTTTGGGTCGAAAGTGTGTAATACTGGATAATTGGTAATAATTTCTTTAATATTATCAATACACTTTGTGTGTGTTTGTTGCCACACAAACATAACATTTTTTTTTAAAAGATCCCTTAACAGGCTTGTTAAAGTTGATAAGTTAGGAATAAACGGTCGTAAGTAATTGACTAAACCTAACAATCTTTGCAAGTCGTTCTTGGTTTTAGGTATATCATAATCAATCACAGCCTGAATGGACATTGGATCAGGTTTCATTGTTCCATTTTCAAATACATGACCTAGATAATTAACCTTTTGTAACATATATTGAAATTTACTGAGATTAAATTTAATATTGACTTGCCTTGCCCTCTCAAATACATTTTTTAGAATTATATTCATTTCTTGTTTAGAATTAGCATACAACAAAATATCATCTATATAATTAATAACACCATTTATATCATAAAAGATTTCAGAGAGGTACTTTTGAAATATTTCAGATGCTATTGAGATACCAAAAGGTAAACGTTTAAATCTATATGTACCAAACATAGTAGCAAACGTACAATACTTTGAACTTTTCTCTGATAACACTATTTGCCAGAAAGAATCTTTAAGATCTAAGACACTGAAATACTTTGCATTTTTAATTTTTACACTTAGATCGGTTAATGTGGGAATTGTGCAATATTCTCTTACAATTGACTGATTAAGCTCTTTGGGATCTAAACATAAACGTACACAACCATCTGATTTTTCAACTATCACCAGTCTGTTTACCCATTCAGATGGTTGATCTACTTTAGTGATAATATCTAACTTAACTAACCTGTCCAATTCCACTTTAAGTTTTGTTTGAACTTTCAATGGCACTCTATAAGGTGGTTTTGATACTGGGGTTGTTCCTTGTTGCAACTCAATGTTATATGGTTTATCTATTTTTCCAATTCCTGAAAACAAATCTATATTCTCTTCTACTAGACGTTCTTTTGTCATTTTTACATCGATTGAATTTATACGTTGAACCAAATTTAACTTGACACACAAATCTCGTGACATAATAGGTATTGAATCATTGTGGCCTGCAATATAAAATGTTTCTTCATATTCTTTATCATCTAGTTTTAACTTCATTCTGATTGTGCCATGAATTGGTGTTTTAAAGCCATTCCAACTCTCAAGACATGCAGAAGACTTTTTCAATAACAATGGACGTGTACTTTTATGTTGTATATCTTTGAAAATTTTTATGGGAATTATATTGACATCTGCTCCTGGGTCCAATTTAAAATTTACAGCATGATCTTCAACTACAACTTTTTGAAACCAGGCCGATGAATGAATGCTTAGAGTATCCACTACAGACCCACACATATACACGGGTTCTACCTCCGTATCAGCTTCATTGATAACCGCCTCATTCACTTTCTTGGTGCGACACATTTTAGCAAAATGATTTTTCTTTTGACAGTTTGCACATGTTTTACCATATGCCGGACAGGAACGATATTGATGTTTATATCCACAGCTTGCACACGAAGAGTTGAATTTCTTATAATTTTGTCGGTTAATATTACTTATTGCATCTACTTGTTCGGTTTTTTGTATATCTTTTATATGACAATCGGTAATTTCACTCATTCTGTATGAGTTAATGGTTTCTTCTAAAGTCGGATTAGCCATTTTAATTAATTTTCTCTGACACTCTATGTCTGTAGCACCCAATACTAACATGTCTCGCAAGATCTCATTGGAATTTTCAAAGTTACAGTCTCTTAATAGCAATTTTAACGCGGTTAAATAATTATCAAAGTTTTCTCCTTCCCTTTGTTTACGGTTATAAAAAATAAAACGGCTGTGTAATATGTTTTTTCTAGGATTGCAGTAATCTTCAAACTTTTTTAGAATCCCTTCCAGAGATGTTTCCTTTTCAAAAGTGTTATATAGCGTGATGCCATCTTCACCAACTAAATTTAAAAACACAGCAATTTTTCTATCTTCTTTGTTGTCGGCTAAACTAGCTGCCGCTAAATAAATTTCAAATGCTTGGCGAAACCGACGCCAATTCTCACTGAGGTTGCCGCTTAGCACAAGCTTATTAGGCAAATTGAAGCCTGCCATGATCACAAACCTTCATGCGTAGATTACGAATATAATATTATTGTTATTTATCGACTGCGCCATGTGTTATTTATGATTCTACTCTATTATAATTGTTGTTTAAATTAAACACACGTCAGCCATTTTCTTACTTCTTTATTTTCTAACCAAAGACAGTCATCCACCTCTATAACTCTATAACTACCACAGATTAATTTAACTGGACGCGGCTTTCAGGAGCTTTGCAGAATATTTGTCGTGAGGCTCTTTACACCACATGACACCACATTACAAAATTAAATATATGCATAAATAATGATTAATAATAATAATAAAAAGAAACAATAATAAAAAAAATATTACTTACCGAACGTGACAACCCTAGCCTAAAAACAAATGTAGTATGGATAAAGCATAATATGTCAGTGCCATGTTACGTTCAGTTCAGCCTACATCACTTGTTGGTGTACATGCCGACAGGTAAACAAGATATATAGTAAGATATACTATATATTGCAATAAATTCTTGAGTAGGAAAACATTATGTTCAAATTTTTTTTTGTTTATTTTTTTTTAGTTTAGTCGCCTCCGCTATGCCGGCCTGAGGAGACGAATGTGCTCCATCTAAGTTGATAGTTCATATTCCTGTGGTTACTACCAAACCGAACCCGAAACGCGAATGGGTTTTACCTCAGGACGGCAGACTAATAACCATCATCAGTCTGCCTACCAATCTCATATAAATTTATACTTTTAAGCAAAACTATACTTTAAGCTATTTCCAAATCATGCACCTTTAAATATAGACAAAAAAATATGAATGTAAAAGATTGCAGTTAGTTTTTATTATAATAGTTAATAGCAAAAGTCCACACCCACACAAACAGACCTTCTGGAGCTGCTAAAGTAGTCTTTTTGCGGCCTGTAAGAAAAATAATTCAGGTAATTAAAAAAAAAACTACAAAAAAATATTTCACAATCACTCCTATACTCAAATTTTGGGAGTAGCCCGGTATAACGAGAGGAGTGTACACTGTCGATCTGGAGGGTGCACATTCGTCTCATCAAGCCTGAATAGCGGAGGCCACTGCTGTCTGTAGAAATGTATCTGTGGTAGCAGTTGTTTCCGTCCATGGACCGCACTAGAGCTTAACATCAGGCAAAGTGTCGACATAGTAAGCCGCAAATAAACTTTTAATTAACTTAAAACATGTTCGCGCAAACCCTACGAAAATTATTATTAGCTCGAAATTGAAAATAAAGCAAATAAATCAAACACCAGAAAGCCTAATAAGCCCCAAAAACAAATAAGTTATAAACATCTAAAGTTCAAAATATAAAGTTAGGTAACCTCAAGAAAATTCGAAGGAAAGGAAATATTGCCGGGTAACATAATGCCAGAAGGAATTCATAATTATTAACACAAAATATTATGAAGACTTATTATGGTATTATACAAAGTTAAATGTACAATTAAACAATAGAAATATTTTCGCAAAATTACATTTTCTTAATTTATTACTCATTAAGTCGTTACGTCTCTTCAAGCCAGCGTAGTAGAGGTGACTGCTGCCTGCAGAGATTTCTCTGTAGTAGCAGTTGTATCCATTCATGGACCGCACTCTAGCCTTGCATCAGGCGGAGTGTTGTCACATGCTGAGCTACAATTAATAATAAAAAAATACGATAACGTTTAATATTTTGGTTACGCATTTATCAAACAAGATATTTATAATAATTATTTTGTTATCAGAGTTTTAAAAAACTCGTTGAAATGTCTCACAATAGTTTGCAATGCAGAAATGCGGGCGTCTATTTACTTTATACAAAACAGCGAAACAAAATAAACAAGAAAGTTTTGGACAGATTTAGTGGTGGTCTATATCGGTCTGAAACCCCTTAGGCTTTTAAGCAATTTATTCTAACCCTTTTTCGTGAATGTAAACTCAATTTTGTTGACGCTTTTTTTGTGATTTGTATTACAAAACAAACGAAGATGTGTAAATCCTAAATGTGTGATTTTTGTATAGTAGTCAGGCTCTAGGAGACGGATGCTCACCGTCCAGATTGACAGTCCACGTCCTTACATCCGGCAACTTCCAAGATCCAATCCCGAAACGAAACCAGGTAACTTCACGGGTATAATATTTGAAAATAACAGTACTAATAGTTTTTTTTAAATTGTAAAGCTAGAGTGCTGTCTATGAACGGTAGCAACTGCTACTACAGAAAAATCTCTACAAGCGGCAGTTGCCTCCGCTATGTCGGCTTAAGGAGACGAGATAGTGCACCTCTTACATAATACCTATAGACATAAGTGTTCACTTTACTATATACCTACAAATAAACCGTGAAACCGGATTCGAACGCAACAATCCCCAAGAATGATAGCTATTCAAGCCCTCAAGCATGTTACAACTTTAAATTGAATAATTAAGTCTGACGCGGGGAAACTCGAGACGGGCGAGATCCCTCGTTGATGAATATGTGAGACTTCCCAAATTACTTGACTTTGTTTCATTAATTTAGGCATTTTACGCGCGTGTGACATTTTTTAATTGCGCATTTCTAAAAGAGAATAATAATACTTAGAATACCTATGATATTTTTGCATTGACGACTAATCTCTCTTACTTAATTGAATAATATTTGTTTACTAAGTACCAGGTTAGTGCTTACATGATAGGATAGGGGTTACGTTTCTTTTTTACTATATAGCACCACCAAGGAAAAAAGTCAATTTTACAGGAGAGCAAAGAGTGTTTAAATAGACATAACTTTTTTTCCTTCGACCTAAAATAATGTTTAAAACGTCATTTAAAAGTACAACCATATGAGTCGTTACGTTTAATTAAACAATAATATTTTTGCGTAAATAAACATATTTTGTTATTTGTTAATAAGTAAATCGGAACTGTCAAACGACGTATTATATAATTTCTTATATAAAATTGCGAATTTTATCGATAAAATTACGAAAAAAATTGAGCTTATGCGCCCTTATTAGAACTATAATAACTCAAAACCACCATAAAAAGGCTTATGCTCTTATTACCCTGGGGATGCGATATATACCTAACAAAATAATTAGTTTAGCTACGAAATAATTAACGTTTCTTCCCAACGCTTCCTGTTGGTAGGATCGCGGATGAATGCCCGTGACCTCACCATATGACGTAAAGAGAAACACAGTGGGGGTTTCAGTCGTGAATTTCCGGTATTCAGAACTTGTACCGGGGAGTCCGAAATCATCTCGTCGTCGACTATGACGATGTAGTGACCAGAGTGGAAAGGAGTATGCTGAGGTGGTCCAGTCATTTCGAAAGGATGGATAAGAAGACCCTAACGAAACAGAATTATCATCCAAAAGTGTATTGTAATCTCGGAAGATGTAATCTCTAAACAGCGGCCGTGATCTAGCGGTAAGACGCGTGAACTCACGATCGATGAGACCCGTGTTCGAACCTCGCTAATTCTGACCGGTACCAATGTGACTTCGTTACATCCACCGCACTCTAGCTTTACATCAGGCGAAGTGTTGTCACATGCCGAGCTATAATAAAAAAATAAAAAAAGATGTCTTAGGAAGACTTCTGACTAGGAAGACACGGTCAGGTTAGGATCACCTCCAACCTTGTGCATGGATGAAGAGAGTAATGGATGTGGTCCAAGCGATTGTGGTATGTAGAGGAAATTTGGCCGACTATCCATAGATGTCCATATCCATTCTGCCTACCCCGGTTGTGAGCTAAGTAATATATACTTATATTGTCGGGAATAAGACCTAAAAACAAAAATGTATGGAGATAAAAACTAACAAGAAACGTAAAAGTTATTTTCAGCAACAAAACCTGAAATTGCGATACACATATTATATGGAGTTTTCTTGTATATAAAAGTCGAGACAAACTTGAATAAAGGCTGATACTAGAATAACTTATTTTATTTCCACATATAAACTTCCAATATATCTAATACTAAATTAAAACTGTTACAACACAAAAATCAAGTCTTTCGAGATAACTTTATTTTTGGCTCCCTGATTCGAATACAATACTAAGAAAATTAAAAAAAAAACGCTCTTGACCTAAATCTTATAAAATATTCTTCTAGAAGTTATATTCGTTTTTCTTGATTTGTAAAAAAAAAATTAGTTAAAACAGTTTTTTTTCTACGAGTGCAATATATTTATGTGAGTTTACAAAATAGCGTTGAATTTATTATAGTCGTATATTATAATAGATAATTTTTATTGTTTTTCGAGTCTATTAAGTAAAAAAAACGTCCTAATGTCACGGTTACACCTGCGTTAGCGTTAATGCTACGACTAACATGCAACAGCGCGATAATTAGCGCAGTAAAAATTACGACTTTAAAACTATGGCCACATTAAATGTTTAGCGTTTAACATGTAATGCCCAATAAGATAACGTGTTAGCCACATTAACGTAATGCATTAATTACCGGCAATTTGCATTTTTTATTGGAAACATTTATTTTATTGTTACTTATCACTTTTAAATTAATATATAATACATTCAAAAAGGAGCCCATTCGCCTAATAAAAATGGGCCCATAATTTTTTTCTCGAGATTGCCGATGAATTTTAGTTAATTTTGAAGAAAAATATATCTGCATTACTAATATCAATCAGTTTTAATTTTTTCACCCGAGTTATTGAGTAATTAGGTGTTATAACTATACTTGTATGAAAACATCATTTGCGCTACATAATAGTTAAATCATTTAGACCCAGAATCTTAAATTTATGTTCCAACACAATGGAGCCTATAATTTGGCAGCGTCTCTTTGTCCGCAATGCAGACGACATCGAAGACCAGATTTACGCACGTCTTTACAATAGACGCTCCGTTATAAGGGATTATCAGGCGTTCGCCACGGTCACTACGAACACCTCCATACGTTTCTAATTTTATTTAATTCAGCTTTCGAGTATTACCGCAATGCGTAAACCATTCTTCTTCTCATGTATCTAGAACGTTAATTATAATATAATATGTTTGTTTATTGCTTTTATGAGCGCCCAGGGTCACGTTTTTTAGGAGACATAATGACAATTTGGTTATCATTTTCGATTGTAGAATAGGGCAACTGTCGTCTTAGGGACACGAATGTGTACGGTCCAATTCACTTGCTTCAGAGCTACTTCCAAACTAATCCTGAAACGAAGCTAAGTTTCCTACGAATGTTACATATGAAAGTGGTGATACCACAGAACAATTACCCTACGGCTGGCACGCCCCCAAGGCGCCAGACTGGGCTATTAACCATCATCACGCTGCCTTTTTTTTACGTGGGAAAATCCCTGTTACGGATGCCCCCGACCCTTGGGTAAAGTGCCAGGTTTTGTCGTTTAAAAAAAATTATTATTTTATGTAATTGTAAATTTTGTTTTACAATTACAAAATAAACATCCTTATCGCATTTCGGGAATAGTTTGAAAGTAGCCAGGTATAACAAGAGGATGCAGATGCACTGCCGATCTGGACGGTACATGCTCGTCTCTTCAAGGAGGCGACTGCTGCCTGTAGAGATTTCTCTGTAGTAGCAGTTGTATCCATTCATGGACCGCACTCTAGCTTTACATCAGGCGGAGTGTTGTCACATGCCGAGCTACAATAAAATAATAAAGAAAACATTAAAGTTAATATATATAATAGAAATAATCATAAAATTATTCTTGACAGCCTTTTATTCTGACCGTACTATAAGTACCAAGCTGCCATTCATAAATCGTTTCTTTAATGGCACGGCTTATAAGTTTAAGACAATGTGCTATACGAGTATAAGGGGGAAAAAAAACTATTCATCAATAAAAAATGAAGAAAAATAAAGTCTTATAAAGCTTTAACAAAAAATAGGTGTAAACAAAAGTACGCACATAACACACACCTCCATCCTCTCACCCATTCTTTATTTATTTAACGTATAAGCATATTACGGATTTGTTGACTCTACCCGTCGCGTTGTTGGGTCTACTCTTGACACACAATTATGAAAATAAACTTTTGGGGAAAAAAACTGAATCAAGACCTTAGTTACAAATGAGTGGAACTATACTGAACTTCGTTGAAATCGAGTTAAAAACACTTGCATATTTTATTGTTTCCTGTCAACCTAGTCTATGCTCGTCTCATCAAAGCGGCAAAGCGGAGGCGACAACACGATGTGTGTAAGTAACACAGGACAACTATGCTCATTAATATTATATTATTAAAAAATCTAAAAAAAAACATTTCGTAGTTAAACCAGATAGGTATCAAAAAATTTACAAAAAAAAAGAAATATATATGAATTTACGTTATAATATACAGCGATGTATCATCCCCTCCAAATCAAGTGAGGAAAATAGCATCTAAAGAGGACGTATAAATGGAAATTTCCTGTCAAGTTGCTCAAATGTTTGCGACAAGTTAGAACATAACACGATTTAGAAAGTTATTATTAAATTAAATACAGTTTAACTGCGATAACCAATTTTGGCACACGCTTTAAGAGTAAACCAAACGATGAATAAGCGTTTTACCGGAAAGCGTTCACAATTACCGTGTGTGTGTTTTTAGTTGAAATCAAACAAAGACGATAATAAATATAAATTATTATGAAACAGAAAGTAATGATAAAATAATTTAAATATGTAATGGATTAGATTAGAATTTAGACCTAAATATGCAAACTGATTATTAGTAAAGTTTACCGTCCGTAAACTTTTTTATGCTTAATAGGCAAGCGTTTGACCACACCCTGCCTGGTGTTAAGCAGTGGTGCGGTCTAAGTTAGAGCACGCTTGCCTATGAGGTACCTATTCCCCTTCAATTTGAAGAGACCCATGATGTACGTGTCGGGAAACATAGACACCGGGAGAGAGTTCCACAGTTCCGCAGTACGCACGACGAACGTGTTGTCATATGGACGGTACCTCTCCGGGTGTCTGGACGTCCGATGGAGGAAAGGGAGCAAGAGAACTAAGTTGTGTAGCTTATGCGCACACTCCCCTAAATGTACCCGGTAAAAAACCGACAAACAGGCGACATTTCGTCGGTGCTCAAGGCTTTGTAGCCGAGACTTGACTAAAGTGTCATCATCTATTAACCTCTTTAAAGTCGTTTTTCGAAATTAGCTTGGTGCTTCCGGGTATGTAAAGACGTGTTTCGAAATTAGGTTAAAGGCATTGAGAGGAGTCCATACTGCTAAACGGCATAGTGGAAATGACAGCTGTTTGTGGACATTTATCTGTAGTAACGAGTGTCTCCGTTAATGGACTGCAACCCGGCATAACATCAGATGCAATGCGGTCACTTGCTGACCTATTATAGAAATAAATATTTGCCAATCGATATATAAAAATAAACGCCTATACAAGTAGAATGAGGATATCCAAATATAATATACTGAACCACAAAGCTTTACCTAATAGAGGTTCTTCCGTAGCAAGGCAGTTTAGATACCCGTAGTCGTTACTACGCAAAAAAAGCTACGATCCGTAGCAATTTCGTAGTATCGACATTAAAGCGTCGATTTTTTTTTTTTTTTTTTTTTTATTGTAGCTCGACATGTGACAACACTCCGCCTGATGTAAAGCTAGAGTGCGGTCCATGAATGGAAACAACTGCTACTACAGATAAATCTCTACAGGCAGCAGTCACCTCCACTATGCCGGCTTGAAGAGACGAGCAAGCACCATCCAGATTGACAGTGCACACTCCTCTCGTTCTATCTGGCTACTTTCAAACTATTCCCGAAACGCGACAAGGTCACTTCACGGGTGTTACATTCGAAAGTGGTGGTACTACCCCAGGACGGCAGACTGTACAAATAACCATCATCAGTCTGCCTACCACTCTTTTAACATATACGTTAATTAATGTGTAAATTTAAATTCTATTCAAGCATATACAGAACAAAAAAAATCTAGATAGTGCGACTTTTTACAAAATGTCATCAGATCACGAGATCGCAACCGCAAAATTAACTTTATTATTACATAACATAAGATTAATTATTGCATGATAACGTAGTTGAAACCAACTTCCAACTAAACTAATTAGTTAATGTATCCAGTGTTCTTTATAAAAAAATATCTAACAATGTACCAACGACGCGGAGGCGCCTAGTTTGTTTAAACGTCACAATTAGCAACCCAACCTACATTTTATAGTATTTACGTTCAAAACAGTTTCTCGCTTAAAAGCTTTGCAACATTTATTACATGTTACATATATTATATTTATTATGTTATTATATCCTTCGTCAATCGCCTTTACCTTTCATAATATATATATAAAAAGATATAAATATAACATAACGTTAACGGGTTGCGGACAAATGATCAAATAAAAAAGTTCACCTCTATCGAAAATGACAGACATATATCGTGGCAGATAATTAAATTTATGAACAACTCTTTTATAAAATCGAAATTGAGAGAGGGAAGGGTTGCAAAAGGCAGTAAAGCCGCGTTTTCACATCAAACGTCCAAAAACTCTTTGTTCATTTTCGTCTTTCATTGCCAATGCTCGTTCATCCGCGAAATAAACCGCAATTTGTTCGTTCATCTTTTTGCGAACATTTCAATATTTTTGACAGTATGAAGAATAATAAAAATTCAAAAGCTTTACAATTTTCAAAAAGAGCGGCCGTGGTCTAGCGGTAAGACGCGTGAACTCACGATCAATGAGACCCGTGTTCGAACCTCGCTAAAGACCGGTACCAATGTAACTTTGTTATATGTACTTTGATCGCTCAGTGCCTATAGGCACTATTCAAGAGTGGTAGGCAGACTGATGATGGTTATTTGTCCAGTCTGCCGTCCTGGGGCAGTACCACCACTTTCGAATGTAACACCCGTGAAGTGACCTTGTCGCGTTTCGGGGATAGTTTGAAAGTAGCCAGGTATAAGAGAGGAGTATGCACTGTCAATCTAGATGGTACATGCTCGTCTCCTCAAGCCGGCATAGTGGAGGCGACTGCAGCCCGTAGAGATTTCTCTGTGGTAGCAGTTGTTTCCATTCATGGACCGCACTCTAGCTTTACACCAGGCGGTGTTGTCACATGTCGAGCTACAATAAAAAAAAAATCTAATTTTAGTAATTACAAAACTTGTAACATATTTACTAATAGTATCAATTCTCTTATGCATGTCGGTTAAAAGTGCTCCTAGTGAGGAGCAGGAGGAGTCAGGTTTTATAAATCTGGCTGAAAAGTCTTCCGACACTGCCACAATAAACCTGTTTAGTTAATCTTCTCTCATCCATCCTTTCCAAATTTTTTTTTTAATTTTTATTTAGCACGTCATATGACCGCACTCCGCCTGATGTTAGAATTAGATAGTTCGCTAGAGTGCGATCCATGAACGGAGGCGACTGCTGTCAGAGAAGGAGGATCTGCAGACAGCAGTCGCGTCCGCTATGCCGGCTTGATGAGATGTCTCTTCACACTACGCTTGAAGGAAGGGGGAAAGACGTGACTGGGAAGGTCGTTCTATTTGATGGAATGACCAAACCACCTCAGCATACCTGTTTCCACTCTCTTCACTCCATCATTCACATAATCTCGTATATAAGGCTCACGTCGAGTCACGTGAGAGCAATAGTTCAAGTAGTATTACATCCATTTGTCAGTATTATGACCAACTCGAATGCAAGATCGTCCCCCACATACTTAAACTAACATTTACGATCATGCATCACACTATATCCAACATTAAAGACTTTTGTAAAACAGAAAAACTCGCCAGTGGCAATAAATTTTAGCAGCCATAAAACGTTAAGGGGGATGATATATATGGTATAAGAAATGATATAGTGGCATGTATACAGGGTAATTGAAAGAGATTTTTTGTTTTTTATTTATTTATTTATTTATTTAGATGCTCACTACAAGTTGCAGCCGAAAAAAGTCACATACATATATTTTAAAATCTGATCAGTAAAACTGGGCTGCAACTCAAAGTGTGAACACTACATTAATACATAATTATTATTATTTGAATTATTTTAATAGTCAAGTGTGGTTAGTAGTTTCACCCCGCAGTCTCACCACTCCAGAGTGGCGCGCCAGAGCAACTTATGAGAATGGACTATACAAAGTTAGAAATATAATAAATAAAATAATAATAAAAAAAACATATTTTATTTAAAGTTTTTCGTTGTCCCAAAATACATACTACATCATAAAAGTTAAACTTAAAGTTAATTCAAAACTTTTATGAAACAACTGAAACGTGTCCACTGAAAGGAACCAACTTTTGTAATAATTCAATTAATTTGAAACGAATTAATTAACTTTTAATTGGTTTTCTTTTTTAAATCATTTACATCCGTTTTTTAATGGGAACAAAATTTTCACAGTTTCTATGCAGACGTATGAAATAATTACAAGTAATTATATGATCGTACCTATAAATAATATTATTTTAGAGTGGTAGACAGACTGATGTTTATTAGCCCAGTCTGCCGTCCTGGGGCAGTTAGTAACCAGCCTTTTACGCTTTCAAGTGTAAAACCCATGAAGTGGCCTAGTCAGCGAAAATAGCCTTGTACATCGAAAGGAGTGTGCACTGTCAGCCTAAACTCTACGAGCATAGCGAAGGGGACTGTTGCCTGCAGACATTTCTCTATGGTAGCATAGCGTAACATTAAGGGGAATGTAGTCCCTACCATTGCCTTTTATAGCAAACGATTGCATTATTTTTATTTATTAAGAAACAATGTAAAGAGGAGGTAACAAGGGAATAAAAGTTGTACCAATTAGGACAAAGATCATGAGTTGAGCGCCGCATTGCACCAAAATACAATACAAAGCGGATTAAGATGTTTGTTATACCTATATAAAAAAGTTATTACCAGAAAGGATGTAGATTTTAGATTCCTTGTGGCCTCTTTTTCAGTAATTGAGCAACTGCCCGTTGTGCGTGATTTGGTCCATTACTGCAGCCACCACCAAGAGACTGTTCATGTTCATGCATACCTCTGAATATCCTTGCCAGAGATTTTAACCAAAACAACATCCTAATTTTAATATGGAACGTGGCTGTCTGTGACAAACCAGTAGACCATTAGTATAGATCGCAACGAAAATCTAAACAACCATCATCGAATTAAAAAAAAAACGGAAACTTTGTTTACATTAAAAAATGCCAACTGAGACTAACAACACATCGAAAAAAGTCAAATGGAAGTGTTCGTAATTGTGAAATCCACATAAAATCTTTAATTTTGTTAATTTAAAACATGTTCACGTAAAACCTAAGAATATACTACAGATAGACTAATATATAAGCAAAACAATTCGCAAAGGCATTTAAGTTTCTTTCAGAGTCCAAATTGTATTTCAATCAACTGACAAAACAAAAACGCGGTTTACGTTACAAACTTTAAACGCCTTTTTTGTTACGACAATGAATTAGTATTCATTGAACTGCGTAACCTTTTTGTAATGGCGAACCAAAAATCGTGCGGTTTTTTTTGTAATAACTAATTATATTCATAAACAATGATTTTTTTATTTTGGCACGACATGTGACCTCGACTGGTCTGATGGTAAACGCAGTGGAGGTCCATGAGCATTGACGACTAGAGAACCGCTCGCACGGTGGCTCCAGTCGCCACCACTATGCCGGCCTGAGAAGGTGCTTTTTCACGCTCCGCTTGAAGGATCCAAGGTGAAAGGATTAGGAGAATACATGGGAGGGCAAAGCATTCCACTTGTCAAAAGCGACACAAAAAGGACGCGCCGAACCGTTTTGTTCGGCGACCAATTCGGTCGACATAGTGTGAATGCTTCCCCCTCCCAGTGCGGGTGTTATAGATAGACCTAAGAATGCATCATCGTGTAGCCATTGACCCAAGGTACGCATGGCCCTTGGAGGTCTATGGACCCATAGAACGAGCGACCTCACGTCTCCTGAGGACGCCACGTGGAGAGAGGTATTTGCATGTTGGTACAGAGTCTAACATTGCCAGTTCCTGTGCTGGGTGCGTTTTTCTTTGTGTACCTACCCTCACTAACGTCAATTAGCGGAAATTATATGCAAGGTATTTTTAACAAGATTTTTGATTATGGATTTCCGCAAAGTAACGCCTCGTACTAACTACTGGTTCAAATAATTGAAACACTTGTATTCTGAAGTATACGATATACACACACTGTATTTCACTTGACTTAGTATGCCAAACGGGAACGAATGTTCGAGAGAGTGGGGCGCCAAATTGTGACAATTTATTTCCCTGTGCCGCAGGGAAATACCTCAATAACAAAACCTTAAGGGTTATCTAGTAGATAACCCTTAAGATAGGGCAGGTAGATAGTCCTCGGGGACAAATAACAGTTTTCTTATATAAAATGGATAAAGATTTTACTTGCGTGATGCACATTCGTTTCATCAAGTCAGCATAGCGGAGACAACTGCTCTCACGCACACTTCTCTCGCTTTTGCCCTAATAATTTATTTTCATCCTCTTATATGAACAAAATAACTCATTCGGCTCACATAAGGGTCACCACAAAGAGCCCAATCCAACTCCCATTCAATAAATTGGAGTACCATTAGTAGTGTACGAACTTCACCACATCAAGAAAAATAAACCAACGTGTAGCAAACTCGCCTTTAACGCAATTGAAATAGGTAAAGTATTTCCATGAAAGATTAGTTGTTGAATAAATACAAAACGCAGACTATAAAAAAAAAAATAAAAAAAAAGTTTTTTTTTGTTATATAAATGGTATGATATGTCTATGGATAGTTCACAAGCGTCTTCTGACGCCAGCATAACGGAGACGACTTCTGCCTGCAGACATTTCTCCGTAGCAGCAGTTATTTCCGCTCATGGACCGCTTTCGTACATCACGCGAAGTGTAGTCATATGCCAAGCTACTACAAAAAAAAACATAGAAGACGTACTTCTATTTGGAGAAAATCGATACATTGCATCGAACTAAAAAAAAAAGTGTTCCGCTCTACACGAGCCCATCTATGTAAGCGCCTGATTTATTAATACAAGCAGAAAAATTAAATTAAATATTATTGCTTGCATATTGTATTATTCAGGGAATTATTGTTAAATTATCAAGGCTCAGGGGTTGGCAGTAGACGAACCGAGGCAGGTCCAACTCCAGACCACGGAAGGTAAAAAAAGTATAATATTTTTTTAAAATATGGCAATAAATAACAATTCAATTAAAATTACGATTTATTTTGTCTGTTTTAGGCGCTACTAAGGGTCGTTTGCACAGGAGGCCGGTTAAAGTAATTTTAACCATTACTTTTACCGTTACGTTTACATTATGGTTTACATTTACCGCACACAAGTTGTACCATCGTCGCGCCACTCATTTTTGACAGTTACTTTAACCTTAATCGTAACCAGCGAATCTTGGCTGGTTAAAGTTAAAGTAATCGTCAAACCAATGTTACTAACGTCAAATGCATGAAAAGAAGTCAAATATGTTTTTCTATTATTTTTTGAGATCAGCCACCCTTTTAAAGATAACAATATGAATTTACACGATATGGCAACGCGTGTGGAGTAAATGTGAACGTTTAACTGTCGTCGTCGCCGTAAAAGAAATAGTTAAAGTTACTTTAACCGGCCTTCTGGTGCAAACGACCCTAACATCAACAAAACTAAAAAGCGAATACAACGTAACGTGTGACGTCATACGACAAGCAAACAATGAAACAAATTAATTAACTTATACTCATACATAATACATGGAAATATTTACTTGGCAACACTGAAAATGTGGTGTAATGAATATTCAAGAAGCGTGATGTCTCCGTCTCCGAGAACATGTAGGTACGTAGTAGGATTGTTCACCTTTGTTTACATAATACGTTTACATTGTCACACAAAAGCTGTTGTTCTTATAATAACTTCATTATACTCATAAAAATGTCTAATTTAATCAGATAAATAAACTCTCCGTCATCTCATTGTAAGTAGATAAAAAATTCGTAAGTCTGAAAGACATTCATCTTCTCAAGCCGATATAGCGGTGTTGACTCCTGCTGTAGAGCGTTCAACGTATTTTTTAATTTATTGTAGCTCGGCATGTGACAACACTCCGCCTGATGTAAAGCTAGTGTGCGGTCCATGAACGAAAACAAGTGCTACTACATAGAAACCTGTGCAGGCATCAGTCGCCTCCACTATGCCGGCTTGAGGAGACGATCATGTACCACCTAGGTTGACAGTGCACACTCCTCTCGTTATACCTGGCTACTTGCAAACTGATCCCGAAACGCGACAAGGTCACTTCAAGGGTGTTACATTCGAAAGTGGTGGTACTACCCCAGGACGGCAGACTGAACAAATAACCATCATCAGTCTGCCTACCGCTCTTAAGTGAAGATATATTTCCTTTAAAAAATAATACTTCATAAACAATACAGATTCGGATGACGACTTCTAAATACTTTTCCACGTGTAGAGAAGCCATTATGAGAAACACAATAAACAACCGTAAATAATTACGGCAGACATACTCTCTGTTCGACCTTGAGGAAATGAGTTAGAGCAAAAATAAAACTATATCAATTAACGTGTCAACATTGTTTTTGTTTTGTACTTTTATAACCTTGTAAGTGACTGGGTCCAGAACACTCGAAGGACGACCGATAAACTTTCAATCATTACTCGTTTTTTTTCTCTATACTATTATAATATTATAAACGTAAAAAAGTAAATTAAAGAAGGTGAAACAGTAGATCAAACTTTTTTTTTATAGTAGCTCGGCATATGACAACACTGAGTGCGGTCCATGAACGGAAACGACTGCTACTACAGAGTTTCTGCAGGCAGCAGTTGCCTGCGCTATGCCGGCCTGAGGAGACGAATGTACACCATTCTGGTTGACAGTGCACACTCCTCTCGTTATGGAAAAAGTTATTGATATAAAAATCATATTTAGGTTTTCCAGCTATCAAGCTGAAAATCAGCGCTACGACCCGCTTAGTGTAGATCGTTAGCCCATGCTAATGTCAGCTTGCTCACTAATTTCATATACATATACATGGATTTGTATTTGGTTGAATAAACTTTGCTTTCTTCTTATATTTTATCTTTCCATCAGTAGTCCTTACAACTGTTGACTTGACGTCATATTTTTTTACAGTTAATTCAGGGTGTATACTTTTTTTGCTATAGGTATATTACATACATACACCGCAACGTCTAAAGTATTTCTGTCTATCTCACTTCGATGAACGTAAATCACAAGCTACAGAACTTGACAAATTAAATAGTAAAGCACTAAGAAAACAGTTAGCGATGAAAACGATAACAAAATACCAAGAATAATTTGGATATTAGAAGGCAATAAGTTAAGCCAGCCATTTTACCTGTTGATATTTGCGTGACCAAAAACATTAACGACAGTACCTCATTTGATATGCAATCATGAAATAGATACACAAAATGTTATAACTCATTATCTATAAATACATAAACTATACGCAAGTTACAATCCATTAGGGATTAACAAAATTTTTAACATTAACAATATGAAATTTAAAAGAAAAATGACGCAACGCCGGGTGGCAAGAGTGACGGAAAAGGCCGTAAATCGGACACGTACGGTAATCAATTCGGACGGCGGCAACTTGACTAATTTTATATAATTTTCTCGAGTTAGTGAAAAAAAACATACATCAAATAAACACAATCCAAAAACCAATTCGGTTTTGGTACTCGCCAGTCGCGTTTCGGGATTAGTTAGAAAGTAGCCAGGTATAACGAGAGGAGTGTGCACTGTCAATCTAAGATGGTACATGCTCGTCTCCTCAAGCCAGCACAGGTTTCTCTGTAGTAGCAGTTGTTTCCATTCATGGACCGCACTCTAGCTTTACATCAGGCGGAGTGTTGTCACATGTCGAGCTACAATAAAAAAAAAAAATTCAAAACAGCATAAGAACATCAGGTGGCAACTTTTGTCCTGCCGTGTATGAGTATATCCGCAATATATTTGTAATCACATTCCGCCTGATGTTACGCTAGAGTGCAATCTATGCGCGAAGACAATTGCTACCACAGAGAAACGTCTAAAGGCAGCAATCGCTCATTATACTAGGTACTACCCCAGGACGGCAGACTGCACTAATAACCATCCACCTACCACTCTCATATATTGAGCTACTTACTTTACATACGAAGATATATTGGATCATGATGCGTTTGAGCATTGGAACTATGCTTTTGTTAACCATTTCCATTATTATTTTCAATAAAAATATTTATATTGTTTCAGGTAAGAATCATTCAAAAAAGCGCAATACGTGGTGCTTCAATGCATTCTAAAAAGTAGCATAAAAGAAAAATAGAGGTATTATATATTTTCCAAACTGCAAAGACTGGAAAATTTACAAAGAAAAATGATAAATCATCGCATCTTACACATTTCCGTTTTCAAAGGGTACCAACATTTGAAATGCAAAATTGAAGAGACGGTTTGTACTTGTACATGTAAAGCCGTAAACGTCGCGACACTCGGTTTGTAATGAGTAAAGCCATTTGGCGACAACTCTACACTTCCTGGGGGTGTATTCATTCAGCAGTCAAACGACTCAATTCAAATTCTTTTTGCTGTAGCTCGGCATGTGACAAATAGTTCACTTGGTGTTAAGGTAGAGTGTGGTCTATGAACGAAAATAACTGCTACTAGAGGCAGCTATATGTTGCGGTTTCCTCAAGCCGATATAACAGAGGCAGACAAGCGGGCAAGCAGAGCAGTCGTCACCGCTGACGGACCGCATTCTAGCTTAACACCATGCGGAGTGTGGTCATATTCAATAATCATTCACAAGACAATACAATACATAAAAAGAACAGTAGGATAATCTATGTATATGAAGTTAATAACAATAAACTTTAGAATAGACCTGAAAAAGCTTCGAGAGAATTCACTATACAAAAATTGTCATTCAGTTTTCAGAATAGGCTGCCATTGTGCGGGAAACTTCAGGAGTGACACTGATATGGCTAAAAACATGTCTTCCCATTCGCCATTTACGCGGTAAAATACATTCAAAAAGTATAAAGTTTTAACTTGATTGTGTTACTTCAAAAACGCTACCAAAATAATTTTAAAAGTTTTTGCTAATGTTCAATTTTACTAAGCAGAGTTAATATATGAACCTAATATAATTATAGTTAATGTTATGTAAAGCCATGTTACACCATTATTAAATTATAACTAGAGGAGTGTGCACTGTCACTTTTTTTTTGTAATTTGTAAGAATATATTTGATATGACGCGTAGTGGCCTGATTGACAAACAGCTGTATGCTATGTTGTATATAAATAAATAAATAGTGTATACTCGTCTCCTCAAGCCGGCATATCAGAGGCGACTGCCTGTAGAGATTTATCTGAAGTTGCTTCTGTTCACGGACCGCACTCTAGCTTTACATCAGGCGAAGTGTTGCCACATGTCGAGCTACAATAAAAAAAATTATGATAAAATTGTTAATATTAACAATAAAAATTGTTTTTTTACAATAATAACAAATTGAATATTGAAATTTGTAAAAAAAAAAACAAACAAACAAAAATAGTATGTGATGCCATAAAAACATCAGTCTGTATTTGGGTTAAAGCGCTTAACAATATTAAAAAGAATTATTAAAGTTGCGCTATAATAAGTACTAAAAACAAGAATTCTATGAACAGAATCGTTATAAAACAGAATTTCCAAACCACCATAAAACCTTTAAATTGAATTCTTTTCCACTCGTAACATTACCGGATCGAAATCATAGCGGCAGAAGCAACAAATCCCTCGTAAAACTAAAAGAATAACCAGCAAACTTTACACAGAAATAGGCGGTTTTACAATATTTACTGTTCCAATAAAAGGGATTCTCTCAAAATCCATTTTAACAAAGATTTTCGGTCAAAAGTTATTGTTTTGGGTGTGCATAACAGTATTTTATACTGGACAAATTCAAGAATTAAGGTAATTGAGCTAAAAATACGCGGAAATGTTCTAAAATCCAACGTCGCATCTTAATACCTAAAGCCAACGGACAACATAAAACCACTAAAAAAGATAAGAATCTAAAAATACATTTAAATCGGCTGACTTGTTGCACATCACCACAAAGCCTCTTATATCGCTAAGATTAGTTCCACTCCACTGTTAAAGCACCTTAGCTTACTCGAGTGTTAGCTACTTCATTCTTAGAAAACTCGCCTTTTAACACTACAACGCACGGACTAAATTCCCTTGCTAGAATTTAATTGGTATAAACCAATCAGTAGATTGTTAGTGATGTATTATTGCTTATACCATAGAAGTTAGTGAATAAACAGATACCGTAAGAGTTGCAGCTGGTGTTACAGTTACAAATGATAATAAGGCAAAAACAAAAGCAACGCACATTATGATATTAATATTAATTGTTTATAATTGACGGTTAATTTAAACGCATGCATCCGGAAGATGAGATATGAGTGTAATACCAGAACGGTTTTCTATAATTCACTTGGACTTTTTCAAAAGCAATTACGACTTCTGTCTACGATAAACTAAAATTAAATAGAGCGCAATAGTCTACGATGCCTTATCTGCCACTGAAGCTTTAATATTCCAATTACCTTCTGAATTTCTGCATAATTTACACCAATAAATAATTGATATTATCATACATTGATGATGGTTATAGGCGCAGTCTGCCGTTGAAATAGATCCACCACTTTGAAGTGTAAAATGTAAAATGTAAAATGACCTACCCGCGTTTCGTGATCAGCTTGGAAGTAGCCAGGTATTGCAAAAAGGGAGTGCACTGTTAGACTGGACGAAGTTCATCTTTACCTCTTGAGCCGTCATAGCGGAGGCGACTGCTGCCTGTAGACATTTCTCTACGGGTTAAGCAATATAGACCTAGCGATTTGAGAACTAAATAAAACAACACAACGTAATATAATAATTTCAAAAATTAATTTCTATTTCTAGCACAAATCTTTAGAAAATGTCGTAAACAAAATGTCCTATCATAAAACGACATCAATTACAGTGGTAGAAATAAAACATGCAATAAAGGTTTCCGGTCACGAGATGATGTCTTCAACTAATAATATTGTATTGTACGATTGATCCTCTGTTTAACCTTGTACTTAATCATAAGAGCAAATTAGACCAATTAGGTACTTTTTACTGCGAATGCACTAACATAAACACCATACGTATTAGTAAATAAAAAAAAAAAACAACAAATAAATATGTAAAAAAATATAAAAAAATAACCGTCTGGAAAAAAAAATAATTAAAATAAACATTTTAGTAAATTAGTTAATTAAAAAGGTCTTCCCGTCGTGTTGACTGTACGAGTATATGTAATTTCTCTGCTTTGTATCTGTGTACCTACAACAAACAAGCTACAAAAAAAAAGGTTTTTTTATGATGACCTCGACTGGCCTGGTGGTAAGCTCAGTGTAGATCCATGAGCAACGACGACTGGAGACCAGTCAAACAGACACATTTTTTTATTGTAGCTCGGCATGTGACAACACTCGCCTGATGTAAAGCTGGAGTGCGGTCCATGAATGGGAACAACTGCTACTACAGAGACATCTCTACAGGCAGCAGTCACTTCCACTATGCCGGCTTGAGGAGACGAGCATGTACCATCTTAGATTGACAGTGCACACTCCTCTCGTTATATATTTTTTTTTTATTTATTTAAAAACTTTATTGTTATTCAACAAAAGGCGAGCTTAATGCCGCAAGGCATTTTCTTCCAGCTGGCCTTCGGGAAGCAGATACGTAATGGTTACGGGTAGTAAAAACGATTAATCTATAATATACCTGGCTACTTTAACTTTAACTAATACATTAAACTAGTGTTGACTAAATTATTCCGAAATAAGTAAAAAGCGATAACAATTCCTTCATAAAGCTATTGCCTAAAGAATTTTACTAGATTGCTTTAGATAGACAATTCAATATTATTTCAAACGTTTCGTTTTCTTTTTTGGACGTAAAAAAAACTCTTAGTTAATTAGCATTTGAGCTTGAGGTTAAAAACATTTCCTTTCGAAAGTTCATTATGAAAGCGTGATGGTCCTTCAAAGTGCTTTTGCCTAAAATGAATGAATCGTTTCACATGAATTTGCAAATGAGTCGACCTTCTGAGTTGAACTTAACTTTACTTAATGGAGAGGTAAATTTAATAATATTGCAATGTAGGTAAGTGGCGTTCCGTGTCTCTGCCTATCCCTGTGGAAGAAAGCGTGACTATTGTATTGTATTGCAATGTTACAAAAATATTTTTTAAATACTCGTAACTATTTAAACCCGGATATTAGCCCACAAAAAGTCATAGATTTTCCAGTCGCCAATGCTGAATGTTTGAATGCTGAATTTCAAAAGACATCGCGGCAGACCCGATACTCGCACGGGCTGCAAAGAGCACTTGAATCGTAGCTCTGTTTAATGATTAAAGCCATAATAATAAAGATTCAAAAGTTTATATAATACATATAATTCAAGACAACCAGAATATCACATCAAAACTCGGAAACTTTGTAAAACGACCTAATAAAAGTATATAGAAATTGTTTGAGAAATTACCCACAAGAAAAAAAAAACTTGATACAAAAAATCGCAGTAAAACGACGGATTATTTGAAACAAAAGCTAAGGATACACGGTAGAGAGTAGGCGTACTAAACTTGGAAACAAACAAAAGTAATATGAAACTGGAATAATCCCCCTGAAACATCAGTACGACTAGTACGGAAGATGCGACAATTCGACATAAATTTTTCGTCATTATGTAAGGAATGTGTGTCACCAGTTATCAGCAAAATTGCAAACTAAGAAGCACTTTAAAGTCATGACAAAAATATCTCTTTTAATCAAGGAATGTGATTACCTAAATGAAACATCTAAAATTTGTAGTAAAATTAAACGTAAAAATACAAAAATGTCCCATGCTAGTCTAACAAGAAACAAGATACAACTCCAACTGAATTAACTCAGCAAACTTAAATTCATTACCCCATTTTATGTACTAAAAATGCAAGGAATGTTTACTTTAAAATGAAGATGATATTCATACAAAAATTAATCCCGTTAACTTTTCTAGTAACACAGTCAAAATTATTTTATAAGTAAAGCTATTGAACGTAATACATACATAGATAAGCACGTACACATACCTGCAACAAATAATAGAAGAAAATATTAGATTAATAAAAATAAGACGTTCATACAGTTTAAAAAACCAAACCATATACAGTTTTTTTTTTAAATCTTTTTGCAAATCTCTAAAGGAAATAAATCTGTACATATTAGTATTTTGTTAGATAGATTACAGCTCTTGATTTATCAACGAACAGGTTCTCAATATCAATCCGAGATGTGATCGTACTTCGCCTAATGTTAGGCTAATTGCCGTACATGAGCAACGAAAACTGCAGCTACAGATAAATATCTGCAGACAGTAGTCCCCTCCGCTATTCTGACTTAACGGGACTTGTGTCCAGGTTGACGGTTGTAACAGGCACTTTTCGATAAATCCGTTTATCTATGGTACTAGATCTGCAGCGTGTTCTTTACTAGGACTAGATCACATTGTCTTCTCGCTCATTTGATCATTTTACCATTTTACCATTAATAATAATAATAATAACCACCATCCGACCAATACTGTTCCCTTGGCCTAGGCCCGCGAACATGTTAGTAACCGGCTACAGACGAGAATATGTAAAAATAAACAACAATAATAATAATAAAGTTTAATAGAATGCTCAGGGTTTATGATAAAATCGTAATACGTTACAATTTTCTTTTTTTTACAAAAGATTACCTTTAACTTATTAAAAATTATGAAATTAAGAAATATAATTAACTAATAAAAGTATGAACCTAAAAAAACAAAAATATTTATCAAACACAAAAACTCTTTGGTATCCGTACTAGGTAAAGAGGACCCTTTGTTCATGTTATGAGTATTAAGTAAAAAATAAAACAATATATTATAATAAATAGCTATAAGGTACAAATACATAGATACTATAACAATTATTCAAAAAGAAATAGAAACAAATAATTATATACTAGCTAACATTCACCATTAATTCTTAGCTGTAAGTAATTGAACAGAAAATAGCTCTTTTTTGCTATGGAATATATTTTGCTATAGACAGATTGTGTAAGGGTTCGAAAACGCAATTAAAATACAAAACGTTTACGTACTAAACAAATAGATTCCCTATTGTGATAAAACAACAAGTCACCCGATACATGTTCAACAAAGCAATCAGTGCGACACTAAACTCAACAAATGACCTAAACTTGATTAATTGTCACTGTCGACCCATTCAAATTAAACTTAAATTACTAGTGTCGTATGAAAACTATTTATTACTTCTCCAACGAGTAAACAAACGAATGACAAATGACAAAGCTTTTAGATATTTTTATAGTAGCTCGACATGTGACTACACAGGTTAAGCTAAAGTGCGGTCCATGAGCAAAAACTACTGCTACTAAAGAATTATGTCCTCAGGCAGGATAGTAGACTGGAGCCATCATCAGTCTGTATAACACTCTTTAATATTATGAACAACCAAAACACAAAGCAACCTTGCATGATGCACTTAGTACGCGAAAGGCCTGTGCAAACGCAAACACTCAGGTTTTTGAATAATTTTATGTGAAAATGAATGTAAACAATTGGCAACAATATGCATTTAAGGGTTAAGAAGAATCTAGCACAGGAAGCTTCTAGCTAATGTCAAATCCTATGAATAACATTCAGAGTAACACTTTATGAATACCCTTCTAAGCTAGAAAGCTTAGAGTCGTTGCAGATAGGTCGTTTTACTGTAGAAGTAAATGAATAGTTGCTTGAAGTAAGTAGCACACAGATACATATAATATAAGGTACGCAATACAAGTACAATAATACTGTTTTGAACAGAATGACTACTTTTGATAGACAGTGGTTAATGACAACGTAATGTTAACAGTTGGTACTTAAAGAGCAATTTTAAACTTAGTTTTAGTTTGAAAGAGTTCTGCGTATCCTATACGAATAATGAGGTCTGCAATAATTGAAGCAAAACAAAATAAAATACCATTCTGATTTGCTGTCAAGGGAGCTAAAATATCCAAAAATAATAAGATCCTTTCGTTTAAATTATACATAATGTTGTCTTTAAAAATATTAATTTGATATCTGATATCGAAGCACATCACTAAAATAGATTAAATGCCAAATTGGTTAGACGCTACTCGATCAATATCTCGTTTAGAAGTTGTCTCTTTGATTTGGACGATTGAATTATTCAATTAACTTAAATGTATTATGAATAAGGACGGGTCATTAGATTAATTTAATTAAATAAATTAAAAAACCGCATAATGTTACTAATGACATTTATTGTCCAAAATATTCTACAAATATTTCGAAAAATCAATAAAAATACTGATGCCCATTTTCACCAAAAAATATTTTTTTTGTAGCTCGACATATGTGACAACACTCCGCCTGATGTAAAGTGCGATCTATGAACGGCAACAACTGCTACTACAGAGAAATCTATACAGGTAGCAGTCGCCTCCGCTAAGCCCGCTTGAGGAGACGAGAATTCTCATAATACCTGACGGTTACACGGCGTTATCACGGGTGTCACATTCGAAAGTGGTGGCACTACCCCAGGACGGCATATCTAAATTTTAGGTCTTTTCAAATAAAGTCTAGGTTAAAGGACACCGCCTAAGTACGAGTAAAAATAAAAATTAAATACTCGTAATATCAGTACCGTAGTAAAAAATATAAAAGAAAGTATAGACGAGATGTTATACGTATGAATAACATAATACAAATGACAATAGAAAGCAGAAATACCCTTTTAAGGGGGCGCTCATTAGTCGAACGCGATTGCGGGTTACGCCACCTACTATGTGGGACGCTACAACCTTTTTCCTGGAACCATTCTTATCAACAAACGAGTATATCCTCCTAGCAATCGGAGATTTTCACTACGAAATTCTATTTATTACCTAACAAATATACATTAATATTATTTATTTTATCCATTCGTTTTCCAATTTCAAAAGGAATAACCGTTTCATTATGCTGGGAAAAATAGTAACTTCATCTCTACATTCACAACTTTTTACGATAACATTGTTCATTTCAACAAAGTAATCTAGACTGGATTGACGACGACAAAGTTCTGATCAATAGGTCTTGATGCCACTGTCATAAGATTTGATAGATCGCAAAATATACAATAGAAAATATATATTTTTGAAGTATTCCAAGCAAAATAAACTTATACTTTGTTATTTATTCAATTAGAGGTTAGAACCATATAGAATATATAGAAATTTCAGTTTCACGGCGTCAGAAAAGCTTTCGTGACTGGATTTTTTATCACTTACAAACCAATTATCGTCATAGTTCAATCAAAAAAAATGCATACCACTATGATTATTTCCACTGCAATAATAAACTTATTCCGTTTTTACATAAAACATCCCAAATCCCCATTATACTCCTAAACCTTCCTTGTAAAACAACCTGTCTAAGAATCAAAACCGAAAAATATTTTTACAGTAGTTTGTGAGATTTGCGGCATGACAACACTTCGCCTGATGTTAAGCTAAGTTGAGACGAATGTGAACCACCCATTGACAAAGCAAACTCCTCTCGATACACCCAGTTTTTTCACTGTTTACACTTGAAAGTGGTAGTACGGACGAGAGGAGCTAATAACCATCATTGTTGCGAACATGTGAACACAACATAAAATAAAAATAAAAACGTCAAGTTTGACGTTAAAAAATATAAGTTAAAATTGACACTTCGATAATGGTGGTTTTATTTTAAATTCAATATAAAATTATTTCTATAAATAATTAACAAAACTAGTGCGGTCCATATCCGTACATTTGGTCCTTCGAGCTATTGAACCATACACCTGGTAATCATGGCTTCCAAATGGAAGTCAATCATTAAAACTTCAAAGAGTTCCTTAACAAAAATGGAGCAATACACGAAGAAAATCGCCGATGGTGACGTCGTGGACGATGTCCAACTAAATACGAGGAAGGCGAGCACCGTCGCTGCGTTTGAAAAATTTGCTGATGCCTACCACGAACTTGCTGCCATGGATGAAGAGCCCGGCGATTATGACGACGTGGAGGAAAAATATATAAATATAATTTCAAATTTAAATAAATTATTATGCAAAACTACCACTACACCAACAAAATCTACGTTTTCCAGCGTTAACAAATTGCCCGACATGGAAATCCCAATGTTCTCGGGTAAGGAAATCACAAAGTTCAAATCGTTTGTTAATATGTTTGAGGCGGTGATCGGGAGCAACAGTCAGCTATCCGACGTGCAAAAATTATTCTACTTGAAGAAATATCTGCAGGAGGAAGCATTGTCGTTAATAGATAGTCTGCCGTTGGTGCCGGAATCCTTTGATGCTGCAATGGGCATCCTCAAGCAAAGGTACGATAACATCGAAATATTAGTGTGTAGCCATGTAAATATAATATTAGATATGTTGCCTCTACAAAAAGGTACAGCAAGCAATATTAGACAACTAGTTTCTAAGATCAAGCAGCAAGTTAGTGCGTTAAACAATTTAAATCAGCCCACAGATAAATGGGACACTATCTTGGTATGTATTATTATAAAAAAGTTAGATCAGTATACTAAAAGGTGCTATTATAGTGAAAGAGAGTTCGAGGAGCTTCCTTCATTAGCCAATTTATTGAAATTTCTTGAAAAACGAGCCCAAGTCTTAGAAGCTAGCTGTCCCAATGCCTATAATGCTGAAAAGGAATATGTAAAAAAGTTTTCAGCCGTAACAATTAATTATAATAAAATAATATGTAAATTTTGTTCTTCTATGGAGCATAAAATATATTCTTGCGAGCAGTTCAAGGTCCTGCCATACACTGAAAAACATTCTTTCATAACTAATCATAAATTGTGTAAGATATGCCTTAACTCTCATAATAATAAGTGTAAATATAATTTTAAATGCAAAACTTGCAACCAAGGACATAACACTGTTTTGCACGATGACACTGAGCAAGGTGAGCTTAATCTGACAACTTTGTTCTCAAAACAATTTTCTTCTAATAATAATATATTTCTACCAACTGTGTTGGTAAATGTTACAGGCAAGGATGGATCCGTGTACAGTGTGAGAGCCTTGTTGGACTCGTGCAGTCAACAGTCATTCGTTACGTCTCAGTTGGTACGAAAATTAGGTTTAACACCATTTAAAAATGAATTTCAGATAAATTCGTTAGGTTGCAGTAGACAAAATGTTTCACATGGTGTGCTATTGACACTCGAATCTATAACAAATAATTATTCTATACAAGTAAGTTGCTCACTAATCGATAAAATTACAAACCCGGTGCCGCAATCGTTCATCGACGTATCTAACATAAAAATACCGAAAGGAGTCATCTTAGCAGACAAGTATTTTAATGTTCCTCGGGACGTTGATCTACTTCTTTCGTCTGATGTATTCTTTGATGTAATTCTAAGTGGTAAAATAAAACTGGGATGTCATGAGTTAATTTTGCAAAACACGCAGTTCGGTTATATTGTAGTGAATGCGCACAAAATGTATAATACTAATCAGAATAGTAATTGTTTTCTTGTAAATAATAATAATGATTTAAATAAATTGATTACAAAATTTTGGGAAACGGAAAATGTTCCTGAAATTTTCCCTGACAAATTAAATGAGCATAATATATGCGAAATATATTTTAAAGAATCTGTAAACTTGATCAATAATCGATTTACAGTTAAATTCCCATTGAAGATGGATATAAATAATATTGAACTCGGCGATTCATTTTCGATGGCGCTGCTACGATTTAAAAATTTGGAACGCAGATTCGCTCGAGACTCGTCGCTTAAGTCACAATATGACAATTTTATTAAAGAATACCTATCTTTGGGTCATGGTACATTAACTGAATTTAAAAATATAAATAATGTACATAAATATAATTTCTTACCTCATCATCCTGTTATAAAAAATGATAGAATTACTACGAAATTACGCGTAGTGTTTGACGCGAGTTTTAAAACTAAAAATAATAAATCTTTAAATGATATTATGTTTAATGGTGGTGTGGTACAAAAAGATTTATTTGATATCTTAATTGTATTTAGAACTTATAACATTGTAATTATGTCAGACGTCCGGCACATGTACCGCCAAATATCGATACATCCCGAGCAGCGTATTTTGCAAAATATTCTCTGGCGATTTGATACCAATGAACCGATAAAGTGTTTGCAACTCAACACGGTTACATACGGCGTGAAAAGCTCTGCCTTTTTAGCCACTAGATGTATAGTTGAACTCGCGCATCGCTTTGAATCTCAGTATCCGTTAGCTGCCAAGATATTGCTGAACAATACGTATGTCGACGATATTATTGCGGGGGGTTCGGACGTCAGTGAGGTGCTCGCTATTAAGCAGCAGATCACAGATTTAATGTCGTTGGGAGGCTTCGAGCTTCATAAATGGAACTCAAATAATTTTAATGTATTAAAAGAAATTCCCCAAGACAAGAGATGTGTCAAAGATATCGATTTTGACAAAGATAATTTATATCAAAAAACATTAGGTATTCTATACGACACAAAGTCAGACAAGTTCAAGATACACTGTGCCCGAATTCATCCTCCTGAAAAGGTAACAAAAAGATCTATAATTAGTTTCATTAGCTCTTTCTATGATCCATTGGGATTAGCAGGACCTATATTGGTAAACGCGAAGCTTATCATTCAAAAATTATGGCTGCAAAAACTCCAATGGGACGAAGTTGTGCCGACGGAATTATTCAATGCATGGCAGAGCTTTGTTTGTGAGTTAGTAAATATGAAACCAATTTATGTAAATAGAAATATGTTTAGTTCAGGAGCACAGTCTGTAGAATTGATAGGATTTTGTGATGCATCAAGTTACGCATATGGATGCTGTTTTTACATGAGATGTGTTCATTCGAACCATACGGTGCACGTAAATATACTATGTGCGAAGTCACGTATTGCGCCTATTAAAAATAAACTCACTATTCCTAGATTAGAGTTAAATAGTGCTGTTTTATTAATAAAATTGTATAAAAAAGTAATTAATATTTTTAATCTTAATAATATAGTTATTAATAATGTATATCTTTTCTCAGATTCACAAATTGTTCTTTCCTGGATTAATAATAATAATTTAAAATTAATTTCTTATGTTTCAAATCGAGTTAGCTATATACGATCCGAATCGGATGCTGCTATGTGGTGTCACATTGCGGGGGATGAGAACCCGGTGGATGTTATATCACGTGGTCTAAGCCCAAATAAACTCATTGAAAATAATTTATGGTGGAAAGGACCGACATATTTGAGCGATTGTAACTATAAATTTAATAAATATATACAGTGTGAGTTGCCTGTAATGAATGAATTTCTAATAAGTGCAAGTGGCGTTGAAAATAGAGACGTGTTGCCAATATTTGAAAAGGTTTCAAGTATTACGAAAATGCATCGCATAATTTCTTATGTTATGAGATTTATTAATAATTGTAAATATAAAAATAATTTAAATGGTTCAAAATGTAGTTCGCTAATAATAAGCGCTGACGAATATCGTAATTCATTATTAATTATTATTAAGCATATACAGTCGATTTATTTTGCGAATGAAATTCATTTATTAAGTAACAATAAATCTATTAATTCTAATTTAAAATATTTACATCCATTTGTAGATAATTTTTCTGCTCTCAGAGTTGGGGGGAGAATAGACAATAATGCTACATTGCCATACAATACTAAACACCCGATTATTTTGCCTAAAAGATGTTTTGTAACGGATCTTTTGATTCAACGTGAGCATTTAAATTTAATGCACGGTGGACTAAAATTAACTATAGCTTCTTTATTACAAAATTTTTGGATAATTGGAATAAACGGGGAGAATTGTAAACGTCGTCGTGAAGGGGGCAGATGAACGTGTCAGGGTAGTTGACGTAAAAAGTAATAAAGGCACTTATCACAGGGCCGTAAACAGAATAGCGGTATTGCCAATGAATTAATTATAGAAAAATGTTTTAGTTTATATGGGCAATTATTGTTTATATGGGCAATTAATAATTTGAGTTTATGTTATTATGATTTTATGTTTTACGTATATTTTTTTTGCCTCGCCAATATGTTGCGAACATGTGAACACAACATAAAATAAAAATAAAAACGTCAAGTTTGACGTTAAAAAATATAAGTTAAAATTGACACTTCGATAATGGTGGTTTTATTTTAAATTCAATATAAAATTATTTCTATAAATAATTAACAAAACTAGTGCGGTCCATATCCGTACAATCATCAGTCTTCACTTACGTAATGAACTACCAAAATATATTACATACGGTTACAATATATATTTCTAGAGAGGTTTAAAACGATCTATCACGCCCAGTAACACGAACAGCAGCTTAAGAGCACAGGAAAAGAAGGTTAAATAAAAAGTTTGAGTGTGTTGAAGTGCAAAGTCAACAACGCGTGAGTACTCCGTGATAGGGTTCTTTAAATACTGGTGCGCATTAAACTGTAAATACCAAAAGTTAAAAAAAAACTGAGACAAACTGCATACTGTTTAACGAGTAATTATTTTAATGTATTTATTAAATCGTAATTTTAAAAAATCACTATTACAAAGTAAAACGATAACTATTTTAAAATATTAATTATTAATATATCAAGAATTTAATTAGATTATAACGAAAAATGAATAATAAAAACAGTAAAATGCGACATCACCCTAAGGGGGGTAGATGTTGAAAGTGAAAGGGTTGCTAATGAAAAAAATATATAGAGGAATATCCCAAAACCATATAATAATTTAAATAAAATAATTTTAGACATTTACATGTTACTAATATATAGCTGAGTAAGGAGGCATAAGTCCTCCTACCAACAACAACTGTAAACAATAACCCTTTTCAAAGCAAATAAATTATTATTATTATTATTATAAAAATTTAAAATCTTACTACATCTAAATATGACAACTATAAGAAATAAGAAATCTAAGAAGACAAATCGCATAATAAAATTGATCTAATCAATTGGTACGTGCTAAAAATAAATCGATACGTATTGCACACGAGTACAACACTTTTCGGAATTGATTAACTTCAAGTGATAGTTCCCGTATTACTGTAATAAGTTATACAAACTATAGTCACGTAGAGTCGGAGAGAGAACGGCACGTGATGCAAACAAGAATGAGAAATTGAGAACATAAACCTGTCTCGCGGAGTGGGTCAATTAGAATTGTTTAGGGCTCGTTTGACCGCGGAAAGACCATTTATTAATACGTAGTTGTAAAGGAAAAAAAGCGGACGTATTGAGCGGCCGTGGTCTAGCGGTAAGACGCGTGAACTCACGATCGATGAGACCCGTGTTCGAACCTCGCTAATTCTGACCGGTACCAATGTAACTTTGTTATGTGTACTTTGGTCGCTCAGTGCCTACAGACACTATTAAAGAGTGGTAGGCAGACTGATGATGGTTATTTGTCCAGTCTGCCGTCCTGGGGTAGTACCACCACTTTCGAATGTAACACCCGTGAAGTGACTTTGTCGCGTTTCGGGAATAGTTTGAAAGTAGCCAGGTATAACGAGAGGAGTGTGCACTGTCAATCTAAGATGGTGCATGCTCGTCTCCTCAAGCCGGCATAGTGGAGGCGACTGCTACCCGCACAGGTTTCTCTGTAGTAGCAGTTGCTTCCATTCATGGACCGCACTCTAGCTTTACATCAGGCGGAGTGTTGTCACATGCCGAGCTACAATAAAAAAAAAATCTGTTATATTTCGCTTTTCACAAGTAGAAAATGTAGAGAAAAAAATTGAAAGAAGTAAGGCTATAGGACCCGATGGAAACAAAGCTCTTTGGAATAATGATGCAGAATGGAGTGCAGTAAAGACTAAAACGTAAAACACTACAGAATGTTTTTGCTTCAGACCACGAATTTTTTTTATTATTATTGCAGCTCGGTATATGACAACGCCCCGCTAAAGTGTTTAAGCTAAAGTGCGCTCCATGAACGGAAACCCTCCGTCGTAAAGTCGCCTTCGCTATGCCGGCTTAAGGAGACATGCATGCACCATCTAGATTGAGCTCCCGCTATAATTGCAGGACAATTCTATATAATAATTACTTGTCCAAATGAATATATTTAGAAACAACAAAAATGCACTAAGAGATAACCATTTTTTTTAAATTGTAGCTCGACATGTGACAACACTCCGCCTGATGTAAAGCTAGAGTGCGGTCCATGAATGGGAACAACTGCTACCACAGAGAAATCTCTACAGGATGCAGTCGCCTCCACTATGCCGGCTTGAGGAGACGAGCATGTACCATCTAGATTGACAGTGCACACTCCTCTCTTATACCTGGCTACTTTCAAACTATTCCCGAAACGCAACAAGGTCACTTCACGGATGTTACATTCGAAAGTGGTGGTACTGCTCCAGGACGACAGACTGGACAAATAACCATCATCAGTCTGCCTACCACTCTTTAATAGTGCCTATAGGCACTGAGCGACCAAAATACATACGAGTATAACAAAGTTACATTAGTACCGGTCTTTAGCGAGGTTCGAACACGGGTCTCATCGATCGTGAGTTCATGCGTCTTATCGCTAGACCACGGCCGCTCTTACCTTTACCTCTCACCGTACAGTTAAAGCTAATAGTATTACTCGTAAAACGAAAAAAACTTTAAGAAGTTAAGGGACACACACCAACTGTAACACCTTTTCCTGTTACGAACGCATTTCCCCGGAGATGTGAAGCAATGACGGCCTCCCGTTTGGCAGTTTCACGAAAATCGCTCCATTCATAATCTGCTGCGTTGTTTTTACGTTTTTTTTTAAATCACATTTGACCTATTTCGGATTATTGGCTTCGGTTTACATTCTAAGTTATTTCTACATTTTTCATTATGAGATGAAAGTGCAAATATCTGTGGGTGGGGTATCCAAAATTTGGATACACTAACATCTCAGCGTTTCATATTAAATTTTAAATGAATATTTTTGCATATTTATGAAAAATCTCTCGCCATATTATATTCTAAACGATGTTGCTGAAATTTATTGTTAGTCTGATGAAGCTCTTAACATTTTACAAAAACAAAACCGTTGAAAACTATACTCTGGGAATACTAAGAATTGAGTTCATTATTCCTTGCACTATCTTTTATAAAAAATAATATTAGAATCATAACTTTTTAAAATAATTGTTTAATTATTTAAGGCATAAAATAACTTAAGAATTAAAAGTGGTAGGCACTGCAAAAGTCTGCCGTCCTGGGGGTGGTACCACCACTTTCAAAGTAACACCCGTGAAGTGATCTTGTCGGGTTTCGGGAACAGTTTGGGAGTAGCCAGGCATAACGAGAGGAGTGTGCATCCTCTCCTCAGGTCAACATAGCGGCGGCGACTGCTGCCTGTAGAAATTAATCTGTAGTAGCAGTTGTTTCTGTTTATGGACCGCATTCTGGCTTTACATCAGGCGGAGGGTTGTCATATGCCGGGCAACAATAAACCAAGGTTAAATCTAAGTAAATTTTTAACCATCATCTTAAAGTAAGTCTAATAATATATATTGCCGGTAATCATTAGGTACTTTCGGCAAAATTTAAATAATAATATCTCACGTAAGGTCGTATTCATTTTATAATAAAGGTTTATCAAAAAATTATATACACAGATGTGTTATTTTAACAAATTGCTCTGTTACGATGTTTTTGTAGTTCCGTTGCAAAGTAAAAACAATTTAATCTTCTTGATATTTCTTATAATAATTACCTATAAATATTTATTATTATTTTCAGTAATGAAAGATAAAGAAAAAAATATTACGAAAAGATTTTTCTTTATGTTGTTTATTAAATAAAAATTTTAGTACCGAACATGTTTCAAATACGCCTTCTTCTATTTCCAGCATTTTATTTTTATTACCTTCCCTTCACCTTTTAGTAACTTTTTGTCCTTAAATACATATAGTTAGAGTCTCTTTTTGTTTATTTTTTAATTCAATACAATATAATTTTCACGCCTTTTTCCCACAGGGATAGGCAGAGACAACGGAGCGCCACTTCCCACGATCCTGACACAACACCCTCACTTCCTTGACATCCACAATTCTCTTCATGCACGTCCGACGGCTATGGGCACTAGGCAGCCCAGCTTTCATGAGGATGTCTCCAATTTGATCGGAAAACACCCTTCTGGGTCTGCCTTGTTTAACGCATCCATTCACACCAGATTTATATATTCCTTTTGTCAATCTCCTTTCATTCATCCTTTCCATGAGCCCAAAACATCGAAATTTAATACAATTGTTTTTATTTAAGTTACTTTAGTTTTTTTTTTTGTGTTTATGCTACAATGTTATTTTTATTATTATGCACGTTAGGTTAAGCATTAATTGGGCCGACATCGCCATTAAAAAAACCTTTAAGTCACTGAATTTGCTTCAAAATGTTAAATATTTAAAACAACTTAAATTTCAATTGCAAATATTAAGTAAAAGATTTACGCTTGGCCATAATTTTTTCCTTAGTTGACCCGCCGTGACTTACGAGAACATTATTACCTTGAAAGTAAGATCTGCCGTACTCATGACTTGTGACGTAATAATTTTGACGAAAACTCATTGAAATTACTGTAATTGTCAAATAAAGTATGAAACGGAAGATGACAGCGCACCTATTTGTGTCACGTTCACGTAATATCGTTGTACATGATTGTATGGACAGAAAAAAAGCTTTACAATAATAATGTTTAGTAAATATTTAATTTATTATAATAATATTTTTTAAATACATTTTAAAATTCATCTCGCCAATTTGCGTTCATCAAATAACAAAAAAAATATTATATTTTGTACAAAAAAAAAAATGTATTTTGTTTTTTTTTTCTGAACAAATCCAAAATTATAAGAGATAGCAAAAAAGACTCAAATCCGATTTTGATGAAAACTAAAACTGCATTATTTTTGAGAAAATAAAACACTGTTATTGCACCACTGATGGTGTTGCTAATAAAGATCAAAATATTAACATAAAATAATTTATTTAAGTACCAAACTAATATGAAAATAAAATATACAACAACTTACATTTAAAAGCAGAAATATTAGCCCATTGTTATCTTCCTTAAAGAAAAATTTAGCTAAAATTGAACCTTATTCCTTTTATAATAACAGCTACAGAACTTTATGTACAAGGATACAATTGTTAAATTAAATCGTGATACATCAATCAAGAAATATATAAGTATTTTTTTGTATGAATCATTAATTTTATAAATCACGGAAGATGTTCTTATCATCTAATAGGTACTTCTAAAATTATACACAAATGCCAATGCAAATATTTAATTTAATAATCAATTATATTAAAGCTAAATAAATAAAGCTTATTAATAGCTACATTTATGTAGGACTAGCTTCATTTGTGGGCCAGAAGCTAGTAAGCCAGTGTCTCAAGCCAGGAAAGTTTAATAGGAAAGCTTAATGGCCTGGCTTGCAAAAGTAGTTTTCTCTGTGGTAGCAGTTGACACCGCACTCCTTGCTTAAAGCTGCCAATTACCTTGACCATACAATTTCTTCGATCTTGACAACGCGTGAACACGCAAAAAATCCTATTATTTTCACTTTTATTTTATTGTATTTTTATTTTGATTTAAAAAAAAATTCAATGAGTTTTCAACGGGAAAAACTTGATCAAAAATTATTTTCGGTGTAACAACCACGATTCAAGAAAACCATTATATTTATCGTTAGCAATAAGAAAATCAATAAAGTACAGTAGTTTATTACACGATAACCGCTTTAACCCTAGAAATAATGATCCTAGTTCATCTGTAATTTTTTCAGCTTAACCAACTAATTTTAACTCTAATCTTTATCGTTAGCAATAAATTGAATTCAGTTTTATGATAACCATGCAACCCCAAAATATAGTTTAATAAGTTATTGATTTTGTCTATATATAAATCATAGTAGATAAGAAATAAACCAGTATCGTCTGATCCTTCGTCTTGTTATTGAAAAGCTCCTTCGTCGTACCTATGCACTATACATAACTTTATTTTTCTTATATTTATAAGACAATATTTAAAAAAGAGAAAAACCACGCAAAACATTTTATATCCTGTAATTTAATATATTTTTAGACACGTAAGCGTTATAGGTTCTGATTCAAAAAAGGATGATGGCAACAGATTCAGGTGAACTGTCGTCACATGCTTGACTATAATAGAAACCCCTTTATAGACCCGACCCGCCTTTTTTATATCTTACTGAAATCACAATCTTTGTCTTTCCATTATCACGTAACAATAAAGAAAGAGCTTATCTTAACTGGAAAATAGGATGAAATAACATATTAAAAGACCGTATTTGTTATCGATCAAAGGTGCTTACCGGGAAAACTATTTCAATTTGAAATAAAGATAACTCAGAAGTTATAGATTTTTTTTTGTGTGATTTGATTTAATTGCGTTTAATACTGTATATGATATTAATTTTATAATATACTAAGATAATATATGTATAGGATAGGACTTGTATAGGAATCGTTACGAGCTTGTGAGCAGAGTGGAAGCTGCTGGTATGGTATGGCTGAGATACTTTTTTATATTCGGTTATTTGGAAACATGTTTAGAAAGGATGGATGAGAGAAGATTAACTAAAAAGTAGCCCAGTCTGACGTCCTGGGGTAGTACCACCACGTTCGAATGTAATACCCGTGAAGTGACCTTGTCGCGTTTCGGGAAGTTTGAAAGTAGCCAGGTATAAGAGAGGAGTGTGCACTGTCGATCTGGATGGTACTGCTGCCTGTAGAGATTTATCTGTAGTAGCAGTTGTATCTACTCATGGACCGTACTCTAGCTTTACATCAGGCGGAGTGTTGTCACATGCCGAGCTACAATAAAAAAAGTGGATGGCAGTGTCGGTAGGGGGTGCTCTAGGAAGACTTCTCATCCAGATTGGACAACTTCTCAGAAAGGGTCAGGTGGGGAGTACATGCATGAGAAGAGTAATGCATATAGTTAAAGAGAAAGTGGTATGTAGAGAGAGAAGTCGCTGGCGCTCCATAGTTTCTGAGTACCCTAGTGGTAACATGGCAAACTATTCATACAAAGTTTACAGGTAACGAGATTTTTGAGTCTGTAAGTAGAATCCACTTCGTTAAGCCATACGATCGTTAAAGTCTCCGCTTTCTAAGGTACATAAAATTGTATTACGTATATTTACGCATTAAGCAAGCGTACAAAATAATGACGAGACCGAGTAGGAGTAAAACGGCGCCAACAACTCATTGTACAGCGATAATTACTCAGAATTATTAACACTTAATGTCAAACCCGTGAAGGATAAACCTCAATTAGTTTTGCATTCACTAGAACATGTAATTATCAAAATCAATGGACCAAAACTAACCCATTCACTAAAAGGTAATTAATGCCTAACTAATAGACATTTAGACAAGTCACGTAGCTGCCGAATTTCGCAGACTGATGGTGGTTATTTGTCCAGTCTACCGTCCTAGGGTAGTACAACCACTTTCGAATGTAACACCCGTGAAGTGACCGTTTCGGGAATAGTTTGAAAGTAGCCAGGTATAGCAAGGGGAATATGCACTGTCAATCTAGATAGTGCGTGCTCGTCTCCTCAAGCCGGCATAGTGGAGGCGACTGCTGCCCGCACAGGTTTCTCTGTAGTAGCAGTTGTTTCCATTCATGGACCGCACTCTGGCTTTACATCAGACGGAGTGTTGTCGCATGCCGAGCTACATTAAAAAAAGGAATTTAGAGTACTACTAAATTAAGAGTAGGTAGACTGATTATATTAATATTATATTTATTAGCCCAGTCTGCCGTCCTGGGGTAGTACATACCACCACTTTTAAAGACTAACACTTGTGAATCGTTTCCACAAGTCGTAATAGCGGAGGCGACACGACTGTTACCTGTAGAATATTTTCTGTGGTTGGAGTTGTTTCCGTTCATGGACCGCACTCTAGCTTAACATCAGGCAGAGTTTTGTTAAATACCAAGCTACTATATTAAAAAAAAATATATTTTTTTTTAAATACACAATATAATCCCTTAACAGTGATTCTTATTAGCCCAGTTAGCGACTTCGCGATTAATTTAGGCGAGTATAACGCGAGATGTGCGCCCTATTAAGTTGTACCCAGAATATCAGTTTTACCTATAGGTCGTCGTATACAAACGTCCAAACCAGGAACGTATGATAATAGCGAAGACGACAGCTGCCTGTAGACATTTCTCCGTAAAGCAATTACGGCATATACTCCCAATAATTATATATATATAATATATATATAATATATATATCTATCTAAACGTATAAGTGCTTTTTGTTTACATATTTAAAATGAAAACGTGATTAGAAAAACTAATAAGTCACCGCTCAAATAATGTGCAGCAATTGCCACTTCAACAATACTTCGTTAAGCATATTATTAGAGAAATTGTTTAAAATAAATAAGGTTTTAAATAGTTATAAATAGCAAAAAGTACAACACTACAATAAAAGTAATTAATTAATAAAAATACCGTAGATAAGGAACAAAGTTTAATTCGTAGAATCTATGAACCAAATTCTCACTTATCAGAAAGGAAACAAAAAAAACTGTTTACCTAAAACGCAAAGATACGTGAGTAACATTATAAAAAAAAACCGTTCATTAAAACTAATGCAGTAACACAAAATGTGTTAATAAAACCAAACGCTAGGTATAACTGGATACATCTCCAGCGTATTGTTCATTCAATTGTAAAAAGTGCATTGATCAACGTACCGTGAATGTTAGTGCGGCGTTCGTCCGTACAGCGCCATAGAGCGCGCACGTGACGCTGCGCCCGCGCAAGCCTCGAGTCACCAGACGCGTAAACGACGCGCGACAGCCTCCCGCGCATATCGAAACACCACTAGTTGTCAACGCGAGTGATATAGTGATAATTTTAGTGTATTTTAGTGCAGTGCCTTGAATCTAATTTTTCTGTTAATCTACAATGCTGAACAAGGTAATGTGTCTCCATTATTTATTTTGGCTTAGAAATTATTAATAAGCTTAAATTTTTATTCAAATTAAACGTACGTATATTAAAGTATATTTTCTACGTTATTTTATTTTAAATTATATTTATATTTAAAAAGAACTTTATATTATTGAAACATTATAAAGTTTTCCATATATAAAGACAATTTAACTACAAAATAAGACTTTCTTTAATATTAGAAATAAAAAATCTTTGCCAATATAAAGAGAATTTTGTGAAACCGGAATATTTTCATCGAGTATCACGTAAATAGATCTCGCGCTATCTGATAAGATATTGTATGTGTAATAAACACACTTAAACGAGATGAGGAAATTATTAATAACTGTGTAAAAAAAATTAACTGGGACTGGGTTGATCACCTCTTGCTTTTCTGTTTTATGGATAGAATTACAGAGTGAGCTGTGTATATACAGTACATCGCGACAGACCATAGTAAAGCCAGTTACAGACCAAAATCTAAGCTAAACTTTCTTGGTTCTTGCTCTACAGCCATCTTAATAGGAGGGAACTTGCAAATGGCCCTATTCCCAAAACCAGGATACCCTGTAGGTACTAGGCATGGCTGCATGGGTATCACGACAAGGCCAGCACAAACATATCATAAATAATACCCAGACCCAAAATAATTTTTTTTTTTGCAATAGTATAATTTTTTATATTTATGCCGAGGCAGTCAAATATTAATTATGGAACTTCTTTTCAATTAACCTAATTTTTATTCAACTAATAAAATCCTTCGGTGGACAATTAATTAGGTAATTAATTATGATCTATGTCATAATCTATGACTTTAATCTTTGAGATATGTGAAGACAATAAAAGGATGTTCCTTTTCGCGACCTTTACACGACCTTTCTTGACTCTTTCACAACTATCATTATAGTTAATAAATCCTTTACGATTGAGAGACCTATTTTCTTTTTTACATGCCCAAACTAGGGCTAGATCTAAAGCAGGGCTTAACCCCTTTAAAGATTTCAAAAAAGGCGCGAACCCCTTTCCCGTTATAGGTTGTAATCATGTAGACCCCAGGTTAAGAAACCCTGGCCTAGAGGATTATATTATAGGCACTGATTGACCGAATGATAATATTATGAAGACACATTAGTAACGACCTACTAGATTGAAAGTTCACATTTACGGTCTTTGGTCGCTCTATAAATGCGTCATCGATTTAATCGATAAACGTTCTTCTGGGTTTTATTTAACCCTTCTAATTTATAAACTTTATATTCACTATCTATACTAAAACTACAACCGCGACTTTATTACGCAAATAAAAATAAATCTATGTCAAGTAAGTTTTTGATCAAGTGTCATACCGTGTAAGTAAACTTTCATTGGACGGTTGGTAAGTAAACGATCTTGGGAAATTGTTGCCAAGGCAGACGTGTGATGTGATAATTTAAACACAAAACTACAGTCAAACCTATATTACTGCGGGTAAGAAGTACAAGTGAATATTTTAAAACTAATATATAGACGGAATTAACTAATTTTACGTTTTCAACTTGCGATGAAATTTGTTTTTATATTGACGCGACATGTGACGTCGACTGGCCTGGTGGTAAGCACAGTGGAGGTCCATGAGCCCCGACGACTGGAGGACCGCGGTACACGGTGGCCCCAGTCGCCGTCACTATTGAAATGAATATGGTTTTTTTTTTTTAAATATACGTTTTGTGAATAATGCCTTAAACTAGCAAGCGGTCAGATTGAATTATTTTTGGTCTGTAAATCCCTATTCTAAATTTAATTCTTTTTTAGATATTATAATTAATAACTGTCTATTTTTTAAATATCAGAATTTTGCCATTTATCTTTGAATTTATTTTGTATTAGGCATCATCCACAAAACCCCTGTATTGACCTGTTATTTATATAAAAAAAATGTTTTATGACAAAAACAGTTTTAAACGTTTTACCAAACGCACACCGCCCCATGTTTACACACGTAGCACAAATTATATTGGTTCAAATATAATATAATCAACCCAGCAGATGAAAGGATAGGAGAAAGTCAGAGCATTCGTACGTTTATAGTTTTTACTTATTATATTATACTAGCCGACCCGGCAAATTTCGTACCGCCTCAGAATCAATAAATAAAAAAAGCTGAACGATAATTGCAGAATGCAAATTTAATTGTTTAATATTTGTTATATTTCTGATACAAATATTAAAATCAATTTGAATATTATCAAAACTATTATGGTATGTGGGCATGAAATTGTCCTGTACAATGACGTCATTTGGAAGATGCGATATTCAAAGTGTATATTTCAGCAATTTTTGTCAGTTCAATTTTCATAAAAACTAAATAATATTGGTTCAACTGTAAGGTAAATTCATAATTTGCTTTGACATTAGTTGAACATTGTGTAACTTTGTTCAGTGCATACTAATTGCTAAACGTAACTCAATTAGTTCACATGTAATCAGTACGTGCTCTATTACTATTGAAAACTAAAACTATTACAATGTATTTAAAACGCAAAGGCCCGTTTTGTGTATATACGTAAAACATGTAGAGTGGTAGGCAGACGGATGATTGTTATTTGCCTAGTCTGCCGTCCTGGGGTAGTATCACCACTTTCGAATGCAACACCCGTGAAGTAACCGGGGATAGTTTGAAAGTAGCCATAGCGTATAGTGAGGCGACTGCTGCCCGTAGAGATTTCTCAGTAGTAGCAGCAGCATCTGTTCATGGACCGCACTCTAGCTTAACATCAGGCGGAGTGTTGTCATATACAGAGCTATAATAAAAATAAAAACCCATGTGTTTTTTATAGTGTCTACAAGCACTGAGGTACTAAAGTACATATAACAAAGTTACATTGGTATGGTTCGGTCAGAATTAGCGAGGTTCGAACGCGGGTCTCATCGATTTGGGTTCACGCGATGAGCGGTGAGCCGCTAGACCACGGCCGCTATAAAGTGGTGATTTATATTAAAATAAAACAATATACAATAAACTGTCGACACCATTATTTAAAAATTAGCCTAATCACACACTAATCATGTAATGGTCGCTCGCGGGTCGACAGCCGTGGGCGAGATAGACAAAGAGCGGGAACCACGCTCCAGAGGTTTTAATTCGCAGCTTGTATGTAAGCCCTGGCATTGCTCCCCTTTTGTTTACGAATATTTTTCATATATCGTTTCGTTGTTTAAAATAGGGTCAATTTAGACAGCTGGTACATATGATGGCGCATGTATCAAACTGACAAATGTATGGTAACATCATGCAATTTTTGGGCCCACTTGATACCTAATAGTTTGTTAACAAAAACAATATTCTAGAATAATACCTTATTTCTTCATTAATTTATTTTAATTATATCAAAACATTGTTTCCCAATCAATATACAATGTTTAATAACATAAAAAATAAACGTTACCAATTATTAAAGCTTTTAATACAATAATAACCTCAAATATTGTAACAGAAAAAGTCTAATTTTTCAATAACTTGGGTGAAATAATTAAAACTGATTGGTGATAAGGAATGTAGATATATTCTCCTACAAAATGAACTAAAACTGATCGTAAAACTAGAGAAAAAAATTGTGGGCCCATTTCTCTGAGGCGAATGGGCGTATAATACGTTTATTATACTTAAACAAATAAACATGTACAAATCAAGCTTAAAACAAGACTTTAAATGCATTAATTGATATAATGGAATAACGTTTCGGAGTTAGTGAGGTGAATGTCATTGAAATCATCGCGTAGTAATCGAATAATTGATTAACTTTCTCCGTGCGCAGTCAAGTTGTTATCATTGACAAAATATTTATTTACTAATATTTACGAAATAATATCAACATTGCAGTTATTGTAGTAAAAAAAAAACAAGAAAATTTTTATTAGGTTGGTATGTTTCTATGCCACCAGTCCGCGAGTAAGTGGAGCACGGATTTATTTTAAAAATCTCGTTAAAAAAAGACCCCTCACCGGCAAACGAATCTACTGTTAAAAAGTTTCCAACAATTTCTTGAACAGTTCAAAAGGCGACGGTTTTTCTTCAGCATATCGTGTTCAAAACACAAATCGCAAGTTTTCTCCGTAAGCTTTTTTTTTTACAAAAATAAGTATTGCACTCTGAAACCTAGTTTTTATGCACAATATTGTACCAATAAATCGTCATAGTAAATAGTATTTTGTAAGAAACTTAAATGGATATTACTACGTTTCTCTGGTTGTTCCATTAAGTACGTAATAAAAACTTTTTTTTTTATTGTAGCTCGGCATGTGACAACACTCCGCCTGATGTAAAGCTAGAGTGCGGTCCATGAATGGAAATAACTGCTACTACAGAGAAACCTGTGCGGGTAGCAGTCGCCTCCACTATGCCGGCTTGAGGAGACGAGCATGTACCATCTTAGATTGACAGTGCACACTCCTCTTGTTATACCTGGCTACTTTCTAACTATTCCCGAAACGCGACAAAGTCACTTCACGGGTTTGAGCATATTTCAAAATTATAATATTAAAATATAAACCGATACACAATAAAGCTATCGCAACGTTTAAGAACACACGTATTAATTAGTAAATTAATTTGACGTAATAATGACAAAAAATATGTTAGATAATAATATCATTTATTAGTAAAGACTGTAATTACGAAATACACTACAATTTTTTTAAAAATTATTATTAAAGTAATTATTTATTAATATACATGATTAGCTGTCGATAAATGTGAAAGTAGACCAACAGATTAATGCAACATTGCACCATCACATAAGTAGCGTAATCCAGTAAATTTTTAAGATAAAATCGCGTCATGCAATATCGCACATGTTTTCTATTAAAAATATTTTTACAATATCATCACCGTCATCGATTGTCACGCCCTCTTCCGACAGGGTTAGGCAGAGACAATACTTTTTAAAATTTTAAACGAAAACAAATGCAATCTAGATATCATACTTTACTTACAATGAATTACACGATTACATTTTTATATCAAACTAGCTGACCCGGCAAACTTCGTACAGCCTCAGAATTTGATTTCTGAACGACTTTTAAATTTAATTGATTTCTAAACGACGGGACGAACATCAAATGTTTGACATTCAAAACCAAAGGAATAGTTTCTAAGGGAAAGCGAAATTGTTGTTTTCACTATATTCCAAACATTTTTTTCATATGTACTCACCTTTTAAACCTTCCCTGGACTTTTACAAATAATTCAAAACCAAAATTAGCCAAATCAGTCCAGCCGTTCTCGAGTTTTAGCGAGACTGACGAAAAGCAATTGATTTTTATATATATAGATTAAAAATACACTTTTCTTTAACATGTAATGACCCATCACGGACATTGGCGTATTAGAAAAAAAAAACTACAATATTTTAACCATAAGGCAATAAGTGTATTGCAATAAGAAATTTTTATTGACACTGGCAAATTAGTATAATGCCGTAAAGTTAAAACACGCAAAAAATACTATTTACTTCCTCAAATGTTATTATACAATTAATAATATTTATTTAATGAATATAATTTTAAATAATGTTAACCCACTACAATAACGGTAACCACAATGTGGATCAAGTCGTGCTCAAACCCCGTGACAACACAGCAGCACGCTTCATTACAAATCCATTTCTATTTTTCCACTTAAAACTATCTCGACACGTGATTGATGCACTTGAAAAATTATCAACTCAAGTATATCTTCTATCGGACGTCCACGCACCCGGAGAGGTACCATCCGTTTATGGTTCAAGTTCCTAAAGTGCGTACGAGGCGTTTTGAGAACACGTTCCTCGTGCGTACTGCGAAACTGTGGAACTTCCTCCCGGTGTCTGTGTTTCCCGACACGTACAACATAGGTCTCTTCAAATCGAAGGTGAACAGGTACCTCATAGGTAGGCGTGCTCTACCTTAGACCACATCACTGCTTAACACCAGGCAGGGTGTGGTCAAACGCCTGCCTATTAAGCATAAAAAAATATAAAAAAAATTATATATATTTTGTATAGTATCCGGTAATTAATAGAATAATAAATACATCGCGAATGAGACTAGGGTTGCCGACGATATTAAAAGCGGCCGTGGTCTAGCGGTAAGACGCGTGAATTAACAATCGATGAGACCCGTGTTCGAACCTCGCTAAATTCTGACCGGTACCAATGTAACTATGTTATATGTAATTTGGTCGCTCAGTGCCTGTAGGCACTATTAAAAAGTGGTAGGCAGACTTATAAGGGTTATTCGGCCAGTCTGGGTTTCTGACACCCGTGAAGTGACTTTGTCGCGTTTCAGAAATAGTTTGGCAGTAGCCAGGAATAACGAGAGGTGTCTACACTGTCAATCTAAATGTTGCACATTCGTCTCCTCAAGCCGGCATAGCGGAGGCGATTGCTAACCTGTAGATTATCTGGTTATTAGCTCAGTCTGCCGGCTTGGGGTAGTACCACCACTTTCGAATGTAACACCCGTGAAGCGACCTTGTCGCGTTTCGAGAATAATTTTAAAGTAGCTAGGAATAACGAGAGGAGTGTGCACTGTTAATTATGAACGTACATGCCCGTCTCTTCAAGCCGGCATAGTGGAGGCGACTGCTGCCTGTAGAGATTTCTTTGCAGTAGCAGTTGTTTCCATTCATTAACAGCACTCTAGCTTTGCATCAGACGGAATGTTGTCAGATGCCGAGGTACAATAAAAAAGTAGTTTTCACGAAAATTATGGCGACAATCAAGTCTTTATCACTAACAAACAGTTAAGAACTGTCTACGTCTCTACGTCTTGCTTCAGAAGCTTTTGCTTTAACTTTAGCTAAAGAAGTTAGTTTTCAATAGATAGAGTTTGTACTCCCCCTCTTAGAGCTCTAACAGCTAAGTTGCTTGTTAGCGTCTTCAGCACAATTGGAAATTCAATTTGCGTTTTCTCGTTTTTGTTTTGGAATTATGACCTTTATATGCATTGCAGTAATGTTGATTTTTATTTATCCCAATTGTACTCATGTTATTTACTCTATTAAACTAAAATATATTATCCTTGTTATTAATTGAAAAAAAATTAATGAGATTTGGGATGTGGATAAACTCTTGATGACCTTAAGGGGCATCCTTAAGATGAGACGAACCATAAAGAATAGAGGTTTAGTGCGTGAAAAACTGTAGTACCAGAAACAGTTGTCGAAATACCACTCCACTTATAGCATAAGATTTTTTTTATTGTAGCTTGATGTGACCATACTTAAGCTAGAGTGCGATCCTTAAGTCGAGGCAACGACACCTCCGCTATGCCGCCATGATGACCAGATTGGTAGTGCACGTTATACCTGGTTACTTCCAAGTTGAACTGAAACGCACTTCACAGGCGTTAGTTATACTTCAAAGTGGTGGCACTGCCACAAGACAGCAGACTGGGCTAAAAACCATCACCAATCTGTCTACCACTGTATATAAACGTAAAACTGTAATTTCAGGTCGAATATAAATAAATAAATATATTATACATAGATACGTTAAGCCTTTATCCAGTAAAGCTTTGAAAAGGAAATGAATCTTTAGAAAAGAGCACAATACTTGTAAGTAGCTCTCCTTTTTGGGACAAGGAGAACGTTTCTTCGATCGCTCCACGTTTTTCACGTATTCGCGAATCATCAAAGAATCACTTATCTTCAACACCTGAATTTTAAATGTAACACTCGTAACCTTGTCAAGTTTCGGGATTAGTACAAAGTAGCCAGGTACGACGAGAGAAGTGTGTGCTATCAACCAGTATAGTGCGCATTCGTCTCCTCAAGCCGGCACAGTGGAGGCGACTACTGCCTGTAGAAATGTATGCATGTCTTTTCTCTTGACGTGAGGAAATGCTAGCCACCCTAATGTGTATAACCTACCTACTGTTGCAAAGTGACAATTGTGCTTTGCCAATATTTTTGTTATGCTTTCAGTTCAGTGGAGCGGATATAGGCAAATCGTTTAGCATTTTTTTGTAGCTTAGTGCTTTCCTTTCAAGTTAGCAATCATTTTTACTACAACAAATAATCCTTTATGTTTTTTGCCAAACCCACTGCCACTATAGATAAATTTCAACAGACTGCCGTTGCTTCCACTATGCCGGCTTGAGGAGACGAATATGCACCACCCATATTGACAGTGTACTCTCATTAAACCTGGCTACTTCCAAACTGGTCCCGAAACGCGACAAGGTCACTTCACGGGTGTTACATTTAAAAGTGGTGACACTGCCCCAACACGGCAGACTGGGCTAAAATATAAATTAAATAATATATAAATAATAAATACACATCATCAGTCTGCTTACCACTTTTAAAAATAGTTTTTTTTTAATATAGCTCGACATATGACAACACTCCGCCTGAAATAAAGCTAGAGTGCGGTCCATGAGTGGAAACAACTGCATAAATATAAAATAAATCTCTACGGGCAGCTGTCGCCTCCGCTATGCCGACCCGAGGAGACGAGTATGCACAATCTATATTGACAGTGCACACCTCTCTCGCTATATCTGGCTACCGAATTTATTCATAGGCACGATCGCATAGTGTATATTGGTACCGTCCGGAATTTTGCGAGACTGGACCATACCCAATTTTGTATTATTAATACAATAATTATTAAGTTTTTTTTATTTACCTAATATCAAACACAATAAAAAATATTTCATTTCATTTTAAAAAAAAAGTTGTCATAAATAGAGTTTACGTAATGAATTAATAATAGCAGTACGACAGTGGAGGTCGGAAGCGCAGACAGTTCTAATTTTGGAAGAACAACCGCTGAGATAGATAATCGACAAATATAATCGACTAATCTCCGATTTTGTTTTATTAATTAAATTTCGGATTTCAAATAACCCCTTTCTACAAATATCTGCAATTAGTTTCTCAAAAAAAACTAAAAAAAAAATTAAATAATACTTCGCCTTGTACTAAATATAATATAATAAATATAGCAAAAGTTGCTTCCACCATGCCGGCTTGAAAACGGATGTTACACCTGGATGCAAACTGAAAACACAACTTTCAGATCACTAAAAGAAATCCTTAATAATTGGTTAAATTTATTAAACCAATATTTTTATAAGTACTGTATTTTTTTTTTAATATTTGACAAATATAAATATAAGAAATCGTATGTACGAATGAACGTAACTTATTGAAATCGCCTTGAAAGATTCACGCTTTCGCTAATAACATGCTAATAAATTAAAATAACAAATAAAATAAATAAATAATTAAATTTACGAAACTGTGCACACAAGCGTTTTACCTACTTTATCCTATCAATATTATATTCGGTATTTCACTATTTTACAATAATTAAAAAAAAAAATTAGGTGATAACAGTTGTCTTCGCTTACGTACACCTTTCGTGTATTTTCGTGAAAATACATAAATTTATTGTTATACAAAGAAGTTAAGACATACACGCTAAACCGAACAGTGTTCGATCCCAATTAGTTCGGAATAGCAGGACTCTATTTTGATCAATAAATTAGGCGTTTCCGTAATATGCTAAAAGTAGGGCTTGACTCTTGATAAATAAAAAAAAAATCTACTCGGGGTCTGTTCGATTCACAAAACTGTATGTAATCTACTCGCAAAACACACCTATTTTTCATCAAGAGTCAAGCCCTACTTTTAGCATATTACGGAAACGGTTAATAACTAAATAAACATAGTGAAAAAACAAGATAAGAATCCCAGATAAGATATCTATAAGATTGAATGAAACTGAAAGTGAAAGGAACTATCTTAGATTAGGTTAAATTCTATTGCGTCAGATATATAACTGTATGAAAATTTACAGGTGTCCCGGAAATAGTGATAGAGGGGGTCACATTACCTTCCAAATAAAAAAAGAAATAAAAATATGTATTTATAATTAATTTTCTTGCTTTTCTTTTTTATTTTAGTGGGTTAAAAAAAATTCCAATTGAAACTATTTGGATTAATATTCATAGTAAATAATTAGTATAAAATTAGGATATAAACCGGATTTAATTTCGCAAATTTCAGGCCCCTTCTATCACTAGAATATCGTTACCATTACTTACGGCACAGCCTGTAAAATATTACTGTAAAAATTCTCGGAATAATACGAAACAAAAAATATTATCCCAAAACAAATTAATTATAAAAAAAAAAAACTAAATGAATGCACGTACATTTTTTTAAAAGCAAGTGTATTTATCAAAGCAAAACCGGCTTAATCATCCGCATCATGATTTTTTCAAGCATGTCAACAAACGTCTTACACTTTTAACATCTGTGTTAAGGTCACGCAATAATAATAATTAGTATTATTTAATGAAAATCAATTGAACACCCGCGCCATTGTTATTGGAAAAGTGTCGATGCATATTGTTTGTTAAAGTTGATAATTTGTTTTCAATATCGTGTGCGAAAATAATGTAGGTACGTTTTTTTTTAATGCTAAGTGATAGAACTTAGTAGATAGAAGCTAGTGTCCTGGGGTAGTACCACTACTTTCGAATGTAACACCCGAGAAGTGTTTAGAGACCGGCCGTGGTCTAGCGGTAAGACGCGTGAACTCACGATCGATGGACCGATCGGACGACCGGTACCAATGTAACTTTGTTATATGTACTTTAGTCGCTCAGGCATGATTAAAGAGTAGTAGGCAGACTGATGATGGTTATTCGCCCAGTCTGCCGTCCTGGGGCAGTACCACCACTTACGAATGTAACACCCGTGAAGTGACCTTGTCGCGTTTCGGGAATAGTTTGAAAGTAGCCAGAACGAGAGGAGTGTGCACTGTCAATCTGGATGGTACATGCTCATCTCTTCAAGCCGGCGTAGTGGAGGCGACTGCTGCCTGTAGAGATATAAAAAAAGCAGTTGGCGGTGCACACTCGTCTCCTGAAGTCGACATAGCTGAGGCTATTGCTGCTTCTAGAAAGTTTTCTGTAGTAGCAGTTAACATCAGACGCAGTGTTGTTATATACAGAGCTACAATAAAAAAAGCATATAGTGCTAATCTATATATGTATGCATGCCTACGTATAGAGAATAATATCTAAATACAAAGCGACACATGAATGTTAATGAGTTGGCATAAAGACGGGACGTTCTCTTAAACTGGCATTCGCTCCGCCAAAAACAATTAAACTAACTATTACATTGTAAAATAAACTAGTGGGTTAAACTAGTTTACATCGCCACGAACTCGATTTATCATACCTACATTATGTAGTAGATATGTGCTCGTAGATAGATCCATGTTAAGCTAGAGTGCGGTCCACGTGAGCGGAGTCTATCTGGAGACTGTACTGAAGAAGGTTGTGCACCGTTCCGGTTAACAAGGCACACCCCTCTCGTTATACCCGGCTACTTACAACTCGATCCCCTACACGCAATTAGGTCACGGATGTAGTGTGTTAAACTCCCTTTTTGAACCTAAAAACGTTCAAAGTTCGCTGGCTTAATCGCAGGCTGTTTTTTTTCATAATAAACGCGGTCGTAAAAGCCTTCATTTATTATTAAACATAAAACGTTTTTTTACGATTTATGTTTATTTTTTACTTGATATGAATCAATAGTTATAATTTAAATATTAGATACACTATTTCTTCTCTATATTGGACCAGTAGAACAAATTCTATTTTAATTAAAAAAAGAAATCAACTTTTTTACAAATAAAGAAAACTGAAAATTTCACAATATATCTACGTATAGAATTTCTAGAAAAGATTTTATAAGAAACGTTTTAAAATTTTGGAAAATAAAACTGAATAAGCTGATATATATATATATGACGGGTATTCGAATCAGAGATCCAAAACGAATTTAAATCGAAAATCGGGTTGTTTTTTTAATAAAGTTATTTTGATGTATGGCGTGCAATAAAAAAAAAACATTAGAAACAACTTAATTCAAAAACACACAGAGTAAATAAAATAAAAACTTATAAAACCACATTATAACCTCAGACGCCACTCACAGACAGCATTAGAGTCATGCATTCTAAATAAACTCAAGTGTAGTTTCAATTCCATACTTCAAAAGGCTTATTTCCATGAGATTAAAATAATCTAGCTTTTAATGTTAGCATTAACGTGAAAGCCAACACCTGAGCGTCCATACATTTTGTTTTACAATATTGTTTTGAAATATAGCAGATTTATGTTGAAATTAAGTAATTTTATAACTTTCTCAGCACTAATTATTATCGCAAATCACTATAATAATCAAATAGCTACGGCACAGAATATATAAAATGCATTTTAAATATTTTAAACATTTTATATTGGTTATATTTCACAAGCTATTTGTTTATTATAGTGATTTGCGATAATAATTAGTGCTGAGAAAGTTATAAAATGACTTAATTTCAACATAAATCTGCTATGTTTCAAACAAAATGTATGGACGCTCAGGTGTTGGCTTTCACGTTATGACATACTACTAAGGCTTACAGTTCACGAATCTTTAGAGTGGACGTGGTCTAGCGGTAGCGAAGAGACCTCGCGATCGATGAGACCTGTGTTCAAACCTCGCTAAATTCTGACCGGTACCAATGTAACTGTGTTATATGTACTTGTGATACAAGCAATAGCTTAGTACAGGCATTTTAAACAATATTTACTAGAACTTTAGAGCAGCCGTGGTCTAACGGTAGAACGTGTGAACTCACGATCGACGAGACCCGTGTACAAATCTCACTAAATTGCCTACGGTATAATATAGGCGTTAATTAAATAAATTAATTATTAATTACTTAATAATAAAATTTGTTTGATATAAAAAGTTCAACATTACATTTTCCTAAAAATAATTTCGTGTTTCAAATAAATTATTTAGATACATCGCTTTCAGTAATAAATTTATTTTGACATTTACTCGTAGGAATAATAATATCGTGAAGTTACGGTTCGCGTTTTCAGATCCAAAATCGGTTTACAATGTAATATTGTCATTGAAAAAGCGTCAACAAATTCCAATAATTGATGATTTATCACATACAAATATATTTATTCGAAAATTGTTTTTAACGTCGAAATTACATTTCATGGAATAGAAAAGTTGCAAACAAATAACTCATTCGGTGTCAAACATAAGTTTTATTTATAGATGTCACGCGACAGACTCGGAGCTATTTCTGTAATCTATACTAGGTTGCTAACAATTAGTCTAGCTATTGGCGTCATTACAGGTATCGTAGTCATTGTAAAATCAGGCCTCGTTGCGACCCAGGTATAGATTCCCATACCTCAGAAATCATAGTCTTATAGCTTATAAGCCTAAGCTCTCATAATCTAAATCTAATCTAAATCTAAATACTTATATAAAATGCTAATGTTAGTACGTAAATACAGGGTTTTCTCCATGATCACCAACTCCAATCTACTTCCCACTGGGGTGGTAGATACCCCTTGGTCTCCTGGTGAAAGTAAGGGAGTTTGGTCGCGGTGGGTGCAAGAGGGTGGTTGTGGGAGGCGAAAATCTTAAAAAATGTATATCTGTCCTTTTCTAACTACTAAGTATAGAGAGAGAGAGAGAGAGAGAGTACTAAGTATAGAGTTCTAAAATTTTTTGAAATAATCTAGAAAACTCCAAAATGTGTGCAACTGTTACAATATATCTAGAAGGTTCTAAAAGTTTCAAGAATGTTCTAGAAAGTTCTACAAATTTCCGGAATGATCTAGAAAGTTCCAAAATGAGCGCAACTGTTAAAATCGATATGGAATGTTCTAGAAGGTTCTAAAAATTTCAGGAATGATCTAGAAAGATCTAAAAACGTTATCAACTGCTAAAATCGATCTAGAATGTTCTAGAAGGTTCTAAAAATTTCAGGAATGATCTAGAAAGTTCCAAAATGAGCGCAACTGTTGAAATCGATCTAGAAGGTTCTAGAAGGTTCTAAAAATTTCAGGAATGATCTAGAAAGTTCTAAAACTTTATCAACTGCTAAAATCGATCTGGAATGTTCTAGAAGGATCTAAAAATTTCAGGAATGATCTAGAAAGTTCTAAAACTTTATCAACTGCTAAAATCGATATAGGATATTCGAGAAAGCTCTACAAATTTCTGGAATGATCTAGAAAGTTCCAAAATGAGCGCAACTGTTAAAATCAACATGAAATGTTCTAGAAAGTTCTAAAAACTTCTAGAATTATCTACAAACATTAAAAATGTGTATAGCTGCTAAAATCGATATAGAAAGTTCTACAAATTTCTGTTTACACATTTACTAGAGTATTCCTGATTTTCAATTCGTTAATTAGTTAATCAATTTGATTAACTCTATAAACACCGTATGTTTAATGGTCAAATAAGTCCTCAGTATCTAAGATAGAAATCTACAATATCTACGTTAAAAACGGATCCTTTATTACTTTTTATATCATTAAACATGCGATGTATTTTGAGTTTTGACCCGAGCAACGCCCGGGGTTTCGTCGCTAGTACTTATATAAAATGCTAATGTTAGTACGTAAAGACAGGGTTTTCTCTATGACCACCAACTCCAATCTGCTTCCCGTTGGGGTGGTAGATGCCCCTGGGTCTCCTGGTGAAAGTAAGGGAGTTTGGTCGCGGTGAGTGGAAGAGGGTGGTTGTGAGAGGCAAAAATCTCAAAAAATGTATATCTGTCTCTTTCTAACTTATGAGATTTTGAGTACTAAGTTTGTCTTTTTCTAACTTATGACATGTTGAGTACTAAGTATAGAGTTCTAAATTTTTTTAAAATAATCTAGAAATGTGTACAACTGTTACAATTGATCTAGAAGGTTCTAAAAGTTTCAAGAATGATCTAGAAAGTTCCAAACCATGATCAACTGCTAAAATCGATCTAGAAAGTTCTACAAATTTCTGTAATGATGTAGAAAGTTCCAAAATGAGCGCAACTGTTGAAATCGATATGGAATGTTCCAGAAACTTCTACAGATTTCCAAAATGAGCGCAACTATTAAAATCGATCTATAAGGTTCTAAAAATTTTAGGAATGATCTAGAAAGTTCCAAAACGTTATCAGCTGCTAAAATCGATCTAGAATGTTCTAGAAGCTTCTAAAAATTTTAGGAATGATCTAGAAAGTTCCAAAACGTTATCAACTGCTAAAATCGATCTAGAATGTTCTAGAAGCTTCTAAAAATTTCAGGAATGATCGTAGAAAGTTCCAAAACGTTATCAACTGCTAAAATCGATATATAATGTTCTAGGTTCTAAAAATTTCAGGAATGATCTAGAAAGTTCCAAAACGTTATCAACTGCTGAAATCGATATAGAATGTTTTAGAAGGTCCTTCTGTTTTTCTGTTTACACATTTACTAGAGTATTTCTTATTTTCAATTCGTTAATTAGTTAATTAATTTGATTTGATTAACTCTATAAACACCGTATGTTTAATGGTCAAATAAGTCTCTCAATATCTAAGGTCTGCAATATCTACGTTAAAAACGGATCCTTAAATACTTTTTGTACCATTAAACATGCGATGTATTTTAACCCGAGCGACGCCGGGGGTTTCGTCGCTAGTAAGTAATAAATTGCAGCTTTAGAATTCTATTTCCTTAAAAAAAGTATAATTTGTACAGGTTGTAACTGTAGGGACTGTGCCTACACATTTTAAGAAAACAAAACGGTAGTCAAGGAGACTTCGTTTATGATTTTGGTTGTCAAATATACGACTTCAAAGAAACAACTAAAAAGCTTGTAAATATCTTTATTACCCTGACTACATATCTAAATAACAAATCACGTGAACTATTTATCACCTATATTAAAAGGTTTATTATGATTATTTTAGTGTTAGGTTCAAAAAATAACACAATAGCAAGCTGCATTTTTTTTACATTAATTTTTGACATATATGGCGCATTCGCTTATCATTAAATTATCATGATGAATTTTATTTAAAAAAAATCAAGATCCTCAAATTTTATATTTTTTCAATTTTCATCTATTATTTTTTATTTAGTTAAAAACATTGTTTTTTTTTACATTAATTTTTGACATATATGCCGCATTCGTTTATTATTAAATTATGATGAAAATTTAATTTTAAAAAAAAATCGAGACCTCTGAAATTATTTATTTTCAAAATTATCATCTTTTATTTTTTATTTAGTTAAAACCATGTTTGCGATTAACATTTAAGTTAGAAAAACTTTTATTTAATTTTAAAAAAATCAAGACGCCGAAAATTTTTATTTTTAAAATTTTCATCTTTTATTTTTTATTCAGTTAAAAAAAAGAAGATTTATTTAGGTAAATAATTCAATAACTATTATAAAATATTAGTAACTTAATATCATTTTACAAGTATTAGAGACAAACTCATTAAAAAAACCCCTATCTATGTTATCACGAGTGCGAACGGAAGAAAGCCGGTAACATTTCCGTAATACGTTACCGGCAGAGTTAATTACGCAGCGAGGGGACATGCTTTCATTTCCTATGCAATATGAACCGCAATAGTGGTTAAAGCACTACAACACTATATTTATCAATTATTTATTAAATGCAATTCATATTTTTGTGGGAGAATAATCTAGATTTTTTGATACGCCTGAATTGAAATTACGTGACGTCCGGACAGAGCGTGGTATGCAATATTATTATTCTTTTTATTTTCTTATAACACACTAGCTGTTGCCCGCAACTTCGTACGCGGAAAATAAATATTAAGCAATTATACCTCATGCAAACATTCATCCCCCACTTTTACCCTCTTGAGGGTTAATTCTTGCTAACATTTATCTAACATTATACATCTTACATACATACATACAGGGTTAATTCTTGCTAACATTTATCTAACATTATACATCTTACATACATACATACAGGGTTAATTCTTGCTAACATTTATCTAACATCATACATCTAACATAACATGTTAATTACATTTACTAAAGATAAAAAGGAGAATAGCCTAGCCTAGCTAGAATAGCCTAAGAGAAATGGGCCCACAAGTTTTTCTCGAATTTAACGATTATTTTAGTTCATTTTGTAGAAAAATAAATCTACATTCCTTATTACCAATCAGTTTTAATTTTTTTACCCCAGTTTTTGAGTAATTAGACTTCTTTTAATGCAATATTTGAGGTTATTATATCTTTTTTGTATGTAATTAAACATTGTCATTTAATTAGTAAACGATGTGTTGATATAATTGAAATAAGTTAATGAAAGATAATTATTATTTTAGAATATTATTTTGATATCAAACTATAGGTACTAAATGGGCCCAAAAATGGGCATTATCCTTTTGCGGTTTATGGTCAGGTCACAAAACACGTAGATGTACATTGCGTGACATACAGCTAACGTGCGTTCCAAGGCATGCGTGCTACGTGACTGTCAGTCTCATGACACGTTCACGTCACACGTATGCCGGCTTGGATTAAAACAAAAAAAGGAAGTTACTGTACGTTCTCTGTTGTTTATACACAACCTATATCGGATTTATAATTAGATAGATTAAATTGACAGTTCGAAGTGTATACATTCCTCCAAAATGTTGCCAAGTTAGAGGTGAAGTGTTAACGGTTACAGTATCGATACTCATGCACAGGAGACAAAGATAGAAAGACATAGAAAGACGTTGAAAGACTGCAACACGAGGGAGACAGAATACTGTCACTCGTTTAAGTGTCAAAGTATGTCAGTTAGACCTAAATTGCGGGGTTCACTTTTTAGACGTGCGTAACGTATCTTCTCCTTTTTGTCTTAATATAAGGTAGCCGGACGTTAAAAAGGAAAGATATTCTTGTCGTTTAAGAGATTGTAAAATAATAAAAGATTAAGCGAAATATGACGAAACACATTTGGTCTTCTTTGGTCTCCTGAAAACGATCTTCTATGTATAACATATTTTTTTTACAACACTCCGCCTGATGTAAAGCTAGAGTGCTTTCTATAACAGAAACAATTGCACTACAGTGAACTCTCCACATGTAGCAGTCGCCTCCGCTATGCCGCCTTGAGGAGACTATTATGCACCATATATATTTACAGTGCACTCTCCTCTCGCTAAACCTAGCTACTTAAAACTGAATCCGATCGCGTTAAGATCACTTCACGGATGGTACATTCGAAAGTGCTGGTACAACTCCAACGCGGCAGACTGGGCTAATAACCTGCCTACCACTTTTTATTTATTTTTTATTAAACCTAGAATCATCGTATCAAACAAAAATCTCTTAGCCTAGTCCGGTACGCTTTGTATGCGTTTTGTAATTTAGTGGCCCAATTTCAATTGTATGTCCGTCTAACAAAATAAAAAGTCATTGTGTAAACGCGTTCAGGAAATGTATCATGTTTTTTATACGAGCGTCAAGGCGGAACTAAAAATGTTAGGTACTGCAAAAATATAAAAAAATAATAGAGAAATAGTAGACTTATGATTGTTATTAGCCCAGTCTGCAGTCCTGGGGTAGTATCACCACTTTCGAATGTAACACCCGTGAAGTGACCATGTCGCTTTTCTAAGATGGTACATGCCCGTCTCCTCAAGCCGGCATAGTGGAGGGGACTGCTACCCGCATTTATTATATTATTTATTATACTATTATATATTTATTTATCTGTAGTAGCAGTTGTTTCCGTTCATGGGCCGCACTCTGGCTTTACATGTTCAGCTTTACATGTTCATGGAGTCAGGGTAATAAAGATATTTACAAGCTTTTTAGTTGTTTCTTTGTTGTATATTTGACAACCAAAATTATAAAGTCTCCTTACTACGCGTTTTGTTTTCTCTTAATAGGCACAGTCCCTACACTACTCCCCTCCCCCCTCAAGGAGACTGTTGTTACTTGTTGTAAACTAGGTGGAGTGTTGTAATATGCCGAGCTACTTCGATCGAGATCGGATTAAAAACTTGATTAAAACGGGAATAGTACGTCGATTCGTTGTAGAATACAATTACCAATTAGCACGTGATTACGAGTATGTAAATTACGATAAATCATGTATAACAATATAGATATAACGTTATCATAAATATACAACCTATCGCCTAACATGATAAGGTCGTGTTTAGCATACAAATTTTATACGACACTTGATGCACACTAACTTACTAATTTTTATAGTAACTCGGCATATGATAACGCTCCGTCGTCCAGCGCGGTCTATGAACAGGCAGCAGTCACCATACACCCGTATAGGTTGACAGGGGACACTCCTCTCGTTATTACATGCCTCCACGGGATTCACGAGGATGGCAAACTAGGCTATTAACCATTGTCAGTTTGCCAACCACTCTTTCAACTTTACTTATAAGGTTTTTGATATTGCGGTAAGTAGTCCAAGAAGGAGGCATCCTAGAATTCTCAGAAAGGGTGGCTATGGTCGAAAACAAAGCGAAGAAGAGGAAGAAGTTAACTTAGAAGTTAACTTTCTAATTTATCAAAATTAAAAATAAGTTTTAATAAATTATGTCATATAATAAATAAAATAAAAAAGATGTCGCGTTTCGGGAATAGTTTGAAAGTAGCCAGATATAAGAGAGGAGTATGCACTGTCAATCTAGATGGTACATGCTCGTCTCCTCAAGCCGGCATAGTGGAGGCGACTGTAGCCCGTAGAGATTTCTCTGTGGTAGCAGTTGTTTCCATTCATGGACCGCACTCTAGCTTTACATCAGGCGGAGTGTTGTCACATGTCGAGCTACAATAAAAAAAAAATTATTTATTTCAGTTTCAGACTAAAATAAAACTGTAAATCGTTAAAAATAAATACACACAAGAAAAAGAAAAGTTAATTTAGTGTTTAAATGAAAAACCTAGACTAAAATTTGACACTGAATAAAAGAAAAATTCAAAATGTTTACAAATCGTCTGTTAAATCTGGCAACTGGCCGGGAATAACATCTCTGACATTGGATTACCGGCTATATTTACAGTATCTAAAACTGTCTACATCTTTCCTCACACAATTTATTTCAATAAAAAAGAGAATTATTTGCAACCTATGAAAATAACAAACAGTGTAACGAATAAAGTTAAACAAATAAATAAAGGCCTGTGATTGATAAAGATTTTCTACAAACATATAAAATTACAAATAGCGGTAAGCAGACTAGATAGAGTCTACCGTCCCGAGGTATATAAGCCTGAATAGTGGAAGCGACTTCTACCTGATGTGTGTAAAAATACAAAATTGTACATTGGTACCTACTGGGCCAGTTGGCATGACTAAGTAGAGATATGTCGGAAAAAATACGTTAAGCTAAAAAAAAATTTCATCTGCAAATGATCCATTAGATTAGATTTTTTATATACCTTTCTCGTACAATTTTCAAAAGAATATTTGACCTATTGCGTGTAATTATAAAAATTAGGTTAAATAAATTAATCAAACTTAATCTCAAAGACTTCGTTTAGCAGAGAAAGTGTAGTTACAACGTAGAATTCCTAACAATAATATTTTATATGTCATAAAAGTGTACAAATATAATAAGTCACGGAACAAGTAAAGTCACGAACATATTCCCTGAAAACAAAAAAAAACTGAAAACTGAACTTTTTCAATTTAATAACAAAATTCGGTACGTAGTCTGCCGTCCTGGGGTAGTACGACCACTTTAGAATGTAACACCCGTGAAATAACCTTGCTTTTCGGGAACAGTTTTTTTTGACATTGACATTTTATTAATATTATTGACATCATTATTAATATCATTACTTATAATTTTAAATCAATACCAAATTGTAATTGTTAGTAAACATTAATTTTCCACTGATTGGCGCATGCCGTGTTCACTGTTCATAGGACATACATAAATGTATTGTAGTTGTGTGTTAACATTTGATTTGTTGTATTGTAAGGGCCTGTTTGTGAACCTAATAAATAAATAAATAAATAAAATAAATAAAAAACAGTTTGGAAGTAACCTGGTGCATATTTTTCCGGCATAGCGAAGGCGACTGTAGTTGTTTCTGTTGAGGGACTGTACTCTAGCTTTACATCAAGCGGAGTTATCCTATGCCGAGCTACAATAAATAAAAACTAAAACTTTTTTATCATTGTACATAATAAATTGAAAACATACAAATACTTGTAAATATTATTCAATCAAGTCTTCCCCTACTTTTATCAACAAGAACACTCGACTGAGGCAATTCAAACCACTTGACCGGACCACAACAAATACTCAAGAGTCTAAGATAATTTCTTATCTTTGTTATTGAATAAAACAAACACTAATAATAACATCTTTTTAGTGTACAAACAAACATACGACATTAGTTTACAGACATATTAATTAGGCAATTAAATCAAATCGATAAACAAAGGAGAGTGCCCATTTTTGGGCCCACTTGATACCTAATAGTTTTGTAACAAAACAATATTCTAACATAATAACTTATTTCTTAATTAAATTATTTTAATTATATCAAAACATCGCTTCCCAATCAATATATAATTTAATTAATTAATTAATTAATCAATATAATTAATCAATAAATTAATAACATAAAAAATAATATTACCAATATTAAAGCTTTTAATACAATAATAACCTCAAATATTGCATCAGAAAACATTTAATTACTCAATAACCCGGGTGAAAAAATTAAAACTGATCAGTAATAAGGAAGAAGATTTATTTTTCTAGAAAATTAACAACTCGAGAAAAAAATTGTGGGCCCATTTCTCTTAGGCGAATGGGCATTCCCCTTTTAAAATATAAATTGATAAAGTGATAGACTGGTGGTTACTAGGCTATTTTACTGTCCTGGTGTGGTACCACCCACTTTCAAGTGTAACACCTAGTCGTGCTTCTGAATCAGTTTCAAATTAACCGGGTGTATAGAGAGGAGTGTGCACTGTCAACCTGTATGGTGCCGGCATAGCGAACGTGACTGTGGCTTGCAGAATTTTTTCTGTGATAGCGGCTGTTACCGTGCATGGTTCGTTTAACATCAGGCGGAGTGTTGTTATATGTCGAGCTACAATAAATAATATATGCATCACGCGTCGCGACGTTCGACGGCGCCTTAGCCCAAAAAGACGTTAATGTGAAGTGGGACTGGGCTGGTCACGCCTGCCACACGTCTGATACTTCATGATCAAAGTTAATTCTTTACTTTGTGTACTTTGGTCAGCCAGCGCCTATAGGCACTATTAAAGAGTCGTAGGCAGACTGATGATGGTTATTTGTCTAGTCTGCCGTCCTGGGGTAGTACCACCACTTTCGAATGTAACACCCGTTAAGTGACCTTATCGCGTTTCGGGAATAGTTTAAAAGTAGACAGGTATGACGAGAGAGCACTGTTAATCTAGATGGTACAGGCTCGTCTCCTCAAGGCGGCATAGTGGAGACGACTGCAACCCGTAGAGATTTCTCTGTGATAGCAGTTGTTTCCATTCATGGACCACACTCTACCTTTATATTAGGCGGAGTATTGTCATATGCCGAGCTACAATATTAAAAAAGTCCACCACAGAGTACGCTCTTAACTGCAAAAAGAATCGGGGCAAACCCAGATGGAATTTGACATCTATAATAGTAAATGAGCGGCCGTGTGGTTTAGCGGTAGAGAATGGACCTCACAGTCGCTGAGACCAGTGTTCAAACCATGCTAAATTCGGACCGGTATCAATGTAACCTATAATACAAACACTTTCTTAGTACAAGCATTAAAAAAAACAAATGAAGCTTGTTAGGAGCAGCGAGCTGTGAAAAAGGAGAAGAAAGATAATCCGCTGTGATTCGGCAGATACAATTTATTTTTACAACGCAAACAAGTAATACATAACGAAACATAATTTGTGATAATAACAAAAACACACGTCACGTTAAAAACATGACTACGAGATTAATTCAAAAGGAAAATCTTATTTCATTCGCACTTAATAACCCATTGTTCTTCGCACAAACGGAAACGTAAGGAAATTGTATTCATCCTGTACTTATTTTCAGTGAGAGGAATCATGGTACCGGGATTGGAATAATTATGTATATGTCACCCTTGTAACAGATTGTATATTTTACAAGTCTACCCTGTTTTTACAAGTCAAAACACTCGATTCATCAAGCCGGCATAGTTGAGGCGACTGCTATTTGAATACATTTCTCTATAGATAACGAGGTATTTAGTTCGCACTCGACGTACTACTTAAAAAATAATAATAATAAAAAGGTATTACAAAAACTTTTTTATACATATTTTATTATATTCTTTTTATTATATATATTTTTATTTATATTATATATATATATTTTTTTTAATTATATTTATACATAGTTTTATACATATTTTTTAATGATTTGTTGCAGTTCGTAAATAAAGAGAGTTTGATAAACATAAATTATAAACAAATAAATAAATTGGGATTAAAACAAAATTTATTTAAAATTATTTATTATCATTATAAAATTATTAAACCAATTATGTGCGTAAAAATTAAAACCGTGCATTTTAAAACCCAGCTAGTCACTTTTGAAACTTGGTTATAGATAACCCTCTTAAAAACTTTTATCAAGGCCCTAAACCTTTGTAGATTATGAACGAATGTTCGCTTAATCCAAAACAGTTCTGAAGTCGCAATGCGGTTGTCAGACCTCCTTATTCCCGTGTCTTTGAAAATAGGAAATGGCGCCAGATTTACAGAATCTGAATATAAGAATGTTTTTTATGCTGGCTATCCAACTCTAAACGGCCCCTAAATCTATAAATTAATAGAAATAAAATATATATTAATCTATACTATCGGAAATGTGAATGTATGTTGGTTTGTTCCCTAATTATGCTCACACAGCTGGATTAATAAAATTTGCATTCGATAGCCCGTTTTTTGATACGAGGTTTTTTTTTTAGGTTAATGTGCAAAATGCTGGGTATAGTCCAGGAGCTGACCGCAAAATCTTATCTTATCGCTGGTACGATGAAACATTGGCAGAATTCAGTACTAAGTCAATAACGATGGGCTATGATGATTTTATCATGCTTTGAATAACATTTTAGGCAGAATTTAACTTATTTTTACGTCAACGCTTTTTATGTAAAAAGTAGGTTGCCCGGCGGCAAAGGACCCAGCAACCAACTTGCTTATCTTGTGACTTGTATTTTACGTAAAAAAAAATTCTAGCCGAATCCGAGGGCAAAATTCCGCCAATCAGACATAATCAAGGTCAAAATAACCGCATAGGTTAAAAAAATTCAAATTAAGGTTTCTTATTGGTGGATAGTTCTCACTTTTTGCCTCACTTTATAACTTATGTTTGACCCGCAGATTTTACGGTCGGCCCTCGGTCTAATATGACTATTTTATTTAACCCGTTTCAAAAGGTTCGCTAAGGATGAAACTAAAACGTCGGTTTTACAGCTTTTTTATCAGTATAAAATATATAGAATCAAGGTTAATGGTTTTCTTTTTGTAATGACTATAAGCTAAAATATCGTTATATTACTTGCTACTTAATATATTTGTATACGCACGCAATAAAAAGGAAGTTATATAGGTAGTAATCTTATTAACATTAATAAAAATAGAGGATTTTTTACGTAAAATTTCTTAATTTATGTTTTTTTCTTATTAAGAATAAAATTTCAGTTAACAATTACTTTTTGTAAAGTACCACTAATTAAAATATTTTATTAATGCCAACTCTATATTAAATACTTTAACAACTTCGTGGGGTCGTCGAGGGGATTTTTAAGTCTTCACGACTGTAACACATGAATACTTATAGACTATAAGTACCCCTTAACAAGAATAGGTACCGACGAATTAAATATATTATTATAACAAATATATAAGTACGTATACACTTACACTCTGGGTCCGAACTAGACTATCATGTACTATGGATCTCGGAACACGGACAATACCCAAACTCGGAACAAATATTTTAACAACAAAGACTTGGCGAGAATCAAAACTAGAACCTCCGCGTAATAGACTGGCGCGATCACTGCCCCACAGAGGCAGTAAAATTTGCTTTAAATTAATAATTTTCAAGTTTATTACAATATACGTATTCCTTCTATAACATAATACCTACATTTATTTATCTTAGAGAATATTATAAACTAATCCAGGGATTTTACTTGTACTATAATGTAGATGGTTTTATTCCAACTAAATTCGTCATCCCCGCACAAACATAATTATATTATCCGACGTTCTAAAACAACAATCTTACAATCCCGTTCATGATTACTCCAAAAGTAATTACCGACATGAAAATTTCTTACGTACACGGCTTCATGTAATTAACTTCGCAATTTTGACAGTTACTCTGACAGTGTATGAATAATTTTACGAAAACGCGCTACTATCCCTTAATATTACGGGGTAATTCAAGCGGAAAATGTGTTCGAATGCGGTCTGCCACTCGACAGCGAATTTTTAAACGCTTCCACCGCAGCGGGCGTGGGTCTTCGGAATGCGATTTTTATTCATGCCAAAACCTTTTTATGCGTTTCTTCAGGGACGGAAATATCGTAAAATATTATGATATTTAGAACTTCAAAGTTAGGGAGATATATAACAATTTAATCAAGATTTCCGTTTAATAAAATCTACAATATAACTAAGCACACATGTCAAACATGACATAATACTGAAGTCATTAAACCTCGTGTTATCTAACTATATACAAGCCCTTATATATTAGATGGCCTCAACGAATCATTTGCAAAAAAAAAAAACTTCCTAGGTTACATAAATTATGTGAAGTAATCTACTTTTTATATGCTCTATTCATAAAACCTAATTAACAATAAACATAATTATGGACTATATTAAAATTTTATGTATATAATAATTATGTAATAATAACAATTAGTTTCAAGATAAATTTAGCATCCTCAGAAGTCGGTAAACATCTATCAAAAAATTAAACTAATCGAGTGAACCGAGCCGTACATTGAAAGAAGTTGTTATGTCCGAAACATAGCTGTGGCATGTCTCACTGGCACTCAGCCAAAAACTTCTGTTCTCTCTGATTATCTTCACTATTTAATAATAAATGTTGAGTGCTAAGAGAGTTATGTCATTCGCAAAATATTTCTATAATTTTAACAAATAATTTTCCAGCCACCCTTGATGAGGTCACTAATGTAAACTATGATTCAATACTAGACGTTTTAAAACTAAAGTATAAATTATCTTGTTTAAATATTGTTATCAGATCCAACCAAGATTTTATCTAATCTGTGCGTTGTTTTTACTTTTCAGGCACTCAGTGGACTCGGTCGCGTCGTATTCTAGCCAGAATCACGTTGACCGCATACGGACGCAGAACTTCTCAGCGTCTTCTTGTCAAGAAGAAAGTGACTTCAGTTCGATCAAGAGCAAAAATTTAAGACGGTCCTCATTGGAGTTTCCGAATAAAAGACCTGAAAGTGTCACTTCTAATAGCAGTTCGACAAGAAGCCGCCTCCGAGAACTGGTCGAAAGAAAATCTCAAGACGACCACAAACCGGCCGCTAATACCGTCGGTGATATACAATATTTTGAGAATCCCACTGAGACGCTAGAATTTGATAAAAAAAGCAAATCACTAGACAAGAAAGGTGGTGATGAACGCCCAAAGAAAAGAAAGTTAAGTAAAAATAAAGAAAAAGACAAAGAGAAGGAGGTCTGCGACAAATCGAAAAAACACGAAAAATACCAAAGTAAATTAGCAGAATATTACAATCTACCAGTTCAACTTCCTCAAGACGAATTTTACCAACATTTAACGAGATCTAAAGCGGCGGATGATCTTTTGCAAAAAAGGTTCGGTAATTCGGACAACGAATTCAACGGAAGTTACGGTAGATTGTGCAAGCATAAGGAGCCAGAAGGATCCAATTTACGTCGTAGCAGAAGTTTAGCAGTAATTCGAGAAGAAACATTCACGGATTTGCAGATTCCGAATCACACTAAGAATAAAAGATCACAATTAATACCGAGAGCGCGTCTTTTCGACAAGCCTTACTTCAAAGACAGGTGGGTACATTAATAAACATTACATTTAACGTGAACTATGTATATTATATAGTACGTAATTACTTTGTACTCAAAGTATAATAATATTCATTAAATGACCTAAAAAATTAAAGCATTATTATAAAAAATTTCAGGTTACCTGGTCGAGCAAAATATCAAACAAAGGAAGAGGTTTTAGAGGGAATCTATATCGACAGTACAGCATCCTGCTTTGGAGAAATAAACAGACAAAGGGAATCCGAGAATAATCTTGACAACGTCGATACCAAATCAGACAACGAAGAAGTTTTATCTCGAAAAGAAAGTGTGTGCTCAAGATCAATCGCAGGAAGTTGGCCAAATTTAACAGAAGAAAACTTAAAACATATTAATTTATCAGAGGACAGTATTGGCCACTCGCGAAATCCTAGCGAAATTGACAGTTTAGATTCAAATTACGTAAGAAAACACTATAATTTTGAAGCTCATTTAAAAGGTAATTACAAAGACAGCTCTCCTGAAACTGAACGTTCTTGTGAGACTCCTACACACGATAATCAAATATATTTCGATACAGACGACCGAACAAAGTCTGATACCAAAAACGACACGAATAGATCTAAAGCCGATACTGAAAGATCATTCACCAACGATAGTATTTCAATAACACACAGCGACAAAGTTAATGCAGATGAAAATACGATAGATCAGGCTAATGATATAGACTCATATGACGAAATATCACTCAGAAGCAAAAAACTTGAAATAGAAGAAGAAGACCATAAGGTTCTTTCAAGGTCTACTGAGGAGATTACAAAAGAAATTGACATTCAATCTCTACAATCGGAAAACGACGGTACTGTGTCTAGCCCGCCAGACAGTATAACGTCTTATATTTCTATATCGATACCATCATCAGCAGACAAGTCTCATAAACTAGAATATTTAGCAAATTCACTTGCTGAAAAAATAGACGAGTACTGTGAAACTCAATTTAAAGAAACTGTTTCTGTAATATCGCAGAACATCAGTATCAACGAGAGTCCAGAAATTGATAAGAATCCCATATACACAAAAGTAAATAAGAAAAGAACATTTGCTGAAACTAAGAGAGATATTAAAACAAAAAATATCACTCACAACAACACAAATAGCAATAATTCGTTAAATGAGACTCAAAAACGACAGAACGACATTTATATAAGTAACACATACATTGAAAGAGAAGATTTTGCGTTACAAAACGATTATAAACATTGTGCTTCATCAAAAAATATAACAACTGAACCATTTGTAACCACATTGATAGAAAATCAATATTACTCACTTCCTGATATAAATATTAGCAAGTGTCTAAGAAAATCTGAACGTATTGATGCTCAACTACGAGAAGAAGACCCAGAAGACGTCACTTGTGAGAATACATATGAAATAGCACAATCGCATTTTCGAGATATATTGCAAACTAAAACGAGTGCAAATTACGGACAATTAAATACAAGTTACAAAAATAATTTTACTAATATTCAAGTAAATAACACAATTCAACAAGAACCACATTATACGGAGCCTCATTTAATTCAAAACTTCACTAGGCTTGAAGACGATTTAAAATCTATTATAACTGTAAACAGTTCTAATTTAGATGAAAAAGAATTTGGTGAATGTTTACCAATTGATACGCATCAAAACGAAAGGGAAATTAATGAAATAGAGGGAACTATAAGAAATAATAAGGTAATTACCAAGTCTGAAAGTCTGAAGTTATCTTCAGGTTACAGATATAAAGAGAACAATTTATATGTTTCTACATCAAATGATAAAATTCATCAATTAACGAAAGACAAAAAAGCAAAAACAAGTATAAGAAAACATTATTCTCTAAGACAACGAGAACCAACTGATAGTGACATTGATCGCTTGCCAAGCCCAGCGACTGTCGAACGAACGTTAAAGAAACCAATCGAATCTTCAAAAGCAACGGTCGAAATTAAAAGCAAGTCAGTACTATCGCGGGTACAATCATTTAAAACATCCTCTGAATCAAATATAGCGATAGTACCATTAAGCGGTCATCAGACCATAATTATCAATCCTCCTTTAAAACAAAATCAAGATAACCAAGGTGTGGAAACTATAAAAAACGAAAAAATTGTTAACCAAGTTGTTCCAATTAGTAAAGTGAACGTAGTTGAAAATCCTACAACAAAAAATCTACCTAAGACATCTATAATTGATACTTCAAGAATTTGTACACCTAAGGATCCGTTTATTACTATAAAATTAAATAAAGTTGTAAAAACAACTATACCGAAGTTGAAGAAAAATTCTAGCGATAAGGTAGACTTTGTTGAAAATAAATTTTACAAACCGCCTCCACGTTTAATAATAAAAGACAATAAAAACAAAGATAATAAGGTACCATTGAAGAAAGATAGCATCACCAACATGACTAGACCACAGGTAATGCAAGTTGTTGATTCAAAAAGCGCTAAACAGAATAATACGTCAACTGAAAAATTCAATGATTGGAAAGAAAATATGCAGAAAGTACACAATGAAATTATTCGTAAGAAAGATGATACCAATGACTCAAAAGTGGAAGTTGTAAGTGTAAAAGAAAAAATAAATAACGCTATCAAAACTGACATCGAATATCAGGAAAAGCTACATTCTGTTAAAAATTATTGGTCGAAATTAATAGACAAAACACCTGAATGTAAGGCTGACACGAAAGACGAAAAACCACAAGTTCAAGCCAATGAAAATCTTATTGTAACAATAGATGAACCACCACAATTAGAAACTAAATCAAATTTGGAAACAACCGTAGGCAATATCATCAAATCAATTGAAAGCGTTAAAATTGTGGACAGCATCCGGAAAATAAGTCAAACTAAATTACAATTGTGGAAAGACGAATCGGAAAAAGTTAAAGATGATTCAGAGATTGAAGAAACTATGGTGAAAAAAATCGTTAAAGACTGTGAAGAAAATATTATAAATGGAAAGAAACTCGAAAAATGCAATAGAAAGTCTGAATTAGAATTGTGCGCAAGGGACACACCTGAAATAGAAATAGTCGAGCTTAGTTGTGAAGATAATCAAAACCAAAAAACACAAGCTACCTTAATAAAAGCAAAAGGCTACGAAAAAGGGTGTGATGACTTCGATCATGTACGATATAAAGTAATGAAATCAGAATTATTCAAAAATAGTATGATAGCAAACTATCGTAAAGAAGCACAGTTTGACGGATTGTTACAGTATTTGCAGGACTATAGTTTTCAAGAACTGTTGGTTAATAATAACATTGTTATCATAGAGCCCGTCAGAACTAAAATAGAACCAGCGCCGAGAAAAACCATCTCGAATACCTGCAAGATATCTCCATCGCTACTAAAGAAAAGTGAAAATAATCCCAATCAGCTCGATAGAACTAAAAATGCTGTCAGGAAACATTTCTTTTATCATCCAATAAGAGTAAACAAAGAAATAATCGAAGAGGAACTTCCAAATCCGGATACAGTTAAAAAAGTTAGAAACTTATTTGAAGACACATTAAAAATGCGTAGTCCGATGACACACGATCCACCAATAATAGACGAGACTTGTCTAACAAGACGAGCAGCATCGCAAAGGAATCTAAATGAAGATGCAAAAGGAAATAAAACTGGATGCAGAAGAAAAGTAATAAGACAACTCACGATCGACACATCTTATGGAAACAAAAAATGGGACAATGCGAGTTTATCAAGCGGGGTTTCGAGCGGCGATTTAAGTTCTAATAATGAATATGAAACTGACGGTCTCAGCCCGTATCAACATAAAAACTTAAAGGACCATGTATATAGTTCATCAAGCGAAGAATACTTATGTGACTCTGTCAACCATGACTTCTGCTGTGAAAGTCAATATGTTAGCCCAGATATATTGAAAAAAATAAGAGAATGCGGTACATCTATAACATATTACGGTGGAAAGGTGCTGAACTCCAAAATGGGATCAACGGTAAGTCCAATGACTAAAGCGATAATGGAAGAGATTAAGGGCTTACAGAAAAATTGCAGCAGGGATTGCTACCTGTGTCAAACTAAATGTCGGGGGGATAAATGTTCATGTCTTGTTGCAGAACAACACAAACCAAAAAATGTTGACAATAAACAACATTCCAGCACATCATCAGACTCCGGCAACCATGATCCAGACAAATCAGTGAAACGTAACGATAGTTTTCCAGGATTCAAATTTAAACTCGTCAAGTCTAACAGTTGCAGTAGTCGTTTAGAGTTGACTGGTACAGACGACAGCAGAAATCAGCGATTCAAGTACAGAAAAGCATCAGGCAAAACAGAAGATCCACCTCTCATAAACGACGACGAGAATTCTGTAAAGAACAAAATATGTAGACTTGAGAGTTATAATAAAGGTATTGCCAACACACCATTCGAGACCAAGGATGACGACAACTTAACAACGGGTAAAGTATTAAATTCGCATAACCAAAAAGATACTAAGAAATACGACATTACGATACAGAAAATTTCAATATCAAAGTATGCACAAGAACCGAGGAGTGTCGTTCAAACCAAAGCATATGATCTAAAAGAATCTATTAATACACAAGAAGAAAGGCAAATCGACACACAGATTGATAAAACGATGACAGACCCACACAGTTTTGAAAAAAAGTTCTATTATGTAAATGACAATTTAGAGCAGAGTAAAAACACGCCTGGAAAATTCGGTGAAATGGTATTCGAGGAGTTTGAGGTTTTAGAGTCGTGCTTTGATAGTTTAAATAGTAATAAGACGGCGAAATAATAATTTTCATATCATTCCTACTTACTATTTATAAAATGTGATCTGTATTCAACGTTACTGCTAATTTATTGCTTGTGTGTAATGTACTTGTAATGTAATTAGATATATTTTTTATATTATTTTATTGTAATTAACTATTAGTTTTTAGTTTAAAATTAACTGCATAATTAACTTTTAATATTCTTATTTTATAATGTACCAAACATTAGATATCTCAATAACAGGCTACTCATATACTTGGTGATGGCCTCTTTTAATACTGTCTGTAAAATAAAAATGTGTATGTTATAAATTTGTCCGTCATTATTTCATATGTCCTTACCGTCAGATTTATCAAGTTCTACTTTAGCTGCTTTAGGGTTAAATACGCAGGCGCTGGTTGAAAATGGACGTTTGGATGGTCGCCACCTTCTGCACCAGGACTCCTGAAAATAAAAAACATAAAACCTATAAATAATATAAATACAACAAAGCAGTGATTTGGTGATGGAACGGTTTAGCGGCGTGACTCACGATCGATGAGACCCCTGTTCAAATCTCACTAAATTCCAACCAGTACCAAAATAACTAAGTTATATGTACTTAGGTCGTTCAATGCCTATTAAAAAACACTAAATTATCATAGGTATGATTAAAATAAAAATTGTAACTTTACTAATCAGCACTGTATAAAAATAAATATGGAAATCTTAGATTTTTTTATAAACACATTTATAAATAAACAGAAGTACCTATAGTCTTTGTCTTTTAATAACATTACAAATAAATAATATCAACTCTAGCTCTAAAAGACCAGAGTGTAGTAAGGTTCAGGACGCGTATATCAGTTGTTTTTTTTATTTTTTTAGCACGTCATATAACCGCACTCCGCCTGATGTTAAGCTAGAGTGCGATCCATGAACGGAGGTGGCTGCTGTCAGAGAAGGGGATCTGCAGACAGCAGTCGCGTCCGCTATGCCGGCTTAATGAGATGCCTCTTCACACTGCGCTTGAAGAGAGAAAGAGTATGTTCAGAATAAATTTGAACGCATTAAAATTATAAATAAAGGATTGAGGAGAGACGATGTGAGCATATTTATCCTTCTACTGGCAACACCCGGATCTTTCAAGGCATCTTCTTTGTACGAGTTGGTGAAGAGGATTTTTAAAAAGAGGAGGTTTTAGTTTAAATTAGTTTTGTAAGGTAGGTTAAGACGAAACCGGCATTGTCGCAAATGACAAAAATCCTTTTTAATAACAAGAATAATAAAAAATAAATAGAGAATTAATTGGTCCAACAAACATTCAAATTTGTGTCCGTAACATATGGTTGTTGAATAAGCGGGCAACCCCACTTGAATCACGCACAGTCATGCATAATGATTACCTACTTACGAGTACTACAAAACCACACTAAAGCTCGCATCGCTACTAAATACAAATCAGGCAGACGTTCATATCGTATTCTACACAATAAATCTAATACAAGTTTTTTTTATTATAATAAAAAATATAAACACGTAACTAGGTTATTAACTAGCAATAAATTAAACCTGTTGTATTGTCTATTCACATAAGAACTGATAGTAGGTAGTGTAGGCCCTAGCCCTAGTGGTTTCCAATTAGTTTTTTTCTGTCGTACATTTGTTTTAATTGTAGCTCGGCTTGTGACAACACTCTGCCGATATAAAGCTAGAGTGCGGTCCATGAATGGAAACAACTGCTACTACAGCGGCTTGAGGAGACGAGCATGTAAGCACCATCTAGATTGACAGTGCACACTTCTCTCGTTATACCTGGCTACTTTCAAACTATTCCCGAAACACGACAAGGCCACTTCACGGGTGTTACATTCGAAGGTGGTAGCGGATACGGGAAAAACTCGCGTATCCCTTATAGCAGAAATTCACATTACAGCCTACAAATCTAAAGGTAATAAGATTGATTTTGGATTGCCGCGTACACCTCAGGGATACGCGTATCACTAATTGGAAACCATTGATGTAGGGTGAACAATGAAGTCGAGATACGATGAAGATATTATTATTACCAGTCCGCCCGTTGTTGAAGCGATGAAGGCTGTTCAGGTTAAACAGTGCACACTTCTCTCTCTACCTACTTTCCATCTCGGTCCTCAAACGCAACCAGCGAAGATAGAAAGTAGTGATTCGAAACAAAGCTACAATTAAAAATAGACGTGGTGTGGTATCAGTCGTCGTAGGCGTGCACTAAGATAGGATTTTGCAAATGATTCGGACCGGAAGTGACTTTTTTTATTGTAGCTCGGCATGTGACAAAACTCCGCCTGATGGAAAGCTAGAATGCGGTCCATGAATGGAAACAACTGCTACTACAGATAAACCTGTGCGGGTAGCAGTCGCCTCCACTATGCCGGCTTGAGAAGACGAGTTTTGCCTCGACTGCTAAAAAACAACGAGAGGTATAGGGATAACAGTTTTCATATTTCGGGAGCTATTAACTTGATAACCCCGGACAGAGCCAGGCACCGTCATCTAATTGAACTATATTCTACATACTAGATATGCAATAACGCTCCTAATGGGAAAAGATGACCGCAGTCAATTTTAGGCTTTCTGTGAGTTTTTGATTCTGTCAGTATTTGATTTGACGGCAACATTGTCAAATCGTTTGAAGCCGCTTACGCTTTCTTCATGTCACACAATGACGAATATAGTTTCTTAACGAATATAAAATACCAGATATTACGTAAATGATAAAGCTTCATTATGGGCATTAAAAATAAACGAGTACATTTTACATGGAGGTCAGAATTTGAACGAATTTCTCTTGTATAGGTACATGAAGGTACGAGTATTTTTAGAAATGACAACCGAGTCGTCTCGACTTACTGTCGTTTGCCTTGAAGGGCAAACCCAGGGTGAATACAAACATAATATCGTCATCGGAGCAATGTACTACTTAATTTAGGCAAAGTTGCAGTGAGTCGTTTGTTTTCTGAAAAGACAAACGACGTTTATATAAGCGAGCTGTAACCGTAACCGTTCAGTTACAGTAACAAGGTTCTATTGTGTATACACTATCAACAATCAATACCCGTAACGTATGCCACTCACTTCGATTCGCTGCAAAAACCAGCAACACTCACATACTCGCTTCCTTCGAGCGCATCACGGTCTGCTCGCGAACCACGTACACCTACACTATGATTCTTGATAAATGCAACGGAGACTGTTACACTTCTACAAATGCTCGTAGTTCGTGAGGAGTGTGAGCTGTCAATGGATGGTGCACATTCATCCGCTTAAACCAGTATAACGGAGGCGACTGCTATCAGCAAACATGTTTTTTTTTATTGTAGCTCGGCATGTGACAACACTCCGCCTAATGTAGAGCTAGAGTGCGGTCCATGAATGGAAACAACTGCTACTACAGAGAAACCTGTGCGGGTAACAGTCGCCTCCACTATGCCGGCTTAAGGAGACGAGCATGTACCATCTTAGATTGACAGTGCACACTCCTCTCGTTATACCTGGCTACTTTCAAACTATTCCCGAAACGCGACAAGGTCACTTCACGGGTGTTAAAGAGTGGTAGGCAGACTGATGATGGTTATTTGTCCAGTCTGCCGTCCTGGGGTAGTACCACCACTTTCGAATGTAACACCCGTGAAGTGACTTTGTCGCGTTTCGGGAATAGTTTGAAAGTAGCCAGGTACAAGAGGAGTGTGCACTGTCAATCTAAGATGATACATGCTCCTCAAGCCGGTATAGTGGAGGCGACTGCTACCCGCACAGGTTTCTCTGTAGCAGCAGTTGTTTCTATTCATGGACCGCACTCTAGCTTTACATCAGGCGGAGTGTTGTCACATGCCGAGCTACAATAAAAAAAAAAAGCATTCGAAATGTCTTCGTGAAAGCAGTTATATCCAAGCTCATAGACCGCACTCTTGGCGTCATTAGCTAAATATGACGTGGAGTGTGTCCACATGGATTCGCACAATTACTATGATTTATAGATATGCATGTAAATGTTATGACTAATCAGGCTGATTAAACAAAACGCTTTACTCATATATAATTATCATTTGCTGCGTGACCCCTGAATGGTAGGAGGCGTTCGTTCACCTTTTCGATTGGTATCTCGATTACGCTCGCCAAAATCGGCACGTAACAAATTTACATGGGTTTTTAATAACCAATTTTTATGTTTTACTTATTTAATTATAACTAATTACAATTGCGATATTTTTATTATTAAATTACGTTGAAAAATTCAATCACTTTCAATTTTACTCAGGTTCAATTTAATTTTATAATATTAGTAATTAGTAACACCCGTAAAGCGACCTTGTCGCGTTTCGGGAATAGTTTGAAAGTAGCCAGGTATAAGAGAGGAGTGTGCACTGTCAATCTAGATGGTACATGCTCGTCTCCTCAAGCCGGCTTAGTGGAGGCGACTGCAGCCCGTAGAGATTTCTCTGTGGTAGCAGTTGTTTCCATTCATGGACCGCACTCTAGCTTTACATCAGGCGGAGTGTTGTCACATGTCGAGCTACAATAAGAAAAAAAAATACATAAATGTTAAGTCGTTGAATGAATACTTTTCTCCAGCTTTATCCAGAGTTCCCAAAACGGGTTATGTTATCCACCCTGCTTTTCCGCATCTGCCGCTCCCCATCGAAAGTACTTTCCTTTACTTCTGCCTACGCCATTATGATGTTAGCTCTAATCCATCGCATACGACGATACAGTCAATATATTATGAGTATAAACAATTTATTCTTTCTTTTAACACGCTAACATGCTAAACATAAACAAAACAAACGCCATATAACCATTGGTAACCACGCAGTGAGTTCTCTCACGGTCTTTCATCAAATTTTTCTATTAACTTGTTTATTATTTTGCTTGTTAACAGATTGTTTATCGTTTATAATGCGAAATATTGCCCTAGGTCAGTTACCATTGTATATTAGGAGTTGAAGCGATCGTAGCCAAGTGGGTTAAGATAGGCGTGGGCTTGCAATTGAGTACACCCTTACGAATATATAGGTATTTAATGGCCGCCTTCCACTGCGAGCGGAGCGGGCTCCGTAATGAATCCGCTGAACTCGCAACGGCAAAATTCATAGGAGTGGTTCCACTGTAAAAGCGTGAGCAGGGAACGTACTGAGCGAATTAAATGAGTCCGTAGTGTTATGACATCGGAAAATACTAAAAAACTACACAAGCTTTTGAACGGACTCCAAGCTCCCAACTGTCATTTACATTTTTAAACTTATTCTTTGTAAGATATTAGCGGAGAAAACTCCTCAGAGACTGGTTTCGGTTTTACGCGAATTTCAAATTTCGCGCTAAAATGGCTCTTTCAAATATTTATTCAGGTTTGGACATAGACAGTGATGATGACCGTGTTTAAACGGTGTGTCAATCAGAAAAAACAGTGTTGCGTGTTATGAAAATATTTTACAAGACCATACACGAAACGCAACCAAGAAGACAAATACATTTTTCCGTAAAAAAAAAATGCATAATGTGTTTTTAGAATTAAAGTATGTATTGATTTGCATTTTGTACTGACTTTTGGTTATGCTTAAATGTGACCCCCTTATACGCGAATTTTACTTAACGTAAGTTTTTGCGAAACGTATCCCTCGCGTAAAGCGGTGTATTACTGTAATTGCTTACGTACTTTGGTCCTATACATAGAAGCAAGATAATCAAACGACGTTAGCATAGACGTCTAATTTGTAGGAAAAAAACAAGACTACTCACACGCAACGCCCTCGTAAATGTATTTATATTTTACAATAACATTGTTTACATTTTGAAAACTATTCTAATGGTGCATCCTCATAGGGTTGCCAACTAATGAAGAGTAAAAAAACAACCGCTCTTGACGCCCGAAACTAGTTTATCAGTGGCTCAAAAAATAGATTACCATTCTATTAAACTTTCCTGGATTGAAACACTGACTTACTGGCCTGGGAATAAAGCTAGTTCTGTACAACATAGTCAAAACAACGCTTACTAGCTTGCACAAATGTCTTCTTGTATCCCGAACGTGAATTATAACTCGTCTGAATCCATTTGCCACTTTAAAGAGAGACAAAAAACGCAAACAAGAGTCCGGTTTGAGCTTCAATCAATTTATAATATCTACGAGCCTATATATTTATTTTTATATCTTTGTATTCAAAGTAACAAAGTACATAACCATCAGCGTTCAAGGATTTTTTCCTAAACTTTTTCATCAAAGTAAAATCTTCTAAAAAAAAAGTACCTGGTATTAAAGATAATCTTACAAAATTATCTGCCTATTTAGTGTTCAAAGTCTTTAAGATGATTCGAACAAATTTCGTTTTTTGTATTGACATGTTAATTGGAACTACTTATAGGTGTTTGGTTATAGAATTTTAAGCAAACAACGATTACAAAAGAGACGTAATATTATTTAGGTACAATAAAAGATAAACAGTGGTAGGCAGACTGATGATGGATTTTAGCCCAGCCTGCGGTTGTACCACCACTTTTGAATGTAACACCCGTGAAGTAACCTTCTCGTGTTTTGGGAAGCCAAGTATAAGGAGAAGAGTGTGCACTGTCAATCTAGATGATGCATATTCTTCTCCATAAGCCGGCATAGCGGAGGTGACTGATACCTGTAGATTCGTATGTAGTAGCAGTTGTTTCCGTTCATGGACCGCACTCTAGCTTTACATCAGGTGGAGTGTTGTCATGTGTCGAGCTACAATAAATATATACATGAATAGAATTAGTTACTAAATTGTATAAATTAAAGGATAATAAATATTATTATTATTTAAAATTTTTGACGAGTCTCATTCCATAAATTAATCTAAGTTGTTAATGTAATAAACTTTTTCCTACTTATTTCAAATATTTATTTATTTTACTATTTACATACTTCATTTGTTCTTCCCTTAATCATTAACCTAAATAAAATACCATGATAAATTCCGATGAAAGATTTCTTTCAATGTTTACATTTTATTTTCTAGATTGTGCATATAATGTTGTGATGAATGAATCGCTCCCTGATAAGATAATACATACTTTAACAAATATGTAATTTATAGTATTTAAGTATACCTACATGAATTAAAAAAAAAAAGAAATTTTGAGAGCAAGATAATAATGAATAGCAATGAAAATTAATCATAAAAACAAAACATAATTTTAATCATTTACTTTTTATAGTTTCAATTGTGGGTATATATTTATTAAATAATTAATAAGGAATAACTATAAGAAAAAAGAAGGAATAAATTGTAAAAAAGTTTATTTATAAATTAATAATTGTATAAAATATTCTTAATCTATTTATTATTTCGATCTAGGTTAGATGAAAAAAATAAAACAAGTTTTGCTTAGGTTCTAAACTCTTATCAAATAGTTATTTAAAATTTAAATGATAACAAAATTTGAAAACTTAAAAGACACTACGAAAACTTTTCATTAATTGCAAACAAAGTTAACTAATTTGTGAAAAAAAGCAAATAAATAGGTAAAGATAAATATAAACAAAACTTGACATTTTGACAGCTGAGAACTTGTAGATAGATAGCTATATAAAGTATTAAAATAGCAGAAACAATTTTATATATGAAACTTTACTAATATACTATTCATTAACAAAGTATATTATCACTAACTCACCTTATTATTTGACAAACCACTAAAAAGTGGAGATAAACACAAACCGCGATTTAATTCTAATTTTATTAACAATCGGCACCGAGAAACGCACACCGTCGACGCCATCTTTACACTACGTTCGAAAGGCGCGTACTGAGATCTTCCTGTGGATATAGTTGTATGAAAGCTCTTTTTTCCAGTGAGATTTCTTTTACATTGTAATTTTCTAATAAATGTATTTTCTTGTTTATTAGGTACCACTTGATTAAGTAACATTATTTATTTATCACTAGCGTAATATTTATAAGACAGTTCGTGGTAATGTATAAGTTGGGTCTCTACGTAGGAAAACTCTGAAATTATATGTATATTCTTTCATTTTCTTTTAAAATTTCAGTTCAGAAGTGTAAAAACAAAACCAATTATCTGCATATTATCAAAATTCAAATGCGTGACATGATGGCGCTAAAATATTCTGAATGTTGGCCATCGAATCGACCATCGATCATTTTAAATTTTTCTTTTTAGGTCTGGCAAACAAAGTTTCAGTTTCGCATAGTAAAATATAATATATTCTACACAAAGACAAAGCTTTTAAGCACTTAATAATTAGAGCTCAAACTTTGGGTTATATTATACTTATTACTAATATACTAATTTTATTTATTTTTGCTTTTTATTTTTAAAGACTATAGAAGTTAGAGAATATAACTTGAATTCTATGCTAAAGATACTGTCAATATTATAAAAAATAAGAAAAAATTGTCTCTGGTTCATGGTATTTTATTTTGTTGCCATACTGCTGTGCTGCCATATTTTTTTATGTACCAGTCAGCGGTTTATGTTACTGGGCCGGTCAAATTATTTTATAATTTATGAATATTTAAACCCTGATTGTCATCTAGGTGTTTAATGGTTAAGTCGCAAAAAAAAAGTGTACTATAGAAAATATGTCGCATTGTGACGTTCCCGATTTTAAATTATCTGCGGTTTTGCATGGTCATTCCGGAGATGTTAGATGTGTCGCTATTGCTAAAGAAAAGTATATTTTGTCGGCATCTCGGGATAAAACATCCAAGTTATGGATACCAGACGGGTACTCTTCATTATTTCATCAATTTGATCAATTTGATCTTCATTGTAATGGATAACTAAAGGAATATTCTTTCTCATGCGATAGTGTGCAAATACACTGATAATACACAAATAATTATATATATATTTTTTATGTGATTTTCAGCAATACGGGCTACGTAAACTCTGTAACATATACTGGTCACGCAAGCTATGTGTCATCAGTCTGTTGGCTTCCACCGTGTGAGGAATTTCCAGATGGCCTCGTGATAACTGGCAGCAATGATAAAACTATAAAATGCTATAATATAGAAAATGCTACTCCTATTAAAACATTGGTCGGACATGAAGATACTGTTTGTAGTGTTGTCGCTGCTCGGAAACCAGGAAAGATTATTAGGTAAACAATTTTTTTTTAATAATAAACTTTTTACCATTTTTTAGTGATTAATTCCATTAGTGATTGAAAATGTCCTTAGATTCTTTTCATCAAGGCTATTTATTGCTTGAATTTCTATTATATAGCAGTCAATCCATTCTATCTCGTATATTAATTTAAAAAAAAATATCTAGAAATCTCTAGGTTTATTCCAAATTAGAGTAGGCATATATAATGTATGTTTTCAACTAACTCATTTATTGACAGTGGAAGCTGGGATAAGACAGCCAGAGTATGGACTCTAAGGAATATTGGTGAACCAACCTCACTCATATTGAAAGGTCACCAAGCTGCTGTATGGTCGGCTGTGGAACTCCATAATGGTACCTATGCAACAGGTTCAGCTGATAAAACTATCAGCATTTATGCCGATTCTGGGATGAGGATCAAAAATTTTACTGGTTAGTTTTCTTTATATTACAATCATTAAATTAATGGTTATTGGGCATAGACAATGACCGATGGTCTAGGGGGGGCAAGTTGATACAGAGGATGAGAAAAGTATGAATTGTAGGTAAAGACATCTTAACTTTAATTTTTTTTTTTTTTACATAATCTTCTCATGAATGCAAGCTAGGACCACTCCTGACCACTATGTAGCACTGATGTGGTTTCCGAAGACAAACTCACTATGTCGTTATCACTTGAGTAACAGTGGAATGTCAAATCCCATATATTTTGTGTTTGATTCAATCTAGTGACTACTGTTGATTGGCTTTTGTCTTTAGCCCCTGGTGTATCTTCCTGTGTTTTTTTGTTAAATTTTGCCACAAAAAATTGTTTGTTTACTTATAAAATCAATGACTTATTACCCTATCCATAATATTTTTTTTTTTTTTTTTTTTTAGCACGTCATATGACCGCACTCCGCCTGGTGTTAAGCTAGAGTGCGATCCATGAGCGGAGGCGACTGCTGTCAGAGAAAGGGATCTGCAAACAAAAAAATACAACATTCTGATCATAGCTAATTCTGAAAAATAATATCTGTGGAAAAAATGTTGGCAACCCTTTTTTTACATAGGAAAAATCTTTTATAGATGCCTCGCCATCTCGGGGAAGATGATGCGGTGGTGTCGGACTCCCCGAAACCCTCCTATATCTCGGGTATACACGACTAAAACATCCACAGTGTCCGTTACTACGTCATATGGTGAGGTCATGGGCACACTTCGCATTCATCTGCAACCCCACAGACGCTTGGCCGTTAGGCCCCACCTTATCAGAAAGAAACATCACTCCAGCCAAGTAAATGAGCGGCAGTCCAATTCCGAAGGGTGGCCTCTCACTCAGGTCTTCTCTAAAAGCAGAGTGTGACCCGAGGAGAGACCCCCACCTTGCTGGTTTTGGTTCGCGCTGAGGTACCTCCACCACCTGAGAACGCACCCGATGGGAGACCAGCAACTCCAACAGTGTCCCCTTTATGACGCTGTCGCTCACGGGCAAAGGACCGCGAGCCACGGGAATGTTGGCAAACCTACTCATCATATGTACAAACTTCTTTCAGCTCACACAGATTGCGTCCGGGGTTTAGCTACAATGCACGAGTTAGCTTTCCTAAGTTGTTCCAATGATGGCCATATTAAATTATGGGGAAGTGAGGGTGATCTTTTGAGTAATTTGGCAGCCGGTTGTAATTATATCTATAGGTAAGATTTTCTTATGATAAACAATCAATATTTAAGGTGTATTCGATTTTGTCCATATATAAAATTCCCATTTAACATCTATATGTCCTAAAATGCCCTAAAAGGACACGGCTAGATAGAACATATCCAAATATTAAAAGGAGAATGCCCAATGAGCTAAGAGAAATGGGCCCACAATTTTTTTCTTGAGTTTAACAATCATTTTTAGTTCATTTTGTAGGAAAATAAATCTACATTCCTTATCACCAATCAGTTTTAATTTTTTCACCCAAGTTATATGTTTCAGTGTGTATATATGTATCAGACTTTTTCTGATACAATATTTGTAGTTATTGTTGTATTAAAAGCTTTAATAATTGATTATAATCAATAAATTTTATATTATTTTGTTAACAAACTATTAGGTATCAAGTGGGCCCAAAAATGGACATTATCCTCTATAATCAAAAAGAATGCTGGACATAGCCGGTCATTTTGTTACACAGACCATTCTACACTAAGCCTATTTAAAAGAGCCCAGTCTGCTATCCTTGGAGTAGTAGAGTGCGGTTCATGAATGGCTACTACAGAGAAACCTGTGCGGGCAGAAGTCGCCTCCACTATGCCGGCTTGAGGAGACGAGCATGTACCGTCTCGATTGACAGTGCACACTCCTCTCGCTATACCTGGCTGCTTTCAAACTATTCCCGAAATGCGACAAGGTCACTTCACAGGTGTTACATTCGAAAGTGGTGGTACTACCCCAGGACTGCAGACTGGACAAATTACCATCATCAGTTGGTAGGTACCACTCTTTAATAATGAGCGACCAAAGTATTAGCGAGGTTCAAACACAGGTCTCATTGATCATGAGTTCACGCGTTACTGCTAGACCACAGCCGCTCTTAAAAAAAACAAAGAATCCATGGACCTAGTATAATTATGTTTTCAGTGTAAGCCCAGGCGATGGAGACAGTGGTCAATGGATAGTATCCGGCGGGGAAGATGGTTGTGCTAGAATATGGTCGGTGGGAAGATGTCAACGTATATTATCACATCCGGTACAGTCTGTATGGACTGTCACCTGGTTACCTAATGGAGATATTGTTACTGGTAAAAGAAAAACAATCAAAATATAAAGAAAAGAGCCCATTATTTTAAATTGTAGCTCGGCATATAATGACACCGCCTGATGTTAAGCTAGAGTGCAGTCCATGAATGGAAACAATTTCTACCAGCAACAATCTACTCCGCTATGCCAGCCTAAGGGGATGAATCTGCACCATTCAGTTTGACTTCACACACTCCTCATTATACCTGGCTACTTCCAAACTGTTCCCGAAACGTGACAAGACCACGGACTGCAGACTGTGCTAATAATCAGTGATCAGTCTACCTACCTATCTTAAATAGTGCCTATAGACACTGAGCGACCAAAGTACATTATATTGCATTGGTATCGGTTAGAATTTAGAGAGGTTCGAACCCAGGTCTCATTGATTGTGCGCGCTAGACCACTTCTGCTTAAAAACAGCTTATATTGGTTAATATATGTTTGTTGTGTTACAAAGTGACCACATTGGTTACAGGATCAAGCGATGCAATAATACGCATCTTTTCATCAGAACCAAGCCGTCAATTCTCAGCAGAACAATTAAAGGCTTACGATGCAGAAATTGAGAAAATGATTGAGGCTTCCAATCAGGAAATTGGAGGTTATAAAATGCATGAGTAAGTTTTTATTTAATCAATTCTATGTATTTTGTTGATGTCATATCACACGTCGCCTACAAAACACCTATGAAGTGACCGTGTCATCAAGTTAATAACGTTGTGCATAACGAGTCATTCATTCATCAGACTTAACCATAAGGTCAAGTCTAAGTCAAAATTTGCGTCAGTAAAGTAGTAGAATCTTTACTGAAACTTCGTACGGAGTTTTGAAGGGAAAATGGAAACACAGGTTCTCTTCTTTTGAATTGTTTGCTCACACTCATGCACGTTCACACACTTAATGGTTAATAATCCACCATTATTACACATTAACACTCAAAGAAACACAAGTTTAAGGGAAAACTCCTCGGGAGCAGTTTGTAAGTTGCCAGGTATAATAAGGGGAGTGTGCACTGTCGATCTGGATGGTGCACATTAAAATTGTCTTACTGGTCGTTCAGTTCCTCTGATAATGTTTAGCTAGGTAGAAGCATTAAAAAAAACTTATGAGCATTGTCTTGTATTTAGGATACCAGGTCCGGAGTCCTTATTGGAGCCTGGTGCATCTGAGGGTCAAACTCGTATGGTTCGTGAGGGTTCCTCTGTCAAAGTGTATAGTTGGAGTAGCAGTGAAGGATGGGCATTGGTTGGAGATGTTACTGGAGCTGCTCCTCCGACGCCTGGGAAGGTTATGTTTAAGGGAAAGGTGAATACTAAACTGTAGGAATTAATTATGCAGTAATTGATGAGATGATGAGGCCGTGGTGCACTCATAATTGATGAGACTTGTGTTCGAATTTCGCTATATTCTTACCGGTACTAATGTGTCTATGTTGTGTACTTTGGTCGCTCAGTGCCTGATTGACATAGGCAGACTGATGATGGTTATTAGCCCAAGGTTTTTTCTACTTTTTTTATTGTAGCTCGACATATGACAAACCTGTAACACCCGTGAAGTGACCTTGTCGCGTTTCGGGAATAGTTTGAAAGTAGCCAGGTATAACGAGAGACCACTGTTAATCTAGATGGTACATGCTCGTCTCCTCAAGCCGGCATAGTGGAGACGACTGCTGCCTGCACAGGCTTCTCTGTAGTGTTTGCAGTTGTTTCCATTCATGGACCGTACTCTAGCTTTACAGTGGAGTGTGCTGATGCATGCCGAGCTAAAATAAGAAATGACATTGTCGCGTTTCGGGATCAGCTTGGAAGTAGCCCAGTAGACGAGTGTGCACTGTCAACCTGCTTGATGCGCATTGCTCTCCTCAAGCCTCTAGTATTCTTTTATCATAAAACATTTTTTTTAACAATGTGGCTTATTAATCTTTTAAAACAATTTCCAGGAATATGACTTTGTTTTCAATGTCGATATCAAAGATGGAGAGCCACCATTAAAATTGCCTTATCTTAAGTCTGATGATCCATGGGTTGCCGCACAAAAGTTTATACATGAGTAAGCAATCTTTAAGAATAGACAAAACTACTTTCTTAGAGGATTTCTTCCTCTGTTTTATTGTATTTTGTATATATATATATATATAATTATATATATATATATAAAATGTTTTATTCCAGCAATCAATTACCGCAAGTTTATTTGGAACAAATAGCAAATTTTATTATTACAAATGCAAAATTAAATGTAGCACCAACAGCGACTGCGACAGCCAATGCGTAAGATCTTATTTCTAATATTACTATGTACTTACATTTATGTTGTCATATGAGGAAAATAAGTAAACAGGAGAAGGCCCATTTTTGGGCCCACTTGATACCTAATAGTTTGGTAACAAAACAATATTCTAAAATAATATCTTATTCTTTTATTAGTTCATTTTAATTATATCAACACATCATTTACCAATCAATAGACAATGTTTAATTACATTTTAAAAAAATTATCATCAATTATTGAAGCATTTAACATTATAGTAACCTCAAATATTGCATCAGAAAAAATCTAATTACTCAATAACTTATTTTACTAGAAAGTTAACTGAAAATTATCGACAAATTCGAGAAAAAAATTGTGGGCCCATTTTTCTTAGGCGAATGGGCATTATCCTTTGTTTTGACAGCATCTGGAGACAGTAGGTTATCGATCTTAAATGTATTTTTAAAATAACACAATATAGGGAGTGGTAGGCAGACTTATGATTGTTATTAGCCCAGTCTGACGTCTTGGGACAGTACCACCACTTTCGAATGTAACACCCGTGAAGTGACCTTGTCGCGTTTCGGGAACAGTTTAAAGTAACCAGGTATACCGAGAGGAAAGTGCACTGTCAATCTAGAGGGCGCATGCTCGTCTCCTCTAGCAGGCATAGCGAAGGCGACAAAAGCAGAGGCGTAAAAAAATGATACAGTAATTTAAAATCATGGTACGGACTGCTCCCCTCTGGCTGTATTACTGTCCCGAACTAAGATACCCTGGAATTTAGTATCAACACAAACATAAACTCACGGTTCAATTGTATAAATCTACTTTTAGGCCGGTAGACCCGTTTACTGGTGGTTCCCGTTATGTCCCCGGAGCGACTACTCAAACTACTGCCAAATATATACCTCACGACGCTTATGTAAGGTTAGTATAACGCAGGAATTCATTTAGGTCTAACTACACCAAAAGGCCTGTTAAAGTTACTTTGACTGTTACGTTTTATGGTAACTTTAACGATTACGTTTACATTTAATACACACGCGTTGCACCACCATTGCACCTGTCACTTTATACGCTAACCGTTACCAGCGAATTTTGACTCATCAAAGTTAAAGTAATCGTCAAACCAATGTCACTAACGTCGAATGTTTGAAAAGAAGCTAAATATGTTATTCTATTATTTTTTCGCGATCAGCGACCCTTTTAATGATAACAATATGAACTAAAACGGTTACGTCACCATAAAATGTAACAGTCAAAGTAACTTTAACAGGCCTTTTGCTGCAAATGGACCTTATTATACAGGGTGAATTTTTCAAGTGGGCTTTCATAGCCTAAACTATAAGAGATATCGAAAATGCTGAAAGGACTCGATGCCGATTTTGATGAAAATTAAAACTGCATTATTAGATTTTTGTTTAATCCATTTTCTCGGCCAGGAATTGAACCTGTTGATTTAAAAAAAAAACCACTATTATTGCACCATCTGATAGTGTCCCCGATAAGGATCAAATTCTGGGAAGTAATGATATACGGCAAAACAAAGAAAAGTGTTGATTTTTAACAAATTGTCTCTTACTTCCATGTATTTATAGATATTGAAAAAAACTGGGGTGAAGAGTAGAGGGAGGGTAATTTAAAAAAAAATCTGCATTTAATAATGCGCTGAGATCACGCTTTGCCTAATGTTAAACTATTGTGGTTCATGGGCAGAGATGACTGACTGCGATTTGGAGACAAACATACATACTTTTACATTGATATAGTACAGATTAATTAGTTCTAATTGCATATTAGCAACGTTTGTCACTGATATATACAATAACGCTTTATTGACGGGAGAGAAAACATGACTACAGTCACTTTTAGGTTATCTGTTAGTTAGTATTTGACTTAATAGCAACATTGTTTAAAGCGGTTTACGCTTTTCTCTATGCCCGTTGTTAATTGTATTTCAGATTTGAAGCGGCAAACATTGATGGTATTTTTGTTAAATTGAAAGAATTCAACGCAAGAGTGGATGAATCACAACATAAATTATCTGAGGATGAATTTGATATTGTATTCAAATTAGCTGATATTGTTAGTATTATTTTCTTTGTCTATTACTCCCATATTCTTCTGACATTTTGTGTAAAGGAAGTAATTGTCACTGTTTTATTTTTTAAACACTCTGTGATATTGATATACTCGTACAACTAGATGCGATAACACAAGATGACCACAGTCACTTTTATGTTCTCTGCTCGTTAGTATTTAAGTTGACATTGTCAAAACGTTTGAAGTGGCCTACGCTTTATTTCATGTCAGATGTATGAAGTTTGCTTTTCTGCCAGCTTGGAATTAATTTTGAAATGAAATTGAACAGAAAAAAGTAACATGACTAAGGTTTTTTATCTTCTCTTCATTTGTATGTTTTCTTTTTTTCAGCAACATGGTACGAACGCTCGAGGTATTAATTTATTAAAGAAAATGTTCCTATGGCCAAAAGGTAAACTTTCGAAAGTGGTGGTACTACCCCAGGACGGCAGACTGGGCTAATAACCATCATCAGTCTGCCTGCCACTCTAAACTTGTGTAAAAACCTCTTCCAGATTTACTATTCCCTGTTCTCGATATACTAAGGCTATGTATTAGAAATAATAAAAATAATAAACAAGTGTTTGGTTCTGAAAATGGGGCGTTCTTTATGGATAATCTCAAACAGTTGATTTTACCAGGTGAGATTCATAATTGTTTTTTTTTTTATTATACACTTTAAAAATAGTAGTTCATACTATACCAACGAACGCACTAACTTGCGGCTAATTTCACTTGACAGATGTCAAATAGGTACTAACAGCATAAAAATTTGGAATATTTACTTTTTTGTTCTTGATAAATAAACGACCGCTATTAATTGGCTCGTATAGTTTTTTGTTTTTGTTTGTTCACTAGGTAATCTAGCAGCGAATCAAATGCTAGCCCTACGCGTGTTAGTGAATGCATTCAGTGACATAACGGGTGAAATGGCCGTACTGATAGATGCAGAAAGTATTATTGCAGCGATCTTGTTAATACAACAGGGAAATAGTTCCATGCAGGTATGTTCTTAGTTCGTTATAATTTAAAAAAATATATATATCTTTTTTTTTATTGACTGATTAGTCCCAGGCCAGTACAGGACCAGATTTAACTTTTACTTTAGTTCGACATGCAACCACACACTGCCTGATGTCTACAGATAAATGTCTGCAGGCATCGGTCACCTTTGCTATGCCGGTTTGAAGACACGAATGTGTAACATCCAGATTTACACACACCAGGTTACTTCTAAACTGTTTCTGAAACGCGGCAACGTCACTTCACGTGAGAAAATAACGAGAGAGCATGCATAATATTAACAATAATAAACAATTAAAAATTAGAAAAGTAAATATACAGAATACATGGTGGAAAAGCGTTCTCTATTCACATGCCAGATTATATACTATATAAAAAAATCGGTAAAACTATACCATATTTGTTTTCAGGTCGCCGCTGCCACGTTACTATTGAATCTGACAGTTGCTTTATTGAAACAAGACGAGTCTTTGTTGTTATGCGATTGTATACTTGAATATTCTAAAGCGATAAGCGATAGTGAAGCCCATTTTAGGTAATAAATAACATTTTTATTTATTGTAGTTAGTTAGTAGACCAGAGTGAGGTCCGTGAACGGAAACGAATGTTACAAAGAAATATCTGCAGGCAGCAGTCGCCTCCGCTTCGCCGGCTTGAGCGGACGAATGTGCGCCTTCCAGATTGACAGTGCACACTCCTCTCGTTAAGTACATATGTAACGCCCGTAAAGTTACCTTGTCGCGCGTTTTTCAATTCGGATGGTGCACATTCGTCTCCTCAAGCCGGCATAGCGGAGGTGACTGCTACCTGTATAAATTTAGCTGTAGTAGCAGTTGTTTCTGTAGTTAAATTTATTTATTGTTATACTTTTTTTTTTCAGAGCATTAGTGGCATTGGGCACTCTGGTTGCGGACTCGAAGCACATAAATATAGTCAAAAATAAAGTAAAAGCGAACGAGGCTCTGATACAACAACTAGAAAATTTTTCTAAAAACGTAAACAGCTCGCATCCTGTTACTAGTAAAGTCGCCGTTTGTTCTACGGAAATATTGACAATGTTAAAAGCATAATATTTCTACATTCGTTGGAAATGCATGCTTTTTCGCTAGGGAAAAGCCAGTATCACTATATTCAGGACCTGGGGCGTAGCTTTGTCATAGTGTTTATCTATATACGCTAGTCGTTTGTACCAGAAGACCGGTTAAAGTTACTTTAACTATTACTTTTACACTTACTTTAACCGTTACGTTTGCATTTACTCCACACGAGTTGCACCATCGTCGCGCCTGTCATTTTTGACGCTTACTTTAACCGTAACCAGCGAGTCTTGGCTGGTTAAAGCTAAAGTAATCGTCAAACCAATGTTACTAACGTCAAATGTATGAAAAGAAGCCAAATATGTTTTTCTATTATTTTTACGAGATCAGCCACCCTTTTAACGATAACAATATGAACTTACACGATATTGCAACGCGTGTGGAGTAAACGTAAACGTTTAACGGTCGTCGCTGCCGTAAAAGGAATAGTTAAAGTTAGTTTAACCGGCCTTCTGGTGCAAACTACCTTAAGCAACTCTGGTAGAGCGCATAGCAGGCAGCTTTTCATTGACAGTCGTGGTTTAGTGGTCAAAAATTATGAGCTGCGCTTCGCCAAACGCGCATCAGGCCTAAATGACTGTATACGATTTATCTATACAGATATATTTGTATTAGGGAATGCAATCCCGACTCGAGATCGCAAATTCGAGATCCCGCGGGATTAGAAATATCAATCCTGCGGGATCCCGGAATTTTCGGGATCTCGTCTAGTTTTAAGAAAATGTAAAGTTCGGATGACTGAAAACGATGAAAACTCAAACAAATAAACCAATAATTTTTTTTTCTGCAATAAGCCTTATTAGACAATGCTTTTATCTCGTTCACGCTAAAACAACTTATACTGTTGGTATCTCTCTCACTCATTCGTAAGCGTTCATTGCATTATTTACATTTCCTTTCGGTTGATCAACGTCTTCGGTGCTCGGCATGTGACAACACTCCGCCTGATGTAAAGCTAGAGTGCGGTCCATGAATGGAAACAACTGCTACTACAGAGAAAGCGGGCAGCAGTCGCATCCACACACCGGCTTGAGGAGATGAACATGTACCATCTAGATTGACAGTGCACACTCCTCTCGTTATACCTGGCTACTTTGAAACTATTCCCGAAACGCGACAAGGTCACTTCACGGGTGTTACATTTGAAAGTGGTGGTACCGTATCCCAGGACGGCAGACTGGGCTAATAACCATCATCAGTCTCCTACCACTCTTTAATAGTGCCCATAGGCACTGAGTGACCCAAGTACACATAACTCCTTTCAAAACGGAACGTTTTTGTTTACAAACAGTTAATGGATTTAACTGGTTTCGCTCAAAACGAAAAACGGTTAACTCGTTGACAGTAGAAAAACGGTTGATAAAAACAGTTCGTTGAATCAATTCCCATCCCTAGCGCACCGTTTGCGCCCCGAGTAGATGTGTGTAGCGTTGCTGACCACTGCAGCACTACCGCCCAATCCCGTCAATCTCGAACGGGATCTCGTCATATTATGCTTCGGGATTGATCCCGAAAAATTACACGAGATCTCGCGAGATCGGGATCCCGCGAGATCGGGATTGCATTCCCTAATTTGTATATACAAAATAATGAAACATTTTAATTTTTATTTGTTTCGACTCAAATAGCAAACATGCTCCTACATTGTTTTATGTTGTTATCGATAAGGTCAATTATTTTAGGAGCTAATCTCAAATATAATCAAATGAATTTTCACTTTGAACTCTGACAACAATCACTCTTTGTAAAGTGGAAGGTATTATTTTAGAAACGAGCAATAAATATATAATAAATAAATATTATATGTTAAAGATTTTTCTTTTGTTTTATTCATATAAATTGAACTATTTAAAAAAATAAAACATTTTTAATAAAATATTTTTTTTATTTAATAATATCCTTATTGCTATAATACAATGATAAGATTGAAATAATTTGTGCACTACATAATATAAATTATTAAATTAAAATCGGGGATAAAGAGTAAAAAAAAGCTACACATCTACTACGCTCCTTGTATCTTGGATGGATAATAGTTATTTAGGTTTCCATTGATAGGAAATCATTAAAATGTGTAAGAAAATATATTTTTGATCGTTTATTATCTTATTCTAGTGATTCTAAAGATCACAGTTTTATTCCACATAATTTCTCAAACACTAAAACGAAAATAACTTCTCTGGTACTTTATTTATGTCTGCCAGCCAAGATCATACATAAAAAATAGAAAAGCAGAAATAAAGTTATAAAATGATCACAAGTTTTTTAAAAATATAGCTTTCAGAACATCAAACTCAATGTAGATTTAAAATTTTCATTTATTTAAGACAGCCCCAAGCTCACCCTTCAAGTTGTACATAAAGCATTATTTTAAACCCAATAAAGTCATGAGTAAATTATACAATTCATTATTACAAAATCAGTAAAAATAGCTTAATAAAAATTCATAAAAATAGATTTTACTTTTTCTTTTTGAGCTGTTCAAACCTCCGATTTAAGTCTTCAAAATCAATTTCATCTGGTGGTCCTTGGTTCGTGTTACTATTACCGGGCACTGAGGGTAGCAACAGATCTGAGGGAACTGACGGTAGTTCGGGAAAGTCCGGCGGAGTCGACACTATATTGCGAGGTTGAGGGGTTGGCACGGTTGGTTGCTACAACAAAATTTATACGTTTTTTAAATTATGATGAAAATTGAACATAATTCAACATTGTGTTGGAGAAAAAAATCAATCGGTAACACAGCAAGCGCTGCCAATGTAAAGATAGAATAGATAAAGTTTATGCTTGTGAACACCGTAGCTTGGTTAACAGCATCCGTGCCTCAGGACTGAGGAAATGGGTTCTATTCTCAATTAAAATTTCATCATAATTCAATAAAATGTATAGAATATATTACTGAAAATAAACAAATATTGCATAATATTCATGACAAAGCAGTAATCTTTGTTTCTATTTAAAAAAAAAACAACGTTTTCAACTAATAATAAAAGCAAAATAAGAAGCTTGCAAAATCTAGCTACGAACTTCCAAACTAAATAATACTAAATGTACAATGTACATACACCATAACACTACAAAAATAATTAGTGACAAAATAAACCATAATATTTAATTTCATCAGTCCATAATCAACTAAGCCATCATCTAAAACCATTGGTGGCGAACCTACGGGTCAGTAACTGAGCCCTGCACGTTTTTCAATTGAAAAATATAAACTTTTTTTTTAATGCTTGTATTTAAAAAACAAAATGTTAACGAATACAGCCACCCAAAGTATTCCTCGAAGCGCACCATTTTTCTTATAACAGTTATACTAGTCCGATAATTCTTAGTATCATCCCACTGACCTGAGTCGACAACAAGACGACAAACAAAATTCAAAGAGTGGTAGGCAGACTGATGGTTATTTGTCCAGTCTGCCGTCCTGGGGTAGTACCACCACTTTCGAATGTAACACCCGTGAAGTGACCTTGTCGCGTTTCGGGAATAGTTTGAAAGTAGCCAGGTATAGCGAGAGGAGTGTGCACTGTCAATCCAGATGGTACATGCTCGTCTCCTCAAGCCATAGTGCCCGCACAGGTTTCTCTGTAGTAGCATATGTTTCCACTCATGGACCGCACTCTAGCTTTCCATCAGGCGGAGTGTTGACACAGGCCTAGCTACAATAATAAAACTTAGAATATTTAAATCTGACCCACTTCTCAAAAAGATTCGCCATCAGTGGTCTAAATTAATAAATCTAGTTAATACATACCATTGGTGTGTGCTGTGGTAGGTGGTGTCCATGATTAATAGTGTCATAAGCAGGTGGTAGATTGTTCATTTCTTCCTATAAAATAAATGCATTTACAGCTACAAGCTAAGGCTAAACACTCCGACAGCAAGCAAGCGGATTGCATTTAAAATAATTTGTGTGAAAACTGAACGGCTGTGATCGGTGGTTAAATAGTGGTGTTTATTATCAAAGCAAATACTTTATAAAAAATTATATATTGTCCGGCAAAAAACTAATAATATTGGCCACAAGTTGCAAACAATATTTGTGGGACAGTTCATTCAGAGAACATTGGTCGGGCGCTCAGACTTGCAATTTTTTTATTACAAATCAGCATACCGCAGGCAATAGTCACCTCCACTATGCCGGCTTAAGAAGACGAATGTGCACCACCTACACTCCTCTCGTTATACCTTAAACTCATCCCGAAACGCGACAAGGTCACTTCAGTTGAAAGTGATGGTACTACCCCAGGACGGTAGACTGGGTTTATAACCATCATCAGTCTGCCTACCACTCTTTAATTAATGCCTATGTCATAATAGGCACTGAGCGACCAAAGTACCAATAACATTGGTACTGGTCAGAATTAGTGAGGTTTGAACACGGGTCTCATCTATCGTGAGTTCACGCGTCTTACCGTTAGACCACGGCCGCTCTAATAACTTAGTTATTTGCCGGCTATAATGAAAACAAAAACAAAAGCTTGTTTGAAATTATCACAAATAATTTTAGTTTGTTTACTAAACTACAATACAAATAGTACAATATTTCTAGCTAGGTAGATAAATTTAAAACGACCCGCAACCTTTACATTGTTATGCATCCTTACGTACCAAATATTTTAGATAAAACTGACCTGTAGGAAGCTATTGCTAAGATCTTTAGAGTCGACTCCCGGTGGTATGTGATAAGGACCTGAAGGAGGTGCTCTTGGTGCGGCCGATGGACCCGCTATGAATCCACCCGCTTTACCTCCCGAAGGACCCTAAGACCATAGGTATCTGGTAAGTATCTAGGAGAGGAAGGTTGGCTTTTGGCCTCTTTGTGGTTGTGACTATAAGTAGGCCAATTTTGTTATGATTTATTTAAATTTAACAGCTGCTTGGACTCAATCATATAGATTTAACTATACTTTGTAACAATTCATTGAACAGTTTATTATTACATTTGTTTTATTAGACAAAAGAGTAATTCACAAATGAGAACTTGTATTAAAAGTACTGTTAGGAACATATACTACATTTACAACTTACCGTGGGATAACTAAAAGGCGGTACTTGCGGCATCGGTGGCAGTGGTGGCATTGGCGGTTGTGGGAACCCAATGAACCCGGGAGGTTGAGGTGGACCACCAAAGTCCAATAACAACACATCATTACCTACAAGATGGCAGATAGATAAAATATTTTAATTAGCATGTTTTGTGTTTTGAGACTTTTCAACCCTTTGTATCCAAGTAGTAGATTTAATAAAAGTAATATAGATTCAAAGGAGAATGCCCATTCGCCTAAGAGAAATGGGCCCACAATTTTTTTTCGAATTTTCGATGATTTTTAGTTCATTTTGTAGAAAAAAATCTATATTCCTAATTACGTTTACGAATGACTGTTTGTCATAAATTTATTCACCTGGGTTATTGAGTAATTAGACTTTTCCTTTTGCAATATTTGAGATTATTATTATATTAAAATTGCTTTAATAATTGATGATATATGTTTTTTTATGTAATTAAATATTGTCTATTGATTGGTAAATTATGTGTTGACATAATTGAAATAAATTAATGAAAAAGCAATATATTATTTTAGAACATTGTTTTGTAAACATTTTATTAGGTATTACACATTAATATTTATTTATTTAATCGCTTTTTATATACTTTCCCCTTCCCCCGTCCCCCTTTCTATATTTTACCCTTAATTAACCCTACTTCCCTTTTAGCAATTAAGTGATATATTTTAGTAATAACAACTTAGTGCGCGAACTTGTAAATGTGAACTCATACTGTTACTAGATCCCACAAGACAGGCCAGACCTAGTGTGGGATCCACCAGTAAACAAACCCTGTAAACATTATTATTTTAAATAAAGTTATTATTATTATATCAAGTGGGCCCAAATATGGACATTGTCCTTTGAACTCAAGAGTCAGTGAAATAATTTTAAAATGACATCAACTAAAGTTTACGTGAATTTTTTTGATAGCAGCTAGACTACAGAGAAGAGAAGGAGAAATGAGTATCAGTTTCCTTCGTTCCGCCGGCTCAAGGAGACAAATCTCCACGATTCACTGATCAAGTTTATCCCGAAGCGTGACTAAGTCACTTCATTGGTGTTACAGCAGTACTACCCCAGGACAACAGACTGAACTAATATTTAATACTTTTAAAAGTCAATTTATTTATATAAAAAACATACCTTCATCAGCCTTCATTACGTGTTCATCAGGATGATATTCAACATTGTAATTTTTAGCAATTTCAATCAAATATTTCTCAACTAATATTTTTGGCGGACTCTGTACAGATAGTTTATGTTTTAACTTATCACTTATTGTACCCACACTTTCACTTCTGCATGAGTCCGCATAGATTTTGCCATATTTTACAGTCAGCAAGTCTGATATCACTTTCAATTCCTACAAAATTAAAATAGAACATTTTAGTAATAAAAAAAAAACTAGATCTATTGTACAGTAATCCAGCAGCAAGTTGAAAGACTAATTAGACTATTGTAGTATAAGAGGATGCAGCATTTTGTTTTTTTTTTTAAATTGTAGCTGGCATGTGACAACACTCCGTCTGATATAAGCTACAGTGCGGTTCAATGGAAACAACTGCTACTACAGAGAAATCTTGACGGGTAGTAGTCGCCTCCGCTATGCCGGCTTGAGGAGACGAGCATGTACCCTCTAGATTGAAAGTACACACTCCTCTCGTTACACCTGGCTACTTTCAAACTGCTCCCGAAACGTGACAAGGCCACTTCATGGGTGTTACATTCGAAAGTGGTGGTACTACCCAGGATGGCAGACTGGGCTAATAATCATCATTAGTCTGTCTACCACTCTTTATTAGTGCCTATAGGCATTGAGCAACCAAAGTACATATAATAAAGTTACATTGGTGCTGGTCAGAATTTAACGAGGTTAGAACACGGGTCTCATCGAGGGTTCATATGTCTTACCGCTAGACCACGGCTGCTGCAAAATTTGGACAGAATAAAGTAATATATTTTTATAGCAGCGTCATTGTACAGTATTTGCCCTGTATTTATACTTTCTTATAATAAGTATATACTTATATAGGTACCTGAACATCGGTATGCATTCTCGGAGCAACCCATATAAGAGTTGAAATAGCTTCAGCGAGTCCCTCGTCCAATTCCTTCATTTGAGTGACAAGACCAAATCGTGCAAGTACTAAGTCACAATACATTTCAAGTATCTCCATTGCCTCTACCATGTAGTCTTCCCTGTGTTAAGAATATGTTTATTATTACAGTTTAATGTCGACTTAGATTGTGGTCCACGAATAGACAACCGCTGCTACAAATAAAGGTCTGTACACAGCAGTCACCTCCACTGGATTACACTACCAGAGGCGTGCAAGAACGTGGAGTCTCTCGATCTTCCTGGAATCTTCTAGATAGGTGGCTGTAGTCACATGAACCAGCTCACGTAAAACTAAGGACCATATTCAATTGCTAATAAAGAGCTCTACAATCTATGCTGACTTAGAGACAAAAGTGCACCATCCAAATTAGCAGCGCTATCTCGTTATACCTGATTGTATAACAAACTACTGTAGTAAACCACTTCAGGCATATTACACTTGAAAGTGGTGGTTTTACCATTGTACCACTTTTTAAACCATTAGAAAATATATTATTAAATACTGATTCAAAATACAATATGGCACCTTGTCTGCCTTACTTGATACTTTTGTTAAGGATAACATACAAAGAAACCAAAGGTGCTATGTATGACTCAACAAACCAATAACTAAAATATTATGTGACCCCAATGACAATACGGTTTCACCATTAATTTAATCAATTTAATATTTATATTTTTATAACTTTAAAGCTCAGATCACCTTATAATATGTTCCACACGAATCTTGGCTCGTTCGCTTTTTCCTGCTGCAATGTATTCAGCTATTTCTCGACGAGACTTCTGCGTTAATTCTGTTTTCTTTTTCTCTAGCAATTTCAACCGATTTATTGCTAATCTCAGATGAGTTTTCAGTTTTGTATAATTTGGATTTGTAGAAAACATTTTCAGGCTTTAAATTCAATGCCAATAACACGAATTACTAGTTTTAAACTTATGACTCACTAATATTTACCATTTTATAACATACTAATTCCGCCGTTTTACGTATCAAATGAATCACTGTTGAATTAAGTTCCAATTCAAACTATTGAAAATACAAGACAAATAATTATCTTAACACTTTTTTTTAACTTTCTTGGAAAGTTTACAAAATACAGAAAACTAATTACATAAAACTAAGGCATTTTATTTAAATAACAAAATCAGTTAAGAAAACCAAGTAAGAATAAAATAAAACAAGATTAAACCTTACGAAAAAATAATATGTGAACTATTTGAATAGGAACCTTACCAGCTGATCTGTCAAATTGTTTTTTTTTTTTTGTTAATTCTCCCATTCTGGGAAGGCAAAGGGAACAAAGCCCATACAGCCATGTCTTCAGTAATATAATATATATCTCATTTGTAGTAAATTCTTGAAGTTTTTACATCAAATTGCAATGGTGTTTTACAATTTGACGCTTTCTTGGAGTATTTGGCGGCAATTCATCCGGTCACGTCACAATATGAGCGTTTTCACGGCGTGGGATAACCACAAAAAAAAAACCGCTTCTGTTGCCTCATATAGAGTGAATTTTAATGTTTCCACAATTACTCACATGCGTAGCATAAAATTACGCAAAATAACACCAATTTTACACAATAATAACCACTAAACTAATTAAGGAAAGGGATAAAAAAACACCTCAACCTTCCCGGGCAAAAGCGCGCCAAACACTCTTTTTTTTTGTTAATTCTCCCATTCTGGGAAGGCAAAGGGAACAGAGCCCATACAGCCATTGTTTTTTTTAAATAATTTTTACTTATATCATATAAGCAATAGAATCAAACCCATACAGCTTTAAATAATAACTGCGCCAGAGCCACTTGCAAGTCACTACGGTTAAAAACTTTACGGTATGAAAACCACTTTATTTTGCGAAAAGAAACTGCAGAAATACAAAAAATGTCATATATTTAAAACATTTAATTTTTATTTTTCACGAACATCTAATAAATCGATATTCAATAACATCAAGATCTAATTTTTCAACGGCTGAAATCAGTTTGTGGTTTAATTAAAAAAAAAGTTCCAAAGTTAAATTATACTAGAAATGCTTTTATCACAAAAATTATTACTTAACTTTTAAGTACAGTTTTTTTTTAAATTCTAACATCACCTCATATGGTTATTCAAAAACAGCTTAGCTTTTTTCAAAAAATGAAATACGAGTTTCTGCAATGATATTAAACTCGAAGGAGTGACACATTTTATTTTGCAAATAATAAATACTGCATGTCAATAAAATATTATATGGCCACATATATTATTAAATTACATGTACAGAATTCATGAAAAGGATGAAAGCTCGGTTAAACGTACGACTAAGATTTTAGACCGTTTAATACGTTGTACTTTTCGAAATAGGCCCAAAACTAATATGGTTAAATTCGAATACCGAGCGTTCAAACTATTTTCTGCACTAATACCTAAAATTATTAATAAGTACAAATTGACACAGATTTTTTATACTTTTTATCCATTATATCTTAACTAATTATTCACTAACAGTCATTTTGTAAATATTTTAGGTAGATATTTTTCTATAAAATGTTATGTTTAAGTAAATTTTGCTTACAATGACATCAAATACTACTTAATTAATTACAAATGCCCAACAACAGATTTTAATGAAATAAAAAACAATAATACTAAATATAATACGGCTTCAACGAGTAACAAAAATAAATAAATACATGTTGGAATCAATCAACTGTATTTTACAACCTGAAAATGACGCAATTTGCTTTATTGGCGCGAAATTACGCAATGGCTTTAAGAACGATATTAAGTCATGAATTTGTCTCTTATCTTAATTATCTTCAAAGTAAATAAGTCAGAAACAAGACTGAAAACAAAATTATAAACGCATTTGGCACATTCATACGTACTTACAAGCTAAGCTCGTTCTGACATTATATTGTCATATGAACTAGGTAATTTTACGTGATAATTATTGTCACATTAGTTTTCTTTTCTATTATAACCAACAAGATTTGAGATCAAAATATTTACAGAGCTGCGAGTACCAGTTTTGCCCATAGCATCGTTAAACCATGACTGCATATTGTAATGGACGAGGGCAATGCGTGTCTCCGCTTTTGTATCCACATTTCTAACGAAGAATCATGCGTGTCGATTCTCTTTATGTTCGACTAGGGTAACACTAATGAAGGTCTGGAAAGTCAAGCCAACCTAACAAAAAAAAAACTTCAAATTAAATGTTTCGGCATTGTTACCGTACGTCCTGCCTAAACTATATATAATAGGACCTATATAGCATCGTTACGGGCAAAACTGGTATTCAGCTTACAGGAAAATATACCAAAACATTCTTTAACAAGTCTTCCATCAATAGTATTTTCTTAAAACAAACGAGATTCTATACTATATAGTAATACTTTACTATAAAAACTTATAAACTAAATTCGTTTTTGTTTTAGTAATTATCTGTCCGTTCTACTTGAACAGCTGAGATTCCATTATCATCTTTATCACGCATTTTACCATTTAAACTTGTTTTAACTTCAATTTTCTGATGAGAATTTTCAGATTCGTCATGCAAAATAACTGTAGTTGCACTAATACTGGAAGGGCTTTGGGAATGTGTTACATTTGTTCTGTTACTGTCGGCCAAATGTTCAAGTTCATGACTTTCTAAATTTGGCATACCAGAACATATCGAACTAACTCTAGAAACAGATTTCCTTTCTTCAGTCGAAGCATCTTTAGGCGATTTTCTTCCAAAAATGTACAACAATGAGCACAAAAAGAATGTAGCATATAACCAACTAATCGACATTATTAAAGCTAAGAAGGTTCCTATTTGAGAATAAGGAAGAAGATTAGATCTCAACAAGAATATGCCGGCGAAACCAGACGTTAGTGCGGCCGCCGCTGTAGGACCGGCAGATGTCGTGAGTCCCGTTTTCACTCTGGCAGATTTTGTGCCACAAGCATGGGTAAAGCTTAACGTATAATGTAAACTAAAGTCAACGGCCAACCCGGCCGATGTAGATATAGCTACACTTTCTAAAACATTCAATTTCCAATCATTTAAGACTAATATAGCTATAGTAACCGTACAAGAAAATATCATAGCAGTTAATGCACAAATACTAATAATAAAACTTAAGGTAGCGGGAATAAGCACTAAAAACCCTAAACCAGCTGATAATATCAAAGCAACGACAGTACCACTCGCTAATGTTCCTTGTAAATCATAAAATTGAAGATCAGAGAGGAACCACCCACCTTGCATACTTGGTGGGGCAGACAAGAGTTCGTGTTGTGTCCAATTCTCTACATGAAGATAAAAATTATTCATAGTAGTATAGGACATTGTATATGATACGACACTTTCAAACTCTACCACCATAGCGACAACTTTCGGTGGATCTGTCTTAAGAAACTTAGGGCCCGCTACACCGGGGATAAACAACCCGCGCGGAGTTTGATATAAAGATTTAATAGCTCTAATAATACAAATATCAAATACTTCTCTTTCATAAGGAAAAACGGAGACGTCGCAACATGGACTCTCATCTATATAATCAACACATTTTCTTGACATGTATATCTTAAAATTCTCAATAAAACAATTAGGAAGCAAAGGGCCAAGCGTTCTCTGATAAAAGGGTTGAACTTTTAATCGAGAACAGAAATGTAACAGCCATTCCTGGGCCTTGGGGTCTGATATAGAGAAAGTATCATCAAACACGATATGACCAGTTGATGCTGGATTCATACGATTGCCATTATCCAAAGCTTTCACTCCCCATATCCATCTAAGGGGCATCCTGCTTCCAGTACCAATATCTTTGGCGTACCTTTCAAATAAAAACTTTTCTCTGTAAATCATTTCATAATTTTCAAACGGATGGGAAGTCTGGAAAAGTTGAAACTCCTTAGAGTCTGGTAATCTCAGTCCAGGAGAATAGAACACTACGATAATACTGTAAATTCCAATAGCACCAAACACTAAAACGAATACTATATTTAATTTTGTGACACATGTAATTATGAACCTATTCATTAATAATCTCAAATCATCCCAAAGATCATGTAAAGGTTTATATATCAAATTGAACATATCCCTCTTGCTATTACATAGTTTTACCTCAATTATGAACACAGACGCCGGCAACCAGGTGATCATCAAGAATAAATTAACTACTACAGCTGTGCCAGCAAAAACACTGAAACAGTTTATTGCTGGAATATAAGTCACATATGATGCAAAGAAGGCCACTGCTGTCGTCAACGCTGTGATGAATATGGTCATAACCGTATGCCTCAGTGTCTCCTCAACTATTTGAGTTAATATAGTTTCCCCGGCACTGTGAATATTTTTAATATCAGTCAGTCCGTTATCTTGACCGATGTTGTCAACAACCAACTGTTTAGATACGGTTCTCCATATTTTAACATAAAGGAATGCGTCGTCTGCCCCAATACCTATTACAACAACTACAACTAACAAGTTCATGAAAGGGAAGAATTCTAAACTATACACGTAGATATACAAAAAGTATGAAATACCTAGAGAATACGTTATAGCAACGAACAGCAACACAGTCAGTAACATTGACTTTGTATACATTAATACACAAATAAATACAAAAACACCACCTAACCCGATCAGCCACGTGTCCTCAACAATCCATAAATCAAATAATGCATTTTTTAAACCAAAATCTATGGCTGGAATAATCAATGTTTCAAATGACAAATTTGTACCCTGCAACTTTAGGTAGTAGGGTAAAATTGTGTTACTACTGGGTAATGGTAGAAATACCACAGAATATTTAACAAATTCTTTGGAAAATTCAGGTGGTGCAAAGGCCTCCGAGTCAATTAGATAGAATAACATATTGTAAACAGCATTATATTGTGAACAGAACTTTGGTACATTGCAAGTATCTAAATCACACGAAGACATCAAGGTGAAGTTATGGAAATATCCAGCACATAAACGAAGAATTCCAACAGTCTTTACAACATCTTCTTCTGTAATGTTTTCACATGAATTTTTGTTAGATATTAAAGCTACGTAATTTGGTATACTCCATGCGGAACAGCAAACATCTTCCGATTGCAGAGTTCTTTGACAATACTTACTATACTCCATACTTCCGATCTCCACAAGAAGTGATTGCAATTTACACATCCTCATGACATTGTCATATGTGAAGAGTGACGTGTTGTCTGAAGTTGTGACTACAAGATGAGCATAATCTACTACTGGAGACCCGCAACCTCCAAAGCTCATGTGCAGAGGCTTATCGGGTTCTCTCTGCATGTTCTTCAAAGATTTCCACTGCTTCCTAGTGTGGTCTTTAATATAAATACTATTTTCATTTTCAAAAGTAACATTTTTCCCGTAGCCCCAGTGTACATGGCCATTTGATTTATTAAATTCTGGCGAATCAAACCAAGCCTTCTCGTAACCAGTACTATTGATTTTCATTTTCTTTTTTTTCTTATGGCCTTTGCCTTTTGCGGGTCTAGGAAGGCCAGACCGGGTAGAGTCGTGCCTGGTTTTATTGTAATAAATCTGGTCTTCGATGTCCTGGGGGTTGACAGCGAGTGACTTTGAGGGTCTACTTTCATCGATGAGATTTTCCCATGCCATAAAACGATGCGCTAACGTCGTTCCTCTCGTCTCGAAACCCAACACAGGATCGGTGAATGTGGGCGGAGTGTGGCATAATAGTGGTACTAATGTCAGAGTTGTCGCTACAACACTCACAATGAACAGGATGAGGTAAGAGCGTTGGACAATAAATCTGGCATAAACAGACAACATGTTTCGAAGATGTTTTTACGAACCTCATGCTCATCTCCTTATTAGGCCATTTTATATAATCACGAAAACACATATCCCAATTTTAGGTAATTTAAACTTTGGAATAAACAAATTATCACATTTTCGCAAAATATGTATTACAAAACGAAACTTAAATCACAATAAATAAAACCACCTTACTACCCCTCCCCAAATGTCAGAAATTCCGATTATTTTGTTCAATATTTCCAATGATAATTCTACGTTCTAATTTTTTTTCTTGGTAACATTACTATGAATAGTGTTTATTATTTAATTCTAAGTATTATTGATATATTGCGAATTAATATTTTAGTGAAAAATCTATCACTTGTAGAGTTATTGGGTACTGCTTGGTACTGCTTGATAAGTACGAGAATCAGTAATATTTTATTGTCAGATTAATCATGGCAACATTTTTGTGTCTGTGACGTCTTGTGATCACAAGACTTATTTTCACAAGTTTTCTGTGAAGGCAAAAATTGGTCGAAAAGAGCCGTCCCTTTCGGGAAATCGGGTAAAAAAGGACCAATTAAACATCCAGGAATAACAACATGAGGTACTTCTTGTCATATATGTTCACTGCGTCAGCAGGGACAGCGATAACAATTCTATCGTTATACTATCTTCTCAACGGCAAGGGTGAGCAAATCAGCTTAGCATGGTTCCTGGAGAACACCTCACCTTACATGTGGGGCACGCTCGGCATCGCCCTATCCGTCGCCTTTTCCGTGGTGGGCGCGGCTATGGGTATCCACACGACTGGAGTGAGCATAGTGGGCGGAGGAGTAAAGGCACCTAGAATCAAGACCAAGAACTTGATTTCTGTCATCTTCTGCGAGGCCGTCGCCATCTACGGTCTGATCACCGCCATCGTATTGTCCGGCATGTTGGAGAAGTACACAGAACCACTATTGGATCTCAATCTTAAACAACAGAACTGGATGGCCGGCTATGTTATGTTCGGCGCTGGTTTGGCCGTGGGATTGGTCAACCTGTTTTGCGGTTTGGCCGTGGGCATTGTGGGCTCCGGTGCCGCCTTATCTGATGCTGCCAACGCTGCTCTGTTTGTCAAGATCCTCATCGTTGAGATTTTCGGCTCAGCCATTGGTTTGTTTGGTCTCATTGTTGGTATCTACATGACATCGAAGGCCAAAATGGGCAGTGCTTGAATTTAATAGTAAGTACATAATAGCAGTTGTTTATATAAAGTGTTGTTAATATATCTGCTAAATGTTTACTGTGTTTTTCTTTTGCCTTGTTTATTGAGTAATGTTATTATAACCCCGACATTTGTATTTCAGTATGTACTGAGCACTGGATAGACCTCGCTTTCACTTCTCGATTAACGAAATATGTACGACCAGTGCTTGGAATGATAAAGCGGTCAGGTATGACTCACGACAATTTGTTGTTTTAAAATTAGAATTGTTCATATAATGTTTACTATTTTCTTTTATAGTTAAAATGCATTTCAAAGTTGCTACCACCACACGTTTGTATTTTAATGCGATTGGTAGCAATGAACAAAATTAGTAAACAAACAATATTTATTTTGAGAAAAATATTTAGAATAAAAATTGTTACAATTTCTGTATGTTCTGTTGTAAGTACTAAACATTCCAAATCATTGATGTCACAATATTTTAAAACTAAATTATTCTGATATACTCGATCTTGTATTATACCAATTTGTAAATATTAGATTTGTTTTTCTGTAATTTGTAACTATTTTAATTAACAAAATGTATTTAATTATTTATCCTTCAGTCATAAAAATCACACTTTTTCAATAATTAATGTAAGCTAAAGTGTTAAATATATATAAGCGAACATCAGTAACTTACGGTTAGTGACCGGGCACACTTCATTAGTGCATCGTTCAAAAGTATTACTATAAAATCAGTGGGTTTTGGCTACTGATTAACCTATTTTAAGATAAATTATTGTACTTCATTTGTGCAAATGTAGATATTATGTATGTTGATGAATAAATAGACAGAAAATATTGGTGTATTTTATTTCTAAAACTAATTTTAAGGGCACAGCTCACAAACCAAGGCTAAATTTAAATAATATTTGTATGTAGCCTACTGTTTTTTCATTTTGAATATTTTCAATCCAACATTTAAAAAGCTGCAACGGTCTTATATTGCACAATAGCCTCATAAAAAATTTAGATGTTCTTTTGGGCAAAAAAAATCCAGGAAATAAAGAAAACCATAGCAATAAAATAGTTTATTAATAAAAACAATTCCAAAAATGTTTTTTCAAAAGAAAACGATAAAACCCTACTATCACAAAAAAAGGAATGTAAAAAATTCTTGTCTACTCTACAAACTTTATGAATGGCAAGCCTACATTTTACAAATTATAATTCAGTTGTATATTAATCAAAACTACACATTTTATAATTTAATTATGGCATTATTATTACTAAATAAATAGTGCTCAATACATAAACTTTTATTAGTTTTGGAACACTAAATAGCGTTATAAAAATGTGTTTTACAAATTCCCGCCTAAAAGTTGTTTTCTTAAATTTTATTAAGGCAAAGATGCTCATTGAATAAGTCACAGTTTGCTCTTTTTAAAAGTTTATGTATAAAGTTACTTTAAATAAAGCTTTTTCGTTAAAAACTAAATTTTTTATTTAAAAAAAAGTATAATATTATAACCTAGAATGTAACCAAAAACTGAGATATTTGTATTTTTGTTTAGTTTGCTAAATTCGGGCTACTTCAGATTTCATTGGTTAAAATCTCAGCCTTAAATAAAAAAATATTTACAAAATAGGTGGATGTTTCGTAAAAACCAATCTACACACAACACAAAAAGCAAACATACCTACTATTACACTTATCTTAATCAATATTTTTTCTCATATACAAAAATACTTCTCATTTAAAACCATTAATTACCTCTAGCGTATTAGCAATATATTTTACATTTTTTATATAACTTTGGATACACTCTGTCAAATAATAAATGAGGCATTTTATACACACATTTTGTAAAGGGTGTCTGGAGACGATCGCTTGTAATTTTCAATCGGTACGCGGTCTATTAAAATCTTTTGAATTTCAATCAGCGTCTAGCGCCAATTTTCCTCATTAAAATAAATGTTTTAAAATACATCTAGATATTTTTTACTCGTGAAACTTCAATATTTTGTCGTTCGTCTCCTAGCCACGTAAATAAAATAATTATTCTAAAGTTTTATAATATTTAACTCTAAACGCCAAAACTACGAAAGTGTTAAAGCTTAAAAAACCAAATACTGTATGACAACTTTATTTAATCTGGTCACACTTATTTTATAGGCACAGATAGTTTAACCATTGCCTATTTGAATAATTTATTTTTGAGTATTTTCAGGTTTGTTTTAGACGATATATTTATCATTATTAACCGACTATATACCATGTTATCGCCCAAATAATTACGATCAAAAGTCACAACTGTAAGTATTATGTTATCAATAAAAGGGCGCTAAATTTATCCTAAAATAAATAAAATTGAGTTAATTATGACTATTTAGGGCGTAATTACACCTAACACTTTTATCCTCCATCTTTGTTTAGTTTCTCGTGTAAATTACAGCCCAATGACAATGTTGCCAGCAGTCTTCATAATAATTAATAACTACTGTAAAAAAGCTAATAACAAAAATATTTAAAACTACTAAAACTAATTGAGATTCATTGGATTTCTTGTACATTTTATTATACTCTTGTTTCTGCATCATCTTCAGTAGTAGATTTCCTGGAAAATATTTTCTATTATTTTATGTTCGCGTAACTAATATTAAAAATCAATACAATACAAGGTTTACTAATGTTTATTGATATAACAATAATTATAATATAATAATACATAAGTAATGAAATGTTATTAGGATGTTTAAAATATTTTACATGCACTTTGCTTTTGTACCTCCATGCCAATAAAAAAAAAAAACTACTTTGAAGTCTGGCGGCGCGATCATGTTAATAAATAAGTAGATATATGAGAAAATATTACCTCTTCCCTGAGTAGTAATGATGATCAATGCAGCCCGCACCACCAATTAGTAAAGCGTAAAATAGAAAATAGAAAAAAATGAGTAAAAATAAAAGAAAAGTTGGCGTCCACTAGAGTCGTCGAATCGAACCACAGAAATTATATTACCTATATTTAATATGAAATTGCATCTGTTAGGAATGAGCCGCACAGAATTACATCGGGCATCGCCGATTAAGCGAATTTCTGGCTTACACCGTAGCAATACAAGGCAATAAGGCTTTGATTCGATTCGGCGACCCTCTAGTAGATGCCAGGATTTACAAGTAAGAATAACTGAACATCAAAATTTAACACTAATTTTCAGTTTCAAATTCAAATAAACTTAATTTCATGCAAAAAATATGTAATATAATAATTATTATCTACAGATTACATTAATTAATAAATATGCTCACTCGCTCGTTTCTCCCATACTAGCAAGAGGCGCTCCCATTTGTTGCTGTGGAACTTCTCCTAACGAAATAAAGAAATACATTAAATAAATCAAAATTTGGCGGGATTAAGGATGTCACGTCCCCAGCTTCATATATGGTATATACCACTTTACACAATCCTCTCACAATGTCTTTATAAGTAGATATTTTGCATCGAAATTGTCGAAAAATCTTTCAACATAAATCATAATAAATACAGCATGTAAAAAGATGAAAGTTGTATTCATCATACTGATGGGATACAAGTATTTATTTATTTTTTACTTTTGAGACAATAATATTTATATATTATCAACTGCATAACATTATGGTACCAAACAAGCATTGTGGCAACGATTGATATATGGCTGGTTTTGCGATGGCCTCGTACCACTCGCGAGGTCATTCAACTCACAGCTGATAGATAGACGAACGTGCTTACAATAACATTTTAGGATTAGTAATGTAACACGTTTTTGTAAGATGAAGATACTGGTCACACACACACAGTTATAGTACCGATACTCATGCATAGGAGAGACAAGGCAGAAAGACGTTGCCAGAGCAACTCGAGAGCAACGGAATGCTGTCACTCGTTTACGTACGTGTGTCAAAGTATGTCAGTTAGACCTAGTTAGCGGGGTCCACTTTTTAGTCGTACGCAACATATTTTAACATTGCGTATAACATAGAATTATTTAAACTACAATATAAAAAAAAGCAAATTATAAATTAAAAGCAAAAGAAGCGACAATACCTGTATGCATTGTATTCTGTTGCGACGGCTGATTAATCGAAGCGCGAAGATTAAGATGATCTTCTTCAGCTGAGCAAAATAAAAATAACACTTACAGCAAAACTTTATCAGTACCCTGTGTACCAGCTATACTAGTTCGAGAGATACCTCTCGTTCAAGGCTCCTACTTTCAAGTTGATCCCGAAATGTGATGCTGTCACTTCATGGGTGTTTATACTTGAAAGTGGTAATACTGCCGTGGTCCGTGGGATAAAAAACTGCACCAGTAACCATCATTTTTTCTACCTACCACTCTTTAAAAACACATTTCAAACCAAACAAAATGTTAAAACACTACTAATTCATATAAGGCATAAACTATATGTGAAAAGTATTTTAATCAATTACTGCTGCATATTAAAATGGCTTTTTTGTTCACCATTATTTAGTAAAAAATAATATACCAAAAAAATATTTAAAAAATAGTCTATTATTGATATACTTGACTGCAAAGTAGAGCTTGTTAATATACATTGTGCCAAAAAATGGGGAGGGTTGTCAGTTGCAAGACAGACTTCTGACATGGTCTCATGAAGCGTTGTGTAGCTCAGTGATCAGAGCTTTCATGTGCATAACAAATAACGTAGGTTCGATCCCCACCCTAGCTAGCTACAGTGTGCGTGTTGATTTTTTTTGCAAATAAAATGTTAATCATAATTTAATAATAATAACCAACCTGTATAAGGAAACGTGTATTTGTCGTGATGTTTATCAGATCCTTCTGACATACGATCATTGTACTCGTAGCTGTCTATTTTCCTCTGATAGTCATTTTTTAACATTGTAGCTATTCCCGAGTCTCTGAAATCACGTGCATGGTAGCCGTCATGCTCTCTCGTAGTCACCGGGCCGAAATCTCTTGAACTGGAAGTAAATTGTCATAAGCACGAATTTTTTTTTAAAAATCCTGATTAAGCTAGGCACTGAGCGACTAAATTACATAAGTACATAACATTGCAACCGGTCAGAATTTTCCGAGATTTGAACACGGACCGTCCTCTACCGCTGGACCACGGCCGTTACAACCTTTTTAATTCCAATATTAATTAACGTTAATTAGCTGATTTTCAGATTGGTATTTATACTTGTAATGTTTTTTTTTTACTTCGACGGGCAAATATTATCATGTGATTTATGGAGGGGATTTCCCTTTACGCCGTGATAGCGTAAATGTAAACTCATACTTGGTCCTTCGCTTGGAAGTAGCCGAGTATAACGAGAGGAGTGAGCCCTTTCATTGAATTTTGTATTAGGTATATATTCGTCTCCAAAGGTGCCTGCAGTCACTTCTCTATGATGAGTGCGGTCAAATGCCGAGCCACAAATAAGGTCCAATTGCATCAAAAGGCCCGTTAAACTTTGACTGTTTTTATGATGATGTTTTTACTCTTTTACTCCACACGCGTTGTACTGCCGTGTAAATTCATATTGTTATCGTTAAAAGGGTGGCTGAAGTATTGAGGAGTATATTCCCGAAAAAAAATATAGAAAAACAATATGTGGCTTCTTTTTATACATTTGACGTTAGTTACTATTATTTTAACTTTGACCAGCCAATATTATCGTTAAAGTGACAGGCGCGACGATGGTGCAACGTGTCTGTATTAAATGTAAACGTAAAGTTACCGTGAACTTTAACCGGCCTTTTGGTGCAATTGGACCTAAAAAGAACTTACCCATAAACGTTAGTCTCCGTTCCCAGATATTTAGTAGGGCTATATCCATAGTCAGAAGTTCTAGATGAGAGATAGGTCTTGGACCCATAAGGGTTTCCTGGTAACCCATACATAGTTGGCGATATTGGATAGTTGGGGTCGTAAGGCATATGTTTGTCCCTGTCTGTCTGCATTGTTCCGTATAGGATGTCTTGCTCTAAACCGTATCTGTGAATAATAACAATATTTTTACTAAAATATTACAGTTTCATTAAAGGAGGTTTAAGCCTTAATTATTGACAGCGCCAGAACTAATGTCTACACTATAGATGAGTATTTAAAATATGCATAAACATGTTCAAACGAATCCCGTTCCCGGCTAATGAATCCCGTTCCCGACTAATGAATCCCGTTGCCTGCGAATGAATCCCATTCACGGCGTACGGCGTAAAATTATCGTAGTTACCTATTATCGAGTGGTAAAGTGGTAGTACCATACGCCTCTCTAACATTGTCAAGTACAGCCGGCATAGTGCGAGTGACATGGTACACGTCAGAAGTGAGATCAGGGGCAGGTAGAGGGTGTGGAGAACTTGAAGGTAGAGGTACAGCTCCTGGCCAATCACATGCCGGTACGCCTTCTGAAGAAAAAAAAGAAAAAAAATTACATTCAAACTTCACAGACGAGAATTTCTGTCCAAAAGCAACTGACAGAATTTTTTTTTTATTGTAGCTCGGCGTAATTATGACAATACTCTAACTGAAGTAAAGTTAGAGTGCGGTCCATGAACGGAAACAACTGTCACTACAGACAAATTTCTATAGGCCGTAGTCGCCTCCACTATGCCTGATCTGAGAAGACGAATGTGTACCATCCAGATTGAAAAAGCACACTCTTCGCGTTTTTTTTAAATACAATTTTAGAAAGTGACGTTTTACGTTGATTTTTTTTTTTAAATATTAGTCGATGAAAAAAAAAAATAATATAGCATATAAGAAATAATCTATATATAAATCAATTGCTGTTCGTTAGTCTCGCTAAAACTCGAGAACGGCTGGACTGATTTGGCTAATTTTGGTTCTGAATTATTTGTGGAAGTCCAGGGAAGGTTTAAAAGGTGACTAAATATGAAAAAAAAATGCTGGAATATAGTAAAAACAACAATTTCGCTTTCCCTTAGAAACTATTCCTTTGGTTTTGAATGTCAAACATTTGATGTTCGCCCCGTCGTTCAGAAATCAATTAAATTTAAAAGTCGTTCAGAAATCAAATTCTGAGGCGGTACAAAGTTTGTCGGGTCAGCTAGTTATATTTAAATTACCTTCTCGCACATGCGTCGGCCATCTCGGTGGCAAATTAAGAGGTGCTCCTTCTGCAATGTTAGGCAAATATCTACCTTCGCGACTCTCTTGGGCTGATGAACCACGGTTACCTGCTCAACAATATTCACTTGATTATAATCATTTATTTTGCCAACATATAACGAAGAAAATTAACACGGGTGTTACATTCGAAAGTGGTGGTACTACCCCAGGACGGCAGACAGGACAAATAACCATCATCAGTCTGCCTACCACTCTTTAATAATGCCTAAAGGCACTGAGCGACCAAAGTACATATAACAAAGGTACGGTCTTTAGCGAGGTTCAACACAGGTCTCATTGATCACGCGTCTCACCGCTAGACCACGGCCGCTCAAATTAATTAATTATATTATTAATATAGAAGATTTGTCAATGTTTATCGTTAAACTCACGGCTAGCTTCAGTTTCTTCATCATCGGAGGAATGACTAGATGCCAGTTCTAGACTCCTGGGTCCACTGTTATCAGATTCACTGTCAGTACCCTCTGTAACCTCCTCCGTATCAGCAGGAGTATCACCCTCCTGTGTTTTTCGACGACGACGACGACGGCTGCTTTCATCTGAATTTAATAAAAAAATATTACAGGAAAGAATTATTTTATTGTAAATATTGACTCCGGGCAGCAGTCGCCTCCACTATGCTGGCTTGAGGAGACGAATGTGCACCATTTAGGCAGCTACTACACACTCCTCTCGTTATACATGGTTATTTAAAAACCGAAACGAGACTAGGTCACTTAAGGTATGTCAGTGGCACTACTCCAGAATGGCAGACTTAAATATTACAAAACAATTTCTTATTATTCAGATTTTTTTTGCTGGCAATATTATGTAAGCATGACGTCATCTCTATTTATTCAACTTAGTAAATGAATACCTTCTCGAGTTTTGGCGGCCATCTTGAGACGTTAGGTTATCTGTTTTGAATTATTTTCCTAAACTTGTGTTGCTTCGAGTGTTAATGTGTAATAATGGTGGATTATTAACCATTAAGTGTTCGTGAACGTGCGTGAGTGTGGGCAAACAATTCAAAAGAAGAGAACCTGTGTTCCCATTTTCTTTCCAAAACTCCCTAGGAAGTTTCAGTAAAGATTCTACCACATTACTGGAATAATTTTTGACATGACTGAGACTTGACCTGACTGTTTGGTGTGATGAATGAATGACTCGTGATGCACAATGTTATTAACTTGATGCAAAAATATTTACTTTGACACTGGCAAATTGTTATAACGCCATATAAAACAAAAAGAAAAAGAAAGGCATACCTTCTCTTCTAGAATGTAGAGACGAGTCAAACCCTCTCAAATAGGCAGGCATATCGCTCGCACTAGTGTTGTAATTAGATGTCGACGTACTCGTGTGCCGAAGTTGTCCATCACTACGACTGCAAATAGAATACTTCATTACAAATACAAATTATACAATACAATACAATCCCCGCGTGACAATTGTATTGTATTGTAAATACAAATAACAATCAGATATATGACTTTTTGTCCATATTCACCATAATTGATAACACAAAGTCAGCATTTTAATATACCAAAAAAATTGTAATAAAAAAAAATATTTAACATTTTTTTTTTTTGGGCTGGAGCGCCGATGCGTTGTCATATACAATATTTTAAGTATATTTATGTATGTTTATATCTTAGAAAAAGTGCGAGTGGGTACAGAGTATTTTTCGCCCCGTTTGTTATATCTTACCTATAAGGACTGGAGCTAGTTTTAGTAGTCGATCTGGAAGTAGTACTCGATGCTGATATACCGATGTTTCTCAATTGACGACCTGCCTCACCGCTATGGTATGCTAAAGCCGACCTTTATAAGAAAACATATTTATATTATTATTAAATTGAGTTCAAACAAATTTTTTCATATGCTATTTTTATAGAAATATATTTAAATAGATCGTAAGTAGCTTCATCGGGCCGGCATAGTGGATGCTCTACACGAAGAGCGACCGAGGTCTAGCGATAGAACGCGCGTATGTACCACCACTTTTCAAACGCAACACTTATAAAGTAACCTGTCATATTGACATTGGCATTGTCGCGTTTCGGGATTAGTTTAGAAGTAGTATAACTAGAGAAACGTGCACCGTCAACCTGGTCATAGCGGAGGCGACTGCTGCCTGCAGAAATTTCTCTGTGCTAGCAATTGTTTCCGTTCGTGAACCGCACATCAGGCACTTAACATCAGGTGGATATATTATATGTATAAAAAGTAAATGGTAGATGCATACCTATTGCCTGACATGTTATGTGTACTGCCACTGACTATGATAGAGGTATCAGCCAACGGAACCTTCTTACCCATACATCGTAAAGCAGATCTGAAAAAAAAAAACAAAGTCCTAAAGAGGAAAGTCTCGTCACCTTGTATTTAACTAGCAAAACCCGGTAGACGTTATCTTGCCTATGTATATTTATTTATCACTAAAGTTAATTTGCTTTAGCGCCATCTAGTGGCAAGTTATAACAAAGTGGACATAAAAACCTACTTCATTAAAAATGTGGGTAAACTTTCACGGTGGTAAATTAATACCAATTATTGTAGAATAGTTTGAAAGTAGCCAGGTATAAGAGAGGAGTGTGCACTGTCAATCTGGATGGTCCATGCTCGTCTCCTCAAGCCAGCATAGTGGAGGCGACTGCTGCCCGTAGAGATTTCTCGGTAGTAGCAGTTATTTCCATTCATGGACCGCACTCTAGCTTTACATTAGGCGGAATGTTGTCATTAGCCGAGCTACAATAAAAAAAAATAGTTTAAACGATAACGGTCTTTTTTTATTCCTTGTTTCTATTTTTTTTTTTTGAGGTTTTATTCTTACTAGAAGAATTGCTAATTGTTTAGTTGTTTTCTGCACATTAAATCAAAATTAAACCTAAATATTGAATACTAAATATATTTTTCTTTCTTAGTTATTCAGATTTATTTAATAAGGATTTATTGACTCAAGTAAAGGTACCTTCTCAAATTATCTCTAAGGCGTACATTGAAGACGACGAGACCAAGTGCCGCAACCACTGCATGCGCCATTACAGCTGCAGCGAGCACTGAACTGAGTGCGTCTCTTCGACCGGGAACTGAACCCACGGCCGCCTCGTTCGCCAACAGGAGAGATGACGCCCAACACACGCATAACAAAGGTAACATTGTTACACTCACTGCTAACATCATTCTGTGAATAACACATAACGTATTCGTTAAAATAACGCCCTGTCATTCGTCTTCGGAAGTCGGCATAGTGAAGGCAACTTCTATGGAAACACTCCGTTTAACGTAAGACGGAGCTATTATAAATAAATATATATCTTCAAAACTGGAACTTTATTTGATAGTTTATTACACACCGCCACGAGTTAAGAGCACTGGGGGGCGTGGTTTACGCATGTACGTACAATCACGCACAAAATTCATAAAACATAAAATTAAAAACTAACTGAATTTGACACTTTTGATCTTGACTATATTTAATCGACAAAGAAAACAAGATACACTCAATTAACGAGTGACAAGGAAGGAGATATTCTTAGTTCTTAATTCATACTAGAATATATATATATTAACTAACCTCAAATTCCCAAACCCAGTAACATGATCCCGCACAGTAAACGCAGCCCTCGTAGCTCCTGCTAAGAATACAACCGCCACACTTCCATATATCGCAGCTGGTATGACTAACCACCATACCACTGATTCATGACAACTAACCCAACAACTGAAAGCATTAACATTGAAATATTAATCATTTTTTAGTGCATGATCCGATTATAAACCGACAAAATTAAAAAAGAAGCAACATTTATTAGTCAGATTATACTTTTTTTTTAATGTATGTATCATAGGCACTGAGTTTTGGCGGCCATCTTGAGACGTCAGGTTGTATGTCTTGAATTATTTTCCTTAACTTCTGTTTCTTCAAGTGATAATGTGTAATAATGGTGGATTATTAACCATTAAGAGTTCGTGAACGTGCGTGAGTGTGGGCAAACAATTCAAAAGAAGAAAACCTGTGTTTCCATTTTCCCTCCAAAACTCCGTAGGAAGTTTCAGTAAAGATTCTACCACTTTACTGGAGCAATTTTTGACTTGACTGTGACTTGACCTGACTTTAAGTGTGATGAATGAATGACTCGTGATGCACAATATTAACTTGATGCAAAAAATGTTTACTTTGACACTGGCAAATTGTTATAATGCCATATAAAACAAAATAAATAAAAATTATAGGCACTGAGCGTCCCTTACTTAGTTACATTGGTCTGAATTTGGCGAGGTTCGAATACGGGTCTTATCGATCGTGAGATCTGTCCTCACTCGCTAGACTATGGTCGCTCAAAGAGTGGTGCAGGCTGATGGTGGTTATTACCCCAAACTGCCGTCCTGGGGTATTACCACCCACTTTCAAATGTAACAGTCGTGAAGTGATCTAGTCGCATTTCGAGATCAACTTGGATATAACAAAAGCAGTGTACATTCATTTCTTCAAGCCAGCATAGTGGAGACGACTGCTGCCTGCAGAAATTTGTCACAGAAGTTGTTTCTGATGGATGGTACTGTAACTTATCAGGCGGAGTCACATGCCGGGTTACTGTATAAAAAAGCAACTCATAGTTACTTACAAAAGTGCATTTCCATACTGATGTAGGTTCTGTCCAGCAGCCAATGCGAGTACGACTGCAGGTGCGGCGTATCCCAACGCCCTATGCGCCGCCAGTCCACCGTGGTTGACATCACGCAACGAGCGCAGCAGGCGGCTCACATGGCACGCGTCACATGCACTCCATGCCAGGCCGCACAACCACCAGTAGTGCAGGGACATCGACATCACTTTGCATAGAAACTGCGTAATACAAAAATTAACCCTTCAAATCTGATGCATTTTAAGTCTATACTACTTCAAATTGCGAAGAGATTCCAGCAGATCCAAACGAAGATGGCCAAGACGAGCTTGACATGCATGTTAGTAGAGAAAAGGAGATCTTTGAGCGGCCGTGGTCTAGCGGTAGGACGCGTGAACTCACGATTGATGAGACCCGTGTTCGAACCTCGCTAATTCTGACGGTACCGATGTAACTTTGTTATATGTACTTTGGTCGCTCAGTGCCTATAGGCACTATTAAAGAGTGGTAGGTAGTTATATGTCCTGTCTGCCGTCCTGGGGTAATACCACCACTTTCGAATGTTACACCCGTGAAGTGACCCCGTTGCGTTTCGGGAATAGTTTGAAAGTAGCCAGGTATAACGAAAAGAGGTGCACTGTTGATGATGATACATGCTCGTCTCCTCAAGCTGTCATAGTGAAGACGACTGCTTTTTTTCACCCGAGTTATTGAGTAATTAGATGTTTACAAATGCAATATTTGAAGTTATTATTTTTTAAAATTATTTAATAAATGATTATAACTGTTTTTTATGTTATTAAACATTGTCTATTGATTAGTAAATTATGTGTTGATATAATTAAAATGAATTAATGAATTAGAATATTGTACTTTTGTACTTTTAAATTAGGTATGAAGTGGGCCCAAAAATGGGCATTCTCCTTTGCAAAGAATCGAGAGTTGTAAAATGAGGGTGGAAAGAAACCGTCGCGTCACTGGGAATTTTTTTTTTTTGTTTAACGTGAGGTACAACTATTTTAACCCTATAAAAATTCCTGTTTATTTATTTATCTTTGAAAAATTAGTTCTTAAGGAGTTTTATAAAGACTTCCCAATCTGTAGTCACAAATAACGAAACACTCACCTCATTCTGTACCAAATCATCTCTAGCCTTCAGAGCTACAAAGTACAGTAACTCAGCCACAAATGTCGAGAATATCATATGTTTATGTATAGAATTAGACACAGTATTAGCTCCACCTCGTACTAAACATAAAGCGATCCATGTTGCGAACAGGAGCGGTAAAGATATACTGAACGCTGTGTATGAAGTCACCGATTCCAGGAGAGATGGCTCTGGTATTAACTGAAAAAGAAAATGGAGGTCTGGAATAGGAAACAACGAAAATCCTGCCATTGTGTAACGCTTCGCTGGATGTCGTGCGAGTCCGCAAACCAATTCACATAGCGAGAGGAATGTGCACCGTCAATCTAGATGGTGCATACTCGTCTCCTCAGGCCGGCATAGCAGAGGCGACAGCTGCCCGTAATTAATTCTCTTTAGTAGCAGTTGTTTCCGTTCATGGACCGCACTCTAGCTTTACATTAGGCTGAGCTACAATATGCCGATATCTTGCAGCGGTTTGTCCCTTAAAGGCACTCAATTGTGAACCGAGCAGTTATGACTAGCATCCACTAAAGGCGGAGAGAATCAATCATGGAAAATTTTAATTGTATTCCCACGTAGTAAGTCAGTAATTCGCTTGATGAACCGATATCCGAATCGCCTCGACTCGGCTGCTTTCATTGTAAATATGGATTTTTTAAATGCCGGATGTAAAGCTAGAGTGTAGTCAAGTTATACTGCTGTACCGGTCAGAATTTAGCGGAAATCAAGCCATTAAATTCAGTAATTTTGATTAAAGTAGATGCATGAAAAACAAATCTGCAAAACGTCTTACCTCAACATCAACTTGATCAATTAACACAGCGAATGTAGACAGATGATTACACGTACAATTTACTAATATAGGCTTCGAATATGAAGACCAACTATACTCCACTTCTGTATGACAACCAACACGAGACCATTCACCTTCCCTATGAAAAAATACTCATAAAATTAAAAAAATATTTTCTATCATAGCTCGTCATTTCGCCTGGTGTCAAGCTAGAGTGCGATCCATGAATCGAGATGACTGCTGTCAGAGAACGGGATCCGTAAACAGCAGTTGCCCCCGCTATGCCGGCTTTGTGAGATGCCTCTTCACTTCAAGGTTCCTAGGTTGTAGGAAGAAAGAAAGACGTGGCTGGGAAGATCGTTCCACAATTTAATGGAACAACAGAAAAAGGACTGCCGGAATCTTTAAGCCGGTGCGGGGACGCTTTGACTGTGCGATCGCCCGCACGCGTCGCCTTCAAACGATGTGGAGTACGGAGGATTAAATCATGGATCTCTGCTAAACATTAACATGAATAACATGAACAGACTCCAAAACTTCGTAGAAAGTTTCAGTAAAGATTCTACCACTTTACTGGAGCAATTTTTGACTTGACCTGACTGTTTAGTGTGATGAATGAACGACTCGTGATGCACAATGTTATTAACTTGATGCAAAAACATTTACTTTGACACGGGCAAATTGTTATAATGCCATATAAAACAAAAAAATAAAAAAAAATGAACAGAGTTAGCATTTTCAATGTTTATGTCAAAAAATTTTCTAATTAATAAATTAATGAAAGTTTTTGCACATACCCTCTCAAAGTCGACCAATGAACACATTGCGGGTTACTTCTGCTTCCAAACGTATCCCGGTCGACATCTAACCACATCTGCAATCTGATTGGTCGCTTCAACCGAATCCCACTCAAACTTTTATAAACTAATTTATTTTTGCCAATATTATTATTATTTGAAACCAAGGCCATGACTTTTGGGCCTTCATTCGTGGGACTGGAATAGGCGGAATCGTTTTCTTTAAACGTTTCCGGATACATTTTATCCGGTTTTCTATTAGTCGGTTGTATTAAAACAGGCGCGTGTATATCGTGAGCTGCAGATATGTGGTTTTGTTGGCTATTTTGGCCCTTATTGGTGTAAGTTATACCTGGGAACATAAATTTTATAATTAGATCCACAGAAAGATTTAGAAGTTAAGGTGAAAGCCAACACCTGAGCGCCCATACATTTTCTTTTACAACATCGTTTGAAACATAGCAGATTTATGTTGAAATTAAGTAATTTTATAACTTTCTCAGTACTAATTATTATCGCAAATCACTATAATAAACAAATAGCTATGTTAACATTGTGTACACATATGTTAACATAAATCTGCTATGTTTTTGTAAACAGTAATTCTTCAAGAATCAAATACTAAGGACTATTCACTACAAAAAAACTGAGTTTTTCAAGTATTAAACTTTCCATGAGACACTGGCTTACTAGCTTCCTCACTAGCACAAGAACAAAGCTAGTTCTGTTCAAACGTAGCTAAAAGTAACTAATTAACGTTGCACATCGATCTCCTCGAGCCAGCATAGTGGAGGCAACTGGTCTGCAGACACATTTCTCTAGTATCTGTTGTCACCATACTCTAGCTTAACATTAGGCTAAGCGCACATTCGTCTCCTCAAGCCGGCATAGCTGAGGTGACTACTGCTTGTAGAAATTTGCTTCTATTCATAGATCGCACTCTAGCTTAACATCGGGCGAAATGTTTGTCATAGGCTGAGCTACAATTAAAAAAATGATAGCAAAACCAACCATCTTCAGTATTTTCCAAAGAGTTGTCATCCCTATTTTGGTTGGATTCTTTTAACCACACATATTCTGGCACAAATACTGCTATTTGAATTATCGGTGATCCCACAGTTATATTGACACCCCATCTGCTTGTGACAGTCTCGTCTACTTTTAACGTCATTAATTGCGATGTGTTTCTCGAGTATTGAAGGTATGACAAGACGGCGCGTGATTCGTAATTTGTGTCAAGGTTTACTGTGGACAAATATATATTTTATAGCAACTGTATAATTAATACACCAACTGTATAATTAATGCACCAACAGTGTAAGCATTATACCAACTGTATTATTAATATACCAACTGTATAATTAGTATACCAACTTGTATAATTAATATACTAAGTGTATAATTATTATGAGCGGCTGTGGTCTAGCGGTACAGATCGGACCTCACGATCGATGAGACCCGTATTCAAACCTCGCTAAATTCTAACCGTACTATGTTATATGTACTTTTGTCGCCCAGTAACTATAGGCTCCAATTAAAGAGTGGTAGGCAGACTGATGATGGTTAGTGGCAAAGTCTGCCGACCTGGAGTAGCACCACCCGTGAAGTCACCTTGTCGCGTTTCGGGAACAGTTTGGAAGTAGTCAAGTAATGAGAGGATTGTGCACTGTCAATCCTCACGCCGGCATAGTGGAGGCGACTGCTGCGTGAAGAAATATATGTAGTAGTATTATTTATCTCTATAAAAGGTTCCCTAGGGACTTTAAAAATTAAAGTTTTACCTGGTGTATTTCCATTGACAATTCCAAGCAAATCCAAAGGTAACAGGACTCGAGTAAACATATCGAATTTACTTTTATTCATGATGTAATTATTATATTTTGGAAACGATACGGTTGGGCTTAGAGGCTTCTTGTTCTTGCCCTTGCCGTTGCCATAGTAACCAGTTTGTATGGGAGAATGAATGAACGCAGACGTGTCTGGCAATATAACTCGTTCTGTTGTAAATGTTTCTACAGAATCTTTGTTTAATAGAGATGGTTCAAAGCCGTATATTGATTCTGATGTTACTATGTCTACGCCGATTACTGAAATTTAAAATTATTATTAAACTATATATATTCGGAAATAGTTTGAAAGTAGCCCGGTATAACGAGAGGAATGTGCACTGCCAATCTAGATGGTACATGCCCTCACAGGTTTCTCTGTAGTAGCAGTTGTTTCCACTCATGGACCGTTATTACTTTTTAGGTAATGTGTTTTTTTTTTATTGTAGCTCGGCATGTGACAACACTCCGCCTGATGTAAAGCTAGAGTGCGGTCCATGAATAGAAACAACTGTTACTACAGAGACCTGTCCGGGCAGCAGTCGCCTCCACTATGCCGGCTTGAGGAGACGCGCATGTACCATCTAAATTGACAGTACACACTCCTCTCATTATACCTGGCTACTTTCAAACTATTTCCGAAACGCGACAAGGCCACTTCATGGGTGTTACATTCGAAAGTGGTGGTACTACCTAAGGACGGCAGACTGGACAAATTACCATCATCAGTCTGCCTATCACTCTGTGTAGATTACCCATTAGATATACGTACCCATGTCGCTGGTGACAATCTCAAATGGGCTCGTATAAGTATCATGTTGACTCTCTGCCAATATAGCAATATATTTATCGAACATTTGCAATAAATATTCAACGCCGTGTCCAGTCATTTGTTGTATACGACGCCATTGTAATGTATACTTTATATTCAGTATTGTATTTGTTGATATTATTATGTTCTAGAATGAAATATAAATAGTAAATAAATAAAAGTCTTAAATAGAAAACTTATATTGAACATGCTTGAAATAGAGTTTTAAAGTTATTATTTGGTTTGGCCTCAACCACCTATCCCTTCCTCATCGCTACTTCCTCATAATATAGTTTATTTATTATATTATTTTTCGTCTCTTTCACACACATTACCTATACACATTAGTGGAAAGAAGACAGCACCCGCAAATGAAACCTCAGTACACCAGTGAACGTTGATCCGTGCGCTTACGCTGCGACCCCTAATCCGCTATACTAACGTATAAAACCCGCAAAGTCGCGAGTGCCGAGTGGTAGTGATCAGTGTACTCAAACCGCATTCATTTGGTGTTGTTTCGCACTCCTGGTGCTGAGGACGGGCCAGCTCTGTCGGTCCACCAAGACTCTGTATACTCGCACCAGGTACATATTACATATCATTATTAGTTATGGTTTTATAATCCGGTAGTGTAAAATTGTGTAGTTTTAAGTATTCTAAATGAATAAATAAACAATAAACAGGATCTTGGCTGAACTCTGTTCAACTGGCAACACTTATTTTCATAGAAGTACTTTCACCATAAACGAGAGAGGTAATGACTCCATGGAGCTCAGTGCGCGTTGCCCGTTGGCTATAAAAAGCTGGCAATAGACAGAAAAAATAATACAAACCTTAACAAAATCTTTATCTTGTGAATGAGTTAAATTTAACCCAGCTTGTGTTAACTCAAATCTCAGCAACTCGGTTAATATACCCTCAGTAACCAATATATCTGCTCCGTACAACTGTGTCACTCTACTACATGCCAATGACAGTTCTTCAGCTAGACGTACTCCAACAAAGGTGTTCATAGTCAACTCGCCTATTTCTATTTTGTGTAGCTGATAATAAATAATATTATAATTGTTATTTTAAATAAATTTGCTGATGACCGCTTTCGAATGTAACACCCGTGCAGTGTTCGGAGTCAGCTTGGAAGTAGCTAGGTATAACGAAAGGAGTGTACACTGTCAACTTGGAGGGCGCACATTCTTCTCCTTAAGCCGGCAAAGCGGAGTAGAAACTGCCTGTAGAAATTTATTTGTATCTATTAAATTATTTACCTGTTTTCTAAGTTGATAGAAGTAATCTGTTGTACAGTTAAACATGTCAGGTTGATGCCATGGCACTACTTTATTTTCATCACATATACGTGACCCGCGACCACTCGAACCTGATAAAGTTGTAACGAAATATACTATACAATACATAGATCTAGTAGAGGCCTCGTATCTACGATTTCTCCGATCTTCTTCGCTCCCCTGATACTCGCACTGGGTGGGAGAAGCATCCGTATTGTGTCGATATAACTTTAATTTTGATTTCGATTTTGATCTTGTGCTTCCCAAGATCATAATTTAGAAACATATATTTATTTTAAATTGGAAAACTTCGGTTCGCTAGCAAAATGATTTACCTGGTGGACAATCCGCCATGGCAGTTTCACCAAATTTAGTACGAGGCCACCAAACGCCATCAGCAAATGAACGTGGACAGCCATCATAAACAACTGAAATATAAACACAAAACCATATTTTTAGATAGTTTAAAAACAAGGAATGGTAAGTAGAATGATGATAGTTTTATTCTAGTCGTTTTTACTGGAGAAATGCTGCCTACATACATTTCTCATGGACTGCACTAAACATAATGTGTAATAATAATTATGTATAATATACGTGTAAGTAATGCAATGTAAAGTGAGAATGTAATGTAAAGTGAACATGTAACGTAAAGTGAAAATTTAATGTAAAGTGAAAGTGTAATGTAAAGTGAACATGTTATACCTGGCTACTTTCAAACAATCACGGGTGTTACGTTCGAAGTGGTAGAAGGACTGCAGACTAGACAAATAACCATCATCAGTCTGCCTACCACTCTTTAATGAGCGACCAAAGTACATATAACAAAGTTACATTGGTACCGGTCAGAATGAGCGAGGTTCGAACACAGGTCTCATCGATCGTGAGTTCACGCGTCTTACCGCTAGACCACGGCCACTCTTTGTAAAGTGAACACTGAACATGTAATGTAAAGTGAAAATGTGTGTGAAAATGCAAATTAAACAGCGTTTAATCAATTGTGTTCAGTGAATTTTAGATGTGCCTGTAGTAGCATATAGTTTAGAAAAAAATTGTAAACAAAAATAAACCTACCTTGGCAGCCATTAGGGTCTACTTCAGCATAAACATGTGCACAATGATCACAAGCTCTTCCAATAACACCGGCTCTACAATAACACTGTCCAGAGTTCAATGAACAGGAACTATTGCCGGAGCCCATCGCGTAACAACCGCACGGAATACAAATATCAGAGCCTGGAGGTTTGTAGTGGTTTTCCTGTATATATAAACATATACGTATTTAATATTTATAATATAGTATAGTGTATTTACTTGTAAGTAATAGTAACAAAAGGAAAATAAATAAAAATTAATTACTTATGATTACATTTGTTCTAGATTCAAGTCGTAACATTTGTTACTTTAGGTTGTAACTTGTAGTATAACTAATGCCACGAATTAATAGCGCTGGGGGGCGTGACTTGAGCATGTATAATCACGCACGAAATTCATAAAACATAATATGAAAAGCTATTTTTTTGGTTTTTTTTTTTAAAGGAATATTTACAGTTTCTGATTCATTTTACAAGTAGACGCTCTCCCTACCCCATACTATCATTAATGCATATTAAAATCATTTAAATACGCGTTTCAGGACACCATCCAGGTTTGACAGTGCACAGTCCTCTCGTTATATTACTTCTAACTGCTGTGAAGCTTTGGTACCATTAGGTATGAAAATTTCGTAATCACTTAACATACCTTACAATGACATTCTCCAGTATCTCTGTTACAATGAGGATGATACCCGAGATCAGTTTGACAATCGCACGGACCGCAAGCACCAGATCCCCACCAACCACTCGGACACTCCTCTATCACGCGTTCAAAGCATCCATCATCTGAAATTATATATAGTACAGTATTAACTTTTTTTTAAATTGTAGCTCGGCATATGACAACACTCCGCCTGATGTAAAGCTAGAGTGCGGTCCATGAACGGAAACAAAAGCTATAGATAAAGGAGAATGCCCATTCGTCTAAGAGAAATGGGCCCACATTTTTTTTTCTCAAGTTTAACAATAATTTTTAGTTTATTTTGTAGTAAAATAAATCTGCATTCCTTATCACCAATCAGTTTTAATTTTTTCACCCAAGTTATTGAGTAATTAGATTTTTTCTGAAGCAATATTATAGAGGTTATTATTATATTAATAATTAATATTTAATACTATCTGTTTTATATGTAATTAAACGATGTGCTGATATAATTGAAACAAATTAATAAAAAAATAAGATATTATTTCAGAATATTGTTTTGTTAACAAATTAATTAGATATGAAATGGATCTAAAAATGGGCATTGTCCTTTCTAGAAGCAGCAGTCGCCTTCGCTATGCTATGCCGCGACGCGTTAATCTCAGAAAATTTCTTTCAATATTTTATTTTGCGTTTAGACACGTTTATTAAAATGTCCTTGGCGGGCAATTCTCGAGTACACTCAAAATTTCTATAACTTTTCAACTACATTAGTTTTGATAGCCAATAAACAATTATACTCTCGAAAGCGATACGCTTTGGGATTGCTAGACTCGAGAATTGCCCATTTACTGATTCCCAAACGCGACAAGGTCACTTCACATGCATTAGTTCAAATTGGTGATAGTCTCAGACAGACTGAGCTAATAGCTATAATCAGTCTGCCTTTCACTCTAATTAATGCCTAACGAAAGGAATGTGCACTATCAATCTAGATGGTGCATACTCATCTCAAGCCGGCATAGCGGAGGCGACTGCTGTCTGTAGTGATTTCTTTACGTTTACGTTTATTTAGCTTTACGTCAGGCATGTAAAAAAAGACCAAAGTACATTGCTACATCGGTACTAACCAATATTCGTTTATTATTATTATAATAGACTTAAAAAACACATACCAGTAAGTTCAAATCCATTTGGACATTCGCATCGATAACCAGCAGGTTGAGTGAAGTCTGGTATACAGTCCGAGTTGTCCCCACAAGGGCTAAGTTCACAGGGCTCTATACAATGAGGACCAAGTCTTCCGTCCTCACAAACGCACTCATTCTGATCCCAAGACGACACACATTTACTCTAAAAAATTAGATAAAAACTTCATCATGTCACGTAAGGAGTGTAATCCATGATTAGAAACAACTGCTACTACAAACAAACGTCTGAAGGCAGCAGTCACCTCCGCTATGCTGGCTAAGTTTCATAGTGCACGCACTGCTCTAATTATACCAGACTTCTTTTTTTTATTATAGCTCGGCATGTGACAACACTCCCCGCCTGATGTAAAACTAGAGTGCGGTCCTAGAATGGAAACAACGGAAACAACTGCTACAACAGAGAAACCTGTGCGGGCAGCAGTCGCCTCCACTATGCCGGCTTGAGGAGACGAGCATATGCCATCCAGATTGACAGTGCACACTCCTCTCGTTATGCCTGGCTACTTTCAAACTATACCCGAAACGCGGCAAGGTCGCTTCACGATTGTTACATTCGAAAGTGGTGGTACTACCCCAGGACGGCAGACTGGACAAATAACCATCATCAGTCTGCCTACCACTCTTAAAACTGTTTCCGAAACGCGGCCATGTCATTAAGTTAAACCGCACTATAGAGGCGCGTCTCTCAAGTGCGGTTTCCCTTTAAATTTAATAACTGGTAAAAGGATAAAAAAATCCATGTATAAAATTGTATAGAACATATTATAGATGATACTTACATAGGGAGGACATATAGCCAGCATGCAGTCAGAGCGAGACGCACAACCATCTCTAACGTTCTCTCTCACTGTTGGTCGATTCAATAGAGATTGTGATGATCCTACTCGGACATCCTATAAATAAAAAATTAGCAATAATTTTGACAACTTATGCAAGAAGTAACAAATTGTTTAATTACTACACGATGATTTCACACAACCTCACTAATTGAATAAAACTGGACGCTGGTTATGGACACTGTTATTGGTTGGGCGAACTATGTCTATATACCACTAGAGGGCGTTGACAAGATGGGAAGGCACTGTATTCACGGTATTACGTGTGATATCAAATATCAAACAAAAAGCCAAAAAAAAAAAAAAATTCGGGCTTAAGTTAAAAATATTGTTTTCTTTATTTTTGCCCGGGAAGGTTGCGGTGTTTTTTTTATCCCATTCCTTAATTAGTTTAGTGGTTATTATTGTGTAAAATTGGTGTTATTTTGCGTAATTTTATGTGAGTAATTGTGGAAACATTAAAATTCACTCTATATGAGGCAACGAAAGCGGTTTTTTTTGTGGTTATCCCACGCCGTGAAAACGCTCTTATTGCGATGTGACCGGGTGAATTGCCGCCAAATACTCCAAGAAAGCATCAAATTGTAAAGCACCATTGCAATTTGATGCAAAAACATTCAGAATTTACTACAAGACATTAGCAAAATTGTCGTTGTTATGACATCTTAGGCCATTTAACAAAAGAAGAAGAAGAAGAAGAGAAGGCTATTATTTGAATTTATTTTATGATTTACCCCCACAACGCCCTCTAGTGGTATTCTGGAGTAATCTAGACATAGTTTGGTCGACCAATCATTGTGTCGATACCCTGCTTCTGACGGATACAATGAATTAGTGAGGTGAATGTCTTTAAAATCATCGTGTAGTAATCGAACAATTGATTACTATAAGACATCACAAAAAATAATAAATATTAATATAAAAGGAATAAATAATATTTAATACGAGTATATAAATTATTTTATTGTCCTAACCTGTATACAACCTTCAAAATATCCTAATTCTGAAGATAATAATCCAGCTGTAGTATCAGGTCCACCGATCAGAATCTTTCCTATGTATTGACCTTGTACCTATAAGAAAAAAATACTTAAAAAAAACAATCGCCTCCACTATACCGGCTTGAGCAGATGAATGTGCACTATCAAGGTTGGTTAATAGAGCACACTATTTCATTGCTTGCATATTCGTTAACCTAAGCCGGCATGGCGGAGCCCACTACTGTCTGTAAATTTGTCTGTGGTAGAAGTTGTTTCCGTTCATAGACCGCACTCTAGCTTAACATCAGACGGAGTGTTGTCATATGCCGAGCTACAACTAAAAAAAATTACGATTCAAGAGATTGAAAAATGGAGTGCTTTGCCCTCCTTTAACCTTTGGATCCTTCAAGCGGAGCCTTTTTGAGCCGGCATAGTGATGGTGATAGGGACCGCTGTGTGCTGCGGTTCTCTAGGAGCTATAGTCGAAAGCCAATAAACAGCTGTCACTTAATCGAATCGATAACAAAATACATGGGATTTGATGAGGTGACAGTGTAACGTCAAACTCCACTGTTGGTTGGCTTTTGACTAGTCTCAGTTGTCGGCGCTCATTATTAAAAAAAAAAGTGTTTGGCGCGCTTTTGCCCGGGAAGGTTGAGGTGTTTTTTTATCCCTTTCCTTAATTAGTTTAGTGGTTATTTTGCGTAATATTATGCTGCGCATGTGAGTAATTGTGGAAACATTAAAATTCACTCTATATGAGGCAACAGAAGCGGTTTTTTTTGTGGTTATCCCACGCCGTGAAAACGCTCATATTGTGACGTGACCGGGTGAATTGCCGCCAAACACTCCAAGAAAGCGTCAAATTGTAAAACACAATTGCAATTTGATGTAAAAACTTCAAGAATTTACTACAAATGAGATATATATTATATTACTGAAGACATGGCTGTATGGGCTTTGTTCCCTTTGCCTTCCCAGAATGGGAGAATTAACAAAAAAAAAAACGTACCTCGTTAGTTAACATAGGCATTAAAGCAGTCTTAACACCATAGTCTATGGTCACAGATATATCAGTGCTAAGCCAACTTATTTCAACACGATGCCATTCACCATCAGCTATGTCCGTAGAAGGTAGATACATGGATTCGCCATTGTACGAGTAGTGAAGTAAACCGTTCTTTAACTGTAAAAAATATAAGGATAATTAACTCTAGGGCGCGTGGAAGGGATAAGCTTGCACATGTTTTTTTTTTAATTGTAGCTCGGCATGTGACAACACTCCGCCTAATGTAAAGTTAGAATGCGGTCCATGAATGGAAACAACTGCTACTACAGAGAAACTTGTGCGAGTAGCAGCCGCCTCTACTATGCCGGCTTGAGGAGACGAGCATGTACCATCTTAGATTGACAGTGCACACTCCTCTCGTTATACCTGGCTACTTTCAAACTATTCCCGAAACGCGACAGTCACTTCACGGGTGTTACATTCGAAAGTGGTGGTACTACCCCAGGACGGCAGACTGGACAAATAACCATCATCAGTCTGCCTACCACTCTTTATAGTGCCATGTACAATTACGCACAAAATTCATAAAACAAAAAAATAATAATAATGTAATCAGACCGATGATGGTTATTTGTCCAGTCTGCCAATTACACATCCGTGAAATGACCTTGTCAAGTTTCGAGAGCAGTTTTAAAAGCCAGGTATAGCGAGAGGAGTGTGCACTGTCAATCTAGATGGTACATATTCGTCTCCTCAGGCTGGCATAGCGGAGGCAACTGCTGCCTGTAGAGATTTCTCTGTAGTAGCAGTTGTTTCCGTTCATGGACCGCACTCTAGCTTAACATCAGGCCGGGCTACAATAAAAAAAAACATACAAAATACATATATGTCGGAACGGTCATGAATACGGACTCTAATTTGAACAATTACGGGAACTAACTTGGAACAAAATGAATACGCGGTCATGAGTACAAGCACTAACTGAATATGAAACAAAAGCGTCGTTACGCTTTGACAGTCTCTGAAAACACGTCACGCGGCGAACACGTTGAGACTTGTTTGTCCGGAGGAACTGTCGTGTTTCAGCATATTTGCTTAGTTATCGCCCACAAATGGAGGATAGAAGCCTTGGACCGCTCGTCCCGTTCTGTCATATACATATGTACTATTTATAAAGTATAAACCCACACACTCACAGTAATAAGCACAGCTCCATTCTGTCCAACTTGTATAGACATGATAAATGCATCTTTCTGCCTTGTTCGTACAGATAGTGCGTTTAACCATGGCAGCTGTATCGGTCGCAGGAGTGGATTAAATGATAGCACTCCGTCTCCGCTGAACCTCCATGGCGGTGAGGTCGCTGTCAATACAAGAAAAAAAAATTTTAATCAATACTTTGAAACTATATACAGTATGTCACAAAAAACCAACACCAAGATGAAGTCGGGTGATGGGAAATATTTAAAAAAATCAAGTAGTACATTTTTTAAATTGTAGGTATTAATAAAACCGCACAAAAATGTGTGCCGTACAATCGCCTCCACCATGCCGGCTTGAGGAGACGAATGTGTATAGTGACAGCATACACTCATCTCGTTCCCGGCTTCTTTCAATGTTACACTGGAAAGTGGTATTAATGGCTCAGGACGGTAAACTAGATTAGTAACTATCATCAGTTTGCCTACCATTCTAATAGGAACTGCTTGATTAACAGCTAGAGTGCGGTGTATAAACGGAAACAATTGCCACTACAGATAAATCTCTAGACGGCAGTTGCCTCCGCTATGCCGGCTTGAGGAGACGAATGTGCTCACATTAACTTTTTTTTCATTGTAGCTCAGCATGTGACAACACTCCGAATGATGTAAAGCTAGAGTGCGGTCCATGAATGGAAACAACTGCTACTACAGAGAAACCTGTGCGGACAGCAATCGCCTCCACTATGCCGGCTTGAGGAGACGAGCATGTACTATCTAGATTGACAGTGCACACTCCTCTCGTTATACCTGGCCACGTGAAACTGTACCAAACTTACATTCATTACAATGTTTCCCAGTATAACCCTCGGGGCATTCGCAGAGGTAAGTGCCCCAAAGATTCTTGCACATGCCACCATTATAGCAGGGCGCCGAGTTACATGCTGATCTCTTCTCTGGACATCCAGCTATTGTGCCATTATCCGTTACATAGCTAAAATACAGACGGTTATCAGTTTTTTTAAATAAGTCCCGAAACGCAACAAGGACTTCACGGGTGTTATATCAAAAATGGTGGTATTACCCCAGGACGGCAGACTGGGCTAATAACCATCATCAGTCTGCCTATCACTCTTTAACAGTGCCTATAGACCAAAGCACATAACATTGTTACATTGGTACCGGTCAGAATTTAGCGAGGGTCGAACACGGGTCTCATCGATCGTGAGTTCACGCGTCTTACCGCTAGACCACGACCGCTCCTAAATAATAAATAAACGCTACCTAATCTAACTTACCTATTTAAATCAATAAATTTATGATCAATGTACAAATCAGAAATACACCCGATAAAGTCTTTATTCTTCACTTGAAAACTGGTTGGTATATTTGGTAGACCGCCTACTTGCAATGGACCAGTTAGATCGAGGAATCTGAAAATAACATGTTCATTGTAGACGTGCATGCATGAGAAGAGTTGATGTGGTCGAAGCGAAAGTTGTGTAGCGTTATAAATGCTCACTAGATGGGGCGCACCATGGTCGGCCAAGGAGGTGGGAGACGCGGCTGTGACGTTTCTTTTTTTCGTTTTAAACGGTGGCTGCTAATTTTTTATTTATTATACTTTACTTTAATTTAAAAATTAGCAGACTAAAGGTTGCTAAAGTATAGTACATCAAAGAAAACCCCTCTAGGGTGAGTTGTCATATGAAATAAGAGATTAATTAGGTTAATTAAGTTATTAGTGTTTTTTTTTAGGTTATAGTTTTAATTGTTTGTATTTTAATTTAGGGTTCTCAGTTTCTTTACTTTCCTGCTTTCTTCTACGTAAATTAATTGTGCATCTGAACAAGAGTTTCATTAAACCTCCCCCAAACCAACCTACTCCCTGGAAGGCGGTCATAATGCAACTACGCCGCAGTGGTACGAGTATGAAGGTCCACAGAAAATCTCTGAAGGCAGCAGTTGCCTCCTCTATAACGTCTAATTCAAGACGAATCTACTCTGCTAAGCTGGCAGAGCATCTAGGATTGAAGACAATATCTTCAACCTAACGCCTTCTACTACCGCTTAATTTCTTTTTTAACGCTTTAATTAACGCATTACACTAATGTGGACCAGACATTAACGCGTTCTTCTATTAACGTTAATATTACAGGTTAAACGCTAACTCGAGATAACCTTTAATGTAGCCATAGTTTTAATGGACGCTAATTATCACGTAGTCATTAACGTGAACGCTAACACAAGTGAAGCCGTATAAAATAACATGTTTATATAAGTTTTTTTTTAATATGTACCTATGACAAGTTTCTGTAGACATATCACAACGCTGAGGTAAAACTTTTCTAGTGAAGTTGGCGCAGGCGTATTTGATGCCAAATTCTGAGGCTCCAGCAAACGATAGCCGCTTGTCACACTCGTCTAAGATTAATGTTACTGTCTGTAAAAAATTAAATACTTATAAGTATTTATTGCTAAAAAAAAATTGATGACGTCACATGTAACGTTGACATAAATAACCCAGACAACATAAACAGAGACCAGAAATCAACTTTGTTAAAAAAAAATCCGGGTACTCTTTCCAGCAGCAGTCGCCTCCGCTATGCCGGCTTGAGAAGACGAGTGTGTCCCATCCATTGACATGGCATACACCTCTCATTATACTCGACTACTTCCAAGCTGATTTCGTCACTTCTGTCTATTACACTGAGCGACCAAAGTACATATAACATAGGCACATTGGTCAGAGTTTACCGAGGTTCGAACACGGGTCTCATCGATTGTGAGTTCACGCGTTTTACCGCTCGACCACGACTACTTACCCTGTTATAATAAATAATTTCAACAGTATGCCAATGCGAATCGGCTATGTCACCAGCAACAGTGGTTTCTGCTTTCATTCCACCCAAACTGAAACTTAATCTGACTCCAGCACCACCATCTACGCCAGCACCTGAGCTGACAGTTTCTAGAGCAATGAAGTCATGACGCTCGTTATACCGACCATTGTAGAGGAGAAGGCCTGATGGGTTTTGAGTTGCGAATCTAAAAATATTAAATTGTGTTAATGTGGCAGGTGCAAAATGGGGAAGGTTGATCTAATATGTAAATTAGGTTTAAATATTTTAGATGTAGGAGTGTTAGCATCCTAGCTGGACCCACTTCTGCTCCAGCATGAATGGTATCTAATTTTGTAAGTATTTAATTTTTTTTTAAATATATTTTTTTGGCCTAATTATTATGTACACAAGGCAATTTTTTATTTTATTTTAATCTAGCTCGGCATGTGACAACACTCCGCCTGATGTAAAGCCAGAGTGCGGTCCATAAATGGAAACAACTGCTCCTACAGAGAAACCTGTGCGGGCAGCAGTCGCCTCCACTATGCCGGCTTGAGGAGACGAGCATGTACCATCTTAGATTGACAGTGCACACTCCTCTCGTTATACCTGGGTACTTTCAAACTATTTCCGAAACGCGACACGGTCACTTCACAGATGTTACATTCGATAAGTGGTGGTACTACCCCAGGACGGCAGACTGGACTAATACCCATCATCAGTCTGCCCACCACTCTTTAATAGTGCCTATAGGCACTGAGCGACAAAAGTACATATAACAAAGTTACATTGGTACCGGTCAGAATTAGCGAGGTTCGAACACGGGTCTCATCGATCGTGAGCTCAAGCGTCTTACCGCTAGACCGCGGCCGCTCTTTAATTTAATTACACCCAATTCTAAAAAATGTAACTAAATATTTAAGAAACCCATCTCCAACAAATTAATCCCAAGTTTATCAATGAGCTCAAAGCGTTCAGACCCACACAGGTCACTCCCTCAACAGCTGCAAAATATCCTCAACGTGACCGCAGCGAGTGCTATTTGGCGTACATGAGATCCTTCAACTGCATTGTGAAGAGGCATGTCATAAAACCGGCATAACGGATGCGACTGCAGTCAGCAGAATCTCTTTTCTGACAGCAGCGGCCTCCGTCCATGACAACATCAAGCGGACTGCGGCCATATTACGAGCTATGATAAAATTTAAAAAAAAAGTGGCTTACCTAAGTTTGAACTGAACTCGATGTCTCCGTTTCAATCCGGGGAATGTCAAAAAAGACGTAGATGGGAAACTTCTAGCTCTTAATTCGCACATTGACGTGGTATACGTGTTATCAATTGCACATCCTTGACAGAGTATCCCACCTTCACGTTTCGACACACACTGGGAACCGCCACGACATACTGTGCCATCTTTATACGTATCACATGTTGTTTTTGTTAGGATCGTCTCGCAATTTGTACCTGTGGGCGAAGTAACAGCTGTAGCTCGGCATGTGGCAACACTCCGCCTGATGTAAAGCTAGAGTGCTGTCCATGAATGGAAACAACAGAGAAATCTCTACGGGCAGTAGTCGCCTCCACTATGCCGGCTTGAGGACACGAGCATGTACTATCTAGATTGACAGTGCACACTCCTATCGTTATTGAAGTGCGGTAAGGTATAGCTTGACTTGACTTCTGCATATGACAAAACTCCTCCATAATTGGAAACAACTGCTAATACAGAATTTTTTTAGAGACTGCAGTCGCCTCCGCTATGCCGGCCTGACAAGACGAACGTATACCATCTAGATTGACTACACACTCGTCTCGTTATACCTGTCTACTTCCAAGCAGATCCCGAAATGTGACAAGGTCACTTCACGGGCGTTACATTCGAAGGTGGTGGTACTACCCCAGGACGGAACTACCACTCTTTAATAGTGCCTATAGCCACCGAACGACCAATGTATATATAACAAAGTTACATTGGTACCAGTCAGAATTAGCGAGGTTCGAACACGGTCTCATCGATCGTGAGTGCACGCGTCTTACCGCTAGACCACAGCCGCTCTTAAATATACGGTACTAAGTTATGCAAACATACCTGTATAAGCAGGTTCGCAGGAACATGTATAGCCACCTTCCCTCTTCAAACAAGTACCATTGTTCAGACAAGGCGATGAATAACACAAATCAACTTCCGTATCGCACATATAATGATCACGTGACCCTGAAAATATATACTTGTAAGTTATATAATACAAAGGACGAGAACAACGCAAACACAAAACACTCAGACACGAAAATATTTACTTTATTAGACTTTTTTAACGCCACAAATAATGCAATTGGGAAGGTAAATCTGGTTACAGCTGACTTTTTTTGCATATTTTTGGATAATATAGACTAATTTAGTCGACACGTGTTTCTGGAAAACTTTTAAAACTGCTTTCTTCTTTTTTTTTATTAATTTTTAAAAATTGCAATTGTAATATAGTAATCGTAACGTTTCGGACGGAACTAAACCATTGCCAAGAAATATAAAAACTAAATCCTTGTCAAATTATTCGACCAAACTTTCAATTTTAAAAGATTTATTTTAAATAAAACATGGTGTTTATAGTATACTATTTTGTTCATTAGACTGCAGCGGTTATTTGTATTAAATACTGTTATCGTAAGGAAACACAGAGAAAAGGTATTGGTAAATTTGTTAGGTAACAACCATAGACAACAAAATATCTATAAAATTGTTAGGCTGTACACCACTTCTTTTTCTACACCAATGTCTATGGTCCGTCCGAAAAAGGTCTACTGCGTGTCATTACAGTTTTTCAAATATCTCCGCGATTTTGAAGTATTTTCAGACGGGAATCAAAAAATACATCTAATTGAAGTGATATCTCGAAATAGGCTTCGATTTAACATGGGTTAGTTTTTGAAGTCTTTTAGACTTCCTTGTTCATTGACTTACCAGTAAACCCATAAGGGCATTGACAAGTAAACGAAGTGACAGGGTAAATAGGTCTAAACAATACAGTGTCACTTGTAACAAAACCACTCGCGTTACCAAACTTGAGTACAGTTAAACATTCTTCAAAATTCAAACACGGTTCGTGTACGCACACATTGTCATCGAAAGGCAGGACCTGGACAAAAAAAAACCTCTTACTTGTTGCACCAAAATTTTTAATATGGCAACACTCCGCCTGATATACAGCTAAAGAGCAATTCACGGGAAACAACTGCTACCATAAAAAATCTCTATAGATAACAGTCGCCTCCGCTATGCCGGCCTAAGGACACGAGAATGCTCCATTCAGATTGACAGTGCACACTCTTCAAGTTATACCTAATAAATTAATTAGTAAAAAAAAATATTTCTTTATCCATGACCATAGAGGTGGACAGCGCATTTTCCTCTAGGTCTAGATCATTAGAGTACGAACCAAACTTTATGGTGGGTCCGAAGTTAGGCACAAGTCGCTGCGAACTACACAAATTGAGATAACAGCGGCACTCGATGAAGGTGAGACACACTCCCACGCTACCTACCCGTAGGTTATATATTTAAAATTAAGTCTTAATTTTATTACTGTGAACTTGACTGTACCTGCGCCCGCAGCTAACTTCCGAGACACCATAAAGTTTGACGCGACCTATAGTACCCCAGGACCGGTTTTTTGTATAATTAATATCAATATTACAGTAAAATAATTTCACCTGTACAGTCGCCAATCGAGCTAATGTGGCTCTGTGTAAATAGACACGTTCTCTGAGATGTGCTGGTGAATAATATGGTGAGTAATCACCACTAACACCTCGTTCTACTTCTGGACGACGCGCAGACAAAGAAACGTTCAATATGTTGCCGGAAACATCTGTGTCATCCTGTGTCATAAATTTTTTTTAGAGTGCGGTCTATGAACACTGCAGCTTCCGCTATACAGGCTTCAGGAGACGAGTATGCACCATCTACATTGACAGTGCACACTCCTCTAGCTATATCTGGGTACTTTCAAACTGTTCCCGAAACGCGACAAGATCTCTTACATTCGAAAGTGGTGGTACTACCCCAGGACGGCAGACAGAGCTAATCACCATTATAAGCCTGCCTACCATTCTTTAATAGTACCTATAGCCACTGAGCGACCAAAGTACCCATAGCACAGTGAAATTGGTACCGATCAGAATTAAGTGAGGTTCGAACACGGGTCTAGTCAATCGCGAGTTCACGCGTCTTAAGACTAGACCACGGCCGCGCATTACATTTAAAATAAACTTAATGCATTTAATTAAGTTGTTTCTTGTACATGTTTCGACATGTCATCAACCAGTCGTCACTAGATCTGGGACGAGACGGTCGTGAGGCGAGGCAAGTCAGAAGGTAACTTTTTTTTTATTTTAGCACGTCAAATGACCACACACCGCCTGATGTTAAGCTAGAGTGCGATCCATGAACGGAGGCGACTGCTGTCAGAGAAGGGGACCTGCAGACAGCAGTCGCATCTGCTATGCCGGCTTGATAAGATGCCTCTTCACACTGCACTTGAAGGATCCCATGTTATAGGAAGGAGGAAAGCAGTTTGATGGAACGATAGAAAAAGCTATCTATATCTATTTATTATTAGGGAGCTACCTTGGTCTAATGGTAGAGGGTGGACTTCACGAATGATGAGACCCGTCTTCAAATGTAGCTAAATTCCCAATGTAACTATGTTATACAGGCGCCGGCTTTTAGAAAACCTCATGAGTGCTCATGCTCATTTGATGACTCGAAAAAGTGGAGAAGTGTGAGGAGAGAAACGCACTCTGATCAACAAACATTTGTGTTGGTGCGGAATCGAACCCGCAACCCTTGCGTCTCAACCGGCGCTCTAAACCACTGTGCTAAGTTAAAGGAGTCGGCGCCCCTGTTATATGTACTATCAAGAGCAGGGGAGCAGTCCCACCTTAAGGACTAATGTTACTTGCATATTTTTATGTTTCTCTCAGCTCCTACTTTAAATATAACTTATGTTTACGTTGCTATGACAACTGACGTGTGTAGATTAATTTGATTGATATTTACATGCCATTATTTTTCGTTTTTCCCTCATAAAATTGACAACTAAATGAGGTGCAATATGTAAAAAACATATAGAAACATTGACAACAATATTCATCTCCTTTACTTATAATGCAATCAGAAAGAGAAGGCAACTGTAATATTCCGATAAACAATTTTGAAAAAAAACTGGGACTGCTCCCCTGCTCTTGATAGTACTTTAGTCGCACTAGCTTAGGATAGACATTTAAAAAAAATAACTTAGTCTATAGATATTACCTGAATACTAAACACATAAATGTTCTCTTTGGGACAGGGTATAATGGCTGCTAGACCGTCTATGAAGAAAGTAAGTAATGGTGACAAGAAAGTCTCGGCTGTCATATCGTTCAATCTAACAGTTATAGAATTGAACAGCATCTCCTCTGTGATCAATCTCACTGACAACTGCATCACAGCTTTCACTTCGTTCACTCCATCTGTCAAATATATATATTTTTTATTGTGGCTCGGCATGTGACAACACTCCGCCTGATGTAAAGCTAGAGTGCGGTCCATGAATGGAAACAGCTGCTACTACAGAGAAATCTCTACGGGCAGCACTAGCCTCCGCTATGCCGGCCTGAGGAGACGAGCATGCACCATCCAGATTGACAGTGCACACTCATGGCTACTTTCAAACTATTCCTGAAACGTGACAAGGTCATTTCATGGGTGTGTAATTCGAAAGTGGTGGTACTGCCCCAGGACGGCAGACTGGATCATCAGTTTGCCTACCACTCTTTATAATATAATAATAAATCCATTCATTAAATAATGGTAGACAGACTGATGATTTATTTATTTACATACAACATAGCATACAGCTGTTGGCCAGCCAAGTCACTACGTGTCACATCAAATTTGAAATTATATATTGCAAAAATTAAAAAAAATACATAAAAATTAATTACAATAGTGTCCTATTTACAATGTCAGTGTTTAAATTATTGTTATTAATCCAGTCGTACTGGGGTAGTACCACCACTTTGTCGCGTTTCGGGAACAGTTTGAAAGTAGCCATGCGATAACGAAAGGTGAAATCCCATGCATTTTGTTGTCGATTCAATTAAGTGATAACTGTCGATTGGGTTTTGACTTTAGCCCCAGGTATAGCGAGAGTGTGCACTGTCAATCTAGATAGTGCATACTCGTCTCCTCAGGCCGGCATAACGGAGGCAAGTGCTGCCCGTCGAGATTTCTCTGTGGTAGCTTTACATCTGACGTTGTCATATGCCGAGCTACAATTTTAAAAAAAATTGGCGTAAAAATAAACGAACTTACCGTTAACAGATACCTCCATAGTTGCTAATTTGGGGACATTAGTATTGAGTTGCGGTGAAAGTGTCATGGCGCCCGTAGATTGGTTTAAATGAACCAAATGTGCATTGTTGCCGGAGAGTATTCTATATACCAACTGCAAAAGTATACATATAAAATATTAAAGCGGTTCTTGGCATAAATTTAGTCAAAACAAAAACTACAAACAAGACAATTATTACAGTAACTCCTAACCACGCTAACAGTGTTAGGTTAGCAGCAGAAACAAGGGACACTCCTCTCGCTATACGTAGCTACTTTCAAACTGATCCCTAAACTGGTGTTACACTTAAAAGTGGTAGTACAATCCCAGGACGGCAGACTGATCTAGTAACCATCATCAGTCTACCTACTACACTTCAAAATTAAAATATATTGATATAGTTTTAGACGAGTGTTTGGCGCGCTTTGCCCGGGAAGTTGTAGTGTTTTTTATCCCTTTCCTTAATTAGTTTAGTGGTTATTTTGCGTAATTTTATACTGCGCATGTGAGTAATTGTGGAAACATTAAGATTCACTCTATATGAGATAACGGAAGCGGTTTTTTTTTGTGGTTGTCCCACGCCGTGAAAACGCTCATATTGTGACGTGACCGGGTGAATTGCCGCCAAATACTCCAAGAAAGCGTCAAATTGTAAAACACTATTGCAATTTGATGCGAAGACATCAAGAATTTACTACTCGACATTGGCAGAATTGTCGTTATTATGACATCTGAGGCCATTTAACAAAACAAGAAGAAGAATAGACCATTTCAGTTTTTGACACATAAAATATAATAAATAATAAGATATACTTTATAATACCTTATCAGTAACATCGGCATCGAAGGCAGGAACCCTCCCGAAAGGTCCCACAGGAAAACAGTCCTTATAATTATTGAAGATAATTTGAAAATCCTTTAAAACTGGCGCGTTATCATTCACATCTGTTACGAGAATTTCGACTCTAACGTCGTTCCATAAAGGTGGACTTGCAGCTCTAATTGTTAGTTCATATTTCTTCCTCGGACTTTCATAATCTAAATCAACCATTGTTACTAATTCTGCTTTATCTGATCCTTGACGTGTTTCCAGGGAAAAGCTGCTAGCGTCATCTCCACCTAAAAATATATGTTTTTAAATTACATAAATTTAAAATACATAAAAGATGTTAAGCTAAAGTGGGATCCATGAACGGAAACAAATTATACTACAAAGAAATTTTATTACGAAGCAGTCGCCTCCGCTTTGCCGGCTTGAGGAGACGGATGAGCACGCATCATCCAGGTTAACAGTACACCCTTCTCCCGTTCTACCCGGCTACATCCAAACTGTTCACGAAAGGCGACTGACTATACGGGTTTCAACAAAAAAAAGAATGCCCATTCGCCTAAGAAAAATTGGCCCACAATTTTTTCTCGAGTTCGTCAATGATTTTTAGTTAATTTTGTACCAATCAGTTTTTTTCACCTGGGTTTTTGAGTAATTAGATAGATGTTTTCCGATGCAAAATTTAAGGTTATTATTATATTAAATGCTCTAATAATTTATGATATCTGTTTTTTATGTAATTAAACATTGTCTATTGATTGGTAAACGATATGTAGATGTAATTAAAATGAATAATAAAAAATAAGGTATTAATTTAGAATATACTAAAACAAAAGAAGATATTAAAAACGAATAAAATACTCGTACCTTTAATAGAATAATGGACCATAGCGTTAGGCCCTTCGTCTGGATCATGAGCATATATTTCACCCACTGTAGTACCAATTGGACTGTTTTCAGGCACATAAAATGTTAAACATTCCGAGCTGAAAACTGGCGGAGAATCGTTGATGTCTTCAATGCGAATATGTACTATAACCTAAGAAAAAATACGTAAATTATGTTCTATTTAAAGCGGAAACCGCACTGGTGAGGCGCGGTGAGACGCGGCGCGACGCGGTCTTGTGATCTACGTGACTCAACTCGAACATGCGTCTTGAGAGAGAAAATAGGAAATACTTCTATATACTCTTTTCCTGGTAAGCTGGTAGAAATTTGCATTAAAGTTGCCATTGCACATTTAATTTTATTATATTTTAAATGATTTTATCATATTATTAGTAAAGTGACCTTGTCGCGTTTCGGGAGCAATTTGAAAGTAGCTAGACTATGAGCACTCTTATTCTAGATGGTGCATACTCTTCTCCTCAGGCTGGCATAGCAAAGGCGAATGCTACCTGCTACTACAGAGAAATCTTTACAGGCAGCAGTCTCCACTATGCCGGCTTGAAGAGACGAGCATGTACCATCCAGATTGACAGTGCACACTCCTCTCGTTATACCTGGCTACTTTAAAACTATTCACGAAACGCGACAAGGTCACTTCACGGGTGTTACATTCAAAAGTGGGGGTACCACCCCAGGACTACAGACTGGGCTAATAACCATCATCAGTCGACCATCAACCTACCACTCTTTAATAGCGCCTATAGGCACTGAGCGTCCAAAGTACATATAATCAATATATTTTATTTATTAACTGTAACATAAATTACTTACAGTAGAACTGAGCGAGGGAGTGCCTCCGTCAATTGCTAAAGCTCTCAGATCATAAATAGCGACAGACTCCCTGTCTAAAACTTTATTAGTTCTAATAATTCCAGAAGACGGGTCTACTACGAAGGAGCCGTCTTCTCGGTCTTTCGTCGAGAGTTCATAGTGTATACGACCATTCAAACCAACATCAGCGTCTGTTGCACTTATTTGAGTTACCTGTGTACCTGAGTAAAATTTACTTATTAATATTTGTTCTAAACTAGCCAGGGACAATGAGAGGAGCTTGAAAATTCGTATGCTCAAGCCGGCATAGCGGAGGCGACTGCTGCCAGCTAACCTATTTTAATAGTAGCTATTGTCTCCGCTGAACCACACACCACTAAAACCTTTCATCTCAAATTTCTTCAAAATCTTCCAACTTCCCTCAGAATGCAATCTATGTCGTAGCTAAATTCTATCGAAATCTGTTCAGTAATTTAGGCGTCAAAGGTTAAAAGACAAACAGACTTACTTTTACATTTATATATTGATATATGTGAGACATACCTATATGTGCATCTTCTATAATATTAGCAGAATAAAGTTGTTGCTTAAAAACAGGTGCGTTATCGTTTACATCAACAACTGAGATTTCTACGTCAGTCGTGTCAGAAAGAGATGGAGAACCACCGTCTCTTGCTGTCACTGTTAGAAGATAACCTAGAATAGAAATTCATACATATTAATTATAATTATAAATGCTTAAAAAGTTAGATAAGTAATTAATCTCAGAGTTTTCGCGAAATTTCGCCGACGTAATTTCGTACATTTGATCGGGAACTAAATTTCATAAATATGACATAAAAAAATCAACTTTACGTCATCTTAAAGTAGGCCCCTATTCTTTAGGCAAATTAAATATATAAATTAGAAATAAATAAATATATAAAAATATCACGCATACTTCACAATACAATATAATTCTTTACGATACATGGAACATAGAGATAAATATAAAAGTATTCATACTTGGATATTTATACCGAAGCTAACCGAACATACCCTGCGTTATTACCAATTACATAGAAACTAGAATAAATAAACATATAGTTTAGCTAGCAGGTATAAATATATCCACCGAACATAACCGAACACTTACCACTCATAGTTTCTCTATCCAATAGTTTATTAGTAGTAATAGCTCCAGTGTGCGGGTTCATAGTAAACTCGTCTCTATTAGCGCCGACTTCGCTTGCTATTTCACTGCTGAGGGAATATGTGATCTGTGCATTCATGCCGACGTCACTGTCCGTGGCCGACACGACCAGCACTGTGGTACCTATTGGTGCATCTTCGAATACCTGTTTAATTAAAATTAATTTAAAACTTACGTTTTTTTTATTATTGTAGCTCGACATTTATTACAAAAGGTCGACAGCTAAAGTCCTTAAAAAATTGAAAATGTAATTTTTAGAAAATTAACAGAATGGAAATCAGTAATCGTCTTATCAAGCCGGCATAGCGGAGGCGAGTACTGTTTGCACTAATTTAGCTGTAGTGGCAGTTACATCTGCTCTTGGATCGCATTCTAACTTAATACTAGGCAGTGTATGCCAAATATAGATACATATAGATATATGTATAATCAATTAGCTGTAAGTTACACACTCCGACCTCGCAAGAGGTCACTAGACTGTCTGCTACGGAGAAAAATAAAAGAAATAACGACAAATAAATGAAAATACTAATAAAAAAGGGCCCGGACATATGTCTGTGGAGAATATGTATAAAAAAAAGTGTATGCCAAAAAAGAAAAGAATTATACTTACAGAAGCAGTATATGGTGCATTTTCAAACACGGGAGCATAATTATTAGCATCAGTTATATTAATATGAACCATAGTGGTATCTGATCTTCCACCAGAATCGGTAGCTGTTACAGTTAGTACGTATCGCTTCTCCTGTTTGAAATCCAAAGGTTGAGCTACAGTTATAAGTCCACGGCCATTTTGTGACGTAATTGAAAAGCGACCTCGTGTGTTGCCGCCTGTTATCTCATAATGTAATCTGTAATTTGAGAATTGTTTTAAGAACTGAATCCGGCACGAAGGACCAATATCGTGGTATATCAAATCTAATTCATTTGTTTTATTTAAAGGATACTTTACAACGACATTACGTTTTTCGTTTGATCGGACGCGTGATTATTACCTTACAGTAGGCCCCCTGAATTCTATGTTCCATAAGGTATAAGGTGTATCGGACAACGTGTAAAAAATTTCAAGAGATGACTCAGTAAGTGATTCTGAGCAGAAATTAATTTAAAAAACATATACTTTTTTTTATCCAAATGTCCACATTTTCCTTGCAGAAACATACATAATTAGCTACACGAACGCGTAATCGTTGTCGTCGGGCGGTGCATCAAACAAATGACCTTGCCTTTGATCAACGCCGACAACCTTTATAGACCTTTTGTTTTTGTGATAATACCATACACGAGAACTTTTATTTAGTAAATTTATTTTTTGAGGGGTGTTCATCCCTTACTTAATATTTACCTTAATTTTTTTACACCTTGCCTGATACAACCTGTATAAGCATTTAAAGTAATGTGAACGATTTCGAATCCGGCTCGAAGGACCAGTAACGACGTATCTTGGCATAATAATAATAATAATAATGATACTAGCAGTTATTAGTTACATATGAGATTAAAATCAAACCTGTTATCCTCATCGGCATCTGTGGCTGAGACAGTAACCACAGGAGTACCAGGTGGTTCATCCTCAGCTAATTCCACATCATATCCAGACATTGTGAACACTGGATCATTGTCATTTACGTCTTGTATTACTACGACCACAGAGGCCGTTGCTGATCTTGGTGGAGTGCCTGAATCTGTTGCTGTAACCTAAACATTAAAAGACTATATGATAGGCACTCCAGTATCGGATTCGGATTCAGTTCCCAATCGTTTTTTACCTACTTAATATAGTAAGGTAGATTTTTTTTTGAATAATATTTTAAAAAATTAATGGAAGAAGGGTGTTTGCGTTGTCCTTGTCCTGATAAGGTTTTGGTATCTTAATTTGGAGCCGTAGTGCTAAGCGTCCATATAAGACGAAAATAAAATTAAAAACTTCTACTGTTACCGGAATAACGTACGATACACTTTGTTCCCGTGTTCGTACCGCGGTCTCCATCCTCGAATTTAGAAGGTAGAAAACTTAGAACGTTTTTCTATCAATTTAATTCTATCACATTTTTTTTTTGGATTTTTTTTTTCAATAGAAAATAATTTCCTCAAAATAGTAGTTTCCCGTTGTTGGTGTCTCTTTTGAAATTTATAAAAGCAGTTTTAGGAGTTTCAAAATCCTAACATAATACTTAAGAACTTTATTGTAGCTAATAACTTATTAATTTAATACTTTTATAATTTTTTTAAAATTCTTTATTACTTTTTTTTTAAATTGTAGCTCGGCATGTGACAACACTCCGCCTGATGTAAAGCTAGAGTGCAGTCCATGAATGGAAACAACTGCTACTACAGAGAAGTCTCTACGGGCAGCAGTAAACGTGACGATTTTTTTATTTCAAGTTTCGTTACAATTTAATTATTTATTATGTAATTTCGGCCACGGACGATGTCATGTATATGTTTATTACCTGTAATTGATATTTAGACTGTATTTCTCTATCCAACTGCGCTGATGTATATACCCAACCAGTTTTAGAATCAATTGTTATTGGTATATCTATTAATGATTCTTTATCTGTTAATGCATAATTTAATTCTGCGTTTGGACCTTCATCAGCGTCATATGCTTGCACCTGGAAATAATATGTAATTATATATTTTTGAAAAGGATAGATTAAAGAAGATTAAGGAAATAGAAATGGGAATGGGATTAGGAGAAATAAGTCTCGTTATTCACAAGAAAACTTGCGATTTATCGGGTGAAAGTGGATGATAGTTTCGGAACGTAGGCGAATTGCAGTCCCCTCCACTATGCTGGTTTGATGAGACGATTATGTACTGTCTTGGTTTGTTGTTATATCTGAGTACTCCCTAACTGTATCTATTTCACTATACGTATAAATAAAATATAAAAGGCTTGATTTTATACTAAAATTTGAGTATTTTTTTTACGAAATAATAATAATGATGATGGTAAGCACACGGCTGCCCCAGTGCCGTCACTATGCCGGTCCAAGAAGGTGTTACTCACTCTAACAATGCTATATCCCACGGGAACATTTTCACTAACAGATTCTTGGAACAATGACGTATAGAACCTTGGCGAATTATCGTTGACGTCTTTTACGTTAATAAGGAGCTGCGTGGTGTTCGATCTGGATGGACTACCACCATCTGTAAATGTAAAATTGCAATGAAAAAAAACAGAAAGTTATAAAAAAAAGGGAATAATATATAAAGAAAAGATATTACAATAATAATGTTTATGACATGATTGTTAAGTATAGTTAAATTAAAAATAACCTAGCAAATACTACGAGAAAATTGAAAAAAAAAAAAGATTAACCTGTAAACTACTAGCTTGTATCATTGGCGCTGGGCGACCAAAGTATATAAATAATAAAAAAAAACCTTCCTAGTCGAATTTTTTACATTCAATTTATAACCAGCCTCCTGAACTAGGAGTGGAACTCATGTCTTAGGGTGCCCCTGATATAAAACATAATTAGTAACTGGCTAATGAGCAGCGTTGCCAGACGTCCCGATTTTTAAATCAAAATTAAATGTCCCGCGCGGGACAGTCTCAGTCCTGCTTCTCGGACTTGTGTGTGTATTGTGACGTCGGATGAGTATAAAGCTTACTGTAAACTGTGTAAAAAGAGTTACAATTTGTAACTCACTCAATTATTATTATTATATTTAAACACTTCTGATTATAAGTATATGTTTTTACTATGTCCCGTTTTCGAAGAAAGAAACCCGCGTTTTTCACTCAAAACGTTCCGAAATCCCGACTTGACAAAAAAAAATCTGGTAACGCTGCTAATGAGATTTGAACACGGGTTTCATCGATCATGTGTTAACACTTGAACCACTAGACCACGGCCGCTCTGTCTAAACTAGACTATACGTACCCCTCTCTTTTTTTTAGTTCAATAAAACTCACCCTGTGCCCTAATAACAAGTCTATAACTTCTAACTTGTTCATAGTCTAAAGGCTTGACTAATGAAACATCACCACTTAAGCTGTCAATTGAAAATTGCATTTGGTTGTTCCCGCCAATAATCGCGTAACGAATTGCCGCGTTTGTGCCGACATCTTCGTCAGTCGCTCTGTAAGAATATTAAATATGCAAAGTTCAGTTTTTTTTTATTGTAACTCGACGTAAAAAAAATCGCTGCGAGCTCAAGGACAGTATTGTGACCAGAGTGGAAAGGGGTATGCTAAGGTGGTTCGGTCATTTGGAAAGGATGGATGAAAGGAGATTAACTAAAAAGATCTATTGTGCGAAAGTGGATGGCAGTGTCGGAAGGGGGCGCCCTAGGAAAACCTTTCTCAGCCAGATCGGTCAACTGCTGAGAAAGGGTCAGATGAGGAGCACCCTCAACCGACGTGCATGCATGAGGGGAGTAATGGATGTGGTCGAAGCGAAAGTGGTATGTAGAGAGCGGAGTCGCTGGCGCTCCATAGTTTCTGCCTACCCCAGTGGGAACAAGGCGTGAGCTAAGTAAGTAAGTAAGTAACTCGACGTAGAATATAACACTCTGCCTGATGTAAAGCTAGAGTGCGGTCCACGAACGGAAACAACTGCTACTGCAGATACATTTCTACAGACAGCAGTCGCCTCCACTATGACGGGCTTGAGAAGACGAATGTGTACCATCCAGATTGTTTATGCCTGGTTACTTCCAAACTTCCCTAAATGTGGCATAGTCATTTCATGAGTGTTACATTCGAAAGTGGTGGTACCCCAGGACGGCAGACTGGGCTAATGACCATCATCAGTCTGCCTACCACTCCTTAAATCGTTATAAATGCATTTATAGAAAAATAACCGCTACACCACGGTCACTCTTAAGTCTCTACTGATGATTTCAATAAATGTACATCTTACTTGATTCTTGCAACAACCGGATTATCAGACACATTGATATCTTCATCCACATTTATTGTGTAAGTTTTCTCACTAAATTGCGGGTAGTTATCATTGTCATCCAAAACGTTCACGTATACTGTCGCACTGAAAAAAATTACAAACAAACAATATTTTTATTTTATTGTAGCTCTGCATGTGACAACACTCCGCCTGATCTAAAGCTAGAGTGCGGTCCATGAAACAACTACTACAGAGAAATCTCTACGGGCAACAGTCGCCTCCGCTATGCCGGCCTGAGACGCATAAATATTTTCTAATCGGGCTGTTAGTTCCAGGACAAATATACTCACGTGCTCGTCAACCGATCAGAAATAGGACTAGCCTGGTCGCTCGCTTTCACAATCACTGTATATCTCGAGATCTTTTCCCGATCCAATGGTGCTCGTGTCAACAGAGCGCCACTTCGACTGTCTACTCTAAACACCTCCTGTTGTTCTAACTTAACATCGGTATTCAAAGATTCGTTGTTATCTTCATTGAAATTATCAGCTGACACTGCCTCTATAGAATATTCTACCTGTGAAATAAAAATTATGTATAGAATCATACCACATTGTCTGCAGAGCTTTCGAAATGTTCGGGTCAAAATAACCATAATAATCAACACGAGCATCCGTGTGCAGAGGACGTGCTTCCCACCTCGATCTGTGTGTTTTTTTTTTGTTAAATTTTCATCATATATATATTTTTTTCAACAAACTCCTATTGATATTAAACTAAAGTACGGTCCATGAACAAAAACAAATGCTACCACAGAGAAATTTCTGCAGGCAGCAGTCGCCTACGCTTTACCGGTGCTTCTCTGATTATATCTAGCTACTGTTAAACTGATCCTGAAACGCGATACAGTCACTTTACGGGATATACACTTGAAAGAGTTGGTACTACTTCAAGAGGCAAAAATAACAGAAATATTAATATGCCAAAAATTAATAAAAAAAACTAAGTTATACCCCTGAAAATTCTTGATTTTATTGAAACATTTGATTAAATTTTTAATAAAACAATTTCCAATTTACGTTACCTCTGCATTCTTTTCAATATCTTGATCGGTTGCTTTGAGTGTTAGTACTGTGGTGCCAGGTGTCGCGCCCTCTCTTACAGACGTTTCGTACTGTTGCATTTCAAATATCGGTGCATGGTCGTTGCAATCTAGAACATTAATCTGAAAAAGAAACACGAGTTTAAAATTCACAAATCCACATACCTATATAAAAATTTGAATTGAAAGTATATCGGTAATTTTTTTTTTATTTTTATTTTGACACTACATGTGACCTCGACTGGCCTGATGATAAGCGCAGCGGAGGTCCATGAGCACTGACGACTGGAGAACCGCTAACACGGTGGCTCCAGTCGCCACTACTATGCCGGCCTGAGAAGGTGCTTTTTCACACTCCGCTTGAAGGATCCGAGGTGAAAGGACTGGGAGAACACATGGGAGGGCAAAGCATTCCACTTGTCAATTGTCTGGTAATATTTTTAATTAACATTTTTTTATATAATTTGAGCAGCCGTGGTAAGCTCGTGTTGAAACACGATATAATATAGTATAATATAGGCATTAATTAAAGAGTGGTAGGCAGACTGATGTAGGTTATTGGCCCAGTCTACCGTCCTGGGATAATCCACTACTTTCGAATGTAACACCCGTGAAGTGACCTTGTCTTGTTCCGAGTTTGGAAGTAGCCAAGTATGATGGGAGGAGTGTGGACTGTTTGCACGGATGGTGCACATTTGTCTCCTCAAGTCGGGGCGCTAGCCTCCGCTAGGCGACGGCTGCCTTCAACTCTCTAGTAATCCCAGAAAATATTTGAGAATAAGAAAAAGTATCTTATTTGGCAGACATCCAAACGTTCTAATTATGTAATATTAGCAGAAATTATTACCTGTAAAGTTGTAGTCCCACTTCTAGGTGGAAAAGTGTCGTCTTGGGCAACGACTCTGAAATAATGAACATTTAGTCGTTCCCGATCGAGCCTCGCTTGTGTTGTGACTATCCCCGAGTGCGAGTCCACCGTGAACATGCCAGCAGATCTTGAATCCAATAGACTTGACATTGAGTATGTAACCGGACTATTTTCTGGGTCCCTGTGGAAGAAGACGCGATATAGAGAAGGTTACTATAAAACTATTGTTAGAAGCCACTGCCTAATTGATGAAAAAAGAAAAAGATAGCAACATAGAAACGCTATATAAGATATAGATGTTTTCTGATGTAATATTTGAGGTTATTATTATTTTAAATGCTTTAATAATTGAAAATATCTGTTTTTTTACGTATATAAACATTGTGTATTGATTGGTAAATGATGTGTTGATATAATTAAAATGAATTAATACCAAAATAAGATATAATTTTATAACATTGTTTTGTTGGCAAATTATTAGGTATCAAGTGGGCCCAAAAATGGGCATTCTCCTTTCCTATAATATATGATTTTGTTAATTCAAAACAAAAATCATGTATTTAAGGGTTAACGATGTAACGAGAAGACCTTGAAATGTTATTTTATTTTTTATTTTAGCACGTCATATGACCGCACTCCGCCTGGTGTTAAACCAGAGTGCGATCCATGAGCGGAGGCGACTGCTGTCAGAGAAGGGGATCTGCAAACAGCAGTCGTGCCCGCTATGCCGGCTTAATGAGATGCCTCTTCACACTGCGCTTGAAGGATCCCATGTTATAGGAAGGGGGAAAGACGTGACTGGGAAGGTCGTTCTATATATTATCTATATTAATTATCTTATAAAGTAATACGCAAAACGTTATTAAAAACTATAATTTACATAATATTTAATAGAGCAATTTTAATATAAGTATTCTGTCGCCAGTTCGCGTTAAAGTCATTAGACCGTTCTCTGCGCATCTGTTATGAGCGTAAACAACAACAAATTGACGTTGAAACAATCATTTCAGCTTTATTATCGCGGTTTGGCAAACGGTTTATGTTAATTAGAGATTTTGTATGTATTTGCACATATTTATAAGGTCGTTTTTCCTTTAGCGATATTGAAGTAAAATTAATAATTTATGACTTTGAAATTAATTCTATATTTTCGACTATAATTTTTGCCCCACTATAGAATATTTACATACCTAACTGTGGTTAAGTTAATTATTTACTAATTTAAAATTATTAACCATTAAATTAAAGTTTGGTTTAGCGTTTCATCCCTGGGGAAGCCTTATATGAGAAAATGACTGTGCTCAAACGCCAAGCCAAGCGTTGTTTAAAAAAAAATCTCTCCGTGATTACGACTACTGCAAAGCTTTCGAAACTATTAAAATAAGCACGACAGTAAGTAATTCTGTAATAAAAATGTTACGAGAGGAGTGTGCACTGTCAATCAAGATGGTGCACATTCGTCTTTTAAAGCCGGCACAGCGGACACGACAGCTGCCTGTAGAAAATCTATAGTAGCACTTGTTAGCGTTAATGGACCGCACTCTAACTTAACATCAGGCGTGTTGTCACATGCCAAGCTACAATAAAAAAAAATAGGCAAAAAAAAGTTCAAGCACGTATGCCTAATTTAGATTTTCTTAATATAAAGTGCAAATGGAAATATAAAGAACAAGTGCAATTTTAAAGCAGACAATCTCAAGCTATAAGAGACAATAGTGACGTTTTTGCAATAAAGCTAAACAAAGTGGATTTATTACAATGATGTGCGCTTTGGTACACTATCATACTATTGTTATATTAAACAAAAACATTTGTTAGTCACTGCGTTCAAGTTTTACCTACATTTTGTGAATCCAAATGAAATTGTATAATTTATGTTTGTGGTTTGCGATTTGTGTCCCACAATTTTAACAGCAAAATTGAGGCAGGAGTTTAAAAATTGGTTAATTTTCTAATAGTAGAAAAACTGTTTATGGTTATTAGCTCAGTTTCGAGATCAGCTTGGAAACGTATGGATGGAGCATATTCGTCTTTTCAAGTCGGCATAGAGGAGACGACTGCTGCCTGCAGACATTTCTTTGTGGTTGCACTTGTCTCCGCTCATAGACTGCACTCTGGCTTAAAATCAGTTAAATGTATTATATTTTTTTTAATTTGAACGTCCCGCACATTGTGTCCACAAAGGCAGCTTTCTCCATAACGATTTTTTGTAGTTTAAAGAGTCCAGTCTGAAGTTTCCCATAAGGCATCAAACATGCATTGAATACAAAAAAATATTTACCTAGCTCTGACTGTAGTAACGACAACACCAGGGTCTTGTTCCTCAGCCACAGAAGCCACATACAAAGGATGTTCAAAATATGGCGATTGATTCCGCAACTCTCTCTTAACTCTTCTAGCTATATCAGTGTTATTTAACTCTTGGTGATGATAAACTATCTTTAGCCTATGATCAGAATCTACTATATTCATCCCGTCACAATTAAATGTAAACAACACAGTTACTTTCCACATCGGCTCCTGTATACACACATCGTCACTCGAAACTAAATCACCTTGACTATTTTCAATAAGAAACCGCGGATCACTAACATCTAAAAACTGCACTTTACACTTCCTATAAACAGTTCGCGGTAAAAACGCGGTTAACGAATTGACAAATTGAGATTTTTTAAAACATATTCCTTGCCAACGGTCTGTCGTTGGTATTGCGAAACTGGCGTACGTCTCCGATATCCACTGCTTAGCCTCTGCTATTTTAACTTGTATAGACATGTCGAAAGGTATAATTTCATGAGATCGTTTATGTCTTATTCTACCTATATCATAATGAGCATTCCAGGTTTGAGTCGGCATTACACTAAAATGACTAGTCAATTCATCTTCCTCCAACAATCTCCAGTCTATATTCTCTTCCGGATATGAAATATCTCTTTTATCTCTATAAATGGGTTCGTCTTCATATTGTATAGCAGCATCATCTTGATCGTATACTCTGTCGAAATCGATATCGAATAGATCTGTATTCTTTCTTCGACAATCTTCACCCGTTATCAAAATCCTGATTGGAAGGCTGTAGTAATCGATATCACGTATCCTTTCCGACGTAGAATCGACGTAAAACGTGAAAAGATTAGGATAAATAACGCCATCGCATCGTAAACGTTTTCTCAAAGTCAAAAGGCCAGAAGTTTTATTAACTTTGAGAACGTGGTGGACGAAATTTGCTGTGCGATGGACGTCTATAGTGTAGGTTCTTTCTGAGCCTAGTTTGTAGACGGATGCGTCGAATATGGCGTGTCCTGGTGGGGTGGAGTCCGGTACCAGTAATAAGTAAGCGCGTGCGGTTGCTAGCACTGTTAGAAGTGCCAGCGTCCGCGTACACGCATGTACCATGATCGAAGTTCACCTACTGTTTCTTCGTAACCGTCGAATGTCTCCGCCCGTTGTTGTCTTCATCTGGAATAAAAGCAAATACGTCATCATTATTGCAAATATTTAATATGTATTTCTTATTTGTTTTATTTCATATTAGTGGTATTTTTGTTTAAAGAAATCGTGATGTTGTAAAGAGTGTTAATTCATTTACATTAGTCATACAAGAAAATAATCCGTTGTATAAGGTTAGTAAGGTTTAGTTAGTAAAAATAAGGTTTAGTTAAACATAGTTAAACAGATAAACATAAACAAAACAAAAAACCTAGTCATTCACATTTAAAACTTTGAAACTTTGTAGGATACAAATTATTACAACGTATTACTTTTGGATAGATCATTTATGAGACTAAAGAAAAGGCAACAACTGAATTAGCAAATCAACCTAATACAATGATGAAGAAAACTGAACAAAAAAAAAATTTGCTACAAACACACATTTTGTTGAAATGGGACAAAAACGTTTCAATACATTTCCCCTATTCTATCTTTCCAACCAAATTAATAATGTCTTAAATAAATAAATTTAAAAATACCCAAGAAATTGTAAAAAGAAGTCTGATACTCATAGAGTCACCGTGTAAGCGATTCTCAAGAACCTCCACTATGCTTACCATAGACCGGTCGAGGCATGTCTTGTCATCACAAAAAAAGTATATAGTACATATGTACAGATATATTTCCTTGTTAAAAATAATATGCATAACGTCATAAATGTCAGATAAGGTAGTGTAGGTACAATGTAGATAGACTTGTCGTTAACCAGTCTCCCGTCTGGTTTTAGTGCAAACTGCAGACCATAAGCTATAAGCACAACACATAGCCCCATGCTGCTCGTTTATGATGCATAATAAGTTAACCGTTAAGGTAGAAATAACTATAATCCAAAAATATATAATAATTTATTCTGTGACGGAAATGAATAATTAAAGCCTTCGAAAGTTGCAAATAACCCTAACAAAATCAGATTGGTATTAAAAAGTTAAAGTAAAAAGTTTAAAAAAATTAAAACAAGGAATATAAATTAATAAATCAGTAAGCTTAAATAAAATAAAAAATAGTTTATAACAAAAATTATTTAATTAGTATGGTCCGACTACGTTCACGTCCTAATAAGCTCCGGGAACTCTATTACGCAGTTGCAACAGACACCTCCAAGTGTAAAGGAAAATAAAATATACATTGTAAGATACAACCTCCGTAAGGTGTCTATAATATTCAGCCTGTGGCTACATAACGACGCGACGCGAAGAGCGGAGCGACACAAAATTAAATTTATTTAATTTAATGAAACCGCATTCTTTAGTATTCTTATTTATTTATTTATTTATTCATTCGAAGAAATCACAGCGTGAATTATAAAAAATAACAAAAAAATTGATTTTAATTATCCACTTACATCGCAATTAGATTTAAAAAGAAAAACAGTTTAAAAAACAAATTAAGTATACATATATATACAAAATCAAAGTGTGTGTATGTGTGTGTGTAAGTGACAAGAATTAATCATCCGCACAGAAAGAGGAAACACAAAGCAAAAGAACCGATTTCTTAAACATCTGTTTGGAATAATAAATTGAATTAGTAGAATTTTGTACAATTTATCTATTGGTTAAAATGACTTTCTTTGGATCATCTCATCTCTTCGGAGCAGATTTCGGATTTGAACCATCTCCTCCGAATCTATTTTCTTTACTATTTTTTTTTAACAATTTGCAAAATTTACGATTCGCTTAAAATAGAAACCGAACTCAAAATTAACACTAAAGTAAACCTTCCAATAGATGATTAAAACTGATAAAACGACGGCATAGGGAGGATTAAAATTGGGGGAGTCTGGGGTTTCGGGTTTCATGAGATTAATGACATCAATTAATGGGTGTGCCGGTAACGAACACGCAAAATATCCGACGCATTCTACATTTTAACATGTGGCCTGATCACGTTACAGGTAATATTAATTAGGGTTACACTTATTAACCCCCCGTTTTCACGGAAATAACGTCCTTTTTTGGCCTTTTTTTAATTATAAAAATGTTTATGTATTGGACAGTTTACATTTAAGGTTAATCTACATGTGCGCCTGTCTTGCGTGACGTTCGCGTACAATTATAACCATGTAACATTAGCATTTGCAATGGTACACGTATTATATAATATAATTTATGTTTTTAGTATAAATAATAACTACAAACAATCTAATATTTCATTATAAAAATCCCCGAACACGACCATACAAATAACTTCAGGAACGCATAACTAAGGTTTCCCGGAAAGATGCCGGAATTCCGGGCAAATCCCGGGACTCTGACGCTAATGGCACTATCAATTAAACGAGGACTGAATCTACGATCGGCTTCCCATTCCGGACCTATTTCTGTTCCACTAGGGACTAGATCTTCGGAGTATTTAGATGCGTACCAAGTGCGTACTTATTCTTTGTTCAATTTCGATTCGACATTATCAAGACTTAAACATCCCATAAAAAGATTGATTGCAAAATCCAAACAAATATCTCACATCACCGCCAGCATAGCGGACGCGACTGCTGTCTGCGGACTCCCTTCTTTAACAGCAGTCGCCTCCGTTCATGGATCGCACTCTAGCTTAACATCAGGCGGTGTGCGGTCATGACGTGCTAAAAAATTAAAAAAAAAGGGTTATTGAATCAACGTTCCAGTATATTGTACATTATATCTATTAATCCTCCAGCTACATCTTCCACTATTCTTGAACATCCCTTCCGTCTCCCTCATCTTTATCATCATCCTTACGGATATGGTTAATAAAAAAAATCCTTGTAATAAATTAAAACGTTTACAAATTTCGTTGGTAATCAAAACGTATTCAAGAATCACCTCCGAACCAATAAGACGATCATAAATTTACTGAAAGTCGAAGGGAGAGGATCTTGTTTAATTATTATCATAACAAAGAAGGTAGAAATTCGATCGAGATACACAAAGATTATTTTAATACTGTTTCCCGCAATTTCGTATGAATTGACTCCACGTAACCTTTTATATAGGTTTATCCATTTTTATTTTTTATTTTTTTTTTTAGCACGTCATATGACCGCACTCCGCCTGGTGTTAAGCTAGAGTGCGATCCATGAGCGGAGGCGACTGCTGTCAGAGAAAGGGATCTGCAAACAGCAGTCGTGCCCGCTATGCCGGCTTAATGAGATGCCTCTTCACACTGCGCTTGAAGGATCCCATGTTATAGGAAGGGGGGAAGACGTTTTACGCAAACAGTCATCTTTTTTTTATTGTAGCACGGCATGTGACATCACTCCGCCTAATGTAAAGCTAGAGTGCAGACCATGAATGGAAACAACTGCTACTACAGAGAAACCTGTGCGGGCAGCAGTCGCCTCCACTATGCCGGCTTGAGGAGACGAGCATGCACCATCTAGATTGTTAGTGCACACTCCTTTCGTCAAAATAAAAAACACAGATTAAAAAATTGACCTAAAACACGACTCTATACTACAATATAAAATGAGATATTTATTTAAATAATTGTATTAAATTAAAATGTAATTACAGTGGGTATAATCGGAGTACCGACAAAACGATAAAAGAAACTGATTAAACTCAAGTAACAGTCGTAATGTTACATTTTTATGTTTTAATTTAATTCCCCGACAACCATATAAATGTTCAGACTGCAAAAATATTTATCAAAAGTTTTTCTCAAAGACAAACTTACTTTATTAGTTTAAGAATAAAGTTCATTTTTACTTAAATAACTTGTTTTGTAATAAAATGTTTATATTATTTTTAAACTGTTGCTTTTTTTTTTCAAGGTAATATATGAAAGAAATAATCTGAATGTAGGTTAAGTCAGTAAATTAGTATTAAGATGATAGCGAGCGTGATAAAGCAATTGACCGGCATAGTGACGGCGACTTGTGATCATATGTGATTGTCTCACCTTCTCATCGAGGGATTTTTCTTTTATTATTATCCTGTGACATGCATCTGTAACAAGATAAGTTTTTATTAATAATAAATAAATAATATAGCTAACTTTTTAGTTTACATATTTGAATTTTTTAAATCATATTTCATCAAAGAGCGGCCGTGGTCTAGCGGTAAGACGCGTGAACTCACGATCGATGAGACCCGTGTTTAAACCTCGCTAATTCTGACCGGTACCAATGTAACTTTGTTATATGTACTTTGGTCGCTCAGTGCCTAGACGCACTATTAAAGAGTGGTAGGCAGATTGATAATGGTTATTTATCCAGTCTGCCGTCCTGGGGTAGTACCACTACTTTCGAATGTAACACCCGTGAAGTGACTTTGTCGCGTTTCGGGAATAGTTTGAAAGTAGCCAGATATAGCGAGAGGAGTGTGCACTGTCAATCTAGATGGTACATGCTCGTCTCCTCAAGCCGGCATAGTGGAGGCTACTGCTGCTTGCACAGGTTTCTCTGTAGTAGCAGTTGTTTCCATTCATGGACCGCACTCTAGCTTTACATCAAGCGGAGTATTGTCACATGCCGAGCTACAATAAAAAAAATCATCATAATTTAAACAAACTATTAAGTATAAAAATTAAAAAAAAAGCTACCAAAAATCAAATTTATCGAACAAAAGAACAATATTTCTATAAAACAAAAGGTTTTTCAGTAAAATCATAACTGATTCGCTTCAGATTTTCAGGTAATTAATAACTCGGCGTGAAAGGACAATAAGCTGATTAATCGTGTTTAGTTGCACGAACAAAAGTAACTGTAATTTATCCTGTAACCATCCCGAGGCAATTATTAGATAAGAAATAAAACCTTTTAGGTCGTATTTTTAGGTTTTTGTTGGGTCAGATATATGTATAATGTTCCATTTTCTCCCACTCGTCATTAACCTTGGATCATTCAAACGGAACGTGAAAAAGCACCTTTTAGAGCCGGCATAGTGACGGTGTACTGCGGTTCCCCAGTCGTCGTCTGGCCGTTTTGGGATAGCTCTACCACTTTTAAGTACAGTGACTTTGTCGCGTTTCAGGTTCTGTTTCGAAGTAGCCAGGTGAACCGCACTCTAGCATAACATCAGGTAGAGTGTCATAAGCCTGTAGGTCGGCTAAAGATCCGTGTCCCCCTAAACTAACAGATATGCAAACGTGCCCGATAAAAAAGTAAAGTAGATACATAATCATAATATACAGGTAAATAACAAGGTGTAAAGCACTAGAACGAAAACTATGCAGAGTTAACAAAACCCTTAGGCTATTCAGAGAGACTACTTATGTGGCGTGGTCAAGTGCGTGCGCAAGCCACTCCTCGGGCGTTCCTTTAAGTATAGCCAACCCTAACCACTTGTCTGTGTAACCACTTTTAGCTGCTGCTTTAAGAGTAAAGTCACGTATATGTAATGTAAAAAATGACAAAAGAATATCATTGTCACGCTTTTACAGTTTAGTAAAGCGTAGGATAAACTAATTTATTTTATTATTAAATTAATTATAACTTTTTTTATTAGAAAAGGCACAAAAAAATCAACTTTTACACAAGCAAAATATGCAAAAATGTAGTAACAAATTCAGAGATTTATTATGCTAAATTAATTTAAACAAAGGAGATATGTTAATAAAAAAATTAAGCCCTCTATCTAGAAGGCATTTGACGGGTATCGCCACAGACCCGTTATGAATAAAAAGTAATTATCAAAACTCGAATTAGAATATGCGGTAAACAGTAATTTGTAAGTTTTCATTTCAAATTGTACGCGTCAAAGACGATACGCTTCGTCAAATTAATAAATTTGTTAACAATTATAATATTTCCGTTTTGAATAATACGAAGAAAAAAAAAGAAATATAGAGATATATACTAGAGGAGGAAAACCTCATGAAAAAGCGTAAGCGGCTTCAAAAGATTTGAAAGTTTGTCGACAGTTAAATACTAACTGATAGAAAATCGTGACTGCCATCATCTTTTTTCTCCCGTCGCATTGGGAGCGTTATTACATATCTAGTTGTATTACAATGCCTAGTAGCTCTTAGCATTCCTGTGCCAACAATCAGACACTACTAACCATATTCATGAGGGGAGTGACTAATTTAATATTCGTGTTTTTATTATAATTTGTACCAAAAACTTTATAAAGAAAAAAGAAATCAATTCAAAGTTTATGATGTTATCATTATTTTAGAAATCTCACAAATAAGTTGGTGCGTGTAAAGAAGTATTTTGTCTGTTGGTAACATTGACATTTTGGGAGTTTATTGTTAGTTTAGTCACGTGTGGAAGTGATGCATGGGACGCGAGGATTCAATAGACAGACGGTGACATCGTAAAACATAGTAAGTGGGAAATTTAAAAAAATGATTTTTAAAGTGAAGTGACAGTAGGTGAGCTGAAGTGATAAGGAAAGGATGGGTGAGGAAAGGATGGGTGAGGAAAGGATAGCGTGCGAAAGTGGAAGATCAGATTGATGAATGAGCAAGTGAGTGAATGAATGAATATGGTCCAGGTCAAAGTGATATAGAGAGAGAATTAGCTGGAGCCTCACAGTGTCTGCATACCTATGATAGTTTTTTTTTAAATTTCTGAATATGTAACCCCACTCCGTCTGAAATAAGCTAATGCGTTCCATGCACAAAAACAATTGCTACCACAAAGAAATGTCACTTCTTAAAAAAAGTATTGTGCCCATTTTTGGGCCCACTTGATACCTAATGGTTTGGTAACAAAACAATAATCCAGAATAATATCTTATTTTTATTATTTCATTTTAATTATATCAACACATCATTTACCAAACAATAGACAATGTTTAATTACATAAAAAAAACAGATATCATCAATTATATAATAACCTTAATTATTGCATCAGAAAACATCTAATTACAGAATAACCCGGGTGAAAAAACTGATTGGTAATAAGGAAGTAGATTTATTTTTCTACAAAACTAACTAAAAATCATCGACAAACTCGAGAAAAAAATTGTGGGCCCATTTTTCTTAGGCGAATGGGCTTTCTCCATCACAATATAAAATATGAATAAAAAGAAACCGATTTATTTCATACTATTTACTAATAAATGGTTTTAAAAAAGCTATAACAAAAAAAGTACAATCTTTTTTGTTACTCGGATTCTCCGGTCCACCGTCACATATTCGATAGGACGGGATTGGAAGGATCACGTGCCTTGACGAATTGCCACATTCAGTGCGTGCAATTTGATCGTTACTCTTGAATTCCAAGCGTTAAATTTACCGAGAGACTGTTAAGATAAATACCTTGTGTTTATACGTAATTTGAATGATAAATTGAACTTGTATTTTTGATGCCTGTATTTCGTACAGTGCCGGATTTAAGCATAAGCAACATAGGCAGTTGCCGCCACCACACCACAAAAAAAAATCGATAAAGGCTTAGTAGAAACAAAAAATACTGAGTTTTGTTTAAAATTTTGTGTTAGCCAACTTATTTAGTTGCACTCTTCTTTACCTTGACCTTAATAGAAACTTTCAACAGTTAACCACAAACGATTTGAGGGCCTCCACAACATGCTCTGCCTATGAGCAGCCGAAGTCTAAATCATTTCATTTCATTTCATTCGGGCGCTGATTTTGTATAGACATAGAGTTCATTTTTTTTTAAACTAAAATGCGATTTATACGAGTATAAATTCACGCCTTTATCCCTGCTGCCTGTAGAGATTTCTCTGTAGTAGCAGTTGTATCCATTCATGGACCGCACTCTAGGTTTACATCAGGCGATATGTTGTCACATGCCGATTACGAGATGTATTTTTAGACTAGCGTAACATGTGACCGTTTAGTCTACAGATCTGATAGCGGTCGTGTTCCCTATGCTGACTTAGAAGCTTCTTCACAACTTATTCAGTCTCTTATTCTTAAACCAAACACGTGAAGGTATAAAAAGAGGCTAAAAAGTACGAAGTGTACGAACTATGAAAGCTTTTCTAAAGGAGAGGTGGTAGACAGACGTGAATGGGTGTATATTTTGAAAGGCAATGCGTTGTTACACCCCTTAATTAAAAGCGACGTTGAGTGGTCTGGTAGCCTAATGCTGAAAGACTACAGCTAAAATAGCAATACTATGTTGTTTATGAAATTCAGGACATTTTTGTTTTCATTTTCTTTTTATGCAAATAATTTTGTGTAAAATAAGAATGGTCGTTGGAGAATTTTAAGTATCCATGCCTTGATGTGGCCTAGTCACTTTTAGGAATTAGCTTGAAAGTAGCCGGTATAACGAGAGCAGCCCGTCCTGTCAATTTGGTCGGTGCCTCCGCGTCTTATCGAGCCGGGGATAGCCGACACAGTAATTTCCGTTCTTTGACCGCATTCTAGCTTAAATTATTGCAATCACTGCTATACAAAAAATAATAATTTAAAATAGTTGAATATGTAATTTATTTTTAAATACTGATTTTGTTTTATTATGTGTATATTAGCTTGTAATGATTTTAGTTATATTTACGTTTTCTTTTTCTTTTTTTTGTTATTATTTATTTTTTGGTGAAGGTATTTTTGTTTGATGTTGATTTCTTATTTTTCTGTTTTGTGTTTATTTTTTTAGTTGATTTCTAATTTTTATGTTTGATGTGCTCATTGTTATAATGTTAAGCCTTGGTTGGCTTTATGACTGGATATTTTTTTTTTGTTATACATTTATCACGCTGTTGGCTTTAAAGTAAATAAATAAATAAAATATTTAAATTGTTGAATTGAGTAAAAACGTGTTTACAAGTACAACCAAACTTAGTATGGTCACCCTACTTCCCACCTCGGTCTAACTCTACAGTGAAGTACACTATTGTATCCTCAATCTTTTGAATTTTTCAAACACTGCATCACAAACGCAAATATGTATAACAATCATATTTATACAATACCTTGCATTTTTACTTTACACTGCAGAAAACAAGGCGATTTGTTGTCTCATCTTGATGCCACCATAGTTTCGTTATTGCTATTAATTATTACGTGTCTATGACGTCACATTTTTAGTGAAAAGACCTGAATATGAGTTTCAGACTTCATTTGAATTTTTTTACCTCTACGGTCAAAATAGTATTAACTCTAACCAGCGCCGGATTTAGACTTCGGCGGCCCATAGGCAGAGCATGTTGTGGAGGCCCTCAAATCGTTTGTGGTTAACTGTTGAAAGTTTCTATTAAGGTCAAGGTAAAGAAGAAAGCAACTAAATAAGTTGGCTAACACAAAATTTAAAATAAAACTTAGTATTTTTTTGTTTCTACTGAGACTTTATCGATTTAATTTAATTTTTTTTTTGTGGTGTGGTGGCGGCCAATAGGCAACTGCCTATGTTGCCTATGCTTAAATCCGGCACTTACTCTAACCTAAAGTTATACTTAGCCTTCTGTAACTAGGTAATAATTTAACTTACAGCTGACTGGGGCCTACATTTAACACGCAATCAAGAACATCCGTGTTTGCATTTCTCACAAAAATAAGCTCGACTGGTACAAATGTAATTTTAATTTATATGAAAATAATATGACAGAGTTGTGGGCAAACTGATTATTACTAGCAGTTGAAAGTAAGTATCATTATTTGTATTCTAGTGGCTAAAATACAAGGACTAGATAACTTTTTGACTCCGCCTAATAGTCAGCTAGTCCACGATCGGTGACATCTGCCACCATAAAGTCCAAAACCATAAAGTCGCTTCTGTTATTAAAAAACAAAACCAATTAAGGTAGAAAGATAGAAATGGTACAAAAGGTTTATTGATCGAGTAACAGGTTGAGGTCGATACACTATGATTACAGGGTGTTGTACACGCAACTCTATATATAGCTTTTTTACTAACTACACTTTAAAATACATTTTTAACTTTCATCTATTGTGAATTAAAGTATCAACCAATTTTTTTAGGTAACTGTTTTTGTATTAAAGTCAAGTCAATTTTTAAAAAGGCACTGCCTACTACTTATACTCTAGATGATTGTTATTACCCCAGTCTGCAGTCCTGGGGTAGTACCACCATTTTCAAGAGTAACTCGTGAAGTAACCTTGTCACGATTAGGCATCAACTAAGCTAAGTATAAGGGAGTCTGATACACCATATTCATTAATCCGGCATAGTGTAGGCGACTGTTCTCAGCAGAAATTTCTCTGTGGTAACACTCGTTTTCATTCATGGACCGCACTCTAGCTTAACAGAAGACTGTGTTATCATAAGTTTACGAGATACTTAAAAAAGGCTAGTTTTTTTGTTTAAAGTAGAGTGCACTATAACAAAGGTTTTTTTTAAATAAACATAACAGTATTCAATAAATAAACCAGACCAACAATATTATTAATCATTAGTCAGCGAGATAATGTACCTTTGAGAGAGATTAACTCAAAATCTAACTGTACATTCACTTTCGTTTTCAGACGAAATTGATTAATGGTTTAAGATAATTAAATACGCATAAATACCTAGATTTTTTATTTATAGTATTTAAGAGTATTATTTGATTTATGAGAGCCCGTGGTCTAGCGGTAGAGACGGACCTCACGACCGGTAGGATCCGTGTTCAAGCCTAGCTAAATTCTGACAATTACAATACCAATTATGTAAGTATCGATACTACATTATATGTGCTTTGATCGCTCATCGTCTATAGGAACTATTAAAGAGTGGTAGGCGGACTGATGATGGTTATTAGCCCATTCTGCCGTCCTGTGGTAGTACCACGATTTTCGAATGTAACACCCGTGAAGTGACTATGACGCGTTTCGGGGTCAGTTTGGCAGTAGTCAGATATAACGAGAGGAGTTTGCTTTGTCAATCTAGATAGTGCACATTCGCCTACTCAAACCGGCATAGAGGAGGCGACTGCTGCTTGTAAAAACTCTCTGTTACCATAGTTGTTTCTATTCATAGACAATCTAGCTTTAAAATATAAAAACGCTATATTATCTGCCGACCCCAATAGGAAATGGACACGAGTTTATTAGAAGTGCACTCACGTCCAAGTCCTGTTTACCTGTTATATATATTTAATCCCATTAAATAAATAAGACGTAGACAGTCGTAGCATCAATAAAATCCAATTCATAGCGAACGAGTCTGCAACTTAATGTTAAATTATATTACTCTACGTTAAATTACAGACATCGAGAACACATCTGAACGCTCAGTTACTCTATTACAGAAAGTAATATTTATTATGGTATAAGACTAAACTCTTTCTATATCTTACAGCATATTTTGTATACAGCATGGAAAAGGGCTGTGGGCAATCTATTCATGGTTACACTACCAATACTGAAACGTTATTCCAAAGATTTTTTATTATTATTAGCTTTTTAAAGATTTTCAAATAAATTAAGCCCCAATATCATTGTAATATCACTAATGATAGCGCACTAGTCAGTCAATCCGCTGTGAGTTGAGTGACCTCGCGCGTACCTCCTTGCATTTACAATGCTTGTTCTTGATATTTTGATGAAGTTTAGTGTTTTTTAACAAATAATGGTACTATAATGTTATGTAGTTGATATTAGACCATAATTCTCAAAATATAATGACAAAAAAATCCAATGAGAATGATGTGTACAACTCCTGGTTCGCGGGAATGTGTCCTTTCTTTTAACACCCTGTATATATTCATATCTTACAGTAGAATGTCCAGTTTTCCACATAAAATCTGTAATATTAATACTAAAGTAGACAGGATGCCTTAATTGTGAAATGAAAAAAACTTTACTGGCCTTTAAAAGGGATATCTTTCTTTTTTTAATACTCTTCATTAGGGTTGTCATCGCCTTTCATAGCGGAGTCTAGGTGAATACTAGCATGTGCCCAGACTTCGTCCATTATGCGTCGAGTTGAACAGCGCTAGGCCGAACAACCCGATACAATCCAGACACCTTTCCCAAGGGCTAGGGCACTCTTGAGATTTCTCCACGTAAAAAAGTTGTCATCGCCTGAGGTTAAGGTAGACAACTGCTACTATTGAGGCCTCTGCTATGCCGGCTTCTGTTCTGTCGGAATTGGGTATTGAAAATCAACTACGTCTATCATCGCTTTGCCTGCGCCGTATCCTGATACTGCCATATTCGGTCACATAGCGCACAAAAATGGGACAATCTAGAAAGGCTTGTGGTGACAGGGTAGAAGCCCAAGTAGCTGGACAGAACTGGTGTCCATTTGTCTGGAGATGCCGATCCATAAAGCTCTCCATCAGGCAAGCAGTCGCCGCCGATGGAGACATCTAATTGAGTGAGCCAAGTCAGAAATTCGCCTAATTTATTGACACTTGCAGTGTTAATATTCTTACTAGTAACATAGAAGTGTCAACCCTGTATTTTGGGTTAGATCTTAAGATTGTGATTCCACAGTACCTAAGATCGGACTGAGGGATTCAGGCAATATGGCGCTCAGTGAAGACCTAACTCGTACCTAAGTAATACATAACGACACAACTTTGAAGGCAAACTGAAAACTTAATCTTGGCAAAGTTTTAAATTAACTCTTTATTATTATTCAATAAAGTTTGTTATTATTATCTGGGGAACGGAATTATGAACGAAAACGAAAAATTGCCTCCTTTATGCCGGCTTAAGGAGATGAATGTACACCATCTAAGTTGACAAGTGACCTGTCTACTTCCAAACTGAAACCGAAACACGATAAGGTCACGTCATGGTAAAAGTGGTGGTACTACGCCAGGACGGCAGACTGGGCTTATAACCAGCATCAGTCTGCCTACCACTCTTTAATTAATACCTGATTAAGTGCCTGAGCGACCAAAGCACTATGTGTAAGCCGTGGTCTAGCCTCTTACCGCTAGACTCACGTTCGATGAGACCCATGTTCAAATCTCGCTAATTCTGACCGGTACCAATGTGACTTTGTTATATGTACTTTGGCCGCTCAGTGCCTACAGGCACTATTAAAGAGTTATTTATTATAAAGGTAGTTATTTGTCCAGTCTGCTATCCTGGGGTTGTAACCACCACTTTCGAATGTAACACCCGTGAAGACACCTTGTCGAGTTTCGGGAGCAGTTTGAAAGTAGCCAGGTATAGCGAGAGGAGTGTGCACTGTCAATCTAGATGGTGCATACACGTCTCCTCAGGCCGGCATAGCGGAGGCGACTGCTGCCGTAGATATTTCTCTGTAATAGCAGTTCTTAAATAAAATATTTTTTATATTAAAATTCTATATAGCAAAATACAGCCCAGTAGCAGTTTCCCACAAGTACAAGTAAGGTCTGAGACCGGTCCCTGTTCTCACATAAATGTGTCCAGTTACCTTCTACGGGTATTGAATCCAGACCTACCGTTATGACTATCTAGTTGTTATTACAATTCTACTTGTATCTTTATTTTAAACTCTCTCTAGTTTTCTAAATGCAATATTACTCACGGAAGAGTTATTTCTTTTCTTTTTGTTTTATATAGCATTATAATAATTTGTCAATGTCAAAGTAAGTTAATAATATTGTGCATCACGAGTCATCCATTCATCACACTAAACAGTCAGGTCAAGTCTCAGTCAAGTCAAAAATTGTTCCAGTAAAGTGGTAGAATCCTTACTGAAACTTCCTACGGAGTTTTGGAGGGAAAATGGAAACACAGGTTCTCTTCTTTCGAATTGTTTGCCCACACTCACGCACGTTCACAAACACTTAATGGTTAATTATAATCCACCATTATTAAATATTAACACTCGAAGAAACACAAGTTTAGGAAAATAATTCAAAACAGATAACCTGACGTCTCAAGATGACCGCCAAAACTCTCACGGAAGAGTTTTTCCATTATTTTTATATGACATATTTTCACTACATCAAAAGAAAGAGGTCTGGCCGAGATTAAAACTTATTTAACTCAAAAATTTGTCAACCTCGACACACACGTACACATTCGTTTCTCAAGCCGATACAGCGGAGGTGACTGCTGCCTGTGGATATTTCTCCGTGGTAGCAGTTGTTTCCGTACATGGACGGCACTCTAGCTTAAACCACAGGCGGAGTGAATGAAATATTATGAGATAATGAAATATTGTTTTAATGATTTTTGTTTATCCAAGTTGAGGCGCGATATAACACATATTAAAGAGCGGTAGGCAGACTGATGATGGTTATTTGCCCAGTGCCGTACTGGGGTAGTACCACCACTTTCGAATGTAACACCCGTGAAGTGACTTTGTCGCGTTTCGGGAATAGTAGTAAGGTGTGGAGGCGACTGCTGCCCGCACAGGTTTCTCTGTAGTAGCAGTTGTTTCCATTCATTGACCGCACTTCTAGCTTTACATCAGGCGGAGTGTTGTCACATGCCGAGCTACAATAGATTTTTATTGCTATTAATCTTACTCGTCTATGACGTCTTTTCTTCAACTCCTCCGTGATATTTTTTTATCAATTTCTAATATTACCAGTTTATTATACATTTAATTCGAGTGGTATTGATACATAATAAACGTACGTGTAATTGATACCAATCTCATGTAATTCCAAAAACAACAATCTGAAATTCAATCTTATCGTATGGTATATTTATTGATTGTCTACTTTAAAATGTTTTGTTTGAGAATAGCGTTGTATAAAGTATAATAGATATATTGAAAACAGAAAAATGTTTATTTTGTCATTAAAAACTAGATTACAGTAGATTGCATTTTATCGTACCAATACAAACTACTTTCCATAACTATTTTATTACACCTCTTCCCTATCACTGCCCCTTTGCCACTTCCTGCAGTGTCAGCTGAAAATCAGCGCTCTGACATTTGCCAGAGCATATGCTGAGCTGATTTCCCTTTTGTCACCTTACCCTGTACATATCTAAAAACATCTGTACTGTTTGACAAATAAAATATATTCTATTCTAATTACTTTAACCCATTGAGATAGTTTTATAGTAGCCCGGCATGATGTTAGGCAGTTAGATGTTAGAGTGCAATTTATGAAAACTCGCCCGGGCGTGAGTAGATGAATGTGCACCATAGACAGAGCATACTCTTCGTGCTATTGTTTAATTTGTGTAGTTAATTATGGACAGCATTTAACATCACAAAGACAAGCACGGATTTTTAACTATCAACTAAAATGCCAACCTATGTTGATTTTTTTGGATTATAGTATGAAAATAGGCGATAAATTAAACTAGGCAATGTTAAGCTATTGTTTGGCATGGTATAATATGGCGAAATCTCCCCCAAGCCTAACAATGGAGATCGAAATTGGCAGTTTCTGTCACCACATCCAAAGATCCCTTTATGTTTGAGAACCATTGGGAAAATTACAAAGTATTATACTCCTATTGTGAAAATATCAAAACCATTTTATTTTTGTATTGTTAAGAAATACTTTGTTTGATTGATTACTGTTCAAAAACGCCTGAACAAATATAAGTAGACATTCCCAGCATTCTTTTTACCGCGCCGAATGTTAAGGAGTACAGTCTCGCCTCCGCTATGCCTGCTAGCTTGATGAAAAGATGTGTCGCCCAAGTTCACATTTTTTTTATTGTAGCTTAGCATATGACAACACACTGCCTGTAGTTAAGCTAGAGTGCGGTCCATGAACAAGTGCTACCACAGATATCTACTGGCAGCAGTCGCCCCCGCTATGCCGGCTTGATTAGATGAATATGCACCATCCAGATGTTGATCCAATTCACGGATGTTTCATTTGAAAGCGGGCGTGCTAGACCAGGACGTTGCCCATCTTTGGCCTTATAAGGATAGGTAGAGATCATAGATTTCTATAACAACTAAAGCGCACAATGTAAACCGAAAAGAAAGCTTTTAATAATCTGTTACCACACACCTGAAAAGGGGAGTAAAGGGAACAAAAGCCTTTATTTTCTCTTTCAATAACGCTATAGGGATTTTAACACACTGAAAAGTAACTAAGGTGACGACGGTGAATCCCTCAAAGCTCGTCTCTATGAAAAGAAGGCTTGATATACGAGCTTATTGACATACATTGTAAGTATATTACACTACATGTATGTATACCTGTATGTTATTAAAACATTTATTTTGTACAATATATTTACTGTGTGTTCTCGCAGTCCTTTCGCCTTGGATCCTTCAAGCGGAGAGTGAAAATGCACCTTCTCAGGCCGGCATAGTAGTGGCGACTGGAGCCACCGTGCGAGCGGTTCTCTAGTCGTCAATGCTCATGGACCTCCACTGAGTTTACCACCAGACCAGTCGTGTCAGTATGTCGTGCCAATATAAAAAAAATCTATAAAATATCTATAATCTATAAAATATAATTTATGAGTAATATGATCAGGAGATATCAGAGAAACGAGGTTCTACTTTATTATTAATGATTTTCCAAAAATACCTACTTAAAATCTGAATAAATTAAAGAGATATCATCAATTAGGATTACGTCCGAAATCACTCAAATAATTCCCAAATAAATCAATTATTTTACCTCTAAAAAGGACTTGAATAGGGAGTGCTTTTAAGTATCATCGAGAGAAGAACACTTCTTAAGACATCTGAAATCTTAGTACTTAATGATAAAATAGGGTTTTTGTCAAATTAATTTTAGTGAGCGTTTTTAATTGTAATACTACGGCTTCACCTGCGTCTTACTGCGTTAATTAGTGCAATAATTAATGCATTACGATAGTGTGCCTAAGACTTTAATGCAAAACCTCGAGCAAAACCTTTAGACACGGTTACTAGTTTAGACAGGCACTCGGAGAGGTACCATCCGTTTATGGTTCAAGTTCCTAAAGTGCGTACGAGGCGTTTTGACAACACGTTCCTTGTGCGTACTGCGAAACTGTGGAACTCCCTCCCGGTGTCTGTGTTTCCCGACACGTACAACATAGGTCTCTTCAAATCGAAGGTGAACAGGTACCTCATAGGCAAGCGTGCTCCACCTTAGACCACATCACTGCTTAACACCAGGCAGGGTGATGTCAAACGCTTGCCTATTAAGCATTAAAAAAAAAACTACAAAAAGTTACTGTTTCGGTGATTTTAACATTTACATTTACGTTTACATTTACTCCACACGCGTTGCATCATATCGTAAAAATTCATAACGTTATCGTTAAAAGAGTAGCTGATGTAATGAGGAGTACATACCCGAAAAAATATTAATATATTTGTCTTCTTTTGACGTTAGTGATATTGGTTTAACGATTACTTTAAATGTGACCAGCCAAATTCGCTGGATACGGTTAGCGTTAAAGTAAGCGTCAAAACTGACAGGTGTTTTTAAGCAACTCAATTTTAACGTAAATTTAATAGGTAAATTATGTTATGTTAGGTATTATGTGGTGCAATTGGACCTTAACGTAGGTTTAATGCAGTAATATTTTTCAATAAGATACAATATATGCCTGTTTTTTTGCGGTTCTCGACGATAAAGTTAGAATAAGCTTGTTAGAATAAGGTCGCTTGTGAAAAGCAATTAAATTAAAATAGCAAAGCCACTAGACTATAAAATACCTATTTCAAAACTTTCCCAAAACAATTTTGAACTAAATTTAAGTTTTATTATAACTCCAATATAAAAAAAGTTAATTTTCAGGTTGAATCTTCGTAATGAAATTATTCAGCTTAATACTTCTCTTTCACACTGAATTTTCATAATGGTATCAAAATTTTTTGTGATGCAAATGCTTGCTTCTGAGGATTAACACCTTTTTACATAAATTTTGTTTGAATATATTTTTTGTATAATAAAAAAAACCGTTTTGTGAGGAAAATATTTTGTTTTTTCACTTGTGTTCAAATTTCAAATATGAAGTAGGGCTCTTGAAAGGTTATATGATTCCACAACTATATATGGCTTCGAAAAGATCCACCGAGAAGAAGCTCAAAAGAAATTCGACAGAAACTATAAAAAATATAAACAAACATATGAGCGGCCGTGGTCTAGCGGGAAGACGCGTGAACTCACGATCCTCGCTATGAGACCCGTGTTCGAACCTCGCTAATTCTGACCGGTACCAATGTAACTTTGTTATGTATATGTACATTGGTCGCTCAGTGCCTATAGATACTATTCAAGAGGCGTAGGCAGACTGATGATAGTACCGCAACTTTCGAGTGTAATACCGGTGAAGTGACTTTGTCGCGTTTGGGGAGCAGTTTGAAAGTAGCCAGTTATAGCGAAAGGAGTGTGCACTGTCAATCTATATGATGTATACTCGTCTCCTCAATCCTGCTGTCCGTAGAGGTATCTCTGTAGTAGCAGTTGTTTCCGTTCATGGACCGCACTCTAGCTTTACAGCAGGCGGAGTGTCGTCATATGCCGAGATACAAAAAAAACGTAATATGTATTATAAGAAAGCATGGCAATAACAGAGATCGTGACACAAAAGTGTGTCCATTTTGGGGGAAGCTTGACAAATTGGTTTAAGGATTATCCCCTGGCATACTATTACAGAATCCATTCTGACCTCGACATGCTCCTGCAGTCACGCTTTTATATATAAATTCGGAAATAACATTTCACTATGTTTCCAGAAATAAAGGAGAATGCCCATTCGCCTAAGAGAAATGGGCCCACAATTTTTTCTCGGGTTTTATTTTTAATTTTTTTTTTATTGTTGCTCGGCATGTGACAAAACTTCGCCTGATGTAAAGCTAGAGTGCGGTCCATGAATGGAAACAACTGCTACTACAGAGAAATCTGTGCGGGCAGCAGTCGCCTCCACTATGCCGGCTTGAGGAGACGAGCATGTACCATCTAGATTGACAGTGCACACTCCTCTCGTTATACCTGGCTACTTTCAAACTATTCCCGAAACGCGACAAAGCCACTTCACGGGTGTTACATTCGAAAGTGGTAGTACTACCCCAGGACGGCAGACTGGACTAATAACATCATCAGTCTGCCTACCACTCTTGAAATTTTGTTTGTGAATGATTTTGGAGAAAAATAAATCTACATTCACTAATCAGTTTAAATTTTTTTTACCCGGGTTATTGAGTAATTAGATGTTTCTGATGCAATATTTGATGTTATTATTATATTAAATGCTTTAAAAAATTGATTATATCTGCTTTTATGTAATTAAACATTTTCTATTAATTAGTACACGAATCACGATGCATTGATTTATTAAAATAAATTAATGAAAAAAATAAGATATTATTTTAGAATATTGTTTTGTTAACAAACTATATAAAGGGAGGCCAAGAATGGGCATTGTCCTTTAGTCATCTGTTATTTTTTATTGATTTTGGAATATTAAACGTTAGATTTGTTTTGTCATATTTAAATAGGAAAAAACAGCACGTACATAGTAAAACAAAGAAGCAATAAGGTTCTTAATGCCTTGGCAATACACTAACAATTTTCTGTGTTTGTTTGAAACGACTCTACAAACTGTGTTTTTCCATACATTTGTATAATAAAAGAAAATATAACCATATCTTATTTAGGTTTTCTCCGCCATAGAAGGATCAAGCTCCATAAAATTTCTATGGCCCGAACGAACAAAATGTTTCTTTTTATGTACGTACAGATATGTTGGAATAAAAATATTAAATAAAAAAAAAACATTCTTAAACAAGGTCTGCTTCATTTACATTAATTTTTAAGAACAACAATTAGGCAAACTGATGATGGTTATTAGCCCAGTCTGCCGTCCTGGAATAGTACCACCACTTTCCAGTGTAACATTCGTGAATTGACCTAATTGCGTTTCGGCTATGTAGTCAGGTATAACGAGAGAAGTATGCACTATTCGTCTCTTCAAGCCGGCATAGCGAAGGCGACTGCTACAATAAAAAAAAGTATAATGTGCGTCAAGAAAACGTACATAACTAGTAAACAAATTGCATGTATATGTACCTACAGGTAAAAAACGAATGACATCTCCCTAAGGGTTGGCTATCAACCCCTAAGGAAATGAAACGATACAACATTTTCTACTGAAAATATCTTCACATAAAGGATATTGAGTTCGTTTTAAATAATAACTTTTTCAGCTCAATATCTTCAAATAACTTTCTTTCGATATTGCCTCTTTGAATAGACTAGCAGACTAAATACGGTTATTAATCCAATCTGACGTCCTGCATCACCACTTTAAGTTTAACAATCTCCACGTCGGTTGAGGGTGCTCTTCACCTGACCCTTTCTCAGCAGTTGACCAATCTGACTGAGAAATGTCTTCCTAGGGCGCCCCCTTCCGACACTGCCATCAACTTTCGCACAATAAATCTTTTTAGTTAATCTCCTTTCATCCATCCTTTCCAAATGACCGAACCACCTTAGCATTTCCATTCTGGTCACAATACTTTCCTTGAGCTCGCAGAGATTTCTTATCACTGTGTTAAGCCTAAGTTAGTGACATGTACGGTGTACAAAACAAATAATTTATATAATTTTTTTTTTCATTTCATTGTGTACAATGTGGTGGATCATTTACCAAAAAAATTATTAATCACTGTATTATATCTCTATATAAAATCACTATATAAAAAAATTATCAAAAAAATAAATCAAAGTAATGAGTGTATCCTTTTTGCAGACGATACATCTATAATTATCAAAGATACTAATAAATTAACATATAATGACGAAATAAACAAAAGCTTAACACAAGCAATGAATTGGTTATCAGAGAATAACCTAAAAGTAAATATTAGTAAAACAAAATATATGCAATTCCATACCATTAAACATAAACTACAAACCCTAGATGTAAACTTTAATGGAGAACATGTGAATGAAGTTGAATATACAAAATTTTTGGGAATAAATATTGACTCTTCACTAACATGGAAGGAGCATGTAAACGAGATTTGCTGCAAAATAAACCAATTCGTGTATGCATTATGGAAAATTAAACAGATAGTCACACTACAAGCAGCCTTAATGGCATATAATGGATATGTGGACTCTGCTGTGCGTTATGGTATTGTCATTTGGGGAAACGCCACAACCCTTAATCAAGTATTTCTAGCTCAAAAACACTGCCTGAGAGCTGTCTTTGGACTGGACAGAATGGATTCCTGTCGTCCATACTTTATAAAACATAATATTTTGACCGTGCCATGCATATACGTTTATGAAATTTGTTTGTTTGTGCATAAAAATAAATATCTATTTCAAGAACAACAAGCAGTGACGACGAGATCCCTGCGTTCACAATATATACAAAAACTGTACAGACCACATGCAAGACTAACTTTAACAAACAAAAACTCATATATAATGTGTATTAATACTTATAATAAACTACCAGACACCTTTAAAGATAAATCAATTTACTCATTTAAAAAGAATACAAAAGCATGGCTTACGGAAAGATGTTTTTATTCGGTGAAGGATTACATGGAATATAAATGAAACACACTTAATTTACTTTTATTATTTTTTTTTTTCTTTTCTGTAATTTTCCATGACATTAATAAAGTTTATAATACTGTTTATACATTGACATTATATTATTTGTAATAATGGACTGTAACTATATAATAAGGACAAATGTGTGTACGCCTGCAAAGGCAGATATTAGTTGGACATATTTATTGTACTGCCTCAGAAATTACCTAATACCAAGCACGCAATAAAGATTTCATTTCATTTCATTTCATTTCATTTCATTTCATTTCATTTCATTTCATTTCAAGCATGATTCAATGATTCCCACTGCTGGTCGCCAAGGAGGGGTAGCTGCCCCCCCCCCCCCCCCTAGAGATTCTAAAAAAGTTGTTAAATGTAAATTTTTTGTACACAAAAACCTAGTTTTTTTTTTATTGTAGCTCGGCATGTGACAACACTCCGCCTGATGTAAAGCTAGAGTGCGGTCCATGAATGGAAACAACTGCTACCACAGAGAAACCTGTGCGGGTAGCAATCGGCTTGAGGAGACGAGCATGTACCATCTTAGATTGACAGTACACACTCCTCTCGTTATACCTGACTACTTTCAAACTATTCCCGAAACGCGACAAAGTCACTTCACGTGTGTTACATTCGAAAGTGGTGGTACTACCCCAGGACGGCAGACCGGACAAATAACCATCATTAGTCTGGCTACCACTCTTTAAAATAGTTGTTTTTATAATGACCAAAGCGTTTGTTCCAAGAACACAAAGCAAATTGTAATATCAATTTGTAAATGAACTCTATAGAATGCATTTAATTTTGTGTAAGAACACATGCGATTGCATTTCAGGGAATACACGCCTCTATTTCTTGAGACGTAGGTATAATTGTAGCTTGCTCTCGGCAAAGGTATAATTTGGTAGCAATTCGCAATAACACGTCTGGCTGTCTGGTCTCTCCCTTTTGGTAACACGCACCTATTTCCAGTTATTTCACATTGTTTCGGGAATATTTTGAGCATATTTGTCTCCCCAAACCGGCATAGCTGAGGCGACCTATACAGAGACATTTGCCTGTGATATTTGCTCATGGACTTTTTTTGGTTTGGGCCCGTTTTATGGTTTGTCGGCACGGTAAGTGCAGAGCCCCGGTAACGACATCTCCCTGCTCCCGCTCCTATCAAGTCAACCAGGAAACACTTATTGAAATATAAGTAAGCTTCGGAGCTATCGGTAAGCTTTTGGGTATGCCGATATCGGGCCGTTGTCATACCAAATCAGGAAAGGACCTAACGCTTAAGAAAGTGATGTATTAAGGCGATAGATACGAAGAAATGTAAATGCAACCACCTTGTATATTTAAGTTGCATCTCTTAAGTATAGCTAAGAAACCGGTTAATAAGGAAGCTCTCAGGGACAAGATCAAGTTACTAACGCGACATCTGATAGTTGCAGTGGAGAAATTATAGTCCTGCTAATCTACGAGTACATATTATTTACTTAACATAGATCTTTATGGCTTTAATAATAAAGCCGATTATTATTTATCAATGTATTAGAATTTGAGTACTTAAATCTTCTTTGTAGGATATTTAAACAAAGACCCTCAATGGTAACGGCATAAGGTTGAAAATGCAATGACATTATTAAATAAAACACATCAAATTAATAATAGCAATTCTTAGTACATTTTAGTGTTTATTTAATAATCGTAAATTATAATAAGAGTAGAAAATAATTGCAAACAATTTTGACACTTATTTCATACGATATTTGCGCTAATTTTCGTTGCCAATAAATACTAGTTTTAATGTGAAAGGTCTGAGGGTCACAAAGTGCAACGTTGGACAGTTACACGGTACATAAATTTCCTAATGTTTGGTCGGTTAGATCGTTATTACGAGGAACATAAGGGTGAATTTAGATTAATTATTTTGCACTGTTCATTAGTTAGCATTTACATGTACACAACTATTTCTATAATACATTCAGAAAAATTAATTAGCAATAAGAAATAATTTAACAAAACCTTCATTAATTAACGAACAATTCAACACTTTCCGGAATGCATGCAAGAATTTTTTTACACGTATACTTATTAGGTATTTAAAGAAGAAAAACCTTTTGTGGGTGTACAAGGTGTACAAGGTTTGAATTCAAGAGCGTCGCCAGCAGATGGCCTAGGGGGGGGGGGGGGGGGGGCAAGTTGATATGGAGGATGAGAAGAGTATGAATTGTAGGTAAAGTACATGAAGCTTTTCCCTTGTAGTACGAGCCTTACATCTACGGCGATTGTAATAACAACGGTACAGAGTCTAACGTGTAAAGCTACACGAGCTCTTGACTGTAAATAATAAATAAATTTACATTTGACAACTTTTTTAGAATCTCTAGCGGGGGGCAGCTGCCCCCTGCCCCCTCTCCCTTGGCGACGCCCTTGTTTGAATTCAATCGACAAACACATAAAAGAAGAACATTCGTTATATGTAGAACATTTTTTACTCTAAAAAAATCGAAAGCGCACACCGTAAAAACTTTAAACAAAATATTTATTATAAACATTTAATATAAATTATCTTTTTATTATAAACTTTATCATATAAAATAAATATGGTAGTGGTCAGTTGTTTGAGTGCGAGAACACGAGACTCCCATAACATAAACTCGTTAATGGGCGCCGAGAACGTGACGACTGGTAATTGAAAATATCTACGAAAGGCTACTTGAAGATAAATATCAAAAACAATTTCAAATATAAGAGATTTACTTTAACCTATTGAATTTGGATCGCATGTGTCAGAAATGTTGTCATAATTACGATTATTTACAAATAATGTTCAATATTTCGCGATAAAATAAACTTTTATAATTGCTTTGTTCTTTATTTATTAATTTTTAAAAAATGCGCTTGTAATATAGTAATCCTAATGATCGGGACGGACCTAAACCATTGCCAGGAAACATAAAAACTAAATCCTTGTGAAATTATTGGACCAAATTTTCAATTTTAAAACATTTATTTTAATTAAAACATGGTGTTCATAGTATACTATTTTGTTCATTACATTTCAGCGGTTATTTGTCGGAAATACTGTTATCGTAAGGAAATGCAAAGAAAAGATATTGTCAAACTAGGTAACAACCATAGACAATAAAAATATCTATAAAATTAGGTTAGGTTCTTTTTTTTACACCAATGTGGGTCTGTCTGAAAAAGGTTGATCGCGTGTCATTACAGTTTTTCATATATTTCCGCCATTTTAAAGTTTTTTCAGACGAGAATCAAAAAAGACATTTAATTGAAGTGATATCTCAAAATGGTTTTCGATTTAACATAGGTTATATTTTGAAGACGTTGCCCATTAACAAAAAAAAATAAAATAATTTAAAATAAAAAAATTATAGTAAATACAAATTATAAAATTAACTTATTATTACTACGACATACTCCACATATTTGTAATAGATTTCCTGAATGAATACCTTTTCAAATATCCGATTGACATTTTCAATCTAAACGCAGGAAGGTAAAGGTACCAGAAGTGCTCGTATCTTATTAAACAAGCCTGTAAGCTAAAATGTAGTCCATGATGGAATACAACTGCTACCATAGATCAATATCTGCAGGCAGCAGTCGCCTCAGTTATATGCCGACTTCATGAGACGAGTGTGCACTGTACAACTTAGACAGGGCACACTCCTCTTGTCAACTGTGAAAATCGTAGTGATTATGCATTTAAGTATTTTTTATTAGAACCAATAAATATTTTAATAGTTTAACACTGCTTAGTTTAATAAAATAACAACTTAATTTTCCTCCAAAATTAACTAAAAATCATCGAACAAAAAAGTGGGCCCATTTCTCTTAGGCGAATGCCTTCTTTAATAAAAAGCAGGCAGTTACTATCATCCTTACCCTACAACGTACCAGCGTTAGTTTAGTCATTAATTAATACCTACTTGTACAACACTATTTGTTCTGGCCGTCATGTACATATCACTGTAAAGTAGCTAGGAACATGTCGAGTACTAGTGTAGGTTAGGATGGTATAACTATAGATAGTTTTAATTAAATATCTACAAGTATGCCTAGTCTTTTATTATCGTAAAATTAAGTTAGTTGGACTCTAAAGAAGATATGAAAAAGATTGCGGTTAACTGCAGCGTTTAAACGTTTTAATAACTTCTTCTAGACACAATATGGATGAACCGCTATTACATTAATAAATTACGATGAAAATTTAAAGAGAATGAAATAAATCAGTGCATCTAGAAAACTAATTTAGAGCGGCCGTGGTCTAGCGGTAAGACGCGTGAACTCACGATCGATGAGACCCGAGTTCGAACCTCGCTAATTCTGACCGGTACCAATGTAACTTTGTTATATGTACTTTGGTCGCTCAGTGCCTATAGGCACTATTAAAGAGTGGTAGGCAGACTGATGATGGTTATTTGTCCAGTCTGCCGTCCTGGGGTAGTACCACCACTTACGAATGTAACACCCGTGAAGTGACCATGTCGCGTTTCGGGAATAGCTTGAAAGTAGCCAGGTATAGCGAGAGGTGTGTGCACTGTCAATTTAGATGGTACATGCTTGTCCCCTCAAGCCGGCATAGTGGAGGCGACTGCTACCCGCAGGTTTCTCTGTAGTAGCAGTTGTTTCCATTCGTGGACCGCACTAGCTTTACATCAGGCGGAGTGTTGTCACATGCCGAGCTACAATAAAAAAAAAACTAATTAGGTAATATGTTTAATAGTGCGGTTAACCGCAACAAACCGTAAGTTTTCCAAGCACATTATTAAACGCTACGGTAATTCGTGTAAAGAGTACTTGTCTAATTAACCTACTGCGGAAAATAGTTTCTCATAATAATTTAAATTTGTTATAATAAAACAAGAAACTGACATTAACAGAAGCATTGAGTGCTTACAACGAACGTCGTCTGCTTGTAAGCGGCTTAATTATACTCATTGAAGCTATTTGTTAAACAAAAACGTTGTGTACGAATATAAGCGTAAAGCGCTGAAAATAACTTTTAAAGTAATCAAGATGAAAATTGAACAGAAAAATCTAACCAAAGGGCTTTTGTTAGAAAGTAGAACAGAGAAATTTCAATGTGATTAAACTAACCACCAGAGTGTTCGTGCAAAAAGAAGGATGTTCGGTTCGATTCCTAGTGCGCGTTGGCTTTTTCTGTTCATATTGAACTTTTCCGCTTCAAAAATAGTACTCGTTGAATATTTAATAGGTAAAAATGAAACAAGAGATTGACACGAGCGACTTTCGTGGAAGTGAAAATTCCAGTTTCTACTATTGCATATTTTATAATTACAAATTCCAGCTTCGATAACCCTCGAGCTAACCTAACTATAAAATAATTCTCTTTATGAAGGCCTTAAGGAATTCATTAAAGTTTTATTTATTTATTACGACTACATTTCGCCAGACGTTAGGCTAGAGTGCGGTCCATTGACGGAGACAACTGCTACTACAGATAAATCTCTACGGCAGCAGTCGTCTCCGCTATGCCTGCCTGAGGAGACAAGTATGCACTATCTAGATTGACAGTGCACACTCCTCTCGCTATACCTGGCTACTTTTAAACTGCTCCCGAAATGTGACAAGGGAGTTACATTGAAAGTGGTGGTACTACCCCAGGACGGCAGACTAAACTAATAACCATAATCAGTCTGCCTACCACTCACTGAGCGACCAAAGTATATTGAAATGGCTGTAAATATAATAGAATATTTACGAGCGCAGACGAAATAAACACTATGAGTGATGTAAATCAACATTTCGCGCCAATTCGAGGACCGTTTTTCGTTTTTCCGGGTTTTAAAATAAACGAATTTATCTACTTTCTGCTAGAGGGCTCTTGTAACAACCACACATTTAAGTACACATAAAACAAGCAATTTCAAACTTTAATCCTTTCACATATGAGTTACTTTTTACGTGTGTAACTTCATTTGACTCTGCAAGTACATTTTTAATGGCGGAAAACTGCGGGACTGTAAGAACTTAATGAACTCTGCCGAATGAAAGAAATCTGCTTTGCGGGAACAGGGAAAAGGAGAAAAACCCCACTAAGTCTATTACGGAGTAAATTTTTCGCCAAAAAACGCTTTGTGGTCGTTCGTTTACGGTTTAATGAGGTGGTAATTTTTTAAAATTTATGTTTTTAAAATACTTTTTTGCCTGAGAAAACTTACCGCTCTAAAATTGTGAAAACTCTTCCAGGTTGTAAGTGCTCTTTTACCGGAATCTAAAACAAAGAAAAAAGTTCTTTACTCTCACAAGGAAAATAGTTTTCCACTTAAAATGGCTGAAATAAAATTATTTATACACGACATATTTATGTTCATAAATTAATCTATCTTTTTTTTTTTATTGTAGCTCGACATGTGACAACACTCCGCCTGATGTAAAGCTAGAGTGCGGTCCATGAATGGAAACAACTGCTACCACAGAGAAATCTCTACGGGCTGCAGTCGCCTCCACTATGCCGGCTTGAGTGCCATCTAGATTGACAGTGCACACTCTTCTCTTATACCTGGCTACTTTCAAACTATTCCCGAAACGCGACAAGGTCACTTCACGGGTGTTACATTCGAAAGTGGTGGTACTGCCCCATGATGACAGACTGGACATTTACTAAAGCAATAAACTATAAAAATGAAATGAAGTGACCATCAGTTTACTTAAGCCGGCATAGCGGTTGCAACTGAAGCTTGCAGAGATTTAGCTGTAACTATATTACTCCTTATAGATATCATTCCAGCTCGATGTACGAAAAACAACGCTTTCCACGTTAATTTGCGACGAATTTTGTGTTTTATTTTCATTTGTCCTATACCTACTACTTAACTCACGCCTTGTTCCCACTGAGGTAGGCAGAAACCGTAGAGCGCCAGCGATACTACTTTCGCTTCGACCACATTCATTACTCCCCTCGTGCATGCACGTCGGTTGAGGGTGCTCCTCATCCGACCCTTTCTCAGCAGTTGACCGATCTGACTGAGAAAGGTCTTCTTAGGGCGCCCCCTTCCGACACTGCCATCCACTTTCGCACAATAAATCTCTTTAGTTAATCTCTTTCCATTCTTTCCAAACGCCTATACCTATATAATTTAAATCTATACCCAAAAAAGTAACCCTTAAAAATAAGTTACAAAATTGTCATTAAAAAAAAGCCACAAAGCTTAAAAAGGCTATGTGTACTGATACAGAAATTTCATATTCAGGTTAGCATACGATCCACAACCCCTTTTGTACATAAAATCAGGTTTGTTTGCGTTTCACGGCTGACCAATTAGCAAACAAAAAGCAATTGGTGTATGTACCGACCGCGCATTGGTGGGTATAGCCATGCATATAGAGCCATTTTGTGAAATTAGATAGATTTAATTAGATTATATCTCTATTTGTTTTGACCCTTTTGTGAGGACAGATTAGTGTATACAGTGTAACTAGAGGAGTGGTAGGCAGACCTGATGATTGTTATCAACCCAACCTGCCGTCTTAGAGTAGTGCCATCACTTTGGAATATAACACCCGTGAAGTAACCTAGTAGTCAGGTATAACGAGAGGTGTGAGCACTGTCAATCTTGAATAGTAAACAATCGTCTCCTCAAACCAGTATGGCTTCCGTTCATGGACCGCACTCTAGCTTAACGTCAGGTGATATTTTGTCATATGCCAAGCTCCAATAAAAAAAGTCGCGGTTAACAGTACTTTCTCTGATTATTCCTAGTTACTTTCATAATGTTTCCGAAACGCGACTCACCGGCAGACTGGGATAATAACAATCATTAGTCTGCCTACCACTCTTTGTTAAAAGGAATTCTTATTTATTAAACACAAATCGGTTTACCTAAAAAACGTAGTTAAAAAGATAAAAATATATACATTAAAGAGTGGTAGGCTGATGATGGTTATTTGTCCAGTCTGCCGTCCTGGGGTAGTACCACCACTTTCGAATGTAACACCCGTGAAGTGACCTTGTCGCGTTTCGGGAATAGTTTGAAAGTAGTCAGGTATAACGAGAGGAGTGTGCACTGTCAATCTAAGATAGTACATGCTCGTCTCCTCAAGCCGGCATAGTGGAGGCGACTGCTGCTCGCACAGGTTTCTCTGTAGTGGCAGTTGTTTCCATTCATAGAGCGCACTCTAGCTTTACATCAGGCAGAGTATTGTCACATGTCGAGCTACAATAAAAAAAACATACATATTATATATTACTTGTACTCTAAATTATAATGTTTATTGAATATATTACGTTATCTATAAACTGTTATATATTCTCATTATTATATGTTTATAAAAAATAACAAGTCTTTATACGTTTTACATTTATATGAAAAAAGAATATATTTGTGTATAAAATTGACTTTAAAATAACTTTCTATTTTAGTACATGTGAAAAGCGGGGGACGTGGGTTCGGTTCCTATTTCAGATCAGGCTTACACATGCGTTTCAGTTACACATGTTTCAGTTCAAATTTCATCAGTTTTTGTGTCGCTAATCGATAAATGGAAAGGTTTGCCCTCCCACGTCTACTTTATCCTTTAAGCAGAGGATGAAAACACATTTTAGGCCAACATAGTGACGGCGACTACGGTTCAGACCAGTCAATGTACCATTGTCTAAAAAAAACCTTTTTATCTCAAAACGTTTTATTGTAAAGAATAAAAACGACAGAAGTCTGTGTAATTTTAATTCAAAAACACAATTTTCAGCGAGGCAGCTTTGATTATGAAATTGAACCCGCCCGCCGAATACGGAAGGTTATCGCCTTCCCTTTGCAGGGGATGGGATGCTAAAATGGTCTACACATTGAAATTTTTAATTTTATATTGAATATTTTTTTAAGTACTTACCTAAAAAAATCATAAATCATGTACATTATATAATGTATATGAGTTGATACCTCAATGTTCCTATTTTCTTTGGTACCTATTAGCACTTATTAAAAATGTAATTTAATGTTTAACTTTTCAAACAAGTTCTTTTATTATACGTATTTCAGTTTACATCCCCAAATATAATAAACTTGGCCAATTTGTAGCTACTCTCCACTCTCCCCAAATGTGGTCGAGTCTTCGCTTTATTTTCATCTCAAAATTTGTTAACTTTTGTTAATGTTTTTTTTAAGTAATCTGGTTTTTTTTAAAGACATCCATCATATTCTAAGTTAGCTTCCATGAAAAAATTCATCAGGCGGTGTGCGATCAAAATATACAATTTTTATAGCATCTCGGCACATTTTTTTTATTGTAGCTCGGCATGTGACAAATCTCTACAGGCAGCAGTCACCTCCACTATGCCGGCTTGAAGAGACGAGCATGCACCATCCAGATTGAACTGTCAACTGCACTGGCACACTCCTCTCGTTCTATCTGGCTACTTTCAAACTATTCCCGAAACGCGACATGATCACATTCCGTCTGATGTTAAGCTAGAATGCAATCCATGAGAGTGCAATCAAGTGCTACCACAGAAGTCTGCAGGTTGCAGTCCCCTCCGCTATGCCAGCTTGAGGATTCATCTCCTCCCGTGCACTATCGAATACACGCCGGACTACTATAAAAAATATAGTAACCAGCAAGACTCATTTCAGTAATAAAATAAAACAAAAGATTTTTTTATTGTAGCTCGGCATGTAACAACACTCCGCCTGATGTAAAGCTAGAGTGCGGTCCATGAATGGAAACAATTGCTACTACAGAGAAATCTCTATGGGCAGCAGTCGCCTGCACTATGCCGGATTGGGGATTTTAATAAAAAACTTAATTTTAAATTAAAGATTATTATATTCATACATGATGGTTATAATTTGAACAAGTTAGGAGTTAGATAATACCTTCATTATGCTAAGACTCGAGTCAGCCTCGTTAGGAGATGAAATATTGCACTTTATAGAGGGGTCGTCGAAGGGTGGATACATCTGGCCACCCCCCGATAAGGAGTGTAAAACATGAATAAAGTTATAGGAATATTTTACAAATGAAACTTTATATATTTAGACGTACATTGAACGTGGAAGTCTGCGATCGTCTCTGCCTTAAAAATAACAATATATCAATTCATTTTTAATTTAATTACCGATAATTTTTAAATTGTAACACAGTATATAAATAAAATAAAATAAAAATAAAATAAAATAAACCTTTATTGCACAATTTTTACAACTGTTATAATAACAAGGCCCCTGAACTAGGCGTAAAACCCGTATCTCAGGGTGCCTCGCTCTTTGTTTACTTAACTAAGGCAAAAGTAAAAATCAAAAGTTAAAATATATAAATTTAAAATAATAATAAATAAATAAATAATAATGATGATAATAAATAAATAAAATATATAATAAATAAATAATAATAATAATAAAAAATGTACATAATAATAATATTAATAGAAATAATAATTAGAACCATTGATGAGATAAATAAATAATATATAATATAATATAGTACAAGTAAATTCAAGCTAAGGTAAGGAAATTGGGGGGGGGGGTTGATAAGGTCCTCTGTTTCTTCATAATTTAGATTATAAAGCCAGTTAGATAAGGCCAACCTAACACCACTTCTATTCATAAGAGATATGCAAAGGATTTTATTAATAGTGGAGTATAGTGAGGTCGATAAAAAATCAAAATGTCTTTTAGCATATTGGGTGTTGGTTATGCAATTAATATCTAATCTGTCTCCTCTCTTTTTTATTTTTGACATTATTTTACCATTAGTTTCTTTATGTTTATTTAAAATTATGTTGAGTATATATAATTGCCTAATAGTAAGAAGCCTAATAATTGCCTAATATATGACAACACTCCGCCTGTTGTTAAGCTAGAGTGTGGTCCATGAATGGAAACAACGGCTACCACAGAGAAATGCCTGCAAGCAGTAATCGGCTCCGTTGCCGTAGGCAGTGCACTCTGCTCTCGTTGTACCAGGCTACTTCCAAACTGATCCCAAAACTAGAGTAACTTGACAATGGTGGTCCTGGTCAAGGATGGTAGGCTGAGGTAAGAGAAATGAAGCTCTGCACCTAAAGGTCTTTTCCCGGGGCCACTATACCCCGAGAACTGCAAGAAAAGACCTCAAAACCTACCAACTCTGCAAGAAGTCTGATCGAACGGGTACGTGAGACCTCCGAAGCCGCTGTTCGCGAGTGAAGTACCCAACAAGCGTGCAACAAGACTGGTTTGACGAATGGAGTCATCTCTGAAGACTGTACGCGCCTGCATGCAACCGTCCTCCACCGTCGAGCCCGGATTCGTCCTGCACCCTGCAAGGAGTCTCGCCGATGAAGATAGCGGTCTCCGACGCGGGAACGCTGCCGACTCACGCCTTCATGCTCTCCACATAACTACGCACCGGCCCTTCATCTCTACACCTTCACCAGTCTGTAAGTCTGTTCGTAAATAGTCACCTCAAATTAAAACTCTGTAAGCTAATCAATCTTTTATTTAACTATCGCTTCACGATAGTTTTATCTCTTACATTGTATTTATTAGCGATTTTAATTAAGAACCATTATTCTAATTTTAATAGAGGTCTTGAAATTGGCAATAGTTTCTTTAATGTCCATCATCCAGGATATTCGGTCCATTATCGTAAACTTTGCCCTCATTTATCTGAAGACAATTCTTCTGAGTTACACTCTTGAATACAGATTACACTATACCGTCTTAATGCGTTTTTTTCTTAGAATTAGGGTGACCATGGTTTACGTTTTTTTATTCAAAGAAAGTTTTATTTATACAGTTTTATTTATTACTCATTGACACATTACATCGGCCTCAATGGCGGAGTGGTTAGCACGCGTGGTTAGCATTCGTGTTAGATTTTTAGCCGAAATAAGTTTATTATTCATTTATTATAAAAAAAGAATGCATTTGGCTCGAGTCTGTGTGTTACATGCTTGTGTTGTTCTTGTCCTGATGTCCTTATTTGTTTATCATTACACTCCGTCTTATTTCCAAATTAACTTAATAACTCAGTTTAAACTCATAATAAATGTAAAAACTTTAAAGTAAAGATCATTTCCCTTGTAGAAACACAATCCAAATTATATTAATAATAATTAATTCAACTAATCGCTCCATTAGTCCACTTTACTTAATGGGAAATAAATGCTGAATAATAATTGACTAAAGTATTAGAAGTTGCTTAGAATGTCCGAGAAAGTTGCTTATTAAAAAAAAACCTAAAAAATCGGTTTGTGACTGCACCCTACTGGTGTTGAGCTAGAGTGCAGTCCGTGAGTGGTGACAACCGTAACTACAGAAAAAAGATCGACAGATAAAAGTCACCTCCTCTATTGGTTGACAAGACATAGGGCCTACCGCGATTTTGCATAATTTACAAAACAATAAACAACATTAACAATAAACAAAACACTGGGTTTAAAAAATCATTGTGTTTAAAGTCGGTTGTTGCCACCACTCATGCGGCCGATTAAAATCGCTTCTTCTCTTATACGCATTGTGTGTGGAAGCGCTACCAACATTAAACGAAACAGAATCAGAAACATCAAAAACATATAAACAGCAAATCATTGCTTACCGTATTATAGCTACATATAAAGATAATAAGGATCTTCTATTACACCTAACACCAATATCAATCAAACCTCTCAAAGGGTTCTTGGAGTGTGTCCGTGGAGTTTGGTCCTTCAAGCCGGATAAATTTAATTGTAAACCGATTTCGATGTCTAAGCATCCGAAAACGAACTTGTTGAACAGCACAACTAAAAGTAGTCCTTAAGGTGATGGAGCTAATCTATTGCTGGTTCTTTAATGGTAATAAAGTGGAATTGGAAAAAAACGTGGTGTTAATTAGGCGTAAGTTTTAACACGGTTTAACATACTCATTTATGAATGAGAAACATTTTCCTAAATTTTGGAGTACCGACCGAAATTCCAGACATTTATGAACACGGGTAAGTCAATACTCAAGCACGACCGCTCTAATTGTTTTTTAAGTAATGAGAATTTAATTATTTAGTTCACTTCGCAAGTCACAGTTGATCGACCGCAATATAATAACCCAAAGCAATTTCCAAGCTTTTAGAACGAAGGAAATGATTATTGTAAGTGCTTAGAAAATTATAGGCAACCACTACGGATTGTATCGCCTAGGGGGGTGGTCAGGGAAGTACTTTAAGAGCCTAGAATAAAGCTAAGTATTTATGTTTTATTCTTAGCTAACCCATTACATATCTTGTAGTTTATAGATTAACTTAGGTATTAGTTAGTTTTTGATTGGTATTCCTTTAATTATATTAATTTGTATGTGTATAATTCAAATTATGCGTTAATTTGAGAAATACGAGTATATGGTTTTTTTTCTTCTTTATTTCTTCCTAAAAAATGTGTTAAAAAGTGGTAGGTTGATGATGGTTATAAACCCACTACGGGGTAGTATCGCCACTTGCGAATGTAACGTCCGTGAAGTGATCTTGTCGCGTTTTAGGATCAGTTTGAAAGTAGCCAGGTATAACGAGAGAAGCGTGCACTGTCAATCTAGATGGTGTACCACCGTTTGTAAATATTACTAAATCATAAAATTTCCAATTACCATAGTCCATACAGTCCATGCAACATTACTTGGACAAAAATCTAATAAAACGCCTTGCTAGATTTCATAGTCTAATACATATTAAACCTAATGGTTATAAAATAGTACAAAATAAAGGTTTAAAGTTTATCGTTAAACTAAGTGAAGCGTTTATAAAGTTAAATCTTAGTTTAACTAAGTCTGTAGTAAGTCTAGTAAGCCCGGACAAAGTTAACATTCATCTTACTGTCTTGACTTGAGCAAGCTTATTTACGGTTCAATTGTTAAATTTTATCAAGAAATTCTTTCGCGTTTCCAGTATGATTAGAACTTCAGTTTGTTCAAAGTATTTAAATTTTATGTGTTATTATTTTTAGGTATTTTTTATTAGTTCTATCCTGTAGTCATTGAAATGGCGGTTGACTACAGAGAAATGTAAATCGCTTTTGCTATGCCGACCTAGGGCTAAAGTCAAAGGGTAGGTTTTTACTTGATCGAATCGAAAACAAAATGTAGGGGATTTGACGTTTCGTTATCACTTGGGTGGCAGCGCAACGTCAAATCCCATATAATCTTTTCGATTCGATTAGGTAACAACTTTCCTTGGCTTTTGGCCGTGTTTGGTTTGGTTCACTGGCAACTTAACGGGTGTCATACCTGAATGTGGTGGTACTACCCCAAATCGGAACTGGGTTGATAAAAATTATCGGAAGTCTGCCGACATTACATAATCTCTCAAATAAAAAACAATATCTCAAAAAAAAAGAAAATACTTTAAAAATCGAATCAGAATGAAATATTTCCGCAATCATGCAAAAAACATTTCAACTGTGAAATGTGCGGCTGACGGCACATTTTCTATGCAAAAGGTAACGTTACAAGTTTTCCAGATATAATATAAAGAATATCTGTTTCTCGAGCTCCACTCAAGACATTAGGCGAAGTGCCAAAATGGCTTCACGTTTAAACAGAGCGGTTTCAATGTCTGATTTTACCTTTTGAAAATATTCGAGCTTTTTGGCTCTTAAGAGCTTTATTTTTAAGAAGGTGCTTTGTAAGTTAAATTAAAAGAAAGTGGTTTGAGAAAGAAGAAGGTACACAAAATACATAGAGCAAACAATTTAGATCCTTGAATGACCGTATTTCTTCCAACTGGGAACCGAAATGCTGGTATTCAGCTCTAACGTAAACTCTCGGAGGTGTTCAGGAATGTGAAGAGTCTCCTGGCTTTCCTGGGAGATATCAGGTGGCTGCAGTGATGTGGACTACTCCACGCACAACGAGCAACCACAGCTATTCAATTGCAGAAAAGCCCGCAAGGAATCTACATCTCTACTGGTATTTTGGCATTGATACCTAATAAAAATCGTTAAAAAAACAATCCTATTGTTAAATAAAGCGTTAAATTCTAATAACGTTATTATTTGTTTACGGCAGTCTATGACAGGCTGTGGTTGGGCAATCTGACAAGTGCAAAGACTTGCTGTCGTCGCCCGCGTTCGACGAGTTAACCGCTATTTTTTATAAATCTTCGTGTATTTTAATTACCGCAAAAGTACTCCAAATGTAAACAAGTCTCAGGATGCGCATCCATCATCAATAAATTCAAGGGAACCCAGCATAGAATAGCTGCACCAGCCGAGGCGAGTCCGAACATTATTTTGTACTCGCGTCGCATGCAAAGCTCTCCAGTAACGAATTCGGGACAAGGCGACCCACCGCACCGTCATACGGGGCCGATTAATACAGGGAGAATCCCGTGGCAGCCACACTATTCTTTTTATTATCTTACAATCTTTTTCTTAAGCTTCTCATAACTTCTGCTTGCTGTATCGTTGGACGGGGTAATGTTATCTATATGGATCGGTTTTTTTTTCAATTTGATTAATATTTTCAAAACGGAAGGTTAAAGTATACAAATCGCGACTAACAATATAAACGAGTAAATTCTATACATTCACGTTCTTCTGGACATTCAAATGTGACAGTTGTATAGGACGGCAGCTGTCGGTTACTGGATAAGGGTAGACAGTCATTAATCTAACAGGGAACCAATGACATGGGAGAAATATGAAGATTTTTGTGTATAACATTTTTCCCGGTAAACTTTGCCCCTTTTTCGAGTACCTTAGGACGTGATATTGCAGGGTCTCTTCTATTATTATTAGTAACAATTTCAGGACACTCGCCACATACATTTCCGTTTTTTTTTTTAAATGTCATAGAGATATAATATATGTAGAAAACACTATATCCATTTTTTTTCTCATAATCAATGAGTCCGATTTCTGGTTGGGAAAATAGATTTTTCAAAAATCTAATAATGCAGTTTTAGTTTCGTCAAAATCGGCATCGACACTCCTTCGAATAATTTACGCTATATCTTATAAAGATTTGGCCAAGAAAACCCATTAGAAAAAATCTTAATAGTACAGACTGATGAATGGTTATCACCCAGGTATCGCCAGTAACACCTGGGATCAGTTTAGAAGTAAACAGGTTCCACGAGAGAAATGTGCACTGTCAATCTGAATGATTCATATTCGTCTTATCAAGCCGGCATAGTGGAGGCGACTGCTACCTATAAAATTGTATGTAGTAGTAGCAGTTGTTTCCGTTCATGGTTTCAAGTTCAATTAAACTCGCGCTTAGACTTAGAGTTTAGATTTATTGTGGATGCGATATTGACGTAATAAATTGGTATGCAATAGGGAATATGCATGTTTTTTTTATGACTTAAATTAATTCTTTACATGATTATAAAGTAGAAAAAGATATAAATATGCTTGAAAATATTCAAATTATTCATCGAAGTGAAATTTAAAATATTGATTAAATTTGAGCGGTTCAAACGCCACCATTTAGAGCGCCGTCTGACATGACGTCACATGACGTGTCCCGTGCTTGTTTGCTATAAGCGTTTCAGTTCCTAGATTCACTAGAAATCACACACAAATCACTACAGAAACACAGTTTTAAACTATTTTTCCCACAAACACTACTAACACAGTATGAATATCGATGTCGATAAATCCAATGTAGTGTCATCTGACGTCACATTTCGTTTCGACCAATGGTGACGCGTTTAGTAAGTTTGAATTTCCGTCCCTTAATTTTCACTTTTACACCATATTTTATGGGTTTAAATAATAACTAAATAAAAAAATACGTTTTAATCATAATGTGACTATAATAAAGATTGGGGAAAAATATATTTGAGACAAAATTAAATTTTATGCATATTCCCTATTGCTAATCTAGTCCTGTAAATCAATAAAAATGTAATAGAACCGAGAAGTTATGTATGAGTCTGGTTATAAAAAAATGAGAGCAGAATTCTAGATTTCAGACGTGATAATGTCAATTATTCTGCCATTGTGAATTATAATTTAAATTCTATTTTAGGGGACGAGGTTCGCATGTTAAATACCTAAGGGAAAATATCCTAATTTAAGGGTTTTATCCAAAAACAATTTTACTGAGTTCTCTTTGTTGAATATATTTTTTCACAATTTTTCAAGCGTCACCCGTAAAATGTCTAGTTTCAGGATCAGTTTGAAAGTAGCATGGAGCCGGATGTTAGGTCCACTCTGTGAACGGAAACAACTGCTACCATAGAGAAATATCTGTAGGCAACAGACGTATCCACTATGCCGGCTTGAGAAGACGAATGTGCACCATAATATAATATGACAATTTTTTCGTAAGAATTTTCTCCAGTCGTCGGCGCTGATGGATCTCCACTGTGCTTACCTTTAGGCTAGTCCAGGTCATATGTTACGGCAATATAACAAGAAAAAAAAACGTTAATTAGAAATACTTTTACTAAATAATTCTAGAATTTCTAGTTTTAATTTCATTGGCTAGGGTTGGCAACCCTGCTGACCACAACCCTTCTGTCATGCGCTTAATTTGAATTACGCAGAGACCTTCAGAACGGATGTTAGATAAAAGGCTAAGAACAAAATTAGAGTAACAATGTTAACGTTTGAGCGTATTTGGGGGACAAACTACCATACTTTCACATTTTTAATATTAGCATTTTATGAATTATATATTTCAACAAAATTTAGTTTCCTTTTTTTTTATTGTAGCTCGGCATGTGACAACACTCCGCCTGATGTAAAGCTAGAGTGCGGTCCATGAATGGAAACGACTGCTACTACAGAGAAACCTGTGCGGGTAGCAGCCGCCTCCACTATGCCGGCTTGAGGAGACGAGCATGTACCATCTTATATTGACAGTGCACACTTCTCTCGTTATACCTGGCTACTTTCAAACTATTCCCGAAACGCAACGGGGTCACTTCACGGGTGTTACATTCGAAAGTGGTGGTACTACCTCAAGACGGCAGACTGGGCTAATAACCGTCATCAGTCTGCCTACCACTCTACCACATAGTTAGTTAACAAAACATTATTCTAAAATTATATTTTATTTTTTCATTAATTTATTTCAAATATATCAACACATCGTACGATGATAAGAAATGTAGATTTATTTTTCTACAAAGTGAACTTTAAAAAACCATCGACAAACTTGAGAAAAAAAATCGTGGGCCCATGCCTCTTAGGTGAATGGGCATACTTCTTTACATTGGTTTTTGTGAAATTAATATACGTACGTTTACAAAAATAATAATAAAACAGCATCCCTCTAATTGTGTACGTGAGTGTAAATTTACGTTTGAGTTCCCTAAGGGGTTGGGAATGGATATTGGTAGTACTGTCCTTTGTATCTGACAGAACTAAGTGTTTAATCAGTATAATTGAACGAGTAGAATTTTTAATTACAGGAGAACCACTTTTTAAATTAGTTTTGCTTTATTGGATTTTTAAAATTTTTTTTTTTTACTTAGTTCAGTTCTTTTTTAAAGAGTGTTAGGCAGACTGATGATGGATATTTGTCCAGTCTACCATCCTGGGGTAGTACCACCACTTTCAAATGTAACTACCGTGAAGTGACCTTGTCGCGTTTCGGGAATAGTTTGAAAGTAGCCAGGTATAACGAGAGGAGTGTGCACCGTCAGTCTAGATGGTGCATGCTCGTCTCCTCAAGTCGGCATAGTGGAGGCGACCGCTGCCCGCATAGGATTCTCTGTAGTAGCAGTTGTTTCCATTTATGGATCGCAGTCTAGCTTTACATCAAGCAAACTGTTGTCACATGCCGAGCTACAATAAAAAAAAAAGTTCTCCCATCCTGGGAAAGCAAAGGAAATAAAGACCATACAGCCACGTCTTCAGTACTATAATTTCTTATTTTATACGTCGAATTGCAAGTGTTAGACAATTTGATGCTTTCTTGGAGTGTTTGGTAATTTCCTTTTTGGCATTTTCCTCAGAAAGGAGCTACAATTAAAAAAAAAAAAAAAGAAAACTTCAACATGTTATTTTCACGGCGTGGGATGCCACAAAAATACCGCTTACATATACATTTCAATGTAATAAAAAGTTTACTCAATTGAAACTTTAATAAATTTTATTGTATGTTTAAAAGTAACGGTTTGTAATTCAGATATAAACTATAAACATCTGACCGGTTTTTTAAAAAGATACTTAATTTTATAAACTAATGGAGACGTAACATACTTTTACGATACGATATCGTAAAAATGCTTCTGTACTTTACGAGTACGAATCGGCGACGACATTCGTATATCTTTATTATGTTTTTATTGTTGTACGTTGCATCATTTCCTAAATGCACTATTGACTATTAGGATTATTAGGCAGTTCTGTATTTTTTCTACTAAGAAATTGTTAACAGGCTTTAATGTTATTAAATTTGAAAACTTTTGTAATAATATGATTTTTAACGTAATTTTTTTGACGTTGATCTGTCGTAGCAGTTGTTCATGGACCGCACGAAGTGTTGCCATATGTTACGAGTACATATGCCGAGCTACAATTTAAAAAAATTACTTCCTATTATTAATGTAGAAGCTCCTGCTTCTGGATCAATAATTTTAGCTAAAATCTAAAATTACCGCTTTATTATTATTATTTTTTATTTTTTTAATTGTAGCTCGGCATGTGACAACACTTTGCCTGATGTAAAGCTAGAGTGCGGTTCATGAATGGAAACAACTGATACTACAGAGAACCTGTGTGGGTAGCAGTCGCCTCCACTATGCCGGCTTGAGGAGATAAGCATGTACCATCTTAGATTGACAGTGCACACTCCTCTCGTTATACCTACTTTCAAACTATTCCCGAAACGCGACAAAGTCACTTCACGGGTGTTACATTCGAAAGTGGTGGTACTACCCCAGGACGGTATTTAGATTAAATTTAACATTATTCGAATTATTATATTTATAAAAATCAATAATAAAAAATGAAATACAGTGACGTTAAAGCAGACTTTCGCTCTATTAAAAAAAACATTAAATAAACTAGAAAAAAAATTATCTGACTAAACTACCTATTTCTCTTTCCTCGTGAAACACCTGAAATGTGACACCACTAATATAAATAAAGACAGGGTAACAGTGACCCCTTTCACCCCCCTACTAATCCCAGCCTATACTGTTGAAATAGAACCTTAATTAATCACATATATCGAATGGCTTCGTATCGTATTTCGGTGTGTTTAATGTAACATCCATTTACACGAGTTCAATGAAGAAGAAAATTAGGACTTTATTTTACTTATTATGCTTAATTGGTTATCGGCATATACATTGCATTTTTATTATAGCTCGGCATATGACAACGCTCCGCCTGATGTAAAGCTAGAGTGCGGTCCATGAATGGAAACAACTGCTACTACTACAGATATTTTTTTATAGATAGTAATCATCTTCGCGTTGTGGAAATGGTTGTGCACCATCCAGATTGACAGCACCATCCACACTTCCTTGCCTGGTGGAAAGTGGTGCCAGTACGGACAGAGTGGGTTAATAACCATCATCAGTCTGCTTACAACTCTTTAACAGTACTAAGTACATATAAAATATACATTGGTATCGGTCGGAATTTAGCGAGATTTGAACGGGTTTCATCGATCGCGAGGTCTGTCCTCTACGGATATACCACGGCCGCTCATAGAAATATTTCTTGACTTGAGGAATGATGGGTTCCCACAAACTTTCATCTCCTATTTTACTCACTTTGGATTTTTTTTGAGATAAAAGTCTATTCAACTCCAGTTAATACACATACGTGATAATTTTAAAGTTAAACAATATACTCGTAGGAAAATGTTTAAATGTTAATGTAAATGAAAATTTTGGAAATACTTAGAAAGCTTTTGTGGTGCCGCAGTATTGCAAAATATATCTTCGGGCATTTGCTAAGATACACATAAGTAGGGGAGATTTTCAATTATGAAATTAATAAACTCCTAACAAAAATAACTTAATATTTTCATTTCGATGTTATTTTTATTACCTGTTTACTTTGTATAAATATAGATTAAGTATAAGGAATATAGAAAATAATATAAAAATTAATATAACTTTTCCACAATTCGCCCACGTTCACTTCAGATTCACGGAAATTATACTATAATATTTCCAGATGCTCGTCAAAACTCTTGGTGAAACATGATCACGTGAGAATAAAAATACGGAAAGTGTGCACTGTCATCTTGGACGGTGCACATTCGTCTCCTCAAGGTGGCATTGCGGAGGCAACGAGACTGCAGACTTTTATCACGAAAACTGTAAAGAAAAAATCGCCGCGGAGCCTGTGCTGAGAATCGAACCCGACGTGGATTCAATGGGACTCCAGTTTGTGCTCATCCACAGAGTTACACAGCACTCACGTAAAAGTGTCGAAGTTCTCTAGCTAGGCTATCTTTTCACAGATCTTCCACACGCTTATTTTTTTAAGGTTTTATCGAAATCTGATGTCAAAATATAATTGCTATGAAAAAAATTGCAAATTACGTTAATCAAAACTCTTATAAAATTAATCTTCAATTAATATCGAAATATAATTTTTCACTCATTGTTTTCTAAAGCTATGTGAAATATTTTGTGTGAAAGATTATATCGTGGCTTGGCAATGACATTACCGGTTCTCATCATACGTTGGGTACAGAAACAATGTACTTTTCCATTGTTATACGACACGTTATTTACTCCACAAAAGAAATTTCGACTCGTTAAACAAAACAAATTACACATTTTTACGTTTTATTAAAACCTATTGGCAAAAGCTCCATCTTTGTGTAAAACTTCGCGCTTCAGGTCCGATCTCGTCCCACCATCTCTGTCTGATTTAAAATATCTAAACTGCTTTGTTACGCTATGTAACCGTAACGAAACTATAGTACCATTTCAGGTATACAGTTTAGCACAAAGCACGGGGGTCCATATAAAGACGACGCTTTAAAAAGCCGAAGCTAAGTTCTTTCTAAACATCGGTTTTTATAGTAGCTCAACACATGACTATACTCCACCTGATGTTAAAAAACGAAATGCAAAGAAACGTTGAAACGATATCGTGACGTGTGATAATGGAAAGTTTATACTTGCGAGTTGAGACTGTCGCCTACCGTTACACCCAAGATTTCAAGTCCATTTACGTAAGTTACGTTAGCGACAACTTTCTTAGAATTTTATCATATCTACATAGGTGTTGGAAAGATTAGACATAAATTTTGATCTTGTATTAGTGATAATAATTTTATTAGTGCATTCTTAATTACAATTTTGTTAAATTGTCTGCCGGCCTTGGGTAAAACTCGTGAAATATTCGGAATCAGCTCGCAAGCAGGGAAGATTGTGCCCAGTCCATAGTCAAGTCAAGCAAGTCGGTAAGAGGAGGCAACTGTTGGCTGCAGACTTTGCTGTGTGATAGCAGTTGCTTCTTCTTATGAAGCGCACTTAAACTTGGCAATAAGCGGAGTTTATTTCCATAAAAGATTCGTTAGAGATGAGATGAGAAAGTTAAACGCTTTATATTAATTATACGCACACGTAATTGCGAGCACCGGTTCATGAAACATCTCTAGATACGTCACGAGTGACGCGGATATAACGTTGTATTAAAAGTAAATATGTAAACACGTAATTCACTCATACTCGTGCCGGCTCGAGTAGCCTAGCGTTTAATTTAACACTTTTTCTCTCAATATTGACGTTCGTAACCATATGATTACGTACGGAGGTTTTTTATTTGTCGATGTAGAAAGTATTTTACTAGATAATCTTAGCGCTTTAATATTTAATGAAAATATACATAAAGTAAACAAGTTTTAACTCTTATGTCCATTTGCACCATATGACTTAACTATTACTGTCACGTTAAAGTAATGGTTAAAGTTAAAATTGGTTTGCTTCAAAAAAAATCTGTCACATTTGACGATTACTTTAACCTTAACCGTTACTGGCGAATTTCGGCAGGTCAAAGTTAAAGTAATAGTTAAATCAATGTCGCTAACGTCAAATCTTTGAAAAGCCGCTCTTGTTTGTATTGAGAGAATTCATTTAAATCTTGTATTATTTATCTAAATTTGTTCTTATATCTAGTTATCTATTTGTATCTTGTATAGTTCATCAAACATACAGTTTATTTTCCAGAAGAATTTTGAGATTATCCATTACTCAGCTGCTTCTTTGACTATCTTTTATAAATTCCAAATATTTTGTAAATACTAAAACACGATACAAATTTTTCTGTGGTGCAACGCGCGTGGAGTAAAAGTAAAGGTAACTGTCAAAGTTAAAGTTAAAGTTAAAGTAACAGTCAAAGTTACTTTAACCGGCCTTCTCCGGTGCAAACCACCCTTATAGTACTTTTTTAATTAATTCTTTTTTAGACCAAGATCAGTGGCGGCGGTAGATGTAGACGACGACGCGAGACGTCTCGGTGACGCGTTGACGACCTAGCGTGACAAGTAAAGTCACTTTTGTGAGTATGATAAAATAAGATGTACAAGTTAATAAAAGTTTAGTTCCGTACGCGTGAGTAATATTTATCCAAAGTCGGCTGGCAACACTATGAAAGCTAGTGTTTCAGCTCACTAAATTTACCATTCTCTTTCTAACTGGAAAATTCACACGTACACGTTTGGTCTAGCGCTGCCACTGCTGGGGATTCTTAAACAAACTTAAGTTTATAAAAAACAAAAGCTAAGTTTGGTTATTAGACAAGTTTACCGTTTCAGGGTAGTGCTTTCAAGTGAAACATGATACTTGAAAGTTATCGAGTATAATGAGAGGTGGACGCTTATTTCAGTAAGCCGGCATAGCGAAGGCGACTATAGCCTGCAGAGATTTCTCTGTAGTAGTAATTGCCTTAGCAGCAGTAGTAGTGACTTTGTCGCGTTTCGGGAATAGTTTGAAAGTAGCCAGGTATAACGAGAGGAGTGTGCACTGTCAATCTAAGATGGTACATGCTCGTCTCCTCAAGCCGGCATAGTGGAGGCGACTGCTACCCGCACAGGTTTCTCTGTATTAGCAGTTGTTTCCAGTCATGGACCGCACTCTAGCTTTACATCAGGCGGCGTGTTGTCACATGTCGAGCTACAATAAAAAAAAATTGTCCCCTTTCCCAATTGTTACAAATGTTAGTTTGTATAATATGTTAAAGAATTCTAATGTTTTAGAGTCTCAAATGTATTGTATGTACGCGGAGTAAGTTTTGCGAACTATCAAAATATATGTGTTTCCGATGTGACTTTTGATACTACGCCAGAAAACTTCCCCCATACACCTCACTCGTAAATCTAACAAAATGTACAACGAACCATATGTAGGCGATAAATTGCAAGATTTTACTTTTATTAACGATAAATATACAATACAATTCAAAAAAAAGATGGTGCATACTCGTCTCCTCAGACCGACATAGCGGAGGCGACTGCAACCCGCACAGGTCTCTCTGTAGTAGCAGTTGTTTCTATTCATGGACCGCACTCTAGCTTTACATCAGGCGGAGTGTTGTCACATGCCGAGCTACAATTTAAAAAAAAAAACAAGTGTACGCGGGAGTCTGTGTGTGTATGTGTGTGTAGTTAACCCTTAAGGGAAAGATAGTTCTACAAACACCTATAATTAAATAGTAATAAATCCACTTTGAAACACGACACGTTCAACACGGCTGGTACAAAATAATAGTCAGAAAGTCATTAGCTCGAAGCTGCGAGGTAACAAAAACGTTCAACAAGACCTTTAATTTGTTGGCACGCAAATAGCTCCAGGACAACTGTTCAAATTCCTTCCTGATATAACGATATATGTACTATTCAGTTGTCCATATACGTGTGAAGGGTAGGCAGGTGTGTTAGAAGTTTTTGTATAAATAGATAAAGATTCAAATAGTAACCTAATTTATTTATAACATATTAAAAAAAAAAATTAAAACTTAATAATTTTGAGTGGTAGGCAGACTGATGATGGTTATTTGTCCAGTCTGCCGTCCTGGGGTAGTACCACCACTTTCGAATGTAACACCCGTGAAGTGACCTTGTAGCGTTTCGGGAATAGTTTGAAAGTAGCCAGGTATAACGAGAGAAGTGTGCACTGTCAATCTAAATGGTACATGCTCGTCTCCTCAAGCGGGCATAGTGGAGGCGACTGCTACCCGTAGAGATTTCTCTGTAGTAGCAGTTGCTGCCATTCATGGACCGCACTCTAGCTTTACATCAGGCGGAGTGTTGTCACATGCCGAGCTACAATAAAAAAAAAGTTAAATTGACTCTAAAAGCTCTAACGTGCCACACTTATGTCCTTGGTTTAAAAAAAGGGGTAGCTGCAGGAATGGACGCAACAAAGTAGAACTGGTTTCCGTGCAAAAGGAACAAGTCAGATAGGCTGGTAGCTGACAGGCACTGATGTCAATGCGCGTTTCCATTATACCGAAAAAAACAATTTTTAGTTTTATTTATTTACGAAAAAATTACAGAGGAAGCCGAGATGACGGACTGATGAAATGTTAACCACATGTTAGGCAGACTGATGATGGTTATTACCCCAGTCTGCCGTCCTCAGGCAATACCTACACTTGTGTGGGATCAGTTTGAATATAACCAGGTATAATGAGAGGAGTGTGCACTATTAACTTTCACACATCCGTCTCTCCAAACCGGCATGGCGGAGGCGACTGCTGTTTGCAGAAATTTCTCTGTAGTAGCAGTTGTTACTGTTCATGAACAGCTAACTAAATTATACATAGCTACAGCCATGAGTCTACATTCCACTTTTGCCTAAAGACCCCACTCATGCAAGCAAATCTGTTGAAGGTGGTCCTCACCTGATCATTTCTGATTATTTAAAAAAACATCTCAATAAAAAAAAGTCTAATGGAAACGTATAATTGAACTAAGTAACCAGTTTGCGAGTATGCAGATCAACCCTAACCCGAAATAGACAAACGAAAATAGCCTTTAAACTTTCCTTTTAGAAACTATTTTTGTATGCACCACGCCCGTATAGTAGTCAATATCTTTTATGCCTAAAAGAAAAAATGTTGTCTTAATTAAACGGAAACCTTTTTTCATGGGAAGCCTTTGATGGTTTTGATGTGGTTACAACGTATGGGGTGAAATTATTATGAAGGATTCTTATTATATTTATATGCATATACGAACATTAAGAGGGGTAGGCAGATTGATAATGATTAATTATTAGCCCAGTCTGCCGTCCTGGGGTAGTACCACCACTTTTGAATTGTGACCTTGTCGCGTTTCGGGAATAGTTTGAAAGTAGCTGGTGTGTCTAGATAGTGCGTGCTCGTCTCCTCAAGCCGGTATAGTGAAGGCGACTGCTGCCCGCACAGGTTTCTCTGTAGTAGCAGTTGTTTCCATTCATTGACCGTACTCTGGCTTTACATCTGGCGGAGTAATTTTTTTTAAACATTTAAAAAAACTTACGCATACATACATGAGATTATAGATAGAATTAGGGACACGTCCCATGGCTCGCGGTCTATTGACCGTGAGTGACAGTGTCATGTAGGTGGAACTTTTGTTACCTTGAGCTGTTGGACTGTCATCGGGTGGATAGAGGGTTTTTGGGGTATCTCCCTGAGGTACCCCGACGGATGAAAGGGAAGCGTGCCCGTAACCTTACCATATAACATAGAGAGGTATTGAAGACGTCACCTCGTAAAAGATTATTTTTAAAAATCTCTACGTAAAACTGACGAAGATATGAGGAAGATTGCTTTGTAAAATTCAATATTTTTCGTTTCCCGTTCTTATTGCAAATGGGCAAGGTCTTCTAAATATAACCCCTGTTAAATCGAAAACCATTTCGAGATATCACTTCAATTAGATGTATTTTTTGATTTCCGTCTGAAAAAACTTTGAAAACGCGGAGATATTTGAAAAACTGTAATGACACGCGATCGACCTTTTTCGGGCGGGCCATGGACATTGGTGTAGAAAAGGAGGTGGAGTATAGCCTAACAATTTTATAGATATTTTTACTGCCAATATATTTTCTTTGTGGTTCTTTACGATAACAGTATTTAGTACAAATAACAATTGAAAGTTTGGTCGAATAATTTGACAAGGATTTAGTTTTTATGTTTTCTGGCAATGGTTTAGTTCCGTCCGTTCCGTTTCGATTACTATGTTACAATCGCAATTTTAAAAAAATTATAAAAAAAAAAACAAAACAATTATAAAAGTTTTCCAGAAACACGTGTCGACTATTTAATCTATATTATCCAAAAAATACGTAAAAAAGCCAGTTGTCACCAAATTTACCTTCCCAATTGCTTAGTCTTTGTTCCAGTTGTCTTTAGTTTGGTTCCACTAATTTACTAGAAATTGTTGGAACAAAAAACTAAAACATAAATATTTAAATTAACAAATCTTTATAAAAGGAAAAGAAAACACATGTTTTTCTTTTTCGCGCCCGCTAAAAACATCTAATACCATTTTTATAGTTGGCACTCTATCTGATACTAAAGTGTGTTCCACTGTTATTATAGAGAAATTCCGGCAAAAAAAAAATCGCCATCATTATGCCGGCACGATGAGACTAGATCAGTCAAATTGACAGCGCACACTCATCTATCTATTTTCTTACTATAAATGCAATCATTTTTCAAGATAAACGCTTTATTTCATCACAAGTTTATATACGTTTTTTGGTCGACTGTGTGAGAATTTATCAGATGTAATTACTGAGAAAATCTCACATAGAAGGTTGTTCGAACAAAAAGCATTAATTACATCGATTAGATTTTACCTGGATGTCGACAATTATATAACTGGTCCTTTCTTAATGATCTTGCTTTTATATCTCTTAATACTTTTTATTGCGAATATACACTATAGGTAGAGAGATGTTTTAATTATTTACTTTTTTTATTGTATCTCGGCATGTGACAACACTCCGTCTGATGTAAAACTAGAGTGCGGTCCATGAACGGAAACAATTGCTACTACAGAGAAATCTCCACAAGCAGCAGTCGCCTCCGCTATGCCGGTCTGATGAGACGATTAAGCACCATCTAGATTGACAGTGCACACTCCTCTCGCTATACCTGGCTACTTTCAAACTGTTCACAAAACGCGACAGGGTCACTTTACGGGTGTTATATTCGGAAGTGGTAGTACTACTGCCCCAGGACGGCAGACCATAGGCTAATAACCATCGTCAGTCTGCATATAACATATAACATAGTAACATTGGCACTGGTCAGAATTTACCGAGATTTGAACACGGGTCTTATCGATCGTGAGAATGACCCGTTCTGCCGCTAGACCACGACTGCTCTAACAATTTCAATAGATTCGGACACACTTAATCGATTGAGATGCCACGCAACGGTTTGCGTTCAGGTTCTATAAAATTTACAAAATTAATTTTTGTATTAATTAATAGCCTTGAATAGACCATTTCAACGTGTCGTGGCGCTGTCAACCCCATTGAAGCCTAAACAACAATAGTATCATAAACTGAAACATAAATAGCACTAAAACTAATCCATAAATAAATAAAATGAAAAAAAAAACACTAACAATCTATCTATCTTTAAAAACAAATATATATATAATTCTATAGCGGCTCTGAATCCGGGCATAGCCCATTTTATTTTTATTTTTTTTATTTATTTATTTATTTGGTTCAAAAACAGAAACTTACAACTAATTATATATAAATTAACAAATGTAAGAAACAACAATCTATGTAAGCTCTAATAATATTGAACACAACATGCTTATAAAGGTAATACATTAAATACACTAAATTTGATGTGCTATGCAAGGTAAGAGAAGAATACACAGAAAATTATCAATACTAATAATAATCGTAATAATAATAATAATAATAATAACAATAAGGATAATAATAATAACAATAATGATAAAATTTTATGAGGAAGGTCCTCAGTTTTTTGGATATACGTGGAAGAAACCACGCTGCAGTTCTTTTATGTCTATAAAAGGTTTTCTAGGGATGGAGCGGGAACGGTAAACGCATGAAATTGCGGGCAACATCTATTAGTATATGATATATGCCTATACTTTCACGGTACCTACAGTTTGTATAAGAATTCCATATTGTAAAGATAAATCACAAAGGATAGCGGATTTGGCCCGAAGCTGCAACAGATTTATTCTTCAATACCGTTAGGAAATAGATCCAGTTCTAAGCTAGGCAATACGACGGAAATCTAGGTTTAAGATCTATAAATGTTTGGATGAGGTAACCGCACTTCGCACTGCCACAGAAAAATCAGAAAGACTTCAATTAAATTATAATGACAAATGACAGAAACAGAAAAAAATCAGTGTACTATAGGACAGTCAGCAAAGTCGACAGTGTCAGAGTCTGCAAATAAACCCGTTATACGCACGCGCGTTACTGATGCTCTACTAAAAACTGTCAAAAAAAACATAAACATAACACAGCTGCCTACAGATCGAGCTAAAAATTAATTACAATTCTATAATTTATTACTACTAATAACCATCATCAGTCTACCTACCACTCTTCAATTGTGTCTATAGGCACTGAACCACCAAAGTACATATAACATAATTACATTGGTCAGAATATAGCGAGGTTCGAACACGGGTCTTATCGATCGCTAGTTCACGCGTCCTCCCGACCACGGCCGCTCTGCGAATATAGATAACTAGTTAAACCATAGACGAGAAATAAACTAAGCATCCCATATACATCCCATTTCATGCGTTTCGAAGTATGCTATATATTTATGGTATGATTAGATGAAAAAAGCAAATTAAATACTATTAAAATGCCGCATCTAAACCGTCTAGTCTCTATGTAAAAGAGAGGCTTTCAAGCCCAATACATTTTGGTAGCAGCAGATTGTTATTGAGTACCTGCTGTTATGCTATTGCTGCCTTCCTGTTTTTAGAATTTATTTCTTTGCAGAGATTGCGATTTTTCATGTAAGTACACATAGTTTGGCTTACCTGAAACAAGCAAAAAAAAAACTATTAAATTATGATTAGTAATATATAATATAATAAGAGTGGTAGGCGGACTGATGAAGGTTATTAGCTCAGGTAGTAATTTAAAGTTTAAATTAAAGTGTAACACCGCGTTGTATATATAATATATATGTATTTACTATTATATAATACTGTTTTATCTTACACCTTATTTCACTATTTTCCTATACTGTTTAGCTGGTAGAGAATGCCTTTAGGCATTAAGCTTGCCTTTGTACAATTATTATAACTTTGTGCAATAAAGAATTTTATTATTATTATTAACACCCGTGAGTAGCCAGTATAATTTGTCTCATCAAGCCGGCATAACGGAGGCGACTGTTGCCTGTATAAATTTATACGGAAGTAGCAATTGTTTCCATTCATGGTTCATTCACCTCACTCTAGCTTAACATCTGACGGAGTTTTGTCATATGCCGAAATACAATTTAAAAAAACACTTAAATTTACATAATGCGTGTACCTATATTATTCTTAAAGCTTGGGTTTAGTGGTCTTACAGTTATAAGTAAAAATTCACATTTTATTGCTATTTCTATGGAGAATGGGATAATGGGTCTACAAAAAAGGGGGAAAATATAAGAATGTGTTGCGTGTTGAAAAAAGCCATACCTATAACCGCTCATTATTCATATCGTGTCCGTTGTAATGACCTTGAAATTGTTGTTTAAAGGTTAAAGACATCGCTGGCTATGGGTAAATTTACCATTGTTTTGTGAACTTTATGGAGCGGTTAATTGACCTTGGTTTTCAGTGAATTCTCTAAGGTTCATAGACTTCAATAATAAATTTAATTGTATTTACAATTTAAGATTAAACCCGATGAGACCTGTGTTCGAACCTCGCTAAATTCTAACCGGTACTAATGTAACTTTGTTATAATACGTACTTTGGTCGGTCAGTGCCCATAGGTACTATTAAAGAGTGGTAGGTTCTGAGCCCGTGAAATAACCTGGTCGCGTTTCGGAAACAATTTGGAAGTGTGCAATGTCTATGTAGTGTACATCCGTCTCTTAAAGCCGAGATGCTTGTAGAAGTTTGGCTATGATAGCAGTTGTTTTCGTTCATGGACCGCACTTTAGCTTGTTAAACAGGCGGTGCATAGTAAGTAAAAATAAAAGCACTTAACACCGATTAATCATAAAAGTTAAAAAGCATTGTTTAATGTTTCGTATATATCTTGTCGGGGGCAGAAAACATTATTTTAAGTTGAAGTTGGAAGCAACGAAAATACATTTTCAGAGCTTAACCGGGTCCACTTCTGAAATTAGCGACAAATCAATAACTAAAATTTAAAAATAAAAAAAGACTTCATAAACCAATAATTTATTGTTTTGAAGAATAAATTTAATAGAAAAAAAGAAAATATTGGGCTGGAATCGAACCTCACCTCTGGCGCTTAGAAATAAAATTAAATGAACGAGATATCCTTTATTTATTTATTTTATTTTAATAATTAATAAAATTTAGTAGTGGTTCCAAATAGACAGTCGCTGTATTCAGAAGAGTTCCTACACGAGGCGTAACATTGGAAATTTGCACAAAAGGCAATTTAATGAAGAGATGGAAGTGTACCGTTTGCAGCAGCACGATACTTACCTCCCACTGTGTGCTGGAAATTCTGTTTTTGTTGTTTGTACACGTTATATGTAATGTTAACGCTAGATTGTGATGTTTATTTATTGTATAAGAGTTTTTCTGGGGTAGGCAGAAACCATGGAGCGCCAGCAACTCCCCTCATGCATGAACGTCGGTTGAGGGTGCTTCTCATCTGACCCTTTCTGAGCAGTTGACCAATCTGGCTAAGAAATGTCATTTATAGATGATAGATAGATTTATAAATCAATAGTTAATTGTGTATTGCTGCCTATAAGCGTTAGCCTCCCTTATGCCAGCTTGATGAGACGAATATACCCGGCTAATTCTAAGCTGATTTTTTCACGGCTGTTAATTACACTTAAAACTAAATAATACGGTATAAAGTATATACATAGTTATTATGTGTGAACAAAACCTGGACCCCACTTCTGGGCAAAGATCACGAATCAATTAATCTTAAAGAAAATCAAAAAGTAGGTGCTATTCGGTTTTAGCGTTAGGTCAATAACTTTTTCTAAGCAGAGAGCCTTCTTCTGCAGGTGTTGATACAGTTAACAAGGGTCGGCTTTTTTGCTACAAATCCATTGGAGCGGAAAATGGATGATGCTTTTAGTTTATTTTTTTATTTATTATATTTATTGACGATTGATTATATATTTTATTATTGTTATTCATTTATTTATGTTTTCCGATCAAATCGGCGACATCCTCATGAAAGCTGGGCCCCCATAACCGTCGGGCGTGCATGAAGAGAATTGTGGATGTGAAGGAAGCGAGGGTGTTGTGTCAGGATCGTGGTAAGTGGCGTTCCGTCGTCTCTGTCTATCTTTTTCCCACATGGAAAAAGGCGTGACAATTGTATTGTATTTGTTTTCTTATTTAAATTCCTGTACTAGGCTAGTGCTTGTTTCAGAGGCACTAAGCGACCAAAGTACTAATAATATAGTTACATTGGTACCGGTCAGAATTCAGCGAATTTTGGAATTACTATTTAATGAAAACATGTTTTTTTTATTGTAGCTCGGCCTGTGACAATACTCCACCTGATATAAAGCTAGAGTGCGGTCCATGAATAGAAACAACTGCTACTACAGAGAAACCTGTGCGGGCAGTAGTCGCCTCCAATATGCCGGCTTGAGGAGACGAGCATGTACCTTCTTAGATTAAAATGATTATTTTATGTTTAATTTTTTTCTATTTTAATTAATTTTAAAAAGTATATAATTGTGTTATAATATATAACTCTCTGGTTAAATATCGCGTCGATTTCAGGGTTGGTTATTAAAAAACAAGCAAATCATTGAAAAACCTTTTTTCGTGTCATTCTCGCTTGAGAAAGTAACATGTGCTAAGTAAAACGGAGGCTTTCATAAAAATTGTAGTAAAAAAAAAATTATTATACGAACATTTCATTATTAAATTTTTCCAAAAGTTCTAGGGCATCCTGATGTCCGATTTTTTATTTATTCTGCTTGTTTAAGTGAATACCAAAAGCCCAGTCGTTTTTAAACTGATAGATGATAGTCTGCCACCCCGTAGCATCACTTTAAGTGACCTTGTGAGATGAAATCGCGTTTCGCAACCAGTCAGGTATAAAGAGAGGAGTGTGCACTGTCAACTGACACACTTAAGCGGCCGTGGTCTAGCGGTAAGACGCGTGAACTCGCGATCGATGAGACCCGTGTTCGAACCTCACTAATTCTGACCAATGTAACTTTGTTATATGTACTTTGGTCGCTCAGTGCCTATAGGCACTATTAAAGAGTGGTAGGCAGACTGATGATGGTTATTTGTCAAGTCTGCCATCCTGGGGTAGTACCACCACTTTAGAAAGTAACACCCGTGAAGTTGACCTTGTCGCGTTTCGGGAATAGTTTGTAAGTAGCCATGTATAACGAAAGGAGTATGCACTCAATCTGGATGGTACATGCTCGTCTCCTCAAACCGGCATAGTGGACCGCACTCTAGCTTTACAACAGGCGGAGTGTTGTCACATACCGAGCTACAATAATAAAAAAAGTTAACATAGAATTAAAACCTAATTAAAATCCTAGATAACTTGTAAACTTTGCCCTCCCATGTATTCTCCCAATCCTTTCACCTTGGATCCTTCAAGCGGAGCATGAAAAAGCACCTTCTCAGGCCGGCATAGTGGTGGCGACTGGAGCCACCGTGCGAGCGGTTCTCTAGTCGTCAATGCTCATTGACCTCCACTGCGTTTACCATCAGACCAGTCGAGGTCACATGTGTGGCAAAATAAAAAAAAAATAAAAACTTTTATCTGTAAAGCGAGCCAAGTTGATCTAGATATTAGGGTTCATCGCTCGTACGGCGCCCTCGTCGCCGCCGGTAGCAATGTTTCAATGTAAATTCATGATACTCGTAACTATGCCCTACTACAAGAATAAACTTTCTAACTTTAAATGAATTACATTTACTCATAAATGTTGTTTATTCTAAAATAAACACTAGAACTAAATATATACATATAGAGAAGCGGCTTGAGAAGACGAGCATGCACCATCTAGATAGACAGTGCACATTCCTCTCGATATACCTGGCTACTTCCAAACTATTCCCGAAAGGTCACGGGTGTTACATTCCAAAGTAATGGTACTACCTGGTAATAGCAGTTGTTTCCATTCATGGACCGCACTCTAGCTTTACATCAGGCGAAGTGTTGTCACATGCCGAGCTACAATTAAAAAAAAAAGTGCTTTATAAGAGAGAGCTATAAGAGAGAAGTATGCGTGTCGATGATTCATAAAGGTGACAAGTTTAATGACATCTTTATCGATTTAACTCGCGACAAACAGTGAATCATAAAATTTTACAGTCTATTATAATTATTTTGTTTTACAGTAGCGCGGTATATAACACTCCGCCTGATGTAAAGCTACTGTACGACAGTGCTACTACTACTCTCAGACTCACGCCCACTGGGGTAGGCAGAAAGTATGGAGCACCAGCGACTCCACTCTCCACATATCACTTTCCCTTCGACCATATACATTACTTCACTCAAGCATGTTTTTTCTTTTTTTTAAATTGTAGCTCGGCATATGACATCACTCCGCCTGACGTAAAGCTAGAGTGCAATCCATGAGTGGAAACAACTGCTACTATAGAGAAATCTCTATAGACAGCAGTCGCCTCCACTACGCCGCGCCGGCTTGAGGAGAGGAGCATGTACCATCCAGATTGACTGTGCTCACTCCTCTCGTTATACCTGGCTACTTTCAAACTATTACCGAAACGCGACAAGGTCACTTAACGGGTGTTACATTCGAAAGTGGTGGTACTACTACCATATAACAAAGTCACATTGGTACCGGTCAGAATTTAGCGAGGTTCGAACACGGTACTCGTCGATCGTGAGTTCACGCGTCTTACCGCTAGACCACGGCCGCTCTCAAGTACATCGGTTGAGGGTGGTTAACTAATCTGGCTGGTCTTTCGAAGGTCACCTTCCAACACTGCCATCCACTTTCGCGAAATAAATCTTATTAGTTAATAATAACAACAACGAATAATAATCTATTATGATTATTAACACTCGAAGAAACACAAGTTTGGAAAAATAGGCGCGATGTACTTTAATATTCCACGAAAGAAAACTTGTTTTAGATTTTATGAAAGATCGAAGCAGTTTCAAGTAGTTAGAAACAATTCCTGTGTGTAAACCGCTAAGGTATTTCATTAGGGAACAAGAGGTCACAAGTTTGGTTCCCAGGCAACAGAGCGAAACGGGAACTGACCCTATCTGACTGACTCGTCTACATCAATGATGTATTTTATAGCAAATGGTTTACAATCATATTTCTTTAAAAGTCGCTCGATATATTCGCCTAATTAAGCTAGAGTGCGGTCCATGAACAGCAATCACTGCTAAAGTAGAGAAAAATATACAGGCAACCATCACCATTCATTGACATGGCACACTCCTCTCGTTATTATCGGCTATTTCTAAGCTAATCTCGAAACGCAACTTCACGGGTGTTACACTTAAACGGTACTACCACAGGACAGGGCTAATAACCATCATCATACCTACCACTCTTGTAAATAATGTGTATATTGTACCATATACCAAGAGTCCCGTGTTAGAACCTCGCTAAATTCTGACTGGTACCAATGTACAATACAATACAATTGTCACGCCTTTTTCCCACAGGGATAGGCAGAGACAACGGAACGCCATTTACCACGATCCTGACACAACACCCTCGCTCACATCCACAATTCTCTTCATGCACGCCCGACGGTTATGGGCACTAGGCAGCCCAGCTTTCATTATGTCTCGATTTGATCGGAAAACACCCTTCTGAGTCTGCCTTGTTTAACGCGTCAATTCACATCAGATTTATATATTCCTTTCGTCAATCTCCTTTCCATCGGAGCATTCCTTTCTCAATCCTCGTCACTACATCATCTTTTAAAGCACATCTATCGCGCACAACACTATTCCTCATTCTATCCGCTATCGTGACTCCACATACACTCCTTAATGACCGCATTTCTACATTTTTTAACATACAAATTATATTACTGCTTTTCCTACTGGGCTCTACTTTGGAAAACCACCACTATAAAAAGGTACTCTTAACATATTTCTGTCTACTGCATTAAACACTATGAAATATGCAAGCGTTAATAGCTCGTAATTTGCAGAAACCGCGATCGCGCCGCTCGACTCGCCCGGTGCATCAAAGCCCTATCTACCTAAAAGGAACCTACACGAGTAATTACACATGTTAGTAATCGATTTTGAGCTTTGTGCAGCTGTATTATGGGTTATAAAAGTGTGGAATCATCAACTGATTCAGGTAGGTGTAAATTGTCTCACTTTGGCTGGTTTTTGACTTGACTTAGATGCCTTTAAAAGGGAAATCAAGTTCAAAGAGACTGTAAAAGGTTAGAAAATTCTTGTGGTAATCTAGTTTTGTTATCTAATTTAATCATGACTACAATAAGAATATACGGAGATTTTTTTAATTCATAACAGGAAGCAGTCGCCTTCGCTATGCCGGTTTGAGGAAATGATATGGGTAGGTCGGCATGTGACAACAACTCCGCCTGATGTAAAGCTAGAGTGCGGTCCATGAATGGAAACAACTGCTACTACAGAGAAACCTGTGCGTGTAGCAGTCGCCTCCACTATGCCGGCTTGAAGAGACGAACACGCACTATCTATTGACAGTGCACACTCCTCTCGCTATACCTGGCTACTTTCAAACTATTCCCGAAACGCGACAAGGTCACTTCACGGGTGTTACATTTGAATTTTTTCACAAAACATGTTTTTTTTAAAAAAAAATGTTTTCTAACAAAACTCATTGAAACTTTTGCCCTATAAATATATGCATAAAAGTATGTATGTATAGTACATAGCATTACTCTCGGGAGCTATTTGTCTTCGGGTTGGACTGCCGACGGGGAATGTTTGGACCCTCGTTACGAAAGGTACCAAAAACGAGAAATGATGCCTATACTGTTATGTTTTTTTGTTTACTTTCAAATTATTACTGTTTGTTACCGTTGTAGTTAGTTTTCCAAATTTTTTTTATTTTTACATTATTATGGGCGACCAGTTGAATCATGCTTAACAATGATTGATTATTTTTTTAGGTAAACGATCCACCTTTAGATGCCACATCATACACAAATCTACGCTTGTTTGTAATATCGTAATCTCTAACTAGCAATTTAAACTACATCTTATTTTATTATTGTAGGTCGGTATATGACAACACTCCGCCTGTTAACATCAAGCTAGAGTTACGGGCACCAGTCGCCCATCTACCAGTACCAGTAGTGCATCAGTATGCAGCATCTAGATTGACAGTGCACACTCCTCTCGCTATACCTGGCTACTTTCAAACTGCTCTCGAGGTCATTTCACAGGTGTTACAATTGAAAGTGGTGGTACTACCCCAGGACGGCAGACTGGGCTAATAGCCATCATTAGTCTGCCCTTTAAGTAGATATAACAAAGTTACATTGGTACCGGTCAGAATTAGAGAGGTTCGAACACGGGTCTCATCGATCGTGAGTCCACGCGTCTTACCGTTAGACCACGGCCGCTTAATCAAATAATAAACTACAGCAAATTAGTTTAAAGTTATGGGTCGACAGGAATGCGTACCATTAACATATAGCTCTTCACAGTTAACGTGAAATGAATAGTGATGTGTGTGACTCGAACAAACGCATAACATCGATAATAATGTAATCGTATTCTTGATGCACATGAAATCTATCTTTAACATTTGTTATATATTTATTTCTTATATTAAGTGCATGATATGTTAGTTAAAAGGAGATTGTGCAATTAGTCCAGTCTACTATACAGGCTGTCCCAGAAGACGACGTCAAGCCGGGATCAGGAGATGTACCATGTATCAACAGTTATCAGAAAAAAAGATCATCACAGGGTGCTAATTTTTTCTATTTTTAAAAAATCCCTATAATTTTTAAGATGCGTGACCTAGATTTTTTCTTTTTTTCTGATAACTGTTGATCGCCTGATCCCAGCTTGACGTCGTCTTCTGGGACACCCTGTATATAAATGTAGTTTATATATTTGACAGAACGGGAGAATGGTCCAAGGCTTCTATCCTCTATTTGTAGGCAATAACTGAGCAAATATGCTGAAACACGACAGTTCCTCCGCACAAACAAGTTACAACGTGTTCGTCGCGTGACGTGTTTTCAGAGACTCTGTCAAAGCGTAACGACGCTTTTGTTTCATATTCAGTTAGTGCTTGTACTCATGACTCACTGTGACTCATTGTTCCAAGTTAGTTTCCGTAATCGTTCAAATGAGAGTCCGTATTCATGTCCGTTCCGACATATTTATTCTTACATTATTTATGTACTTGTTTCTATGTACGTATTATTATAATTATTTAGTTTTAAATTTTTTTTTATTGTACGCTGTTGATTTCTTAAATAAATTTCATTCTTCTGGGGTTCTTGGGTTTCTTGGTGGCGTTTGGGGATCAGCTTGGAAGTAACCTGATATAACAAAAATGTCACTTACCCTCTTTTTCACCTAACTATATTTCAACCAATATTTTAATTTTTTTTATTGTTACACGGCATATGACAACACTCCGCCTGATGCAAAGCTAAAATGCTGATGAACAGAAACCATTGCTACTACAAAGAAATTTCAACAGGCAGCAGTCGCCTCCGCTATCCCGGCTTGATGAGACGCCAGTATTCAGTATATAGACATTTACTAATAAATGAGAAACCCATATAATAATGATATAACCATACATTTAACCTTTGTATTTTCAAGATTAACGACGCAACGACGAAAGAAAGAAATTGGTCCATTTTCCATATCATTGCAGCCCCATTATAATCAATCACAGTCGCTAGTTCTGAATCAGTAGCAATTAGCCGCCATTTTTTATCCCCCCTTTTGCTCTCAGTCTACCTACCCCCATAACAAGGGGTTGATAATTATTGCAATAAATGGTACTTCTAAGTAATAAACATAAGTTTTGTTGTTCCCTACGGGATATGTTTTGTTAATTTACGCCATCTCAAGCCGGCATAGTGGAGACAACTACATTTCTCTCCTACGTATGGTAGCAATTGACTCTACTTGGTCACATGCCTCCATGAAAACTTGGTTTATAGTTATTATAGTGACCTATTACTAGAAATTTTATTAACCTGTTATATAATTAAAATAATATTTTAAAGTCTGCATGCAGCATATGCCTCCGTTATGCCGGCTTAAGGAATCAAATACGCACTGTCCAGGTTAACCCGAGATGATCCCGAAACCCTGTATTACATTTGAATAGAAGATAGGGATAAACAGACCTATAGGAAATAAATTATAGTTAAATCAAGCGGAGTGTGAAAAAACGCCTTCTCCGGCCGGCATAGTAGTGGCGACTGTGCTCATGGACCTCCACTGAGCTTACTGGTGCCAGTCGTGATCACATGGCGTGTCAACATAAAATAAAGTTAGCTTAGTCTGCCAGATTGTACCACCCTTGGATTTGTACCACCATTGTCACTTAAGAACGTTTTTTTACCTACAGCAGAAGTCTATATATTTTTTTTGTAATTTTCTATGACATTAATAAAGTGATTCCGTAGCGCGGTACTGTTTATATATTGACATTATATTATTATTCTTTCTTTTCATGATTTCCATTATCATTATTATTATATCTATTCTAATTGGATGTTATTAACTAATACAATTTGTCATTTTTATAGCGGCCGTGGTCTAGCGGTAAGACGCGTGAACTCACGATCTATGAGACCCGTGTTCGAACCTCGCTAATTCTGACCGGTACCAATGTAACTTTGTTATATGTACTTTGGTCGCTCAGTGCCTATAGGCACTATTAAAGAGTGGTAGGCAGATTGATGATGGTTATTTGTCCAGTCTGCCGTCCTGGGGTAGTACCACCACTTTCGAATGTAACACCCGTGAAGTGACTTTGTCGCGTTTCGGGAATAGTTTGAAAGTAGCCAGGTATAACGAGAGGAGTGTGCACTGTCAATCTAAGATGGTACATGCTCGTCTCCTCAAGCCGGCATAGTGGAGGCGACTGCTGCCCGCACAGATTTCTCTGTAGTAGCAGTTGTTTCCATTCATGGACCGCACTCTAGCTTTACATCAGGCGGAATGGTGTCACATGCTGAGCTACAATAAAAATAATAATGGATAGATGACTGTAACCATGTAATACGGACGGACAAAGGTGTGTACGCCTGCAAAGGCAGATATTTTACTACTAACAAAAATTACCAAACCAAACACGCAATAAAGATTTCATTTCATTCATTTCAGTCCTAAATAAAATAGTATCTAAGTAAAATAGTGGTCTATGAAACAAAAAAGTTTGCGAACCTCTGTAGTACAGCAAAAGTTAATATTATTTGATCCCAGCTTAAAGCTTAATCAAGCGGAACATCGATCCTAAAATCTCAACACATTACACCCAATCCGAGACTTAAAGGAAAAGTGCTAACAGGATTATTTCAACAACAATTTTCTTTAAACAATTTCACTCTTTAAAAACTAGTATAGCTAAGTAAAGTTGTTCAAAATCGCTTGCTCTAAACATTGTAGATACGACGTTAAGAATTGTTCCTATGGGACGAATTAAGGAATTAGAGGGTGTTATAGAAAAGTGCTAACTTTCTTTGGTACTTGTAAGTATGAGGTGGTTTTTCGTACTAGCTTTGTGCCACCGCTCTAACTTTTTTATAATATAACATTTAAATCACAAATCATAGGTCGCGAGAGGAGTGTGCACTGTCAATCTGTTATATGTACTTTGGTCGCTCAGTACCTATAGGCACTATTAAAGACCTAACCTACCAGCAGACTGATCATCTTATTAGTCCAATCTGCCGTGACATTGTCGCGTTTCGGGAATAGTTTGAAAGTAGCCAGGTATAACGAGAGAAGTGTGCACTGTCAATCTAGATGGTACATGCTCGTCTCCTCGAGCCGGCATAGTGCAAGCGACTGCTGCCCGCACAGGTTTCTCTGTAGTAGCAGTTGTTTCCCTTCATGGAACGCACTCTAGCTTTACATCAGGCCGAGCTACAATAAAAAAAATCTTGATGATGCACATTCGTCTCCTCAAGCCGGCATTGCGAAGGCAACTGCTGCCTGTATCTGTAGTAGCAACGGACCGCACTCTAGCTTTACATCAGGCGGAGTGTTGTCATATACTAAGCTACAATAAAAAATAATCTTTTAATAATAATCCTTTAATGGAAGTGTTTGTGTCGTTTCTTAAACAAAATATTTGTGTTAATTAAAATAAGATTGAGTAAGCAAAATATTGTTAACAATGTCACGCACAAGTGTTAGAAAACTTGATCAAGTGACATGTGTTTCGGTACGTTTACTTTGAAACACAAACTTTGGTGAAACAAAGTTGAAAGCGCACTCCTGACTACACCTACAGAATTTGTTTAGCAATCTATATAATAAAAATCAATTGCTGTTCGTTAGTCTCGCTAAAACTTGAGAACGGCTGGACTTATTTGGTTTTGGTTTTGAATTATTTGTGGAAGGCCAGGGAAGGTTTAAAAGGTGATTAAAAAGAAAGAAATGTTTGGAATATGGTAAGAACAACAATTCCCTTAGAAACTATTCCCTTGGTTTTGAATGTCAAACATTTGATGTTCGTCCCGTCCGCGTCGTTTAGAAATCAATTAAATTTAAAAGTCGTTCAGAAATGCTTTTTTATTTATTGATTCTGAGGCGGTACGAAGTTTGCCGGGTCAGCTAGTATTTTATATGATAAATATGACAGACCAAAGTACATAGTTATGATAAAGTGCCAGCAGAGATTTTAGAGTATTTCAAACCGTCTATTAATTGAGTACTTGCGTTTGTTCATACCTACTCGGCCATAGTATATACTTAGGAAATCCTCCCAAAGTTTATAAATATTAACTCGAGTACCTACTGTTAGAACACAAATTCAAGAAAGAATCGATTATCGTAGCGGGCACAACCCTATTGCGCCCGCACATCACTATAACTGTCATATTGGTCGAGAGTTGTTAATGGCTGCTGGCGCAGTGTGCTAGTCGTAATGTGATGTAATAATAAAAGCAATACGGTTGCACTTTTATTTTCATAATTTATGTAAATACAGTATTAAACGGGTTCATATACATATATTTGGGTTGATTAAAAAGTAAAGCCCACTACAACAAAAAACAAACCTGAGTGATGACAGTCTCTAAATTAAAATAAATATAATAATTAATAATAATAATAATAATAAATTCTTTATTGCATTTACCAGAGTTAAAGAAATACAAAATAATAGATAACTTAGTGCAATTGGCGGTCTTATCACTAAAAGCAATTTCTTCCAGACAACCGATTGATATTAAATAAAAAGAAAAGAGAAAAGCGGGTGAGGCAGTCACTTCTTGATCTATTATTAAATAATCTTATTAAATAATTAACTTAGGCAAAAAGTCATAATATTCACAAAATTAACCAATCACAGCACGAGATCAAAATTTTACACACGCCGGCATTTCATTCCCACATTTGATTAAAAATGTTGACATTTATTTTCGTCTCGTAACTCGGAAGTGTACCTCTACAGCAATGTTTTTAAAACAAAACATTGAGCGATTCTAGTATCTAAAGGTCAAGAAGGAAGGTTCAATTTTGTACGCCTTATTTAGATGAGACTTTATAGGTACACTTGAATTATGGGATAAGTTTTATTGGAACTGAAGTATTGTTTCAGTAGAGATTTGTACCAGTATGTGGAAATATTTAAAATATATAAAAACAATATTATCATATATGACATCGGTCTAGTGGTGGTGCCAGGTTCGATACCCATCATAAGCTTATCATATATATATAAGCTTTATCATTGAAAAAAGAAATTAAGAGGAAATAGGTAATTTACAAAAATCATAATAACGGCTTGTGAAATCCATTTATTAACAAAAAAGCACAAATCGTATCATAAAGCGACAATAGTCTAATGGTAGAAAGTCTAACGAAGCGCTTACACCGCTAGCAAACCAAGCGAAATTTAGGGTAAGTGCAGCATAGGGTAACATCCCCTTGTAACTGCGAGGATATCGATCTGTATACACAACAAGAACGATTTTAATTATGTATGCTTATTTCTGGAGTTCACAAAACGTGTTTTTCATTTACTTAAGGATAGGTTAGGATCTTACAAAAATTTATACCATTATTAAATACAAAAAACCTATAGGCACTGAGTAACCAAAGTTTAATGTTAAAAACCTGTAACGTAAAAAAAACAGTTATGCGTAATCGTTTCATTTGTAGAAAACCTTTTAATTAATTTACCGTCAAAATATTCGACTTCGAACCTATATCTACCTCTATGCTAAAGTTCATCAAGACTTACAAATTGAACTAGCATGAGATCATGATGTTTGCAAAGGTTTCGAAATGTCTAATTCAAATAAAATAATCGCGATAGTAAACTGCATTAATTAAACGTTATAATTTAATGAAAACATGTTCGTGGAAATACAATAACGAAAAGTTCGTTTTGATATCACGAAACGATATATTTGCTTCGGAATGGACGCAGTTAAGTGAATAAATATTAGTCTGAATAAAAATCCCAAACAAAACTATAATGTTAACATAAATGAGATACACAATGGCATTAAGTTAAAATTGAAGGTCAAACGACACGGGTATTAATGTTTGATCACAATTTGTTCTAGAATAACCATGATTTGTTATTAAACACGATTTTTTTTTTTATTCATTATAATTTTACAATTTTTACTATAGAAAAATCTCGTACCTTTCAAACCTGGGGCTTATTTGAGAGGCACAGCTCCCTAACTACTTAACTAAACACATCATTTATTAAAAGCATCACTGAAGCAGCACATATACATATATATATATATATATATATATATATATATATATATATATATATGTATGTGTGTGTGCGTGTGTGTGTGTGTATGTATGTATATGTATATTTCTATTATTTGATTGATTATTGTTATTATTTTATTTTGGTACTTATATAACTTTGTACATAGGCACCTCTGTTGATGATGTGGGATGATTAGTTGGAATGTTTTTAGGTATATTTAATTTTTCTTTTTATTATTATTGTTCATTTTTTATTATTTATTTTTTCCTTATTGTTATTATTATTATTATTATTATTATTTTTTTTATTTTATTTTTTTTTTTGTGTGAAGGTGTTTTTGTTTGTTTGTTTGTCTATTTGATGTGCATTTCTTATTTTTCTGTTTTGTGTTTACCTTTTTTCTTTTTTAGTTGATTTCAAATTTTTATGTTTGATTTTTGTATTATTATGTTATAATGTTAAGCCTATTATTGGCCTTATTTTTGGTTAATTTTTATTTTCTTTGTTACAAGCTTGTATTATTACGCTGTTGGCTTTATTGTAAATAAATAAATAAATAAATAAATAAATAAATAAATCACTGAGCATAAAGACAAACCTGATGTCAAGCTAGAGTGCGGTCCAGAAACAAAAACAACTGCTACCACAGAGAAATTTCTGCAGGTTATGCCAGCACGAGCAGATTAAGGTTGACAGTGCACAGTCCTCTCACTATACCCGGCTTGAAAGGACGGCAAACTTGGCTCATAACCATTATCAGTCTGTCTACCACTCTTTTAAGTCGATTAATAAAACAATTCCCTAACGTCACATTTAGAGAAATAATAAATTATAGTGAAATATGATATAACGATATATTGCAGTGCACCTAGGGATTGCAATTGCTGGATCCAGCATACAGCAATCCAGCTGGATCCAGCGGTTTTTTAAACATGCTGGATCCAGCATACAGTGCTGGATCCAGCGATGCGGATCCGCAAACGTATTAATTTCTATTGTTTAATTTCGAATTGATCGAAATTTGTCTTAGACAAGCTATATAGCCAGGGCACTACCCTAAGCGCCGAGCTAGCTGAAGCACTACGCAACAGAATCGCAGAACTGCGCCTCTCCGAAGTTACTGGCACGTTAGTGTACTTGAAAAATCCAAAAAAGTATGAAGAAGCAGTAAAAAAATCTGGCTATTTTCCTTTAACAAAAAAGAATGCGCTGCGGCAGGAGATGAAAACTTTGTTAAAACGAGTAAATAAACAAAATATTGTAGAGCCGGTGCAAGAAGATGAAGATATCATGGAGTTAGAAGAGAATGGTCTAGATCACATATGGGCAACAACCGGCCCGCGGGCCGGATCCGGCCCGCTGTAAGATATGATCCGGCCCGCGAGACATTTTGAAAAACCCAATTAAAAAAATATTACATTAGGTACTTATACTCACGGGAGTGACAGTGAGGCGGCAAAAAAAAATTATCACTACTTTAAAATGCACTAAGTACTTTTAAACGCGGCCCGCGAACGTATTTGCACGCTAAAGTTTGGCCCTCAACATGTCAAAGGTTGCCCATAGCGGGTCTAGATGATGACGCAGAACCCGTGAAAATGACTTTAGAGCAAGAGCTTGAGATGGAACTTAAAAGAAAGAAGGAGAACTTTAATAAACAAAAGCCAAAGCCAAGTGGTCAGTTAGATTACGAAAAGGTCCTGAAAAAAGAAATGAGCGTTTATGAGACCGAAGGAGTGCGAGGTGAACATTTGTCTATGGTTTATGACTATTTAATGACCCTAAAACCGACCAGTGTAGAGGCCGAAAGGGCATTCTCAGCAGCCGGCTACATATGCAGTTCTGTGCGAAGCAGGTTGGGAGATAAGACTATAGATAAAATTTGTTTTCTAAGGTCTTACTTCCAGAGGATTAAAAAAAAGAAATAGTCAGTCTCTTGTCGTCAGATTTTAAACTGCCTAATTATCAGCTTTCGATTTTCATAACATATATTAACGAGTGCGGAGAAGATTATGTTATTTAATTTTAAGTTGATTCTTTTGATCTCAAATGGTTAAGAAACCAAAGCAAATTAATATAAGGTATCACCAAATGAGTGAAAGATTTCATAGATTATCATAAGAAGTACAAATTACTTAATAAAGTCTTAAAAATGTCGTTTTTTTATTTTCGTTTCACATTTTGCTGGATCCGCGCTGGATCCAGCTGGATTCAGGTCAATCCAGCAAAAATCCAGCTGGATTGAAAACGCCGCTGGATTGCAATCCCTAAGTGCACCCTAAAAACTGATCAGAATTGGGGTCATTTCTTGAGGCGACTAAGCAAATGTAATAACATGAGTTAACGATTAGGTCAAAGACGCATTTCAGAGGCGCAGGCGCTGCCTTACAATTAATATTGTTTGATTTATATGGCAGTAACCCGCACTACAGCCAACGGAGAATACTGGACCGTGCCGCGCTCAAGTGCGGATTCCGCTTTAAAGTTTATTTTTCCGTGTAATTTATGGTTAACCTAACTATGCTCTATATTACAATATAAGAGGTGATGCAGCCACAATAAGTGCCAAATAATAAAACTATGGAGTCGATTATTGTTGTATTTTTAATATCTGCTTTAATGTGTTGTGATGCAACTCCAGGTATGTTATTATTTTTTAAGTTTTTTCTTTTAATTATGACCGCACTCTACCTGATATTTATACCTGACTTCTTTCAAGCTACATATTATTTATTTCTTTTATTACTTAACTATTATATTGAATGTTTATAAAATGGATGAAGGAAGGCTCAATAACGTGAAAACACAATTTATGAAATGAAATCAGTGTTGCATCGAAACGCGAGAAAAGTCGCTTTCAAGAAAAGACGGGTAAAGGAAAAATACCTCAAAATAAGGACTAACGCGAAATAAATTGCCCCATCTCAGGGGTCGGAGCCAACTTAGTTTTTTTTTACGTCAAAAACCTTTCCACTCTAAAATGATGTTTAATGTAAGCACTTTGCACGTATTTTTCATGATTTAACTTTATATATAAAACAAAAAACAAGGTGCCTACCTATTGTTGAAACTTTTCTTTTTATTAATAACTTGTATATTTATGCGATTTCTTTTTTCCTTTAAATATATTTTTCCTTATTACTTTTTACTGAAGAGATTGCATAAAATTTCGTAGGTATGCATAAAACGTATCTAAAATCATCCACATATAACAAAATATTATGTTCTTCGAAATATTTTCTATATGATCCGAACAGGTATACATTTTTTTATATCAAAAATTAAAGGTTCATTTTTTTTTTAAATCGAATATTAAAATTGATGGGTGTGGTTTTATAAAATAGATGAGGGTATAATACTTTCGGGATAGCAATTAGATGGTTTTTTTTGATACTCTCCGCTCATGGACCGCACTTAGCAGTCACAACTACATATAGAACTATGTAGAACAATAAATAGGTACTAAGTATATTTTTTGTTTACTTACTAAAAAGGGGCGCGGCGTAGTGTGAGACTTTAGTAAAGGTGCGAGTATAACATTGAACGTTAGTAATATGTACAGAGATAAATGGCTTCTAGACATCAACTCTACAAGGAATAATTCTAATATTGATGAGCTAAGTTTCTATTTGAGTTTAACATAGCATTCATTAGCAAATTAATTAAAAGTTCAACTACGTATGTTAGCCGATATTCAAATGAAAACGTTTACTCATGGGACTGAAGTTTGAAATGAAATTTTTGCCATTTTCAGGACATTTTATATTTAAAAAATGTAGTCGCCTTCCAGCATGTGACCGCACTCCAGACTGCGGTCCATGAGTGGATTGCTTCCACATAAAAAATGGCAGACAGCGGTCCACCCACGCCTGGTTTGATGAGACGAGTATTCCCGTTTTACCTGGTTACTTTTTTATTGTAGCTTAACAAGCAAAACAACTGCTACCACGGAGAATTTTCTGCTGGCAGCAGTCACCTCCGCTTTAACGACTTGAGAGAAGAATGTATTACCTACTCTCAAAATCAAGTATATTTCTAACCTAATCCTGAAAAACTCCTAGGTCACGTATTAAGAGTTGTATATAGTATAATATCCCGGGACGGCAGACCATCATCAGTCTGCTTACCAAGAACGGTTTTCGTTCTTTTTTTTAAATCCTTATTTTATTTTGCGACTTACGCTCACAATCGTGGCGATTTTAACGTTTCAGAGCTTCAAATAAACGATAAATAATTAACAACAGTAATTTAAAAAAATAGGGACTAAAATTTTTTTGCCAACATAACTTCTTAACCCGCCATTAACGTAAAGTACCTAATCACAAAAGTGTCAGATTTACGCGTAAAATTCGCTGTCATTTCAATTTTAGCAGAAAAAAAGTGGCCGTCGACGACATCTGTTCCCTTCCACGCATCGTTTGTCATACTCAAAATATTTTTTGTAAATTAATAAAAAAAAAACCGTAACATTCAGACACATTTTTTTAAACAAGGTTTAGATGCAATTGCAAAATTTAGGCATTTTCTTTGTATGGGAAATAGGCCTAGTTGTATCATGATTGGTCTTATTGGGTTGAACACAATTAATCACACTAATTAATAGTATAATTATTTACTCAGTTCATTTAAATACTTATGACAAAAAACCCGTGACGTTAACCTGACCATAGATTAAAGTTATAGTTTTTAACACCATAGACATTACCTCTTACATGCATAGATAGTTCTCTTGTTGCATAGTGGGACTTATTATACCATAATTGTAACATCTACTAATTTTAATTAATATATTATATCGATTTGTTCCTCATAATCTCAACATTATGTCTAGTGGTAATACTATTAGTTTTATTTTAATAATACCCTAAATCAGGGATGCACAGACCGCGGCCCGCGGGCCGCATGCGGCCCGCCGGTCGAATACTGGTGGCCCGCCGACAGCAAAAATAATACTCTCGTACATTCGAAAAATATTGAATTCTATTCCAGAATAAAACAAAAAAAAATGTTCGAAATTTGAATCTCGCGCGCCCGCTCTTAAGTGCGCTTATCGGTGCGCCGTGCGTGCGTCGGTAACAAAGAAATTGGAATATTCCAATTTCTTTGGTCGGTAATGTCGGAATTCCCGATTGCTCGCGTAGATACACGAAGCTTCCAGAGTCGGTTTCGAGATTTCTCCAGACAGTTTTCGACTCTATACGCGCGGTATAAAAGCCACGCTAACCGCAGCGACCGACACTTCGGTTTTAATTTGAGCGACAAGCCGGTGTCATATATTTTGTTCCACATTCAACGTAGGTTTCCTGTTGCAGTGTCAAGTGCCGTGTATAATTGTGTTGTGAAATCGTAAGTAAAACTCTGTTATTAATAAATGTTTCCCTACCTATTTAATTAATGGGTAGTAATAAAACGAGTGACTGTAAATTACAAATTCATACCGCTTAAGTTATTAAAACAGTATGTCATCATCAGTCGCAAAGTTTTTTTTTATTCGCTCGTTTTATAATTCCCCTTAATCAATTATTTTTTGTAATTTAAAAAAGGATGGGTAATTTAAGTAGGTACTGTAATTGTTTTTAGGTGCTGTGTTAATCCTAGCCAGGATTAGAACGCAACATGGACAAGCCAGGACCTAGTAAAAAACGTAAGGTTAAAGATGAAAATCGGCAGTTTCAAGAAATTTGGACTGAGAAATACTTTTTTGTATGGTCGCATAACAAAGTCGTTTGTTTAATTTGCAAGAATTCTGTTGCGATTGCAAAGGAATATAATGTAAAAAGGCACTATGAAACGCAGCATCCTACTTTTAACAAGTTTACAGGTGAATTAAGAAAGCATAAAATGTTGTCTTTAAAACGGGAGCTTATTGGTCAGCAAGCTATGTTTACAAAACCCATTCAAGATTCAGAAACAGCTACAGAAGTTAGTTATGAAATTTCTCGAATGATAGCAAAGCGAAGTCGCCCCTTCAATGATGGGGATTTTGTAAAAGAATGCATAGAAATTGCCGCTAAGAAAATGTGTCCAGAAGCAGCAAAAACGTTTGAGAAAATTCAACTGAATCGTATGACTATCCAAAGACGAATTATGTCTTTGTCAGGTAATATTGCGGAACAATTAACTGAAAAAACTAAGATCATTGAATTTTTTTCATTAGCACTCGACGAATCCACTGATATTAGTTCCACAGCTCAACTTCTCATATTCATACGAGGTGTTACTCAAGATTTTGAAGTCTTCGAAGAGTTATTAGGAATGTGTTCATTGAAAGGTCAAACCAAAGGAGTTGATATACTCAATGTACTTTTGGATGAGTGTTCAAAAACTGATTTGGACTTATCAAAATTATCGGGAGTTGCGACTGACGGTGCTCCTTCGATGATTGGTGTCAATTCCGGGCTAGTTACTTTGCTGAAAAAGCATCTGCAAGAAAAAAACATAAACGCTAAAGATTTCATGCAGTTTCACTGCATTATACACCAAGAAGCCCTCTGTTCTAAAAAAATTGAATTTCAAAATGTCATGAAAGTGGTAGTTTTGACTGTAAATTTCATAAAATCACGAGGACTCAATCACAGGCAATTTAAACAATTCCTTGATGACATCGAAAGCGAATATGGAGATTTACTGTATTACACAGAAGTAAGGTGGCTAAGTCGTGGATTGACACTGGAACGATTTCTAAATTTAATAGAAGAAATTGGAATATTTCTGGCAGAAAAGCAAAGGGATGTCCCGGAACTTAAAAATCCTGATTGGTTGTGTGATTTGGCTTTTTTAGTTGACATTACAAATCAGTTGAATGTCTTGAACACACGGCTTCAAGGCAAAAATCAACTGATATCCCAGCTCTACGCTCATGTATCATCCTTTCAATGCAAGCTGACACTTTTCAGATCGCAATTGAATTCTGGAAATTATAATCATTTTCCGAATTATAAGAAAATGGCTGAAAAATTCAACAAAACTGCGATTAATTTCAGTTATGTAGAAAAGCTAGATATTTTGATTCAAGCTTTTCAAGACAGATTTTCGGAGTTTAAAAAAGTGAAACCTCTGTTGGACATATTCAGCAATCCTTTCACGATTTCAGTTGAAAATGCGCCAGAGTCAATGCAGTTAGAAATTATCGACATTCAAAACGACCAAGATTTACGCAACAAATTCAACGAAGGAGACTTGCTGAACTTTTACCGCTGCATTGATAAAAATACGTACAAAGAGTTGCGCATAAACGCTCTGAAATGTGCCAGCTTATTTGGTTCTACCTATATGTGTGAACAAACCTTTTCAATATTAAATAATAATAAAACAAAAAATCGGAACCGCCTTGCAAATGAAAGTTTGGAAGCAGTTTTACGTGTTGCTACAAGTAAATTTGAGCCAAATATAAAAAAGATTGTAAGCACTATGCAGTGCCACGCTTAAAATTAATAGATTCTTTTTCAATTTTAATACATTATTATCAATACTTTATTGTCTTTAATTACCTATACTTCTGGCGGCCCGCCATCAGTTCATGATTTGCCCGAGTGGCCCCTAGTCCTAATAAGTCTGTGCATCCCTGCCCTAAATGAATTCAATATGTAATAAATTTATGATTCCTGCCAGATTTATTATAATAAATCGATTATTATTTATTAATTTAATAGACGTTAGAGGTCCACAAAGGAGGATCTCCTTTATATGATTTTTTTTCTGATGTTAAATCAGAATGCCGTCCCATAAAATACAATTATTATTTTTCTTTTTTAAATAATTTCAAATTTTAATGACATATTGTTATAACGAACGAGACGATAGGTCGCTCCACATAAAAAAAAAGGATTCCAAGCTGTTTGTTCCGTATTATACTTGAGTGTGGTGGTAATATCCTAGGACCGGAGACCGGAGACCTGTAAGGATCCGGGGAACGATCATAAGTTTGCCTACCACTTTTTAAAGTTCAATAACGGTCTAAATAAATAATACAAAACAGTTTGAAAGTAACCGGGTACAAGTGAGTGTGCCTTGTCAATGACTGGTGCACAGATGTCTCCTCAAGTCGGCATACCAGAGGCGAGGCCTGTAAGAATTTATCTATTCTCTAATCTGCATATTTAACATCAGACACATAAAATAATTTTTGAAAAATCTACTAACAAAAATATATTTCCATTCATTAAAAAGAACTGCGTTATCCCTCTATTGTCTCTGGTAGAAAATCCTCGTCGCCCACCAACAATACAGACGGCTGAAAAACCGAATAAAATTGTAATTAATTCATTTTCAGTCACGTACCAAGTGCGACGTCGACCCCTAACTCTTACGTGTAATTTTAAACTGTTTTACATACTCATTGAAAGTTGCATTTACACATGTTTAAAAAAATACTTTTGCACTTTGTTTTTAATATTTAATATAATACTACTAATGCTAATTTAAATGGCCCTACGCTATGCCGCCCGCCTTGACGAAATAAGGTCTATAGGTCAGAGAAGACTTCCAAGAAGGCAAAGGACTTCCTATACGATATTATTTATTTATATAAAATATATTATATTCAAAAATTAAATCAAAAACTTTTAACAAAACTGTAGATACGAGCATCTCCCTCTATTTACCCGTCCCTCTGACGTCATTCAGAAATTGGATTGAAATTAAAAACTTCGACTTGGGGGAACGCTACATGAGTTTTTTTTATTACGATAGTGGTGTATATCTACAAAATACATTTAGATAAGTAAAAATATTGTGTTTAGATACTTACGATTATTGCTTCACTTCTTATATTTTGTAGATATTTATACTATGTATCGTATATGTATATTTTTAAAGAGTGGGTAAAAGTGGGACTAAAGTGGCCGCGCGCGGGAGTTGTACTTCCTTTTTATTTAATTACTTAAATAGAGAAAATCTATGCAGACACTAGCCTGCTATTTTAATTTGTAAGACAATTGGGCACCGTCCACGATAGCAGTCAGTTATTCCCGACATCAGACTGCCTGCTCATGAATATGAGACTGTGAGTCTAGCGGTAGGGTTGAATTCACGATCGATGTACCCGTGTTCAAATCTCGTATGACCCGTACCTTATTTGCTCAGTACCTATGATCAAAGCCTAGCTTAATATTTAGAAATATATATAAGACCTTCACAACAGTTTTTGTTGTTGTTGAGGTTATATGTACATGTAGATAGTATATGTAAATACGTATTATATTGTGAACGACGACAAGCTACGCATTAAAATGGGTTTTAATATGTCTGTAGCGATCATACCGTTTAAAGTTTCCACATCACTGTATTTAGAGGTATCCCCAAGGATAATAGGGGACGAATGTGGAACGACAAGATAAAAGGATTATGTTTTATGGACGCAAGAATAAATATTTCTATTTATTTTCATTTTTTCATATGTACTTATGTATTTTATTTTAAACAAAGTTTGTTAACCGAACATCTTTTAGGTCTCAATCAGCATTAACTAGGTTGGTTGTCAATTCTTTTAATGAATGTATCACAAACACTGAGCGACCGAAATACATATAAGATAGTTACATTGGTATCGATCAGATTTAGCGAGGTTTGAACACGGGTCTCATCGATCGCGAGGTCCGTCCTCTACTGCTAGACCACGGTCGCAGGAAAATTAGGTATAGTGCCTACGACATTTAGAATCTTTAAGTTTGACATTTGCAGTCACAATAAACACCTCGTATTTTGATGTAGCTTCAAAATAAAAGCAAGTTTTTTTTTTTATTTTGGCACGACATGTGACATCGACTGGTCTGATGGTAAACGCAGTGGAGGTCCATGAGCATTGACGACTAGAGAACCGCTCGCACTGGGCTCCAGTCGCCACCACTACACCACCATTATTATTTTCACGTTCATTGAACTAACAAATCAAACAAAACAAGGCCAAATATTCGTGTTTTCTGTCCTTTATAATATTATTTATAAGTAGGAGAGAAATATACTCGTAAAAGTTTAACAACGGTACACAGTCGTAATTTTCGAGGAAGTCATAAACATAGACGTGCGTCCGCCATTTTGGAAAAACGCCGCCATGTTTTGGCGGGAAAAATCGGAACGCAGACGGAATGAGTCACTTTCATGAGAAAGACTTCAATGGATTTAATAAATTATGCGTATACAAGCATATTTACTAACAATTTAGCCTAAGAAAGAAATGAGACAGGCGTATCTTGGAAGATAGTGGGATCACTATCTGGATAGTTTATTTGCCAATTCTTCTGGAGCTATCTATGTAGCTTAACATTATTATCTTATTTTAAAGGCTGTGACCCGTCGTATTCGCATAATATTAGAGAATCATAATAAATACTGCTACACCCTGCATCTCCACTTACAATAATCCAAAAGTTTTAAATCTAAAAACCGGGAAATGTAACGCAAAAAATTTTTAAAAAAGTATTCTATAACCTCTAGTTCGATATCTCTATATTTTATCACGGTCCGTTTAGCCCAAAACATTGTGTCATTTATTTCTGAAGCCTAAACTTTACCTAACATTACTACAATAAGGTACATTTACATTTCCAAAGTAGGCAGGCAAAGATATTTAATTAGATAACTTTACTTGAAAGTGTAACCTGGATAGCGCCATCAAGCCGGCATAACAGCAGCTTGCAGACATTTCTCTGGGGCAGCAGTTAGAGCACGGATTACTTAATATTAAACATAACAGCAATGACGATTTGGTTTATAAAAACCATATTACTCGGGTTGCCTACCCGTTTCTCAGTCGTCAGCTAATTTTTTCAATAAAAACATCAACTTCAATCATCTCAAGTTCTCAACGTATCTCTTTCCACTCTATTATTAATTCTATTCTATGTAGGAACCTAATTAAAACTTACTTAGTGCTTGGAATGAACACGTTCATAATAAAGGGTTGTCCATACGACACGACGTCAGCAGTCATCCGTGAAATGAACATCATTAGCATATTTATAAATCTCAGCTACATGTGAGCCGAGTCTGTCGTTAGAATTTTAAATGATTCATTTGATACGATAGGAATATTGAACGTGACGGTCTTTGACGGTGGAGTGACGTTAAAACACATCTTAATTAACTGAATTTAAAGATTAAACAGCTTATCATTGCATTTATTTTGATTTGACAAGGCGACGTTTCGAAAACTTCTCAGTCATCATGTTCGCGGATTAGTTTTATGATTTACAGATAAACCAACCATAAGTTGTCTTTGCTTTTTTGTAGCACATTTCTCTGTCACTTTAGCCTAGCAAAAAACCAATTAAACGTCCACTTTCTTCATAATTTTTATTGCAAACGTCTTTAGAATATAGATTTCAAGCAGAAATTAAATTAGCATATTCAGTGGCAGGTAAAAATTCCGACACAAATATGAGTATTAGTGATAAATCACTTATGGAGTTAGGACTATAAAAGTTATGTGATTTTTATAAGATAAATCTAGAATTACCAGTTTTAATAAAGAGCTCTATTTTTTAATCACAGTTTTTTGTTTTAATTAATAGTTTCCTTTTATGATAATCTTGATAATTATGATTTCTAATTGGTTGTAAACTCCATAAATTAAATTTAAATATTCTATTAGGATTACTGAAATACCTATTTAAAATGCTTTTATTGATTGTGGAATTTTTTCCTCTCGTCTTTTGCATATTAAAATAGTAAGTAGTAAATACTACATTGTAACTATGCATATCGCACGTCTATATCGCAATATTCGAGATAAAATTTCAAGAAAGGGTAAACAGACTGATGATGGTTTCCTCGATCTGCCATGCGTAGTAACCACTGCTGCCTGCAGATTTAATTTAAACTTTAACACGTCATATGATCACACTCTGCCTGGTGTAAGTGGTGCAACTGGGCAACCTGGGGCAACTGCCGTCACAGCGGAAATCTACAGATAGCAGCCGCATCCGCTATGCCGCATTTGTAAGATGCCCCTTCGCATTGCGCTTATGCGCTGCACTTCAAGTTTCTCTGTGGTATCCATTATCTTTTAACATCAGTGATCAGATGCCTGACTTCTATTATAATATTACGTGTCTATTAGTGCTCCTTGTTTTTAGGTGAAGGTTTTGCGTCTAAATATTCGAATAGGGAAGACATTTAAAGAAGAAAGAAGCATAGAAGCGTAACTTCCACAGTCATACCGACAATTTGAAAATGTCAACACGTTCCACGACATAAACTGACAACTTTTTATGGATACTTTGGATACAAAATACATTTTTAACATTAGCAACCATAGAATAGTCGGAGCATAACAAAACTTCTCAGTTTTGGCTTAGTGTACGGATTCTACGTGCATTGCAAAGGGTGTTCCCCTCTGAGTCATAAAGGAGGGAGGCACCCTTATTGCGTGGGTCGAAGGGGCCTCACTTTTGAGGGTTAGGTCGATACACTCTTTTGTCTTGCCACTTTCGACTCTGTGTTTTTGAGTTTAAATGGTTTAACTATTTAAAAGGTCGGTACTACTATCATCGATTGAAGGAGTAATCTTGGGACTGATTCCATTCGGGAATTATCTTTAATATCTTGGAAAACGTAGTTTTGTTTGGTCTCCTTGTCTCCTCAATCTGGCATAGTAAATACTAGCTTTTTTGTCAATTCAATTGTTTAAGGTTAACATTAAACACGGTACAGTCACATGCAGACTTAAAATTAAAAAATATAGGGTTCAATCTTACTAATTGCCTAAAACAGACGCGATGTTAACATTCGTGACGCTTCTCTTGCAGTTTTTACACGTTAGCATGTAGACGTGACGGCCGTAATTCCGCCTAACACTCTTTAATCTGCGAGAACTGACAACATCTACCGTGAACCATAGTATAGATCAGCCTGCCAAGGTGTCCAAATAACCATATTCATAGACACATCGGTTAATGTTTTTTTTTTATTGTAGCTCGGCTTATGATCACACTCCTGCTTGATGTTAAGTTAGAGTGCGGTCCATGAAAGGAAACAACTGCTACTACAGTCAAATTTCTACAGTCATATTATGACAAAATTATAAGAATATTTAGGTATTAAATATTAGTTTTCTTCTTCTTCTTTTGTTAAATAGCCTCGGATGTCATAACAACGACAATTCTACCAAATTGAGGTCCGTTTGCACCAGAAGGCCCGTTAAAGTTACTTTAACTATTACTTTTAAGGCGACGACGTAACCGTTAAACGTTCACATTTACGTTACGCGTTACAATATCGTGTAAATGTTATCGTTAAAAGGGTGGCTGACCCCGAAAAAATAATAGAAAAACATACTTGGCTTCTTTTCATACATTTGACGTTAGTGACATTGGTTTGACGATTACTTTAACTTTAACCAACCAAGATCCGCTGGTTACGGTTAACGTTAAAGTAAGCGTCAAAAATGAAAGGCGCGACGATGCAATGGTGGGATAAATGTAAACGTAACAGTTAAAGTAAGCGTAAGAGTAATAGTTAAAAAAAAACATGGGATCCTTCAAGCGCAGTTTGAAGAGGCATCTCATTAAGCCGGCATGGCGGGCACGACTGCTGTTTGCAGATCCTTCTCTGACAGCAGTCGCCTCCGCTCATGGATCGCACTCTAGCTTAACACCAGGCGGAGTGCGGTCATATGACGTGCTAAAAAAAAAAAAAAAAAAAAGTAACCTTCTGGCGCAAATGGACATAAATATTAGAAAAGTAGAAAGACTTTTAAGTCAGTCTTCGTCGAATACTGCAATTTGTAGAGAAATAAATTTCCTCCCTTTTAAATGGCGGGTATCATCCTAGCAATAACTTTTGGGACCGAGATCAAAATGTATATCCATTTGTCAATATTAAACTTTCCCTTTTTGATATCAAGAATATTACTCGTACCCATATACATAATTAATACATTTGAATTATTATTTTTAGACGGCTTTTGCAACAATTTTTTAAATATATTTTTATTGTATCGGAGTCAGCGTTGCCAGACTGATTTTTAAATCAAAATTAATTGTCCCGCGCGGGACAGGCTTAGTCCCGCTTCCCGGACTTGAGAAGCTTGAGAAACCGGCCTTAAGAAGACCAACTACCTAACGATAGGGTAAATCTGATTTAAAATATCATATTTTTATTAAAGCACATTTTCTATATCTATTGTCACGTAAAGGTAATTTAAACTCAAATTAAAAGATACATATTTAAACACTTCTGATTTATGTATGTTTTTTTAATATGTCCCGCTTTCGAAGAAAGAATCCCGCTTTTTTCACTCAAAAAGTTCCGAAATTCCGACTTGGCAAAAAAATATCTGGTAATGCTGATTGGAGTACATGTTAAACTTGAGTGCGATCCATATTAGCAACAGAGACAATTCTGCTACCACATATTTTGTCGACAGCAGTCACATCCACTATGCCAGCTTAAGGAGATAGATCTTCACCGTCTAGATTATAAACAATATTACAATTTTTAATATTTAATTTTATCAAAATTTCTATATTAAATATAGGAAAGTTTTCTTTAAATTAAACATCTAGCTAGGTAATATATTTTGCATGTTTCTTAACCCTGCCTTATTTGGTCTAAACGCGAAAACAAATGGCGTAGATAAGGGAATATTCGAGAAGGGGCTACGTTTTCTATTTACCAAGCAAATTGTGTAATAAATCAGCATTATTTAGACTTTACAATTTTACTCTTTGAGTTACCTACTTAAATTACTTGGCATTTGGTATTTGATAGCATGTAAAACAAAAGAACGGAGGATAGGTTTTGTCTGATGTAAAGCTAGAGTGCGGTCCATGAATGGAAACAACTGCTACTACAGAGAAACCTGTGCGGGCAGCAGTCGCCTCCACTATGCCGGCTTGAGGAGACGAGCATGTGCCATCTTAGATTGACAGTGCACACTCCTCTCGTTATACCTGGCTACTTTCAAACTATTCCCGAAACGCGACAAAGTCGCTTCACGGGTGTTACATTCGAAAGTGGTGGTACTACCCCAGGACGGCAGACTGGACAAATAACCATCATCAGTCTGCCTACCACTCTTTAATAGTGCCTATAGGCACTGAGCGACCAAAGTACATATAACAAAGTTACATTGGTACCGGTAGGAATTAGCGAGGTTCGAACACGGGTCTCATCGATCGTGAGTTCACGCGTCTTACCGCTAGACCACGGCCGCTCATATTTCTTTTTAAACTAAATCTTTTATTTCAAATAGACCTTCTTAGGATCTTCATATGGTCTCGACCACTACACTTGGCTTCGGAAAGTGTACAAGAAACCTGATCATTAACTAAAAACACGTTTAAAGAGTGGTAGGCAGACTGATGATGGTTATTAGCCCAGTCTGCCGTCCTGGGGTAGTACCACTTTCGAATGTAACACCCGTGAAGTGATCTTGTCGCGTCTCGGGAATAGTTTGTAAGTAGCCAGGTATAACGAGAAGAGTGTGCACTGTCAATCTGGATGGTACACATTTATTTTAATTTTTCATTGTTGTAGCTCTGCAGATGACAATACACCACCTGATGAAAAGCTAGAGTGTGATCCATGAACGGAAACGACTACTAGGTACTACAGATATTTTTTTTGCAGATAGCAGTCGCCTCCGCTATGCCGGCTTAAGGAGACGAATATGCACCATTAGACAATGGACACTCTCGCCTAGTTATTGGTTAGATTATAAGATTACATTTACTAATGATTCAATGATCTTAATTATTTATTAACAAGTAGGGAATGCAATCCCGACTCGAGATCGCAAGTTCGAGATCCCGCGGGATTAGAAATATCAATCCTGCGGGATCCCGGAATTTTCGGGATCTCGTCTAGTTTTAAGAAAATGTAAAGTTCGGATGACTGAAAACGATGAAAACTCAAACAAATAAACCAAAAATTTTTTTTCTGCAATAAGCCTTATTAGACAATGCTTTTATCTCGTTCACGCTAAAACAACTTATACTGTTGGTATCTCTCTCACTCATTCGTAAGCGTTCATTATTTACATTTCCTTTCGGTTGATCAACGTCTTCGGTGCTCGGTATGTGACAACACTCCGCCTGATGTAAAGCTAGAGTGCGGTCCATGAATGGAAACAACTGCTACTACAGAGAAAGCGGGCAGCAGTCGCATCCACACACCGGCTTGAGGAGACGAGCATGTACCATCTAGATTGACAGTGCACACTCCTCTCGTTATACCTGGCTACTTTGAAACTATTCCCGAAACGCGACAAGGTCACTTCACGGGTGTTACATTTGAAAGTGGTGGTACCGTACCCCAGGACGGCAGACTGGGCTAATAACCATCATCTGTCTCCCTACCACTTTTTAATAGTGCCTATAGGCACTGAGCGACCAAAGTACACATAACTCCTTTAAAAACGGAACGTTTTTGTTTACAAACAGTTGATGGATTTAACTGGTTTCGCTCAAAACGAAAAACGGTTAACTCGTTGACAGTAGAAAACGGTTGATAAAAACAGTTCGTTGAATCAACGGCCATCCCTAGCGCACCGTTTGCGCCCCGAGTAGATGTGTGTAGCGTTGCTGACCACTGCAGCACTACCGCCCAATCCCGTCAATCTCGAACGGGATCTCGTCATATTATGCTTCGGGATTGATCCCGAAAAATTACACGAGATCTCGCGAGATCGGGATCCCGCGAGATCGGGATTGCATTCCCTATTAACAAGGGAATGTGCTCTATCAATCGATGTTTACGACCACATTGCGTAGAGGACTGCTGTGCAGACACAATATATCTGTCGAGCAATTATTAAAAATATAATTTAGGCATTTTGATACAATAGAAAGGTCGGGAAAAGCTCGAATTTTTGTTTGAAATTGTATAAAAAATTCTTTTAAAAATCGCTTTTTATTTTTATTAATGCGCGTAAATCAAATAATTTTAATCCATGAAGCGTGCCCGGGTCCCATTTCTAAAGAATGATTGCATCAATATTCAAATGTGTGATAATAGGGTGGACAGAGGGTTAAGAGTGCGTGGGGTGTGCCTTCAAGCTTAGAATTCGTAAACGTATAATCAACTAGATGCTCTATTTTTTATTTTTTTATTTTAGCGCGTCACGCGTTGAACGAAGGCAACTACAGATCTGCTACAGCAGTCGCGTCCACTTTTTTTTTTAAATTATAGCTCGGCATATGACAACACTCCGCCTGATGTAAAGCTAGAGTTGCGGTCCATGAATGCAAACAACTGCTACAGAGAAATCTCTACGGGCAGCAGTCGCCTCCGGTATACCGGCCTGAGGAGACGAGTATATCCACAATCTAGGTCGACAGTGCACACTCGTCTCACTATACCTGGCTACTTTCAGACTGCTCCCCAAACGCGATAAGGTCAGCGCGTTAAATTCGAAAGTGGTGGTAGTACCCCAGGACGGCAGACTGGGCCAATAACAATCATCAGTCTGCCAACATTGGTACCGGTACAGTTCGAACGCGCGTCTCATCGATCGTGAGTTCACGCGTTTTACCGCTAGACCACGGTCGCTCTGAGATACTATGCACTATACCGGCTTTATGAGATTTAGTACACAATATTATTAGGAACATCTCTTTACTACAATAAAATTTTAAATATTAAGTGAATTGAAACGTGTAAATTCCTCTCCTCAAGGCGGCATAGTGGAGGCGGTTGCATCTCCTCATGGACCGCACGCTATAGGTGAAGTGTGCTATTCATAAAAAAGAATCCATTATTAAAGCCCGGTAACTCAATTCTGACTTAAGTCAAACTTAAAGTGTGGTAGGCAGACTGATGATGCTTATTAGCCCCTCGTTGGGTTACCACCAGCACCACTTTGAAGTGTAACATAAAGAAAGTGACCTTGTCGCGTTTCACGATTACTACGGGCCATAACAGCGATTAGTACTACACTACACTTACAAAAAGGCAGCTTCAAAAAACAATCTTTTAAAACGTAAAAGACGGTAATGGCGGTTATTTTAAATCGTTTTATAAACAAAAACGCGCGATATACTCAAAAGATATAAATCTTAAATCGATAACATAGAAAGCCGAGTATTCACTCAAAAGTTTTTTGATAAGGTTAGTGACTCGAGACACCTGCGTGACAGGTTGCAGCGACCGGTCCAAACAAAACTTTATAAAAACTCACCTAAACTTCAACAGTACAATAAATATGGCTTCGCAAACAAAATCCAATTCATAAATAAAATATATAGCACTTTTAAACACTTTAAGACACAAGTTTATTTAAAAAGTGAGTTATTTCGCGAAATATTTCACTCACAAGTGACACACGTCCACCCCATGCGGCGGAAAAAGATACACTGGCGGTGTTAACGGAAGAAATGTACGTACAGTCGAAGTTACCATAAAGAAGAATGTTGATAGTTATCTTATAATTTAACGCCAAAAAAAACTTTGATGTAATCATAATTCATTAATTTATGTTTCCCTTACATTTAAAAAATATAAATTCACATAGGAACTAAAAATAAACGGGATACTTTTTGGCATCACGCAAGTTCGCCGTGAAACCCTCTGTTGGAAAAAAAAAGTTACCAGAAAACAATGTAAAAAAATACAATTATTTCATAATTTAATGTTTTGAATATTATTCAACGTAAACTAATTTGTACAGCGCCATCTATGAATCCATAAAGAACTAGTTTGGTCTTGAGGTTTGCTCACGTTACCGTTGCATCTCAATAGATGGCGCAATATATGTATAACACAGGATGTATTGACCCAATTAGTGACCCCTGTTCAATTTAAAGCAATTCAGTCCGCAATACATTATATATGAATATGACATTGAATCGTTTATGTAATAAAATATCTTATGTCCAATTTGTATAGACGAACAAATCGTAATATTCCTAACTAGCATATAAGCAATAAAGTAACACAGCTAGATAGATGTACAAATATTAAGTCAACTTGCATAGCTGATCATTTTGTTACATGGACAGTTCAAGACTAAATGTTCAAAGAAACAAAAGGAATGTAATGTTATAGATTTTATTATATAAATTCACAAAGCGTACGTTTACTACATAAATAATATCAAGCGATTACAAAGTATAGATTAATGAATACTGAAATACAATTATAATGTAATTTCATATTTAAAATGTAATATTTAGAAGATTATACATGTTCCTCTTCTTATGGTAGATTAATCATCAGATTCTGAACTCTCCGAATCTGTATCATTAGACGGCCACATCTGCCTATCATCCACTTCCTTAGCAGCATCGGCTAGATACTTTTCTTGAGCCTCAATAACACTTTTACTGTCCGTACAGGCTGCATACATTTCCAACGCTTCCAAATTTAACTCGACAAATGAATGGCCCCACGAAAACTTCGACAAATAAAAGTTTGCTTTATTCTTGAAACCCATAATATACATCGTAGCTGCGATGGCTTCAACACAACTCAATTGATATGGCTTTCCATAGTTTACAGGGTTTGCGGCCACTAAAAATGGCAATACCCTTAGATGTGCCGATCTCATTCTACCGAACGGAGTTTCTTCAATTTTTGCCCAAGAACAGTCTATCACCGCTAAACCGGATCTTCGTATTATTTGTTCATCGTTGGGGCTCACGCATTGTGTTCCGACTGGTGACAAAACTAAGCCCGAAAACCTTTGTCCGAGTTTTAAGGTTTTTATTAAGTTGTGACGCGACAATTTTCTTCCAGAACACTTTTTCGGGTCACAGTGGTTCAAATCCCACATCGCTACTGCAAACGTAGGTTCACCACTACCATTTTCGTCACTTTCATCTTTACCTTCAGTAACAGCTAATCTATTCAATGTTTCTGCTAAATGCCTGTCTATAATGAGATGATTATTCCTTTGCATGCATGCGTTTCTTCTTGCTCTCTTGTCCGGTGCCATGATATTCACTGGAGATAGTATTCTTTGCAACTAATGTTGATCCTTCAATGTACAAAACGTAGAATTTGTAAATATATATACCACAGACAAAACCACACTCGTATCTGCGACTTTCACATATAACTATGTATATGTACTATGTGTGGACAAGCGCGCGCCGTATTTACTATTTACCAACATAACTCCGATCGATGAATTCAACCAGTGTGACCAGATTAAATTTTACGAAAATAACAAGGCCACGGTAGAAAAATCCAATATACAGACTTATAAAGGCAATAAAACTAAAAAAAAAACTATATTTTGATAAAATATTTTATACATCAATTATTATCATCGTTAGCATCGTATTTTTAAACAATCTTCTCGAATTGCTTTGTTTTTAAAATTGCTGATACATTTTTGTTGATAAATCTGTCCCTTTTTATGTGAAATAATGTTTTGTGAAAATATGCGGTCACATGCAGCATTTGATGCCGGTATACTTAATAAAGATTTACTAAAACTAGCCTTATTTTTCTATTTTAGCTTGCTATCTATTGAAATATATTCGGGAGTCCTTGGGGAGTTAGACTGGCAGGTATCGTGTTTTTACTGACCGCCGCTTTCGTTACCGCAAGTGCGTTTTTACTATTATTAACGATTGCCACCAGCCCACTAATTTACAAAAACAGAATCGTTAACGTCAGATGAATATGCGTTTGCAGCCTAATGCCCGCCTTCCACCGCGAGCGGAGCAGTCTTCATGATAACTCCGCTGAACTTACAACGCGAGCGCGCGCGGGCGCCAAGGGCTTATGGACGAGCACAAACCAAGGAAGTGCTTCCACTGTAAACGAGTGAGCGGTTATTATTCTGAGATCTCTACAAACCGAAAACTTGTCTTAATGTCATTAGCGTCAAATTTTTCGACGCGACAATTTTTTTTCTAGCTTTTACAACATTATTTATTTCATAAAAAATAAAATCATTATTTGAGTTTTTATACAAAAAACCTTAAAATTAAACCCTATATTGGAAAGTATCTTACTTTCATACATAATATTTACGTTAAAAAAAAACGAAAAATTGTGTTAATTTACCACTTTTTTCGAATTTTTGACATAATAAGTCATATAAATTGTCAAAAACTTGTCGAAGCAATTTATAAAAACGTTTTATTTTATATCTATTTGTTCTTTAAATATTCACAATTAATTTTTCTAGGGGAAGAATGAGCAGCGCCTCAATGGCAGGTAATTTATAATTTTTTTACTGTCCGTCGAATTTTTGGACTGGATTGAGTGGGAGTATTTTTCAATACCACGGTATATTAAGAGAATAGGGAATGGTAGAATCGCAGAATAATTTATTTTGCTATCTTTTAGAGGAGAGACCTTAAAAAGCGGCCGTGGTCTAGCGGTAAGACGCGTGAACTCACGATCGATGAGACCCGTGTTCGAACCTCGCTAATTCTGACCGGTACCAATGTTACTTTGTTATATGTACTTTGGTCGCTCAGTGCCTATAGGCACTATTAAAGAGTGATAGGCAGATTGATTATGGTTATTAGCTCAATCTACCGTCCTGGGGTAGTACCACCCACCACTTTCGAATGTAACACCCGTGAAGTGACTTTGTCGCGTTTCGGGAATAGTTTGAAAGTAGCCAGGTATAGCGAGAGGAGTGTGCACTGTCAATAAATGGTACATGCTCGTCTCCTCAAGCCGGCATAGTGGAAGCGACTGCTGCCCGCACAGGTTTCTCTGTAGTAGCAGTTGTTTCCATTCATGGACCGCACTCCAGTTTTACATCAGGCGGAGTGTTGTCACATGCCGAGCTACAATAAGAAAAAAAAAACTTTGAGACGCTTTCAGTGGATCATTATTGGGTTAAATCTGTTCCGGGGCAAATTCGAATGGGGTACCAAAGGTTCTCAGACACTGAAAACTAATTTTAATACACAATTACATTTAATTGTCAGAATCTTTGGAATAACGTTTCAGTATTAGGAGTGCAACGCATGGTTAAAGGCATTGCCCGCAATATTTCTTCTGTCCGTGCCGCCATATCCAAATACCATTTTCTATTCGACCAAACAGAATTCTAATCTAGTATATATTCTAATCACTATTATTTTTTAATGATAATGTTTATACTAAATTAGGCAAGTTGGAGCAATTACATCGTTTAAGGTAATATTATCATAGTCGACGCCGTAACGTTTTTGAGGCCAAACCGTCCCTGGTGACTCAAATAATGTAATGGATTATTATTATAGAGTTAGAAACACGTTAGAGCCGGTATTTCAGATTTAAGTTTACATTACTAATGGATGACCGCTGATAAAAAAATAAAAGTTATATAAATTGGTAACAAAATAATCTGAGGAACATAAAATTTATTGAAATATCGGTCGTTGAGTAAAGAAAAATAAGAATAAAAAAAAACGAACGTTATTTCTAAAATAATAGGGTTGAAAATGCATTGTAGAGTTTCGAGTATAACTTCAAGTTTCCGCGGTGAAAACTGAAAATGAAAATGGAAATTTCAGTTAGATTTTTATCTTGACAACGGTTAGGTTGATTGGGGTCTTTTTATATTACTATAATTTATAATTTCTTCAAATATTTTATTAGGTATCCTATAATATAATAGAGTAGGTAATAATATGATTTCTAACAATGCAAGTACATTCAGCAAAACGTTAGCCGCATCTCCTTTCTTTAGGACTATTTGTACTAATGCTGTTCAACCAGCTCGGCCGCTGTAACATCGATCAATTGAAATCGATTTATAATGCAGATTATCAATTCCTCGCGGGCCTCCTTTTCCGCAATTAAGCTGGTATGGGTGGCATTGTCACGTTTTGGGATCAGTTTGGAAGCAGTCAGAGAGCGAGAGAAGTGTGCCGGCATAGCGGCGGCGACTTCTTCCTGTAGTAACAGTTGTTTCCGTTCATGGACCGCACTTTAGCTTTACATCAGGCGAAGTGTTGTCAAATCGTTCTATAATAAGTATATTTTTACCTAAGAACTGTTCTTTTTTTGTTTGTAAATTCTTTTTTTCCCATTCTTTCCTTACGTATAAGGAATATATTGAAACTAAGCCAAGTTTTCAAGCTGCAGTGCGACAGTCGAATTGCATCTCTCGTTGCAAACTGTGCTCTCTCAATTAGTGTTGTCTGTCGCGTAAGTTTGTTGAAACTATTTTTACTTATGTTTGCTTAAATACCGCATTAAATTGTTTAATTTCTACGAGTATTTTTAAGGGTTTATTTAATGCATAAACTGACTTGTTATTATTGGTCTAGGAACTAGGAATGAATCTGTGTTTTTTGACCGATTTCATACCTGATTTCTTTGCTTCTTGATGATTTTTTCTTTTGGTGGATAGACTATATTGGTCCCATCTAAAGAGTCAAATATTTCATCTTTAAAGGTGAAAAATTAGGGGACCCTTTGAGAACCGATTTAGATGATTCTTTTTCTTTTACGTGGTGAATTATTGATGACTCTTTTCAAAAATGTTTGTTTATTATTGAGTATATGAAAAACAAAAAGATATCGTGGTCTATCTTCAACAAAAAAAATCTTCAATTTTTCTTGTTTCCGGTAGCTCTCTTGAATGATTCTTTTCTTCCATCTTATTTCTACTGTAAATAGGCAAACTGCTGATGATTATTAAACCAGTTTTTTTTGTTATTATAAATACAGGCTATAATAGACGAGTTTCTTACGGCTGTCTTCCGTAAGAAACTCCGTTGTCGTCATATACCTTTCCGAAGCCAAAAGTAGATTCTGACGATGAACAAGTGCATGCCAAGTCCATGCCTACGTTAATAAAGGATTTTCATTTCATTTCATTTCCAGTCTTTCGTGTCCTGGGGTAGTTAGAATCATCACTTCCAAGTGTAACAGCCATGAAGTAACTTTTTTTTTTACGTGGGGAAATCCCTGTTACCGATGCCCTGGCTCTTGGGGAAGGTCTAGCGCTGGCATACCGACTAAAACCACACGGTGTTCCACTCAACGCATAGTGGACGAAGTACACGTTAGCATTCATCCAGACTCCGCCCTGCGAATCCGTGAAGTGACCTAGTTAGGTTTCGGAATCGACTTGAAATATAGGCATAGTGGGGACGACTGTTAGGTTGCAGTCATTCACCAATGGAAAGGGGAAAGAGGGCTCATATATAAACTTAATATAAATTATATTTCTTTATAAACTATTATTATTTTTATTATACATAGTTTATATATGTATGTATGGGTACATAATTAATGTATGGGTGTGATGGATGATCGATATGTGTCGTTTAGTCATTGTCTATCTGCTTGTCGGCGTCGGAAGGCCTCTAATTGCGTCGTACTAAGGTAAATTAGTTCATTTTTAATAAATTGGAAAATTAAAAAAGGTTAACAAAAGGTATTCTATACTATTACGTACTAAAATACTATTTAAAAATTAACGAAATTATTTTATTTTTAAAAAATATGACATAAATAAATTATTCTAATATTTTAATGTTTATTTGAGTTTTTTTTTTGTTATTGTAGCTGGGCATATGACCGTACTTCCCCTGAAGTGGCAGTCTATGGGTAAAAACTCCTACCACACCAAAATGTCTGCAATAGCAATCGCCTCCGCTATGCCGGCCCGATGTGACAAAATATGCACTATCCATTATTAGTTTACACCCATTTCGTTATATTCGACGACTGATTAATTTTCTATTAATTGCTTCGATTTATTGTTCAATACTTGTCGTTTATTTCAATTATTAATTTCAAACGCGGAGTCTGCCTTAAGCCGGCATAGTGGAGCCTACTGTCGTCTGTAGAATTTTAAGCAGTAGCAGTCGTTTCCGTTCGTGGACCGCACTCTAGTTTAAAATCAGGCGGAGTGTTGTCAAGAAAAAAAAATTCACCCTGAAAATTCAGTCGTACCATAAAACCGTAACTGGAAATATTTTCATACGCGTGAAGGAGTTTTCATGAGTCATACAATATCAATACGTTTTTATTTTTGGGCTTATCCAAGGTCGAAACCATTGTCATCAGTCACAGGTCATTAAACTTGCCCAACCTTGGTCTGAAGGAGGGACTCAATCTTATTATATTTCGCTTTATTTTATTATTTAATGAAAGGTGTGGGACCGTATTAAGCAGGCATAGCGGAAGCTACTGTGGCCTGTTGACGTTCCTCTCTATTCATTCCCTTGATTATAAAATAAATATATTTGTGTAGTAAATCTTGTTACTTTTTCATAACCGCTGAACAGTTTTCGATAACATTTGGTAAGCTTCAAGTCTCAAACCTTGCAGCCAACTTCACTCGACAGATGTCAAGTAAATAAAAAATAAAAAAGGAATAAATCCCGTTGCTGTTTCTTGTATTTAGCAAGGAAAAGTGTAGTTATAAGTTAGTTCGTTATAAAAATATTATAAACACATTTTAATTGTTTTACTATATTTAATGTATTGTGACCAGAGTGGAAAGGGGTATGCTAAGGTGGTTCGGTCATTTGGAAAGGATGGATGAAAGGAGATTAACAGAAAAGATTTATTGTGCGAAAGTAGATGGCAGTGTCGGAAGGGGGCGCCCTAGAAAGACCTTTCTCAGTCAGATCGGTCAACTGCTGAGAAAGGGTCAGATGAGAAGCACCCTCAACTGACGTGCATGCATGGATGTGGTCGAAGCGAAAGTGGTATGTAGAGAGAGGAGTCGCTGGCGCTCTATAGTTTCTGCCTACCCCAGTGGAAACGAGGCGTGAGTTAAGTAGTAGTAGTTTGTGTTGTCCTCGTTTAGCTACTAGGTTCTGGGTACCTGAGGTCCAGGGTATTGGGTATCTTAATTTGGGGTCAAGGTTTTGTATGTCTTTGATTTGATTATTTATTTGTATTGTTTCAGCTTGCTTCAATCACGCACCCTCTTCTCCGAAGAAAGAGAAACAGGATAATAACAATATGAGCATGGATAATGGTAAGTTCAATTTTATACCTAAAGCCTTTTATTATAATGACGAATTTTGCCTGACAAAAGTTACTAGTCAGAGCACTAGATGTATTAATAGCGGCTTGCTAAGCAGTGGCGTACTGAAACCCCTCGCCAAAATCTCAATAAGGCCGTCTCTAACCCAGCGATAACCCAAAAAATCCTAAGGCCCAAGCGAGTCAACCCTACGTGACGTAGAACTTATAAACTAGCTCATTTTCCTAGTACTCAAAATACATCGACTTGAGAGGCTTATTAAAATCTTATAACTATATAAATAAAAAAACATTAAATAAATTTTTATCGCTATTTAGTACGCGAGGGATTCACTAAGTTCTGGGTTACATGGGATTGGCTGAAATGCCGCCAAACGTCCAGCTTTGGTCTAGTGCCGCACTTTGGGTTCGAATCCCACCTAAGTTGTGTGCGTTAGTTTTTATTTAATAATAAGAAATCCGAGGTTTAGATATGCCGAAAAAATCCTTTTTTTTCAACAAGAATAATTATAATTTGTATTTATTATTTAATAAATACATCGTGACCGCACATGCTGAATAAATTAATGCATTTAAAACTTAATAAATAAAATGTCATGACATACCTTCGTAACCTCAAAAAAAAACTAATATCACAAAGTACTGAAAAACAGACATGCGACTGTAATTTATAATATTTTAAAATTAGGTTATAACAGAGATACTTGTTAGTTTTATTATTTCAACTGATGTTAAACTAGAGTACGGTTCATGAGAGGAAACAACTGCTGCTACAGAGAAATGCAGGTAGCAGTCGCCTCCACTATACCGGCTACTTTCAAGCTCTCGAGTGGAAGACTTGAAAGTGGTGGTACTATTACTTATTTATAAAAAAATATCTTTATAAATTGAAATCTATTACCTGCCTAGTTAGGTAACTAACTCTTTCATTAAAGGCTTGCGTGTACGACAGTACCTTGTGGTGACACGTCAAGCTTGCTGATCTGCACGCGATTGTACTTTTATGTAAATTGCCTACTGTTTTAATGGGCTTTTTGTTGTTAATATACCCTTTTAGTATATATGTTTAGCTATTTTTTTTAGCTGGTTAGCTAGTTTAGCTATTATTATTTGGGGTATGCAGAATTTTGGAGTTCAACGTCAAAAATATCTATTTTTACAAACTTAACTTTATAATAAGTAGATATGAGTACCTAAGAATTTTCAGTTAATAAAAGTAATTTTTTTCATAATCTCTGTACTTTTTTCCTTTCTTTTTTGTCCTTTTTCCTCTGACTAATAATTTCTCAGAGGCCTTTCTTAGCTGCATGCTAAAATAACAAAAACGAGTATGTACAAATTATTGTTAAATTAAAAAAATATTTTGGACTTGCCACTAGTAATCAATTAATCATGGCCAAGGTACTTAAATTTAAATTATTATACATTTTTATAATAAGCAAACATGTACTTTTTAGAGGTACCATAGTAAATGCAGATTTATTTAAATAAAAATTAATATTTAATTTACATTAAAATTATATTTTCATCAGTGTTTTGGTACAATATAAGGAAATTCAACAAAATTAAAGCAATACTTTCCAATAAATTACCTAATTTCTGTATTAAAATCCATAAATCATAGTAAACGATGTATACCAATACAAAAATATATATTACGCAATTTGATAACACGCCAGTATAACTTCAATACAATATCTATAGATTAGTGGAAAATTGTAAGGAAACGACAGGGCTTACAAGAATTTTTGTAAGCGACGTATTTAGCCTGTTTGAAACATTGATCGTGCCAAAAAAAATATTGATTAGAAAAATTATGTACCTATTATGCCATGATTGACTAATGTAATTTCCAGTAGCGTCAGTATGTATCGTTCTCAACACCATAGTGTAATCATTAAACAAATAAGTAAAATCTTATAATAAGTTAAAATAGTTGTGATGTACAGGATAAAGATAGGTATACTAAATAATAAAATAAGGTTTTAGCGAGCTTCTAGCGGTAGGTTGTTACTCTTGATATTTTTTCTTAAATTTGTGTTTTTTCGCGTGTTTTTGTGTGTAAGACTAGGCATTACCACTCTTAAAAAATATAAATATTGTTAAAGACTAGGCTGTATGGGTAATGTATCCTTTGCCTTCCTAAATAGGAGAATGGCGAATGGGCAACAAAAAAGAAAAAACAACAATAACAACAAAGATGACGTTTTCTTCAAAATAGAGAAATAGTTAAGCACGGTAGGATTCCAGTAAGATTCGATTTCGTTTTCTTTACTCAGAGTTTTAGCCGCCCGCATGCGCGATCAAGCATAAATTATTTTTATTATTCCTTGTCTGTATGAGCAACTTTTGTAACATCTGCGCCATCTGCGGCATCTGCGTGAACGCGAGTGGACGCTTTGTGTATAATTTACACATTATTTTGAACATTTTTTGTATCTCTGTGAAGTGAAATGATAATTATAAAATGTATCGCAGTAAATCTGTAACTAATTCTAATTGTAAGTATTTCTTTTAGTAAAATATATTAACTCTTAACACCAATTTCGTTTATTTAACGTTGACAGCTACAATATTTTTACTTCTCGGATATTATAATTTTAAATCACTCTATGCAACACTAAAAGATTTAACAATATTTGTATCCTGTATCCCTAGTAACTGAGAAAAATATGTAAAATCAATATCACATTTTAAAACCTAGATTTTGGCTTGTTTACCTAGATATCTAGAATATGTTACGTGTTTGTGTTATGTAAAACAATTTATTTTGTCTGGTTCGTGGTTGTTAGTCAGTTCACCCAGTAAAAGTGTAAAAAGTATTTTTTCACACTACTTTAAAAATCTTCATATAAATATCGGATTTCTTATTTGGTGTAAAATTTTATGTTTAACATGTTGATATAATAGTGCTTTTTTAAGAATGTTAGGCAGATTAATTGTGGTTATTAGCCCAGTTGCTGTCTTGGTGTAATACCAACACTTTTAAGTGTAACACCCGTGAAGTGATCTAGTCGTACTTCGGAATCAGCTTGGAAATAGCCAGGTAGCTTGTTTTCCGGTGTTGAGTAGCTATTTTTTTAACGCCACTAATCTTATTTCTCGGACTTTTCCTTATCAAAATGGTTTCCGAGTTGATCAACTAAAAAAGAGAAGATTTGCTTATGCTAGATTGTAGATTTCTCATGAGCTCTTTATCCGCTATTGAGCAGCTATGGTCGCTCATTGTGCTTGAGGTGGTGCTCACAGCAGCCATCCGATATCTCCAAGGAAGGCCGAGAGACTGTTCACTTTGCTTATGCTAAGTAAAGAAAATGAATGAATGATACATTTTTTTTAAATCTAGAATTTGTCAGTGTGGCGAACAAAAAGCTTCTCTGCCCCGAACTTTCATTAATAATAATATTAGATGCCCTATATTGCCCCACAACACGAATTAAGATCCAATATGTCATTGTCAAATCCCTTTTTTTTTTATGAAAAAAAAATTAATATGGTGAACACAAAAATAAAAATTGGAAACCATTATTGTTGTGTGTAATGAATGTAACGCCCATGAAGTGACCTTGTCGCGTTTCGGGAGCAGTTTGAAAGTAGCCAGGTATAACGAGAGGAGTGTACACTGTCAATCTAGATGGTGTATACTTGTCTCCTAAGGTCGTTGTAGCGGAGACGACTGCTGCCTGTAGAGATTTCTCTGTAGTAGCAGTTGTTTCCGTTCATGGACCGCACTCTAATTTTACATCAGGCGGAGTGTTGTCACATGCCGAGCTGTAATAAAAAAAATGAAATTTCCAAGATACTGAAAGGAATGTCCACAAAATCCAACAAATAAAAAAAATAATTTTAAAGCATTGTATTGCTAACTTAGTTTTCTTTTAAATAAAAAATCAATAAAGACGTTTAATTATGAGAACTGACGTGATGGGGAATGTTTTATTTATACTCCTTAATTGGGGTGTTAACTGTACAAGGTATACAGGTGTTTCAGTTTACGTGGCATGCTGTTTTCGTACCTAATTCGACTTCATTATGAAACTACCTATCAAATATAGAAATATATATTATTTGTTGTTCTTCTTGCCTTTCTGTCTACCTCCAAAAGTAAGTAAGTCGTAATTAAAATTTTGCAGACTATCTAAAAAGCCTTAGTAACAAAGTTTATCATTATGCGGGTGTAATTTATATAAATCGATAAAACGGGCTTACGGGCGCGTCATTTTGAACTGTTCTATTTTTTTTTCCGATTTTCGATTTTTCGACTGACTTTTTTTTAAATTGTAGCTCGATATATGATAACACTCCGCCTGATGTAAGCTAGACTTTCGAATGTAACACCCGTGAAGTGACCTTGTCGCGTTTCGGGAATAGTTTGAAAGTAGCCAGGTATAACGAGAGGAGTGTGAACTGTCAATCTAGATGGTACAGGCTCGTAGCTCCTCAAGTGGAGGCGACTGCTGCCCGTAGAGATTTGTCTGTAGTAGCAGTTGTTTCCATTCATGGACCGCACTCTAGCTTTACATCGCGATGGTAAGCATATATATTTTTTAATGGAATTTTTGTCCAAATGCTGCAAATTTTCATCGTTTTAATTACTAAAAATAGGAAAGGTATGTAGATTTAAGTAATAGTTATAAGTTATGGCAGTGTCGGAAGAGGGGGCCCTAGGAAAACCTTTCTCAGTCAGATTGATCGACTGTTCAGAAAGGGTCAGATGAGGAGCACCCTCAACCGACGTGCATGCATGAGGGGAGTAATGGATGTGGTATGTAGACGCTGGTGCTGTTTTGCGGTTAATGTTTTGTTTAACTCTTTAGCTTATTAATTTTTATGTTACGATGAGACTGACGTAACCGAACTAGGTTAAATGAAAATAGGGTCCCTAAATGAAAATAATAAAAAAAGCAACTTAATTTAGTCTTATTTTCTCTCGACATTTCAATAATTATTAACATTAATTAAAATTTCATATATAGTATATATTTTTCATATATCCATTTCTTTGTATTTGCTAATCTAATTTTTTATCCCGTACGTCCGTGAAATGTAAGGGACTCGAAGTAAAATCGATCGTGGCGTGTGGGAGTGTGGGAGTTGTTTTCAACCTTGATGTTGAATTAATGTGAGACCGTATATGGAGATTATTGTTTTCCTTGCTTATTCTGACGGTTACCATTGTATTTATTATCTGATGTGTTCGAATCCCTCGATTTGGTGGTATCGAATTCGAGAAAATTCAGTATAATTTTTCAATCATTCAATTATATTGTAGCGCGAAACGGTTTTATAAGATTTACGCATTCTACGTCAGTGGTAGGCAGACTGATGATGGTATTTAGCCTAGTCTGCCGTCCTGGGATAGTACCACCACTTTCGAATGTAACACACGTGAAGTGACCTTGTCGCGTTTGAAAGTAGCCCGGCATAACGAGAGTGTGCACTGTCACATTCGTCTCCTTAAGCCGGCAAGGCGGAGGCGACTGCTCTGGAATTTCTCTAAATAAGCAAGAATACAATGTTTTTTTAAATATTAATTACAGTAGCATGGCACCGACCCCAATCGGCGACGTCGAGACAGGAGGAGGAGCTGATGCAGAAGAGCGTACGCGCTCTCACCACAGCATCCGATCCTGTTGAAAAACTGCGTTTGTTGTGTCTGTCTAGGGGTGCTTCGGGAATTATGGGCCTAGGAAGGTACAATATAATAATGCATTTTTATTATTTATTAACTATGTTATTAAAAAAAGATCCCAAACTTGGAGAATACTTAGAGTGGTAGGCAGACTGAAGATGGTTTTTAACCCAGTCAGCCGTCCTGGGTTAGTATCACCACTTTCGAATGTAACACACCCGTGATGTCGCGTTTCGGAATCAGTCTGAAAGTATCCAAGAATAATGGGTGCACATTTGCCTCCTCAAGCCGGCATAGCGGAGGCTCATGGCTGCAGGAATTTCTCTGTGGCAGCAGTTGCTCCCGTTCACGGACCGCACTCTAGCCTAACATCAGGCGGAGTGAATAAATAAATAAAATAATTCTTTTTGGACTATTTTAATGTTAAATATATTTGAGCACCTTCTCGGGCCGGCATAGTGACGGCGACTGGTTCCGCAGTGTGCTGCGGTTCTCCAGTTTTCGGCGCTCCTGACTAGTCGAGGTCACATGTCGAGTCAATATTAATATTTTTTTTAAATTGTAATTTAGAGTATTTCGAAGAATGGACGATGACGGCAGTAAGCAGTTGAATAAACAGGAATTCTTTAAAGGCATCAAGGAGACTGGTCTCAATTTAAGTGATGATGTAAGATTTTTTTCTATTTATAAGAGATTTTAAAATATGGGAAAATTAGACAACTATGACTACTGTGGGTTAGTGGAGGATGTGCACCATTTGATTATGGGATGCTCTAAACACCGAAAGGAGAGGGAGGTGTTGATGAAGAAATAGGGGCTAAGCAGTCTCGATGACATGTGGCTGAACCGGCATCGGACGTGTGTTCGGTGTTTGGCTGGTGTGCCTTGTAGCCTGTACATCTTTTTTTTACATTGGATTAATACCAATTTTTAATTAATAATATAATAATAATAATATTTTACGATGGCTTTAACGGCTACGTTTACTTCACACCATTGAGTAAATTCATAACGCTGTCGATAAAAAGGTGGCTCATGTAATGAGGAGTACATTCTTGAAAAATTAACAGAAAAACCATGTTATATAAATATGGCTTCTTTTTATACACTTGACGTTAGTGACATTTGTTTAACTATTACTTTAACTTTGACCTGCCAAAATTCGCTGGTTACGGTTAGCGTTCTGTAAACGTCCAAAACTGGCAGGTTTTTTTGAAGCAACCGTGGCGTGGGTTGCAATGATATTAATGTATAATTTTCTTCATTTTGGAGCCCCATATTGTGGTTTAGTTATGTTTGTCAAATTAGTTACAACTATTATTATATTTATGTTATTATAAACACAGGCTATAATTGACGAGTTTCTTATGGTTGTCTTCTCGTCATATGCCTTTCCGAAGCCAAAAGTAGATTCTGACGATGAACAAGTGCATGCCAAGTCCATGCCTACGTTAATAAAGGATTTTCATTTCATTTCAACCTAATTTTAATCTTTACTTTAACGTGAGTGTAATAGTTAAGTCTGGTGCCTTGTAAAAAGGAAAAAACAAAATAATTCATGTTTGAATGTATGGAGTGTTCAAAACGTATGGTTAGGTCATTATATATGGAGAAAGGTAACAGCTGTTATTGATCAACAACGTTCATGACCGCCCATCATCAACGCCCATTTGAAAATACCGTACCGTTTTCATGAAAAAAGAATATTGGTTTATTCATTTTGTTTTTTTTTTTAAATTTCTTATTCTCGTTTGTTTTGCATCTTTACGCTTTTTTTTTAGATAGATAAGGGCGGTGGAGTCCTTAGCGCGTTAGGTCTGAATTTTTGGTGCCTGTGATACCAACACTTTGGAAAGGCAAAGTAAATGTTGGCTGGCTTTCCACCATAGATCAGTATGCCAAGCTGTATCAGTACTAATCATCCATAGGATGGTTTGATTTTATTTTTTATTTCATTTTTATTACATTTTCACGCGCAGAATTACGCTGAAAGAAGTTATTGTATATAGTTATAGTTATAATAAACCGATCACCATTTGCTTTATATAATGTCTACTAAATATATAATATAATGTATCTCTGTAAGAGAATGTAATGTTCTTAGAGTACTCAATAAAGATCTTAAACCACAAGAAACGGAACTCCGAATGCAGCAAATACATACGAACGGAATATAGCGAGAGGAGTGTGCACTGTCACTCTGGATGGTGTATACTCGTCTCCTCAGCCCGGCATAGCGGCGGCAACTGCTGCCCGTAGAGATTTCTCTGTAGTAGCAGTTGTTTCCGTTCATGGTCCGCGCTCTAGCTTTACATCAATAAAAAACAATAAAAATAAATGAACGGAAATGGTTTTTATCACGATAGCGGATAGAATGAGGAATAGTGTTGTGCGCGATAGATGTGCTTTGAGAGATGATGTAGTGACAGGGATTGAGAAAGGAATGCTCCGATGGAAAGGAGATTGACGAAAGGAATATATAAATCTGATGTGAATGGATGCGATAAACAAGGCTGACCCAGAAAAGTGTTTTCCGATCAAATCGGAGACATCATTATGAAAGCTGGGCTGCCTAGTGCTCATAACCGTCGGGTTATGGTGTGAAGGAAGCGAGGGTGTTGTGTCAGGATCGTGGTAAGTGGCGTTCCGTTGTCTCTGCCTAGCGGTTTCTTTCAAGCGATAGTGATATGAACGGTAGACCTAGGTAGGTAGTTAGAATCTAAATTCGCGTGCAATGTTATTTTTTTTAAGTGTACTTATTATCGTTATTATTTATTTCAGGATGCAAAGGAATTGTTTAAAAGATTCGACACAGACGGCAGTGGTTCAATCGGCGTCGAGGAGTTTCTGGCGCAACTACGTGTAAGCACCACTTACTAATTAACACCATAATACGAGTATTTCTTCTGAATCTATCATGAACTTGTTTAATAGTATATATTGCGGAAACAACTGCTGCTACAGAGAAATCTCTACGGGATGCAGTCGCCTCCGCTATGCCGGCCTGAGGAGACGAGTATGCACCATCGAGATTTACAGTACTCGCTATACCTGGCTACTTTCAAAATGCTCCCGAAACGCGATCATGTCACTTCACGGGTGTTAATTCGAAAGTGGTGGTACTACCCCAGGACGGCAGACTGGGCTAATACCCATCATCAGTCTGCCTACCACTCTGTAAATGAGCTAATGTAATAATGAACTTTTTTTTGTCAGCCGCCAATGTCAGAATCTCGTCGTGCTATAGTCGAGCAGGCGTTCAAGAAATTAGACAAGACGGGAGATGGAGTTATCACGTTGGATGACCTTCGTGGTGTTTATTCTGTTGCATCTAACTCTAGGTAGTAGAAATTTGAAAGAAAGAAACAAATAAATTAATGTTCGAACCTCGCTAAATTGTGACCAATGTACTTTGTATGTGTACAATGTACATATTGTACATATATAAATGTACTTTGGTCGCTCAGTGTCTATAGGCACTATTAAAGAGTCGCAGTCTGATGATGGTTATTTGTCCAGTCTGCCGTGTTGAAGTAGTACCACCACTTTCGAATGTAACACCCGTGAAGTGACTTTGTCGCGTTTCGGGAGCAATTTGAAAGTAGCCAGGTGTAACGAGGAGAGTGTGCGCTGTCAATCTAGACGTTGCATACTCGTCTCCCCAGGCCGGCATAGCGGAGGCGACTACCGCAGGGATTTCTCTGTAGCAGCAGTTGTTTCCGTTCATGGACTGCACTCTAGCTTAACATCAGGTGTAGTGTTGTCATAAGCCGGGCTATAATAAAATAAAAGGAAAACATATAGTGTGCCGGCATAGAGGAGGTATCATGTCGAGTTGTATAATGACAAAAAATGACGTACGCCTTTGCGTTTTAAGGTACATGAGTGGTGAGGACACGGCTGAAGTAATCCTGAACAAGTTTATAGCAAATTTTGAAACTGAAGGAACTGTCGACAGCCAAGTCACTTTGGAGGAGTTTATGAACTACTACAGTGGGATCAGTGTCTCCATTGACAATGATTGCTATTTCGATCTCATGATGCGTCAGGCATATAAGCTCTGAAACATCATCCGTCCCTATCTAACACACGCACCGTTATAGAAAAGTGTCAACTCTAGTTGCCTGTTCATTCGCACGCGTCTGGTTAAGTTTCTTAATACTTAAAAGCATTTATTATTATTTCGATTAAAAATTAAAGTGTTTTATTTATTTTGTGTTTTATTGTTAGAAAATAAGTTTTTATAATTTTCCCCTATTTCCTCCGTCGATATCAAAGGTTGCAATAGTATCGATAGTTTTACTATTGCAGTATACAACACTACTGCATACCCTACTGTGTAATGAAGACTATAGTCCCTAGGGGTTGTGCCTCATTCAGTTTAAGAAGTAATAACACTGAAAACGTGGCTGTATGGGTTTTATTTCCTTTGCCTTGAAATAGGAGAAGAAAGGAACTAAAAAATTTGACGGCGATTCGCGCGGGAAAGTCGAGCGGCTTTTTGTTTTTATAAATTGTTTGCAGTGGTTGTTATTGGATAAATAATTGTATGGAATTGTATACAAATATTAATTTGTGTAATTACATGCTGCAATAGTGAATAACTTATCCAAAATGAATATTCGCTGTATACGATGGTGCAGTAAGCAGTTTTTTGTGGCATCCCACGCGTTTAAAATACTTATACATATATAAATGTTTCTAAGCTAAATATTGTCATGTAAAACACTCGGAGAAAACACTGAATTGTAAAATACCAGCAATTTGATGTAAACTGTATGGGCTTTGTTCCCTTTGTCTTTCCAGGATGGGAGAACGGAACTAAAAAAAATACAAGGCAGTGACAATAAATGTTTCTGATTTAATTCTAATTTGAATGGAATATTTACTTTGTGGATACAAGATATATTTTGTAGTTGTATTGTAGCAACATTATTTAACAGCCTGCCCCTAGTCCTAAAGGTAGCACTTGTTCCTCAAACAGCACCCAAATCAACTAGCAAGATATTAGTGTTGATTAACACATTGGTAGGCAGAATGGTGATGGTTATTAGCCCTGTCTGCCACGCGTCCTGGAGTAGCACCACTTTCAAGTTAACACTCATTTGAACGTCTTGTTTCCGAGATATTACGATCACTACCGACCCAAATCAAAATTTTGCAAAAATCCTTTCTTAGTGCATGTCTACACTATAATATGAATCTAGACTTAAAATTTTAGTTCGCTAGTAGTTGCACTAGAGAAGGCCGGTTAAAGTAACTTTGACTGTTACTTTAACTTTAACTTTGACAGTTACCTTTACTTTTACTCCACGCGCGTTGCACCATCGTGTAAATTAATTCGTTATAGGTAAAAGGGTTGCTGGTGTAATGAGGAGTTAGATAAATAGTACAAGATTTAAATGAATTCTCTCAATACAAACAAGAGCGGCTTTTCAAAGATTTGACGTTAGCGACATTGATTTAACTATTACTTTAACTTTGACCGGCCGAAATTCGCCAGTAACGGTTAAGGTTAAAGTAATCGTCAAATGTGACAGATTTTTTTTGAAGCAAACCAATTTTAACTTTAACCATTACTTTAACGTGACGGTAATAGTTAAGTCATATGGTGCAAATGGACATAAGACAGTTTTGGCAGTACGTTAATTATTATTATAAACCAGTCAGCCAGTCACACAGACTGTCAGTGGGACTTCTTTCATACAAAAGATTCGAGTACAAAATGTAGGTATCGTTTAGGTCCCCACGTGAGCACTAGTTGTGTAATAATTCGTTCAATCGTTTCGTTCATTTAGTAATCGTTCGAATACAGGGCGAGGTGGTCGCGTGTCGGAGCGCGCTTCTTTTCATCGATCCAACAAAACCGGCTTGGCGGTGTTTGAGAATTAGACGCTTGTTTTGTGGAAATTATATTTTATATTAAAATGGAAATCAAATATATTATTTTATTCACGTACCTTTTTATAGGTAAGTGGTTACTTTTTTAAAATTAACATTAAAAAGTTTAATCCATTTTTTTTTTGTAATTAAATTATTTTACGTTCCTAATTAATATTTTTATCGGTAATCGTTGATTAATAGTATTGTTTGAGATGAAAATAAATAATAGAAACGATGTAATAAAAGCGTATCCCATAATCGGCGTTTTAGCAACGACCGAATGGACCTTTATTGATCTTGAGTTTAGATTTTTTTCCTTTCCCATGTGCGCGTCGTATGTTTTATTTTATTTATCTTTATTAATTCTAATATAATAAACTTTTTTTAAATGTTCTTCAGTACTTATACAAATTGGTTTTATTGTTGTATTTGCTAGAACGAGTACTTACTTAGTTCGAGTGATTATTCTATTGTTAGGGTTTGAACCGGTAACTCTTTGTTAAAATTATTATTACGCAATGCTTCTCAATAGCGCCTGTACCGGCTTTAAAATGTCACCCCAATTCCGTCTGAACAATTTAGCATCGTAAAAGGCGAGCTTTATTTTCATGCTCATAAGGATTATTTTTCTACAGCGCATAATTTAAAATATTAAGTCTTATTAGTCTCTTTAATAAATATTTTTAATAAGTTATTTAGCCAAAAAACTAGCAATAGATCAGATTAAAATCAACAATTTTTTACTGCAATAGTTTCAGTATTTTTTTACTACCCTGGCATGCACATATTCCGCCTGATGTTAAGCTTGAATGTGGTCAGGCAACAGTCGCCTCCACTATGCCGGCTTGATGTGACGAGTGTATCGGACACAAAAATTAACGTATATACCTTCAAAACAGGGACGGCCGTAAGTCAGGAGCAAATCACAGAACCACCAGCGCCACAAACAATTGACATCCAACCACATAATATTTTGAATATAACCAGCGAATTGCTGAAGAAGAAATGTGAAGAAATTGGTACGACTGGTGATCGCATGGAGACTCTGGTAAGTAATACAACTAATTTATAGATTGGTAGGTTTAATAACTTGGTCTAACGCCCAGTTTGCTTATTGCCTCTAAGTAGATAGTGTGACGGAGTTAGGTGAGGAGTTCTCCAAGCACTCTCGATTTAAATATTAGAAATATTGTCTTCGTATTTGCAAGAAAAAAATTCTTATTGTTCTACATAAACGCGGTGAAGATATCGTAAGAAAAGATTGAGCTCGAGCTAAGATACGTCTATTAATCCGGGCCTAAGTTTGAATATTAGAAAATATTATCGTCTTATTTCCGGGAAAAAGAAGATATAATATAATTGCGCAAGATGTAAGAAATCATTTCTTATTTCTTAAATATTTAATATAAAATGGGTTATCGCCCCCTCAAGAGACTTCTAAATCAGTCCCTTAGGGCTAGCAACCGTAAATAAAATATTGTACCATAATTATTACGGCGTATTTTCTGCGTCCTGTATACTGTTATTGAAATATATATTTCAGTCTATCACTGGATGAATCCATCTACTAAATCTACGTCTTTTTTCGTCTATCTAAAAAAATACTATATTTTTTATTATTCATTCCAAACAATAATCGTGGAAACGTGTTGGCGACCCTAACTTTGAAATGTAACACTTGTAACGCGAAGTGAAGCCCACAGGTATATCAAGTGAAAGAAAGGAGAATGCCCATTTTTAGACCCACTTCAAACCTAATAGTTTGGTTACAAAACAATATTCTAAAATAATATCTTATTTTTTTATTAATTCATTTTAATTATATCAACACTATTTGCCAATCTATAGTCAATGTTTAATTACATAAAAAACAGATATCATCAATTATTAAAAGCGTTTAAAATAATAATAACCTCAAATTTTGCATCAGAAAATATCTAATTACTCAATAACCCGAGTGAAAAGATTAAAACTTATTGATAATAAGGAAGTAGATTTATTTTTCTACAAAATTAACTAACAATAATCGACAAACTCGAGAAAAAAATTGTGGGCCCATTTTTCTTAGGCGAATGGGCATTCTCCTTTGCCTTGTCAACCTGGATTGAGCACACTCATCTTCACTCATCTTACAGCACAGCACCGTTTAATTAAATTATTAATAGTAGATAATGTTTTAAGAGTGGAAGTCAGACTCCCGTCTTGTCCCGTAAACCTAGTTGCGTTTCGGGATCAGCTCGGAATCTAAGTCTTAGTAAACGTCTTCTAAAGTTGGCATAGGGAAAGCGACTGTTGCCTATAGACATTTCTCAGTGGTAACAATTGTTTCCGCTCAAGGATTGCACTCGTAACTATCAGTGTAAAGGATTTTGTTAAAAACTATTAATAAGTATGTCATTGAAAAAATTATCTCTGTAATACACTGATAAATGAAATAATCTAACGGATAATATAATTATCATAAAATTATTAATTTAAACTTTGCACGTACTAAATGTTATTGTTGACAAACCTAGCTACTACATGTATGAGCATAGGATCTTAGATAAAACAGAAAGAATATAGTTTACTGTGTTTAACTCACATTTAAAACTTGCCTTATAGAGTTTAAAGAGTGGTAGGCAGACTGATGATGGTTGTTAGCCCTGTCTGCCGTCCTGGGGTAGTACCACCACTTTCGAATGTAACACCCGTGAAGTGACGGAAGCAGTTAGTAGCCAGTCATTCTGGATGTTACATGCTCGTCTCTTTAAGACGGCATCGTTCCGGTAGTAGCAGTTGGGGATGTTTGTTTATTGATAGTTATTGGTTGAATATTAAATTATGGAAGATGAAATTATTTATTTTATTTAGAGTTTATATATTATGATTTTGCTATAAGAATAATTAGATTTTTAGTAATTTTAGCTGCTATAACTAAAAGAGCTCAAATTCCTTTTAGATCTTGATTACCTATTTTCTATTTTTGATCCTTCAACTAATATTTTTAATTTTTCTTTTAATTGATTAAGAACTTTTATTGGATTAACATCTTTACGTAAAATTCTTACTTTTTCTTCCATTAATCATTTAGGATGATTAATTTTAGCAATTATTATTAGAGAAAATTTATGAATATTATATATATTAATTTATTCATTTTTATTATTAATTATATGTTTAAAATCACATATGTAGATTTTCTGAAAGTCTATGTGAGATGTATGTTTACTGTCCACTGGTTTATGTAAATACGTAATTTAAATCACCAAAGTGCATAGAATTAAATGCATAAAAACAATAGAAATAAAGTAGGAAACTGCAGTTAACCAATGCACGAGGTTAAAAGTTCTTTTTTTATTTAGAATCATTTCATTAACGTTTATTTGCACTACAAAAATATATAGTGACCGTTACCGGTAACGATGTACTAATACTTAACTGTAGACTTTAAACCCGAAAGTATCCCTATTTTCTAGTTAAAATTAAACTCATTTGTATCCAAGAACTGTAATAAATTAACCTTACGTTTAAACTAAGACAAATCGAGTTAAAGAAGAATAGCCATTCATTCGCCTTGGAAAAATGAGCCCACTATTTTTTTCTGGAGATTGACGATGATTTTGTAGAAAAATAAACTTTTTTTATTACCAATTTTACCTTATTACCAATCAGTTTTAATTTTTTCATCCGGGTTATTGAGTAATTAAATGTTTTCTGATGCAATATTGTTATTAGGTATCAGGTGGACCCTACAATGTGCATTCTCCTTTCTCTTTTTAGTTTCTGTACAACAAGATAAACAAATTAATACATTTTTAGTATAAAATAATTAAATATAATAGTAGATAAATGTATTATTTTAAATTAAAAAATTAATTTCTTCTGTCTCTGTATGTATGTATTTATACATAAAAACATTTTCAGAATTAAAAAAATCGCGCATTTGGTTTCACATGAATTAAAGGCAAAATATTTCCGATTTAAAACCCTATTTCGACTCTATCGATATACATATCTAGTGGCGGACTAAGGCTAAAGCTGGCCGTAGGCAACATTGTGATTTCAGGCCTATTTTTCAGTCATGATACATACGTTTCGTAAAACCTAATTTTTGGGCCCCAAAAAACAGGCCCTAGGCACGTGCCTAGGTTGCCTGTACATATCTATAAACAATTAGTATAGGGCTTATTTATAACATATAAATTAGCATATAATCATAAAAAAATTACGTAAGAAAGGTTGCAGTAGCTATATTGCGGAACTCCGGCCGTTGCGCACAACTTATTTCGGGTTTACCTTATCGATTATCTCGTTAGGTCTATATCTAGAATTCTAGACTTTATTACGCTATAAATTATGTATTAGTAAGAGTGGTAGGCAGACTACAGTTATCCGCCCAGTCTGCAGTCCATATGGCTCCAAAAATAGAACTTTTTTATTAAACTTTCTTGTAGGGATGTAACGGAGGTAGTTTTACCGGAACCGAAATCGGAATCGGAGTTTTCAAATTTGATTTATCGGAATCGGAATCGGAATCGGAATCGAAATCGGAGGCAGGGTCAGTTTGTTTAAGGACAAATAAAACATGATTTATAGTCAATTCTTTTCATTTTTATTTTTTATTATAAAATAAAAAACAACTGTGAAAAAAAATTGGCATAATTCCAAATAAACAAAAGATAAAATTAATGAATTTAAAGTTTACTTAAAATTAAAACTTAAAACCCAAAGTAGCGTGTTACATTATAATAAATGAACAAAAGCTAAAACAAATTAAATCAAAATGGACTCCAAAAGTAATGTATTGTACTTTATGAACAAAAGCTTTGATGCTTTGTTCCCATCCAATCTATTTCTTAAAGAGTCGTAAATTAGGCCAGCACCACTAAAAAGTTGTTCGCTAGCTACCGAGTCCGGTGGACATGACAAATATTGCCGGGCAATTGATTGTAGGGGCTGGAATTTTGTATTTCCATTTACTTTCCACCACAATAAAGGATCATCACTAATACTTATACGTTTTTCTTTATTGTACTCATTTAGCATACTTTTCATTACAACAAATTTGTCAAAAACTGCATATCTTCCAGATGTTGTATCATCATCGTCTTCATCACTACTTAACAATATATTCGACAAAACTGTTTGGACATTACTATGGCTAGCTTCTGCTGGTAATTCCATTCTTGCCCGTTTTTCTACAGGAGCGCCAATATTATCAGCCTCGTTTTTAGATGTGTCTGCATCAAATAGTGACATTATTTCGGTTTCAATTTTCTCTTTAACCACTTCATTAAAAAATTTTGTTTTATACCGAGGATCTAGATAGGTTGCTATTGCAAAGAAATTGTTTGTTTGAAGGTCACCAAATTTGGAATTTAATTGATCGACGGTGCATCGTATTATACTTTTAAATTTTTCATTCGTATCTTGTTTACTGGCTTCAGTTTGTAATGTATACTTGAGTGTGTGTATAAGTGGAATTACTGATGAGATACTGGCGTTATTATCACTCATATTTCGGGTAATTTCTTCAAAAGGTTGAAGTATAGTCACTATTTTTTTAAGCTGCAGCCATTCTTCAGGAGACAACTGAGAGATGTTGTGTTTACATGCGTACAGGCATAGAGAATCCTGTATTTTAATCATTCTTTCCAACATATAAAATGTACTATTCCACCTGTAACAGATTAATTAATTTAATTAACGCTCACAATTTACACTTATATACAGTATAACTTAAATTAAATTAATGATAAAAACTAAATATTTACACTCATTATAATCAGCGTCCTTATACGACAGCAAGTTTGAATAAAATCTATTTAGTAGTTTTATTTGAATTTATTGTATTAGCGTGCATAGATCTTTGATTGAAATATAATCTGGAGGTAAAAAAAAATAAATGCACAAATTAAAGAACTTACCGCGTACTACAATCCTGTTTTACACTCAAACATTCTTGGTTGAGTTGTTCCTTTTGTATTTTATACAGTTCAGTCTGAGCTATTTGGGAATGATTAAAATGCGTCGAAACTTTTTTGCATTTCGATAATAAGGCTTTAATTTCTTCGTCAGAATCTATCAATGTTCGCACACACAGTTGCAACTGATGTACAGTGCAACTGACATCAGGTAAGTCGCCGAGTTTCATTGCTCGTATCATATTTGATCCTGAGTCGCGTACAAAACAATGAATTTTCTCTTTTATGATGCCCCATTCCATCAACATACTGTTAATTTTTTCAAGAACTAGATCTCCTGTATGTCTTCCGTCAAATGTATGGCATTTTAAAATAACTTTTAGCCTTTTAAAATCTCTATTTATGCCATGCGCTGTCAGACTCAATAAAGACACATTCGAACTTGGTTCGGTCCAAATGTCTGTTGTAAATGAGATCTTTTCAAATTGTGTGAGCAAATCTTTAATATTTTTAGCTAATGTTTCATATAAATGACCACAAATATTTTCCGTAAAAAATTGTCTTCCCTTTAACTGATAATTCGGCACAGTAAACTGCATAAGTCGTCGAAATCCTATACCTTCCACAAAATTGAAGGGTAGGTCTTGCAAAGCAATCATTTCCGAAATTAATCTGTCAATTTCCTTAGATTTAGCATTAGAAGTGCACCATTTTGTATTCTTCAGCAAAGTTTCTTTTAAAGTCATTTGTTTTTTAGCATCCTGAAGGGGCGTCGAAGTCGAAGGCTGTACAGTATCTTTTTTTTCAGTTTCTGACTTAATGAATTCTTCATATTCAGTGGCATGGACAGACTTCAAATGACTTTTTAAGGACGTTGTCGTACCTCCCTTTCTTGAATACGTCTTCATACACAGTTTACACTTTGCCGAATCTGAATTAACTTCATTGAAGTAGTTCCAAATACAACTGGATTTAGGTTTCATTATCCCACACAAAAACAGATCACTTTCATTGATAATAAGCCGCAAAAATCAAAACAATTATCTATAACCTATAAACGTGTCGTGGGCGTAACAAATAATAACAAGTGAAAAAATAATTGATGATAGAGTGCACGTAGTGGGGGTCGGGGGATTCTCCGCGCGACATGTATGAACCTGTTCGGCACAGGCCGTCGCGCGCCGCCCGCTTTGTTTCGTTCGACCTCCGATTAACATCCGATACAAAAGTATCGGAACCGAAGTCGGAACCGAAAGTGTAATAATAATCGGAAGTTCCGACTTAACGGAACCGGAATCGAAGCTCCGTTACATCCCTACTTTCTTGGTTTGAGACACTGGTTTATTAGCTATCTCACTAGTTTACTGGCTCAGGAATGAAGCTAGTCCTGTACAGAAGTAGCCAGTATTTAGTTTGCTGGTCTGGCTTGCACAACTGATTTCGTGTGTATAAATATATATATATACAAGGTGTCCCAAAACTCAACGATAAGCGGGCACCAGAGGGTGGTCCTGCTCATGACTACTCGAGAAAAAAATATAAGTAAAAATAATCGCCTATTTTTAAAAAAATTCAACAAAAAATTAAAATCTTTTGAAAATTGACAACCCTTATGATATTTTTAATTACCATGACCACAATTTTCCAAATATTTATAAATTTTTTTTTGTATCGGCAACCTAAGTAGCACTGCTATCCACCACAACCCTTAAAAATCCCAGATTACTTGTAGTTTTTACACAAAAATCAATCAAAACTACTTTTTACTTTAAAATTTCAAAAGATTTTTACTTACAGTCCATTTTAACACATCGTTGTGTAAAAAAAAAGTATGGACACTACTATGGCAAGTTTTTTTAAAAATTGACGCAAGTATCCAGGATTCTAAAATGGTATAATACTCTAGGAAAACTGGCCACAAAAAAAAAACCATGCGTATAGTACTAAACAAGAACCAACTTTCACAAATCTTTGTTTGTTGATCGTAAACACTTTTACATACCAAAAATTTTTTTTTTTCTTGTTAAAAAATATTGAATGCAACAAAACAAATGGTACAACAAATGACATTTATTTTTTACCGGATACATTTCGAGGAGTGTGCGCAAGAGCTACAAAACCTGGTTCCACCGTCCCCTTTCTTCTATCGGACGTCCGGGCACCCGGAGAGGTACCATCCATTTATGGTTCAAGTCCCTAAAGTGCGTACGAGGCGTTTCGACAACACGTTCCTCGTGCGTACTGCGAAACTGTGGAACTCCCTCCCGGTGTCTGTGTTTCTCGACACGTACAACATAGGTCTCTTCAAGTCGAAGGTGAACAGGTACCTCATAGGCAGGCGTGCTCCACCTTATACCGCATCACTGCTTAACACCAGGCAGGGTGTGGTCAAACGCTTGCTTATTAAGCATTAAAAAAATCAATTTATAATTTTATTAATATTACAGCAAATATTCGAATTATTCGCTACCGGCAATAATACAGGCACAACATCGTCTTAAAAAAGATCGTTTTATTTGTCGTGCATATCTTCTACCATTGATATGTTCCACAGCCTGAGTAGTTTTTTGGCGAAGCTCGTCCAATGTTGCAATTGATTTTGAGTAGACCCTGTCTTTGAGACAACCCCAATAGAAGAAGTCCAGAGATAGGATATGACCAAGTCGCCCAATCCAACGCCCTGGATACTCTTGATTTAAGTATTCTCGCACAGGACGGGCATAGTGAGCAGGGCAACCATCATTTTGAAACCACATGTTTTGTAAATCTATTATGGGCACGTCTTCCAATAATTCTGGCAAGTCATTTTGTAAAAAGTTTAAATAACTATTGCCATCTAAGTTTCCTTCTAACTCAAAGGGCCCTAATGTTATTCAACAACGAATATCTACTATTTAACTATTAAATTTCATTGCCTACGCACGTTTTCATGCAAATTCCAAGAAGTTGCAACAAAAAACCAATTTTTGGTAGGTAAAAGCGTTTTAATATCAACAAACAACGATTTATGAAAGTTGGTTCTTGTTTAGAAATAGTACGCATATTTTTTTTTTGTGGCCAGTTTTCCTAGAGTATTGTACCATTTTAGAATCTTGGTTAGTTGCGTCAATTTTTAAAAAAACTTGCCATAGTAGTGTCCATACTTTTTTTTTACACAACTATGTGTTAAAATGGACTGTAAGTAAAAATCTTTTGAAATTTTAAAGTAAAAAGTAGTTTTGATTAATGTTTGTGTAAAAATTACAAGTAATCTGAGATTTTTAAGGGTTGTGGTGGATAGCAGTGCTACTTAGGTTGCCGATACAAAAAAAAAATTATAAATATTTGGAAAATTGTGGTCATGGTAGTTAAAAATATCATAAGAGTTGTCAATTTTCGAAAGATTTTAAATTTTTGTTGTATTTTTTTAAAAATAGGAGATTATTTTTTCTTATATTTTTTTCTCGAGTAGTCATGAGCAGGACCACCCTCTGGTGCCCGCTTATCGTTGAGTTTTGGGACACCTTGTATATATACAGGGTGTCCCGTAAGTAGTGGTGTCAACGGTATTTAACAGATACAGGGGTTCAATATCTAGAATATAATTTGGTGATTTTTTTATATACCTTCTGGTTTAAAAGTTATGACATTTTTAAAGAATTATCATTTTTTCTCCCGTTTTATCATAAATTAATGTTATAAAAATTTGTTTACAATTATTTTCACTAATATTTTTATTTAAGTGGGTTGAGAAAACACAGGGCTTTCTAATAAAAATGTTATTTGTAACCAATTAATAACAATGATTAAATAAAAAAATAAAATCTAAACAAGATTTAATTTATCAAATTTTAAGCAAAATATTTAAACGAAGCTGGTGTAAAAAAATTGTATGTAAGGTTACGGGACCATTATTTTAAAAATATCTACCATTCACACGGATTCTAAAAACGTATAATAATGTTCACTATCATTTTAATTACAGTGTTTTTTCGACATAAATACAACAAATGGGCGTCGATTTTTAATAATGCATTCCGATAATAGGACGGATTTTAAGAATTCTTACAGTCGGAAATTTGCACTTTTTCACGTCTTAACCTACTGTAAGATACTAACTGCTTGTAGTTCCAATCTTATTTTCATTTCGGTTCCTTAATTTGACTTTAGGGATGTTCAAAGAGGGGTAGGCAGACTGACGCCCGCTTCCACTGATACTTCATTCAAAGATTACGTACCTTAAGTACATTAGGCAGAGTGTAATCACATGCCGGACTACTATTAAAACAAAGATTATTAAGTAAATTATGGTGTTATTTTTTTTTAATTGTAGCTCGGCATGTGACAACACTCCGCCTGATGTAAAGCTAGAGAGCGGTCCATGAATGGAAACAACTGCTACTACAGAGAAACCTGTGCGGGCAGCAGTCGCCTCCACTATGCCGGTTTGAGGAGACAAGCATGTACCATCTTAGATTGACAGTGCACACTCCTCTCGTTATACCTGGCTACTTTCAAACTATTCCCGAAACGCGACAAAGTCACTTCACGGGTGTTACATTCGAAAGTGGTGGTACTACCCCAGGACGACAGACTGGACAAATAACCATCATCAGTCTGCTGTTAACTTTGAAGAAGCTGTTTATGAGACATGTAATAATAATGAATATGAACTACGCCAAAAATTGAATATCGTGTCCGAAAGAATTAAAAATAATCAAAGAGCCCTAGGAAATATCAGGAGAATCTTTATTAGAAGATGTCGGTTATGCATTAGAGTCAGAGTCTCCCTCTGACTTTTTGAGCATTTACTTTAATAAATTGTATCTATTTACATTGGTTTTTTTGGAATTCGCATAAGGTAATAATGAAATTTCTTCGACAAATAGTACTTTGTTGCTTGTTAAACTTTGAAAAATTACTTTAATTAAAATGATAGTGAACATTATTATAAGTTTTTAGAGTCCGTGTGAATTGTAGATATTTTTAAAATAATGGTCCCGTAACCTTACATACAATTTTTTTACACCAGCTTCGTTTAAATATTTTGTTTAAAATTTGATAAATTAAATCTTGTTTAGATTTTATTTTAATTTAAATAAAAATATCAGCGAAAATCATTGTAAACAAATTTTTATAACATTAATTTATGATAAAACGGGGGAAAAAATGATAATTCTTTAAAAATGTCATAACTTTTAAACCAGAAGGTATATAAAAAAATCACCAAATTATATTCTAGATATTGAACCCCTCTATCTGTAAAATACCGTTGACACCACTACTTACGGGACACCCTGTATATATAAACGGGCTAACTAGCACGAAAATAATTTAAAAAAAAGTGACCTATAAGACGCATTTATGCTAAACCCACCACCTATCACCTATATTGAGATTAAAACCCGTTTCAGCGGGGACAAACATACACACTTTCACAATGACAATATTATGTATTAATATTAGGTAGGAATATATATATATATAAACGGGCTAACTAGCACGAAAATAATTTAAAAAAAAGTGACCTATAAGACGCATTTATGCTAAACCCACCACCTATCACCTATATTGAGATTAAAACCCGTTTCAGCGGGGACAAACATACACACTTTCACAATGACAATATTATGTATTAATATTAGGTAGGAATGGTTTTAACATCTCAGGTTGTTGTGTGCGTGCCGGTTTTTATTTAATTACAGCTCGACATGTGACAACACTCCGCCTTAAGTAAAGCTAGAGTGCGGTCCATGAATGGAATCAACTGCTACTACAGATAAACCTGTGCGGGCAGCAGTCGCCTCCACTATGCCGGCGAGGGGAGACGAGCATGTACCATCTAGATTGACAGTGCACACTCCTCCCGTTATACCTGACTATTTTCAAACTATTCCCGAAACGCGACAAGGCCACTTCACGGGTGTTACATTCGAAAGTGGTGGTACTACCCCCGGACGGCAGACTGGACAAATAACCATCATTAGTCTGCCTACCACTCTTTAATAGTGCCTATAGGCATTGAGCGACCAAAGTACATATAACATTAATTAACTTATTTTTTTATTATAATTTATTAATAAATTAATGTAACATTTTAATATGACAAACATTAAAAATATATAAATCTGTGGATTTTTAGATTAGAGGTGTAATGTCTAATGTCTAAAATATACATGTCTACATATAATATACGTGATCATATCAAAGTATTGTTAAGATATAGGTACTTCGATCGTTTCAATAGAATCTATTGTGTATGAACTGCGACACGTAGAGGTCACTCATTTTATCCAATCAATGGTTTGTAGTCAAGAGGTCAATTGTCTAAAATATTTCTTAGACATCACTCTAATGTGCCTCGACTCCAATCACACTCAAAAAATACTCGCTCGAGTTGATACTTATGTATTTAAGTAGTGATAACTTTTTTCTTGTAATATTAGATATAAACAAAATGAAAACTGAATTTCAGTGCAACGCAGCCATCTAGATATTACAGAATGTGTGTTGACGGAAAGTTCACAGTACATTTTCATAGAAGCCCGGCATAACATAATTCTCCGCCTAATGATAAGCTAGAGTACAGTCCATGAACGGAAACAACTGCTACCACAAACTTTCGTCAGGCAACAGTCGTCTTCGCTATGCCAGTTGACAAAGTACACCCCTCTCGTTAAACCTGGCTACTTCCAAACTGATTCCAAAACGCGACTAGTCTACTTCTACATTATGTAAAATTGTAAAGTAATGAAGAAACGCCTCCGTAAAAATAGGACTCATATATTACCTAGATCTAAATCTAGAATAATACTTAACCTTGTCTCTTTATTCTATATTATCTAGATTCAAAGTTAACTACACACATCCTCTGTACAATTCATAAGATGATATAAGCTAAGCTGTAAGGACGACGCAAAGATATCGTAACCATACGTCCCGTTTTGAACGGGACTGTGTCCTTTTTGGCTACTCCAGCTCCATTGGGATAAAGAATTGTCCCGTTTTCTCAGAAGAGCGTTCGATGTAGAAATTTAAAGTAATTACATATATAGGTATAAAATTTAGCACCCAAATATAGGATAAAATAGGTTTTTTTTTGTTATGGATTAGAGGCCTATGGATTATTTTTATTGTAGCTCGGCATGTGACAACACTCCGCCTGATGTAAAGCTAGAGTGCGGTCCATGAATGGAAACAACTGCTACCACAGAGAAACCTGTGCGGGCAGCAGTCGCCTCCACTATGCCGGCTTGAGGAGACGAGCATGTACCATCTAGATTAATGTCCCGTTTTGAGGAAAAAATAAATAATTATTATAAAATCTTTATTTAAAAAAGTATTACATAGCGGGGTCCCTGGCTTTCAGATATTACAGATTCAGTTTCCCTGTGTCCAGAAGACCAGCGCAGTCCCACCTATAATTTTAAAAATAAAAGAGGAGATTTTTTTTTTAATAAATATAAAAAAAATACAACAAAAAAAAAACAAAAAAAATAAATAAAAAATAATGTTATGGTGACGTTGTGCATGCCTGAGATTGGTATTACAATTATTATTATTATTTGTATTGGGTAATCGTATTTTATATTCAGAGCTGTTTGTCTCAAATTTTATCAGGGTTAAATGCGTTATAAGTATAAATATACGCCCACATATTTTGTTTTTATTATAGTAGTAGTTTTTTTATTAACAGCAGTCACCTCCGCTATACCGGCCCGAGGAGACGAATGTGCGCCATCCTGGGGTTGACAGAGCACACTCGTTATACAAGGCTACTTCCAAAGTTTCAGGCAGACTGATGATAGGTATTAGCCCAGTTTGGTGTCCTGGGGTAGTACCACCACTTTCAAGTGTAACACTCCAAGTATCGGGATCAGGTGACGAAAGAAGTATGCACTGTCAATCTGGATAGTGCGGAGGTGATTGCTGCCTGCAGTTTTTACGTGGCAGCAATTGTTTCCGTTCATGGACCGCACTCTAGTTTAACATCAGCTTGTGTCTAGTTACAATAAAAAAATATATTATATGTTGAGTATTTTTTATTTATCAACATTGTAGTTAGCTAATAAGTTTATCAATTTAAATCTCCGTTGACTTCATATGTGATTTCATCCACTTAAAGACATTCCTTATTGTAAGTGCCTACTTAACTACGTAGGTGTTTTACATTATAACATACTAGCTGTCGTTCCCAACTTCATATGCTTGTGAAATGATTAAACCCTGCGTCTGTTTTACCCCCTTTAAAAACGCGTAACTCTTTATATTGTTTTTACCAAAACACCTGATTACAAAACTTTTATTCGCAACACGAATAGCGTAACAACTGCCACTACTGATAAATTTCTACAGGCAACAATCGCCTCCGCTATGCCGGCTCGAGGAGACGAATGTGCACCATCCAGATTGACAATGCACATTCCTGTCGTTATACCTGGCTATTTTTAACCTGTTCCCTTAACGTGTGGTCAAGGTCACTTCATAGTTGTTACATTTGAAAGTGGTGGTACTACTCCTAGCTCCATAACGGCTAATAACCATCATCGGTCTGCCTACGGCCATCCATTAATTGACGTAGTAGCAGTTGTTTCCATTCATGGACCGCACTCTAGCTTTACATCAGGCGGAGTATTGTCACATGCCGAGCTACAATAAAAAAATGTTCTCTATTCTCTACTAAATATTCGTAAATAAATGTACACTAAGAATAAAGACGGGCACATCGGGGGAGTCCCTAGCGTTCTTTTTTGCTACTTAAATTTCCAAGAAGCGCAGGAAACGATAAACATTTGTTTCGTGTCAGATGAAGTATGGTTGCTATTTTTTTTTGTCTTTCATTATCCTTGTTTTAAGTCGCACTAATAAAGTTTCGATTTATAAATGCGCGGTGTATGCTCGTCTCTTCAGGCCGGCATAGTGGAGGTGGCTTCTGCCTGTAGAGATTTCTCTGTAGTAGCAGTTGTTTCCATTTATGGACCGCACTCTAGCTTTACATCAGGCAGAGTGTTGTCACATGCCGAGCTACAATAAAAAAAAATATATATGGCTGCTTGGTTTGTACGGTCAACAAAGGAAGCTGTCAAAAATAATCTTATGATTATTATGTATTTTATTAGTTATAATTTATTTTATTTATAAACTGCCGTCCAATTGCACTAAAAGGCCCGTTAAAGTTACTTTGACAGTTTTATTTTCCGAAGCCAAAAGTAGATTCTGACGATTAACAAGTGCATAAATAAAATAAATAAAATAAAAATTCTTTATTAAGTACACAAAACAAAATATAAATTACATGAGTTGAGGACCCCGTACTAGACTATAGTCTGTATTACGGGTGTCCTCGCTCTTTTCCAATACACTTTAAACAAAATTACAAGTTACAATTACAAGTGTGTGTGTGTGTGTGTGTGTGTGTGTATGTGTTACATAATTTAGATAATTAAATAAACTATAAATTATTAGTTAAAAGATTTTCAGTTTCACTATAGTTTAAATCCACTAGAAAGTCAGATACCTTATATTTACATTCCCTATAATTGTAATCATAAATATTTAATTTCTTATGTATAAAGTTATATAATTTTGAAGATAGATTGTAATATTGTCTATTTGCAAACGCGGTTTTACAAAAGATCATCTTACATGGATCTCGTTCACGTCTTTTTCCAACATCTAAGGGGGTATACTCTAACTTACGATGTACTCGCAATATAGAGTTAAGGATAAAAAGTTGACGAACTGTCAACAATTTATTAACATGATAAAGTTCATAGGTCGGGTGTCTGAAGGGTTTATTTAGCAAGACCTTTAAAAGACGTCTCTGAGCCCGCTCAAGAGGTAGGAACTTGGTTTTTAATGCGCCTCCCCAAACTGGAATACAATAAGTGATTACCGATACGGCAAGGGCTTGATATACTTTCAGTATTAAATTGACAGACGACACATATCTCAGTTTTTTGAAGACCCAGATGAGTCTCCTAACTCTATTTGCCACAAATTCAAGATGGGTATACCAATTTAGATGACTATCTATAATTACTCCTAAATAACGTGTGTTAGAAGCTCTGCGTAATACCGCACAATCACAACTCCTATTGTGGCCCATAAGGCATGTGTGAACCTTAATAGTGTAATCCAGCGATGGTTGGGTATTTTCACGCATAGAGAACGGTATGTATATAGATTTTGAGATATTTAATGTTAACAGATTTTGAGATAACCAAGACGCAATCATATGTAATCCAATTTCAACATGTTTTTTGACCTGAGTCCAATTTTTACCATGAAATATTAGTGCCGTGTCGTCTGCATAGGAATAGATGTTACAATTACTAATTGGTAAAGCACCTAAATCATTTATATATACTAAAAATAATGTGGGACCTAAGACACTGCCCTGTGGCACCCCATAGGTTATATATTCTTCATTACATGCAAGTGCTACGTTAATAAAGGATTTTCATTTCATTTAATTTCAATCACTTTAACGGTTACGTTTACATTTACTCCACACGCGTTGCAATATAGTGTAAATTCATATCGTTATCGATAAAAGTCTGGCTGATGTAATTAGGGAGTACATTCCCGAAAAATTAATAGAAAAACATATTTGACCTCTTTTTCATACACTTGACTTTAGTGACATCGGTTTAACTATTACTTCAATATTGACCAGCCAAAATTCGCTGGTTACGGTTAGTGTTAAAGTAAGCGTCAAAACTGACAGGTGTTTTTTTGAAGCAAACCAATTTTAATTTTATAAAGTAATAGTTAAGTCATATGGTGTAATTGGACCTTATACCGTATTTTGGCTATCCCCACTGCTTGTTTAAGTTAAATCTGCGTCAGCCTGTTATCCACACATCAACACTCAACATAAAGTCAACGATTGTATTTTAAACGTCAATAAATAACAATTAACATACCTACTTATACATACTGTACTATATTGTTTTGAGTGCTTACGTTTCCTTTGAGTTTTTAAGGGTTCGTTTATTTTTCCTTGTGACTCTAAAGTGTTCTTTGTTAGCTTTGAAATAAGGGCTTTGTTTGATCTCGAAAATAATTAGGTAACAAACGAAACACTTGAGATTTGTTTCTCAGAAACGATTTCATATTATACGAAGTTATGAGCGTTGGAAACATTGAAGCATTGGATTCTTTTAAATACACTTATAGATATCTCGGCATATGACAACAGTCCGCCTGATGTTAAGTTAGCAAAGTGTGGTCCAGGAACGGAAACAACTGCACCACAGCTTACTTCCGCTATGCTGGCTTGAGGAGGCAATAATGTGTACCATAGCGCCTCTCCATTTACCCGGCTACTGTTAAACTAGTGGTAGGTACCGGATAGTATATTATGCAGACTGGGCTAATAACCATCATCAGTCTGGCCTCCACTCATAAATAAATAGTAGTACAGTAATACCCCGCTTCACGCGAGGGATACGTTTCGCAAAAACTCGTATTAAGTGAATTTCGCGTATAAGGGGGTCATATTTAGAGCATAACCAAAAGTCAGAACAAAATGCAAATCAATACATACTTTAATTCTAAAAACACATTATGCCTTTTTTTACGGAAAAATGTACCTAAGACAATATCTTCTTGGTTGCGTTTCGTTTACGGTCTTTTTTCATAACATGCAACACTGAATTTTACTGATTAACACACGGTTAAAACACGGTCATCATCACTGTCTATACTCTGCAATATGTCCAAACCTGAATAAATCTTTAAAAGAGCCATTTTAGCGCGAAATTCGCATAAAACCGAAACCTCGCATAACGGGGTCGCGTAAAGCGGGGTGTTACTGTATATGGTTCCTAAAATTCTAGAAGTATACTCGTGCAATAAATATTAGAAATAAAATGTTTAAAAACGGTTTCGAAACCGACGGCAACCTAACCTAACCGGCGTTAGGCCTTTTTCATTTACCAGTCCATTGCTGCTATTAATTCAGATTGGTAACTCTTTTGCGAGGTCCCCCAGGCGACGGCACTGAAGACGACCGAAACGTTAAATTAAAATTTACGACAAACATGTTTTTTATTTTTTTTATTTTGACATGACATGTGACCTCGCCTGGCCTGATGGTAAACGCAGCGGAGGTCCATGAGCACTGACGACTGGAGAACCGCTAACACGGTGGCTCCAGTCGCCACTGTTATGCCGGCCTGAGAAGGTGCTTTTTCGCACTCCCCTTGAAGGATCCGAGGTGAAGGACTGGGAGAACACATTGTCCAACACAAAAAGGACGCGCCGAACCGTTTCGTTCGGCCACTGATTCGGTCGACAAAATGTGGATGCTTCCCCCTCCCGGTACGGGTGTTACGGGAATGGAAAGACAAAGTAGGAATAAGGTTAAAGAGCTCTTCGGAGCATTCACCATGGTATAGGCGATAGAGGACACACAAGGACGCTATGTCCCTGCGAAGTTGCAGGGATTCTAAGCCCCTTGTGACCGCGTCGCCTATTACTCGGACAGCTCGACGTTGCAATGAATCCAGGGCATCGAGGAGGTACTTGGCAGAGCCGTCCCATGTACTATATTTTTATGTGTCTATGTACTATAATTTTAATTTTAAATGCGATTATTTTTAATTTTTTTTTTAAATAATATTCCCGTCCTGCTCACACCTTAATTATTTTGTTTACACGTGTAGTAGCCCAGTAGGTATTCACAGCCCATTGTTATGAGTAATAATAACTAACGAACCGAAAACTTGAAGCTGCCGTTGTAAAACATGATACAAGAAACAAAACACTATCGGTCCATTAAATTTAAACTATTTTTGTTTAATCACTTTTATTCTTAAAGAATAATTTTTATATTTTACTTTTTTATATAAAAATACCCCGCGTGACGGTCCATAAGCGACCGGATACAACCTCCGCTATGGCTTGAACAGACAAGTGATGATCAATTTTTTTCGAAACACTTTTGAAGTGGTGAAGTAACCTTGTCGCGTTTCGGGATTAGTTTGGGAGTAGCCGGGTAAAACGAATCCGAAATCCGAAATTCAAGCCGGCATAGCGAACGCGACTGCTGCCTGTAGTTTGTCTGTAGTATCTAGCAGTTGTTTCCGTTCATGCTTTTAAAGTTCGCTGGATCGCACATTATATGCCGAGCTATAAAAAAAATGTTAAAATTAATTTAAATATCTCCCTAAATTGAAAAGAAAAAAAAACCGATTGAAATTGAAACGGCAGATGTGACATATGTATGAACCGGTTATGAACCTCCCTAATTTTGTCGGGTAGTGTAAGCGAACTGTATTTATGCTAAAAATAGGTTAACCTTGTATTTGCAATGCTTTGTTACCCTCCTGGAAAGTGACAGATTATTTACTTATCATCTTCCCTCAAAACTATAATATAGTTAAAAAATTATAAAAATATAAAACAAAGCTTAATGAGGCATATTAGCTCAGTTTAATAATAATAATAAACTCAAGAAAAAATCGTGGGCCCATTTCTCTTAGGGCAATGTGGGCATATAGGTACCTATAAATTCTGAAAATATATAAATGAATGTTGTACTCGTATATTCTTAAAATAATTAATTAATTTAAATAGTTTTTCTATTTACATATAGGTATACATTTTTTTTTATTGTAGCTCGGCATGTGACAACACTCCGCCTGATGTAAAGCTAGAGTGCGGTCCATGAATGGAAACACCTGCTACTACAGAGAAACCTGTCCCGGCAGCAGTCGCCTCCACTCGGCATTTGTTTGACTTCGGCTTGAGGAGACGAGCATGTACGATCTAGATTGACAGTGCACACTCCTCTCGCTATACCTGGCTACTTTCAAACTATTCCCGAAACGCGACAAGGTCACTTCACGGGTGTTACATTCGAAAGTGGTGGTACTACCCCAGAACGGCAGACAGGACAAATAGCCATCATCAGTCTGCCTACCACTCTTTATAGTGCCTATAGGCAGTGAGCGACCAAAGCACATATAACAAAGTTACATTGGTACCGGTCTTTAGCGAGGTCCGAACACGGGTCTCATCGATCGTGAGTTCACGCGTCTCACCGCTAGACCACGGCCACTCTTTTACTGTTTACATGTATTTGTTTTACTTTTCAGGCATGCCTGACCAAAGATTCGTTCATAAATGATTTGATAAGTGAAATGGATAAAGAATCAGCGTCTGGACAAATAGAAGAAATCGCCAAAGGGTATGTTCCCTGCTGTGGCGCGTATGTGGGAAATGTTCAATACTAAAATTAATACGAATTGCAGATATTGCGGCAAAGTTACTCAACTTAAAGGGTGTTACAAAAATATTAGTGAAGCTGTCGAGCCGTGTTTCACTGATATAGAGAAGGCTAATCTGAAAACTATTGTTAATGTAACTGAGCAACTCGGTGAATTTCTTTGCGAGAAAGATGGTGACAGGATTGCTTGTAAGTATCAAAGTGTGACAATGTTGGTTAAACTGCTTAATTAGACCGTATTTGTATGACAATGTTGAGATAACTGCATAAAATTGGTATTAATTGTATTGTATTGTATCCATGGTGTGCGCACATGCTTTGGCATGCAAGCCAGCCTAAACTTTGACTGTATTCCTACTTTGGCATACATATATACACAATACAGGCTTGCATGCCGTTTTGTGCGTTTAATAAATAAATAAATAAACAAAATACAGTGTAAACTCTATATAAGGGCACTGAAGGGACTGCGCATTTTATAGCCTTATAGAGAGTTGTCGTTAAACAGAGAGAAGAAACATCAATACTATTTTACTAATATAATATTATTTACCAATAACGTATATATAACATTATGCATAACAACCTAACGACACAATCTTCGATCCGTATGATGCCGACAGTCAGGGGAAATACAGGCTAGACAATAAAGCAACAAAAGAACATACACAGCTGCAGTTCTTATTAATTTTGGCAACTGGAAAGTACTGTTTATTGTTTAATAAGGACATATTGTGGTCCGTTATTTAGAGTTGGTGTGATGCTACATAGAGTGTATTATTGTATGGACAACAATGTAAACCAACCATAGACAGGTAATTTCGACGTTTTAAGGAGTTTGTCGTTAAATCGAGTTTACACTGATTTTGAAGCAGCTCCCAACCAACCCGGAAGATGGCGCTACAAAATCCCATATCTCAAAATTTATTATACTCGTACATTTTTCCGTATAAGGTAGGTAGGTATACGGGGAATTCCTAGCTTATAGTCGGAGATTTCAAATTTCTTATTGTGAAATATGACCAATATGAAATGTTTAAAATATTTAAAATGCATTTTATATATTCTGTGCCGTAGCTATTTGTTTATTATACTGATTTGCGATTTGCGAGAAAGTTATAAACTACTTAATTTCAACATAAATCTGCTATGTTTCAAACTATGTTGTAAAACAAAATGTATGGACGCTCAGATGTTAACTTTCACGTAACGCATCATAATTTAATGATTGATTTCAGTATTCATGGCGGAGGGTGGTCGTGATTGTTATAAATCAAAGAGGAAAGAGTTGCAGGGATGTTTCAACGAGACTTTCCTTTCAGACTTCAGGGACGGAGAACTACGAGTTACTTTTGGGGTTTAGTATTTTATTTTCTATTTAATCTACGCTTTTAAGGCTTGAGGTCATAGGTTCTACCGTGATCACCACAAATGTTTATTTTGATATAAACTACGATAAAGGCGAATAGAGGGAGAAGGTTTATAGTATTGGTGATAATGATGATCATGTTTTATTCCAATTTACTCATTGACTGATGGGTTCGTAATATTTGTTTCTCTACATACACCAGATGACGTAATCTAGGAATTCATCAATTGTACATTTCGAAAAAATAATTATGTATGCTGAACGGCCGTGGTCTATCGGTAGAGGACGGATTAAGGAGACCCGTGTTCAAACCTGTTATGTACTTTGGTAGCTCAGTGCCTGCATTAGCTTAGTACAGGCGTTTTAAAAAAATTAGCAGAACTCTTCGGACTGTACCGAAGATCTCGATCGATACTAAGTTTAATAAATATATTAAAATATTTATTTTACAGGAGAAGGAATGTAACGAGATGATGGAAATTGAACGTTGCGTTGTCGCTTCGCTGGAGACTTGTGCCGAACCAACAACTGCCAATATGACCGAGAGTCTATTCAAATTTTTACGTAAAGCCAATTTCTGTAAAGATGCTATGGTATGAATAAATTAAACACTATCACCTATACCGACATACCTATATTTTTTTAATTTCATCCTCAAAAATTACAAACATACATAATTAGAACCATAGAAATATATACTAGAGGAGCAAACTTCATACATTTGACATAAAAAAGCGTTAAGATATAATTTGACAATTTTTGCCGTCAAGTCAAATACTAACTGAGAGAGAACCTAAACGTGGCTGTGGCCATCTTTTCTCTAGCGTCACATCCGGTTATTGCACATCTAGTTGTATATATCAATGGTTAGAACAAGGTATTTTATTTATTATGTCAAATAAAATAATATTAGAATTTATGTAAAAACGGACCCATTTTTGGGTCCACTTTAATACGTTAACAAAATAATATCTTAATTTTTAATTATATATCAACACATCGTTTACCAATCAATAATTCAATGTTTAATTTTGTAATAACAGATATCGTTTAATATTGCATCAGAAAAAGTCAAATTGCTCAATAATCCGAGTTAAAATGATAAAAATTGATTGGTAAAAGAATTATCTACGATGGTTGCGGTTTAAATTAAAATAATAGCACATTAATAATACTAATAAATATATTTTCTACTAATAAATAGATCACAAAGCACGAGAAACATTCAAAGAGCATGTCTGAAAATGTAAGTAAATTGAAATTTATTTCAACTTTGTGCTGTTATACTTCCTAATAATAATAATAATTATTATTAACAATTAATTAATATTTATTTACATTAATAATATGAAATATCTAACCGACTAAATATTCACTCGTATTTCACATTCATAAACAGTTAGATTAAAACAAAAAGGGTACACTCATGTACAGGAGAAAAAGACAGGAAAAAGTTGCCAGACTGCAACGAGAGGGAGACAAAATTATCATTTGTTTACGTACTGCCGTCCTGGGGTAGTACCACCACTTTCGAATGTAACACCCGTGAAGTGACCTTGTCGCGTTTCGGGAATAGTTTGAAAGTAGCCAGGTATAACGAGAGGAGTGTGCACTGTCAATCTGGATGGTACATGCTCGTCTCCTCAAGCCGGCATGGAGGCGACTGCTGCCCGCACAGGTTTCTCTGTAGTAGCAGTTGTTTCCATTCATGGACCGCACTCTAGCTTTACATCAGGCGGAGTGTTGTCACATGCCAAGCTACAATAATAAAAAAACGTACGCATGTCAAAGTATGTCAGTTAGACCTAGTTTACGGGATCCAATTTTTAGTAGTGCGTAACGTACCTTTCTCTTTTTGCTTTAATCTAAGCTTAACCATTAATATTTGTCTGTATTTCAATAATTTAAATTATTTATTGTAGTTTTTCTTTGGGACGGGGTATTTATGTTTCTATTGACCTTGTCCTGATATCCATAGTACAGGTTGTACTAGTTTGGGGGTGGGCTAGGCATTAATTTTTATATCTTCATGTATCAAATGTACCACTCTTGTTTCTACATCAGCTTTTCAAATAGAACATGATACTTTCAGCTCTTTATTGTTTGTTACCTACTATAAAATTCTGACGTGATTTTTCAATATTTCTATGACTGAAATATTCTAGATTTCTGACTGAGTAAATATGTATCTAGAGAGCGACGGTGGGTAGTATCAACAAATGCTTACTCGAATTTCGACTAACCAATGCAATTTTGTCTTTGTAATTGGATTTCTAAGTATCTATAATAGAAGCACTAACTTAGTGTAAAGACTGGGCAATCTAATGATGGTTATTAGCCCTCTCTGCCGGCCAGGGGTCCACATTTAACCCTTAAATGTATGTTTTTTTGTTTTAAATTAATAAAATATTACGCGAAAGACCTGTGCAAACGCAGACATAAGTTTTTAAATAATTTTATGTGAAATTGGCAACAAGGGTTAAAAAAGTGACCTAGCCCCATTTCGGGATCTGTTTTGAAGTAACCGGGAAGTAAAAGGGCTGTGTTTTATCGTCTCCCCAAGCCGGCATAGTGGAGAGGACTACTACAGACGTTTCTATAATAGCAATTGTTACAAGTCGAGCTTTTTTATATAGATTAATATTTTCTGGGTGTGGGTGTTATAGATTCCCTAATTTGTGGGTATCGGCATTGTATGTGTAAAGTGAAATTGGTAAATGCTATTGTGTTTTTCAGGTTAAACCCGACATGAACGCCCAACACTCTGAAGGTTCAGTACTTGCAGTAACTACAGCTACACTTTTCACAGCTCTCTCCACCGTTCTTCTTGTTTGAATACTTTTTTTATAAACGTCAGTATTAATTTTAAGTATTTGTCAGTAAATCCATTGATTTAAAAAAACCAAATATATTTCGTCATTGCCGTTTTTTTTTTCAGTTTAATTTAGGTAGATATCTTAAGCAGTGGCGGCGGTAGACTAATCATGGACGTCGCTCGGTGACGCTAATAAATTTTAATGAGCTGAATTACTTTCATAGTGTTTCTAGACGATTCTGGATACTTACACGTATCTAAAAAATAGTTGTGTCAAATAAAAAATTATATCCAAAAACCTTTTTAAGGCTCCCAAAATCACGACGCCTAACACCGCCACTGATTTTAAGGATAGGTTGTAACACATATAAAACTCCAGTCACTTTAAACTTTGTATTGTTTAGTGAACTATTTTTAATTGATTACATCGCACTTTGGAAATAATTTAGTGTAATCTAGGGCACGTACAGTTAGGTAGCATGGGGGAAAACAGAGTAAGAAAAAATTCACGCTTGGATGCCACCCCTAATTAGGGACACCCTGGGTGTTCGTATAATATATTTCAAATACTTGCCTGTGTTACTGCTGCTGTTAGTTAATTATTCCCTAATGACGATTTTAGTATAAGGTTAAGTGTTTGCCATAAATAGGTGTCTATTTCCATCCATTTAGATAAGCTTGGATACAATAGGAGATTTGTTTAATAGAAATTAAAACGTATATGCTCATTGAAGGAAAATTTGTTTTGGAATTGTAATATTTATCCGGCTTTTGATAACCGCAGTGTGAAGAGGCATCTCATCAAGCCGGCATAGCGGGCGCAGATCCCGTGCTCTGACAGCAGTCGCCTTCGTTCATGGATCGCACTCTGGATTAACATCAGGCGGCAAAATAAAAAATCAATTCCTTATTGGTCCGCGAAGAAAACTTTATACAAAGAAAATATTGATGGCTTCTCTTTTGAAATTAATTTTGGAGATTAAAATTAAATGCAACATAATTAAATTTCAAGGAATAAATAACTAAGCTTGAGTGCTGTCCACGAACGGAAACAAAAGCTACCACAGAGAAATTTCTGCAGGCAGCAGTTGTCTCCGATATGCCGGATGAGGAGTAGAATGTGCGTCATCCAGGACGAAAGCGCACATTATTTTTGTTACTTCCAAACTCGTGTTTCAACTTCTTTTAGGCCTAAATACATATTTCGTCATTGCTAAATATAGCATAAACACGAAAAAATTCCGTAAAAAAATTAAAACAAGAATCGAATACCTATCTAGAATTATATAAAACGTAGACTAAGGTTTTAGTTAGGTTAGAAAAAAACGAGTAAATGGCTTAATCATTTTCTTAATCTAGATATCCTAGTCAACTGTGTTGAAGGGTAGACAGATATTTTGCAATTGCACGCGGACATAAGTTGAGCGTTGGTTCAATTCTAGCCTTTCTACTTATTATAGAAAAACATTATTTAAAATATCCTATATTGCTTGCGGGTTCGATTCTCCCAGAAATGTCTGCCGGTACCAATGTATAAGAATTGACTCAAGAATATGTATTATTAAAGAAATATACACGTATATGTAAAGACGTCAAAAGGTATTTTAATTAATTTGGGTAAATGATTAAGCCATTTAAATCCTTATTAATTACTTTCTTTGTATTTTCTTCTCTAATAATTTCGATATTTTTGTAATAATATTAATGATCCTAGCAGAGCTTAAATGTGACCTTAAAATGTATGCTTTATTTTGTTTTATAGAAAACGAAAACAATTTATTTTGCTATTATTTAAATTGCTAATCCAATTTATGATTTTTTTAAAAATGATTTTTCGAACTCCGAGCTTTTTTTTAAATAATTTTGTTAGAAACAATGTGAGCAACGAAGCCTAAACTTTTTTATTTACATATCTACATAAAAATATTATATTTTTCAAATAATATTGAATTAATCGCGGACCTCTATAAATTATAGTTTACAACTAAATTAAATTCACAATTTGTTTTAAAAGAATCAAAAGCTCAAATTGTTTTTAACGAATTAATTATTTATAATAATTTTTACAAGTAAAATAGTGTACTCGGACATAAGTAGTATATAGTCTTGCCATAGACAAAATGCCAAATGTTTAGAAAGCCTAATTTATGATGTAATATTTAGAAAGCCTAAATTATGATGTGATTTTGAAATAAATCCTTTGCTTTTATGTTGTTTTCTTATTTCGTATTTACAGATCCGATTTCTATTAGTCGATGTTAAAGCGGTAAAAATCAAGAGTTTACAAAAGGACTTGCGAAAATAGTCCTTAAGGTGGTACAGCTATGGCTTGGTAGTACGTCGCAGCTTTATCTTGTACTCTTGCATTCAGGTGCCCCAATCAGAATCCTGCATTGCAGTTGAACGCAGAAATTTGCAGATCTCGAGCAGGACACGAGGAGAGGAGTATTGCTTCATTATCCGATATGTTTCGGCGTCCTGCGCGACGGATTGCCATGCAGGATTGTGTATGGGTCCCTTTAGTGGACTTTGACTCAAATAAAAATGCATAATATACGAATATATATTATTTAATAACTGATGGTTCTGAAGTGTCGACTTCTTCTTTACTTCTGAAATAAAATAGGATTTTTTTTTTTAAATTATGGTTTTTTAAATGTTTTTGGCATGTTAAAATGCTGAATTTCGAATGAATTCTGAATAGAAAAAGTCAACGAGTACAAAACAACAGCCTGCGCTTCGGTGGAAATCGAACCCAAGTTTTGCACACGAATGCATCGACTCTTGGTCCGATGACCACCTCAGTTCAGACTGTTTTGTGTAACGCTTTGATTTTCTCTCCATATTTTTTTAAAAAATTATTAACAGTAATAAGTTAGTCAGTAAATAGTTAATACTTTTCTTAATAACAGTTCATCTGTGACTATTTAATTGGAAGAAACATCCGTTCTCATATTACCGGATTTGTTTTTCTTTCTAAAGTTTAAGTTAATTATTTTAACCCGTAAAATTTCCTCACCTTGGCGCATGGAGTACCCTTCTTAATGAAACGGAATAGTGACTCCATCATGTTCGCTGGTGTCGGCGTGTCACACGTTACCAAACTATCAACAATGCATTTGCTCAAGTCGTCGTAATTTTGGCACATTTCCTGAAACATTAAGTATTATTTCAATAAATTTTACGTTTTGCGGTGTTTTATATGGTGTATGAAACATTGTAACGCACAGTGCCGGATTTAAGCATAGGCAGTTGCCTATGGGCCGCCGCCACCACGCCGCAAAAAAAAATAATTAAATTAAATCGATAAAAGCTCAATAGAAACAAGAGAAGAGTTTTGTTTTAAATTTTGCGTTAGCCAACTTATTTAGTTGCTCTCTTCTTTACCTTGACCTCAATAGAAACTTTCAACAGTTAACCACAAAGGATTTGAGGGCCTCCACATCATGCTCTGCCTATGAGCAGCCGAAGTCTAAATCCGGCGCTGGTAACGCATATATGAGTCACGTTTTTACTAATTTTTTTTCTTAGCTTGGGTATCTTCTTTCAATTTTTTTATAATAAGTTAGAATGCGATCCAGCTCCTACTATAGATGAATGTCTACTAGCCTTAATCATCTCCGCGATGCTGGCTTAATGAAACCCTTATTCTATCTAATCACGAAATACGATTACGATTGTTGTCCCAATTTTATTCTGGAATGATATACTGTGACAATAAGTATCAGTTCGCTGCAGAATTAGATATATGATAGAAGTAATCTACTCACATCTTTAGAAGGCATTTTTGTATTTTGGTGATTTATTACTAAGGTCTTCGCTTTGTTTCCACATTCCTGAATACTTTCTGTTTTAGACCTAAAACATTCTGGTCCACTTTCTGCTATGAACACTGGATCAAATATATACTTTATTAATATATTTAAAATGTATGCTAGTAGCTACTCCATATATTTTTTGCTCTCTTAATTTTTTTAAAATTGTATCTGATGTAAAGCTCTAGCTTGCCCATGAATGGACACAACTGCTACTATAGAGAAATCTTTACGGGCAGCAGTCGCCTCCGCTATGCCGGCTTGAGGAGACGAGCATGTGCCATCTAGTTTGACAGTGCTCACTCCTCTCTTATACCTGGCTACTTTCAAACTGCCCCCGAAACGCTGTTGTAGTAGCAGTTGTCTCCATTCATGGACCGCACTCTAGCTTTACATCAGGCGGAGTGTTGTCACATGCCGAGCTACAATAAAAAAAGATATGGAGTAGATCTCCAGTCATTTACATTCCTAAGTTACTCACAGGCAATTCTATCGCCATCCTTATAGCAAACAAAGTCAATGAGCTGGTCTGCTGCACTAGTAATGTCTCCAGTACGACTGCTAAGTGTTTCATCGAGGCATGGCGTCACAGATGTCACCAGCTCGGTAATACAATGCTTCAAGTCTTGAGATTTGTCACAGTATCTAGAAGGAAGATTTGAATATATTACATATTCTTATATTATTACTTAAATAATAATTTAATTTAATCCTAAATAATTTATTTTTTATACTAGTTAAATTACTTCACTTTATATACAGGTTGTCCCCCCGTAAGTAGTGGTGTCAACGGTATTTTACAGATAGAGGGGTTCAATATCTACAATAATAATATAATTTGGTGAATTTTTTTATACCTTATGCTTTAAAAGGTATGACATTTTTAAAGAATTATCATTTTTCCCCCCATTTTATCATAAAACAATGTTTAAAAATGTGTTTACAATTATTTTCACTGGTGTTTTTATTTAAGTGAGTTGAGAAAACACAGGGCTTTCTAATTAAAATATTATTTGTAACCAATTAATAACCATAATTAAATAAAAAATTAAAATCTAAACAAGATTTAATTTATTAAATTTTAAGCAAAATTTTTAAACGAAGCTGGTGTAAAATAAATGTAAAGATTAGGGGACCATTATTTCAAAAATCTCTATAATTCACACGGATTCTAAAAACTTATAATAATGTTCCCTCCTAACAAAGACAAATCGGCTGCAAATAGCAATAACTTATTTATTTGTGGTCATTACGTTTTATTAGTAATATCTTTATTTTATATAAAATATGAATTTCAAAAGCTATTTTAAAAATAACAATAGTACAATAACATAACGCAAACTATAACTGTCGAAAAAACGACTTCCTATTTGGCGATCAAAACTAGTAGAATATAAAAGTAATGTTTCAAGTCTACTGCATTCGAAAATTGGGGGCCTAGGAACTCCTTTGACTGAGGACAGGCAAAAGGAGTTGCTATTATTTACATAATAAATAGAGATAATATTTCGGTAATATTGGTTATCATTGCAAAGATGCCCCGGTTCGGTAAATTGTCTGAAAAGTTGAAATGAAATAATCTTTATTGCGTGAAACATGGTGTTATTAAATGGGTTACAATTTGTTCACATGTTTCAACACATTTAGCGCCTAGCGGCATGCAAAACTCTCGATAAACATAATGTTGTACCGTTTTGTTTAAAATACAAGAAGAGTATTGATTACTTACTTCTTAAATACTTCATCTAATGCTCCACGTGGCTTAGCTTCCTCGATCTCATTCTGAATAACTCCAACGTCGATGAATTTTTTCAAACATGTAGTAAATTTGTTTCCTGATTCCTGGAACGAGAAATTAAGAGTTTTTTTAAATATATTTTATATTTTTAAGCGCGACTAGTGGTGGGAATCATTAAATCATGCTTAATAGAAGTTGATTAATTTTTTGCCAAATGATCCACCTTTAGGTGCCACATATAATTAAACAAAGACAAAAAACAAACACAACAAAGAAAAAAAAACGGCACTTTGACGGCACTCTGGATGCATCAAGTTATCTGTCTGGAATTATTTTCCTAAACTTGTGTTCAGTTACTTGAGATAATGTGTAATAATGGTGGATTATTTCAATATATAAGAATTTAAAAAAAGAGAACGTTTATTTTTATTTCCCCTCCAAAACTCTGTAGGAAGTTTCAGTAAAGATTCTATCACTTTACTGAAGCTATTTTTGACTTGATTAGAACTCGACCTGACAATTAGTGTAATGATTGAATCCGTAATGCACAATAGTATTAACTTGATGCAAACACTGGCAAATGCCATATAACACTTTAAAAAACCAATAAATACACCATCTGCATTGACAGTGCACACGTAGCCAGGTATGGCTACTTTCAAACTGTTCACGAAACGCAACAAGGTCATTTGACGGGTGACAAAAGTGGTGGTAATACCATAACCATCATCAGTCTGCCTACCACTCTAAAAAGTATACGACCAGGGTAATTCTATACAAATTGATTTTTAACTTTACTAAAGCTGCCTTAAGATTGCTTTTAGCATGTTGCTCATTCTTAACCTGACCTGTATTTAATGTTATGCACTTACTTTGACATCTCTGATAGTAGCTTCGTCAACAACATTCGCTCTCTTACATAACTCATCGAACACTTTATCAGTAACGTTGGTAGCATCGATACTTTTAATAGCATCTTCAACATTATCACATAGGGATGTACCTGAAAATTATGTTTTTATAGTATTCATGATTAACAATTAGTGAGCGGTCCATTACAGAGAAAAGTCAGTTTCAGGAGTTGACTCAACTATGGCGGCTTGAAGAAATCAATACTTCATTTTAAAACAGATTGTTTTAATAAAGGAAAATAAATAAAAGAACACTAAAATTTAACAAGGAGAAACACCGACTGCTGCGCAACTAAATTTTCTTAACACGTGTATACAAACCAAAAAATCTCCAAAAACAAACATTATTGTAATTAGATCAAACTAACAAGTTTGCTATTAACTAATTATCAATAATTACATATGTTTACTTCACCTAAATTGACCGATGATAACTTCTAGTGTTATCAGTATGCCAGTATACGTTTAAATTACTTTGCTTTACATTAATTGGTTTTATTATTCCACTATTCTCAGTTTTGCGATCGATTAATTTGAAACTTAACGTTTTTATTATCATTTACATGCCCTAGCTATTATGCTCAGCTGTACAGGAGAATACGCCTTTCCTATATTGGAAAATATAAAAACCCTAGTTTATTATCGAAAAGTGACCGAACTGAAATAATCATCTAAGCTCACAGGGGAATCTTACAAACCTCTTTTTATTGTCAGTCAATTTCTGATGCTTTGATTGTAAACTGATTTTTATTGGTCGGCTTAGCGGTCGAGAATAAGCTTCGAACACAAATAGTTCTTGAAATAAAGTACCTAACCTTTGGCCGATCGTACATTTTTTTACAATGCAACTTATATATTGTTTTTATTTAGTTTAGTAAGGATTACCTAAAATTTAGGAATTGTTGTTTATTTCGACAAATGATTCTATTCGGTAGTAAATGGAAATGCATTTGCAAAAGTGCATTAGGAATTTCTTTATCATTCATGTTTCTTGTAGGACATTAATAGGTTATCAATATTTGCAAACATAAATATATATTCTCTATTTATCTAATTCTAGTTATTAAATTACTATTATAATTAGGTGTATTTAAAGACTCTAGAATGTTATTAGTACCTACTTGCTTAGTATTTATTGAATCTAAGAATCGAGTGACAAATTCTGCCTGTTCCGTCTTGCTACTTCCAAATTGGATAACGTATCACGCTTAGCGCACTTGAAAGTGGTCTCAGGATGGCAGACTGGGCTAATAACTATCATCAGTCTGTCTACCACTCTTTACATACATTTTACTTAAATTCTTTAACTTATTTCAAGCATTAGATACCTAATTTCGGATACGTCCCTAATGTGCTTATTACGAGTAGGTCTGTCACATACGCAAATCTGCATCCGCATCTGAGTTTCTGATTATTTTATAATGTTGTTAACCGGAATGTGACATGTCTCAAAAAGAAAATAAAGTCGGATCCATTAATCATAATATTTAATGTTTAACTATTAACCATCAAATTATTGAACGAACTATAAATTTATAAATTGGAAAATATTAAAATTCCCACAAAATTCCCAATCGATTCAAGTCCTCAACAATTTAGGGAATTCTCAACAAATTAGTAACACTGTTTATAAAACTTTAGACAAAAAGTATGCGTAGATTATAAATTATTTCTATTAAATTAAACTTCATAGCTTTCGTAATAAAACATTTGATTTGTAACAATATACTTTTAAACTCGCAGGAGTAGTTCAACAATTGATAAATTACTTTTAAATGATTATTTCTTCCCCTGTACAGGATGTGGGGTTCACAACTACATAATTGACTTATCCGTAACTAAGTACTGATATCATCTACGTAGGTACTCAAATTCATATTAGAACGAACGTGGCTGGGTGGTTAAAGGCTAGCAACTCTTAAATCCATTGTTGGTACCCATTTTGCTATACTCGTAATATGTAATGGAAATTGGGGCAGATCGTAAACTTCTAGCGCATCTGTTGTGGGATCACACCGGGTTTGATTGTTGGAAACATTTTTTTTTTTGTAATATTTATTAATTAGGTATTTGTATCATGGTGTTAAAATGTTTCTATTATAAGTACAGTCAGGTAATAAATTGATGCACAAAGCATGTAACACCCATTTTCAACTGAACTCCATAGAGTTAATAAATAGGTAGGTAGTCAAGGTGCTCTGCCTCTCAATTAAGCCCAGGGCTTTGAAAGGCACAAGATTGTTTTATTTATAAAGTATAAATAAAATAAAATGAATAAATAAAAAAAATTTAACGGTTTTTTCAATTGTTTTTACAATCTTAAATATTTATAATAATAAATTTTTGAGTGTAAGTTATACAAAATATGATTTTAAATTTGAGTATATTTATCCCTACTTAATTAACCTTTAATACAAACACTAGTTTACCTATCTTATTTATTTTTCACATAATACCATGCCTCAATTAATTCAGGGGTAGGTTGAGTAAATAAACTGCACTAACACCATCGCCAACGTAATAATCGCTTTTTCTTGCTTGCATTTTTATGATTCCATATCACTAATTATTTTATATTATTAATAAATAAACACTTACCTATCAACAGTACGGCAACAAAAACTATTTTAAACATTTTGTACACTTCAAACACGCTCACACAGGGGGAACTTACGGGCACGACTGAGCAGCCAATTACGTTTTTACGTCATTTTATATCTTTTCTATATTACTTTTGTGAATGTGTGTGTGAATGTGTGTGTGAATGTATGTGTATTAGGTTTATAGTTTGGGGTAGACAGATCTTATAATAAGGGATTTGTATTATTTGAAAATTAACTACTAAAGTAACTTAGGTTTATAAATAAAATGTTTTAGTATCTTTAGAGACATATAACTTGTGTTGTAAGATTTTGTGTATACTATTGTTGTATTATAATTAAACAAACTTAATAATTGTCATTATACTGTGCAGAAAAATCGTCTTATTTACTTTCATAATAATATATTTATAATTTATTAATTTCTTTAAGTAATTCATAGCGCCTCTTAATGAATTTAAAGAGCATCCTGCGCATGTAAAGGACCTGGGTACTAACTTTTATTTCCATTTCAGTTCAGGTTGTTATGTGCACGTATATTATCTTTTCTATACAATTTCATCTTCAAAACAAATCCAGCGTTTTAATATGCTGAAAATAATAATATAAGGGAATACTTGTATTAAGTTGTAGTAAAAATATATATAAAAAAGGGGAAAAATTGACTGCGCCTATAAGCTGCAGCCTACGACCTGCGGGTCAATTTTTAACTATATTTAACAAGCTTTTAATTATATCTAAATATTTATATAGGTAATTTATCTAAACAATTTAAGATAAGTCAGTTCTAAGTAACGACGCAAGCAGAAGCACGTCTACAATTTTTAGTAAAGAGAATAATAAGTAGTGTTGATTATTAAAAACGTGGTTTTTATTAAGCCTTCAAAAGCGTGTCTGTTTCCATTTAAGAAAATAATATACCTGTAAAGATTTATACGACTATACCTGCCAGGGAATCAAGTAAAATAAAAATGTGGTAGGCAGACTGATGATGGTTATTTATCCAGTCTGCCGTCCTGGGGCAGTACCACCACTTTCGAATGCAACACCCGTGAAGTGACCTTGTCGCGTTTCGGGAATAGTTTTAAAGTAGCCAGATAGAACGAGAGGAGTGTGCACTGTCAATCTGGATAGTGCATGCTCGTCTCTTAAAGCTGGCATATTGGAGGTGACTGCTGTCTGTAGAGATTTCTCTGTACTAGCAGTTGTTTCCATTCACTCTAGCTTTACATCAGGCGGAGTGTTGTCACATGCCGAGCTACAACAAAAAAAAAAACAAAGGAAGACAACTGCTGTCACACAGCATCTCTGCAATGCTAGCATGATTAGACGGCTGAGCATCACCCAGGATAAAAGAGCTGGTTATCAACAATTCTTATTAATTAATTGCTTGCATTCATTCGTCACAACATTTGTGCCACAAAGTTATATGTCATACCAGTCAGTCCAGTTTTGTTTGTTTAGTTCGAAAATCGACAATAATTTTACTAATTTTTGAGGTAATGTTATCTATACTAATATTATAAAGCTGAAGAGTTTGTTTGTTTGTACGCGCTAATCTCGGGGGGTGTAGCTCTACGAGGTACCATGCCGCTTTAAAAAATATATAAATAATATATTAAAACTACATTAAAATATATTCTATTAATTATATAACTAAATCGTCTAAAATAAGTTGTGGGTAACAGCTATAGGTAATTTATAATAAAGCATTATCTTTATCTTATGTGTAACAATAACTTGAAAAAACCCGGGCAGCGCCGGGCACCGTCAGCTAGTTAGATATAAAATCTGTTTTTTCCCCAACATTATTACATTATACCAGATGAATTCACTTCTAGAATTAAAAAACAAAATCATATAATTAGAAACATTAGCACATTTAATTAACAGTGTTTTTTTATTATTTTTAACTTGCAAATAAATTACTACACGCATTTGTATACCTTGTATACTATAATTACTAGATATCTATAGAATATACGTATGAAAAAAATTAAGGAGTAATGTACTTTATCTTAATCGAAGGTCAGGGACAGGTCGGCACTATCACGATAAATATAAATAAAATTAATTGTTAAAACATATTGTTCCATCATTTTCAGTACTAAGTAATATTTTATATTGTAACCAGGCCTGATGTTAAGCCGAGGTTAATGACCGAAGACAACGGTACCACACCACAGAGAAATGTCTGAAGCCAACAGTCGCCTCTCAGATAGACAAGACAGACTTCTGGCTAATTTCATGCTAAATATAATTGCTTGTACATACTACATAAGTTTTGAGCGACTAAAGTACAAAATATAATACAGTTACATTGGTACCGGACAGCGAGATTTGAACAAAAATTACATGCACACGTCTTCTCTTCGTCTCTCGTCTTGGATTCAGGCACAATAAATCGACTGAGGATGCCACCACAATGCTCACTAGCCGAGTCGTCGATTGTCTTGACAAAGGTTTAAAATGTGCGGGGGTGTTTCTGGACCTGGCAAAAGCCTTCGACACTGTCTCCATACCAATACTTTTGAGAAAACTCGAAAACAAGGGCATCAGAGGTGTACCGTTGCAATGGTTCAAAAGTTACCTGACGGGCCGAAGCCAGTGTCTTAGAGTCACCCCCAATCTCAGCTCCCCTGAACCTGTTAAATTCGGAGTGCCACAGGGAAGTATCCTAGGGCCGACCCTGTTCACCGTGTACATAAATGATATGCTTGACCTTCCCCTGAACAAGGCTGATATTTTTTGTTACGCCGATGACACCGCTATCCTATTTTATGAGAGAACTTGGCAGGGCGTCTTCGAAAGAGCTGAATCTGGGCTGACGGAAGCGTCCAAATGGCTAAATGCGAATCTGCTCACCTTAAACACAAATAAAACTAAATACGTAGCATTTCACATTTCCAAGACATCCGCTCCGAAATCGTCACCAGGAATAAAAATTCACAGTTGTAGCATATCAGGAAAAACATGTCAGTGTGTAAGCATCGAACGAACAGACTCCATCAGATACCTTGGCCTCGTGCTAGATGAAAAGCTGTCTTTTAAAAATCATATATCAGCTCTGACAGGCCGCATTCGTAAGACTGCTCACATTTTAAAAGTCCTAAGGCATTCTGCAGACCTTGCCCTACTAAAAACAGTCTATCTTGCCATAGCACAATCCTTACTGACATACTGCATCGCTGTCTGGGGCGGCTCAGCAAAATCGCTCATAATTGAAGTGGAAAGAGCTCAACGATCGGTGTTAAAGGTCATGCTGGGAAAACCCCGTAGATTTCCCACGAGTGATCTTTACAGTGAAGCCGGAGTTCTAACTGTACGACAGCTGTACATACTAAGGGCCGCCCTATCAACTCACTCATCCTTCAAAAGATCCCCGGACTACTCGCAAATCTGTAAAAAAAGAAAAATCTGGATACCCCCTGAAACAGTGAGAACAACTTTTGCTAAACGGTTCAAAAACTTCAATTTTCCAATTATCTATAACAAGATAATATCAGCCATAGAAAATGACCTCGTACGGGCATCTAATCAAGCGGCAAAAAGAGTTATCAAGCAACACCTCCTTGGTCTGAACTACGCTGAAACTGAAGCTATCCTAGATATAGTCACATAAAAATAAATAAATAAAAAATAAATTAAAATTAAACAAACCCATTACACATTTTTACACATTAATATTTATTTAAATAATCGCCTTTATATATAATATACTTTCATTTACTTTATTTAATATACTTTTATTATATATTAATATACTTTCCCTTTCCCCCGTCCCCCTTTCTATATTCTCCCTTTTAGCAATTAAGTGATATTATAGTAATAACAATTTAGTGCGCGAACTCGTAAATGAGAACTCATACTGTTACTAGATCCCACAGGACAGGCCAGACCTAGTGTGGGATCCACCAGTTAACAAACCATGTAAACATTATTATTTCAAATAAAGTTATTATTATTATTATTATTATTATTATTATTATTCTACTGCTAGAACAACGCCCCTAATTTTTTAGCATTTTAAATGCTGGTTATGTTTTGTTATTAAATAATTGAAAAGGAAAAAATCAACACGCACAATTAAGTTTGAGTCGAGGTGGGATTCGAACCCACGCTATGCGCCCTAAACGCGAGAATGTTCCTGACCACTAATCACTAAATTACCAACGCCTGTGGCGCTTTTAGTTTTTTTTAAATGCTTATTAGACAAGCGTTTGACCGCACTGTGCCCGATGTTAAGCTGTGATGCGGTCTAAGATGGAGCACGCTTGCCTATGAGGTACCTATTTACCCTTAATTTGAAGAGGCCCGTATTGTACTTCTCGGGAAACACAGACACCGGGAGGGAGTTCCACAGTTCCGCAGTACGCACGAGGAACGTGACCGCCCGACTGTGTTGTAATTCCTCTATTATATTTTCTATTAATAAAGTAATTAAATACTTTTGTAGGTGATTGTACAAAATGAGAATGGCGTCATGTATTAAATTAGTGTCGATTGTTTCATTGAGTGAGGTATTCTCGGATGTTTGTGCATTAAGAAACTGGAGCGGTTATTAAACAATTAAAAGTAATGGGAAGAGTTTAATGTTATCTTTTACAAATGCAATTTTTTCAGCCAGCAATACGACAATAAAATTCTAAAGAGTAAAACCATATATATAGAAGGTTAATGAAAAACGTGAAAGGAAAAAATAATAACAAAATAACTTTTTTTTTATTGTAGCTCGACATGTGACAACACTCCGCCTGATGTTAAGCTAGAGTGCGGTCCATGGACGGAAAGAACTGCTACTAATACAGCTCGAGGAGACGAATATGCACCATCCAGATTGACAGTGCACACTCATGGCTACTTTTAAACTATTCCCGAAACGCGACAAGGTCACTTCTCGAGTGTTACATTCGAAAGTGGTGGTACTACTGGGCTGATAATCATCATCAGTCTGCCTACCGCTCTTCAAATGTCTGCCTAACAATCTTTTATGATTCATAAGATGAATAATTCGCCTCCGCTATACCGGCTTGATGATTGTGATACAAAATAAAACAAGCGAAATACACATAATATTAATTATATTCTTTGAACATTATTATCATAAGTTACAAATTCTAAATATCGGTTATTTGATTCTAATATAACACTTTTTTTATATTATAAGCATTATTAAGACCCACCGTCATTATTTTGTACGCCGTAAGTTTTATTTTGTAAGACGATGGACCTTAGTAATCGTAATAGAGTAAGCGTACCTATTTCAAGGCGTCTCGTTATACACGAGTCAAAATTGATTGCAAAGCATATTTCATCAAATTGTACGCGTCTATGACGATACGCTCCTAAAGACATTGTTTTTTGATGGTTAGCAGAAAATTTAGTTCAAATAAAAAAGGGTTATATTAGAAGTTATTTAATGTACTAAATATTAGTTATTTAGTTATATTACATAATCATAAATTTTTTGTCTTCCCTTCTTTTGATATGATGTAGGTAAGTACACACAAATAAAAGATTAGTTAAGCAATTGCATTATAAAGATTAAACACAATAAATAAATAAAATTGGAAGATTTTAGAATAAAAATATTAATTATAATAGATACAGCACTTGTAAAAAGTTATGCATAGCGAACACAATAGATGACTCAGGCCCTGTTGCACCAAAAGGCCCGTTAAAGTTACTTTGACTATTAAAGGAGAATGCCCATTTTTGGGCCCACTTGATACCTAATAGTATGGTAACAAAACAATATTCTAAAATAATATCTTATTTTTTATTAATTCATTTTAATTATATCAACATGACATTTAACAATCAATAGACAATGTTTAATTATATAAAAAACAGATATCTTCAATTATTAAAACATTTAAAATAATAATAACCTCAAATATTGCATCAGAAAATATTTAATTACTCAATAACCCGGGTTAATAAACTAAAACTGATCGGTAATAAGGAAGTAGATTTATATTTCTACAAAATTAACTTAAAAAAATCATTGACACACTCAAGAAAAAAAATTGTGGGCCCATTTTTCTTAGACAAATGGGCATTCTCCTTTTGCGGTGGCTTTTTTAACGGTTACATTTATATTTACTCCACGCGCGTTGGGCTGTCGGGTAAATTCATATCGTTATCATTAAAAGGGTAGCCGAAAGTTTAATAAATAAGAAAAATTACGCTGACGGTACAGCCGCCATCTTCAATCAAGTAGATTTACATATTTACTGAATGCTCCTTTAGCTTTATATCCAAGTGAATCGTAATTAAAACCTAGGCTTGGTTTAATTTTAAAGTAATGTAAATATAAAATCTTTAAAATAAAATAAAACAGTGACAACATAAAAGTTAAAATTTGACAAAATAAACATTAATTCTTGTCACACAAGTATTTGAAATTACAAAAGCAATCACAGTAATTATTATATCACTAGATATTTATTTTAAAATACAAAAAAAAGGTCTCTTTTAGAGCATCTTATGTTTTATAATTAAAATAATATTCAATAAATAAAAATAAAACAAAGCAAAACCTTTAAAATAAAACTGCTTTCAAAAATCCTATTCAAATAATCACAAATGTATTTTTTCTTCAGCTTTGTTTTATAGAAATAATTAAATTACTAAGTAAAGTAATAAAATATTAGTTGAGTTATTTTTCTATTGTTTTTCCAGAAAAAAACCAGTCTATATAAAATATGCGAGGCGAATTATGTTCATAAGATGGATTAACGCAGATGGGTATCATCAAACTACGGAAGAAACGTGTTAAAGGAATCTTAATGTATATCATATCGGTATAGAACTGGGTTTTCTGAAAAAAAGAAAAAAAAAAACTCATCAATGAGAAAAATACGTTGTAATTTCTATGTAAATCAAATCGACAAAATGTTAATTTATGTAACTTATTTGTCAACAATAAAAGCAATTTCTCCGAATACAATTTCATACGAATCAATAAGAGATTATATTTCTTATATTACTAAAAAAACTATTATATTGATTGACTATTATATTATAAGAGGTAGGAAGGTTTCGGATTACTTTACACTGGACACCTAAACCGGACGCAGCGCCATCTAGTGGGGAGTTACTACCGAAGTGGATAACTGTTGATAGCCTTCAGTGAATTTGAAGTGTAAAAGAAAACAAAAAGAGACATTGCCTTGAGATTAGTCGAATAATCCCTAATTAGTGACAACAAGGAGAAAAAGATTTGAACTCACATTTGAACTGTATCAATTTTCATTGCGGTCATTAGAACGCCATCTAGTGGGGAGTCACAGCAAAACTAATATCATAAATGAAAATAAGAATATACATGTGGACTTACATGGTGATCAGTCAAATTGTGTTGATGTCTATTTACAGTCATATAAATCAAATAAAACAATATATGACAGGCCGCTACGAGCCGCTAATCGGCCTTAATCTCGAAGAATAGGACGACCATAAATAATTTCAAATTAGGGACATATATTACCGAGCAGTGTGCCAATAGGGTAATAATAATAAATGTATGAATCTAACCTCTATAATATAATTGTCAATACACCTACCATTAATACCAATATTGATATTTTAAATCAACTCGTGATTTTAATTTAAAAGACACTACTGAACTATTTACACTTTTTTAAAAAAAACTTCAATTCTAATAAATCAAAGCGATGCTAAAATATATATATAGTATATAAATAAATAGCCATCCACTATGCCTTCCGTTCCGTTTATAGTTTATATACAAGGAAATACACAGTCTATTTGTGTATCTTATAAATACTTATTCAGCCAAAAAGCTAAGTCAAAGACAATAAACTACTACCTATAGACAATAGACTACTCTTGTATAAGTTCAATAAATCCAATAAAAAATCGCAAGCTACTAGATTATTTTCTATGTTCTTGTAAATTTCAAGAGATTTTGTCTCTTTACAACATATACAAATTTATCTTTCGTCTCTGTCACACATTAGTCACTAGTTCATTAATTGCGCAATCATATTTACTTAGCACATTTTGATTTAACTAAACATCGAGAAAATTTAAATTTGATTGCGCATTTTAGAACAAAAGACTATAAGAGGGTTTATATAAGAAAATGTTTCTTAAATCTATCTTAAAATAAATGTCAAAATATAGACATTAAATTATAAATCTAGATGTGTCTTATTAACGACAACAAAGAGAATATTAAGAATTTAATTTTAAATAATCATAATAATTACAACCATTTTTTTATTATAAATTAAACACAATATCCAAAAAACAAAAGAATATAGAAAGCATTATTTCATTTAGGCCAATAAATTAAAGTTTCAAATAAAAAGGACGGAAAATATTGCGATTTAAATTATATTTTGGCCCTTGATGTTCAGAAAATAGATTCCAAAATTGTGTGCGATTATTTCGTTATGTAAAATTGGTATTTAAAAAATTTATTCGTTAATTTCGGCAGTGACGTATTTTCAACCGATTTCCACATCACTATTTCATTCCAATCCCAAACATCCAGATTTATTTTCAATATAATTTTGGCACTAAAAAATTCCTTTAACGAAATATTATAACCTAATTGAATTTAAAGATTTTTTACGTCTTACTATCGCGTTTACTTTGATCCGAGAACTTTCGAAAGTTTTACAGCTTGCGAAGTCGATGGCCGCAATGCTTTCGAAACGTATCGGGTCAAAATCAAACTTAGGTAAAATAAACGCGATAGTAAGATAGGTAATATTTTATTTCAGCTGAAAGACTGTTTGTCAAAACTTCACGAAATAATTTCAGAAATTAGGATTGCCATAGTTTATTTAAGTAATAAATTTTTTTTTTCATTCGAATCCGCTCCAGAATTCCAGAATTATCACTCCATATTATACATATAGTTTTATATTATGTGTACGAGTATATGTATAGCGGTGCGTAACGTCTTTCACCGTTATAATAATAACAAAATAACGGTGAATGACATCATAATTTTCAGTATTATTAATTAATAACTTTTTGTTTATTAATGAGTGCATTTAATAATTTAATTCTAGCTTTGATTGCTTTGTATTTTGTGTAATCCTCTTCGTGTGAAATTTTATCATCCCTCTGTATCTTTCTGCTGTTTTGAACTTCAAATGAAACTTCGTAATCTTTAATTGAACGACGGAGCAACTGAAATAATTATAAAGAAATATAAAATCAAAAATAGGAGTTTTTTTTACAATTTTGTCTTTGGTCTGACATGTGAGGTGGCTTAGCAGCTAGGATCCGGTCCGAAAACGAACGCAATTGAAACTACAAACATTTCATATCTACAGACAGTCGTCTCCCACTCTTATAAGTCAGCCAGTGTTTGTTATATAGAAATCTTGAATTTCTATTATTTTCTATTTCTTGATTTGGTGTGTTGTGTTTTGGTGTGTTTTTCGTATGTTGTTTATATTACAGTTTATACATGTATAAGATTTGATAGTTTATGGTTGTTGTGTAAAATTTAATACATTTATATAAGTAAAATTATTGTACAAAAGATCTGTAACCGGGGTACCCAGTAACACAGGTTCTATGAACCTAATACAGTGGCCCTTGCAACTTTTATTATTTTACTTTTATAATAAATTATATTTTATTTATTTATTTTATCTATATAGCGGTTCCAAATCGACGCTCATAAAATATTTTATTTAACTAATTTTTAAATTATGTTTAAATTTAATTATTCAATGAAATATCTCAATATCAATACTGAAAAAAGTAACATAATGTTCTATCTAAGAAAATACTGAATTAAAAGAGTTTATGAGGCTTAGGTACATAATGCGTTTCTTTTGATTATTTTCAAGCGATGATTTGAAAGTCCTCATCGCGACCATAATAGCTGCAAAGCTTTCGAAACGTCAAATCAAAATTAATGAAAATAAAAGCGAAAGTAAGCCTCATAAAATATTTTAATTTACTAAAATGTACAAGAGTTTTTAGATCATAAGTATTGACTAAATTAAATTGTATTGACATTAGATCCAGTAAATAAATAGATTTCATAGATTTGACATACTGGTAATAATAATAATTTAATTCTTAATTGACATTGTAATTTAAATGTAATATTGTTAATATACATACTATATTATGTTTGTATAAAATTTTGCATGCCGCAAAATGTGGCGGAACATGTGGACAAATTGTTATTTAAGACCCTTTTACCATGTTTCATGCAATAAAGATTTTTCATTTCATTTCATTTCATTTCAAAAATATATTCCACGCAAAAATTTAGGAATACGCAAAAATACATACTGATTTCTGCAGTTTCGCATTATGCAGTAGTTTATCCAGTTCATCAGTGCCAAGACAATGCAGACCCTCATTTTGTGGTGAATCATCAGCTGTCGTTGATGATGGAGAGGAAACTGGCTCGTCACTTGGCTCGTGACTTGTGGTTTCCTGTGAAATATTAAGTTCAGCATTACAGCAATATTTTAATTGTAAATCAATAATTTTTGAGTCATTAATTCTAGTTTGTGTTATTTTGGATTAATGTCGGTAACAAGGACAAGGGTTAGTTAGAACAGGAACGGAAATGTTTATCACTTTCTTTTTTTAATTGTAGCCCGACATATGGCAACACTCCGCCTGATGTAAAGCTAGAGTGCGGACCATGAACGGAAACAACTGCTACTACAGATAAATCTCTACGGGCAGCAGTCGCATCCGCTATGCCAGCCTGAGGAGACGAGATTGATAGTGCACACTCCTCTCGTTATACCTGGCTACTTCCAAACTATTCCTGAAACGCGAAAAGGTCACTTGTAAGGTGTTACATTCGAAAATGGCGGTACGGCCCCAGGACGGCAGACTGGGCTAATAACCATCATCAGTCTGCCTACCACTATTTAATACCAATAAGTGACCAAAGTATATATAACATGGTTACATTGGTACCGGTTAGAATTTAGCGAGGTTCGAACATAGGACTCATTGATCGTGAGTTCACGCGTCTTACCGCGAGACCACGGCTGCTATAATAATGTTTAAAAAAACCGAAATATCAAAAACAAGCAATGTAAATGCAACGATTAATATATGGTTGGTGTTATAGCACATACCTCCTCAGTGTTCTCAGTTAATCGATCTTTCTCCTCACTGGAAGAGTCAATGCTTGTGTTGAACATCATTGCTTCGTGCTCGTGGATGGTAGCTAGTTCACCGTTGCCAATCTGTATTGAAAATATGGTACAGGATTAAATTCTAAATGATTTTTGAACGTACCCTGAGTTGATTCCCTTTCCTAACCCTTTTATTGTGCTTTTATTTATTTGGAAAATTTACAGGTGCAGTGTCGAGGAGATTTTATATTTAAATTGATCATAATAACATCACTGCACCCTAAAATAATTTTCACTATGTACATAAATTGGTGGTATGAACGGGTACAAAAAAAGAAAAACGAAAAAAAAGCAACAATAAAATGAGTGTTACATCTTTGCCTGTCACACGTACACCTACCCAATTTTAAATTTTAGATTTAATGCACTTTTTAGAAAATTGTTGAAAGATATCAATATATGTGAAACATGTGTTGTATGTGGAGCACAGTCTGAAAAGAGGAGCTCCACGTCCCGCATTCGTTTTCGAAAATCTTATACTGATTGGTACCCATACAAAAGGGTTACTGATTCAATTCTAGTTTTCAGTCTCTTAATAAATTTTAATCAAATGTAAACTCACAGCATCAGGTCTAACAGCAGCCAAAGCACGCTTGACAGTTCGATATCTCTCATACAAATGTCTTGAAGCTCCACGATCTGCCGAATGAGCTGGTGGTCTACCACGAGCTGCCTCAAGACGTAGTAGAGCTTTCTGAACACAAGCCTTCTCCGCTGCTAATTGTGATGCTGTCCAGTTAGATTCAGGAGATGCTGTACGACCACTCAATTTACGACAACTTTCCAACCACTGTAGAGAAAATAGGTAATCAAGTTAAACTCATAATGATCAGAAGCTCAAGCCGGGATAGCGGAGGGGACTGCGACCTGAAGATATTTATTTGTGGTAGCACTTGTTTCCGCTTATTGTCCGTACTCCAGCTTAACATCAAATGGATAATGGTCACACGTCGGGTTACTGTAAGGAACGTAATTATGGAGTTATTAGAACAGTTCCGGCAATCCTTCTTCTGTCGTTCCATTAAATTGTGGAACGACCTTCCCAGTCACGTCTTTCCCCCTTCCTATAACATGGGATCCGTCAAGCCCAGTGTGAAGAGCCGGCTCTCTCATCAAGCCGGCATAACGGGCGCGACTGCTGTCTGCACTCTAGCTAAACATCAGACGGAGTGCGGTCATATGACGTGCTAAAATAAAAAATAAAAACAATCAATATAAAATGTAACCTGTTCAATGTCCAGTACTAAATCTGACATAGGCTTTTCACTTTTAAGCGCTATATCCAACTTTTCATCCATTTGCTTCTGCAGTTTAGCAACTTGTAATTTGATAGCGTACTCCGCTGGATCGCTTTTGAGTAAGCGCTTTTCTGATTGAAGTCTACGTAAATTCTCATACATTCGGCTTAACTGAACATCCAATATTCTATCTGCTTGTGTCATAGGGCAATTATTTTCTGCTTCAAATGCGGTTTCATGTTGAGCTATACTTTTCTTTACATTGGCAATCTGTAAAAACAATTCATCAATAAAGTCGTAGGCATTTATAGGCGATACCACAGTCAAGTTTGTCAATGTTCAGTTCGGGGCCATATGCCATGGCTGTAAAGATTTACAACAGTTTGCCTGGCCATATAAAAGATGAGTCTAATTATAATAAGTTTGTTAATAAATTAAAGATATTTTTAGTAAAGAATAGTTTTTATAATTTAAGTGAATTTTTATATAATAATAAGTAAAGCATATCTATAAGTTTTTTTCAGTGCCCCAACGGGGTTCTTGCAGAACATCTGGCAGGAAGGAAAATAAATATTTTGATTTTGATTTTTGATTTTGATAATAGTTACTAGCAGTGGTGTAGCTAGCATGGATGTACTAAAAAGAGTACACTACTATTTTCAAGTGTATTGCCCGTAAAAGGTCTTTTTTAAATGTAGGTCGCCGTAATTATGATAACACTCGACCTGATGTTAAGCTAGACTGCGGTCATCTTATCAAGCCTAAGACGAAGGCCAACTTCTAAGCTTAAATTTAGGTAAAATTCAGGCATGTACCTTTCGTCTAAGTTTGTCTTCTCTATTTTCAACAGTATGGTCATCAGGGCGAGTAGGAGGATGGTCATTCTCGGCGGCTGGTGGTGCGCGTTGAGCGGCAATACTACGAACAGGTTCAGAGCCACAGAGCTGACGATGAAGAGAACCCAAGTCTATGTTGTCAGCGCGTTCTAAAAATGTATTTGTTATATTTTTATTAAATTATGAGGAAAATTGAATGGAAAATAAAACAACACGCACACGAGCGTGGGATTTGAACCCACGCCCTCTGATGCGGTAGAAGTATGTATTCCTATTTTATTTTTGAGATATTTTTTTACATTTATTGATCTAATATTAATTACATAACTATATATTTTATAAGTGACAACTGTTCATTGACTCTTTGTTACATACGAAGATATTTAATATTATTTTAGTTGATAGTTTTCTCAAAAATAAACAAATAAATAATACGTATTTGAAATATCAAAACAAGCAATGCGAAGGCGACGATAGACAAACGACTGGTGTCGCGACGGGCTCGCGATATTACGCGTCCATTGCGGTTTGATAAAAAAATAAATAATACACAAAACAATTTAATAAAACGCTAATAACTAAAAATAAAATACTTTGGTATTTGTTATTATTAAGTGGGTTAGAGGAGTTAATATCTGCCTTTTTACACCTATACAATTTAAAAACTTGATTCATCACCACTATACTGTCTTTTGTTTATTATAGCGTGACATATGACAGCACTTCGCCTGATGTAAAGCTAGAGTGCGGTCCATGAACAGAAAGTATAGATAAATTTATATAGGCAGCAGTCGCCTCCGCTATGCCGGCTTGGGGAGTCTCTATTGTAACTGTAAACTCACGTTGTTGTTTATACAAGAAATGTATATCCAACGGTGGGCTGGAGCATCTAACGGTATCATCGGAATTCAGGAAGCACTCATTCTCTTTAGGGGTATGTGGTACACGGGGAGCTGGACGACGTCTTTTGGCACCATGCTGGGGACGACGGGCACGAGATAAACGCTCTGCACGACGTTCCACCTAGAACAATACACTTACTCGTAAAAATTCATTCTTGAATAGTGCATAACTTGTTTATACAGGGTGTATCGGGCAACGTGTAAAAAATTTCAAGAGATAACTCAGTAAGTGATTCTCAGCAGAAATTAATTTAAAAAATAAATACTTTTTTTTTATCCACATGTCCACCTTTTCCTTGTAGAAACATACATAATTTACTACACGATCGCGTAATCGCTGTGTCGTCGGGCGGTGCATCAAACAAATGACCTTGCCTTTGATCAACGCCGACAACCTTTGTCGTCTCGTCTTTGATCTCGCGCCGACAAGCCGTGTGCCGGCCCACCTGCAACGGCGGTCCACGTCGGCCGGTCCATTTATAGACCTTTTGTTTTTGTGATAATACCATACCCGAGAACTTTTATTTAGTAAATTTATTTTTTGAGGGGTGTTCATCCCTCACTTAATATTTACCTTAATTTTTTTACACGTTGCCTGATACACCCTGTATATAATATATTTTTTCATAGTAGGTCGGTATGAGACCACACTCAGCCTACCACCAGCAAAAAAATGTCTGCAGTGGCCTCCGCTATGCCGGCTCGAGATGACTAATATACAACTTGTTTGACAGCGCACATTTCTCTTGGTTAACTAGGTAAACACGACTACGTGTGTGTAAGTTAAAAGTAGTGATACCTACCCCAGGACAGGCTAACAATCATCATCAGTCTACCTGATTACCATTTGTTACACCTAGCACTGTTGTTTTGTTTTATTTTGATTAAATACATGTTAAGAACCATTTATACTTATTTACCTCTAATCTATTATAGTCATGTAGAGCTGAAGTGGGTGGAGTATCAGGCCTGGCTCTCTCCTCGCTAAGAGCACGTCTTTCCTTACGTTCATGAGCCCCTGAGTCGTGTCGCTCGCGTCGCTTCCGATGTTCGCGACAACCCTCCTCAGCCGCCATTGTATCGCTCTCGGCGCTCTCCTCGCGACTATCTGATCTATAACCCTAAAAAGTTAACATTTTTAGACATTTATTTACGTATTTTAAAATATTTATTTTATGAAGCTATAAATACCGCAATTAAATACGTACCTCTGCTTACTAAATGTTAAAAAAAAAAAAAATTAATTTAAAGCGTCTATTTTTATCAATTAGATGTAACGACGTTTCGAAAGCTTTGCAGTCATCATAATTACTTTTACGGTTGTAAAGCTTTCGAAAAGGTCGGATTAAATTTATCAAAAGGACGTGATAGTCTTTTTATTCATAAACAAAAATAATACTATAATACGTAGACAAAGAAATTAGTATCTGTAACGTATGGAAAATGTGAGTCAATTGGTTTTTACTGAAGGCTGTGTGAATGAATGTATATAAGAATTGTAAAGCTGTGTGTATGTTGTTAAGCAAGATTTATAATAAAAACTGTACGTATGAATTTGAAATTATATAGCGGATACTACCTAATTTTTTATTAGACTCATGAATAAAGGGTGTTTTTATGTACAACTGAATATAACGTAATTTTAATGATTTATCTTGGAATTAATTTTTACTATATAATATAAAGCCAATTAATACATATAAATAAACGTTATAATTTTGCAAATAAATCATATTTTAATGAGACAGACAAATAATTGTGACAGTCAAAAAATACCTTCAAAAAAATCTTCAGTAATACCATTTTATATTCACTGAAAGAGTGGCCTCTCTGAAATTAAAATAACCCACGTATTTTTTCACATATTCCGCTATTTAATTTTATTTTAAATTGGTAATAGATAAATATTGTCGTCCACGCGTCCGTTGGCTACGATCTCGTCCAGAATCGATTTCCGGTTAAATAAACAAACTATAATATTATTATTAAATAAATGTGTGTTATTTTGGGTATGGGTGTTATAATATATGTTTGTGTTTCTGATACCCATAGTGCGGGTATTATAGCTTGGACTCGGGGCATTGTATGTTTATTTATTAACGTTAAATCAAAATTAACCAATATTAAAATTTAACACTTTTTACACGTGTGATATAGCCCACTAAATTATTTATTTAATAACATTATAAATAGATTAATTAGTATAAATATTAACTTACAATACAGTTTCTTGCGGTGTCTACTATGGAGTTAAAGATTCTGGAAATATTCGCCCTACTTCGGCTGGCCAGCGTAGGGTTAGTAGTACCCACACTTAGTGATATCACTTCGGACTATTGATATATTACCCTTTGATATAAAACAAAACGAAAGAAACAAAACGAAGGGGTAAAGCTGACGCGGTCGCCGTCTTGATGAATAAATTAACTTATTTTATAATATCGTCTGTAAGCAACATATCGCGGTCGCGGCACATTATTGTCTTTTTCGTCCTTTCTTACTTAACTATTTATATGAATAAACAATCTACGGCTGTTTCAAAAAATGTGTTGAAACAAGTCTGTAATTTAGCATTTAGATAATGCTGTGATTTTTACAAAATATCTCAGCACCACACTTATTGCACTTCGTCCATTGTCCGTTTTCAAAACACGATTTAATATTTTATTTTAATGAGATAACATTTAAGAGTTAACGTCAATTATCGTCCGCCATTTTGTCACAAATCAGCGATGTTCTTTTAATCAGTCGATCACGTTTTGCGATCTGAAACAAGATAATTCTAATTAGAAATATATTTGCATGTGACCTGGTCGCGTTTCGGAATTAACTTGTAAGTAACCGGGAATCACAGAAGAGTATCAACCTGGATAGTGTAAATTCATCTCCTCTAGCCGGCATAACGGAGGCGATTGCTGCCTGCAGACATTTCTGCAGCTACAGCAGCTCGCTATCCTTTGTAAGTTTCAAAAAATCACCTAGTTAAAATATATCTTATTTACTTTTCTTATACTTAAATGTGTTTAGGAAATTAATATAAAAAAATAGGTCTTGGGATCCTTGACAAAAGTGTAACTTTATTGACAAAAAAACCCGGTTTTTCAATTCGTAATTTCTTAATGTTTGTTTATCAAAAATAACATGTTTTTGTACAAGGATTAATTTGGTTTTTTCTTTAAATTCGTGTATATAAAAGCTAACCTAACTATACAGTATACACGTGTAGCCGAGTGTTCAGCTACACTATCTAGTGTGGCCAAACTCTACGGAGATCACCCGAAATGGCGACTGCTATTTTTTCGTTACATCGGTTTTACTATACGCAGCCATATACTTCATGTCAAAGATGAATATTTTCGCTTTGTTTCAGGAGATATAAAAGGAGAAAATAGTTGGCAAAATATTTTCATGATAAAACAAAATGTACGTGACCTATATATCAAGGACAATGGAAGTGTCGACCGTCCCAATGGATATATATACAAGCCTTGTAGACGAATGTAGACTTTTTACTATTGTACTAAGGGATACATTAGCTTGACAATTGTTTTTGAGATAAGCTTAATGATAACTACGCGTTGAAAATTTCAGAAGTTTCTGTAATTATTTTATTTAACCTAAATTAAAGCTAATGGTACCTCGTTTAATTAGTTTTAATATTTTATTTTCATTTAATTACTTATTTGTTGGTCATTATCTTAGTTATTACTACTAAAAAATAATAAATCAAATAAATCAAAATAAAAACCCAAAAAATAAAGTTTAAATGTATTTTAGGTAAATATTTCTAAATAATTAAAACATATTTTCATTTTAAATCAGCGATAATATTTTATTAAAGGATATTATTTCTTTATACCTAACAAAATCTATTCTTATTGCTTACCCTTACAGAGAAATAGGTAAAGTCCATAAGTCTAAACTGATCGGTCAGCGCTCGAAGCGCTGTGTGTACACGCAATCCATCACTGAAAGCCTACTCGAATTTCTTCAGCGCTTTCATGCTTTTATAACTGAATGTCATTGATAAATGATTAACGATTGTGTGGAAATTACCACTGAGAAATATTATATGTCAATTTATCAAGTTTATTACCAACAATCGACTATTAATACGAGTATATACAATTAGATGTGTAATTACGCTCCCAATGTGACGCGAGAGAAAAGATGACCACAGCCACGTTTAGGTTCTCTGTCAGTTAGTATTTGACTCGACGGCAACATTGTCAAATTGTAAAAAGCGGCCTATGCTTTTTTTTATATCAGATGTATAAAGTTTGCACCTCTAGTATATATTTCTAAGCAATCGACCCGTTTTTCAAGTGTTCAAAACTAAATAATAAATAATAAGAGATGGCGAAAATATATAAAAGAGTTTCGAGGCCGATTTAGATGAAAATTAATACCGCATCATTAGAGTTTTGAAAAGTTTCCCAGTCAGAAATCGACCCCATTGATTTTGAAAAATAAAACACATTGGACCACCCGAGATTGTCGTTAATAAAGATCATATGGTAAACTAAAGAAAAGTGTTGATTTTTACTAGCCTTAATGAATTAAGGATGGGGCACAATTGTTTCAAACAGGTATAGCGGAGGCGACTGTTGTCTGCAGAGATTTCTCTTTAGTAGCATTTGTTTCCGTTTATGGACCGCACTCCATTTAACACGGATTTAGCATGCAACGTATAAAATAAAAAGAAAAAGTGTATGCAAATCATATTATTTTTTTCACAAGTGCTTACAATTCCAATATCCTATTTACTATGTGTCATATTTATGTTACATAAAACATACAACACTTTGTCGGCTTCGTTTGCACAACAAATGAAACCACATAAATGACTTGTGTAGGAAAAATAAACACATTATCATTGGCAAACAATGTGTACTGTTTGTTAGGTACAGGTTGATTCTTTTCGCATTTAACTTAGACCCATTTATAGCTTAGGTCAATCTATGACTGAAGCCAGTTTGATAAGAATTAAAAAAAAAAATCTGAAGTATATTTTGGGCCTACGCTCACAATCGTGGCGATGTGTCGTAGCAAACTCTAGTTTAACATGAAGTGGAGTGTTGACTTATGCCGAGTTACAATAAAAAAAACCGTTCTATCGGCTTTAAGAGATGAAAGTTAGATGAATCTTTGGACACCAGTACGTATAACTAGATAAAATGTATAAGGTAACTTAGTAAGGTCCCAAAAACAGATAAATAAATTTAATTATTGCATAATAAAAAAACTTTTTAATTAAAGTAACAGTAAAAAAAGTTGCCGACCTTCCACAAAACCCATATTCGAACTGCGTCGTTCGTATTGCGTAGCATTTCGTAGCGTGCTACGCGACTGATTTTAACGTAGAGCCTTACTACGTCGCAGCTACGAATTACTACGACGCATATTCCTTTGTTCTCCGGCTCAGTGAGCGGCGGTTTTTTTAATGTTTACGTTTCTCTTTTATGGTTAATAGCTACGTTGTTTATTTAAATACTTTTACGATATAAAACGGCTTAGAGTTATACTGGTTATTTTTCATAGTAGCTCGACATATGATCTCATGTTTCCATGAGAGGTAACATCAGAAAGAAATATCTTCAAGCAGCGGTCGTCTCGCTTTGTCATGTAGATATTTTCTATATGTAGGATCTATTAATAGGGTTTTACTACGGGTGCATGCGGCGTCACTTCTCAAATGTTATTATAATTTATTTAGATTTAAAATATTTCTAGATGAATCTAGTCATCTCGTGGCTTCGGTTATTAAAACACAGGCGACGAGCAAGTAAAATTTATACTAATATTATGAATATGAACGTATGTTAATTCGTCTTCCAAACACATTCAAACGAAAATTGATAAAATTTAGCATAGAGGTAGAATAGATTACATATGTAATATAATACTTTTGGCGTTACTTCGCCCAATTACGAGAGGTTTTGGGCCTTTTATATGAACATTTTATATAAATTACTTAGGAAAAAAATATTAAATATGAAAGTATTTTTAAAATAGGTCTGAAGTCCTGGAACGTATGCACATAAATTGTGCTGTATCACAAATTACATAATTGTATGTAAATAACATTGATGCAGAAATTAAACCGTGATTTTTTGCTAAAACAATATGAGTTTCTTTATTAACCATTTAAAACTTCTTACTAACACCCCAATCAGTACATCCTGTATATACACACAAACACTAGCGATAAGTAACGCGGGTAAGTACACAGAGCTTAACATAATATTAATTAGATATCTTAGAATTCATTATTAATTATATTATAATTTTTTCACAAACAAATTCCATTTCACGTGCTATTACTTCACTATATAATTATTTTCAAAAAATTTAAAATAAAAAACTATTTTTAAATAATTAATGCGAGGTGTTTAATAAATAAATATTAACTTAGTAAAAGAAATATAAAATAATTCTAACAAATAGTACTTTATTATTGTAGTACTTTTTATTGTAGCTCGGCATATGACAACATTACACCTGATTTAAAGCTAGAGTGCGGTCCACGGCAGACTTTGCTAATAATCATTATCAGTCTGCCTACCACTCTTTAGTAGTGCCTATAGTCACTGAGCGACCAAAGTACATATAACATAGTTCAATTAGTACCGGTCTAAATTTAGCGAGATTCGAACACGGGCCTCATCGATCGTGAATTCACGCTAGACCACGGCCGCTTATACTATTTGTTTTGTTTATAATTTCTAACTCATGTGTTTAGAAAGCGTAAAGCCGTACATAAACATTATTGTTAATTTGATTGTTATCTTCAACATTATTGTTATTATGTTATTATAGAAGTAAGTAATAAATGAATTGTTTATTTTTATGACAATATATTGTGGAAATAATAATGATATTTATAATTCGGGATACATACACGTGTAACGTATACAGGGTGTAAAAACATAATTCCACATGAACTCTGAATAAATCATATAGATGCCGTATAAGCTTTTCTTTTTATTTTTGAGAACATAATTTTGACATTTATTGGTCTAATTTAGATTACATAACATTACGGTACTATTATTTGTTAAACAATTAAAATATAAAAAACCAGCAATGTGGATGCAACGATTGACGTCGCGGTCGTTCAACTCACGGCTGATAGACGGTTGGGCACGTTAGCAAATTTACGTGTCCATTGCAGCTTAACTTTACATGAAATCTTTAAAAAGCTACTAATAAAAAATTTTGCAATAGTATTGGTGATTAAAGAGATTGCCCTTTACAAACGTTTAATCGTTCGTGCGATTTGCCGCACAAAAAGTTTGATAGACGAATACATAATTCTGTTAGTGATTTTTTATAGTAGCACGGCATGTGACAACATTTAGAGTGCGGTCTATGAGCGGAGACAATTTCTAACACAGAGAAATGTCTGTGCACATACCACAGACAGTACACAATTCTCTAATTACAGACTTTATGAAAATCCTGAATCAAAGAGCAGACTCCTCAGTTTCATGTCAGCTCCTACCTATTTACCTTTTCTATTTTGTCTATGGGCTATTTGGCTAAGGGCGCAACATGTGACCTCGACTGGCCTGATGGAAGCACAGTAGAGGTGGGCGGCGCCTAGAGACCGCAGTACACGGTGACCTTAATCGTCGTTACTATGCCGGCCTAAGAAGGTACTTCTTCACGCTCCACTTGAAGGATCAAAGATTAAAATAATGTACGTGGGAAGACAAAGCTAATAAATGTATAGAAGTAGCAAAATCAAAAATAGAACAAAATTATAAGAAATAGCGTTTTTCCTTAGTGACACACCCCCCTACGGACACCGAACCCGTTACAAAACAGGTCACGACATCAAAGCCTTCGGAGAATTGAAATAACTCTTATTATAAAACTCGTTTCGTTCGCTTGTTTATCAGCCAATAGAAATTGATTTTTATCCATAATTTGATAAAAATAATGAGGGGCGTGAGCTCAGACGATTATTTCCTAAAGTGATATAGCGCCATCTTTGTTAATATAAAAATATAAAAAGTTAATCACATCAAAACAGGCGGCCAAACTACAAATCTACACATGATTCCTTAGGATTTATCCCTCAGATTCTACTTTTTTCTAGCATTTTATAAAAGATCCAATCTAATAAATCTGAAAAAATTTCGTCTAGACATTACTATGTATTTATATAACTGTGACATACCACGCAACAAAACATCTATTTCTTGCCCTCTAAAAAAGACAGCTTTAAGTTATGATGCAATAATCAATTTATTGTATACCTTAGACAGCTCCTATGTCATGATAACATCGTTTTTATTAAGACTTTGGTGCAGGTCCGTACCTGGCTTCTTTTTTCAATGTGATTTTTTATAGATTAAGTATTTAAACGCCAATGTTAGCTAAGTAAGCGGTACTTATATCGGAGTCTTTAGGCAATCAAAACCGACAAAAGTACCAATATATACATCGATACTAAAGTCACGCGACGCGGGTGTAGTCTAGATTTCTTAATAAAGTTAGTGCTCCTATTAAATCTTTTTTATTAATTAAATAGTATTTAAGTATTTTCAGATATTGCTAAGGATGAAAAAAATAAGTTTAAGGCTGCAATTAATCATAACTATTTCCTTTCAAGACACTAGATAAAGCTGTCATAACTCTGTGTACGGATATTGACATAAAATGACCTTGTAACTCAAATATCAATTTTAAACTTTAATCTAATGAGTTGGATAGTAAAAAGAAACTACTTACATAATTATCAAAATGTCGATAATGGTTTTTGATATAACAGCCACGGAAGTGGAAACACAATTAAGGGAAATGGCGTTTTAAGATGGCGGCGAGGGAAACACACGCGTAACCCAACGCTGCCTGAGGTCGACTGAAGCGAGAGTGCGCTGTGTGAACCTGAAAGTTTAGTGAAGTGCTGAAACAATATATCGATATTTACTTTATTTTATTAATGGTTATATTCATTTCAAGGTCGTTTTCATTGATATCTATTAAGCGATTAAGATATTAATTGTTGTAAAACGAGTTATTTTTAGAATTTTATTATTATTGTTAATGTTTTATATACTTTCTTGATTAACTTTAATGAATAGGGAACATATATGCATACAATGCTTGGAGTAAAGAGTGCGTGGGATAAAATGGTTCAAAGACAATTTTTAAGAGTAGTACGCAGACCCTATTTAAGACCGGGTACAATAATGAGAAGAGTATGCACTGTCAACCAGTCCAGCCGGCATAGCGGAGGCGACTTTTGCTTACAAATATTTTCCTGTGATAGACCGCACAAATATATACATATACATAACATTTGTCGATAAATGATTTAATTTAATATTTTTATTGATAAATGTAAATGTGAAGTACATCACTATGATTTTGAGATGGCCACACCCACTCTCCGCCGGCCGGCAATGTGCGCCTGCATGGAGCACTGCATATTGACATCAACAATTATTATGTAAGCTTTTGTTACATTGTCTGCAATAATAACTGAAAATAACTCACTTTAACAGCAAAATTTTAGTAAATATTGTTTTTACTTGACATCTAATTTATATAGAAAAATGTATATTAACATACCACAATTTTTTAAGATATTTAAGAGTACATGGTCTGATGATGCTTATTAACCCATTCTGCTGTCCAGTTCTGAGAAAGTACCACCACTTTCAAGAGTAACCAGTGAGCGACCAATCCGCAACCAAGAATCAAACGCAGGGCCTTGCGTAACAGACTAGCGCGCTATAAAGAGGCCGACGAGAGATTAATTAAAGAAATAGGTGACAAATTATTGATTAAAAGTTCATTAACCTTAGGTTTAAATTATTTACGGATAACCTAGAAAATTATTAACCCAATAATTACTTATTTAAGCGTTAAATGGGTTTAAATCAACCCTTTAATGATAAGGGGCAATCTTGTGATGTTAACGCTTATAAATTGAGGTTACGGAAATGTTTATTGGACTGGAATTGAAGGTTATACTTTAACAGAAGAGCGGTCGTGGTTTAATTGTTAACAGTGCCGGATTTAAGCATAGGCAGTTGCCGCCACCACACCACAAAAAAAAATTAATTAAATCGATAAAGGCTCAGTAGAAACAAAAAAATACTGAGTTTTGTTTTAAATTTTGTGTTAACCAACTTATTTAGTTGCTCTCTTCTTTAAATTGACCTTAATAGAAACTTTCAACAGTTAACCACAAACGATTTGAGGGCCTCCACAACATGCTCTGCCTATGGGCTGCCGAAGTCTAAATCCGGCGCTGATTGTTAAGGATTTAAAAACCCCCTGTTCAAATCTCACAAAATTCTGACATGTACTTTGATCGCTCAGTGTCTATGAAGTATGATATGAAATGATTAAAAGAGTAGTAGGCAGACTGATGACGGTTATTAGCCTTGTCTGCCGTCCTGGGTTAGTACCAACACTCGTGAAGTTTTTCTCAAGTTCACATAGCGACTGGAGCCACCGTACTGGACCTCCACGGTTCTTACCATCAGACTAGTCCTGGTTACTAAGTGACTTCTCTACAATAAGTATGCCTGCCTACTCTAAATATTGAGTAAAGAAAGCGTTATAATAATATAAGATGGATGGAAAGAACCGGTAGATGTTTACATAATAAAAAGTGATGAAAACAAATTTAGAACACCGTTCTCTGAAAAACAAACTGAAAATAGCATTATATGGCAACATATAGTTTATAAATAAAGTAGCGTTTACACAAGGTCACTCTTATGTCCACCAACGTGTTGATCTCTATTTACATTTATTACCTAAATTAAAAATATTTTTTATCATAACCGTCGGCGTGCATGAAGAGAATTGTGGATGTGAAGGAAGCGAGTGTCGTCAGGATCGTGGTAAGTGGCGTTCGGTTGTCTCTGCCTATCCCTGTGAGAAAAAGGCGTGACAGTTGTTATTGTTTAAAATATTCTTGGTTAATTTTGTTATTAAGTACATATTAACAAAACAGTTTGCTAATTAATATAAGTAACTCCAGGCTAAAACAAAAAGAGTGTGCACTGTCAGACTGGACGATGAACGTTCGTAAATTCGAATAGTGCACATACCTACGTCTGCTCAAGCCGGGCATAGCGGAGGCGACTGCTGCCTGTAGAAATTTATCTGTAGTAGAACAGTGTTGTCTTATGCCGAGCTACAACAAATCTTAAAAGTTTATGCAGATATTCAATTAGACGTGCCTGTCATCAATTCATCGATGCAACAAATAAATGAAGTGAACTGAGCATGCGCATCAATATTGATATTGTATTATAAACCCTCTGTACTATTACAGGTATGATTACGCTTTTAATCCTTAATTAGGGGTAAACAGAACTTAGATATAGTTTTAAACGTTATATAAGATATATTTTACTTGGAGGTTACTTCTCTAGCTGAAAATGCAATTAAGGGTCAGTTTCTTAATCTGTACTTTAACTAAGCCAGGCTCTTAATATTAACAGAATTCTAACACTAGTTTTATTATAGTTAAGTTTAACTACAAGTTAAGAAACTGACGCTAATTAATTTCACGGGGTGTTACACTTGAAAGTAGCCTGTTATCCGAATTACCGGATAAAAACCACCACCTCGCTACTGCTTGTTAATCTTTATTTATTAACACTACACTCTCTACATCATGGGAAAAATGGGAAAAATATATTTTTTAAATATTCTACGAGTATTAATAATATAAGCAATCAAGCAAATGGGGGACAAAATAAGATTTTTTTTAAATTTTAGCTCGTAATAACACTCCGCCTGATGTAAAGCTAGAGTGCGGTCCATGAACGGTAAAAACTGCTACTACAGAGAAATCCCCGCAAGCCAGCAGTCGGTGGCCGGCATGAGGAGACGAATATGCACCATCTAGATTGACAGTGCACACTCCTCTCGTTACACCTTGCTACTTTCACTGTTCCCGAAACGCGACAAGGTCACTTCAAGGGTGTTACATTCGAAAGTGGTGGTACTACCCCAGGTCGACAGACTGGACAAATAACCATCATCAGTCTGCATACCGCTCTTTAATAGTGCCCATAGGTACTGAGCTAACAAAGTTACATTGGTTCCGGTCAGAATTAGCGAGATTGGAACACGGGTCTCATCGATCGTGAGTTCACGCGTCTTACCGCTAGACTACGGCCGCTCTTTAAAATATATAGAAATCCAATACAAATATAATTTGCAAGTGACGTTTTGTTATAAAATTGCTTTGAAACATTATGAATCAGAATTCTCCATCAGTTTACAAATTAAACTTGTCCGTCCAATATAGGGTTACCATCTGCACAGATTTGTGTGGAAATACCCGGAATTTCAGCCTTTCTCCGTCCAGCGTTTCAACTTAGATAGAAAAAAGTTGCACCCCTCCCCGCGCTTGTTATTCTTGTAAAACATGCGTTGTGCATGTGATTTATACTTTGATTTTGTGACTATTTATTTATATGAAGTGACCGCATTACAGCGGCGCGGCCTATTTGGGTCCCGGAGAATATATGACGCGCCGCTACAATGCGGTTTGCGCATTATTTTGAATATCTTTTTGTCAGGTTCTAAAAATTCGAAATGGTAACCCTAGACTGACAGGGAAACGCCTGTGAATTGCGTACCTATTTATTAGGGTTGGCAAAACGTCACAAATGTGTTTAGTTTTAATTTATATCTACCTAACTGCATATAACTAACATTAAAAAATATATTTAACGGAAAATGGATGAGATTTTTCAAAAGATATATTTAGTAAAACATTTTTAACTAGCACAGGAGGGTACAAGTGATTCTTAAGTCTTAACTTAATATTTATTTACGCAACATTCTATCTTCTACAGGATTCTTAATTTTGGTGTCCGAGAACTCGGAAGTACGAGTATTCGAATGTCGATTAAAAAAAAATTGGCAAATTTAATTGCATTATTTTTAATTTGGTATATTAAAATATTTTGTATTTGTGATAAAGTGTGAGTTTCACCCCTAAATTGGATCGATGCAGCTGCATCCGAAAATAGACTGAGCTGTGGTCTCTGGAACTGACCTATCTACAAGTTTATACGTTTGTGAATAGAGTTGCTTAGTTTAAGGCATAATTTGTTTAAATCCATAACCATTTCCGAATTTTTATTTATTAATTTTTTTCTGGCATTTATAATGTTTCTATTTCTAACTGTTTGTTTGTGTTTAAATGTTTAACTAATAAAATAGTTTTCTTTAATTAAAAAAGTTAATTCTATTTAATTTACGAGTAGTTTTTACTTTAACAGAATATAGTTTTAATGTTATATCCATTTGTAAAATAATTTTAATTTTAGATAATTTATCGGTTATTTTTTAAAATTAATTTTTGACAAAGAAGAATGCCTATTCGCATATAAAAAATGGGCTCACAATTTTTTTCTCGAGTTTGTCGAGTTAATTTTGTAGAAAAATAAATCTACTTCCTTATTACTAATCAGTTTAAATTTTTTCACCCGGGTTATTATGTAATTAAATGCTTTAATAATTGGTGATATGTGCTTTTTATGTAATTAAACATTGTCTATTGATTGATAAATGTTGTCTTGATATAATTACAATGAATTAATAATAAAAAAATAAGAAATTATTTTAGAATATTGTTATATTAGGTATAAAGTGGGCCCAAAAATGGGCATTCTCCTTGCTGAAATGCTGAATCTGTTATTGTAAAATAACGATGAAAAAAGAAACGCGTGCACACAACAGCCTAACCTTTTTTAATTCAATTTTCCTCATAATTTAATAATCACTTTATAACATTATTTAATTTCGTCAAAATACTAAAAAAAAAATAGCATTTGCAAAATTCACCCCTTTGTAGAGGTACATCCGTAAAAAGACAAATAACAAATCCATTAAGTCGAAGTACATATACATACATAGTGATAGCCATTATACGGTATAAGTACATTTTTATTTTTATTTTTGAAAATATATTTTTTATTATTTTTTTGCATTTTGTTTTTTCATTTATTGGTTTAATATCAACATAATATAACATTACTGCTTGTTAAAAAAAACTTTAAGGGATTATTGATCTGTTTCTTTACACTTTGTATTTAGAGCTCTACCCTTAGGACTTTATAATAATTGTGAGATAATAGGGAGGGTGCCACTGCCAAGGTCACATCGATCTGCGAAAAAGTGACGAAAGATAATCCTCTCTTTTTCATACGTCAGGTATTTAATACACGAAACATGTTTTAGAACTTTTTAAATTGTAATTTATTAGCAGACCTGTCACGATTATTAGACTTTTTTATTATTTAAGTACAGGAATTTTAAAAAGTGGTAGGCATGATGGTTTGGAGTGTCTCACCCGCTTGAAGTGAGTGAGACACTTCATTATTACTTAAAACTAAAATTTGGTAAAATAATACGTAGTGATTGTGTTTAAAGTAAAATGTATTTTCTTGTAAAAATAATAACAATTGTCATTGTGACAATCTCTTTTTAAGTTGAGGTTAGCATCGGGGGGAGTGTCAAAATAACTAGTTTCTTTATAAAATAGTTTGCATAAGAATGTAATTAATATTATTTTTGCCTAGTTGTAAATACTTAAAATAATAATTAGTAGTAAAATAGCTATGTGTTTGCGTCTCAAAACAACATTTTTGGCATGAATCCAATACACTGCTATGTTTTCCCAACGGTAATGGCAATTTTATACGAATAAACATATTTTCAATGATACAATCGACACGATGTCCTACACGATGACCTAATGTATTTTTTAACTCGACATATGACAACAATCCGCCTGATCTAGAGTGCGTTTCTCTATTTCCGAGTTGATTTGGCGAGTAGGTCACGTCACGAGTGTCACACTTGAAAGTGGTGGTATGACGACAGACTGGGCTAATAGCCACTCAAGATTTGTTAAAATTATAGTTCAGCATATGACAACGCGCCTGATGTTAAGATAGAGTGCGGTCCATGAACGGAAACAACTGCTACTACAGATAAATTTCTGCAGACAGTAGTTTCTTTCGGCTTGGGGAGAAGAATGTGTACCATCAAGGATTTACTATGCACACTCCTTCCGAAATACCTGGTTATTTACAAACTGTTCCCGAAATGCACGGGAATCCACTTCACGGGTGTTATATTCGAAAGTGGTGGTACTGTCCCAGGATGGTAGACTGGGCTAATAACAGTAATAACCATTTATCAGTTGGCCTACCATTTTACGTTTTTTTTTATGTAAAGAAACGAAAAGGAGAATGCCCATTCGCCTAAGAAAAATAGGCCCACAATTTTTTTTCTCGAGTTTGTCGATGATTTTTAGTAAATTTTGTAGAAATATAATTTTACTTCCTTATTACCAATCAGTTTTAATTATTTCACTCGTGTTTTTGAGTAAATATATGTTTTCTAATGCAATATTTGAGGTTATTATTATTTTAAATGCTTTAATAATTGATCATATCTGTCTTTTACTTATTAAACATTGTCTATTGGTTGGTAAATGATGTGTTGATATAATTAAAATTAATTAATAAAAAATAAGTTATTATTTTAGAATATTGTTTTGTTAACAAACTATTAGGTATCAAGTGGGCCCAAAAATGGGCATTCTTTTGAACCAAATCTGAATAATAATTTAAATGGTTAAATTAGATCATTTTCAACAATTACTTAATAAAGAATTAACTAGAGAATACACCGGTCTGTTACTTATAAATATTTTATTTTTGTAAGGGTAAAGGGGGGTGGTTAAACGCGTGGGTTGCGACCTTTAACTGGGTCACTGCACGGTGCACTCGATCGATGCAGGTCTTTGCCTTCTCTGAACTACGTCAAAGGGTACCTACATGACATTTATGATCGGTAATTCTAAATAAAGAGTACCTAAGTAGAACTTAAGGTATTAATATAGCGGCCGTGGATCGATGAGACCCGTGTTCGAACCTCGCTAAACTCTGGCTGGTACCAATGTAACTTTGTTCGCTCAGTGCCTATAGGTACTATTAAAGATTGGTAGGCAGACTGATGATGGTTATTAGTCTAGTCTGCCGTCCTGGGGTAGTACCACCACTTTCGAATGTAACACCCGTGAAGTGACCTTGTCGCGTTTCGGGAATAGTTTGAAAGTAGCCAGGTATAACGAGAGGAGTGTGTACTGTCAATCTAGATGGTACATACTCGTCTCCTTAAGCCGGCATCAAAATTTCTCTGTGGTAGCAGTTGGTTCCGTTCATGGACCGCACTCTGGCTTTACATCAGGCGGAGTGTTGCCACATGCCGAGCAACAATAACAAAAAAAGGTCTGTCGTCCTGGGGGTAGTACAACCACATCCGTGGCTATGAAGTGACTTCTTTACGGGGTTTTGGGCTCTAGTCATGTATAATAGATATATGTCAAAGTTGTTCGCTATTGTAACTACATTCCAATGTAACTACTCTTTTTCAGTTTTATGGCATTATAATAATCTGCCAGCATCAAAGTAAATATCTACAGCAAGGTTATGTCTTGAATTAGTTTCCCAAACTTATTAGGGTTGGATTACACTAAAGCAGAGATGGGTGAAGATTTTTTGTTGTAGGTCGGGACATGACAACACTCCGCCTGCTGTAAAGCCAGAGTGCTTTCACTGTCACCCAAGTGATAACGAAACGTCAAATACTTTCTTTTGTGTGACAACTATCGATTGGTTTATGATAATTGTCCCATATCCGCTTTGGTAGATTGCCGTCCTTAAAGAGTAGTAGCTAATCTGCCGTATTCTGTTATACTACCACTTTCAAGTGTAACACTCGTTAAGGAACCTAGATGACTTCGGCACAAAACCTCAAAATAAGGAGAATAAAAACGCTTAATAAAGTTAATTTATTTTATTAAAGTTTAACTTGAAATAACGACCCTAAAACATAAATGCAATAAGACTTAATATTAAAAGAGACTTGGTCAAACATTATGGCTATTACTGTTCAAATCAAAGTATCAAATTAAAACTATAATCTGAAATGGAATTCGAGATCAAAAATTTGGACAAAGAAATGTCACTGTCAAAATGACTTTTCAGGGGTAGTCAACATTTTCCTAGACAGTCGGCGGAATTAATCAATTCAAAGCAGTATTTTGTTTTACGTGTGCATACAATTTTAACACGATGTACTTTTCGACAAACGACACAAGTGGGGGTGGAGATATTATTTTGAATTGGCAACATTTTAAATCTCGAATTCAATTTCAGTGTATATATTATTTAAATCAAATTATTATGCTTTAAATTAAATAAATTGTGATGTTTATTTTACTTTAAAACTAAACTAAAAACTAATATATATCATAAAACGTGTAAAAGAGGTGTAAATGTTTTTTTAAAGTTGACACATGTGACCGCACTCCGCCTGATGTTAAGCTAGAGTGCGATCTATGAACGGAGGTAACTGCTGTCAGAGAAGAGGATCTGCAGACAGCAGTCACGTCCGCTATGCCGGCTTAATGAGATGTCTCTTCACACTGCGCTTGAAGGAACCCGTGTTATAGGAAGGGGGAAAGACGTGGCTGGGAAGGTCATTCCACAATTTGATGGAACGATCAGAAGGATTGCCCGAACCTTTTGGTCCGCGAGGGGATTGTTTCGACGGTGAGGCGATGCATTCGATCGTCCGCACGCGTCGACCTCAAGCGACGTGGGGTAGGAGGGGTTAAATCATGGATCTCTGCTGAACATTCACCGTGGCAATAACGGTAGAACGCTGAGAGGGACATCAACTGGCCTGATGGTAAGCATAGTGGATGAGCACTGACGACTCGAGAGCCATCCAGTCGCCATTACTATGCCGGCCTGAGGCGTTTTTCACACTCAGCTTGAAGGATCCAAAGTAAAATGTGGCAGAACACATGGGATGGCAAAGCATTCAATTAGTAACGATGCCTATTTGGGTACATATTGGGGTTTTGTACGTTAGGATTTGATTGTTGTACCGGGTAACCTTGAGTTATACTGCCAGACTTTGGAGGCTGGAAAGAAAAAAAAATTAATTATCTAATTGGGCCGTCGGAGCTTCGATTGCTATTCTGTTACTAGGATTATTATTTTGCATTTCAAATGGGCTTAAACGTCAAAACTTTTATCATTGACTTTTGCAGTATAAACCATTTACCTGTTGCGGTGGTGGTGGCGGATGTAGCAGATGTCTGGCTGTCTGATAACCCACTGAAACCACCGGATGATGCACATCCGACATACCCATCATCACTTGTGGACCGCCCTTTTAACAAAATAAAAAATTAATAAAAATTCAGTGATTCTTTAGTTATGCTAATATACAGAACATCTAATCTACCCCACCTGATTATCTTTCTTAGGTTCCTGGTGCTGCTGATGCTGTTGCATGGGTTGCTGATGCTGTTGCATAGGTTGCTGATGTTGTTGCATGGGCTGTTGATGTTGTTGCATCGGCTGCTGATGTTGCTGAAACTGTGGCTGAATCGGGGGCGGAGGAGGCAACGTTTGCGGCATTTGCTGAATCGGTTGTTGATGTTGTTGCATTTGTTGTTGATGTTGCTGATGTTGTTGCATCGGTTGCTGATGTTGCTGAATCGGCTGTTGATGTTGCTGTTGCTGCTGGTTATTCTTTAACATGTCTAAGTATAGAGGTTGTTGTGGTGCCGGAGCGTACATTAAGTTGCTGTGATGTGATTGATGTGCGTACAATAATGGAGGAGGTCGTTCTGTTACTACCACTCCAGCAGAGTTAGACATCGCGTAGTATGATGACATGCCCGAGTTGTTTACGTTATTGCCGTATTGGGACGGTTCTGTAAAAATAATATTTATTTACATAAAGCCTTAGCTTAAATGTTTTAAAAATTCAAATGACACACCAAAAAATTATAATTAACACAGAAGTAGATTAAAGTACATAAGCAAAAGATAACCACAAAAAATGAAGCAACGACTATTATAGAAATAGAGAATAGATAAAAGATTTTTAGGAAGCAGATGAAATAAATTAAACTAATGAAGGAAGGTACAAAATCAGGAATACCAAACAAAGTGGGCACAACACTACAAATCCTATAGGAAACGATAAACAAATGCCAAAACAACATCTCATCCAAACTAATTTTTGTTACCAAGCATAATATTCCATTTTTTAGATTTCTTACGACAATTTATCTACAAGCGGTACAGTAAATAGTGTTAGCAGTGCATGAGATGATAGATGAGTGCATAAAACACAAGTATTATTTAAGTATAGACTCACTGTTCCAAAGCACAGCTCGTGATAGCTGCCGGCCCATACGACCGTCTTCCATTTCTGTAAAATATTATTTTGTACCACAAATACAACAATTTTAAACTATGATTATTATATCGAGCTCACGAAGATGTAGAGCAGTGATTCTCAACCACTGTGCCGCGGCACTTTTGTGTGCCGCGAAATTCTAAGTGTGCCGCCAAATTTTAGATAATATAATTATGTTAATATTATTAAATAATATGATTTAAAGAAAAAAAAATTGCATTACAAGTATTCTTATTATTAACTTGTAATTAATCCCTTAATAAACGTACTGTTATTTTTGTAGTACATATTATTTTATTTCGCTCATTTAAATTATTACCATAAACTATTTTACGCAGTGTGTTATAAAAATAAGTAGATAATTTTTAAACTCATCTTTTTCTTTGTGTGCCGCCAAATTTTTAGATCGTGAAAAGTGTGCCGCATTAAAAAAAAGGTTGAGAACCACTGATGTAGAGGCAGAACTTTATACTTTTTTAGTTCTAAAAAAACTTTATTTGACAGCCTCTAGGTCCAGTTCGTTACACGGGTTAGATTTCAAATGGAGACAAATATCAATATAGTAATTAAAAATAAAAAAACTGGTAGTTTCTGGTCTAGGTGTAGTTTAGCGAAGTATGAGTTTCCCTTTACGCTGTCAAGGCGTACAGTGAGAACACTTTATCAATCAGACATGCTACGAGGCTGTCGATGTTTGACCCAGCCGTATATCAATACATTGGTTGTTTTTGATGTTTCAATGATTTTTCTTAACAAATAATTGTACTGTAACTATCAATGATGCAATTTTTGTTTTAAATTATGGAATTATTAAAAGATACCATCATTAGTAGCTAGCTGTCTTTTTACAACCTGTATGATATCAAACCTTTAACAAAAATCTGTATAACTTATTAAGGATTACTTCTTATGATCTAATTATTTTCACAATTTAATTAACAAAAATACAATAACAAACAAACAAAAATCCACTCACTATGATCAGAATAGACAGTCTGATGTTTGAGTTGCGGTTGATGCAGTCGATGCGAATATAGTGAATATGTGGGCGATGGAGTCCTCTGTCTTTTGGAACCGCTTTGTATTGTTCTCGTAAGTGGTTGCTGTTGTAATAACATATAGCTTGAATGTTTATTCTTAAACAAAAGAAAATAGTATTATGTGACGAGGTACCTGCCCTTCGTTCACAATGTTTCTTTGTCTACTGCTCCTTTCTTTTCCAGTTATCTTAAAAACTAACTGAGTAATAGATATACGTCATCAAAACAGATGTGTGATACCATGTGATCTGTTGCGAAAAAATTAGTAAAATAGTAAAGCGGATTCAGATGATTTATTTTAGCAAAAAACACTCATCACAAAAATCAGGTTACAAAATAAAATTAAGTAGACCAATAGTGCCGAGAGAGTACTAACAATAATGAGTAAAATTAATGAAGTCTGATAATGATAAAAAAAAAAAGAACAAATTTTTTTTATTAGAAAAAAAAAACAACAAAAACGACAAATTTCAAAATTAAAAATTTTCATTTAATATTTTCTTGAATTAATTGTAAAGGATTATTATTAATGAACGCTTTGTAAATGTCCGTTAGAGTGTATAAAGGATTAAAGTATTAAAAAAACATTTTCTTTTATAAAAAAATCTTCCAATTAACTATTTAACATTAGTGACATTGGTTTAACGATTACCTTAATTTTTACTAGCCAGAATTAGCTGGTTACGGTTAGCGTTAAAGTAACCGTCAAAAGTGACTGGGTTTTTCTCATTTTTAATTTTAACAATTACTTTAGTTTAAATTATGTGGTGCAACTAGACCTTAATTTTTTAAAATCCAGTCAACTGTTTTTTTTTTCTAAACTAAAATAAATACAAATAATTACATACCTTGTTTAAAATGTGAGAATTGTGAGGTGGTGGTCTGTCACCGGCTGGCGGTGGTGGAAACATTGGCACTTGCATGTTGTTCTGCATTGATTGCATTTTAACTTGCATCTCACTAAAATTCAAAGTAAGGATTACTAGATGAGTTAGTAATATTATTAATAAGAGTAATGAAATTTGTAGGGCTACTTCTCCGCTATGTAGGTAGTTTTTTTAAAAATAGCTCATAGAAAAAAACCAATATATTTTTAAGAGCCCTTTAGAGCTAGTTGAGAAGTTAGTTTTTCATAACCTATTAAATAAACAATTTTTTATTGAAAATATTTTAAATCAACAATTCATAGATCAATATTCATAAATCACACAATTTAATGAGTTTTTGACCCATTCCTCATCACTGCTGATCACATTTATGACACTCCCGCCTCCCTAGTGCGACGTCATGCTTTAATAGAGTTTGTTATTTCCGTGTTTTAATACTTAGATATATTAGATTTTGAAATGTGACATCACGAAATTTAGGAGCCCTCCCACCGCTTGTCACGCAATGGCACACTTCGTCGATCTATCCCTCTAAATTCACCCTGTATAACATTTTTATTATTGTAGCTCCGCATGTGACAACACTCCGCCTGATGTAAAGCTAGAGTGCGGAACTGCTACTACAGAGAGACACTTGTGCAGACAGCAGTCGTTTCCGCTATGTCGGCCTGAGGAGACGAGCATTTACCATCTAGATTAACAGTGCACACTCCTCTAGTTATACCTGGCTACTTTCAAACTATTCCCGAAACGCGACAAGGTCATTTCACGGGTGTTACATTCGAAAGTGGCGGTACTACCCTAGGACGGTAGACTGGACAAATACCCATCCTCAGTCTGCCTACCACTCTTTAATAGTGCCTATAGACACTGAGCGACCAAAGTACATATAACAAAGTTACATTGGTACCGGTCTGAATTTAGCGAGGTTCGAACTTTATTTTATTAATAATATAAAATTTTACATACTTAGACTCTTTCTGTTGTTGTCGCTTTCTAGTTTCATCTTCGTTTAATACTTTCTTCAATTGCATAAACAGTGTTTGTTTTTCTTTTTCAAGCTGTTTTAACTTTTGTTCTAATTGTTCTATCTGCTCTTTCGTTTCCTCTGTAAGATAGCAAAGTATACATTTTTTTTAAAATTTATTTTATTTATTTATTTAAAGCTTAGTGTAGCGTGCACACAGGCGAACTTAATGCTAATTAGCATTCTCTTCCAGCTAACCTCCGTGTTTATGACAGATGTGAGCGAAGAGAAGCAGGTTTTTAAACAAATATCAATACAACTAAAGTCTAGATATATATAAAAACATACAAATACTATACATAAAATATAAGTATATACTATATAAATACATATAATATATTAATGAATTATAATAAATAAAATAATAGTCTGGAGAGGTTAAGAGACATTTAGTAAAAATTTAAATAACAGTTTTTTAAAAGCAACCCTGTTAGGAGCCTCCTGTATGTCCTCAGGGAGATCATTCCACAGTCTCGAGGCAGTGACTGTGAAAGAATTAGAGAAGAAAGAAGTGTGATGAGAAGAAATAGCGAGTGTCAGGTTATTAGAGGAGCGAAGGGATTTTAGTCTTATATGACATTATAACAATTTGCCAGTGTCAAAGTAAATATTTTACATGAAGTTAATAATATTGTGCATCACACTAAACAGTCAGATCAAGTCTTAGTCTCAGGAGCGAAGCCGAAGCGACCACATGTCTCTTGATGATGCCACGTAGAGTGGCGAAACGCGTAACAAATACCTTACGCTGGTGAAGGGTCTTACATTGACAGCTGATGTGACTGTGTACCTACTCTCACTAACATTGATTAGTGAAAATTAGTTGCAAAGTAGTATTAAAAAAATATTTTCTAAAATATAATACCCAATGTCATAACATCTTGTCTCTCTCTAGCTTCCCTCTCTTTTCTTAATCTCGCTTCTTCTTCTACAGCTTCAAATTCTGGAATTTAAATAAACCATTCATTTATATTTTCAATTTGATACAGGAATTTATTAATTTTTTAAATTATTTATAAGATTTCCAACAAAATTACACTTACACTATAATATTGTTGCTTACTTGCTACAAGCTAAATGCAATTTCAATTATAGGATAGGACGACATACAACAATATGTCTCAATTAATAAAATAACAATAATACTATGTCAAGTGATAACAATTAAATAATAATTATGAGTATGCTTGGAACAATACCAAAAACAAAAAAAAACAGAAAAACTAAAAAGAAATGATAATAATAAAATAATAATTAAAACTATGTCAAAAATTAAAAACAACTTCACAATAGGTATAAAACACAATGAGTAGGTAATATTAAATTAAAACATTTAAAGAGGAGTAGAAAGATTGACAATGGTTATAAGGACCCGAGGTAATACCACCACTTTCGAATGTAACACCCGTGTAACATCCAAAACGCGAGATCAGTTTTAAAGTACCCAGGTATAATGATAGGAGTGTGTACTGTACAGTGTATATTAGTCTTCTCAAGCTGGTATAATGGAGGCAAGTACTACTTGCAGAAATTATTCATTGGTAGCAGTTATTTCTGTTGCTAGATCACATGCTAACTTAACATCAGGCGGATTATCATCATATTATGTAATTAATGTTCGTTCTTTATGTAATTAAACATTGAATTCGTAGATAATTATATAATAACGAAAACATATGACATTTTGTTTAGATATCAAGCGTTTCCAAAACTAGGCATTATATTTTTTGTTTCTAATACTTAAAACTAGTGAAAATAGTAAAAATAAAACTTATAAGCCCTGTCACTGTAATATTTAACGGTATAATCTGCTATTAGGTTGTGTACAATGACTACTGTTACAAAATATTTTCTTAAGCTCTGGCATCGTGCCAATTTATTGAATATTCATGTAATATAAATAATATTCTGCTGTACAACTGTAATCAAAACTATTAAGTCTACATCATTTTAGTCGTGGCTAATTAACAAAAATATTTGGTGAGATGGCTTTGGGTGTAGAGTGACTAAAACAGTATCAATTCAATATTCTAAACACATTAGTTTCTTAATAAAAACAACATTAGATTGTGTTTTTTTATGAATATTAGCGTCATATAGTGATAAATAGCGAAAATACCTTCTTTTTTCTTTTGCCTTTCATGTATAATGTAACGTTTAAGGGCATTGCGCATTCTTTGCTCCGTATCTTCAGCGTCATCATTTACGGCAGACGGCATTATGGCGCCTTATTTCTGATGCACTTTACACGCACATATATGCTTTATTAAATAACACATTTTTATATTAATAACATTTTTCAAGGAAAATAATTATTGTTTTCCAAATCGACGTCAAATCAAATAATCAAGTTGTCATTGGTTGGTTGTCAAGAATGGTATTAACCACTAGGGCATTAACCATACAGCATTTTCAATTTTCATATTAAACTAATTTACCTATACATTATTGTTATATTAATATGGTTACTTTATCTATACAGATATTAACAGTATTGCTTTTTGATTTCAATGTTATTTATAATTATATTTTATCTTTGATTTTTTATAATGTATTTTATGAACGCTCTTTGAGATGTCAAATATCATATTATGTCTAAATTATGTTATTGGTCAGTATGTCCATAATGCTACTAAAATAGTAAGACATCGTAGGTGCTTGATATGGTACGATTTTAGTGCAATATAATTTTGTCGTAGTATACTTTCGAATTCGATTTGTGTGATCTGTGTTATGATAAAATTAATAAATTAATTTTAAATAAAGAGTGAATTTAAATTATTTGAAATAAATAGAGCTTGGGAGAAAATGGAAGGCCCCTCAGGTCCTAGAAAGAAGCTCAAAACCGTAAGTATTTTAATTGTTTAATATAGGTCACCATAAAATGTTTATATTTTGGTTTATCTTCCTTTTAGTGCACTACTTATGTTTCTCTATGTTATTAAAAGCTTGAGTTTCGTAATAAGCTTCTTTCGAATACATTCTCATTGAAAACAAACCAACAATGTGTATGTAGCCTTGATAGTTGTATTTTACCTACAACAATCTTGTATCATGATTGTTATCAATACTGATCAAATATAAGCAATGGCCTTTCAATAGTACAGTGTACATTTAAGTACGCGTGCCAGTGTATTGTATTGTGTGAATAAAATAAACGATTTTACAATGGTGAGTAATTTTTTTTATTACACCATTTTACACGCATTAATAAACAATTTAAATTAGAATAATTATTTATTTTATTTTATAGAAAAAAATAAATGCTTTAGTTAGAAAATTATTAAGGATATAATAAGTACATAGGATACACTATAAAATTATAAATAAATATGATTTGATAGCTCAAAAAAACCAGCGAGGTGGAGTCTCTCCCCTGGTCATGATCTGCTTTTTGGGGAGACTAGAGTGAGATACAACCCTTTATCATGTGGGCAAGGGCGGTAGCGCTTTCCGGTCGCCTTCTTAGACCTTAGTAATTGGTATGAACTGGGCTGCCATTCATCTACAGTGGGACCTCAAATAAGTGCCCGTGACCTCACCATATTTTGTAGTGAGGAACACTGTAGGAGTAGGTACACCCACTCTACAATCTTAATCTTTAAATCAAAAAGATTTCCTCCATGTAATAAAATGGTGGTAATTTTTTTGCTTATCCTTTATGGACTGTAGGTTCCATTATCATTAATGTATGTTCTTGCAAGATTATAATTTTAAATTACTACTTTATTAAATAAGTAAAAGACTGATTTTGCACATGTGTTTACTGTTCTACATAAATGCATTGTTATTGCTATATTTCGAAGTTGTTGAATTGTAAGGATTTGTTTGTAAACCTCAATTAAATAAATAAAAATAATTTCTCTGACAATTATATTTTTCATGTTACATATAATCAGTTCAAGAAAATAATAAATGAGAAGTTAAAGTACTCATAAATATCTTACCTACTAAATATATCATTAAGATGTCATTACAGCACTGAGCACAGTGCACATTGTTACGATGGTTTAGCTTTAATACTTAAATTTGTAGGTTATTGTTTGTTGCCAAAATAAAATAAATAAATAAAAGACATTGTCCAAGTAATTAGGAAAGATTAATTACTGTATTAGAAAAGATTAATATTACATTAAGTCATTATTGGTAATTTTTATTACTAAACGTGATGAAGGTTTGAGGAAGTAACTGCTTGTAAAGTAGAGCCTGAAAACATCATGGAATGTTTATTCGGTGTATCTTTAGTTTATAAAGTGCACATATACCTGGTTGTTATCAACATTAATGACTTAATGAATATAATCTTATTGGCAATAAAATTTGTTGTTTTTTTATATATTTGATTTTATTATCTTTTAAACATACTATTTTATCAAAAATATCTTTAATTGCATAATTTATATCATTGTGAATGAAGTATTTGTTGAAATTCAATTTCAATTCCTTACCTATACTTAGGATTGCCAGAGACATGCAAAACAAATCACAAATCGAACATCTAACAACCCTACCTATGGTAACAAATGGAATATTCTGATAACAAGTTTGTTTAGAAATGTTATTTTGTGTTAGACAGGTTTTTTTATTATTCTTTATTTCGGTAGGGGCTTGCGCTCACACTCGTGGCGATGTGAGTCCCATTGAAGCCTAAACACAAAATTAACTAAAAAAATTCTAAATAACATTTTTAAAAAAACAAATGAAAATATTCTACCTATCTTCAAAAAAAAAAAGAAAAAACAAAAATCACAAAAAAAACTTGGGAATCCCCTCGATCTTTAATATTTTAATTTCAATATTATAAAATTTTAATAATAATAAAAAAAATCTTAATTTATTTACTTTTTCTTTCAATCCTAAATAAATATAGTAGAGTCTTTATCACTTATATTGCTTTTATATCTTTTTTTGTGTGATATAAAGAATTATATGTGATTAGTTCTAGGATTTTATTATACTATTATTGTTATATAATTCTGATAGTAGATTGTATATGATAGAGTTTCCTGGAAACCTCTCACTGCTGGAGAGCTCAATGGTAGTACGACTATGTTTTCTGTGAGCTACAGATATCACGCCTCGAAAGTTGAATTTAAGTTTACGATAAGTATACTAATTTGAGGTCAGAGCACTGCGTGTGTATTTGTTAATACAATTTATATTTATTTTATATTAACCTAACTTATGTATGTAATGTGTGTTGCTAGCCTAAATCTCAACTTTCGTACTTATCTCGAAAACTAAGCGAGAACGAGATATGGTGTTAATAGCAAAACAAAATCATAATTTTGGTCATGCGATTTGAGATTATTTCAACGTCCCATAGGGAACGTAGTTTCTACGATTGAAAACGTGTACGCAGGGTAGGATTTTCCCGCGCATTTTTTGCTCCAAGTCAGATAAAAAATGAAGTATGTAGAACAACGATAATATAATTATTGTATTAGTAAAACATTTAAATACGGTTCATTGACCTTAAAAAAGTAGTTTATCGTTTTACATTGCAATTAGTACTTGTGTAATTTTTATTTTTATTAATTAATAATATAGTGTAAAGGGGTCCTAAAAAATTTGAATTCAGATATTTTCTGTCTGTGCAGGCAAAACTGAGGGTGTTTGCCGGTTTCTGCACTTCTTTCAGGCTTACCTGTTGGCTGTAACTGTACAGGCAAACCTGTAATGTACACCCTAGCGTGTATGTAAAAAGTAGAGTTAATACGATTTTTTTTAGCTAGTAGGAAAATTTTATAGAAAAAAACCCTTTCAGCTCCAGGTTGTCGTATATGCGCGTTAATTTTTGCGTTATAGTTTATCATATTGTTTAATTTACTATGTCCATTTGTGCAAAATAATGTGGGCAATATAATAATAGATAGAGACGATGATTCGCCACAGTTACACCTCTTTCGCTTTCTTCACATCTATCATGCGGTGTTTTTAACATTAGGAATTTTCTTATGCAATAAAATATTATTACGGAAAATTACATTTGTATAATTATGAGCTGCGACCTTGTAACTATATTTACTCTGTAATTAAACATTTATATCTGATATTATTAATTGTTATCCAGACTCTAACACTGAAAAATTAATTGTTTCTTTTTTAAAAAAGGGTGAAGGAACCAGAAAAAGCTACATGATCTGCAGGCAGGAGTCGCCTCCTCTGCTGTGACGGGTCGATGAAAAGACGCCCTTCGTATTATGTTGACTGGAGTCATTATACTTAGACAAAATTAAATAATAAAAATTTGTCAAAATTAGGTATTAAATGAAGTCGTTAATGACTATAATGGAATGCAAAATGCTTTTTTTCTCATAAGCTTTTTTTTGTGTTTAAACAATATTGTGCACGGGTTTTCTTTAAAATGGAATAATATTTTAATTTTTAATCAAGTACTTATGTTTGCCTAGTACATTCAGTTATTATGTATTATCTATCTTAATTGTTATTATCACCATATTTACATCTATAATTTATGTTACGAGTTTATATTACGTTTTTACTGCATATTATATGTGTGCGCACACGCAATTCTGTTATATAGAAATTATTGTGCCAGTTCATATGGTACGTCCAATAAGAACGGTCGCGTATCGCCTCCAAGTATTTTGAATTTAGATCGCTAAATTTTATTTGTTTTGTTTGTCGTAAAGTGTTTTGTTTTTAAATTAAAATGAGTTTGGAGAAACGGAATCAAAAAGTTGTGGACACTTTTGAAAAATTTAAAATTGAAAATTGGGGTAAACGTGAGGTTGGTATTTGTGTAAATTGTTCAGAGCAAACTAAATTTTTTTAATAGACCTAGATGCAATTTGCGTGCAATTTTATTATTTTTCATTTAGCCTGCTGATTTTTAAAATTAAATATAGTTAAAATAAAGCGTAATTCGTAATTAATGTGAACAAATTAGAAATAATTATCTCAATTGGATTACTTGGAAATATTTTAAAAGAATGGAACTGGATACTTTTAAAGTTAATGTAAATGAAAGTAAACAAGTGAAAGTTGATTTAAGTTTTGAAGACGAACTTCTTATACGTACATGAATCTTAGTATTAATAATATATTTAATACAGATTTTAAAGCATTATTATTATTAGATTTCATGAAAAATAATATTAATTAATAAAGTAGACACAAAGTGGCGTTCCGTTGTCTCTGCCTATCCCTGTGGGAAAAAGGCGTGACAATTGTATTGTATTGTATTGTATAATAAAGTAGATATTCTAAACTTGAAAGGAAGCTAAAACAGTACTAGGCTCGTGGTCCTCGCGTCAACTTCCCCTGAGCATCCATACGCAAATATTTTCCTGTAGTAACCCGGAAATCATCCGGCAGATAAGGATATACACACATCGATCATGAGTCGAAGCCATCGAAGCGGGGGCACTGAATTTTTTTTATATTTTCCACGATGAGGAAAGAAACAAAAAAGATCTATTGTGCGAAAGTGGATGGCAGTGTCGTAAGGGGGTGCCCTAGGAAGACCTTTCTCAGTCAGATCGGTCAACTGATGAGAAAGGGTCAGATGAGGAGCACCCTCAACCGACGTGCGTGCATGAGGGGAGTAATGGATGTGGTCGAATCGAAAGTGGTATGTAGAGAGAGGAGTCGCTGGCGCTCCATAGTTTCTGCCTACTCCAGTGGGAACAAGGCGTGAACTAAGTAGTAGTAGTTCCAGGACGAGGGACCATGCCGTTCGTATGAAGTAACGGCTCAAAACTATAATTTTGTGGCATTTAGTACCTACGTCACTTAAGGCTGTATGCTTGCCAGCTGAATTTTTTAAATAAGTTTTACTCAGTTTTACACACAACTCCGGGACTACCTCTCTTGGCTCGGAGTCAAGAAGGTACCGGTCCACTACCCCCGCTACCGCCTCCGCCCACGCGATGAAGGGTGATCTCACACAGTCTTCTCTGAAGGCCTTTTTTTTCTTTTTCTTAATTATGCCCTATAAATATGATTAAAAAAAAATAAGTTTTTTTTTATTGTAGCTCGGCATGTGACAACACTCCGCCTGATGTAAAGCTAGAGTGCGGTCCATGAATGGAAACAACTGCTACTACAGAGAAACCTGTGCGGGTAGCAGTCACCTCCACTATGCCGGCTTGAGGAGACGAGCATGTACCATCTTAGATTGACAGTGCACACTCCTCTCGTTATACCTGGCTACTTTCAAACTATTCCCGAAACGCGACAAAGTCACTTCACGGGTGTTACATTCGAAAGTGGTGGTACTACCCCAGAACGGCAGACTGGAGAAATAACCATCATCAGTCTACCTACTACTCTAAATAAAATTTTCATGCAGTTTTTCTCGGTGAAAACTGATCAGATTTTTTTTTACAAAATTATATTCGCAACATCCTTATCTAGATTCTGGTTGCTTGGCTTGAAGATTGGTTTTAATATACAATACAAATGTTATGCATAATGTGAACATTTTGGCGTTTTTGTGCGTGTTTTCCCAATGTCAAGGTAGAAGCAATCATAAGCTCATGGTGATTGGAAGATGTAGCCCCCTTAGCTACTGCACAAGTTCACAGTTTCTTTATAGATATTTATAAAAAAATATATATATGAGGTGTTTTGTTTACATGTAATAAAAAAAAATTGAACCGACTTCTAAATAAAGAAGGCACTAAAAAGTAAAAAAAATATTTTAATTGAGAGTACATACACACAATTTAATAAGCATAAACATGAATAGATGCTTATTATTTATTTACAAATTAATTATCTGCATTTTATCTAGCATATATTTGAAGTCGGTGCATGCATTTGAAACATGTTTTATAATTGGTAGTGTACCTAGATTCAAACAATGCGGAGTTTCATATTTGGTTAAAAAATACACGACGAATTGATAACCTTTTGAAGTCGATTAATAAAAATAAATTTTATTCTTATATAATTTTTGTAAATTTTTTTGAAATTTAAATGCTATAGCCCCCGACTGTTACATGCATGTTGACTTTTTTTCTATTTATTTTTCATCATATTTTAATCATAAAATGATTTATTCATGATAAAATATGTTTATTATTGTTCATAATAGACGGTACATAGTTATATCATAGTTAAGTGTCACAGTAATTTCCTGTTTCCTATTTAACTAACTGCATGACCAATTTAAAATACTAGATGTACAGTCGGTTGCAGAAAATAAATACAATATACTTTGTCGATAAAATCTTTTAGTCGCGTATAAGTTGCTGATTGTACTTAAAGCTAGCTTAATATCAAGAGGAATGTGTCATATGTCGAGCTACAATAAAAAAAAAAAATACTTCGTAAAAAATACAACTGCAAGCATGGTCATTGACCTTATACGGTCATACTGGTGGTGTAGCTGAACAACCAAATCCCAAATTCAACATGGGTATGGATAGCGGTTTTCAGAGGAGACTCGAGTGAAAGGCCACCCTTCATAGCGTGGATAAGGACACTGGTATATTTCCATTATTTCCTTCGGCTTCCGTTCGAGCTAAGGGCTGATTTTTTTAAATTGTAGCTCGACATGACAACACTCCGCCTGATGTAAAGGTAGAGTACGGTTCATGAACGGAAACAACTGCTACTACAGAGAAATCTCTACGGGCAGCAGTCGCCTCCGCGACAAGGTCACTTCACATGTGTTACATCCGAAACTACCCCAGGAAGGCAGATTGGGCAAATAACCATCATCAGTCTGCCTACCACTCTTTAATAGTGCCTATAGGTACTGAGCGACCAAAGTACATATAACAATTGGTACTGGTCAGAATTAGCGAGGTTCGAACACGGGTCTCATCGACGTCTTGCGTCTTGCCGCTAAACCACGGCCGCTCTTTTTTTTTTAGATTTCAAGATCTCTAATTATATATTACTCTGCGCTTTTGATAATTTATTTATTTTGTTCAATTAATGAGTTGTCGATATGTTTTATGTTATAAACACTATAATTCATGGTGCTATCTTTTATACCTTCTCGTGGTTGCATAGAGATCAAATCTGGTCGCTGGTTCGCCATAGGATTGGTCAACTTCTGTTAAGCATGATATAATGATTCCCACCACTGGTCGCCCTTAAAAATATAAAATATAAAAATATATATATATATATAAAATAGACAATGTTTTATTACATAAAAAACAGATATCATCAATTATTTAAGCGTTTAAAATAATAATAACCTCAAACATTGCATCAGAAAACATCTAATTACTCAATAACTCAATAAAATACAATAAAATTAAAACTGATTGGTAATAAGGAATGTAGCTTTATTCCTTTACAAAATAAACCAAAATCATCGACAAACTCGAGAAAAAAATTGTGGGCCCATTTCTCTTAGGCGAATGGGCATTCTCCTTTATACATTTACCATGTGGCATAGTGTGTTGTATGGCATAATGGAGGCGACTGAGAAAAATATGATAGCAGTTGTTCCCGCTTAGGAGCCGTAGCTTAAGAGTCCTATATCTTCCACTCACCTTGAACATACATATTGATGGCGCGAATATAAAAAAATATACATATGTAAAATATATTTAATATACAGGGTGTCCCGTAAGTAGTGGTGTCAACGGTATTTTACAAACACTGAAAAATTAATTGTTTCTTTTTTAAAAAAGGGTGAAGGAACCAGAAAAAGCTACATGATCTGCAGGCAGGAGTCGCCTCCTCTGCTGTGACGGGTCGATGAAAAGACGCCCTTCGTATTATGTTGACTGGAGTCATTATACTTAGACAAAATTAAATAATAAAAATTTGTCAAAATTAGGTATTAAATGAAGTCGTTAATGACTATAATGGAATGCAAAATGCTTTTTTTCTCATAAGCTTTTTTTTGTGTTTAAACAATATTGTGCACGGGTTTTCTTTAAAATGGAATAATATTTTAATTTTTAATCAAGTACTTATGTTTGCCTAGTACATTCAGTTATTATGTATTATCTATCTTAATTGTTATTATCACCATATTTACATCTATAATTTATGTTACGAGTTTATATTACGTTTTTACTGCATATTATATGTGTGCGCACACGCAATTCTGTTATATAGAAATTATTGTGCCAGTTCATATGGTACGTCCAATAAGAACGGTCGCGTATCGCCTCCAAGTATTTTGAATTTAGATCGCTAAATTTTATTTGTTTTGTTTGTCGTAAAGTGTTTTGTTTTTAAATTAAAATGAGTTTGGAGAAACGGAATCAAAAAGTTGTGGACACTTTTGAAAAATTTAAAATTGAAAATTGGGGTAAACGTGAGGTTGGTATTTGTGTAAATTGTTCAGAGCAAACTAAATTTTTTTAATAGACCTAGATGCAATTTGCGTGCAATTTTATTATTTTTCATTTAGCCTGCTGATTTTTAAAATTAAATATAGTTAAAATAAAGCGTAATTCGTAATTAATGTGAACAAATTAGAAATAATTATCTCAATTGGATTACTTGGAAATATTTTAAAAGAATGGAACTGGATACTTTTAAAGTTAATGTAAATGAAAGTAAACAAGTGAAAGTTGATTTAAGTTTTGAAGACGAACTTCTTATACGTACATGAATCTTAGTATTAATAATATATTTAATACAGATTTTAAAGCATTATTATTATTAGATTTCATGAAAAATAATATTAATTAATAAAGTAGACACAAAGTGGCGTTCCGTTGTCTCTGCCTATCCCTGTGGGAAAAAGGCGTGACAATTGTATTGTATTGTATTGTATAATAAAGTAGATATTCTAAACTTGAAAGGAAGCTAAAACAGTACTAGGCTCGTGGTCCTCGCGTCAACTTCCCCTGAGCATCCATACGCAAATATTTTCCTGTAGTAACCCGGAAATCATCCGGCAGATAAGGATATACACACATCGATCATGAGTCGAAGCCATCGAAGCGGGGGCACTGAATTTTTTTTATATTTTCCACGATGAGGAAAGAAACAAAAAAGATCTATTGTGCGAAAGTGGATGGCAGTGTCGTAAGGGGGTGCCCTAGGAAGACCTTTCTCAGTCAGATCGGTCAACTGATGAGAAAGGGTCAGATGAGGAGCACCCTCAACCGACGTGCGTGCATGAGGGGAGTAATGGATGTGGTCGAATCGAAAGTGGTATGTAGAGAGAGGAGTCGCTGGCGCTCCATAGTTTCTGCCTACTCCAGTGGGAACAAGGCGTGAACTAAGTAGTAGTAGTTCCAGGACGAGGGACCATGCCGTTCGTATGAAGTAACGGCTCAAAACTATAATTTTGTGGCATTTAGTACCTACGTCACTTAAGGCTGTATGCTTGCCAGCTGAATTTTTTAAATAAGTTTTACTCAGTTTTACACACAACTCCGGGACTACCTCTCTTGGCTCGGAGTCAAGAAGGTACCGGTCCACTACCCCCGCTACCGCCTCCGCCCACGCGATGAAGGGTGATCTCACACAGTCTTCTCTGAAGGCCTTTTTTTTCTTTTTCTTAATTATGCCCTATAAATATGATTAAAAAAAAATAAGTTTTTTTTTATTGTAGCTCGGCATGTGACAACACTCCGCCTGATGTAAAGCTAGAGTGCGGTCCATGAATGGAAACAACTGCTACTACAGAGAAACCTGTGCGGGTAGCAGTCACCTCCACTATGCCGGCTTGAGGAGACGAGCATGTACCATCTTAGATTGACAGTGCACACTCCTCTCGTTATACCTGGCTACTTTCAAACTATTCCCGAAACGCGACAAAGTCACTTCACGGGTGTTACATTCGAAAGTGGTGGTACTACCCCAGAACGGCAGACTGGAGAAATAACCATCATCAGTCTACCTACTACTCTAAATAAAATTTTCATGCAGTTTTTCTCGGTGAAAACTGATCAGATTTTTTTTTACAAAATTATATTCGCAACATCCTTATCTAGATTCTGGTTGCTTGGCTTGAAGATTGGTTTTAATATACAATACAAATGTTATGCATAATGTGAACATTTTGGCGTTTTTGTGCGTGTTTTCCCAATGTCAAGGTAGAAGCAATCATAAGCTCATGGTGATTGGAAGATGTAGCCCCCTTAGCTACTGCACAAGTTCACAGTTTCTTTATAGATATTTATAAAAAAATATATATATGAGGTGTTTTGTTTACATGTAATAAAAAAAAATTGAACCGACTTCTAAATAAAGAAGGCACTAAAAAGTAAAAAAAATATTTTAATTGAGAGTACATACACACAATTTAATAAGCATAAACATGAATAGATGCTTATTATTTATTTACAAATTAATTATCTGCATTTTATCTAGCATATATTTGAAGTCGGTGCATGCATTTGAAACATGTTTTATAATTGGTAGTGTACCTAGATTCAAACAATGCGGAGTTTCATATTTGGTTAAAAAATACACGACGAATTGATAACCTTTTGAAGTCGATTAATAAAAATAAATTTTATTCTTATATAATTTTTGTAAATTTTTTTGAAATTTAAATGCTATAGCCCCCGACTGTTACATGCATGTTGACTTTTTTTCTATTTATTTTTCATCATATTTTAATCATAAAATGATTTATTCATGATAAAATATGTTTATTATTGTTCATAATAGACGGTACATAGTTATATCATAGTTAAGTGTCACAGTAATTTCCTGTTTCCTATTTAACTAACTGCATGACCAATTTAAAATACTAGATGTACAGTCGGTTGCAGAAAATAAATACAATATACTTTGTCGATAAAATCTTTTAGTCGCGTATAAGTTGCTGATTGTACTTAAAGCTAGCTTAATATCAAGAGGAATGTGTCATATGTCGAGCTACAATAAAAAAAAAAAATACTTCGTAAAAAATACAACTGCAAGCATGGTCATTGACCTTATACGGTCATACTGGTGGTGTAGCTGAACAACCAAATCCCAAATTCAACATGGGTATGGATAGCGGTTTTCAGAGGAGACTCGAGTGAAAGGCCACCCTTCATAGCGTGGATAAGGACACTGGTATATTTCCATTATTTCCTTCGGCTTCCGTTCGAGCTAAGGGCTGATTTTTTTAAATTGTAGCTCGACATGACAACACTCCGCCTGATGTAAAGGTAGAGTACGGTTCATGAACGGAAACAACTGCTACTACAGAGAAATCTCTACGGGCAGCAGTCGCCTCCGCGACAAGGTCACTTCACATGTGTTACATCCGAAACTACCCCAGGAAGGCAGATTGGGCAAATAACCATCATCAGTCTGCCTACCACTCTTTAATAGTGCCTATAGGTACTGAGCGACCAAAGTACATATAACAATTGGTACTGGTCAGAATTAGCGAGGTTCGAACACGGGTCTCATCGACGTCTTGCGTCTTGCCGCTAAACCACGGCCGCTCTTTTTTTTTTAGATTTCAAGATCTCTAATTATATATTACTCTGCGCTTTTGATAATTTATTTATTTTGTTCAATTAATGAGTTGTCGATATGTTTTATGTTATAAACACTATAATTCATGGTGCTATCTTTTATACCTTCTCGTGGTTGCATAGAGATCAAATCTGGTCGCTGGTTCGCCATAGGATTGGTCAACTTCTGTTAAGCATGATATAATGATTCCCACCACTGGTCGCCCTTAAAAATATAAAATATAAAAATATATATATATATATAAAATAGACAATGTTTTATTACATAAAAAACAGATATCATCAATTATTTAAGCGTTTAAAATAATAATAACCTCAAACATTGCATCAGAAAACATCTAATTACTCAATAACTCAATAAAATACAATAAAATTAAAACTGATTGGTAATAAGGAATGTAGCTTTATTCCTTTACAAAATAAACCAAAATCATCGACAAACTCGAGAAAAAAATTGTGGGCCCATTTCTCTTAGGCGAATGGGCATTCTCCTTTATACATTTACCATGTGGCATAGTGTGTTGTATGGCATAATGGAGGCGACTGAGAAAAATATGATAGCAGTTGTTCCCGCTTAGGAGCCGTAGCTTAAGAGTCCTATATCTTCCACTCACCTTGAACATACATATTGATGGCGCGAATATAAAAAAATATACATATGTAAAATATATTTAATATACAGGGTGTCCCGTAAGTAGTGGTGTCAACGGTATTTTACAGATAGAGGGGTTCAATATCTAGAATATAATTTGGTGATTTTTTTTAATACCTTCTGGTTTAAAAGTTATGACATTTTTAAAGAATTATCATTTTTTCCCCCGTTTTATCACAAAATAATGTTATAAAAATTTGTTTACAATTATTTTCAGTGATATTTTTATTTAAGTGGGTTGAGAAAATACAGGGCTTTCTAATTAAAATATTATTTGTAACCAATTAATAACCATGATTAAATAAAAAATTAAAATCTAAACAAGATTTAATTTATCAAATTTTAAGCAAAATATTTAAACGAAGCTGGTGTAAAAAAATTGTATGTAAGGTTACGGGACCATTATTTTAAAAATATCTACAATTCACACTGATTCTAAAAACGTATAATAATGTTCACTGTTATTTTAATTAAAGTAATTTTTCAAAGTTAAACTAGCAACAAAGTACTATTTGTCGAAGAAATTTCATTATTACCTTATGCGAATTCCAATAAAACCAAAATAATAGATACAGATAAGAAAACATGTAAATGCTCAAAATGTCTCCCTCTAACTCTAATGCATAACCGACATCTTCTAATAAAGATTCTCCAGATATTTCCTAGGGCTCTTTGATTATTATTAATTCTTTCGGACACAATATTCAATTTTTGGCGTAGTTCATATTCATTATTATTACATGTCACATAAACAGCTTCTTTAAAGTTAACAACAGCAGACTGATGATGGTTATTTGTCCAGTCTGCCGTCCTGGGGTAGTACCATCACGTACCACTTTCGAATATAACACTCGTGAAGTGACTTTGTCGCGTTTCGGGAATAGTTTAAAAGTAGCCAGGTATAACGAGAGGAGTGTGCGCTGTCAATCTAAGATAGTACATGCTCGTCTCCTCAAGCCGGCATAGTGGAGGCGACTGCTACCCGCACAGGTTTCTCTGTAGTAGCAGTTGTTTCCATTCATGGAGCTACAATAAAAAAAACACCATAATTTACTTAATAATCTTTGTTTTAATAGTAGTCCGGCATGTGATTACACTCTGCCTAATGTACTTAAGGTACGTAATCTCTGAATCAAGTATCAGTAGAAACAGGCGTCAGTCTGCCTACCCCTCTTTGAACATCCCTAAAGTCAAATTAGGGAACCGAAATGAAAATAAGATTGGAACTACAAGCAGTTAATATCTTACAGTAGGTTAAGACGTGAAAAAGTGCAAATTTCCGACTGTAAGAATTCTTAAAATCCGTCCTATTATCGGAATGCATTATTAAAAATCGACGCCCATTTGTCGTATTTATGTCGAAAAAAGATTGTAATTAAAATGATAGTGAACATTATTATACGTTTTTAGAATCCGTGTGAATTGTAGATATTTTTAAAATAATGGTCCCGTAACCTTACATACAATTTTTTTACACCAGCTTCGTTTAAATATTTTGCTTAAAATTTGATAAATTAAATCTTGTTTAGATTTTAATTTTTTATTTATTCATGGTTATTAATTGGTTACAAATAATATTTTAATTAGAAAGCCCTGTGCTTTCTCAACCCATTTAAATAAAAATATCAGTGAAAATAATTGTAAACAAATTTTTATAACATTATTTTGTGATAAAACGGGGGAAAAAATGATAATTCTTTAAAAATGTCATAACTTTTAAACCAGAAGGTATAAAAAAAAATCACCAAATTATATTGTAGATATTGAACCCCTCTATCTGTAAAATACCGTTGACACCACTACTTACGGGACACCCTGTATATAAAAATATAGTTTAACCGAGAAAAACTGCATCAAAAATGACTAAGATCTCACTTCACGTATTTTTTTTAACATATATAATAATATCTTTCAACTGATATGATTAATCCTAATATTATTTTGTTAATTGTCACCCTATTGAATGTTGAGTCAGTATTATCTCATAAGTGACTATAAGTTAGTAATAAACAAAGACTACTACTTTTACGTAAAGGAACAACTTTCTAGCAATTGATAGATACTAAAATTAAAACAGGTTTTGTCGTTGTTAAAATTGTTTAGGTTTAGATGTTGACTCGTAAATCGCAATCGGCGTGTTCGAATCTCACAAAAAAGAGGCCAGTTTTTTTATGATGACATATGGTATGGCACAGTGGAGGTCTATAATAACCAAAACAACTGAAGAACCGCTTACACTGTGACCCCGCAGTCGCCGTCACTATGCCTGTATTAATGATTATGTTTAAATTGGGGTTCTCGGCTGATGATTAAGCCGGCCTGCCGTCTTGGCGTACCACCACTTTTAAGTCAGCAAGCGTTAATCACGGGTGTTACATTCGAAAGTGGTGGTACTATTCTAGGACGGTAGACTGGGCTAATAACCATCATCAGTCTGTAGACGATTAATGTCTATATTGTACCATAGGCACTGTTTGAACGCGGGTCTAATCGATTAAGAGTTTCACGCGTCCTACCAATAGATCACAGTCGTTCTAGAATCTACTTTTTTGGATTATAAGCTTATAGAATATAATTTTGTTTCAGTGTGCCCAAGTAGCCACAAATGTCAGAGAACAGAAGCATCAAGTGTCAAGAGCGAAGCGGAGTAGAGCACTCGGCAGTCGAGCTTTCCGTGGCAGCACTGTATGGTTTACAGGTCTTAGTGGAGCTGGAAAGACCAGTATAGCATTTGCTTTGGAAGCCTATCTTGTGTCTAAAGGTACGTTGAATACGTAGCTAGTAAAAAAAAAGCAAATGAAAAATGTGGTTGGTATTGTACCACCACTTTCAAATAAAATAAGTACCTTGAAGGTATCAGGGTATAATGAAAAAGGGTGCACTGTTAACTATAAAGTATGGTAGGTAGACTGATAATGGTTATTCGCCCAGTCTGCCGTCCTGGGGTACCACTTTCTAATGTAACGCCCGTGAGGTGACCTTGTCACTCTTGCGTTCGGGAGCAGTTTGGAAGTAGCCAGGTATAGCGAGAGGAGGCAGAGTGTGCACTGGCACTCTAGATGGTGCATACTCGTCTCCTCAGGCCGGCTTAGCGGAGGCAACTGCTGCCCGTAGAGATTTCTCTGTAGTAGCAGTTGTTTCCGTTTATGGACCGCATTCTAGCTTTAGATCAGGCGGAGTGTTGGCATATGCCGAGCTACAATAAAAAAACATGGATGGTGCACATTTGTTTCCTCAACTTGGCACAGCAGAGGGAATTGCAGGTCTACTGCTCATTGATGCATGTGATATCACATGCAAGGCTACTATAATAAGTACATTCGGCTCTAATAAAGTTTCGGCATTTGCAGACAACGAATATAAAAAAAAACACCACTTTCGAATGTAACACTCTATCGTGAAGCGATAGTTAAATGAAAGAATGGGTTAGCTTACTGTATTTTAATTTAAATGTTACAATCAGCAGACTTACAGGCTAGTGAGGGTGTATGGATGTAGGGCCGGGGCGTAAGATGTGGAGAGCATGAGGGCGTGGGTCGGCGGCGTTCCCGCGTCGGAGACCGCTATTTTCTTCGGCGAGACTCCTTGCAGGGTGTAGGACGTGCAGGAACCCGGAGGACGGTTGAGAGCAGCACATGGGCAGGCGCGTACAGACTTCAGAGATGACCCCATCTTCTTGTCTCGTCTTGCAGCACTCTTGGGTATAGCGAACAGCGGCGTCGGAGGTCTCAGATTGATGAATCAGGTCTTTTTTTTTTAGTCCCTGGGCTATAGTGGTCCCGGGAAAAGACCTTTAGGTGCAGAGCTTCATGGTTCGTGTTTTTTTTAGTCGGAGAACTGATGACGGAGAACTGATCACGGAGGACTGATGACAGAGGATTGATCCCGATGAAGAGAATGGGTCGTTTTTTATAGCCCTTTTTAGATTTGAAAATTTGATTTGAATGAATGTGTCATGGAATGTCAGTATTTCGAAATGGAACAATATCTTCTTGAATTAATGAGGTTTGTAAGGTAATTTTGGAAGAAAATGTTTAAAATCTAGGTGAAAATGAAATTAAAAAACTAATCGTCAACATTGTCAGATACAAAAAAAATATAGAAAAAGTGAAAAATAACATAGTAATTTTGTGTAAAAATTGTAAATAATGCCAGGAAAAGTATTGTAAAATTATGCCCCACAACCTGGTGATAAGTCCCAAATGATATGATGTGTAAAACTCGAGAAAACATATAAAACATGATGATGACATTAGGATATGAACATGAAAAACCAAATAAGATGAAAAGAAACAAGGTTAGGGGATATAGTACGCTATATTTTCCCCCACAACCCCAGAAAATTTTTGACTCAGAAAAAATTTTGGAGCAAGGCCGAGAGAATCCAGAGGAACATTGCTTACAGACACATACATCAACAATCAAACACCTACATTATTCATCAAACATACTATCATCTACATACAGTTATGGGTGGAGTTCACATTCAATGACTGCCACTCAAAAGGAATGTTCCCAAATGACGACTAGGCTTCTTTAAGGAGTAGTCAACCGCTCCATCAATGGAAAATAAATTTGACCTAAGGCTTATTTAGCGAGTAGTCAGCCGCTCGATGAAGAAATTTTTTGACCTGAGGCTTATTTACCGAGTAGTCAGCCGCTCGATGAAGAAATTTGACATTAGGCTTATTTAAGAAGTTATCAACCGCTCCATAATTAAAGTAGTTCGCTAAGAGCGGTAGGGCTCAAAGTGTAGAATCGGTAGTAGCCGATTTGTAGAGAAAGAGCTAAGAGCGGTAGGGCTCCAAGTGTAGAATCGGTAGTAGCCGATTTGTAGAGTAAAAAAAATACGCTAAGAGCGGTAGGGCTCCAAGTGTAGAAGTGTAGAAAAGCTCGTGTCACCTAGGGACGCTAAAGCAGGAGTTTAAAAACTCGGGTTAAGTATCAAAATAAAAAAATGAATAAATTTAGAATTAATGACAATGAATGATTTGCAGGATGATAGAATATGTAGGTCAAGTAAATGTAGAATTGTGTAGAATGTAGAATAGAATAATAAAAAGTGTCAAAAAGTGATGTAGGTTGAAGTGAAGTGTAAGAGTAGAACTAAATTAAAATAATGTAAGCTAAAAAAATAGAATTATGCAGATTAAAACAATGTACACCAAAAGAAACCGAAATGATCCGCACTAGATAAAGTGTTATTTTAGAATTTGGAAAAAGAGTAAAGTTAAAAATTTAGAAGAGTAAAGAGTGAAGTTTTAGTTAGTTGGGCGCCAAACTATCGTGAAGCGATAGTTAAATGAAAGAATGGGTTAGCTTACTGTATTTTAATTTAAATGTTACAATCAGCAGACTTACAGGCTAGTGAGGGTGTATGGATGTAGGGCCGGGGCGTAAGATGTGGAGAGCATGAGGGCGTGGGTCGGCGGCGTTCCCGCGTCGGAGACCGCTATTTTCTTCGGCGAGACTCCTTGCAGGGTGTAGGACGTGCAGGAACCCGGAGGACGGTTGAGAGCAGCACATGGGCAGGCGCGTACAGACTTCAGAGATGACCCCATCTTCTTGTCTCGTCTTGCAGCACTCTTGGGTATAGCGAACAGCGGCGTCGGAGGTCTCAGATTGATGAATCAGGTCTTTTTTTTTTAGTCCCTGGGCTATAGTGGTCCCGGGAAAAGACCTTTAGGTGCAGAGCTTCATGGTTCGTGTTTTTTTTAGTCGGAGAACTGATGACGGAGAACTGATCACGGAGGACTGATGACAGAGGATTGATCCCGATGAAGAGAATGGGTCGTTTTTTATAGCCCTTTTTAGATTTGAAAATTTGATTTGAATGAATGTGTCATGGAATGTCAGTATTTCGAAATGGAACAATATCTTCTTGAATTAATGAGGTTTGTAAGGTAATTTTGGAAGAAAATGTTTAAAATCTAGGTGAAAATGAAATTAAAAAACTAATCGTCAACATTGTCAGATACAAAAAAAATATAGAAAAAGTGAAAAATAACATAGTAATTTTGTGTAAAAATTGTAAATAATGCCAGGAAAAGTATTGTAAAATTATGCCCCACAACCTGGTGATAAGTCCCAAATGATATGATGTGTAAAACTCGAGAAAACATATAAAACATGATGATGACATTAGGATATGAACATGAAAAACCAAATAAGATGAAAAGAAACAAGGTTAGGGGATATAGTACGCTATAACTCGTGAAGTGATCTTGTCGAATTTCGGGAATAGTTTGAAGATAGCCATGTATAGTGACAGGAGTGTGCACTGTCAATCTATATGGTACATGCTCGTCTCCTCAGGCCGGCTTAGCGGAGGCAACTGTTGCCCGTAGAGATTTCTCTGTAGTAGCAGTCGTTTCCATTCATAGCCGCACTCTAGCTTTATATCAGGCGGAGTGTTGTCACATGCCGAGCTACAATGAAAAAAATTGTTGCTTGTCATAATTCAAATACTAAAATATTGTTTTTATGGTATATTCTAGTTAGTCATTGCTTTTCTACATATCATCGAGTTGCTGTGGATTTTAACTTTTATTAAATAAATAAACGCTATCTCCGATGAAAATATGTCGACTCCGCGTTACTTAGTAATTTTGAACAGTGGAAAATTCGTTTGATAAGATTATGCATTACAAATAACATGGAAAATATTACATACATAGCGATTGTATGATTATATTTATGATAATTTTAATGCAAATTTAAACTAAATTATGTATTATAAAAATATGCATAATTTTTTTAAAATAAACTATTTTTAAAAAATAAGCTTCTAGCTATAAGCTACAGAAATATTTACAAGTCGCGTCTTGTCTCCGCTATGACCGTCATGATGAGCTGATTGCTAGTCTGCCGGATAGAATCTGTTACAACGATGGCAAATAGTTCCCTTAAATAAACTTATAGTTTTTTTTCAAAAATTAATTTCTAAATTAGTCATGTTTTATAAGTTTTTTTGATCGTATCGGCGTTTTTTTGTTTTCAATGAAAACTTATTTTTTAAGTGCCGATTACTGATAAATACCAATTATTAATTTTCTAAACTTTGAACCTGTATTGCAGTACTTTTACTTTTCTTTCCTTTATTTTTTATGGCATTATAACCATTTGCCAGTGTCAAAGTAAATTTTTGCATCAAGTTAATATTATTGTGTATCACGGGACATTCAATCATCACACTCAATTGTCAAGTCGAGTCCCAGTCAAGTCAAAAATAGCTTTAGTAAAGTGGAGGGAAAACGAAAACACACATTCTTTTGAATTGTTTGCCCACACTCACGCACATTCAAGAACACTTAATGGTTAATAATTCCGCATTATTACACATGAACACTCGAAGAAACACAAGTTTAGGAAAATAATTCAAGACAAATTATAATCTTCAAATAGCCGCTAAAACTACTACTTTTACTTTACTACAATTCGTCCTGTTTTCGAGGGTGACAATATTTCATACATATTCTCGATCATCAATATTTACTTTTAAAAAATGTAAAAACATAATGTTTCATCAATCCGTTGTACTTACCATTTTATTATGCGTTTGTAATTTGGTTGCGCTGAATAGGGCGCTATAGTTGCTAACAAATGAATAAGAAATATATGGAAAGTGCGTGAATAAAAGAGATAGAGCTATATGCGAGATTTTCCAATTGGACGATATAAAGTACCCGCTTTTTGTAGTAAAGATTGACATGTTACTTTCTTAAGACTAAAGTTAATAATAATTTTCCTTTTTCGCCTTTAATTCTCAGGTATACCAGCCTACGGTCTCGATGGTGACAACATTAGGACGGGTCTCAACAAGAACCTTGGGTTTTCAAAGGAGGAACGCGAAGAGAACATCAGACGAGTTGCTGAAGTTGCTAAACTATTCGCTGATAGTGGTGTCGTTTGTTTATGCAGTTTTGTGTCTCCATTTGCCGAGGTAATGAGAGAAACTAGAGCGGCCGTGGTCTAGCGGTAAGACGCGTGAACTCACGATCGATGAGTCCCGTGTTCGAACCTCGCTAAATTCTGACCGGTACCAATTTAACTTTGTTATATGTATTTTGGTCGCTCAGTGCCTATAGGCACTATTAAAGAGTGGTAGGCAGACTGATGATGGTTATTTATTCAGTCTGCCGTCCTAGGGCAGTACCACTACTTTCGAAAGTAACACCCGTGAAGTGACCTTGTCGCGTTTCGGGAATAGTTTGAAAGTAGCCAGATAGAACGAGAGGAGTGTGCACTGTCAATCTGGATGGTGCATGCTCGTCTCTTCAAGGCATAGTGGAGGTGAATGCTGTCTGTAGAGATTTCTCTGTAGTAGCAGTTGTTTCCATTCATGGACCGCACTCTAGCTTTACATCAGGCGGAGTGTTGTTACATGCCGAGCTACAATAAAAAAAAAACTGATTGATGGTTTAGGCGCACTGGGGTAGTACTGTCGCGAACATTCGTTTGGAACTGAGAGAGAGTGAGAGACCTTAAACGACCAATAGCTTTGCAAAATGTTTGGCAGGTCGATCTCGAATTATTGTTGTCGACAGTATCATGACCAAGTGTGTATACAGGGCGTATTTATGTGTTTCATTGCCGTTTGTTAAGAACTCTATACGTTTGGGCCCAAATTTTGGCCCCACCTGTAGTAGAAGCATAACACTCGTCTTGTTAATAGCGTCACTTGGTTAAGAGTGTCCGTGGTCTAGCGGTAGAAAGCGTGAACTCACGATCAAAGAGGCCGTGTTCAAATCACGGTACCAATTTAACTATGTAGTTTTCCGATGGCACATGCACAACTAAAAAATTAAAAATTATTAATTTACAGGATCGTGAAGTAGCAAGAAGGATTCATACGGATTCCGAGCTGCCATTCTTCGAAGTGTTTATTGATACGCCGTTAGAAGTATGCGAGCAGAGAGATGTTAAGGGACTTTATAAGAAAGCTCGAGAAGGACAAATTAAAGTACGTATTCCTCAGATTGGTGGATATTCATGAAATGATTGATTCTTTGCAAGTTTAAGCTCGTCTCGCCATTTAATACTGCTGGGTATGCTGTTAAAGGCTTTGCTAATCGTCCTTGTACACCCTGTATATCTACAGAGACGAACTCAAATGACATATAAATACGTTGTTTCTTAGTTTGATAGTTTTTTTTTATTGTAGCTCGGCCAACACTCCGCCTGATGTAAAGCTAGAGTACGGTCCATGAATGGGAACTGCTACTAGAGAGAAATCTCTACAGGCAGCAGTTGCCTCCACTATGCCGGCTTGAAGAGACGAGCATGTACCATCCAGATCGACAGTGCACGCGTCTCTCGTTATATAGTGACAGTTTGATATTGTTTTATCAAACTTTTTTTAAGTTATTCCTTTATTTATTTACAATAATAATAATAAATTCTTTATTGCATATAACACAGTTAAAGAAATACAAAATCATAAATAAGTTACTGCAATTGGCGGTCTTATCACTAAAAGCAATTTCTTCCAGACAACCAATTGATATTAAATAAATTGTAATTTTTTTTTTATTATTTTTTTATTTTTATTTTATTTACAATGATATCCATATAGTAACGATATATAATATTTATCTTTGAAACGTAATTGCCCCTATTATTTCGTATATTTGGGTATTACGAATCGCATATTTTGTCGCCACACTTGACAGAGTTGTCTGTGGGCAAAGTTTCCTTTGTCACGTGTTGATAATATCTTTGGTGTCATGTCTTTCCACCATGTAATGCCACCAGTACACGTTGGCCCAATACCTTGACCCAACCTATACCGTTTCTAACAAATGGTAAAAAAATTACACAAATTATTACTCAAATTATCTTTATACGGTATACTTGGCGTGAGTCTTGACCCAACGTGTACTGAGCACATTAAACGGTAGAGAACTGGGCAATATCACAACCAAACAAGTCTGAACAAGTATACATTGTAATAAACAATAGGTTCCAATATCACACAAGTGCTTTTTTGACGTTGCCCTTTTATAAACGTTTTGGTAAAAGTTTCTCGTAAGCTATGGCCGGCTCAGTCCGTCTTTGTCGGTGGACGAAGATGGGTCGAGGTTTCTAACCTAACTATTGTCTTGGGCTTCTTTTACGGGGTGGCGGGCCGACTTACGAGTCATGAATTAATTGAAACCCCCTTTATATGTTAGTTATGTTATAACAATATCTTTTTAAAGAGTTCTTTTATATGAAAAGATCTCTAGGTTATCTTGTTCTTGAAAAGCGTTGTATAACAAGAAGAGTGTGCACTATTAATGGCCGGTATAGTGGAGGCGACTGCTGCTTGTAGTAGCAGTTATTTGCGCTCATTGACCGTACTATATCTTGGGTAATATCAATTGGAGTTTGGTCAGATGCCGAACTACTATAAACAGCGGCCGTGGTCTAGCGGTGAGACGCGTGAACTCACGATCAATGAGACCCGTGTTCGAACTTCGCTAAAGACCGGTACCAATGTAACTTTGATATATGTACTTTGGTCGCTCAGATATTAAAGAGTGGTAGGCAGACTGATGATGGTAATTTGTCCAGTCTGCCGTCCTGGGGTAGTACCACAACTTTCGAATGTAACACCCGTGAAGTGACCTTGTCTCGTTTCGGGAATAGTTTAAAAGTAGCCTAGTATAAGAGAGGAGTCAATCTAAATGGTACATGCTCGTCTCCTCAAGCCGGCATAGTGGAGGCGACTGCTGCCCGGACAGGTCTCTCTGTTCATGGACCGCACTCTAGCTTTACATCAGGCGGAATGTTGTCACATGCCGAGCTACAATTAAAAAAAAAATGTGTTATTCGAGTAAAAATAATTGTGATTGTTATTTTTCTTGTCTCTTGCTTCAGGGTTTCACTGGTATAACACAAGTATATGAGAGACCAGAAGCGCCTGAATTAGTTATACAGACAGTCGACAGCTCCATTGAAGACTCGACCATGGAAGTTATCAGGTTATTAGAGAATGAGGTATGTACTGTAAAGCGCCTAAACAATCATGTATTGCAGTCCATCAAGCAGGACGAGGACAAGGCACACACTGTCCTGTAAACAGTGGACGGAAATTGCAGGTCTTCAGTGTCTTAACACACCGGGATGGAGTACCCAAAAAAGGAACTGTCCCGTTCAAAACCGAACTTATGGTTACTAGGGTTGTCAGAACAAAAAGCCGGATAAAGTTTATAACCTAATATCATAACTTCAAAAATTAGTAAAATTGCATGCACCGGTCAGAGACCATCAACCCTAAGGCCCGGTTGTACCAAAAGGCCCGTTAGTTACTTTGATTTTGCGGTGACTTTAACGGTTATGATTACATTTACTCCACACGCGTTGCACTATCGTCGCGCCTGTCACTTTTGTTGCTTACTTTAACGCTAACCGTAACCAGCGAATTTTTGCTGGTCAAAATTAAAGTCATCGTCGAACCGATGTCACTAACGTCAAATATATCAAAAGAAGACAAATTTGGTTTTTCTAATATTTTTTTCGGGAATGTACTCCTCATTACATCAGTCACCCTTTTAACGATAACGATATGAATTTACACGACATTGTTGACATTAGTATAACTATTACTTTAATTATGACCAGCCAAAATTCGCTGGTTACGGTTAGCGTAAAAGTAAGCGTTTGACGCTTTTTTTTGAAACAACCCAATTTTAATTTTAACTATTACTTTAGTGTGAAAGTAATAGTTACGTCATGTGGTGCAATAGGACCTAATACGTACTTTTTATTTCAGGAAATCATTCCACGCTTCGAGTCGTCCCGCCACGATGTAGATGAACTCTTCATATATGGAAATAGATTGGAGAGCGCGCGTGACGAAGCGAATAGACTACCACAAATTAATTTAACCACTCTGGACTTACAGTGGGTGCAGGTAACGGCCCTAAAATGGGATAGTTCACTGTAGGGTCACTGGTATATTTCACGAAAAATAACAAAATCTTTTTAATACTACACTGATGGCATTTAAAAAAAATAATTTCATTAAATTAAAATATACTGTTACGTGTAGCATGCGTCGAAGTTTCTAGAAAGGCCTCGTATAAGCGGCGTAGCGTAAACATCTTGGCCACGCCCACAAAGGTGGCGTGACCTGTGACCTTGTTTACATTATTAATTAGTAAACAACTTTGACGAGATCTTTCTCGAAGCTTTCTCCTGTTTGAGTATAAATACCGACACCCGAGTGTCCCAGTAATAGTCCCATTCTGGATTCGATATAAGCAACTGAACAGCGACTGAAGGCTATCCAGCGACTATCGTACCACTCCTGCTTCTACGTTATTGTGTGTCGTATGCAATAAATCGGTGTGAAGACCGAAGTCGTGTATTTTATTTTTGTACCCCCCACGAACGTAACAATACTTATTAAATATAATTCAGTTTTTATTCCTTTGGTGAAATTCGATTCGTTTTTTGGCTTTGGGGCCAAACTACCTTTACTGCGGGGCCATTTCACAAATTTCTTCTTTAAAAATGACCTGGTTTGCTGGATAGGACCACGAGTTTCAGGATTTAAAAGTGTCCAAAATACTTATACGCCGAGAGATATGTACCCTGTTAACCTTGACAATACATACTCGTCTCCTTAAGCCGGTATAGCGGAGGCGACTGCTGATCGTAGAGATTTCTCTGTAGTAGCAGTTGTTTCCGTTCATGGACCGCACTCTAGCTTTACATCAGGCGGAGTATTGTCATATGCCGACCTACAATAGTAAAAAAAATATTTCAGGTTCTGTCTGAAGGGTGGGCGTATCCGCTGAAGGGATTTATGCGCGAGGCGGAATATTTACAGGTAAATTTTCAAGTTCAAACTTTAAACAAAGGGTGGTAGGCAGACTTATTTATTTACATACAACATAGCTAGGGTTGCCATCAGTACGGGTTTCTCTAGGATATCCGGGGAGCGTCCGGGCGGGACTTCATTTGTAGTCCGGGTTTAAAAATTTAAAGTCTTGGGCCGCCAGCGACACACGCACTGTGCCCGCACGCCGCGATCAACCAATGAACCGACTCGCTAAATTCACCGTCCCCCCTTTTTTATTATTTATTACACTATGTTTTTAAAAACCTGTTGACATGTCCGGGTTCTTATTAGTATAGATATCAATATATTTATTTAGAGTCATATTTTTATCAATAAACACGTCGTATTAATTTGGAAGTATGTACCGTCAACCTGGATGGCGCACATTCGTCTCATAAAGCCGGCATAGTGGAGGCTAACGCTGCCTGCAAAAATTTCGTTTAATATTATTCTAGCTTAATATTTCTTTTTTTTCTCTCTCTTGCAGACCCTACATTTCAACAGTCTGACATTACCTGACGGTACGCTGGTCAATCAATCGGTCCCCATAGTGTTGCCAGTACAGACGGCTGAGAAAGATAGATTAACAGGTTGTGCAGCCGTTGCTCTTGTCTATCAGGGCAGGAACGTTGGGATCCTGCGGGCACCAGAATTCTATCCGCATAGAAAAGAAGAGAGATGTTCAAGGCAATTTTCTTTGTACAATACTGGACATCCTTACATTAAGGTCGGTTATTCTTTTATTGTAGCTCGGCATGTGACAACACTCCGCCTGATGTAAAGCTGGAGTGAGGTCCATGAACGGAAACAACTGCTACTACAGAGAAATCTCTACGATCAGCAGTCGCCTTCGCTATGCCGGCTTGAGGAGACGAGTATGCGCTATACCTGGCTACTTTCAAACTGCTCCCGAAACGCGACAAAGTCACTTCATGGGTGTTACATTCGAAAGTGGTGGTACTACCCCAGGAAGGGTAAATTTTAAAGAGCGGCCGTGGTCTAGGGGTAAGACGCGTGAACTCACGGTCGATGAGACCCGTGTTCGAACCTCGCCAAATTCTGACTGGTACCAATGTAACTTTGTTATATGTCGCTCAGTGCCTATAGGCACTATTAAAGAGTAGTAGGCAGACTGATGATGGTTATTAGCCCAGTCTGTCGACCTGGGGTAGTACCACCACTTTCGAATGTAACACGCGTGAAGTGACCTTGTGACGTTTCGGGCACAGCTTGGACTTACCCAGGAGTATGCACTATCAATCTGGATGGTGCACATTCGTCTCCTTAAACCGGCATAGCGGAGGCGACTGCTGCATGAAGAAATTTATCTGTAGTAGCAGTTGTTTCCGTGCGTGGACTGCGTAACATCAGGCGAAGTGTTGGCATTTATGTTACTGTAAGAAAAATATATGTTACAGATGATAGAGGAAAGCGGTGATTGGTTAGTCGGTGGTAATATTGAAGTATTTGAACGTGTGTTATGGCACGACGGACTTGATTCATATAGATTAACACCGAATGAACTCCGGAAGAAGTTTAAGGAACTTAACGCTGATGCTGTGTTCGCATTTCAAGTAAGTCAATCTAGATAGTACATGCTCGTCTCCTCAAGCCGGCATAGTGGAGGCGACTGCTGCTCGCACAAGTTTCTCTAGACCGCACTCTAGTTTAACATCAGGCGTGGACATTTTTGTGGTAAATTTAATGTAATGTTTAATACAGCTTCGTAATCCAATCCACAATGGCCACGCTCTGTTGATGACCGACACGCACAAACAACTGACTGCCAGAGGTTACAAGAAACCAGTTCTCCTGCTGCATCCTTTAGGTAATTATTACTATAGTTACACGAATTTATATGGCCCGCGCGGTACCGAAAAGTGGAACTAACGAAGGCCTTTTATTAGATGATAGTTCCGGCGATAACAGCGACACCTTTTGGAGGATCAGGGTGAGCTTCAGTCGAGCTGGCTTTGTAATGTAATGGGCAAGGTCCAAAAAAACTAACCCATGGTGAATCGAAAACCATTTCGAGATATCACTTCAATTAGAAGAATTTTTTGATTCCTGTCTGAAAAAACTTAAAAATCGAGGAGATATTTGAAAAACTGTAATGACCTTCTTCGACCTTCGGACAGTTTGACAAGATAGAATACAAAGTACGAACCTAACAGTTTTGTAGATTATTTTGTTGTCTATGGTTGTCGCCTCACAAGTTTGTCAAATATCTTTTGTTTGTGTTTCCTAATAATAACAGTGTTTTATACGAATAACTATTGTAATTTTTAAAACAAAACAACACTATAAACACGATGTTTTAATTAACAGGAACTTTTAAAAATCAAAAGTTTGTTTGAACTTTTGACAAATGATTATTTTTTTCTTGTTCATTGGCAATGGTTTAGTTCCGACCGAAACGTCACGATTACTATATTACGATTGCGATTTTAAAAAATTAATAAAAAAAGAACAAAGCAATTATAAAAGTTTTCCAGAAACACGTGTCGACTAAATTAATCTATATTATCTAAAAAATATGTAAACACAGATAGCTGTCACCAGATACACCTCCCCAATTGCTGCGTGCATATATTCATCTATGGTAGCAGTTGCTTCCATTCTGGATTATCATTGGAGTGTTATCATATGCCGAGCTACAATATATATTTTTTTTAAATATTTCAGGTGGTTGGACAAAAGACGACGATGTGCCGTTGGACGTCCGTATGAATCAACATAAGGCTGTATTGAATGAGGGTGTTTTAGATCCGAATGGCACTGTACTTGCTATATTCCCTTCTCCGATGATGTATGCAGGCCCTACTGAGGTATGTACCCCTAATCTTAAGAAGAATCGCTAAATTCTCACCGGTACACATAGTTTAGTACGGGCATTTAAAAAAGATATGACAAATAAATTGTTCTGCGGTTAGTACCACGATTTTCAAGTGTATCACCAATAAGAGCGGCCGTGGTCTAGCAGTAAGACGCGTGAACTCACGATCGATGAGATCCGTGTTCGAACCTCGCTAATTCTGACCTATACCAATGTAACTTTGTTATATGTACTTTGGTCGCTCAGTGCCTATAGGCACTATTAAAGAGTGGTAGGCAGACTGATGATGGTTATTTGTCCAGTCTGCCGTCCTGGGGTACTAGCACCACTTTCGAATGTAACACTCGTGAAGTGACTTTGTCGCGTTTCGGGAATAGTTTGAAAGTAGCCAGGTATAACGCGAGGTGTGTGCACTGTCAATCTGGATGGTACATGCTCGTCTCCTCAAGCCGGCATAGTGGAGGCGACTGCTGCCTGTAGAGATTTCTCTGTTGTAGCAGTTGTTTCCATTCATGGAGCGCACTCTAGCTTTACATCAGGCGGAGTGTTGTCACATGTCGAGCTATAATAAAAAAAAAGTAGCAAGGTACAACGAAAGAAGTGCAGGGTCAACAGGGTTTGCTAGATGTGCTGAGAAAAACTCGATTGGACTCTGGCAACCCAATGTTGTCAGTCAATGATTGGTTCACATTCGTCTCCTTAAGCCGGCATTGCGGCTACGTTGAGCTTATCACCATTGCCGATTGGTTTCTACCATTCTGTGTTAAATTTTTAGGCATAAATAGGATATATTTACAGGTCCAATGGCACGCCAAGGCTCGCATGAACGCGGGTGCCAATCATTACATTGTTGGTAGAGATCCAGCTGGATTACCTCATCCCAGCGCTTCTGGAGATCTCTATGATCCTAGACACGGGGGTATGGTCTTAAGTATGGCGCCTGGATTGAAGGACTTGGAGGTATTTTTTTCATTAATTTTACATTGTAGCTCGGCATGTGACAACACTCCGCCTGATGTAAAGCTAGAGTGCGGTCCATGAATGGAAACAACTGCTACTACAGGGAAACTTATGCGGATAGCAGTCGCCTCCACTATGCCGGCTTGAGGAGACGAGCATATACCCTCCTCCTATATACTCCTCTCATTATACCTGGCTACTTTCAAACTATTCCCGAAACGCGACAAGATTACTACTCGTTTGTTACATTCGAAAGTGGTGGTACTACCCCAGGACGGCAGACTGGACTAATAACATCATCAGTCTGCCTACCACTCCTTAATAGTGCCTATAGGCACTGAGCGAGCAAAGTACATACCGGTACCGGTAAGAATTAGCGAGGTTCGAACATGGGTCTCATTGATCGTGAGTTCACGCGTCTTACCGCTAGACCACAGCCGCTCGAAAATTTAAGTATTTAATTAATTGAATTTATCTGTAGGTAATCTAGGGAAAATCCTTTAAAATAAAAAGCTCAATTAAATAAAAAAGGATGTATGGTTATACTGAATTTTTTGCATTAAGCTGCCTCCACTATGCCGGCTTGAGTAGATAAATGTGCCTTTTGTTGTAACTCCCAAACTAATCTCGGTGTGTAAGACGACATACTGGGCCAATAACCACCATCAGTCTGCCTAGTCTTTAAATATAATTTAATTTCTAGATCATACCATTCCGTGTTGCCGCGTATGACACTTCAGTTGGTAAAATGGCGTTCTTCGACCCGACGAGGAAGGAAGACTTTGATTTCATTTCCGGTACCAGAATGAGAGGTGAGTAATAGATTTATTAATATCGAGCTACCATGAAAAAGGCTAACTATATATACTGGTGAAAAAACGGGGAGTGTACAATACAACAGTCACGCCTTTTCCCCACAGGGATAGGCAGAGACAACGGAACGCCACTTGCCACGATCCTGACACAACATCCTCGCTTCCCTCACATCTCAATTCTCTTCATGCATGCCTGACGGTTATGGGCACTAGGCAGCCCAGCTTTCTTGAGGTTGTCTCCGATTTGATCGGAAAACACCCTTCTGGGTCTGCCTTGTTTAACGCGTCCATTCACATCAGATTTATATATTCCTTTCGTCAATCTTTCTATCTTTCTTTCCATCGAAGCATTCCTTTCTCAATCCTCGTCACTACATCATCTTTCAAAGCACATATTCCTCATTCTATCCGCTATCGTGACTCCACATACACTCCTTAATGACCGCATTTCTACTGCACTAATCCTACTCTCTTGCTTCCTCTGCCATACCCAACATTCACTTCCATACATTAATGTAGGAACAAGTAAAGTAGGAGGACTGTGAATCGGCTCCTCAAGCCGACATAGTGAAGGTGATTGTTACCTGTAGAAAGTTCTCTGTGGTAGCAGTTATTTCCGATCATAGACCGCACTCTAGCTTTACATCAGGCGGGGTGCTGTCGGAGCAACAATAATAAAAAAAAAAATTAAACAGGTCTGGCGAGGTCCGGTAAGGAGCCACCGAATGGATTCATGGCACCAACTGCGTGGAAGGTTTTGTCAGATTATTATCAATCGCTCAAAGCAAAGATGGATGCTTAATAAATAGAGAAAAACTTTATTAATTATAAACTATTGTAGAAAATAGTTGCTATGGAGCCAGCGTTAGTCCAAGGACTGTGTCGCTGGGACTGTTTCAGTTTACGTAAAATTTATTATACTGTAAAAAGGGTGTAAAAAGACATAGCAATCTCTTTGACCACGTATTACATTATATCTACCAAAAAGTTATTACAATTTTGATTTTTCATGTAATTTTTTGAGCGGCCTAGCGGTAAGATGCGTGAACTCATGATCGATGAGACATGTGTTCGAACCTCTGACCGGTATTAATGTAACTTTGTTATATGTACTTTGGTCGCGCACTGGCCTATAGGCACTATTAAAGAGTGGTAGGCAGACTGATGGTAGTTATTAGCCCATGTAACATTCGTGAAGTAATCAAGCCGTAATGTACGAGTAATATCGCTAATAAATACGCTTTAGCGAGGTTGTCGCGAAATGCGACGTTTATCAGTCGTGCATTTACATTGCTTGTTTTTCATGTTACAACAATGTTTTGTGTTTTTCTTTATAACAAATCATGGTATCATAGTTGTTGATGTTGGATTAACAAATGGTAATAAAATAATGTAAAAAGTTTAAAAAATATATAGTCACGGGTGTACGGCGCGGGCGGTTCGCGTACATATTGTTTTGTTAGCGTTTTACGCTAATTGAGCAATATTTAACATCATACAAATCAGTACGTGTTGAGCGACAGTACTCCCTCTACATTATTATTACATTTTCAAGTTTATATAATCGGACATCAATAACCTGAGTGTACTTTATAGTGCATAAAATACAGAGTTACAACAAACATTTACATTTTTCATTACATACATTCTATTTCGGGTTACAACAGCCCGAACAACGGGGTTTGCTTTATGACTTTTTACATCCTATATAGTTTATCTAAACAATGTAAAGATATATTGTGTATTATAAAATAATTCATTATTAATTAAATATTAATCCTTGTCTGGGATATGTCCGGTGTATTAGCTGAGTCAATGCTACTTAAATTATAGACGAAAAAAGTGTGGTTTATAATTTTGAAATATGAATTTATTTTGAAAAAATATTTTTTTTTATAAGTTAAATATTTTTTACTTAGTGCTTGGTAAAATAATTTAGTTGCAATTTTGGGACATTAGTTGAAAATTAATTGAATTAGTCTAAATTTATTCATACATAAAAAAAACTTTAGTAAAATTTTACTATTTATTGTTGTTATAAAATAGATAAGAATATATCAATGTTATTAGGGCGGTTTCAATTTAGACTATTTGAATGGTTAATACAATATTTTATTGTCAATAAAAAAAACCAATTGCGCGCGCAGTTCTTCGGCATACACCAAATGTCTAAATCGAAAGTGTCCTAAGTCTAGGTTATCCTAAATAATATTATATTAATTTAGTTACCAAATTATTTGGTATAAAAAGTTACTTTATTGCACACGCCTCTAATTAGAGGCAGACAGGGGCTATAGATTTTTATATAGGTATCTAGCTAAAATTAAGCTATTTTCCAAATATTATTTAAGTAAATTAACTGTGTAAGGGATTTGAACCCACAACACCCCAGATCTATTAGCTCCAAATGAGTACTAAAAAATTTTTATTTTATTTAATTTTTTTTTCATAGTAGCAAGGCAGACTACACACCACTTTATGTCTGTCACTCTAGATTGGTGTCCAGGTTTCTAGACAGCATTCACCTCCGTTATGCTGGCTTGTTGAGACAAATGTGCATCGTCCTGGTAGACAATGCATAATGTTCTCGTTATACTGCCAAGCAGTTTCTTAGGTGCGTCTAGATCACTTTATGGGTGTTATACTCGGTCGTTTTGGTACTACCCTGGAACGAAAGACTGAGAATAACTGTCATCAGTCTACCTTAGTTGCCTCTTCGTGCCCAGTCCATTTAAGTATCATAGGCTATTTTTAAGTTATTAGGTACTTTGTTTTGGGAACATTTTTATTGTGGGAACAATTTATATATATTTTTTTATATTACTAAATACATTGTAAACTCTGTTGAATGATGAATACAACTGTATTTTTACACCCTATATAGCGAGATTGTGGAGAAAGATTATTGTGGTAAGTGTAAAAAATAGCAAAAAAAAAATTAACCAGAAAATATTAACAGTTGAGGTGGGAATCGAACTCATGTCCTTTGCTTTTCGAACGGATGCTCTAACCACTGAGCTACAGTACATCCTACCTCTGACTGTTTTTTTTTTTCAATTCAATATACCTTTTATATACTTTCCCTTTCCCCCGTCCCCCTTTCTATATTTTCCCTTTTAGCAATTAAGTGATATATTTTAGTAATAAGAACTTAGTGCGCGAACTCTTAAATGTTAACTAATACTGTTACTAGATCCCACAGGACAGGCCAGACCTAGTGTGGGATCCACCAGTAAACAAACCCTGTAAACATTATTATTTCAAATAAAGTTATTATTATTATTATTATTATGGTAAAGATTATATATACATATATATTTTACATAGAGTTTACATTGTATTTTTTTTAACTGTAATTTGACATTCCTTTTAAAGGTTTAAATATTTTATTGCAAAATTAAGATGACTCTTTTTAAAATTATTTATCAAATATTTTTTACTTTATTTTTAAGATATTAAAATTATATTGTTGCAATTATGTTATACTATTATGTAATTAGAAGCTTATAAAGCTAGTTAATTAAATATTGTCGCTATATTAATTTGATACTTTTATTTCCTTATTTTCCTAATTAATACTTTTTCAATTTTAAAGATTATGGGTGCGTTTTGGCGGCCATCTTGAGACGTTAGGTTATCTGTCTTGAATTATTTTCCTAAACTTGTGTTTCTTCGTGTGTTAATGTGTAATAATGGTGGATTATTAACCATTAAGCGTTCGTGAACGTGCGTGAGTGTGGGCAAACAATTCAAAAGAAGAGAACCCGTGTTTCCATTTTCCCTCCAAAATGCCGTAGGAAGTTTCAGTAAAGATTCTACCACTTTACTGAAGCAGTTTTTGCCTTGACTGAGATTTGACCTGACTGTTTAGTGTGATGAATGAATGACTCGTGATGCACAGTGTTATTAACTTGATGCAAAAATATTTATTTTGGCACTAGCAAATTGTTATAATGCCATATAAAACAAAAAAAAAAGATTATGGTTTTTGTTTTTAGTAAGACGTTGCATTTTTTTATAGATATATATGTCTAAAAATAGCTTTTTATTGATTACTCTGCAATCTACGAGTATATATCAAACTCGATTTTACAAAAGTCATCATTATTGATTATTACTCCGTATTTGATAACATACTTACAATAAAAATAACCTTTATTCCTTGACACATAAGGATTAAAATACCATATCTATAAAAGATGGTCCATACTAATTTAACCGATATAGATCGATGGTTTTTGTACTACTTTAAAAGTTTCAGTATTAATAAAGCAAGCATTGGATTATAATATTTAATAATTTTAAGTTACTGATGGTCTTGTACCCGTTGCACCGTTACAGTTTAACCCAGTACGATATGCGCGTGTGCTTCGTTATTAGTATCATTTAGTATTTGGGTCCCAAAGGAATATTGCGAACTGAATAATTAAATTATCAATTAAAGAAATACTAGTGGTACACTGAGCTAAAAAAAAGCTCATGTAGTTGACTGGGAAATGAAATAGGTTTGGCCTCGCGCCTATTCGCCTAGGGCCAAGCGAAACTGGGGTCGCTGTAGTCCAGGTTTGGTCTAGCGCCACCACTGGGCACTGGCAACGTACGGTTAAAATAGTACGAAAAAGCATAACTTTAATACGGAATCGGATCTGGCGGGTTAAAAAAATGAGGCCAAGTCGGTACGAAACCGACATACCTCGTGTATTCAAGGTCATGTTAATTTAACGTAGATGATAATCAAAATGGCTTCGCACCGAAACTTTGTTATTCGTTGTCTCTGATAACAGTGTAACTGATAATACGTCTGAATGATTGAATGAATTTAGTTCAATTTAGTGCGTTGTGGACTGCGACGCGGGAAACATGGCTTTGAGGTTAAGTTTATACCGTGCTGTATTAAAAAAATGTACAGAGACACATGGAATACGTTCAATGTCACATTATCCAATAGATGAGAATATGTTTGGATTATCTAGTGAACAACAACAGGTAAATATTATTATTTTTTTCGTTAAAATTGTTTTTAATATAATTATTTGTAATCGTTAATGAGATTCTACAATGTGAATTGTGACGTAATGAAATGAAACCGAGTCTTATTTTTTTGACACTATTTTTTTTGTTTTAATACTACTTTCTTTAAATAAATATTTTTCACTATAGTTAAATAAATTATTTCTCCTAATGTCATAGTTATAAATTTAATTAAATGATTAGATAACTCATTCATTTTCGCAAAATACAAAACAGGGGTAGACAGTACTAAAACGGTTCGATAGTTAGAAACGACCGTTATTTAATTTGAATTATTAACTTCTAACTTTATGATAATCATATTAAATGTAAACCTATATTTGTGTAGACACCTGTTTTAGATTTTTTTTTAATTTTAGATCGATATGACAACACTCTGCCTGATGTTGAAAGCTAGAGTGCGGTCTCACGGGCAGCAGTCGCCTTCGCTATGCCGGCCTGAGGAGACGAACTATCTAGTTTGACAGTACACACTCCTCTCGCTATTTTAAAAGTTTCTAATAGTTCCAAGTACCAATGTATTTTTATATGTATTTGTGCTCTTATTAGATAACAATTCATTAGTTTAAATAGGCAATTAGACGTAATTAACGTTAATGTATATTTTTACCGTTTTCAGTTACGGCAAATGGTATTTGATCTCGCCCAAAAGGAATTAGCACCGAAAGCGAACGAAATTGACAGGGTAAATGATTTTAAGGACATGAGAACATTCTGGAAGAAACTTGGAGAACAAGGATTATTAGGTAAGAAATAAAAATACTAGAGAAGAAAATGCTTAAATAACTATCATTAAATATTGATGAAACAACCATAGAGATACCAGAAATTAATAATTATTATACCCTACCTAAGCAACGGGGATGAAAATTCCATTCGTGGTTTTTGGAGTTGGTTCTATCATCGGGCGCGTCCTTAGGTGGTGGTCCCGGGATATATCCCTGAGGTACCCCAACGCGAATTAAGACGACTCCTATGATTACACCACCCTTCATCGCGTCCAGTGCAGGATTTGAGCATAGGCCTCCACCGCAAAACAAAAAAATTAAATTAAATCGATAAAGGCTTAGTAGAAACAAAAAATACTGAGCTTTGTTTAAAATTTTGTGCTAGCCAACTTATTTAGTTGCTCTCTTCTTTACCTTGACCTTAATAGAAACTTTCAACAGTTAACCACAAACGATTTGAGGGCCTCCACAACATGCTCTGCCTATGGGCCGCCGAAGTCTAAATCCGGCGCTGAACGCGTCGGTAGAGGTGGTGACTCTTGACCCCCAAAACTACTACACCATTTTCTTTCTATTTAATTTAAAGTATAATTTAATATTTTTATTTTCAATAGGTATCACAGCAAACCCAGAATATGGAGGCACAGGTGGTAAATATTTAGACCACTGTGTTATTATGGAAGAACTATCTAGGTAAGTTCAATAGGTCAACAATAAAAGGCGCCTTAAATGGTGTAGTGTTAAAAATACAAATTTTCAGGGCATCTGGTTCAGTCGCATTATCATACGGAGCTCATTCAAATCTTTGCATTAATCAAATTAATAGAAATGGCAATGATGAACAGAAGAAGAAATATTTACCTAAGGTTTGTAGTTTAGTAAATAAGTAGTGGAAGCTGGCGATCGACTGTCTTCGCTTATTTCTTTAATAAATGAATTAAATATTAATAGATAAGAAAATGGACCTCTTTTAGGTCTTAAAATTTCGTTAGTATTATCATCACCCATATATCGAATCGTTAGAAGTTTAGAATCTAGTAATCTTTGTTACCCATATGCACCTTGACCTGATGGATTATTACACGCTCGGCTATTGGGGAGTAAACTGGAAAAAACGTCATAATCTCCGTCACCATTGCTCTTCTTTATCTCTTTATTGTTTGATTCTATTCACTTTTGTCGGGTATACCGCCTACCCTAATACCACATCTTTTTTATATTATCTATTGTTTTATTTTTGCTCTATACGACTCAAATGTCTATTGTTATGCATGTTTCAGTTATGTTCAGGTGATCATATAGGAGCATTAGCAATGTCTGAACCCGGTTCAGGAAGTGACGTGGTGTCCATGAAATTGAAAGCTGAAAAAAAGGGCGACTACTATTTGTTAAATGGAAGCAAGTTTTGGATAACAAATGGACCCGATGCTGATGTTTTAATTGTAAGTAGAAATAAAATAATCAGCTGATTGATAGAGTCATGATTAGAAGTCCAGTCTGCCAGCTCACACCTGTCAAATGTGAAGTGTTTAGTAGCGTTTCGGAATTAGCTTGGGTATAACGAGAGGTACATATCTGAACATCTTCACACTTATCTGGTTAAGCCGGCATAGTGGAAGCGACTGCTGCTTGCATTTCTCTGTAATAGCAGTTGTAAGTACATATTTGTTTAAAAACGTGTTAAAATTTACAGGTCTATGCCAAAACGGATTTATCAGCAGGCAAAGCTCAACACGGAATATCAGCTTTTATCATTGAAAAAAATTTCCCCGGATTTTCTGTAGCTCAGAAATTAGACAAGCTTGGTATGAGAGGCTCTAATACTGGTGAACTTGTGTTTGAAGACTGCAAGGTGAGGGTATGACTGAGTATCTACCAAATTGGATTGAATTGAAAAATTAACTTATTTAGTACTAATTGATCCCCTCTTTGATGCTTCCGTTCATAGATCGCACTCTAGCTTAACATCAGGCGGAGTGCGGCCATATGACGAGCTAAAATAAATAATAATAATCCAGAAATACGATTATTCTAAAGCGAAGTCAAAAACAAGACATTGGCACTTCTCCCTTCGCGAATTTGAGATATGATGTGGTTTGGATGGGACAGGAACTCCCCTGACTGACTTTAGGGTGCCTCCATAAATAGTACGATGATGCTGGATGCTAGGCACTATACAATACGTAAAATAATTTTTCAAAGATATTTGACTCTCTTCAAATGGCTCTTAGAGCTGGCATATATTTATATCTTTCAGAACTACCCACTTTCTAATAAATAAGAACTACTTCAAAACTTGATATAATTTTTAGGTACCAGCAACAAACATGTTAGGTGGAGAAAATAAAGGCGTGTATGTCCTAATGTCTGGTCTAGACCTAGAACGTTTAGTGCTCGCTTCAGGACCTGTAGGACTAATGCAAGCAGCAATTGACGTGTCATTCGATTATGCACATACTAGAAAACAATTCGGGAAAAGAATTGGAGAATTTCAACTTTTACAGGTATTTTGTTGAATTTTTCTCCTTGGTGGCTCCAATGAAATCGAGCTCGAAAAAACGCGTTCTTTTTGTGCTGAAGCCACGTAGTATAGTATTTGATTGTGCATCGCTAACAATCGGGAGAAAAATAAGAGAAAGGATGCTGATAACCATATTTCGTAACCAGTTTCCAAAATGAAGTGCCAGGGGTATATTTTATAAAATACGCATTTTTGCACTAAGCACGACGCTGGTAGATTGCTAATTGAGAACCTATGTCTAACTAACAGATTTGTGGTGGTAGGCAACCGCAGCAAAGGGTTGAGAAGTACCTTCAGTGAGGTATTTCCTTAACTGCTAAAAGTGGAGATACCTTAGAAATTAATTGATCCTTCGAGCTGGTTTAATTATTCTTTTTTCTTTATTCAGGGTAAAATGGCAGACATGTACACAACTCTAAGCGCATGTCGTTCCTATCTATACAGCGTCGGCAGAGGATGCGATGGTGGCAATATTAATAGTAAAGACTGTGCTGGTGTCATTTTGTATTGTGCGGAGAAAGCTACCCAAGTCGCTTTAGACGCTATACAGATTTTAGGTAAATATGTTTAAGACATAGTGTAATGATTTATGCTTACTTGAAGGTAATTTTATTAAGAGTTTATTTTCTCAATCCTAAAGAACAATGTCCATTTTTGGGCCCACTTAATACCTCATAGTTTGATATCAAAACAATATTCTAAATATCTTACCAATGAATAGAAAATGTTTAATTACATAAAAAACAAATATCTTCAATTATTAAAGCATTTAAAATAATCATACATTGCATCAGAAAACATCTAATTACTTAATGACCCAGGTGAAAAAATTAAAAGTGATTGGTAATAAGGAAGTAGATTTATTTTTCTACAAAATTAACTAAAAATCATCTACAAACTCGAGAAAAAGAATTGTTTTTCATTTTTCTTAGGCGAATCTTATTTGTTTATCTCAGTGGCTATGACTAATGTTGTTTGTTTCCAAATTCAGGAGGCAATGGTTACATAAATGACTACCCGACTGGTAGAATTCTCAGAGACGCCAAATTATATGAAATTGGTGCTGGAACGTCCGAAGTTAGAAGGATGTTAATCGGTAGAAAATTAAACAGTGAATACATGTGATATTTGCATTTAATATTTATTAAATTATTAACTATGTTTTACATGTAATGAATTTATTGTTAAAAAACATTCCGAATTATCATAAATGCTCTTTTACAGTGGTATAGCTTTTTACATGGGAATCTTATTGTATATACCTAATTAATAAACATTCCTATATACTTATATAAAATTATTACTATTTTTATACTACCAAATTATATACAATTTTTAATTTTAATACTTAGTTTTATTTGACTGGAAAAAGATCAAATCTAAAAAAAATGCTACTAATAATAAGAAAGGTCTTAAGCATCTTCGTCTATTCAATAATTATGTAAACTAGGTAACCAATAATACCTAAAAATAACTATACTTTGCACAAACTTTGGTAAAGTTTAGTGATTGCTAAATGACTCTAGAATTACATTTTTATCTGTATCAATTAAAACACAAACTGTGAAATGAAGATCACAAATATATTGTTAATATCACATAAATATTCTTAAAGTAAGTTTGACTACGGTAGTTTTTTTTTTATTGTAGCTCTGCATGTGACAACACTCCGCCTGATGTAAAGCTAGAGTGCGGTCCATGAATGGAGACAACTGCTACTACAGAGAAACCTGTGCGGGCAGCAGTTGCCATCTAGATTGACAGTGCACACTCCTCTCGTTATACCTATTAAACTATTCCCGAAACAAGTATATTTTGATTTTGCATTAGTGATGCAGTAATATTTCATATGCATAATAATACGGCATACAGACACCTTTGTCAGCAGTCACGGAGAGATTGCAAAGTGCTATTATTTTCACTTATTACTACAGTAAATTGGTCCAGCTGGCCATTGACCTTTATCCTACCCCCTTTGACTGTGACTTTAGTAATGTAAGAACATTTTTAAATAAGAAAGCTATTAACTAAATTACAAGATTTAATATGACTTATATTGATTTTTATTTTGTTTTGATCCAATGTTTCGATAGCTTCCTCACAGATATTATGGATATGCTTGAATTTAAATAATCACCATATAAAATCTTTTAGTAACATGTTTATGTAAAAATTGATGACACTATTCTGTTAAAGGCGCTTGCATCTCAGGAACATCTTGAGTATCCGACGCTTCATGGACTTCAGGCATCTCTTCAGCTTCAGGTACCTCTTGTTCTCTAAGAGCCGCTTCCACCTTATGGGACTCAGGCACATCTACACCATCAATATCAGATTGGACAGTTTTACCCCACCAAAAACTAACAGAGAAACAAATAGTTAAAGCCTCCACAAAATGCCACCAACTCTTAGGGACAAATAATATCTCTCCAGGTTTCAAAATGCAATGCAGACCTTGAGCGTTTGCATATTTCGGAAACAATACATAATTATTTTGTCTAGGATCAATAATAGCCGTGTTATTCAACATTTCTTCATTGTGAGGATATAGATTATCTGACTCTGTGGGTGGGAATAAGTAGATACTCTTCTCTCCGACGACTTGAGTGAATAAATTGTGTTTAGAATCTTGATGGAGTGGGGAAACCGTCCCTCGAGGACCATACCAAGCGTTGATTTCAATATCATTTTCATTTGCTGCAAAACCTAAGTAATCAGGCCGAGTGATGTCTTTCAGCAGCTCCGGAATATGATCAAAGAGTTGATATTGCGCCAGATAACCTAAACAGTTTAAGTTGTCTTTTAAAACATGATTTTTGATGAAATCTTCAATAGTCATCAATTTTTGGGTCCATTCGTGATCTGTATATTTCCTCCCCATCTCTATAGGTACGGTTCTCAATCCGGCTAGTCTCAGGAAATAGTTGCAATCGAGCCACTTTGTTAGTGCAGGCCAGTGATCAATGACACCCGTCATTATTACTGGAGCATCCTTTTTAATATATTCATTGTAAAATGTTTCCATACTTGGACAATCGACACGATCGACTGCTTGAAAGCGAGTGTGGATTTTATATGTGTTCTGTGTTAATTTAATATCAAAATCATTCACTAATGGTATTTCGAGATTAAATGCTATTTTATTGAGTATGGCTGCACACTTCTGTAGTAACATTGGCTCTTTGGTTAATGGAGATCCGAAAAGTAATCCATGATCAATAATCTGATACAACTCTTTTAAATATTCTCTTGGGAATTCAGTGCGTCCCTTCACAGTTATTAATAATTTAAAATATGAACCTAACGTCATGGTTTTACGGAGATATAATCTAACCGCTTTCCAATCGCCGATATTTATTTTTTCATAAGTGTAGTCCAGTATACCTTGCAATCTTGGTAATGTGGATAAAGTTATTAAGTTTGTATTACTAATATATTTTCTAAATACTGTAAAACACGGATTATCGAGATCGGATATTTCATTTAAATCAATACCGCCAATTAGACTCAACATGTTATTGTAAATCTCCGTCCCGGCCATCGTTGTTTTCTCAGTTACTAATGTAACTTTCTATATTTTGTAAAAATATCCAAAGAATTACTTACGTATTTAATAAAACATCCACTTAGTAATAAAGACCATTCATACAACAATTTCTTCAATTTCCCAATTTCAAAGGATAATAATGAAATGTCAAACAAATTCAAAATATAGACAAACACCTAATTTTTTTAAAGGCCAAAGAAATATTATGTATCGTAGAAATCATAGATAATATAGATTTTGTATGCGTTATTTTATGGCAATACCAAGTAATCGATAGTTCTTTTTCTTGTTCGTTATGTGTAAAATCTACTCTACTAGAATTTAATTAATTAATTTTGTTCTTTCCCTTCTTATTATTGCAAAATAAATTATTTTGACTTAACCTTGATATTCATTATCTATAATATTATACTCTATGACAAATCATATGACTTTCGCGCACGTGATCTGTCAAAGTATTTACATTCGTCAGTGTTTTGAACAATACGAAAAGTGAAATTTGCAAATATGAGACTCGTGTCGTAATTAGGATAGTGAAAATGCATCACAGAAGGGGCCACTTGCACGCGAGCATTGGGATGGTAGTCACAACGTAATGGCATTGTTCGACAAGCTCTTTTCAACTAAGAGAAAACTTGATGAAGAAACCGTCGAATCACGAGACCGCAGGTACGTCAGAGTAAATAGTTTTCATTCATGTATTTCTATTTATATTTGTGGTGACATACGGCGGCTGACGCACAGGCGGCTGGCTGGTAGTGTACTGGTGTTGCGGCGTAGGTTGAGTAGGTCGACGTGCTGAGACCATGTGATGTCGTGGGCGACGTCACGCCCAGAGTGGGGACAGATAATGCCTCAATCAGTGTTTACATTGATAACGCAACTAAGACATTCCAGTAGTACATTACATACACAGCCATTCATTTGCATTTATAGTAATAATTGCATTTTTGTAAACGTGTGATTTTGAAGTGTTTGTTTTTAAAATATCTAGTTAGAATCAGATTTGAAAATGAAATAAGATGCGAATTAGGTAAAGTTTTTAACTTATATTTAGTTTTTGCCGATTGCCTTGACATAATCGTATAATTGTTGATTTAAATTAAAAATATAATCTTTTATATAAAAGACAAGTATGGGAATTATAAGGAATAACATAAAATATTATTAATTATTGATGAAATAGTTGTAAGTTGGTGTAAATATTGATATTTCTACTAATTCCGGTAAAAACCATCTTCATGTTAATTTCCCATCAGTTGTGTTGTTCATCATAAATCATAATACTAAGAAATAATTAATATTTAATTTTTTAGAAATATAAATATAATCTTTTTGCTTTATTTGGTATTTTTGAATACTGTCATATGTGTCTATAATTAACACAAGTGTTTAAGGCAATCTTTATTAAAGATTGTATATGAAAATAAAATAAATACAATATACAGTGTAAACTCGATTTAACGACAAACTCCTTAAAACATCGAAATTACCTGACTATGGTTGGTTTACATTGTTGTCCATACAATGATACACTCTATGTAGCATCACACCAACTCTAAATAACGACCACAATAAGTCCTTATTAAACAATAAACAGTACTTTCCAGTTGCCAAAATTAATAAGAACTGCAGCTGTGTACGTTCTTTTGTTGCTTTATTGTCTACCCCGTATTTACCTTGACTGTCGGCATCATACGGATCGAAGATTCTATCGTTAGGTTGTTACGCATAATGTTATATATGCTTTATTGGTAAATAATATTATATTAGTAAAATAGTATTGATTTTTCTTCTCTCCGTTTAACGACAACTCTCTATAACGCTATAAAATGCGCAGTCCCTTCAGTGTCGCTATATAGAGTTTACACTGTATTTAAAAAAATATTAAATTCCCGCATATAAAATGTAAATAAAATAAAAATATTTTATTTTCATGGAAGAGTTACTTATTTCTTTTTTTTTTAATTGTTTTAGTTCTCGTGAAATAACCCTCGAGCAAGTGAGGTTGCTATTGTTTAAGGAGTGCGACTGGAGAGGACGGAAATTGCTCTTTGACTCTTCAACAATAGAGAGAGTGCCCGTTGGTAAACATGGAAGGATTTTGGAAAAACGACACGATAAGTCTAATGTTATTGAAATATCCGAGGGATTTGCTTATGTGGTAAGTGTTCTATTGCGGTGGGCACAGTTCTTTGATTTCTTACCTTGTTTGTAGCTTGGTTGATGGTAACTGTCAAAACTTTACTAAGTTTATAATCTATTGAAGAAGAGAAAAAAAAAAGTTAGAAAATATTATCACAATTTCTGTCATGCCTTTTTCCCATAGAGATAGGCAGAGACAATGGAACGCCACTTACCACGATCCTGACACAACACCCTCGCTTCCTTCACATCTACAATTCTCTTCATGTACGCCTGACGGTTATGGGCACTAGGCAGCCCAGCTTTCACGAGGATGTCTCCGATTTGATCGGAAAACAAAGTATTGAAAGAAAGATTATCAAAAACATCACTTTTAAGGCTTAACGTTTTCGGGTCAGAATTATAATTAGAATTAATTGATGAGAGAAAGATCTATGCCCTACTAAGACAATTTTTTTTTTTTTTAATTTGGTGTCTAGATATTTAATTATTTAAATATAAGACAAATTATTCATGAAAATTTGCGAATTTTAGGTAGTGATGTACCAATATTATTTTCTATAATATTTTTTTAAAATCAAATTATACAATCCTAGATATTCATATAGAGATAATCACTACCGCAACCACGATTTTATTTCTTGCGACACGAATTTTTTTTATTGTAGTTCAGCATGTGACAACACTCCACCTGATGTAAAGCTAGAGTGGCTACTACAGAGAAATCTCCACAGGCAGCAGTCGCCTCCACTATGCCGGCTTGAAGAGACGAGCATGTACTATCCAGATTGACAGTGCACACTCCTCTCGTTTCCGCTACTTTCAAACTTTTCCCGAAACTTCACGGGTGTGACATTCGAAGTGGTGGTACAGCCCCTGGACGGCAGTAACCTACCACTCTTTAGTCAGAATTTAGCGAGGTTCGAACACAGGACTCATCGATCGTGAGTTCACGCGTCATACCGCTAGACTACGGTTGCTTGTGAATTTATAAAATTGCCCTATTGACCAGCGATTTTATAGTCGCAGTGCACGCGGGGCCATACAACCCCATATGCCACAATTTTACGTCATTTACGTCACAATTTGTATTAACTTAGTAGTTGTCTTTTCACCACGATGGGCCACGGACGATGTTATTTTACCGCTGAGATAATAAAAAAATTAAATGAAGCGATCCTGTTAGTCGACGTAAATACAACTATTTATTTGGCCCTCAGGTGGTGTGTTGTCATATGCCGAGCTACTATAAAAAACCCATATTCCGTAAGAGCTAGCTTACAAATGAGCGTTGTGAGAAATATTCTGTGAAATGAAAGGAGAATGCCCATTCGCCTAAGAAAAATGGGCCCACTATTTTTTTTCTGGAGTTTGTTGATGATTTTTAGTTAATTTTGTAGAAAAATAAATCTACTTCCTTATTATCGATTAGTTTTAATTTTTTCACCCGGGTTATTGAGTAATTAGAGTTTTCTGATGCAATATTCGACGTTATTATTATTTTAAATGTTTTAATAATTGATGATATCTGTTTTTTATGTAATTAAACATTGTCTATCGATTGGTAAATGATGTGTTGATATAATTAAAATGAATTAATAAAAAATATGTATTATATTATTTTAGAATTTTGTTTTGTTACCAAACTATTAGGTATCAAGTGGGCCCAAAAATGGGCATTCTCCTTTATCTTCGTTAAAAATCAATTACGCTATTACTATCCATGACAAAGTTGGTTTGTCATCCTTTATTTTAAGATGTTCATTGTCTTCTAACCGCTCGGAATAAACTTTTAAATTAATACAACTCTATATTTAGAGGACGGACACGAATGAATACTCGTAGTACTTTTAAATTGGTTCTAATAAAAGCTATTTTAATTTTAGACTCACGAGGTATTAATTGATCACATGATCTTTTTAGTGTAAAGTAAAATACAACTGACAGGCATTCGTACATTTTGAGTTATCTTCGTAGATAGGGGCGACCGTGTATTGCGGTTCTCCAGCCCCGCCTGCACTCAAAGACCTTCACTGGGCTGATCGAATCGGTATATCGCCGACACTGAGCGACTCAATAATTACATTGGTACAGGTCAGAATTGAGAGAGGTTCGAACGCGGGTCTCATCGATCGTGATCGCCGTTTACAATAATCACAATATGTCGCGTCATTATATAAAAATATACTTAATAATGGTTTACAAATATGAAAACATGTTTGCCAAATATTCCAATCAAACACGTGCTTACCTATGAAAATTGTATTTATTTATAACACCCTCTATTTTGCTATTTTCTTTATTAATTTTGTTTTTTTGTAGATGCATTTTTATATTTTTAAGCTTGCTTTCGGACTAAATCCGGTTTTTTTAAAAATATAGTTTTGCTTTAAAATTTTAAATACGAGTATATTTAGTTAGTAAAACTATTAAGTAAGTTACTCAGAAATTAATATTGCTGTCATGAAGCATTGAATGAGGCAAAGGACCGGCGAAAGTGTCATTAGAAGTTTCTTTTAAATACGTACAGTGAAAAATTCATTAAAAAAGAGGATTTTAAAAAATAAACGCAAGAGTTGGCAAAGTTTAAAGTAGACACCAATCAGTTTAACACGAAAATCTGTTATCTGTCAACAAAAGGCGTATTTACATATTTGTGTTAGCTAAACAACAAAATAAGATAAGCAGTTATTTATCTGTGTGCCTAAAATAAGTAAACAAATATTTATATATAAATAACTGTGCTTTACTAAAATAGGTACAGTTGACTCTGAAACACTCGCGGACAAAATTAATGTGTTGACAGCTTTATATACCTACTAATTTAATGTAAATACATATTTTTCTATTGTAAACTAACATATCACTGTCCTATTTATTAATCGTAGCGATATTTTGGTTCACTGCTCCACCTGATTAATGCCCGAATACACGACACTGGCATCTGAAACCATATCACAAAAAAAAAACAATTTGTTTTCGGCAAAATTTCGCTAAAACATTTCTTCAACATTTACAACAATAAAACTAAAGACTAGGCTCCTTCAGGAAACATTTTTTTTGTGTTGAATGAGCGTACAAAGGATAGCAGGACAAGGAGAACATAACACATAATGTAACACTCAAAGCCGAAACAATTTTTTTTAAATTGTAGATCGGCATATTACTACCAAATTGTTATACTTATAAATAAATTGTTTCGACCGGAAATCGTGCTCGGGACCATCGCGTAATAGAATGGCGCCACATGGGTTATCAAATTGATGATCGAATATGAATTCGCTTAAAATTAGAAAAATTGTTCAACACGCAATAGAAATAACATTATCAACTTCATCATTATAAAATACAAACAAAACAAGTTAATTTTGGATGGGGAAGGTCCGGATAATTAACCTGTGATAAAATGAAAACCATTTTGAGATAACCACGATAATATGATGTATTTTTTGATGCTCGCCTGAAAATTTTTTTTAGTGTTACGACACGCGATTCTTTTATTAGTAGACAAAAGTCTAAGGAAAATATATTTTCTAGAAACACGCGTCGACTCTATCTACGTATATTATACTCTATATGGACGTTCCCCCATGTTAATTGCGATGGGCGGTAATAATAAGTTTAACTTTTTAATAATTTATATTTATGAGTCGATAATTTATTATTAATTTGTTATATTTCTTTCATTTTCATGTAATTTTATTTCTAAATAGACACGTCGCTACAATTTTATTAATAACAGCGGCGGTGCCTCAATCTTATCGTTAATCTTACAAAGTTATAAATGGCTTTATAGTCTCACGTGATTGTTTGTTAACACGTTTAGTTTAAGAGTACAATTATGATTTAGTATTTCCTCTGTTTGGTTAGAAAATTACATTTTACGGCATGTGTTTTAATGATATTAACTATTTTATTTTTCTATCAGACAATGCCTACGTAATGCGATTTCTTCTTTTTTTTTTTTATTTTTTTTTATTTTAGCCCTGTATATAATTGTACTCCGCCTGATGTTAAGCTAGAGTGCGGTCCATGAATGGAAACAACTGCTACTACAGAGAAATCTGTGCGGGTAGCAGTCGCCTCCACTATACCGGCTTGAGGAGACGAGCATGTACCATCTTAGATTGACAGTACACAATCCTCTCGTTAGTTAAAAAAAAAACTAGAGAGTATAACTTTATAGCATTTTATAATGTGATTTGTAAATATAATTTTAGGTGTTTGAAAAGCCGTGACACGTTAGTGAATGCTTTGTTACAGTATAAGGGACCTGCGGAAGATGCCAGCGCACTCGGTGAGATGATATTTGGCGCTGTAGCTATGAGCTATCGTGGTGTGTCTTTAAAAATACATATAATGGATGATCCGCAGAGGTGAGATTGAGATGAATATATTACAGTTTATTTTTTTAACCAAACGAGTTGTGAATTTAGCGGAATCAAGTAGTCTAGCTGTAGAGGACGGAGCTCACGATCGATGAGACCCGAATTCAAATCTCAGTAAATTCTGACCGGTATCAATGTAACTATGTTATAAGTACTCTGGTCGTTTAGTGCCTGTGATACAAGCACTAACTTAGTAGAGGCATTAAAAAATCAATTTAATAAAAAAAAATGCAGAAAAATTACTTTATACAGACACCACGCTTCCTTGCTTGAGATTTTGTAGGTAGGTCTTTGAACATAATAATGAAAGATTCTCTTAAAACCTTATTAAGAGTGGTAAGCGGATTAATGATGGTTATAAGCCCAGTCTGCCGTTCTGGGGTAGTATCATTACTTTCAAATGTAACACCCGCGAAGTGACCCTTTCTATAGTATAGCGGGAGGAGTGTGTACTGTTAATATAGATGGTGCACCTTCGTTTCCTCAAGCCGGTATAACGGAAGCAGCTGCTGCCGGTAGAAATTTATCTGTAGTAGCTTTACATCAGACTAAGCGTTGTCAAATGTCGAACTGCTATATAATAAAAAGTAACTATTTTAAATACCGTTTGACCAGATTAATGTGCGCAAAAGTGTTTTGCGTACCTTCGGGTAGGAAGTGTAGTAAATCGGAGCGTAAAGCGAGCAGTCCAGAGTTCGATTCCCGGCGTAGTAGCAGCGATCTTATATCAAGATGTGTAAATATGACAGATTCGAATGCAGATTTTGAAAATAATTTGTCTTTTGACAGAAAAGATTCTGGTAAGTTCTTTCTGTTTATATATATAGTTAATGATGCAAGCAAATGTTACTATTAGTAAATATTTCTTAACAGCGGCCGTGGTCTAGCGGTGGATGGCGTGAACTCACGATCTATGAGACCCATGTTCAAACCTCGCTAAATTATGACCGTTACCAATGTAGTGCTTTATGTAGGTACTCTGATCTCTCAAAAATATTGATATTTAATTTTGGACGATGGTACCTTAAATACTTTCTTTTACAGTGTTTTCTACTGATTATGTTTTACTTGAGTTAAAAGATTTTGTGCGACTCACCATCGTGTCTATTTTGATCACACGATGCGACGTTTCCAAAGCTTTGCAACTATGTTGGCTACATAGCTTTCGAAATGTCTCGTATAAAAATACGATTGTAAGTCTTTCAATATCTTTTGGTCCCGGAAAAGAGTACAGTACAGTAGTTCAGTCCTCGTCTGTGATCGATATACGTCATGATTTTCTTCAGTATTTTTTCATACACTTTTGCGCTTGATTGTACCTATTTCTATAGTCTTAACAGTAATTAATTTTCAGGTTTTAGCGGTGAACACTCGCCTAACAGCTCTGTTAGTTCGACTTATGATTATTTTTCAATGCTCGGTATTTGGGATGGTGGCACGCAAGATGACTTTTATTCATTTCATTGTAAGTGCTTATCTGATGATGTAAGTGATGGTTATCTACCAGTCTGCCTTCCTGGGGTATTACCACCACTTTCGAATGTAACGGAACAGTTTCGAAGTAGCCAGGTATAACGAAAGGAGTGTGTACTGTCAATCTAGATGGCGCACATCTGTTTCCTCAAGCCGGCATAGCGAAGGCAGGCAAATTCAAATTTATCTGTAGTAGCAGTTGTTTCCGTTCATAGACCGCACTATAGCTAACATCAGGCGCAGATAAAAAAATGGTTATGGTATTTTGTTATCGAGTTATCCAGCTACAATTATAATGAAAAATAAACATTTTTTCTGGACTGTAGGTTTATTAATAATTTTCTTCCCCTCACCTGTAGCACCACCGGGACGCAAACTTAGTACCTCGAGTAATGGAAGTTGGCAGAGACGCACATTTCGGAGTATAGCGACTAGGTTTTCACTTGGACATAGTGCGAATATGTTGACGGTACCTAGTAACGCTACTAATGATTCCCAGGTTTGTTTTGTTTGTCCATTTTCTCGAGTTTGTCTATGATTGTTAGTTTGCTTTGTAGAAAAATAAATCTGCAATCCTTATCACCAATCAGTTTTTCTTTTTACCACGGTTTTTGAGTAATTAGACTTTTTTTTAAAGATAGATAAATTGTTTGTGTTTTTGTTTATTTATGTATTAGTTTTAGTTATATTTTAGTTTTTATACTAATGTTAATATTGTTTAGCCTGACATCGCCACGACACATGAGCGTTAGCCACTAATTAAATAAAGATTAAAAAAAAAAATTAATGCATCAATTATGTAATTAAACATTGTCTATTGTCTAGTCCAGAATAAAGGATAAGAAAGAACAAGATGTATAACTAAATAAACACATAAAAGTTACTTATTTTACTATTTGCATTAACATTAAGATGTTGATGAGCTAAATTACACCCTATGCGAGATAACAATAAAGGATATTTTAGCGTGTTAAAATTAAGATAATTCTCACGTGATTCCAACTGCTCACGTAAGCCACTGTAATTGTGGTATTAAATATAATAAACCGCACAAATACAATAGCCCACAAGAATATACGAATATTTTATTTCTTTCACACACCTACTGAGCATAATAATCGGGGTTTTCTTTTAAATTTTTTTATATGGCATTATAACAATTTGCCAGTGTCAAAGTAAATATTTTTGCATCAAGTTAATAATACTGTGCATCACGAGTCACTCATTCATCACACTGAACAGTCAGGTCAAGTCAAAAATTGCTCCAGTAAAGTGGTAGAACCTTTGAAACTTCGTACGGAGTTTTGGAGGGAAATTGGAAACACAGGTTCTCTTCTTTTGAATTGTTTGCCACACACACTTAATGGTTAATAGTCCACCATTATTACACATTAACACTCGAAGAAACACAAGTTTAGGAAAATAATTCAAGACAGATAACCTGGCGTCTCAAGATGGCCGCTAAAACTCCTTTTAATTATTTAGAAATGCAAGAACTCCTATTTAGCATTTTAAATACAAAGGACAATGACTATTTTTGGGCCCACTGGATATTAAATAGTTTGTTAACAAAACAATATTCTAAAATAATATCTTATTTTTTCATTAATTTATTTCATGTATATCAACATATGATTTGCCAATCAATAGACAATGTTTAATTACACAATAAACAGATATCATCAATATTATCATAATGTTTGTATGACATAATAAATATTTACACGCCCAAACGGGCAGTTACAGTGTGAAACTAACATAGATATAAGAAACTTACTAACCCGTAACATGTAAATTATTGTAAATAAATGAATGTTAAAGCATTTAATATAATAATAACCTTAAAAATTGTATTAAAAAAAAAACGCAGAAGATTGCTAGGCTGTGATGACGGTTATTGGCCCAGTCTGCCGTCTTGGGGCAGTATCACCACTTTCGAATGTAAACTCGTGAAGTGACCTTGTCGCGTTTCGGGAGCAGTTTGAAAGTAGTGTTGAAAGGAGTGTGCACTGTCAGTCTGGATGATGCACATTCATCTCATCAAGCCGTCATAACGGAGGCGACTGCTGGCTGTAGAAATTTATCTATATAGGCAGTTGTTACTGTTCACGGACCACACTCTACCTTAACATCAGGCGGAGTATTTTCATATGTCGAGCTACAATAAAAAATATCTTCGCTCATGGCATTTTGTTATAGGGTTATCCTTTATTCTGTTTGCTTTGCAGGTGTTAAGTAGTACTTCTGGCACGTGCGATAGTTTACTCAGTACAGGATCTAGTGTTAGCTCTCAAAGGAGAAATAAATTGGGTCTAGCACTATTAATTAGTGTCACAGATGCTACACAAATGTAAGTGTTACTTTTAATACTTTTAAATAATAGAGCGGCCTTGGTCTAGCGGTGAGACGCGTGAACTCACCATCGATGAGAGCCGTGTTCGAACCTCGCTAATTCTGACCGGTACCGGTGCCTTTAAGCACTATTGAAGAGTGGTAGGCAAACTGATGATCCAGTCTGCCGTCCTGGGGTAGTACCACCACTTTCGAATGTAACACCCGTGAAGTGACTTTGTCGCGTTTCGGGAATAGTTTGAAAGTCATATAGCCAAATAGAACGAGAGGAGTGTGCACTGTCAATCTAGATGGTGCATCCTCCTCAGGCCAGCATAGCCAACGCGACTGCTGTGGACGGAGTGTTGTCGTATGCCGAGCTACAATAAAATAACAATTTAGGTAGCGGTCACCTCCACTATGCCGGTTTGAGGAGCTCTCTATTGACAGAACACACTTCGTTATACTTCAAACTGATCCTGAAACGTGATGTTAAGGAACAATTGCTACCAAAGAGAAATCCGCTGACAGCAGTCGCCTCCGCTATGCTGGCTACTTTCAAACTGATCCCGAAATGTGACAAGGTCACTTCACGGGTGTTACATTCGAAAGTGGTGGTACTATCCCAGGACGGTAGACTGGGCAAATAACCCATATCAGTCTGCCTACCACAATTTATTTAGTGTTTTAATTATTTTTTTGTTAAATTAGGGATTTGGTACAGCGATGTGTTGAACACTCGCCTCAGCTGCAATCGCTCGTCTGTCGTCTCCGTGTCGCTACAATGGAGGCTGGTTCTGGAAATAAAGGATTTGTTGATACGCTTTATCAAGCTACTATTACTGCTGCACGATGGTGAGATTCGCTGTTTAACTTGCTTTTTGGCCCTTCATGCCTTACTAACTTCTCAACTATCCATTAGCTGTGAGTTCAATGACCTCGTGCGTCGTCAAAAAAAAAAATTATATTATTGTAGCTCGGCATGTAACAACAGTCCGCTTGATGTAAAGCTAGAGTGCGGTCCATGAATGGAAACAACTGTAACTACAGAAAAACCTGAGCGGGCAGCAGTCGCCATGTCGGCTTGTGGAGACGAGCATGTACCATCTTAGATTGACAGTGCACACTCCTCTCGTTATACCTGGCTACTTTCAAACTATTCCCGAAACGCGACAAGGTCACTTCACGGGTGTTACATTCGAAAGTGGTGGTACTACCCCAGGACGGCACATTGGGCTAATAACCATAATCAATCTGCCTACCACTCTTTAATAGTGCCCATAGGCACTGAGCGACCATATAACAAAGTTACATTGGTACCGGTCAGAATTAGCGAGGTTCGAACACGGGTCTTATCGATCGTGAATTCACGCGCCTTACCGCTAGACCACGGCCGCTCTATAATGGACCTTCCATTTGCACCGAAAGGCCCGTTAAAGTTACTTTAACTATTACTTTTTACCGTGACGTAACTGTTAAACGTTTACATTTACACCACACGCGTTGCAATATCGTGTAAATTCATTTTGTTATCGTTAAAATGGTGGTTGATCCCGAAAAATAATAGAAAAACATATTTGGCTTCTTTTCATACATTTGACGTTAGTGACATTGGTTTGACGATTACTTTAACCAGCCAAGATTCGCTGGTTACGGTTAAAGTTAAAGTAACCGTCAAAAATTACAAGCGCGACGATGATGCAACTCGTGTGGAATAAATGTAAACGTAACGGTTAAAGTAAGCGTAAAAGTAATAGTTAAAGTAACTTTTGGTGCAAATGGACCTTAATCATGCGTATAACTTCTGGTTGGCGGGAAGGCCACCTGTATAGGAAAATGAGCTTTATTTGTATTATCATTAGGTTGTTTATTTCTCAGGTTATCTGATTTAGTATATGGTCCACGTATTCAGCCAGTATGGTTGTCGCTGGTGTCGTCTGATGTTGTCTCTACGTCAGTGGCTGACAATATAATTAGTGATTTATGTTCAGTGCTTGCGCATGCTGACACCAAGCATACGAATTTGTAAGTATTATTTTTTTATGTTGGCACGACAGGTGACCTCGACTGGTCTGGTAGTTTTTTTTAAATTTATTGTAGGTCGACATGTGACAACACTCCGCCTGATGTAAAGCTGGAGTGCGGTCCATGAATGGAAACAACTGCTACTACAGAGAAATCTCTACGAGCTGCAGTCGCCTCCACTATGCCGGCTTGAGGAGACGAGCATGTACCAGTTAGATTGACAGTGCACACTCCTCTCTTATACCTGGCTACTTTCAAACTATTCCCGAAACGCGACAAGGTCACTTCACGAACTCAGTGAAGGTCCGTGAGCATTGACGACTAGAGAAACGCTCGCACGGTGACTCCAATCGCCACTACTATGCCGGCCTGAGAAGGTGCTTTTTTTGCACTCATTATTTAAAGAAACAAGTTTTCGTCGTGGTGTAGTATTTTTGATTGATGTGGGTTATGAATGTATACAACTGCTGAAAAAGAAACTTGCAGGCAGTTGCCTCTGCTATGCCGGCTTAAGGAGATGCACTATTAGATCGACAGTGCACACTCCTCTCGTTATACTTGGCCACTTCCAATATATATAACGAGAAGAGTGTGCACTGTCTATGTGGTGCATGTTGGTCTGCTCGTGTCGACATAGCGGAGGCTATTGCTGTCTGTTGACAATTCTCTGTGGCAACTGATGGTTATAGTGTTAGTGTTCTCGTTTTGGATTACTCCTAAAAAGGAAAAAAACAGTTCTTGTTTGTTTTTTGCTTAGAGATATATACTAGAGGTGTAAACTTCATACATCTGACATAAAAAAAACCGTAGGCCGCTTCAAACGTTTTGACAATGTTGCCGTCAAGTGACAGAGAACCTAAACGTGGCCGTGGCCATCTTTTCTCTCGCGTCACATTGGGAGCGTTATTGCACATCTACTTGTATATAACGATGGTTTTATTTGTGTAATTAAAAAATTATAGGGTTACGTAAAATCTTTTGTTTTCTTTTCTAATGATTAATTATTTTGTACAGTTGACAATGTTGTAACAACCCTTTGGATATATTCCAAAAATGTACGATTATATTATTGTTAGTTTTTGAAATAACAAATGAGTTCGCTTTGCATCCGCGCGTCATTCTTAATTATCTATCATTTGGGGGACTTTTTTAGAGTTCTCTAGTTGAGATTTGATGGTTGTTTTTATATTAATTTATTTTTTATTATTTTCACTAGTTAATCACGATCAAACGTTATAAGTCAATGCGTGTGTACTCAGCGATTAAAGTATTCTAACACGAGTCTAGCCTAGCAAAGCCTGGGTATATACACAATAGATAATAGAGTAGATATATCGCCCCCCCTTTTTATATGTGGGGGAAATCTTTTATAGATGTCTCGCCGTCTCGGGGAAGACGTCGGACTCCCTGGTACTCCCCAATACCGGGTATTAGTACGACTAAAAACCCCACGGTGTCTCTACGTGAGGTTACGGGCACGCTTTCGCATTCATCCCACCATCGACGATTGGTCCCACCTCATCGGGAAGAAACACCATTCCAGCCAAGTAAATGAGCGGCAGTAGATATATCTCACCCCTAAATCAAAGTTGTTTTAATTCCATTAGAAGATCGTCGCAATGTTATAGAATTTTTACAAAAATATTTTACAATATCTTTTGAAATACTCTGATGTAGATCTAGGATCCGCAAATAAGGCTTTCCTGAAAGGCACGATTTTCAGTTGAAAAGGGATCACTGCGATATTTATCGGAAAATTCTAAAATAGCAAAAAATAATGATCAATACAAAGGAATTTTAATACAGAGTTTTGTAAATAATAGAATATGCGTTTAGAATTTATCTATTTAATTGGATGCTCACTACAAGTTGCAGCGTCAATACGACGTACATATGTTTTAAAATCTGGTCAGTAAAACTGGGCTGCAATTCAAATGTGCCAAAAAAAAAACAAACAAAACAATAAATAATTACATAAATATACCGAGAGGAATTTGCTCCTGGATGATAGAGGAGAGTTCTGTCTGCAGACATTTCTTGGTGATGTGGTTCGTGCTTAATAAATACACTACAGAACCCATTTAATATATTTTGTAGATTCATTCTTAAAAATAAACATTAGATTTAAATAAAAATATTCTATTTTAAGGAGAGTCACATGATTACGACTGCTTTTCATGACCTCTGTTGATTTGGTGTATTTATGTAACTATTGTTTTGTTGAAAATAACTTTGTTTGAGCCAAAAAATGTTCGTGGGAATGACAACATTACTAATTAGATATGTAAATGTCTAGTTTAACAGTGTCAAAGGAAATATTCCTTCAGTGTACGAAAAAACGTAGCACGGAAAACATCACAAAAAAAATGTATTAAAATTAATTTGAACCAACTCATAATATGATTGTTAACACGCCATATACAGGGTGTATCGGGCAACGTGTAAAAAATTTTAAGAGATGACTCAGTAAGTGACTCTGAGCAGAAATTAATTTAAAAAATAAATACTTTTTTTTATCCAAATGTCCGCATTTTCCTTGCAGAAATATACACAATTTACTACACGAACGCGTAATCGTTGTGTCGTCGGGCGGTGCATCAAACAAATGACCTTGCCTCTGATCTTGCGCCGACAAGCCGTGTGCCGGCCCACCTGCAACGGCGGTCCACGTCGGCCGGTCCATTTATAGACCTTTTGTTTTTGTGATAATACCATACACGAGAACTTTTATTTAGTAAATTTATTTTTTGAGGGGTGTTCATCCCTCAATTAATATTTACCTTAATTTTTTTACACGTTGCCTGATACATCCTGTATATAATTTACATACCTCTAAAACACATTAAAAATTCTAAAACCTATGTATAACTACTAAAATGTGTTTATTCTTTATCTATAATGAACTAAAGTCGGTAACTAATTTGATAAATTCATTTGCTAAATAAAAAAAAAACGAACGGGATTTATTCCTTTATTTTTCAGGCGGTACTCACTTGAAGATATTTTTCATCTGTCAAGTGAAGTTAGCTGCAAGTCCAGTCCTATTGTGAGTTGGCTCGCATATCAATGTTTTATTATTATATCTTTTCTTTTCAGCTTCGTAAGTACACTATTGACTCATGTCCTCACATACCACTTGGGATGGGTGACAACAGTGAGTCCGTACGATGTCGCAGAGCCTCATGTACAACAAGAAGTTAAACGACCATACAACGCACTTTGGGCACAATTGACAGATCTCTGCGGCAACATAGGATTCCCACCAAGAAACGCAAGAACAATAATATACGGAAAGAGCGATCAACATTTCGTAAATAAACTATTAGTAGTTTTAACTTATTTCATACGATGCGGTGAAGTGAAGAGGTCCAAGTTTGATTTCCAATACAAGAAAACGGAGGATGTGAAGGTCGTCGATGTTAAACCAAAAAGTAGTGGTCTAAAGCGTACAAAAACACGCACTAGTGCTCTAACTAAATGCGATAGTGTTGATAATTTTAGTTTAAAAGTGCCTTCTGTCAGTCATACAAACAATACGCTCTCTAATACGCTATTAAGCGAACGCATGACAAGCCAGAAGGGCAAAATTAAGTCAAACGACTCGAGTAGTAGTTTAAGTTCAGAGGAGAACGTCGTGTTCGTTTTAGGTGATAATGAAAAGTTAATAGGTCTTAAAAATAAGAAGGAAGTCGCAAACGAGGAATCGAACGATGCCAACAACGATAGCCCTTCGCGGTGTTGCTCCCAACAGTCACAACATTCCAAACCACTCAAACATTCCGGCTTCAAGTTCGAATTCGATAAGTATCCGCAGATCGTCACCAATTACATGAAGAGTAAAAATTTAGAGATATTAGACAGGCATTATTTGGGGAAACCTGGTAATTTGAAATTGGATAATTTTCAATTTGATCCGATGGTCGTTCAGCCGTTGCAGGAGGAGAAATGTGAGACTTGTTTGAAATGTCAGATGATGGAATCTAATCTGCAGACTCCGACGAACGCCTCCGAGTTGGAATATACTAATGATGTACCAGAACAAGCTGAACATCAGTACGCTAATGTGGTCGATAGCGATAAAAATTTAGAAGTAGAAATGAAAACTTTCATTAGAAAACGGAAGGAAAATACAGTTATTGTAAATGTTAGAAGGCCCTCTATAGATAAAACTGGTTTGAAAGTGAATAATATTGTTGAAATACCAATGGCTGGAGTTGTTGAGGAGTCTTGTAATAAAAGTGTTGGCTTCGATAATAGTCTGCTAGGCGGAGTCACAAGTCACTATGTACCTGATCTTATTCTGCAAGGTAAATTACAATACAATTGTCACACCTTTTTCCCACAACGGAACTCCACTTACCACGATCCTGACACAACACCCTCGCCCTTCCACAATTTTCTTCATGCACGCCCGAGAGGGTTATTAGCACTAGGCAGCCCAGCTTTCATAAAGATGTCTCTGATTTGATCGGAAAACACCTCTATGGGTCTGCCTTGTTTAACGCATCCATTCACATCAGATTTATATATTCCTTTCGTCAATCTCTCCATCGAAGCATTCCTTTCTCAATCCTCGTCACTACATCATCTTTCAAACCACATCTATCTATATTCCTCATTCTATCCGCTATCGTTACACACTCCTTAATGACCGCATTTCTACTGCACTAATCCTACTCTTGCTTCTTCTGCCATACCCAACATTCACTTCCATACATTAATGTAGGAACAAGTAAGAGAGAAGTCCATGAGCAGTCCAGCATGTGAAAACGATCCCCTCGCTTTACTAAAAGGTTCGGGCAGTCCTTTTTCTGTCGTTGCATCAAATTCCACCTACCCAGCCATGTCTTTACTCCTTCCTATAACATGGGATCCTTCAAGCGCAGTGTGAAGAGGCATCTCATCAAGCCGGCATAGTGGAAGCGACTGCTGTCTGCAGATCCCCTTCTCTGATAACAGTCGCCTTCGTTAATGCTTCACACCTTAGCTTAACATCAGGCGGAGTACGGGTCATAGGAAAAAAATCTTGATGAGTGTGTACTGGCCAAATAGACAGTGCACACTCCTCTCGTTATACGCTACTTTCAAGCACATTTTCACTTGAAAGTTGTGGCACTACCCCGGGGTCTGCAGACTGTACTAATCAACCAAACTTTATTGGTACCGGTCGGAATTTAGATTTGAACATTGGTCTATTTTTCAGGAACATTGTCAGAACCAAGAGAGTGGGAAAAGGAGTTGAATAGAGATTTAGGAATTAGTTCGTATTTGAACAAAAGTATTGATGCGTCAGTGCAGAGTGTTGCTATTGTTGGGGATACCAGCAAATGGTAAGAGTATTTTTTTTTGTATGATGTCGAGATAGAATGCGGTCCATGAGCGGAGACGATTTCTACCATAGAGAAATGTCTACGGGCGACAGTCCCCTCCGCTATGCCGGCCTGAGGAGACGAGTATGCACCACTGCATTAAGTGCAGGCATTTAAGAAAAAAATAGGCAAATGTTATTATAATTTAATAATAAAGTTAAATATAATATATATTCTCAGGGGCAGGCGTGACAATTGTATTGTATTGTATTCTCAGGGAAGTGTCAATTCGTGGCTGTAGTCATGAGATCGGTGGTATGTCAGCGTTGGTTGGCGCCATGTTGGATGCATTACCGCATATGAGAAAGGCGAGCTTACCGGCTGCACAGGTAGATATTTTGAGAAAATTGCTAGCTATTTTGCATCTTCGGTAGATATAACGAGAGGAGTATGCACTGCCAATCTAGATGGTCTCCTCAACCCAGCATAGCGTAGGTGACTGCTGCCCGTACAGATTTCTCTTAGTTGTTTTCGTGCAAAACGTGAAAATAACATAATTAAAAATAATTTTAGGTTTGCGCGGACATAGTTTTCTTTCTACGCCACCGACCGTGAGAAAAATATCAGACAGATACCACAAAGAAATGACTGCAGTCGCCTCCGCTATGCCGGCTTATGGAGTCGCATGTGCACCTTGTTTACTTAAAATGGCTCACGATAATATTAACATTAATTTTAATTTCCAGTGTCTATACTTCATAGAGGGGAAACTCCGTGAATTCTGCATCCTGTCCAAGACACTGGCCGATATGCTCATGTCAACAGAGTTGTGTGATATGGCGACGTTAACTAAATCACTTAATATCGATATGAATGATGTACCTTTGTTATTGGCTGTTGCCACCACGCATACTCCGCAAGTTGCCACCAGATATGGTATTAGTTTTACTAAATAACTGCAAAGGAGAATGCCTATTCGCCTAAAATAATTGGGCCCACAATTTTTTTTTCTCAAATTTGTCCTGTTCCTTATCACTAATGAGTTTTATATTTTTTTATCCGGGTTATTGAGTAATAAGACTTTTTAATGCCAATATTTGAGGTTATTATTATATTAAATAATTTAATAATTAATTGATAATATTTATATATATATTTTTAATGTAATTAAACATTGTCTATTGTTTAGTAAATAATATGTTGATATAATTGAAATAAATTAATGAAAAAATTAAATATAAGATATTATTTTAGAATATTGTTTTGTTAACAAACTATATTAAGTGGGTCCAGAAGTAGGCATTGTCCTTTTTTCTATTTGGTTAAATAATTAATCGATTCGATTCGTACGATTCGTATTACGTCGTACTCTTTAAATCCAGAGTGACTAGGTGAACACCAAACTAAAAAAAAATAAACGATAATTTATTTTTATTTCAATTAGTTATGTTAAATATAAAATTAATTAAATGTAAATTTGTTACCAAATTATTTATAAAGTGATATTGTTTTTTTATTCTAAAGATTTTTATAAAAAATCGCCGTAAAATATGTTATGTATATATTTTTTTCATTTTTCATTCAATAAACGTAAAATGCTGTTATTTAAAAAAAATGTTATTAAAGTTTTAAATTTATTCTTGATTTGTTTTATTGTATAGTATATACACCTATTTTGAATTAAAGTTAAGTAAATGATGCCCTTTTAAAAAATTGAAATATTATTGGAAACTGGATTGATATATTTGGATTGAATAAAATAGCAACAATGGCCAGTTATCACTTTCATTTATTAGACACAGTACAAAATACTAGTCAATAAACTTTTGGTTTGGGGGCGGCCGTGAAAACTAATAGTTGGGAAATTCTCGTGGAGTTAAAAGGTAAGATTAGGTAAGGAGCTAAAAACTTTTCATTTTTATAATTTTTTGGTCAATAGGAAATCGTTTCTTCGAACATTTTTTTAAATTATAAAATAATGAGATTTTAAGAGCGGCCGTGGTCTAGCGGTAAGTCACGATCGATGAGACCCGTGTTCGAACCTCGCAAATTCTGACCGGTACTACTGTAACTTTGTTATATGTACTTTAGTCGCTGTGTGCCTATAAGCACTATTAAAGTAAGTCTCTGCTCCAATTTCATGACTACCTACAGTTTTATGTGAAATTATATTTAATAATAAAATTTTCAACGACTCTTCTGTCTTATACGAAACTTAGAGTAGTGAAACAACACAGGTATTATTAAGAGCTGGATATACGCCCCGTTGACCTTGCTCGTCCCGTACTGATTTATTAGCTGACAGAGGAGTTGCTCACGCGATTGTGTGTCGATTGTTGAAAAAAAAATTGAAAAAATAAACCAAAGATTCCCTAGGTATTGTATTGTCTAATATCATGATGAAAATAATAAAAAAAACCTAGCTATTAATAGTTTAGAAGAAAAATGGTTTTATATTTCTAAAACAGGGGGTTAATGATATTTAAAACTATCTTTTATTTTATTTTTTAAATGAAGAGGACATGCTTTGTATAGTGTAATGTAGACATATTTTTTAAAGGGGTTATGGAGAAAAAAGGTTTTAATCCCCTTCAGATCTCATGTATCTCAGCCTTATGTGTGTTAATAATAATGCCAAGCAATAGGTTCATAAAGTTTAAACAAACAATTTCTCCCTCTCTTCCCTCTCCCTCTTTCTTAATAAACATTATTACAAGTTAAAACACAAAACTGTAAAAGGAAACATTGTGAAAGATTTATGAATACGCCCGCGGCTACTTCACAACGTTAATGGACCAATTTCCTTACATATAAATTACACTGAAAATGCTCAAAACAAAGCCTTTTATTATCAAGAAATTTTGTAGATTTACAACTGTATCATTCGTTACCTCTAATTTACATAGTTGAAGAGTTAATACCTATTTACTTTTTGTTAAAAAAAAGTTTATTGTACCAATATTTTTCATTATTTTCATAAGTCCACTGTCCACGGAATCGATGACGATCACGATCGCTGCAAAACTCGTTTAAGTGTCTCATTTCACAGCTCATCAGCAGTGGCTAGCTTTCATGGCACTCATTGCGGTACTTGTGGTGTGAATAAAAGTGTCATGGTTAAAAAGAATTATATGTTCGCAAATTTTTATATACAATATAACATTTTTTAACAACCTACACATTTTATAACATCCAAACTTTTAGACCGAAATATTTCCAGTCCCTTTTTGAAATGGAAATACGCGTTTCAATCAAATAAATTGTCAGAGCTGTAACTTTCATCTGAACCGCGATACATTTTGAAATAACCATATTTATTATATTTTTTGGCGAAAAATATTACTGGTATTATTTAAATCGTTGGATTTTGTTTTCTTGACATTATGTTATCACGGAGAAAAGTAGACAGTGGTAGGCAGACTGATCATGGCTATTAGCCCTGTCTGTCGTCCTGCGGTAATACCACCACCACACCCGTCCGGTTTTAGTATTAGCTTAGAATTAGTCGGGTATATCAAGTGTGCGTATTTATTTTCTCAAACCAGCATAGCGTACGCAACTACTGCAGTTGCTTTCGCCTATGGACCGCAATTTAGCCCATCACAGGTTATGGTACCTGATAAGATAAAGTTGAGTACAAAGTTTTGGTTATAATATTTAAACTACATATGTATATGAAACTAGATGATATATATTAAATCCAATAACATCCAATAATGCTTTTAATTTATGCAAAACATGTTGATAAGGCAAAACTCATTAGTAATTATAGTTTAAGAGGTGACGCTAAAAATAATAATTTTCAAAATTATTACCTACCCCCTTCTTTTTAAATGTATAAACGCTTATAAACCATTTCGAATTACTACGCATTCATTAATTCAACATTTTAGTGACAGTATTCATGTCCATAACGGTAGCAGTGGGCATTTTTTATTTATTTACTTAAACTTATTAAATTTATTTATTAACTATTTACTTAAAATAAAGGAATCCCAGGTAATATCCATAAGTGTACTATCAAGAGCAGGGGAGCAGTCCCAGTTTTTTTTTTCAAAATTGTTTATCGGGATTTTACAGTTGCCTTCTCTTTCTGATTGCATTATATGTAAAGGAGATCAATATTGTTGTCAATGTTTCTATATGTTTTATATGATTAGTTGTTTCTATATGATTAGTAAATACCGCTGCAAACTCCTTGACTATATTTTCCCGTTGTCATCATCGATCTTATTGAGCGATGTGAGTGGCTTCGTCCGGATGGATGGCATCCCAAGCGAGTCGAACACATTATCACGTATCCATCGAAGGGTTGAATTTATAGCGGCTGTGTTTATTTATGAGTTGAAATACTTCATCGTATGTCACTTTACATTATTTAAAGACTGGTAGGCAGACTGATGAAGGGTTATTAGCGCAATCTCCCACCAACTGAAAACAGGGTAGTGCAACCACTTTCGAATGTAACACCTGTGAAGTGACTTTGTCGAGTTTCGGGAGCAGTTTGAAAGTAGCCAGGTATAGCGAGAGGAGTGTGCACTGTCTATTTAGATGGTGCATACTCGTCTTCTCAGGCCGGCATAGCGGTGGCGACTGCTGCCCGTAGAGATTTCTCTGTAGTAGCAGTTGTTTCCGTTCATGGACCGCATTCTGGCTTTACATCAGTCGGAGTGTTGTCATATGCCGAGTTACAATAAAATAAAAATAAAAATAAAAACAACTGCTAGTCGTCTCTCCTATGCCGGCCTGTGGAGACAAATAGAGCACACTGATTCTACTTTCAAGCTAAAGTAGTAGTAGTACTACCCCAGGACAGCAGACTGAACAAATAACCATCACCACTTTGACTACTTACTTTTTATTAAAGATTTTTTATTGCACTCCGCCTGATGTAAAGAGTGCCGTCAATGAACGAAAACAACCGCTACCACAGAGAACCTACAGACAGTAGTCGTCTCCGCCGTACTAGAGGAAACGAATATGCACCATCTACATTGACAGTGCACACTCCCCATACTACGCTATATTTTTATTATACCTAATGTAATCTAGTTCACCTAATAAACCTAACTTTTACTTACTTAAGACGTAACTACTCTAGGTGTAAGTTTTCCACCTGTGGCTCATTCCTTTGACCGTTAGTGACAGTGTCGTATGGGAGGCACTGTTGGAATTGCTGGTCTCCCATCGGGCGCGTCCTCGGGTCGTGGATAGAGGGTCCCGGGATACCTTCCTGAGGTACCCCGGCGCGAACCAAAACCAGCTAGGCGGGGTCTCTCCTCGGGTCACATTCTGCTTTCAGAGAAGACCTGAGTGAGAGACCACCCTTCATCGCGTGGGCGGAGGCGGTAGCGGCGTACCAAGCGTCATCTCCTTCGCCTCGAGCCAAGAGCGGTAGTCCCGGGGCTAGACTGCCGCTCATTTACTTGGCTGGAATGTTGTTTCTTCCCGATGAGGTGGGGCTCAACGGCCAAGCGTGCCCGTGACCTCACCATATGACGTAGAGAGGGACACCGTGGGGGTTTTAGTCGTATATACCCAGTATTGGGGAGTACCGGGGAGTCCGACATAACCTCGTCGTCTTCCCCGAGACGGCGAGGCATCTATAAAAGATTCCCCCACGTAAAAAAAAGGTGTAAGTTTTCCAAATAAAATAAATAATATAAATGGCAGACAGGCAGTAAAATATCCATTAGTGTGTTCAACATAAAGGTATGTGCAAAACTTAGGTACGGGTTAGTTAATTTATATTCCCGCGGCACACCTGCCAACATCAGGGTTATAAATCATACACACACATCTCCCTCCACGCCATTTACACGTATACAGTTTACAAAGTTATTTTAACTTTACAAAACTAATAATATAACTAACAAGTCTTGCTTCATAATAATATTAAAAGAGAATGCCAATTTGCCTAAGAGAAATGGGCCCACAATTTTTTTCTATAGTTTGTCGATAATTTTTAGTTCAATTTGCTGAATAATAAATCCACATTCCTTATCACCAATCAGTTTTATTTTTTTTATCCGAGTTATTGAGTAATTAGACTTTTTAATGCAATATTTGAGGTTATTATTATGTTAAACGCTTTAATAATTGACGATATCTGTTTTTTATGTAATTAAACATTCTCTATTAATTAGTAAACGATGTGTTGATATAAGTTAATGAAAAAAATTTTTTTTATATCAAAATATTAGGTATTAATTAAGTGGGCCCAAAAATGGGCATTGTTCTTTGGTTTTATTTTTAAATTATAATAATGCACACTAAAGTCTGAAGGTGAGATAGAATTTGAAGCCATGCCCTTTTAGTACTCTGTCATTTTGACGTAATTTTTTAAATAAATAAGAATTTTTAAATAAAAGAAATATTAAAAAAAAGTTTTGAAAATAAACGTCCCTAATTTGCTTAGCTAATGCTCAGCTAACGCTCTACCGGCGTATACTCTGGAGGTCCACGGACTTCTCTCTCTACATATCTCCATAATTCTTTTCATGGTAAGGGTACATGTCGGCCACCAATTTTTATCTATACTATTAATATTTCAATAAAATTTTAATTAAAACGATCCCTTATCGTTGCATAGTCGTGAATATAAATCCAAAAACAATTAAGAACACAAGTTTCGTAAATTGGAAGTGAACCGAAATGTTGTTTTATTTGCACACGATCTCGACTAACGAAATTCAGTTGCCTGAAATTCCAATAAAGGCTCTTGTTAATAGGTAACGTGCCGTACACACAATATTATATAGGTGTATTACACAATATGTAAAATCGATATGACGTTCAGAACCTACTGAAAAGTTGGGACTTTCAGGTGAACTAAATTGCATTATTCTTGTGTTAATTCCTAATCTATATTAGATATAGATCCGGCATGTGACAGTTATTAGTTCAGTAGTCGCCTCCGCTATACCGGTTTGTATAGTGTGTTCCATCTATTTTCATTCAGACTCAATATATCCACTTAGTGCCGACTGGTGGTAATTGGTTGGTCGGCTACCAACCATTATCGACTGATGAGACTTGCCTACCTACTAAGAATTATTAGCAAATTTTGTTCATCGGCGACTTTATTTTCATTGTTTTATTTATTTAGATATAAGGCATTATTACACGTAAGACGCTAGAAAATAGGGCTGATGTGAGCTGTAGACAAAGTTCCTAACAAGAAAAGAAAAATAATATGGGTTATAAACAAAATAAATAAATAAATACAGTAACAGTTTTACGCGACCCCGTTATGCGCGGTTTCGGTTTGACGTGAATTTCAAATTTCGCGCTAAAATGGCTCTTTCAAAGATTTATTCAGGTTTGAACATATTGCAGAGCATAGACAGCGCTGATGACCGTGTTTCAACCATGTGTCAATCAGTAAAAACAGTGTAGTGTGTTATGAAGATATTTTACAAGACTGCAAACGAAACGCAACTCAGGAAAATAGATACATTTTTCCGTAAAAATAAAACTTAATGTAACGCTATACGATGTGTTTTTAGAATTAAGTAGTATGTATTGATTTGCATTTTGTACTGACTTTGGGTTATGCTTTATAAGCGAATTACACTTAACGCGAGATTTTGCGGAACGTATCCGTCGCGTAAAGCGGTGTATTACTGTATTATTGTTAAATAAATATATAGCTATATAGGATTGGATTTGTTTTTGAACAAGAATAAACCGGAATGATAGTGTGTAGATCGCTTCGGTAGCTTCACATGAGAGCGGGTCGAGAGGCACGGTGAAGCTTGCATATAAATTAAAACTTCATCTGGCAAATGGAAATTGCATGTCTATGGAAAAACTTCGCCATCTGTATAGTTAGAGTTTACAACTCTAAGAGGATTTAAGAGTACTTAAAGTTTAAGAGAGATGAGGTTTTCCCACAAAAATAATATTAAATTTTTAAGCTGTTTTTGGGTGGTCTAAAACTTTTTACAACTATAAAATTTAGAAATAAATTCATTATTAAAAGAGCTTAGTTTAAAACAACATTTATATTTACTCATACAGACTTTTAAAAATATTCAGTTTTTATATGATTTCTTGTTTTATTTTTAAAGTATTTTACTGTAATACTGTAAACTCAAAACTCATGTCGGTGTTTAGATCAAAACTGAAAAAAAAGTTAAGAAAAACCGATATCCCATCCCGATTAAATTTCTACAGGACGTAGTCGCTTCCGCTATGCCGGCTTGAGGAGACGAATGTGTAACATCCATATTGACAGTGCACATTACTCTTGTTATACCTGGCAACTTCCAAACAGATAAGAGAAAAGAAACTTCGCAGGTGTTACATTCGTAAGCTGTGGTACTACTATCCCAGGACGGCAGACTGGGCCCTTAACAATTATCAGTCTGCTTGCCACTCGAAAGGCGCGTGAGTTGAAACAGTTTTATTTAGTGGAGATGCGATATCTCTATATTTCTAAGTGAAATTAATTCAATATTAAATTCAAAGAAGATTTTTCTCTATGTCAAATGTACCTTGCATTAAATATTCACCGAATTTAAATGAACCAACTCTAAGGGGACGTTATTTACGTGCGATCTTTCATAAATCGTTTTAACACATGTTTTTTTTTTTTTTTATTGTAGCTCGGCATGTGACAACACTCCGCTTGATGTAAAGCTAGAGTGCGGTCCATGAATGGAAACAACTGCTACTACAGAGAAAACTGTACGGGCAGCAGTCGCCTCCACTATGCCGGCTTGAGGAGACGAGCATGTACCATCTATTGACAGTGCACACTCCTCTCGCTATACCTGGCTACGTTCAAACTATTCCCGAAACGCGACAAAGTCACTTCACGGGTGTTACATTCGAAAGTGGTGGTACTACCCCAGGACGGCAGATTGGGCTAATAACTATAATTAATCTGCCTACCACTCTTTAATAGTGCCTATAGGCACTGAGCGACCAAAGTACATATAACATAGTACATAAGACTCAAAAATGATGTTCACATTATTATTTATTTATATCGAGAGGAGACTGTAACGACGGTGCATACTCGTGTTATCAAGCTGGAATAGTGGAGGTAACTACTGCCTGTTCACGTTTCTCTGTTGTAGCATTTGTTTCCGCTCATAGACCGCACTTTGCCCTAACATCAGGCGGAGTACGGTCATATGACGGAATGCTAAAAATAACAGAATAATATGGATAGGTAGGTACTCGTATTGTTTCAAAATAATAGCTTCCTTGTTACGAACAATACAAAAGTATGTTTTTCATTAAAAGCTTTCTCTGTTTGCGCTACGCTGTTCTGAAAGTGGGTAGGTACGTATTAATTACAAAGTATTTTTTTATAATATCTATTTTTTTTGTAGTTAAAGTAAGTATAAAAAGCGGATTATGTTAATTGTGGGCAATCCCTGACTCCTACCGTCCATGTGTTTCTTTTTGTATCAAAAACAGATTGCCAGAAAAATTTTGGATGAAGATAAACACAGCGCTTGTCAGTTCTCGGCCATCTTGCTCTTTTTATTACAAGTTGTTTGCTTTTAATTTAATAGACATGTTTATATTAATTTAATTTTTCTTTGAAATGATATTTTAGAGAGATGTCAACCCGTCAGCACGACAGCTGCTTTTCTGTGATAATAATTGTTAAAAAAAAAGATCTACTAATCGTCACTTTCTATATTATATTCTTATACACAGAAAGAAATATCAGCCCTATTTTCTTAGATTTATTCAGTGAATTTTCGTAGAATTTCAGACGAAGTATGAGGGGAACCTTCAGCTATTGTTATCCCAAAGTTAATTATTTCCCTTATCGTTAATGGACGGACAGCTCACGTACCCGCACAGTATTTCAAAGATTTCCAGCCTACATTATCCTGAAACGTGACGGTTTAAGAGCACACTCAATTACATTGAACACTTCTCCTATTCGTCTCTTTTCTTTTCTAATTTGCGTTTACAATATACATATAATAATAACCTTGCTTTAAAACAAAGGAAGATACGGCACGTTGTCTGTTTACTATTGTAAGCTGACCACACACACAATTGCACGTTGTCACCCACACAGTTACAATACCGATACTGATAGACAGGAGACAAAGGTGGAAAGACGTTACTAGACTGCAACTGTCACTCGTTCACGTACGTATGTCAGTTAGACCTGGTTTGCAGGGTCCACTTTTTAGTCGTGCGTAACGCATCTTCTTCTTTTTGTTTTAATAACGTCAAAAAGAGTGGTTATGCTGAAACAAAGCAGAAGAAATAAACCATGTCATGCCAACCTAGTCAATGACTTAGTAAATAAATAATAATAATCTTTATTAAAACAAATTAACATTACAGCTACAGGCTATATGAACTTATATTTATGTATTTATATTTAATTTCTTTTAACTTCTTTTAGATATCAACAGGTAAGTAAAGGAGAATGCCCATTTTTGGGCCCACTTGATACCTAATAGTTTGGTAACAAAACAATATCCTAAAATAATATGTTATTTTCTCATTAATTCATTTTAATCATATCAACACATCGTTTACCGACCAACACACGATGATTAACTACATAAAAAACTATATCATCAGTTATTTAAACCATTTAATATAACAATAACCTCTATAATATTGCATCAGAAAAAGTCTAATTGAACGAACGAAACGGTTCGGCGCGTCCTTTTTGTGTCGGACAATTGACAAGTGGAATGCTTTGCCCTTCCACGTGTTCTCCCAGTCCTTTCACCTCGGATCCTTCAAGCGGAGTGTGAAAAAGCACCTTCTCAGGCCGGCATAGTAGTGGCGACTGGAGCCACCGTGTTAGCGATTCTCCAGTCGTCAGTGCTCATGGACCTCCACTGCGCTTACCATCAGGCCAGTCGAGGTCACATGTCGTGTCAAAAAAAAAAATTACTCAATAACTTGGGTGAAAAAATTAAAACTAATTGGTGATAAGGAATGTAGATTTATTTTTAAATTAACTAAAAAAAATAAATAGATACATATAACTATATACTAACAAACTAACACCTTGGATCCTTCAAGCGGAGCGTGAAAAAGCACCTTCTCAGGCCGGCATAGTGGTGGCGACTGGAGCCACCGTGCGAGCGGTTCTCTAGTCGTCAATGCTCATGGACCTCCACTGCGTTTACCATCAGACCAGTCGAGGTCACATGTCGTGTCAAAAAAAAAATTACTCAACTTGGGTGAAAAAATTAAAACTAATTGGTGATAAGGAATGTAGATTTATTTTTAATTTAACTAAAGAAAATAAATAGATACATATAACTAACTAACATTCACCATTAATTCCTTCGTATAATATACTCGTATATGTTTAGAGCATATATTTCTTCAATAGATATGTCGTTGAAGAGGTTTATATTGTGTATAAATGGAAAATCGTGCTTATATAAGATGAAAATTTAAAGATATACACAAAATTTAATTAAAGTGTTTAATTTTAATCTCCAGTTCCGCATCCTTTACATATTAACAAAGCTCTATGGATTTTATCATTGCATTTTGTTTAATTAAGATTTTATTAGGAGAGGCAGTACCACCACTTTCGAATGTAACACCCGAACGAGAGGAGTGTGCACTGTCAATCTGGATGGTGCATGCTCGTCTCCTCAAGCCGGCATAGTGGAGGTGACTGCTGCCTGTAAAGATTTCTCTGTAGTGGCAGTTGTTTCCATTCATGGACCGCACTCTAGCTTTACATCAGGCGGAGTGTTGTCACATGCCGAGCTACAATAAAAAAAAAAAAAGTTTATAGGCGTATACAATAGGATGCCGTTATAGCATTAATATAAATCTAGTTTTACTATGTTTTTCAAATATATTTAAAATATCTATGTATACTATATGGTAAATGTGAAAGTGTGTGTGTTTGTTCCCCAATTACGCTCTAGATATAGATTTTTTTTGTATTATTTTTGCGTTAGATAGTTCGTTTATTATATTGAAGGAAGGTTTTGAGATTTTTTGGGTGAAAACTCGAGGTACAGCTACTTTTACTTCAATAGATTAATAAAAAGCTGGTGAACACTCGGCCTTTGTCATATGTCATTTAACATGTAATTTAAATAATCTAAAGAGTGGTAGGCAGACTGATGATGGTTATTTGTCCAGTTTGCCGTCCCGGGGTAGTACCACCACTTTCGAATGTAACACCCGTGAAGTGACCTTGTCGCGTTTCGGGAATAGTTTGAAAGTAGCCAGGTATAAGAGGGGAGTGTGCACTGTCAATCTAGATGGTACATGCTCGTCTCCTCAAATCGGCATAGTGGAGGCGACTGCAGCCCGTAGAGATTTCTCTGTGGTAGCAGTTGTTTCCATTCATGGACCGCACTCTAGCTTTACATCAGGCGGAGTGTTGTCACATGCCGAGCTACAATAAAAAGAAAAAAAAAATTTAACCTGCCTACCTTATTTCAATTGTAGTGTTTTGTTTTTCTTATGAAACGAACGAAACGAAAACGAAACATTGGGACTGTGTTAAAGTAAATGAAGCGTCAATCAATTACAAAAATTAGGTCTTTTTTCATTTGGCTATTATTTCATTCTTTTTTTACGAAACAACCGGAAAACCTTAGATATAATAAATCTTAGCGGCCGTAACGGTTAAGATGAATTGGTGCTATCTACAACTATGCCCCGTTTACATGTTGCAAGTATTTTTTAACGTAGTTTTTTTCTTAGTTTCAATCACAATATTCTTCTTGAATCTTTTTTTTTCATTTCACGCCCGTTAACTAGTTATGGTTTATTTGCGTATTCGTTCCTTATATTATTATGAACAAAATTCATAGGGAGGCGACTGCTGCCTGGAGAGATTTCTCTGTAGCAGCAGTTGTTTCTATTCATGGACCGCACTCTAGCTTTGCATTAGGCGGAGTGTTGTCACATGCCGAGCTACTATAAAAAAATATATATATACAAATACAATATACAGGTTGAATTTTCATTTAAATTGAAGGTGAATAGGTACCTCATAAGCAAGCGTTAGCACCAGGCGGGGTGCGGTCAAACGCTTGCCTATTAAGCATAAAAATACCATTTCAAACAAGCTTTCATCTATGTTATGTACGGAATTAAATTTTAAAAAATTAAAGGTATTCTGAAAACTTTTGGTACATGTTGCTTTAAATATAAAAAAAATAGTTTTTTAAATTTATATTTATAGGTTTAATGTTGATGCATTTTATGAGTTCGGACGAGACATTTTTATTTATCAAACAGTAATACTTTGAGATGACGATAACGAGAAAAGTGCGTACTATGTGAATTTTCTCTGTAGTAATAATCGTGGACTGCACTATAGCTTTTAACATCAAGCGTATTAGTCATGGCCGGGCTACTATAAAGATATACTTTACTACAAAAATGCTTGGATATCACTAATTTTTTTTATGATGACACGACCGTGACCTCGTCTGGTTATGATAAGCAGAGTGGAGGTCCATGACGACTAGAGAACCGTTTACAAGATGGCTCCAATCGCCATTACTATGCCGGCGCGGCGTAAGAAGGTGCTTTATCACGCTCCGAAGGAAATAATAAAATAGTAAAAGCCGTGTAAATGTGGCGTAATGTATATTTCAATAGAAAGTGGCAACATGCGCTGCAGATCTCCTTCATGTTGGGTAAATAGCTTTCATTATAACACCTCTTAAAGGTTTATCGAAATACTACAGGTATTATTTTTATTAAGGCAAATTGGTCCCTACTACTTCGTGTTTACAGTCCAAAATTAATTTTCTTTGTTTACTCATTTTATTAAACAAAGTCATGGTGTTGTTTTTTTTTTGCGTTGGTGATAAATACTTGGTATAAAGAGTAGTCGAGCTGAAGATGAGAGATAGACCATATTATATAGAGTAGAGGCGATTTCCTATATAGGGATTCTTTTGACATGTTAGTTTTTATAGTCATTTCGCACTCCGCTAGAAGTTAAGCTTAGATTGTCTGGGTGTCATGAACGGAGAAATATCTACAAGTAGAAGTCCCCTCCGCTATACCAGCTTAATGAGACGGACGTGCATGAGTGTATTTCATTCTGCAACCCTTTATTCAGTGCACAGAACATAAAAACAAAATTATAAAGGAAAGGATAAAAAGCTTTGCCGAGTGTCGTGTAACATTATATAAGAGAAAATTTAAGAGTATTTTTCAGTACTTTAAAAATGTAGGTGACATGTTGCGGGCTTTGCGAACTGAAGAGTGCTTCCGACGGGAATGATAAAGTCACAAGTACACGATGCATGTTTTTATGTTAATTTATCCATGTAAGAGAACGTGAGCACCGAGTTGGTGTAGATGTGGGTTAGACAACTCCATGCTCGATTCTCTCATATATTTAGGCTGGTACTAGTGTAACTTTCTTATAATACTTATGGTAGAAAAAAATAGTTCTGTATAGGTAAGCTAAAAAAGAAAGGCAATATATATATTTTCTAATATTAGAGCGATCTAATAATCGCTACCTTGGTCTAGCAGTTGATGGCGTGGAATCATAAATGAGAAATCCGTGTTCAAATCTTGCATAATTCTCGCCTTAGTACTTCGATTTTTCAGTGGCTAAAAGAGGAAGCAGATCATCACGTGTAAAAAACCTAAAAAAATATATTTTATGTATCGTGTATATAGGTCTTAACATGTGAGTATGTTATCCCACAACCTGGACAGTCTCAAAGTCCCCTGTTAGACTGCACGTGACAGTTCATAGCACACTCTTCCTACCGCTGCACCGTAAACATAAAATATAAAATATTAGTGCATTGCAGTCTTCGTTCCTGTATTAAAAGTATGTCTCGTTGCACTCATGTTTTTAAATTATACAGCCTGTAATCTTTTTTTTTGCTTCATTTTTTGTCTCTTATTTGTCCAATATCAACTACATAACAATATATTTAGTACCATTGTTTGTTAAAAAAACACAAAATCTAATTAAAATATCAAAAAACACAATGTGAATGGAGCGATTGATATACGGCTGGATATACGCCGTCGCGGTCTACCAACTCATAGCTGATAGAAGGGTGGGCGCGCTTGCATTAACGATCTACGCGTCCATTGCGTCTTCATTTGACTTTGTTATTGGTATTTTTATTATTGTTATTAATCTTGTTAATAAAATCCTAATGTTAATTTTACCACGCTCTAGCAAGCGACACATCTATTGTAACATGTATAAATTTTAAAAAAATAATTAAACATTAAAGAGTGGTTACTGGTTCGTATACAAAAGAATTGTAATTTTTAATTAAAAAAAAAATCTTATTATAATGTTTTACTATAGAATAACACATACTTAAAGGGAAATAAATGTGGTAATACGGCCTGTAGAATAAAATTCTGCATATTTTTTTCTTAGTGTGCATTGCTGTTTTTTTTTCTCTAAAATTTTCATCATCATTGAGGCCGTCGACAGCAAAAGAGCATCAGATGGAAAGAAAAATAGAACCTTAATGAAGTAAGCTAACAAAGTTCTGAACAACTATTAGTTAGTAAAGTGTGAAATCACTCAAGTCCAATTTGCGGTCCGTGAGCGCCATTTCGGCGGTAAATTGCCGTAAATGAAATAATATTCACGTAAGTGCTATCTCAGCACACGACGCTTGTCTCCTTAATAATATTACTTTGCTTAATGACTTTCATCGGCGCTGTATTGTAATTGTGCGACAGGCTTTTAACATTTTTTTAATTGTAGCTTGACATATGACAATACTCGCCTAAAGTTAACCTAGAGTGCGGTCCATGATCGGACACAACTGCTAACACAGACCAATTTCTACATGCAGCAGTAGCCTCCGCTATGTCGGCTTGAGGAGACGAATGTGAACTATCCAGGTTGACATGTGATCACACCGCGTCTGATACTAAGCTAGAGTTCGTTCTTATAAAAGAACGATAGGAGTATGCTCTGACAATGGATGGTGCTTATTCATCTCCTCAAGCCGGCATAGTGAAGGGGACTGCTGTCTGCGGAAGTTTTTTTAAAGTAGCAGTTGTTTCTGTTCATGGACCGCACTCTAGCTTAACATCAGGCGGAGTGTTGTCATATGCCGAAAAGTCTAAAGAGTGGTAGGCAGACTGATGATGGTTATTTGTCCAGTCTGCCGTCCTGGGGTAGTACCATCACTTTCGGATGTAACACCCGTGAAGTGACTTTGTCGCGTTTCGGGAGTAGTTTAAAAGTAGTCAGGTATAACGAGAGGAGTGTGCACTGTCAATCTAAGATGGGACATGCTCGTCTCCTCAAGCCGGCATAGCGGAGGCGACTGCTACCCGCACAGGTTTCTCTGTAGTAGCAGTTGTTTCCATTCATGGACCGCACTCTAGCTTTAGATCACATGCCGAGCTACAATAAAAAAAAAAGTCTTAGCTTTTGGTTGTATGCGACATTTTAGTCGCGTTTTCCAGTAGACTGCAGTCCACTTTATATGTTCCTGTTTATAATTAAACAGAATATCTTAGCAACGGCGTAATTGTGAGGCGAGTCATGTTTAGAGTATTTATTAAGATGGTATAACATATTTATTTATTTTTATACAAATTATTTGAGCTGCCGTAGTCGAGGAGCACAATCGACAACTCGGTTCGGATCTCACAAAAAAAAAAGGTCGGTGTTATTTGTGTACTTCGGTCACCAAGTGCCAATGAAACAAACAGGCGAATTATCTTAATTAAAAAAAAATTAAATTACAGATTCAACGTACTAAATTGAACAGCCTGTGTTCAGGTGAAAATCGATCCCACGTCTTGCGCACGGATGCACCGATCACTAAACGACACGTTTCCTTCCTTTTAAACCTGTCATGTAAAAAGTTTTTTTTTATTGTAGCTCGGCGTATGACAACACTCCGCCTGATGTAAAGCTAGAGTGCGGTCCATTAATGGAAACAACTGCTACTACAGAGAAACTTCTACAGTCACCAGTCGCCTCCACTATGCCGGCTTGAGGAGACGAGCGTGTACCATCTAGAATGACAGTGCACACTCCTCTTTGGTGTAATAGAAAGGAAATAAAAGTAGCAAATAACCCTCCAATGGGATGTAATTAACTTGAAAGAAATTGTTACCTACAATTGATTAGAAGAGAACTTCTTTAATTAGAAGATAAAGTGATTTCGCAGACTCGAACGATCCACTCAATTCCTTTTAAAGCTTACATTCCATTACGAGCTTTAAAATTAAAAAAAAATCTATAAACATTATCGTGTTAGAGGTTTCTTAATTATCACTATTATTTACCCACTAAATGCATAATATAATCTCTTTTTCTACTTTTTTTATAATAAACGATATTAATTAATTGTTTGTTGCGATTGGAAATCGAACCTGGGATTCTGGATATAGATTTTTTTATTGTAGCTCGGCATGTGACAACACTCCGCCTGATGTAAAGCTAGAGTGCGGTCCATGATTGGAAACAACTGCTACTAAGATAAACCTGTGCAGTTGGCTCCACTATGTCGGCTTGAGGAGTCGATCATGTACCATCTAGATTGACATTTGTCAAAAGTTCAAACAAACATCTGATTTTTAACAGTTCCTGTTAATTAATACATCGTGTTTATAATGCAGTTTTGTTTTAAAAATTACAATAGTTATTCGTATAAAACACGTTTATTTTATATTATATTATTATACTTATTGTGGGGCGATAACCATAGACAACAAAATAATCTACAAAACTGTTAGGTTGGTACTTTGTATTCCACTTGTCAAACTGTTCGAAGAAGGTCGATCGTGTGTCATTACAGTTTTTCAAATATCTCTGCGATTTTAATGTTTTTTCAGACGGTTTTGTAGACAAAAATACATCTAATGATATCTCGAAATGGTTTTCTGGACCTTGTAGGTAGTTTTTGAGGACCTTGCCCATTATGTATAATAAATAATATTTTTAAAATCCACTTTTATCCTATCTATCCTTTCACGTATATAACTGTCAGTCACGTATATGTTTCTTCCCCTCTTTTGTATAAAACTTAATTTAAACGGACAAGCGTAAAACATCCTTCTATTGTTACCAAAAATATATTCTTTTTTTATTAAATTATGTAATAGAACCGCCTGATGTAATAATAAAATATTATTTTAACTTTAAAATTATTTTATTAAAATATTATTATTGTGTATTTCAATAAAATTTTAAACTAAATTCCAAAAAGCAGTGGCGTAGCTAGTACCACCAATTTGCTGATGAAAATCACTTATATTTAATATTTTTTATTAGTTGTAGTGACACCACCACAATACCGATTCGGGTGCCAAGCCACTACGCCACTGCCCAGTGCCGAATTAGCCACGTAGCAAGAGTAGCAAATGCTACGGGCCCCGCGAATTTGGGGGCCCGCGCTCCATCGCCTGTCTGACCGTAATATAAAAATATTAATTTAAATAGGAGCGTTTGCTTCACTTCCACTTATTTAATACCCTAAACTTGAGAACCTAAAGCAAACCAAGGACCCCTTGACAGAATTTGCTACAGGCCCCGCGCTGGCTTAATCCGACACTGCCACTGCCCTAAAGTAATATCGATAGTATTAAGAAAATATAAGATCAAGCCCTCTCCATTAGGACAACAGAATATAAAATTTACTTAGTACAAAATTATACGTTTATGCAGGTCTCGGGTTCGATTCTTGTGCTTGTATCACAGGCACGAGCAACCATGACGGGTTGCTACCGGTCGGAACATTGCTACCGGTCAGTGAGATTTGGACATGGTTCTCATAGCTCGTGAGTTCAAGCCTTCTTCCGCTTGACCATGACCGCTCGCATTATGTTTAAAAAAGTAGATATTTGTTTTGGTCCTCACTGTTCTATGTTTGTGTTGTCTTTATCCTGATACAGATACTAGAACGCATCACGAATTAAGAACGCTGACTTTGAGAGAGTTTGATTTGGAGTTATGATACGACGGGCACAAATATTTCCATCCTTGTCACTCTTTAGCTGGTTTTTTTTTATTGTAGCTCGACATGTGACAACACTCCACCTGATGTAAAGCTAGAGTGCGGTCCATTAATGGAAACAACTGCTACTACAGAGAAACCTGTGCTACCCAGTCGCCTCCACTATGCCGGCTTGAGGAGACGAGTATGTACCATCTTAGAATGACAGTGCACATTCCTCTCGTTATACCTGGCTACTTTCAAACTATCGAAAGTGGTGGTGCTACCCCAGGACGGCAGACTGGACAAATAACCATCATCAGTCCGCCTACCACTCTTTCTTTGTCAACCAAATATAGTCAATATAAATATATTTATTGTGTTTATTACGATTATTGGTTTAACGTCTGTCTATGACACAGGATATAATATTGTCACTTCTTTTCATACAATATTTCTAGATATCCAATTAAATCCATTGAGCACATAAAATCTGCGCACGACGGCAGTCTTCCTATTTTAATGACACCAACACTTTTAATTGCACAAACATTTAATTATCACCCTTATTCCTAGAGCAATAGAGTTTATTATAACTGTGCTCAGGGTCCATGGTCATCTGAAATCGAGGGCAGATACTTCAAACCTTTCATCGTGGATAAAACGAATCGGTCTGTAATTGAAAGCCCTGTACCTTTACTTATCTATCGACTAAAGGACGGTGAGGGTCATAGAGGATTATAAATTAAATAAAAAAGAAAAATTATGTACAAAGTGCAAAAAAATTGAAAAATACTTATTGTACCTAGTTATATTATAAAACAGGCAGCAGTCGCCCCCACTATGCCGGCATACACCTCTCCTGGCTACTTTCAAACTGATCCCGAAACGCTACAAAGTCACCTTACTTGAAAGTGGTGGTACTACCCCCCCTGATAGCAGACTGGGCTAATAACCATCATCAGTCTGCCTACCACTCTTTAGTCGGCATGTCGATTACTGCCTATAGATTCCACTCCAGTGATTCAGGTATTACGGCTGTTATATAAAATAAAAATAATAATTAATTATTCATCATTAGTTTTATAAAGAAAACCATTTTTTTATTTATTCTTTCATGATACAAATTCTCAATTGAATCATGCTTACTACTCAAAAAATCTGAACGTTTCTAAGCTTCCACATAATAAGGAAAAAATATGCAAAATCGGATTATAGGCAAAAGGAAATTTAACGGGTGGAAATTTAATAATTTATTTCCAGTAGGTACTAGCGATCCTTATCAGATTCAGGTTTGCGGTGTACTGAAAAAGCTTAAAAGATTACCTGAAACTAAGTATATTGAGGTTTGAAGGGTTGTTTTTGGCTGTAGTAACATATATATATTTTAAAAGCTTTTAGTAAGCTAGTGCTTGTAGCATGGGCACTAAGCGACCAAAGTATATATAGTTACATTGGTATCAGTCAGAACTTAGCGAGATTTGAACAGTGGCCTCATAGATTTCGAGTTCACCGTCTTCTACCGCTATACCACGATGCTCGATAACATATATTATGTTAGGAGAAAATTGTATATAAGTATTGTAAAAAATAGTGATGCCTCAACGGAACTCCAATTAAAATAGTAATCCAATTAGGTAGGTCTCTCAATTCCCACAGCAGTTGAGGTGGTAAAAAAACCTCTTCAATATATTTGCGTTCTATAATGACTCTTTTGGAATAATAATGATCATTAAAATAGTTATAATAAGGTAAAATATATATGTTTATTAATACAATATTATGGACTATAGACAAATTGTTAACTGCACCGTCTACAAGCTCGTCCACAACCGTTTGGGAAAATCGGGACTCTTTTATTCACCAATAATTCTAGATTCGTAATTGGTTAAAAATAAAACTATACTCTTTCCAGTACAGACAATTATTTTTTGGAGTGTTACAGCGTGAAGTGGTTCAACTGTATATCTAATGAGTAAAGAGCGACGCGACTGGGGGCCTGGTTTACGGATGTACAATAAATAACACACGTAAATTGTAATCACAAAAACTAAAAGGAATAATATAATATTCAGTTATTAGAAATATTTACATAATGCATATTTTTATTATTTTATTAAAATGATAATATATTTACACTTTTAATCTTGACTACTTTTAGTCTACAAAGAAAATAACATGTGTAGCTAACGAATAACTTTAAATATTGCGGTATTCAAACTGCCATATATGTAAATTCCATTCGAATATTTCTCAAATAAAATGATACAAAAGTTTAGCGGACACCAAATAATGTCTTATACGAGTACATGTGTGTTGATAAAGGTTTTCCCATTGGGTTAAACGTCACAACTACCTTTAAACAAATCCCCGGATACCTATAAACTTAGAAAATAGAAATAAAAATAGAAACTTTAAGAAACTGGGGCACAACACCAAAAATACTTCTAACGAAGACGTCCGACATGAACATTTATTTAAGAACTTGCTGCAGAATACAAAATAGCCCCGCCGTGGTCTCACAATCCATGAGACCCGTGTTCAAACCTGTCGCTAAGTTCTGACCGGTACCAATGTTATGTGTGCTTTGGTTGTTCAGTTTTCTTAGGCATTAATTATAGACTGATGGTGGTTATTAGCACCACCTGCCATTTTGGTGTATTACCACCACTCTCAAGTGTAACACCCGTGAAGTGATCTTCCTTTCAGGATCAGTTTGGAAATAGATAGGTATAGCGAGAGGTGTACACTGTTAACCTGATGGTGCACGTCGTGTCACTGGTAGCAATTGTTTCCGTTCAAAGACTGCACTCTTGCTTAATCAGGCGGAGTGTTTTTACATGTCGAGGTACCAGATACCAGAATGTTCGATTTTCTGAGAAAATTCTTCATAATTTTTTTCATCAATTTCCTTTCCTACCTTCTCGTTAAGCTTACAGAATAGTGCCGATGTCATCCGACTCTTTTTCCTCTATTCTCTGTCCACGTCATGTATTTATCAAGAACCTAGTAGTAAGTGGTATCAAATAATTATGAGTAATTATCATTTGTTTAGGGAAAATCCCATTGCCTTTAGGGAAAGTTAACCCTTCGCTTTCGCATGTTGGGTCATTAATTTTATACTTTTTAAAGACATAAAAATTCAAAATTAGGAAAGTAAACAAAATTAAAAAGTTCCATCAAAACAAACGAGCCGAGTGTTGATAAAAGTTTTAATTAGAAGTTAGTGTATTCAATGCCTGTTCCGAATATTTTAACTTAATTTGAAACGTTTAATTTATCATAATTTATAAGTAAATTTTTAATTAAATTCTCAGCATAATTCTATTTAATTTATATGAAGTTTTGAAAGGTTTATTGCTTATGTAATTTAAAATTTAACAAGCTAAATGACCCGTTATTTACGCCCATACAATCAAACATAATAGTAACATACTAAATAGTCTGTGCCTCTGCGGTTCATCCCTCCTTCCAAAGAAAGCTTCAAATAAGGTCATGGGTCATGTTAACTAATTAATTAACTAAAAGGTTTAATCTCCGTAGTCATCTTTTTCATTTAAACCTTTGTTTAATTTACACAAAAGAAATAGAGAATAAAATATTTCTACGTGCGATTAATAAACAGTAGGGTCACGGTGACCCTGCGCTGTCAGAGACAAATGAGTTACTACGTTTACGGGTTAGGTATATTCTATACAATATATAGCAGATGTTTTATATCCCTAGACTTATATAGGCAAAGGTGAAAGGTTAAGTAAAGATCTACCTTCAGGTATTAATTCATTAATTCTTGGGTATGTTTCACGTATTTTTTACGTTAACATTAAATTATAATGAAAATTGATTAGAGAAAAAGTAGTGTTTCTTCTATTAATATTTCATAATAATTTGATAAAATTTTATTTATTAAAACGGCAAAAGTAAACCTATAAAATTTTAGTTTTTTTATTGAGTTATTAAGTATCAAGTGTTATGGAAAATCACAACTTTCCAAATTTTTTTTTAAATTGTAGCTCGACATACGACAACACTCCGCCTGAAGTTAATTAAGCTAGTGCGATCAATGAACGAAAACAACTGATACCACAAATAAATGTTTGCCGGCTTTGAGGACACATTAACATAAATATAAGTAAATATAGTAAATAAACATAAATAAATATCCATTGACAGGGCACACTCCCATCGTTATTCCTGGCGACATCCTGGTTTTTTGACTGTTTTACTTCAAAGATTAAAGTAACATTTTCGGTACATTTTTGCCATTATATTTTATATGTGTGAAGGCAGATAAAATAAAATATATTTTCAATAAAATTTCTTATATAACTGAATAAATTTATGATAGCGACGATCAAACATTGACTTAAATGTTTCCTTTGAGCAATCAGCAGAGAAGTGCGAGAAAGCGACATGTGTTGAAGCTAATGGTTTATTTAGCTCACATCGAAGAGAAAAATAAATACAATAAACTTGAAGAGTGGTAGGTAGACTAATATTTTCATGGATATGCTTGGAAATCACCGGGTATAACAAGAGGAGCATAGCGAAGGTGACTGCTGCCTGCAGATTTGACAGTTGACTTTGCTTAGGCACTGCACTCTATCTTAGGTCCAATTGCACCAAAAGGCCTGTTAAAGTAACTTTGACTGTTACGTTTTACGGTAACTTTAACGATTACGTTTACATTTAATACACACGCGTTGCACCACCATTGCACCTGTCACTTTTGACGCTTACTTTAACGATAAACGTAACCAGCGAATGTTAGCTATTCAAAGTTAAAGTAATAGTTAAACCAACATCACAAACGTCAAATGTATAAAAAGAAGCCACGCCACAATGTTTTTCTATTATTTTTTTTCGGGAATATACTCCTCATTACATCAGCCACCGTTTTAACTATAACGATATAAATTTACACGGCAGTGCAACGCGTGTGGAGTAAATGAGTAAGAAAGTGATCGTAAAATGTAACAGTCAAAGTAACCCGTTAACCTTTTAACGTCATCAACACCGTGACTCTATACCTCGACGCTTGAGTTATACCTACCTAGGTATAGTGTGTACCTATGAATTCATTTAACAAAAATCAATTAGCTAACAGAATGCTACAATGTAATTGCATTTATTAATTTAATTAGTAAATCCCTCTTGAGAGATTAGACGGTGTAATTCTACAATATCACTCCCTCGAGATACTGTTCCTACCTTATAGAGTGTCTACGTTAGTATTTAATAACCTAATTTAAGTAATTAATAAATAAATTACTCTATTAAATCTTTTAAATGCTATTTTCACGACTTTTAAGTAACCAGGTCTAACGAGAGGAGTGTGCTCCGTCAATTGATGGTGCATAATCATCTCCTTAAGCCGGTATAGCAGAGACGACGAATTTATGTAGGCATTTCTCTGTAGTAGCAGTTGTTTCCGTTCATGGATCGCACTCTAGCTTAACATCATATGCAAGGTTAGTGTAAGTTTCCCTGCCTATCCTTTTTAGTCTTTGTCGTAGTTATGTGCTTAGCTAGCTAATAAGCTTAGCGTTATTGGCATGTAAAATAAATTGTAAGATGTAATAAAAATATAAGGAAATCAATAAAGTAGACAAACTACATTTTAAACAGAAACGAGGTTCATTTAAATTTCGTCTCTATTGGAAAACTTGTAAGGTTTATTTTCATTCTTCACTAACTAGTATTTTAACGGCATATTAGCAACATAGTTTCATGTAAAGAACACTGAAAACATTCAACGTTTTATTAAAATTTGAAATTTTGAGACTACGAGCATCTCGTAGCATTTCGTAGCAAAATTCGAATAGTAATTCCCTTTTAATACAATAATTATTTTCTTTGATATTGAGTGATGATTAATAAAACTAGAAATATGGTTGGAATATAGTTTATTTTTATTATTTAATAATTATTTACATTAATCAATTACTAAATATTGATATGTTTTTATTATTTAAATTTATTTTTTATATAATTTTTCCACATATCTCGGGTAACCTTATTTGAAAATATCCAATATGAAACAGATATAGGACAATAATATATAGCTATTATACTTATTCCTAAACACCAACTTTTAATAAAAATAGCCCTATGGTCACATTTTCTATAAAAAATCAAATACATGATACTATACACGTCATGAATTATTTGTTGCAAACTAAAAATAAATATTAAACATACCATTGTTACAATAAGTTTAGTACCATTTTCAGGTCTATTGTGACATAACGTTCGATTCTTTTTCCTCAAAGAAAAAAGCGTTTTCACCAAAATTACGGCGTTATAAAATAGTACAGGCCATTTTATTATGAAAATAAACAGCAATAAATCAGGTAAAGTAATTTCTGTAAATAAATATGTAACCAAACTTACAATAATTGAAATAGCTAGGGGGATTAACCAGGCACATAAAGCAGTTTTTAACATCTTACGTGACTTATGTATAACAATAACAATAACAAGATTTTCATAGATGGTATTCGTGAAAATGAACATCCACGCGACGAGTGTCAATTCCGTATAAATATGTAAAAATATATCGTAGTGACGTACAACCGAATCTTGATGGTAGAAGCCGAGCACTAGTGATGCACCGAACACTATTCTTGTAACAACGAAGATAAATCTTGAGATTATGAAGTGTAAAAGTACTTGATTCTTAAATTTTTGTCTCCATTCTTTGAATAGAACTGCGGTCAGAATTAAAACTGTTATCGTTGAAGTGGATAATGTAAAACCGATCACACTAAATGTGAATGTTATCGCGTGCACGGCTGCACTTCTGTTTCGCATCTCAGCTAACAATTCACATTGGAAATGAAAATCCATTTCTAATTAATGCACGCTTACAACGGTCATGTCGAAGGTTTTCTAGTAACTGGACACCTATTTTATTTATTAACTTGTGCTTTATTAAAAAGTATTCGTTCGACTGGGTAAATTCGGGCCAAAATTTTTTATAATTTTGTAGAACACCAATGTTATTTTTAATTTTTATTCGCAGCTAATCGGTGGCAATAAAATAGAAAGGTAGATTGTTTTAGGGGCATAATTTCTTTGTTATTTATTTTAAAACTGCCTTCGCGGTGCGCATACTCCCGTCTAACTCGTTCATTTTATGTATTTTTCAGTGATTTTAAGAAATATTATAATATTACAACAAAGAAACATGTAACATTTTGTTTAAAATATTAGGATGTTACTTTAAAAATATGATTAATGCAGCGGCAAATGGCGACACGCTCATCGTTGCTTAAAATGTATCACACATCCTACATTTCGATCAAAGTTACACGTAGCATGTTAATACCCGGTCGGCGCGTCGCGACGTGACAGAAATATTTTTCTTAACACTTCCCACAAAATATATTTTTAAATTTTTTTAATCTAACTTTCTTATCTTGAATAATATAAATCGGACAAGTTAATATTCTTTCACTTTTAGTCTGCTGTCGTTTTGTCTTCTTTATTCTTTGAGTATTTAATCAAACTCGCACCAACTATAACTCGTCCCAACAGTCGAATTAATCTCTGTTCAATTAGGCTTATACTTATTTATCGATATCAGTTGTTTATAGCAGACGATTAGATTTCGTGTTTTAATATTCCCAAAGCGCTTATTGTCCTGCACTTGATAAGGATTATGTTTTGTTGTAATTATACTGTACGCATCAAATGTTAATGCTACTAATGATTATTATAGAGATATAAAGGATTACAGAGGCTATTGGATTAGGATCACACAGACTGTTTATTGTTAACGAGTATTGTTTTTTGTATTAAGCGGTTTTGCAATGTCACCGTGATTGTGTATGTGTTAATCTAGTCTATATATATTTTTATTATCGATAATACGACCTTTATACCACAGTGATTAGTTCGCCCAGTCTGTTAAGTGAGGTACCGGTATCGAATCGTGTTGTAAACGATTTTTTTTTGTTAATATATTAAAATGATATTATTATTAAAAATTAATCTAACCTAAATCCAATCACACGATAAATATTTTATTGAGTTTTTTTTTTATTATTTTAAATTGATTTCTTTTAGGTCAGAGTGTTGTTAAATGTTTGTGTTTGTACCTTGTTCTCACGGAATCTCAGTAGGTATAATTTTATTTGTTTATTACTAATATATTAGTGGTGGGATATTACGGGAAAATAATATTCAAGGCTGCTTAAGATCACTTTTACGTGGCATAGTTGCGTTGTGAACTTTTCCATTAAAGTTTTCTAAATTTCTATTGTATTATAAAAATGTGAGTATACGGGAGAATGAAATAAAACAATCATAATTATAAGAAACACAAGAAATATATTATCAGATAACACGAAAGGTAAAAATAAAAACTCACCTTGTGAGAAATAGGAAAATCGTCTACAATATAATATAATATTCCTACACGTTCCTTTAGAGGTAAAACTCATTAATGTCATTTTGTTTAAAAGTGATATTTTTCATTGAACTAACTTCTTTTGTTAATTTCCCATAGGTATAACAAAAAGGAAAATTCATTAAAATAGCTGTACAATTTTTTATCTGGCAGAGAAAAATTGGTACGAAATTAACTTTTAAAATACATGAAAAGTTTGTTTTAGATAAACTTTAAAAGTTTAAACATTGCATAAAGATAAAATATTGTATAATAGTTGTTGATAAGACAAGTGTAGTGACTTTATAATGAGTTTTACACAAGGAGTTTTATCTTTAAAGGGGACGATTTGTTCTATAGAACTGTTAGTACTGAGTCATTTAAAACCGCGATAAAATATAAGCCGAAAGATTTCTTTTTTTTTTTTTTAAATACTACAACTTGGCTACCTAATAAATCGAAGTGATTTGAACCTATAGGGATCTAAAATAATTTTGAAAATAGGGTTTCAAGTTTCTTTTAGTTTGTGGAATTTATTACTAAAGTCGTTTGCCCTTACGATTTGCCTTTCAATGGCCTCCAACAGCCGATGGATGACATACTTTTTTTAACAGTAGATCAGCATGTGACCATACTCGGCTCGATTTTGATGAAAGAAACAAAATGAACAGAAACAACTGCTATCAGACGAAAAATATGTACACCATCCATTGATACAGCACTCTCCTTTCTATTTCCAAGCTGGTTGATTTATTGATTCTTCAGATAGCTCGGTGGTGCTGCTAGATGCTCAAACGATACTAATCAATCATTATTTTTGTGTCATCATAGTTTCCGGTGAGGTGGACAAACGTGCTCCGACATAGGTCACCAATTTAGCTAAATATCGGATGATTCCGACAGCCGACATCGCTGTCGTTATCGATTACGTAGCCTAACAGTTCAATAGAACAATTAAAGGAAAATTAAACAATATTAAAAAAAAAACTCTATACATATAGGTAACAAGGCGATAGCATCTAACGTTCATTACTATTTATTGCTAAAGATAAAATCTTGTGAATAACTTGCCAATAAAACTGTCGCGTTACAATAGGGCCACACTTTTTAATTAAAGTTCAATATATACTTAGGTTATTGGTGTCATTTTTGTTGTTCAAAAATAAATAAATAAATAATACTTAATATGAGCACTGTGTTACTTAGTGGTCAGAGCATTCGTAAGTGAAGCGAAGGGCGTGGGATCGATTCTGTTAACATTTGTGCTATGAGTTTGTTATGCAATTTTTCTATTATTAATTAAATTTTCTTTTGTATGGTACGTGTTAGAGCAAAGTTAAGGTTTAAATTGGGTTCCACCACTCTCACGACCAGACAGTCGTAAAATTCAGCGGGAATTATTTAATGAGCAATAAAGTTGGGACTATTTGGTTAGAGTTATGTCCTATAGGTACGATACGATTCTCAAAATGGATAATCATATTAGCTCTAAGTGTTTACTTTATTTACTAATATTCACAACAGGGGTAGATAGAGCATATATTTTATGACGATTTTCTTTCTTAACACAAAAAGAGAGTTAGTTACGTTTCATTTTTCATAAAAATATATCTAAAATATTTCATAGTATTACTGTGGAGACCTCTCTTTATATATTTTATTATATATGAAAGTAGAGTCACCTCCTCTATGTCTGGTTGAGCAGACGAATGTACACCATCCATTGATACAGCACTCTCCTTATAATTTCCAAGCTGGATTGATTTATTGATTCTGTGGGCAGTTCCGCGGTGCTGCTAGATTTGTTCACTCAGTCATTCGAAGCTCTTTTTATATTTTGATGCTATTTATTTGGATAATATTAGACAAATTATTAATGTAAAATTGTGAAATTTTAGTTAGTGATATTTTCTTTTCTTTTTTAATTAAAACGTAGAGAATTAGATGTGTTAAATTCTATTACGCACCAAGTTTTAAGGGTCGAAAAACGTGCAGACTTTTTACATGGGAACGTGCGAGCAACAGCTGGTAAGTGAAGTATAAATAGAAGCTAGCTATAGGGCAACGAGTTGTGGTCAATCCGTAATAAATACTAAATATGACAAAGTGTTCATTCAAAACGAACAAACGATTAATGTAATATTTAAACATTAAACCAAGATAAAATAATCAGAAAATTGGTTGGTATAAGTTTGTTGATGATTTTTAGTTCTATTTATAGCAAAATAAATCTACATTCCTTATCACTGATCAGCTTAAATTTTTCACCCGGGTTATTGAGTAATTAGAGATGTTCTGATGCAATATTTTAGGTTATTTTATATTAAATGCCTTAATAATTGATGATATCTATTTTTTATGTAATTAAACATTGTCTCTATTGATTGGTAAACAATGTGTTGATTCTTTTCCGCACGCAGACCCACTATAGGGGTCCCTGGTGCGTCCTGCCGTACTTATACAAGCCATCCTATCTCCTGCGACTCAACAATGTGTTGATATAATTGAAATAAATGAATGAAGAAATAAGATATTGTTTTGTAAACTTTTTTTTTTTTTTTTTTATGCTTAATAGGCAAACGTTTGACCGCACCCTGCCTGATGTTAAGCAGTGATGCGGTCTAAGATGGAGCACGCTTGCCTATGAGGTATCTGTTTACCCTTAATTTGAAGAGGCCCATATTGTACTTCTCGGGAAACACAGACACCGGGAGAGAGTTCCACAGTTTCGCAGTACGCACGAGGAACGTGTTGTCAAAACGCCTCGTACGCACTTTTGGAACTTGGACCATAAATGGATGGTACCTCTCCGGGTGTCTGGACGTCCGATAAAACAAACAAATATTTAATCAAGTGGGCCCAAATATGGTCATTGTCCTTTATCGACAAGTTATTCGCAAGTAAAATTCAAAGGCGAAGACAGACTATCAAAAGTCACTAATTATAACATTTGTCTTAATTAATGGCTAAACAATGCAATTTAAAAATTTGCTCTAAAAAGTTACACAAGAACGAATTCACTCTAGTTTCATTATTACTTACGCGCACAAAAATCAAGACCTCATTCTTTGATTACACAAAATATATAATTCATTGCCAGAAAATGTAAAAAAAAAATCAATTGATAATTCAATTGTAAATGTTAGTAATCATTGATACTGCTAGATATGCAATAACGCTTCCAATGTGACGCGAGTAAAAAGATGACCGCAGTCTCTTTTAGGTTCTCTGTCAGTTAGTATTTGAGGGCAACATTGTCAAATCGTTTGTCAAAAGGTTTGCTCCTCTAATATATATCTATATGTTAGTAATAAAATACAATTATGACAATGCATGATGCATGATCAATAAAAAATAAATAAATAGGTATATCAACAGTAGGCAGACTGATGATGGTTATTAGCCCAGTCTGCCGTCCTGGGGTAGTACCACCACTTCCGAATGTAACACCCGTGAAGTGACTTTATCGTGTTTCGGGAGGAGTTTGAAAGTAGCCAGGTATAACGAGAGGAGTATGCACTGTCAATCTAGATCCGCTATGGGCAACCTTTGACATGTTGAGGGCCAAACTTTAGCGTGCAAATACGTTCGCGGGCCGCGTTTAAAAGTACTTAGTGCATTTTAAAGTAGTGATAATATTTTTTTTTGCCGCCTCACTGTCACTCCCGTGAGTATAAGTACCTAATGTAATATTTTTTTAATTGGGTTTTTCAAAATGTCTCGCGGGCCGGATCATATCTTACAGCGGGCCGGATCCGGCCCGCGGGCCGGTTGTTGCCCATATGTGATCTAGATGGTACACGCTCGTCTCCTTAAGCCGGCGTAGCGGAGGCGACTGCTGCCCGTAGAAATTTATCTGTAGGAGCAGTTGTTTTCGTTCATAGACCGCACTCTAGCTTTACATCAGGCGGAATGTTGTCATATGTCGAGCTACAATAAAAAAAATAGGTACTTATGTACGCGTAAGAAAAGTTTCTAATTAAGAGAATTCGTTAAATTCTACAAACTACAAAGGTGCAACTACTACATTTAAACATTATTGCGTTGATTAATCATTATAATTAAATTCACTTACACAACAAATTTCGTATCGAACAACATTACTTTCTATATTTGTTTAACCTAGTAACTAACAGCCAGAACAGAACCGTTATAGGGAAAAATATACTACTTGAACACGGGTATAACGAGATGAGTCTGCCCAGTCAACCTGGATGCTGTCTGTAGAGGAGCCTGCACTCTAGCTTGACACCAAGCAGAGTTTCGTCGAATTCCGGTCATTAAAAGATAATAAAAATAATTTGGGTTCTTAAAAAACCTTAAAAATTTATTCATTGAAAATTTTTATAAAAATTGGATAAAAGTTTGTATTGATTAGTAAAGAAGCTCTTTATTATTGTGAAAAGGAGATAACGGTTCCGTGGAAGAAGTAAGAATTCGTAAATATATATTTAAACATAGGGCGTGCTTACATTAATTACCTACAATAAGGAATTTGTTTTATGTGTACTTAGGTAGAAGTCTTAGTAAGGGATCACAGCTTGGAAACACTAGATTAAATATAATTTAGCCTTAAAAATTATATAACACTACCTACCCGTCCCAATCTCATAAAAGACTCGAGTCAGGTGATCTTGTAATCGAAAATCTTGCTTCCCAAAAATCTCAACCAATCCTATATGCTTATGATTCTATTATTTATATTTTGTACATACATTAATACGTACTTTATTTCAGAACCATTAAAACTATAATTTTCATTAATTAAAAAATGGGTTCAATAGTTTTAAGTAAATAATCTAAAAAGAGAGACCTATATAAAACACGACTTGACTTGTAATAAATTAAAAATAAAAGTGTTGCGGGCATAGACAAGAACCTTTTGCCTTAAAATGAACCAACAACAAACAATTAAAAATAATATTGTCACTTAATCCGCGTAAAGTTTGCTGTTTTGAATAATTTCTATGGCTAAATTATAATTTAATTAAAAGGTTAGGTACATTTTATATTATTAACATCTAAAAGAACTAATTATTATTACAATTATCTTAAGTTAGTTCGTAATTAAGATTTAATTTGAAAAATTTAAAGAACAAAACAATAGAAAATACTGCCAACATAACGATAAAACGTCGCACAAAATGTACAAAACAAAAAAAAAAACTTTGAATAATAAATAAAATAAATTAATATCACAATAAAACCTAAACTAATAATAATAAATTAATTCATTGTATTAAAGTTACATTAAAATTGCTAATAAATTATTCTACGAAACAATTATAATAGACGCCATTAAAGAAATGACTGCGAAAATGGCGGGAATCGCCATTAGCAATGTGACCAGCAGAAAATATCGTCAACAATTTATTATACTTTTTTTCATAAAAAATGGGCTCAAATTTACTAAATAAATAAATTCACTTCCAACACGTAACAACTTAATGATGGTTTTATACAGGCTGGTTTTTTTAAGGAAAGTACCTTAACGAGTAGGATCAAATACTCGTATACGTTTTTTTAAAAGCTGAGCAACGCCTCAAACGCCAAAAACGATCATCTATATTTTTATGAAATCAGATACTTTTTATAATGGTATAATATATCGGAATGTGCAAATGAATTGTGCAAAGAAACAAACGCCCTAAGCCGGCATAGCGGAGGCTACTGTTGCCTGCAGACATTTCTCTAACGTAATATAAAGCGTGAGCTACTAAAAAGGTAAACTCTGTAATATAAAACCTAATATCTTTTATAAATTTTTTACATAATCAAAAAGTTTGACAATCTCGTTAAAGTACTTCCTTGGATGTTGTATCTATCCTTTTCTATTTATAAAACCGACCGTGGATGGTTATGGAAGTGGATTCTCTTTTCCCAAAACTCGACCGGTACTAATGTATTTATTTTGCTTAATTAAACAAAATGTAGGTAGTATACTTAATAAAATAGTCATTTCTTTAATACCATAAATTATAAACAAGCGTTACCTAGAAGATCACAATGCTGAGAGACAAACACTAATCTTAAATTACTAATTTACTAATTATTAGGAAAGTACAAAGCTGTAACATCATTGTGAAAATAATAAATAACTATTGATTTTGAATAAAACATATTCATTACAATTTTATATATTCCAAACCGAAAATATAGACAAAAATAATTTAATAATTAATAATAAAAATTGTATATCGTACCTCTAGATCAAAATTGTTTTAAATAATAAAAAAAAAGCATTTTTAAACTAAAAAAATCGGTAATTACAAATCAATTACAGAAAGACTTTAAAAGGTAATTTAAAAAAAAATTACTTACGAAATCAAGGTGCAAGGTGTTTCGCATAAAAAGCTGCAAAAATGAGGCTAACTTGAAAGTCGCGATTTTTGAGTTTAAACAGTTTTTATCTAGGGATATGATATAGACGTGACAGAATTAAAATATTAAGTAATAAATCTAAGTTTTTCTATTTGTAATTAGACCAATTGCAGCTATAGTTTGCAACCAAACAGTAGAATCGCTACAAATTAAATCAATATAATTTTTAAGAGATGTTTCCGAAAACCGCATTTATTAATGGATTAATACCATCATCTTCATTCCACCATATGTTCTGAAAATCATATTTTAATTATTGATGCGATTGTTTGTTGTTATTATATTGTTTTATTATCTGTTTTTGATTAATGTATTTTAATCATACGTGGCAGATTCGTACCAATACGGAAATAAAAGTAGTAATTTATACATTATGGTGGGCTTGTCTGTGCGGAACTGCGGAAACGCTACCCTTCCGCGTGCTGGATATATGAGAAGAAATGAATTCTTTCTTTTGTGTCCGTGTTAGTACGCTCCTGCCACGTAACAGTTGATAAAATTAATTTTAATGACAATTTCCGTTGCTATCTAAGCCGAGAGAATGATTCATATTATCCTTATTCGAGCCATCGAGTATCTAGAGACATTTTATGATTTTTTTTAAAATATACTTTTTGTTGATTATTTATGAATTCAATCAAAATTAAAAATCTCTTATTATTTAAACGTCAATGTTTATTTACTTTATTTAACTTACCTTGTTCTTCGACTGGAGTATGATCTTCGTCGGAAGAATCAAAGCGGCTTTCTATCAAGGAACTCTGTTTAGAAAGTGACTGAAACAATGTAACGTGTAATTTACATAAATATCTATATGTTTGTTTCGGTCCAGACTAGAACTCGGGATCCCCGTGTAACAGGCTGTCCCGCTAACGACTGCACCACGGGCATTAAAAAAGACAAACAAAAATCTTTTCATAACATCTTCCATAAATTTTTTATTCTTCTATAAACTTCTTCCGAGAGAAAAATATTGTGGTACGAGATGTTTTTAATAACTTTTATTTACCAACCTGCGAAGTGGATAAAAAAGTTACCTAAGAAAAAACTTAGTAACAAGGCATGAAAGTTCAGTCTTTAAGGAATGCTGAAAAATTATAGTGTTGTACTACATCTTTAAGTAATTTTGTAATATCGATTTTCGCGTTTTGAATTTTATGTCAAAAATAAAATAAAATTATTGTGTGACTTTTTTTGTTTCAAAGTATTTTAACAAAACTAGAGTCTGAGTTACAAAGTAAGAAATAAATTGGAAGTAATATATTAACATAGCAACCCGGCAAAGGATTTCATTTTCTTGCGTGAGGTTAAATTATCGACTGAATTTTATATCTTTTATATCTATTCAGGTTGACAGAGTAACAGGTAACACTTCAAGCTAATCTCGGGACAAAAGATTGAGCTAATAAATCGGATTTTCCTATCACACTTCGTAGACTTGTGCATAAATACAAACAAAAAAACAAATTCGATATCGATGCTTAAAACATAAATTTCCAACACTAGCAACTCACTTTGTTTGATCGCCGTCTCGGTGGTGATATTTTATTCCACAACGCTTCAAGTTGGTCGAAGTGTTGAGACTGAGCTATGGCTGCCTCTTCTGGACCAAGGCTTACCTGAACAAAATCTTTAGCTGTAGAATTTTTATATCTCACCGTTCCTTTCCTAACACACACACACACATATATATACACGTTGATTTGTATATAGGTATATGTATAGTACTTAATTATGATTGAAATCAATTTTCTTATTGTTAATTTTTTTTTTCTGATTCACGCTGTGATTTCTCCGAATAAATAAATAAATATTGGAATTATAGAGAATAGTAACAACTTAACTATTTCTAAAACACAAACATCCTTTTTTCTTTATCTAAGACTAATATAATTACATTTTTTTTAAAGTAAATAAAAGTAAAATTTGTTGTTATAAAAATTGAAGACGCTCATCTTACCTGTGACCCTAAATCTTTATTTTTAGCCTCTTGAATCTTTGATATCTCCTCCATTGAGGCAGACACTGAGAACCTAAAATAATATATTAATAGAATAATTATTCTTAGATTACATTATTAACCATTGCTATTATTATTTTGGTTTTTTTTGTCCAGTATACATTTACCTACACGCTTTATTTTGCTTGTAATTAGAACTTTAACTTGACATTAACTAAACCTAAAGGAAGGGGGCTTAGAAAAACTTAAAGAGATTGGTCAACTGCTTAGAAAAGATCAGGGGAGGAGCACCCGGCGTGCATGCATGAGGAGAGCAATGAAATGTTGTCGGAGCGAAAATGGTATATGGGAGAGAATATCCATAGTCTCTGCCTACCCTGGCAGGAACATGGGCTTGAAGTAACTTATAATATTTTTTTAATTACTAGCCCAGCACGTGAACACACTCCACCTCCATGTTATACTAGATTAAAGTCCATGAGCGGAGACAACAGCTATCATAGAAAATATCTGCACGCAAACAGTCGCCTTCACTATGCAGATTAATGTGCACCGTTCAGGTGGCCAGTACACATAGGTAAGGTGGACGTAAGCGTCCAAACTCCGAACTTGTGTAACGGATGTTAAACTTTTTAATTAATAAACTTATTATAAACAGACTCTGAGATATACTAACCTCCTTTTCAGCCTCTCATCAACCTGTGCCATCATGGCGGCTGATGTTAAGTGCCCATACTTCTTCTGCCAAGTGTAAGTATCCAAAGACACTTCTTTTTTAAGTAGACGACGCATTGGACGTTTCGGTGCGAGAGGCCGCAGTTCTGTTAATATTTTAAACATTTTATATTGGTTATATTTATCAAGCATTTTATATATTCTGTGCCGTAGCTATTTGTTTATTATAGTGATTTGCGATAATAATTAGTGCTGAGAAAGTTATGAAATTACTGAATTTCAACATAAATCTGCTATGTTTCAAACAATGTTATAAAACAAAATGTATGGTCGCTCAGGTGTTGGCTTTCACGTCAAATTTTTGTAACTACTACATACCATCATTTTTAGTTGGTGCAGCATAAGTTGGTATCTTGACATATGTAGCTGGTGTGTTGTGAAGACATATGATTGGTAGACAACCTGTATTAGTTAAAAATGCGCTGTAATACCTACGATTTATTGGACATAATACAACGACACGATTAATTGCACTAAGTATTTTCTTTTTGAATATCTTTATATTGAAGAGTTTCTGTCGTTGGTATCACTGGACAGTGAATGTTCTATGGATTGAAATAAAATCTGAAATCTTTTATTGCGTGTTTGGTATTAGGTGTCATAGGTTTATTTACAAATTATAAAATAACATACTAATACAAATTTTAAAAAATTAAAATGTGTTTCATTTACATTCCATGTAATCCTTCACCGAATAAAAACCTCTTTTCGTAAGCCATGCTCTTGTACTCTTTTTAAATGAATAAATTGATTTATCTTTAAAAGTGTCTGGTAGTTTATTATAAGTATTAATACACATTATTTATTTTAAATATCACACACAGATTAGTAGCTCTATGTTAAAATAAATATACAATAATATTTCAAGGATTGTTTATTGGGAAATTTGGATGTGACCTAACCTATCTTAAAATTAAACAGAATACTATTTTTAAATAACTCTAAATACACAAATTTTAATTGAAATCAAATATCATATTAAAACAATGTAAATCTCCCCAAATTTAATCAAACTAATACCTAAAAGCCCGACGATAAAGTATGTTGTAAGATGTGGTTTTTGATTAAATTTTTAATAAGTTCCTTACCTCTATCAAGAAGATGAACAACGATCCTTGCACAGTCACTTGTAATTTGAAAACCAAGAAGCGGTACGTGGAGTGCTAACGATGTCAGAGCTAAACCGCGTTTTGTCTCCCAAATTATTAACGTTTTATCTTCTGCCCCTATTTCATAAAGTAATATTAACGTAAGTACTTAATTCATTTTATTAAATAACATTTTTAATGTTTTCAGAATAATGGATAGTAGCTCATTCTCCTCACTTTGGAGTATAACGAGAGGAATGTATGGACAGTGCACATTCATAACATCAAGTCGGCATAGCGGCTGCGACTGCTACCTGTAGACAATTCTCTGTGGTAGCAGTTGTATTAGCTCGTGAAACACACTCTAGTTTTTTTTAAATATAGGTAAAAAAAATGAAAAAACGTGACAGATCCCATATAAATCTAAATATCAAGAGCAACTGTGGTCTGGCTGTAGATGAAGTGAACTCAGCGATTGGCGATCGATGGGACCTATGTGCTATCAAGTACTTAGCATAAATAGGCATAAAAATATATTTATACCTGTAAATATTATGTGATTTTACGTGCTTCATTATTATTAAGAATAGATTTAAAAAAAACTTACCAGAAACAGCAATGGTTCCATCCCCTGTAACCTTCACACAGGTGACTTTACCAAGATGTCCAGAAAGTAAATGTACATCAGACCCAGTATTGATATCCCATACTATCAAATTGTAGTCCCATGAACCGGATATAACTTGAGTCTTATTCGTTATTGATACAGCGACACAGGTCACTATATCCGAATGACCTACTAAGACCTAAAAATAGGTAGAAATTCAAGCACTAGACGAAAGCAATCAATTTTTTTTTCTTTTTGTCTTTTTATTAATTTTTGCTATTGCCCTACTCTCTTTGCTTGTCACTGCCGTCCCACAGTTAATTGACAGAGAATGCCTAAGGGCATTAAGCTCGCCATTCCACAATTTAAACTATTATTACAAAAACATTGTAAATAAAAAGTAAAGATTTAAATGGACTGAAAAATAAAAGAAAATCTAGAAAAATAATTCATAATCAAACGTCAAATTTACCTGTGATAATTTTCCACCATCCAACTGCCAAACTTTGAGAGACATATCCATAGAACCAGTGACGACATGTTGTGAATCGGCTGTTAACGCGAAACAAGTTATCCTCTCAGCATGAGATACTGATCTCCAATCGTCAGCACCATCAGCTCCCGTCAAAGACCAAATACGAACTGCATTATCACCGTCTGACAATACCTGTGTACCAGAATTTAGACAGAGTCCAATAAAGTTTTTAGTAAAGAAGAGAAATATTCTGAGCCTAACCAGGATTAGGAGTACAGGTGGATACAAAGTAAACTTACAGCAAACTTCATATTCAAAGTAACAGCAATGCTGGCTGATGGCCCCTTAGTAGAATGGAGTACAATACCGGAGTCTACGAGCCATACGTGAATGACGCCTGAACGATCACCAGACATGGCTCGACGACCGTCTGTCATCATTACCAGAGCTTGGATTGCTTCTTTGTGTCCCTGATGAGAAACGAAATTTATAAAATTTAATGATTTTCAAGAATTGGTTTCTAATGATTGCATAAGTACTTTGAAAGTGAATTTGAAAAGTAATTGTAGTCATGTAGGCATTTTAACTGCGTCTGATGATAAGCTAGAGTACATACAAAGCGGAGATGTATGCAGGCTGCAGTCAGATCTGCTAAACTAACTTGAAGAGACTTAAACTATTTCTAAGCTGATTCCGAAACGCACAATAATTCTTTCACGTGGAATAGTATCAACCTACCTTATAAGTTAAAGATGATGAATTATCAGCCAATTGCCAAACAACTACAAATTTATCTTCAGATCCACTCAAAACCAGTAAATTGTTAGGTGAAAATGTAACGCAAGTAACATGACCCAAGTGACCGTTTAGCGTAGCTTGTAGCCTATGTGTCGAGAGCTGCCAAACTCTGACTAATCCACGGGCACATCCCGATGCAGCTAACTGTCCATCCCTTGATACTTCCAAGCAGTTAATCGCTATTAGTTCATTTTGTTCAGCCTGAGGAGAATTAATAGTGCTAAAAATTAGTGCAAAAATCCTTTGTTTATAAGTCTAGTAAGTCAAAATCTTACCCGTAGCATAGAAATGTTGGTATTGGATTTTGTTTGTTTTCTCTTCATTTGCTTCGTAGGCCTGAAGTTAGTTAAATTGTCTTCCGTATGAAAGCTATAGATTGTCACTCTATTTCCACCTGCAGGGTGCGAAAAATACTTGTATTGACTTTTGGTAAACTCACCACTATCACTTTCAGCTCACATTAGAACCACAAAAAAGTGGTAGTGTGTTGAGAATACTACGTCTGAAATGTCGTAGCAGCAACAAATTGTGGTCAGTTTCTACAACAGTCGTCGTGCGCACAGATGCTAAGCAAACCCTACCCAAAGTGGTCGATATGGCGGACAGTTCAACCACATTACAACCACTGTTTTGTCATGTAACCACACACCAGTTGATATTCAGAAACGTCTAGAGACAGCAGTCCCTTCTCCTATATCGGCTTTCATGCTATTTCCAAGGTTAAGAGCAACTAATCCACTTTACGGTATTATGAATAATGAATACCTGCTGCGAGTAAAAAATGATCCTTGTCAGCAATAGCCAATGCAGCTAAATCATGAGTAGCAGCCAGAGTTTTCAAATGTTGACCACTATGTAAACTGTATATGTAGACACGCTGATCTGCACATCCTACTGCTGCTCTCGATGAGTCGTGAGCCACACAAAAGCATTTTACCTAAGGAATTTAATATCATACAGTATAGTGAACCTTCGGCAGTTGTATGTACTGTTTTCACTCTCTCAATTTGAGATTTAAATTATAGCTTTATTAAAAAGAAGCCCTATTTATTTTACCCAAGAAAAGGGTAAAGTAACTATATACATACCTACAAGTTGAAGGTTTATTATTTATGCTTTACTAGCTAACGGTGCCCAGGTTTATCAAGATAACAACTACGGTAAAAACTTTTCTCCTCGTACCTCTCGCTATCGCCTTATGCATTAACCCATGAGAAAGACTTTTTTTTTTTCATTGTAGCTCGACATGTGACAACACGCCGCCTGATGTAAAGCTAGAGTGCGGTCCATGAATGGAAACAACTGCTACCACAGAGAAATCTCTACGGGCTGCAGTCGCCTCCACTATGCCGGCTTGAGGAGACGAGTATGTACCATCTAGATTGACAGTACACACTCCTCTCTTATATCTGGCTACTTTCAAACTATTCCCGAAACGCGACAAGGTCGCTTCACGGGTGTTACATTCGAAAGTGGTGGTACTACCCCAGGACGGCAGACTGGACAAATAACCATCATCAGTCTGCCTACCACTCTTAATAAAACTGAAGCATGATCGAGAAACGACCGGTTCTTATGGGGATTTTTTTTAAAAGTACTATGTCAAAACTTTCGTACCAGAACAATCTCTCCGACTCGTTCCATTTCCGAAATATCGCAGTCATTTCCTGTCCAGATCAAAATTTTGCAAAATTCATAAACCCTTAAAAGGAGAATGCCCATTCGCCTAAGAGAAATGGGCCCACAATTTTTTTTCTTGAGTTTCACGATAATTTTTATTTCATTTTATAGAAAAATAAATCTACATCCTTTATTAACAATTTTTACAAAATTTTCCGAGCATCTGAGGATAGCTCTTTATCTATAATTTTCCTCTTCGGGTGTTAATGTGTAATAATGGTGGATTATTATCCTTTAACGGTCCGTGAACGTGCGTAAGTGTGGGCAAATGATTAAAAAAAAGAGAACATATTTTCATTTTACCACAAAAATTTTAACAAAACGCTTTTTTTTTCTAGGTTTCTACTTGACTGTTTTGCGTGATAAAAAAATTGCAAGTGATGCACAATATTAAATTGAAGCAAATATTTACTTTAATTTTTTTATTGTAGCTCGGCATATGACAACACTCCGCCTGATGTTTAGCTACAGTTCGGTTCATGAACGGAAACAACTGCTACCACAGAGAAAACTGTAGCTGTCGCCTCGACTATGCCGACTTGAGGAGACGAGCATGTAACATACTGGCTACTTTCAAACTATTCCCGAAACGCGACAAGGTCACTTCACGGGTGTTACATTCGAAACTATAATAAATATAACAATATTAAAATGTAGAAGACTTTTTGTCGCTTTGATATACTATGTTTCTTGTACTTCTATTATATGTAGTTAGGGACCAAAATTATGTATTAACATAGTTACATTAGTAGCGGTCAGAATTTTGGGAGATTTGAACACGCGTTGCATAGATTCAAACCTTCGACCGCTAGATCGCTAGAGAAGAATTTATCAATATTAAATGTAACAGACATAAGTTTTCTAACTATGATAGACTAAATAAATAGTAAAACTTTTTGTACGTATACCCAAAAGAGATGTTAACTCTATTACGTCTCGTATCAGGTGCAGATACATCCTTGAAAGTTTGAAAAAATTGTTACGTTTTTTCAGGCAACCTTATTTTCCTATAACTCTGCACGTGTTCGTTCTAAGGTTTATTAAGTATTTTTACTGCTTTCAGGAAGTTACTTTTTTTATTATAACTTTGAGGGTAGTTTACAAAGTACTTTTTTCGAATATTTTTTAAGATTACGCTTTAATTGACCATTGACCACATTGATCAAAGTACATAGAACGTAGTATTATACATTGGTACCAGTCAGTATTCAGCATGGGCCACATCGCTAGACCACTGCCGCTCGTAATATTAGCTATCACAACATGCAATGGGCAATATTGGCCAAGAGAGTGTTAACAAGAGAGGAGTGTGCACTGTCAATCTAAGATGGTACATGCTCGTCTCCTCAAGCCGGCATAGTGGAGGCGACTGCTACCCGCACAGGTTTCTCTGTAAAAGCAGTTGTTTCCATTCATGGATCGCTCTCTAGCTTTACATCAGGCGGAGTGTTGTCACATGCCGATAATAAAAAAAAATGAAGTTCAACTACTCCCGTTAACAGTTACGGTGACGATCGCGTTAATGACAGGTAATGAGATAGTATTATAATTTATGGTTTGCCGAAAATGTATTCATATCTATTTTTATGAAGAATTTCATCATTTGTGCGGCTATTTCTCGTGTGGCGAAGTTGCCTTTTACTTTTATTACTTTTTAGATTAATATTTACGCTCATTGATATATACAACTAGATAAGCAATAACGCTCCGAATGTGACGCGAGAGAAAATATGACCGCAGTCACTTTTAGGCTCTCGCTCAGTTAGTATTTGACTTGAGGGCAACATTGTCAAATCATTTGAAGCCGCTTACGCTTTTTTCATGTCTAATGTATTAGGTTTGCTCCTCTAGTATACAGGGTAATTTTTTTTAACTGGCTTTATACAGCAATACTGTCTTAGGAACCATTTGCTCTTTTTTATGAAAACGAATTTGGCATAGTAATTTTTCTGGTCAGGCTTGAGTTTTTTCTTCCGATACAATGAAATTATCCTTACATGAAACTGAGTCGAACCGCATCAAAAAAAATTTCACCAAAATGACTAATTTTTATGAACAACTCAAGCTTGACCAGAAAAATTACTATGCCAAATTAGTTTTCATAAAAAAAGAGCAAATGGTTCCTAAGACAGTTTCCCTGTATCTCCTGTGCATTCGGATTTCCTCATACTGTCCCAGTTACAAAAATTACCCTGTATATCTACTCGTATATGTTTACTACTTAATGTATTCTTAGAACCAAACAATTAATTCTCAACTTTCCGCACCAACCTAACCTTTTTCGGGATAAATAGGTACCAATTAGTTACATCGACGTCTCTGTTTAGTTCTTAACAAAGGTGTAAAGCGTTCACTATTTGGACCGAGAGCTCTACTTACAACGTAGACAACGTTTCAAATTTGATCTTGCTTCGAACGAATTATGATCAATTCGTTTAAATAAGATTGAATACGATGACGGTAAATAATTTACTGCAATTAAGTACACACACACTGAGAGAGAGAGAGAGAGAGAGAGAGAGTAAGAGCGAGAGAGCGAGAGAGAGAGAGAGAGACGTATACACTCAAGTATAGATACACTATAATCTAGTACGGGGTCCTCAACCCATGTAACTTGTAAATTTTTTTTTCGTCAATATTTTTTTTATATAGAGATATTTACGAGACGCACGCGCACCTCAAGGGTGACAGGGCACACTCCTTTCATTATACCAAGCAGATTTAGAAACGCGGTGTTATACTTGAAAACGGTACTTTTACCATTGGTACTGAGCGACTAAAGTACATATTACATAGTCACATTGGTACTGGCCAGGGAGATTTGAACACGGGTCCCATAAATAACCATAAGAATCATTAACCTACATTGTAAAAATCACAATATTTATAAATTTGATTGTAACACCCGTGAAATGACCTTGTCGCGTTTCGGGAGCAGTTTGAAAGTAGCCAGGTATAGCAAGAGGAGTGGGCACTATCACTCTGGATGGTGCATACTCGTCTCCTCAAGCCGGCATAGCGGAGGCGACTGCTACCCGTCGAGAGTTCTTTATAGTAGCAGTTGTTTCCACTCATGGACCGCACTTTAGCTTTATATCAGGCGGAGTGTTGTCACATGTCCAGCTACAATTTTTTTTTAAGTATATGTATATGCGTGGCACATATCAGCGTTTTTTTTTAAGTTCAAAATGCCTAATTCGTCAATGTTATTATACTACACAGTATCTTATAGCTATCTAATAAATATATAGGTACGTAAATAAACAGCTTTCCATCTAAAATATCAGCTAAGAAAATTGTTTTAGTTTCCAATGCTCCCCAGTAATGGGCGACAATGAGAAAGTTCTTCGCAACCGATCCCGTGTAATAGTGTGTAATTTATTTTGTCGAGTTTCAATCCTATAGGCGAAGCAATTTAGCGAACCTCAATTACAGTTGAGGAAAGTTGAGTTTGCTATAGATTTATGTTAGAAACGCTTCTACGATCTTCTAAATTTAAGGATTTAAGTGGTTTTAGCGTTGCTTTTTTTTTTTGTAAAATACATTATCGAGATTTTAAAGCGAAGCTCCTGTCAAGCACGTCCTGACACCACCTGCTTTTTTTTCGTAATCCAAGTTTACTTTTTGATTTGTGTAAACTTTATTTTGACATTTGACAAGTGCTTATTAAAAAAATAATGAATGTGCAGATTTTTTGAGTTACCCGGATTTTTAGTGTTCCACTGCATAGATGAGTAGGTAACTAAGGTCATGGAGATATATACTGGAGGTGCAAACCTCATACATCTGACATAAAAAAGCATAGGCCGCTTCAAACGATTTGGCAATGTTGCTCTAACTGACGGAGAACCTAAACGTGGCTGTAGACATGTTTGGAAACGTTATTGCACATCTACTTGTATATGTCAACTAGTTTTTGTGGCGCGCTTCGCGAGCGCTGGGATGGTTTTGTGAGTAGTTTAAAAAAAAACAAAAATTTGAAAAAAATGCTATCTATTTCGAAATTAGATGGCATTTCCTACAACTTTTGTTCCGGGACTTCGGCCCAATCTTGTTCCGTTCTGAAGATAACGCATTCCGGAACCGGACGGAACGGACTTTGGGAACATGTCGAGGTTTTCCCGACGTCGCACGTCAAGGGGGCTCTTACAAGATCTTGCAATTGCAAGTTTTTTCTACACATTTTAATCTATAATAGCTTATTCTAAAAAAGATAATTTTTACACGTATTATTAAATAAATATTATATGCAATTAATATGGGTCGTGTGGGATTAATATGATGTCATAAAAACATACTCACCCTTGCCTTAGGTCGTTTCAATACATGCAAATGTGTCCCAGTTATAAAAGTTCTAAGATGCAATTCATTATCTCCTTGAAGCGTGATAAGAAACACGTTATCATCCGTAATTTCCATGCCATGGATTGGTACACCAGCTGTTACTGTACTCAGTAATGTGAAATTCTCTAAATTCCACGTGCACACTGTACCATCATTGGAACAGGTCACTAATATATCTCCATCTTGTATCACTTTTACTCCTGTTACCGGACCACGGTGATGATCTAGTTTTGTTATCTGTTTTGAAAATTGGATCCATTTTAGGCCACTTTATAATACGGCGAATTTTTACTATTAAAAGGAATAAACGAAGGGAGGCCTAAAATGGATATTTTATTATACTTCTACATAAATAGAGAACAAACTATAGATTCTATATAAGTTTGAAGTTTCTGTAAATAATTAAAGAAAAACTTACCAATGTCCCATCAGCAAGTGAGGTTATAATGACAGCTGAATCTTCACCTCCACTGATGATGAGAGATCTACTGACAACTGCAGCCACACATAGAACAGGAGCTATATGTTCTCTGTAAAAGGATCCTTGATGTAGAAAATGCAATCTTATTTGCAAACGGATTAGAAGCAAAATTAATTTTATTCTATCATATTTACTGAGCATTTTATTTTTTGAAAGGGGACAATTGGTTATTATCTTTAAATGGAATAGACGATAGCGGCCCACAAACGAGGATCTCCTTTGAATAGTTTTTTCATTAACCGACAGATAAACGAAGTAAGGTTTTTTGCGGCCATCTTAAGACGTCAGGTTGTCTGTTTTGAATTATTTTCCTAAATTTGTGTTTCTTCGAGTGTTAATGTGTAATAATGGTGGATTATTAACCATTAAAAGTGTTCGTGAACGTGCGTGAGTGTGGGCAAACAATTCAAAAGAGAACCTGTGTTTCCATTTTCCCTCCAAAACTCCGTGGGAAGTTTCAGTAAAGATTCTACCACTTTACTGGAGCAATTTTTGACTTGACTGAGACTTGATATGACTGTATAGTTAATGCACAATGTTATTAACTTGATGCAAAAAATATTTACTTTGACACTGGCAAATTGTTATAATGTCATATAAAACAAAATAAAAAAAACTACTGTCACAGACCTAAAAGACCACGCATAAACAAACTTTAGTACTAAAAGTTGCAGGTTGCGGGGAGAGGTCGTCTAGTTTTCATTGGCTTGTTCTCGACTAGTGATTGCTGCTTTTGATATCGATAACTGAGTTTATGGGTGTTACGGAAAAATAAAAATAAACATGTTAATTTATATTCCATTTTGCATGCTAAATAACTAAAACATAAGTTTATGATATAAATTTAATCCCTCCAAAATAATTTATGCAGTGTCACTGCATAAGCGTGGTGAATGCATACCCCTGGCAAAGCGTGGTCTATTAGGTTAATTTGTCTGTGCCTACAGATGAACGAAGTCAACGGCGACGATTACGGGACGATTGGGTTACATGGTCGCTTGCTGCCGTCACTTTATAGTCAAGAGAAAAAGTATAAAGTGTAAAAGGCTTACAAAATTTTCTGTTTAACAGCTAATGTATGCAAGTCCCAGACTATGACGCTGGTGTCTTCTGAGCCTGTGACGAGGTATTGCGATTCCCTTGTCACGCACATGCATACTGTGCTACCCGAATGACCTGCAACGACATCACTACATAAATACAAACATCTAAAACTTCTACTATTATTAAATTAATAGTAACATCAACACTGATGATGGTTATTCGCCCAGTCTGCCGTCCTGGGGTAGTACCACCACTTTCGAATGTAACACCCGTGAAGTGATCTTGTCGCGTTTCGGGAATAGTTTGAAAGTAGCCAGGTATAAGAGAGGAGTGTGCACTGTCAATCTAGATGGTACATGCTCGTCTCCTCAAGCCGGCATAGTGGAGGTGACTGCAGCCCGTAGAGATTTCTCTGTGGTAGCAGTTGTTTCCATTCATGAACCGCACTCTAGCTTTACATCAGGCGGAGTGTTGTCACATGCCGAGCTACAATAAAAAAAAACACGTATACAGCAGCCCGAGCTGAAATGGGATTCTAACCCACGCCCTCCACTGATGTAATGACCATCTGTGTGTGTTAGTTCACACAGTCGTTGGCGCTTTATGTGACCTTTCTGATATTTCCTTTAACAGCTCTTTCACACTTTATATCTTTAATAGGTGCAAATGTTTAGTCTTTCTAATCTTAAGATTTAAGTCAGTCGCCTCCGCTATACCGGCTTGAGAAGATGAATGTGTAACATCCAGGTTGACAGTGCACACGAGAAGTTATACCTGACTACTTTCAAACTAATCCCGAAACACAACTTGCTTATTTCATAAAAACATTTCTTTTTCCAAGTAGGTAGCCATGTAGTGTTTATGTAAGCATTTATCTTGTATAAATTAAGGTTAATTTAGTGAGCGAAGTAGGCACGTTTCGTTAGTTTATTTGAGCAAACAAATATCGCTTCGACTGGGATACGTGTCTGGCTTTACTTTTCTACTTAAACGGAGTTCTTTTTTTGTTAACACATGAAATAATTAGATATCTAGCTGACGGTGCCTGGCGTGGCCCGGACTTATCAAGTTAAAATGGTATACATTTATTTCTGTGACTTTTCATTTTGTATGAGGGATTTTTTGCATTTATATAATATACAGATATAAATATTTTTTTTTTTTATTGTAGCTCGACATGTGACAACAATCCGCCTGATGTAAAGCTAGACTGCGGTCCATGAATGGAAACAACTGCTACCACAGAGAAATCTCTACGGGCTGCAGTCACCTCCACTATTCCGGCTAGAGGAGACGAGCATGTACCATCTAGATTGACAGTGTACACTCCTCTCGTTATACCTGGCTACTTTTAAACTATTTCTGAAACGCGACAAAGTCATTTCACGGGTGTTACATTCGAAAGTGGTGGTACTGCCCCAGGACGGCAGACTGGACAAATAACCTGATGATCAGTCTGCCTACCACTCTATAATAGTGCCTATAGGCACTGAGCGACCAAAGTACATAATCAATACAATAGTATACTAGTATACTCTGTAATTCCGACTAAATTCCTATAAAAACCTGACTAAAGCTATACTAGTGTAAAAAGACAGTAATCCCATCAACCACGAGATACACTACTAATGTCAAAACGTTATTAGTTGCAAGATATTTTTTTAAATAATAATTAAAGTAAAAAAAAAAGTAAAAATTTATCAATCCGCAATGGACGCCTTTGATAGCGTATGGCGCTCCGCTATTTCCAATAAAATTAGAAAGCACGATGAGCATTTCACTCGATTTTAATTCCGCTCCGCTATTTCCTGTAATACATGGTCCAACCTTTACACACACATTGACTGTTTATATACGTATATTTGAACAAGGGACATTAATTGCCAAGAACAGCCCTAATTTGTGTTCATTTTGTTCCCTTAACTTATATCTTAAATTAATTTCTATTATTACATATTGAGGTTACAGAGACGAAACTCGCATATAAATTTTACAATGTTTATTACTTTGACAATTAAAATCCTAACGAATCCTGTTTTAATTAAAAATAAACGGCATAGCGGGGGTTTCTTCGCCCTGTACACATTTATCTATGATAATAATTGTCTTTTCTTATTAACCGCGTTCCAATGTTCTAAGTCGCCGAACTATGTAAAAAAAGAAATTCGGATAGAAATAAAACACTTAAATGCCTAGAGCCAGCTGCAAAACTTTGGAAACGATGACAAATTAGTCAATGTTTACATCTTTCATCCTTCAAGCGGAGCGTGAAGAACCACCTTCTCAGGCCGGCATAGTAATAGCGACTGGAGCCACCGTGTAAGCGGTTCTCTAGTCGTCAGTACTCATAGACCTCCACTGTGCTCACCATCAGGCCAGTCGAGGTCACAATATGTCGTGTCAACATAAAAAAAAATTACCTTTAAAAGTATGTACTTTGGAGTTGGACATGACATGCCAAAGTTGAGGATCTCCTGATGATGGAGCCAAGACTAGGTGTTGTCCAGAAGGAGCTAGTTGCAGTAATTTGGCTCCAGCACCTGAGGCAGTGGTACTCACTGATACAACGCGAACTGTCGATGTTATTGGTGGTTGAAGCCTGGTAATTAAAGTTTAATTGAGAAAATTAGTATAGTATATCCGATATAATCCGTAGTTACTAAAAAACAACACGAATTTATTTTAATTTACGGTTTACGGCTTTTCTTCGTATTGAAAAAGTTTTCACATTATTCCTTAACAACAGTACAATCTTTAGAAGAAAAAAACAAAAGATAGAGGATTAAAATCTTCAACCCGTAAAGTTTCGGTTCACTTTAATATATTTTTCAGTAGGAGAATAAAATTGTTGAATTCCAAATTTAAAATACTTTTAAAAACTTAAATAAATATATATATGTTATATATACTATTTTAATAAGGAACAAAATATTTAATTTGGCTCAAAAAAGGGGACAACCGTGTTTGTTTGGGAAATGAGCCCAACTTTACTAAATTGTTTTACTTACAATCTCAACATTATAGTGGTAATATTAATTTAAAAATAACAGCAATATATATCAATAATCATAAGAACCTAAATTGAACACAATCCCAGTTAGATTTTTGTATAATCTATCGTCTATTTACTATAATATTTTTTTTATTGTAGCTCGGCATGTGACAACACTCCGCCTGATGTAAAGCTAGAGTGCGGTCCATGAATGGAAACAACTGCTACTATAGAGAAATCTCTATGGGCAGTAGTCGCCTCCACTATGCAGGCTTTAGGAGACGAGCATGTACCATCTAGATTGGCAGTGCATACTTCTCTCGTTATACCTGTGAAATATGATCAATAGACATTAGACGTGTAAAACTTACCAGCCATTCAATGGTACAAGAAGTGGTTTGTCATACCCATCACACCAAGCCATGGCAGCTGTCACAAGTGTGCCTAGAACGCCCCTTCTAGCTACAGCTGGACGAAGCCACGCTATTACCTGTCAACAATTAATTATGTTTGAAGCACCGCCAATTGTAAACTGGCATAGCGAAGACGACTGCTGCCTGCCTTCCTGACCTGTCTCCTTTATTTATACGTATTTTTGTTTGAAAGTAACTTAATGAACCTAGTTTATCTTGTTCTTCTATTTTTACACTTGATATTCATAGATAAACTATTTCTGTAACTTACTTTATTATATGCACTAGATTCTAGAAAAATTGCTACGTGAAAATTATTCTATTTAATCTCGTAGACCGAAGGAAATAAATTGTATACAAAAAATGGGTACCGATAAAATAATAGAATAATGGAAACATTTTCCAAGTGTGAAATGGAATTTTAAATTCAGAATAAGCTATGAATTTTAATCAAAAGTTTTAATACAAAATACAGATGTTTTATAAAAAATACTTTATAATGAAATATATAAAGTTATTCATGCCGTTTTTTTATTAAAAAATAAGGTAAAAAATTTATTATATTATAGTGTTTTAGACGGTAAAATCAATAAATACGATATCCATAATGCTCTAAAGTGTATCAACGTACATTTATTATGCTATTCTCGTCCTACCGCCCACCCGTAACTGCTTAGTGCTTATATTAAAAGTAAATACGAATAAATTAACTTGAAACAAAATAAAATACTTCTTAGATATTTTCATTGAGTTACCAAAGTATTTGTAAAGCTGCAAATTAAGTCTTCTAATTTATTTATTTAATTTCCAACAATTCCTTTGAAATCTTCAAAATTAAACAAGAAACAACGCGGAAGGACGCGTTATTCGTAAGTAATTGAATAAAGAAACAGACGGATATATTCTTTAATCCCACACAAAAAAAAATTGCTTCAAGGTATTTTAAGATACATATTTTTATGTAAAAATAAATACGAGTATACAGGCTGTAAAAGGAAAGTTTAGGGGACCCTTAAACCATGTGTTACACTACCAATACTGAAACGTTTTTCCAAGGATTTTTTAATTATTATTAATTTTTTAAAGATTTTTAAATAAATCAAGTCGCAATATCATCGTAACTTCCTTAAAGCAAGCGCACTCGACTGTCCGTCCGCTGTGAGTTGAATGGCCTCGCGCGTACTGCAATACCGTCGCGACACGCCAGCCGTATATTAATCATTGCATTCACATTGCTTGTTTTTTATATTTCGATGATGTTTTGTGTTTTTTTTTTATAATTGTACCATAATGTTAATGTCAAAAAATGATGATTTTTTAAAGAATGATGAATGATGAAATGATCTCAAAAATAAAAAAAATCTTATACTACACCAGAATGATGTAAATAACTTCTGGTTTGCGAGGATGCCACCTTTCTTTTCGCACGATATATACAGGTAACAGAGTTCGTGTAATTTAGATTAATTTTTTGGGCCAATAAATGTATAATTAATTATTATTTAAAAAACCTTGGGCAAGAGCATAGTGGTATAGGACTAATAAAAAGTAGCGAACCTGAGCGCCCAATTGCATAGGATCTCTAGTCAGAATATCACTGGACTTCTTCACAGCGCCATACACAAGTTCCACATCACGATCTAATATGTAACATCTGACATGTTCCAGAATACAACGGAGATATGATATTGTCACAGTTTGCACCTGGAAGTTTATATACATATATAATAGATGTATCTATCATCGGCAAACCTTTAATAAAGACGATTTCAATTGGTTTTGAAATTACTATTAATAAATAAAATATAATAATAAAAATCAACAACACAATTAAACATTCAAAAAAATTGTAATTAACGTTGTATCTATTTTAAAATGTATTTTAGTGTTATCCCAAAAACCGCATAGAAGAACATGTGGAATTTTACTACAAATTCACCCAAATATATTAAGCAAACCCATTTTTATGTATCATGTAATACATTTAGCTCTTATGTAAATAATGCTAGTAATGAACTTACAGCAGCCAATAAGAAATCAAAGTTGCATACAGTCAAGTCTTTAAGCTTGGAAAAGTCACCAGCTAATAGCAAATGGAGCCAAGATTCCTCCACGTGTCGTTGAGTGAAGGCAGCCGCAGTTCTGCTGGCTGAATGGAATGGTGTGGAATCAAGAAGAGCATCGTCGTCGTCCGCACAATCTGTTATGAATATTATAGGTTTATCATATTACGCAAAGATAATCGTCTAAACTTTTTTTTTATTGTAGCTCGACATGTGACAACACTCCGCCTGATGTAAAGCTAAAGTCCGGTCCATGAATGGAAACAACTGCTACCACAGAGAAATCTCTACGGGCTGCAGTCGCGTCCACTATGCCGGCTTGAGAAGGCAAGCATGTACCATCTAGATTGACAGTGCACACTCCTCTCTTATACCTGGCTACTTTCAAACTATCCCCGAAACGCGACAAGGTCACTTCACGGATGATACATTCGAAAGTGGTGGTACTGCCCCAGGACGACAGACTGGACAAATAACCATCATCAGTCTGCCTACCACTCTTTAATAGTGCCTATAGGCACTGAGCGACCAAAGTACATATAACAAAGTTACATTGGCACCGGTCTTTAGCGAGGTTCGAACACGGGTCTCATTGATCGTGAGTTCACGCGTTTTAGCGCTAGACCACGGCCGCTCAACTTTAAACTAAAACCAAAATATATTCCATTTTATTGAAGTAAATATAAAAAAAATATTCGTCAAAAATAAAAAGGCACTGTCGCTACCATAAAATAAATAAAATGATTAATACGTATTGAACCAATTATTTAACTAAATAGAACTTATTAATGATAAAACAGAGTCAATTCATTAATCAATCAATCGGGTTTTCTGGTATTAACAGCTATCCTCCCTAAACAAGGGTACGATTGACGTAAGCAGAAACAATAGAAATGTTACCTGGTTCTATAGTTTCAGAATTATCGGTATCATCACCGTCTGCCAAAAAATGAGCAAAATGTAACGCGGCCAAATCCGAATGTGCATCACGTAATGCACTCTGAACTCGTACATAACGTCGTCTAGCTCTTGAGCTTGCTGATGCGGCTCTCCATCTCCATGTACTACGACCTGACACCACATTCTCTTGAAGTAAAGAATCTGAGAGAAAAAATGTACAGAAGAAAATTATTTAGTTTTACATTTGCAAAGTGATACTTTTTCTGTAATTCACAAAAATTTAAATATATTCAATTTTAAATAAGATTTCAGTCATTTTTATAAATTTTCAAATATTGAAATAATGCGTATAAAAATACGTATTCCTGTTCTGTTTAAAAATAAAATACATAATAAAAAAATGTAAATTTATAATTATTATAAAACTAATTATTTTATCTATAGATTTTTTAGGTTTCTGTTACAAAATATTAGACGGCCTCTTTGACGCGGTGTTTATGGCGGTTTATATTAAATCAATATTAATTATTGGGTTAAAAATTAATCAAGGTTACAAGGCTAAAGGTACAATGGTTGCCTAATTAACTATGTGTGTCTATAGGTACTCACTCATCATATATTTAGCTACGCAAAGTGTTGAAAAATTGAAGTTAGCTTCATTTAGATTGATAACAGCTTCACAATTACTCGTTGGCATTAGTAATTCCAATAATTCCAACTCCGTCAGTCCGAATTCAGAACAAGTTATGTAACCTACAAATAGCAATATTTAATATTCATTAACTATTTCATGACGAGCGAAATGAAGAAACAAAAGCCACTCCCTATTACAGTATAAGCTTAGATTCTATATAAATAATCTTACCAGCTAATTTACTAAAAGCTTTAGAACCAAAAACGACTTCTAAATTATCAAAGGCACCATCGATAAAGTCACCATAACTCTTGTTCTCGGAATTCTTGTCTATGGGCTCCAGGAGATGATAACATTGCTGCGATTTGAATTTCTCTTTTTGGGCGGGCGTCAATTGCAGTTGATCCAATGGCACTGCACTTGTGCATATTAGAAAAACGTTTCTCGGTAATGATATAGGTAGCCACGACAATCCGGTTACTGTATCACATTCTAAAGGGTTCACTCTGTGTACATTGTCCAAAAAGATAAGTAAAATCTCATTCTCCATATCCTCGCACCTCTTCAAGAGACTTTGGAACCAATTATTAATGTACATCGGGTCAAAGCTTGCGTCTTTAGGCAAATAGCCCTCGGGAATGTTTAATATTATGGAAATTTGTTGGCACATTACTCTAAGAAGCTCTAAGTTGTACGCAGATCTCGGCGTTGAGGCCGAAAATCTTATAACACGTAGTACAGGTTTAGGAAATATTTCTTCACATTTAAAATATAAGGAAGTTAATAAAGTACTCTTTCCAGAAGCGTCTGGTCCGTAAATTAACGTAGGTGGATGTTTTGATCGACTCTCGAAGCTTTCTTTAATGTTTTGTAGTATTAATTTTGATATTTCTTCTAGATGAGTCGACGTAATTTTATAAAGACGATTATGTTCTATACATATCCTTAGGTGAGTTATGTGTTCTAGGAAAACTTCCTGAAACAAGAAGTACAAGTACATTTATTTAATTCGGTTCGAGCTAATCTTATACAAAAAGTCTAACTAATAAGTAATAGTGTAATATACACACTAATGCACTAACCTGTACAGTCTTTTTTCTTCCTTTCCCTTGATCAGGTTCTGTACTTAAACTGTCATCAACTAAAGTGCCCACAGCGGCTAAAACACGTTCTCTAAATGGTGCTAATCTTTCATCATTATCTGAAGGTGGGTCTGCTCTGGAAGAGTCTGGAGATTGTGACCTATTTATTAAATAAAAAGATATACGACTATTTTTTGTGTTTATGTATGACTTAAAAATTACAACGAAAGCGCTGGATGGTACACGTTCGTTTTATTAAACCGGCACTTATTTCCTTTCACGTGCTACTATTAAAAAATATACTAAAAATATAGTGAACTGATTGCCAAAATGCTACAGTCTGCCACCCTAGGGGGACATGATCGTGTTTTGGGATCAGCTTGAACCTAGCATTAGTAACCTGGATGGGGTAACAATCGTTTTCTCAAACTGCCACAGCGGAACGGACTGCTGCATACAGACATTAAATTCCTCTGTGGCAGCAGTTGACTCCGTTTTTAGCTTAACTTCAGGGGGAACATGATCACATACCAAGCATGCATTTTCTGATTACTGAAGTCATACAAACTTACTCAAGTCTAATGACATTATTTTCTGGTAAAGTTTCTTGAAATTTTTCTATTAAAGCTTTTAATCTTGTAAATGCAATTGTTGGTAATAATGATGCTTCATCTGGAACCGGAATATCCTTCACAATTGCTATCACACCCTTTGAATGTAAGCCAATTGATAATAATTCTATAACAAATAATAAATCATTAATATATTATATGTACAACTAGCTATACGTTAGCTGAACCACCTTAAGGACTATTAATTTGGACTTGTGCTGTTTGCTCAACAAGCTCTTCTTCGGGCTCTTGGATATCGGTTTACAATGTATTTCATATCCTTAATTGGCTAAAAAGAAAGAGGGGCGTGTGATATAACAGAAAATTATTTTCTAAAGTGTTACAGCGCCATCTCTGCTGAGAGTACACGATACTCTCTAAGGAATTTTGATCTTTTTCCTTTTTGTTATAATTAATTATTTTTTTATCGCATGGAAAGCGATATTCACTTTCACTGTGTCGGGTTTGTAAATTAAAATTCAAAGGTTAATAACCTAAGGCTAGTTCACACTGTATTTCCACTGGACTCCGTAGTAATTTGACAACATCAGCACCAGCGTTACGTGCTTCAATTACACATGTGTTAAATGCCTTTTGTACTTTTAATAGACTTTCCCGCTGCTCTTTACGATTAAGAAGGTTGTTGAACCTGTGAAAGAAATATTTTTTTATTATGCCTCGGCAACAAAAATGCAGATTTATATGACAGATTACAGAAGTGTGAAAGAACAGTATAAACCTGGCACGGTTTATAAAGAAGTGAGTTATAGTATAAATGACGGCTTACTTATAGTACAAGCATAAGGGCGACCGTGGTCTAGCGGTAAGACGCGTGAACTCACGATCGATGAGACCCGTGATCGAACCTCGCTAAATTCTGACCTGTACCAATGTATCTTTATTATATGTACTACAATTCCATACTATAATATTCTATTACTTTAAAAACGACAAAGTTCTCTCTCATTTACGCTCGTTACAGCTGACAAACTATTCAGGCTTGCGTCCACTAGATATGACTCGAATATCATTTTTTTCGCGTACGTCCGTCATAGACGAATCGCACCGCATTGCAACGCTTCTCTTGATGTATTTCGATTCGATGCACCTCTGCTCCTTACTAAGGTCCAATTGCACCAGATGACTTACCAATTACTTTCACGTTAAAGTAATGGTTAAAATTAAAATTGGGATTGCTTCAAAAAAAACATGTCAGTTTTGAGTACCAGTACAGTAACTAGCGAATTTTGGCCGATCAAAGTTAAAGAATTAGTTAAACCAATGTCACTAGAGTCAAGTGTATGAAAAGAGGTCAAATATGTTTTTCTATTATTTTTTAGAGAATGTACTCCTAATTACATCAGCCACCCTTTTATATGATAATGTGATAAATTTACACGATGGTGCAGCGCGTGTGGAGTAAAAGTAAACGTAACCGTTAAAGTTATCGTAAAATGTAACAGCCAAAGTAACTTTAACGGGCCTTTTGATGCAAGTGGACCTAATAGGTTAGCGAATTTTCGCGATTCGATTCAACTCGACAGACTAGCCATTAGAGTGTGTGACTTAGTACCGTGAACTTAAGGCTTAGTGATAAATCCTTAACTTTTGTGTTATAATTTCACAATAAACTTGACGAAGGTTTTTGTAAATTAATGTGGTGACTTGACGAAAATGCTAAATGATTAATGTTTAAAGTTAACAAATATATTTATGGGGGACTTTTGTGACGGACATTAATGCTGTTTTTCTTACTTTAATTAGTTCGGTTTCTTCAACCAAACCTATATTCTCAAATAGTGTTACAAATTTTTATAATTTTTTTTATAACAAAATAACCTAAAATAATACCAACCGTAAATTCAAATTCCTCTCGCGCTAAATTTATTCTAACAGTAATTTTATTAAGAATTAACAATTTACATAAACATTGTAAACGTAGCAACGATTCCTTTCAGACGTGACGTCTAAATGTTGAATGCAAAATTGCAAGATATTTATCATTTTCTACGAAAAACAGAACAATAGAGTGTTCTTTGCCGGGACTCGGAGTCAAATGTTGATCTCTTTGTATTTTAATATGACGTGTTATTGTATATTACATATGTCCTATATTTAAAAAAACTTTAATTCGTAACATATAAATTATTAAATTTGTATTGGACAGAAGTTTTTATAATTTATTAATAAGTGATTTTTTTTAAAGAATAAATAATAATAATATATAAGTGTACAAGTGTATAACTCAGTTACAGTGCCCCAAGAGTTCTTGTAGCACATCTTTAGCAAGAAGTATAAATAAAGATTTTGATTTTTGATTTGATTTTAATTGTAAAAAAATGAAAATATAACGTCTAAAATCTGAAAGTAAGTAAAATTTTACATATAATAAGTTACATTCGTATTTACTTTAGTCGATTTATTTCCTTCTTCTTTTCTTTATATCAAATTGTTAAAACATTGCGGATAGAATTCATACAAACTTTTCTGGGTCCGAAATTATATATTTGTAAAAATTCAATAGAAATATTTTACCTAAAGAAATAATTTCTACAAAGGGACAACGAGAGGTTCTTTTTCCTACAAGAAAAATGTTTAAGAAAACTTTGTCATGGATCTTTTTTAGATGGCACTCGTTTTGTTGTAACTTGATTTCTTTTAGTACTTAGATAATAAATACCCTTTGTAGTAAGTAACTAAGTATTTTGCCGCTTGTTGAATACTTTACAAGAATTTATTATTATTATCTACATCACGTTTCTAAAGCTTAGTTGCAAAATGGTTATTATTTAATTAAGGGTGTAAAAAGACAGCTAGCAATCCCTTGAAGCAGAAGTTGTAAACATCATACTGATACGGTACAAGTATTTTATTTTTTATTTTTAACCCTATTTTTTTATGCTTAATTTTTCATATTTATTTGTCTAATTTCAACTATAAGATTATGGTACAATTATATGTTAAATAAAAAACATTATCGAAAATGTAAATGCAAAAATGCGCGAGGTCACAGCTGAGCTAGGTTATTATGACATTGCGGCTTGATGCATTTTAAAGTCTTTAAAAAGCTAATAATAATAAGAAGTACCTTGGAATAACGTTTCAGTATTTCACATGGCAAACGATAAGGCCAGTCCTTTTACACCCTGTTTCATTATAGGACAGATATAAATAAAAATACTATACCATTTATCATCATCTTCTAAATGGAATAACTCGTCGTCTTTCAATTTATAGCATGCTTTTACCAATTCCGCCTGAGATGTCTCCGATTTAACCAGCTCTGAGAAAATGGCAGCGTCTATTGTGAACGGCAGAATAGGATTATATGAACCTGCATCACCACCTATGAGACACTAAAAGAAAGGAATATAATTAAAGTACAAGCGCCCAATAGATTTAGCTGTTTAGTTAAAGGGCGGCGGTGGTCTAGCGGCAGAAACCGTAAACACACGATCGATGGAACCCACGTTCAAATCTCACATAGATACTATGAACGTATCAGGCACGGAAAATAACACGACACGTACAACTATAACCATAGCGTTTCATACCCATGCCTAATACAAGCATTACCTATAGGCATCATAAAATATGAAATCTGCATTAAAGAGAAGCAGATAGTGACTAGTTTGCCATCCTGGGGTAGTAGGTACTTTCAATTTGTAACACCAATGAAATGATCTAGTCGTGTTACGAGATTAGCACGGAAGCTGTTCATTGTTTAATATCTAGCGGAGTGTGCTCATATGCGCTGGACTACTGAAAAAAAAACCTCACTAAATTAAAACCGGTGCCAATCTAACGATGTTATGTATACTTTAGTCGCTAAAGGTGTGGTATTATACATGTAGATAGAAATAATTGTTAATTAAGATGGTTTTTTAATCTGAAGCGCCGAGATAATTCTCCTAAAAGAGTTTCATTTCCGCCCAAACTAGTTCAATTCTTCTCAAAGTTAATGAAATCCAATTGCCTAAGAACTCATCTTAATTAATTGAAGATTTTTGTTCTAAAAGTGCTCAGTATAATACAAAGAGTAAGTAAGATCGTTTTTAAATGATTCAGATGTACCCAAGTGCTATTATCTACGTCCGACCTAAGCGAGCGGCCGTGTCCAATGTAGCCATGTGATATGTACTTTAGACGCGCAAAGTCTGTGATACAAGCACCAATTTAGCACAGGTATTTAAAAAAATGTATGTCGACATATCACTCCGCCAAATAATAAACCAGAGTGCGGTCCATAAACGGAAACAACTGCTACCACATAAAAAAGTTTTATCCAGCAGTCGCCTCCGCTATGCCGGCTTAAGTATACGAAATATTATGTACAACTGATTCTGAAATACGACTAGGTATAGTAAGGATAAGTGGTGATACATAATTAACATTACCAGGAGTGCATTCTTAAATAGAGATAGGTAGTTGTTTGTAGGTCAGGCTTTAATGGGGCTGACATTGCCACGATTGTGGTTGTATGACAAAAAAATAATGTATTATGTAATACAATATAAGAGTGGTAGGCCGACTGATGATGGTTATTAGGCCAGTCCGCCGTCCTGGGATAGTACCACCACTTTCGAATGTAACACCCGTGAAGTGACCTTGTCGCGTTTCGGGAATAGTTTTGAAGGTAGCCAGGTGTAACGAGAGTAGTGTGCACTGTCAATCTAGATGGTACATGCTCATCTCTTCAAGCCGGCATAGTGGAGGTGACTGCTGCCCGCACAGGTTTCTCTGTAGTAGCAGTTGTTTTCGTTATGGACCGCACTCTAGCTTTACATCAGGCGGAGTGTTGTCACAAGCCGAGCTACAATTAAAAAAAAGCTTTATACTTACTAAAAAGTAACCAGCCTTCGAAGAGCGATTACAGCTTCGTATCTCATCGAGGTAGTGTCGTAATAGGGTTGGATTACATTCATCGCCACCGTCCGTTCCATAGTGCATGTCCACGAACTCGATCTGGGAGAAGAACAACACTAATGTTAATTAATACATTAACAAAGTAACATAATATAATATCGCTATTGTATATTGAGTAAAAAATATTAGCCAAATTTATTTTATTAGGCATAGTGGAGGCGACTGCTACCCAAAGACTATTCTGATTTCTCAGTAGTAGTGATAGTTTACTCCGCTCATAGACTGAACATTAAGTGAAATGCATGTTGAGCCACTATAAAAAAACACACAATTCTTTTCATGTTTCAAAACGTAAAAACTTTTACAACGCAAAACAATAGACTCAAAATGACATAGTACGTTAAAAAAGGAAGCTAAGGACTTCCGTTCATATTCCCTTGTCAGCTATAATTTTCAGTGTACAAAGTATCTATTCACCATTACATGCATTTTCATTGTTTCTTTATAATACAAAATGATGTAGATACCTTTTACATTATTACATACTAGCAACGAAACCCAGCGTTGCTCGGGAACTTTCTAGATCATTTCAGAAATTTGTAGGACTTTCTAGAACATTCTATATCGATTTTAGCAGTTGACAACGTTTTGGAACTTTCTAGATCATTCTTGAAGTTTTTAGAACCTTCTAGATCAATTGTATCAAATAATTTTAGAACTATTCGGATGTTGTCATGAATTAGAAAAGGACAGATATAATTTTTTTGAGATTTTCGCCGCCCACAACCATCCTCTTCCACCCACCGCGACCAAACTCCCTTACTTTCACCAGGAGGCCAAGGGGTATCTACCACCACAACGGGAAGTAGATTGGAGTTGCTGGTCATAGAGAAAACCCTGTCTTTACGTACTAACATTAACATTTTATGTAAGTATTTAGATTTAGATATTTAGAATAATTTTCAAATGTAGCTCGACATGTGTGTGGTCACATACCGCCTGGTGTGCGGTCCATGAACGGAAACAACTGCTACTACAGATAAATATCTACAAACAGCACTCGCCAGATTGACAGTGCACACTTCTCTCGTTATACGTTATTGTATTTTATTAAGATTATTTTAATTCGATTGCGTTGGCGTCGTTTCTAAATATTTATAGAAGAAAAAGTGTCAAAAATAATGCTTCGAATTAAAATAATTGAACTACACGAGATAAATTTAAAAAAAAAACCGCATAAAATCTTTCAAAAAATAATTTTAATATTTTATGTGAAATATTTTTTTTTTTTTTAATTGTAGCTCGACATGTGACAACACTCCGCCTGATGTAAAGCTAGAGTGCGGTCCATGAATGGAAACAACTGCTACCACAGAGAAATCTCTACGGGCTGCAGTCGCCTCCACTATGCCGGCTTAATGATCTGATCTTTAAAAACGCGTTAATTCAGCAGCTAATTTTTAGAGCAACCGTAGCTGAGAGTCTTAATCTCTGAGTACTAATCTCTCAAATCTCTTCTGGTGCTTTATCTAGGGATATAAAAGGTTCCCAGAGGATAGCATGGGAATGCTAAACGTATAAGATTATTTAAACGTTGTATTAATTACACATAAGTTGCGACCAACATGTTGTTTGTATTAGCTTCCTATTTTGACATTAACCGATAAAATATTCCGAAATAAAATTTCCAATGTAACACCCGTGAAGTGATCTTTAATTTATGGAAGTATGACTGAAGAAGTGTGCACTGTCAATTTGGATGGTGCACATTTCTCTCCTCAGGCCGGCATAGCGGAGGTGTCTGCTGCCTGTAGAAATTCATATATATATTTTTTCCGTTCATGGTCCATACTCTTTAACTTTACATCAGTCGGAGTGTTGTCATATACCGAGCTACAATAAAAACTTCTTCAAATTCCTATTTCCTAGAAATCCAAAGAGAAGTAATTCACAATGTTATATTTCACTTCAAACATAAACAAGTAAATAACCCAACTTTCCTGTAACCAGTCGGCCGTTGCACGGTGAAAAGTAATACAACTGAAATGAACGAGGTACAAGGCAAGGCACTCAATAAGGGCTGCTCTTAGGAAACGCCCTTACTTACAAATTCGACTATGAATTTTCGACCTTTTTGCCTACACGATATCTGGATAACAATTTATTTATAAAACATTTTAAAATGAGAGACAATAATTATTAAGTACTTTTTTTACAGAAATGCATACTAAGCTAGTGTTTGTATGATAGACAGTAAGCGACCAAAGTACATATAACATAGTTACATTGGTACTGATCAGAATATAGCTAGATTGATTGTGGGTGGACGCCTTCTAATCGAACGAAAACTTGTTCCTTTATTGAAAAATATACGTATATAATTTAAAGTACGCGCTAGGAGCGGTTTATCGATACCCAGATTCAGATTTGCAAATAAAAAAGTCCTTTATGGGTTTAAGTGTTGAATTTTACAATTAAATCCCTGATGAAATTGCAAACTATTGCAATAATAAATTCAAAAGATATATTAAGTCAAAATTAATAGAAAGGGCATATTACATAATTGATGAATACTTGGGACACTAATTCCTGGAAGTAGATATTATTATTATTTAAATATTATTAATTATTAATATTTATAAGTTGACAACGCCCCTTTACAGCAGTTATTATTATTATTTTGAAATATTGTAATATGTCGAATGTTCAACAGAGATCCATGATTTAATCCCCCCTACCCCACATCGCTTGAGGTCGACGCTTGCAGCTCGTGAACTAAAAGGTTCGCTTCGTTCCACTAAATTGTTGCACGACCTTCCCAGCCACGTCTTTCCTACTTCCTACAACCTGGAATCCTTCAAGCGCAGTGTGAAGAGGCATCTCACTAAACCGGCATAGCAGTGGCGACTGCTGACTGATATCAGTCATCTCCGTTCATGGATCGCACACTAGCTTAATATCAGGCGGAGTGCGGTAAATAAAAATAAAAAATTGTTTCAATTATTGTATAATATTGTAATTGTTGACATACAAAAGTGCTAAAAATTAGCCTACTTGTTTAAATAAATGAATTTGAATATTTAACATTATGGTGTGTAATATGTACCTGGTGTGAGTATACAGAGTCTTCCTACGATTAGTGGACCGACAGAGCTGGCCCGTCCTCAGCACCAGGAGTTCGAAACAACACCAAATGAATGCGGTTTGAGTACACCGATCACTACCACTCAGCCCTCGCGACTTTGCGGGTTTTACACGTTAGTATAGCGGATTAGGGGTCGCAGCGTATGCGCTTGCGCACGGATCAACGTTCACTGGTGTACTGAGGTTTCATTTACGGCCACCCGTAGGTATCGCTGTCTTCTTTCCACTAATGTGTATAGGTAATGTGTGTGAAAGAGACGAAACATAATATAATAAATAAACTATATTATGAGGAATTAGCTATGAGGAAGGGATAGGTGGTTGAGGCCAAACCACATTGTGTAAAGAGGGTTAAATGCTAGAGGTCAAACCGGGACTAAACTCGGGATGGGTTGCGGCTCTAACTTTGTTACTCATACATTCAGTAGTTGGCGACGAGAGCTTACATTTGTGGCAAATCTCAGGGGCACAACGCGCACATTAAACACACATAGATCTTCACACTAGTTTAACTATCTTTGAGCTATTTATACTTGGTTTACACTTTTTTGACATTAGATGTAGATAATATGACTTGTTTATTTCTCAAAGCTGGTTTCGGATTAGGACTTTTTTTATTGTAACTCGGCATATAACACTCTTCCTGATATTAAGCTAGAGTGGGAGTTTTGGCGGCCATCTTGAGACGGCAGGTTATCTGTTTTGAATTATTTTCCTAAAATTGTGTTTCTTCGAGTGTTAATCTATACTAATATTATAAAGCTGAAGAGTTTGTTTGTTTGTTTGTTTGTACGCGCTAATCTCAGGAACTACTGGTTCGATTTGAAAAATTCTTTTTGTGTTGGATAGATCATTTATCGAGGAACTAAATCGTCTAAAATAAGTTGTGGGTAACAGCTATAGGTAATTTATAATAAAGCATTATCTTTATCTTATGTGTAACAATAACTTGAAAAAACCCGGGCAGCGCCGGGCACCGTCAGCTAGTGTGTAATAATGGTGGATTATTAACCATTAAGTGTTCGTGAACGTGCGTGAGTGTGGGCAAACAATTCAAAAGAAGAGAACCTGTGTTTCCATTTTCCCTCCAAAACTCCGTAGGAAGTTTCAGTAAGAATTCTACCACTTTACTGGAACAATTTTTGACTTGACTGAGACTTGACTGAGACTTGACTGTTTAGTGTGACGAATGAATGACTCGTGATGCACAATATTAACTTGATGCAAAATATTTACTTTGACACTGGCAAATTGTTATAATGCCATATAAAACAAAAAGAAAAAAAAAGTTAGAGTGCACTCCATGAACGGATAAATTTATCTGTGGTAGGCACCGCACTCTCCTTTTACACCAGGCGAAGTGTTGTCATATGCTGAGTTACAATTAAAAAAAAATCTACTGATATGATTTATAACTTCTATTAAAGAGTTACAACATCTTCAGCCTTCGGATTTCGTATGTATAATAAAAGTCGGTACGTATTTCGTTCGCCGATTCGTCCCGATTCTACGATGCAGTTAGTTCGAATCTGCTTTGGAATAAAGTTAACCCTCTTTTTTATTGTCTCCATGGAATTTGTATTTTAGCCCCGGGCAGAGTCCGGTCACATGCCGGACTACTATAAAAAGTTCTCAATCAGCACAAAATGTTTTTTATAGCATCTCATCATAGAGTGCAACCCATTCCCTCCCCTATGCTTGAGGAGACGAATGTGCACCAAGCCAGACATTATAATTAACTCTTCAAGATGCAATTGTTATAATTTTTGTTTGTTATTAATTTTTTTTTATGTAAAATTTGAAGTTAAGCGAGTTTGAGGTTCTTGGTGAAGTGACTATATCGCGTTTCTGAATCAGTTTGGTAGTAGCCAGGTATTTGTCTCCTCAGCCGGCATAGCGGAGGCGACTTTTCTGTAGTAGCAATTGTTTCCGTTCATGGACCGCAATAGAAGCTAGAGCTTTAAATCAGGCGGCGCGGTGGTGGAAACTGTCGAGATACATTAAAAAAAGGTAAGTTTGTGTAAAATTGGACTTGGATTGGGCAAATTTGACAGATTCCAAGTTGCATAAGAGTAAGTTACACCAAGTACTTTTGCAAGTTAGACGGCAGATTCCAAGTTGTAGCCGTCCGTAAAGTTAGACTGCAATTTCTGAGTACAGCTAAATGAAACTTATGTTGATGCATTCTGTATTTATAGGTCTAATTATGAAATTTAATCCATTCACGTAGACAACTTTTGTTGGAGTTTACGACTTTGGCATGTCTAAAATTATGTGTTTTTCTCATTTATCTTACTAAATCTTAGATTGATTAATATGTAACATTTTTAATGTTATATCTTATAATTAATTATTTTAAAATATACAATATTGCTTCAGTGTCCTCATAGTTTAGATTTAACAACCATTTGGTTAGGGTAGATTTGCACTGATATTTATTTAATTTGTAGATTAAGAACATCATTTATTTTATTGTACATAAATGGACCCAAGAAACGATAAAAACGCCTGGCAAGTGCAAGTCTATAAATGGTCGTATTGGGTATAATGCGATTTTTTCGTCGTTGGGGGATCACTAACTTGGATATGTCAATGTTTTGTTTCCGAATGCTGTTTTAATATAATCTGATGAATAAATAACGGCCGAACAGTGAGCACCTGGCATGTTTGATAAAGGCAATAAGTTGGAAATAACAGTGGACGAAAAGTGCAGACTTTCAAATGGATTTATTAATTTTTTACATAATCTCTCGCTAGTAAATCTATAATTTTGTTATTATTTTTGTGTGTAATATGATCAATAGACATTATGGGGCCACAAACGAAGATCTCCTTTCACATTATTTTTTTTTACTAAGCTAGTATCACAGGCACTAAGCTACCAAAGTGCATATAATATAGTTACATTAGTACCGGTTGGAATTGAGCGAGGTTTGAACACGGGCCTCATCGATCTTCTACCGCTAGACCACGGCCACATTGTATACATGTATACGCGCCGAATTCTCAAAAATAAAAACTAAACGTTGACTTTATAATCTGGAGCTGTCTCGTCACCCGCACGAGATTGGCAGTTGACCCATTTGGTTTAATATTTTAAGCGAACAAATCGTCTGCGAGATATTTTAGGTATTGGAATCGATAAACACTAAAATTTTCATAATATACACGAAAATAGTGTTTAGATATCCGTTTGACCTTTTCCATTAAAAACAGTGTTTAGATCTTGAACTGTTATCTTTTTTTTTATTGTAGCTCCGTCTGATGTAAAGCTAGAGTGCGGTCCACGGAAACAGCTGCTACTACAGAGAAATTTCTATAGACAGCAGTCGCCTCCATCATGCCAGCATGACGAGACGAATGTTCATCTAGATTCAAGGGCGTAGCGAAGTACCAGAAGGGTACATAAGTCAACGATGGCAGAGAATTGTTTAAACGGCTTGTGTAAGCTTAGTGTACACCGAACAATAGTAGAAGAAAATAAGGATAAAATTGAATTGATTGTGAAATGTTGAAACGGTTTTGTGAAGAACCTCACAGACCACTGTTCTTGTAAAATAAAGCTGGTTCCTAGAGTATATTTGTTTTTAATTTTTCAAGTAGCAGGTCTCTCCACTCGTAGTTTTTCTTAGCTTGCCCCCCCTTAACAGAATCCTGGCTACGCCCTTGTCTAGATTGACAGTTCACACTCCTCTCTCTATATTTGATTACTTCCAAAATTATTCCGAAACACGAAAAGGTCTCTTTACGGATGTACATTCGAAGGTGGTGGCGAGCTGGATTAATACCCATCATCAGTCTGCCTACCACTTTTTAATAGTACCTATAGGCACTGAGCAACCAAAGTACATTTAACACTGTTGCATTGATACCGGTCAGAATTTAACAAGGTTTGAACACGGGTCTCAGCGATCGTGAGTTCACACGTCCTACCACTAGACCACGGCCGCTCTAAATTAAATTAAATATCCGAATTAAATTAATAAATCAAGTGTCAAATACATAAAATAAAAATAATAACACAAAACAATAAGAAAAGAAATAAAACTTTCATCTTCGTAAACGTCCATTAACGATGTCGTTGTTTTGTCAAAAAAATCTCGATCAAACAATGAATATTGCCAGAGAAAAAACAAAATTCAATCAATCACCACGGAGTACCATTATTCACGTTCGTAAAGGTCATTTTCCTTTGCACCTAATGTTAACGACAATTTATTATTCAAAGGTTTATATTTTCTCCTGATAAGATTTTTTAAAGATACAACTTCTACCATATTCTCTATGTAGTTTGCAGTCAACTTAGTAACTATATGCTGTTCGATACTGTACTCCCCAATACCGGGTATACACGACTAAAACCGCCACGGTGTCTTTCTCTACGGGCACGCTTTCGCATTCATCCGCGACCCCACCGACGCTTGGCCGTTATTTTATAGGGTTATTCTTCCTCATCGGGAAGAAACACAATTCCAGCCAAGTAAATGAGCGGCAGTCCAACCCCGGGATTACCGCTCTTGGCTCGGGGCGGAACAGATAACGCTTGGTACCCCGCTGCCGCTTCCGTCCACGCGATGAAGGATGGTCTCTCACTCAGATCTGAAAGCAGAATGTGACCCGAGGGTAGACCCCACCTTGCTGGTTTTGGTTCGCTCCGGGGTACTTCAGGAAGGTATCCGGAGACCCTCTATGCACCACCTGAGGACGCGCCAGATGGGAGACCAGCAACTTCAACAGTGCCTCCCATACGACACTGTCACTCGCGGTCAAAGGACCTATAGCGGGAGGAGTGTGCACTGTCTACCTGAATATTGCATATTCGTCTCCTAAAGCCGGCATAGCGGAAGTGACTACTGTCTTTTTCTTTACTTTTTTATACGATTACACAAGTTAGTTTGAACCCTAGTGCCTGTACTAGTTTACTGACTTATATTACAAGTATCAGTGCCTACGAGTAAACTACAATTTAAAAAAAATCGTTTATTATTTAAATGAAAAAATAATAGTACGTAAATATAACATATCTACATTTTAACTTAATAAAAATTTATCCTGAACAATTCAAATATATTTTTAGCAAAACCCACAAATCGTTTTTATTACTTCTTAAAGTGTATTTTAAGAGCTCTGTGGTTAACTTCTTGAATGTCTGTAACCGCGTTCATTAGTTTTAAATGGACCAACTTAATGGTTACTTCGGATTGGTTAAATTACATAGCGATTTTTGCTAAGTGGACTTCCTGAAGTCGTTTATTTTTTCTTGGAAATCGTTTTAAGGGGGTAACTTTTATTCAGGCTGACATCGCCACGACTGTGGGCGTAAGCCCCGAATTAAATAAAGATTTAAAAAAAAACTTTTATTTGAATACTTTTAATTATGGTTATTACTATAAAACTCAGTAGTAATTTCTCTTTAGTCTTCGTAACCAGTTTTTTCTCGTTTGATAACCAGCTACGAAAACAGAATAAAATTATTATTAATTTTATAGTTCCGCCTAATGTTAAGCTAGAGTGCGGTCCATAAACGGAAACAACTTCTATTGCAGATAAATCTCTATAAGCCTCCGCTATGCCGGAGAAGACGAATATGCACCATTTAGATTGACAGTGAACACCCCTCTCGCTCTTGCATACCTGCCTACTTACAACTCATTTTTATGAACAGGTAAAAATAAATCGATTATCGTAGTTGGTTACCAAAATTCGGTTATGAACATGGACGAAAAGGTAATTTGTAACGCTTCCAGAACACGACTTGGACTCAGTCCTTGGCCCAACGTGTACAGTTTCTATCAAAGGGCAAAACAGACCCTGTACTTATTAGGCTAAAGCACTTGTACTGGGCGCATAATAGCTCTACCTACCCCCTATTAGCAACGTTGATTATTATGCTGGTAATTTCCTCCTTCGAACAATTAACCCACATGACGGGGAAACAGGTAATTAGGTCATGCAAATAGGTGCTATTGTGCGTTTCATGCATATTGGATGCCCTAGATATTGCTTTGAGTTGATAAGTATACTATATTTAGGTTTAAAATAAATCTATAAACATATATTTTTTTTTTATTGTAGCTCGACATGTGACAACACTTCGCCTGATGTAAAGCTAGAGTGCGGTCCATGAGTGGAAACAACTGCTACTACAGAGAAACCTGTGCGGGCTGCAGTCGCCTCCACTATGCCGGCTTGAGGAGGCGAGCATGTACCATCTAGATTGACAGTGCACACTCCTCTCTTATACCTGGCTACTTTCAAACTATCACCGAAACGCGACAAGGTCACTTCACGGGTGTTACATTCGAAAGTGGTGGTACTGCCCCAGGACGACAGACTGGACAAATAACTATCATCAGTCTGCCTACCACTCTTTAATAGTGCCTATAGGCACTGAGCGACCAAAGTACATATAACAAAGTTACATTGGTACCGGTCTTTAGCGAGGTTCGAACACGGGTCTCATTGATCGTGAGTTCACGCGTCTTACCGCTAGACCACGGCCGCTCATTTAGTTGGTTTCGAGTGAGTTTTTTACAGTAGCTCGGTGTATAAAAATATCACAATACCTCGCCGATTAATTTAGAGTGCAATACTTTACAGCAAAGCAACTACGCACTTTGTACAAAGCGCAGGTGAGGACCTGCATTGAGTACTGCTCTCACAACTACACCGCTTACAACTAGTGGCATTGGAGTCGATTGAGAAGCGCGCCAGGATGGTAATAGGCGATGCCACTTCAGCCGAGTCTCCGCTACAAAGCCTTGTGCACCGACGAAATGTCGCCTGTTTGTCCGTTTTTTACCGGATAAATTTCGGGGAGTTACACAACCCAATTCTACCGTCCACTTTCTTCCATCGGACGTCCAGACACCCGAAGCGATACCATCCAGTTCGTAAAGTGCGTACGAGGCGTTTTGACAACACGTTACTCGTGCGTACTGCGAAACTGTGGAACTCCCTCCCAGTGTTTTTTTTTTTATTATTTTATTTTAGCACGTCATATGACCGCACTCCGCCTGGTGTTAAGCTAGAGTGCGATCCATGAGCGGAGGCGACTGCTGTCAGAGAAGGGGATCTGCAAACAGCAGTCGTGCCCGCTATGCCGGCTTAATGATGTCTGTGTTTCCCGACACGTACAAATCGAAGGTCACAATTCTTACCTCGATGTATCGATCGTCGTACGTGGATTGCAACTCCGGTCCCACCATTTCCAAGATCTGCCGCCTTTCTTCCCGGAAATCTACAACAATACATAAATATAATAGTAAAAATTTATTTGAAAACATTTTCTTTTATTTTCGTATAAGACTCGTGAACTCACGATCGATGAGACCCGTGTTCGAACCTCGCTAATTCTGACCGGTACCAATGTAACTTTGTTATATATACTTTGGCTGCTCAGTGTCTATAGGCACGACTGGGGTAGTCGAATGTAACACCCGTGAAGTGACCTTGTCGCATTTCGGGAATAGTTAGTAGCCAGGATATAGAATAGAAAGTAGCCAGGTACAGCGAGAGGAGTGTGAACTGTCAATCTAGATGGTACATGCTCGTCTCCTCAAGCCGGCATAGTGGAGGCGATTGCTGCCCGCACAGGTTTCTCTGTAGTAGCAGTTGTTTCCACTCGTGGACCGCACTCTAGCTTTACATCAGGCAGAATGTTGTCACATGCCGAGCTACAATAATTTAGACAATATAGATAAATGTAAAATACCATTGAATATTGAAGCGACGAAGATCTTAACAGTTCTTGGTCCTGGCCAACGATCAGCATTTTCAACGAAACCTTGCAGCGCTTCGAGCACAAGCGGCTCTGGTGCCGTCATGACAGCGGACCTTCTTCAATCACCCGACACTAGTTATCCACATCACTAAAACAATGAGATAAGTATTGTCAAATTGGTTAAAAAGATTGGCTTCTGGGGTTTGATTCCCAATCGTAATAATAATAATTTATTTGCTTTGATCAGGGTTACAGTTATTGTTGATAGTCATATAAGTCCTCCTTAATCAGCTATATATTAGTAGCATGTCTAGTTAGGTCAGGTATAATTTATTATTTTATAAGTCATTACATTACATTACAGGGTTACTTTTAAAAAACTGTTATTTAAATTTTTACTAAATGTCTCTTAACCTCTCCAGAATATTATTTTATTTATTATAATGTATTAATATATTATATGTATTAATATATTATATACTTATATTTTATGTATAGTATTTGTATGTTTTTATATATATCTAGACTTTAGTTGTATTTATATTTGTTTAAAAACCTGCTTCTCTTCGCTCACATCTGTCCTAAACACGGAGGTTAGCTGAAAGAGAATGCTAATTAGCATTAAGTTCGCCTGTGTGCACGATACACTAAGATTTAAATAAATAAATAAAAAAATACATTATTTATAATTATTCAATTAATTAAACTAACGAAATAAAGAGTGGTATGTAGACTGATGATGGTTGTTAGCCTAGTTTACTGTCCTGGAGTAGTACCACCACTGTGTAAAACCACCCTTTCGGGACTAGTTTGAAAGTAGTCGGGTATAACGAGAAGAGACATGTCAATCTGAGTTGTACGTGTCCTCTTAAGCCGGCATAGCGGAGACGGCAGCAGACGGCGGTCTACAGAAAATGTCATTAGTGCATTGCACGAGTTTGTAATGTATCTAAAAAACTTTATGAACTTGATTCGTTCAATGTGTTGCGAAATGTGAATTTTGACCTCACGTAAACAAAGACGCAAAGAAAAATGATTCAATATTTTATCTCCATAAGTTACGTTGAACGTCGCGATAAGCAAACGAAACCGTCACGGAACGGTCGGAAGCAGTGAACTGAGTAAAATTATGACTACCCAGTACCCACATAACCTTTTCCATTTTATTTGTCGTCCAACGCTTTTTTTATTGTAGCTCGGCATATGACAACACTTCGGCTGATGTTAGAGTGCGGTTCGTGAACGGAAACAACTATTACTACAGATAAATTTTTACATACATCAGTCACTTCCACTATGCCGGCTTTAGGTTACTTCTAAACAAATTCCGAAACGCGATAAGGCCACTTTACGGGTGTTATATTCAAAAGTGGTGGTACTACCTCAGTAGGTAATTTGGAGATTAGTCCTTTGACTATATTTGACTCAGGATTTTTTAATTTCAATATATTTAGCGTAGTTTTTTTTTTTAATTTTAGCACGTCATATGACCGTACTTCGCCTGATGTTAAGCCAGAGTGCGATCCATGAACGGAGGCGACTGCTGTCAGAGCAGGGGATCCGCAGACAGCTGTCGCGCCTGCTATGCCGGCTTGATCAGATGCCTCTTTACACTGCTCTTGAAGGATCCCATATTGAAATGTGGGATGTGAAAGGGTTAAGGTTAATAAAAAAGGTAGAGAAATGGGGTAGTACCACCACTTTCGAATTTAACACCCGTGACTATAGGTATAGAGAAAAGAGCGTGCACTGTCTATCGTCTCCTCAGGCCGGCATAGAGGTGTTGACTGCTGCCCGTAGAGATTTCTCTGTAGTAGCAGTTTTTTTCCATTCATGGATCGCAATCTAGCTTTTACATCAGGCGGAGTGTTGTCGTATGCCGAGTTACAATAAAAAAAGTAATTATAAATAAATCTAAAGTAACAAATTAAAATAAGAAGCTTTTCTATTTTAATATTTTTGTATTATAATTTACAAAATTAACTTACTCCTTAAAATTTAAATATGCACGTCTCATAGCTGTTTCGTTTTTCATCAAATTTCCCAACAAATTTTCAGCTTTCAATTCAGAAACTGCTCATGCATATGAATGACTTACTTCCCTAAATTTGTTAAATAAATTATACTAACATACTCCGAAAGCGTATTGACACGAATTAAAACCATTTTAAACGATTTACGACCTTATTGTATATGAACATAGAGAGTATTAATATTATGTTTATTTTTTAAATACATAATGATGATTTTATTATTGTACCTCGGCATATTATGACACGTTAAGTTAGAGTGCCGTTCATGAATGGAAACTACTGCCACTACAGATATTTTTTTACAGGCAGCAGTCGCGTCCGCTATGCCGGCTTGAGGAGACGGATGTACACCATTCGATTAATTAATTATTTTATAACCAAAATTATTTTAATTTCATATTTTCATCCTGAAAAATATTTTTATCATAGTCAAAGGAGAATTTTTGGGCCCACTTGATACAAACAAAACAATATTCTAAAATAATGCCTTATTTTTTCATTAGTTTATTTTAATTATATCAAAACATCGTTTCCCAATCAGTATACAATGTTTAATAACATAAAAAATAAATATTACCAATAACCTCATAACCTCAAATATTGCATCAGAAACCGTCTAATTACTCAATAACCCGGGTAAAAAAATTAAAACTGATTGGTAATAAAAAATTTAGAATTATTTTATTTTTATTAATATTAACTTTCTTGTTAAGAATATAAATGAGATGAGAGTCGTGTTCAAATATCAATAAATGTAACCGGTGCCTATGATAGAAGAAGCTTAGTAAGACATTTAAAAAATAATAATAAAAAAACAAATACTTAGCAAAAAAAGAAAAGATAAATGATGCGAAAATGGATCTCAGATTGGTCAACTGCTCAGAAAATCCTTCCCTCAACCGACGTATATAAAAGTATAAATTTTTCAGAATACCCTTTATTTATATAGTCTTTTGTTCATTGTTTAATAAAAAGTGTATCTATTTATTATCTAAATAAATTGTGTGTGTAATTTTATCTAAATAATGAAAGAATGTGCAACGCCAAGACAAATCATTGTGGTTTAATGGCGTAAAACTGAAATTTGTAAATACCTAAATACTACGAATAAACGTTTATTGTTATTATTTATTTATTTTTACATAAAAAAATCTTGGTCTGTAGCCGGTTACTAACATGTTCGCGGGCCTAGGCCAAGGGAACAGTATTGGTCGAATGGTGAAGTGCGTTTGTTTACAAGAATTTGTAGACGAGTCTGCAGGTGTTCAGTATAGTAACGCTATATATGTTTGTATAGATAATACTATTGCTTCGAGGGCTTATTATTATTACGTACATGCATGAGGGGAGTAATAGGAAGTGGTCGAAACGAAAATGGCGTGTAAAGAGAGAAGTCGCTTTCGTTCCATAGTTTTTGCCTACCCAGGTAGGGATGCGAATACAAATAGATGTAATTCATAAGCCGGAATCATACAGCATAATAATATCTTAGTTTACGTCGCACATACGCAGGTACCGTCAGGCTCTCAGTCGGTCGATATTGCGTGAAAATGCCACAGGTGCGTCCTTCCCTGTTACGACTTCCCACCACCCTCCTCTTCCCTGTTCCGCTCCCAACGAGGGAATTATTGTCAATGTGTAAACGCTTGAAACGATTTTTGATTTCGTATCGATCTGGAATTTAATTGGAGTTCCGAGTACTTACTGAACATTTGGAACAACTTGGTGTTTGTTAAGTTTAAGAATTGAAAGAGCGGCCGTAGTCTGCGGACGGATCTCACGGTCAATGATACCCGTGTTCGAATCTCGCTAACTTTAGACCGATACCAATGTAACTATGTTATATGTATTATACTTTGGTCGGTCGTCGCTCAGTGTCTGGATAAAAGCACTGGCTTAGGGTTTTGCAAAATAAAAAAAAATATTTAGCAACAAGGGTCAATATTACTTGTACTGTTGAATAGTTTAGGGCTTTTTTGTTTTTAACTAATAAAGAGTAGTTGATAGACCGATGATGTTTATTTACCTAGTATTCCGTCCTAGTATACCACCACTTTCAAATGTAACACCCGTGAAGTGACCTTAGCGCATTTCGAGTTCGGATTGGAAATAGCCAGATATAATGAGGGGAGTGTGTGAGATGAGCCGGCATAGCAGAGGCGACTGCTGCCACTAGAAATTTATATGTAGTAGCAGTTGTTTTCGTTAATGGATCGCACTTTAGTTTAATATCAGGCGGAGTGTTGTCATATGCCGAGCTACAATAAAAAAATATTGAACCGTAAATTAGGTTTTAATAATATAATATCCATAATTCATAATTCAGTCCCGGGTTCGAAACCATCCAGTAGAATTAAGCAAGAAGAGCAATAATAATCATAAAATCGGCGATTTTTTATTCATAAGATACTTGAATTATTTACGGATCTACACCTCATCTTCTACTCTTTATAAAATTGTATACATTAATTCCTTTTCAGGAGATAAATCATAAAAGTTGATTATAAAGCGGTAATGTATGCCGTATTTTGGCTAAAGTTCGAGGTTGAATTAAATGAATATTGAACGCTAAGTTCGACGGAGGGTAATCGATTCATTGATAAATAATATCTTAGAAAAGTTTGCTGGTAAATAATAAATTAATATATATTGGTAGATTTTGACGTATAACAATAAACGTAGAAGAATAGAGGAATTGACGAAATCCCAAATTTTGAAAATCAACACATTTCGCAATATTTTCGGAATCGTTTAGTTACTAAGTTTCTATGTAACTTATGTATGTGGTATATTTTGCTAATTAAAAATATAATCTTTTATTTTTTATAGTAGTCCGGCCGGCACTTAATACCTAATAGTTTGATATCAAAACAATATTCTAAAATAATATCCTATTCTTTTATTAACTTAATTCGATTATATCAAAACATCGTTTACTAATTAATAGATAATGTTTAATTACATAAAAAATATATATCATCAATTGTTAAATCATTTAATATAATAATAACCTCAAATATTGTATTTAAAAAAATATCTAATTACTCAAAAACTCTGGTAAAAAAATTAAAACTGCTTGGTGATAAGGAATGTAGATTTATTGTTGTATAAAATGAACTAAAAATTATCGTGAAAAAACTCGAGAAAAAAATTGTGGGCCCATTTTTCTACAGGGCATTCTCCTTTGAGTGGGAAGCAACGAAGACATCTACCAAAAACATATTCTGTTTATTTTTATTTAAATAATGTACTAAAAATATTTCCGCTATGTAACTGTTCTATTTCGTAATAAACAGTGTAATACGAAGTATGTAAATAAATAAAATTGACTGCCGAGTTTTCACGTACAAGCTCATAATTTGGCGGGAAAAAGCATCCATGCCACCAAAATTAGGTTATAGGGTTATTATTCCACACATGACTGCTTATGTAGATTGACAACTTTAAAATATTGCACACAATATTTTACAGATGATTTTTAATCATGTCTTCCATTCCGATACCCGTGAAGATTTTCATGCTCACCCCTAGCCGGCATAGCTCTACAAACGTAAACAATGACTTAAAAATCTATGACATATTTTTTCATTTTAACTTGATATTATGGTAGATTTTAGTATATTTTTTGTAGTTAGGTTTTGTAAGTAAACCTTTTAAACTGTATTGCCAAAAATCCTAAACTAAAAATATTAATTTTAATATTATATTTTAAACTAGTCACGTATTATCTGTTATCTTTATTGTGACGGAAATAGGTAAGGATTATGTAACTCCATTGAGGCCATAAATAGATTCAGTTAACGTGAACGGTTGTCGATAAAACAGACACCTGCCTTTTGTATAACTCGTTACTGTAATATCATTAAACATTTTATTTGTTTTACTATTTTGACTTTTCTTTTGTTTTTCATTAACCTCAATGTTATCTCTATGTTAAATAAATAAACCGTGTATGTAAGTTCGCATTGATATATACAACTAGATGTGTAATAACGCTCCCAATGTGACGCGAGAGAAAACATGGCCACAGCCACATGCAGATGTATAAAGTTTGCACCTCTAGTATATATCTATGTAAGTTCGTGGCACAATTAAATTATCGATTCTTTTTTTAATTAATTTTTGTTATTCACAAACCTGTAACTGTAATTCTACATAGTATAGATACTTAAGCCCAGTCATATTGCAAATAAAGTAGTACCTAAGCCCAGCAATCGTAAATTTTCTTAAATCCTACTACGCATAGAGATATAGAATTCTTTAATCTTTCGGATTAGCACGTGTTAAGCAGTTAACGACGACGCGCGTAGAGTTTATTTGCATAATTTAAATATGAAACTGCAATATTAACGTTTAAATTTTATGCGAGGATTTTATAACTATAGATTTCAAAATCTTAAGAATTTTAAAAGCGTCCGTGGAATGGTGTAGTAGAAAGCGTGAATTCACGATCGATGAGATCCGTGTTCTAATCTTGCTAATTCCGACCGGTACCAATGTAACTATGTTATAATATAACTATAACTTTGATCTCTTAGTGTACTATAGGCATAAAACCAAGCCTGTTATTAAATTAGAGTACAGTCCGTGAACGGAGTTGTCTCTGCTACTACAGAGAATTTTCCGCACCTCCGCTATGCCAGCTTGATAAAAAGAGTGTGCATTAAGTTGACAGGGAAGACTGTTTATTTTCAGTCCTGGTCAATTCTAAAACGTGACTAGGTCACTTCATAGATGTTACTAATCCGCGGCGACAGACATCTTGGTGACAGTTAACACCCTACAAGAGAATTTATATGTTTTTAATGTACATTATTGTAGACTAAATAAGTTAAATATGTAAAAAAATACGTGTGACAAGCTGCCTTTTAACACGCAATAGAATAATTAATGACAGTAGAGTCACTGCAACTAAAACAAAATAAATTTGTAAATAATAGTATCTGTATTAATGAAAAGAGTGTGCTCTGTCAATGGATGACGCACATTAAGCTTAAGATGGTATAGCGGAGGCGACTGATGTCTTATGTAGTCAGTTTATTTCACTCGGAAACCGCACTACTGTAAGTTAGTTATATATATTATTAGTTTTACTGCAAATTTTTAAGGAAAATGAACGGATTAGGAAAATCTACATATGTCGGCTTGAGGAGACGAGCATGTACCATCTAGATTGACAGTGCACACTACTCTCGTTATACCTGTCTACTTTCAAACTATTCCCGAAACGCGACAAGGTCACTTCAGAGGTGTTACATTCGAAAGTGGTGGTACTACCCCAGGACGACAGACAGGACAAATAAAAGGAAATGGTGTTTTCTTTTTTATAAATTTCTATTTTAATAAGTGTAGTGCTGTATTGTATAACCAATGGGGTTGGTGAAAGAACAATGGTGATAAAATCCCAAAAAAAAAAAAAAATAATTATCTTCAGTCTCAATGCAAGTTTTTAATTTTAATTTTGACTTTTATTTAATTTTCATTCTAATTTTAATTGTGATTTTTTTTTAATTTCTAATTTTTATATTCTTAAAATTATTGTTATTTTAATCTTGTTGAGAACGTTGTGGCGCTAAAGGTGGATCATTTATCACAGACAAACTGGCCGATTATTGTAAGACATGATTTGATGAATCCCACCGCCGCGCTGGTGGCTCTCAAAATATAAATAAATAAATAAGTAATATTATTTACAAATTAGTTTTTCCATATTGGTATGTATCGTATTAAATATGTAATACAATAAAAACTTTTCCTTAAAAGCCTTTTTTCGTGAAACATATTATTTTCTATTATGTCCGTAATACATTTACATATTTTATATATTTAAAAAAAATATCTACTAATGACTATTTGATAAATTTGTTTGTAACAGTTTTTTTTAATTATAACTAATAGCCAAAGAGAATAGTCTACCAGCAGTAGTCGTCACCACTATGCCAGCTTGAGGAAACGAATGTGTTCCAACTAGATTGACAGTGCACACTCCTTTCGTTAAACCCGAAATGTGACTAGGTCACTTAAAAGTGGAGGTCGACTAATCTAATTTTTTTTTTAAATTAAAATTTTTCTTTTATATGCAGATTAAAACCCCATTACTCTTGTAAAATAATGCAGAAGATCAAAAGAATATAATACCCTAGCGTTCTAGTTATTTTTTATAAAAAAAAATAAATCTAACCAACGTTAAACAACTCTCTCCTTTTTATCGTAGATCGGCATATTATGAATGAAAAATTACAGAGTAATTTTTGTAAGCAGCAGTCGTCTTCGCTATGCCGGCTTGAGGAGATGCGCAACATTGACAGCGCACACTATTGCTTGCAAATATTTCTCTCTGCACTTTTTTTATTGTAGCTCGGCATGTGACAACACTCCGCCTGATGTAAAGCTAGAGTGCGGTCCATGAATAGAAACAACTGCTGTGGCTTTAATATTTTTCATTTCATTATAGTTTAATATTTATTTAACACTTAATGAATGTTATCGATATAGCAATTGTGTTAAAATTTATTAGTAGTTGTTTGTAAAAAGAAACGGAAATTACTAATGACGATAATATAATTTCAAAGGATTAGGGTTTGTACACACTTTATGACTCTCGTCTGTTTTTTTTTTTGTTTTTTTGTTTTATGCTTAATAGGCAAACGTTTGACCGCACCCTGCCTGATGTTAAGCAGTGATGCGGTCTAAGATGGAGCACGCTTGCCTATGAGGTACCTGTTTACCCTTAATTTGAAGAGGCCCGTATTGTACTTCTCGGGAAACACAGACACCGGGAGAGAATTCCACAGTTTCGCAGTACGCACGAGGAACGTGTTGTCAAACGCCTCGTACGTACTTTTGGAACTTGGACCATAAATGGATGGTACCTCTCCGGGTGTCTGGACGTCCGATAAAAGAAAGGGGACGGTAGAACTAAGTTGTGTATCTCTTGCGCACACTCTCCGAAATGTATCCGGTTGAAGACAAGAAAAAAAAAAACAGGCGACGTTTCGTCGGTGCTCAAGGCACTAGAACTAGAGTCCATTTCTAAATAAATAAATATATTCTATTTTTTTTTTTTTTTTTTTTTATTGTAGCTCGACATGTGACAACACTCCGCCTGATGTAAAGCTAGAGTGCGGTCCATGAATGGAAACAACTGCTACCACAGAGAAATCTCTCGGGCTGCAGTCGCCTCCACTATGCCGGCTTGAGGAGACGAGCATGTACCATCTAGATTGACAGTGCACACTCCTCTCTTATACCTGGCTACTTTCAAACTATTCCCGAAACGCGACAAGGTCGCTTCACGGGTGTTACATTCGAAAGTGGTGGTACTGCCCCAGGACGACAGACTGGACAAATAACCATCATCAGTCTGCCTACCACTCTTTAATAGTGCCTATAGGCACTGAGCGACCAAAGTACATGTAACAAAGTTACATTGGTACCGGTCTTTTAGCGAGGTTCGAACACGGGTCTCATCGATCGTGAGTTCACGCGTCTTACCGCTAGACCACGGCCGCTCTATCCCGTGAAGTGGCTATAACGCGTTTCGGAATCAATTTGGAAGTAGCCAGGTGTAACGAGATGAGGGTGCAATGTCAATCTGGATAATACACATTCGTCTCCACAAGCCAGCATGGCAAAGGCGACTGCTGCCCGTAGAGATTTCTCTGTAGTAGCAGTTGATTCCGTTCATAGACCGCACTCTAGCTTTACAAGTGACTTTGTCGCGTTTCGGGAATAGTTTGGAAGTAGCCAGGTATAGCGAGAGGAGTGTGCACTGTCAATCTAGATGGTACATGCTCATCTCCTCAAGCCGGCATAGTGGAAGCGACTGCTGCCCGCACAGGTTTCTCAAATCAAATCAAATCAAATAATTTATTTGTGATACATGGTATAAAAAAAAAAGTTGTTAATGTCAATATTAGATTCACAGGTACCTGCTCTTAAGCGTACAAAGCTCTCTGTAGTAGCAGTTGTTTCCATTAATGGACCGCACTCTAGCTTTACATCAGTTAAGCTACAATAAAAAAAGAATAATGTGCCTCCAACCTAAACGTTAGTAGTAGATCGCGTGTTAAGGTCTCGCTTCACGGTATTGGCTCCGCTGACACGCCATTTTAATATTACGACTTACGACACACTATAAGGCTCAAATGACAATGTTTTTTAATCGAATCGTCATTATGTTTGGCCAGTACTACGGCTCCACCTAGCTACGTCAGAACTATATGTGATGCCAATAGTGTTGACGTTAATAAATACACGTTAAGAAATCGTAGCATAAGATATTTTATATATATAAGGTACATGCTCGTCTCCTCAAGCCGGCATAGTGGAGGCGACTCTGGCACTGGCACAGGTTTCTCAGGTAGCAGTTGTTTGCATTCATGGACCGTACTCTAGCTTTACATCAGGCGGAGTGTTGTCACATGCCGTGCTACGATAAAAAAAAAATTAGGCACTTAACGAACAGAGTACATATAACATAGTTACATTGGTACTGGTCAGAATTTAGCGAGGTTTGAACTCGGGTCTCGTCGATTTTGTCCGTTCTTGATCGCTAAACCAAGGCCGCTCATTTTTTTCAATCATTTAATTTGTTAACATTAAAATGTAAAACTAAGAATTTTGACTGAAAATACAAGATTGTACTTATTTAAAAAAAAAAACTCAAATATGTATTACAATGTATAATGGAAAATAAATTACCATATTATATTTTTCTTGAACATAAAAGCAAATTCAAGTTATCTGAAATTATATTAAAAAATCTTTTTGGCATGAATGATAAATCGCCGAGCTAAAAGCTTAAGCCAGATCGATACAACCCGCAACAGGTATCCGGAGCGAAAAGGATTATGGCATGTATATTGTTGCTTTCTTTATATAACCTAGAAACGAATAATAACTTTTTTTAATTGATTCATATTTCTTTCGAACCCTGAACATCCACGTAACAGACTGACCCGCTAATCATGGCGCCACGGAGGCTGTCCGTACTGCTGCCTACTGGAATAGGCAGAACCTACATATTTATTTTCTTTCGCTTCGACCATATCCAACCTTTTCTGCAGCCAGCATACAGCATACCACCACTCTCATCTCTGACACCTGTGGCCTACGAGCTCTTTTTTTAAATTATATTATTGTAGCTCGAAATATGACTACACTCCGCCTGATTTAAAGCTAGATTGTGGTCCATGAACGAAAACCACTGCTACTACGAGCAGCAGTCGCCTCCGCTATGCCGGCCTGAGGTGACGATAAAGCACCATCTAGATTGACAGTATACACTCCTCTCGCTATACCTGGCTAGTAACTAAGAGTTTCCGAAACGCGACAAGGTGTAAAGCGCATAAAGTGTTATGGGTATTACATTCGAAAGTGGTACTGCCCTATAACGGCAGACTGGGTAAATAACCATCAGTCTGCCTACCACTCCTTAATAGTGCCTATAGGCACTGAGCGGCCAAAGTACATATAACAAAGTTTGTTACCGGTCAGAATTAGCGAGGTTCGAACACGGGTCTCTTACACTTTTCTCTATCATGTGTTTTTTATATTGCTCTGAAAGTGGGCAGAAAATCTTCCTTCATACTGCTCTTTCAGTCTGTCAGTAAAGTACTGAAAATCGTTAAAGTGAAAATAAAGTTATACATAAATACTTAGAATACCTTTTGAGCAATCTACAAATAGAATCTCTTATTTTAATTTCCGGTAGAAATGATACAAAGAAGATTCTTAAAGATACATAAAACACCTTCACAATCATAATTTGAACATAAATTAAACAGAGAAATCTCCACGGGCAGCAGTCGCCTCCGCTATGCCGGCTTGAGGAGACGAAGGTGCACCATCCATATTAACAGTGTATACTCGTATATACACAGTGTATACCTGGCTACTTTTAAACTGTTCCCGAAACTCGACAAGGGCACTTCACGGGTATTACATTCGAAAGTGGTGGTACTACCCCAGGATGTCAGACTGGTCTAATAACCATCATAAATAAATAAATAAATAAAAACACTTTATTGCACATGTTAAATCGTACATAGGCGAGCTTCGTGCCTTTGGCATTGTCTACCAGCTAACCTTTGTTGGTGTGAGCGGAGATGTCTACAGTGCAATGAAAAAATAAATAAATATTGACAAAATAAATAGAATAAGCTAATAAATGAAGTATAAAGTAAAAATAAAAGATTAAGTTATTAAAATATAATACATACATACATATCATATAATATAATATACATAAATACAAATATAAATATAAATATACACAATATAAGTTAGGGAAAGGAAGAAGAGTTAAGAAGAGTTCTGTCTTAGGAGAAAGTATTTAGTGAGCATGCTTTTGAAGTAGTATGTTCCACTGACGAGCTGCTGATACAGTGAATGAATGTGCATAACGGCTTGTGGCATGTGCTGGTATTTTAATCTGGTTATTTTGCGTTGATCGGAGGGGGCGGTCGTGGGAGTTGCAAAGAAATTCAAAGCGAGATTTAAGATAAGAAGGAGCCATCGGGTTGAAAAGAACATTATAAAGAAACTAGTTTTTTGGGCGCGCTTCGCGGCGCTGAAAAAGTTTTTTTTCGGGTAGTTTTGAAAAAAAAAATTTTTGAAAAAACAAATTATGGATTTCGATATTAGAGGGCATTCCCTACGACTTTTGTTCCGGCACTTGTGCCCTATCTCGTTTCGTTTCCGAGATATCGGCATCGCTTCCGGTCCAGAGTCTACTTCCGGTCAAAGTCGAGGTTTTTCTGGGGACGCGGGAACGCCCTCTACACGCCCCAAAAAGAATCATCTCTCTAACCCCCCGGCAAGTGCTTCATAATATATGTCAGTCAGTCAGTGAGTGAGTGGTAATCGAGCTTTATATTATATAACTAGTTTTTTGGGCGCGCTTCGCGGCGCTGAAAAAGTTTTTTTTCGTGTAGTTTAAAAAAAAAATTTTTTTTGAAAAAACAAATTATGGATTTCGATATTAGAGGGCATTCCCTACGACTTTTGTTCCGGCACTTTTGCCCCATCTCTTACCGTTTCCGAGATATCGGCATCACTTCCGGTCCAGAGTCCACTTCCGGTCAAAGTCGAGGTTTTCCCGGGGTCGCGGGAGCGCCCTCTATACAACCCAAAAACAATCATCTCTCTAACCCCCCGGCAAGTGCTTCATAATATATGTCAGTCAGTCAGTGAGTGAGTGGTAATCGAGCTTTATATAATATGATGACAATATATGTACTGACCTGCGAGAGCGGATATTAAGCCATTTTAACTCTTCGCGATAATGAGAGACATGGTCATATTTGCGCAGACGTAGACATAGCGTATGCATAGGTTTAGAAGGCGATCGAGCTTATTCAGCATATCTTCGTTGATATCGGCATAGCATATGTCAGCATAGTCAATAATAGGAAGGAGTAATGTGGAGACCAACATAAGCTTCGCCTTGAAAGGTATGAAGTATTAAAGTTGCTTAAGAGAGTGCATAGTGGCAAAGACTTTTCTGCTGATTTCGGACACCTGGCATTCCCAGGACATCATCAGTCTGCCTACTACTTTTTAATAGTGCCTGTAGGCACTGAGAGACCAAAGTACATAATTATCGATCAGAATTTAGCGAGATTCGAACACGGGTCTCTTAGATCGTGAGGTCACGCGTCTCACCGCTAGGCTACGGCCGTATTTCACCTACCACGCTTTACTTTATTATTTAGAGAAGCTGTTAATGTTCGAGAAGCTAAGCTATATAATCATTACATTATATTAAGGTATTGTTCCATTAACCGTCTCACGTTAATTAGGAAATTGAATATCAATTAATTTCATTTGCGATGCTCTCACAAAGTCCTCATTTAGATTTATTATTATATCCATTATTGTTAAAGAGTAATTTATTATCGTAAATTATAATTAATTTTCTAGTAGGGGTAGGTAGGTAGTCATAAACATGCATTGTTTACAGTTGAGTCTAGCGGTAAGACGCGTGAACTCACGATCGATTAGTCCCTGTACAAATCTCACTCAGACAATAGCGCTAGCTTAGTGAAGGTATTTCATACAGTAGTTTGAAGGACTCATTGATTCACGAGTATGTATGCTAATTTTCAGGTATGATGAAAGGAGTCTACTACTATTAACAATGGTGTACATTTGTCTTATCAAGTCGGCATAGCGGAGTGGATTTCTAACTGTTAATATTTATCTGAGACCGCTTCATACACTGCACTCACGTTTTATATCAGACTGATGGTTATTAGCCCGGTCTGCCGTCCTGAGGTACTAACTATTACCACTACTTTCGAATGTAATACTCCTGAAGTGAATTTGTCGCGTTTCAGGATTAGTTCGGAAGTAGACAGGTGTAAAGAGAGAAGTGTACACTGTCGATCCGATGATGCACTCGTCTCACCAAGCCCGCATAGCGGAGGCGACCGCTTTCTGCAAATATTTCATCAGGCAAAGTGTTGTCAAATACCTAGCAAATAATGTCAAAGGGCAAAAGGTCGTCGTGCATATGATTGATCTATATATCTTACCACACCCACAGGGATAGGCAGAGTTCGCCAGTTATTTTCAAAACCTATTTTTAAGTATAAACGAGAAAAAAATCCTTTGTTTTTTATGTGTGTCCTACAAAAACAATATTGTTAAAAGAACCTTTTTGTAAAATAGATGTATGGGGAAAAAGGTTGTATTAATCGACCAAAGAAAGATATATAACAATAAAGATATATACACATCAAAAAGTCTGCGATCACTAGGAAAAAAAAGAGTTTTTTTTTGTTCAAACTATTATTTGCTAGTTTTATATTTAAAAAAATATATATAACGCAATATAATATTTAATTAACCCATTTTTAAATAAATAACAAAATTTTAAGCTATCAAAAATATATCAACTTTTCGAAGGGATCGCAGACTTTTTTAAATATATGGGTTTGTAGGCTTATGTTATAATTAGGTACTCAATTAATCTGTCCACGTAAGCGTATCGTCAATATTTTGTACGCCTGACAGAAATATTACATTTAAAATGGTATTAAATTTTTTTAAAAAGTTATACCACTACGCTACAAAAGTGAAAACTAATAAAACTTAGTGATAGTTATTAAAATATATTTTTTATGTAATAGGTTTTAGACTGGCCGTGGTCTAGAGGTAAGACGCGTGAACTCACGATCGATGAGACCCGTGTTCGAACCTCGCTAATTCTGACCGGTACCAATGCAACTAGGTTATATGCACTTTGGTCGCTTAGTGCCTATAGACACTATTAAAGAGTGGTAGGCAGGCTGATGATGGTTATTAGCCCAGTCTGACGTCCTGGAGTAGTACCACCACTTTCGAATGTAACATCCGTGAAGTGACCTTGTCGTGTTTCGGAAGCAGTTTGAAAGTAGCAAGGTGTAACGAGAGGAGTGTGCACTGTCAATCTAAATGGTGTATACTCATCTCCTCAAGCCGGCATAGCGGAGGCGACTGCCGCCCGTAGAAATTTATCTGCAGTAGCAGTTGTTTCCGTTCATGGACCGCACTCTAGCTTTAATTCAGGCTTAGTGTTGTCGTATGCCGAACTACAATTTAAAAAAATGTACATGTGTGGTCCAAACATACAAAAATATTTTTAGGTTTCCGATGATTGTACGGGTACTTTGAAATCGGCAGGGTTATTGTGTAAAAGGGTATAAAATGATATGACACTATTCTGAAAATTACTTAGTTTCAGTCCCAAAGCAATACCTTGGAAATTCTCTCAATATAAAGATATATTTTAGGGTTGTGCTTTTTCAGGATGAATAATAATAATAATAATACTAAATCTTTATTTTTAAAAACATACTTAGCACTATACTAGGCTCGGGGTCTTCAGATTAGGTTGCCCTCAGTCCTGAATGAAAGAAGATTGACGAAAGGCATATATAAATCTGATGTGAATGGATGCGGTAAACAAGGCAGACCCAGAAGGGTGTTTTCCGATCAAATCAGAGACATCCTCATGAAAGCTGGGCTGCCTAGTGCCCATAACCGTCGGGCGTGCATGAAGAGAATTGTGGATGTGAGGGAAGCGAGGGTGTCAGGATCGTGGTAAGTGGCATTCCGTTGTCTCTGCCTATCCCTGTGAGAAAAAGGCGTGACAATTGTATTGTATTGTAATGTGTTAATAAGTTAAATAACAAGTATTAAATAGTACTCCTGCTAATAAATTTCATGACATCAGATTACCTATTACACTTTAATTTATTTATTTATCTTATTTCTTATTTATTTTTTAAACAGGTAACAACCCTGAAAATAGTCGTACATTTTCATTTCAGAACATAAGCGAAACCTCCCTTGTCATAAAGAGTATAAAAACACTAGAGTTTTCCTTATTTTGAAATAAACAAAAAAAGGTGCCTTCACCTGGTAGAATACAAATATTTGATTACAAAAATGAAGTGTGATAGGGTTGTGTAGATTTCAGTTAAAGTAGACTTTAATTATTTTAATTAAGTTACGTTTTATTGTATTGATAAAATATGAAATTAAAATATTATACATTACAGTAAAAAAATATAATTTAAGAATGGTAGATGGAGATGATGGTCACGACCCAGTCTACTATCCTGGGGTAGTACCACTTTCAAATGTAACCCGTAAATCATGAAAAGGTCAAAACCTCTTAAAGCGTAATTTCTGTCAGCAAATCTAAGCGAATATTGTGTGTCCGGGCAAATCAAGACCAATTTGGAAGTTAAATTACAAAGGAAAAATTCGTAATAGTACTTTGTATCTAGGTTCAAAAACTGGTTGGTTGAAATAAATCTTTGAATTAAGAATATTTTATACAATATCGCTAATTCAAAGATCTCATCATGTACCATACATGCTCGTCTCCTCAAGTTGGCATAGTGGAGGCGACTGCCGCCCGCATACGTTTGTCTGTAGTAGCGATTGTTTCCATTCATGGACCGCACTTTACATCGGGCGGAGTGTTGGCACATGCCGAGCTACAATAAAAAAATATATATATTATTATCTGCCCCAATCCAGGTGGATAATGCAAACTTTTCTTATACTGATTCCGAAACGCGGTGTGGCCCAAAAACGGCAGACTAGGCCAATAACAAGCATCAGTCTGCCTACCTCTGTTTATTAATACATATGTTATTACGTATCAAAAAGATTGTATTTAAATTCGACAAACAAACGTCCGTTTGGCAAAAATGCTTTTTTTGTTAGCTAAAACTTTTCATTGTATTGGGCGATCGGAAAGGTTAACATGGGTAGACGTTGACGATGAAAAATTGTACAAATCTTTTGCTTACAACTTTTATTCAAACTACTTTTCATCTGTCATGAAATTTATGTATTATAAACTATTATTTGAGTCTTCTTATCTACATACATCTAACCTCAAACTAGGATACCCTGGGATCTGGAGAAAGACCACACAGACAGACTTGAAATAATTGTTTCTTTTTTTTCAATAATATAAAGGTCACAGTCCAGCGGTAGGACGCGTGAACCCACCGAACGTCGAGACCCGTGTTGGAACCTCGCTAAATTCTGCCTGTAGAAATTTATATGTAGTAGCAGTTACTTCCGTTCATGAATTGCACTCTAGCTTAACATCAGGCAGATGTTGTCATACGCCGAGCTACAATTTAAAAAAAAAGAGAATGCAATGATGACAGGGTGAGATAGAACGACGCGCGACGGCGTAAGATAGATAACGACAATTTTTTTTCCGATGGAGATGAAACTCGGGTACTCCAACAAACTAGTCTATAGACTGAGGCGTACGGCGAGTTAAGCGTTTCAGCTCGCCGTTCCCGGGGATAGGTTCGCCACCTTGGACTTCCGCAGGGCGGAGTCTGGATGAATAGTAACGCGTGCCAGACTCCGTCCACTAAGCGTCGAGTGAAACACTGTGGGGTTTTAGTCGGTATGCCAGCGCTAAGCTGGAGAGTCCGACATAACCCTGGCACGTTCCCCAAGGACCAGGGCATCCGTAATTGAGATTTCCCCACGTAGAAAAAAAGGTTAATATTTCGGCTTAGTATTGAATCGTCTATGTAGCAAAATGACAAGCTACGTAAGTTGAACGAGATTACGGAGCACCTTGACATCCCTAGTTGATCTTTTGGGTGATACTGATTGCAAGCCTACAACTACGAATACGACTACGCTCGCAAAGAAACGACTGAAATTCACAAAACAAAGGAAAATCAAACATAAATCATAGAGGTGCAAACTTCATACATCTGACATAAAAAATCCGTATGCCACTTCAAACGATTTGACAATGTTACCGTCAAATACTAACTGACAGAGAACCTAAACGTGGCTGTGGCCATTTTTCTCTTCCGTTACATTGGGAACGTTATTGCACATCTGGTTGTATATATCAATGACATAAATACATTGAGCGTCACCTTTTTTTTATTGTAGCTCGGCATGTGACAACACTCCGTCTTATGTAAAGCTAGAGTGCGGTACATGAATGGAAACAACTACTACTACAGAGAAACCTGTAGGCAGTCGCCTCCACTATGCCGGCTTGAGGAGACGAGCATGTACCATCCTAGATTGACAGTGCACACTTCTCTCGTAATACCTGGGTACTTTCAAACTATTCCTAACCTAACCTAAACCTAAACTTAAAGAAATAGATGATAGAAAGTAGATTGATTTATAAAAATACTTAATTTTTTTTAAACTTTTTTTCTTTTTGTATCTAATTGCGATGTAAGTGAAATATTTAAAATCAATTTTCCTTTTCTTTTCGTTAATTTTTTGTTATTTTTTATAATTCACGCTGTGATTTCTCCGAATAAATAAAATAAAAAATAAATTCGATTTTAATTTGATTCTTTGTTTATTATTTATGCTAGCATGGTATACCTGTATAGAATTCAGTAGGTTTATTCAGTTGTAAGAGATAACACCAATTATTCTGTCTCCACAAACTCTAAGCTTCGCGTTTCATTGCATTTGCTATCTAGGAACTAACCTATTTCCGTAAATGGATCCTATGCCCGCTTTTATATTTACTACTAGTAATTTATATATTTGAAAATATTATATAAAATAACAATACGTAATACAAAGAAAATAATAATTGAAAACCACCAGTACCACTATTTTCGAGTGTAATGTTTCGGGAGCAGTTTGAAAGTAGCCAGGCAGCACTATCAATCTAGATGGTGCATACTCGTCTCCTAAGACCGGCATAGCGGAGGTGACTGCTGCCCGTAGGGATTTCTCTGTAGTAGCAGTTGTTTTCGTTCATGGACCGCACTCTAGCTTTAGCATCATTATGTTTTTCCGTGTTTTTATCAAAATTATAGACTACCCACCTGTTTACATCAATATGACAGTGTACGCAAATTTATAAAACTATATATGAATAAAAAACACCTTTATAAAAACATTCTGAATAAAATACAATATTTATCAGGTATCACCGAGCTAAAAGGATAATTGACTGAAAAGGCAAATTTCAGCATGTGAATATGTAAATTAGTAAACTGAAAATTGTCACAAAAAACCGTCGAGGAAATACGAAGGAAAATATCGAATCAGCGCGTTCAATTTATTTTTTACTTTGTTACGTATAACGCTTATTATTTTAACAAAAAAAAAGTGCTTCAGGATTTTAATTTTATCGAACCCAACGTGGGTTAAGTCTTTGACCACTAAGCCTAACAGTTGCTCTCTATATTTTTTTATAATTTCTTTTAGTAATCCTACATATTATACTAGCCTATATATAGCCTACATTCACCCCTTAAGCCAGCATAGCGGAGGTGACTCTTTTTTGTGGTAGTTGTAGCTTCCATCCCTGTAGCGCATTCTAGATTAATATCAGGCGTTACGTTGTCATATAGCGAACTACAAAAAATATGTAAACAATATCTGCATATAACACCAACTGCCACACAACTGCACCAACTGCCATACAACTGCACCAACTGCTATACAACTGCACTAACCCGGTAAACAGCTTTCAAGGCGGAAATACAACTACATCACTTCAAGAGCATACAAATCTCGTAAAACTCAATCGGTACAAATGTAACTTTGTTATGTGGACACAAACAAAAATTAAGTAACAAAAGCAACAAAAAAATACTCGGTTATAATTAAAAGACGAAAGCTATTAAAAGAAATAATCTGCAAATAGCAAAGTACAATTAATTTATGACCTGATTTATTATTTCTCATAAAAATGTGAATAAAATTAATGGCACGTGTTCCAGAACTGAATACTGAGGAGCGTGCGCGGCAATTCACGAAATTACAGCACACGTTTTTCATTTGTTTTTTATATGATTAAATTAAGCGCTTAACGCTGAAGGAGAAATGTGGCCAATAGAATTTACATACAAACATTCCAGTGTATATTATTGCACCTTTATTTCTGCATTTTTTAAGAGCAGCCGTGGTCTAACGGTTAGACATATGAACTCACGATCGATGAGACTTGTATTCAAATCTCGCTAAATTCTTATACTTTACTAGCCCAGTCTGCCGTCCTGGGGTATGGCCACCACTTTCGAATGTCACTTTCAGAATCAGCTTGGAAGTAGCCAGATATAACGAAAGAAGTATGCACTGTCAATCTGGATGATGAACATTCGTCTTCTCAAGGCATGGCGTAAGCGGCTGCGTCTGCAGAAATTTCTCTTTGGTAGCAGTTGTTTCCTGTGTCCTGTGTTACAATTGTTGTTAGTTAGGGTTAGTTAATTTAAATATTTATATTCAACCAATAAACGGTCAATCCGTGTTAAATCAATCCCAATTCCCACCATTAAGCACTTGTTTTAGATTAGTGATGAAACCCCAACAGAAGCTGTATTCTAAATTGAATTATTAACGCTTGCTTTAACTTAGAAAATGGTCTGAGACTGCTTTGGAAAGGCACTCGAGTGAATATCATACACCGCAATTATAGCTAAACAGCCACGGGATTATCAACTCTAATGTAAAACAAATAGGTTTAAAAATTGAATGTCGAGCTTGATTATAGAAAGGGTAGTAACGTATGAGTATAGTAAATAAGCAAAAGTTTGAGCGCTCCATTTCCGTATAATCTATAGGCTCTTTTGTTTCAGATGAATAGACTCGGAACAAAGTTTTCTTTGTGGTGACTACGTTAGATTGCACCTAATTCAATTTATATTAATTATCTACTAAGAGCTATTATAAAACCATACAAAATATACATGACGGGAGAGCGGTCCATGGCTCCTATCCTCCATTTGTGAGCGATAACTAAGCAACACGACAGTTCTTCCGCACAAACAAATCACAACGTGTCCACCGCGTGGTGTGTGTTCAGAGACTCTGTCAAAGCGTAACCACACCTTTTTGTTTCATTACAAGTTAGTGCCCGTACTCATGACCAGATATTCATTATGTTCAAGTTAGTTTCCGTCATCATGACCGTTCCGACATACATATAATGCCATACCCGCTATTTTTAATAAGGCTCAGTGTACTTCCATCCAAACTATTGTGGCAAAAACCACAATATTTCCTCTGTCTGTCACCACCCCCGCGCTGTTCCATCCCTACTCTAAACGTTCTTTATAAATCAGGGAGTTCTTTTTGCCCCAACCTGTATAACAATACTGAACATCCTATGTTAACAGTTTCGGTGATTGCTTCCAATCGTGATGTTATTTAGACTACTGTATTCAGGGTGTCCCAAAAATGTAGTCAATCCAAACACGAGAAAAATGTAAATCAACCTGTTAGCTTATGGTGTTGATTTACTTTAATAATAAGGTTAGAAACAAAAAAAATGATGATTTGAAGAGTTCTATGGTTTAAAAAAATATGAGTTTCACTTATTGTTATATATTTTAGTATTGTATTGAAGGTAGTTCAATAAGTTCATTTGTGTTTGTCATTCTTGATACGGGCATAGCCCGGCAGTCGTTATTTAGCTCGATAAATGACTATACGCAAAACGGTGTTTCATTTCATAATTACAACAAACATAATACTTATTAAAAACAAAACTGTCAAAATTATCTTAAATACAATAAAAAATAAATAAAACTTAAAACTGTTATTAGTATTACACTTAACAATCATGTCATTAACGTTTTAATTATGTATTAACGTTTAATGCACATAAATATTGTCTAAATACGTATATACGAAATTAAAAGAACCGAATGTTCAATAGATTTTCACGAGAGCTATTCCACGTTGTGTAACTTGTTGAAGAATTCTAACAATTTCTGCTGCCTGGTACGAACGAGTATAATCGAGCGGAGACTTCAGGAGTTACGCTTTATATTTCGAGGTTGTTACAGTTTTTAATATATTATATATATTTTTCTTTTTCCTGCGAGATTTTCTAAACTTTTCTCAAGGTAGAAAATCCCTCCTGAATTTTTGCGAATACCAACGACGTACAATTGTGTATATGTTTGCTATCATTCGCTACATTAAAAAATACGTACGCACGCAGAAATGTGTTCATAAGCCGTTTATCTTTTTATAACGGAGAGACTGCTGTCACAGAACTACACTTAAAAGCTCCCGGGTTGTAACGAGGAAAGACGTAGCTAGAAAGGTCGTTTCACAATTAAGAGTACCGAGTAGCTATTTTTTTTTGTACTATGTAAAAGGCAAGAAGACACGTCTAATTTTAGTCAGGCCTCGAATTTAACACATTGTAAAATTAGACGTCGTCACTAAAAAGGATGAATTTAGCTTGTTAGAGGTAATTTGTTGTAAATTACTGACTCGTGACTGGCTCAAATTACATGATAATATAAGAAAACGTGACGTTCTCATCATGCTTAGTAGGTTTATTTATATTCACGCCTATTCTCAAATGAGATAAGCAGAAGTAAAGTGAATAAAAGACTGAGTTCTCAATGGGGTCACATAAGTTCCCAAACAGATTTTCTTTTTATAGACCTGTATTACTGCGACCAAAGTACATATAACATAGGGTTTGAACACGGATCTCAGCGATCGTGAAGTCCATCCTCTACCGCTTAACCACGTCTGCTTTAAGAGAAGATTTTTTTTCTTTTTAATAAACGCCTTAAGTGCTCTTACATAAGTAACTGAAATTGCCTGAATGGGTAACATTGGTCAAGTATGACGTCACGATCCAAGCATTTATTGCGATGCCTATAACAAGATCTTAGTGATCAGAGGAGGACGTGGGTCGGTACTAAGTAAATAAGTGCATCGCGATTATTTTCACTTAAATTTCTTAACAACTTGATAAGATAACAACTCTAGAGTTGCCGTGGTCTAGCGGTAAGACGCGTGAACTCACGATCGATGAGACCCGTGTTCGAACCTCGCTAATTCTGACCGGTACCAATGTAACTTTGTTATATGTACTTGGGTCGCTCCATGCCTGTAGGCACTATTAAAGAGTGGTAGGCAGACTGATGATGATTATTAGCCCAGCCTGCCGTCCTGGGCTAGTACGAATGTAACACCCGTGAAGTGAGCTTGTCGCATTTCGGGAATAGATTGAAAGTAGCCAGGTATAACGAGAGGAGTGTGCACTGTCAATCTAGATGGTACATGCTCGTCTCCTGAAGCTGGCATAGTGGAGGCGACTGCTGCCCGCACAGGTTTCTCTGTCGTAGCAGTTGTATCCATTCACAGTCCGCACTCTAGCTTTACATCAGGCGGAGTGTTGTCATATGCCGAACTACATTAAAAAAATAACATCCCTAGCATTTGAATATCTTAAAATATTTGCAATAAAAAACTGAATACCAGTTTTATTATTAAACAGTTTTATAAACACAATTGAAGCGTAAAGGAACCTTGATCAATCGTATGATCTATTTATTATCTAGAATATTATATACACGTATTTTATTACGCACGTTAATCAATTTTGAGGTTCTTACAGTCGCCTACGCTATGCCGGCTTGAGAAGATCAATGTTGATGCACACTCCTCGTGTTATACCTGGCTACTTCTAAACTAATTCCGAAACACGATGGGGTCACAACAACTAACAAAGTACATATTATAACATAGTTACTTTGGTATTGGTCAGAATTTAACGAGATTCGAACATGGGTATAGTCGATCGTGAGTTCATCGCTTACTGGAATTACAAAGTTAATGTCCAAAAATGTACCCGTAACGTTAGCTATCAATCGAAAAACCGCAATGAAGCCTCAATATCCCGAAAAAATATCCAAAAAAACTTCAAACAAATTAATTTTCATCGTTGACCTATTTTTTCCTGGACCTTCGACATCTATCCGTCAAATTAACCCGATTACCTTTGAAATGTTTGCTATAGATTCGTTTCTAGCAAGGGCTTGTTTTTTAGAATCCAGTTTATGAGCAGAGTGCTTCTATGCAGGTATTCTTTATACTATACTTTTACGCTCAGGACGTACAGGAATAATACATCATTTTTTAATCCTTTGGTACGTATGTGCCGATTATACAATGACATAAATAGCAAACACCATGATAAAATTGACATATTTGACCCGCGGCATCTACGCCTAAAGAAATGCATCGAAGACATCCTTCGCCACAACAACTACAGATTTACTTAAAATTACACATTAACACATTGATATAAGCATTTTATGACGACCCTCGTAGCCTGGGCATTCCGGGGTGGGGCGCGGCACCGTCCGACCTCATTTGTGGGACTGGACGTCTCGGGGCAAGACGTTTTGACATGAGTCAAGACGTTTTGACATGAGTCGTCGGGTCCCGCCAATTTGGTTGACTTCGCGACGCGGCGCGCCACTCTGGAGTGGTCAGACTGCGGGGTGAAACTACTAACCACACTTGACTATTAAAATAATTTAAATAATTTATGTATTAATGTAGTGTTCACACTTTGAGTTGCAGCCCAGCTTTACTGATCAGATCTTAAAATATATGTATGTGACTTTTTTCGGCTGCAACTTGTAGTGAGCATCTGATAAATAAAAATAAATAAATTCAATTCACAACCTTAAGGGCCCGCCCTATGACACTCAATTACCTTGAGCATACGATTTCTTCAACTTTGACAGCGCATAAATGTTTACGTTTTTTAGGTTTACATTATAATATAATATATTAAAGGAGAATGATCATTTTTGGACCCACTTAATACCTAATAGTTTGGTAACAAAACAATATTCTAAATTTTTTTATATATTTTTTTCATTAATTCATCTCAATTATATTAACACAACATTTACCGATCTATAGACGATGTTTAATTACATAAAAAACATATATCATCAATTTATAAAACATTTAACATCTAATTACTCAATTATCTGGGTGAAAAAATTAAAACTGATTGGTAATAAGGAATGTAGATTTAAGTAAAAATCGTCGACAAACTCGAGAAAAAAATTGTGGGCCCATTTCTCTTAGGCGAATGGGCATCCTCCTTTAAAAAAGGAAAGAAACATATATGAAAATATAAAGATGTATGATGATGAGTATTCACTTAGAAAAACTGCGTCAAAAATTGATTTGGAGCTCGTAATAGGTATCAAACAGAATGTCAATAATACAGGTAATTAATTAGTTATAATATTATAGTTTATTGATTAATACGACAGTCCACGCGCTACGACACTTCACTAAAGAAAAAAAAACAGGCAAATACTGTAATCCTGCAGTTCAATATACGTTTTTTAGACTCTTACGAGTTAACTGGGAGTTTTGGCGGCCATCTTGAGACATCAGGTTGTCTATCTTGAATTATTTTCCTAAACTTGTGTTTCTTCGAGTGTTAATGTGTAATGTGTGGACTATTAACTATTAAGTGTTCGTGAACGTGCGTGAGTGTGGGCAAACCATTCAAAAGAAGAGAACCTGTGTTTCCATTTTGCCTCCAAAACTCCGTGAGAAGTTTCAGTAAATATTCTACCACTTTACTGAAGCAATTTTTGACTTGACTGAGACTTGACCTGACTGTTTAGTGTGATGAATGAATGACTCGTGATGCACAATATTATTAACTTGATGCAAAAATATTTACTTTGACACTGGCAAATTGTTATAATGCCATATAAAAGAAAAAAGAAAAAAAAGTGTTAACTAGCAACAATAACAGCCTTATAAGAGCCTTATAAGAAGGTATGTAATATGTAATTAGGCGGTCAGTGTGGTCTCTGAGTAGGTAAATAACTTGTTGAAGGAAGAGTTTTAACAATGATTTAGTAAAAGTAGTTTGTTCAATGAGATAAGTTTCATGGTCAGACACGAATGTCTATCAATCAAAGACAAATTCCGAGACTCCCACTGAAGAAACTTTCTTATCTTACAAAACCGTTTACTTGAAAACTTAGAGGCGCTATCAAAGAAATCGATTCGGATCCAATTTGACTTTGTATACTTTGTTCAATTTTGCGAGGTTTACTATTATGGTATTGCAGGAACATTTTTTAACTGGCACCTTCTCAGACCGTTAGTGATGACTAGTACTCATAGACCTCCACTGTGCTTACCATTAGGCCAGTCGAGGTCACATGTGTACCAACAAAAAAAAACCCACCATCGTTTGTTTAACTTTCAAATATGACAATTACGATGAACAATACAATACAGATAGGTTTAGTTTAAGCAACTGTAACTTCGCTACATCTACGATGAAATACAAATATCGTTAAAAATTAATAATCAAATATTCATATATAAATTGGCCTTTATTTATTTATTTATTTTAGAGAAATCACAGCCTACATGTACAGAAAGAACAAAGAAGAAAAGCCAAGTCGATTTCAAAAATACATTTACATCTTAAATTAGAAAAAAGAAAATTATAAAAATTAGTGTGTGCTGCACAGAAAGAGGAAACATCATCTTTTCGTTTGCAGAGTTCCAAGTATAATTTTTTTATAAATATATTGATATTGTAATATAATAGAAATAAATTCAATTTGGGTTATAACCATGTAAGTTTGTTTCTGGAAGTAATTAATGAGTGAGATTGATACCTGGAATTGATATGTGTTATATGAGGTTAGAATTAGTTTTTGTGAAAAAGTGACTCAGGTTTGATTCGGGATCTGTACCTTTATTTCTTTTTAAAAACCTTGTACTGCATATACTGTATAGGGGTCTACATTGCGACCACATTTTCGGTAAATTTAATACTACTACTACTACTTAGCTCAAGCCTTGTTCCCACTGGGGTAGGCAGAAACTATGGAGCGCCAGCGACTCCTCTCTCTACATACCACTTTCGCTTCGACCACATCCATTACTTCCCTCATGCATGCACGTCGGTTGAGGGTGCTCCTCATCTGACCCTTTCTCAGCAGTTGACCGATCTGACTAAGAAAGGTCTTCCTAGGGCGCCCCCTTCCGACACTGCCTAAATTTAATCATAATTATTTTCCAAACATTACTTTGCAACTAATTTCCGCTGATTAATGTTCACATCAGCAATGTTAGACCCTTCACCAACATGCAAATACCTCTCGACGCGTTTCGCCAATCCCCGTGGCATCCTCAGGAGACATGTGGTCGCTTCGGTCGTCGGACCATCGTAGCATTGATTAGCGGAAATTAGTTGCAAAATAGTGTTTAGAAAAAACATTTGGTTATGGATTTCCGCAAAGTAACGCCTAATACTTCAAAATATATATAAATAACGGCCAAGATTCGAATCACGCCGCGTAATAATGTGACACCACGACCGCCACAGAGGTCGTCAAATATTCTATTGGTTAGGTAAACATTAAGTCAGAAAATCGGCACTTATTACATACAATTTCGAGTACTAATAAAAGTATAGGAAATTCTGAAAATTACAATGTTATAAAATACGAGTATTTAAGTTTAGACAAAGTTATAAATTGATATTCTGAGATCAAAGGAATGTCAAAACTTTGTCCGAACAACGGGCGTTTAAGCTCTAAGTGAAAATTACTTTAATAATTTAATACATTTTAATATAACGAGCGACGCTTACATTTTATCTCTTCCCTACTATATAGGTAAACTACCACTCATTCATTAACACGTTTATTTCCCACTTTCCGTTATGGTAGAAGAATGAAAATTTCGAGACATATGGAGAACACTCCAATATATCTAACTTTGACCGGAAGTCCACTCTGTGGCATGTGACAACACTCCGCCTGATGTAAAGCTAGAGTGCAGTCCATGAATGGAAACAACTACTACTACAGAGAAACCTGTGCGGGCAGCGGTCACCTCCACTATGCTGGCTTGAGGAGACAAGCATCTTAGATTGACAGTGCACACTCGCTATACCTGGCTACTTTCAAACTATTCCCGAAACAAGGACACTTCACGGGTGTTACATTCGAAAGTGATGGTACTACCACAGATTGGACAAATAACCATTATCAGTCTGCCTACCACTCTTTAATAGTGCCTGCGACCAAAGTACATATAACAAAGTTACATTGGTACCGGTCAGAATTAGCGAGGTTCGAACACGGGTCCCATCGATCGTGAGTTCACGCGTTGTACTGCTAGACCACGGCCGCTCTTGACTTGAGTGACTGCGATAACCAGAAAGAAACCAAACCAGTTAGGTATGTAGAAGGCTTAAACTCACGATTAATAAGACCCCTGTTTGAATCTCGCTAAACTGTGTTCAGTGCAAATGCAATGCAAATAACAATAATAAAAATTAAAAAAAGAGTGGTAGGCAGACTGATGATGGTTATTTGTCCAGTCTGCCGTCCTGGGGTAGTACCACCACTTTCGAATGTAACACCCGTGAAGTGACCTTGTCGCATTTCGGGAATAGTTTGAAAGTAGCCAGGTATAACGAGAGGAGTGTGCACTGTCAATCTAAGATGGTACATGCTCGTCTCCAAGCCGGCATAGTGGAGGCGACTGCTACCCGCACAGGTCGAGCTATAATAAAAAAAAAAAAATAGGAATTTAAAACAAAAGTTGTAGCAAATGTATTAGTAGGATAGGGCAGAAAATATATTATTTTATTATAGCTTAGAATTATACAAAATTTCAGGTTACAAGTTAAAATGTAAGTTAGCCGGCTCTTCGTGTCTTTAATAATTAAAATGTCCGAAATTCGAACAGTGGGCGCTGACCGTACCTTAGCACGTGAATAAGTAAACACTCACTCCAATTTCGTAACGAAATATTAGATTTAATACTGTTTTAGAAGCACCAATGTTAAAAGAACCACTTACAAACTATCGCAGTGTACAGCGTACTCATTATTAATGGATTTTTTTTTATGTATGATGTAAAGCTAGAGTGCGGTCCATGAATGGAAACAACTGCTACTACAGAGAAGCCTGTGCGAACAGCGGTCGCCTCCACTATGCCGGCTTGAGGAGACGAGCATGTACCATCTAGATTGACAGTGCACACTCCTCTCGTTATGCTTTGTTATGGTATGTCCTATTATTATTAGGTAATTATACCAAAAAGGAGAAAGAAGAGACGTAAAAGAAGTCCAATCTCCGGTACCATATGCACTATTAAAGAGTGGTAGGCAGACTGACGATGGTTATTTGCTCAGTCTGCCGTGACCTTGTCGCGTTTAGGGAGCAGTTTCAAAGTAGCCAGGTATAGCGAGAGGAATGTTAATCTAGTTGGTACATGCTCGTCTCCTCAAGTCGGCATAGTAGAGGCGACTGCTGCCTGTAGAAATTTATCTGTAGTAGCAGTTGTTTCCATTCATGGACCGTACTCTAGCTTCACATTAGTGTTTGTCACATGCCGAGCTACAATAAAAAAACAAAAGAATAAAGGCATAAGTGCAATTTAACCCGGATCAGACGAAATGTGATACTGAAAAGAGCATGTTAATATAGGGAACCAGTAGTTGAACACGTTTTAATATTTGTCAAAAATGACTAAAACAAATATTTAATTTGAACTTGGTTTTTTTCAATCAAATTCCACATAACCATTTCCTAATCCAGAAATAACAAATCGTCAAGATAGTTTCACTTCTAACACGAGAAAGTTATTATTTTATAATGATAAAACGCCGTTAGAACCAATCTTTGCTCATCCTAATTGAAATATAAATTAACAGTAGCGTTTATTGCAATTTAAAAAGTAAGAACAAAGCAGAACTCAATATGAAGCAGGAAATAACTCAAAGGTAAAAAAAAGTTTGAAAAACGTGAGGGGAATCCAAAAACGAAAAAGGAAAGATGAAAAAAGGTAAAATTGCTAAGGTGCAAAAAACCTTGCTCTTTGTTGACCAAATACGGCCGTAACGGTTTTGTAAGGGAATCTTAACAATAAATTGAGGAATTAACGCCATGTTGGTTTTACCCCAAATTCTTTTTTTGGAGAATAGAAATTTTCGTTATCAATACGAGAGTTCAATTGGGATTTTTTTTCTCGAAATTTCGATTTTTAGCAATTTCATTTAAGCTTTAACTGGGTGATGGATTACTTTTCTATTATAAATATCAGGTTTGAACCCATGAGTCTTAATTCAAAGTAACTCCTTATCTATACAGGTTGTATCTGTAGTATCTGTATTTATGAATAAATAAATATATATTATTCTATTTCGAATCAAACGTTTTCATTGCTTTTGCTTAATATAACAGAATAAATAACGCTAGAGTTAACAAAAAAGTTTACTTTGTGAGCGATTTCCGCTAAAGGCGTGTGGTTAAGAGGTTTAATTCTGGGGACTCGCTCGCGTCAGAGATACTTTACCGACTGCACTATTTTCTTATTAATATTATCTTAATCTTCTAGAAAAATTAGGGATGAAACCTCTCTAGGACCTTTATTTTTAACGGGTTAAGTTACTATACTATTGGCGTCATGATATAACATATTGGTGTGCGTGTGTGTGTGTGTATAGCGCATGTGTGCGTGCGCATATTTAACGTAAAAGCGTCGTTCTCATGCAAATAGCATCTATTTAGATAAACTAATGAAATTCAATTCCTTTGAAGTCTCAAGGTGGTGTAAGTTGCCGCCTAACAAGACCAAAACTTATGACAACAAATGATTTTATACAAAGACTTGTTTTATGACACGGGAATAACAGTTTTTTACAAATAAGAATAAAGTTGAATTTAGTGACGCAAATGTATGAAGTTGTGTAACGCAATATATGGTTTTTTGAAATGTTTTGGGAAATAGAATACGTTTATGTGTGTTATTGTAGTCGGACTATAATTTTTAACTGTTTAAACTTTTAAGACTCTAAATATTTAAAAAAATACTAAAATTTACAATCAATTACCCTGTGTTTGATGCTTATCACTTCCGGAATATATACATTACATATATATTAAACATAGTTATATATTTTGCTTTTCTGATAGAGTTACGTGATACACAAGATTTCTGCGTGTAATAAGTATCTAGTTTCTCGACTCTAATCTCACATTGGTCCCACTTTCACGACGTTCAAGTAGATATCGGGAAATACAGGATTCAATTCAAAGAGGTTTACTCTGGGACTTGGCAGCTTATTGTGTTGGTTTTGAGTAGGTTCGATTTTCAGTCAGGAAATAGGAAAATGCATTAAAGTGCCTCTTACACAATATACAATGCACGTTTGTAGGCATAGATACTTTTTTATATTTTTTTATTGTAACTCGGCGTGTGACTCCGCCTGATGTAAAGCCAGAGTGTGGTAAACAACTGCTACTACAGAGAAATCTCTACAGGCAGCAGTCACCTCCACTATGCCGGCTTGAAGAAACGAGCATGCACAATCCAGATTGACAGTGCACACTCCTCTCGAAATATAGATAGAGAATTTAGGAAGGATTTTAAGAACAAATATTGCAAGATTATCTTTTGTTTTTTTTTTTTTGTTTGATTTTAGCAAAAAGTTTTTTTTTTTTGAACTTTGCTTCGCCTAATATGTTGTTATACTCATTATTATATCTTTGGTGTATAACTTTATTAAAAAAACTGCAAAGAAACAGGTCACCGAACGCCAACACGACGCTCTTAGGGTATAAAATTGTATTTAGAAAATATAGTTTTTTTCTGAAAAAAAAAACGTGACGATTATCAACCTCATCGAATTTTAAAATAAATAATTTTATATAAAAGATAACTCAGTAATGTACTGTTTAAGTATTTAGGCATACATTAGATATTCTCGAACAATATTAATAGATGATTACATAATCACTCGAGATAACATGACCCTTGTAGGTAAAACTGTGTTTCAGAAACTCGTAATGATTATCGAGAATCGTTATATTAATATTTATTTTATTACATTACATAAATTAGTGTAAATAATAAAAGTATAATGCAAATGAATAACTTTTTTTTTATTGTAGTTCGGCATGTGACAACACTCCGCCTGATATAAAGCTAGAGTGCGGTTCATGAATGGAAACAACTGCTACTACAAAGAAACCTGTCCGGGCAGCAGTCGCCTCCACTATGCCGGCTTGAGGAGATGAGCATGTACCATCCAGATTGACAGCGCACACTCCTCCCGCTATACCTGGTTACTTTCAAACTATTCCCGAAACGCGACAAGGTCACTACACGAGTGTTACATTCGAAAATTTTTTTTCTTGTTTTTAAGGCATAGGGATTGTTGTCTATGCAGCCTAGTCTTCCATTTTTTAAAAGACTTTACAATTCATTAGTCTTCAGTTCCTTTTAATTGTCTTAGTAAAGAGATAGAATCTTTGCTAATCTTAACTAAAAAAACCTATTACTTTGAATAATTTGCCCACGGTCACACACATTAACACTCGAAGGAACAAAACTCGTATTGTTTTTTTTTTTCAATCTATGGCCAAGACAACGAATTTATGATAAATATCTACTACGTTTTTAATTAGAAAACCGAAAATGTTATCTTTTCAAAATATTCGTTAAGCTTCTAAAATCAGGTCAAACAAAATGTATTCTCTAAAAAAACCTCGTTTGCCCTTTTGGGCTCACTTTGGGCTGTTTTATTTCCTTTATACGCCCATAATCCTTGTTTCGTCTATATTGTTGAATTTAATTTAAATAACAAGATACCTATATTAGTTTTTAATAAAAAAAAATTACTACCCCAGGACAGCAGATTGGGTTAATAACCATCATCAGTCTGCCATGGTAAGCAGACTGACAGTCGATTATGTCGAAAATTAAGAGAAAAATAAATAAATTCCGATTGGAAGTCACGTGAAGAATACCTGTGTTAGTGATCAGAGAATGCATTCAGAGCGATTAGAGAATGGATAGAAATCCTATCTCAATTTTTTTTTATTGTAGCTCGGCATATGACAACACTCCGCCTGATGTAAAGCTAGAGTGCGGTCCGTGAACGGAAACAACTGCTACTACAGAGTAATCTCTACGGGCAGCAGTCGCCTCCGCTATGCCGGCTTGAGGAGATGAGTATGCACCAACAGCGCACACTCCGCTCGCTATACCTGGCTACTTTCAAACTGCCCCCGAAACGCGACAAGATCATTTCAAGGGTATTACATTCGAAAGTGGTGGTAGTTTAATAGTGCCTATAGGCACTGAGCGACCAAAGTATATATAACAAAGTTAAATTAGTACCGGTCAGAATTAGCGAGGCTCAAACACGGGACTCATCGATCGTGAGTTCACGCGTCTTACTACTAGACCACGGCCGCTATAGCTCAGGCTGTTATGAACGTGTTGAATTTTTATCTGATCAATTTTCATAATAATTTAATTACCAAACAAATTCAACATTATAATAAACAAAAATAACCGTTGAATAAAAGTTATTATCCAGTTAATTATCCGTTTCACACATTTGCGATGGTTATGTCATATTGTGAAATAATAGTCGAACAATAATGAAAATGTTCGTATCATATTGATTAACTTTAACCCCGACCCGGAGCTTTGTGTGGAGCTTCCTTTCAATTCGTGCCACAACCTAAAACCGCAAATTGCTGTTGTCATTTCACTTTAAATATATCTAAATAAATAGGTGAGTATCTAATTTTTTAAATTGTAGCTCGGCATACGACAACACCCGGCCTGATGTTAAGCTATAGTGCGATGATGAAACGAGAACAACTGCTAATACAGATAAATTTCTACAGACAGCTGTCGCCTTCGCTATGCCGGCCTGAGGAGATTGTGCACTATCCAGGTTAACAGTGCACATTCGTAGTGTAGTGAACGTGATCTCACCACCGATGAGACCTCACTAATTCTGACCGGTACTAATGTAACTTTGTTATAAGTATGTACTTTGGTCGCTCAGTGCCTATAGGCACTATTAAAGAGTGGTAGGCAGACTGATGGTGGCTTTTGGCCCAGTCTGGGGTGATACCACTACTTTCGCATATCACGCCCGTGAAGTGACATAGTAGACAGGTATAGCAAAAGGAGTATGCACTGTCAATCTAGATAGATGGCGCATACTCGTCTTCTCAGGCCGCCATAGCGGAAGCGACTGCTGCCCGTAGAGATTTCTCTGTAGTAGCAGTTGTTTCCGTTCATGGACCGCACCTAGCTCTATATCAGGCGGAGTGTTGTCATATGCCGAGCTACAATAAAATAAGACTTGCTGGTAACCACTTAGTAAGAGAAGTATTAGAAGCTTAAGATGTCTTCTATAGAGCTGAAAATCACAAGTATCAATATTTAAACCTATTAACGATGCACAAAGGTCTTCTTTGAAATTTTAAATTTATAATTTAACAAGGGACGATTCGTTAGAAACTGCTGACGGTGTTTCGAGCCCTTCGTTTGTAACTTTTACCTTTTTTAAATGGGAATTTTACCTTATTTCCTTTTTTTATCTAAAGTTACATTGTATTTTTCCAATTTTCATGTTTTTAAAAGGTTGTTTATGTTCATAAATTCTATTATAGAATGGATGTATTTTTTCAGCTCAAATAATATTTTTAATGTCTAGAAATTTATCAAAAAAATTAGTAAAGAAAAGTTTCTATAGCCTAACTGAATTTTTTGAAAATTAAATTTATGTTTATTATCTTAGATTTTGGCATTTATATATATATATTTTGACATTATGTAATTCTAGACTTAAATGTATTATAATTGTTTTATTATTATTATTACTTTTTTTATGGCATAATAAATATTTAGTCGCCTAAATGGGCAGTTTTGGTGCGAAATTAACATAGATACTCGTAAATGACAAGCACAGAGGTACCAAAGAGCGTACAACTAAGATATATTGGTACTGGCAGAGATTTTTGGAAGATTCAAACATCATATCACATCCGGCTACAGTCAGCATAGTGATAACTGAAATCTTGTTTTGTAATTAAGTAAGTTTGAAGGTTATGAGTACGGAAGTTGTATACAGATTTGGACTACGTGCATTTATCTCAAGCTGACACGATATAGAGACGACTGTGACTAGCTTAGAATCAGGTTGAGTGGTCTCATGCCGAGCTACTATAAATAAAACTCTGTCCAGTCCAAAAGACACAAACACGAGTTTACGTAGGTAAAACTAGCAGTAAATCAAAATAATAATCATAAACAAAAATCGTGCTATTTCTGCTGAAAATAGTTTACATTATACAGACACGGATCTGCTGTGAACTAGACAAAAACAATATACAATCAATTGGGGCTGGCAGCGGTGCAGTTTCAACTACCAAGTTATTTTGTAAAAAAAAAATCAAAGCCTTTCCAAGTGTTCCGCTATTATCTTAGAAATACAATGTTTCTAGTGAAATTGGTATAGTGAGAGGAGTGTGCACTGTCAATTGAGATGGTGCATACTCGTCTTCTCAGGTCTCTAGCGGAGGCGACTGTTGCCCGTAGAGATTTATCTGTAGTAGCAGTTGTTGCCGTTCATGGATCGCACTCTAGCTTTACATTAGGCGGAGTGTGTGGACTTCAATAAAAAAGACGTACAACGTGTAAGGTACAGTTTCAAATGACCGACCCGTATCTTTAATAATTCACTAACCTAAACCCAGAAGATGTTATCTTGCCCGTGTATATTTCTATACATCTAAACAGAATTTGTTATGCTACAGCGCCATCTAGTGGCGAGTTACAACAAAGTGAGGTACTATTAAGGTCGAATTTACCAACATACATTTCTATATAGGTGAAGACTTTTTTATTGTACCTCGGCAAATGACAACACTCCGATCTAAAGTTAGAGTGCGATCCGTGAACGAAAACTACTGCCACTACAGACAAATTTTATCACACAGCAGTCGCCTCCGCTATGCCGGCTTGAGGAGAAGAATGTACACCATCCAGATTGACAGTACACACTCTTTTCGTTATACCTAGCTACTTCAAAATTGTTTCCGAAAATGCGACAAGACGACTTCACGAGTGATACATTTGAACGTGGTGTCACTACCGCTTTCATAAGGCTGCATAGTGCTCATAACCGTCGGTCGTGCGTGAAGAGAATTGTGCATATGGGGGAAGAGCGGCCGTGGTCTAGCGGTGAGACGCGTGAACTCACGATCGATGAGACCCGTGTTCGAACTTCGCTAAATCTGACCGGTACCAATGTAACTTTGTTATATGTACTTTAGTCGCTCAGTCAGGCACTATTAAAGAGTGGTAGGCAGACTGATGATGGTTATTTGTCCAGTCTGCCGTCCTGGGGTAGTACCACCACTTTCGAATGTAACACCCGTGAAGTGACTTTGTCGCGTTTCGGGAATAGTTTGAAAGTAGCCAGGTATAACGAGAGGAGTGTGCACTGTCAATCTAAGATGGTACATGCTCGTCTCCTCAAGCCGGCATAGTAGAGGCGACTGCTACCCGCACAGGTTTGTCTGTAGTAGCAGTTGTTTCCATTCATGGACCGCACTCTAGCTTTACATCAGGCGGTGTTTTGTCACATGCCGAGCTACAATAAAAAAAGCGAGGGTGTTGTGTCATCCCTGTAGCATGTCCCATGTGGTGTATCCCTACCGCAGATCGGCAGACTGGGCTAATAAACATCATCAGTCTGTCTACCACTCTTAAAAAGATTATTCCTGTTTCATTTAACACATATCTTCATACTTTGTTTACATGAAAAATAACTAGTGTCTAAAGATAAATACAGTCTTAGTATGGGACCAATTTAAAGAAAAATTTAATCCTATTAAATAAATACAAAACAAAAAAAAAAAACAACAACCAAGTTAACAAAAAATCACGTACTTAAATAGATTTTTTTCCCAAATACCGTCGTCCATGGAAGCGTGAAATAGTCCATTAATTCTGTACACGTGACCTGAAGTGTTCAATAGACGCGTAAACATGATTTATTCAGAATAACAATTTAGTTTTGTTACTATTTTCAAGATTATGAGTCAACCTAAGCACAGAAACTTTTTCCCTTTGTGTTTTGTTTACATACACGATATAAAGTCCACTATACACAGAGGCATCTGCACACTATCATAAAAAAAAAAAATTGTAGCTCGGCATGTGACAACACTCCGCCTGATGTAAAGCTAGAATGCGGTCCATGAATGGAAACAACTGCTACTACAGAGAAACCTGTGGGGGCAGCAGTCGCCTCCACTATGCCGGCTTGAGAAGACGATCGTAAATAATTTTTTTATTTTAATTTTAATCGAGATCCGCCAAACATTTGAAAGCATTCGTTATTTTCAGTTTTTGAGTTATTAACTGTATAAATTGATTTTGTCGGTTTTAATATTTTACAGTTGTAAAGTTTTGACAGGCAATGAATCTGTGCAAATAGATTCAAAATAGAGCGGCCGTGGTCTAGCGATAAAACGCGTGAACTCACGATCCATGAGACCCGTGTTCGAACCTCGCTAATTCTGACCGGTACCAATGTAACTTTGTTACATGTACATTGGTCGCTCAGTGCCTATAGGTACTATTAAAGAGTGGTAGGCAGACTGATGATGGTTATTTGTCCTATCTGCCGTCCTGGGGTAGTACCACCATTTTCGAATGTAACACCCGTGAAGTGACCTTGTCGCGTTTCGGGAATAGTTTGAAAGTAGCCAGGTATAGCGAGAGGAGTGTGCACTGTCAAACTAGATGGTACATGCTCGTCTCTTCAGGCCGGCATAGTGGAGGCGACTGCTGCCAGCACAGGTTTTGTCTGTAGTAGCAGTTGTTTCCATTCATGGACTGCACTCTAGCTTTACATCAGGCGGAGTGTTGTCACATGCCGAGCTACAATAAAAAAAAACACGCGAGTTTTTATTTTCCCTCCAAAACTCCGTCAAGATTCCAACGCTTTTACTGGAGCTACATTTATGATTGTTTTCTGTGAATGGTGCAAATATTTACTTTGACACTTCTAAATTGTTATAATGCCATAAAAACGAAAGAAAATGGCGATTTAGGCAGCCGTGTACGTCAAAACTATATTTGTAATGAAAATCTTTGTACAGTTTTTATACAAATATTTGTATGCAAAAGGGGTACGCAGATGTTTGTACACGTATTGTGTTTACAGCAGTTTCAGCACAAAATCAACAAAAGCTTAACGAGTTCCATGAAACTATTTCACTGAAACAGTTTTTGAATATATTCATTAGTCGACTAAGTCAAGGACAAACGTTCGAATCTCCTCTCAAAGTCTAAAAAGTTACTTTGCTTCAAGTGCTATACGCAGTAATACGCACTGATACGCCTGATGTAAAGCTAGAGTGCGGTCCAGGAACCGAAACAACTGCTACTACAGATAAATCTCTACGGCAGCAGTCGCCTCCACTATGCCGACCTGAGGAGACGAGTATGTACCATTAAGATTGACGATGTGCATACTCCTCTCGTTATACCTGGCTACTTTCAAACTATTCTCGAAAAGCGACAAGGTCACTTCACGGGTGTTACATTCGAAAGTAGTGGTACTATCCCAGGACGGCAGACTGGGTAAATAACCATCATCGGTTTACCTACCACTCTTTTAATAAACGTATATACACACAACAAAGTTAACATTGGTACCGGTTAGAATTTAGCAAGGTTCGAACCGGGTCTCATCCATTGTGAGTTCACGCGACTACCGCTAGACCACGACCGCTTCGCATCTCAAAGTTGATTCACCTATTTTCTCCGCCAACATTGTTCAAGAGCAAATAGTATTATCACAAATGTTTAATTGTAACAATGATAACAGTAAAAATATTTCACACCACACAACAAACATAATTACATTAAAATTGTATAAGTACTCTTATACCATAGTAATAAAGGTTATAATAGATTAAATTAAATGGAACAAATACAAATTTAACATACGTAACGTTCACTTAACACTATTAGGTACTTTCACGTTAAAGTCATGGTTAAAATTAAAATTGGGTTGCTTCAAAAATATACTGTTAGTTTTAACACCTACTTTAACGTTAACCGTAACCAGCGAATTTTGGCTGGTCAAAATTAAAGTAATAATGAATCCAATGTCACTAACATCAAGTGTATGAAAAGAGGCCAAATATGTTTTTTCGGGAATGTACTCCTAATTACATCAGCCACCCTTTTATCGATAACAATATGAATTTACACGATGGTGCAACGCGTGTGGAGTAAATGTAAACGTAACCGTTAGTCGTCGTAAAATGTACCAGTCAAAGTACCTCTAACGGGCCTTTTGGTGCAATTGAACCTTAAAATTATTATTAATGGTTTACATATTTTTAAATTGTAGCTCGGCATATGACAACGCTCCGCCTGATGTAAAACTAGAGTGCGGTCCAGGTACTGAAACAACTGCTACTACAGACAAATTTCTACAGGCAACAGTTGCTTCCGCTATGCCGGCTTGGGGAGAGGAATGTGCACCAATCAGATTGACAGTGCACACTCCTTTCACATCTATTTTTTTTGTTTAAACCGCCGAAAATGAGGTAAAAAAGGAACCCAGTTACTTCGCTTTACACGCATATTCTCTGACTACTACGCCAGAGCTTAGGCAAACGCATCCAAATTTTTTAAATTTAATTTTCATCACATCTTTTTAATCATTAACATCTGTTGTTTTCACATATAAGAAAAATGTCGAGCATAATTTATTGGCATGAGTAATTTTTATTACAGATGCTATTTTTAAACATTTTATTAGGTACAGCATTATCTGCATATTTGCCAAAGCAAATAACTAATGGCCCGTTCACAAATAACGCGTACACGAACGTACATTGTCTCCAACTGCTACTACATTCAACATTCAAGTTAACGCGTGAACTCACGATCGATGATTCCTCGCTAATTCTGACCGGTGCCAATATAACTTTGTTATATGTACTTTGTTCACTCAGTGCCTATAGGTAGCTAAAGAGTGGTGGGCAGACTGTTGATCGTTATTCACCCAGTCTGCCGTCCTGGGATAGTACCACTACTTTCAAATGTAACACCAGTGAAGTGACCTAGTCGCGTTTCGGGAATAGTTTGAAAGTAGCCAGGTATAACGAGAGGAGTGTGCACTGTCAATCGAGCCAGCATAGTGGACGAGACTGCCGTCCGCACAGGTTTTTCTGTAGTAGCAGTTGTTTTCGTTCATGCACGGCACTCTAGCTTTACATCAGGCGGAGTGTTGTCACATGTTGAGCTACAATAAAAAAGGGTGTACTATTGTAAGAGAAACTGATAATGAACTGAGTAGAATAATAGTGTCAGTTGACGGTGAAAATCACTCTCTCTTCATTGCATACTGTCATGTATTTCACATGTATTCCATCTCCCCTCTCTCTCTCGCGAGAGTTTCTTTCTTTTTCGTCTCTCTTTCGCTTCAATCAGCCGTACTGTGACGCCACCTCTTTCTTCGCTTTATTTATTTTTAGTGCATCTACTGAATTAAGTTACTCGTATCATAGACACTGAGCTACGATAATGTATAAAATAATATTCTAAAAGAAATATATCTAAGAAAAAGTTTTTAAAAAAGCAAAATCCTTTTACCGTACTTTCGAAGCAACAAAGTTACCTCCATCGTTTGAGAAACTTGTAAGAAATTCTCTTCAATACACTAACATGATTGAGTAATAGCAAGGAAATGGTACCCGTTACCCGCACTTATCCCGTGGGATATCTGTCTATCTATCTGTATTACTTATTGAACTTTATGAATAAAACTTGCTTAAATAAAAAATACATTTTTAAACAAGTAGTCGGCTCCTCAAGCCGCATAGCGGAGGCGACTGCCGTCTGCAGAGATTTTTCTGTAGTAGCAGTTGTTTCTGTTCACGGACCGCACTCTGGCTTGTCGTCTGTTATGACCACACTCCGCCTGGTGAGTGCAATCCAAGAGCGGAAAGTACTGTCCCTAGAAATGTCTACAGGCAGAAGTTCCTTCCACTATGCCGGCTTGAAGGGACGAATGTGAACCATACATTAACAGTCCTCCTCTCGTTATACGAAGCTATATTGTATTATAGGTTATTTTCCTTTATTTTTTATTCTCGCTCGGCACGTGACAACATTCTGCCTGATGTGAACCCAGAGTGCGGTCCATGAATGGATACAACTGCTACTACAGAGAAACATGTGCGAGCAGCAGTCGCCTCCACTATGCCGGCTTGAGGAGACGAGCACACACCATCTAGATTGACAGTGCACACTCCTCTCGTTATACCTGGCTACTTTCAAACTATTTCCGAAACTTCACTTCCGTCACTTCACTAGTGTTACATTCGAAAGTGGTGGTACTACCCCAGGACGGCAGATTGGACAAATAACCATCATCAGTCTGCCTACCACTCTTTAATAGTGCCTATATTTTTATTATTTTTTGTCATTTTAAATGATTTTTTTAATTATAATTTAAAGATAATTATATAGTTTATTAATAGGGTTGGCACACATACGTTATTTATAGAATGTGAACCCTATAAGATAAATAATCAGCTTGATAATTAATTTGGCGCGAATATCATTTAGATTAATGGCGAATAAATACGTGAAATATTTAGTTGAAACATAAATTTGAAATTTAACACGGAATGTTTTACCCGGTTGTTGTATCCGGATAAAGCCCGGATCAATTCCAACACTACCGTTAAAGAAAGTGATATTTGAAATTCATTCACGCGTTGCGATTCCATTTGAAAAACAAAGAATACAATTTGTTTGATAAATATCTATCAATTTTTTACATTCAAAGGTTTAATACGGTGAACATGTTTTATAGTAGACCGACATATCTAACGTTAAACTGGAACGCTAAAAAAAACTGTCACTATAAACAAAAATTAATTTGCTTGCAAGTACTAATCTTCTAGTAGAGATTTCAGAGAGAAAGGCTTATCTTTTTTTTACAGTAGTCCGGAAGATTTGAAACTAGAGAGTGGGCCTTAAACGAGAACAACTGCGTTCACAAGTTAATGTCTACATACAGAAGTAGCCTCCGCAATGCCGCCGGCTTAATGAGACGCGATCACCATCCGCTTGACAAGTGTCACACTTGAAACTACTATCTTTGCACTTCTATTAAGATCATGATTGGATGCGACGCCTCAACGTACAGTATACAGGTGTTACAATGCAGTGCACTAGAACGGTCATGGTATAGCGGTAGAGAATGGACCTCACGATGAGACCCGTGTTCAAACCTCGATAAACTCTGACCGGTATTACCAATGTAACTATGTTATATGTACTTTATTCTCTCAGTCCTTGTGAGCACTAGACCAGGCATTAAAAAAATAATAATAAATTCAGTATATTTTTGTGGTATCAATACATGCTCAATCCAAGCTCTCTTCCAAAATCCAAAATCTCTTTTCTCGAAAGGTTATGAGTGTAATATTTTTAATTATCTCTAAAAATTACCGAACGCATCATTTGTTTTAAATATAAATAAACATTAATTAAAACGTATTAAAATTAAAAATGTCTTATCTTTAGATTTGATTATTTAATATTTATATTGTAACATTTCAAAACTCACCTAAAATACATTAAACACAATAAAACTGAAAACCTCAAATTAACCGGAACCACTCAATTCGAATCCACTCGACTGAGAAAACAAAGACAAATTAAATTAATCAATTAACAATTTTAGGCACAACACTATTGCTTACTACACAAATTAATTTTAATTCAAAAAAAACGACAATTTCGAAGTCTGTATGGATTTTTAAACGAAACGCGACGTTTAAAAGCCCAGCGCTAACAACCGCTCAGGTTGGACGCTGAACGCATACTGCGGGGCGGGAGGGCTTCGTGCAACCGGGAGAAGGCTGAAAACCCAGGCGTAGATGCTACGAACTTAGCCGGAAAATAATTACTACGACCGGTGATTTTTACTATTTATTTAGTGACATCACGAGTACTATTTGTTCTTTTTGAAGTCCTTGATGTTCTGCGAGGAGTTTGGACTATATACAACTTACTGCACATCTCATATTCACACATTTTGTTATCAATTATGACGCATCTATGACGATACGCTCTGAAGTGAATACATGTTTCTTCATCTCCAAAGAACTATTTATTTTCATTATAGCTCGGCATATAACATTTCGTCTGATGTGAAGCTTGAGTGCGGTCCATGAACGGAAACAACTGTCACTATAGATAAATTTCTACAGGCAGCAGTCGCCTCAGCTATCCAGATTGATAGTGCATACTCCTCTCGTTATTCCTGGCTTCTTCCACATTGTTTCCGAAACGCGATAAGATCACTTCACGGGTGTAACATTCGAAAGTGGTGGTACTACCCCAGGACAGCAGACTGGGCTAATAACCATCATCAGTCTGCCTACCACTCTTAGGGTATTAACTACACACCATTGTATATGTATAGCACACAATATAATACAATTGGTAATCCTGATATGCTTCAGTACAAATCAAATTTTCCATCAAACATCTGTAAAGCAATATTCAGTATTAGAAATCGAATTCTAACTTGATTATCTTCTGTCGGCCGGGGAATACGAAGCTGGGAGCATATGAATATATAACTAACATACTAACTAGTTGATTTGCATTCTATAGATAGATATTGAATTTTGAGCAGCCGTTGTCTCACGATACTTGAGACCCATGTTCGAACCTATGACTGAGTCATAGACTGTGGTAGTGCCACCACTTTCAATTGTAACACCCGTGCAGTGCCGGATTTAAGTATAGGCAACATAGGCAGTTAGTTGCCTGTGGGACGCCACCACACCACAAAAAAAAAATTAAATCGATAAAGGCTCGGTAGAAACAAAAACATACTGAGTTTTGTTTTAAATTTTGTATTAGCCAACTTATTTAGTTGCTCTTTTCTTCAGTATAGATATATACTTTCAAATAGAAATACAAATAGAAACTTTCAACAGTTAACCACGAACGATTTGAGGGCCTCCACAACATGCTCTGCCTATGGGCCGCCGAAGTCTAAATCCGGCGCTGAACCCGTGGAGTGACCTAGTCGCGCTTAAAAGTAACCGGGTATTAAAGAGAGATATTCATTTCCTCTGGTCGGCATAGCGGAGGTGGCTGCTGTCTGATATTTCTCTCTGGAGCGGAAACTTTAACATCAAGCGTTGTCAACTGATCATCTGTCAAACCACCGTAAAAAAAGTCTTAATACATATTTTTTATTTTCTTTAACATTTTCAGAAAAGATTTCTCGAAAACACAAAATTTCAACTCTAAAAGTATCTAATTGTATTTATAAATAAACTCAACGACTCCTTAAATGGAGAAAACTTTCATTTTATCCTCTTAAAAATCCTAAATTAGGCCCACCTAGACATAAAACCTTATAAATCTACAATAAATAGATATCAAGAAACTATTATTATACTATAAGATATCCCATGTTTGTCTTTAACAATCTGAATGTATACAAATGTCATTATATTTACTGAAGATAAGGAGAATTATGGATGTATACCAGTAGAGTAACCATGAATTTAGAGGACAAATCCGGGAACTTAATCAATTGAATCTAATCGCAATTATTCGATTAACTATGAAACTGGACCATTAGAAGGCAGCCGAGACGAATCGAATCACAACGGTCATTGTTCGTCATGTGAACTTCTGACATCACGTAGTACGATTCGATTCGTCTATAATGGACATACGTGGAAAAAAAATTGTTCGATTCAGCTTACTTCAGCCTAAGCTACGACATATGTCGACATGTGAAGTGACATAGCGGAGGCGACTGCTGCCTGTAGAAATTTGTCTGTAGTAGTAATTGTTTCCGTTCGCAAACCGCAGTTTAGAGTAACATCAGGCGAAGTGTTGTTATGCCGAGTTACAATTTAAAGAAAAAAACAAAGCAGTATAATTCCACTTGTATTCTTAAAATAAGTGTCATGGTCGCACTACTCGTGTTTATGAACAATGTTTACCCCAGTCCAATCTTAAGGACAGTGACATAATATCAATCAACAAGATTTGGGTATTCACATTGTGAGATACCCCGCGGTGAAGTTATTAAGGCCTGTACATATTGTAACTAATTGTTACTTTTAAAGGCCGGCGCACATATGGCATATTAACAATTTTGTTATATATTTTTTTTTATTGTAGCTCGGCATGTGACCACACTCCGCCTGATGTAAAGCTAGAGTGCGGTCCATGAATGGAAACAACTGCTACTACAGAGCAACCTGTGCGGGCAGCAGTCGCCTCCACTATGCCGGCTTGAGGAGACGAGCATGTACCATCTATTGACAGTGGATACTCCTCTCGCTAGACCTGGCTACTTTCAAACTATTCCCGAAACGCGACAAAGTCACTTCACGGGTGTTACATTTGAAAGTGGTGGTGGCAGATTGGGCTAATAACCATAATCAATCTGCCTACCACTCTTTAATAGTGCCTGTAGGCACTGAGCGACCAAAGTACATATAACAAAGTTACATTGGTACCGGTCAGAACCAAGGCTGCTCTTAAATTGTTTGTATTGTTGTAGCTCGGCATGTGACAACACTCTGCCTGATGTAAAGCTAGAGTGCGGTCCATGAGATTCGAAAGTTGTGGTACCCCAGGACGGCAGGCTAGGCTATCATCAATCTGCCTACCATTTTTGAAGTTAAAACCTGATTTAACTTTTTTTTATATAAATATAAATAATCTCTTCAGTCTAAATAGATTAATTAAAGACTATAGATCGTCCGTATATAGATACAGACGTCATAGTGCGACCTTATCATAATATTCCATGGACAAAGTGAATATGGGAATACGGAATGCAATAAATGAATTCCTGAAAGCAACTCTGGTTATAAATATTAATTCCCTATTTTTTTCTTTATTTTTCATTGGATATGGAGTCTTTAAGATTTTTTTTCAATATTATTTTAAATTTTGTGGAAAGCAAACTTATAACATGAAATGAAATGATTTTGACTTTAATTTTGATTTTGATTTTTTTTTTATACTACAGTTTATTGTGTAAGATGTGGCACCTAAAGGTGGATCATTCGCCATTGGATTGGTGTACTTCAATAATATAATGATTCCCACCACTGGTCGCCCTTAAAAATATAAAAAAAATGAAATGAAAATTCTTTATTAACGTAGGCATAGACTTAGCATGCACTTGTTCATCGTCAGAAGAGTCTCATGATAAAAAACATAATAAAAGTACCTGATGTTAAAATTAACGGAAAAGCTAAGGAAATTGAAACAAATAAAATTAAAGAAGAAAAATCAAAGATAAATAATTTACATACTTTATATACACCAAAAACTCTGAATAAACCTAAAACTCCAATTAAAATTAAAGATTTAGAGACAATAGTACAAAAGGCATATGATGAGTAGGCAGCCATAAGAAACTCAATTATAGCCTGTGTTTATAATAACAAAAAAAAAACTGAATTATAAATTCAATAACAAATATATATATATACATATGCGAGTATATATATTTTATTTCAAAGAGCTTCATCTTAAAATAGAAGACAATTTAACACCATGATATAAATAATATAATAATAATCTGTTTGAATTCAACTCAGACGAACCTATTCACGGTATAAAAATTTCAATTTTCAACTAACAAAGACTGCTTGAGAATTGCTCCATTGAATAGAGATGGTTTCCTGTGAAATAGACATCCCGTGAAATCTCCCTACAATGATCTTTTTATAAGCTGCCTTCACTTTTTGTTCATCTCAAAACGAGAAGAGGTTACATCTCGGGTGTTACACTTGCGAGTGGTTAAAAATCATCAGTCGGAATATCACTCTTTTAATTTTTGAAAATTGTATTATACCTTGGCATATCCCAACACTTCGCCAGATGTTAAAAAAGACAGACAGACAGTAGTCGCCTCCATCTAGATTGACAGTACACACTCCTCTCGCTATACCTGGCTACTTTCAACAGATTTCAACAGACAGAGAAGTGTCATAGTAGGTGTCCATCTATGGCAGGGAGAGCGCGGTCTCCTTTTAAAAAATTCATAGTCTTATATCTTAAAAGTGGGTGAGACTTGCGCAATATCGAGTGGGTGAAAATAACATTTGAATATTTCACACATCCACTTGCCCTTTTAGAGAGATTACTTCTGAAAATGTTTACAGGTTGTTCGCGGCATAAATTTTATTATATACACACTCAGGTTGATATAACATTTTTTTATGTTGAACAATAATATTTTATGTACCTACTTAGCCCAATTTTTCAGGGTTTCAGTTTCCTTTTATACAGGGTGCAAACACATATATATAGCAATCTCGTGAAACAGAACTTGTATACATCATATTGATGCGGTTGAAGATATTTTTAGGTAAAAAATTAATTATTTATTGCATCAATTTTGACATTTATTTATTTATTATTTATACATATATAAAAACATAAAAACAAGCAACGGAGTTGGAGACACGAACGCACGGCATCGCAAGAGTTAAGGCGGCTACGTTACGAGTTAAGCCCGCTTTAAGGGGCGAGCGCGATTGTGTCGGTTAAGCGTCCAGTACGCGAGTAACGCATTATTGTTATTATTATCTGTGTAGTCAACCTAGACAGTACATATTGTATCCTCAACTTGTCACAGCGAAGACATATCTCTGTGGTAACACTTGACTCATAAACGATTTTATTATAAATCTAAAAAAATTCTCAATATTTCAAGAAAAAGAATCTTTTTCAGCAAAGAATTCAGCGAAATCAATAACTCATATTGAACGTTAATTTGCGACTTAAGTTCTCAAGTGAAAAAAAAACTTTTTCATAAAAGAAATTGTCCCATCGCCTTTTGAATTATTTATCTTCGGAAAGAAATACAAAAACTCTGTCCGCCCTGAGATCAACTTTCTTTTCACCAAAGGGGAAATTGGGAAATGGATTTTTGAACATATAATTGTATTCAAATTATTCCCAAAGAAAACATTAATTTTAAAAGGTCTATTACTATTTTTTATTGCAGCTTTAGCAGTCACCTCCACAATGCCGGAGGAGACGAATGTGCACTATTCTACTTTTATTATACCTGGATACTATACCAAGCTAATTGATGAAGCTAAATGTTTAACCAGTTTTTAGATTAAACCTTTTCGACAACTACGACTCATCTGTACTGTTAGCAGTGTGACGTCACGCACTGACGACTTGAGGGACGAGGAGCAAGGGATGTTTTGGTGGCTGCTCAAGGGAGTGTGGTTGAAACGTCCCGGTTGAATGCGCGTGTGCATTCAATTATTCATTAATACAAGCAGTTTCTATTATTAGTGCTCTGTTTAATTCTATTAACCTTAACAGTACATAACATCTGTCTCGTTCTAGCTAGCGGTGTTTTTATACCTGTCTCTGTCAGACATATAACAGTGCAAATATCGTGCGATAATAGTGCGGTGTATTGCCGCATTAAGCAAGCAGCGTACATCTTCGTTAAGCTAACTAGATATGTTGTATAACGATACCCACGATGGCAGGTGTTCGTGGCACCTAATGAACTGAAGGAGAAAGCACATTCGTGGTCTGACTGATCGACCAACTAGTTTATATTTTATTTGTTTGGTTTTTGAGGATAGACAAGGAAGACCGACCTTTATATGCGAACGGCGGACCTGCCCGTATCGATGGCGCTGATTCTATTGTTCCTCTCCAAACACTTGCACGAAAATCGGTTCACTTTTACACTGCACTGATTACCTGTTTAATTTATTATATAAAGGGGTAGCGTTTTGATCAGTACTTGTTTAGAGTTGCGAATAGAGAATCACAGAGACCGAGACACTGTGACGGCGCGGTGAGATCGTTACGATCACGATGATGACGATGACAGCGCGCGATTACACACACTATTTTTAGGCGGTCTAGGAGGGTAGGTTAAAGGTAATGAAAAGGAGTAATATATATATACAAAAAATTTTATATGTATGTGCGTATTTGTGTAAACGGCTTTAACATTATTTATTATAATTATAAGTCTACCTGGAAGCTAGAGCGACCAAACTACATATAACATATATTGGCATCTGTCAAAATTTATCGAGACTTGAAACACGCGCCGTATCCAGCGTGAAGCCTGCAAAACCACGGCTGCTCTATCTATCTGTTTTTCATTGCCATTGTTTTTATTATTATAATATTATACAGGCAGCAGTAACCTACGCTATGCCGGCGTGAGGAGACGAGTGTGCACCAAACATGACTGCTTCCAAACTATTCTCGAAACACAACAAGGGGGTGTCACGGGTCTACATTCAAAAGTTGTGGTACTGTGGAGGAGGAGCTGTAGACTGGGCTAATAACCATCATCAGTCTGCCTACCGCTCGTTATACAAAAATGTTGTATAATACTGCGTTGCTAAACAAGTAGAGCAATAAATCCGGACGTGAAATTAAAGCCGTTTTCAGAATTTCACGAATCTCTCAATCAGAAAGTCACTGAGTAATTTCTACAAGCAAATCATTTTAGTTTCCTTTCGTAGCCGCTAAACTTATTTAAGAGTACCTTTTCAATTTCACAATTTCATTTTTTATGATTTTTATATTTTACGTAATGGTAAAGTTTTTTTAAGTACCTACACTCCGCTTGATGTCATTATAGACTGGTAGACTGAGAGTGGTATGTGAAAACCATAAATACATATATACCTTGAATATATGCTTGTATCGTAGGCACTGAGCGACTATAGTCGGAATTAGCGAGGTTTGAACACGGGTCTCATCGATCGTGTGGTCCACCACTCTACCGCAAAACCACGGTCGCTTATCGAAATGGCCGATTTTTTTTCTTTTTTTTTATTGTAGCTCGGCATGTGACAACGCTCCGCCTGATGTAAAGCTACAATACTGCTACTACAAAGAAATCTCTACGGGCAGCAGTCGCCTCCACTATGCTGGCTTGAGGAGACGAGCGTGTACCATCGTTATATCTGGCTACTTTTAAACTATTCCCGAAACGCGACAAGGTCACTTCACGGGTGTTACATTCGCAATTGGTGGTACTGCCCCAGGACAGCAAACTTGGCGAATAACTATTATCAATCTACCTATCACTCTTTAATAGTGCCTATAGGCACTAAGCGACCAAAGTACATAAAACAAAGTTACATTGGTACCGGTCGGAATTTAGTGAGGTTTGAAAACGGGTCTCATCGATCGTGAGTTCACACGTCTTACCGCTAGACCACGGCCGCTCTAAAACTTTTTCAGTAGTTCAATGAGTCTATATCCTTTGATACTTTTCCAACTAAAATCCTTGCTACTGCATATTACACATGCATTAGGTTATTAATTAAGTTATATAATTAAGGTAAAATAACAAAAACTGAGAAATAAAAATGTATAAAAGAAAACGTCTGCAGCATTAATCAACGGAAATTATGAGAGAGAAAAAAGACAATGAAAGATATTAAGACGAACGACCTCGCAGTTTTGCTAAAACAACAATAAAAAATAATAATAAGCTTTTTACTCATTTTTACCTTGTAGATACCACATTACATTAAAATTAATTAGTTTATTTATTTAAAAACGTGCCTCAATACAATAATAAAAACTTTATTTAGACAAGCACTTTTTACTTTTTGAAATCTTTGTTATTAGTATTTTTTATTGTAGCTCGGCATGTGACAACACTCCGCCTGAGGTAAAGCTAGAGTGCGGTTCATGCATAGAAACAACTGCTACTACAGAGAAACCTGTCGCCTCTGGTGGTTGCTGGCTTGAGGAGATGAGCATGTACCATCTTAGATTGACAGTGCACACTCCTCTCGTTATACCTGGTTACTTTCAAACTATTCCCGAAACGCGACAAGGTCACTTCACAGGTGTTACATTCGAAAGTGGTGGTACTGCCCCAGGACGACAGACTGGATGAATAACCATCATCAGTCTGCCTACCACTCTAAATAATAATAAATAAAATAAATAAAGTCAGAAAGTTGAATGAAAGAAAGAATAGTATACAGGTTGTAGCTAATGGTGCTACGATATTAAAACTACGGATGCTACGAAATATTTTACAATAAAACGAACTTGTGACCCATATTTCTTTTGACATGAAAAATGACTATATAACGCTACCGGTAACTGTAGTTTAGTGGACAGATATATAGAATATTATATACATGCATATACCTGTACAAGCACTCCGCCTGAAATGAAGCTAGAGTGCGGGCCATAAACGGAAACATCTGCTACACAGATAAATTTCTACAGGTAGCAGTCGCCTTTGCTACGTCGGCTTGAGGAGAAGAGTGTACACCATCCATACAATCACCTAGCTACTTCCAAACTGATCCCGACAAGCGCCAACGTCACTACACAGGTGTTACATTCGAAAGTGGTGGTATAACCCCATCATCAATCTGCTTACCACTCTTTAATAGTGCCTATACACGCCGAACGACTAACGTACATATAACATAATTACATTGGTACCGGTCAGAACCTTTAATTCTTGAGAACCGCCTGCTGAATAGGTACTGGTACTTGTACGTTTTTTGGAAACTTCGAGACATATCTAACTATATTTGAGTGAAACGTACAGACGATGTCGTATCTTAGCAAATATTTTCGATGAAAATATTCGTAATTCCGATATGAATTTCGATCGTTCGTCCCCGTCTACGGAATACGAACACGTCAGGAAACCATGGAGCCTCTAATATCCGGCTGACAATTTTTATGGTAAACTCACTTCACTTAAACTAAAAATTATTTTAAGTATAATTTATTATTCTATTACATATTGTATAACTAACACAACACAAAAAGAGCGGCCGTGGTCTAGCGTCTTCGAACCTCGCTAAATTCTGACCGGTACCAATGTAACTTTGTTATATGTACTTTGGTCGCTTTGCGCCTATAGGCACTATTAAAGAGTGGTAGGCTAACTGATGATCCAGTCTGCCGTCCTGGGGCAGTACCACCCCTTTCGAATGTAACAACCGTGAAGTGACCTTGTCGCGTTTAGGGAATAGTTTGAAAGTAGCCAGATAGAACGAGAGAAGTGTGCACTGTCAATCTGGATGGTGCATGCTCGTCTCTTCAGGCCGGCATAGTGGAGGTGACTGCTGCCTGTAGAGATTTCTCTGTAGTAGCAGTTGTTTCCATTCATGGACCACACTCTAGCTTTACATCAGGCGGAGTGTTGTCACATGCCGAGTTACAATAAAATAAAAAAATAAATTATTAAACCATTAGAGATAACGAAAAAAAATCGGGATTTTTGATGTGCCAATTGAGCTTCAATTCGAATTAGCTCATATTTTATCGGAATTTTTCCGTAACAGATGCATTTTAAAAAAGGCGACCACAGTACATATAGTACATTAGTGCCGTAAAAAATTTTCAAACAGTTCACGTTTCAATTGCTAGTCCGCTCTAAAATTATTAATATTTAAAAATGTAACCAATAAATTGTTTAAGTGAACTAAGCGGACTATAATTGAAACACTAGCCGTATAATGGAGCATATTTAGTATGCGAGGTCGGTAGAGGTGGCTTGGACAGCAATTCTCAAAAGGCACTCCTTAACTGACGTATATACTTACTACGTTGTTTTGGCATAGAGAACAAACTCAATATTTCAAGATACTTTATTGACACTAACGCCTACTACCCACCAAAACGTATCGTTTTAGCAGGCCCGGTGAAGAATTATCTTTTATGTTTTAGAATTTTGTTTCTTTTCTACTTGATATTTTTGTACATACAGTGTGTCCTAAAAATCAACGTGAATCAAGACTGATGATGGTAATTTGTCCAGTCTTTCAAATGTAACACCCGTGAAGTGACCTTGTCGCGTTTCGGGAATAGTTTGAAAGTAGCAAGGTATAACGAGAGGAGTTGCACTGTCAATCTGGGTGGTACATGCTCGTCTCCTCAAGCCAGCATAGTGGAGGCGACTGCTGCCCGGACAGGTCTCTCTGTAGTAGCAGTTGTTTCTATTCATTGACCACACTCTAGTTTTACATCAGGCGCAGTGTTGTCACATACCGAGCTACAATAAAAAAAAATGATAACGCATTAAAAAAAGTTGGCAAAACCCGACATCATGTAATGATAATTTAATTCAAGTACTAGGGCTACAGATCTTTGTTTTTATTTTTTAAATATTTTTTTTAGTGTTATGGTCAAAAGAAATTAATTTTGAAATCAAACCTCATTATATTGAATTGCCTTACACAGTAGCAAAGTTTGTTTTATTTTGAGTTTTTTAAGAACATGTTTGCTTAATGCGAGGCCCTCTGTGCGCTCATACAAAGTGGCTTGCGAGACCACTTCGATTGGCAATGTGATTAATTTTATTATAATCACTTAAACGTGAAGTGCCTAGTTGCGTTTCAGAATTACTTTGAAACTAGCCGAAAACTCGTGCCTATAGGCAATATTAAAGAGTGGTAGGCTGACTGATGATGGTTATTTGCCCAGTCTGCCGTCCTGGGGTAGTACCACCACTTTCGAATGTAACACCAGTGAAGTGACCTTGTTGCGCTTCAGGAGCAGTTTGAAAGTAGCCAGATATAACGTGAGGAGTGTGTACTATCACTCCAGATAGTGCATGTTCGTCTCCTCAGGCCGGAATAGCGAAGGCGACTTCTGCCCGTAGAGTATTCTCCATAGTAGCAGTTGTTTCCGCTCATGGACCGCACTCTAGCTTTACATTAGACGGCATATATATGTATATAGAAAGTCGACTGCTACCTACAAACATTTCTCTGTGCTAAATATTATATTAATTTATGAACCGCATTCTAGCTTTTCGTCAGGTAGAGTGCGGTTACATGCCGTACGTACGTTCGTATAAATAATAATATTTTATTGTTACACGTAAGTCGAGTTTTTCGCTGTATTATTCGACCAAAAGTCGTGCATTCTAATTTGCTAAAAATGCTTTACAATAATGTTTTGTTTTTGCGTTTTTTTTAATTCTTTAATATTTAAGTAGAAGTTGTTGTCGTTTTTTTTTTAATTAAAATGGTCTTAAGCCTAAAAATATAAACAAAAAGAAACAATAAACCGCTTTCGAATGAATTCACGTAATTTAGAATTTCAATTAAAATTGCTGTTGTCGTTAATTATTCGCGTCGCTTCCGAGATTCCCTGAATAATAATTTTCAGTTTTGGATTTCAGTACAATAATGATTTGAATTTATAATCCGAAAATGTTTAAATCTTTCAAAATTAAATACATATATTATTATCAGTTATTTTCTATTAATATTTAGCGTATTAAAATGCTAAATTTGTTATTGTTTTCAGATTTGTTTTAACAAGAGTCTCCTCAAGCCAGCATTGCGGAGGCGACCTCAGGCGAAGTGCGGTGAATAAAAAAATTGTTTTCATTTGATTTTAATCAGTTTTTAAGTAAAAAGTTCTCTTTAAATTTGTTTCTGAACTTATAATTAGGTTAACTTAAATTTATGAAATAAATAATTGTTATTATTAGTCATAATTCTTTTTTGGTCACGTTTAAGGGTAAGCAGTAGTATTGGTATGTACTATCAAGAGCAGGGGAGCAGTCCCAGTTTTTTTTCAAAATTGCTTATCGGAATATTACAGTTGCCTTCTATTTCTGATTGCATTATAATTGTTGTCAATGTTTCTATATGTTTTTTGCACGTCATTTAGTTGTCAATGTTATGAGGGAAAAACGAAAAAAAAGACATGTAAATATCAATCAAATTAATCTACACACGTCACTTGTCATAGCAACGTAAACATAAGTTATATTTAAAGTAGGAGCTGAGAGAAACATAAAAATATGCAAGTAACATTAGTCCTTAAGCTGCTACCCTGCTCTTGATAGTAAGCCCCAGCGACTTATCTCTCTAAATACCATTTTCGTCTCGACCACATCTATTAATCTTTGCATGCATGCCCCTAACTTGACCCTTTCAGCGAAGTTAACTAAACTGATATAGAAGGGTCTCTCTAGAACACCCCTTTGAGACTCTGCCACCCACTTTCGCACAATATATCTCTTTCGTTAATCTCATCCGTCCATTTCATATAACTTATTTAACATAAAAATAAAATAAACTAGCTGACCCGGCAAACTTCGTACCGCCTCAGAATCAATAATTAAAAAAGCATTTCTGAACGACTTTTAAATACCGTGTCCGAAAGAATTAAAAATATTCAAAGAGCCCCAGGAAATATCAGGAGAAACTTTATTAGAAGATGTCGGTTATGCATTAGAGTTAGAGGGAGACATTTTGAGCATTTACTTTAATAAATTATTTTATTATCCGTATCTATTCACATTGGTTTTATTGGAATTCGCATAAGGTAATAATAAAATTTCTTCGACAAATAGTACTTTGTTGCTTGTTTAACTTTGAAAAATTACTTTAATTAAAATGACAGTGAACATTATTATACGTTTTTAGAGTCGGTGTGAATTGTAGATATTTTTAAAATAATGGTCCCGTAACCTTACATACAATTTTTTTACACCAGCTTCGTTTAAATATTTTGCTTAAAATTTGATAAATTAAATCTTGTTTAGATTTTAATTTTTTATTTAATCATGGTTATTAATTGGTTACAAATAACATTTTAATTAGAAAGCCCTGTGTTTTCTCAACCCACTCAAATAAAAATATCAGTGAAAATAATTGTAAACAAAATTTTATAACATTAATTTATGATAAAACGGGGGAAAAAATGATAATTCTTTAAAAATGTCATAACTTTTAAACCAGAAGGTATAAAAAAAAAGTACCAAATTATATTCTAGATATTGAACCCCTCTATCTGTAAAATACCGTTGACACCACTACTTACGGGACACCCTGTATATAGATTGTAAAAAGAAAAATAATAAAAGTTGCAAGAGCCCCTGTACTAGGTTCTTAGACCTGTGTTACTGGGTACCAGATCTTTTGTACAATAATTTTACTTATATAAATGTATTACTATTTAGATCAAATCGTGTCCGTGGGTACTATACACCTCTACACACCTCGTTTACATTTTTTGCAGTGGCTCGACATGTTCACCACCGTTCGACACGACCACCGTTCACCTCATGTTAAACTAGAATGCGGTCCATAAGCAAACACAACTGCTGCCACAGAGAAATCTCGCCCAAAAAAACAGGCAACAGTCGCCCCCGCTATGCCGGCCATATTCGACGATTACCTTTTCTATTTTTAAAACATTCCTACCCACCCCTAATCTACTCGCATCCTTCATAAAGATAAAGGTAAAAAAATACTTAACCAAATAAACAAGAAAAAAGATGACTGAGTACTGTTTTGTGTTCTACGAGCAGTACAGTAGGTCAAGCAGGTTTCCCCTTTTTGAATGTGAAGCTCTTTCCTGCGGTGTACACTCTCGCTGAGAACAAAGGGAGCTGTTGAAGTTAAGTGCGGTTACTAGCAACTTTATACAATTTAGTTTATACTGTCGTTGCTTTTAGATTTTTTTCAAGATTTGAAACTGTATATTACTGTTTGTACAATATCGTCTTTGTTTATAAAAATAATAATATAAGAGCTGCGTTGATCTAGTGGTAGGTTTTCGCCGAACACTAATTTAGTACAGGCATTAAAACAAATTGTGTCAAAAATTTTAAGAGTGGTAGGCAGATTGATGATGACTATTTGTCCAGTTTGCCGTCCTGGGGTAGTACCACCACTTTTGAATGTAACACCCGTGAAGTGACCTTGTCGCGTTTCGGGAATAGTTTGAAAGTAGCCAGATATAACGAGAGGAGTGTGCGCTGTCAATCTAAGATGGTGCATGCTCGTCTCCTCAAGCCGGCATAGTAAAACCGACTGCAGGTTTCTCAGGTTTCTCTGTAGTAGCAGTTGTTTCCATTCATGGACCGCACTCTAGCTTTACATCAGGCGGAGTGTTGTCACATGTCGAAATACAATAAAAAAAAATTATACCTAGGAACAACTTCGTAATCTACACAAAGTGACATCCCTCATTTCAAATTTATAATTACATGTCTGTCGTGTGTACTTACCCCAAAAACAAGGTCACAAGTTGACGTAGAACAATGCGGTATTAATAAATAATTTTGTTACCTCTAATATGTACATAAAAAAAAGTTGTAAACACTTGACTATAAAAAGATAATTTGCCCACTAAAATACAATGTATAAGTACAGTGAGGGAATAAATATAATGACCACCTTCATGTTTAAATGACGGGAGATTAAGCCACAATAATCTAGAAGCTCAACATGTGACAACACTCCGCCTGATGTAAAGCTAGAGTGCGGTCCATGAATGGAAACAACTGCCACTACAAATGTCTGAAGAATGTGTTGTATCCATTATTAAGAATTTATTTAGATAAAAACATTAAAATATTTTTTTATTGTAGCTCGTCATGTGACAACACCCCGCCTGATGTAAAGCTAGAGTCCGGTCCAACTGCTACTACAGAGAAATCTCTACAGGCAGCATTCGCCTCCACTATGCCGACTTGAAGAGACGAGCATGTACCACCCAGTTTAGTATTTTCCCACAGAGATAAGGAGAGACAACGGAACGCCACTTGCCACGATTCTGACACAACTCCCTCGCTTCCCTCACATCCACAATTCTCTTCATGCACGCCCGACGGTTTTGGGCACTAGGAAGCCCAGATTTCATAAGGAATGCTTCAAAATGATTAAATACATAAATTCGGTAAATTAATTAAAGTGGTAACTTGTAATATTTCCGTGCCAGTACATGCATATTGTATTCGGAGTAAGACATAAAAATTATCTATCTCCAAGGAAAACAAACAAAATTAGGGAAGAGACAGTGGGCGTATAAAGCCTCCGTTTTATAAGGAAAATTATTAAAATAAATGCAAATTTATTAGAAAGGGATGATTCTTGGGGACGGTTTTTCAAACTTTAATTGTCTAAGATAAGGTATAGAGAAGATAGAAACAAAAACAAAACATCGCATACATTGAGCTAATATGAAAAATAGTAAATAATAAATTAATTTTCCTGTGTAAATTAAATATGAAAATACCAGCCCCTTAAAATGACAAAATTTCGGGCGATAAAATCAGAACATTCCTACTTCATAAAACATGGTTATCCCTATGCTAATTAAGGCAGAGACCTTTGTACTACAAATGCTTTTGTCTACAATTCCAGAAATTTTCGTTCACATTAACGGGAAATTTCAGATTATCATTGTAGCACTTCCAAGTAAAAATCCGTGAAATTACGATCGATGAGACCCGTGTTCGAACCTCGCTAAATTCTGACCGGTACCAATGTAACTATGTTATATGTACTTTAGTCGCTCAATGCTTATAGGCACTATTAAACTGTGGTAGGCAGACTGATAAGTGTTATTAACCCAGTCTGCCGTACTGGGGTAGTACCACCCCTTTCCCCTTGACGCGTTTCGGGAACAGTTTGGAAGTAGCCAGATTATAACGAGAAGAGTCACTGTCAATTTTGATGGTGCATACTCGTCTCCTTAAGCCAGCATAGCGGAGGCGACTGCTGCTTGTAGAAATTTATCTGTAGTGGCATTTGTTTCTGTTTTTGAACCGCACTCTCGGTTCACGCCAGGCGGAGTGTTGTCATATGCCGAGCTACAATAAAAAAAGTAAGTCAGTACTAATTTTTTGAATATTTGAGCGAACCTCGCTAATTCTGACCGGTACCAATGTAACTTTGTTATATGTACTTTGGTCGCTCAGTGCTTATAGGGACTGTTAAAGAGTGGTAGGCAGACTGATGATGGTTATTTGTCCAGTCTGCCGTCCTGGGGTAGTACCACCACTTTCGAATGTAACGCCCGTGAAGTGACTTTGTCGCGTTTCAGGAATAGTTTGAAAGTATCCAGGTATAACGAGAGGAGTGTGCACTGTCAATCTAAGATGGTAAAATAAAATCCAAATAAATATTAATAACAGTGGCTGTGGTCTAGCGGTATACACGATCGAAGTGACCCATGTTCAAATCTCGCTGACTGATAACAGTGAAAGAAAACATAGAAACAAAATATATTTAAAAAAAAAATTAAACATTAAAATGAAAATAAGTCAAGTATTAAAATTCTTACTTTAGGTAACATTTAAATTCGATATTATTCTTGTATAGGATTATTAGATTTTCTCAAATAACAGGCTGAATTCGAAATGACTTTTATAAAACGAGACGCCCATTGACTATATTAATAAATATACTTATTTATACACATTTATTTATACAATATAACTGTTGTAAAGTTTGGGGTAGGTAGGTAGTAAAAACAAACGTAGATTCGGAATGTTGACTGATCCCAAAGCTAGAATACAATCCGTGAGCGGAAAGAACTACTACCACAGAGAAATGTTTGCAGGCAGCAGTACTCTTCACTATGCCGGCTTGGGCGTCTTACCAAGAGTACACCATCCGTTGACAGGGCACACTCTTTTATAATAAGAGGTGAAATGCGATTAGATCACATGGCAGATTATTATTTATTACATTTCTTTAAATTTTTGTAATTATTTAAAGTGCGGTCCATGAACGAAAACAACTGCTACTACAGACAAATCTCTACGGGCAACAGTCGTCTCCACTATGCCGGCTTGAGGAGTCGAGCATGTACCATCTATATTGACAATGCATACTCCTCTCGTTATACCTGGCCACTTCAAACTATTCCCAAAACGCGGCAAGGTCACTTCACGGGGGTTACATTCGAAAGTTGCGGTACTACCCCAGGACGGCAGACTGGGCTAATTACCATCATCAGTCTGCCTGCCACTCTTTATATAAAGTTATATGGTCTTATTTCAATTTATAAATAAAAATATATATATTCTTTAGGAGGACATTAATAATTCTCGATTTTATTTATATTAGATATAAAAATATATGTACGTCCTGTTATATGTCACGTTTCTAAATAAAAAGTTATATAAAAAATCCGTCAAAACAATATGGGATGTCTCGGCTAAAATATTGGCAATATAAAAAGGGCGCGCCCTGTAATCATTCCGCCGACCTCACAGTGCCCATCAATCATCTTCTACAGTAAACCCTATTACCAATATCACCTCATAAATATTTGAGGAGCATTTCCTAAATTATTTTTAAATTGAATCTCGGATATGACTTATAAATAAGTAATAGACTTTTGTTTAAGAGTGGTAGGCAGACTGATGATGCTACCACAGAGAAATTTCAACTTTAGCCGCCTTCGCTATGCCGCCTTGCAGTAGACGAATGTGCACACTCCAGATTGACAATGCACAATCCTCCCGCTGTACGCGATATAGTCTGTACGGTACTCGAACGGAGCCTAGGGCTCGCCGTGAGTAGTTGGCACAAACCCTGATTTTTGAAATTAGAATGCGTCAATATTTCGTAGTTGGGTTGGTCTTGGATACATCGGATACGATGTAAGGCTGGTCGCAGCTAGAATAGTGGCCGGTATTGACCCACGCAGAGAATACCTATACCTGCTGAATTCACACGGAGGCAAATACAAGGCATGCAACGGAAAGGTGTGCAAAGTGGACTTACTGCTTGAAGAGTAGACAGGGCACACTGATTACACGAAGATTATGCAGATTGAACTCTCTCGACGTTGATTTAATAGTTTTTAGCCTTTACTTGAATCTCGCGCGCGCGCCGTCTACCGAGACCGTTGTTCAACACACTGCTTTCGCACGCCGCGAGAGGGCAGCACCGTCTTAGGATGCGTTCACCAGCGCGAGTTTAAGACGCGTTCGTAGTGAGGATGGAAGTTTGGAATACCAAGGCAGGGAACCGTTATCATGGAGTGTTACAAGCCACGACATAGTCACTTCACGGGTGTTACATTCGAACGTGATGCATGTTTTTTTAAACTTTATTGAATTCATTCAAAAGGCGAGCTTAATGCCGCAAGGCATTTTCTTCCAGCTGGCCTTCAGGAAGCAGAAAGGTAGAAAGCCACGGGTAGTAAATAAAAAAAACGACATATAACTTAACTTGGAAATACTTAACCTACTATATTCAGATACTTTTCAGTTTTTGTTGTCTTTGATCTGATTAAGGGTCAGTTTGAGATCAGAATATTGTATATGTAAAGTAATTACTCCTAAAAATTCCTGTAATTAATTATATTTACTTAATATTAATGAGATTGAAGGTAAAGGTTACAGAATGGGATTATTATAAAATATAAAATGAAAGGAATTTAATTTTCAAAGTACTTAAATGGGTAACCGATACCCTCGAGCTGAAACTCGCATTGTTATCATTTAATAATACTGAAAGCTTTGAACAGTTATCGGTCTAAATGGATACTTGAACTGATTACTCAAAAATTTAATCATTTATTTCTACTATTCAAGTTTAATTAGTAGAATTGATTTTTACAGGAATCGTTGCGAGATCATAGACAGTATTACGACCAAAGAGGAAAGATGTATGCTAAGGTGGTTTATCGTGAATAGGTATTTTGAAAAAGATGCTTGAAAGGAGATTAACTAAAGATTTATTGCGCTGAAGTGTCGAAAGTGGGCGCCCTAGAAAGACCTTTTTCAGCCAGATTGGTCAACTGCTCAGAAAGAGGAGCACCCTCAACCGACGTGCATGCATGAGGGGAGTAATGGATGTGGTCGAATCGAAAGTGTCGTAGAGAGAGAAGTTAATATATAACATATAATATCTTTTTTTAAATGAATATAAAAAGCACTCAGTTGTGCAATTCCGAAAAATTCATACACGTAGAACAATTTAGTGCATTTTCCTCTCATCCCACTCACTGCACTGCTGTTACACCCATTAGGTAAGCTTCTGATTATATCGACTTACATGCCTAAGTCATTAAAAAAGTCGTGTCTTTATTTTGTACGCCTGAATAAAAATATTATTTATTTACAATTGTATGCTTTTTTAATTCAATTTCGCAAAAAGATAATGTGACGGAACATGGTGGACCTGACGTGTGGGATTTCCAATCTTCCAAAGACAACACACTGTCTGGGGTCCAAAACTGGTCTTAGCAATATCAAGTAACTTCTTAGGTAGCACGAGATGAAGACGCTGAAGATGTTTCCAACTGAGAACTGGCAAAAAATCATGAGTCGTGGATACTCCCATTTCCAAGTTTATTTTTCTTTTATTTCTTATTGAAGTTATATCTCTCGTTCAGTGTTAAAATTTAGTAATTTAAAATGGCAAATAGATTTAGTCGCTAACTTCAGAAGCATTCCTCCAGGCGCAATACCATTAGTGTATAGTGGAATGCAATAATATTACTTCAACACCCAACTCGGCTCTTAAAAGGTTTATAATTTACAACTGAATCCATTTACGTGGATAATACTTACGCTGTTTAATGGTTATAATCATTGATATATACATGTGCAATAACGCTCCCAATGTGACTCGAGAGAAAAGATGACCACAGCCACGTTTAGGTTTCCTGTTAGTATTTGACTCGACTATAACTTGATTTAAAACAAAATAAACGTAATAACTGTGCTCTACCACGCGAAATTGGCAGTAGTTCCCTCTCGACGTTTGAAGGGAGATTGCCATGCAACCCAAATAAGATGAAGAAATAAGAAGAAGAAACGCAATAGTAAGCTGCGTAAAATTAGTTTCAATCAATCAACTTAAAACATGTAAGCGCAAAACATAAGTTATAAAAAAACTAAATATTCTTGTGATTTTTTTGTTTAAATCAAATTTGCATAAACAAAGAGATAATCTCTTTATTATTATTTAAGAAATACAAAAAAAAGTGTTGTACTTTGATTTTTTTTTGTGCAAATTCAAAGATTCCTGAAATACAGCTTGTAACTTTTATAAATACGCTTAATTTTTCTTTTAATTTAATTTATTCATTTTATTTTATTTATACTTTATAAATAGAACGACCTTGTGCCTCTTAAAGCCCACATAGACTTTTTGAGAGGCACAGCACCTTAACTAAACTATTTATTAACTAAAAAAAATTAACAAGATCAACAGACAAATACAGAAAATTACAGACAGAGGAGTCTCTGTCGCAATATGTTGCGTCTATAATACAATCAACAACTATATTACAACCACAGACAATATAACCTAGGTTGCATTGTCTGTGATTACAACAGAAACTCATGCTTTACATCTATATTTTTTTCTTCTGGTGGAGGAGTGTAAACTGAGCTACTAACAAAGATCATGTAGGTATAACAATAACTATGATTAAAATAATTATTCTCTTCCTATTGTAATGACTTTTTTAAATGCTTGTACTAACAGTTAGTAACATAGGCACTGAAAACTTAAATACATCAGTGTCAAACACGGGTCTCATCGATCGTGAGTCCACGCCTTCGGCAGCCGCTCTGAATTAATACATTTTTAATTAAATATTTTTGTTATACGAATATCACAATTTGAAACCCAAGAGTCTTACTGTTATAAAATTACGTGCTTATCTCAAGAATTTGTTACTCCAAAAATGAGACAAGAAATCTACCAACTCACCGTAATTGCTTTGGGACCTCCGTAACGTATCATTTCATTCTCGAGTCTGCCTACCTACATTCAATCTAAATTATCTTTGTAATTTTCTCAGATTTAATTAAATTTATGAATATCTTTGCTAACTGTCTTTTTACACTCTATACATCTGTAATCTGGTGTAATGCGGAATTATCGGTATTGCAGTTCAGATGTCAACATTGTTACTATATGAGATAAAAAATCTTGGAATAACAAACAAATAATACTTTTCCATGTACAATAAATACTATATTTTTAAACAAATAAAATTTTAGTGCAACATGGCGTTTTTATTAAATTGGTCTCTAGTTTTTCCGAAAAGGGATGTCGATCCTTTTATCCACCTTAGCCTCACAAATGAAGGAGACATGGTTGTTACAACGGATATCATCTAGGGCTCCAAGTTTGGTGATACCACCACAAAGATTAACTGATTCATTGTTTGGTTCACCTGGTGGCCAATTAGCGTACTTTGTGGTCCTGGGAGAGCCTGGAATAAGAACAGAAAAAACATTTAATGAAATATGATGGTAAGTGATTTTTAATTTAATTTTCATTTAAATTAAATTTTGGTTTTGTTTTTTATTCTAATTTTAACCTTGATTTAGATGTAGACTTTTCGTTAATTTTTTCTTTTGTTTTTTGTGGCATCTAAAAATGAATCATTTACCAAAAATTAATCAATCACTGTAAAGCATGATTCAAAGATTCCCACCACTGGCCCCCTTAAAAATATAGAATAAAACTTATTTTTTTAGCAGTCAAACATGCGACCACCTTCTTGGGCCGCACTCCACCTAGGCAGTTCTAAGCGGAGACGATAGCTACCACAGAGAAAGTCAGCAGCAGCGGATCTATCCGCTATGCCAGCTTGATGTGACGAGTATGCGCCCAAGTTAACAGAGAATACTAGTCTAGTCTAATCTATTCTGGCTCTTGACTACTGTATATCATCGACTTACAATAGTTACATTGGTACCGCTATACCGGTCAGAATTAACGAGGTTCAAACATGGGTCTAATCGATCGCAAGTTTACGCGTCTTACCGCTAGACCACGGCCGCTCTTAAAGACAATAGGAAAATAGAGCATAGAGTTTTCTAGATCTATAAAAAACCAGATGTACCGGTCGGCGGTTGAGATCTTACCATCATGCCACTGCCATTCCTTATAATAAACTTGTCTTAAACCAATCCGAGCGACCTCGGCAGATTCCACATTCATTATTTGCTTAGTATTGGCACCAAATACTTCGCCGACTAATTCAGATTCTCTCAAAGAGTCTATAACGGCCAGATAAGCCCCCTCCATTTCACAAATAGCCTTAGCTTCCGCCCAAGTAGCTCCGATGTTATGATAGCTGTAACAGCTACCCATCTCCTTGTAGGTTTTGTAAGCTGAAAAATAGATTCATTTATTTATTCTGTTCATCAGCGAGACGTGCACCATCACCAAATCAAGGTGTTATCTCAATTACATTGGAAAACATCTTGCCCTTAGCCAATTAGGCTCGGCATGTGACAACACTCCGCCTGATGTAAAGCTAGAGTGCAGTCCATGAACGGAAACAACTGCTACTACAGATAAATCTCTACATACAACAGTCACCTTCACTATGCCGGCTTGAATAGACGTGTATTTACACGCGCCATCTAGATTGAAGGTGTAGACTCCTCCCGAAGAGCGGCCGTGGTCTAGCGGTAAGACGCGTGAACTCACGATCGATGAGACCCGTGTTCGAACCTCGCTAAAGACCGGTACCAATGTAACTTTGTTATATGTACTTTGGTCGCTCAGTGCCTATAGGCACTATTAAAGAGTGGTAGGCAGACTGATGATGGTTATTTGTCCAGTCTGTCGTCCTGGGGCAGTACCACCACTTTCGAATGTAACACCCGTGAAGTGACCTTGTCGCGTTTCGGGAATAGTTTGAAAGTAGCCAGGTATAAGAGAGGAGTGTGCACTGTCAATCTAGATGGTACATGCTCGTCTCCTCAAGCCGGCATAGTGGAGGCGACTGCAGCCCGTAGAGATTTCTCTGTGGTAGCAGTTGTTTCCATTCATGGACCGCACTCTAGCTTTACATCAGGCGGAGTGTTGTCACATGTCGAGCTACAATAAAAAAAAAAAAAAAAAAATCTGGCTACTTTCAAACTGTTCCCGAGACGCGACAAGGTACATTCGAAACCACCATCCATGTACCACCATCTTAAATACAACTCAAATGAAAGGAATGGAATAAAAAAATATAAAGTTTAAATTATAATTGGCCAAGCTAGATCAGATTGATCCCACAAAGAAATTTCAGTAGGAAGCAGTCGCCTCCGCTATATTAATCGATCAATCTGATCGAACAAGGTTTAATCATCTATTTTCGTACAACAAATCTCTTTTCTTGATTTTCTTTTATACATCGTTAGAAAATAATAACATAAAAATATATTTACATTCATTGTCTCTGCATGGATTCAGCCTCTCAAAGTCACACTGGACATTACCTGACAAATTATAAAAAATACTTTTTTATTGCAGCTCGGTATATGACCACACTCCACCTGTTGTAAGGCTAGAGTGCGGTCCATAACCGGAAACAATTGTAACTGCAGATAAATTTCTACATGCCGCAGTCGCCTCTGCTATGCCGGCTGCATGTGCACCATTCGGATTGACAGTGCACACAATTCTCGTGATCCCGAAACGGGATTAGGACTTCACGGATGTCACATTCGAAACTGGTAATACTAAGGATGGCAGACCATCTGATCAGTATGCTAACCATATTACATTCTTCATCGCAATGTTATCGTCAAAGTTTTTTTTTATTGTAGCTCGGCATGTGACAACACTCCGCCTGATGTAAAGCTAGAGTGCGGTCCATGAATGGAAACAACTGCTACTACAGAGAAACCTGTGCGGGTAGCAGTCGCCTCCGCTATGCCGGCTTGAGGAGACGAGCATGTACCATCTTAGATTGACAGTGCACACTCCTCTCGCTATACCTGACCACTTTCAAACTATTCCCGAAACGCGACAAAGTCACTTCACGGGTGTTACATTCGAAAGGACGGCAGACTGGACAAATAACCATCATCGTTCTGCCTACCACTCTTGTTGATGTTGTTGATGAAAAAGGACTACCCGAACCGTTTAGTCCGTGCGGGGATCTTACAGTCGAGACGATGCATGCGATCGCCAACACGCGTCGACCTCAAGCGACTCATCACAGGGCAGGGTTTGACCTCTACCGCTGGGGGGTTGGATGAATGCTACCGTGTACCCGACCCCCAGCACTTTGGTGGCTATGAGGAACACCGTGGGGTTTTAGTCGGTAGTCCTTGTATGCGCGCTGTTTGTAAGGGAGCCCGACATAACCCTGGCGCCTTCCCCGAGGTGCTAGAGTATCCGTAACTGATTTCCCCACGTAAAAAAAGGGTTTGTCCTCTAATTGGTTAAGTTATTTTATTAAAAAACATACTTTATGAGTTCAAAAATATAGAAAAAAAAACACTTACCAAAGACTAGGAATGAACCTAGTACAGCACAAATTAATGTTGGTCTCGACATCTTGCTGATCAAAGAATAAACTGTTAATTTTTGCATAAATCGCTCCATATTTATACCCCTAAACGCTGTAGATAAGGTGACTTTTGAACGATAATTATAAGAACATACACTTCTAAGAATATTAATATTTGTTTATTATATTTTATTACCTATATATTATATTATATTATAATTATATTTATTTATTATATTATATAATATCAATAATATTATTATTTTCCACTTAATGGACAATTAAATGGAATTGTAATTAACTATTTCGCATGTTTCCATTATAATCCTTAAGCCGACATAGCGGGGACGACTGCTGTCTGTGGAGATTTGTCTGTAGTAGCATACCATATAAGCGGCCGTGGTCTAGCGGTAAGACGCGTGAACTCACGATCGATGAGACCCGTGTTCGAACCTCGCTAAAGACCGGTACCAATTTAACTTTGTTATATGTACTTTGGTCGCTCAGTGCCTATAGGCACTATTAAAGAGTGGTAGGCAGACTGATGATGGTTATTTCTCCAGTCTGTCGTCCTGGGGCAGTACCACCACTTTCGAATGTAACACCCGTGAAGTGACCTTGTCGCGTTTCGGGAATAGTTTGAAAGTAGCCAGGTATAAGAGAGGAGTGTGCACTGTCAATCTAGATGGTACATGCTCGTCTCCTCAAGCCGGCATAGTGGAGGCGACTGCAGCCCGTAGAGATATCTCTGTGGTAGCAGTTGTTTCCATTCATGGACCGCACTCTAGCTTTACATCAGGCGGAGTGTTGTCACATGTCGAGCTACAATAAAAAAAAAAAAAAAAAAAAAAAAAAAGTTGTTTCCGTTTATTAACCGCACTCTAGCTTAACATCAGGCGGAGTATTTTTTTTTATTGTAGCTCGGCATGTGACAACACTCCGCCTGATGTAAAGCTAGAGTGCGGTCCATGAATAGAAACAACTGCTACTACAGAGAAACCTGTGCGGGCAGCAGTCGCCTCCACTATGCCGGCTTGAGGAGACGAACATGTACTATGTAGATTGACAGTGCACACTCCTCTCGCTATACCTATTGTCATATGCCAAACAAAATTCCCTTTACAGGGAAGCGCTAATAAATACATAAGATAAATAAAAAATCCTAATTAAATTTATTTATTTATTTATGCATGTCAAATAATATATGTAGAATCTATATAATATGACGCCACAGTAGGGTGTAGCAAAGAACATTAAATAAAATATAAAAATGTTATTATTAAAAATTGGGAAAAAAAAATGAAATATAAATTTAAAATTAAATCAAAGTAGAAACTAGTATTAATCACTCTGTCCTAAGAATGCTCATCTTTGAGCCCACTTGATACCTAATATTTTAGTAACAAAACAATATTCTAAAATAATATCTTATTTTTAAAAAAAATATTTTAATTATATCAACACATCATTTACCAATCAATAGACAATGTTTAATTACATTAAAAATCAGATATCTTTAATTATAAAAATATTGAAAATAATAATAACCTCAAATATTGCATCAGAAAACATCTAATAACTCAATAACCCGGGTGATAAAATTAAAACTGATTGGTAATAAGGAAGTAGATTTATTTTTCTACAAAATGAACCAAAAATCATCGACAAACTCGAAAAAAAATTGTGTGTCCATTTTTCTTAGGCATTCTCCTTTACAATAAAAAAAAAACAAATATTATAATCATATTGTTTTCGAGACACCCTTTTTTCTTTGTTTTACTAAGTTTAACAAATTTTAGAGTTTCACCTTATGACCTAAGTAGTAAAATGATATCAGTTTGTGGTATCATGTGGCCGAACGTACGCGCGATCGTAGTGGCCTCTGTTGTTAGTTAGTGCTCATTTCTGATACTAAATCACCTATAAAAACCATACATGTGTATATAGGAATTTTTCAAGTGTGCGTCAGCGATTAAATTTGAAAATATAAAGTCTCACCCACAGACTATGCTTTTTTGTCATAGAAATGCAACGTATGGATGTCAGTGCAAGAAAAATGCGTGTTGTCGCTGTAAAATAGTAAGGAAGTGTTGCCGCTGTAAAATAATAAGAAAGGCAACGACTATTAATACCGGAAAAAGGAGGCCAAGACTTTCAACGACAAACGTGGAGGAAAAGGACATAGAGCTCACGTAGCTGGCATAGATGATAATGAACACTAGGCGCTTTATCCTCTATGGCGGGGTATTCATTCGTGTCAAGGGATTTTTTTTTTTTTTTTTATGTTTAATAGGCAGGCGTTTGACCACACCCTGCCTGGTGTTAAGCAGTGATGTGGTCTAAGGTGGAGCACGCCTGCCTATGAGGTACCTGTTCACCTTCGATTTGAAGAGACCTATGTTGTACGTGTCGGGAAACACAGACACCGGGAGGGAGTTCCACAGTTTCGCAGTACGCACGAGGACCGTGTTGTCAAAACGCCTCGTACGCACTTTAGGAACTTGAACCATTTTGCTTTTGTGGTCTGCTCTGATTGCTCTGAGTGGTCGTGAAGAAAGTTGATTTCATGCGATTGTCGCAAAAGCAAATTGCAGTATATGGAATTGCAGCCCCGCGCACACTGCAGTAATGGAATCGCTGATCTACAGTGCAATTTTTAAAATCAAGGTTGCGATTGGCTTTAGAAATAGGGAAAAATACTCAAAAGAGGCTCGAGGCTATTGAAAAATCGAACTTATTGATAAAAAGAAACACTCTGTATTATTACACCATTCGATAATGTCACTAATAAGAATCCTATTCTAGAAAGTAATAATATACGGCACACTAAAGTTTTCATTTCAAACAATGGGGTCGATTCTTGTCTGGGAAAACTAAAGGTATTTAGTAAAAAAAATACACATAGTAACGTCGTATTATTTTATTTTCGTTTGTGTTCGGTCACTCATACATAATTGAGTAACATTTACTCATAAAGTACACGCATCAACGCTACCATTTACCAAAAAACATTTCCAAATACTGTTTATTATGAAGACACACTACTCCTTAATCCGACGACTTACACCATAAAAAAAAAGGAAAAAAACACAAAAAAAATTGTGCGTGTTTGTTTGTTTTTGCACAAAATTTCAACAAAATCAAAAGTTTGAGCTTCGAGATGGGAATAGATCGATATCGATAAGTTTATTTTTGTTATAAATCGTCGAATAAAGTTGTTAGTGGATTCTCGCAACCAAACTTTTGTAAAGCCAACGGAAGCTGTGCTCTGTAGTCACTACACGCTACTGCACCTACTGGCGATTACACAATTACTTCTGAATTAAATTGAACCATATTACAATCTTAATTCCGTTTTAACATTTTGTGCTATATACTTATTTATGTGGGTATTCCTATAAATCCAAACCAATTATCTTAAACCAAGAGTGGTAAGCGGACTGATGATGGTTATTTGTCCAGTCTGCGTCCTGGGGCAGTACCACCACTTTCGAATGTAACACCCGCCAGGTATAGTGAGAAGAGTGTGAACTGTCAATCTAGATGGTGCATACTCGTCTCCGCAGGCCAGCATAGCTGCCCGTAGATATTTCTCTATAGTAGTAGTTGTTTCCGTTCATGGACCGGACTCTAGCTTTACATCAAGTGGAGTGTAGTCATATACCGAGCTACAATAAAAAAACTCAAATTTAATTCTTATTTTTTGTATAACGACACAAAAAATACTTAAATTTTATGCATTCGCGTGTTATAAAGCTTTATTAGACGTTATAGTAGTACGGGATATGATTGCACTCCGTCTGATGTTAGGCTAGAGTGGGATCCATGAAAGGAGACAAACAGCCAGGCAGAAATTGCCCTCGCTAAATATACATTCCATGTTAATTTTACCATTCGCTATAATGATTTATTAGGAATATGGCGATTCTCTGTTGGTCATAACTATAACAAACAAACAAAATATTAAACATGCTATTGTACTGTGTATAAATTGGTCAACGAATATTTAAAAAGTATAAACACTATGGCAGTATCACGCGGGACATATTGAAAATTATCTATTTATGTTTACACCCTGTATTTGAATCTAATATCATTAATAAATTCAACATTTTGTTAATTGAAATATGGTTCAAAATTAACCAGCGACCGACTAAATAAATTACCGTTAAATATAATTATCTGTCTTATAAAAATGACCAAAAACATCAAGAGTGTATGCCTCTATCTGATTGGTCAATTCTTTATTTAATACAAACTTTTTAGGTAACGATCTCCATAAGATTTGAAGCTCTGTTTTTCGAATTTCGAACACTAAACTAACGAATAACGTTTGATATAAACAACTGAAACAATTATAGACTTGAACAGTTTGAATTTGACTAAGATAGTGCTACGGAATATTACCAAAAGTTTGGCTTCGTAGCGTCTTGTAGCACTTTACCAAAATCGAGTTTCTTCAAAATTTCTCTATTAACTAATTTATATAATAAATATGAACTCGATTCAGTACATAAGATATAATATAATTTTCTACAAATGATTAATATAACGATTAATAGTATTTATTAGAAAAGGCGAAACAAAATCAGATTACATGAAATCCGATCGCTCAATAATTTATCTTTATCTACATTTAGAATATAATCAATAAATTTAATGTACGTAACAGTGTATAAATAATTTCATCAATCCATTATTCATTAAGTTATTGCAATTTTAAGTTAAATTAATTAATTTAAATTCGCTATTTGGCCATTTAATTTTTCAGCGAAAATTGATAAATCATCTATTAATAATATGTTTTCGTATTTTTATAGATCTGGGGCGTTATATGTTGTGGTATTCTTGGAGCCAGGGTCAAAGTAGTAACCAATTAAAAATAGTAATCGAATAATTGCAATAACTTTTTGAACAACCCTGTCAATATTTTGGTATACATTTTGGAAGTGATTCGAAATTCAAACAGAGTGATTCTGAAATAAAGACCGCTTCAACACTCATTTCTTGCGTGGCGGCTTTTATCGAATCGCCATTAACAAAGAAATTCAGACTAACAGCCTATTTCATAATAGCGATAAAACTCTTTATTCTTATACGAATAAAGCTTATAATTCTGTAGCCAGATCATAAGAATAGGCTGTATTTATAATAATTTTATTAAAGACTATGAATCGTATAAACAGGACTAGGATAAAAATAAGTATAAAAGCTATTTTAAAAGTTTAAGTCCCAAGTTTTAAATATAGGATTACTATAGGAAAAATATTTATATAAAATAAAATACAAAAAACATACTACTCGTAGGATATATCAAAAAGTGTAACAATGTTATTAACATGAGTATTGCAATAGAAAATTGTTCACATTTATTGCCTAAGTATAATAATTTACTTAGTTAAATTTTCGTTAAAAATATACACTGATTTCTAACTCGATAAAAATATTCCACGTCAAATAGGCCAAGATCGTTTTAATAAAGCGTATTAACCTTAATGTTAGAAAAAACCTACTATTGTAAAAAAAGGAAGCATACAACAGTCACTCTCACTATGCTGACCAATTAATAATTATTAATTAAAAGGCTCATTTTTATCGATTTAAAAATCAGTGTATCCAGATAGATTTTAGTCATGACAAGAACCATCGATAGTTTACTTGTACATCACTAAAAAGGTCACCAGTCACCGTCTATAAAGCTATGCTTCGGAAAGAATGAGACAAAGTCGCGCGATATTTGTTGGTCTTAAAAATAACACGACTTTAGTGGCAAAAGCGTTTTTTAATGTTTAATTGAATATGGACACCTCGCGACTGTTTTGTTATTGTAGCTCGGCATGTGACGACAACACTTCGCCTGATGTAAAGCTAAAGTGCGGTCCATGAATGGAAACAACTGCTACTACAGAGATATCTCAGCAGTCGCCTCCACTATGCCGGCTTGAGGAGACGAGCATGTATCATCTAGATTGACAGTGCATACTCCTCTCGTTGTTATACCCATAGTTTCATTCATAGTTTACCCAGATTGACTAGTTGAATAATTATTTTCATTCTAGCTCAGTCAACTTATTTGTCTATTAGAAATGTTTGAAACTTAAAATGTATTAAGTACTTATTATATTGCGTATCGTTTTTATCACGCGACAATAGCCTCTATTCGCAATTTCCACGCCAATAAGGCGTTTAAGCTTTCGCATCTAATTTCAATCTATGAATATTCATATTTTATCTAATTTTTCTTTTAAGTACAGTTCCCAGCGCCGGATTTAGGCGGCAGAGCATGTTGTGGAGGCCCTCAAATCGTTTGTGGTTAACTGTTGAAAGTTTCTATTAAGGTCAAGGTAAAGAAGAGAGGAACTAAATAAGTTGGCTAACACAAAATTTAAACCAAAACTCAATATTTTTTTGTTTCTACTGAGCCTTTATCGATTTAATTTAATTTTTTTTTTGGTGTGGTGGCGGCCCATAGGCAACTGCATATGTTGTCTATGCTTAAATCCGGCACTGATAGTTCCTGATACGTTAAAGCTGATATTGATCGGATTCAAAATCACCAGATTTAATGTCAGCCTAAACCAGGTTGTGCCAATTGTGCCTGACGAAAATTATCATTACCTATTCCGCTATATCTTCCCATTCCGCTCGATATTTTCCTACATATCTGCGTCATGATCACACAGAGAAACATGTATTTTAAAATCATATACTCATTATATCCAATTAAAGTATAACAACAAAGTTTTATTTATTTTGAAGTGCCCCACGATCGTCCAGTGGGACTTCTTGGGTTTACCAAGCCAGAAAGTACATGATCTTATTAATCTATATAAAATCAATTGCTGTTCGTTAGTCTCGCTAAAACTCGAGAACGGCTAATTTTGGTTTTGAATTATTTGTAGTAGTCCAGGGAAGGTTTAAAAGGTGAGTAAATATGAAAAAAATGCTTGGAATATAGTAAAAACAACAATTTCGCTTTCCCTTAGAAACTATTCCTTTGGTTTTGAATGTCAAACATTTGATGTTCGTCCCGTCGTTTAGAAATCAATTAAATTTAAAAGTCGTTCAGAAATCGGCGGTACGAAGTTTGCCGGGTCAGCTAGTAGGTTATAAAATTTAGATTTAAATTGAATTGTAATAAGACCATGAAAAATAACAGCATCACGTGAAAGGTATATGGCTAGCATTCACTAAGCTCGCTGAATCGAATCGAAAAAAAAATCGCTTACCTTTACTCTGACAATGCATGAAACGAATTGAGCATCGGATTCAAGCGAATTTTCTGACTTGATTGATAGACATACGGATTCGATTCGACGCGCCTCTAGTGAACGTCAGGCTTTAAAGTTAGTGACATATTTTTAAATGTTCTATCATTATCGTTTAAATGAATAGAAAATTCAAACTAAATATGGCACTGGTATATATTAATTTATGTTTAAAAATAATTTATGAAATTCTTGCTATTGATTTAAAAAAAAAATATTTAGCAAATATTAATTTTAATTAACATTTTATAAAACTTTTTTATTATTATTGTATATTATAGTATAGTTATTTGTATATATCATGTATGGCAAAGCTTTTTGTACCTAATACTATCTTATATCAATTCTGAAATATGAAGGAAGTTTAAATGTTACATACTAATGCGGTTTTTTAATCGCAAAGTATGCTTGTATCTTAAACAATTGTATGAACCTTTACAGTAACAAAAAGTTTATACAAAAAGTCCTCTGAAAGACAATCCACATAATATGTTCACGATCTCTTAAAATACAACTTAATTTGACAATAAAGTCCCCGTCACGAAAATCTATAAATTATATAAACAAATAATCAGAGAGTAGCAACATGGATCAAATAATTAAAAAATACTATTTTTGTAATTTTTCATTATATAAATTTATAGGGATATAATAATGTTCATTAATTAAGAATAGTTTTAGATTATTCCTAATTAATTCTATTATTTCCAAAATAGCAACCAAATTTTCTCATAATTTTTTTTTATTGTAGCTCGACATGTGACAACACTCCGCCTGATGTACGAGTAAAGCTAGAGTGCGGTTCATGAATGGAAACAACTGCTACTACAGAGAAACCTGTGCGGGTAGCAGTCGCCTCCACTATGCCGGCTTGAGGAGACGAGCATGTACCATCTTAGATTGACAGTGCACACTCCTCTCGTGATACCTGGCTACTTTCAAACTATTCCCGAAACATGACACAATCATCGAACGCGTTTCACAAAACATTCAACGACAACTCATTATACCGCTAAGATATAATCCGACCCATTGAAAATCGTTAGTTTTGTACTACCTGTGCATTAATTTATGCCGATTGAATTTGGTATCCTTATAGCTCTATTTATAGCTTAACCAGAAGCTAAAGCAAAAACTTTCGTCACGATATCTTGAAAATTTCTCTGATTTATGACGGTGTACTTAAAACGTACTGTTATATAAGAATATCTATATAGGTTCTATATAGCATATCTATATAAGTTATATGAAATATCTTTATCGTTGTCCCGTAACGATATATTTTGGGCCTCGAAATCAAATTTATACCGGTATTTCAGTACCTAACTCAAAGGGTAATTTAAAAGATAGTGAACATAAAAATCCCGTCATATTAATACGAATCATTATCCCAAATAAAAAGCTTCTAACACAGTGAAATTTTTGATTAGACAAAAATTATACACCATTCGAAATTCGGCTGTATAATGATGCATTTTCGATTTAAATTCCTATAGCAATAAATACAATAACTACGCCATTTAATTTTAAAAAGCATAGTACCATTTTTGTCTAATAAAAAATTACTTTAACATGATAACACTACGCCTGATATGGAGTCAGCCTCAAGATGAACATACCATTACATCAGCCTACTGAACGCTCCCTCTACCTGCGTAGGCGCAACCTACAATTTATTAAAAATTTCATACCAACTTAAATAATAATAACTATTATCATTCCAAATATATATGTCGGAACGGTCATGAATACGGGCTCTCATTTGAACGATTACGGGAACTAACTTTGAACAAAATGAATACGCGGTCATGAGTACAAGCACTAATTGGATATGAAACAAAAGCGTCGTTACGCTTTGACAGAGTCTCTGAAAACAAGCGACGCGGCGAACACGTTGAGACTTGTTTGTGCGGAGGAACTGTCGTGTTTCAGCATATTTGCTTAGTTATCGCCCACAAATGGAGGATAGAAGCCTTGGACTGCTCTCTCACTTTCCGTCATATAGTATAACTTATAAATAGGTAAAATAAAATCAAATATACAGGGTATACTACGTATACCAAAACGTTATTGCTAGGATCTTTTTTATTATTAGCTTTCTTAAGATTTTCATGTAAAATCAAGCCACGTTGTCATAATGATATCGCTCGTCCGTCAATCAGCTGTGAGTTGAACAACCTCGCGCGTGCTACCTGGCAGTCATATTATATCAATTCTTGTATTCACATTGTTACCAAATAATGATACCATTGTGTTATGAAACGATTGACATTAAACCGATAACTGCATCAGTGTGATGTATTCAGGTTTGCAGGATGGCCAGCTGTTAAAATAACTAACGCGTTTATTTTGATTAAGACGACTCGCGATTTTTCCTGCGAGGATTTGCAGCCATCGTTTCACCGCGACCAATTCAAAGCATTCAAAACGGCGACGAAGCATACAGTCTTTTAATTTAGTTAAACCATGTTTGCGAATAACCTGAGACATTGCCAAATCTATAAAAGTACTAATGTAAGTACAACTCCGACTTCTAAGCGACTTTAGTTGATATGTCGCTGAAAATATAATAAGATACAGGGAGTCACTATCTGAAAGCCATTGAGATATATCTAGAGATGAAAACTATCAAGAAATGCACGTATTAACGTATCTTTCTATAGTTTTTTAATTATTGTTCTGTAAAGTTTTCATAGTCTTTTTTTACATGCATCAATCTTTCAACATTAAAAATAAATGAAATTTTTAATAAATCGTGTCCCTAAAATTAGCAATACATGGCGCCTACGCCTCTGATATGTGGGTAGATGATGTGTGTAGCACTCAATACGCACGCCGCGACCGCTCAGATTACAGCAACCCGCTATTTTAACAATCACAATCAATTTTTATTATTTTCACTTTCAATTGATTGTTTCTGATTGTATAAATATAGGGCTGCCATAATAACAATACAGCCAACCTACATACTATATACAATATACATTATAATAAAGATTAATTATTATTAAGGCATTTGCGCCTTTACACGACTCATTAACGCACAACTGTCATACAATATTAATTTACTATGGCAGTAATTAGCTAACTTTATATAAATGTAACTACAGTTTATAACGTTGTATGTATTCGACAACTGTCGCTGTCAATTACACACGAACGACTATACAGTTGCTTATTATGAAAGTAAAGGAACAATGCCTACACAGCCGAGCGAGACGCGGCGGGCGTGCAATAACATTCATACAATAATTCATATACAACTCGCTCTATATAACAAACATATAACATATCATATAACGTCGTCTGAAACATCGTGTATTAAGTTTACGACTATTAACTCACTATTAACAAAAATTTACATAATAACAATTAAATGACATCTATACATTATAATAATATGCTAATAAAAAGTTGACGTTTTGTCACGAATGCGATACTCAATACACTCACACGGAGATAAAAATCATAAAAAAGAAACAATACACCCGAACCAGACGACGACGTGTAGTCGAATCGTAGCACACATCGATTCTTTAAAAAAATTGACTAGAAAATTCAATTCTCCGTGAGCTATTGCGCCGCGGGCGGAGCGAATATATCCGAACCGCGCCATTCCGCACCGTCCGCCTCCTCGTCCGGATCGTACTGCTGCAGGAACGGGTTGGTGGAAGCGTTCAGAGTTACGGCCAGACCCGCCGACGTGCCGGGGATGGCGGTGCGCGGGGTGCTCGGTCGCGACGTCGACGTCTCGGCGGGGGCGCGCAGTATGGACGACACGGACGACGTGTGACGGATGGTGTCCGCGGGAGAGTGACTGCCCGAGCTAGTGGAGGAGACGGGGGAGGCGGGGGACGCGTTCGGCCGGCAACGAGGCGCTGCGGGAGTCGCGCGCGCCGGCGACGCTGGACGATATGGGCCGCCCCTGACTGATGAGAGAACCTGCGCCATACAACCTACCGATATTAATCTGCAACGCAACATACGGAACCGTTTATTATTTAGTGCTCTGAAGCTACGGATGCGCTACTGTGCCGCTACGATGCCGCAGTTGAAGCGTGTGCCGTCCCTCGTCTCGCGTCCGTTTTGTGAAGCTGAAATTATTGTTCTGAAGGAAGCCGCGATCTATCCGATATTGTGAATCTTCAAAGCGCCAAAAGCGATGCCTATGCTAGTATTTAATATTAGCTATAGTCAATTAATTATAATCAACTAAAATGTGTAGTGTCTAATGTAACTATTTAACTCTGAAACGATATAATTAACAGTACATACATGTGCGGGCGGCGAGCGGTCTGTTCCTGCCCGAGCCGAGAGAGCTGGCGGCGGAGATGCTGCTAATGCTGCCACTGGAGGCCGATATGGACTGACTGAGAGCGGAACTCGGCCTGGAATAACAACAATTATTTTCTTAAACAATTTACATAGTATAAGCATCGGTGGCATAGGTTTAAACTACCTGGGGGGTTGGTGACTGAGGCCGCTAGCGACGCACTGGCTCTGCTTCCACGCGGCCCGGGTGCTGGCTCGCCGCGACGAACTGTCTACAAACATACATGCGTTAAGGTACTGCTCATACCGACATATTTCTATACACTGTATAGAAAGTATAGTATAGTGTAGTGTAGTATAGTATAGTATAGTATAGTATAGTATAGTATAGTGTAGTGTAGTATAGTATAGTATAGTGTAGTGTAGTATAGTATAGTGTCTTGTAGTGTAGTATAGTATAGTATAGTAAGACTATTTTAATAAGATGTTTTAATGCGACCAAAACCTGTAAAACAAAAGGTAAATAATGAAGGATGATATTACCTGAACGTTTAGGAGCAGGCCAAATTTGTAACAAGCATTGAAGAACGTGGATCGGTCTTTGATAATCCAGATCTATTGGCGGTTGAGGTTGAGTGTGTAGCATCAACGGCGGCGCCATTGCCACTGCTAAATGCTGCGCAGACATTTTATTTCGATCTTGAGCGGCCACGACTAACGCTAAATGGTCTAATAGAAAGACGAGGGTCGCTCGTGCTGCTCGAGGTAGACACTCGACTATTGATGCCATTAGACGTGCGTTTCCTTCGCGATCGTCTGGTAAACATACGCCTGCAATAACAGAAAATATTGACAAATTAATATCTCCTATATGTAAATTTTATGAGTAGTAGATAGACTGATGATGGTTATTAGTTCAGTCTGTTGTCCAGGATTTTTTTTGTTGTAGCTCGGCATGTGACAACACTCCGCCTGATGTAAAGCTAGAGTGCGGTCCATGAATAGAAACAACTGCTACTACAGAGAAACCTGTGCGGGTTTGCCTCCGCTATGCCGGCTTAAGGAGACGAGCATGCACCATCTAGATTGACAGTGCACATTTCTCGCGCTATACCTGCCTACTTTAAAACTATCAAACAAATAAAAGTCACTTCACGGGTGTTACATTCGAAAGTGGTGGTACTTCCCCTGAACGGCAGACTGACAAATAACCATCATCAGTCTGCCTACCACTCTTTAATGAGCGACCAAAGTACATATAACAAAGTTACATTGGTACTGGTCAGAATTAGCGAGTTTCGAATACGGGTCTCATCGATCGTGAGTCTACGCGTCTTACCGCTAAACCACAGCCGTTCAAGTATAACACCGTTATATTTTATTTATTTTATTTTATTTATAAACTTTATTGTATTTTTTACAAAAGATGGACTTAAAGCCGTATAACTGAAGAGAAGTGCCCTAGGTCAAATGCCAGACATCCCCCTGATAAATGTATTTCTAATATTTCCGTTCATGGATCGCATTCTAACTTAACATCAGGCGGAATGTGGTTTAATGTCGAACTACTATAAAAAAAATTGCAACGTAAGACACTCACCCAAAGCATCCAAAGTCATTTGATAAAGACACCGACTGAACAGCGGCTGCGGGAGTTCTCTCAAGTAATCTTTCAATAGTCCTGTTATAACATTGATGTCTGGTACTGAATCTGGTGTCAGTTCTACTCCACGAGCATTTCTCTCGAAAGCTTCACGTAGAATACGTTTCTTGCTAGCTGAACCACACAATCTGTATAGACCTGGAAATATACAAATATGTTTTTTTTTATTATTCTAATTCGGCATATGAGTGCGGTACATGAACGGAAACAGCTGCTACTACAGAAATATCTCTACAAGTAGCAGTCGCCTCTGCTATGCCGGCTTGAGGAGACGAATATGCGCAACCCAGATTGACAGCGCACTTCTCTCGTTATACTTGGCTAATTTCAAACTGTTCCCGAACGCATTTCAAGGTCACTTCACGGGCGTTACATCCGAAAGTGGTGGTACTACCCCAGGACGGCAGTCTACCTACCACTCTTTAATAGTGCCTACAGGCACTGAGCGACCTTGGTACATATAACATAGTTACATTGGTACCGGTCAGAATTTAACGAGGTTCGAACACGGGTCTCATCGATCGTGAGTTCACGCGTCTTACCGCTAGACCACGGCCGCTTAAAATAATCTAGAGTTTGACAGTAAAACACAAAGTTTAACTTTTTATCCTAACCTATAATATCAAGTCCTCTACGTTCAATCTCTTCAACACATCTTCGTACTATTAGAGGCACTGGAGCCGCGTGTTGAGCTCTGACTTCTCTCGCGACCACAGCTTCGAGTTCAGCTCCGAAGACCCCTCCACGACTGGCTGCAGAGGGAGCAAGCCCACGACGACGGAAAAGATCTGCTGGCTCCGTGTGACGTACGCGAACGTAGAGGGTACCTCTTGGTTCCATCTGGAAATTAGAGAAAATGTTTACTGAACACATCAAACATATTTTTATGGTAGCTTAGCTCCATAACGCGTAACTCATGATCGATGAGACCCGTGTTCGAACCTCACTAAAATTCTGACCGGTATCAATGTAACTATGCTATACGTACTTTGGTCGCTCAGTACTATAGGTGCTATTAAAAATTGGTACCACCGCTTTTAAATATAACATAGGTACGGCACGGATGAGCGGAAACAACGACTACTACAAAGAAAATGTCTTTAGGCGGTAGCCCCCTCCGCCATTCCGGCTTGACCCGAACCCGAAACTAAAATATTAAGATAAGCTAATACTAATTACCTTCAAAGCCAGTTGATGTTGTGGTGATCTAGCCAAGAGTTCAGGTAACGTGACGGCGCCACGGTAACATAATTTATGCCGATGCTGAGGATCCCACGAATAAACTAACACGTCCAGCTGTCTATTGTCAACTAACTCCAACTCAAATGATTCGTCCCAATCGAACTGAAGCTCTCCAGTTCGAACCTAGTAACAAATCCAGGTAAGATTTACATTAATATACATTACTACATTACGATAATGCTGATTCGTAATGCTGATTACTCACAACAGTCCTTGCTTTATGAACCCGATCACATTCGAGAACACAATACAGGTCTCTTGGAGGAACTGGAGCCATCATTCCTGAACCATCAGCAGGAGAAGGAGGCTCTGCAGGTGGTCTCAGTCCTCGTCCCGCTAGTAGATGCACCCATAACATCCCGGACACACCTCCACCTCCACCGATGCGTGACAATCCCGTCATTGATGACGACAGGCCGCTTGTTGGTTTCTCAATTTTGTATTTTAAGAAATCTGTAAAAATATTTTCAAATATTGTTAGGCAAATTAAAAATCTGATCGATTGGAAGGACAATGCCCATTTTTGGACTCACTTGATATCTATTCTAAAAGAATATCTTATTTTTTATTAATTTATTTCCATTATATTAGGTGCTTACATATGAAATTGGCGTTTTGTATGGGAGGAACAAAAAGTCGAATATTTTTAAATATAATATATTTAATTAATCAAAGTATGAACCATTGTTTTCTATGCACTTTTGCCATCTCATAGGTAGTTCATTGATCCCTTTACTAAAAAAACCAGTCGGACGGGAATCAATAAAATCTGTGAAGGCGATTTGAACTGCCCCATCAGAGTTGAATTTTTTCCCTTGCAAGAAGTTGTCCAAATTTCGAAAAAAATGGTAATCTGTTGGAGCAAGGTCCGGGGAGTACGGAGGATGTCTTAGACATTCCAATTGAAGCTCTTCTAATTTGGTAGCCGTCTGTTGTGCAGTGTGTGGTCTAGCGTTGTCGTGAAGCAGCAGTGGCGTGGAGCGATTGACCAGCCTAGGTTGTTTAGCCGCTAGCTTTTCCATCATGGTTTGCAATTGCTCACAATAGACATCAGCCGTAATAGTCTGGCCAGATTTGAGAAAACTGTAACGGCACTAGTCCACCAAACGCTTACAAGTAACTTTTTTGGGGTTAATTTTCGCTTGGGGCAGGATTTGGCTGGTTGGCCAGGATCCAACCATTGCGCTGAGCGCTTTCGATTATCGTAAAGAATCCATTTTTCATCACAGGTAATGATTCGGTTTAAAATACCTTCATTATTGTGCCGGTTCAGTAATGTAACGCAGCAGTCGACGCGCGTTTGCCGGTTTGCTTCAGTCAATTCGTGAGGTACCCACCTTTCAAGCTTTTTAATCTTCCCAATTTGCTTCAAGTGAATTAAAACAGTTTTATCACTAACACCGCAGCCTGCAGCTAACTCGGACGTGGTTTGCGATGGATCCGCTTCCACAATAGCCTTCAATACTTCATTATCAACTTGGGTCTCAGGCCGTCCACGGGGCTTGTTCTGCAGGTCGAAATTTCCAGAACGAAAACGTTGGAACCAAAAACGAACTGTGTTTTCTTTTGCGACATGTCCGTCATACACATCATTCACCCTTCGAGTCGTTTCCGCAGCACTAGTGCCACGGCGGAACTCGTACTCGTAAATAATGCGATATTTTAAGTTTTCCATTTTGTAAAATGAGTGACGCAAACAGAAAAAAACAGAAGAAAAAAAACAAATGAATGACGGTCATCGAAGGATAAATACATGAGTAAATAGCTGTGAAAATTTGAATTTGGAATTCCTTACCAAAGAGGAGAAAATCGTGATTAAAGTGGCCAGTACGAAAAACGCCAATTTGATATGTAAGCACCTAATATAATATTAACACACAGAGCGGCCGTGGTCTAGCGGTAAGACGCGTGAACTCACGATCAATGAGACCCGTGTTCGAACCTCGCTAAAGACCGATACCAATGTAACTTTGATAGATGTACTTTGGTCGCTCAGTGCCTATAGGCACTATTAAAGAGTGGTAGGCAGACTGATGATGGTTATTTGTCCAGTCTGTCGTCCTGGGGCAGTACCACCACTTTCGAATGTAACACCCGTGAAGTGACCTTGTCGCGTTTCGGGAATAGTTTGAAAGTAGCCAGGTATAAGAGAGGTGTGTGCACTGTCAATCTAGATGGTACATGCTCGTCTTCTCAAGCCGGCATAGTGGAGGCGACTGCAGCCCGTAGAGATTTCTCTAGCAGTTGTTTCCATTCATGGACCGCACTCTAGCTTTACATCAGGCGGAGTGTTATATGTCGAGCTACAATAAAAAAAAAATCAATAGACAATGTTTAATTACATAAAAAACAGATATCATCAATTATTTATTAAAACATTTAATATAATAATAACTTTAAATATTATATGAGAATGAGTCTAATTACTCAATGACTGGTAAAAAAAAAACTAATTGGTGATAGGGAAAAAAAAAATTTTCCTACAAAATGAACTAAAAAAATCATCAACAAACTCGAGAAAAAACTCGAGCGACCATTTCTTTTAAGCGAATAGACATTCTCCTTTGATATAATTATTAATAATCTTAAGAATACAAAATAGATTTATTTTATTTTATTTATTTATGATTTATTTTTAGTTACATTTAAGTGTTAATTTTTATTCTTATAATTGTTAAGGCTTCAATGGGGTTGACATCGCCACGAGTGTGAACGCAAGCCCCAAACTAAATAAAGATTTAAATAATAAATAAATAAATAAGAATTAAAAAAAAAACTTTTTTTTAATACCTATATTAAGCTAGTGTTTGTATCGTAAGCACTGAGTACCAAAGTACATACATATAACATAGGTACTGGTCAAAATTTAGTGAGATTTGAACACAAGTCTCATTGTAAGTTCACGCCCTTTATCACTAGACCACAGCCTCAAATAAAATTACAAAAGATAAACTATAGATTCTTACCATTAGGATTAATATCCAAATGACGTTGATGTCTTGATCCAGGTGTCGGTACAGGACTAGGGTTAGGACAGTTGAACCTATTGCCGAGTTCGAGTAGTTGTCTGACTCTCCTAGCTGATGGTGAGGATGTTGGACCGAGTTGTTGTGAAGACAACGATCTTGCTGGTAAATGACGAGGACGCTCAACTCGACGATTCGCCAGGCCTAAACTGGAGCCGTAACGACTGCTATTTTCCAGCTGGGAAATAATAAAAAACTGAACGTGAACAACCATCTTTTTGAGTCGGCATAGTGACAGCGGCTAGAGCCATGGTGTACCGCCCTTCTACAGCCGCCATCTTATGTTTATTATCAGACCAGTCGAGAAAAAATTAATCAACTTACTTTTTAAGAGTGGTAGGCGGACTGATGATGGTTATTTGTCCAGTCTGCCGTCCTGGGGTAGTCCCACCACATTCGAATGTAACACCCGTGAAGTGACATTGTCGCATTTCGGAAATAGTTTGAAAGTAGCCAGGTATAACGAGAGGAGTAAGCACTGTCAATCTAGATGGTACATGCTCGTCTCCTCAAGCCGGCATAGTGGAGGCGACTGCTGCCTGTAGCGACTTCTCTGTAGTAGCAGTTGTGTGTGTGTGTGTGGACCGCACTCTAGCTTTACATCAGGCGGAGTGTTGTCACATGCCGAGCTACAATAAAAAAACTTACATTCTTTAAAGCATCATGGATATTTTCAGCGGAATAATGTGTTGGTAACCTTGGTCTTAAGGTTTCATATAAAGCGCTTGTTGATGGTGCTCTTGATAACCATGCACGATACTCGTCTGATGTAAACACTGACGGTGATGACGGCAAACGGCCTGAAATTATATCTGACAACTTATGTACTATATTTCTTATATACGCTAAAATAATATGGTAAAATCAAACCTCTGGAAGAACGAAGATCTAATCGAGATGATAAAGGCTCGGGCTCATCTTGCAATACACTACCAGCACGTCTCGATAATCCCAATCTAAAAAAGCATTACAACATTATTTTTTTTAATTAATTTCAAATTTAATGTAATAAATGTTACTTTTTACCTAGTAGTATTTCCTCTAACGTCTCTTGGCAATGAATTAAACTTAGAACCAATATCTCTTCCTAAAGTACTACTTCTGTAACCACTTAATCCAGAATAGTAAGGAGTCCTTGTTGGTGCAGACGCTTCAGTATCTGACGAATAGTCTAAACTTCGATTTCTTCTCGTAGTTCCAAACTTACTATAAGATGACAACCCTAACCCACTTGTACCATAATTAGTACCCAAAGTAGAACCCAGTCCTGCAGTCCCTAGTCCAGGTCCTGATAATCCAGAACTGACTAGGCCTGATCCCACTAAACTTGAGCCTGTAAGACCAGACAGTCCTGCTCCGGTTAGACTGGTGCCTGTTAGACCGGGAGGCAGGCCAGATCCAGTTAAAGGACCAGTCATGCCGGCCCCGCTCATACCGACGCCACCGTAGCGTTGATTATATCTGAGGGTTGCACCTGAGGATGAAAAAATTAGAAAATTAGTGAGATATGAAAAAAAATAATTGTGTTTGAATGATGTTGCAGATTCCTCACCTCCAGGACCACCAGCCGATGCCTTAAGACTAGATCTTAATAACGAATGTCGACCAAAATCTGAATGTGTCTCTGCTCTTGGTAACTGTTGCTCTGAACCTGAACGAGGTACTCGACCACCAAAACGGCTGAAACAAATAATTTTCGGGTTTGTGAAATCTTTTCGGATAATCATGATAATGGTTTGACAATTTCAACTACATATTACATATACAGGCTGAATTTTTCAAGTGTACGTCGTGATCAAATCCGATGAGAGATGGCTGCAAACAGCACTCGCCTCCAATTCAATACTTTCCTTTAGTTTACCGTATGTCGTTACTTTTTTTTTTATTGTAACTGCATGTGACAACACTCCGCCTGATGTAAAGCTAGAGTGCGGTCAATGAATGGAGACAACTGCTACTACAGAGAAACCTCTGCGGGCAGCAGTCGCCTCCACTATGCCGGCTTGAGGAGACGAGCATGTACCATCTAGATTGACAGTGCACACACCTCTCGTTATACCTGGCTACTTTCAAACTATACCCGAAACGCGACTAGATCGCTTCACGGGTGTTACTACCCCAGCACGACAGACTGGACAAATAACCACCATCAGTCTGTCTACCACTTCCCAGAATTGGATCCTTATTAGCAATACTATCGAATGACACAATGATACAGTGTGTTTTTTTGTATAATCAATGAATAGATTTTTTGGCCATGAAATCGACCTCAGATGCCTCTGAGTATTTTCCTATAGTTTCATATGGGGATGTCCATGTCACACTTGAAAAATTTACCTAGTACATTAATACAGTAAAAGTTGTAGATGAAAACCTCATGAATTGTTTACCTGCTATTGTCTGGAGGATAAAATGAATGTACTTTTTCAGCGAGACTTTCCAATGTATTATTTGGATAGGAACGGTCATATGGCACGAAATGTGTTGTCGATGATGATTTAGGCTGCTCAGTGATCACTGGTGGTGGTGGGCGGTAACTGAAACGAAATTTCAATGATGTATGAAGTGACAGTGGTGGGAAAAAACCTGAACTTTAGGAACGTTGGATGGAAAGGACTATGAAAGTAATGGAAGTTCACTGGATTACATATTTTATTATTATGTACAATGGAGTGCAAAACCATGTACTCACTAAATCAATGCTTGCAAAAGACACCTCTAAAATTAAAGGCCAAATCTTTAGTTTTAAATACCATTTACCATTTCGTGTTTTTTTTTTCAAAGTTACTTTCATTGAACATTTCGTTGTAATCTTTGATAAAGGTCCTATCAGTTATATGTTTGCTTTTATGACCTTTATGACCTTGATCAACAAACACGAGATTTACAAATTCTCTCATAACTTCTAAACCAAGAAACTTTGAATAACCTAAAGGTCAATCATCAGCTAGTTTACTTCCCATCTTCGGTTTGTCCAATCTTTATTGGACATTGCGTACATCTTTGCACGCTTAAGCGGGTAAATGTTTTTCTCTCAATTGTACATAATAATTTACTTCCTAATATTCAACACTAAGGAGTCGATTCGGATTATTAACAGATATGTGATTTCTTATATTACACGTACCTCCAATTAGAATGGTCAGATGCAGGTCTTGAATTGTAGTACATATCAAGAGCTGTAGAGTCAGGTGACAAAGCACCAAGAGCCATTCTACTGCGCTCTTCACGACCATCTCCAACTGGTCTGACACGGCCACTTGGATCTGTAGACCTTAGAGTTCCATGTCTGTAAAAAAATATAACATTGTATATTAACCCTTATGTGTTGGAAATAAGGTTCTTGTTTGAACTTACTGTGAATATAATCCATCAACACGATCCCTTTCGTCATCATCACGACAATCTCGCTTCAGAACCACGACAGGAGGTGGTTTGTGTTCTGATCTAGGTAATGAAGGCGATCCTGGACCTGATTTACCTGAAATAAATATTATAACTCTTGTCACCACTATAAATTGACCAGATCTAGACTACGACTCCTCTCTCTACATACCACTTTCGCTTCGACCACATCCATTACTCCCCTCATGCATACACATCGGTTGAGGGTGCTCCTCGTCTGACCCTTTCTCAGCAGTTGACCAATCTGACTGAGAAAGGTCTTCCCAGGGCGTCCCCTTCCGACACTGCCATCCACTTTCGCACAATAGATCTTTTTTGTTAATTTCCTTTCATCCATCCTTTCCAAATGACCTAACCACCTTAGCATACCCCTTTCCACTGATGATATGAACCCTGTTACTAGGACAAGTATTGGTTACACGTGTGCCTTAGCCACGTGCTCATATACCTACCTTTTCTTTGCCGTGTACAAAGCAGTAACCTCCGTGGTATTGACATAATAATGACGACATCGTCTAAAGACATTCTTCTTACATCTACCAGGTTTACGGCTAGAATTTCATCTCCCACCTGAAATTGTAACAAAGAGTGACCAAATTATATAATAATATATGTCAAAAAAAAATACAACTAGATAAATAGTAAAGTTATATTGGTACCCCTGGTCACAACTTAGTATTTTTGCAGTTACTTAAATATGTTTAACAGTATTAGGCGTTACTTTGCGGAAATCCATAACTAAATTATTTAAGAATACTACTTTGTAACTAATTTCCACCATGTTAGTGAGGGCAGGTACACAGACACATTAGCTGTTAATGTTAGACCCTTCACCAACATGCGAAAAGTAGTCGGAGCGAAGTCGAAGCGACCACACGTCTCCTGAGGATGCCACGTGGAGTGGCGAAACGCGTCGAGAGGTGGAAATTAGTTGCAAAGTAGTGTTCTCAAATAATTTAGTTACTTAAATACTCATAAAAATACCTTTAAGCAACCGCTGTTATAGACTGCAGACTCCAATGCGATTCTGGAGATGAAGACTCCATCAGTTCTGGAGCCCCCATCTCCTTCCCTGATGTATAGACCCAGGGTCTGACCCGGTCTCTTCACAATCTCCACCAATTGCACTATGTGCCGTGAATCCTGAAAAATAATGTTGAATTTAATATTTAAAAAAATAAAAATAAGAAAGATAAATATTAGATTTTAGACCATAGACAAGACATTTCAGATACCATGAGCTCATTCTCGGCCGCTTGGATATCGACCAATAGAAATCGGTTAACAATCATGTTTTCATCCCTAATTGGCTGAAAATAAAGATGCCTCAAAATCTCAGACAAATATTTTCTAAAGTGGTACAGTGACAGTTTGTCTGATAGTACTTATAACAAAGAAAAATAGTACGAGTAATATTAATGTCAAAATTCAAGTAAAGCGTATCGTTATAGAAGCTTACAATTTGATAACAAAATGCACCGCCTATACCACACGCACATTTTTCGCTACAAATATTAATTACAAAATAACCTCAACACAAAACCAAATATATCATGTTTCTTACACCGAATACGTTTATTCAATTATCCATCATACTCCATTGGAATAAGAACACAATAGCGCTGTAACTACGAAATGCAACAGTACAGATATAGCCTGCCTACCCATGTAATGTAGAACTTAAAACAATAATCTGCAATAACCGAGTAACCTCGGAAGCTTAGATATTCTAGACTTGCGGTTAAATTCCTAGCAATCTAGGGTATAGCTCACTACAATAATTAAGGCTACCATTCATGAAATATATATTATTACCAAGCTGCCACAGTTTAGCGATTGAAGGCCGATATCACGCTTGATGAGACCCGTATTCAAATTAAACCCATTGCAGTTTAGAATCAGCTTGGAAGTAGCCAGGTATAGCGGGAGATATATGCCTTCAAGTCGGCGGGATATTACTTTTTTTAATGCCTATACTAAGGTAGCACTTGTATCATAAAATATAACACAGTTACTTTGACACTGGTCAAAATTTAGCGACATTTGAACGAGAGAGTTTCACCTTAATCTTTATTTAAAAATTAATGTATGCCAGCCCTAACACTCTAAGGTAGAACAATGAAGTCTAGTTGGCCGACATTCTAGTCGATGTATAATACATTCCAGTTAGACGGTCTTTTCAAGGTGTGAACCTAACATCGCTTTCAACACAAGCCTTGTGACGTCACCATATGTTTTATGAATAAACTCACTTGCAAGGCGAAGAACTTTTTGGCAGCCTCAATATTATTTCTTCCAACTTGTCTGATCTCTAATATTCTTACTATCATCTCACCCCGACGCTCCACGGCCTTTAAATTACAAAATAAAAATTATTAATTTTTTTAACAACAATTTTTTTTAATAGTAGCTCGACATGTGACCACACTTCACTGTATGTTGAACTAGAGTGCGATCCATGAGCCATGATCCATGAGAAGGGGACCCCTTCACTATGCTGGCTTAAGGACACGAATGACCTAACCGTATTCTTTAAACCAAAAATAGAACATAATTACCTCAAGTGCCGCAGCCGTGGTCGCGTCATGATCATTTTCGACCATCTCAATTTGCCTGAAAATTTCATTGCTGACACCCGATACCTAAAAAATTACATAACTTTTATTAATGTTAAAACAAAAATAAAATAATATTTAACACGAAGCTGGTGTAATCAAATTGTATACAAAGTTGATGGATCATTGTTTCACCCTGTCTATCCCTTTTCAAATATTTATAATAAATTTAAATTATTATATTATAAATTATCTGCTCCAAAATAAGGATACCTTTCTAAAATCCGGTTGAAGCACACAAGGTGGTGGTGCATGATTAGCTCGACCTGGCTGTGGTGGAACTGGTGGCGCACGACCTGGTGAAGCCGTCAAATCTGGCGCAGCTCGCCCATTCTCCTGAAAAAAAAAGGATTACTTTGAGAAAACATAACGGCCACAAATAAACAAGTTATTGCTATTGCAAATAGCTTTGCAAAGTTTGTTGTTAAAATTAAACAAGTTAGCTTTGTTAACGTACATTACTTGCTTAATACAATTGGTTGTATGTTGCCGAATAATTACCAAGACAAATTGGTACTTTGCTAGAGCTTCGTTTTTTCATTGTAACAAAAAGTAATTAGTCAAAAGACCTAGTCGCGTTTCGAAATCAGTTTGGAAATAAAGAGATGAATGTACGTTGTCATTCTGTACGGTTCACATTCATCTCCTCAAACCAGCATAGCGGATTTGTCTTAGCTTTGGCTTACTACCATAAGGGGAAGTATAAAGGAAGGAGGAAGTTAAAGTATTAACAAAAAATACAATGTAAAACATATTAAACTACACTGTAAAGATTTTAATACGAGTAATAAATTGCAAACTATTCTCACTTAAAAAGGCTGTTAAACAATCCTTCCGTTAAAGCCTACCTTATTGTCTCAGCGCAAACTCAACGAGACAAATCTCTCGACGCATTCCCCAGAAGTTCTTAAAACGAATTCAAAACATTGATCGAATAATCCGCTAAATGTTCCGGACGCTCCGGATATTCCCCGTAATTCCTTAATCCTATCGCACAAAACCACTACTTTATTATTACGTTTTAAAATATTTCATATTACTTTAGGCTTACCGTCATAGACCCGTATGATTGATTGAAAATACTGAAACTGCGTCGACTTAGAATTTGTTGAGAAGCCGGTTAGAACTATTTTTACGCCGATACATTATAATAAAGGTACATCGGTACCAGTCGATATTTTTGGAAAATTCTGTTACCGATCGCGAACCCAAGTTAATTATGGTGGTAATAATTTTTTAATTAATTTTCAAAACCCTATATCACCTATAGCTTTTAAAAAAAGTTTCTGTAAACAAAAAAGCATTTTCATGAAATTTTCTTGTATGAAAATTTTTAGCTGAAAATGATCCTTTAGGCGTGTCGGGTCGTAGATTTGGCGGTCGATCAAGTGGAGAGGGAGGAAGAGGGAGGGCGGGAAGAGGGGTGTGAGGGATCCCTGACCTATTTTAGTCTTACCCTCCCGTCCCTCTGGCGTACGCGTGAGGTCACTGTACTGCAGTTGCAAGATTACAAATACTGCAGAGGTGATTGTACTTGTTTCATTGTTGACTTTTGGTACAAATTAATTTTGTGGTTCTGATTACTTTTTAATTACTATTTTTCTTTGTTTGAAAATAAAACGTCACATTCACGTAAAGAACAAATAGGGGTAGTCAGAGCTTTCGGAATATGTACATTGACATTCTTAAAAAGATTGTCATACTTCTAAAGGCGATATGCAACGATTCTTATAAGATAAAAAATATGTATAAAACTACAATTGTACTAGTTTGAGGAGGGGAACCGAACCTATTACTCTATTACTCACAATACAACGAGTATTTCGAAATTATTGTACCTATAGGTTAAAATACATATATATTTTTTGTTGTATTTTATTGCATGCTATAATATGTTTTTTTTAATGCCAGTACTAAGCTAGTGCTTGTATTTTGAGCACTGAGCGAATAAAGTACATATATCATAGTTACATTGGTACCGGTCAGAATTTAGCAAGATTTGAACACGGGTCCCATCGATCGTGTGGTCCGTCCATCGTATTATCTATGTATGAAGTTAAATATACTTTTAAAACAAAATTAAAACTTCTATAATATTAACACTAGGAGTTTGGTTTATTTAAGAGTACTTTGGGAAACCAAAGAAGGTTTTTGAAAAGTCCTTGACTTGTTTTGGAAGGGGTTTAAGCAATTGACGAAGTTGTTCGACCACTCCGCAAAATAGGGTTGTTCCCAATTTAATACAAAATACAGTTTTAAAGATTTGGTCTCCTACTAACATAGAAGCGGTAACAACTGCTAAGATAGAGAAGCAGATAGAGCAGACACAGTGCCGTCTTTTGCAGTTGAGGGGCTCTAGGCTGACAATATTTGGGGGCCCATGTAAAAAAAATTTTTTACTTATTTTTTCCACACATACAATATTATTTCAAATTCGTACATATGAATATACGCAAATAATGATCTTCTATGGTATAAGAATAATTTTTTTTTAGTATGATAAATGTTAATATTAAATTAATAATAATAATAATACTTTACTGCACAACATAAAAATTGCAAAAGACGAACCTAATGCCTTGAGGCATTTTCTACCAGTTAACCTTTGGTGTGGTGGAAAAGTGTTTTCGGTGCAGAAACAAAAATATAAGAATTAATAAATGAAAAATAAATAAATCTAAAATTATTGAATAAAGGCAAAACAAAAAAAAAAGATTAAATAAATTATTCTCCAATAAAAAAAAATATAAGTATTGTTTTTGTACTTTTTTTCATTTTACTTTGAATTTTTTTTTTGTGTGTTCTCAGAGTCGGAAGCCCCCAACCGTGCGGGGTCCTAGGCTCAAGCCTATAGAGCCGGCACTATGCAGACAGACGATTTGCTTTCGCTATGCCGGCTTGATAAAAGAATGTCCGAAGTCAAAAATAAAGTCTATGATAATAAAAAAGTTAACAAAAAATTCTTAATCACAGACGACAGAATTATTATTGTATGAAAAATTACCGGAAAGAAATCTGTTTTAGAATTTAACATCATGTCCACGTTGTCTTTTGTTTGTTAAACGATTATCTAACCCCTTTCATAACGATGTTTGTAAGAACAAGAGAAAATACACTTTATACGGGAGCGATAGAGTCGATTTTTCCATTTACCGCAATGAAGGGTTGTTTGTACCATCATTCGGATTATTTTCTTTTCATACTGACAAACATATTTTTGATATAATCACGGCTATTATTATGAACAATCAGGGTTTTGTGGAAATGTGAATTTAACGTTTATGCAGTACATACCTATTATATTATTTGAAAGGAGACGCTCGTTTGTGGGCCCCTGACTCATATTGCATATTGATCATATTACACATAAAAATAATAACCAATTTATTGTAGTAAATGGGCGAGAGATTATGTAAAAAAATATATATTTTTTTATTGTAGCTCAACATGTGACAACACTCCGCCTGATGTAAAGCTAGAGCGCGATCCATGAATGGAAACAACTGCTACTACAGAGAAACCTGTGCGGGCAGCAGTCGCATCCACTATGCCGGCTTGAGGAGACGAGCATGTACCATCTAGATTGACAGTGCACACTCCTCTTGTTATACCTGGCTACTTTCAAACTATTACCGAAACGCGACAAGGTCGCTTCGCGGGTGTTACATTCGAAAGTGGTGGTTCTACCCCAGGACGCCAGACTGGACAAATAACCATCATCAGTCTGTCTATCACTCTTTAATAGTGCCTATAGGCATGTAACAAAGTTACATTGGTACCGATCAGAATTAGCGAGGTTTGAACTCGGGTCTCATCGATCGTGAGTTCAGGCGCATTACCGCTAGACCACGGCCGCTCTAGAATCTAACCAAAATTATGAACTAATTTAGATTATTATATCTATTTCTCATTAATCCGGTCATCCGGTTAAACATGATAAAACTAATATTACCACTAGATATAATGTTAAGATTACGAGGAACAAATCAACATATATATGTATTTAATTAATATATGTTACAATTTAGGTACGAGTATGGTGGACCCATTTCCCACAAAAAGAATTTTTTTGAAAAATCACTTTCTATACTAAAGCAAAGCCTTATAGTATCTATAGATATAAAACAATACTGACAATAAAGTTAAATATGATTTATGGTTTTAATGAACTACTGAAAATTGTGTGAGCTTCGTGGAAATACCATTGCACCTGAATTTCAAGATACCTATCATCAATTATAAACTTGCCGATGGTATTGGAACCTCAAGTAATTTTCTTTTTGTTTCTATGAAATTGCTTTTCAGCGGTCGATATTTTATTGTGTTCGAATAATAGCTAATTACATACACCTTCACTTTCATGGAATTAAATTAATTTATTATTATGTTGTTTATTTTATTTTTACGAATAGTCGATGATATAAAAATATTAACAAATAATAAAATATACAAGAATATTAGAGTAGCTATCTATACATTATAACTATATCAGCAACAAAAATTTTCCACTTGAGCGGCCGGCATAACGAAGGCGCCTGCTGTCTGAAAGAAAAGTCATGGACCGCACTCTATCTTTATATCAGGTGTTGTCATATATCACGGTACAATAAAAATAATAATATTAAACTTCAGAAACTCTCGCGCCGCTTTCAAAACCATCTTAAAAAGGGCTCTACCAGGCGAGCTATAATTCGTTTAAACCTTTTAACTCTGGTCGTGAGTGTATTTCCCAGTAGGAAAGCAATATATGTCAGATAGATATAACCCATTAAGGTTTATTTCTAGTTATATTTATTTTTAGTAATTTTTGCTAATATTTGAGAATATTGATATTTTATGTTTATACATTCTGAATTCGAACCCGGGACTTTTGAACACGATGCAAATTTCTAGGCCTAGTTCTACAAGTTTGAGCAAGTTAATAAAAAAATATACAATAAGGAATGGAAATAAATTGTAATATGTCTATTAATGAAATATATGTCGATTTGTTCCTCATAATCTCTACATTAAAGTGGTAATATTAGTTTTGTAATATCTAACCGGAATAATATAATATATCAATAATCATAATAACCTAAATGAATTCATAAATCCAGTTTATTATAATAACTTTGTTATTATTTTTATGTGTAATATGATCAACATACATTAGAGGCCCATAAACGATAATCTCCTTTAGTATTTTTAAAGTTTATTTTTAAAATTATATAATTTCAGTGCAATTATATACACAATTATATTTGTTAGAAATAAGGTTCATTTTCGTTTGATGTAAGCTTCAGTTTAATCAACTAAACAACTAAAAACAATAACAAATAACTTAAAAAGTAATTTTTATGAAGAGGCGTAGTCTAAGCGTAGAACGGATCGATTGTCGTATACTCAATGAAATGCGCGCGCATTTACCTTACGTAAGATCTAGTAAACCTGTTGATCAAATACCTACAACTTATTATAACCCGACTAATTTAAAATGCTATCCGGATGTGAGAAAAGTTGGGGAGGAAAGTGATACCGAATTCGGGCGGGTTTTACCGTGTCATTGCACTGCCGCAACCTTCGGTCGACTGCACTGAAGGGTGCAACGGTAGTATACGAGGACATAGTATTGTGTCGCGTTTTTTGTTAATGAACATTTTTTATCATTTTATAGGAGTTTTGAAGTAACGAGGTTTTAGAATTGGAAATGAAGGGGCGTGGATTCCGTTCCTATCATCATACTTGGAAAATATATCAGTACGTTACTTTGTACTTTGTACATTTTTTTAAAGTGATAGGCAGACTGAATATGTTTATAAGCAACCCGAGATAGTTCCCTTTCAAGTGTAACTTAGTGAAGTGACTACGGACTACTCTCGCTTCGCATCCTTAAGAAGGCATAGCGGAGACTACGGCTCCCTGCAAATTTAGCTTAACCTCTAGCGTAATGTGGTCACATGCCTTCAAAAAAAAAACTTGCGCAAACAAAAAAAAAACAGAACATATATTTATCAAAATTAGGTAACACAATAGGCGGCCTTATTACTGTGCAGCAATTTCTTCCAGGCAACCTATAGGGGATGGAGAATAGTATGAGAGATAGAAACAAACTGTGGTTCACAATAGCAAAAAAAAAAATAGAGTATATATAAAATATATTTTGTAGGAATTAAGAACCTATGTTATTTATTATTACGTTATTTTTTTTACTACTGAACTAAAATTGCTTGAATATTTTCCGTAGAATTTTCTTTCGCAACCGAGACAATTGTTACGACTATAGTCTAGACAGTTGCTATATTATGTATACATACATAGATGTATATCTTTGCATTGGGAGTACAATTTCTCAGACGCGAGACTCATTCTTTCATAATGTAAAAGTCTAGAAAATGAGCTTTTTGTCATGTTATGGTTACATAACCAACATAGTATTTTATTCTTGATATGTATATTCAAAAATATGTAGTACCGCTATTTTTATATTGTTACGAGTAAAAAAAAAAATTTGATATACGAGTTTCGGCAATTAGCAAAGTCAACTCCAAAGTTGAGCTCGCTACTATTAATTGTGGTGAAATTTTTAACATAATTAAATAATAACAAATGTTGCCGACATACTGGCAGAAAGATATGTTCGTATTTAAATTAAAAAAACGTATATGAAATCACTCCGCCTGATGTAAAGCTAGAGTGCGGTCCATGAGTGGATACAACTGCTAAATATATTTCTACAGGCGCCATTATGAAAGAGAGTACACACTCTACTCGTTATACCTGGCTGATCCCGAAACGCGACAAGATCACTTCACAGGTGTTACATTCAAGTGGTGGTATTACCCAGGACGGCAGACTGACCGTGTCGTTTATAGTGTTGTGTGTGTAGATGCAACATGGTCACATTGGTCGGCATTTAGCGAGATTTGAACACGAGTCTCATTGATCGTGAGATGGCATTCTACATCTACAACTTTTGTTCCGGAACAATCGCCTCAACTGTTCCGTTTCTGAGATATCGCTATCACTACAGATCAAAATACCTACACTATCATATGAAGCTACTAAAATTTGAGGTCGCTAGTTTTCATAGTTTTGACTATACGTTGATATGAATCAATCAGGACTTCTTTTTTTATATTCCCTTTTCCCCCATTCATTCCACATTTGTCCCTAATTTCAAGTCATTATCATGACATAAAAGGACAATGCCATTTTTGGGCCCATTTGACACCTAATAGTTTGGTAACAAAATAATATCTATTTGTTTATTAATTAATTTTTAATTTATCAACATATCATTTACCAATCATTGTAGTGTTTAATTACATAAAAAACTGATATAATCAATTATTAGGGCATTTAAAATAATAATAACCTCAAATAATGCATCAGAAAACATCTAATTACTCAATAACCCTGGTGAAAAGATTAAAACTGATTGGTAATAAGGAAGTAGATTTATTTTTCTGCAAAATTAACTAAAATTCATCGACAAACTCTTCCAAATCCTTCTTTGTTTTTAAATTTAATTTCTAGCTTTAAACTTCCTTATTATTATTGATGCGCTTGTTTAATTTCTTTAATTTTTTTTTTATTCTAATGTTAAGTACCCTAGGGCACGAGGCATCACATTTATTGCAACATGTAGACAAATAAACATAGAAACAGATTTACTGGAATAAGTATAGGATAACATCTAAAGTTAAAAGTGTAAATAATCACAAAATTCTCAAGAAAAAGAAGGAGAACTCTTCCGGGAAATGTGTTTCCTCGTTTCCATAACCTTTGTCTAGAAGACGGAGGGTAGTTGAATAAAATAGAGGGAAAGATAAACATTTTTGTCTATTTGAATTTCACTTGAACTTGTTTTAGTTTTATTATCGAATAAAATATTCTATCGATGTGACATTTACAAAGAGGAATTATATTTTATCTATAGGAACACATTTTTACTGCTATCACAAAGAAATATCACAACTAGAGCGGGCTAGCGGTAAGACGCGTGAACTCACGATCGATGAGACTCGTGTTCGAACCTCGCCTAATTCAGACCAATGTAACTATTATATGTACTTTAGTCGTTCACTAAGCACCATTGAAGAGTGGTAGGCAGACTTATGATGGTTATTAGCCCAATCTGCCGTCCTGGGGTAGTACCATCACTTTCAAATGTAACACCCACGAAGTGTTTAAGAGCAGTTTAAAAGTAGCCAGTTGTAACGAGAGGAGTGTGCACTGTCAATCTAGATGGTGCATACTCGTCTCCTCAAGCCGACATAGTGGAGGCGACTGCTGCCCGCATAGGGTTCTCTGTAGTAGCAGTTGTTTCCGTTCATAGACCGCACTCGAGCTTTACATCAGACGGAGTGTTGTCATATGCCGAACTACAATTTAAAAAAATGTCTGCGTGCAACAGTCACCTCCGCTATGCTGGCTTGAGGAGGCATTTCACCATACCCAGTTGCTTTCAAGCTAATCCTGAAATAAGACTGGGCCACTTGAAAATGTTCTTACACTAATTTAACACTTCAATAAAAGTTTCATTAAAACCCGATCAGTATTTTTAAGGATTAGCTCCAAACGTAGTTATACTTCCAAACAAACTAAACAGATTCCTCTCTTTTTTTTATTGTAGCTCGGCATATGACAACACTCCGACTGATGTAAAGCTACAGTGCGGTCCATGAACGGAAACAACTGCTACTACAGAGAAACCTGTGCGGGTAGCAGTCGCCTCCACTATGCGGGCTTGCGGAGACGAGCATGTACCATCTTAGATTGACAATATTTATACGTTTACTATTATTATTGGCCCATCCTATCTGTAACTGTACTTTGAAAGTTATTTTTAAAAAAGTATCAAAGGTAAAATCATTAACATACTAATTTTCACTTTATACTTAAAGTAAAAGCATATTACGAAAATTTCAGGCTCGAGTTTAAACCCCTTTCAGGAGGTAAAGTAGCATGAAAGACATTTATGAAGACGTACCACAGTTACGTGCTGTACTTTAGAGAAACTTTGAAGAGTTTTTAATAACTTTTAGCTTTTAACATCGAAAGTTAATGTTAGTGATATTTTTTACAGCACTCCGCTATGCCGGCTTAAGGAAACAAATTCTTAGTCTAATAATTTTTAAAATGTTACTATGCAAACTAAATTAATTTGTTTAATTGCCTAACAGCCCGTTTATTAAGAATGGTTTCCAGTTTTTTTTTATCCTTAAGGATTGAACGAGACTAGCCTCTGGTACTAATTATTGGTACGAAATTGCGGGCAATAGAATGAAATTTTAGACTCAGTGGTCAGGCTTTCGTGTATGTAACAGAAGACGCGGGTTGGTTTCCCGCCTCGGGCTGTCTAATGCCTTATTATTTTTGTTTTGTATTCTTATTGTAGCTTGGCATGTGACAACACTCCGCCTGATTTAAAGCTAGAGTACGGTCCATGAATGGATACAACTGCTACTACAGAAAAACCTGTGCGGGCAGCAGTCGCCTCCACTATGCCGACTTGAGAAGACGAGCATGTACCATCCAGATTGACAATACACACTCCTCTCGTTATACCTGGCTACTTTTAAACTATTCCCGAAACGCGACAAGGTCACTTCGCGGGTGTTACATTCGGAGGTGGTGATACTGCCCCAGGACGGCAGACTGGACAAATAACCATCATCAGTCTGCCTACCACTCTTTAATGAGTGACGAAAGTACTTACAATAAAGTTACATTGGTACCGGTTAGAATTAGCGAGTTTCGAATACGTGTCTCATCGATCGTAAGTTCACGCGTCTTACCGCTAGACCACAGCGCTCTTGTTATTTTTCTGACCAATTTTGTTCATAAATGAATGAGATAATTGAAACTTTTATTTATTAATTCATAACAAAAAAATAAGAACACAAAAATTATCAACTTAAAAAATTATCACCAATATTTCCATCCAATTTGAGATCACTCAGTACCAATAACATAGGATGTCAATATGAGATGACTAAAGACTTTAAAGGGTCGTTTAAGGGGGGATGATGACGTCATAACTCATTATAGGGGCGGTTTCATGTCGTTTCCAAGCGTCTCATTGACGCCGCACCACCCGCTCGTCGTGATTGCGGGTAACAGCAAATTAATAGCTATTTTTTACTCTGACAATGAACTTGTCACTAATTATAGGTTTACATAGTTTTGCATTAGTTAAGTTGGAATTTTTCAAGTGTAGTGTAAAAATCTTCTAGCTGAAAACACCAAACATATTGAACAGCCGTGGTCTAGCGGTAAGGCGCCTGAACTCACGATCAATGAGATCCATGTTCGAACCTCGCTAAATTCTAACCGGTACCAATACCTGGGGCAGTACCACCACTTTCGAATGTAACACCTGTAAAGTGACAATATCGCGTTTCGGGATCAGTTAGAAAGTAGCCAGGTATATTAAGAAGTTTGTGCACTGTCAATCTGGATGGTGCACGTTCGTCTCTTCAAGCCGGTATAGTGGAGGCGACTGTTGCCTGTATAAAATTCACTGTGGTGTTTGTTTCCGTTCACGGACCGCACTCTGACTTCACATCAGGCGGGGTGTTGTCATACGCCGAGCTACAATGAAATAAAATAAAATAACCAAAAATAGGGGTTACTAAATTTACACGCATTTCAAGATATTCGGCATAAAACGGTTTCTCGTAAATATCTCGCTACACAATTAAAAACTTTATAATTTTATAATATTTTATATTTATGTCATGAAATAAACAAATATTTAACGTAAAAAATGTAGTCAAATAACTGGTAGGGACAAAAAGAAACGTTTTGCGGTCACATAACGTCACTGGTTGAAATCTAGCACATTTCCGTGTTCAGGAAACATCACTAATTAAGTCGACGTTGAGAAAACATGACATCATTAGGGCCTCTTTTGATTTTGCAGTTTTGATTCTTTTGCCGTTGATTTTTATATTTGAACCAGATTATTGAGATTAATATTTTAATTTTAATCACTTAATTATGAAAATTTTGTCACTAACTACATGTTATAAAGTCAACTACAATGAGACTCAAATTTTGTAAAAATACACTAATCTACATGTCGCCGTACGGTGACGATCATAATTTTTCGCAAATAACTCCCCAGCAGTCGAGCATGTAACGTCCGTATAGAAGCTTCGGTTCGTAAAATTATAAAATGTAAAACAAAAGTCAACACACAGCAACCTGAGCCTAACCTCCGCTTTAGCCACCAATGTTTTTTTTTTATTATTGTAGCTCGGCATGTGACAACACTCCGCCTGATGTAAAGCTAGAGCGCGGTCCATGAATGGAAACAACTGCTACTACAGCGAAGTCTCCACGGGCAGCAGTCGCCTCCACTACGCCGGCCTGAGGAGACGAGCATGTACCATATAGATTGACAGTGCACACTCCTCTTTTATACCTGGCTACTTTCAAACTATTCCCGAAAGTGGTGGTACTACCCCAGGACGACAGACTGGACAAATAACCATCATCAGTCTGCCTACCACTCTTTAATAGTGCCTATAGGCACTGAGCGACCAAAGTACATATAACAAAGTTACATTGGTACCGGTCAGAATTAGCGAGGTTCGAACACGGGTCTTATAGATCGTGAGTTCACGAGTCTTACCGCTAGACCATGGCTGCTCTAATGTTTTATGTTCTAAATATTAACCTACACAGTTATCGGCGCTTCACGTGATCGCACTGAAAGTCTTCTATTTTATTTTTTCCATCGGCAACCCTAAGAACTGTCATATTATTTATATTACTAGGTATTTTTTGTGACTATTTTGTTTTAAATGCCTGTACTTAGCTAGAGCTAGTGTTTATATCACAGACACTGAGCGATTAACGTACATATAACATTGTTACATTAGTACCGGTCAAAATTTAGCAAGGTCTCACGGGTCTCGTCGATCTTGAAGACTGTCGTTTACAGCTAGACCACGGCCGCTCATCGCATGCTCTACTTTGCAGTTAAATTAACTGTTAATTGCCGCAGCTCGTATATCAATTACAGGCTGTTTCTGATATAAATAAATTGTTAGATTTGTTTATCATTAAATTATGATGAGAAAATAGAAAAAAAAAACCTTTTTACGCTAGTTATGTCGATGTAACAAATACGATCTAATAAAAACCATTATATTTATCGATAGTCATAAGAAGTTCAATAAAGTCCAGTAGTTTATTACACGATAACAGCTTTAACCGTAGAAATAAGTGATTATAGTTTATCTGTAATTTTTATTGTAGCTCGGCATGTGACAACACTCCGCCTGATGTGAAGGTAGCAGAGTGCGGTCCATGAATGGAAACAACTGCTACTACAGAGAAACCTTGTGCGGGCAGCAGTCGCCTCCACTATGCCGGCTGGAGGAGACGAGCATGTACCATCTACATTGACAGTGCACACTCCTCTCGTTATACCTGGATACCTTCAAACTATTCCCCAGTACTACCCCAGGACGGCAGACTGGATAAATAACCATCATCAGTCTGCCTATCTTTAGTGCCTATAGGCATTGGCAACCAACGTACATATAACGTAGTCACATTGGTATCGGTCAGAATTATCGAGGTTCGAACACGGGTCTCATCGATCGTGAGTTCACGCGTCGCGCGCTAAACCACGGCCGTTCTAAATTTTTTAATTTATCGTTTGCTATAAATGAAATTTAGTTTCGTGTAACCCTTAACAATTAATTCCATAGTTGATAACTGTTAATTATAATAAAAACGAGATGATATAATAAGATTTAATTTATTTCACAAAGATACAACTCATCGAGCGCACGAACAAAATGCGTTAGAAACCAAAGAGAATGGAACAAGGGCAGAGACAAGTAGTGTTGGATAAAGTTTATAGATATCGATTATTACATTATGTATTTGTAGTAGTAATCGTATATTTTAACAATAACAAATAAAACAGTATCGTCTTGTTATTCAAAAGCTCCTTTGTCGTACCTATGTACACATAACTCGCTTCGTTAAAATTACTTAATATTCCATTAAGCGTACGAATCTGGCATTGAGTGACGTGTATAGCGTTACAATATACGTTAAACGTATATCAAGCTTGCAGAGGCTTAAAATATAACGACATTAAAACCATGATGTTTTTATTAAGTTTACTTCATTGTAAACATCTGTAGTCTATACTCTACACCCGTGAAGTGACGTCACCAGCCAGCATTACGAAGGCAAGGCCTGCAGACAATTCTCTCTGATAGCAGTTATTTCATTTCATGGACCGCACTTTAACTTAACAACAGGCGAAGTGTGCTTTATTTATTTACTACTTTAAATTAAAATTAAAATAAAGGAACAATAATGATATAGACCTTACATTATTATTTATTTTTGGTAAAATAATAGCTTACACTCCAATTGAAATGAGAAAAGTCGGGAGCAAAAATTTGGCGCAAATACGAAGGTTGAAGTGTTCTCGAGTACAATAAGTGGGGAAGGAATCTTTGTCTGGAAAATTTATACGAGTTACTAAACCCATATATCAAATACTAGTTGAAAATCCGCCATATTGTATTTCAAATATAATCTTTGTAAGAGTACTCGGTCGTCCTTTTAAGGGTTGTAGGCAGATTGGTGATGGTTATTAGCCCAGTCTGCCGTCCTGGGGTAGTACCACCTTCGAATGTAACCCCCGTGAAGTGACCATGTCGCGTTTCGGTTAAAGTTTGAAAGTAGTACAACAAAAGAACTTTGAACCAGACAGTACACATTCATCTCATTAAGCCGGCATGGCGGAGGCGATTGGTAGCAGTTGTTTCGGTTCATGGACCGCACTCTAGCTTAACATCAAGCAGAGCTACAGTAAAAAAACATCCTTCTTAGTATCTGCCTATATCCGTATGGACATGACCTAAATAAGTTAAATTAGTTTCAATATAAATATTGAAACATCTAAATAAATATTTGTGATTGCTTTTCTACAGAATAACTTAGAAAATATTTCGTTTTTACGACGTCTAGTATATCAGTACAATGCTCTGGAAGAAATGGGACGACGTCCTCGAGACTCTGCCAACTCGAATATTAAGAAATGCATCTATAGAGACGTCACTACTGTTCCTAAGTAAAAGATGCAGATTTACATATTAGTACTATTTTTATACATATTTATATGATGACTAAATTAAAATCTAAACGTACTCCTATTTAGAACGAATAATCCACCATTAACACTGGAAGAAACGAAACGATAAAGAGAGACACAATAGTGATCACGTTTTATCCCAGTTCACTACTCAGTAGCCGGCCCAGAAAGCCTTGCTTCAAAAACTAAAGCGAAAATAACCATAAAGTCAAATTGGCGAATAATTTTATGGTTTAGTATAGAATTAGCATTTTGTTCAAGTCATATTTGGACATGTACTTTGGTCGCTCAGTGCCTATAGGCACTACTAAAGAGCGGTAGGCAGACTGATGGTGGTTATTTATCCTGTCTATCGTCCTGGGGTAGTACCACCACTTTCGAATGTAACACCCACGAGGACATAGTTTAAAAGTAAGGTATAACGGGAGGAGTGTGCACTGGCAATCTAGATGGTACATTCTCGTCTTCTCAAGCCAGTATAGTGGAGGCGAATGCTGCCTGTAGAGGTTTCTCTGTAGTAGCAGTTGTTTCCATTCGTAGACCGCACTCTAGCTTTACATTAGGAGGGGTGTTGTCACATGCCGAGCTACTATAAAAAAAAAACATGTTGCTATGTAGTCGTGTCGCTTTCCAAACGGTCGTTTTATATAGTATCGACGATTCGACAGTAAACCCAATTTCTAAATACGAGTCTATAGATATAGGATTCACATACTTTACGAGAAACATTTTACATGTTCGATAGAAAGACTGAAGTTATCTGAATACAGATATGTAGATATAGGTTTTAGCAGAACATGCGTTTTAGCAGAGGAATCGTGGTCTAGCGGTAAAAAGCGTAAACTCACTATCAATGAGACCCGTGTTCAAATCTCACTAAATTATGACCGATACCAATTTAACTATATTATATATTTTGATCACTCAGTACTGAGCTAAATTGCGGTACATGAGCAACTGCTATCACAGGGAAAGGAGAATGCCCATTCGCCTAAGAAAAATGGGCTCACAATTTTTTTTCTCGAGTATGATTTTTAGTTAATTTTGTAGAAAAATAAATCTACTTCCTTATTACCAATCAGTTTTAATTTTTTCACCCGGGTAATTGAGTTATTAGATGTATTCTGATGCAATATTTGAGGTTATTATTATTATTAATATATATAATATATATAAATATATATAATGGAAGATTTCTGTTTTTTATGTAATGAAACATTGTCAATTGATTGGTAAATTATGTGTTGATATAATTAAAATGAATTAATAAAAAAATAAGATATTATTTTATAATATTGTTTTGTTACCAAATTATTAGGTATCAAGTGGACCCAAAAATGGGCATTCTCCTTTCTGCAGGCAGCAATTGCTCCGCTATGTCGGCTTGAGGAGACAAATGACCACCATCCATGTTGACAGTGCATATTCCCCTTGTTATATCTGGCTTCTTCCAAAAAGAATAAACAAGGAAGCTATTAAAATAGCCTAAATTGTAATTTATCGAATTGCGCATGCTCCGATTTAGTTATCGCGTGACAATATAAGTTGACTAATTGATAAAATAGATTTACATTTCACTGTAAGTCATTATTAATGTAAATATTGTATAACTATGTTTTATTTAATAACACGCCTCATTACTAACCTCACACGTAGTTTCGGCTCATAAATTTATGTACACGATTCACGCCTGTATTTATTTTGTCATTAAGACTATGTTGCTGTGACCGTCTCATGCACTCAATTATTATGAAGAAGTTAAAAGTTAGTAAACTATCACTCGTAGCATTTCCACGACGAAGGAACGTGCTACGACGCGTAGACCTAGAATAGCTTGTAAAAGTACTTTTTTTTTAAATTGTAGCTCGGCATGTGACAACACTCTGCCTGATGTAAAGCTAGAGTACGGTCCATGAATGAAAACAACTGCTACTACAAAGAAACCTGTGCGGGTAGCAGTCGCCTGCACTATGCCGGCTTGAGGAGACGAGCATGTACCATCTTAGATTAACAGTGCACACTCCTCTCGTTATACCTGGCTACTTTCAAACTATTCCCGAAACGCGACAAAGTCACTTCACGGGTGTTACATTCGAAAGTGGTGGTACTACCCCAGGACGGCAGACTGGACAAATAACCATCAAGAGACTGCCTAATACTCTTTAATAGTGCCTATAGGCACTGAGCGACCAAAGTACATATAACACAGTTACATTGGTACCGGTCAGAATTTGCGAGGTTCGAACACGGGTCTCATCGATCGTGAGTTCACGCGTCTTACCGCTAGACCACGGCCGCTCTTAGATACCACATACCTAATACTTAATAACATTTTTTATACCCTAATAATAATATATCTATAAAAATTTTAATAAATCATTTCCTATTTTTTAACTTTATTCTTGGACGATTTATTTCCTTGGTTTTGTATAAGAATATATTAAAACAATGTTAATGCGCATTTCTTTAAAGTTTAGGGGTAAGCAGAACCTTTACAATCTTTCATTTCCATTAACTTTCATATTCACAAATATAATTTTACATTAAAAAATTAAAAGATACAACAAAGTTAATAAATTTTACGTCAACCCTCCTTTTTAGTTGTCTTATTCTTTTAGAAATAAGATATTTATCCTTTTGGAATAAGTCACATTATGGCTTGAATTATAAATTGTACTTGTTTTCTTTTTACCTTGCGATCAAATATAAGTCTAGGATTTTTATCTCTTTGAAAGTTAATTAATAACACAATGTTACGCCTGAAGTTATGTTCTTAATTAGAAGATTAAAGAAATAAAATGTAAATAAGAACAGAAACCAACTTTTTTAAGGTTTTATTTGAACTAAGAAGTAAATTAATTATATTTTTTTATTATACTTTACATTAATACAAATTTTGGTGAATATATAAGTTAATATAACTAAGTTAATCTTCAAAACTACTGAACCGATTACTGCCTTCACCAATTAATAGCTTGGTTCTTCGAAATAGATAAAGGTATGTTATAAAATCAGATAATTTAAAATAACAATGAAATACAAATGGTTTAGGCCCCAACACAGAATGGGTTTTGGTAATTAGAGGCCAACCAGAGGACCAGCTTGAAGATTGTTTTGTTGATGACATGGTATATGATTTAAATTCCCTGGACATTAAACTAGGTGCAGAAATAGTTAGCGCGCGAAGTCCTACATTGACTATTTACTAAATCTATAAAAGTAACCAACAATAAATTGTTTTTACAACACTAACCGCTTTTTCAGTAAACGAATTCCAATTGTCACGTATTTTGCGTACTCGTACTCTGACTGCTATGTAATAAACGTCCTCCCCACCCCTTCTAACCCTCTATCACCCCTCCCTCCTTAACATCACTACAAGGACTATTTCCTTCTCCCTCTGGCCGTGGAAATGAGGTCAAATATATGTACGGAATACCCATTGAGAAAGTATAATTTGCTAATGAGTAAATTAAAAATGTACAAAATCGAATGATCGAAATGCAATCTTTAGCAATAAGGGTGTTATTCTTGTAATCTAAATCGATTTCAGGTTTTTTTTTATTGTAGCTCGGCATGAGACAACACTCCGTCTGATGTAAAGCTAGAGCGCGGTCCATGAATGGAAATAACTGCTACTACAGAGAAACCTGTGCGGGCAGCAGTCGCCTCCAATATGCCGGCTTGAGGAGACGAGCATGTACCATCTAGATTGACAGTGCACACTTCTCTCGCTAAAAGGGCGTCTAAAAGGATGGCGTAACATTATTTCTTATTAAAATATTATTTCAGATCAAATAGGTAAGTCAAAACGTTATCATACTCGTATGGTATTACGGGTCGCAAGTTTATATATTTATATTCCCGTCTTATATAGCAAAAGGCGTCTTAAAACCGTGATAGATATTGGTATAGGTATTTATTTTTATATATTATATTATATTATATTATAGTAGAATATTAGAATAGTATGCCCATTCGCCTGATAAAATGGGCCCACAATTTTATTCTCGAGTTTCTCGATGTTTTTAAATTAATTTTGTAGGAAAATAAATCTACTTTCCTTATTACCAATCAGTTTTAATTTTTTCACCCGGGTTATTGAGTAATTAAATGTTTTCTGATGCAATATTTGAGGTTATTATTATTTTAAATGCTTTAATAATTGATGACATCTGTTTTTTATGTAATTAAACATCGTCTATTGATTGGTAAATGATGTGTTGATTTAATTAAAATGAATTCATAAAAAAATAAGATATTATTTTTAAATATAGTTTTGTTACCAAACTATTAGGTATCAAGTGGGCCCAAAAATGGGCATTCTCCTTTGTGTAAGTTAATAAGAATAATGCTCAGGTCCCGAAAATAGCAAAGGAATTGCTGACCCGAAAATTTCTCACTTTCCCATACGTTAGCATGGTTTAACGCATCCCTAATTTTTGATATATGACTGACTATATTTGGGTTTCAACCGGCACTACTAACAATTTATCATGAGACTTTCTCACGCATAGAGTCCGTCGCCTTCACTATGGCGACTTGACACTCGACCCGTTAGAGTTGACACCGGAGACTCCTTTCGTTATACCCGAATACTTTAAAAGCTAATCCCGAAACGTGACCACTGAAAGCGGGATTACTTCGGGATGGAGACCAGCCGTCACTGTATTAACTAACATCACTCTGCCTACTGATTAAAATATATATTAAATATTATTCGTATTAATAAAACGCATCGAGTATTTAACCAGAACGTATGCAGTAGAATAAATTTTATCTATTTATCTCTAAACAGATACGAGTAAAAGTAGATAAAAAGTCAATTTAGCTAAATGGTGCATACTTGTCTCCTTAAGCCGGCATAGTAAAAGTCGACATCGACATCGGGAGAAATGTATAAACAAAATCAATCAAGTAGTAATCGAAACAAAAAAAAATAGGAAACAAAATCGAATGACACAGAATATCGAATACGACGAAGGGGAGGATTGGCTACCCATTATCGTTTGTCTTCCATTTCTGGCGGATAATTCTCGATTCTAAATCCAATCATAATGCACTCGATTACTGAATTTTAACGCGACCCTTATAATAATCTATACGGACAATGTATTATAAATGTTTTAGGATAAGAAAAGTATATATTCATTTGCTGTTTGCTATGTTATTTATTGTCTTACTAGCTGACCCGTAAAAAGCATTTCTGAACGACTTTTAAATTTAATTGATTTCTAAACGACTCGAACATCAAATGTTTGACATTGAAAACCAAAGGAATAGTTTCTAAGGGAAAGCGAAATTGTTGTTTTTACTATATTCCAAGCATTATTTTCATATTTACTCACCTTTTAAACCTTCCCTGGACTTCCACAAATAATTCAAAACCAAAATTAGGCAAATCAGTCCAACCGTTCTTAAGTTTTAGCGAGACTAACGAACAGCAATTGATTTTTATATTTATATAGATTGTATTATAGAAGTTACAAGCGCTTATTCATTTGTGCAAGTTTAAGTGAAAAATACATTGAATTCACTATTGTCAGGTTTGTATTATTGTTTAAATAGATGTTATTTTTAAACAATAAAGTAATACTTACCACTCAATGACACGTTATTCTAACATGAGTTATTAATTTAGCATGGGCAAAGCACTTGTATAGCGCATAAGACAACACTCCGTCTAATGTAAAGTTCCATGCTCGGAAACGACTGCTACTACAAAAAAATTTCCACAGTCTAGTCGCCTCCGCTATGCCGGCCTGATGAGACGATGTGCAGCTTTAATCAATATTGAACGAAACAATTCATAATGAAGTATATTCTCGCATTTGATATTTTAATTCGTGATTAGTTCGAATGTACCAGAATAAGTCACTTGAGAAACAATCAAGATTGAAGAGCTCTCTAAGATGGAGTGGCTGTGATTGTGGTGAACAACTTTCTTTATATCTACAGATATATTTCTGTTGTTATTTATTAAGTTAGACACTTATACGTCGGGTTACCATAATTTTTCACATTTCGGGATTTTTAAGCTATAAGCTAGTCGCAGCTAGAGTGCGGTCCATGAACGGAAACAACTGCCATTACAGAGAAGAGACAAATGTGCACCCAACTTGACGGTGCACACTCCTGTTCCTATTACACCTGGATACTTCAAAGCTGATCCGAGAACGCTACTAGACGTTTGTTATACTTGATAGTGGTGGTACAATCCCCGGCTAATACCCATCATCAGTCCACCTACCACTCTTTAATTAATGCCTATATTATACCATTAGCAATTAGCAACCAAATTACATATAACATGTGGTTACATATACATGTCCATCTGAATATTATACGGGTCCCGTCGATCTTGAGTTAAATTGTATATAGAAACAAATTTTAAAAAAAAACTTTTGAATCTTTTACCGGACTATAAAAGTATATAGGAAGAACTCTGGATGTTATATATGCAACGTATATTGCAACGTTAGTTATACAGAGTGATTGTAAAAGCTATAAACGACGTCTTGAAATACTATAAAATTTTGAACATGTCTCCATTTTTAACGTCTTCATGAAAAATTTTATTACTTACTCGCAGAACGTTAGTTATAGTTATATAATATGTAAGTATTTATTGCTTTTTTCTTTAAAACTAAACTTTAAAGTTGCATCGAGGTCTTTCTGATTCTGAACATCGCCATAACGCCATCTGTCGTGGCATAGAAGCGTTACGAATTTACTACGAGCATGTGCCAGTGCAGGGCGGTTTTATTGTACCTACATAAAAATATTGTATACTTCAATTTAATCTCTAATGGAAAAGTTTGATATCATAAACTTGATCCACATATTAAAGAATCAAAACTTATTATTGTTAAAATAGAATACTAATACGCCAACTCAATATTACATTAACTGAAATATAAAAAACAATATTACGAGTCAATTATATTTAAAAATAAATTAAGAGGATAATACGTGGGTTTTAAATGTTGTTTTAAGCTAACTTGAACTTTATGTTATAGTCTGACTACGAACCCGCCAACCCCTACACTTTGCTATTTCTAATAAAATAATATTTAATATGAACACAAAGGCTGACATTTAGTGAGTTTCGCCTCAAGACGAGCCAGAAATAGCTTGACCTATAATATAACTGGAAAAACAAAATGGCGAAGGATGCTGCGAGTGTCTCGCTCGCACGCGCTCACCACCGACCTGCCGCGTTCACGTTCGCCGCGTTACGAGCCGTTTACAAACGATTGTTATTCATACAATATAATCCTATACATTATTAAAATTTAATTAAAAATACATATTCACCGATACCGATCAATTCGGAGCCTACGCGCCGAGCTATAAGGTCCAAAAGAGCATGCACACTAAATACACCGATTTCCACTGAAAGTTCAACAATAACGCGTCGGAACGGCGGAGATCGATCAGTCGATTCGACCTATCGGATGATCGTTCGGCCTTCGACGGCGTCGACACATCGATCGGCCGTCACCCGGGACACGACGGTGTTCTCGCGACCACGTGAAGCCCGCATCAAGGTCAGCGCGGCGCTCGTCGCGGGGTCGTCGTTCGCTCGGCGTTATCGATCGTACCTTCCTGCGGCCGCAGCAGAGCATCCTGCTCGCCCGCGAATGTCCGCCCGGCGAACTCTTCAGCCTCGCCAGCCTGCGCCACTGCATCGGGGCTGCGTCCACCGGCGCGAGGCACTGGCCGCTTGGCACCGGCCGCTGGCACTCGCCGCTACGGGCGCATGGCACGGGGGACGGGCGCAGCGCTCGAGCGGAGCCACGGGACTGTCGGCCGCCACCCGCGCCTGCGCCCGAAGACCACCCTCCCGAACCTCCCGACCCTCTGCGATTAATAATTCTGGCTACGATGCCGCCGGTGCGTATGTGGGTTAGTTTTTTGGCGATCGATGAGGCGATTCGAGAGCCGCTTCCGGTTGCTGCAACCGCCACGATCACCTACTTTATGGCGGGTGTTACGATCACATGTGTAATCGCGCACACGATACGTCATCAGATACGGACGATTTACTACATTGTTATTACATACCATTGTTAGAATAATCGTATATTTAGTCTCGCGATATATTTGTGAGTCGACGATGTTATTGTAGTGTAGGTAATTATAATTAATATTAGATACATCAATTAATCAACATCAAAGGTAAATAACAACGAGAAGAATAAGAGTGTACAAAATGGTAGCCTTATAAAGCAATTTAACATTTTAACTTAATTAGGGTTAACTTCTCGTTAAAAATACCTCCGGGGTCATAATCACGGCGAGCAAACACGTCCGGGTCGCGTAGGGAAGGGTTGTAACCACATTTTTGTGGCTAAAATATTAGTAGGTACACGAAACTTTAATGGAAAACACTCGCATGGTATTTTCACATGCGTTTCCCACACATAATGCCATATACAAAATAAAAATCAAACTTATTTTTCAATTAATTAAATTATTTATAATTACACATTAAGCGATTTATGAAGTCATTTCATGTTTTTATGTGTAATATAACGCAAGCATATGTATCGTAAACGCTAAGTAACCAACCAATACAACCAATAAGTATATACAAAAATTAGATTGGTCCTACCTATAACGAGAGGAGTGTGCACTGTCAATCTAGATGGTGCATTTTCGTCTCCTTAAACCGGCATAGCGGAGGCGAATGCTAGACGTGGAGATTTATCTGTACTAGCAGACTCTCCTCCGCACTCTCCCTCCGCTTTACATCAAGCGGAGTGTTGTCATATGCCGAGCTACAATTAAAAAAAACCTTATTGCTTTAAACAACTTTTCTTGCAGTATCTCCCATAACAGTTTAAAGTATCCGGTTATAGCTAGAGGAGTGTGCACTGTCAACTACTAACTGTAGACAACGCTGGTCCGAGTGTCATCCGTCTGCCTGCCTACAACTCTTTTAAATAATAAATATTGTTACGGACAGAGATTTTTAGACGATTCGTAGACGAGGTTTATAATTATTACGAGCTAAGTCAATAGTAACTTGACTGCATTTATTATACGTAATTACATGTTATTTTCAATGTTCTGCTTGCACCTAATATTATAAATCATTTTAAAAACCCTAGCTAATAAAAAAACTTATTTAATCTAAAAACCATCTGTGCAAGTCTCCCCTTTACTTCGCGTGACTTAAAAATAATTCTAACAAACATACACCCCTTTTTTTTAAGAAACACGCAAAAAATATGTACATTACTTTAGTGCAGTACAGTTAGTTACAGTCCCCAATAGTAATATCTAGATCTTACCGTGAAATTGCTTTCGCCACGTCCCATACTGCTACACGTTGAAAGGTCACCATTCACATCTGGGTGCCGATTACGAACCGAGTTCACCGTGAGTCACCGGGAGTACCCAACTTCCTTCCGGCTCGCTTTGTAATATCTAAATGAGTTAAATAAATTCCTCACCGTGAGTCCCGGTGAGTAGTTGACTTCCTTCCGGTTAGCTTTGTAATGTAATTAGACGAGACACTGTCAACAGGGAACGCCCATCGTGAAACAACTATTGCTCTCATGATTGATTTATCTCTCGCATACGTATTTACTTCAGCTGGATAGGGAACGTTCATATCACGACACAAAGCTCGATTACCACTGACTCACTCACTCACTCACTGTCATATATTATCGGACACTTGTCAGGGGCTTCGAGGGGTGAAACTTTCGAGGTGTATAAGGGGCGCCTCCGTGACCTCGGGAAAACCTCAACATGTTCTGAAAGTCCATTCAATCCGGTTCCGGAACACGATATCTCCGGAACGGAACGAGATAAGGTCGAAGTGGCGGAACAAAGGTTGTAGGAAATGCCCTCTAATTTCGAAATCGACACTGTTTTTTCAAAATTTTGTTTGATTTTAAAACTACTCACAAAACCATCCCAGCGCTCGCGAAGCGCGCCACAAAAACTAGTTTCAGATATAAATATTATAACGTAAATGAATGGCGTACCTAAACACAAAAATAATTTACCTAAATTACCCTAATCAATTTGAAGGGAGACCACGCTATAGTGAAATTACTCTACTATTTTGCTTTATGCAGATTTCCTTTATTATTTCTTCTGATAATATTATTGTATTTGTTATTATTATAAAATAATAATAATAAGTTTTTTTTAATATATAAGTAAATCACAATCCCTATTACTCGACATCGACATCCTGTTCTTGGAGAAAATCCGATACAAGGCGAGTACAAATTTTAACTATTCAAAAAATATGGAAAATATAACCGAAACTAATGTTCTGGTTTACACCATAATTTTCTTAAAGAGTATTAGGCGGATCAGGGCTCAAAATCCAATCGATAGTTGTCTCTTGTTCGAACCGAAAACAAAATGTATGGGATTTAACGTTTTGTTATCACCTGGGTGACAGTGAAACGTCAGATCCCATATATTTTGTTTTCGGTTCGAACAACAGTCGATTCGCTGATTCGCTTTTGACCTTAGCCCCTGATGATAGTTATTCGCCCAGTCTGCGGTCTTGGGGTAGTACCACCACTTTCAAGTGATTCGTTTGGGATCAACCTGGATGGTGCACATTCTGCTGAAGCCGACATTGCGGAGGCGACTACTGTCAGTAGAGGTTTCTCCGTGGTAGCAGTTGTGTCAGTTCATGGACCGCATTCTAGCTTTACATTAGATTAATACAAAAAACGCTAAGAAATTAAATTATTTAAATTAAAAATTTTAATTATTTAAAAATTAAAAATTTTAAACACTGCGGTTAAATTGGACAGCTTAAATAACGAAAAAGAAAAAAAAACGTTTTTCCTAAGATTTTCTTAGGAAACAACGCATGGGTTATATAATTTTTAACTCTAATATAATTAAAAATCAATTACTGTTATTGATAAACAATAGTAGTATGTACTACATTTATAGCCAAATAGTCAAGAGTGTCCACGACAATACCTTTTCCTCCCAATCTTTTCGTATAGATGATGCCCTTTGTACCGGCTGACGCAACATTTATCTATCAGTGATATAATATCTATAAATAAAATGCACGATTTATTATTTACCGTTTTAAAAAAATGCTAACAAATACAAACTATTATTTACTTATTATTAGCGATATTACGACAAAATTTTAACCCGTATTTATAGACATGTTCTTAATAACAGTTCGTATGTGCCTGGTATTGCGCCAGTGTGTGGTCCATCAGTGAAGGGGAGCTATGGGCGAACAAACGAATTATTCAATTGTTCTGTTTATTCGATTGCAATCAAAAAACAAAAAACTATTCGATAAATTCTCGACATACAACAAATTCGTGCAATCGTTTTGCGAATAAATCGTAGAGCTGTACATTCGATTATTCGATTTATTTTTTGTTTTGCAATAATCGTTCGTCGCCAGCGAGATAACTAGGACTGTTGCCTCAAAAAGGGATCTTCTGTTCGCAACTTCCTCTTATTAAAGTATCGCATATGAATGCAGGTTTCAACAAAATCTATCTCTACTTAATCATATAGGAGTAAAAGAGATGTTAAAAATGTGTTTTTATCGGTTTTAAAAAATAAATAAGAATAAATCAAACACGCGCTAGTTGCCAGCATTTAAAGACATGTTAAAACCAGTAAAACTAATTAATAAATAAAGTGTATAAAAACTAAGTTAGATCTTGAAATCGCAAAGGCTGAGAATAAAAGACCCAAAATGAAGAAATTATTGCTTTTAACCGTGTGTTTATTAGCTACAGTTATTTCTGGTTTGTTTTTTAATATTTCAAAATATAATTTAGTCATATTCAGGGTGTAAAAAGACTGAAAACAATTTTAATCACGTGTTACACTACTAATACAAAAACATGGTATTTCTTTATTATTAACTATTTTAGAGATTGTTAAAGAGCGGCCGTGGTCTAGCGGTAAGACACGTGAACTCACGATCGATGAGACCCGTGTTCGAACCTCGCTAATTCTGATCAGTACCAATGTATCTTTGTTATATGTACTTTGGTCGCTCAGTGCCTATAGGCACTATTAAAGAGTGGTAGGCAGACTGATGATGGTTATTTGTCCAGTCTGCCGTCCTGGGGCAGTACCACCACTTTCGAATGTAACACCAGTGAAGTGACTTTGTCGCGTTTCGGGAATAGTTTGAAAGTAGCCGGGTGTAACGAGAGGAGTGTGCGCTGTCAATCTAAGATGGTACATGCTCATCTCCTCAAGCCGGCATAGTGGAGGCGACTGCTACCCGCACAGGTTTTTCTGTAGTAGCAGTTGTTTCCATTCATGGACCGCACTCTAGCTTTACATCAGGCGGAGTGTTGTCACATGCCGAGCTACAATAAAAATAAAAAGTAAAATTAAGCAATATCTTAATACAGCAAGCGCGCTTTGCCGTCTATCAGCTGTGAATTGAATGATCATACGCGTGCTACGACGCAATCGCGATACTAGCCGTAAATCTTGTTGCTTGTTTTTGATATCTGGAGCATTTTTTTTTTAAATTAGGATCTCGAAAATTTACAAAAACTCGGACCCATTAGTATGATGTATACAACTTCTGCTGGTTCGCAGGATAGCTAACTGTCTTTTTACACCGTGGTTATTATTTTTTGCTTATTAAATCGCTATTAAAATAATTTTTTAATGCATTTTTTTCTCTATCAGGTAAAAAATACGAAGGAATATATAAACCGGGTATGTATCTAAAATTATATTATCTACAACATATATTATTTACAAATTAAAATAACAAAACGCAAGTTAATCGAAAGTTCCCTAACTAAAGAGAAATTATTTAGTTCCTTAGCAAATTCTAAAAAAAAAGATTAAAACATTTAGTTTTATTCTTTATTGAAATCCGATATTTTATAGAAAATCTCGAAGTCAATTTAATACGAATAAAAATTTTAGAATCGCCTGTAAGAAACTTCTCGAACTTTGTTACTTCTTTGCATATTTCCTTCAGACTTGCGATAGATATCGATGTTGTCGACTTATACATTATAATTTCTTACAAACTATATATATTAACAATCAAGAAAGAATGGTCTTCCTTCAGATTACCACCTCATCGCGTTTCGGAATCAGTTTTGGAAGCAACCAATAATAAAAAAAATACCTTTTATAAAATTTAAGTTTTATAAAGTTTAAAATAACCTTTTAGGTCCATACACAGACAATATAACCTAATAGACCACGCTTTGCCATGAGTATACACTATACATTCACCAAGGTTATGTAGTGACACTACATAAAAGCCGATCCCGCCCTTTTTCGTTGTATTGTCTGTGGGTCCATGGCACCAAAACGCCAATTAAAGTTACTTTGACTGTTACAAAACGGTTCGGCGCGGCCTTTCTGTGTCGCACAATCGCAAGTGGATTGCTTTGCCCTCCCATGTGTTCTTCCAATCCTTTCACCTTGGATCCTTCAAGCGAAGCGTGAAAAAGCACCTTCTCAGGCCGGCATGGTAGTGGCGACTGAAGCCACCGTGCGAGCGCTTCTCTAGTCGTCAATGGACCTCCACTGAGTTTACCAGTCGAGGTCACATGTCGGGCTAACATAAAAAAAGCTATCTGTCGTTTTACGTTGTATTTATTTTTAACAAAATCACTTAGCTACTTACACTACTTAGGATCGCAGCAATTTTTATCACCGATTTGATAATCAGCACAAAATATATTCTAATTTATTTCAGAACCGTGCGAGGAAGGGGAAATGTTTTTCGACAATTGCGAGTTAGAAATTCTATGCGAATCAAAGGCTACGTCTTCTCACTACATGCAAATACCGAAATGCGGGTGCCGATGTATGGAGGGTTTTAATAGAGATAAATATACAGGAAATTGTAGATTTGTTGATGAAAATAATCAATGTTAATTTAAGTACATGTTCGTTACCACAAACCGACATAGCGGAGGTGACTACTGTATACAGATATTTCTCTGTAGGAGCAGTTGTTTCCGCTCATGGATTACCATAAAGCTCTAGCTTAACATGAGGCAGACTGTTGTAATGTTTTTTCAGTGTAGCTCGGCTTGATGTAGAGAGAGAGAAATCTCAACAAGCAGCAGTCGCCTTCGCCATGCCGGCTGACATTCCACTCGTTATGAGCGAGACTGAACGAGGTACTATGGAAATAACAACAATATTAATAATAATTTTGTTTCGTTCTGGGTGTTTTATTTTTTCTTCTTTTCTTACATACATACATAGATGTAAACATACACAAATAAGAAATAATACAAAGGACACGAGTTCATAATTAAACCGCGTCGACCGTGACGAGTAAAACGATACTCATTAGCATGTATTAGATGAGTCAAGGCTCGCATCCTGTTCATACTGCGTAATATATAAGTAGAACTAACTGTTGTCCGCGACTTTGTATTATTATTTTCATACAGACGTTACGAGCCCGGCTGCTGGAGAGTAAACTCGAAAAAAACATAATCGTCACCAATACTATAAGCCTTCATATTAAACTAAAATTCGGTCAATTCCAGCAGAGACAACTGCTACCACAGAGATATATGTATATGTAGTTGTACACACTAATTACTAATTAAAAGTGGTAGGCAGACTGATGATGGTTATTTGCCCAGTCTGCCGTCCAGTGCCCTTGTCGCGTTTAAAAGTAGCCAGGTATAGCGAGAGGAGTGTACACTGTCACTCTAGATGGTGCTTACTCGTCGTATCAGGCCGGCATAGCAGAGGCAATTGCTGCCTGTAGAGATTTCTCTATAATAGCAGTTGTTTCCACACATGGACCGCACTCTAGCTTTACATCAGGCGGAGTGTTGTCACATGCCGAGCTACAATAAAAAGTGGGTTTTAAATCTAGTTAATTATGAACGCTAAGTTCGAATCGTATCGTCTGATGAATAATCTAAAATACGAACAAATTCATTTACAATATTCCATTACCGCATCGATATGATGTAAGTTTATCTTGAAGATACGAAAACCAGTAATTGATATCTAAATTAAATTTTAATAGTTATTACAATTATTGTGATAAATATTATTTTATATTTAAATGTAATGTAACCTTGTCTCGTTGTCAGTCAGAAAAGATTAGTTAAAATGAAGTGGTTTTTCTTATTGTGCGTTTTTAGTTTAAGTTTTGGTTTCCCTCGCGGTATGTCTGTTTTTATTTCTGTATTTATTAAATACACTCGTTTGTTTTAGACAATATATTATAGGTCGAGCACTGCCATTGGAGATACAGTCGCCAGACTAGTTTCAATGGCAGTGCATCTTGTACTCAGGACCAAATAAATAAATAAATAAAATAAATTATTATGTTTTAAAATGTATAAAGGAGAATGCCCATGCCTTAGAGAAATGGGCCCACAATTTTTTTCTCGAGCTTGACGATGATTTTAGTTTTTGTAGAAAAATCCAAGTCAATCCAAGTTATTGAGTAATTAGATGTTTTCTCATGCAGTATTTGAGGTTATGATTATATTAAATGCTTTAATAATTGATGATATCTGTTTTTTATGTTATTAAACATAGTCTGTTAATTGGTAAATGATAATTAAAATGAATAAGAAGATTAATATAGAAGAATAATATAGAAGAATAATAAGATAGCGCCACAGAATATTGTTTTGTTACCGAACTATTAGGAATCAAGTGGGCCCAAAAATGGGAATTATCCTTTAATCGCTGTTTTAACCCTTCTAAATATCGCATAGTTAAAACAATATCTTGTAGTTCATTTAACATTATTGACGTAGATTTATTTAGCTCGTGACCGAATAACCTACATTATAGAATATAGATAGATTATAAATAACTATTATTGTGTATAAATAATTTATTTGCTAGAATTAAGGAGTGGTCTACCTACCTGCCGGTAATTACTAAACCTAGTCTGCCGTTCTGGCGTACCACTACTTTCAAGTATAACGCCCGTCGCTCTGAGTATGAGTTTACACTTACGTAGTCACGGCGTAAAGTGAAGACTTTATAACGAGGGGATTTTGTCCCGAGTGCGGTCCATGAATGGAAACAACTGCTACTACAGAGAAACCTGTGCGGGCAACAGTCGCCTCCACTATGCCGGCTCGAGGAGACGAGCATGCACCATCTAGATTACCAGTGCACACTCCTCTCGCTAATAATAATTGCCTAAATGATTATAACATATAACCCAAAATATTTAAAATTCATTGGTTAAAATGTGGTGGACTACGAAATAGGGTGGGTCAAAACGACCACAATAGTTAGAAAGTTGTAGCAGTTCGGGTTAAGTTTTGTAATGGAATTAATGTAACATATATGAAAACTAAAATAACTTTAAAGGGACCTTTTTGTTAACTTTAGGCCAGTCTGAGTTTCTAAGTAGTTATAAAACTACGTTCATAATGTAGGATAGACAGGAATAACGTCAAATAATATATTAAAAAGGATTTCATCAAAAAATATTTATTTTTACTTTATGTAATTTATTTTTATTTAATATTTTTAATTTATGTAGAAGTAACTTTAAACACACTTTTAAAAATATTACAACTGTTTAATTTAGGTAAAACAAAAAACACTTTTTATCTAAAGGAGAATGCCCTTTCCCTTCCTATAACATCCTTCAAGCGCAGTGTGAAAGGCATCTCATTAAGCCGGCATAGCGGACGCGACTGCTGTCTGCAGATCCCCTTCTCTGATAACAGTCATCTCCGTTCATGGATCGCACTCTAGCTTAACATCAGGCGTAGTGCGGTCATATGACATGCTAATATAAAAAAAAAATTAAAAAATGCCCATTCGCCTAAGACAAATGGGCCCGCAATTTTTTTCTCGAGTTTGTCAATGATTTTTAGTTAATTTTGTAGAAAAATAAATCTACTTCCTTATTACCAATCAGTTTAAATATTTTCACCCAAGTAATTGAGTAATTAGATGTTTTCTAATTAAATATTTGAGGTTATTATTATTTTAAATGCTTTAACAATTGATGATATCTGTTTTTTATGTAATTAAACATTGGCTATTGATTGGTAAATGATGTATTGATATAATTTAAATGAATAAGATATTATTTTAGAATATTGTTTTGTTAACAAACTATTAGGTAACAAGTGGGCCCAAAAATGGGCATGCTCCTTTAAAGAACTTATTTATCAAAAAGTAACTTTAAAGCTATTTCTAAAGAGATACACTGCCCTCTATCGTATTTAACCGTTTAATTTACGTAATCCATGTAATTATGTTGCAGAAAACAATATTATTCAAGAAAATGATAGTACCCAAGAATGTCCACCAGGGGAATATTATCCAGGACCAAATTGTGGATTAGAAGTAATTTGTGCACCTCCCAGCGTCACGTATGCACATTTCCCTCACTGTGATTGTTGGTGTAATCCAGGGACTTTTCGTGAAGTAGAAACTAATACTTGTGTTGAAAGGTGTTAATAATTAATATTAAAGAACTTAATTTATTAAAGTAAATCACCATTTAAATAACTTTTATTTTTAATACGAACAAACTTATATTAGCGCCACCTGTCCGTAAAAGGCTGAACTTTAACAAAGACCAAGAAGCAATCATTTTACAAACGTTTGCTTTGAACATATTAAACAGCGCCATCTAGTGATCGATGTTCGGACTACAATTAAAATTAGCAAGTTCCATTAAGGAAATAGTTTAGTATATTTTAACTAGATGACGCTGCAACGCGACATTCATAAATATTTAAGGACAAATAAACATCAAAACAGACACAAATTAAAATAATTTATTTAAATGTTTTCATCTTAGAATGTCTGATTTTGTCTGAAGTTTCCTGATCTTAAATATTCCCATGGATCTTTCAACATTGCTGGATGTAAATAGTCATTGATATCATATCCAGTTGAGTTTTGACTTCTGTTATTCTGAAATTATGAGAAAAGTTACAAATTATTTACTCATCATCAATTGTTACGACAAAACTCCTTCAGTTCCTTCACTCCTTCAAGCTCACATCCACAATTGTCTTCATACAAGCTCTACGGTAACGGGCACTAGAGAACTAAGCTTTCATAAAGATGTCACCGATTTGATCGGAACTCACCCTCTTGGGTCTGTCTTGTTTAACGCATCCATTCAATTTAATTTATATAATGTTAGTTATCGTGACCATTTATTTATTTTCTCAAAACAGGGCATAAGACAATATCCCCCCCATAATCCATAAATAAAAAAATAGCGTAAAATAGCTAACTTATATTTTGAATCTTGAAATACAATTCACAAATATCTTTTTACAACTCTAAGAACATTACGTTCTCTAATTGAAGCTAAATTTTCAAAATGTTCAATACATAATCTAATTATGTGTAAATACACATCGGCCGTCAGTTGCAACTTTAAAATTCTGTACCAAACGCCTGTTTCTCTGAAAACGGGACAATTTTGCGTCCCGAAGCTTGCTTCATAGACAACGGGACGGAGTAACCAAAAACGGAACAGTATCGTTCAAAACGGGACGTATGGTCACGTTATTTATTTATTTACATGCAACATAACATACAGCTGTTGGCCAGCCAAGTCACTACGCATCACATGAAATATTATACATTAATTACAAAAAAAAATTACATAAAAATTAATGTAGTATGTATAATGCAGTGAGTGGCTGGTGTATTAAAACTTAGAAAAATAGTTTAGTATCCCTGATCAAACCCAAACTTTTAAATATTATTCCGACACCATCTTACTATTGTTGATCAACATTATATCGTTCAAAGATATTCAAAACATTATAATAAAGCATACTTACGTTTGAATACAATCTACGCTTTGGTCCATTATGACTTATAGAAGGATTATTACGAAATCCACGCCTATCGCCAGACCCATGGACTGGCGTACTCTGATTGAACGGTATAAAGCTATCAGACATTGCTATAAAAATTAAATAACACGATACTACTCTAAATACAATGAAAAACAAGTTATTTTGTTTTTCCCGCAACAAATTGCACAGTAGAAAGCGCCTTTTGTAAACATCTGTTTGACGTTTCTTCTTGCGTTCAGAATTTCTTAAAAAGTATATTTACAGCTTGTCTATTTCAAAACATAATTAACTATTCGTCTTTTTATTCATATTATAAATTATTAACAACAATAATTTTCTACATAATCTATAAATATATACTTGTTAAATATTGTAAATAGATGGTTATTTGACTATCCACTCATAACTCATCACTTACCTGCCTACCCACATGAAATTGAGTATTAGCACAATAATATGACGCTATATGTAACTTATTTCTTGACCAATCTTTAGAAATAAAATAAAAATATCTAGACAACCTAGAAAATATGTATTTTGTTTTACTTTTTACGAACACCAATCAATTATGTTGATTTGTCACAATTATTGACAAATGGCGAAAATTTTATAGCGTAAACAAATTTCTAATTACCAAGGAGATAAAAGAATCCTTTAAATTATATTTCGCGGAAAACAAGTGAACTGAAAAAACTACTTTAACTACTGAAAAAATGAACAACAATTTGTTCTTCAATGAAAACTATAATTTGAGGAATGACGTGACTATTTATGTTTGGGGTAATTTCTGTTAATTTTAATTTTTAGTAAACATTAAAGAACTTATAAAAATCGTCGGAGACCATAACGAACGACCTTGTACACTTATATTCCTGTCTACCCTCATTTATATTATGACAGCATGATAGGGAAAATTAAATAGGTACTTAAACAATAATCGCTCATCGACAAATTGATTTAGGTATCTATTTTGCAAGTTTATCAGGTTTTCATCAGGGACACGCACGAGGGACACCGGACATGTATATTGTATATACATAATGATATGTGTTGGTTTTTTTACACATCCTATTTTGGCGCATGCGAATGGGCAAGGTCCAAAAAAACTAACCCATGGTGAATCGAAAACCATTTCGAGATATCACTTCAATTAGAAGAATTTTTTTATTCTCGTCTGAAAATACTTAAAAATCGAGGAGATATTTGAAAAACTGTAATGACCGTCTTCGACCTTTCACTTCGACTTTCGTACCGTTTGACAAGATAGAATACAAAGTACCAACCTATAGTCTTCTTTATAATTAGATAGACAACAATGACATTTGAAGGGATGCCGAGTTTTTGAAAAAGATAAATAGTGTTGTAATTTTGTGACCCAGCTTTTAATTGAAAATTCAATTAACTTTATATTTAATATATTTTTCTGTTCGTTGTTTGTGACTGGCTTAGCAAATACTAGTATGAATTCGTACACGCAATCGTGTGTGATTGAACATTTTGATGACGTACATTGGACAGAAATTGATAAAAAAAAGTGATATACGATTTTTTTTTACACACACAAAATGGTTTCGCAAATTATGCCAGTCGATAAAGCGTAGTGATATAATGAAATTATCTTAGTACTTTTTTTCTCTAAAGTAATTAATTACTGAGATAAATTAAACTCCTAAGTTGTTAAGAAAGTTTTTATTATTATTAACATATTTATTGTCGGAATAATTATAAAATAGGTAGATTTGCTATTACTAGTCGAAATGTCATTTTAAGATAATTCAATTAATCAATTAAAGTATTCGTGTAACAACACTATACTTCTAACGTGGCAACATTATGGAGGCGTGGTGTATGTTTCGAGTTGTCAATTTGTCTATCTAATTATAAATAAGACTATAACAGTTTTGTAGATTATTATGTTGTCTATGGTTGTCGCCTCACAAGTTTGTCAAATATCTTTTGTTTGTGTTTCCTAACAATAACAGTGTTTTATACGAATAACTATTGTAATTTTTAAAACAAAACTACACTATAAACACGATGTTTTAATTAACAGGAACTTTTAAAAATCAAAAGTTTTGTTTGAACTTTTGACAAACGATTTTTTTTTTGTTCATTGGCAATGGTTTAGTTCCGAACGAATCCTCAGGTTTGCCAATATTACGATCGCAATTTTTAAAAATTAATAAAAAAAGAACAAAGCAATTACAAAAGTTTTCCAGAAACACGTGTCGACTAAATTAATCTATATTATCTAAAAAATATGTAAAAAAGATAGCTGTCACCAGAGACACCTCCCCAATTGCGAAATCAAGAATATAATCCGGACAAGATAAATTTCCTTTTAATTGAGTCGCTTTAAAAATGTTTTAAGTTTATTAAAAATATTATTAATATTCTAAATTAAATGTACTGTGCATAGTACATGTGTAGAATAGTAAACATTGGAAAGAAATAATACAAGTTAATAAAAACAAAACATGCGTGATAACAAAAATTCCGACACTAGCGCCACAACTGTCACTTTGACAGTCTCCCTTATCTCGTCGTGTAATACTCGTAGCCAAGGAAACGGGCGTAACTACAACAACTTTGATAAGTCACTCGTCTCATGTTATATAAATTATCAATTGTTTTAAATTTGGAATTTTTAATAATAACAATTAGTTAAAAAGTAACAAATGCCTTAATTGTGTCATTAGCAAAAAATCGCCCTTAGCAACGAAGAAATTTGACAGTTCGTATGGCTAGCAGGTTTGTAATATCATATGACGAATATTATTTATAAATCGCATGATGTGCTAATTATTATAATACGCAATAAACACTACTAACACATGTTTTATAGCTCTACTTATTATATAGGTATATACACTTTCTAGGGGAGAGAAGTACTGCTTTATTCATGTTGCTTTGATTAGGAGTTTTATCAATTTTTATCGGTTGTTGACGAGGGTCACAGGGAGCATTCTGTACCAGGTACGGCACACGCCGACAGATTATACTATGCAATTTAATATTGTGACTAAAGTAGCACCGTATCCCCAACAAATACATGCCTTAACTTATTAGTCCTTATTTTTTAGGATTTAAGTTTTATAATGGCTAAATTTGAACATATCAGCCATTAGAATTAGTTATATAATATTTTATAGTATATTTAAAATCGTTTATTTAGACTAAACTAGAATTAAGTTTTATCTATTGACAATAATAATATTTTTATTGTACTGTTTTAATATAGTATGTTATGTGTAGGAATATACAGGGGGGTGCTTCATGCACTGATGGTTTGGGTGTCGGGCAGGTGGCATCGTCCGACCGGAACCTAAACAATCACCTGCTCATACTCCCTTCAAAATATTCAAAACACTTTGACAACTAGCATAGAGCACATTTGAAAAAAAAGAAGAGTTCTTTACCTAGTAACCAAATTGTTAAATCAATAGTTGTAGCATACAATAATGTGCCTTCCATACAAGTTGTGTTTTTGTGTATTTTTGTGTGTGAATTAAATAGAAAATGTCTGAAATGGCTTTTGAGAGTGTATTCTACTTGGAAAGTGAGTTTGTTATAATAGTTAGATGAAAGTGAAGATCGTACGGCCGAGGGAGAGGAGTGTTACCAAGGATACACCACCAACCTCCCTCCGATCAATATTATCTCTTGATATGCTTGGAGTGTGTTATGCAAAATTTTTATTTTTATGTTTAAATATGATTTTATTTTCAGTGATGAATAAATTATAATAATCCTTTATTAACTATTTATGATCAAATTTGCTTTTTTTTTCTGCTCATTTTTTCATAATAAATTACTAATTATAATTGATAACTTATTAGAGTCAAAAAGTAGTTATCAATTAATTGATGACATATATATGTAATTTATTTTTGGGTAGGCACTTAATAAAATGAAGAAAAAAAAGTTTTTGTGCAACTTTTTTGTAATATTTTTTGTTAAATATTTATACAAGTTTTCTTAATTCTAAGATAAGACAAAAAAAAAATAGTAATAAATTAAATAAATACAATACCTTACCATAAACTGGGAATCCCCGTGTTAATATTGTGTTGGTTATTAAATTTTTATTTTGTGTATTGATATATCTGTGGTTACAATACAGGTGTGATTTGCGCATACATTTCTTTGTTTAAGGATAATATTTTTTTTCTGATTTAAAATTTTTTTTTTCTTTAGCAATTATTTTATATGCTAGCTGTCACTGACTATCGTGTTTCTTGTGGACTTCTTGTCGAGCATCTTTCCTTGTAGTTGTAATGCTTAACAAGTGTATGCTGAACCATGCTTTTTTTTTAATTTAGGAAGCTGTATTTGAGTATGATGTGCTTGTTTCAGATTTCGATTGTTCTGGTGACGAGGTGTTAGTAGAATCTACGCCGCCCGCGTCGCCACGAGATATGGCAGCGCGGATCGCCGGCCCTACACAGGTAAACTGCACTAACCAATGCGGATGATAGACGAATTAATTTGGCGTGTTAATGGAATCACTAAAACCTTTGATTAAATCAAGAATAGGTTACAGTAAGTTACAGTACGTTTTCTGTGGTTTACACGCGGTCTACCGTCTACACACTACCGTCCCCTTTCTTTTATCATACGTCCAGACACCTGGAGAAGTATTTATTTATGGTCCAAATATCAAAAGTGCGTGTGAGGCGTTTTGACAACACGTTTCTCGTGCGTACTGCGGAACTGTGGAACTCGCTCCCGGTGTCTGTGTTTCCCGAGAAGTACAATACGGGCCTCTTCAAATTAAGGGGAAATAGGTACCTCATAGGCAAGCGTGCTCCATCTTAGACCGCATCATTGCTTAACATCAGGCAGGGTGCGATCAAACGTTTGCCTATTAAGCATTAAAAAAAAAATCACCCTCACAGTTACGATACTGGTACCCATGCACATGAGACAGAGATAAATAGACGTTGCCAGACTGCAACGCGAGGGAGACACATTTTGTTTTAATCTAAGACAAAAACACGTTTTTTTTCTCGACTTTTTTGTCTTATTTCATAGAGAATTTCGCAACGAAATATATTTTGGATAACATTCGATATAGTTGTAACGCCACGTTACCTGTTAAAAGGGGGACTTCCTGGCTCCCATTATACCTGCTTAAAATTAAAACGCACCCCTCTGTAAAGTAATACGTCAATTATGTTACATATTCACTATTATTGGATCGGATTACTCGAATGTGCATGTTGCTAATTAATTTGGGATTTTAATGAAGGATTTTTGCCTGTCTAAGCACGGTGGCCATAAATTGAGTATAGTTTAAGGACCTGCGGAAGATCAGTCTCTTTTACTTGTTAAAAAGACGCGTATCGTTATATTTGCGCTTGTCTTGTCCGTTTAACTCGACTATATACTTAAGTACGTATAGATAGAAAGAATATAGATAAAAAATAACTGAGTCTGTCGTTCTGGGGTAGTACCACCACTTTCGAATGTAACACCCATGAAGTGACCTTGTCGCGTTTCGGGAATAGTTTGAAAGTAGCCAGGTATAACGAGAGTGTGAACCGTCAATCTGGATGGTACATGCTCGTCTCTTCAAGCCGGCATAGTGGAGGCTACTGGTGCATGTAGAGACTTCTCTGTAGTAGCCAGTTGTTTCCATTCATGGACCGCACTCTAGTTTTACACTAGGCGGAGTGTTGTCACATGCCGAGCTACAATAAAAAAAAGTACACGACTTTAGTTCGTGGCCGACCTAGCCTTTTTTTTATTTTTTAGTTATCAACAATGAAAATTTTCATTTACGCCAGGGACTCTTCCTAGGGCAGGGGGGAGATTCTTTTTTTACAATATTTCCGGCTCTGCCCTCATGCCCGTACGTATCTACGTTCATGTGGATCTGTCTAAAAACAGATATCATCAATTATTAAACCATTTATTACAATATTAACCTTAAATATTGTATCAAAAAAAAAAACTAAATACTCAATCACCCGGGTGAAAAAAATTAAAACTAATTGGTAATGAGGAAGTAGATTTATTTTTCTTCAAAATTAACTAAAAACCATAGACAAACTCAAGAAAAAAAATAGTGGGCCCATTTTTCTTAGGCGAATGGGCCACTCTGTTTATGTCTAGGATGAAGACATGTGTATGAATTCGTGTATATGTTAAAGGGCGCGGGCGGCGGTAATTCTCCCGGGTCATCGGTTCGAGATCTCATCGTTATCCCGGAAATATCAAATTCTATACATCTACAGCATACAATACAACAGGTAAATTTATTAATTATTAAGACTACTCAATAGTTTTCGTTAGTCTTTCAAAAGTATAGTTGTTTTGTTAAATGAAAATGTTAGGAAGAACATAGATGTTATCGGAGTCGATTTATTTATTTTATTTTCAGGTTCAGAGCACTGTCGTAGAGGTTAATGGGAATAGTTCCGGGAACTCCAGTCCGACGGGCGAGCATACTTATATCACCGTATCAAGTAAGGAAATATTGAACTTTATTTAGTTTCACATAAAGCACATGGTGTTTTTCACATGTTTTCCACCTTTTTTTATATGGGGTTCTCAAAGCGTGACACGCTGTACACATATATCTTGTTTTACACTTAATTTTATTATTTTATATTTTGTAACAAACCCCAACCAAAATGATATTATCTCCCCTTTTCCGATTTTTTTTTTTAATATTTTAATAATGTTATTGTTGTTATTTTATGATTGGGGCCAGTCATGTTTAATCCGAAAATTACATTAGACACGCCGATTTATTATTATTATTATTTTTTAAATCAATGCAGTCGTTAACAATCGTAATTGACAACAATTTTAATTATTAAAATATTTTATAAATAAGCAACTCTATGTTTTTATTTGTTATGGCTGGTGTCCAGTAGAACCGCAGAATCGAATCGAATTTCAAAAAGTCGCTTACCTATCTTAAGAAGGCGCCGAGCCGATACGAGCGAATCGCGTGTTGAGAGTATGTAAATTAGTTGGGTTGTAGTCATCCGCAAAACTGTCGCAGAGAAGTTTTGGCGGACATCTTGAGACATCAGGTTTTGTCTTGAATTATTTTCCTAAACTTGTGTGTTCTTCGAGTGTTAATGTGTAATAATGGTGGATTATTAACCATTAAGTGTTCGTGAACGTGCGTGAGTGTGGGCAAACAATTCAAAAGAAGAGAACCTGTGTTTCCATTTTCCCTCTAAAACTCCGTAGGAAGTTTCAGTAAAGATTCTATCACTTTACTGGAGCAATGACTTGACTAAGACTTGACCTGACTGTTTAGTGTGTTGAACGAATGACTCGTGATGCACAATATTATTAACTTGATGCAAAAATATTTACTTTGACACTGGCAAATTGTTATAATGCCATATAAAATTAAAAAAGAACCTACTCAGAGAAGTGATTGATACGAACGACAGTTCAACCATTTTCCAAACACGTGGTACTATCAAGAGCAAGGAAGCAGTCCCAGTTTTTTTTCAAAATTGCTTATCGGAATATTACAGTTGCCTTCTCTTTCTGATTGCATTATAAGTAAAGGAGATCAATATTGTTGTCAATGTTTCTATATGTTTTTTACATATTGCACCTCATTTAGTTGTCAATGTTATGAGGGAAAAACGAATCTACACACGTAAGTTGTCATAGCAACGTAAACATAAGTTATATTTAAAGTAGGAGCTGAGAGAAACATAAAAATATGCAAGTAACATTAGTCCTTAAGGTGGGACTGCTCCCCTGCTCTTGATACTCGTAGTACGTGTGAGTTGAGTCTTACTACGACTTGTTTATAATGGACGCGCCCGAGAGTAATTCGATTCGATTCGGCACTATATTGTTTTTAATTATTATTTATTTATTTATTTCTTATTGCACTGTAGACGAATGGCCAGTTGAAGTACAACTGAAAACGGAGCACATAGCAAGTGACCAAGAAAGCAAGTTTTCTTTTGTTTGTTAATTTCTTTTTTAATAACAGCTTTTTATGTTTTGGGAGGGTCTTCTTTATTTTCTGAAAGGCGGTGCTGGGAGGGGATTGTGCTTTAATTATGCTTGTTTATGTTTTAAAGGGATATCGGTCACCTCCACTATGCCGGCTTGGTTCTTGACAATACACACTCCTCTCGTTATACACGACTGCTTTCAAAGTAATCCCGGAACGCGACAGTTGTCTGAAACAGGTGACTGAAACGTCAAATCTCAAATCTTTTGTTTTCGCTTCGATCAAGTGACAATTGTGGATTTTAGCCCCAGGATGGCAGATTGGGCTTGTAGCCATCACCATCAAATTGTAGAACGACCTTCCCAGCTACGTCTTTCCTCCTTCCTATAACATGGGATCCTTCAAGCGCTGCGTGAAGAGGCATCTTACAAAGCCGGCATGGCGGACGCGATTGCTGTTTACAGATCCCCTTCTCTGACAGCAGACGCCTCCGTTCATGGATCGCACTTTAGCTTAACATCAGGCGGAGTGCGGCCGTGCTAAAATAAAATATTTGAACAAGGGAACTAAAATAAAATTTTCCTGACGGTAGTTTAATATTTCGTTCTACCCTCACTTTTAATCTGGGATACAACACGTGTGCATAAAAGTATAATAATACATAATTGGTTGGAGGGTACAGTCGGATTATCTGTCTACCTGAATGATTATTAATGCTGCCCACCCCTCCTTGCGATCAAGGATTGATACAATCGTATGAGGCACCTGCACTTTACCTTTGATGTTTATGTCCATTATAGTTTTTCTCTTGTACGGATTTTATTAGGCAAAGGATGTTTATTTCACATAAAATATTGGTTCTATTTCGCATAAAACTTTCTTTGTTGTTTGGCATAAACGTTGAAGGGATACAGAAAAATTTTTGCTTATAAATGGCGTTGTGAATAAGATTTTCTTCTTATTCCCCTTCAACAGAGAAATTTCTACAGATTGCAGTCGCCTCCGCTATGCCGGCTTGAGGAGATGAATGTGCACCATCCAGGTTGACAGTTGCACACTCTCGTTATACCTGCTTACTTTGATACTGTTCGTTTGAAGCGACAAGGTCACTTCATGGGTGTTACATTCGAAAGTGGTGCTACCCGGTTTATTCTAGTGTATTATAAAAAAATAATGTTTCTTTGTTTGTCACGTTTGCGTTCTTTTAAAAATATTATTGCGTTAAATAGACTTCTTGGATTAACGTGGGTAAAATGATATGCGTTGTCTTTTTATCTCTATGAAATAATAAAAATATATACAGTTTAAATAATTAGGATTTAAAAATATTAATCATGCTGTATAACCAAACTTTTCGTCAAATACGAGTTAAAAGGGGAAAGTTTGCAATTAAACCCCTGACAATGAGACCATACAACACAGGTAGGGTGAGGTGAGACCTTACTAGTACTTTATTATTCAAAAACATGGCTGAAATTGCTTAACCATTGCCAAAATCAACTTAAAACGAAAGTCAATTTGACGTAACAGACAATAATTTAAAAATAGAATAATAAACTTTAAATTAGTGAAATAAAATTCATATTCGGAATGTTATTGGAATGTTCGTTAGTACATTTTAAAACTGGAACGTGTCTTTTTATAGAGATGTTTGAGGGGTGTGATTTAGGAGTGTCAGAGAGGGACAGATGATGAGTGAGAGGTTTGTGTTTCCCCGTTTTCCCGGTGAGTTACCCTGGAGATTTGGTCCAGAATGGAGGTGCCCAGATTTCGCTCGTATTACCCGTGTAAGTCTGTTGCTATAGATATTACAGAATTCGGTTAGCAACTAGTACTGAAATACAATACGACATTTTACTCCCAACATTCCTTTTTCAAATTGTGGCGGTCACTAGGGTGTGTTGTGTTTTGAATTTGGAATTCTCTTTTTTATTTTTTATTTTGTTTCGAATTTAGGCTTTGGAGGTTTTAACATTTATTTATTTTTTTAATTAATTTTAAACAAGCCTGCTGCTCTAATCTGCTTGATACTTAAACTTTTAATTTACCTAACAACAATATTAATGTATATTTGTTATTAACATAATAATAAATCTGCGACTTTTGTGTTAATTACATGGGAATGTTCGGGCATTTTATGTGTTTTATAAACCGCAAAGGTTGTTGATGTTTTATTTTGTTCAGGTGAGACAGGGTCCGGTGTTAATTATCACGTACAATATGTGGAGCCACAAGAGGTCTATACTCAACCGCATCAGACGCATATGTAAGTAAACGTTTTTAATTATAAAATACTTAGATAGCAAGCAGTGTGCACTGTCACTCTAGATGGTGCACTCTCGTCTCCTCAGGCCGGCATAGCGGAGGCGACTGCTGCCCGTAGAGATTCCTCTATAGTAGCAGTTGTTTCCACTCATGGACCGCGCTCTAGCTTTACATCAGGCGGAGTTGTCATATGCCGAGATACAATTTAAAAAAACTATTTTAGGACATAAAGGGACACGGCTATATGGAACATGTCCAAATGTTACTTAAACAAAATGCTAATAGAACGTTTGACGTTTTACTGCTTGGCCAACTTGCGTAGCTGTTCATTTTGCTACATTCAATACTAAACCAGCAAGGCTACTTTTTTAAAATAATATTAATATTTGCTTCGACCTGGAATCGAACGCAGGACTTTCGCAAAACAATCTGGTGCGCTCAGCAATTATTGCAAAATTACTGCGCGACTGTACATATAACAATATAGATACATAATTACATATAAAAAAGTTACATTGGTACCGAGATTAGAAATCAAGGGTTTTTTACCGATTGCACGCTCCGACCACAGAAGCCTCTAACATTCTGGAAAAATCTTGAATGATAAGAAATGAAGTGAAAATCCTTTATTAACGTAGGCATGGACTTGGCATGCACTTGTTCATCGTCAGATTCTACTTTTGGCTTCGGAAAGGCATATGACGAGAAGACAGCCATAAGAAACTCGTCAATTATAGCCTGTGTTTATAATAACAAAAAAAACTGAGTTATAAATCCAGAAAAAATATATAATAATAGTTGTAACTAATTTAACAAACATAACTAAACCACAATATGGGGCACCAAAATGAAGAAAATTGTATATTAATATCATTGCAACCCACGTTTCAACCACAAAGGTACCAACACACAGGAGACGATTCTTGTATTTATTTATTAAATAAAATCCACGAAAAACTAGATTATCAAAGGGCAGAATGTAGTCACAAATATTTCTTCATCAGGGAGACGCTCCGCTCTTATCCCCTCTACAACGTTGGCTCAGTGGAAGGAGCAGGAAATGGAGATCAGGGTGATAGCGATTGGGGTGGGGTTGAATTATCCGGATACGGGGTAGTACTGGGGACAGGGGGACCTGGTAGCACTGGCGGGACTCCTGGGACTGATGGGACAGGTGGCACTGAGCCTGAAGAAGGAGGGCCCGGTTCTCCTGATACTCCGGCCGCGGCTCTCACTCAGCCACGAATGGCACCAGCTACTGTACAATGGTTGTTGGACAACTATGAAACTGCAGAAGGTTGGTTTTTCGTAGTAAACTCATCCCAAGCCATTAGCCCAATCTATCTTTATGCTAATATTTCCGCAAGATCAGTTTGAGCACGATTGAGAGACAAACAAACACACTTTTTCATTTATTATATTAGTATACAACTTGAAGAAAAATATAAGACTTCCGTGGTTATTAGCCTAATCTGCCGTCCAGGGGTAGTACCACCAGTTTTACGACTCGTGAAGTGACCCTATCAATAGTTGGTGCAAGAGCGACCGTGGTCTAGCGGTAAGACGCATGAACTCACGATCGATGAGACTTGTGTTCGAACCTCGCTAATTCTGACCAGTACCAATTTACCTTGTTATACGTACTTTGGTCGCTCAGTGCCTAATAGCACTATTACAGAGTGGTAGGCAGTCTGCCGTCCTGGGGTAGTACCACCACTTTCGAATGTAACACCCGTGAAGTGACCTTGTCGCGTTTCGGGAATAGTTTGAAAGTAGCTAGATATAAGAGAGGAGTGTGCACTGTCAATGTAGATGGTACATGCTCGTCTCCTCAAGTATCTCCCAATAGTGGAGGCGACTGCTTTGTTGTTTTCATTCATGGACCGCACTCTAGCTTTACATCAGGCGGAGTGTTGTCACATGTCGAGCTACAATAAATCGGTATAGCGGAGGGGACTGCCGTCTGTAGACACTTCTCAGTAGTAGCAGCGATTTCAGTTCATGGAATGCACTCAAGCGGATTGTCGTCATATTATAATCAGGATATCTTTGAAAAAAATTATCTAACTGAAAATTTACTGTAGGTGTTTCTCTCCCCCGGTCAACTCTATACTCTCATTATCTACGCCATTGCACGTCGCATCGTTTGGATCCCGTGAATGCAGCCTCCTTTGGCAAGTTGATTAGATCTGTTTTCGTTGGACTGCGAACTAGAAGACTTGGGACCAGGTAGGTGCAACATTATTTTGTATGACTATGAATGACTGTATTCAGCTAGTGCACTAGCTAGCTAGGCACTGAGCGGCCAAAGTACATATAACATAGTATCATTGGTTAGAATTTAGCGAGGTTCGAACACGGGTTTCGTGGTTGCCGGTCTTCTTCCTCTTTTGTTAAATGGCCTATATATTGTCATAATAACGACAATTCTGCCAATGTCGAGTAGTAAATTCTTGATGTCTTTGCATCAAATTGCAATGGTGTTTTACAATTCGACGCTTTCTTGGAGTATTTGGCGGCAATTCACCCGGTCACGTCACAATATGAGCGTTTTCACGGCGTGGGATAACCACAAAAGAAAACCGCTTCCGTTGTCTCATATAGAGTGAATTTTAATGTTTCCACAATTACTCACATAAAATTACGCAAAATAACACCAATTTAACACAATAATAACCACTAAACTAATTAAGGAAAGGCCAAACACTCCATGTTGCCGGTCAGGTCGCTTGAAACGATCTGATAATATTGCCGTCAAGTTAAAAACTAAGTGACAGAGAACCAAAAGGTGACTGCGGTCATCTTTTCCCTCGCGTCACATTGTCACACCTTTTTTATAATATACCTATAACATTATTTTTTTAACCGAGTTAAAATATTTTGCGCGTGTTATTATCTGACGGCGATTTGAAAGCTTTGCAGCCAATGCCATCATCGCCCGGCGAGGCAGATGGCTACAAAACTCTCATAATCGCCGCAATAATTTTCGGCATTGATAGTGCACATTCGTCTCCTCGAGCCGGCATAGCGGAGGCGACTGCTGCCTGTAGTATCTGTAGTAGCAGTTGCTTCCGTTCATGGACCGCACTCTAGCTTTACATCAGGTGGAGTGTTGTCATATAATAATAATAATAATAATAATAATAATCTTTATTGAAACAGTAAAATATTATTTAAAAATAGACTTTTTGGCATCCGTGCTAGGTAAAGGAAACCTGTGTTACGGATGCCATTACATTAGAGTGATCCCAGCTGTACAATTATTACTACTAAATAAAACAATATATATAAAACAAAATATTAAATATAATAAATAGTTATATGATACAAAGATAATATATAATATAATAAATATAAATACATAACAAGTTTCAAAATTAAATAGAATACCTAATTATATACAATATACATACTAGCTAACATGCACCATCAGTTCTTCTGTTGTCTCATAACTGTAAGTCAGTAAAAGTTTAATCACATCCTTTCTGCATGCCGCATATGCCGTGCTACAATGTAAACAAAGTAATTTTGTGATTGTCGCACACAGGGGCAATAGTAAATATCACTATTACGGCATACGAGCGAAGTCGACTGCGAGTGATTCGCCATCTAGAAGCATCGAGCCTTCTGCCCTTGAAGATAAACAGGATGATTCAGTACAGGTAAATTTTATTATTTTCAAAGTCGCCCAGGAATGATAAAATTGTCAATGGATAGTGCACATTCGTGTATTCAAACCGGCATAGCGGAGGCTGTTATTTGCACGCAATTTCTTTTTTTTTTCTAGGATTTGAAGCCCCGACACTTAAAATTAATTATTCATTCCATACTTCCTAAAATAGGACAGGGATCGTGAGATGTCCGAGGCCACGGTAGGCGCAGGAGGTCCTCATAGACAGTATCTGGGTTCGGTGTTCGCTCCCGATCCACCTCCCTTTGAGGAGACACCAGCTGATTGTACTGAGGCGGAGTTGAACGCTCTACATGCACACCACAAGTACGCAATCTTTTTTTTCAATTTTATTTTGGAACTTTTAACCCATCCGTCCCATCATACCTTAAGGTCCAATTGCACCAAAAGACCCTCGGTTATGGGTTAACGGTTACGTTAACTATAACGATATGAATTTACACGATATTGCTACGCGTGTGGAGTAAATGTAAACGTTTATGTCTAAGTAACTTTAACGGGCCTTTTGGTGCAAAATTTAATGTAGTAAACATTAAAACGGTGATTCTCAACCACTGTGCCGCGGCACTTTTGTGTGCCGCGAAATTCTAAAAGTGTGCCGCCAAATTTTAGATAAAATGTTAATATTATTAAATATTATGATTTAAAGAAAAAAAAAATTGCATTACAAGTATTCTTATTATTAACTTGTAATTAATCCCTTAATAAACGTACTGTTATTTTTGTAGTAGATATTATTTTATTTCGCACATTTAAAATTATTACCATAAACTATTTTACGCAGTGTGTTATAGGTAAGTAAATAATTTTTAAACTTATCTTTTTCTTTGTGTGCCGCCAAATTTTTAAATCGTGAAAAGTGTGCCGCATTAAAAAAAAGGTTGAGAACCACTGCATTAAAAATTATCTATGGAAAATAGAAATGAATTATATTTGAAATTGTAATTTAACTTGTTATTTAGATTATTAAAAAAACAATATTGTAATCTTCCTCGAGGGCGCCAAATTGGTGTATTTCCACAAAACCTTTGCAAATAATTTAGCTCCCTTACGTAACTTCCCAAATGTTAGCCAATCAGAGAGCTCGAGGGGTTCGGGAGTCACGCCCATTACCTTTGGATGGGCCGCCCTTTGAAATCAGGTTTTTGTTGAAAATGTACACGTTATTTTGGTAGGAATTTTAGCATAGTAACGTTATATTGGGATGTTGTTTAAGGCAACATGGCGTGGAGTTTCTGGAAGCGGTCGCAGCTCTCGATACGAATGCGGTAGAACGCGCGAGACGATCTTTCTGGAGAAGACCACCCCCAGATTTGTGTAGGAAGTCTTTGTATAAACTAATGAATAAAAAGGTAAGTCGGTTTGAATCCCAACACCGGATACTAACAATCTTTATTTATGTTTTTAATTTAAGTTTTATTTCTTAGAAGATTTTAAATCAAAGAAATCTCCACGGGCAGCAGTCGCCTCCGCTATGCCGGCTTGAGGATCTGTAGTAGCGGTTGTTTCCGTTCATGGTTCGCACTCCAGCTTTACATCTGCCGAAGTGTTGTTCTATGCCGAGCTACAATTAAAAAAACTAAAATGTTTATATTTGTTTAGGAAATCATAGCTTGGTTAAAGCAAGCTGAATTGGCGTTATATCAAAAGGCAGTTGAGCTATTATTGCCTGACGTGTTGAGGCCAATACCACCGCAATTAACACAGGTAGGCCGCCATTGTATGTAGTAATCGAGTATTAATTTTAAGGAATCGATTAACGTATCGGGTACAACACTACTGAGTCTGCACATCACTATAGCTGTCTTTACGAGAGTGTGACATCATAATGGTCGCACGTAGTTGCACGTGGTCGCACGTAAAACAATAAAGGAGTTAAATCTTTACATCAGGCGGAGTGTTGTCACATGTCGAGCTATAATAAAAAAAAAAAATCTGTATGTGTTAATTAAAAGTATTTCTGAACCTACTTAATATTGTAAAATAATATTTTCTTTTTTTTTTTTCATTAATTTATTTCAATTATATCAACATATAATTTGCCAAGCAATAGACAATGTTTAATTATACGAAAAAAAAAACAGATATCATCAATTATTAAAACATTTGATACAATAATAACCTCAAATATTGCATCAGAAAAAGTCTAATTACTCAATAACCTGGGTGAAAAAATTAAAACTGATCTAAAATCAGCGACAAATTCAAAAAAAAATCCAGTCTCTCCTTTGACAGAGATAAATAAAAACATGTATGTGTCAGTTTTGGCGACCATCTTGAGACATTAGGTTATCTGTCTTGAATTATTTTTCTAAACTTGTGTTTCTTCGAGTGTTAATGTGTAATAATGGTATATTATTAACCATTAAGTGTTCGTGAACGTGCGTGAGTGTGGAAAAACAATTCAAAAGATGACGTGTGTTTTCATTTTCCCTCCAAAACTCTGTAGGAAGTTTCAGTAAAGATTTCACTTTACTGGAGCAATGACTTGACTAAGACTTGACCTGACTGTTTAGTGTGATGAATGAATGACTCGTGATGTACAATATTAACTTGATGCAAAAATATTCACTTTGACACTGGCAAATTGTTATAACGCCATATAAAACAAAAAAGAAAGAAAAAAAGATTCTACCACTGGAGCAATTTTTGACTTGACTGAGACTTGATGCAAAAAATGTTAACTTTGACACTGGCAACTTGTTATATGCCATATACGACTAAAAATTAATATATTTGTTAGGCCATTCGTAACTTTGCAAAGAGCGTGGAAGGCGCTCTGAGCAGTGGCTCTTGTATGGCACCAGCGAGCGCGGGAAGAGTGCAGGCTGGTACTGCGGCTGCTCTCTGTGGTGCACTCAGACGCTACACCAGCCTCAATCATCTCGCACAGGCTGCACGAGCAGTGCTGCATAATCATCATCAGATACAACAGGTACGTTGTGTCGCTAAAAATTTGACAAAATTTAAATGACAAAATCATATAACGAGTTACGGGAGGAGTGTGCCGTGTCAATAGATGGTGTACATTCGTCTCCTCAAGCCGGCATAGCGGAGGTGACTCTAGCTTTACATCGGGCGGAGTGTTGTCATATGCCGCGCTACAATAAAAAAAAAATTAAAAGAAAATAAGTAATATTAATATATTCGCGAGGGAAACAACACTGTATTGTGTTGTAATTTTACAGATGTTAGCTGATTTGAACCGCGTGGATTTCCGCGTAGTACGCGAGCAAGCCGCTTGGGCGTGCGCGTGTACTAATCCACGAACTGCCATGGCGTTGGAACATGATTTTAAGGTATTTCATTTTTGCATTTTTATTTATTTTATTTTATAGAATTATATAAATTTGTTTCTTTTTTTTAAGATAGATTTATTGTTTGTTTTTTTTTCTTTTTATTTATTTATGGATTAGTTTTAGTTAAATTTATGTGTCAGTTTCATACTATAGTCGTTTAGGCTTCAATTTAAAAAAAAATTAAAAAAATATAATTTTTTTCAACAGGCAACACTAGGTCGTGGTGCAACACTAGAACAATGGGCTAGTTGGTTGGAGGCGTGTGTGAATCGTTCGTTGTCTCCTCACGAGCGCCGTTCGGACTATTGTTCCCGCGCTCGGAGATTCCTTCTAGATTGGTCGTTTTACTCATCTTTGGTGATACGTGAACTGACTCTGAGATCTGCGACTAGCTTCGGATCGTTCCATCTCATTCGTCTGTTGTACGATGAATACGTTGCTTATTTAATCGAACGGCGAGTGGCTCAACACGAGAAGGCGCCTCCTATCGCTATCATGCATCCTCCTGTGGTGAGTTTATTTCTACTACTTAGGGGTAGGCATACTACTTCAGAGCGACCGTGGTCTAGCGGTAAGACGCGTGAACTTACGATCGATGAGACCCGTGTTCGAACCTCGCTAATTCTGACCGGTACCAATGTAACTTTGTTATATGTACTTTGGTCGCTCATTAAAGAGTGGTAGGCAGACTGATGATGGTTATTTGTCCAGTCTGCCGTCCTGGGGTAGTACCACCACTTTCGAATGTAACACCAGTGAAGTGAATTTGTCGCATTTCGGGAATAGTATGAAAGTAGCCAGGTATAACGAGAGGAGTGTGCACTGTCAATCTGGATGGTACATGCTCGTCTCCTCAAGCCGGCATAGTGGGGTTTCTCTGTAGTAGCAGTTGTTTCCATTCATGGACCGCACTCTAGCTTTACATTAGGCGGAGTGTTGTCACATGTCGAGCGACAATAGAAAAAAACAGAAACTGGAGCACCAGCAACTCCTCTCTCTACATACCACTTTCGCTTCGACCGCATCCATTACTTCACTCATGCATGCACGTCGGTTGAGGGTCTGACTGAGAAAGGTCTTCCCAGGGCGTCCCCTTCCGACACTGCCATCCACTTTCGCGCTATAAATCTTTTTAGTTAATCTCCTTTATCTTAAAGAGTGGTAGGCAGAGTGATGAAGGTTCTTAACCCAGTCTGCCGTCCTGGGGTAGTACCACCACTTTCGAATGTAACAGTCGTGAAGTGAGGTCAGGTGTAATGAGAATAGAAAATCCATAGCTAACTTCTGACATAAACATTGTTAACCATAAATAATAATGCAGGATGAAGAGGAAGACATAACAGATGAGAATAGAACGGAACCGGATGAAGATGATGCGGATCTAGATTGGGAAGATGAAGATGATGACGATCAGGTGGATGGTAAAAAGACAAAATTAAACTAAACTAAATCGTATTGGTTTTGAGTGAAAATTTTTTGGTCGTGTATATATTATTGTTGTATGTAAATTAAAAGTTTGAATTTGGAATACCGTTATTTGACGTATTAGTAATTTGGTCGTGTATATTTTTGTGTATCAAACAAACGGTTGTGTATAGTCTCCATTGTAAAAGTTTTGATTTGGTTTTATTATTTTTTATGCGGTATACACGACTGTTTATCGATGAAATGCGTGTATTGTATATTTTGTTTGAAGTTTTTTGTCGATGTCCATGATGTTATTGTTAGTTTACTATTTATTAATATATTTCCTGCAGATATAACGCTGTTAAAATATTACTTGTCACTACATTTGCACAGAAAAAAAATAGGGACTTGCAAATGCACTTTAGTTAAATTAAGCATTTTTTTAATGTGGTCATACTGGCGTGTGTTGCCAGATTAAAAAGTCATTATTAAGTTTTTTTTTTAAATAATGTTCATATTTTCTCACCAAAGATTTATTTGTTGTTTTGTTTGCAATTGGGGAGGTGTCTCTGGTGACAGCTATCTTTTTTACATATTTTTTAGATAATATAGATTAATTTAGTCGACACGTGTTTCTGGAAAACTTTTGTAATTGCTTTGTTCTTTTTTTATTAATTTTTAAAAATTGCGATCGTAATATTGGCAAACCTGAGGATTCGTTCGGAACTAAACCATTGCCAATGAACAAAAAAAAAATCGTTTGTCAAAAGTTCAAACAAAACTTTTCATTTTTAAAAGTTCCTGTTAATTAAAACATCGTGTTTATAGTGTAGTTTTGTTTTAAAAATTACAATAGTTATTCGTATAAAACACTGTTATTGTTAGGAAACACAAACAAAAGATATTTGACAAACTTGTGAGGCGACAACCATAGACAACATAATAATCTACAAAACTGTTAGGTTGGTACTTTGTATTCTATCTTGTCAAACGGTACGAAAGTCGAAGTGAAAGGTCGAAGACGGTCATTACAGTTTTTCAAATATCTCCTCGATTTTTAAGTATTTTCAGACGAGAATCAAAAAATTCTTCTAATTGAAGTGATATCTCGAAATGGTTTTCGATTCACCATGGGTTAGTTTTTTTGGACCTTGCCCATTGAAGGTCATAGTTTCTGTCCAACGCACGGGCTGTAAGTAACAAATTGTAAATAAGTATTTTCTGTTGATTTTCGCCATTTTGTAAGTTAATGTTGCACTTTTATTTAGTGTTCTACATTGTTTAGATAAGGCTGTCTCCACACGGGTGTTTAGCATTCGGCTCGTCGTGTTTAATGAATGTGTGAAGGCGGCCTTACGTTATTCCTATTCATAAGTGAGATGAAAGTGTCTATGCCTCAATACAGATAATAATTTATTTTTATTGTATAAAGGAGAATGCCTAAGAAAAATGGGCCCACAATTTTCTCGAGTTTGTCGATGATTTTTAGTTCATTTTGTAGAAAAATAAACCTACTTCCTTATTACCAATCAGTTTTAATTTTTTCACCCGGATTATTGAGTAATTAAAAGTTTTCTGATGCAATATTTGAGGTTATTATAATTTTAAATGCTTTAATAATTGATGATATCTGTTTTTTATGTAATTAAACATTGTCTGTTGATTGGTAAATGATGTGTTGATATAATGAAAATGAATTAATAAAAAATAAGATATTATTTTGGAATATTGTTTTGTTAGCAAACTATTAGGTATCAAGTGGGCCCAAAAATGGGCATTCTTCTTTCATCATAATTTTAAAGTATTCAATCAGGGCTGATTTTTCTAATGAGTTCGTATATAAATCTAATGTTTTTTTTTTTCATAAATATGTATTTTGGAATTTAGATTTACTTCTTGATTTGTTTTTTCTTTGAGCCGCCTAACCGGTTCGATTCTCGGATCAAATAATTATCTAAATACATGTTGAAATGGTTGTGTTTTAATTAAATATAATTGGTGACAGAATGAGTCCCTAATTGCTGTTCGATTGATGGCCTAATTGTAAAATGTAGCTTTAGTATAGACTCGTTGTGTTGCCAACGTGAAAAAAACGTGCATAGACAATAGAAGAGGCATACTTACCATAAATTGTTTATATTGTAGAAAATTATTGAAATAATTACGTCCGATTTTGTGTCAGTACAAATAAAAAAAAGCATATTTTATTTTTTATTAAAATACAGTGTAAACTCGATTTAACGACAAACTCCTTAAAACGTCCATACAATGATTCACTCTATGTAGCATCACGCCAACTCTAAATAACGACCACAATATGTCCTTATTAAACAATAAACAGTACTTTCCACTTGCCACAATTAATAAGAACTGCAGCTGTGTACGTTCTTTTGTTGCTTTATTGTCTAGCCCGTATTTACCTTGACTGTCGACATCATACGGATCGAAGATTCTGTCGTTAGGTTGTTATGCATAATGTTATATATACTTTATTGGTAAATAATATTAGTAAAATAGTATTGATGTTTCTTCTCTCCGTTTAACGACAACTCTCTATAACGCTATAAAATGCGCAGTCCCTTCAGTGTCGCTATATAGAGTTTACACTGTAATAGAAATTGTAATGTTAGTTGTGAATTTTCGTAATATTTTGACGATGTCAACAAAGCAGTGCCTTCATAATTAACAAAACTATTCACTTACTATTAATTGCGGTCACAACTGTATCGACATATCTGACACAAAATGTATTCATTATATTCGCTTTAATAATGTTACACTTTGCAACAAAATTAAGCACTCGTCGAATTTTCTCATGAAACTGCATCTATTAGCGATTCTGTTTCGGTTTGGAAGCAGCCAGGAATAACGAGAGAAGGCGCACTCTCAATCTGAACGATGCACATTCATCCCAGACCGGCATAGCGGAGACAACTGATGTGAAAAATTATATGTAGTAACAGTTATTTCCGTTCTTAGACCGCAATTGTTTGATTTCTGCAGACCCACCCCCCTGGTGCGTCCTTTCGTACTTAAAGCCATCCTATCTCCTCTATGAGGGCCAGTACGCCATCGACCTTCCACCGCGCCTCAGGAACTTCCTTTTTTTTTTAATTTTATATGGCATCATAACAATTTGCCAGTGTCAAAGTAAACATTTTTACATCAAGTTAATAATATTGTGCATCACGAGTCATTCATTCATCACACTAAACAGTCAGGTCCAGTCTTAGTCAAGTCAAAAATTGCTTCAGTAAAGTGGTAGAATCTTTACTGAAACTTCCCACGGAGTTTTGGAGGGAAAATGGAAATACAGGTTCTCTTCTCTTGAAGAGAGTGTGGGCAAACAACACTCACGCACGTTCACTAACACTTAATGGTTAATAATCCACCATAATTACATATTAACACTCGAAGAAACATAAGTTTAGGAAAATAATTCAGGACATAAAACCTAATGTCTCAAGATGGCTGCCAAAACTCCAGAAACTAACTTCTCGGTACATCAACACTCCAGAGCACTATAGCTCAACATCAAGCGGCCTACAAAGAAAAGTGAAGCTTGTGTAATTAAAAAATACGTTTGGATCCGGGCGCATCTCGTTTCGTCTCTAGTGGACGCCAGTCTTAATTATTTCTTTATAACGTTTCTCGGCAGCCATTTGACTATGTATCATGTGGCGCTGGAGTGCGGTCCGTAAACTTTGTTACAAAGTGTAGCGTGTCTATAAGAGCTAGATTGCTATAACAACGGCGATGTAATTTTATGTACAAATATCTGTGTGTCTTAATTAATATTAACGAATTAATATAATATACATAGTTTTAATGTTATTTAGATTATAATAACACTTGACGCCCGGTTCTAACAAAATCTCGTTTATATTTAGCTGAAAATCTTCAATGACGTGCTAAAAAAAAAATGTAACACCAGTGCAGTGATCTAATCGCAATTTGGTATTTTGGAAGTATGATGCACGTTATGTATACTCAAGCCGGCATAGCGGTGGCTAGGCTCTATTTTGGTGGCACTCCAGCATTAATGAGTTTTCGAACAATTTTTGTTAGAACGGGTCGTTAATTAACTGTAAAAAATTGCACTTTGTTTTTTTTTTTTTAAACTTGTATTCCTAACTGGGGTAGGCACGGGTAGGACGTAGAATTGCTTCATACTATTTTTTTTATTTAAATTTACGAATTTGTTCACTTTAATGCGACTGTTGACAGTTTTTTTTTGCCCGTAGTAGACCGCACTCTAGTTTTAACATATGGCGGAGTGCGACTATAGAAAAGCTATTTTAATTAACCTTTGCATTCTCTGTTTACCCTAATACAGATCAGGGGTCAGGGGCAGATCCAGGAGTCTCTCCTGGGTCTGGTCTCTCACTCTCTCCTGGAGAAGTGGAGGACAACCTTAAAACTATTTTTTTTTAATATTTATTACCGGGGTTATTAGATTTTGGAGTGCTTGGAGCCCTGATCGCCCTTCCAGCTCCCATCGTTCCCTAGATCTGCCATTGTTACAGGCGCTAAAGTCAAAGCCAATCAACAGTTCACTTGATCGAATCGAAAACAATATGTATGGAATATATAACAATATATATAGTACGATTTTACCAGACTCTCCATAATTCGTTTTATCTATATTATAATTAAATTGTTTTTAAATCATTGTTAGTTATTTATTATTGGGTTCAATATCCACGGAGGCGGTTCTGCACAAGCGATAATGTTTATGTTGCCTCAGTGGATAGACGGCCCTAATTGTCTCCGTGTTGTGGTAATTGTAATGTATTGTAAAGGTCTGTTTACCTTACTTTCATAACCTATTTCTTATTGCCAGAAACTCTAGCGCAGGGTTACTTAAACTTATTCAAATTCGGTCTACTTACCTGTTTGATATGTAACCGCGTTCATTAGTACGAAACGGGTCCGCGGCGACTCGAATCGTATCGTGTATCGATTGTCAAGTTCTCTGACTTACTACGAATCGTATTTCGCGATTTGTTTATAACAGACTGAATATAAAATAAAGTAAATCTAATTGCGTACCAATCGACTTTGAGAAACCCTGCTCTAGAAGGTAAAGTACAATTACTTCCCTAGTCTATTTCTGACAATAATACACAGATAATTATTGTAGTTATAGCTACTTTGTACCTTTTACAGTGCCTATAAAATGTTGTATATTTGATTTATTCTTGTATTTATCTTCAGAGCTTGGTGTTAAATGGTGTTCTGTGCAATATTGTATCACAGAGTTATTGTTTTAATGTAGTAGAAAGACAATTTATCTTTAAATAAACTAGTCATGTGTTTCAGTTGTGCGTTTTATTTTCATTTGGTTCAGTTTTTATTTCGTATAGCAAAAAAGAAATATTAGAACCAGCGTTACCAGATTTTTTTGCCAAGTCGTGATTTCGGAACTTTTTGAGTGAGAAAAGCGGGATTCTTTCTTCGAAAGCGGAACATAGTAAAAAGTATATATAATAATCAGAAGTGTTTAAATATGTATCTTTTATTTGAGTTTTAAATTACGTTTACGTGACAATAGATAGCAAAAATAGCCATAGAAAATGTATTTTATTAAAAATATGATATTTTAAATCAGATTTACCCTATCGTTAGTAGTTGTCTTCTTATGGCCGGTTTCTGACAACAAAACAAACCGTTATAATCGTACAAATTTGACAGATCGTAAACGATAGTTATATCAAAATGTATGGGGAATGTGTCCGTTAGAAAAATGTGGTGTTTCAAATAATAGTGTTACAAATTGTAACCCTTTTTACACAGCTTACAGTAAGCTTTATACCTACTCATCCGACATCACAATACACAAGGCCGCGTGGGACAGGCTTTAATTTTGATTTAAAAATCGGGACGTCTGGCAACGCTGATTAGAACCCCTAACTACTATTATTTGATTTTCAGTAGCTTAAACCTTAAATACATGATTTTTTGTTTTAATTAATAATTTATTATAGGAAATTTGTCATAGATTACGTAAATGATGAAAAAAATCAATTCCGATTTTTTTATGACACAAAGCAACGTTGCATTTAATGCACTTAGTACGTGAAAGTCCCGTGCAAACGCACACTCAGGTTTTTGAATAATTTTATGTGAAAAGTAATGTAGACAATTGGCAACAATATGCATATATGACCAAAGTGGATGCGGTTGTCAATTCCGCTATACCGGCTTCAGGACACGAATGTGCAGCCGCTCCATTATTATTTCGCGCATCGTGTCTGTAACATTGCACAGCTCGATTCACAATACGTTTCGGCACATAAAAAGATTAGGACTGGACTTGCAACTGACTTCACTAGACAGACGTCAAATAAGTACCACCAGCAAAAAAATTAGAAACAAATCAATCCCGTCGCTACAGACGCCAAGTACCACCAGCAAAAAAAAAAAGAAATAAATTCAGGTGTTTTTATTTAACAAAAACGTAGTTTTCAATTTGCCTTCTATTTGTCATAATCACATTTTAGTAGTTACACGTGAGGTGTTTTTATTACACTTAATAACGTGCCAAATTGTAATAATGTACACATCACTAAGAACGTGCCAACATAAGCAACATACGAATCCCTTCTCTAGTCTATAGTGAATCGAGTTGTTAACGCAAGAAGGTAATGTGGGAATTGTGGGAAAAAAAGAGACGATATTTTTTTCTAAATAAATATTATTCAACATTCTGATTAACCTACCACCATAACAAATAGAACAAAGCGGTTATTAGAATTAAAATAATATTTACATTGCACTTCGCCAAAAATATTAAAAAAAAATACAAATAAAAAAGTTTTTTTTTAAGTGACTACAAAGTATTTTATTGGAAAGCTTTACAATCATAATGAATAAACAAATCAATTTTTATATATTGTCCACATCGTTACTTTTTGTAGAGTAATAAATACAAGACCTTAGGCAACTTTTTTTTTTATATAATGAAAATTGAACAGAAATAAACAGCGTATACGCAACAACCCGAGGTGGAATGGGTTAAAGGAGAATGCCCATTTTTGGGCCCACTTGATACCTAATAGTTTAGTAAAAACAATATTCCAAAATAATATCTTATTTTTTCATTAATTAATTTTAATTATATCAACATATCATTTACCAATCAACAGACAATGTTTAATTACATAAATAAACAGATATCATTAATTATTAGAGAATTTAATATAATCATAACCTCAATATTGCATCAGCAAACAACTAATCACTCAATAACCCGGGTGAAAAAATTAAAACTGATCGGTCATAAGGAAGTAGATTTATTTTTCTACAAAATTAACCAAAAATCATCAACAAATTTAAGAAAAAAACCTCCTTTTAAACTTTAAAATATTATTTATTCCTTTTGTTGCCTTGCAATATTTCTCTACAAAAACCAACATTGGTGCGAACGCACTATTGCTCATTAAATTATATGCAAATAAAAAAAATAATTAAAATTTAATATATTTACACATTGTTTTTTTTATTTTTTACATTTTAATTTTATATTACTTTAAAGTTAAATAATAAGTAATATTAAATGAAACACAGTATAAATCAAAGTTTGCATTTGCAAAATAATAAACCGTAATATTTGTATTTTATTATAAAAAAATACAGTAATATAAATAGGAACAAGATACTAAAAAAAATACATACATGCCATAAAAAGTGAAAAATAAACATTATGTTGGCAATATTAAAAAAAAAAAACTAGGCGTTTACATAAAATATTTGTATTGCAGAGAAAACCCTAATTTTATTTTTAATGTTCACAATGGTCTTTGGTGTTTTATTATATTTGAAACGACAAACTCCGATTCGTGACGCAAAATTCATCAATTTTTTTTTTCATACAATGTCGAATACCTAGGTTTAATTGATTTTAGTCGCGAAATTACATAAATATTAACAAATCTTTAGTCCGAGAGTACCAGCCCATTTAAACCAAGATTTGTCTGTTTATTAGCAAAATAAGTAAATTATGAAGCTGTTACAGTGCAAGTGCTGCGGATCGTTTATCTCTGTTCTTGTTACGGACCAATGTTCTTGCTTTGCAGGCGGCCGCGTTCTGGAGGTGCTGCAACGGGGAGAGAGTCAATATTTTATTTTTTATTAACAGCTCGACTGATGTAAGCGCAGTCGCCTCCACTATGCCGGCTTGAGAAGAATATGTACTATCCACTGACAGGTTACACTCCCGTTGTATTATTAGTCGGGTATAGAACTCAAAGCTGAACCCGAAACGCGATTACGTGGTGGCAGACTCGGCTAATAACCCTCATTAGAAACTAATAAGTCACTTATTTATTATATATTATACTCACTCTTTGCAACCTGGTAGCAGCAGTCCGTGTCGGCGGCAACGGTACTGTATCCTGCATGTTCAGTACGGCTCTCAATACCGCGCAATTGGTCACCAGTACGGGGAGCGCACCGCCCAGTACAGTACACACCGCCCCATACACCGCACGAGAAGACCAACTGTCGCAACACACAGACTCACGACCCACGCGGACTTTTAGCACGGGAACACTGTCGTCCTGAAAATTTTACGTTAAATTACATTTTTCTTAGATGCCTGTACTAAATTAGTGCTTGTATCATAGGCACTAAGCGAACAAAGTACATATATCATAGTTACATTGGTACCAATCAGAATTTAGCGAGGTATAAATCTCTACAGCTAGACTACGGTCGGTCACAATGAACGTAGAATATAAACATAATGAAACCAATAATGCTACCTTGAGGAACACCTATATTACAATGTAAAATATTATTCCTCTAATTACAGTGAGACAAAAACTAACCTCAAAGTACTTCAATATATCACGGAATGTTGCCCTCTGCACTTTTCTTTCACGTTTAGCTCTGTACTTGTGACTGTCGCGTGCTAACTCTTCCAATATCGGTAATGCATTCTCTATTTCATCATCGGCCTCTTGATCAGCATCGGAATCCATCGTCATACGCTCGTATGCGATCGCTAAAGCACCACCCGCCGCCATACGAACCTAAATAATCAATAACATTAATATATTTTTTTATTGTAGCTCGGCATATGACGACACTCCACCTGATGTAAAGCTAGAGTGCGGTCCATGAACTAAAACAACTGCTACCACAGATAAATTTCTAGAAGCAGCATTATGCCGGCTTGAGGAGACAAATGTACACCATCCAGATTGATCTTTCGTTATACCTGGCTACTTCCAAACCGGAACACTTTTTTGCATATAACAGTACTGTGATGCGGTATATCGTACCTCGACAGAGCTGGCGGCCAACATCTGTACCAGTCGCTGTAATCCCGGTGCCGTCGTCCGCAGTAACTGTCTCGTGTGCTCCGTACTCAGCAACGAGAGCAACAACGCCCATCCATCCAAAGCAGCCGCATGCATCGCACATTGTGACACCGCGGCTCCGGTCACTCGAGCACTGCCGTCACCCTAAACATACATATTTATTAAACCCAGCTCAAGAGCGTTTACGAGCTATACCAGTATGCTTCACCTTCAGATAGCTGCCGCTAAAGATGGTCTCGAATGCTCGCATTACTTCCAATATTTCCGTCAAGTCTTCTTCTAACATGTAGCATAATGCAGCCAAAGCGTTGCAACACTGGATACAGATATATTAAGTATCAGTCGCTTTTTAAAAAATTTGGATTCTCATGTTTCTAAAACTAACCTCCACTCTGGTGTCGACTGAAGCGGTCCCATCAACTACTGCGGCCAACAACGCTGGACGGACTTCTTGCACAAATTCTTCAATACCATCCTCACCAATCTATTAATAATTCAATTCATATTTAAAGCGCGATCCCAATAGAGTGCACAGTCAAATTATTCTTTCGTAAACTAACCTGCAAAGCTAATAAATTGGCAACAGCAGCCGCAGCCTTCTTTTCGCCATCCCTTCCCCGTCGCAATGCCTTACTGACGTGATCCGCGAGAGTGGCGCGATGAGAACAAAGGACGTGAGTGAATGATCTTCTCTGAAGAGCGGCTCTCAACGCGGTCAGAGCGGCGGCTCTAGCGGCGTTAGAACGCGCACCTAATGCATCCACTATCTCAAGGACCTTGTCATCCAGCTTTTCTTGAGCTTCAGTTTCTGTTAAATTAGTTATCATTGAATAATTTCTAAACTCCTTTCGACTCGTTACTGACTTAGTTTAAGAGTACAATCTATTAGAGAGATTTACTATAATAAAATTTTATATTATTATCAATATTAAACTAATTTGTACATAAAATTATCTAATAAAGAAAACCATAAACGGTTGTAGACATAAATGGAATTTCCGTGAGAAAAAGCAACAACGATCAAGCTTAAAGATCAACAACCGTTTTATATTTTCTTTATTATTGTCATAAAAAATAAATTACTATAAAATTCAAAGGCATGACGTCACAAAAGCAACAGTACACCACTGATAAGATTATTATACATTCACTTATATACAATGCTAATGACAAAATGGGTGTCAAAGTTTTTTACGTTTCCCAATCACCTGACCCAATAAATTTATCCCCGAGACCCACCTTTCACGTCATAATCCTTGAGCAAATTGTCAATAGTCACACATCCCCTATACGCAATCCAAATATAATCTTTATAGCGTAATTGATTGTATAGCTTCTCTATCTCCTTATTATGACTCAAATGGCTCATTAAACTAACAAATGAATTTCTCTCCTCTACAGTCAAGCTCTTTTTGTGTTCCCAGGATAATTCCGTAAATAAAGCAGTCGCTACACTAGATATCTCCTTTGTAATACTACTTCTATTTTCATAAATTCTGTCAATTGGTAAATTTTTCAAAAATTGCGTAGCAGTCGCACGGCTATGACGGAATCTCTCAGTCTCCGGCCCATCAAGACCACATGTCGATAGCAATTCTTCTATTCTCTTTAAAACATCACCCCTTGCCATTGATATAATTTTCTTACTCCCAAGAAATAATATTGGTTTTATGAATGATTGCATTATCCACTTGTCGATGTTGTTGAATTTGTTTCGTTTGCCTGATTTAAAAAAAAACATGCAAAATAAAATGCTTGAATGAGGTTTGGTTGATAGCAATTTTTCTATATTTAAAAAATCTCGAGTAATTTACAATTTACATCCAATATTGTTTATTGGCAACATTTTTAAATTCATATTGCCAAACCCCACTCAAAGTTAACATGCCAAAAATATAACAAAACACCGACACTCTTAAATTAAAAAAAAAGAGTTAGTCACACAAGACAGAAGTTAGTGGAGCCATCACCCTAAAAATTTTCAGCACAATTTTCCTCGCATGTCATATTATATAAACAAATATTACTTTTTGTGACTCAGTGATTTTGTTGTGCTTCTGTATACATTTGTTTACATAATAATACAAATAAGAAAATATATTACTAATATTATTATTAAATTACATTGTAACAATGCCTGCAACGTAGCCAAAGTGAAAATGTAAATGCACCTGAATAATGCTATGAATTGACAAGCCAGTCTAGGTATACTTTCCGTCCAATTCAATAATGTATATTAAATATTGGTGTCAACTAAACTAAAATTTTAAACAACTTATTTTAGTCGCTATTAAGACACGTTATATTTATAGAACTAAGTGAACTATAATGCTTTATATTGTGATATTTTCAACACATGTCTAAAGACATTCATATCTAGATTATAAAAAATAATTTTAATAATTTTAACAAGAGTGTTGAAGAGTACTGTTCTGTAAATGCCGTCCACAATTATTATTCGATTATAAACACTTAATGGATACTAAAAATAACTTTTAAGTTTAATATTGCCTTATGTTTATAATCTGTTATTGTGCCAAATAAAATAAAATACTTTCAAAAATCATATATTTTAGTGTAAAAAAAAACAGAATAAAAGTATGGCGGCTGCCTCGCGCCACATCAAATTTTAAAACTATTTTATATTTTTTATTTGTAGTTTTTTTCTGACATTGTTTCTTGAGTAATAAATTTCTTCTCTCGCTGTCATACCTATTTTAATCTAATATAATCTGCATATCTACCTACAAATATAAACTCCATCGCGCCACAAAAGTATTATATATATATTTTTAAGATAATAATTTTAGCACATGACCTCTCACGGCTCGTCTAAATTATAGTCCACTTGCTAACCATTAACTAACACTTAGCTAAACCTTAATCTAATTTTCCTTATAGAATACTAGAACAACCTCGACCAATGTATCTTAATTTGCTTAAACGTGTTGTAAATTATATGCTAATCACCTGCATCATCATGGTTGCTCCCATAATTAGACTGTAAGGAAGTCTCCGACATATTATCTGTGGTCATGTCTATTCCCATATCTTCGTCAGACGATGACGGCTGCTCTGTCCTTCTGTGTTCTAGAACCAAAGAATTAAAAAAAGGTCAATTAGTGGAAAAAAAGATGTGGTCTAGCAGTAGCAGACGCCTGAACTGACGATCGATGAGACCCGTGTTCGAACCTCGCTAATTCTGACCAGTACCAATGTAACTTTGTTATATGTACTTTGGTCGCTCTGTGCCTATACTACTATACTATTAAAGAGTGGCAGGCAGACTGATGATGGTTATTAGTCCAGTCTGCTGTCCTGGGGTAGTACCACCACTTTCGAATGTAACACCTGTGAAGTGACTATCGCGTTTCAGGAATAGTTTGAAAGTAGCCAGGTATAGCGAGAGGAGTGTGCACTGTCAATCTAGGATGGTCCATGCTCGTCTCCTCAAGCCGGCATAGTGGAGGCGACTGCTACCCGCACAGGTTTCTCTGTAATAGTAGTTGTTTCCATGCCGAGCTACAATAATAATAAAGCTTTTTGTGACGGCGTTGACTGAAAACTTTCGAAGCAAGCTGAATAAAATCTTTCAATTTATTATTAAATTATGATGAAAACTGAATAGAAAACAAAGAATTGCCTGAACTGAGGTCGAGATCAAACCCATGTTCTCCACTTTGCACATGGAAGCTTTGATTACTAAGCTATTGGTGATTCACACAACCACATTCAAATTTCTCTATTTTATGTAAAGTTATTTCAAGCCATCAAGTTTATTCAATTGTTATTATTATCTATTACATAATATTTTTAAAAAAATATTAAATTCATAATAAAGTTTACTCATTAAGTGCATTATAAGTATTGCAATGATTTGATAATAATTACTACAATTATTTATTTACAAGATAATTAACTCAGCAATAACAAATTGCAATAATTAAATAAAATATATCTCTTCCTATAATAAATAAAATAATGTTGTGTAATGTTTTTATTATTGTGAAAGACACACAACCCATTTATCTATTCATCCCAATCTTTAGTTATATTTTTTGATTGAATTCTATTCAAAACAGTTTTATTTTTATTTTGAATTATTTGCAGACAGTCAATATAAATGTAATAATCTAACATTATCACACGTCAACACTTCACAAAAAACACCAAATCTTTTTTATTAATATGAATGAAAACAAAGGAATTTAGCATTCATTAAAACATATAAAAACTTTAATGTTTGTAGTTCTGATCTCAAAGACATACAAGGAAAACCTAAATATTATTATGCAATAAAAACCTAACTTGAATTAAGTTTATGGTTCTAGTTTAGTTTGTAAATCATGTAATCAAGGCTAATGCAGATAAGCATGGTCTTTAACACCACTAGGTCTATATTTGCTTGACAAATAACCAAGTTAGGTCCAGGTTATCCTTCGTACAATTAAATTCTCTACATAACTGTAATTACATATGTCGCCATAAAGAGAATGGAGAATGTTGTAAGTTGCAGGGGTTTGGTATGACGACCATGAGCAAATATTGTACGTGGAACGTCAACCCGCGGAAAGTCTGGCTGTCACAAGGTCACAACGTGATTCTACATTTTGCCAAATTCTCTGAGATCCTGAGCCAAATAACAAAAATACTCACCGTATTTTCCTTTTCTCTTTCCTTTAGGCATTTTTGCAGATTTTAAAACGAGCTCGCAACACAAATAGAAAATTACAAAAAACAAATTAACTAAAATTCACTAAATTGAACTACGATTCTCACTTAATCAAGAAGGAGAACAGTTTATTATATCAGTTCTTGTGGATATAATTAAGCACCAAATACGACATAAAATTGAGATTTTAGAAGAAGTTTTTAACATGTTTAATCGTATAACATGCACTCACGGCCCCGCGCTCACACTGTTTTTGCGCAATCTTTTGCGCTAACTGTCACTTTTATAAAACTGGCGGGAGGGGAACTGCTAGCAACGCCATCTTTACTGTGTTGTCAATTGAAAAATAGTGAAAAGCGTACACTTTCAAAATATTGCACAACTTTATTCAACACTTCATTCGTAATTTTTTTATGATTGTATTGATACATTTTGTGAAATGTTATAAAACTTACAGTTAATTATTCTACCTTATAATTAGAATTTTACTAATAAAGTAGGTAGCATGTTGTGGGGATCATTGATAGGCCATACAAATTACTTTTTATTAAGATAGACAGGCAGTCGTAACGTAACATACACTTCCTCATGCCGTACAGGATTTTCTTATTTTTGGGTAGATATTTATATTTATAGGAGAATATGAATGCTCTAGGAAGTTGTCATAAGAAAAAATAAAACATCCGAATAGAAAATAGAGAAAGAACATAAAAATAAGTTGCATTTTTCTATTTTCTAAAGCAATTAATAAACATTGCAAATTTTATTACCCTTATTGAAAACAAACAATACTTATACACTAATTTAAAAAAGAAGGCAATAAATAATTTAGATTTTACAGCATACAAGGAACATTTGTAACGAAAGTATCTCTTTAAATAATTGAAATTAACTTAGCAACACCCACCATAACCAATATAATCAAATTAAACTCAAAATTATAAGAACCGTTACACTGTTTCTGTGATGACTTTTCAACAAGAGGATGGGCTCTCCAGTTTGCAATAACATCGTTAGTTGAATGAAACGTGCCATTTACGAATTCGGCACACTGTACCATCATAGTCAAAGGATCTCCTATAAAATCAAATCGTGTAATTCTCTTCCTAGCCAAAGAAAGGCCACTGCTTTCATTTAATATTTTTCCATTTATATACCAATATTTCGTTGAGCCTGGAGTTCCAATACATTCTGCATCCAATATATCCCCTTCACCGTACATTTTCTCAACTCCTTTTATTATTGGTAACTTACGTTTTATACTTTCAATGGTCAAGTTGGCTTTTCGAGTCGCGAAGTGGTATGGAGGAATTTCTCGTTCGATATCACATCTGTACAGACCGGATGCTTCACTCGATAGCCTATTCAAACGCACCTTGCACTGCGTAGGACCACAATAAAGAATATCGATTTTTCCCACTCCCAGGACGGGAAAAGAGAGTGTCACCGGGTTCGATCCAGGTTTATGTCGTATGAATTCTTGAGGTCCTTTGAACCAGTTTAAAAGCGTGAAATCTCCTGTGTATTTACATTCTAAATCCACGTATGGTTGTCCTGGAGGTACTGTTTCTGGTACAGTGAATTCTGTTATGTTGAAATTCTTCTCGCAGAAATGTCCTGGGAGGATCATCAGCAGTGCGAGTAACATTGTGTCAGGATACACACTGAACTCGCGACAGTTCCCTCTCGATATAATTAAGGAGTTGATTAAACTCCGACACTTAAAGCGTAGGATGTCCCTCTTTAATCCCTATAGTTGACGCCCTCAGCTTTTTTTTTATTAAATAGGTTTTGTTGTTAATTGTGATGTATTAGTTATGATGGTAATTTGTACATGAGTGTAAATTTTAAGGGTATCTCCCTCTTGTAGTGGTAATTATTTTTAATTCATTGTTTCGTTCAATTATTATTAATTATAATTCAATTAAAGTTAAACTAATTTATGACGTCATAAACATTATTTTTTATTGTTAATTCGAGACGAATTAATTCAACACGACGATGTTGTTCTATTGAATAAATGTTTTTATTTAAACATAATATTATTGTGGTTGCAAAAAACAGAACAGGCTGTATCTTTCACACAAGGGTCAAGTGCAATCAGGCGAATTGAGGAATGTGTCACTCAATAAGGAGGGACATCGCAAATTATTATGCTAATCTTGTTTTTAAGAAAGGATGCTGTGATTTGAACTCATCTATCTGATCGTTTAGGTTTTGTTTACTTTTACACTCAAGTCTATAGACCTGTCAGAGATATGCAGGGCACAGTCTGTGTGAAATCACAACTTGACGTAAGATTTATACAATACAATACAATTGTCACGCCTTTTTCTCACAGGGATAGGCAGAGACAACGGAACGCCACTTACCACGATCCTTTTTTTTTTATACGTGAGGAAATCCATTACGGACTTCCCGGCATTATTTGGGATAATGCCGGGGGTATGTCGGACTCCCTGGGGCAAGCGCGCATACATATTACTGTATGGGCGCCAGCGCGGCATGCTCAATCGCGCATGCACGCGAGATGTACCGACTAAAACCTCACGGTGTTCCTCTCGATCGAATGTTGGCAGAGATGCGAGTGCGCTTTAGCAGTCTTCCGCGTCACTTACCACGATCCTGACACAACTCCCTCGCTTCCCGCTCGTACCATTTATCTAATGTAAAAAACCTATATGAAGTGATTAAGAAATTTCTTTCATTATGCATAATCAATATTACATTTAAAAAAGTGGTAGGGGCGGTATACGCGTATAACTTTAAAGTGTAACAGCCGCGAACCGGGATAAGTCTGGAAGTGGCGGGACACAATGAGAGGAGTCAAACAATGCACACTCGTCTCCAGCGCCGCCGGTTTAGACTTCGGCGGCCCATAGGCAGATCATGTTGTGGAGGCCCTCAAATCGTTTGTGGTTAACTGTTGAAAGTTTCTATTAAGGTCAAGGTAAAGAAGAGAGGAACTAAATAAGTTGGCTAATACAAAATTTAAAACAAAACGAGCCTTTATCGAATTTAATTTTTTTTTGTGGTGTGGTGGCGGCCCATAGGCAACTGCCTATGTTGCCTATGCTTAAATCCAGCACTGCTTGTCTCATATGATAGCCCGCATAACCTAGGCATTGTATTCAACTGTACAACTACAAAAAATTACGCAATATTGATATGATTATCCATAGGTATATTAAGTAAAAATTAATTAAATGCTACCTCTATATTATTTTTCAATTTTAGATAAAAAAAGATGAAAATATTTTTAAACGCCAACCTAAATATAACAAGGTTGTGTGTACTTTATAATAAATTATCTACCTATATCTACATATTAGATTAGAGCAGTTATGTTGGTTACGTCATGAATTTTACAATTATTATGCAAACTTTTACGTCATATTAAACCCAAACAGAAATGGAGGCGTGGCTGACTCATTATCAATGTCAGGGTGACTCAATAGGTTTATTCAGCGAATTGTTAGTAATAGGTTTCTGATGTGTAAGTCGACAACTAGCGATTGCGGCCTGTAGAAAATTTGTAGGAGCAGTTGTTTCGGTTTATGCAGTCGGAGTGTTGTTATTTATAATTAATATGCCGAGCTAAAAAAAAAATAAGCATTAGGTAATTAACTTTAAAAAAAATATCTATCTGTTTCTCCGTACCATTTATTACCCATAACTAATAACTCTTGTGCTTTGGCGGGAATAATAGTACTCGGTTCTAAATAGTTTACTATAATGGTTCATGTTTTAGCGCCGGAAATGCGAGAATGAGATTTTTCTTTTCGTAGCTCGGCATGCGACAACACTCCGCCTGATGTAAAGCCAGCGTGCGGTCCATGAATGGAAACAACTGCTACTACAGAGAAACCTGTGCGGGCAGCAGTCGCCTCCACTATGCCGGCTTGAGGACACAAGCACGCACCATCTAGATTGACAGTGCACACTACTTTCGCTATTATTTAAAATAGAAAATCTGCGTCTTAATTTTACCTGTTAAAACTCCGTCAAAAGTTTTAGCAGTATGCTAACATTTTCTCATCATATAACACGGTCAAATACCAAGCTACTATAAATTAAAAAAAAAACAACTTGTTCCCTTTGCCTTCCCAGAATGGGAGAATTAACAAAAAAAAAAAAAAACAACTACGAGTCTGTTCTAGGCATATGATCAAAACAAAAGCAATTTATGGATTTGATATTGATTAAGTGTAGGAAAATAACAGGAGAGCAATTTATTAATTAAATAGCAGCAATTTAAAACAATTTTGTCTCAAGTTCGAATTTCCGCCACAAATCGTCAGTAAGGGAGGGGAGCTGTAAATTAATTTTATTAAGACATCTTCTTTTATGCATGCTCTTAACTTATGAGAGGACTGGTTTTTCAACACTTGGTAGACACACAGGTGGAACGAAGATTAACCAAAGTTTATCTACTGTGCAAAAGTAGCAGAAATCAGATTGGAGTTGAGAAGACATGTGGCATCTAGGTGGTGGTGCTTATACTGGTATGCAGATTATGGAGACCCAGCCATTTCCTTTGTGGCGGCTGCCTCGCGCCACATCAAGTTTTAAAACTATTTTATATTTTTTATTTGAAGTTGTTTCTGACATTGACATTTTTTCTTGAGTAATAAATTTCTTCTCTCGCTGTCATACTTATTTTAATCTAATATAATCTGCAAATCTACCTACTAATATTAACTCCAAAGTGGTGACCCCGTACAAAAATTAACATGGAAGAGAATACTAATGTTATTTGTAAGGTTTCAGTCAAAATTCCTACAATTTGGCGAAAAAATATTTCGACATGGAAAATGCAAATCGATGCACAATTTTCGTATTGCAACATAACATCGGAGTTAACCAAATTCAATTATGTCCTGGCTTCTCTCGACGGCGAAACAGCCGATTTGATTTCAGACTTTTTATCAAAAGAACGCTCTACCACACCATACACAGATCTCATGGAAAGGCTGAAAAGGGAATTTCAGGAAACAGATAGTCGTAAGGTAACCAAATTACTAAATGAATTAGAATTGGGTGACAAAAGGCCTAGTCAATTACTCAGAGAGATGCGGTCTCTTGCTGGAGAACAGGTAAACGATGTTTTTTTACGGACAATATATTTGCAAAGATTACCAAACAATATCAGAGCTATTGTGGCGGCAAGTGCAGATACTTTAGACAACATCGCAGAGATGGCAGATAGGATTCTAGATTCAAATCCTGATTCTTTTGTTTGCTCAACACAAACTTCGAATACGACCACGGAATCTGAACGTTTAACAACTATTGAAAATCAGATTGCTCATTTAACATCTTCCATTGATATGCTCATTACGACACGATCACGCGTTAATGCACCCCACACACGATCAGAATCAAATCATAACAATGATACGAGTATATGTTGGTATCATTCAAAATTTGGCAATAAAGCTAGAAAGTGTGTCAGACCCTGTTCATTCAGTAATAAAGCGTCGCATCCGGAAAACGAATAGGCCGCTCACCGGCCGCGACACTTGGTGAGTTAGGCCAAATTTCTTCTCGTCGTTTGTTTGTTACAGATATCAACACCGGTAATCGTTTTCTAATTGATTCGGGTGCAGACGTTTCAGTCGTTCCATCTACATTGCGGGATAAACAGCGTCCATGTCAGCTAGTGTTATATGCAGCGAATGGTAGTCAAATCCGTACGTTCGGCGAGCGGCTCATTAAGTTAGATATAGGTCTTAATCGTAATTATTGTTGGCCATTTACTATTGCAGATGTACAACAAGCAATAATTGGAGCTGATTTTTTAAATCATTTTGGACTATTAATTGATATTAAAAATAAGCGTTTATTAGACAGTTCTACGAAGCTATCAACAGTAACTTTATCATGCCACGAATTTACCGACACCAGCATTAGTTTAATTAATCCAAATAATAAATATGCCAGTCTTCTTAGGAAATTTCCCAACCTCCTCAAAGAGAACGCGGAATTTCATACAACAGACATTGAATATTATCATACCATCACTACTACAGGTCCACCAATAGCTGCCAAGGCTCGTCGACTTGCACCTGACAAGCTCAATCAAGCTAAAAAGGAGTTTCAAAAAATGATCGAACTCGGTATTTGTAGACCTTCTAAGAGTCCTTGGTCTTCACCATTGCACATGGTTCCGAAAAAAGATGGGTCATGGCGTCCATGCGGTGATTACAGGGCTCTTAATGCGGCTACTATACCAGATAGGTATCCAATTCCACTTTTACACGACTTTAATAGTCGCCTTGCTAATACAACAGTGTACTCTAAGGTAGACTTAGTTCGTGCATTTCATCATATTCCTGTTTCTAAGGACGACATTGCAAAAACTGCCGTCATAACTCCGTTCGGGTTGTTTGAATTTTTGAAACTTCCATTCGGGTTAAGAAACGCAGCGCAATCCTTTCAGAGGTATATCGATTCTGTACTTCGAGAGCTAGATTTCGTTTTTTGTTATTTAGATGACATTCTTATTGCATCACATGACGAAGAACAACATTCACATCATTTAACACTATTATTTGAAACTCTCAGCAAATATCATATAAATATTAATTTAAATAAATGCGTTTTTGGCGTACCTGAAATACCATTTTTAGGGTATTTAGTATCGACTGCTGGAATTAAACCTTTACCTGATCGCGTTCATACAATAAAATCATTTGAACAACCTTCAACTATAGCAGAATTACGTCGTTTTTTAGGTTTACTTAACTTCTATCGACGTTCAATGCCTTCAACTGCTACAACACAGCAGCTATTGTTCGATCTTTGTAAAGACACCCGCAAGCGTGATAAACGTTGTGTAGAGTGGACCTCTGAAGCGTTATGCGCGTTTGAATCATTAAAAGATCAAATCGCGAACGCTACCTTATTAGCACATCCTTCAAATAATTTAAAGTTAGCTTTACTAGTTGATGCCTCCGATTTTGCCGTAGGAGCATCACTTAATCAGGTTAGGGATGATAATTATGAACCTCTCGGCTTTTATTCTAAAGCACTGTCTAAAACTGAAAAGAAATATAGTACTTATGACCGTGAACTTTTAGCAGCATATCTCTCTATTAAATACTTTCGTTATATGTTAGAGGGTAGAGACTTTACTCTTTTTACTGATCATAAACCTCTGACATATGCTTTTAAACAGAATTTAGATAGGGCTTCTCCGAGACAGATTCGTCATTTAGATTTCATTAGTCAATTCACAACTAATATACAATATATTCGTGGCAAAGATAATATATCAGCAGATTTTTGCTCTAGACTTTCAGAAATATCTATGCCATCTGCCATTTCTTTTGATGATGTCGCTAAAGTGCAAGATACAGATAAAGAGCTCGCCCACTATAAACAATCAAAAGCAACATCACTAAAATTTACATCCATTATTTTGCCCTCTGGAGAAAAATTGGTTGTAGATACATCAACAAATAGATTGAGGCCATTTATACCTTCACAATTTAGACGAGAAATATTTGAATCACTTCACAACATGGCTCATCCAGGAATTAAACAATCAGTTATCATGGTGTCAGATCGTTTTGTTTGGCCTAATATCAAACGTGATGTCAAGAAGTGGGCCAAATCTTGCATGGCCTGTCAACAATCCAAAGTAACCCGGCATATTAAAAGTGAAATTGGCAGTTATGATCTTGTCACTAGAAGGTTCTCCCATATTAATATGGATATCGTGGGTCCTTTACCACCTTCTAACGGTTACACTTATTTGCTGACTATCATTGATCGTTTTACGAGTTGGCCTGAAGCTATTCCCATTCGAGATATAACAGCGGATACCATTGCACGTGCCTTTTTATTTCATTGGGTTTCAAGATTTGGAATACCAGCCAAAATTACAACTGATCGCGGAAGACAATTTGAATGTTCTCTTTTTAGTAGTCTCACTCGACATCTGGGTATTCATCATATCAAAACTACTGCTTATCATCCTGCTGCTAATGGTAAAATCGAACGATGGCACCGTCAGCTCAAGTCTGCATTACGAGCCCAAATGACTGATGATTGGACACTTAAATTGCCTACTATTTTACTAGGTTTGCGTTCAATGATTCTCCCACATTACAACAGTTCTCCAGCGATGCTAGTTTATGGAGAAACTTTGAGACTGCCCGCAGACTATTTTGAAGACAGTAACATCAATGCCGATATGGAAACTTTAGTTTTCAAGTTAAAGGATCATGTGCGTTCCATTAAGCCAATTGAAGCCAATCACCATTCAGCTCACAAGCCTTTTGTATTTTCTGACATTTACAAAACATCGCATGTATTTGTTCGTCATGATGCTGCCAAGAAGCCTTTGCAGTTACTTTATGACGGGCCGTATAAAGTGATTTCAAGATCGGAAAAACATTTTACAATAGATTTACCCAGAGGACATAAGACTGTATCAATAGATAGACTTAAGCCTGCATATATGCTTAAAAGCGAAATTTTACCCGCAGCTACCATCTTGAAAACACCAGATAAAACACTCACATTTACCCGTTCCGGTCGCGCAGTACGTCCTCCAGAATATTTTCAGCAACTAACCTAACATCACTGGGAGGGGAGTACATGTGGCGGCTGCCTCGCGCCACATCAAGTTTTAAAACTATTTTATATTTTTTATTTGAAGTTGTTTCTGACATTGACATTTTTTCTTGAGTAATAAATTTCTTCTCTCGCTGTCATACTTATTTTAATCTAATATAATCTGCAAATCTACCTACTAATATTAACTCCAAACCTTCTCTATACGCCACTTTGCATTCACGTCGGTTGAGGGTCCTCCTCATCAGTGCCGGCCACGAAGGGGCCGCCACCACACCACAAAAAAAAAAAATTAAATCGATAAAGGCTCAGTAGAAACAAAAAAATACTGAGTTTTGTTTTAAAATTTGTGTTAGTCAACTTATTTAGTTGCTCTCTTATTTACCTTGACCTTAATAGAAACTTTCAACAGTTCACCACAAACGATTTGAGGGCCTCCACAACATGCTCTGCCTATGGGCCGCCGAAGTCTAATTTGATGGTGAAAACCACCTTCCAATATTGTCATCAACTTTTGTATAATCTCCAAATATATTTGGTTTCAACTATAAGTAACTTTAATAAGGACTAAATTAAAGGTAAATATGACGCTATTTACTGTTTAAAAGATATAGATGAGACGGGCAGAGCTTGGGATATAAAAAATTATGTACAAAACGATGACATGAGATAAAAAAGTAATTTAAAGTATTACCTTAATCCTGGTTTAATATATTGAAATACTGGCCTCTGACAAGATAACTAGAGAGTTTAGTATAATCTTTTATTTCCCGTGTTAGGAGTTGCATGTGCGTAGGTTAAAATTTTGTTTATCTCGCCTGTACTTGTATCACAGGCATTGAGCGACTAAAGTACATATAACATAGGTACATTGGTACCGGTCAGAATTTAGAGGTTTGAACATTGGTCTCATCGATCGATAGACGACGCCCGCTCTTTTTTTGAAGATTAAGAATTTATTGAATATATTTTTATACATTGAATATATATTTTGAAATAAAAAAAAACACAAAATTATTTTAAACAAGGATATTTTATTCACAAAATAAATCATTCAAGAAAAAAATAAATAAAACACAAATAATCGACATAAATACAATTTAATAATTGTAAAATTTTATTTCAAATATAATAATATATTTTCATTCAAATTGTTCCCAACATTTGACAATTTGTCCTTTTAAATAAGTACATTAAAAAAAATTAATATCACTGAATTAAATTAATTACACGGTAGTGCTAGAGTCTAGACCATAGAGTTATAAACAATAACAATTATAGACTTGTACAAAGACAAAATAACTTAACCAACATGGCAATTATATAAAAACGATAATTTCCAAAGAGAGAAAGTACTTTAAAACAGTCAATTTGTACATTCACAAGTCCCACAAAAATACATTTAATCAACTTAGAAATATCAACAGAATACTATGCGAGCCAACTTCACTTGACAGATGTCAAACAACTTCAAATATATACCACCAGCAAAAATATTGCTTTTTTTACTTAGCAAAATGTTGTTAACACCTTCAATTCGTTTTAGTATAATATTTTAGTTATTTTAGTTATTATAATTTTAGTATAATAGTTACACATGAGATATTTTAAAAATTATATTTCATGTATTTTTCACGGGATTGTTTTTTTAAGATTTTTTTGCTGTTGGCTCGCATAGTAAAACCAAATTTTGTTGAAAATTCAGTCACGTTTCGTGTCTCCTGAGTCCCAAACTCTTGGTTTTTCTTCATCATCGCTGATTCAACAGGTTTTAAAAAATATAACAATTTATTATTCTATCTAACTTACTGATCTATTAGGCTACACGTAGACCAGACGTATAAATATTTAACTACCCAATAAAGGCATGGAAGATTTAGTCTGGTCTTAGCGGTACCTTAATATTTACAATTTTACATCTTAAAATACATTTAAAACTGTGATCCCTGCAAGTTTACCTCTGCCTATACCAATTCTTTCTTCATCAAAGTCAAAGGACATGTCAAGAAAAACCAATGTAAGCTACGAACAACTTTATCTTGAAATAAAAGGACAATAGCCACTGATTAATCAATTAAAATACAGATATCATCAATTATTAAAGCATTCAATCTAATAAAATACTAACTTCAACATTGGATCAGAAAAAGTCAAATTATAACCCGGGTAAAAATTAAATCAAAACTGATTGGTGGCAATAAATGTCAACAGACTAGAGAACAAAAATTTGTAGGCGAATATAGCTTAGCGTCATAGAGATATACAGGATGAATTTTTCAAGTGGGCTTTCATGGCGAAATCCTAAACTATAAGAGATATCGAAAAATGCTAAAATGCTGAAAAAAAAAGATAAATTGATTTTGAAAAAATAAAAACACTCTGTATTTTTGCACCATCCGATAGTGTTCCTGATAAGGATCCAATTCTGGGAAGTAATGATATACGGCAAACCAAAGAAAAGTGTTGATTTTTAACAAATTGTCTCTTATTTCCATGTATTTATACATTACCTACTACATTTATTATGTTTTGATTTAAAATCTCGCGCTCTTCGAGGTTAAAAGCCATGATTAAAAAGAAAACAATTGAAACGTAGGTAAAACAATAAATTTATTTTTAAGGTCCTGTGCCGTGGCCGGCTAGGTCGCCAGACCACCTTTAGATTATTTTCTCTGGGGGCATGTCAAAAACGAAATTTACAAATGTACGTACAATGAAATTGATGACTTAAAACTAGCGTTAGGGAATATTCTGAACGGAATCAATAACCTTGTGATGTGAAATGCAGTACACTCCTTCAGGCGTCGAGTTCAGCTATGTATTGAAAATAATGGCTATCATTTTGAACAATTGATTAATTAAGATTTAATTATTTAATGTTAAAAAATAAAACATTATTTTGCTAAAAATCAAGACTTTCCTTTCATTTAACCTCGAAGAGCGCGAGATTTTAAATCAATATGATGATTTTCAATTATCATAAATTATAATAAATGTTGTCAATGTACCGGTAATGTATAAATACATGGAAATAAGAGACAATTTGTTAAAAATCAACACTTTTCTTTGGTTTGCCGTATATCATTACTTCCTAGAATATGATCCTTATCGGGAACACTATCAGACGGTGCAAAAATACAGTGTTTTTATTTTTTCAGAATCAACAGGTTCGATTCCTGGCCGGGAAAATGGATTTATCAAAAATATAATAATGCAGTTTTAGTTTTCATCAAAATCGGCATCGAGACTCCTTTCAGCATTTTTCGATATCTCTTATAGTTTAGGATTTGGCCATGAAAGCCCACTTGAAAAATTCACCCTGTATACTAGAGTTGCAAACCTCATACATCGACATGAAAAAAGCGTAGTCCTCTTCAAACGATTTGACAATATTGCTGTCAAGTCAAATACGAACTGACAGAGAACCTAAAAGTGACCACCGCCATCTTTTCTCGTTATTGCATAACTAGTTGTATATATCAATACTCATTGTCCTTTTTTCTATAATAGATAAAATTGTAGGGATCAGTGTGATTTTACAGCTCGAGTTACAAATTACAAAATAGAAAACAATAACATAATTCCCTCACCTGTGGCCACGCACGCACTGAAACTTTCATAAACATACAAAAAAGCGCATTTCATGCTTAAAATGGTGTTATAATTTAGAATTTTGTTTGAGGCACTAAATTTTTACACACTAGGGTTCTATCTAAGCACTAATTTAAATTAGCACTGCTACCCTTACATTTTGGAAGTCCATTGTTCTAGTCTTGATTACGTAGTTAATAGAATAGGGGTAGTAACATCGCTTTGGAAGTAGTTACGGGTCACTTGCTGTGATAAATACCAATTTTCAAAACGAATTTTAATTCTGTGTTACTAGTGAAAAAAAAGTCTAAAATTTCATTTCCTTGTAGCAAAATAATCATGCAGTTTTTTTTCAATTAAATTTCTCTTCAATAGACAATTGTACGAAATGGGACCAAGTGTGAATTTAATTTTAAACACCCGTTAAGTGACTCTATCGCGTATCGAGGTCAGTTTGGAGGTAGCCAAGTATAACGAGAGGAGTGTGCACGTCAACATGATGGTGCATATTTGTCCCCTCAAGCCGGCATGGACCGCACTCTAGCTTTACATCAGGCGGAGTGTTGTCCGATATACCGAGCTACAATTAACAAAGTAATAACTTATCTGATTGGCGGAACGTAATTTTAACCATTAAATTTTCTTATTAAAATAAAATTTAAAAAATGCGCAAGAAATATGAAATAAAATTGTGCTTATAATATATCACAGCGTCATATAGGGAAATATCACAAACTAATATTAAATATATAATATACACAATGAAACCGCATATAAAAGCTAAAAATATTGTGTACAAATGCATTTTTTAAAATAAACTATAAAAGTACTTGCCGGGGGGATTAGAGGAGTAATTCTTTTTGATGCGTGTAGGGGGCGCTTCCGTAACTTCAGGAAAACCTCGACTTTGACCGGAAGTGGACTCCGAACCGGAAGTGATGGCGATATCTCGGAAACGGAACGAGATAGAGCCCAAGTTCCGGAACAAAGGTTGTAGGAAATTCCCACTTATTTCGAAATCCATAATTTGTTTTTTCAAAAAAATTTTTTTTCAAAACTACCCAAAAAACTATTTCAGCGCCGCGAAGCGCAACCAAAAAACTAGTTAAATAAACTATAATTGAAAGTATGATTCATAACGAAATAATTACTTCGGGGTTATGCCGTGTCTAATTAATTGTTTGATCTATAGTAACGACTTTACATTGTCATTTGCGACTGTGAGCATGTGTTAAATACACTAATTGTAAATTTATCGCGGAAAAGAAAAAAATGTGATAAAAACAATAATGGAAAAATCAAATGCACTAGTTTAAAAAAAAACCTCGAATTTTGAACTCGAATCTTGAGGTCCAATTGCGCCTCACGTTAAAGTAATAGTTAAAATTAAAATTGGGTAGCTTCAAAAAAAAAACCAGTCATCTTTGACGCTTACTTTAACGCTAATCGTAACCGGCGAATTTTGGCTGGTCAAAATTAAATTAATAGTTAAACCAATGTCACTAACGTCAAGTGTATGAAAAGAGGCCAAATATGTTTTTCTATTAATTTTTCGAGAATGTACTCCTCATTACATCAGCCACCCTTTTATCGATAACGATATGAATTTCCACGATGGTGCAACGCGTGTGCAGTAAATGTAAACGTAACGGTTAAAGTCACTGTAAAAATGTAACAGTCAAAGTAACTTTAACGGACCTTTTTGTGTAATTGGACCTTAGAATTTACATAAACATTTCCCACCGCCTCTATCTTTTTAATTAGTAAACACAGCTAAACGAATACCACGTATACTTGTGACGTTTCAGAGAAAATAAACATTTTAAACTGCAGAATCAAGGATTACGTCACCAGAATATAGACATAAAAACTTTTAGAGTGGACATTTCCTGTGCAAACTTAAAATTGTGCGAAGTTATTATCTCACATTATCGCGTTCAATAATGCGTTAATAAATGTTTTAAAAAATAGGCAAACAAATTTAAAAAAAAAAACAAAATGGTAAAATAAAAATGTCGGCGACCATGTACCATGGCGTTAAGAGCACTAGAAAGTAACTATTGTTTTAAATGTAATTAATAAAATATTGTTAAATGCGTTCGACATTATAACTTAAAAATAATCTTAAATATTATTTTGGTAGTGTTTTCGCATCTTATATTAATATTTATAATAAACCACTATTTTACAACATAAGCGAAACTAAATGCTCGAATATTCCCACTAATAGACGAATTCGAGCATTTAAATTTTCGCTTACTTACCCTTTTTAAATAATTTAAGTCTTTATTTTGAGAGGCATAAAGTTCAATTTCGAAAGCAAACATCACTAAGTCAATGATATTGCAAATTAGACCTCATTCAGATAACAATAAGAACGACAATACAACGAAACATGCAGTCGGCACTGTTAGGTCGGTCAAACATGTGTCAAGTAGCATTGTTGTGTGAGGGCAATTCGTCGAGATCTAACGCGGCATCTATCATGGTGGTGTCTTGAAGCAATCGTAGTCTTGAAGTACTTAGAGGGCCTGTGTTACGGGGAAACTCTGAAACAAACAATACGTCACGTTATGAAGAAAATAACAAATGTGTACTGGGAGGTACACACAACACAAAATTATTTTTAAACACTAATTTCCGCTAAGCAACGTTAGCGAGGGTAGGTACACAGTCACATGAGCTGTCAATGTTCGAATCTTCACCAACATGCAAAAACCTCTCGACGCGTTTCGGACCTCTTGGAGCGGAGTCGAAACGACTGCGAAGGCGAGCGAAAGGCGTCGAGATGTCAAGACGTTAGTTAGAAACGTAGTCTGTTTTTTGAGATTTATTCACTATTCCACGTTTTTTAAATGCCGTCATCCCTGTCAAGAGTGCGAAAGAGACGACGCTCTACAAAACCGAACGTAGCCTGTCTCTTTCTAAATCTCAATGCGTATCATTTAATGCCGGGACTGTACTTTATTTACTCTATAGTCATTAATCAATAATCGATTCTCTTTAAAATTAAAATAAATATTGTTATGGGTAACTTTGTGTATATTTATTGATTTATAAACGAATATAAGAAGAGTGTTGTCAGATGAAAAAAATATATTAATTAGGCAATGGACACAAGTATCATTACTTAAGTCACAGTTAAGATTATATAAACTACTCACCGCTGGCAGGAATCGAATCTAGGTCTAATGTATGATTCATATAAACATGCGGATGTCCGCCCGCGTCATATAAGTTTGAGTAACTACCACCGACATAGTCAGAACCGACCACTGAAATTTCTGTCAAAAAAAAAACAACAATATATTGTAGATTTTTTTTTTTGATTTTTTTTTTTGGCGGCCGTCTTGAGACGTCAGGTTATGTCTTGAATTATTTTCCTAAACTTGTATTTCTTCAAGTGTTAATGCGTAATAATGGTGGATTATTAACCATTAAGTGTTGGTGAACGTGCGTGAGTGTGGGCAAACAATTCTCTCTCCAAAACTCCGTAGGAAGCTTCAGTAAAGATTCTACCATTTACTGAAGCAAGTTTTGGCTTGACCTGACTGTTTAGTGTAATGAATGAATGACTCGTGATGCAAAAATATGTACTTTGACATTGGCAAATTGTTATATATTGTAACAAGATATGATTACTCGTATTAGCCCACTCTGCAGTACTGGGGTAGTATCACCGCTTTCAAGTTTAACACCCGTGAAGTGATCTTAGCACGTTTTAGCATCAGTTTGGAAGTAGGCAGGAGAGGAGTGTCCACTGTCAATCCGGCCGGCCGGTATAGCGGAGGCGACTACTGCCTTGCAGAGCTACTGTAAAAAAATATTTACCTGGTAGTGTATTATTTTGTTGTGCGTTCAGTTTACTTTGGCTATTATGATTATTCGCTTGCGGCTGTACACCGACCACGTCCGGACTTACTTCTGTACCACCCTGAAACACAAATGTACCAATGTATAACTATGTTTTTACTTTCTAATGCCTGTTCTAAGCTAGTGATTGTATTTTTTTTATTGTAGCTCCGCCTGATGTAAAGCTAGAGTGCGGTCCATGAACGAAAACCAACAGGTGACAATCGCCTCCACTATGTTTCATATTACAGGCAGTATATATAACATAGTCAAATTAGTACCAATCAGAATTTTAGCGAGGTGTGAATAGACCAAAATAGTATCCAAGCACCAGTTGAACAAACTTTTTTTATTGTAGTCCCAGTATTTGATACCACTCCACCTGGTGTCAAGTAAGAAAAGCAGGTAGCAGCTTCAGGTAGTAGTCGCCTCCACTATGCCGGTTTGAGGAGATGAATGTGCACTATCCAGGTTTCAAACGAATCCCGAAACGCGACAAGAGTGTTAACACTTGAAAGTGGTAGCACCACTAACCATCATTAGTCTGCCTGATACTCTTTGAACCTTATTGAATAGACAGTAGAGACAAATTTTAAAAAAATACCTGTATAACAATATTTGGCGTTTCTTCCTTCGAATCCGCAGTAAATACACCACGTCTGAAATTAAACAATAGGATTTGCAACTTTACATAGCAGCTTCATTACTTCGTGTGGCCGTGGTCCAGCGGTAAGACGCGTAAACTCACGATAGATGAGACCCGTGTTCGAACCTCGCTAATTCTGACCGGTACCAATGTAACTTTGTTATATGTACTTTGGTAGCTCAGTGCATATAGGCACTATTAAAGAGTGGTAGGCAGACTGATGATGGTTATTTGTCCTGTCTGCCGTCCTGGGGTAGTACCACCACTTTCGAATGTAACACCCGTGAAGTGACCTTGTCGCGTTTCGGGAATAGTTTGAAAGTAGTCAGATATAGAGAGGAGTGTGCACTGTCACTCTTAGATGGTGCATTCTCGTCTCCTCAAGCCGGCATAGCAGAAGTGACTCATGCATGTAGAGATTTCCCTGTAGTAGCAGTTGTTTCCACTCATGGACCACACTCTAGCTTTACATCAGGCGGACTGTTGTCACATGCCGAGCTACAATAAAAAAAAATGTAGCCATTGTCATTAACGGTATCCGTAGAAGGGAGCAATATTAACAATGTTCTATCAACAGAAATACATACCTATCTATAAGACTAGGTGCAACGGGCCCACACAATATATTCCAACAATTCAAGCATACATTGCCTCGCGAATAAGGATTATTAGATGAGCGACCACCGCTTTTTGAAAAGGACCCTTTGATCTGAAAATATACACAATTTTAAAAAATAAATAAACAGTACACTGTCAAGTCAGAGTGGAGACATCTGCGACCAGAGTCATGTCTACAGGCAGTCACCTCCGCTATGTCGGCTTAAGGAGACGAATGTGCACCATCCAGGCTGACCTCCTCTCGTTATACTTGGCTACTTCTTCACCGACCCCGAAACACAACAAGGTTACTTAACGAGTGTTACAATCTAAATTGGTGGCACTATCTCAGGATGGTAAGCTAGGCTAGTAACCATCATCAGTCTGCCTTTCACTCTTTAATGAGGGATTAAAGTATATATAACTTAGTTACATTGGTACCAGTTAGAATTTAGTGAGATTCGAACACGGATCGGTCGTTTGTGAGCTCTACCGCTAGGCCATGACCTCTAAGTTCACGTCTACTTACATCTTCATTAGTAGTTTGTTCAGTAGAGGCCAGATATGTATGAAAACTTGCCAATCCCAGCACCGACCATACACTGAAGAAACATATACATGCGACTACCGCTGAAGCCGGAGACGTTCTTAATGCTTCCAATAGACCTGCGCCACCTGATGCCCCTGAACTACGAGATACTGAAAATAATTTTTAAAAAAACCTATTATTAAACCTATTATTTAGCTTTATTAACTTTAACTTGGCTAGAAGTCTATCCGCAACGTTATATGCGAAAAGAGTGGTAGGCAGACTGATGATGGTTATTTGTCCAGTCTGCCGTCCTGGGGTAGTACCACCACTTTCGAATGTAACACCCGTGAAGTGACTTTGTCGCGTTTCGGGAAGAGTTTGAAAGTAGCCAGGTATAACGAGAGGAGTGTGCATTGTCAATCTAAGATGGTACATGCTCGTCTCCTCAAGCCGGCATAGTGAAGGCGACTGCTACCTGCTCGGCATGTGACAAGATTCCGCCTGATGTAAAGCTAGAATACGGTCCATGAATGCTAACAACTGCTACTACAGAGAAACCTGTGCGGGCGGGCGGGGTCGCCTCCACTATGCCAGCCTGTGACATCAAACTTATTCATTACATTATAAAATGAGTTTTAAAATATCACTCACAGAGAATGCTTGAATAAAAGTATGCCAAGTTAAGGCAGAATTATCTTAATAAAGTAAAATTTACAAAATAATACTTACACATAACAATATGGGTAACGGAACACGCAAACACAAATACAGCTAAAAATGCAAGTGAAACGATAAACATATAAAAATATCTATAGTTTCTTTTGCCCACACAATTGCCAACCTGAAGCAAAATGTTCATGTTAAAAAAAATTTTTTCACCATAACCTAATTAATTTTTCTATTATAGCTAGATCTAGAAGCAGGATTACAGTCTATGAACGGAAACAATTGTTACCATAGAGAAATTACTGCAGACAACAGTCGCCTCCAGTACGCCTAACGTGACCATACGTCCCGTTTTTGGTTTCTCCGTCCCGTTGTCCCAGAAGAATGTTTCGGGACGCAGAATAGTCCCGTTTTCAGAGAAACGGGCATTCAGTATAGAATTTTAAAGTTGCAACTGATGGCCGATGTGTATTTACACATAATTAGATTGTATATTGAACATTTTGAAAATTTAGCTTCAATTAGAGAACGTAATGTTCTTAAGAGTTGTAAAAAGAAGAAATTTGCGAATTGTATTTCAAGTTTCAAAATATATGTATAAAACACACTATTTTTATTTGGATATTTGGATTGGGTAATATTGTAATATAAGACAATGTAACTCGTTAAGTATGCCAGCTTAAGAAGACAGAATAGAGTGGTAGGCAGACTGATGATCCAGTCTGTAACACCCGTGAAGCGACCTTGTCGCGTTTCGGGAATAGTTTGAAAGTAGCCAGATAGAACAAGAGGAGTGTGCACTGTCAATCTGGATGGTGCATGCTCGTCTCTTCAAGCCGGCATAGTGGAGGTGACTGCTGCCTGTGGAGATTTCTCTGTAGTAGCAGTTGTTTCCAATCATGAGTGTTGTCACATGCCGAGCTACAATAAAAATTAAAAAAAAGAATATGCACTGGATTATTTATTAATTACATTATTTTCTAAACTTACCCAAGGACAATGGTGGTCAAATCTATCAACACAATTATCACATAATGAACAATGAGAGGCTCGCGGCGGCCTGAACATCTTGCATGTAAAGCAGTACTTTAATTTAACTTGATGCCCTCGAACTAATATTTCCCGCGCACGTGGTGGAGGTCGCAATGTTGGTAAGTTACTTGAATCTGCAATAAATATTATTATTTGATTAAATTTTTTTTGACATGCAGACAATAACTTCATTGGGGTTCGAACCCACATTCTCTGGTACGAGTGCGAATTTTCTGATCACTAGCTCAGCCATTTCAAAATTTTCATCATGTTATATTGTTTTATCAAAAGTTACACCTGCAGAATGACCCACCAACGCCTTTCTTCCGACAATATTATTTTAAAAAAACCAGCTGAAATCAATACTGGTTCTGGTAGTTTACTGTTCCCCGTGTTGTCAATAACAAATCATGTGCGACAGACAACGTTGTTCCAACAAATGTTGAGAGTTAATCAACATGTTGTGCCATGAATACAAGGCTTTAAGTTACCTGGCACAGATATCTGCCGCTCGATGTACGCTGCTTCTAATTGTGAAGCGCGTGGTATTATTCCAGGATCAGATAATGAGGTTCTAAGTAATGCACTTAAAGAGAATATAAATAGGGCTCCACCAACACCTGGTATCCATGCCGATACACGTGCTGCTAAGTATGGACAGCTGGAAAAGGATTATTTACTATAAAATCTGGTTTACTTAGATAATCTTCTCCAATACTATCTATCTCTTGTAAAACTGTTCTTTTTTTTTTATTGTAGCTCGGCATGTGACAACACTCCGCCTGATGTAAAGCTAGAGTGCGGTCCATGAATGGAAACAACTGCTACTACAGAGAAACCTGTGCGGGTAGCAGTCGCCTCCACTATGCCGGCTTGAGGAGACGAGCATGTACCATCTTATATTAACAGTGCACACTCCTCTCGTTATACCTGGCTACTTTCAAACTAATCCCAAAACGCGACAAAGTCACTTCAAGGGTGTTACTTATTATATTTTACTTAGATTTTCTCTGCTCTTCCATTTTAAGGTTCAATATACAATATAATGTGTACTAGAAATGTTATGAGTATTATGCAATGCCCACCCCGTGTCGGAGCGAGGGACCAGTGGTGCAGGAAATGCTCTCCTGGCAAAATATTATTTCTGGTTCCTATATGGATTATTAAAGAATATTTCTCCTAAAGCAACAATAAAAATAATAATAATAATAAATTCTTTATTGCATTTAACAGAGTTATAGAAATACAAAATCATTTTGATTTTTAATTTTATTTTCCAATTTGAATTTTTATTTCAGTGTAAAATTTATTAAAATAACTTACTCAAATACAAAGAACAATGTACATGTGCCAATAATAAGTACAAGTGTTAATAAGAATACACCAGAATGTGGCGCCGTCATCAATCGTCCGTCACACCAGAATTTATTTCTACCGGCAAACACTTCCCATTTCCGTGTAACTCTACGAGATGACATTCTGGAACTCTGGAAAAATAATAAAAATTTTATTCTAAAATGGCATGTTTTATTGTGTATATCACAAATAAAAAAATGTTTGAAGATGGCAAAAATAGAGTTAGTGCATAATTTTCTTATAAAAATATTTTATCCATACTTTATAAGCATTCCTTATTCAGCAAATTAAACAAGATACCTCATAAAATACCTAATAAAAGAACACATTTAATGAATATGAAAAAATAACTTTTTTTTTAAACATTAATGATGGTGAACCTTTCTTTGCTACTTAATTCCAAATTAAGCCACTCACAAATGTACCTTAATAAATATAAGTTATTATGTGTAAGGGATTTAATATTTATAAATCAAGGAAACTTCAGTTAACATCAATTGTTAAATTCTCATATTGGCATAATATAATTGTTTATAGCAATAATCTTATCAATATGATTATCTTATCTTCGGAGACTGGCCACCCTACATTTAGGACCAATTTGAAAAGTATAAAACATATGAAAATTTGATAACCTATTTGTTTTAAAACTTAGGTAATAATTGTTATAATTCAAAGAATTTTGATAATGTAACTGAGAAACCAAAACCTTTAAATGATTATAGACTTGAGATAATATATATTTAAAACACTTGACATCAGAATGATAAACTGGATAAATTTCACAACTACAAACACAACAATGTTTCACTTATCACAATCATTAGAGGAAAAAAATAGATAAAAAAAAGTTCACACGATTTTTAGCGAATATAAACAAAAGTAGCCTTGCAACTCTGTAATTTTATACAAGGTTAATATTAATTGATACTCACCTCAATCTCATGACATAAACTCTAAACTTAATGAGAAGTAGTAATTATTTAAAACGAACACAAAGCAATTCATCAGGAACATCACCGTTCAATGTCTCTCAATAAAAATCTTTGTAGAAAACTTCTACATTAGAAAATATCAATAATATACTAGATAATAGATAACAATGTGATTAATGAACAATGCTTTTTAAATTAATAGACATATTTTTAACAATAGAAATATTGTAAAAATAAAGAATAAACTTTCTCTCGTGCATGACAGTTACTAGGTATTTTATGCTATACAATACAGACTACACAATGATAACAATAAAGTCAAATCGCAGTTATAAAATCTGATATTTTGATTATTTATGTATATTTTCTTTAATATCTATTTCAAGGAAATAAATCTGCAAGGACATTCCAAAAATAAGATGAAAATAATATAAAATGTAGTATTAGAAATATGTACAGATAAAATACCCAATCCCAAAGTTTAAAAACATTCAAATACTAAAAAACTTTAATGTATTGGCACTAAACATAACAGTAAATCTGTCCTTAAAATGGAAATAATTTTTATTTGTACTATATTTATAGAGTTATTAAATATTTCTTTATTTTACTTTTATTAATTATGTGAAACATTTAATAAAAGTAATGTACATAACATCAGCGTAAAAAAGTACAAAAACTGATTTTGAACGTTTATTAAATTAAAGAAACTACTTTATTTGTATGAAAAATGATAAGTAATAAAATAATTCATTTATTTAAAACAGGGTTTAAATAAAAACAAAAAATATATTGTAATATTAATTAAGGCCCGGACCATTTTTATCCGTAAAATAACGAGAAAAGACATGAACATTACGAACGTTCCCGTCACTGATGAAAATAGCTGACGTTTGATGTGATGACACAACACCGATTGGTCTTGAAATTATTTTTGAACCGCGCGTATTTTGATGATACTATGAGGACACGAAGGGTGGGCCAATTACTAAATAGCCGAAAATGTGTTTGTGGTGAAGGCTAATCGGTTAAGTGCCATGGGGTCGGCTATAGAGGCCGGTACAGTGGTCGGGTTGTGCTGTATGTGGTATGCAGTGAGTTCTGGAAGTAATGTGGTTGGAAAATTAGTGTTAAATGAGTTTCCATATCCTGTGACGGTTACGATAGTCCAGCTGCTGAGTGTGGCTGCGTATAGTGTCCCTATATTAGCTATATTTAAAGTTAGGCCATTGCCGCCTTTTCCATCACGTTATTATTTAAGAACATTGTTACCGCTGGCTTTAGCAAAATTTTTTACAACTGTATTCTCACAAGTATCTATATGGAAAGTCCCTGTTTCATATGCACATACAGGTCAGTTTAATTTTATATTTATAAAATATATTCTTTTGACATAATTTTTCATAGTAAGACTATGAATTAAATTAAAATGTCTTAAGCTTTATATGAAGTTGGTATGACACATATTTGATGCTAAATATTTTTATTAACCGACTTCAAAAGGAGGAGGTTATCTATTCGTCGTGTATTTTTTTTTTTTTTTTTTTTTGTGGCGATGTTCACTCATATCTCCGCCGTTTGTGGACCGATTTTGATGATTCTTTTTTTGTTGGATAGAGTATATGTCCGCATTGGTCCCGTTTCAATTTGAAGAAAATATTCCGTCTCTAAGGGTGGAAAATTAGGGGATGTTGCGCTGTTTGTGAACCGATTTCGATGATTTTTCTTTTGTTGGATAAAGTATGTCTCGTGATTGGTCAATTTTAAATTTGAAGAAAATATTCCATCTTTAAGGGTGGTAAATTAGGGGATGTTTCGCCGTTTGTGAACCGATTTTGATTATTCTTTTTTTGTTTGATAAAGTACGTTTCGGGATTGGTCTTATTTAAGGAATAAAATATTCCACTTTCAAGGGTGGAAAATTAGGGGATATTTCGCCATTAGTGAACCGATTTTGATGATTCTTTTTTTGTTTGATAAAGTACGTCTCGGGATTGGTCCCATTTAAGGAATAAAATATTCCACCTTTAAGGGTGGAAAATTAGGGGATGTTTCGATTGATTTTAATGATTCATTTTTTATCGGATAGGATTCGAGAGCGTCTGTCTATAAGCCCGCTACTCATCACATTTTATTTGAACTGCGCGTTTAGAATGTTATCCATACAATCAATCTACAGTTACCACTAAAAATTACAAAATAAAAACATTTCTGAAAAAAATTGAACCGACTTCTAAATAAAACACAAGGCACTAAAAAGTAAAAAAATAATTTTAATTGGGAGTACATACACACAATTTAATAAGCATAAACATGAATAGATGCTTATTATTTATTTACAAATTAATTATCTACATATTATTTAGCATATATCTGAAGTCGGTGCCAACCTAATATGAAACTCCGCATCGCTTGAATCTAGGTACATTACCAATCATAAAACATGTTTCAAATGCATGCACCGACTTCAGATATATGTTAAATAAAATGTAGATAATTAATTTGTAAATAAATAATAAGCATCTATTCATGTTTATGCTTATTAAATTGTGTGTATGTACTCCCAATTAAAATTATTTTTTTACTTTTTAGTGCCTTGTGTTTTATTTAGAAGTCGGTTCAATTTTTTTCAGAAATGTTTTGTTAGTATAAAATGTCATTAAGCAAGTTCTTGGTGCACCTTTCACTAAATTTTAATTGTAGCTAATCTCTCATGACATAGATATTACTATGTTATAAAACTTTAATGTAATGATAATTTTTATTACTCATTTTTGACATAATAATAATGAATATGACTTACACAGTAATAGGCAGAAAATAAATAAATAAATAATAATTTTAATTAATATTTCAGTCAAAGCAACAACCCCATTATGGACTGTAACCTTAGCAAGAATTCTTTTTGGTGAGAGACAAACTGCAGCTGTTCACGCCTCATTAGCTATCATCATAGCAGGAGTAATCATAGCGAGTGCAACAGAACTACAATTTGAAATCATCGGCCTCGGAGCGGCACTCCTATCAGCTATGCTCATCTCACTCCAACACATATACTCCAAGCGTATAATGAAAGAGACAGGCATACATCCTTTACGTTTACTGGAAATTTTGAGTCGGCTGGCTCTGGCTTTGTTTGTACCTTTTTGGATTTTATGGGACGGTCCTTCGATGTTTCAAGGTATAGATCGCCCTATTAATGGCTGGACACGTACTGGTATATTATTGGTATCAGATGGAGTGTTAGCATATGTGCAGGCGGTGTTAGCGTTTAGTGTATTATGGAGAGTAACTCCTTTGACATATGCTGTAGCATCAGCTGCAAAAAGAATAGTTGTAGTACTCGCATCAGTGTTGGTTTTAAGAAACCCAGTTTCAGGTGCAAATGCGACCGGAATGACAATAGCTGCACTAGGTGTTCTAGCCTATAACAGAGCTAAACTACAAAATAAGCCAAACCCTTTATTACCTGTATGACATTTAGGTTGATTTTTGTTTGTAGTTTTGTATGTATTGGTGCTCAAAAAATGTTATGAGAAAATTGAAAGTAGCCTGGTATAACAACAGGAGTGTGCACTGTCAATCTGGATGGTACATGCTCGTCAAGCCGGCATAGTGGAGGCGACTGCTGCCTGTAGAGATTCTCTGTAGTAGCAGTTGTATTCATTCATGGACTGCACTCAAGCTTTACACCAGGCGGAGTGTTGTCACATGCTGAGCTACAATAAAAAAACTATATATTTTTTTTACTTTACATATATGAAAATATGATGTTTGCTGTGACTTAAAATATTATTAATGATTTTTTTTAGAATATTTTTATTGCTACAATAATTTATGTAGGATGGAAGATATTTTGATTTGGAAATTATACAATTATGTATAGAGAAATTAAAAGCTTCGCTTCTTGCCTTGCAAATATGTACCTGTAGCCCTAGTGCTGATTTTAACATTGAATATGTGATTATCGCATTCATACCAGTTTACCTTTGTGTGTCGTTTTTTTAAAGGCAAAGGTACCACTGCCTATGCAGCCTGGCCTTAAGTAATATTTTTACCTTTAGTTTTCTTTTTCAATTCGTTCAATTGAGTTTTGTAGAAATTTCGACTCATTTGCCCACATTACACTAAAAGAAGTGTGTATAAAACCGACAATATGAACCGAATACAAAAACGTTGATATTAGCAAAAGCTTTATCTATTTGTTTAAATAACTTTTGTGCCCTGTATCTATTAATAATAACGTTCACTTGTTCCTATAAGTTTATGATACGTAGTATTTTTTTATACCAGTATTTTATATAATTATAATTTCAAAGTAATATTTTTTAATCTATGCTCAGTATATTAAGTTTTTTTTGTGAGATTATTTGTTTATAGTTTAATTACGAATTTATTTATAATTATGTGAAATTGACCTTGAGTATCTTTTTAAGACAATTATTTATTATAACAGTAAAAACCTAAATGCTATTTTTTTATAATTTTAATACAAAATATACCTATTCGTTTGTTATTATTGCTTTTTTACCTTATACCTACGAACCTAAGTGATTAGAGTACATTATAATTTCAAAGTTAATTTATAGTGCCAGCCAATTACGGAGGAAAATTTCTTATGATACAACTCCACCTGCATCACCGTTAATGATTGCGACCAACTGCGCGCTAAGGTATAAATAAATCTAAATCGCACTAATAGTGATCCGCAACAAAAAGAATAGGAAACTTATAATTTTATTTATTTAGAGCTTTTAAAGAGCAGTAGGCAGACTGATGAGGGTTATTCGCCCAGTCTGCCGTCCCGGGGGAGTACCACCACTTTCGAATGTAACACCCGTGAAGTGACCTTGTCGCGTTTCGGGAATAGTTTGAAAGTAGCCAGGTATAACGAGAGGAGTGTGCACTGTCAATCTGGATAGTACATGTTCCTCTCTTTAAGCCGGCATAGTGGGGGCCAGTGCTGCCTTTAGAGATTTCTCTTAAGTAGCAGTTGTTTTCATTCATGGATCGCACTCTAGCTTTACATCAGACAGTGTATCACAATAAAAAAAAGGCATTCCAGCAAATCCTTCAGGATTTCTACCGTGCCAATTACTAAACATAAATATCATTATGTTCAAATGATAAGTTTCGCCAGAAATGGTATTTGATTACAAATTAATAAAACAAATATATAAAATAAATACTATTTTTTATTTACATCATACAATTCTTATGACAATTACCGAAAATTAAAAAAAAAAATAAAACAAAATAAAGAGCAGTCTTTACTCGCACACACACATTGAAACAATCGCACACAAACATAATTAATTGGCAATGTAAAATCAGAATGGAATAGAAAGTGTTTAGAGAGTCGAATAACCAATTGGTAGACACTACTAAGTTCTAGAAGATGCAAAACATTCTAATGTTCAATCCCATTTATTATCTCTCTAAGCATAAATCACTACATCCATTTCTCCTACCCATCCCAATAAATTTAAAGTGCTAAGACATCCAGCACCTCATTCTTTAATGGCATAGAAGTCATGGATCTTTGACTAAAGTATTGTATAGAAGATGACGTCGCCGTTATACTTAAAAATGCATGTTTAAAACTTTAGATTAATTTTAAATAAATTGAATTAATATTAAAATTGTGACTTCAAAACTTAAATTTAATTATGAATTTTGAAAAAATAAGTCCAACACGTATGCCTCGTTGCTAAATTTCATAAGCTAGCTTCCCACAGTGCGTGATGTACATCCACACCGACGCACCATGGTAAGAGTGTTGTCTATGGAAGCGCAGACAAGTCCCTAGCGCTTCCTAAATAATACCACAGGAGCCGCAGTTGAAGCGATTCTCTTACACTTCTCAAGTTGGAATGACAATGGACCCAGATAATCTGCGGAATCAGGCACCTTGGGAAGTTATCTTCAAGCCTTGGAGTAAACTATTTTAAAATATAAACAATGGTTATTATTAAAAAACTTACATAAAACTTGTGTTGTGAACAATTTCCTTAAAATGTAGGTTTATTCTTGTTTTTATTCAAAATTCCGAGAATAAACCTCATTAAAAATAAAACTAAATACACTAGAAGTTCTTAACTAACAAACCAGTCCAGTATTGCTATATGAAAAAAATAAAAACATTAGAAAATCAAAATAAATCTCGAAACACCCTAACTCTACTTACTTACAATTTTTTTTAGCTACAATTTACTAAATAAAAATTAATTACAAACATTTTTTATGTAAGGAATCGAAACTAATTTTAGCAATAAAAATTGTATATAAGTAGATTAATTTCAAAGAACAATACTGTGGAACTGGTCAGAAGTTCAGGATTTACAATTCTTCATGGTCATGCTCTGCATCAATATCCTCGGGTTGTTCAGTTTCCGGTGTGGTGTCAGCCTCGGGAAATTGTTCTTCTTCGGGTTGTGCATCTGCTGGTATTCCTAACGATTGTTTCATCATGGACTCTACTGATATTGCAAAGTCTACTGCTTGACCTTCTTGTAACAAAAAGCCAGATCTGAAATTTAATAAAATTATACATTAGCAGGATCGCTTTAAGGACTATCTTCGCTTGTGCTGTTCAACCCGTAAAAATCAGTTTACAATCAAGGGAGAATGCGTATTCGCCTAAGAGAAATGGGCTTACAATTTTTTTTTCGATTTTAGTTCATTTTGTAGATCAATCTATCACTATCTAAGACCACTGAGTGATGACTTTTTCTGATGCAACATTTGAGGTTATTATTTTAATATTAAATGCTTTAATAATTGATAATATCTGTTTTTTGTATTTAAAACATTGTCTATTGATTACAGACGATGTGTTAATACCGTTAAAATTGTTGAAAAAATAAGATATTATTTTATATGATAATAACGATTATTTCCTCGAGATGCCGCGCCAGTTCATTGATCTTTATAATTTAAGACTATTCTGCATTAGTTCATGTTTCCAATGTTTACATACCTGAGTGCAGCAGTCCTGTAGAGTGTGAGTGCTACGTCCTTCGTTGATTGTTCATCTGGCTCATCTTGGACACGACGCAATAACTCCTTAATGATCGGATGTCGAGGATTGATCTCCAACAATTTCTTCTGACTCAAGTGATGCCTGAAACGTTACATTATCATGTACAATAGAGGAAGGTGGGGTGGCATCGTCGTCACTAATAGTTTTGGCAGGCATCTTCCAAAATAAGTTGTTACAAAGCCATTTTTTTTTATTTAGGTCGGCATATAAAAATCCATATGGTGTTAAGCATACCACAATAATTTCTGCATGCCTGATTATTTCCAAACGTGACGGGACCACCATTAGACTGCCTACAACTTTTTACATGTAATATCCACCATGGATCCTTAACGTTGTGTATGACTGAATTATGTGCAATACTAACTTTCTCTGTGCATCATCAGCCTTCTGATGTGCATTGGACATCGCCAGTCTCTCCATGTTGCCAGTCCAGCCGAAGACAGTGGCCACCAATGCTGCAGGAGATGAAGCCAGGCGACGAGATATTTGCGCTTTCGTGATGTAAGCGCCCAACGTATCCCCCAACCAACGAGTGAGGGGCTCATACTGGCTCTTGTAGGACTCCATCTCTTCCTTCTGGGACTCATCTGAAGGGAAAGAGAAATACATATCAGTCTAATACCAATAAAAAATTGCAAAATTGTGTGCAATAATACTAACTCTCATCCAGGTTAAAGATCTCCTTGGCAATATTCTGGAACTTCTTTCCATCATATTCGGGCAAAGAACTTAGGCAGTATTCATCAACAGCCTCAGTCAAATACAATACTTCATAACCTGCACGAACTAAACGCTCTGCAAATGGAGACTTCTCTACCTGCAACAAAGTGAAAAATATTAATATTGACGTCATGTCAGTGACCCACGCTCATTGGCCGAACGCTATTGCGGGTTACGCCATCTACTATGTGTGGCGCAACAGGTTTATCCCATGTAATGTAATGTAATTATTTTTTAAAACAAAGTATATTGGATTTAATTAGAGCCAGAAAAGCGGAAGCCACTGATGCCTGGAGATATTCCGATGTAATAGCAGTCATCTCCGCTTTTATCACATGCTGAGCTGCGATGAAAATATATATATAAAAAAATACATAGCAATATGACACTTTTTGCTTTTTTATCTATTCAAAGTCTTAAATTCAAGCACAATAAGCAGTTCAGCTGCAATCATACCTCCTGTCTGCTGGAGCCAGCAATGTAGTAGATGTGCTCCTGTCCAGGTTTCATCCGAGACACATAATCCTGAAGGAAGGTCATTTCGCTGGATCGTGAAGAATGGAACTTCAGTAGTTTGGCGAGACGAGAACGATTGGATGGATCCTCCATTACACCCAGCTTGATACTGGAAGAAAATGCATATATTAGTTACTATATATTTTTCAAGATCTTGATGAAATTTAGTGGAGATGGATTGTGGGATTGAGTAGGTTAAAACAATCTCTCTACTGCGCCCACGCGGGAAACTCTTACTATTTTTGTCTTTTTGTGTTAGATAGCCAGCCTATTTATTGTAAAGGGTTTTTAAACTTTTTTTTTTTAATTTAATAAATAAATAAATAAATTTTAATGCATCACCCACTTTAGAGTGAATATTTGGGTGCAGCTTATAATCGTTTTAAAATGTGGGATGGTGCTGGAATGCTAAACGCTTACTAATCGGTAACAGCTAGTTAAATTATCGCTTTTGTAATTATTTTATCGCTTTTGCCTTATCAGGAGTCTGTAACAGAATGGTTACTCTAGACTACTCTAGAGTGACTCAAGTCTTTTAAACCAGTTACCAGGTTCGATTCCCAGTTAAAAAAATACATACTTAGTAGAATATTCCTTCCAGAAGTGGATGTACTCGTCATCAGATATTTTCTTGAGCATGTCGAGAGCTTTACGCACTAATTTCTTCTTAATAATTTTAATAAGTTTATGTTGTTGTAACGTTTCACGCGACACATTCAGTGGTAAATCGTCTGAATCAACTATACCCTGCAATTTGGGGAAAAAAAAATATTCAATCAATTAATTTCGGAAATTAAGACAGCATAGCGGAGACGACTGCCGTTTATGGAACACACTCTAGCTTAACATCAGGTGGTATATGACAAAAATGAATAACAATAAAATAATCTAGTGGGATTTTAGGACAGAAATATAAAACTTGTAATAGGATAAAAATAATATAGCGGCCGTGGTCTAGCGGTAAGACGCGTGAACTATAGATCGATGAGGCCCGTATTCGAACCTCCCTATTTCTGACCGGTACCAATGTAACTTTGTTATATGTACTTTGGTCGCTCAGTGCCAATAGGCACTATTAAAGTAGTACCACCACTTTCGAATGTAACACCTGTGAAGTCTCCTTGTCGCGTTTAGGGTACAGTTTGGAAGTAGCCAGGTATAACGAGAAGAGTGCACTGTCAATCTGGATGGTACATGCTCAAGCTGGCATAGTGGAGGCGACTGCTGCCCGCACAGGTTTCTCTGTAGTAGCAGTTGTTTCCATTCATGGACTGCACTCTAGCTCTACATCAGGCGGAGTGTTGTCACATGCCGAGTTACAATTAAAAACAAAAATTAACAAACCTGAATAAAAGCCAAATAATTAGGCATCAGTTCATTAAATTCATCAGTAATGAACACACGACGTACATACAATTTAATATTATCAGTTTTTGTTCCATATCTATTGAAACTGTCTGCGGGTTGTACGCGTGGCACAAACAGCAGTGCCCTGAAGGTGACTTCTCCTTCCGCTACAAAATGTGCCCGGGACAACGGGGCCGAACTGTCCTTGGTTAGACTCTTGTAGAATTGGGTGTATTCATCATCCTTCACTTCCGATGGCCTGGTACAATCATAATAATAATTTAAAACAATCAGATTTAGTACAAAAATCCTCGATTTAACAGAAAGTGTGGTGAGCAACAATGAAGTCACCTAGCGCATTTCAGGATTAGCTCAGTCAGTGCATATTCGTCTCCTCAAGTCGGCATAGGGAAGGTGACTGCTGTCGCCAGACAAACATCTGTGGTAGCAGTTGTATTCGCTCATGGACAATATTCTAGTGCAACATCACGAATTTAAAATAACAACTCTGTCAAAAAAGTCTAATTACACCATAACTTGTGTAAAACAAATTAAAACTACACTTAACTTAAAAAAATCTACAAAATGAACTAAGAATTGTGGACCCATTTCTCTCAGGGGAATCTTTTCAGTTACGATTCAAAAAGGTGTAATAATGCTTACTTGCGTGTCCAAATCGGTTTGTTATCATTCATAAGTTCCCAATCCCAGACTGTTTTCTCCACCTTCTTTGTCTTTGGCTGATCTTCTGCAGCATCCTCCACCTTAGAAACAATATATAAAGCATAATAGCAAGAAAAATCAGAAGCTGTTGTATTTTATTATAAATCAGTAGCTAACCGTTAGTCTAGTCTGCAGTCCTGGGGTAGTACCACCCACTTATGATAAGTAACACTCGAGAAGTGACCTTGTCGCATTTCGGGATCAGTTTGACGAAAGCGGTGTGTACTGTCAACCTGGTGCACAAATTTCTACTCAATTCGGCATAGGGGAGGGGACTGGTGTTTAAATTTATCTGTGGTAGCAATTGTTTCCAGTCAAGGACCGCACTCCAGCTTTACATCAGGCGGAGTGTTGTCATATGCCGAGCTACAACAAAATAAATGAACTTATATCTTCCTCCACTATCTTCACAGTTAAATTACCTGAGCATCCTCATCTTCATCAACTTTCTTTGATTGTTCCTCTTCAGTGGGTTCCTCAACAGTTTCAATATGCGACGCCCACATGTAGATGGGGAAATTGATAAATTGGGAATATTTCTTGACGAGTTGACGAATAGTATCAGGTTGGAGATAATCGGCGGCTTCTTCTTTCATGTGGAGACTGGATAGAAAGTAAAAAAAGGGTTAACAATATTATAGTATAGATGATTTTGTTAATAATATTTCTAAAGTAAACCATTTCAAGTAATACCCGCACTAGGTCCTAGGCAAGTCAGGATCAGCTTGGAAACTGATCTGCATATTAATCTGCTCATATCGCATAGCGGAGGCGCCTGCTGCTAATAGATATTTATCTGTGGTTACTTCTAAAACTCACGTGATATGTGTTCCCCGTTTGAGTGTATCACCACGAGGATCTTCCGCAACACTGAAGGAGCTGGCGTCAGATTCCCAGAAATATTGTTTATCATCGTTATGTTTGGATGAAACTGTCACTTTATCTGCGACCAAGAACGCTGAATAGAATCCAACTCCGAATTGACCGATCATGTCATTCATCTCCTGTGCACCGCTCTTTGTGAAAAAATAAAAGACATTAGGAAGATGCTGTAAAACATGTGAACTCACGATTGATAAGATCAGTGTGCAAATCTCACTAAATTCAGATCAGTACCATTTCAACTATATTACATGTACTTTTGTACGCTTAGTGCCTACAGCACTATTACATCATGATAAGCAGACAGTTATTAGAACCATCTGCCATCTTTGGGCAGTACCACCACTTTTGAATGTAACACCTGTAAAGTGACTAATATAATAATCTGGATGGTGCACATTCGTCACCACAAGCCGACATAGCGGTGGGTGGCTGCAGCCTGTAGAAATTTATCTGCAGTAGCAGTTATTTCTGTTCATGGACCGCACTCTAACCTAACATCAGGCAGAGTGCTGTCATATACTAACAATAAATAAAAAAATCACTAAAATACAATTAAACAAAATACCTGTTCGACATCCTGCATTTTTGATAGAAAATCAGCCGTTCCAGACTTGGCTATGGTACCTAAATTGTTGATCAACTCATTCTGGGTCATGCCGACACCAGAGTCAATGATGTGAAGTAATCTCTTGTCCGGTTCAGCTTTAATACGAATTGAGAGGTCCTTGTTTGTCTCGAGTACATCTGTACTCGTTAGAGAGAGAAGACGAATCTTGTCGAGTGCGTCTGATGCGTTAGATATTAACTCACGAAGGAAAATCTGTCAATAAAGTTATATATACATTTACATTTAAAAAAACACTAGATATTATCAATTATAAATTATTAGTAACTTCAAATACTGCATTAGAAAGTCTAATTACTAGATTTATTTTTCTACAAAATGAACTAAATCATCAAAAAATTGTGCACATATTTTTATTATGTAAATGGGCATTCTTATTTAAATTCATATATATGATCAAGAGAGCGGTCATAGCTGAGAACCAGAGACATTGAACATTGGTATGCGTACCTTAAGCCTAGTACATACTTACGAAACGTAACATGCAATGAAACGTAACATGCAATGTAACGTGAAAGGCGTGTGGACGCAGCGCGCACGAAACAAGCATGTACCTACTCGCATCTGTTTCCGGCATGCGCGCGGCGAACATAGCTCAGTCCGCCGAGAACACGGCGAAGCCATGGTTCGCGCGCGTTCCGCAGTCCAGACACACAACCCGTCCGCATTGGCGCTCTGTGCACACTGCGCGCCCCTTTGTGTTCGGCGAAGAAACAGATAAATGGCGGCTCTGTTCGTGCGAGTAGTGTGCACGGTTTGTGCGCTCATGGCCTCCACACTATAGGAATTCTGTTACATTGCATGATACATTGCGACAATATGGACGTCGAATTTTTTAATTGCGTGTTACATTGCACGTTACATTTCGTAAGTCTGTACCCGGCTTTAGTCGCTCAGTACCTTCGTAGCAGATTTCAGAGTGTCAGTTGCTGATGTACTATAATAAAAAAATGATGTGTACAAATACAAACCTCTTTATTTCTGTAAAGAGAGTTAATAATAAGTTTCATCATTCGATTGACTTCAGTTTGGAATGTATATTTTTGTGCGGAATCTCTCAACGCTTTCAACTGCGCAATACTCAGACCATCTGGATTGATCGCCTCTTCTTCACGGAGGAGTGCTTCGGCATCTGATGATGGAATAAAAATTTACTTTAGAAAGAATTCACACTAATTCTTATTCTGAGAAGACAGGGTACCTAATTTTTTGGGCCCAAACACAGAATTTCATGTATTTTCTTGTCTATAGCTCTTATTTAAAGATAAATTGATATGGATTGAGGAATAGTGTTGTGCGCGATAGATGTGGTTTGAAATATGATGTAGTGACGAGGATTGAGAAAGGAATGCTTCGATGGTTTGGGCACATGGAAAGGATGAGTGAATGGAGATTGACGAAAGGAATATATAAATCTGATGTGAATGGATGCGTTAAACAAGGCAGACCCAGAAGGGTGTTTTGTGATCAAATCGGATACATCCTTATGAAAGCTGGGCTGCCAGGCTGCCTAGTGCCCATAACCGTCGGGCGTGCATGAAGAGAATTGTGGATGTGAGATGCGAGGGTGTTGTGTCAGGATCAAGTATTGTGCACTTTAAGTGAGTCAATGAAAGTAGGGTGCCATGGAGGCAGATGGTAAGTTCAATGTACAATAGAAAAACAAAGCAAACCTCGTTGTTAAGTTACAAAAATTTATTGATTAAACATTGACATGGCCTTTTTACAAATTTTATTACATTACGTTTTAAATAAATAAAATAACAATAGGTAGTGGTGAAATAATGTCCGAAACATCAGGTTCCGAAGCAATATCACCACCTGGAATACTAAAGAAGTCTTGGAGTGTCATAAAAACTGACATAGATGATTCTCTACAACAGGGACCACTTCATAGTAAACCATTTAAATTGCGTTTTGCACCAAAACGTGATTTGGGACGATCTTATGTGTCACTTGTTAAGCCGTTCGGACTCGGTATGTGTTTTTTTTATTTATATTCTTTCTCGAAACGTAATAAAAAAGGTTGAGTTAAAATCGGAAACCAGGCTATCCTTTAGTTAAACGAGAAGAGGAGAGGGAGCACTAGTTAAATATAATAATCACATACACAATAAACACATTTTATAGTACCTACTTCAGGACTCCACTTTTCTGAGAAAGAGATGTTTTTTAAATTAAAGCCTATTCTAAATTAGTGCTTATATCACAGGCATTAAGCGGCCAAACTACATAGAACATAATTACATTGGTACCAATCAGCGAGATTTGAATACGCGTATTATCGATCGTGTGTTCAAGCCTTTAATCGCTGGACCACGGACGCTTTTAAAATGTGCGTGCGTGTGAACCTAGATTTAAAAAAATCTTATCTACAGTGCTGGCCTCTGCAATGGTGCAATTCTCTTAATGAGAATTAGATTTTTGTCCTAACTTTCCCATAACTATAGCACAAGGTATTATGGTCAGGGTACACATATATTAACTAATTATATTGATGACATTTATAGATGCAACGGTAACACCAAAATTTTATGCAAAAAATTGGGAAGGCGAGACGGAGGTTAGCGAGGAACATGTAGACCGTGTTAACAAAAGGATTGATGATCTATTCCAGATTGGACCAAGAGAAAAATACCCATCACCATTTCTCAGTTCTCATGTGTAAGTATACTAGTAAATAACTTTGAGCGCTCAGTGCCTATAGGCATTATTAAAGAGTGCTAGACAGACTGATGATGGTTATTAGTCCAGTCTGCCGTCCTGGGGCAGTACCACCTCTTTCAAATGTAACACCCGTGAAGTGACTTTGTCCTGTTTCGGAAATAGTTTGAAAGTAGCATGAGAGAAGCACTGTCAATCTAGATGGACATGCTCGTCTCCTCAAGACGGCATAGTGGAGGCGACTGCTGCCCGTACAGGTTTCTCTGTAGTAGTTAGTTTCCATTCATGGACCGCACTCTAGCTTTACATCAGGCGGAGTGTTGTCACATGCCGAACTACAATAAAAAAAAATGATAGAGGCTTCTTAAGAATTATTATTTTTGACAGTTTTTTTGTTTTCATATATACAATGAGTCAGTTTAACTGTACGCTGGCTAGATCTTGATGACAGTTCTTTTACTAAGCTGCCGGAGCAAACCTTTGAAGTAATTATCATACATTTTACATCAATATATTTTCAGCTGCGGCTGGTGGTGGGACAAAGGTGAAAAGATACAAGATGGAAAACTAAATCATCATATACAAGACACATATTGGTTAAAAAGTAGAATAGCTATTATGGCCGCAGATCAGAAACTTAAACATAAATAAATTCAAATAATTGTAATTATTGTAGCTCGGCATATGCCAACACTACACCTGATGTTATGCTGAAGTCTCCATGAATGGAAACAAGTGCTACTATAGATAAATCTCTGCAAGCCGGCTGGGGGAGACAAATTGACATGGCACATTCCTTTCTTATACACAGCTACTTTTAAACTGATCCCGAAACACGACAAGGTCGCTTCATGGACAACGAGACGAAGGCTTGAAACTCGACATCTTTGCCTTAACGAATTCAAAATAAAATTGGTTAAGAAATGAAATCACATTTTTTTAACATACTAAAAGCATCTTTTATGAGCAAAGTAATGTAAGCAACGTAGCTCTGTCTTAGATATATGTCCTTATATATTTCAATGATGTTTGTTTAGAAGTTGCGATTAAATTCATATGCTCTGGAGGCTTCTATCCATCTCTAGCATCAGGTGTCCAAAGACAATTGAATTTTTAATATGATACAATACAAGAACCCATAACAGTTCTATGATTACTTTGATTATGTATTGTGTGTAGTAAATTTGCAATAAAGCTGAGTATTGCTAACGTTTGCATGTTTCTTTACCCACAAATGTAACAATATATGAAATTATTAAAATAATAATCATTTTAGTATATAACATAATCCACCTTGAATATGGAATTAATTTTTGTTATCAAATAAATTTTTTATGATAAGTAATCTCATATAATCAAATAAATATTTTACTATTAAATTGTACAGTTTCGAACTTAGAATATTGGGCACATGGAAAAGATGAATGAAATGAGATTGACGAAAGGAATATATAAATCTGATGTGAATGGATGCATTAAACAAGGCAGACCCAGAAGGGTGTTTTCCGATCAAATAGGAGACATCCTCATGAAAGCTGGGCTGCCTAGTGCCCATAACCGTCGAGCGTGCATGAAGAGAATTGTGGACGTGAGGGAAACGAGGGTGTTGTGTCAGGATCGTGGTAAGTGCCGTTCAGTTGTCTTTGCCTATCCCTGTGGGAAAAAGGCGTGACAATTGTATTGTAAGTATTGTTATAGAGGAACTTCTGTAATATTCTATCAGGTATCAGCTAAGCTGGCACTGTAGTACTTCAGAAAATAATCGCCTGAGATCTCAGGAGTACGACAAACACTATTCTTTATTTTTAGCTAATTAGGAATGTAAACTTAATTTGAAACCAATTTCAATTGGACGACAAGAAATACTGAAATTCAGTCCCATTCAATGATAAATAACTAATAATAGGTTTTATAACCAAAAGTTTTTAATAAAACACCTCAGATGTAAGTATTAACGTGCAAAGTTACCAGTTCGAGAAGCTTCTCTGGAGGCACCCAAATCAGCATCCAAGGTGATGTCTTCAACACTACCAATGCCATCGCATCGGACGTATCCTGCAATCATTATCCTAGTTGTAAAGCAAATAATAACGAGCCTACTGCAAATTCAAGCAAGACAATGCGGTGTCAGACCTCAAAGTCCGCATAAACGCATCCCTACAAAACGTTCATGACATAAAATATGTAAGAAATATAGCGCAAATTAACATTTATCTAAAGAAATATTAAATCAAAGTTCAATAAGGAAAAAACGTAAAAGAAAATTGCTACGTCAACATCTCAAAACGTGAATAAATAATATTGAAATACTGGTACCTGTTAGGAATAAAACGCCCAACGACCACAGCAAAACGTATTTCATCTTGAAACTTTCTATTTATTATTTAGTAGTAAAATATATCCACTTATAACACGAATTAATTAATTTTACAGCCGGCGACGCACCAAGCGAGAACGCAGAAAATATTTCTCGAACCGTGCGATGACATTGACAGTTATCTTATTATGTTTCATGAACTTTTGTTATTGGTTAAAATGAGGTTAAAGAATGACGATGACCAATAGTAGTCAACCACGATGAGGAACTGACTATTAACATTATATCAGAATACAAATGTCTTCATGCGATTGGATAAATTACATTTGAAGTTCTTATTCAAACGTTCTAGTATTTATGATCATTAACTTTTTCAAAGGGTTATAGTTTGCTATTTCTAGTCTTATTAAAATAAAACAAATCGAAAATGTTAGAAATAGTATTTGTAGTATTAGTTGAAAAAATTTTATTCAATGCCGGTCGTTTAAAAAAAAATAGAATTGTCTTTGATTTGAAAATTGACGTTTGGTGGTTTCTGTGATTTTCGTAATTTTTCTTTTCCTTGAACAGTTTAATTTTTTTTCGTCGACTTTCTTACCTAGCTATTTTATTTGAACACAAAGAATATGAAAACAAGGTTGCCTCTTATTGGTTCGTCACCGGCAGTACAAACATCGAAAAAGAAGATAAAATACATCGATAGTAGTTGGAACATCAACACATTTAACATTTTATCTGGTGATTTTACTGCTCATGTTGAAGTCTTGAAAATGAAAGGATCTTTGTTAATTTGGATCGGCAATCCCGGGATGAGTGATTTTAAGGAGTTAGCACTAGGTATGCCCTCTGTTTACAAAGATGATCTTCCAGTCTCAACAGTTCTATTAGGATCAATTCTTGACTCAGAATCGTCTAGTTTAGCAAGAAAATTTTCAAGCAAGCTTCGTAAACCTGTATATATTAGCTGTAATATAACAACAGATAGACTGACTGCGCCAGTTTTAGAAAGAGGATTGTTGTTACAAATGAAAAACAATCCTGATTATTTTTAGTAGATTTGCATCAGAAGTTCATACAGGAACCTCTGAAAATCTATATTGTGTAATTATTTTTAAAAATTACTTAATAGTAAGAGGAGAAAGCTTGGAAGGAGTCATGAGTTGTAGAAAAGGAGAGCGGGAAGCATCAGTATTAATTACGGATCTTTCATAACGTATAATACAGCCTTTTCCTCACGGCAAGAACACTCTCAGGTGTGTGCAAAAATGTTAAGAGTCTCAGAGAGGAGGTCTCCAAGGAGATATCAGATGACTGCAATGGAGCAAACCACTCACACACAATGCGGCTATAGCTACATAATTACAGAAAAGGAGGTGCGGGGAATCTATGGCCTTTATCCAGATTGACAGGTCAAAACAAAAGGTGCCAGGATTGTGATCTGTAACAATTTAATGAACAAAATCTTTTATCATTGTTTAACAATAGGGTTGACCACCTAACAAAACTTTTTCATCATAGTGTTTCTGCCTTAGATTCTGCCAGAGATCTGAAAAATAGGCGTCTAGGGAGTTGCTTATTCATTGTCACACTAGTATTTATCAACTTGTTTAATACATACTTTTGGATGATGTCAGCTGTTATTAAGCCCGAATCTAATTGATTCGCTCTATGAGCTTTTAACAAAAAGAAAGTTTAAATTGCCTGATATTTACAAAATTAGATATAAAGTTAAACTTGTTAGTATTAATGAACTTATTCTAGTGTTAGTCTTAATATAACATAACAAAACATCAATATAAATGTACTGCACGATTGTTCACCAGCTTATTTAGGGGTCCAGCCAAGCACACCCCTGTACTTCTGTATAAAAAACTACTGGTTACCTAAACCATAAATATACCTTACCTACAAAATAACCTTTTAATTAACCTACTGGAGTTTGGCAACCATCTTGAAATGTCAGGTTGTCTGTTTTGAATTATTTTCCTTAACTTGTGTTTCTTCAAGTGTTAATGTCTAATAATGGTGGTTTATTAACCATTAAGTGTTCGTGAACGTGCGTGAGTGTGGGCAAACAATTCAAAAGAAGAGAACCTGTGTTTCCATTTTCCCTCCAAAACTCCATAGGAAGTTTCAGTAAAGATTCTACCATTTTACTGGTGCAATTTTTGACTTGACTGTGACTTGACCTGACTTTAAGTGTGATGAATGAACGACTCGTGATGCACAATATTAACTTGATGCAAAAATATTTACTTTGACACTGGCAAATTGTTATACGCTATGTGGAGGGAATTTTGGAGGGAAAATGGAAACACAGGTTCTCTTCTTTTTAATTGTTTGCCCACACTTACACACGTTTACAAACACTTAATGGTTAATAATCCACCATTATTAGACATTAACACTCAAAGAAACACAAGTTTAGGAAAATAATTCAAAACAAATAACCTGACGTCTCAAGATGGCCGCCAAAACTCCCGTATTATTAATTATTATGTTCTTTGGTCCTTGCAAATGTTTGTTCTTTGGTAATGGCGAAAAGTATGTTATAATATTATTAAGTTTTATTCTTAATTAAAACAATTTTTTATTTTAATAATAAGTCTATTATTTTATTTATAATATTTCCTATCATTCAGCCTTTCTTTTTGGGTCTGGATTCAGGCTAAGGTGTTCGAGAAGGAAGCAGTATAAAGAGCAATCTCCAGTGCACCAGCAGTAGAATGAAATAAATACAAAATTAAAGTTCTGGAAAATATGAAATGTTGAAATATTAAGTATGTACTTTGGTCGCTCAATGCCTATAGGCACTATTAAAGAGTGGTAGGCAGTCTGATGATGGCTCTTAGTCCCAGTCTGCCGGCCTGGGGTAGTACCACACTTTCGAATGTAACGCCCGTGAAGTGATATTGTCGCGTTTCGGGAGCAGTTTGAAAGTAGCCAGGTGCTATACTGCAGAGGAGTGTGTACCGTCAATCTAGATGGTGCATACTCGTCTCCTCAGGCCGGCATAGCGGAGGCGACTGCTGCCCATAGAGATTTCTTAGTGAACTGAAGGGGATTAAAACATTTTTTCTCCATAACCCGTAACGAAATTATCTTTAAAAAATATATATCTACATCATAATAAACTACATCATTTAAAAAATAGAGATTTAAATATCATTAATATTCATGCAAAGTAACGGCTGTTTTAGAAATATAAAACCATTTTTCTTCTAAACTATTATTAGCTAGTTTTTTTCTTTTCATCATGAAACTAGACAATACAATACCTAGGGAATCTTCGGTTTATTTTTTCAAATTAATTTTATTACATAAATCGATACACAGTCGCGTGAGCAACCCCTCTGTCGCCCAATAAATCAGTACGGGACGAGCAAGGTTAATCGACGTAAATCTAACTCTTAAATCGGCATGTGGGAGGCGACTGACTGTTGCCTGCAAAAGCTGTGGAAGCAGTTTGCCTACCTTAGTAGTTTGACTACCTACCTACCAAGACGTAGATATCTATAAAAGAATGCGTGTTTTCAGCGCTGATAATTTTTTTTCAGTTACCTATGTTATAAAAAAAATCATTTCATTTCGAAAGTTATCTTAGGAGGGTAGGTACTAAACGATCATTATAGTAAGTATCCTGTACGTAGAGTCGTGAACTTCAATTGGGATGTAGCAGTAAGATGCGTGAACTCACGATCAATGAGACCCGTGTTCGAACCTCGCTAAAGACCGGTACTGATGTAACTTTGTTATATGTACTTTGGTCGCTCAATGCCTATAGCACTCTTAAACAGTGGTAAGCAGACTGATGATAGTTAATAGCACAGTCTGCCGTGTTGTGGTAGTACCACCACTTTCCAATGTAACACCCGTGAATCGACCTTGTCGGGTTTCGGGAACAGTTTGGAAGTAGCCAGATATAACGACACGAGTGTGCACTGTCAATCTAGATGGTATATGCTCGTCTCTACAGGCCGGTACAGATTTAGGTATCTGTAGTAGCATTCATCGATCGCACTCTAGCTTTACGTCAGACGGAGTGTTGTCACATGTCGAGTTACAATAAAAAAAGACCTTAGATAAGTACATCGAATCACTATTAAAATACTTAATCTAAAACGTTTTCACGTTAAAGTGAACAGGGGTCTGTAGGTATCTCAATTTTGTTCGTATTCCTCTACATCTATCTATCTCAATATAAAAATGAATCGCTAAATGTGTTGCTAAGCGCAAATCTCGAGAGCAGCTGAACCGATTTCGCTAATTCTTTTTTTAGAATATTCCTTGAAGTACGAGGATGGTTCTTACGAAGAGAAAAATTTAAAAAATTGCCTAAAAAGTCTAAAAAGAACACTTTTCTATACACCCATACAAAAGATTCGTAATAATTCTTAAAAGTCAATTTGAACTTTAATACCGTACCATAAAGTTTCTTTTTTTATCTTACTATCTGACCCGGTGTCCCGAATAGCAAAATAAGTATTAAAATAAAATAAAAAAATTAAAGAATCGACTGTTAGGCGGTACGAAGTTCGCCGGGTCAGCTAGTTCTTTAATAATAATATCAACTTACTTGATTTTATGATTCTTACAGCCTATATTTTTAACCGACTTCAGAAGGAGGAGGTTGTGTATTTTTTTATAAGTATTATTGTAGCAGGCTCGGCATGTGACAACACTCCGCCTGATGTTAAGCTAGAGTGCGGTCCATGAATGGAAATAACTGCTACTAGTAGTAGTAGCCTACTACAGAGAAACCTGTGAGGGCAGCAGTCGCCTAAACCATACCGCCCTGAGGAGACACGTGTACTGGTTTCTAAACGAGAGTTTCTTTACAGGGTCTTACACCAGGACGGCATACTGGGGTAACACCATCACCAGTCTGCCTACCACTCTTTAATAGCACCAAAGTACTACATAAAACTATACTAGGTAACTAACTATATTAGGTATACTATAGCATAATTATTTTTTAAAATTACTTAGGTATGTACCTATTTATTTATTAGAAATGGGTGTAGATAGGTAGGTACCTCTTTTTTGATGGTCACTTTGCTTTGATTATGAAAGGATTTTGTTGAAAATTTACGAAGGTGAATTAATCACAAAAAAAGAATGCAAAAATTACACGCAATTTGGAAAGGAAAAAAAAGGACCCGCGGCTAAACGGCAATAAGTAGTTCTTGTTGTCAAAAAGCTAATTTCGAGTTTCATTTATTGGAGAAAGAAAAAACAACTATATTCCACGTATCCTTACTTATAATGTTAAACGTATTTAAGGAAATTTACAACTTAAAAAACGTAATAACAGTAAATTACACCCTGTGCGTATATACAACCTAAACTGCTAACGTGTGTATGAAGCAGGGCGGAGATTTCATAGCTGGTTACGCCCTCGTGCGGCAGAGCCAATCATATTCTAGAGAAACTGCATTAAGGGGATTTTAGTTGGAGGCGTTTGGATCGGCGCGCGCGCGTTTCTGCAGTAACGCTTGGCGCGCGACAAGTGGCGTTCCTTCCGCGTTTCATGGGACCCCGCATTACGTGACGACGCGTGCATTCTATGACCCCGAAATTGTGACGTCAAGTGTTCTGTGACCTTTAATTTTTTTTTCGTAAAATAAAAAAAAAAAAAAAAATGTGTTCTTACCAAGTTAATGGATTGTTACTTTTTGATGTATGATTGGTAATTTAGTGATGTGCGGTGACTAGAATGGACTAGTGTTGGTATCTATGTGTCTAGGCTGTGTTTTACGTATGAATTTTAATAAACAACACTTAAATTCAGGTTAGTTCATTATTTTCAGTTCCTAATGAGTTAGAATTAAAAGTTTATCTAACTAGATTAACGTGTTTAGGCAGTGCCATCTTTGGTTATGCTCAGGTGCTCTTTCTTTTGCGCACAAAAGGAGAATGCCCATTCGCCTAAGAAAATTGGGCCCACAATTTTTTTCTCGAGTTTGTCGATTTTTTAAATTTAATTTTGTAGAAAAAATCCTTATCACTAATCAGTTTTAATTTTTTCACCTGGGTTATTGACAAATTAGATGTTTTCTGATGCAATATTTGAGGTTATTATTATTTTAAATGCTTTAATAATTAAAGATATCTTTTTTTATGTAATTAAACATTGTCTATTTATCTATTTCATTATCTATAAAGGATGCGTTGATATAATTAAAATGAATTAATAAAAAAATAAGATATTATTTTAGAATATTGTTTTGTTACCTAACAAGGTATCAAGTGGGCCCAAAAATTGGCAGAAAATAAACAATGTATGGTTAAAAACATTTTTTAACAAAGCTAACAAACAATTCTTAGTAAAATTGCGGTAAAAACAAATTTATATAAACAACTTCTGCAAGCCGGGGCGGGGCGGGGGCCCTACTGACCCTAGGCCTGTGTCCTATGTCCACTTATAAAAAAGACAAAACTGGATTTACGTAGGTACACTCAACACTTTTACTACTTTCTGCCTACCCTAGTTAGTAGTAACTGGGTTTTATATCTACGTTTTGCTGCAGCATGGTGTGGGTGACAATTGCGTACAACAAGACTTGACTTGAAAAATCTAATTCAAGTCATTTTTGCTCTGAAAATAGCTTGGACTCAAAGTCCTAGAGTACTGCACCATGTTACAGCGCAAAAAGTAGATATAAACCCTACTTTAAGAGTGGTAGGCAGACTGATGATGATTATTAGATCAGTCTGCCGTCCTGCCACCTACCACCATTTTCAAGTAACATCCGTGAAGTAACCTTGTCGCGTTCTATGATCAGTTTGGAAGTAGCCAGGTATAACGAGTGTGCACTGTCAATCTGGATGGTGCACAGGCCGGTACAGCGGAGGCAACTGCTGCATGTATAAATGAATCTGTAGTAGCAGTTGTTTCCATTCATGGACCGAATTCTAACTTTACAGCAGTGTTATCAATATGCCGAGCTACAATTTAAAAAAATCCTAAGCCGTTTACATTGGGGTAGGCAGAAGTTATGGAGCGCTTAATAAACTATAAGATATCATTTCTTCCTTGCCTATCAACTCCTTTCACTAAACGTTGAGTGAACATCTAAGTTTAGTCGGTATGCCAGCGCTAGACTGGAGAATCTCACATAACCCCGTTACCTTCCCCAAGAGACAGGGCATCCGTAACAGGGATTTCCTCACGAAAAATTAGGAATATTCATAATGTAGAGAACTTTTTATAAGTTACAATTATAATGCCACATTTTATTTTACATGAATGAAAACAACTGCTACTACAGAGAAATCTCTACAGGCAGTAGTCGCCTCCATAATGCCCGCTTGAAGAGACGATCGTGTACCATCTAGATTGACAGTGCACATTCCTCTCGTTATACCTGGCTACCCTCACGGGTGTTACATACGGGACGGCAGATTGGACTATTAACCGTCATTAGTCAGCCTACCACTCTTTCTTAAATCTCTAGCTTAAATCTAAATAATAACATTAAAAGTTACCTAAGTTGTATCAGATTCCATCACAAGGGTTTTAGCACAATACCTGCTAGGTAATAGGGTTGCAAGATGTATTCAGAAAACCCGGAAAAAATTTATAAATTAGTCAAATTATTTTTTTATTTATTGTAACTCGGCATGTGACAACACTCCGCCTGATGTAAAGCTAGAGTGCGGTCCATGAATGAAAACAACTGCTACTACAGAGAAATCTCTACAGGCAGCAGTCGCCTCCACTATGTCGGCTTTAGGAGACGAGCATGTACCATCCAGATTGACAGTGCACACTCCTCTCACTATATCTGGCTACTTTCAAACTATTCCCGAAACGCGACAACCGTCACTTCACGGGTGTTACATTCGAAAGTGGTGGTACTACCCCAGGACAGCAGACAGGACGAATAACCATCATCAGTCTGCCTACCACTCTTTAATGTGCGACTAAAGTACATATAACAAAGTTACATTGGTACCGGTCAGAATTAGCGAGGTTCGAGCACGGGTCTCATCGATCGTGAGTTCACGCGTCTTACCGCTAGACCACGGCCGCTCATGAAATGCACTATTATCCGGTTGATGACATGATAGGACATGCAAAACCGGACACCCTGCCTGCTAATAATAAGCATACGAAATTGCTGGCAACACTTACTATATCAAGTATATAGAAAGGTGTATAGTTATATTCTTTTCGTTATTTATAAATGCACAAAGCCGGTGCATCCAGTTCGCGTCCAACATGAAGTTGATTGGCAACTTATTTTCATTTTCCATGGAACTATACTGTTCGGAGTTAATGGTATTTTTTTTTCGCAAACAGTATGATATATAAGTACTAATGTTTATGTGTTTAAATGTTATCTTTTTTAATTTTTCTACGTAGTTAGTTACTCAGATTTATTATCTCAATGTTAGTTGTATATCTTTAAGCCGGTATTTCAAATCTTCTTTAATTATAAGGTCTCATTATCTTAATATTTTAGGGATATTTATTTAATATTTCAAGGAGAATGCCCATTCGCCTAAGAAAAATGGGCCCACAATTTTTTTCTCGAGTTTGTCGATGTTGTAGAAACATAAATCTACTTCCTTATTACTAATAAGTTTTAATTTTTTTCACCCGGGTAATTGAGTTATTAGCTGTTTTCTGATGCAACATTTGAGGTTATTATTATTTTAAATGCTTTAATAATTGAAGATATCTGTTTTTATGTAATAAAACATTGTCAATTGATTGGCAAAGGATGTGTTGATTTAATTAAAATGAATTATTAAAAAAATAAGATATTATTTTGTTACTAAAATATTAGGTATCAAGTGGGCCCAAAAATGGGCATTCTCCTTTAATTAATTAAAATAATTACCTAAGTATATTTAAACTATTAAGATACTACCTGTTTTTGGCTAAGAAAGTTTTTTTAATTGTAGCTCTTCATATGGCAACACTGCACCTTATGTTAAGCTATAGTGCGGTCTATGAACTGAAACAACTGCTTACCACAGAGAAATATCTGCAGACAGTAGCTGTCTCTGCTATAGCGGTATGAGGAGATGAATGTACTCCATCCATTGACATGTTACACTCCTCTCGTTATCCCGGCTATGTCCAAACTGATGCTGACATTTGAAAGTGGCGGTACTACCTCAGGACGGCAGATTGGGTTAAGGGTGGTTTGCACCAGAAGGCCGGTTAAAGTAACTTTAACTATTACTTTTACGGCGACGACGACCGTTAAACGTTTACATTTACTCCACACGCGTTGCAATATCGTGTAAATTCATATTGTTATCGTTAAAAGGGTGGCTGATCTCTAAAATTATAGAAAAACATTATTTTCATACATTTGACGTTAGCAACATTGGTTTGACGATTACTTTAACTTTAACCAAGTCAAGATTCGCTGGTTACGGTTAAGGTTAAAGTAACCGTCAAAAATGACAGGCGCGACGATGGTGCAAATCGTGTAGAGTAAATATACACCATAATGTAAACGTGACGGTTAAAGTAAACATAATGACTATATTACTTGTTTAGATTAATAGTTTATTAGTGAAAATTGTAGTAAATGTAAAATTGTATTCTCAGGTCTTTAAGACGGATCTCGGAATGGGCGAGGCGGAAGTCGGGTAGGACGCGGCATGGCGGTCAGTTGTCCTGAGGTGATGTACGGGGCTTACTACCCCTACTTGTATGGCCGGGGTGCCGCCAGAACATTTCACCACGCGCCGCCATTTCAATATGACAGAGTAAGTTTATTTTCAATAGTTTCTTTGTTCAAGAATCAGTGTAAAAAGACATAGGTCAGAGCGGCCGTGGTCTAGCGGTAAGACAGATGAACTCACGATCGATGAGACCCTGTTCGAACCTCGCTAATTCTGACCGATACCAATGTAACTTTGTTATATGTACTTTGATCGCTCATTAAAGAGTGGTAGGCAGACTGGTGATGGTTATTTGTCCAGTCTGTCGTCCTAGGGTAGTACTACCACTTTCGAATGTAACACCCGTGAAGCGACCTAGCCGCGTTTCGGGTATATTTTAAAAGTAGCCAGGTATAACGAGAGGAGTGTGCACTGTCAATCTAGATGGTACATGCACGTCTCCTCAAGCCGGCATAGTGGAGGCGCCTGCTGCCAGCACAGGTTTCTCTGTAGTAGCAGTTGTTTCCATTCATGGACCGCATTCACATGCCGAGCTACAATAATAAAATTATTATAAAATAAAAAAATAAAAATAGGGCAATCCCTTTAACCACAAGCTAAACTATTAATACTAAAGCGTTACTTCTAGATTTTTTTAAAATATTAGCTTTGCAAAGTCAATCAAATTGCAATGTCATAACAAGATCGCTAAAGTAAAACTTATATTTATACTTGAATTTGTAGGTTTTTGTCCATATTTTTAAGTTATTAATATTTATATTTTTTTTTCTTTTTCTTGTGTATCATTATTTTATATTTTTTTTCTTTGTTTTACGGTTGTCGGACTTGCATTAAAATTTGTATTAATTATTGTTAGTACTTGCTCGGCACTATTGGTCTACTTAGCATGCAGTAATTCTTTTATTTTGTAAACTGATTTTTCTGATGAGTGTTTGTTGCCAAAATAAAATAAATAAAATAAAACATCGCTCGGCCGTCTATCAGCTATTAGTTGAATGGTCTCGCGCGTGCTATGTTTTTTTGAAATACTGGTATCGTAATGTTATGTAGAAAGTTGGTGTTAAACAAAAAAAAAACAAGTAATGCATTCTTTTATTATAGTTTCAAAAATTAAAAATAAATACGGCCGCTCTCGGGATTGCTACATGTCTATATTAACTACACTGGCAGACAGAAAAAACGTGAACCTATTTTTCAGATCTAGTTCAGTACGCCGCAAAATTATGTATCTATTTTAACGATAATTTATTGGTAATTGAGGAATCTTGAGCATCTTTATTAAGACTGCCGCACAAATTACGGATGTCGATGTTTTTCAGAACTTAGCACTTAGCACAGTCTGCTGTATGGGGTAGTATGAAATGAAATTTATTTTATTTGCGCGAGCATTATTTAAGTGCTCTGTCTCTCGACACGCAAAATTATCTTAAAATAGAATCAAATTATTAAACAATCATTGGCAAAAAAATTACTAAAAATGCAATTATCATTTCATTCAATCAACATTACAACAGTTTAAAATACAATACAATCACACAACAAAACGTAGGCATCACTTTTGTGAAGTGACCTAGTCGAGTTTTGGAGTAGCCTGGTATAACCTGGTTCCTTGCCTGTTCCTGGTGCTAACTCGTCTCCCCAAGCGAACATAGCTGGCTGTAGACTTTTATTTGTGGTAGCAGTTGTCTCTGTGCGTGTAGTCAGATGCCGAGCTACTAAAAAAGCTAGAGAGACAAACTGGACGCATAACCTTCATCAGTTAGTCTATAACCTTTAATTAATGTATACAATCTTTTTTGGTAATTGTTCAAGTATTTTTTTAAAATTTTATTTACATACATATACAAGTACTTAGTCACATAGTTACATTGGTACCGGTCAGTGAGATTTGAACACGAGTTTCATCGATAGCAAGTTTTTTAATACACAGGGTAATTTTTTAACTGAGACAGTATGGGGAAATCCTAAACCACAGGAGATACAGGGAAACCGTTTTAGGGTCCATTTGCTCTTTTTTTATCAAGACGATTTTGGCATAGTAATTTTTCTGGTCAAGCTTGAGTTGTCCATGAAAGTGAGTCATTATATTTTTGATATGTTTCGACTCAGTTTCCATATTGTTAAAAAAATACCCTGTATATGTTAAAGTAATATTTTAATAGTAGATAACACGAATATAAATCTAGTTATATCTTGAAATAAACCGCGCCCTTTCTTAATTTATTAATTGAATCACAAGTCGCGATCAAACGGAATTATATTAACTATAAATCTGCCGGCGGAGCTCTTACTGACATACACTTCAAATAAAATAACATAAGAGAATTAATTACCACTTCTAATGTTATTATAATTATACTTTGCTTTAAACTATGAATTATGCTTTGAATAGAATCTATGTAACTATATAGTACACTGACCGGCACCAAAAATGGCCCAAGCACAACGAAACAACTGAAAATATGCGAAAATATTTAAAATTATTTTATAGATATTTAAAAATCAGCAAACTCTAAAAGAAAGTAGCCAGGTATAACGAGAGGAGTGTGCACTGTCAATCTAAGATGGTACGTGCTCGTCTCCTCAAGCCGGCATAGTGGAGGCGACTGCTACCCGCACAGGTTTCTCTGTAGTAGCAGTTGTTTCTATTCATGGACCGCACTCTGGCTTTACATCAGGCGGAGTGTTGTCACATGCCGAGCTATAATAAAAAAAAAAGAGGTAAGTTCCTTGCTATAAAACACTCAGCTTTTAAACAAACCAGCGCGTGGACAAACACTTTAAAAAATCTCCTATTATTTTCTCATTAAGCTATATTGAATTAAAGAAAATGTTCTAGATCATGATTTTGTAAAAATAAAGATATAAACAAAATTTTAACGAAAAGGTTTCACCGAGAGAAATTACATTACAAATTCTTGTAGAGCTAGCTCACTTCACGGTTTTTTTTTATTTAGAAAAAGAAAAAAACACAGGCGGAACTTTATAATCAGTAGTTTAATATACAGTGTAAACTCGATTTAACGACAAACTCCTTAAAACGTCGAATTTACCTGACTATGGTTGGTTTACATTGTTGTCCATACAATGATACACTCTATGTAGCATCACCTAAATAACGACAACAATATGTCCTTATTAAACAATAAACACTACTTTCCAGTTGCCAAAATTAATAAGAACTGCAGCTGTGTACGTTCTTTTGTTGCTTTATTGTCTAGCCCGTATTTACCTTGACTGTCGGCATCATACGGATCGAAGATTCTGTCGTTAGGTTGTTATGCATAATGTTAAATATACTTTATTGGTAAATAATATTATAGTAGTAAAATAGTATTGATTTTTCTTCTTTCCATTTAACGACAACTCTCTATAACGCTATAAAATGCGCAGTCCCTTCAGTGTCGCTATATAGAGTTTACACTGTATATAGTTACTACGTAAAACCGATTCAAAAATAAGTAAGTAGGTACCTACCTACGCCGGCAACAATAACAGCCCTAATTGTGGAGTTATGCAAACTAATCCTCATTGCATATAAACCCTAGTAATTGTCTATTGTTAGTATTGTTGCAGCTTTGAAGTGATTTCATTCATCAAATAATAATCTCACTGCGACTATTATTTATTATTATTTAATTTTAGACTCAGACCTACTTAAATAATTATTTAAACAAATATTAAAGAATGGTAGGTAGACTGACGATGGTTATTAGCTCAGTTTTCGGTTCTGTGTTTAACATTATTACCACCACGTTCAGTGAGGCAAAACTTGACATATGTTGGGATATACCAACACCACAAACCACTTTGTGGTTTACTTTGACTAAATTAATAACCAAACAGTCTGGACACGAAAATGTAAATTCAAACGAGCACACATCTTAATATCTATCTGTGGTTTGGCCTCAACCACCTATCCCTTCCTCATCGCTACCTCCTCATAATATAGTTTATTTATTATATTATTATTCGTCTCTTTCACACACATTACCTATACACATTAGTGGAAAGAAGACAGCGATACCTACGGCCACCCGCAAATGAAACCTCAGTACACCAGTGAACGTTGACCCGTGCGCATACGCTGCGACCCCTAATCCGCTATACTTACGTATAAAAACCCGCAAAGTCGCGAGTGCCGAGTGGTAGTGATCAGTGTACTCAAACCGCATACATTTGGTGTTGTTTCGCACTCCTGGTGCTGAGGACGGGCCAGCTCTGTCGGTCCACTAATCGAAGGAAGACTCTGTATACTCACACCAGGTACATATTACACACCATATGTTGGTCCTTCGACCCTCGATTCCCTCTTTTTTAACCTCTTAACCGCTTTTTACCTCAAAGTTGGCATTTCATCCAACCCCGCTCCCGCTATAAAACACTCATCAGAATAGGTATTCCGCATTTTCACTCATACATTATTATAGGTATTCACTACGCTTATTATTTACGTATATTATTATATTAAAACCCTATTCCTAATTATCCTAAATAAAATAATCCTAAAATATAAAATTTCATCGATACCCGCTTTCAGCACAGCTGAAACAATCCGCATCGCCCGCGCCGCTTGTTGTATTCATACAATTCTAGCTCTTATATCTATACGGAAATAAGCATCAATATTGTTTGGAATGCTACCGCAGAAAAAATAATTTTCTACCGTAATTTTTTGCTCATTTCTTTTATTCTATTTTATTTTGTACTTTATATTCAAATATTTTTTGATAAAAAAATAATGGCTGATAAAAACATTTTAATACTTGAAGCCAAACAGCAAACGTTATTTAAATTCATTCAAAAAAGTTATGACCTAAGTCTAAAGGTTAACGAAAGTACAAATCAACGCAAAGCATTTTTAATTAGTATTGAGGAGTTAGATAACATTAAATCTCAATTTTCAGAAACTGTTGATAAATTAAATACCGCAAAATTAAAAAATAAATGAGGACTTTGTTCCTAGTTACGCCGCTTTAGAATCATTTCAGGATTTATATTGTAAAATCAAGTATGTGGAACGTGAAATACGCGATGACTTCTCTGTCCGCCGCACTAAGGAGGGACGATTAAAAGGAGAGAGTGCTACTGCACCTCCCACCTCAATATTTAAATTACCTAAATTAGAGTTAGCGTCATTCTCCGGTGATCCCACTACTTGGTCAGTTTTTTATGAAAATTTTAAAAGCATTATTCATGATAACAATTCGTTATCGAACACGCAAAAAGTGCAATATCTGATACCGCAACTGTCCGGGAAAGCACTGAATATTTGTGCCGGCATCCCCGCCACGGGAGATAATTATCCCATAATTTGGAATACGCTAGTTCAACGTTATGAAGACAAACGTATGTTGTCCACACATTATGTTGAACAAATAATGAATTTTAAATCTTTTAATACCGCATCCCCCGCAGCATTAGATGCTTTTTGTGATAAATTTTGTTCCGCTGTAGCCGCTTTAAAATCAATACAATTAAATGATTTATCTGATTTTATAATCACCCACATCGCATTGTCAAAATTGGACAAAGAAACTGTTTATTTCTTTGAACAAAACTTCAGAGATTCTGAATTACCCACTTTTAATAAATTAGAAACGTTCGTACGAGAACAATCAAAAATAATTTCCCGCGCTAATAATAAAAATAATCCCGCATCTTATAAAAATCATGGTAAACCTAGTAATGTAAATAAACAAAATAATATGTCATTTTTTGTTAATGATTCCCGCAGTGAGAATAACAAATGCTTAGTTTGTAATTATAATCGACACCCTCTTTTTAAATGTAAACAATTTATTTCTTCCTCGCCGCTCGAACGTAAACGTATTGTCGAACGTCTTTCGTTTTGTATTAATTGTTTAGGTTTTCACTCGCTCGATAAATGTATATCAACGCAGCTATGTAAACATTGCAACCGCAAACATCACTCCTTGTTATGTTATTCGAATGCTCGCAACCCGCAAGCACAGCAAAGCGACAGCTCGACGTCCGCTGTGACTATTAATACGCAAGCGCCTCGCGCGGACTCGAACACAGCGTCCTCCGTGCCGTGCGCCACCGCTGCGCCTAGCAACAACAATGTTAGCTTGATTACAGCGAATTTAATGCCGCGCGTAACCAACTCTGTGCGCGTGCTGCCTACCGCTAAAGTTGTAATTTATGATGCATTCGGAAACCCGCATTTTGTTCGTTTTCTTGTAGATAGCTGCTCCATGGGTAATTTTATAACAGAATCGTGTTGCAAATTATTAAATATTTTTGTTCATAATAATCAATCATTTGTTCAGGGCATAGGTTCATCTGTGAGACCTATCAAAGGACGAACACAATTTACTTTTCACTCGAGATATGACAAACAGGTTTCATACTCGATTGACGCTTTTGTTTTAAATAAAATAACAGATAATTTACCCGCCGCTTTATTAGACTCCCGCAACTTAGAACATTTTAACGGATTACCGATGGCTGACGATACTTATAATGTTCCAGAAAAAATCGATGGCATTATAGGTACCGAGATATTTCCCTATTTATTATGTTCTAATCGTATCACCGCGCCTACTTCGCGTGTAGTCGGTATCGAGACTACATTAGGCTATATTGTAATGGGCATTAGTGATGCGCACCCGCAGTATTTATTTAATAATAATTATTCTAATAGTAATAAGTCATTTTTTTGTACAATTAATAATAATTTAAGTTTAGATTCCCTCGTAAAAAACTTTTGGGAGGTTGAAAATATTAATTTACCTCGCCATATAAGTTCCGCCGACACTGAGTGTGAGAAGTTGTTTGTGAACACTCACACCAGAGACCGCACCGGCCGATATACGGTCAGCTTACCCTTCAAGGAGGATCCGTCGCTGTTAGGTGACTCCGCCCGCACCGCACTTAAACGTTTCGCTTATTTAGAAAAACGCTTTATTAAATATCCCGATATTCGGGCCGCATATAACGAAACAATTAGTGATTATATTAAGAATGGCTATTTGTCTCTCGTTACAACCCCTCATACCGCATTACCTCATTTTTACATACCGCACCACGCAGTTTATAGGCCAGATAAAACAACTTCAAAGGTGAGAATTGTTTTAGATGCCAGCTGCAAGTCGAGTAGTGGTAAGTCCCTAAATGATATTTTACATTGCGGGACTAATCTGCAAACAAATATTTTCGATGTTTTATTGAACCTCCGCCTCTTTCCGATCACTTTGTCCGCAGACATCGAAAAGATGTATTTTCAAATCGCATTACAAAAGGAACATCATAAGTTTCAACGCATATTTTATAGATTTAATACTGACGAACCGATTTCTACATACGAGTTCTTCCGCGTTTCTTTCGGAACAAAAGCTTCGCCCTTCTTAGCTTTGCGAGTTGTTCAACAGCTGGTTGGAGATGAGAAGGAGAAGTACCCGCTCGCCGCTATGTATATGAATAGATGTATGTACATGGACGATTATATTAATAGTTTCCCCTCTCTAGACCTCGCAAAAAATGTTTATTCAGAACTCATTAATTTATTTTCTTCTGGTGGTTTTAAATTAACTAAGTGGATGACAAATTCGCCCGAGATGTTAAACCACATCCCCTCATCTAACCGCTCTCCGCATCTTATTACCTTCGACGAAAGTGCCGATACTAAAGTAGTCGGTCTTCAATGGTCGCCGGTCGATGACTACTTCTCCTTTCAGGTCAAGCCAGACCCCAGTTGCGAATGTACTAAGCGTAATATCTTAGCGCACACTGCGAGGTACTACGACCCCCTCGGGTTGATAGCTCCGGTGGTAGCTTACATGAAGCTTCTTGTGCAGGAGTGCTGGAAGGCAGGCCTGGATTGGGATGAACCCGCAACTCCCTCTATAGCCAAGGCTTGGAGTCAATTTCGTTTTCAACTCGAGATGATTAGCAAAATCAAAATTCCCAGGCACATCGGTATTCGCTCACCCTCTCACGTCACCCTCTTGGGTTTCTCCGATGCCAGCGAGAAATGCTACGGTGCCGCCCTCTACGTTCGCGTCAGTGCCGATGCTAATTCATCTGGTGAAACCGCATTACTGTGCTCAAAATCTAAACTCGCTCCGCTTAAGAAATTGTCTCTCGCTCGTCTTGAGCTATGTGCCGCTTACCTCTTGTCTAAATTAATTTCCCTAGTCAAGGAAAATATTAATTCCCGCTGTCAAATCGACAATATTTACGCATTCTCCGACTCTTCTGTCACCCTCTCATGGATACATTCAGAGCCATATCGCTGGCAAACGTTTATCAGTAACCGCGTCGCTTTGATTCAAGCTAATTTAGAATCGTCTCATTGGTTTCATATAGCAGGCACTGAGAATCCCAGCGATATTTTATCTCGTCCTACTATCCCTGCAAAATTAATAAATAATAACTTATGGTTCAAAGGTCCCGCTTGGACAGCCCTGCCTATTCACGAATGGCCAATTTCTGTCTTTATACCGAGCACCTTTGATACAATGCCTGAATTAAAATCCGCACCGCAAGTATTAATGAGTACAATTACCTCCGATAATAATAATATACTTTATAATGTCGCATTTAGAATATCATCTTGGAAAAAATTAGTTAATATAGTTGTATACATACTTCGCTTCGCCCGCAAACTGCACTCTCGTGGACTCATCACAGCTGAGGACACGGAAAGTGCAGAATTATACATTGTTAAGTGCATTCAAAACAATGCCTTTTCAAACGATATCTCCGCATTAATCGCTAATAAAAATGTCGCACAATCGTTGCGCAAGCTCAACCCCTTCTTAGATAATTCATTACTTAGAGTAGGTGGACGATTAGAACACGCCCAATTAAGCTATGGTCAAAAACACCCGCTTATTTTACCCGCTAATGACAAAATAGTTTGGCTTCTCATAAGTCACTATCACGTCGCGCATCTACATACCGGTCCGAGTCTAGTTATGTCACTTTTACGACAACGATTTTGGATTGTAAACGCACGCAAAACAGTACGTAAAATCATACATGGTTGTAACGTCTGTTTTCGTAACAAACCGCGTCCGCTTTCCCACTTGATGGGTCAACAACCATCTTGTAGGATCACTCCTCAATTAAAGTGTTTCGTAGAAACTGGAGTCGACTATGCAGGCCCACTTTTCGTCACTACGTGCAAGCGCAGAGGTGTTAAGTCGCAAAAGGCGTATATTTGCATTTTCGTGTGTCTCGCCACAAAAGCGATACACATCGAGTTAGTATCCGATCTCACAGCAGAAATGTTTATTAACGCATTCAAACGTTTTATAAGTCGTCGAGGCCCCGTATCAGTCATACACTCTGATCAAGGCACTAACTTTATTTGTGCCAAACGCAAAATTAATGAATTATACGATTTACTAACCTCCTCTAGTTATAATAATAGTTTAGTCCGCGAATTAACCTCAAATAAAATTAATTTTAAGTTAAATCCCCCGCATAGTCCTCATATGGGAGGTATTTGGGAGACGGCAGTGCGCAGTGTCAAGCTGCACCTGTTCCGCGTTATAGGCTCCCAGGTGCTCACATATGAAGAGATGAATACAGTGCTCGTTCAGATCGAGGCACTGCTCAATAGTCGCCCGCTTTGCGTGCTGAGTTCTGATCCTTCTGAGCCGCTCGCACACACACCCGCTCACTTTCTCTCCTCTACACCACTTAAATGGCTGCCGAGCAGAGAACTCAGTGATAAACCGCAGTCTACCCTTGAACGCTTCGAACTATTGGATAAACTCGTACAGTCATATTGGCAACGCTGGAACTTAGAGTATATCAATTCTTTGCTTCCTCGGAACAAGTGGTATCAAAACTCCGCATCCGTACAGCCAGGTACAGTTGTTATAATCAAGGAAGACAACTGTCCGCCGCTTCATTGGCCGCTAGGAATAATTCAAAAAACTTATCCAGGTTCTGATGGGATCGCTCGAGTAGTAGACGTAAAAACAAAGACTGGAGTTTACAAACGCCCAGTCGTCCGCATTTGCCCGCTACCAACTCAATAGTATTAATTTCTTTTCTCTCATTATTTTTATTTTAGATTAATTTTAGTTCATAATTTCCGCTACACATACTTAATTTTAAATTCCGCATTATTATATAAACCGCAACCGCAACCGCAATTTTTACCGCATTTTCTGTGTATCATTCTGTTGATATATGGAATACATCAAGGCCGGGGGCATGGTTTGGCCTCAACCACCTATCCCTTCCTCATCGCTACCTCCTCATAATATAGTTTATTTATTATATTATTATTCGTCTCTTTCACACACATTACCTATACACATTAGTGGAAAGAAGACAGCGATACCTACGGCCACCCGCAAATGAAACCTCAGTACACCAGTGAACGTTGACCCGTGCGCATACGCTGCGACCCCTAATCCGCTATACTTACGTATAAAAACCCGCAAAGTCGCGAGTGCCGAGTGGTAGTGATCAGTGTACTCAAACCGCATACATTTGGTGTTGTTTCGCACTCCTGGTGCTGAGGACGGGCCAGCTCTGTCGGTCCACTAATCGAAGGAAGACTCTGTATACTCACACCAGGTACATATTACACACCAATCTGTCTAGCTCATCTTTGGCTTGACGTTTTCTGGACTCTTTTTTAATGATTGCTCCCCGCGAGTTGAACTTAGGGATTCTCTAAGAACCTGAAGGTTCTAAAGCCGGACCTCTTGGGCCTTTGCACAAACACGTCCTGTAGCTTAGTAAAATTTAAAATAAAAGAAATAAAGTAAAAGATAGGAGGTAAAGAAGGTATTATAAATGTTAATTAATAATATTAAAGTATTGTGTATAGAATTGTAATGGTCCGCTTTTAAAAATATATTTAAAACATCGCCATATAATAAAGTTATAAATCGTGAAAACATTTGAGAGCCGTGAACTTGTGTTTTTTGTCTCTGAATAAATTAATTATAATAATTATGCTAGAGTTTTGCATAATTTTAATTATCTTTTTAATAATAAAAATTAAAATTCACAAATACGTGCTCTATATTATTTTAATTTGTAATTACGTTTAATTTTAGCTTTTTTTTCTTAATACCTAGGTATTAAGAAAATTATCTTAATTTCTTTGTTTAGAATTTGTTAGTACTTAAATGTTATAATATATTAAATGTAAAAAAATCTTATAATTAAAATATGTACTTATTATATTGTAATTAATACGGTTAAAATGTACATATTTACTTTTACATTATTATGTAAGTATCGTCTTCGTAGTTATCTTGTTGCAATTTATCTCCAATCAGAGCCTACGCAAAATCTTTCACGAGGTAACCTGAACTATGCCGGATTATCCTTTTGGCAAATGAGACACGTGCCTCCCTAGGCCCCTGCGTTACTACGTATTTAGATACATAGATATATAATACCCGTGAAGTGATCTTGTCGTGTTTCGGAATTTGGAAGTAGTCAGGTATAACGAGAGAAGAATGCATTGTCAATCTGAATGTTCCAGATTCGTCTCATCAATATCACCAAAAAGTCAACATTCACACAATAGCCAGAGATGAGGTGGGATTCGAACCCACTCCTTCCGTCACTACTCCACCATTTCGACTGGGTTGACGTCACATTATATTACCTACTGTTCTTTTAAACAACAATTAATGCAAAAGGAAGCTGAATTCGCTCACACACGGAAACAACCGATAACTTACTATTCGCAAATAAACTTTTCAATTGAACATGACAAATAACTCACATGCAAGGTGAGTGTGTCTCTCGGCGTGTGCGTTACGTACACTCGATCGTTGTGTGCGTGTATATAGATATATTTTCGCCTTACCTGGATCTTTTTTCCTTACATTTGCAGCCTTAGTTTGCAATTCAATAGGCCCAGTATTGTCGGCCTACATACTAATGGTATAATTATAGACTAACTCACCTCTTTTTGCCTTTTTAGTCTCATGTAGCGTTATATTCGCGGATGATACTTCAACATTCGCTGTTTTTACACGCATTTTGCGTTCGCATCTTTTTTAACGCTGTGTAGGTGACTCTCCGAAAAAAACTTGTCGGTACAAATGTATCTACAACTTTGTTATAAACGTAGGTATAGCCGAGCCGAGATCACATACTCTTTTAAATTATAAACTGATTTTCTATTCGTTAAAGCGTGTCTCATTTCCATCTCAAGCAGCACTGTCAACCTGGATAGTAAAGAACAGTGTTTCCCAACCTTTTTTGTGCCATGCCCCACCTTAGCATACATAGCCGTAACATACATAATTTTTAGTATTAAAAAATTTAATTGTTCACTTAAGAAACTTAAAATAAAAACTTATGGTTTTAGGAAGAAATCACTAGGAAATTGTTAACGAAATACAGCCGTCTGCCGCAGGGAAGTTTACTTGTCGACGCCAAACACCCACTTAATATTTTGGTCTCGTCTAGTATACCTAATAATTATTTACCGCAATTATTTAAGAATTTGCTTTTTTCGTTAAATTTGGCACCGAAAGCTAGCATTGCACTTAAATGGCCCGGAGCTAAAGGGTTAAGGAATTGCCCCCTTAACAATCAAATTGCCCCCTGCGGGGCGTGGGCCTCACGTTGGGAAACACTGGTATAGATTCTTATCTTCTCTTCAAGTCGGCATAGCAGAGGCAATTGCAAAATTGATAGAATAATCACATTGACCAGTCTAATTAAAATAAATAAAAAATTCTAGAATCGTGCAAAATATATTAGAACTCTTAAAAAGTCTAAAAAATTCTATTTTATTAAACAAAAAGTTTTTTTTACACGGTCTTCTTATGTCTATCTACCAGGCGTCAATTGAAAGAAGGAATCCCACTTCTTTACGTTTAGTCTACCTATGGATAACAGATTTAAAAGGCGTTTGCATTTTTTGCACATTTCTCTATGGTCAATAAAATTATACAATACCAAAGGTTGTTTGCATCTGATAGTCTAATATAGCGACAACACCTGACTGAATTTTTCATGAAATTATAATTTTCTTTTACAGTTCTGTCTAATTGAAATTCATGCTTTAATGGGAGCCATATAGAGTTCAATTTAGCTTGATACTATTCTGTTTTTCTTTTAATTGCAATATTATGTATTGTTTAAAATGCAGCTACAACATGTTTAACATCAACAACAACAATTGTCACACCCTTTTCCCACAGGGATAGGCAGAGACACAACTCCCTCGCTTTTTTAAATATTGACACGATATGTGTCGTCTACTAGCCTGACGGTAAGCTCAGTGGAGGTCCATGAGCACTGACGACAGTGGCTCCAGTCGCCATTACTATGCCGGCCTGAGAAGGTACTTTTTCACACTCTGCTTGAAAGATCCAAGGTGAAAGGACTGTGAGAACACGTGGGAGGGCAAGGCACTTCATTTATTGATTGTACGACATAAAAAAAGAATCATCAAAATCGGTCCACAAACGGCGAAGATATGAGGGAACATCGCCACAAAAAAAAAATACACGACGAATTGATAACCTCCTCCTTTTGAAGTCGGTTAAAAAGGCGTTCCTCACATCCACAATTATGAACACAAAACTTTATTTTAATATTTAAAAAAGTCATCATTATTCTACTCACCCCTTAAAATTTTAAACCGTCCCTAATGTTATGATTTCTCCTGTGTAACGCGACAATCAGTGCAGTAATTAATGCATTACGTTAATCTGACCAAGACTTTAACACATTATTCTATTAACATTTGGCATTTTTTAAAAATTGTGTCCATGAAAGGAAAAACTGCTACTACAGATAAATCTCTCCGGGCAGTAGTTGCCACCGCTATGTCGGCCTGAGGAGACGATGCGCGATCTAGCTTGACAGTGCACACTTCTGTCATTATACTTGAGCAAAATCTCGTAGCTCGTAGCGATTTGTTTTTTTTTAAATAAAGCTTAGATAAATAAAAATTTAGATAAAAAAAAACTTGGATAAAAAAAAATAATTTAATATTGTTTTATTTTATAAATTTTATGATAATTGTATTTTTACTAATTTGATTTTATTTATTTTTATTTTAAAAACTTTATTGTTATACAACAAAAGGCGAGCTTAATGCCGCAAGGCATTTTCTTCCAGCTGGCCTTCAGGAAGAAATACTGCTTCACTGTATGATTTATTAATTTTATAAATTGTGTGTATATTTTTAAGATAATTTTGCATGTCGAGAGACAAAGCACTTAATCCCATCCTGCAAATAAAAAAAAATTAATTTGAATTTCAATAGATATACCGTACTATTTTATTAGATAGATTTATGATCACTTCTGGTATTAATAAATTAATTATGTAATCTTTTGTGTGATGCACAAACGAACAAAGACAGGTGCGGCAGACGGATGACCTTCCTATAATCCGGTTTTAAGTGACATATCCCTTTTATAGCACTATGTGATGATTTTTTTTATCTCTACAAACAAGATTAACTTTGAAATTATTAGTTAACTATGATTTATGTGATTTTAAAATGTAATTAAATGAATCGGCTTGTACATTGTGTTTTTTTTTATTTATATGTGAAGTGTAATCTTTTTTTTATTGTAGCTCGGTATACATATAGTACCACCACTTTCGAATGTAACACCCGTGAAGTGACCTTGTCGCGTATCGGGAATAGTTTGAAAGTAGCCAGTTATAGCGAGAGGAGTGTGCACTGTCGCACTCACTGCACTCAAGCCGTTATAGTGGAAGCGATTGCTGCCCGCACAGGTTTCTTTGTAGTAGCAGTTGTTTTCGTCCATGGACCGCTTCTAGCTTTACATCAGGCGGAGTGTTGTCTCGTGTCGAGTTACAATAAAAAAAATATGACGACATTTCGCCTAATGTAAAACTAGAGTGCGGTTCATGAACGGAAACAACTTCTACTACAGAAAAATCTGGAGACGCGTATGCACCATCTATGCGCGTGCACACGTCTTTCGTTATACCTGGCTACTTTCAAACTGCTCCCGTAACGCGACAAGGTCACTTCACGAAAATAATAGGTTTTATTTTTGCGTGTTTACTAGCTGTCAAGGTCGATGCAGTCGTATGCTCAAGGTCATCGGGGCTTCAATGCTTTTAAAACAAAATTACATTGATACTGACCTTGAATTGGAAGACATCCTGTTCTTGGTGATTTTATTTTATAGATATATGCATTGATATATACAACTAAATAAGATGACCGCAGTCACCTATTCTGACAGATAGTATTTGACTTGACGGCAACATTGTCAACGGTTTACGCTTTTTTCACGTCCGATATATGAAGTTTGCTCCTTTAGGATATATGTAAATAAATACATAAATCTCGTTGACGGGTCGGTACCAATGTAACTATGTTACGTACAAGGTCCCTTAGTACCTATAATACTTGCTAATAGGCTTTTAAAAAATCAATACATTTTTTTTTATTGTAGCTCGGCATGTGACAACACTCCGCCTGATGTAAAGCTAGAGTGCGGTCCATGAATGGAAACAACTGCTTCTAGAGAGTAACCTGTGCGGGCAGCAGTCGCCTCCACTATGCCGGCTTTAGGAGAGGATCATGTACCATCTAGATTGACAGTGCACACTCCTCTCGCTATACCTGGCTACTTTCAAACTATTCCCGAAACGCGACAAAGTCACTTCACGAGTGTTACATTCGAAAGTGGTGGTACTACCCCAGGACGGCAGACTGGACAAATAACCATCATCGGTCTGCCTACCACTCTTTAATAGTGCCTATAGGCACTGTGCGACCAAAGTACATATAACAAAGTATAGCGCCTTACCGCTAGACCATGGCCGCCCATAAAGGCTACGTTAATTAATCTATTTTTATTTCTCCCAGTTTAACGTCCAAAGTGGAGGGTCGGGTAACGTCGGCTCGGACGTGTATAGCGGAGTCGCAGGCTCTACAGCTCTCAGTTCAGGGTCAGCATCATCAGGAGCACATTCGCCGGCTTCACCGCCACACGCGCACCTCTCGGCATCCTCACTTAACGCACAAAGACTCAGGACGAAGGAGGAAGACGTGTCGGCGCATGGACGAGCTAGTGCCGATGGTATGTAACTATTAGGTACATGAGGACTTAATCAAATACTGTTGGTAGGGCTTTAGTTAGTTTGAATAAAATGTAAGTATATCTTACTGAGAAAACGTATCCAACCGAGTGACTTTGTTCGATTGTTAGGGAGCTTGCAAAGTTTGTTGCGTAAATAAAATTATTGTGATAGGCAGACTGATGATGGCTATTAGCATAGTCTGCCGTCCTTTTTTTTTACGTGGGGAAATCCTTTAAGGATGCCCTGGCCCTTATGGAAGGTTACCAGGGTTATGTCGGACTCTCCAACCTGGCATACCGACTAAAACCCCACGGTGTTTCACGTTAGTATTCATCCAGACTCCACCCTGCATAGTCTGCCGTCCTGGAGTAGTACTACCACTTTCGAATATAACGCCCGTGAATAGACCTTGTCGCGTTTCGGGAATAGTTTGAAAGTAGCCTGGTATAGCGAGAGGAGTGTGCACTGTCAATCAACCTAACTGGCTCGTCTTTATTATCTATTTTTTTATTGCATAGCTAGATTGTTCGTTTTTTATTGTATGATCAAAACTGAATAGAAAAAACAAACATCGCGTCTGAAGTGTCTGAAACCTACGAGATCTTGGCTATTTTTCAAATATTTTCTTCTCAGGTGGTGCATCCTCCGACTCTGAAGGGGAATGTGGCCCCGGCACGAGTAGGGCAGCCCGTGCCCAATACGTCAGTGCCAACTGCGTTGTGTTCACCCACTATTCCGGTGACGTCGCCGCTGTCGTCGACGAACACTTCGCTAGAGCGTTATCCGTTGATAAAAACAAAGGTAACTTTGGATTAAAATATATACCTTTAAGTATAATTTAATAAATAAAATATAATAAATAATGCATAATTCTTAAACAATCTATAAATTTGAAAGAGTTGTAAGCAGACTGATGATGGTTATTAGCCCAGTCTGCCGTCCTAGGATAGTACCACCACTTTCGAATGTAACCTACCAAGTGACCTAGCTTCGTTTTGAGCTACTTCTAAAATTAGCTGGGTATTACAAGAGGACTTACTGCACATATGTTTTAAAAAGAACGCATTTAATAAATATTAAAATATTACATATTTATTGTGAAACATTTTTGTTGTCTTGGCAATGGTGTTGGAATTTTGCATTCTAACAAATAATATTGTTTGCAACATGTTTAACACATTTTCTTTTGTCGTAATACTTCTTTCCGCTATTGGATTACACTCCAGATTTAGGAGCCAATCTCCCAATGACCTTGCGCGTACGATTATTTTGACCTTGAGAACGCATAAACACTCACAAAAATTCACATCATGTTTAATATATTTGCAATAAAAAAAAAGCAAAATAAGCAAGATTTAGATCATGTTTTTGCAAGTATAACGATGTAAAATATAAATTAATTCGATGAGTTTTTACCGAGAAAAATTGCATCAAAAATTTATTCAGAGCTTACTTAACTTTTTAAATCATATTTATGATACATAATTAAGAAAAAGAAAATAACCAGGCAAGAGTGGTAGACAGACTGATGATGGTTATTTGTCTAGTCTGCCGTGTTGGGGCAGTATCGCCACTTTCGAGTGTAACACCCGTGAAGTGACCTTGTCGCGGTTCAGGTGCAGTTTGAAAGTAGCCAGGTATAGCGAGAGGAGTGTGCACTGTCACTCTAGATAGTGTATTCTCGTCTCCTCAGTAGCGGAGGCGACTGCTGCCCGTAGAATTTTCTCTGTAGTAGTAGTTGTTTCCGTTCATGGACCGCACTCTAGCTTTACATCATACGGAGTGTTGTCAACTTTATATTCTGTAGTTAAATATATTTTAGTTACTGAGCAAAATTGCTTCAAAAAAGTACGCTAGCAACAGTAACAGCCTAAACATCAATCAGACTTAGTCTTAGAGCGGCCGTGGTCTAGCGGTAAGACGCGTGAACTCACGATCGAAGAGTCCCGTGTTAGAACTTCGCTAAATTCTGACCAATGTAACTTTGTTATATGTACTTTAGTCTCTCAGTGCCTATAGGCACTATTAAAGAGTGGTAGGCAAACTGATGATCCAGTCTGCCGTCCTGGGGTAGTACCACCACTTTTGAATGTAACACCCGTGAAGTGACCTTGTCGAGGAGTATGCGCTGTCAATCTGGATGGTGCATGCTCGTCTCTTCAAGCCGGCATAGTGGAGGTGACTGCTGCCTGTAGAGATTTCTCTATAGTAGCAGTTGTTTCCATTCATGGACTACACTCTAGCTTTACATCAGGCGCAGTGTTGTCACATGCCGAGCTACAATAAAAAAAAAGACTGTGGTCATATTACGTCGAGCAACTGAAAAAAACGTGGGGCAAACAGCAAATGGTAGCCGTTAAGGAAGCAAAACTTAGGCCTCTAAGTACAGGATAGTTTTATAATCATTACAGTCATATTAAAAAGTTGTTAAACCATTTTTGTAGAACGCGTACATGTTGCAATGATACGTAATTAGTTATCCATAGAGAAAAAGTTACTTTATACAAAATATTTTATTCGCGTATCGACACTAAAAAGGTAACGAGGCTTTAAATTAAAATTAATTAACCATTTGACAGCGTTATCTTAAAAAAAATAGTCATACATATACTAGAGGTGCAAACTTCATACAACTGACATAAGAAAAGCGTAGGCCGCTTCAGACGATTTGACAATGTTGCCGCCACGTCAAATACTAACAGACAGAAAACCTAAAAGTGACTCTGATCATCTTTTCACTCGCGTCACTACGGAGCGTTATTGTATTGCTACTTGTATATATCAAATGGTTTTCGAATGTAACAAAATCTTAGCTAGTACCAATGTAATTATATTTAGGTACTTATGTACTTTGGTATCTTAACATTAGAAAATAATAATAAATAAAGGATGAAAAGAACTGCTATCGCAGAAAAATGTTGCCGCAGCAGTGGTCTTCACTATGCCAGCTTGTCAGTTAAACATAAAATCGATTAAAAATATAATTTACATATTTACGCACAACTAATAATAGTGACTTAAACTTCTCAAAAGAGTTAGATAGGTGACTACACGTCCTGTTTTGAACGGGACTGTCCTTTTGTACTCCGTTGCGGTGTCCCCGAAACAAACTCTAGGACAAAGAATTGTCCCGTTTTCTCAGATTTTCAAGTCACAATCGACGCAGTAACTAATAAAGTCGATCATAAAACACAAAAGGAGCTTCAAGATCGAAACATCTCATTTTCATGATAAAAAAAATTTGTACTAAAATATAGAACATGTCTTGAACTCTTGATGTCCTGTTTTAAGGAAAAATAAATGGTTCGTTAAAGTATATACTCGTACATCATGCTAGAAACATTAATTAAATCCCCCCTTTACTTTAATTACTCGCCGGAATGGATCCCGAACCTTCCACTTGATATTATGAACCTATTTATTTTTTAATCGACTCCCCCTTTTACCTCATTATTCTGTTTTCGTGGAAATTTTAATTTATTAATATTTACTCGGTTTTCAATTAGTTCAGAAGTAAATTAAGTTATCCCTCTCACTATATATATATATATATATATATATATATATATATATATATATATATATATATATATATATATTATATATTTTTATAGATTTAAACATTATTTTCATTGATATATACAACTAGCTGGCCACAGCCACGTTTAGGTGCTCTGTGAGTTAGTATTTGACTTGACGGCAGCATTGTCAAATCTTTTTTTTATGTCAGATGTATCAAGTTTGCACCTCTAGTATATATCTCTATGAACCTTAGTAATTAAACTAAGAATAATTTTTAGAAATATGTGTTTAAATTAATGTTTTATATTGCTTTAATTAAATATTTAGTAGGTTTATTTATCTCGTTCGAATCGGCTCGGCGATGTTATTAAAGTCGGAAGCGTCATATCAGAACAAAGACAAAGTAATTTAGAAGGACTGAGCCCCGGCACGTTAGGAATTCAACATCGTCCGAGAACCATAGAAAAAAGCCCGGACCATTACTTAAGAGTTTCGTGAGGGCAAAAATCGCCATACGAGCGAGCACATGTCGACAAAATCTCACATTATAATGACAATAATGGTCGGCGTCTTTTGATTGCGGCAACAGTTTGCGGTGAAAATATTTTGGAACGCAAAAACTAGTCGCTTTGCCGACGTTCTCTAACGCCGCTTCTTCAGAAAAACATCATTGACCTTCGAGACTTTACTGATCGACTAACGACGCGACGTAGATAGTTTTGTCTTATATTGTTTTAGGTCCATTATGTACGGAGGCACCGAAATTGCGTCAAAACACGCCTTAAAAGTAACGAAATATGCACTCCTCATTTTGTCTGCTATTATTTATAAATGTAGCTTGGCATTATGGCCAACACCCCGCCTGATGTTAAGCTAGAGTGCGGTTAATGAACGGAAACAACTGCTACACAGAGAAATTGGGGATTTGAGGAAACGAATGTGCACCATCTATATTGACAGTGCACACTCCTCTCGTTTTATCTGGCTACTTTCAAACTGATCCCGAAACGCGTCAAGGTCATTTCACGGGTGTTACAATTGCAGACTGGGCTAATAACCATCATCAGTCTACTTCGTGTGTTTGTTTTAAATCAACTGAAATGAACTGAAAAAAAGTGAAATTTTCTTTCATGTAATTATACCTACTGAAAATTAGGATGTATTATCACAAGTTGCGTTTTAAAATAATAATCGACTTTAATTAAGACGAAAAAAAATTATATCAATTAAAATTGTAACGTTTAATAAGGTCTGATTTATTGAAGGGTAACAGAGCATGATTCACACGTGTACTGTGTCTATAATTCCAGACGTTCCATTTAAATACCTAGATAAAACTGTATTTTTTATTTATTGTAATCATTATGTCTGTGACATGGAAAACTGTACAGAGAAATGTCTACTATCCAGGGTGACCTCTCTCGTTTAGCAGGCTACTTTCAAGCCAAATCCGAAACGGCAAATTAGCTGTATGTTAAAGGATCAAAAGACCCACTAAATACTGAAAATGGTTCGGCCATATTAAAGGTTTTAAATTCAAATCGGATCAGTAAATTACATTCAAAGTAACATCCTCATTCCAAACAATACGGTCAAATATAAATAAAACAAAATGATCAAGGTGACATACGGCGAATTGGCTTCGAAGGTAACCGAATGGACGCATCGGGAGCAGAACACTCCATGTTTATTGTTCAGTTACAGACTACCAAAATATATGTTAAACAATAAATCAACAACTACAAATCAATTCCAAACCTTATTGAACGACGTTTAAAGTTTAAAATTCAGTAGCCTATGATCAGGAGAACCGTACCATCTGTGAGTGTAGTATGTAGTGGCCGGTCTCGGCCGTTTGTCTCGGATGTCCCCGCAACAAATATATTCAATTTACCGAACGAGTCAACACCGCGGTTTAACTCGCAGACACCGCCGCCGTTCCCACACTGGATTCCACGAATTATAATTCCTTTTGTTCCCTTTTAATATGTCGAGGAATGCTTCAGAGTCAGAAGACGATGGATTTCCTCGTACAAATTTTCGCCTTTTAAATTTGTAAAAGTAGGACACTCGACAACCTTGCCACTAAATGGTCTCCTAACTAAAAAAAAATTCTTAAAATATTCTTCAAAAACAAAGTAACGATTTTGATAAACGATCAACATAAAAGTTTACGTTAAATGTTTTATAGATTTAAAGATTTCGACTGTGAGAATGAGAGGTCTGTCGGCATCACAAACGGACTTTCGGAGGAGCTCATTGCTGTTCACCGATGGGGTGAATAAATCAGCAGCTAATAGCGATGCTGCGATAACGACAAAACCACTCGTAAACAACCGATTCGACCGATCGGCCACGACACTAAATAAAAAATAATTTACTCAGTTCTTATAGGTAAATTTAATCCGTTAGATTAATGTGTAAATAATAAAGTCGATCGCCACGGACTCGCAGAACAGAAACGTAAGCTGACTCGCATAAGCTGATACTATAAAGATAATAATTAATGATTAGGAATTTAATAGTATGATAATTTTCATTCCAAATATCTTTGATGTGAGTCACGGTGAGGCCGGAATTGAATATAGATCCGATCGATAGGGTTATAGTAGAACGCCACGACCGGTGTGGGACAAGTGTCTCATCAGATAAGGGGTGCGAACGTAGACCGTCAGTGGGCGCTGTCAGCGGCTCTTCTCAATGATCGTCAAGTAACTTTATGTGCGGCTGCGGCGGCCGGTAGCTCGCCCTAATCGTTTACGTGCTCGTTAGATGACGAGATCGGCAGATAACGAGGGGAATGCGGCCCCCGACCTGTCCTCGAGCGGCCATTAAGCGATACCTGCAACGTATTATGGTCATCTATCCGATAAACTCTTGTTAAACCGTACAAATATATAGATAAACTGAAATAGTAACAAGAAACTGTCAAGAAGCTATAGACTGATGTGTACCTATGATTATAATTCATGCATCGATATAACCTGATCAATTTCATTATGATAATTGCGGCGATGGAATTCGCCGACAAGAATGTTATATCTGTTAGCAGTTATTGATGCCGCTTTAGTTATTTAATGAAGTAAATAATGTGTCGTGCCGTTGTACACATATTTTTTTAATGTTTTTTCGGAAGCTTTTTGATCGTTTTTGTTACTTTCTTTTTTCATTGTCAGAGCTTTATTAGTTCCTCGCACCTACTAATTAAGAAGTCATAATTAGTGTGCAGTGATAAATGTATTTCTATCGGCGCATGTGTTCATAACATCTGGAGTACCGCAGGGTTCCCTGTTCGGTCCATAGTTTCTCTTAATTTCAGTTAATGACGCACAGCTCATTTAGCTACTTTTTCATTACAAACCTACTTCATTTTTATGATGCTAAATGAATGTTTGTTTAATCTATAAATGGTTATAAATATTAAACGCATGCTTTAAGTTATTTTTATTGAACAAATTAACATTATAAAGGTATTCTAGCTAGACAAGGAAGCAATAAACATATTTATGCTAGTTTAAGTAATTAAAGAAAACATTTTAAAACTAATGATAACAACTAAAGTATTTGTTTTAAATAAACTTAGGTCTTTTTTTGCGCTAGTTTTGGTCTTTGGACTAATATTTGTGGAATTATTACTTTTGTTTTTACTTTTATGTTATTTTGACTACATGTTTTTGTAGATAACTAAGAATAGTAAATATTTTTCATGTTATTATTAAATTATAATGAAATTTCAATAGAAATATTTTTCCTCAGAATGTTTACCAATGCAGTCTCGAAACTTGCCGGCTTCATTCTTCAATAGCCAGCTGTCAGGGAGTGGAGTGGTCACAGGGGAATTCTACGATTACCACCACGACCCGTGGCATCAGCACTATCAACAATACACAGCAGCGGCTGCACACCATCACAGGCAAGTTTACGATATAGGATATCAAAAACACTGTTTCTCAATTTATTTTAGCTTGTAATATTATGACCGCACTCCGCCTGATGCTAAGCTAAAGTGCGATCCATGAACAGATGAATAGAGTTACTTTATATAGTAATTTTTTATTAAAATTTTAAATATAAAGAGTGGTAGTCAGGCTGATAATGTGTGACCTAGTCACGTTATCACTTGGAAGATGATGGGCCCAGTCGACCTGGATGGAGTACATTCGTTTCCTCAAGCTGCCAGGCCTGAGTCAATTGTTGCCTGTAAAAATTTATTTGTGACGATGATTTTGTTTTAGATTTTAACTAGGCATCTAGGTCTTGTAGCTTGGATTTATCTATATTTAGACAGAAACTCATATGTATTACATTATGAAGAAATGCCTACAGAATTTACCTAATGACAAGTTTAATGATTAATTTGTATTGGAACAGAGCGGTGCACGAGTACCACGCGCACGCGCATGCACACCACAACATGGCGGGATACAGTGGGTTGTTATTGGGAGGCGCTAGACTACCACCAGCTCATCATCATGCTCAGTACAAAGCTGTGGATTGGAGCACACAACATCATGCGCCGCATCACCTCGACCCTACTTCGTATTCCTACCCAACTATGGCTGGTTAGTATAGTTTATTGTATATTTTTTAGGGGGATTTATTTTCTGAGATTCGATCGTAGGGGTCATATACTCGTATATGGGTCAGTTGTGACACCATACCATATTCAAATTAACAAAGATTATGTATATTTCGGTTAATATTTCAGTAAATTTTCCTCTTCATTAATTATGCTTTCAGAAAAGTCGAAAAAATTATTATATTTTGAATATGTACCTTTTTAAAAATATATTATATTTTTTATATTATTATACCGGTTCTAAAAGGCTATATACCTATTGCAAAAAAAAGTTGAAATTCGTAGATAGAGTTAAATTATGATATGACAATTTTATAAATCTAAATACGAATACAAAAATATAAGTCAAACATATCATAATTGTACAACATAATTCATAATTAAAAAAGTTCAAAGCGACTGTAAGCAAGCTTTCAAAGAGATGCCTACAGAACCTCTCAGATATTTTAATTGTGATAATTTAGGCAACGAGCGCCCATTTGCCAAAACAAAGCATTCCATTCTACAGACGTACTTCGAAAACCTTTTATATCATTTCACGGGTACAAAACTCCTTTATTTTTTTTTTATTAACCTTAACATTTTGTGTTTTAAATGTTAACGATCAACTATTATGGTTGACCGACAGCTCTGATTCCCTTGCCTTTCCCGTCGTCAAAAGTTAGCAAGAGGAGATTTCAAGGCGATTGTTGCATGCGGACATTTTTTACCCACGATGTTCAAACCTCGCTAAATTCTGACCAATGCAACTATGTTATATGTACTTTGGTAGCTCAGTGCCTGCGATACAAGTAATTAGGGAGGTGTGATTACAATTATATTGTTAAATTACAATAGTTATTCGTATAAAACACTGTTATTGTTAGGAAACACAAACAAAAGATATTTGACAAACTTGTGAGGCGGCAACCATAGACAACAAAATAATCGACAAAACTGTTAGTTTGGTACTTTGTATTCTATCATCTGTCCGAAGGTCGAAGTCAAAGGTCGAAGAAGGTAATTACAGTTTTTCAAATATCTCCTCGATTTTTAAGTTTTTTCAGACAGGAATCAAAACATTCTTCTAATTGAAGTGATATCTCGAAATGGTTTTCGATTCACCATGGGTTAGTTTTTTTGGACCTTGCCCATTGCTTAGTACGAGTACTAGCATTTAAAAAAAAACTCTGTGCAGTTGTTTTCGCTCGAAGACCGCACTCTAGCTTAATATAAGGCAGAGTGACCAATGTAACTATGTTATATGTACTTTGGTCGCTCAGTGCCTATAGGCACTATTAAAGAGTGGTAGGCAGACTGATAATAGTTATTAGTCTAATCTGCCGTTCTGGAGTAGTACCATCACTTTCGAATGTAACACCCGTGAAGTGACTTTGTCGCGTTTCGGGAATAGTTTGAAAGTAGCCAGGCATAACGAGAGGAGTGTGCACTGTCAATCTAAGATGGTACATGCTCGTCTCCTTAAGCCGGCATAGTGGAGGCGACTGCTGCCCGCACAGGTTTTTTTTGTAGTTGTTTCCATTCATGGAGCGCACTCTAACTTTACATCAGGCGGAGTGTTGTCACATGCCGAGCTACAATAAATTTAAAAAAAAAAAACAAATAAAACAAAAAAAAATGAAGTAGGTATCGCACAAAATAGTAAAATGGAGATTAAAACGAATGGCCGGTTTCATTCATTCTCAGTTCCTCCCGTAAAGAATTTAATTTGCAAGGAGGGTGAAGTATTCACTCCTAAATTAATTTTAATAGCACTCATTAAGACGCTTGATATTCCCCTCTCATTCTTTCATGTCAGGCACCCTTTGATATTCGCCGCTCGGGTATCGCGTGTGTTTCACTTCTTTCTCCTCCTTTTTTCAATGTTTATTTACTAAATAATCGTTTCCCATCAGTTGTAATTATCATGGCTTAAGACGGCTACACATTTATACTTTTTTAAGAGTGGTAGGCAGAATATCGGAAGTAGCCGGGTGTAACGAGAGGAACTTGGATGGTGTACAATGTACAATTCTCAAGCCGGCATAGTGGAGGTGACTGATACCTGCAGGGAAATTTAAAAAGGAGTAGAAACTACATGGATCGCACTCTAGCTTAACATCAGGAGGAGTATAGTATAATGTAACAAATAGACCAGCTACGCAAGTTGACCAAGTAACGAAATGTCAAACGTTCTATTAGCATTTTTTTATTGTAGCTCGGCATATGGCAACACTCCGTCTGATGTAAAGCTAGAGTGCAGTCCATGAATAGAAACAACTGCTACTACAGAGAAATCACTACGGGCAGCAGTCGCCTCCACTATGCCGGCTTGAGGAGACGAGCATGTACTATCTAGATTGACAGTGCACACTCCTCTCGTTATACCTGGCTACTTTCAAACAATTTCCGAAACGCGACTAGGTCACTAGTGTACTTCACGAGTGTTACCTTCGAAAGTGGTGGTACTACCACAGGACGGCAGATTGGACTAATAACCATCATCAGTCTGCCTACCACTCTTTAATAGTACCTGTAGGCAACTGAGCGACCAATTTAGCGAGGTTCGAACCGCTAGACCATGGCCGCTCTACATTTTGTTTAACTAACATTTGGACATCTAGCCGTGTCAGATTATGTCCTATATGTTAATTGGGAATTATACGATTTTGTCACGGACATTTTGTTATAATAATAATAATAAAATACTTTATTGCACAACATAAAAATTGCAAAAGGCGAACTTAATGCCTTGAGGCATTTTCTACCAGTTAACCTTTGGTGTGGTGGAAAAGTGTTTTCGGTGCAGAAACAAAAATATAAGAATAAATAGATAAATCAAAAATTATTGAATAAAGGCAAAACAGCATAAGAATTTAATAATCTAACAAGAAATATAGGATGAATTTACATACATATACATAAATATATATATAGTTGTTACGTTAAATGTTACAAAAACGATTCAGTACTAAGCCATATTTTTACACAATACAAAATGTGTACGACCGTCTTTATAATTCCGAGAGTGGGCCCTGTTACATATTATTGTTAGTCACGTTAAAATTTTTATTTTTTTCATAATTCTAACCAATCGCGTGACTTTACACACTGTTGTTTCTACCAATGCTTTTAGTTATTTTTATTGTTTCTACGTTTTTGTTAGAGCTTTATTGTGTACAATTACCTAGGCATTTAAGCTTATCTAGGAATTGTTAGTTTTTGTTTATGCTACATTTATTCAAATGTAAAATTAAAATTTTTGTGATTTTTAATTGTTTTTCTTTCTCAGCCTTAATTAATTCCTAGAAAATACAGGAAGGTAGATTTCCTTGTCTATTTCTTTTGCTCGACTCGATTATGGACTGAACACTAATTGTCTGTATAAACCACTGCAATAATTCATTTCTAACTAGCTGTCAGTGCCCGGCGTTACCCGAGCTTGTCAAGTTAACAACTCCCAAAGCAATGTATGAAAAGTTTACGCTCCATATATGTATTTTACTTATATGTACTTTGGTCGCTCAGTGCCTATAGGCACTATTAAAGAGTGGTAGGCAGACTGATGATGGTAATTTGTCCAGTCTGCCATCCTGGGGTAGTACCACCACTTTCGAATGTAACACCCGTGAAGTGACTTTGTCGCGTTTCGGGAATAGTTTGAAAGTAGCCAGGTATAACGAGAGGAGTGTGCACTGTCAATCTAAGATGGTACATGCTCGTCTCCTCAAACCGGCATAGTAGAAGCGACTGCTGCCCGCACGGGTTTCTCTGTAGTAGTAATTGTATCCATTCATGGACCGCACTCTAGCTTTACATCAGGCGGAGTGTTGTCACATGCCGAGCTACAATAAAAAAAAAACCTCTTATTTCTTACATTTTGTATTTTTTTTTTGTCCGATTTTATTTATAAGATGGATAATATTCTATACGACTTTTGTTCAAGAATTACCACGATTAAAATCCGTGATCTAAATTTGCAAAATCCTTTTTTTAAGACGTCTAAACTATAATTAAAATTTCAAGTTGCTAGCAATCATAGTTATGGCTGTACATCGATTACGAATCCGTCAATCGATCAGTTAATCAGCTCTTTGTTTCAAAGCATTTTTTTAAAGTCCTGTTTTTTTAAATAATTTCACCGATATCCTTGATCAATTTGTATGAAAAAATTACCATAAAGGGAAGAATAAAGGGAAAAATTACCATAAAAATAATATTATATTAAAAGGATATTTTGTTCGTATATATGTATAATAATATAAACAGTAAGCGACAATACAAGCGTGACGTCGCGCGTGGTATTTGTCAATAAAGCCTCCCTATTTGTCCCTAAACTTCGTCCCGCGCCCCGTGGAATGTGGCCTCGACTCGGGGACACCAAAATCTCCCTTTCATGTGAAATGCGCTACCCTATAACTTCCGAAAACCCTTCTGAGAACCCAAAATTTCAGGACCACTATGATTTTTCTGACAATGGCTTTTAATATTAATTTTATTAAAGAGATATCTATATTGTTCGGTAATTTTTAGATCATGATTCTGTGTCGCTCTTTCTCGCGGGTTAATGCATATGGGGAGAAAAGTTTTTATACTTCAGGAGCTGTTAATTTAATAGTCATACCTATATTATTTATTACCTATATTTATTTATGTACTTGTTTGTATATACGTATATATTATGTATGTGTGTGCGTGCGTGTGTATTAGTCTTGTGTGTGTGTGTATAACTCTTAAACATTGTAATTAGTCAAGGGAGTCTTTAATTGGCTTTATTTATTGATTTCTTAAATAAATAAAAAAATATATATATAGGAAGGAAGCAAAGGAGATGTATGTATAGTGAATGGTAAGGGTCCATGTTCTTTCCATATTCTGTTCTATTAAAAAAGCGGCCGTGGTCTGGTGGTAGAAGGTTGATCGATCGATGTGATTCGTATTCAAATCCCGCTAAATGCTGATCGGTACCAATGTAACTAACTATGTTTTTAGTGCCTGTGATGATAGTAGACATTTATTTATTTATTCAGAGAAATCGCAGCTTGAATTATAAAAATAACAAAAAAATTAACAAAAAGAAAAGTCAAATAGATTTCAAATATGCACCTAAATCACAATTAGAAAGAAAAATATTTTTAAAAAAGTATATTTACAACACAATACAAAATACCTACAATATGTGTATGTTTTACATTAGAAAAAAAGAATGAAAAAAGCTCATTTCGTCCTGAAAAAACTCGAGTACCCAATGTAATCACAGTGTAATGTTTAATTAACTTTGAAACAAATAATAATTACAATTTTATTAGCAGAAAGGCTTTGTTCTTTATGAAACTTACTATATTACCTATAATTTTATTGTCACGACTTTACTTTCCTAGAGATAGGTAAGCAGTGTGTAAGTAGTCTACACGTTTAGGGGTTGTCGGGTATGAGAGGATGGCTACGTAAAAAGTGCACATTGGCGTCACGGAGCCGGCATAGCGAAGGCGACTAATGCCTGCAAATAATTTTTTGATAACATTTTGTCTTCACACACAGATCACGCTCTTTTAGCATAACATTTAAAAAATATAGGATATTTAAAAAAAAAAAAACTTGCGGGGGTCGGCAGTGCCCCCGTGGAGTGTGTGTAAGATGGATGTGAAAGAAAGATTGCGAATGAGATTTTAATAAACGCGTAAATGTTAAACACTGTCCAACATATTACCAGGAGCTCATAACATCGAGACGGTAGCTTTAACAGTGGGGGAGTTCTTTGTATAAATTACTCTTCTGGCCAGTGGATTGCGATGGCCGAGAGAGGGCGGGGCGCTGGTCACTGACCAATCACGACAGTCGCTTGACCACACCTACTTCTCCAGCCTCCCTCGGTTGGATCGATGCTACCCGTTCTCCCTTCATGTTAGCCTGGTACTAAATCAAAGGGACTTCGTGTCAATTATTGTAATTATTGAGTTTGTTGAATGGATATAAATGGCAACTTTGTTTACATATTATTTCTATATTTAGTTTTAGTTAATAAAAAAAGGTTAGTATAAGATTTTTGGGAAGTTTACTCACCTTTGTTTGACCAGTTTGTATTGAAATGGGACCTATACCTACATATTTTCTAAAAATGTCGACCAGTAACAAACAATATTCTTACTTAGTACCTACTATCTTATTAGTAAGGTCCAATTGCACCAACAGGCCCGTTAAAGTTACTTTGATTGTTACATTTTACGATGACTTTAACGGTTACGTTTACATTTAGTCCACACCATCGTGTAAATTCATTACACTATCGATAAAAGGGTGGCTGATGTAGTTAGGAGTACATTCCCGAAATATTAATGAAGATTAATTTAAAAAAGCATATTTGGCGTCTTTTCATACACTTGACGTTAGTGACATTGGTTTAACTATTAGGTACTTTAACTTTGACCAGCCAAAATTCGCTGGTTACGGTTAGCGTCAAAGTAAACTTCAAAACTGACAAGTTTTTTTAAGCAACCCAATTTTAATTTTAACCAACACTTTAACGTGATCTAAAATTGGGAATTAAAAAAAAAGTATTTCGAAAAGTCCTGGGGTAGTACCACCACTTTCAAATGTAACACCCGCGAAGACAACTCGTCGCGTTTCAGGATCTGTTTGGCAGTATAACTAGTGCACTGTCAATCCTGGAAGCCAGCATAATGGAGGCAATTGTTGTCTGCAGAAATGTCTTTGTAGTAACAGTTGTTTCTGTTTACGGACTGCACTTTAGCTTGGCATCAGGCGGAGTGTTGTCATATGCCCAGCTTTAAATTAAAAACAGACTGAAAAAAATTCTACATACGATACTTTTAAAAAAAAGCCTTACACATAGAAGGCTACAGACAATGATAAACGTTGGTAATAATAGTAATAATTTATTTCATAAACTTAGCTCAAATACAAATTGAAATAAAATAAAACAAAATTACAAACAAAACCTTATATCTTCTTTAAAATATTTCATGCAAAACTAGAAATAAAATCAGACCTAGACAATATAAGTTAACAAAGAGAATAAATAAATAAAAAATAATACTCGTAGAACTCACATACTTACCCTCCTCCGAGGGTGGACGTAGGAGGGTAAACCCTAATAAATTCCAAAAACTCTGCTTACTCCGACATTAAATTACTTCAAATTTTAGTTCGGATAAAAATTTAATTGCAATGTAATTTATAAGTTTTTTTACCTATGACAAAACGCGACAAGGTCACTTCACGGGTGTTACATTCGTAAGTGGTGGTACTACCCCAGGACGGTAGACTGGGCTAATAACCATCATCAGTCTGCCTACCACTCTTTAATAGCGACCAAAGTAACACAGTTTACATTGGTCAGAATTTAACGAGGTTCGAAAATGAGTCAACTAGATCACGGCCGATTTTTCAATTCTCTTCTAACCAACCATATATTATAACCATTAAAGATGGTTATTAGCCCAGTCTGTCGTCTTGGGATAGTACCACTATTTTCGAATGTAATACCCGTGAAGTGACCTTGTCGCGTTTCGGGAGAAATTTGAAATTTGAGAGGAGTGTGCATTGCCAATCTAGATGTTACATGCTCGTCTCCTCAAGTCGGCATAGTGGAGGCGACTGCTGCCCGCACAGGTTTCTCTGTAGTAGCAGTTGTTTCCATTCATGGCGCGCACTCTAGCTTTACATCAGGCGGAGTGTTGTCACATGCCGAGTTACAATTTAAAAAAATTGTTTTATTTAAAATAGTCCTACAGCGAGGGGAGACAGACAGAAAAACTTAGTTTTATAATATGTAGTGATAGTAACTAAATATAAATCATTAATAATAGAAATTATTAATACAAGCGGTCTTTTGACATCTCTATCTGCGAGTAAAAGATAGATTTTTATCATAAAGTCTTGTTCATTTATAACAATCATGATATCGGGTCCACACTCGATTGTGCGCACGACTTAATGATTACAAACTGATGCCGAACTGGATAACTTATTAGAGTGACTTTGTTTTTCTTTTACGAAATAAAAATAAAAATATTTCGTCAGTTAAAAAGAACAGTGTCGGCGGTAAACCAAACTTGAACGTCGCCCCCGCTATGCCGGCTTGAGAAGACGAATGTGCACCATCTAGATTAACAGTATACACTCCTCGTACGAAAGTGGTGGTACAACCCCAGGACGGCGGACTGGGATAATAAGCATCATTAATCTGCCTACCACTCTTTAATGCCTATAGGCGCTAAGCGACCAAAGTACATACAATAGGTATTATGGTTAGAATTTCACGAGGTTCGAACACGGGTATCATCGATTGTGAGTTCACGCGTCTTACCGCTAGACCACGGCCGCTCTAAAACTGGGCTAATAACCATCAACCAATACCACTTTTTGAGTTTTTTCTTTTTTATTTTTCTAACACAGTGATTCTCAATCTTTTTATTGTTGCGGCAAACTTTTAACGATTTCAAAATTTGGCGGCACACAAAAAAAAGATAAGTTTAAATATTATTTACTAACCTATAACACACTGCGTAAAATAGTTTATGATAATTTTAAATGTGCGAAATAATATAATAGGTAGGTGTGTACTACAAAAATAACAGTACATTTATTAAGAGATTAATTACAAGTGTTATGAATGTCTATAGTCTATGGCTCAACATCTTTGCCTCGTCGACTGTAGTCTATGCCAGTTGTCAAAAGTATGTAATAGAGGTCTGTTAAGAAAATATTGAATAAACAAGAATCCAGAAGCATCTCTTTTATTTCAATCTGAATCCACCAAAATATGGTGGTGCATTTATTTTTAATAATAAGAATACTTGTAATGCGATTTTTCTCTTTAAATCATATTATTTAACATAATTAGGTATATATCTAAAATTATTTTTGGGTAGTTTCAAAAAAAAAAATTTTTTTTTGAAAAAACAAATTATGTAGTTCGAAATTAGAGGGCATTCCCTACGACTTTTGTTCTGGCACTTTGGCCCTATCTCGTTCCGTTTCCGAGATATCGGCATCGCTTCCGGTCCAGAGTCCACTTCTGGTCAAAGTCGAGGTTTTCTCGAGGTCACGAAAGCGCCCCCTACACGCCCCAAAAAGTATCATCTCTCTAACCCCCCCGGCAAGTGTTCCATAATTGATGTCAATGAGTCAGTCAGTCAGTGGTATTCGAGCTGTATTATAAATTTGGCGGCACACTTTTAGAATTTGGCGGCAAATAAAAGTGGTATGATGGTAGAATCCATCATTTAAAATGGCAAAAAATAATAAAAAATGACGAATAAACATGTACCTTTTGTCCACAGGTTTGGAGGCGCAAGTGCAGGACACATCGAAAGACTTATATTGGTTTTAGTGTTGAAGTGACGTTGTGATTAAGTGATATTAAACAGTGACTCGTTATTAATGTGTAAATAAATAATGTGAATATTAAATATATTATGTAGTTTAGGTGAGTTTTATATATGTTATTATGGGGTAGCATTTGTCCCCGTTCCTATTTACCACTAAGCTAAATAATAGGGGGTTAACGGGGACGGGGTCTCGAGCAAATGTTTAATAGGTTATGTAACGTAGTTATGTGTGAATTTGGAGGAAAAGTCAAGTATTCTTCAGATTTTGCTTTAAGCCCTTGCGTCCAGTCTCGTCGCGGTTGCGGCTGCAAAGCTTTCAAAACGTCTGTTTAAATCTTTTAATTTAGTAATAAGTGAAGTTAATATTGAACAATTTTGAATGTAATTTATGTAAAATAAAAAAAAGAGACTGTGGTCCTGATCTCTGAAAAATTTGTTTGATAAAACTGTACAATAATTTTATTTGACTTTTTCTCTAAAATGTTTCAAGGCTTATCTATTAAAAGCATGTTAAAAAAATAGTTTTGTTATTTATACAAAATAATAGAAGTGTATTTTATGTAAATGTCAGTTAAGAATCTATTGCTGCCTACTGTAAGAGAAAGAAAAGCTATTAATCATTGAAACATTTCACCATGACTGCGTATTGCAAAATTGATTTGTAAAGTGGGCTTTATAGACTGAAAATTTCGTTTAAAAATACAATCCCCATTTCGGATTGAATATTTTAATTTTCGCGTCCAAAAATGCCCAAAAAATGTGTTAATATTTGTTATTGAAAAAGGCTGTAAAAAGACGTTGTAATTTTAAAATAAATCTATACCTAATTTAGTGTAAAAAAATAGAATAAAATTACAAAGTAATTAGTTACGTAGACGAATTTTTATTAAATGCTTTACGTCGTCGCCAGCAAATGAAATAAAAAACAAAACAATAGAATCTCATACTATAAATTATATTCTGAGCAATTAATTTCATTATATCTTAAAGTGCTAGAAAAATATACCGTATTACTCGAAGATAGGGTTCATTATATTCATCTGTATCTCTATTAATAGTATATTTGAAATCAAACGATAACTTTTTAAGATTGCAAAGAAAACTTTATTTTTTATAAATAAAATATTAAAAAATGAATGCAACCTTCTTTCTTAAAGTATCTGTCATTAGAAAACAATCAACAACAAAATTACATTTAAAAGAACGAAATTTGAGAAAATAATTTCTTCCATATTTTTACTCAGTTATATCAATAAAATAGATACCTAACTTTGCTCAAATTTACCGTATTATACAATACAATTGTCACGCCTTTTTCCCACAGGGATAGGCAGAGACAACACCGTATTATACAACACTATAATAAACAATATAAACACGTAAAAAGCTATTTTATAACAGATTTTATTCCAAATAAATCAACACTATTTTTGTAGTTTTTAGAAGAAAGGAATCATTGATTACAATTAAACGGTAAATATTTCGTATGAAAAAACAGTATAATTTTGTTGAAGGTAAACAGTTATGATATTGCTAAACGAGTATTAAATAATGAAACCTTTTCAATACAGTATTTAAAGCATGTGATGTATATACCGTGTATATAAAGCATGTATAGGTCGCGTCAAACTTTGTGGCGTCTCGGAAGTTAGCTGCGGGTGCTACTTTGAGCAGGTACAGTTAAATTTACAATAATAAAACTAAGAGTTAATATTAAATATGAATAGAACATATAAAATAACCTGCGGGCGGGTAGAGAGGGAGTGTGCCCTTCCCTCTCACGTTTATTGTGTTAGTACTTCAATTTGTGTACTGCGCAGGGACTTGTGCCTAACATCTGTGAGGACTTTATTTTCTAATTAACACAAATATATATGTATATGAATCCAACAACCACAGACCCTTAATATAAGACAGTTATAGTGATGTGCGGGCGCAGTAGGGTTGTGCCCGCTACGATAATCGATTCCTCATGATGTTGTATATGTTCACCATATGTTCTAACACTTCGGAGCCGCCATAAGGTTTGATTCGTACTATAACTTCGTGTTGATGGACTAGGCACACGTGAATGTACTATCACCTGTCTGCCTACCACATTTCAACTTAAATACATGCTGATACACACAAAATTTATTCCCCATGTTTTGGGTATCAGAATAAGTAAAATAAAAACAAATTACACCCATATTTCTATTTTTTTTGCTGCCTATCCGGGACTTTTTGAGTATAACATTGCATTCGTGGAGTACCTATAGCGCGTTAGTGTAATTTAAAAACATCCAGCCTCGTACCGTTTAAGTAGAAATAAATTGTGTTATTACCTAAAAATGCAATTAAATCATTATTTTAATAATGAAGCAGGTTTTATAATACCACATACTTATACTGAGCGCAGTGCGAAGGGGTATCTCATCAAGCCGGCATAGCGGACGCGACTGCTGTCTGCAGATCCCCTTCTCTGACAACGCCTTCGTTCATTGATCGCACTCTAGCTTAAGGATGCTGTTACAATAATCGATGTTTTTCCAGTACCATGTACTGAATCAGGAAACACAGCTGTGAGGATGTCATACTATGAAATTATAGCTAATATTCATCTCTAGAAATCAGGCATAAAAATTGTATAGATAATACTAAAATTTTTCCATAAATACGATTTTGCCATCGCAATAATCACCGAAAATGGTGTCTGTTTAGGTTCCATTATATAAAATCGGGCAAAAGCTGTATCAATGTGTGCGTAAGTAAAATGTCGTAGTGTGACTCAAATTCATATGTGTTAAAAGTGCGGGCTCGTCCTTAACATCAGGCGGATAAGACTAATATTATGCCTTGCTAAAATAAAAAAAAAGGTAGCGCTCGTATCATAGGTATTGAGAAGCCAAATTGCATATAACATAGGTACATTGGTACCGACCAGAATATAGTAAGTTTTGAATGTGAATCTCATACATTGTGAAATAAGGCCTTCTGCGTCTAGACGGCCGCTCTTTAGTCTAAAGTTAAGATACGTAAGACTAAGGACTTAGGACCGGTAATTCAATTCTGATTTAAGTCAGCTGGTAAAAAGGACGTCTTACTGAAAAATCTTACTACACTATGCTACAGAACAGAGTAATTAAAATAACATTAGATATCTACCTAAGGAAGCTCATATACATGTAAAATGTCCGTTAAGACTCAAGTTTGAGTTTAAAGTTTTAGACTAAGGTTGTCTTTAATTAAAGAAGAATTGAGTTGCTGGCCCTTTAGTTTAAAAAGAAATCAAATGTAATTCAGCTGAAAATTGTGTAAAATTATTTTAAAAAATAATTTAAACAATGTAAAGAATTTTCTAATGTTAATTATTGTGTTACTTTCATTGTATTCTGAATTTGTTTAAATAATTGTTCATTGCGCTGCCACAATTCATAAAAAATGTCATAAATAACAAAAAACATATGTACATTGTTTAAATTGTTTATTTAATTTGCAAAAATTTCAAAGGAATTTTTAATATATTTTATTTAAATTATGTGACAATAGACAAAGATCAATTCCGATCGTTGTCGTACCAAAATGTAAACAAAATGTTTGATAATGCAAAACAACCTACTTCTTTATTAAAATTTGATGAAAAGACTCAAATAAATGATTTTAAAATATATTTTTTATTGTTTTATTTTCTTATTACCTTTAATAAAGAACTGTGACATCTCTGCAAGACTTGCAAAGACGATTTAGGTTCTATTAAAGAAAACTATGCAAGCATTCGACCCTAAATATGGTGGCCGGCATAGTGGAGGCGACTGCTGCCCGGACAGGTCTCTCTGTACTAGCAGTTGTTTCTATTCATGGACCGCACTCTAGCTTTACATCAGGCGGAGTGTCATATGCCGAGCTGCAATAAAAAAATATATTTATAAGTATATTCGAAATAATCGAATAAAAATTAAGTGAGCAGTCACCTCCTCTATGAGAGTTTGATGAGACGAGGGGCACGGACAGATGGGGTAACAGGGCAGTCTCTTGGAAGCTCCCAGTACTGATGGAATTACAATGGGATAGCAGACTAATACTAAACTATTATTACCAAAGAGATATACACTAGAGGTGCAAACTTCATACATCTGACATAAAAAACCGTAGGCCGCTTCAAACGATTTGACAATGTTTGCCGTCACGTCAAATACTAACTGACAGCGAACTTAAACGTGGCTGTGGCCATCTTTTCTCTCGTGTCACATTGGGAGCGTTATTGCACATCTAGTTGCATATGTCAATGATTATTACCATCATGTAAGACAATAAAATTATTGTTATTTAATTGTATTCAAGGCATATTAATAATTTGTTGAATTATGATGAAAATTGAAATGAAAAATTAACACGTACACGCTACCTGAACTGAGCTGGCATTCGAACTCATCACCTCGTTCAGCGCACGGATACTTTAACCACTAAACTACAATTTTTTTTGATGAATTTTCATCATGATTTCATATCACATAATACAGTTAAATCTTAATAAACGTATTAATAAAATGTGTAGAAGTCCTAGCCTGAAAAACCACATTAAACGTGGACAGAATTAGCTTTCATATCTCAACTAATTCCCACATTCTTACACAACCAAATTTAAATGTTTATAAATCCAATACATTTAACGGTCGGGAGCGTCAACTGAGGCATTAGATTAAAATAAACAATAGCCAAGACTTAAGGATTTAGTGTCCTTTGTGGCTCAGAATAACGCCATTAGAGACATCCCTTCGTTTTAGTGATGCTATATAATTTGTGCACAAAATTATCGATGTTTATTTAATGTTTATTGTAGTTCGGCATGTGATAACATTCCATCCGATGTTAAGCCAAGCGGTCCATGAATAGAAAACAACTGTTATCACAGACAAATCTCTGCAGGCAGCAGTCGTCTCTGCTATGCTGGCTTGAGAAGACAAATCTAGATTTATAGTGCACACTTTTTTGTTATACTTATTATTATTTAAAATTATAGATATATTTTTCTGTAGTATTTGATACTATATCTTGTTTTTTATATATATTTGTATGTATGTATAATATCACAAATAACAGGTAATTTAAATATTATGATTGGTTATTTGTTAGAAGGAGGAGAAGAAGAAGAGAAGAGGAATAAGTGTTCTCCCAGTCTCCTTTTACCTCGGATCCTTCAAGCGGAGTGTGAAAAAGCACCTTTTCAGGCCGGCATAGTAATGGCGACTGGAGCCACCGTGTTAGTGGTTGCTCATGGACCTCCACTGAGCATACCATCAGGCCAGTCGAGTCAAATGTCGTGTCAAAATCAATATTAAAAAAAATGTTCTAATATTTCATAAATAAAGCAAAGTCTATCTGCATCATATAATTATCGATATAATATTATAACAAATCTATCGATAAGAATACATCATTATGAGATATTGATGTTGAAGTACACGTGGCCACACTAAAATAACTGGAAGTAGGTATCTCGCGGTAGTATTGAACTCATTGTCGCCGATGTTTTAGTGTTTATTTTTAGATCTTAATGTTTATAGTGATTTATTGTTAGTGATGCGGACGATTTTCTTAATGTTCTGTGCATTGTTTATCTTAATTTGACACGTGACTAAATGAGATGTATTCGATAGATATTTCATTATAAAGTATTCTTTCAGTTGCAGCTATGTATAATGTTAGGACATTTTTTAAAGAAATTTTTACTGGGGGAAAAGCAAAAATAAGTGAACAAAAAATTTATGAAAAACTACTTCAAAAAATTATTAAATATTTCTCACTATTTTCTCTAGTCTAGTTTTCAGTTCTTTGGTGAAATACAATGTTTTCTTTTTTTGGTTCGGGACCCCAAGGACAAAAAAGCTCCTCGAGTCTAAGTGGTTAAGTTTAATATGGTCACCAGTAGTGTGCACTGTCAACCCGGGTGGTGCATATTCGTCTCCTTAACCCGGCATAGAGGAGGCGACTGCTGTCTGCAGAACCTCTGTTCATGGACCGCATTCTAGCTTTTAACATCAGGCAGAACTACGTTTAAAAGAAAATAGTTTAGTTACCGTTGTAAATATTTATTTAACGTCCTTCTAAATTGGAAACATTAGCTTAAAATTTAATACTTTTGTTGTAAAAACATTAATTTAACTTATAAGTGCGTGATATACGAGATATTCATCAAAGAGGCACTTAAAAGTTTTATTGTTTTAAAGTGTTATTTTAGAGTCTTCTCTTAAATTACACACCCGCTTTGCTTACCTCTACTACTGTTTTAAAGTAAATAAAGTAATTTTACTTTGATTAATCTTCGTCAAAGCAGACTGACGATGGTTATTAGCCCAGTCTGCCACCACTTTCGAATGTAACACCCTTGTTGCGTTTCGGTAACAGTTTGGAAGTTGCCAAGTATAGCGAGAGGAGTGTGTACTGTTAATCTAGATGGTACATGCTCATCTCTTCAAGCCGGCAGTAAAGATTTCTCTTGTAGTAGCAGTTGTATCCATTCATGGACCGCACTTTAGCTTTACATCAGGCGGAGTGTTGTCACATGCCGAGCTACAATAAAAAAAAAAAAGTTTAATGGAAGTGATTATTAACAAGAAATTCTTCCACAAAACTGTAAAATGAACCGTCAAGAATCACTTGAAAATCAATAAACTACGACCAAATTGTAGACAAATGAGTCTGGAATTGTCCCCACTGGAATACTAAACGATAATTAAGTTCTAGGGAGATCCCGTGGGACAATCGTTCGATTCCCGGCTGAGAGTACTTTGTATGCGACACTCGACTGACACCGCTTTCCGATTGAGTTATAAATAAGAAATGCTTCAATTTTGTCTTTTGTTTTCGTTGTTTGCGGGCTGCCATTTCCGGTTTCAGTTTTAGATCTACTAAAATACTTTTTAAATAAAATAAAAACCTGTGTATATAAAAAAGATATCTTGGCAGGACAGCCAAGTCCTGATTGATAATCAACTAACAGCCAAAACTATGATAGATAGCTAGATAGATCTGAATTGAAAGTGGAGCCCAGTTGAGCCCAGTCTTCCGTTCTGGGGTAGTACCACCACTTTAGAAGTATTGGTACTATTGGTAGTATCCAGGTATAGCTAGACGAATGTTCACTGTCAATCTAGTTGATGCAGATTCGTCTCCTCAGGCCGGCATAGCGGAGGCGACTGCTGCCTGTAGAAATTTACCTGTAGTAGCAGTTGTTTCCGTTCGTGGACCGCACTCTAGCTTTACATCAGGCGTAGAGTGGTTATAGCAATCGTTAACGAACAAAAGTTGTAGAGAATATAATTTTATTTTTCGTTTTCTTTAAATCGGACAAAAATCTACAACCCGGTCGTTTCTTCATCATATTTCCGTCTCGATTAACTCACGAGTTATTGCATACTTCGAATAAGAGTTCAACTCGATAAGCCCGGGCAGCGCGCCGTGCACCGTCAGCCAAGGATCCTAACGTGAATTAAACAAACTAGTCTACTTTTAATAAACTACCTCCGCCAAATTCTTTCACATGGAGGACTTTTTTGGTACTTTTTTTCACCTCGTTCTCATTGAGTTGGAATGCGCTGGAGTGCCTCGGGGTGCACGTGGGAACCTCGGGCCACGACACACTGTGCGGAATTTACATAAATATCTTTTATCTGAGTACAGCCAGGTGCTGTGACCAAATGGGAAATTGTCAATTGTGAATTTTCCCAATAACTGCAGGACATTGCTGTCTCGGTGATTCTTTTATACGAGATGCGCGGTAATTAATGCCACTTATTTAAGAAAATACATGAATTTATAACCTATTGGTACAGAGTCAAAATGAAGCTTTCGAAAACATTTTTGGGCCCACTTTATACTTAATAGTTCAAAACAATATTCTAAAATAATGTCTTATTTTTTATTAATTCATTTTAATTATAACAACAGATTATTTACCAATCAACAGACCGTGTTTAATTACATAAAAAGAGATATCTTCAATTATTATTAAAGCAAAAAATAATAATAATCTCAAATATTGCATTAGAAAACATCAAATTACTCAATAACCCGGGTGAAAAAATAAAACTGATTGGTAATAAGGAAGTAGATTTATTTTTCTACAAAATTAACTAAAAATCATCCACAAACTCGAGAAAAACATTGTGGGTCCATTTCTCCTAGTTAGGCATAGAATAGGCATTCTCCGATATTAAGATTTTTTTTAATTATTCATATTTTTTTATATTTGAGTCTTTCTAGAGATTTCTAGTTTTGCCACAATGTGAATGGAGTTTTTCTCTAACTCCAAAACAGATAATATTTTATACATACATTTATAAGATAATTTTTTTTCTGAATTTCATATTTTTTTACTGCGAAGCTAAACCAAAAGGAATTCAGAAAGGGATGAATTAGATCATTTTACGGGTGTTACACTTAAAAGTAGCGGTACTAACCTCAGCAATCACTTTCGCCATGCCGACGAATGTGCACCATCTAGATTGACAGTACATCTCCTCTCGTTGTACCTGGCTACTTCCAAACCGCTCCCGAAACGCGACAAGGTCACTTCACGGGTGTTACATTCGAACGTGGTGGTACTACCCCAGAACGGCAGACTGGACTAATAAGTCCGCCTTTAACAAGTTTTTTTTTATTTATTTTTTTGGGCTTTTGGCCCCATTGGTAACATAATAAACACATACTATACACAACACACAATTATCTCTTATTAAAATATATATTTAGAAAATTAAACAGCATCCTAGCTGAAGCAGAAGTTGGGTCAGCTAGGATGCTATTAAATCCTACTTCCAAAGCGTTAATGCCCAGCTCATTCATCAACGCCTCTCTCTCCATTTTGCATCGACCGCATTGCCACAACAAATGCATAACGTCCTCCTCCTGCCAGCTTTACTCGCAGCGAAAAAAGTATTTAAAAATATCTGTTAATTACTTTAATAAACAAATCTCGACACAATTTCCTTGTACAGGGTATATCTTTAATAAAAACTTTTTTCTCCCGGATGTCCTAAACCGTTATATCATAAAAACAATTGTGACATAATTATGTCATATAATGATCTATTAATGAACATCTGTCATTCCCACGTGTGCCGGTGAATGCATCACTTCAGTTTGACGGTTTGTTATGAACTTTTGCAACGCCTACTTCTGCTAAATGATAAACGATAATGGGAAGCGGTATGCTTTTGAACTCCTGGTAGAGTTGAAAAAATCGTGAGTGGTTATTTTTTCATGTGTTCAAAAACAGTTGAATAGAGCCTATTGAATACAAGCCGGCATAGCGGAGGTGACTGTCGTCCGCTGTCTGTAGCTTAACATGCTGTTTCAGACATTGTAGGTATCATTATAATAAATAAATAAAATTTGTTCATAAATAAATAGTTTGAAAGTAACCAGGTATAACGAGAGGACTGTGCACTGTGATGTAGATGGTGCACATTCATCTCCTCAAGCCGGCATAGCGGAGGCGACTGCTGCTTGTGAAAGTTTATTTGTAGTAGCAGTTGTTTCCGTTCATAGACCACACTCTAGCCGGGTACTTACACCAGGCGAAGTGTTGTCATATGCCGAGATACAATAAAAAAAAGCTGACGACTAAATACACATAATTAAATAAATACCATCGAAATATAATACTATTAACAACAAAGAGCATTTTACCAAAAACCGCGTTCGTATTAATCTTTTTCATTGGCAGCAAAATGAAAAGGCAATTGGATGGAATAAAACCCAATACGACTGAGAATTATGACCCCTAACTAAGAGCTCAGGGACATCAGCAGTTTTTTTATAGTAGTCCGGCATGTGACCGCAACTCACGTTAAGGTAGAGTGCAGTCCATGATCGCGGACAACTGGCAACAGTCGCCTCCGCTTTGCATATTTGATAAAACTAGTAAAGAAACACCCCCTGGCTATTTTCAAGTTACTCTGAAGGCTTGTAAATGGTAGTACTATTCGGGACAACCCTCTTCGGGTAATCATCATCAGTAAACTATGAACTAAATGATGCAGGATTCTAAAAAAATATGAATGTTAATTTTTTTTATTTATTGTAGCTCGACACTATAAATTTCTACGGGCAGCAGTTGCCCCCGCTATGTCGGCTTGATGAAACGTGTATGTACCGTTTAGATTGACAGCGCGCACTCCTCTTGTTATACTTGGATACCTTCAAACTGTTCCCGAAACGCGACAAGGTCACTTAACGGGTGTTACATTCTAAAGTGGTGGTACTACCCCAGGACGGCAGACTGGGCTAACAACCATCATCAGAAAAATAAGAGATATATTAATAATATTACTAGTAATAAGAATAAGAATATTTTTTGTAGTTTTGGTAATGGGTCAAACGTAATCTAATACCTGTCTCATCCTTCCACAACCGTAACACCCGCACTGGGAGGGGGAAGCATTCACACTATGTCGACCGAATTGGTCGCCGAACAAAACGGTTCGACGCGTCCTTTTTGTGTCGCACAATTGACAAGTGGAATGCTTTGCCCTCCCATGTATTCTCCCAATCCTTTCACCTTGGATCCTTCAAGCGGAGCGTGAAAAAGCACCTTCTCAGGCCGGCATAGTGATGGCGACTGGAGCCACCGTGCGAGCGGTTCTCTAGTCGTCAATGCTCATGGACCTCCACTGCGTTTACCATCAGACCAGTCGAGGTCACATGTCGTGCCAAAATAAAAAAAAAAAAATAAAAAAAAAAAAAAAAACGGGCACTACAACAATTTTGGGTCACAAATAATAGGGTAGTCGGGCGTAAAACCCATTGGTTGGTGTGAGATTCGTCGCGTATCCTGAATAATTGGTGGCCGATAGCGAGTTGGGGACACACAGATGTTATCGGCGAGTCGGCGGGTGAGTTGAGATTGTATCGAATTTTCAGTGTGGATCAGCTTTAGTTACACCATGATTTCCTTACACTTATTTTATGGTAATTAAATCTCTTCGTTTCCTTCCTGTGTTACTTTAATTTTTTCATAGAAACCAATTAGCAAAGGTAAGTCTCATTTTTTTTTAAATTTAATTTTATAGTTTGGAAATACTAATACTATTTTTTTTCACAATTTTTTTCTATTTTTTTTACTATTTACTATAAGAACTATTTAGTTTTTCAAATTACTAATTATAATTTGATGTTTTTATTATGACAGATATGTAGGTCCGATACGGAAGGATTTTGCTCGATAAACTTGGATGGTAGATATTCGTCTTATTAAGCCCGTATAGTGAAGCCCGCACTCTAGCTTAACATTAGGTAAAGTGCGATCACGATTTTTAAATCAAAATTAAATGTCCCGCGCGGGACAGGCTCAGACCCGCTTCTCGTACTTGTGTGTGTATTGTGACGTCTGATGAGTATAAAGCTTACTGTAAACTGTGTAAAAAGAGTTACAATTTGTAACACACTCTTCAGACTATTATAACTCTTTAGACTAACCTAACGATAGGGTAAATATATATTTATTTATTAAAGTACATTTTCTATGGCTATTTTTTAAAGCTCAAATAAAAGATACATATTTAAACACTTCTGATTATATATGCTTTTTACTATGTCCCGCTTTCGAAGAAAAAATCCCGCTTTTTTCACTCAAAAAGTTCCGAAATCCTATGTTTAATGGTTGAATTTTTATAACTTTTGTGGGTAGTAAATAAATTACGTATAATAATGTAAGAGAAGGAGTACCTATGGCATAGTCACCCTATGCATCGGATTAACACGTTCAATGACAATGGAGCGAACAAACAAACAAACAAAACCGTCACCTTTTGTTTAACAATGTTATACACCTTATCTTATTCAGATCGGTAAGTATATACACTTACCTAAGTATATATATGGTACTTACATAGATATATACAATACATATAATATATTTAACATTTTAATATCTTTATTGACAGTTCGAGGCAATTTGATCATTCTGATAGTAAAGAGGGCTGGTCAAAATGATCTAGTTAAGGCTTGAACTCACGATCGATGGTACCCGTGTTCAAACCTGGCTAAATTTTGACCGGTATCGATGTAACAATTTTTTTTAAATTGTAGCTCGACGTATGACTACACACCGCCTGATGTAAAGCTAGAGTGCGGTTTATGAACGAAAACTACTGCTACTACAGAGAAATTTCTACGGGCAGCAGTCGCCTCCGCTATGCCGGTCTGAGGAGACGAGTATGTACCATCTAGTCTATCTATCAAACTGCTCCCGACAAACGAACAAGGCAGACTGGGTAAAAACCATTATCAGTCCGCCTATCACTCTTTAATAGTGCCTATAGGCACTGAGCGACCAAAGTACATATAACATAGTTACATTGGTACTGGTCAGAATTAGCGAGGTTCGAACAAGGGTCTCATTGATCGTGAGTTGACGCATTTTATCGCCAGACCACGGCCGCTCGATATCATATGTACATTGATAACTCAGTGCCTATTATTCGCCTCCGCTATGTCGGCTTGAGGAGACAAATGTATACCATTCGATAGACAATGCACCACTGTTTGCTATATAATATAGGTAATATGTAAAATTAGAGGGAGGCTTTGCAGAGAAACGAGACAACAAGAGATGAAAGGCGTGGCTTATACCAGCTAGATTGGGAAGTTTATTAAACTGGTTACAATGTAACCTACCTACAAGTTTATGCTATAGAATTAGGATCTACTATACTTGCTAATAAACTAAATTTTGTTCATTAAGATTTGTAATTTTGTTGTTACGATGAAAAAAAAAAACAATCATAATTGTTAAATTAATCTATAAATATAACTAAAAAGGATTTAAATGAGGACAAGGACTGGATTTTTTTATTTGGAAATGCAGAGGAGGTATATAGGTATGTAAATTTACTTAAATTTAATATTAATTAAAAAAAAAAATTAAAAATTAAATAGATTTATTTAAATTTACATCAGGCGGAGTGTTGTCACATGTCGAGCTACAATAAATAAAAAAAAGATTATAATCGTAACTTTTCTATTTTTAATTTATTTCTTTTGTTTTTTTTTCTGATTAGAATATTAAATGTTTGTTTGTTCTAAATTGTTTTATTTTTACATCTACAAATTTATTTTTGTTTAGGTTAGGTATTTAAGTTATTTTTAAATGTCTATGCTATGCTAGTGCTTATATCATGGCACATATGACATAGTTACATTGGTACAGATCAAAATTTTGCGAGATTTGAACCTATAGTTAGTGTATTCACGTCTACCGCTAGACCTCGATCGATCTTAAATATTATTTAGTTTATTCCTTATTTTATAGTAATACATGGACTCCTAATATTAACCTAGAGGGCAGCTCATTTGGAACACGGGTTCACTTGAAAATCGAGAAATTAATCAAGTCCAATTAATTTTTTCATGGTTAGCATTATATGCCTGTATAAAATATGTACTTTAGTATACAGGGTGAATTTTTCAAGTGGGCTTTCATGGCCAAATCCTAAACTATAAGAGATATCAAAAAATGCTGAAAGGAGTCTCGATGCCGATTTTGATGAAAACTAAAACTGCATTATTATATTTTTGATAAATCCATTTTCCCGGCCAGGAATCGAACCTGTTGATTTTGAAAAAAAATAAACACTGTATTATTGCACCATCCGATAGTGTTCCTGATAAGGATCAAATTCTGGGAAGTAATGATATACGGCAAACTAAAGAAAAGTGTTGATTTTTAACAAATTGTCTCTTATTTCAGTTTTAGTTTTCATCAAAATCGGCATCGAGACTCCTTTCAGCATTTCTCGATATCTCTTATAGTTTAGGATTTCGCCATGAAAGCCCACTTGAAAAATTCACCCTGTATAATAAAAAGATACATTAGTACCGTTCCGAAGCGAATTTGTAGCACAATATATATATAGAAATCTAAAGGTCTAAATAGATTACTATTCACAGCATTGTAGAAATATTTTCGTGTCTTCCGCCATGCTACATGCATCCACTCGACGTATCAGTGGATATTTGTCACCGTCACAAAACCTACCACCCCCTTTTACAACACCCTCCTGAAAATAGGGATGTAACTAGTATGTAGTAACTTTTATCGATGTTTTATTTATTTTATTAATCAACATTGAATGAAAATAAGAGGTAAATGGGTTTTCGGTTTTTTTTTTTGCGAAATTTGGGCTTTATTTTTAAATTAATTTAGATGCAACGCTAAACACATATAAAGGTCTCTTCTATGTAAAAGTTGGAGTAAAAACAGTTTTTTTAAAGGTTGGAATGCAAATGAAAAATTCAAGTGAACGCCCGCCCTTGAATTGTATGTGTCAAAATTTGATATTTTTTTTCAAAGTAATCCTTCGACAATAACATTATCCACATTAAAAAAGGATCTATGAGAAGTAAGTACACTAATGCGTAAAATCGGGTACATCCCTATAAAGCGCTGTCGTCGAGAGGGTGTAAGGGGTAGGGTATGACGATGAATTTCACTTCATTTCATGAATAAATTCGTCAGAGAGGGTGCGGCGAACCAAGCTACCCCTCAAACCGCGCCGTGATGATATTGGATGCTTTGTATATTGAAATATTATGTGGAAAATTGTCATATCTTGTTGCTGAAATTGTTTGTTTGTTACCGTTGAGTTTGTGGCACAAAATATTTACGTAATTATTTTGCATTGTTCTTGTCTTCTGGGAGAATAACGTTTATTATTTAGCCACATTAAGTATCTTTTAGATTATTTTAAATAGTTTTATCTCGCGTTTTATCCAACGTTAATCCAAAAACCTTCTGTAATAAAATAGGTTAACTTTTTTTATTGTAGCTCAGCATATAATATGAAAACACTCTGCCTGATGTTAATTAAGCTAGAGTGCGGTCCATAAATGTAAACAACTGCTACCAAAGAGTTTTTGCAGATAGTAGTCGCCTTTGCTATACTGGCTTAAGAATACACTAGGTTGACAATACATACTTCTCTCGCTATACCTGGCTACATTTTGATCCCAAATCACAACAATCACTTGACAGGTGGGCTTCAACCTAGCTTTTAACTTACAAAGTTCCAACATATTTTTTTAATTCTGTAAAGTACACATAATTATACAGGGTAATTTTTTTTAACTGGGACAGTATGGGGAAATCTGAAACCTCAGTAGATACAGGAAAACTGTCATAGCAACCAGTTGTTCATTTTTTATGAAAACGATTTTGGCATAGAAATTTTTCTGGTCAAACTTGTGTTGTCCAGAAAAATGAATCATTTTGGTCAAAAATTTTTTTGATGCGATTCGACTCAGTTTCATGTAAGGATCAATTCATTGTATCGCAAGAAAATAATCGGAGCAGCGGAAGTTAGTCAAATTTAATAAAATGATTTGTTAATAAAACGGGATAGTACATGTTAGCTACTGAACCATAGTCGATACTTACACATTCAAAAAGTGTTCACGTGCAGTGCCGGATTAAGCATAGACAACATAGGCAGTTGCCTATGGGCCGCCACCACACCACAAAAAAAATTAAATCGATAAAAGCTCAGTAGAAACAAAAAAATACTGACATTTGTTTTAAATTTTGTGTTAGCCAACTGATTTAGTTCCTCTCTTCTTTACCTTGACCTTAATAGAAACTTTCAACAGTTAACCATAAACGATTTGAGGGCCTTCAGAACATGATCGAAGTCTAAATTGCTGCTCACGAGGTAGAAGAGAACTGCTATCTTATGAGTTACGGCTAAACTAAAATTAAAAAAGTTTATTACGATCAATTGAAAAAAACAAAACTACAAATTACGCGTAGTTAAAACAGCTGCCAAAATAAACATTTAACAAATTCACACATCACTAAAACTTGTAAAACTTATGTTTACATATCACCTTTCACCCCTCCAACCCTCGAGCTAAAAGTTCGAATCGGTTAATCTCTTAAACTCCGGTTCGTGCTTCAAAACTTAAGCTTACGGATCAGGGATAAATAACATTTCATCACCTGGATTTACAGAAGTCATTGAACACATCTGTTGTTTACAATATACCAGGCACAATAATGTAAGAGCGGCCGTGGTCTAGTGGTAAGATGCGTGAACTCACGATCGATGAGACCGTGTTCGAACGTCGCTAATTCTGACCGGTATCAATGTAACTTTGTTATATGTACTTTGGTCGCTCAGTGTCTATAGGCACTATTAAAGAGTGGTAGGCAAACTGATGATCGTTATTTGTCCAGGCTGCCGTCCTGGGGTAGTACCACCACTTTTAAATGTAACACCTGTAAAGTTACCTTGTCGAGTTTCGGGAATAGTTTGAAAGTAGCCAGGTATAACGAGAGGAGTATGCATTGCCAATCTAGATGGTACACGCTCGTCTCCTCAAGTTGGCATTGTGGATGCGACTGCTGCCCGCACAGGTTTCGCTGTAGTAGCAGTTGTTTCCATTCATGGACCGCACTCTAGCTTTACATCAGGTGGACTGTTGTCACAGCTACAATAAAAAAAGAACGCGGAGCTTAACTGAAGGATTCCAGGGTGTAGACGTGGCTGGGAAGGTCGTCCCACAATTCGGTGGAACAGAAAAAAGGCAGCCCGAATCTTTTTATACAGGCGGAGATCGTGATGCATCTTTTATATAAAAGAGATATCTTAAAATAGACGATAATTAAACAAGACATGTTCTAATAAATCTCTATACATTTATAAATTACACTCTCAGAGGGGAAATACTATTTTTTTGTAGCTATTCGTCATGTGTTTAGAAATTCTCTGGGGGAAGAAAGACTGTCTCTTATGACATGTTAAAATAAAAGGGAATATCAATAGCTTAATTTAATAGAGGCCGCGGTCTAGCGGTAGAAGTATCACGATCGATGAGACCTGCCTTCAAACCTCGTTGAATTCACCGGTACCAATATTATATGTACTTTGGTCGCTTAGTACCTATAGGCACAATTAAAGAGTGGTAGCAGACTGATGATGGTTATCAGACCAGTCTGCTGCCTGAGGTAGTACGGTGGTACTTCTAAGCGTTACATACCTGAAGTGACTTCGGGTTTCAGAAGGAGCTTTTATATTCACAATACGATAAAATACTGAATTAAAAAAAAAGAAAGTCAGGCTTTACGTCATGATTTTGAGAATGTGTTGATGTAATTAATTCGATGAGTTTTCATAGAGAAAACTGCATCAAAAATTAATTTAGAACTTTAGAGCTCACTTTAAGATTTTTAAAATCATATTTATAAGTAACTAGCTGACCCGGCGAACTTCGTACCGCCTAACAGTCGATTCTTTAATTTTTTTATAAACCTATTCTGCTATTCGGGACACCGGGTCAGCTAGTAAGATAAAAAAAGAAAAAAGAAAGTTAATAAGTCAACAATCACATTATGTCTTAAAATAAAAATTATAAAACACTTAAATTAAACTTTATTACGAATCTTTTGTATGGGAGTATAGAAAAGTGTTCTTTTTAGACAATTTTTTAAATTTTTCTCTTCATAAGAACCATACTCGTACTTCAAGGAATATTCTAAAAAAAGAGTTAGCGAAATCGGTTCAGCTGCTCTCGAGATTTGCGCTTAGCAACACATTTAGCGATTCATTTTTAAATTATAGATAACTAAGAAAAATAAAATGATCAGACCCATCTTTATATCCTGTAGTTTATTAGATATTTCTTTTAGAGTTGTAAGTGTTATATTTACTGAGTAAAACTGCTTCAAAAAGCACAACTTGCATATAGCTTTAAGGTCCAATTGCATCAAAAGGCCCGTTAAAGTTACTTTGACTGTTACATTTTACGATAACTGTAACGGTTACGTTTACATTTGCTCCACACGTGTTGCACCATCGTGTAAATTCATACCGTTATCGATAAAGGGGTGGCTGATGTAATTAGGGGTACAGTCCCGAAAATGTAATAGAAAAAAAAACATATTTAGCCCGTTTTCATACACTTGACTTTAGTGACATTGGTTTAACTATTACTTTAACTATGACCAGCCAAAATTTGCTGGTTACGGTTAGCGTTAAAGCAAGAGTCAAACGGACAGGTTTTTTGAAGCAACCCAATTTAATTTTTAACCATTACTTTAACGTGAAAGTAACTAACAGTCATGTGGTGCAATGGGACCTAAGTATATTTCATTTTATGTAAGTATTAAATTCATATCTTCATTAAAGTAAACAATTAATTAGATATAATGTTTGTTAAAATGATAAAATAATCTTGAACACATTGCGAGAAACCTTTTTTTATTTTACACGTGACAAATGGATGGAGACGTACAAAGCTAACATTCATTTTGTCATGTTAAAATTTATTTACCGTTTTATGTGTTTTGCTTATAAAGTGCACCTACATTTGTAAACTTTTTGTTTATAATAATGTAAATAAAACATATTCGTTTGATGATTAAATTAATGACAGGAGCGTGTGTTAATTTATTCTAATAATTAATTTATTTTTTTACTATTATTTATTATTGCTTTTGTTTATTTTATTTCAGAATATTTTATCACACCGTTCGCGTCCACCTGTCCAGGGTTCCAGCTGAAAACCAGCTGAACTAGCTTCCTCCCTTTCGTTCCTACACATTCGCGTTCACACTTGCTATATTGTCTCATAAATGTTGTGCTGGGATGAATAAAGTTTTCTTTATTTAAAAAAAATGTCAACTGTCCCAGGACGCGGACACGGACGTTTGGGATTCAAACCAGGATTTTAAAGTCTGGATTATTAGAGCTTTTTGTGTTATTCGATTTGAAAAATAATTATATTTTCAAATACAATTCATATCTTTTGTTTCTGTGTTGTTAGTCTGCCACGTGTCTGCAGTACGAATCGAGTATGCGTGGCATTGGTTAAATGTACAGGCGTGCGTACGCGTTGTAATGCATGGAACTTTTTTTTATTATGACACGACATGTGACCTTAACTGGCTTGGCGGCAGGCAAAGTGGAGGTCCACGAGCACTGACGACTCGAGAACCGCTTACTCGGTGGCTCTAGTCGCCATTACTATGCTGGCCTGTACCTGCTCAAATAAGTGTTTTTCATACTTCATTAAAGGATGCAAGGATGGCAAATCACGTGGAAATTGTAAACCACAAACGAAAATATTCCAAAACCTCAACAACAAGAGTATTATTGCGACTCATTAGAACGGTATGGGGTAGGCACGTGCCACATTCAAGTAATACATCAAACAGTTCACGAGACTCGCATTGCTCGCACAATCGTCATGCCTTACTTAGGTATACAGAAATGTATGTGCTAAAGATACGTCAAATGTATTTATGTATGTACAATACTTATAGAGTACTTTTTGCCAAGTCGGGATTTCGGAACTTTTTGAGTGTAAAAAGCGGGATTCTTTCTTCGATAGCGGGACATAGTAAAAACATATATAATCAGAAGTGTTTAAATATGTATCTTTTATTTGAGTTTTAAATTACGTTTCCGTGACAATAGATAGCAAAAATAGCCATAGAAAATATAATATTTTAAATCAGATTTACCCTATCGTTAGGTAGTTGAGTATTCTTATGACCGGTTTCTGAATTCTTCAGTTTGCGTAACAAACCGTTATAACCAATTTGACAGATCGTAAACGATAGATATATCAAAATGTATGGGGAATATGTCCGTTAGAAAAATGTGGTGTTTCAAATAATAGTCTGAAGAGTGAGTTACAAATTGTAATTTTTACACAGTTTACAGTAAGCTTTATACTCATCCGACGTCACAATACACACACAAGTCCGAGAAGCGGTCTGAGACTGTCCCGCCCGGTCATTTAATTTTGATTTAAAAATCGGGACGTCTGGCAACGTCCTGGTACCTACATACATAAAACTGGAACAATAAGAAAATATATCTATTGTGGTCAACTTTAAAAGAAATAGTGTGAGGTGACTGCGAGGTGAGCTGGTGCTCACCACAGTGGAAGTCAATGAGCACTGACGACTAGAGAACCGCTTACACTATGGTCCTAGTCGCCGTCACTATGCCGTTATATTTAAGACATTAAATCTATTAATTTAGACATAAACTATAAAATTAATTATTGCATAATACGTTGTCAGTGGCAGGAGTGTGCAGTGTCAACCTGGATGGTGCACATTCGTCTCCTTAAGCCGGCATAGCGGAGGCGACTGCTGTGGTAGGTTATTAGGCGGAGTGTTCTCATAAGTCGGCTACAAAAAAAAAAAAATGGAGTCGACTTCGTAGTGAACTTGGTCTATAATCCATCAGACTTGTGGTATAGGTAGCTGCTACTGACTCTAGGTCCTAGGTCTAGTTCAGTCCTTCGGCGGAGTCGCGGTGAATCGGAAAGCGTGCCCGCGACTCTGCCATATGACGACCGGGTGGAACACCGTGGGGTTTTAGTCGGTACACCTCAACTTAGAGGGAGCCCTTTCCCCTGAGCCCAGGAAGTCCGTAACGGATTTCCATACGTAAAATTTTAAAAAAAGTTATAGTTCAGTCCTACTTCAGTTTGATATGACCGCACACCGCATGATGTTAAGCTAGAGTGCGGTCCATGAACGGAGGCGACTGCTGTCAGAGCAGGAGATCTGTAGACAGCAGTCGCGTCCGCTATGCCGGCTTTATGAGATGCCTTTTCACACTGCGCTTGAAGGATCCCAGGTTGTAGGAAGGTTTTTAATTACTTAGTGTTGCCATGAATAATTAATTTTAATAAAAACAGAAAAAGAAAATGATTCATATAAACTTATATATTTATAACACTTGGGTACCGTACACTCCATTCATAATAATATAACATAATACGCCCAGTTTATAAAGATGTGATAGTTTATATTTAGTGAAGGAGGTCGTGATTTATGCGTCTGCGCATGTTACACGGAGATTAATGGACGCCTATGTACACACTAGTTGTAAATCAATTATTTATAATGTGAAATGCATTAATTATTTCTTTTTTTAAGTTACTATTTACGATGAATGTAAATTTAAAATAAATAAAAGATCGACGAATCAATCTCGCGAAGAATTCAAGTGTAACACTAGTGAAGTGACCCTGTTTTTTATTGTAGCTCGGCATGTGACAACACTCCGCCTGATGTAAAGCTAGAGTGCGGTTCATGAATGGAAACAACTGCTACTACAGAGAAACCTCTACAGGCAGCAGTCGCCTCCACTATGCCGGCTTGAGGAGGCGAGCATGTACCATCCAGATTGACAGTGCACACTCCTCTCGTTATACCTGGCTACTTTCAAACTGCCCCCGAAACGCGACAAGTTCACTTCGCGGGTGTTACATTCGAAAGTGGTGGTACTGCCCCAGGACGGCAGACTGTTCAAATAACCATCATCAGGCTGCCTACCACTGTTTAATAGTGCCTATAGGCACTGAGCGACCAAAGTACATAGTTTATTATTTATTTATTACATATTAATACATAAATTACATACAGGAGTATGCACTGTCAATCGAGATGGTACATACTCGTCTCCTCAAGACGGCATAGTGGAGGCGAATGCTGCCCGCACAGGTTTTTCTGTAGTAGCAGTTGTTTTCATTCATGAACCGCACTCTAGCTTTGCATCAGGCGTAGTGTTCTCACATGCCGAGCTACAATAAAAAAGAAACAAATTGTACGAGTATAGTCCATAGTAATAAACTATAACGGAAAGTGTATTAGGGTAGGCAGATCTTCATATTCAGTTATGAATTTGTACAACGCTACAATGCACAAGATCAAAGGAGCCGCACCAATAACTATGCAGTTAGCGAAGTGTTTCATAGAGATGTGTTTAATAAATTGTTTGGATTGTTTATGGATTATTATACTTGTCGAGTTGATTATGTGAAAATATGTTTTATTGTAAAGGAAAATTGCCTAAGAGAAATGGGCCCACATTTTTTTTTCTCGAGTTTGACGATGATTGTTAGTTCATTTTATAGGATTTTTTTTTATTTATTTTTTTATTATAGCTCGGCATGTGACAATACTCCGTCTGATGTAAAGCTAGAGTGCGGTCCATGAATGGAAACAACTGCTACTACAGAGAAACCTGTGCGGGGAACAGTCGCCTCCGCTATGCCGGCTTGAGGAGACGAGCATGTACCATCTTAGATTGACAGTGAACACTCCTCTCGTTATACTAATCCCGAAATGCGACAAAGTCACTTCACGGGTGTTACATTCGAAAGTGGTGGTACTACCCCAGGACGGCAGACTGGACAAATAACCTTTTTACCCAAATTCTTGTATAATCAGACTTTTTCTAATGCAAAATTTGAGGTTATTATTATATTATACGCTTTAAAAATTAGTGATACCAATGTTTTGTGTAATTTAACACCGTATATTGTTTGATAAACGATATTTTATTATAATTGAAATATTGAAGTACCTAAAATCCCGATTCCAATTCATAACTAACACTCACGGCTGCAATCTTCGCTCCTCTCAAACTCTAACCCACCCATGCATCCACTACTTACTCAAAATCCTTTACTGTCCATGCTGTCCAACTCTGGAACTCTTTACCGGTCACTATTTGAAGAGCAGAGTCACTGTCTATATTCAAAAGAAAAATAAAAGAATACTACCTATCTACCTGTTCCTAATATTCTCTTCTCCTCAATTACGTCTTCCTACTAAATATAAATATCCTATAAGTATTTTGTTATATATATTCTATCTATTTATTTATTTATTATTTTCCTATTGTGCACTTTGTTTCTATCTCTGTCATACTATTCTTCATCATCTATAGGTTGCCTGGAAGAAATTGCTGCTCAGCAATAAGGCCGCCTATTGTGCTACCTAATTTTCCATAATTGTATGTTCTGTTTTTGTTTGCACAATAAAGAGTTTTATTATTATTATTATTTTAAAATATTGCTTTGTTAAAGTGGGCCCAAAAATCGGCATTATCCTTTAACATATAAATGAAAAAGAAAAAACCCTGAAAAAAGATTGTAGGCTTTTTTGTTCGTTTGTATTCAAAGATTTGTGGGCAGACTGATTAGAGTCAGTCTGCAGCTGTCCTGGCGTAGTACCACCATTATCAATTGTAATAGGTACATGTGAAGTGACGTAATAGCGTTTCAGGATCAGTTTGAGAGTAGACAGGTATAACGAGATAAGTATGCACTATCAATATGGGCATCGGTAGCTGTAAGCTGGAATAGTGAAGGCGACTTACCTGCACACATTTGTCTATGATAGCAGTTGGTCACGCTCAAGGATTACATTCTCGTTTAACATCCGACGGAATGCAGTCACAAATATCGAGTTACTTGATAAAAAGTGAGTATTTGGGACGTATGTATGTATGTAACAATCACTTTATTTATTTGAAGACATAAAGATTTTTTTTTATATTTATTTATTTGGTCCTGAGTACAAGGTGCACTGCTATTGAAACTAGTCTGGTGGCTGTATCTCCTTTTTTTATTATATATTTTTATTTTATTATATATTATTATACTTAGGTTGTGTTTTAAACTAAAGATGTTGTGTGACGTCACTGATTGTAAACTTATTGAAATGCTATTATAGTTTCTTTATGCGGAAATTTACCTATTCAATGCATATATTATGTCGCTTCGTCTCGCTTGTTCTATTTAAAACATAATGTAAATCTAATTTAGTTAGTTTTTGTAAATAAAAGTTGGGATTTGAACTGGAATCCGTATTAGGGAGGCAATCACGTAAATAAGACTGTTAAATTATACAAACTACCGAAATACTTGTAGAATAAGGACATTCTTTTACATGTAGGGTGACAATAAAATAGAATTTAAAATAATAATTTTAACTAGTGTAGAAAGTTTTGTATTTATCAAACTTTAGAGTCGAAGTCGTGTAACGGTTGCCGTAGAACTCATGCCCGATGAGACCTGTGTTCAAATCCTTCTAAATTCTAGTTAAAAACTATGTTGTCTTCTCAAGCAGGCATAGTGGAGGCGACTGCTGACTGTAGAAATTTATCTGTAGTAGCAGTTGTTTCCGTTCATAGACCGAATCTTGGCTTTGCATCAGGCGGAGTGTTGACATATGCCGAGCTACAATTTTAAAAAATCTGTGTGCTTTGTTATAAACCTAATGATTTCTTTTAATCTCTATAAAGTTGCGGAACAGTTGCAATCTGCAGTCTGCAGCCACCTATCGAAATTGCATAGCACTTTTTTTCTTTTTGTTTTATATGGCATTATAACAATTTGCCAGTGTCAAAGTAAACATTTTTTGCATCAAGTTAATAATATTGTGCATCACGAGTCATTCATTCATCACACTAAACAGTCAGGTCAAGTCTCAGTCAAGTCTAAAATTGTTCCAGTAAAGTGGTAGAATCCTTACTGAAACTTCCTATGGAGTTTTGGAGGGAAAATGTAAACACAGGTTCTCTTCTTTTGAATTGTTTGCCCACACTCACGCACGTTCACGAACACTTAATGATTAATAATCCACCATTATTACACATTAACACTCGAAGAAACCTGACGTCTCAAGATGGCCGTCAAAACGCACTTTTACCGAATAAAACATTAGGATTTTTTCTTTTTTTTCCCAATATATAAAAGTTAGCTTAGAACATTATATTTGAATGTTTTTCTAAATTCCATAATAATTAATTATGTTAAAATTGTCTATAGAAAAATATAAAATGTATGGTCACAGCACATGGTTGAGTTAGTCGGTATGGACAGCTATTTAATTGTCACAGTGGTGTAGGCGGTCTACTAAAAGAATTTGTAAATAGTTAGATATAATTTATTTTTATCTGCAAATACAATGGCTACCGTCTAGATACAAACTTATTAAACATATAGCGGCCGTGGTCTAGCGGTAACACGCGTGAACTCACGAGCGATGAGTCTCGTGTTCGAACCTCGCTGATTCTGACTGGTACCAATATAACTTTGTTATATGTACTTTGGTCGCTCAGTGCCTATAGGCACTATTAAAGAGTGGTAGGCAAACTGATGATCGTTATTTGTCCAGTCTGCCGTGTTGGGGTAGTACCATCACTTTCGAATGTAACACCAGTGAAGTGACCTTGTCGCGTTTCGGGAATAGAGAAATTTATCTGTAGTAGCAGTTGTTTTAGTTCATGGACCGCACTCTAGCTTTACGTCAGGCGGAGTGTTGTCATATGTCGAGCTACATACGCAACAAAAAAGTCGTCAGGGCGTCTTCCCCGAGACACAAGGCGTCTGTGAAAGATTTTTCCACGTGAAAATGTAGGCAGATTGAAAATGGTTATTTTATACAAAAACAAGTAAGTTCTTAATTTTGATATATCATTTTTTTAATCAAAATAGTTTACTTATATACTTAGATACAAAAATTTTACTCAGCCCATCCATAAATCCTAAATTTCTCACAGAGAAGATACGTGTGTGTGTATAATTTTGCGTGTATAATACAATCGACATTTCTCCGTCTTTACGAGTCATACCGAGTCATTATCACGTTAGACAGCGTGCCTATTCATCAAATGAATACGATAAAAGTAAAAACTACGTATTTTTATATATTTAAAAATATAATTTTTACTTTTTAATTACTTTCTCGACACTATTGGTCTACTTAGCATGTAATTATTTTATTTTGTAAACAATTTTTCTGATGACTGTTTGTTGCCAAAATAAAATAAATACAAATAAATAATTGAAATGTGTGCTTTGTTATTCATTTTATTATTATGTCAAAAGTTAATTAAAAACGATATTCCAAAAAGATATAATAATTGTAAAAAAATGTATAAAATGTTTTCAGAAAATTAATTATTTTTGATATATTTTGAAGAATAACTTATTTTATCTTCAATTGAAACGGAAAAACTGATCCAAAAGTGTTTAAATAAAAGCAAAGAATAAGCATACGATTGAAGAAATCGTATAGCGTGTATCCATTTGCATGTGACGAGAGAACCCCCCCGCTTTAATCAATTATAATAATAACTACCTTAATATGTCTATAGCATAAATATATATGTATATATTGTAGCTCGACATATGACTACACTTCGCCTGATGTAAAGCTAGAGTGCGGTCCAGGTCGCCTCTCTCTCTCGAAGAGACGAGTATGCACCATCTAGATTGACAGTACACACTCCTCTCGCTATACCTGGCTACTTTCAAACGCGACAAGGTAACTTCACGGGTGTTACATTCGAAAGTGGTGGTACTGCCCCAGGACGGCAGATTGGGCTAATAACCATCATCAGTCCGCCTACCACTCTTCAATAGTGCCTATGATACTGAACAACCAAAGTACATATAACATACTTACATTGGTACCGGTCAGAATTAGCGAGGTTTGAACACGGATCTCTTCAACCAAGTCAGTCCTTTACCACTAGACCACAGCCACTCCTCATATGTATATCTTACGCAATTTAAATATGTACTTTTTTTAGTGGTCCGACATGTTAATCTCTCTCACACGATCTCTTAAGATCTTAGCAGCCCTATGTATCATCAGCGGCGATGGAAACAAGTTGTTAATTTGGTAAACTGCTTTTCGAGGTTTCCTCAGGCGCGAGGCCGTCGTAGCCAACGTTGCTGACGCCCGCTGCTACTGTTTACCAAGGTACTTAGATAATAACCAATTTGTATAGAAAACATGAATAAAAAAACAAAGATCTTGTAAATTAACAAAAGTGCAATTGTCTCGTACAGTTCGGGGAATGCAGTTTGACGTTCCCCTCAGTCCGGTTTTTGTTTTTGGCGGCAAATCCATACATTATCATACATTAAAGGGGTGACCAGCTGCACCAGACCGACTGGCGCTGTTTAAAAAAAAACTTCATATGTAACATTAAAATTTATAGATATTGTATTTGATTTAATTAAATTATTGAATTATATTTGTTATGGTTTAAGTATGGCGGCGTGACCAATCTCAGGTTCGATTCTGTTGAAATAGATATTATTGTTAAATAAGTAAAATAGATTGTTGTCTCCAGAGTGTTTGTGTAAAGATGTTTGGTTAACTGATACCCACTTTTTTTTTTAATTTTTTTAATTTTATTTTAGCACGTCATATGACCGCACTCCGCCTGATGTTAAGCTAGAGTGCGATCCATGAACGGAGGTGACTGCTGTCAGAGAAGGGGATCTGCAGACAGCAGTCGCGTCCGCTATGCCGGCTTAATGAGATGCCTCTTCACACTGCGCTTAAAGGATCCCATGTTATAGGAAGGGGGAAAGACGTGGCTGGGAAGATCGTTTTTTTTTTTCGTGTTTTTCATTTCAGCGTGTCAGGAGCTGTTTACGTTCATGGACCGCACTCTAGCTTAACAGACGAAGTGTGGTCGACATTAATAAAATACTTATGCTGGTATTAAGTAACCATATTCTCGTAGACCTAAAGACATATCTTGAAGTAATGTAAAATCTTGTATTCGCTTAAAATGCCTTCGTGACAATTTGTCGTTGGCAAGACAGCCGCGTCCACTTTATGACGATTTATGCTAACAACTCTCACCTTGTGTTAGATGTAACGTTTACAAACTAGATTATAAATTATCTATATATATAAAAATCAATTGCTGTTCGTTAGTCTCGCTAAAACTCGAGAACGGCTGGACTTTGGTTAATTTTGGTTTTGAATTATTTGTGGAAGTCCAGGGAAGGTTTAAAAGGTGAGTAAATATGAAAAAATGCTTGGGATATAGTAAAAACAACAATTTCGCTTGCCCTTAGAAACTATTCCTTTGGTTTTGAATGTCAAACATTTGATGTTCGTTTAGAAATCAATTAAATTTAAAAGTCGTTCAGAAATCAAATTAAATTTAATTTTTTTGGTTTGATTACGAATTCTTTTTATTCCGGTTAAGTTTTGACCACATTTTTTACTAAAGTTGAAACATTCTGCAATTATCATTCAGCTTTTTTATTTATTGATTCTGAGGCGGTACGAAGTTTGCCGGGTCAGCTAGTAATATATATTTTTTGTTTTTTTAAATACGTTCAGTCTGCCGCCCTGGAATAGTAGTTCCACCACAAACGTCATACCCGTGAAGTGAACTATAGTCGCGTTGAAGTATCCACGTTATTTGTCTAGTCGAACCGACATAGCAAGCAACTGCTGCCTGCAATTTCTATGTGGTAGCACTTGTTTTCGTAGGCATAGTGGTGACGATGACAATATTAACTAGAACATAATGTGTAATAGACCTAAAACATGTGATTTATAGCAGCAAATGGGTAAATAAGAGTATATTAAAATATATTTTTTAAAATGCAATTTATAATATTTTCAGTCGTTAAACGTCCTAATTATTAGACTACTAGATCATCAACATTTTTTTCTTTTAACAAGCCGGCATAGCGGAGGCGAAATTGCCTGAAGAAATTTTCCTGCAATAGCACTTTAGTACTTATCGAATAATAATAAAAAAAAAACAAATCATCAAAGTAAACTCTTTAAAATAATGAACGCTGAGATACGAAGTCTGCTGCCCGCCCCACACCGATACATTTAAGAGTTGACATATTTATGTGTCACTTCGAACTAAAGTATTGCTCTCTTTGTCCAACACTCATCTCTCTTTCATTTTTTCTTTGCATTCTTCAGCGAGATCTATTCGGAGAATCTGACCAAATAACAAATGTTTAACTTATACTTTGTAAGTACCAAAGAGTTTTTATTTACTTATTTAATTACTGTTTTATTATGTAAATAGGAATTGACCCGCGACATCGTACGTCATCTCACGATCGACGAGATCAGTGTCAAATCTCGCTGGACCGGTACCAATGTAACTCTATTATAATATCTACTTTGGTAGCTTAGTCCCTACTATACAAGCAGAAGCTTATGATTAAAAACACCCGTGAAGTGACTTTGTCGCGTTTCGGGAATAGTTTGAAAGTAGCCAGGTATAACGAGAGGAGTTGGCACTGTCAATCTAAGATGGTACATGCTCGTCTCCTCAAGCCGGCATAGTGGAGGTGACTGCTACCCTGCAGCTAGGTTTCTCTGTAGTAGCAGTTGTTTCCATTCATGGACCGCACTCTAGCTTTACATCAAGCGGAGTGTTGTCACATGCCGAGCTACAATAAAAAAAAAAAATCAACTATTAATTAGTAGTAGTTTCCACTATCCCGGCGCGTTTACAAACTATATGACTAATATAATAAGAACAATACTTCTATCTCTTTAAATGCCTCTGTAGATCAGTGGCTGTGGCGAAGTTTGATTCCCTATCGATTTTTTTATTTTATATTGGTACTGGTTGGAATTAAGTAAGGTTTGAACACGGGTCACATCAATCGTGAGGCCCGACCTTTACCACTAGACCACGGTACTCATTACCATAGTACAGGGACTTAAAATATATATTAGAGAGAACCTCCTTTATTATTAATTAATTTTTTTTATTGTAGCTCGGCATGTGACAACACTCCACCTGATGTAAAACTAGAGTGCGGTCTATGAATGGACACAACTGCTACTACAGAGAAATCTCTACATGCAGCAGTCAGCTCCACTATGTCGGCTTGGAGAGACGAGTATGTACCATCCAGATTGACAATGCACACTTCTCTCGCTATACCTGGCTACTTTCAAACTATTCCCGAAACGCGACAAGGTCACTTCACGGGTGTTACATTTGAAAGTGGTGGTACTACCTCAGGGCGGCAGACTGGACAAATAACCATCATCAGTCTGTCTACCACTCTTTAATGTGCCTATAGACACTGAGCGACCAAAGTACATATAACAAATTTACATTGATACCAGTCAGAATTTAGCGAGGTTCGAACACGGGTCTCATCGTTCACGCGTCTTACCGCTAGACCGCGGCCGCTCTCTCATGTTAATGCACAATTTAAAACAATTGTCTGTCTGTTTATCCCACAAAAAACGTCTGAAGATATTATTAAAAGCCATTTCAACAGAAGTTGTAATTAAATACGACTACTATTCTTTTTTTTTAAACATTTTATTAGATGTGGGCGCTGGTGGGTATGGGCGGTGCATTTGATGTTCACTGGATCAAAGACGCCGACCATCCCCCACTCCAATTTTCATTTACTTAAGGCACTACTTTTAAACTAGTAATAAAAATTATTGAAAAATGTAGATACGCTATAGATGTTAATATTTAATAAAAAATTTAATTAAAAAACTGAGCGGCCGTGGTCTAGCGGTAAGACGCGTGAATTCACGACCGATGAGACCCGTGTTCGAACCTCGCTAATTCTAACCGGTACCAATGTAACTTTGTTATATGTACTTTGGTCGCTCAGTGTCTATAGACACTAATAAAGAGTGGTAGGCAGACTGATGATGGTTATTTGTCCAATCTGCCGTCCTGGGGTAGTACCACCACTTTCGAATGTAACACCCGTGAAGTGACTTTGCCGCGTTTCGGGAATAGTTTGAAAGTAGCTAGGCATAACGAGAGGAGTGTGCACTGTCAATCTAGATGGTACATGCTCGTCTCCTCAAGCCGGCATAGTGGAGGCGACTGCTACCCGCACAGGTTTCTCTGTAGTAGCAGTTGTTTCCATTCATGGACCGCACTCTAGCTTTACATCAGGCAGTTACAGTAATACCCCGCTTTACGCGAGGGATACGTTCCACAAAAACTCGCGTTAAGTGAAATTCGCGTATAAGGGGGTCACGTTTAAGCATAACCAAAAGCCAGTACTAAATGCAGATCAAACCTTACTTTAATTCTAAAAAGTAAAAAGACATTATGATTTTTTACAGAAAAATGTATCAATTGTCTTCTGGGTTACGTTTTGTTTACGGTATTGTAAAATATTCTTATAACACGCAACACTGTATTTTACTGATTGACACACGGTTAAAACACGGTCATCACCACTGTCTATTCTCTGCAATATGTCCAAACCTGAATAAATCTTTGAAAGAGCCATTTTAGCACAAAATTTGAAATTCGCGTAAAACCGAAACCGCGCATAAAGGGGGTGATACTGTATTTAATAAAAATGTTATTTTATATTTACTTTTATTATAATGTATTCTTAGATACTCGTAAAAAATGGCGCTTTGTTGTATACATCTAGGTATCCCTTTGCAACTAAATAGATATATACAATATAGAACGGTAGGCAGCGTTTCCTCAAGTCGACATAACGTATTGCTGATTTATCTGTGAATACAGTTGTTTCCACTCATGAGCTACATACAGCTTGGCTCCGGCTACGCGCCTGAAGATTGTGCTCACATACCGAAAATTATACCTATTATAAAAATGTCGCCTTAAGTTAAGGCCCTTTATACTCTTAGCAGAATGTGTCGGCGTTTTAGTTCACAAAGCTATTTAATACTCATTGATATTGTATTGTCTTAGTTTTTCTCGAAACTTCTCGTCGGAGAGAGAAACGTGACCGATTTCCAGAAGATATTATCTAACTTTGTTTTTGTTTTAACATACTTGAAGAGAATTTCGGTTGATACGAGTAATTATAGTGGATAAAAAAGTGGATATTCTAACTCCTACCTATAACTCAGTGTTAAAATTAACCGTGGTCAAAACCTTATTAATTATTTTATTGTTCACTTCATAAAAGTAATGTGAAATATGTTTGGTGCCGAGTAGATTTTTTTTTATTGTAGCTCGGCATGTGACAACACTCCGCCTGATGTAAAATGAATGGAAACAACTGCTACAACAGAGAGAAACCTGTGCGGGCAGCAGTTACCTCCACTATGCCGGATTGAAGAGACGAGCATATTGCCTGTCACTGTTTTTCTTCTTAAATAAAATGTAAAAGTATACATACATTATAGAGTAAGTGCTTACAACATTTAATATTTTATATTTAAGTAGGTGACCCGGCAAACTTCGTACCGCCTCAGAACCAATAAATAAAAAAGCATTTCTGAACGACTTTTAAATTTAATTGACTTCTAAACGACACGACGAACGTCAAATGTTTGACATTCAAAACCAAAGGAATAGTTTCTAAGGGAAAGTGAAATTGTTGTTTTTACTATATTCCGAGCATTTTTTTTTCATATTTACTCACCTTTTAAACCTTCCCTGGACTTCCACAAATAATTCAAAACCAAAATTAGCCAAATCAGTCCAGCCGTTCTCGAGTTTTAGCGAGACTAACGAACAGCAATTGATATTTATGCATATAGATTTTTCAATGTGGAAACGGAACGGAAAGGAACTCGACTTCCTAATGACAACATAAAAGTCATTCTCTTTCTTCTCCTTCTTTAATCCTAGTGCTTGTATACAGGGACTGAGCGACCAAAGTACATAAACATGGTTACATTGGTAAGAATTAAGCGGGATTTGAACACGGGTCTCTTCGATCGTGAGGCCCGACTTCTACCGCTAGACCACGATCGCTTTAAACATTCATCAGTTTGTGCCTATGCAAAACTCACTGGCATGATGCACTCAGGCCAAATTTAAGCATAGGCAACATAGGCAGTTGCCTATGGGCCGCCATCACACCACAAAAAAAAATTAAATCGATAAAGGCTCAGTAAAAACAAAAAAATACTGAGTTTTGTTTTAAATTTTGTGTTAGCCAACTTATTTAGTTGCTCTCATCTTTACCTTTACCATAGAAACTTTCAACAGTTGACTACAAACGATTTGAGGGCCTTCACAACATGCTCTGCCGCCGAAGTCTAAATCCGGCGCTGGACGCACTGCAGAATCGCTGCAGCCCCAACGGTATCCTGAACACTAATAACTATCATCAGTCAGCCCAAAACTCTTAAAAATTACTTAATTACTCTTTTCGGAACACCAGTATCTATATTTACTTAAAATTTTAATTAATTTTAACTTAATTTTGGTGAGGTAATAATGTTGAACCCTTACGAAAGGGGTGGATTACAGCACTACATAAATTTAACCTTTCCTTTTCAATTAAAACGAGATTGTTTCAAGTTGTCCTGAAAATTTTTCATATTAAAAATAATTTAGTTTATTTGTAAAATGTTAGCAAGTGAAAATTGAATGACTCGTAGAAAATCTCCCTCTGAAATGAGAAGTTTAAATTTTCCGCACATATCCACATTTCTACTACAAGGGGATAAGTTTATAACATAATTAATGGGTAAAAGTTTTATCTCGCATGCGTATTGAAATTCTCAAAGAAAGTTTGCTCAGTTAATCCGACTCTTCATTACGTTGTAGGTAAACTAAACACACCTACCTACAAGTAGGTATATGTTGAAAATATGATACGAATATCTATACAAAGTTAATTAATTTTATGTTTTATAGAAGACCAGCGACACGCCGCTTGAATCCAATCCGTGAGTGAAGATAACTACTGTCGCATGCAAAAATCACCTCCGCTATGCTGGCTTGAGAAAACGAATTTGCATCGTTCAGGTAGAGAGGTAATTACAAGCCGAGCTACTGTAAAAATCCCCTAACAATATCTAATATTAGCAAAGAAACAAACGTCGATAAAAATCTCATATTTGACGCCATTTGAATCCGCGAAATGGGGTGAGAGAAAGGTGCAAAAAAATAGTTAAGTAGGCCAGGATGGCCAGCGAACTCATTATCATACAATGGACACAGCTGGTTATCTTATATCTGTTTACTACATATACATATATAATATATTATGAAAGACATATAAACGGTGTGCACTCGTGACGCTTGGACATACGATTTCGAGTGGCCATCATTTGAGCTTTGAAACGGACTATTCCTGTTTATAAATACGAAGGTGAGAATCGAACCTGCACCTTGTCCACAGATTCCCTGACAGAAGTAAACTTAACGAAATTTCCCTATTAAAACATCTCATATTATTGTTTTCTTTTATTAATTTTTTCTGTTTTTTGGTCATAATTTAATAATAATAATATTTTACAAAATTACAATAAAAAAAATACGAGTTGCGTCAATTAGCAACGACCTCAACTGCAAAGTAAAGCTCGCTGGTATCAATATACCACATTATAAATTATAATAAAAACCCTAACATTTGTATAAGCAAATTTTTTTTATTTGACTTATAAATAAATAAAATTTTATAAGATAATATCTAATGAAAATTCTAATAGGAAAAGTTTAAATTTATCGGTCATTAATGCCTAGACCTTACACGCTCGTTTAGTTTAGTAGATAAGTCATTTAAACTTTGGCATACCGTATACGCTAATGGGCAAGGTCTTCAAAAAATAACCAATGTTAAATCGAAAACCATTTCGAGATATCACTTCAATTATATGTATTTTTTTTTTATTCCTGTCTGAAAAAACTTGAAAATCGCAGAGATATTTGAAAAACTGTAATGACACGCGATCGACCTTTTTCGGACGGACCATAGACATTGGTGTAGAAAAAGAGGTGGTAGCCTTACAATTTTATAGATATTTTTATCATCTATGGTTGTTACCTAACTTTGCCAATAGTGTTGTCTTACAATAACAGTATTTAATCAAAATAACCGCTTCAGTGTAATAAACAAAATAGTATACTATAAACATTTTAATTAAAATAAATCTTTTAAAATTGAAAGTTTGGTCGAGGATTCAGTTTTCATGTTTCGAAACTTTAAGATTACTATATCGCAATTTTTAAAAATTAATAAAAAAGAACAAAGCAATTATAATTTTTTTCCAGAAACACGTGTCGATTAAATTAATCTATATTATCTATATGTAAAAAAGACAGCTGTCACCAGATTTACCTCCCCAATTTTGATTTTTTTTGGCACAATAATTTTTTTATTTATTTATTAACGATCTATCCAATTTTGCACTAACATAAACTATTAAATTATTTATCTTCCATTTTCCGACCTAACAATCGAGATTTTTTTTTTTCACCACAGATAAATTTTTGCAGGCAGCAGTTGCCTCAGTTAAGCAGGTTTGGGGAGATGAATGTAACCATCTAGATTGACAGTGTAGGATCCTCTCGTTATAGCACAATGTTCACGGGTGTTAAATTAAAAAGTGGTGGTATTACCTCAGGACGGCATAGTTTCGGTAATTTCGGTAGTTGCTAAAAGTCTTAGAGTTTATAATATTTTATGGTTACCACGTAGCCGGACATCGTATGTGCCGGAAATAAATGTGTGCCCTTTTTGTGGACAAAGGTGGACAGAGAATGTCAATAATTAATGAATTATTGAAGAGAAACGTCACGGTCAAGCGTTTATGTTTTAACTTATAGTTCAAATATTACTTAAGTCATACTAAGAGTTGTTTGTGATTGTTTTGCTATGAAGTTTGAACATTGGGAAATGTAGCTGCTAGAATTAGTACTTTGAATTATCTAAAAAATAAGTATCTGTAAAGGGCTGGAACAAAAGTTTTAAAGAATGTCAACTTATGGTAACGAGAGGAGTGTGTACTGTCTATCTGGATCGTGTCTATCTCCTCAACTCGGCATAGCGGAGGCGACTGCTACTCGTAACAAATTATCTGTAGTAGCTGTTGTTCCCGTTTATGAACTGCACTCTATCTTGCTACAATTACAAGAAAAAATATTCCCAATGTAAACTAGACGCGACCGTTTTTAGAGCGGCCGTGGTCTAGCTCACGCGAACTCACGATCGATGAGGTTTCTCTGTAGTAGCAGTTGTTTCCATTCATGGACCGCACTTTAGCTTTACATCAGGCGGAGTGTTGTCACATGCCGAGCTACAATAAAAAAAAGACACTTCCATCTCGCTCTTCCTTACGAGAAGCGTTAGGTTTATGGGAAGAAAAGTTTTCATACTTCCGCAGCTGTTAACTTGATAAGACCAGACAGCGCCGAGCACCATCACTTAGTTATATATAGTACTAAAGTATAAACATCGTCGAACAATAGTCCCCATTATATCCCTAAGTATGGTTTGCCCTAATTCGCCCGATGCCACTCACCCCTAACTTTAACCAAGAGGGAGGTATCACAACCCTCACTCAGAGAACCCCTCTTTTGATATTATACCTCTGATAGTACGTAGATACTTATAAAATCATACTTTTATACGAATTTCTGCTTTAAGCGTCTTGAATAAGGGTGGTTGTAGCTTGTCTATCGTTTTAGACTAGGAATGCTTTATTCTTGTATATTAAATTTGTTATTTTATTTTTGTCTTAAAAACTGTTTTGCGATATCTAGACGATTTCTGAGAATTTACAAATTAATTACTCTTTATTTATATCGCAAGGGTTTAGGACAAATTTAAAAAGAAACAAAAGGGATTCTTAATTTTTTATTGTAACCACAGCAAACGACAACACTCCTGATGTTAAGCTAGAGTGCGGTCCACGAACAAAAACAACTGCTACTACAGATTATTTTTTTTACGTGTAGCAGTCACCTCCGCTATACCGGCTTAAAAGGACGAATGTGTACCATCCATTGATGGACAATAAAGGTTTTTTTTTTATAAAAATATATTCTCTAGTATTTATTTAATTTTCCATAATTTGAAACTTTTAATTGAGCTTTTGTTAACTACTGTATGGTTTAATGTTATTGCTAGTTTAAAAAAAAATGTTTTATGATCGTATTACAAACGTTAGATAAGTTTCAGAATAAGCATTTCAACGTTACATGTACTTCTGTGTACATGGTACGGTGTGCCACTCAATTTGCGCCGTTAACGCCTGCCAGTAGGGTGGGCAGGGTGAGATGAATTTTTCACAGTCATCGAACATCAAAATCATATGAAAATGAAGAAGACCTGAATGATGAGAATTGAAATTTTTGAGGTGAACTTCAGTACGGTATATTTAAACTTTGGAAGTTGTTTTTCGTACTTAATTTATTAAAATTAGCATTAATTTTTAGAATTTTAACAAAAATAAGTGTGGAATGGTTAGCTGTTACGCGAAGGTCTCGTGTTTGATTCCCGATCGAAACAAATTTTTATTAATCTATATAATAAAAATCAATTGCTGTTCGTTAGATATAGCTAATTTTGGTTTTGAATTATCCTATTATAGTAAGTCCAGGAAAGGTTTAAAAGGAGAGTTTATATGAAAAAATGCTTGGAATATAGTAAAAACAACAATTTCGCTTTCCCTTAGAAACTATTCCTTTGGTTTTGAATGTCAAACATTTGATGTTCGTACCATCGTTTAGAAATACTTTTTTATTTATTGATTCTGAGGCGGTACGAAGTTTGCCGGGTCAGCTAGTATATTATAAATATAGATATCAACAACAAACGTATTTTTGTCGGGTTTAGGGTCAGAGCAAGTCTGTGATCAGTCACTCGGAAAAAAGAAATATTTTTGATTACCAAATGTACTGTTTATTGGTTCTATATTAAAAGAAAAACACAAATAATTTAAATATAATAAAATGCAATATTTAAATCATGTATTTTTTTATTGCAGCTCGACATACGACAACACTCCCCCTGATGTAAAGCTAGAGTGCGGTTCATGAACGGAAACGAGTGCTACCACAGATTTTCTGTGCACCATCCGAGTTGACAGACATAGTTCTCTCGTTATACCTTCACACTTTCCAATCTCAAAACGCGGCATTTTAAGCTGTAACAGTGATCCTTATGTTTATGTAGTATCCATTATGCTTTATGATAGAAACGTGAACGGTTATTTTAATTTCGTGGACGAAAAGTTCGCTAGAACAGGAATTAATGAGCTTCAATTATTATTGTGTTAAAACAATTTGTAAAACGCAGCTATCAGTAAAGATTAAAAAGAAATTGTTAAAAATGAACAGTATTTTATATATTTAAAACATTTTGAATATTCAACGAAAAATCTTTTAGCAATTCTAATCGTGTACAATTAGACTTTGACCCGAATGTTTTAGAAGATATATATTTTTAATGAGTTTTCCTGATTTTCTCCACATAACTTGGCACAATAATGTTCGCTAATTGAAAGTAATATATTAGTTAATGTTGACGGGCACATTTTATTATTCTAAACTAGATATAACTTGTATGAGACACATTCTACAGCTGATATTTGTTATTTAAAATATCTACAAGTAGCAGTCTTTTAATTCCAAAGATCTGAGGGTATGGAATACCTAGTGTACCTACACGATGAAAATTTATGAAAATGTATTTATTTATATTTTATTTTATTGTAGTTGCATGCGACAACACTTCGCCTGATTTAAGCTAGAGTGCGGTCCATGAAACAACTACTACCACAGGGAAGAAATTTGTAGCAGGCCTACTGATGATAGTTATTAGTCCAGTCCAGAACACACGTGAAGTGACCTAGCCGTATTTCGAGATCAGTTTGCAAATATCCTGGCATAATGAGAGGTGTGTACCCCATCAATAGATGGTACACTTTCGTCATAAATTGCACTCTAAGCGGTGTGTGGCAAAAAATTACAGACAAGAGTCGCCTCCGCTATAGAGGGACTACAAAAGTGTTTTTTATTTTTTATTTTTTTATTGTAGCTCGGCATGTGACAACAACACTCCGCCTGATGTAAAGCTAAAGTGCGGTCCATGAATGTAAACAACTGCTACTACAGAGAAACCTGTGCGGGTAGCAGTCGCCTCCACTATGCCGGCTTGAGGAGACGAGCATGTACCATCTTAGATTGACAGTGCACACTCCTCTCGTTATACCTGGCTACTTTCAAACGCGACAAAGTCACTTCACGGGTGTTACATTCAAAAGTGGTGGTATTACCCCAGTGTAATTGTCTAATTGATATTTACTTGCGATACTTGTGTATTTTGTGTTTTGGGCTCATTTAAATATTTGTGTTTAGTATTTAAATCTGCTGCTATAAAATAATAAGTGTTGTTAAACGGTGTTATAGCAGTCGCGTCGCCGCGCCGCGTCGGGTCGATACAATGGCATTGTTGAGTATTTGCCAGCGTCTAAAGAATGCTTCTACTGAAAAACACTCACATTAGATTTATAAAAGAATAATTTGTCCTATTTTATTCTCTATTCTTGTAACCGATTGCAATCTAATTATAATTCAAAGTAAGATTTAATTTCAATACACAATTTTAAAAATTTAGCATAATTTTAAAATTAAACTCTTTTGTTTTCTGCATATTATTGAAAAAAACAAAAATATAAATAAATAAATAAAAAAATTTAAATGTCGATATTAATTGTAAATAATTTATTTATAACAATAAACAAAAATTTTTGGTCGTTAGTTTTCAGTTTTCCCTCCAAAACTTCGTTGAAAGTTTTTGTAAAAAAATTATCACTTTACTAAAGCTATGTTTGACTTGACTGGGACTCAAGATGACTGACTAATGTAAAATTTTCATGTGTCAAAGAAGATATTGTTGGCATTGTATGAAGAGAATTATGGATGTGGAGGAAGCGAGGGAGTTGTGTCAGGATCGTGGTAAGTGGCGTTCTGTCGTCGTCTCTATCTATCTCTGTGAGAAAAAGGCGTGACAATTGATGATGGTAAATTATTATAACACCGTAATTTAAAAGATATTGATTAAGTATTTAGTAAAATTAAAATAGTTATAAGTAAAAAACAATCAAAGAAAGGTTTCATATTTTTTATTTATTTATTTTCATATAATAAAATGTATAGTAACAATTACATATAAAAGAATACACCGTCTTCCTCTATTTCACGTGCAATTAGCAGTGGCAGCCGCATGTGGATAAATCACTAAGTCGTGGGAACAATCCGCAGCTTTTCAAAACAACTATCTATAGCTGATGGAAATGAACCGTTTCCGAGAATTTGAATAATAGAGTTTTTTTACTGTAGCTCTGCATATGACAACACTTCGACTCACGTTAAGCTACAGTACGATCCATAAACAACTGCTACCATAGAGAAATTACAGACAGCGGTCGCCTCCTCTATGCCGCCCGCCCTTAGGAGACGAATGTGCACCATTGAGGTTCGCAGTGCATACTCATCCATACCTGACTACTTATCCGAGTGTTGTAATTGGTGGTACTACCCCAGGACGGCAGACTGATCTAATAACCATCATCAGTCCGCCTGCCACTCTTTAATAGTACCCATAGCCACCGAGCGATCAAAGTACATATACCATAGTTTCATTGATGCCGGTTTGAATCTAGCGGGGTTTGAACACTGGTTTTATTGATCGGAGTCCCATTAGAAAACTGTTGTTTTAACTTCTGTTTACCCCGTTTGCAAATGAAGGCGTAGTTAAGAAGTGTAGACGCGAGAATAAATTTCAATATAAAACGTTATTAAGTAAGTGAAATAGTAATTTATGTTGGAATTTACTATTTTTTTGTCTAGTATTAACCAATGGTTTATTTATGTCCTCCCATAATAAGATCTGGTATTTTATAATTATTTAATTATTACTATTTAATGTTAATTTACTTGTATGCATGAAGTTTTTCTATTCTATGATACCTTGATATATAATACATATTTAGAAATAAATACCTTAGTAGGTCTTAATGTGCAATGTGCTACTTTTGGCAGTCTGGAGCTCCTAAGTTTGATTCCCGGTCGAACTAAATTAAACAAATAATTTGCATAACTCTAATGCAAAATGTCATCTTTTACCATAGTAAAAGCAAAAAAAAAATTTTTTTTAATCTGGCAAAAAATACATTGTTATTCAATAAATCCGGGAAGCGCCGAGTATTGTCAGCTAGTAGTGCATAAAATCTTTTAATTGTTTATTATTAAATTAAATATTATCTAAAACAGATGAATGCATTGGAAACTGCCAAGACAATGGCACAATCAATTCTATTTTCAATCTACAATATCATAATAAACCATGTTGTACATAGTGGGAGCGAACTTATCGTGCAACTGAAGAATTTATGCAAACAATCTATCCTTCGAACACCTTTAGGAGTATATTGTTAGTCTTGTGTCTGTAGTCCGTGGGAAGAAAGAGCTGCTGTCAGAAGTATCAAGCAGCAGTTGAACGAGCACCATCTATTGACAGGGCACATTACTCTCGTTATACCTGGCTACTTCCATGTTGATGCCTTGAAAGGAGTGTACTATAGGTACTGCTGAACGTCTTAAATACAGTAACACCTCGCTTTACGCGACCCCGGTATGCGCGGTTTCGGTTTAAGGCGAATTTCGCGCTAAAATGGCTCTTTCAAAGATTTATTCAGATTTGGACATAATGCAGAGCATAGACCTGTTTTAACCGTGTGTCAATCAGTAAAATACAGTGTTGCGTGTAATGAAAATATTTTAAAAGACCGTAAACGAAACGAAGACAATAGATACATTTTCCATTAAAAAAATATTCATAATGTGTCTACACAATGTGTTTTTAGAATTAAAGTATGTATTGATTTGCATTTTGTACTGATTTTTGGTTATGCTTAAACGTGACCCCCTTATACGCGAATTTCACTTAACGCGAGTTTTTGCGGAACGTATCCCTCGCGTAAAGCTGTAGTTATATTGGTACCGATTCCATCTTCAATCCACATTTTCAAGCGTTACACTAGTTGTTCGTTTGTTTAATGTATACAAGGCCTAATAATGAGAGTAGGTGTGCCCGTGATTGACGAGCATCAAGCTCACTCTTCCGGCATATTGCACCGTCCGTAAGCCCGAATACTTTAAATTAAATCACTATAAATTACATCGGCGTTGCATAAATCAATCGTCTCTTTTAGCTCTATTATTAGATAGTGAACAGTACCGCCAGCACGCTGAATGGACAAACGTGTGTCGGAATCTTGGCAACTAACATTAGTCGGGTTGACTTTTTGTATTGTAAAGGAGAATGCCCATTCGCCTAAGTGAAATGGGCCCATGATTATTTTCTCGAGTTTGTCAATGATTTTTAGTTCATTTTGTAGGAAAATAAATCATCTACATTTCTTATCACCAATCAATTTTAATTTTTTCACTCAGGTTATTGAGTAATTAGATATTTTCTGATGCAATATTTGAGGTTATTATTATATTAAATGCTTTAATAATCTATTTATTATGTGATTAAACATTGGCAGTAGTAAACAATGTGTTGATATAATTGAAATAAATTAATGAAAAAATAATATATTATAAGAATTTTATTTCGTTAACAAACTCTTAGATATCAAGTGGGCCTAAATACGGGCATTGTCCTTTGTGGATAAATTGTTTGATGAGTAAGTTTTTTTTATTAATGTAACCAAAATTCATCTGTTTATATGTTCTCTGTTTGTAGACCTAAGGAATCTTTTTGATAGAGATAAAATAGCTGTCCCGCGCTATTTTACCAATGTTAATTAAAATAAAATCTTAAGGCATTTCTCAATAATTGAGATCTAGTATATCAGGGAATAAAAAGGGAAAAACGAAACGAGAGGCGTTTTGAAAATCACTCCAAAAAAAAATGTAGGTTATAATCCATATTATTGAAGGCACTTATAGAGAAACGATACATATATACATATAGAGAAACGAAGGCAACGTTTCCTGGTCTCAACGGTCTCCGCTATGCCGTCTTGAGGAGACGATTGTGCACCATCCATTGGTAGTGTTTGCTCCTCTCATTATGCCCGGTTACTTGCAGATTGCAGATTACGCAACGCGGTTATTTCGCGGGGGTTGTGTTTGAAAGTGGTGATAATACCACGGTACGATGGTCGGCCTAATATTAGTTAGTTATCAACAGTCCGTGTACCACTCTTAAAAAAAAACTAAAATAAATGCTAGTTTAAATACTTGATAGAAATAAATATAAATAAAATAAAAACACAATAGACAAAGGTCGTGGTTTTATTGGATTTTTTCTTTTGTCCATTGGCAAAGAATTTATCTACGCGTGTTTGCTTTGATGATATTCGCCCTAATTTCCTTTTCATTTAACATACACTTGAGTCCCAAGTTTGAATCCGGGAGGGGTTTTTCTCATATGACAAGTGTACACCCTTTTGTTTGTAGATCACATTGCACGGATAATTCCTTTATTGGATTTTTATTTATTTATTAAGTTTTGTTTATGTTTTTAAAAGTAATTTTTGTACGTAAACAAAACCTATAAATAAAACGTACACAGTTTTTTACCTTCCTTCTTTTTTCTTGGTTACTAGTTACTGTGCAAAAACAAATCGAGTCCCAGTCAAGTCAAAAATCTAATAGCTTCAGTAATTTTTAATAAATCTTTCAATGGAGTAGGTTTTGGAGGGAAAGTTTTTTTTATAAACATCATTTCACACACGCACGTTTTCGAACACTTATTAGAAAATTATTAATTAACACTTGGAAAAACACAAGTTTAAAGTAATAATGTAGTTGCCTTACTTCCTTCCTTAATCTTCAGCTGTAATTCACAAATAAATAATTGAAAACTGGCTGGATATCTAATGTATTGTTTGGTATGTTACCCCACGTATCACACTCGAGTAAGTCAATAAGAGCATGCCGTGTATCCGTGGCGAATTAAAAATCAAATAAAGGCGAGTGGCTCGAATTAGCAAGCGCGTGTTACTCTCAGGGTTGAGTCTTTGTTTTTTTTTTTAATTTACCTATAAGTGGAACACTAAATAAACTGTAATAATAATACAACTATAATGTTTTATCAATGCACCATCTAGATTGACGCTAGACGCTATACTTGGCTACTTTCAAACTGCTTCCGAAACGCGACAAGGTCACTTCACGGGTGTTACGGACATGGAAGAGCGGCCGTTGTCTAGCGGTAAGACGCGTGAACTCGAACCTCGCTAATTCTGACCGGTACCAATGTAACTTTGTTATATGTACTTTGGTCGCTCAGTGCCTATAGGCACTATTAAAGAGTGGTAGGCAGACTGATGATGGTTATTTGTCCAGTATGCCGTCCTGGGGTAGTACCACCACTTTCGAATGTGACACCCGTGAAGTGACTTTGTCGCGTTTCGGGAATAGTTTGAAAATAGCTAGGTATAACGAGAGGAGTGTGCACTGTCAATCTAAGATGGTACATGCTCGTCGGCAGACTAATAATCATCAACAGTCTGCCTACCAAAAAATAAAATAATTAGATAAATACTAAGTTTTTTTTAAAATTTAAGTACATAAAAATAAAGTAAGTTAAAATAATAATTTTTGTTTTGTGATTAGGGGCAACCCTATGTGTAAATGTTGGGGATGTTCAAAATGATAAAGTACAAGGGTCAGGTCCATCTGAACAGAGAATATGTCCGATGTTAAGGGTGCGTCTAGTGTGTAATGAAAAGTTTAATAACGGCGCGCACGTGTGGACAGACCCTTACCCCACTACTAATCTTCTGGTGGCATGTTGTGGGGAGAATTTTAATACAGCTTCATTTGCGAATTTCACAATTTAATATAGATAATTATTTTAAAAATATAGTAGTAATAATATAATTTATATTACACATTAAAAAAAATATTTATTTAGTTATTTTTTAAATGCTAGGTGAATGTTTATTAATAAATTATGATGAACATTTAATAGAAAAAAAAAAAAACAACAGGCACACAACATCCTGAGCTGTGGTAGGATTCAAACCCACGCCCTCCACTATGCGCTCACGCCCGTAAACTGACCTTGTCGTGTTTCAGGATCAGTTTGGAAGTAGCCGAGTAGTAACGAGATAAGTATTAACTGTCATTTGTATAGTGCACATTCGTCTCCTCAAGCCAGCATAGAGGAGGCGACGCGGCGACGGTTGCCTGCAGGAATTCCTCTGCGGTAGCAGTTGTTTCCGTTCCTGTACCGCACTCTAGCTTAACTTCAGGTGGAGTGTTGTCATATGCCAAGCTACAATTAAAAGAAATGAATTATTTTTCGCGTTACAATATGCAGACAATTGTTAAAAATAAGTAACTTTTAACGCGTCATGCGACATTTAAAATATCTGCCCGTGTGCCGGTGTTCTTTCGTATGAATTTATTGAGAGTAATTTCGCATGTCATAATGCCAAATTAATATTATGGTCGTAGGCAGGGCGATGTTTTATAGCTTTAGGAATTGACAAATTATTTTATACACGTTATTAATCTCGTACGGACACTTGTGCGTTCAGAATTTAGATAAGTGTATGTAGTTATTTCTATTATGTTGTTTTTTTTGGTGGTTATTTTTTTAATTTATTATAGTTAGCAACAGGTATGTAACAAACAATGCCCATTTTGGGCCCACTTGATGCGTAATAGTTTGGTAACATCAAACAAACAAACAATCTAAATCTAAATACTTATATAAAATGCTAATGTTAGTACGTAAATACAGGGTTTTCTCTATGATCACCAACTCCGATCCACTTCCCGTTAGGGTGGTAGATGCTCCTCGGTCTCCTGGTGAAAGTAAGGGAGTTTGGTCGCGGTGGGTGGAAGAGGGTGGTTGTGGGAGGCGAAAATCTCAAAAAATGTATATCTGTCTCTTTCTAACATATGACATTTTGAGTACTAAGTCTCTCTTTTTCTAACTTATGAGATGTTGAGTACTAAGTATAGACTTCTAAATTTTTTAAAAATAATCTAGAAAAGTTTCAAGAATGATCTAGAAAGTTCCAAAACGTTATCAACTGCTAAAATCGATACAGAATGTCCTAGAAAGTTCCAAAATGAGCTCTACCGTTAAAATTGATATGAAATGTTCTAGAAAGTTCTCAAAACTTCTAGAATGATCTACAAACATTAAAAATGTGTATAGCTGCCAAAATCGATATATAATGTTCTAGAAAGTTCTACAAATTTCCGGAATGATCTAGAAAGTTCCAAAATGTGCGCAACTGTTGAAATCGATATGGAATGTTCTAGAAGGTTCTAAAAATTTCAGGAATGATCTAGAAAGTTCAAAAACTTTATCAACTGCTAAAATCGATATAGAATGTTCGAGAAAGCTCTACAAATTTCCGGAATGATCTAGAAAGTTCCAAAATGAGCGCAACTGTTGAAATCGATATGGAATGTTCTAGAAGGTTCTAAAAATCTCAGGAATGATCTAGAAAGTTCCAAAACGTTATCAACTGCTAAAATCGATATAGAGTGTTCTAGAAAGTTCTACAAATTTCTGGAATGATCTAGAAAGTTCCAAAATGAGCACAACTGTTGAAATCGATATAGAATGTTGTAGAAGGTTCTAAAAATTTCAAGAATGATCTAGAAAGTTCCAAAACGTTATCAACTGCTAAAATCGATATAGAATGTTCTAGAAAGTCCTACAAATTTCTGAACTGTTGTAGAAAGTTCTACAAAATTCCGGAATGATCTAGAAAGTTCCAAAATGAGCGCTACTGTTAAAATCGATATGGAATAGTCTAGAAAGTTCTGAAAACTTCTAGAATGATCTACAAACATTAAAATTGTGTATAGCTGCTAAAATCGATATAGACTGTTATAGAAAGTTCTACAAATTTCTGGAATGATCTAGAAAGTTCCAAAATGAGCGCAACTGTTGAAATCGATATGGAATGTTCTAGAAGGTTCTAAAAATTTCAGGAATGATCTAGAAAGTTCTAAAACTTTATCAACTGTTAAAATCGATATAGAATGTTCGAGAAAGCTCTACAAATTTCCGGAATGATCTAGAAAGTTCCAAAATGAGCGCAACTGTTGAAATCGATATGGAATGTTCTAGAAGGTTCTAAAAATTTCAGGAATGATCTAGAAAGTTCCAAAACGTTATCAACTGCTAAAATCGATATAGAGTGTTCTAGAAAGTTCTACAAATTTCTGGAATGATCTAGAAAGTTCCAAAATGAGCACAACTGTTGAAATCGATATAGAATGTTGTAGAAGGTTCTAAAAATTTCAAGAATGATCTAGAAAGTTCCAAAACGTTATCAACTGCTAAAATCGATATAGAATGTTCTAGAAAGTCCTACAAATTTCTGAACTGTTGTAGAAAGTTCTACAAAATTCCGGAATGGTCTAGAAAGTTCCAAAATGAGCGCTACTGTTAAAATCGATATGGAATAGTCTAGAAAGTTCTGAAAACTTCTAGAATGATCTACAAACATTAAAATTGTGTATAGCTGCTAAAATCGATATAGACTGTTATAGAAAGTTCTACAAATTTCTGGAATGATCTAGAAAGTTCCAAAATGAGCGCAACTGTTAAAATCAACATGAAATGTTCTAGAAGGTTTAAAAACTTCTAGAATTATCTTCAAACGTTAAAAATGTGTATAGCTGCTAAAATCGATATAGAAAGTTCTACAAATTTCTGTCTACATATTTATTAGAGTATTTCTTATTTTCAATTCGTTAATTAATTTGATTTGATTAACTCTATAAACACCGTATGTTTAGCAGCAACCGAGCAACGCCGGGTTACGTCGCTAGTATTCTAATATAATACCTTATTTGTTCATTAAAAAATAAGCAAATAATAAACGTTTTTTTAAAGTCAAAACTTAAGAAAAACATTCAATACAAATATACCTAACAATAATTTAAACAGATTTTTTTAAAAATATTAATAACATCGAGTTGCATATTGCATAGATTTATCCCTTTTTAATAAATAGGTATTTAGACTTAATATCGACGTCTGCCTACCTTTTTATCAGTTATTGAGATACAAAGGCGGTCATGTGACACGCATACGTCCTAGATTGCAGATTAACACAGGCACTTTGAAAGTTTTTATTAATATAAATAAATTATATTTCCGTCCGTCGCGTTTCGAATCAGTTTGAAAGTGATATACCTAACGAGAGAGGTATGTACTGTCAACCCGGATTGTCTGGAAAATGTTGTCATAATCATGCCGAGCTATAATTAAAAAATATATTTTAATAATAAAAATAATTAAAAAAAAATAAGTTCAAGTCAAAAGTGGAGAGGCTCGTAAAGAAGAATGGAATCTATTACCGATCTACATCTGCAAAATTGAAGATAGATAGGGATGATTTCCACCCCTAATTCTTGAAGCGAAATAAAAGCAATTACTTGTGTAGTCAAATTAATCGTCACATTACACGCCGTGAGGGGTTGGCACAGACAATAGACATCATAAAGAGATTAGCGACACCGCGGGTTGCGAATCACATTATACTGAAAACAACCAATTCAAAGTTAAATTTCAGTGTTTATGATGTAACTCGGCATATGAAAAAACTCACCCTGATGTAAAGCTAAAGTGCGGTCCATGAACGGAAACAACTGCCATCACTTTAGTTCTGGAGATAACGCGTTCCGGAACCGGACGGAACGGACTTTCGGAACATGTCGAGGTTTTCCCGAGGTCACATGGGTCTTTCACACACCCCGAAAGTTTCACCCCTCCAACCCCCTGGCCATTCAGGCGTTTATAGCCAAATTTGTCTTATGTGTTTGTAAATAAAATTTCTATATTATATAGAACTCTAGGTATAACATAACTTAATAAAATATCAAATTATAATTAAACTAAAAGGAGAAGAATATAGTTGTAATAAATACCCCTACTCTTTATTGTATAGTTGAAGGTAAAAGTGTGAAAATTTATAAAAATAAAATATAATAGACGCAATTTAACAAACAAAATTAAGGCAGGATATGACGCACACATATAGTGATAGAACATATATACATACACAACAAACAGTGATTAGAAGGATGATATGTGGGAGGAAGGAGGAGAAGGAAGAATGTTGTAAACAGACTACTTTATTTTCATGTTTTCAGCTGGTAATAGATATGTACGAAAAATCTGTAAGTATGACATTATATAATATTCTCAATAAATATAGAACTAGAATAGAAAGTTATGTAATAAAAGAACACAAAAGTTCATGACTTCTAAAGAATAGTAAAACAGACGTAATAATGTAATGCATGAAATGCATGAAAAAGTCTGAGTAACATAGTCAGAGGAAGGGGGAAGAGAAAAATACCCCTGGCAAGTACCCCATAATTGATGTCAGTGAGTGAGTGAATGGTAATCGAGCTTTATATAATATGATAGACCACACGACCTAAAAACAAATAAAAGGCTTTAATTATTTATTAACAGAGATTAGCCATTCTAATAAATCCAATTCGATTTTCGAATCTTTTAAACATAGAACTCTATTAAAGTTTTTTTTTATATAGACAGGCACAGAGTTGGTGACATGCCAAGACGAATGTTCGCCTCTTTTACTCCCCGCTGTGGTAGGATTAATGCCCCTGGACCATGGGAACCTTCGAGTTGGAGAACTTGTATAAAAACCTCATTCGGAGATCTGTATCGGTGCGTCGAAACTACATCAATCTTAATGTCAAACTGCGGTCATTTTGACCCCCGCGCTCATAGACAACCCGCGTTATTTATGTCAATTTGTGGTTTTTGTATCGCTAACAACTAACTAGTATTGGAATAATAAAACAATAGGTCAAATGCCTTTCTCATTAGTGTTTGTTAGAAGCGCTTACAAAGCCTATTTCTTATAGTAGCTCAGCAATTATGACCACACATCGCCTTATGTTAAACTAGAGCGGGATCCATGAACGGAGACAACAAGTAAGAGTCACCTCCCCTATGCCGGCTTGATTAGACGAGGTTGACAATGCACTCTCCTACCAGACCGGACACTTGAAAAGAGTACTCAGGTCGGCAGTAATAACCATCATCAGTCTGCCTACCACACTTTATTTTTCTTGTTGCTGCATTTACAAATAAATATCACATGGGATTTTAATAATTTATAGTACGAATGGTTTTTTTAAAATATAGTCCAGCACGAGACCACAGTCCTCCTGATACTAGAATATGATCCATGAGTGGAGGTAAGGAGTCACCTCCATTGTGCTTGTTTCATGAGATGAATTATTACGTAAAACCTATCATAGTTAAAATCAAACATTTGAAAGGTATCTCTCATACTTAGACCGATATCGGTCCAACTCAGGCAAAATATCGTCTTGTAAAATTAATTCTGCTACTCTAGTTTGTCCCAATGACGTCAGCAAGATGACCGATAACAGATACGTCATTTGTTATATTACAATTTACATTGACAGATCAACTGTCGGGTCCACGGGGACGTAGGTGACCCCATATGGGTTCACACAAATGATGAATGAACTTGCAACCGCGATTTGTTGTATTCCAGGGTTTTTATGTATGCTTTGATTTCATAGTTTTTGTGATTATTTACTATGTATTATTACTAATATTATAAATGATAAAGTATGTTTGTTTGTCCCCGATAGTTTAACAAATTTGTATATTTTAATTTATTGGGCACTTTATATTTTAATATTTTTTTATAGTAATATCTCAAAAATATATAGGTACTTCTTTAGATAGAAAAAAACCTACTTTCTTAATTTTTTTTTAATTGTAGCTCGACAACACTCCGCCTGGTGTTAAGCTAGAGTGCGGTCCATGAACGCTAACAACTGATACTACAGATAAATTTCTGCTGACCGCAGCCTGCGCTATGTCGGTTTGAGGAGTCAAATGCACTATTAAGGTTGACAATGCACAATCCTCTCGTTATACCTGGCTATTTCAGAACTGATCGTAAAACACGACAAGGTTACTTCACGATTGTTACACGTGGAAGTTGGGAACCTATCCTAGACCGGGTTAATAACCATCATCTGTCTGCTTACCATGTACAAGTATCCCTAAAAATCTCACTATCCTTAAAAAGTTGAAGGAAAGTCCCTAACCTAACTGTAGAAACAAATAAGCACAGATTTAACGCTCAATGTATTTCAATGTAACTTTTATTGGCAATAAGTTTCTTATGCCCTTTTTTCCGACTACAAAGAAAGACAGCGGAGTGTGCTTCACGCTCGAAACGACGATGAATTAAATAAAAGAATTGCCCCAACTCGAGTAATGGAGAGAGACACAACAAAATAATCGAAACTTTTGACATTATACACTTTTCAAACTCGAATTACATATCGAGTGAGTGAGTTTTATGGCGAGTTCTTTTTTACCTAGTTCCTTTTCATGCCTATGGATATTAAAGTGTTTGTATTTTATATTAATAAGTATATTAAAAATACGTAATTTCATCTAAGTACGAGTATTTACTAAAGAATTAATAAAACATAAGCAGTATATGACTAAAGGAGTCTGATTAATGACTCCCCCCGGTATAGCGGAGGCGACTGCTGCGTGTATACATTTCTACGTGGTAGCAGTTATGTCCGCTCTCAATCAAAGTGATGGTTGATTATATGCATTAAGTCTACCGAAAGAAACATGTGAACAAATTGTAACCCATGTTTACTAACACCATGTTTCACGCAATAAAGTTCATTTCATTTCGATCCTATATACGCAATTAGGATTAGTATGAAAAATAACTCATAAATTAAATAAATAATCGAGTTACGCAAGTTGTTCTCCATAGAGGGGTGCCTCTCAAGTCTGAAGTAACAATATAACAAACAATAGCGCGGAAATTGAACCGGAGGCTTTGACTTTGGCTTTGTAAGCAAGCTGTTTTTGTTGCTATTTAGTCAATTTGTAAATTCTATCTGCTTTTTCCTGACGGTCAAATAATCATTTTTCTTGTTACAAAACTTCATCTACGATTTTCCACATAGGATTCAAAAAGGGATTGGTTTCAAAGTAGTCGGGTATATCAAGAGGAGTTTGCCCTGTCAATGGATAGTGGACATTCGTCTCTTCAAGCCGGTACAATGGAGGGACTGCTGCCTGTAAATCTTTCGCTGTGGTAGGTGTTATTTTCCAGCATGGACCGCACTTTATTACAGCATTTTTCACTGCGTATGATTACGTAATTACATTACCTTGGAATAAATATCGTGATATGTTCACCTACACCCCAAATTGTTAAGATTAAAAACCCTTAATTAGTATTTAAATGCAGGATAATTTGTCAACGCAAAATTGCTCAAATTATCAAGATCCTACTCAAAATTGCTCACTAAAAAAAGTTCAACCACAACGACTCGTTCGCAGATAAATCTGTTTTGTTTAATTAAAATCCAACGAGCGCACGATTGGTCGACTGTTTTCGGTACGGGCAAATTTGTTAGTTCCTTACTTCCCAAAATAGTGTACGTTCAGATTTTGTTTCTAATTTAAAATTATATCAAAAAAAAAAATAGGTCAATTTACAATTTATAACAATTACATCTAATTTATTTATAATACTTAAATGGAATTGGATTTTATTGGAATGGAACAGAATGGAATTTTATTATTTTCATTATAACTTTAATATTATTATTTACAACGGCAAAAAATACTATATTGCTAAAACAAGCGAAGTTTAGGTTATCCTATATCCTAATAACATAACCTCAAAAATTAGTAAAATTAAATCCGATTGATTGCGATTGCAAAAAACCGGACTGTCCGGTCATAAACCGGACCATGTTAATAATAAAGAACGTGATAGTGATAAGGTATGCTATGATTCGTGTAATTATTTATTTCATTTATAAACAAATAAATAACAACTAACAACTATCCTTCAAAAACAATTACCTCTTACAATCGATAAAACTTCTGTGAGAAACTGTAAATTAATTAGCGAAATGAATGCTCAAAGTCTGCAAAAGCACACAATTTCTTCACAAATACGTGAGCTTTAATTAAGTGCGGGAGTGGGGAGAAGAGCTTTGCGGTGTCCACCTTGTCGTGGCTGCTGTCGACCGGCAAAACAAACAACAAATGTACGATGGGAGCGAGCGGCAACATCAAACGTTAAGAAAATTTGTTATTGCTCTTTCGTTTTTAAGTTGTTTTGCCATACCGACACGGATTTGCTAGCTACTAGTTTTTAACATTATTGGGTAGAAACAAATTGATCCTTGATTTTAGGGGTAGGTAGAAGTTATTGTTAATAATGTTAATTGACTATTACTTGGTTAGGTACAGATATAAACGTCACACAACGACCGGCATACGTGGCGTAAACGTGACTTATGAGTTACAATAATGTATGAAACTTTTTTCACTGGCCTATTGTGATTAGACCTTTTCTTCGCAGTAATAGAAGTAACTTATTTAAATATTTCATTACTATTTAATTCTCGCCATGATAGTTCAAAATAATTACTAAATTATTACTCCAATAAGGTCAAAAAAGCCTTCATCTTCTTTCCACAACAGCTCCTCGTAAGTCTCTCCCTCCACTTAATATAACCTTCGTTATCTTCATTTCGATTTTTCAGTCCCTTCTGAAGTCAATTTTATACATAAATACAATACATCACCGATGCTGCGTGGATGACCCAGTCCCACTCCAGTCACCAACCATCGTTAATTTACAACGCAGTGTAGTGTTTCGTATTTTTTAAACAATAAACGTTATAATAGTAAATTCAGCAGTCTATATTAGCCCCCCATTGTTTACGCATGCGCCAACACACCCATCATTCACCACGGGGTTTCCTTCTACCGTCACCGTTACTTCATAGTGGTATAGTATCGCAATTTTTATCTAAATTAATAACAAATGTTTATTATTTATTAATACAAAGTTTATAAGAATAAAAATAAAAACCGTTTTTTGTTACAGTTCGACATTTAATGGGCGATTCATGAAAGATAAATGCTAACTCAGAAAATATCTACAAACAGCAGTAGCCATTGAGAGTGGTAGGCAGACTGATGATGTTATTAGTCCAGTCTGTCGTCCTGGGGTAGTACCACCACTTTCGAATGTAACACCCGTGAAGTGACTTTGTTGCGTTTCGGGAATAGTTTGAAAGTAACCAGGTATAACGAGAGGAGTGTGCACTGTCAATCTAGATGGTACATGCTCGTCTCCTCAAGCCGGCATAGTGGAGGCGATTGCTGCCCGCACAGGTTTCTCTGTAGTAGCAGTTGTCTCCATTTATGGACTGCACTCTAGCTTTACATCAGGCGGAGTGTTGTCACGTGCCGAGCTACTATAAAAAAAAAGCTTCCGCTATGTCCGTGTTCGCTAATACTAGTCTACCGTGGGCTTAGATAATTAGGGGCAGATAAGCCCTTGAAAATGGTGGTTTAACCTTAGAACGACTAATAACTAACATCAGTCTGCCGTGGTAGGTTTAAATAGTGCTTATATTAATCTTGAGCGTCCAAAGTATGTACTTATAACAAAGTTACATTGGTACAGGATTTGAATACGGGTCTCTTCGATCGTGAGTTCGTTTAGGGACATCTCATGAATTATTAATAATATATTGAAAGGTGAGTGATATTTTTCTAACAACGGGGTGCGCTGTGGAATGCGCAGTGGCAGATGTCCCCAAATTGCATAACTTTAAACTTATTTTAATTAAATTTCATTTTCAACTCTTAATTTTTTCCCGTTAAATATTTTTTTATGATTTAAGATCTAGTTTATAATTTATTTACAATTGTTTTTTTTTTATTGTAGCTCGGCATATGACAAACAACACTCCGCCTGATGTAAAGCTAGAGTGCGGTCCATGAACGGAAACAACTGCTATTACAGAGAAATCTTTACGGGCAGCAATCGCCTTCGCTATGGCGGTCTGAGGAGACGAGTATGCATCAACAGTGCGCACTCCTCTCGGCTATCCTCCTGGCTACTTTCAAACTGCTCCCGAAACGCGACAAGTGTGTTACATCACGGGTGTTACGTTCAAAAGTGGTGGTACTACCGCAGGACCGCAGACTGGGCAAAATAACCATCATCAGTCTGCCTACCACTCTTAAATGTATTGTATTCTATTTTATTTATTTTTGTCTATTTTCTACCTAGAAATATTTAAGTCTTATTTTAATTATGCATGTTCATAGAGGCCTAGGTTTGTCGAACAGTGAATCTACTTACTTAGGTAATAATAATAATAAAACTCTTTATTGTGCAAACAAAAACAGAACATACAATTATGGAAAATTAGGTAGCACAATAGGCGGCCTTATTACTGAGCAGCAATTTCTTCCAGGCAACCTATAGATGATGAAGAATAGTATGAGAGAGATAGAAACAAAGTGCACAATAGGAAAATAATAAATAAATAAATAGATAGAATATATATATAACAAAATACTTATAGGATATTTATATTTAGTAGGAAGACGTAATTGAGGAGAAGAGAATATTAGGAACAGGTAGATAGGTAGTATTCTTTTATTTTTCTTTTGAATATAGCCAGTGACTCTGCTCTTCTAATAGTGACCGGTAAAGAGTTCCAGAGTTGGACAGCATGGACAGTAAAGGACAGGAAAGGTAAATTAGTTTCGTACGGTTTAATACTTTTTCGGGTGAAAGAATTCTATCGTACAGGAATAATTTCACCAAATTATCGCGTCTCATTATTAAAACAAACGTTCTCTGATGTAAGAATAGATAGTTTTTATTATCAATTGAATTATATGAGGGTGGACTTTTTTGTGTGTTAAAAGGACCGTCTCTGAAAATGTTATGTTAGGCTTATCTTTATTATGTGTTCGAACGGGAGTCATTAAGATAAATGCATTTTTTACGTTCTTTTAAAAGCAAAAAACGTTGCATAAATGTTATTGAGTAACTCTTTTCTTTTTTGTTATTTTTTCACGCCTAAATCGCTGAATCATTTTTAATAAAATTTGGCAATAAAATAAATAATGAGCGGCCGTGGTCTAGCGGTAAGACGCGTGAACTCATGATCGATGAGACTCGTGTTCGAACCTCGCTAATTCTGACCAATGTAACTTTGTTATATGCACTTTGGTCGCTCATTAAAGAGCGGTAGGCAGACTGATGATGGTTATTCGTCCTGTCTGCTGTCCTGGGGTAGTACCACCCATGAAGTGACTTTGTCGCGTTCCGGGAATAGTTTGAAAGTATGCAGGTATAACGAGAGGAGTGTGCACTGTCAATCTAGATGGTACATGCTCGTCTCCTCAAACCGGCATAGTGGAGGCGACTGCTGCCCGCACAGGTTTTTCTGTAGTAGCAGTTGTTTCCATTCATGGACCGCACTCTAGCTTTACATCAGGCGAAGTGTTGTCACATGCCGAGCTACAATAAAAAAAAAAGATTGCATCTTAGGGAAGAACCAATGAGTATAACGAACAATACTCCTGGGAAAAGATACAGGTTACCTACGTTTTGTTAATAAAAAATGAAGACAGCGAAATAATGAATAAAATTGTAGTAGGCAGACTGGTGATGGTTATTATCCCAGTCTGCCGTCCTTGGGTAGTACTACCACTTTTAATTTACACGCTTACAGGCGTGATCTTGTCTCGGTTCGGGATATATTTGGAAAGTAGCCAGGTAAAATGAGAGGAATCTGGATGGTGCACATTTATCTCCTCAGGCCGGCATAGCGGAGGCGACATCTGCCTGTAGAAATTTATCTGTAGTAGCAATTGTTAGCAGCAAGTTGCAAGCAACAGCTGGTCTTGTACCTAAAGTAAAATATTTTGAAATATAGAAAATGTGTAAGAAAGTAAATTTCAAATAGACGCAGCTGTCTATACCAAAAAATGTGCTGATGATTACCAAGAATTTCATGCATCCACAACCCGTGGATATCCTTTAAGTATGTATAAAAAAAGAGCAGCCGTTTTCAAACAAATATTTGGTAGGTAAGTTCCGATCACCACAGATAAACTTGTCATTTAATTTTCTATTTATGTAATAATTCCATTTGTTTTATTGTAAAATGAACTTACAATTATAGACTCTACCGAGCTAGGAATAGGGAAGTTTTTATTACTGTGTAGCTTGAAGAGTGGTCTAGGAAATGAGAGGAATTCGTAATAAATGCGTACTTCCTAGGCGCAAGTTTAAAACTTCTCTTTTTCTTAACCGACTGTCGTTTAAGATGTTTCAATAAATACTTTGAAATATTTCACTATTTTATAGTTGAATTTGATACATTAATCGTCTTTTATCTTTGTACATAAATTGTTAACTTTTATGTTTATTCTATAGTTTCTGTTTGACCTTATTTAGTTTTAAACTTTATTGTTTAACAGATAAAGTGAAATTAAACTAAACCTTTTGGGTGCGAAATGAATTAAGATTATAAGCAAATAGAGATGACTACTTGTAAATTACATTACATTTTGTGTATCTACCTTCTTTTAATAAATAAAATTAGTGACTCGAAATGTTTTTTTTTTATTGTAGCTCGGCATGTGACAACACTCAGCCTGATGTAAAGCTAGAGTGCGGTCCATGAATGGAAACAACTGCTACAGTTTCAGGAGAGCATGTACCATCTAGATTAACAGTGCACACTCCTCTCTCTATACCTGGCTACTTTCAAACTATTCCCGAAACGCGACTAGGTCACTTCACGGGTGTTACATTCGAAAGTGGTGGTACTACCCCAGGACGGCAGACTGGACAAATAACCATCATCAGTCTGCCTACCACTTTTTTATAGTGCCTATAGGCACTGAGCGACCAAAGTACATATAACAAAGTTACATTGGTACTGGTCAGAATTAGCGAGGTTCGAACACGGGTCGTCGATCGTGAGTTCACGCGTCTTACCGCTAGACCACGGTCGCTCATTATCATGGTATCACACTTCGCTTAATTCTAAGCTAGATTAAGAACTGCTACTGCAGATAAATGTCTACAGGCAAGTATATCATCATCCAGGCCTTCAAACACCTCTTGCTCTGTCAACCTGCCAACATTCGTCTCCTCGAGCCGGTATAGTGAACGCGGCTACTGCCTGTACTTTCTCGGTAGTGGCAGATGTTTCAAAATATAAAAATATGTATGTGAAGGTGGCCTCTCTTAGGAAAATTTTGAAAGCGGAGTTCTGGTTGCCCCTCTAATAGTTCTAAAGTTCCCTTTTAATAAAACAAAAACAGTTCAGCTGATTAAAGTGGTCAAAAGAAGAAATGTAGTTCTCACAATTTCGAAATGTCAAGAGGTAATAACTTTTTATTTCTAGACTTTAGCGCTTTGGGACAAATCGGCATAATTAATTAGAAACTTAGTATAATATAATGATGTTCCACTAATTATTTTGGCGTGCAAAGATTAGTAAATTACCTATATGAATTTTATATTATTTAATCTAATAATGAAGAAGGATCTATAAGTATCTATGAAATAAAATAAAACGGGGGTGCTTGTACCTGTGTGGTGGCGCCCCGCGTTTCCAATAAATAATGACATTTAATAGTTGATTAATCGATCAGCTCCTGCTGCCGGTAGACTGAGGTGATCCTATCGCTTATGTGGAATGCCTTTACTGGCTACGACGATGTACGAGGAGCGGTGGAACACATAAAATTACATTTAAATGTTTATCCCTAAAAATCATTAGAAACATATCTGTGCTCATGTAATTAAATCGGTCAACCTAGACAATGCACTTTTCTAATCAAGCCGAGCGACATAGCGTAGACGAATCTGACAGAATTACAATAAAAAATAGTTGGCTAGGATATAATTTGTTTTTGGAAGAGAAAAACTTGAGAAATTGTTATAGTCAAAATAAAAATAAATAAATAAATAAATATCTGCTGTTCATTTTGGTGGTGGGTTGTTTTAAGTAAACAGGTAATTTTAAGCATGTTGGTACACATTGTTTTGGAAGGGTACTGCTATGAATCGTAAAATTGTAATAGTATAAGTTTAATTGTACTGCTTTTCTGTTTTGTGTACAAATAAAAAATAAGAAAAACATCCCCTAGTGGGGTAGTGTGGGATTCTTAACCAAACCAAACCAAACTTCCTCCCTGGCCTCCACTCCATCACAGGAAATTCGCCGATGTTCATCTAGAGAGTGCAGGCTTCTATATTTGTCGTTATATAATTTTTTTCTCCTTAAATATGTCTTTAAAATATAATTGAAAACGAAGCTGTTGTCTCCCTGAGTATTATTAGAGTTACGAAGTATGCTATCGTCTGCCACCCCCGCAGTGCACTCCTGACGGGCCCGGTGACACGGACGACCTCGTCTAATTAATTTAAATGACTACGGCTGACTATTGCCGGGTTTATAAATGCATAAAAACAATATGTAACTTGTTATATTTATGTAGTTTATATCAACGGACGTTTATTATTATTTTTTTATTGTAGCTCGGCATGTGACAACACTCCGCCTGATGTAAAGCTAGAGTGCGGTCCATGAATGGAAACAACTGCTACTACAGAGAAACTTGTGCGACCAGCAGTCGCCACCACTATACCGGCTTGAGGAGACGAGCATGTACCATCTAGATTGACAGTGCACACTCCTCTCGCTATACCTGGCTACTTTCAAACTATTCCCGAAACGCGACAAGGTCACTTCACGAGTTTTACACTCGAAAGTGGTGGTACTACCCCAGGACGGCAGATAGGACTAATAACCATCATCAGTCTGCCTACCACTCTTTAATAGTTCCTATAGGCACTGAGCGACCAAAGTACATATAACATAGTTACATTGGTCAGAATTAGCGGGGGTTCGAACACGGGTCTCATCGATCGTGGGTTCACGCGTCTTACCGCTAGACCACGGCCGATCTTAAATGTTTTGGATATCCATACTGTACTTCTATGCTGAAATGTAGTTAAACATTTTAGAGCGGCCGTGGTCGATGAGACCTGCGTTCGAACCTAGCTAAATTTTGACAGGTACCAATCTAACTATATATGTACTTTAGTCGCTTAGTGCCTATAGGAACTATTAATGAGTGGTAGGTAGACTGATGATCGTTATTTGTCCTATCTGCCGTCCTGGGGTAGTACCACCACTTTCGAATGTAACGCCCATGAAGTGAACTCGATTAGTTTGGAAGTAGCCAGGTATAACAAGAGGAGTGTGCACTGTCAATCTGGTCTCTTCAAACCGGCATGACGGAGGCGAATGATGCCTGTAGAAATTTATCTGTAGTAGCAGTTGTTTTCGTTCATGGACCGCACTCTAGCTTAACAACACATTCCGAATAAGAATATTAAGAAATAAAATAGTAATTGTTTGTATAACAACAATAATTAATTCTCAAGTAATAATGAATCAGATCAAATCTGCTAAAATGGCCGCTAAACGCAGCGGGGCCGCGGGTAGCGTTCCGGATGCGGTAATTGTGTTCGCGGAAACGTCCCCCGACCGCATACAGATTATACTGAACAAAAAACTCCACCGCAAATTGCATATTGCTACAAGAAAACCACGCGGTTCGCTCTTAAAGATTTTCAGTTTCAACTACTTTTATATGTACGAATATTTCATTTATTTATTTTACCTAGTCGTGTTTCAGGATCACTATGAACTTGATCACTATGACTTCGCCTGCAGAGATTTTTTTTTTATTAAAGCAGTTATTTTCGTTCATGGACCGCACTCTGGCTTAATACCAGACGGAGTGTTCTCAAATCTGGCTACTTTCAAACTATTCCCGAAACACGATAAAGTCACTTCACGGGTGTTACATTCAAAAGTGGTGGTACTACCCCAGGACGGCAGACTGGACAAATAACCATCATCAGTCTGCCTACCACTCTTTAATAGTGCCTATAGGCACCGAGCGACCAAAGTACTCGTATATATAACAAAGTTGCATTGGTACCGGTCAGAATTAGCGAGTTTCGAACACGGGTCTCATTGATCGTGACTTCACGTGTCTTACCGCTAGACCACGGCTGCTCTTATTTGTGTGGATTTGATTAATAAAAAAAAATAAAGGAATTACCTAAGTATTTTTAAAGTTTGTAGGTAGGTACTTACGTAGGTATAGTTTAGGTAATAAATAATTGTAGTGACATAGTTAGATGAATGTTGGTGACATTCTTATTATGGATTACATTTCATACATTGTAAGTAACATGTGGGAGGGGCTATATCGTAACGCGATTTCGCAGAAAATCTAACCACTAAACCATGGAATATTAAAATTTTATAACACTAAGGACAAGGTATATGCTTATTTTATCTTTTTATTTTAGCACGTCATATGACCGTACACCGCCTGATGTTAAGCCATGAACGGAGGCGACTGCTGTCAGAGCAGGGGATCTGCAGACAGCAGTCGCGTCCGCTATGCCGGCTTGATGAGATGCCTCTTCATACTGCGCTTGAAGGATCCCATGTTATAGGAAGGTGGAAAGACGTGACTGGGAAGGTCGTCTACAAAATAATATCTAAGTATCTATACAATTTTTTTAGAGGCAATAGTGCTCGTACTTCGCCTGATGGAGCTTTAAAGTGCGATCATGTCTGCAGACAGAAAACACATCCGCTATGTCGGCTTGATGATACGAGTGTGCACCGTTATTGACAGGGCAGGATTTTCTCGCTATACCCGGCTGCCTACAAGCTAATCCCGAAACAAGACTAGCTCACTTCAGTTCCCAGGACGGCTCTCATTTGAACGATTACGGAAACTAACTTGGAACAAAATGAATACGCGGTCATGAGTACAAGCACTAATTGGATATGAAACAAAAGCGTCGTTACGCTTTGACAGAGTCTCTGAAAACAAGCCACGCGGCGAACATGTTGTAACTTGTCTGTCCGGAGGAACTGTCGTGTTTCAGCATATTTGCTTAGTTATCGCCCACAAATGGAGGATAGAAGCCTTGGACCGCTCGTCCCGTTCTGTCATATTTTTATATTTTTGTTTCTGCACTGAAAACACTTTCCACGTCTCCCAAAAGTTAATCGGTAGAAAATTAAACAAGGCATTAAGTTCGCCTTTTGCAATTTTTATATTTTCTAAATTTGTGCAATAAAGTATATTATTATTATTATCGGTCAGTATTTAGCGAGATTTGAACCTGAGTCTCATCGTTCGCATTTTAACACTTGAAAGTGGCGTTAGCATACATAAAATCACGTCGAATATCTATTATTTTTCTATATTAATCCAATTTAGTACTTCAAAGTAGAAGCTAGAGTTCCTAGAAATAATACTAGGTATATTTTTTGGGGACATGGCTAGTTAAATAGCAACAAAATGGTTATTACTTATTTAGTAGTAAACTTCTTATTTAAACTTGTATTTTAAACGTAATTGCGAGCATTAAGTATGTGGATAATTGAACATGTACATTGAACTAATATGTTACGACGTTAATAGAACTAAACTAGGTTTTATTTAACAAAACTAATGGTTCCAAGTATTTCCAAGGATCGAGGTTCATGTTCCTCCGCTTCATGACGCCGGCAAAGCTAAGACGATTGCTGTCTGAGGGCAAATGTACTTAAACTTATTTTTTTTTATTGTAGCTCTTCTTTATTGATGTAAAGCTAGAGTGCGGTCCGTGAACGGAAACAACTGCTACTACAGATAATTTATTCCAGTTATCCCGGCTTCAGGATACGAGTTATACTTGGCTACTCCCAAATTGATCCCAAAACGTGACACTTGAAAATGGTGGTACTACCTTAGGATGGCTGATTGAGCTAATATATTAACCATCATCAGTCTCCTTACCACTCTTTAGCTAAAAACTGCAACAGGAGTCAGTAGCACTATGCCGGCTCTATCAGTGTCAGTAGATAAGTAATTATGCAAAGCGAAGATTACTTCTACCGTGTCAATTTCATATTTAAATAATTTATGTAAATTAATAATTGTGCGCTATCGTGAGTGCAGTTTGCTATGTGAGGGCGGATGCGGGTGTATGACAAAACGCAAAACCTATGTTAATTAATTACAATATGCAGAAATGCAAATCAAAATGGCGATTTTACTACAACCATACTTAGGTGTAAATAACTTAGTTTACTAACATAGTTATGACATAGATCTATGATTGGTCGGGCGGAGACCAATCATGACTAATCTATGCGTTACCATTTATATATTTTATTTATTTATTCATACCTCTAAATAAATCTTTCTTTTGACAATCAACTAGTTAAAAAAAAATTATGTTGTATAGCAATAAAGTTTATAATAAAAATAAATAAATAAGCGAATACAGAAAGGCATAGCGATGCTTATTACCCCAGTCTGCCGTCCTCGTATCACCACCTTCAAGCGTAAGCCCTAGGTCACTAGTCGAGTTTCGAGATCAGTAATAACTCCAGGTATAACGAGGCCCGCACTCGTTTCCTTAATATCTATCTAAAAGATAGAAAACTAACAATAAAACTACGTCACTTGAATAAAGCTCCCGCAAATAAATAAATTTCATTTCAAAGGAGAATGCCCATTTTGGGCCCACTTAATACCTAATAGTTTGATATCAAGACAATTTTTTTTTTATTGTAGCTCGACATGTGACAACACTCCGCCTGATGTAAAGCTAGAGTGCGGTCAATGAATGGAAACAACTGCTACCACAGAGAAATCTCTACGGGTTGCAGTCGCCTCCACTATGCCGGCTTGAGGAGACGAGCATGTACCATCTAGATTGACAGTGCACACTCCTCACTTATACCTGGCTACTTTTAAACTATTCCCGACAAGGTCGCTTCACGGGTGTTATATTCGAAAGTGGTGGTACTGCCCCAGGACGACAGACTGGACAAATAACCATCATCAGTCTGCCTCCACTCTTTAATAGTGCCTATAGGCACTGAACGACCAAAGTACGTATAACAAAGTTGCATTGGTACCGGTCTTTTAGCGAGGATCGAACACGGGTCTCATCGATCGTGAGTTCACGCGTCTTACCGCTAGACCACGGCCGCTCTAATATTCTAAAATAATATCTTATTTTTTCATTAACTTGTTCTAATTACATCAACACATCGTTTATCAATCAGTAGACAATGTTTAATTACATAAAAAAACAGATATAATCAATTATTAAAAAATTTAATATAACAATAACCTCAAATATTCAATTTAAAAAAGTCTAATTACTCAATCACCTGGGTGAAAAAATTAAAACTGTTTTTTTTTTAACACGACATGTGACCTCGACTGGCCTGATGGTAAGCGCAGCGGAGGTCCATGAGCACCGACGACTGGAAAACCGCTAACACGGTGGCTACAGTCGCCACTACTATGCCGGTCTGAGAAGGTGCTTTCTCACACTCCGCTTGAAGGATCCGCGGTGAAAGGACTGGAAGAACACATGGGAGGGCAAAGCATTTCACTTGTCAATTGTCCGACACAAAAAGGACGCGCCGAACCGTTTCGTTAGGCCACCGATTCAGTCGACAAAATGTGGATGCTTCCCCCTCCCAGTACGGGTGTTACGGGAATGGAAAGACGAAGTAGGAATTGGTGATAAGGAATATTTTTCTACAAAATGAACTAAAAATTATCGTGAGACGAGAGAATTGTGGAACGACCTTCCCAGTCACGTCTTTCCACCTTCCTATAACATGGGATCCTTCAAGCGCAGTGTGAAGAGGCATCTCATTAAGCCGGCATAGCGGGCACGACTGCTGTTTGCAGATCCCCTTCTCTGACAGCAGTCGCCTCCGCTCATGGATCGCACTCTAGCTTAACACCAGGCGGAATGCGGTCATATGACGTGCTAAAATAAAAAAAAAAATAAAAAAAAATGTTGGGCCCATTTCTCTTAGGCGAGGCATTTCTCTTTCACAAATCACACAAAATATAAGGAATCAAATAAATATCAATGCATTTAGAGCTAATAATTGCAATAGTTATGTTACATTATTGTAAGTTATAGCATATAAGAACACGCGGTCGTGTATGGTCCAGTATTGGAATGCTGAAAGAATGCAGTCTGGAACGCATGATGGTAAGTAACTGCCCGTACCATTGTCACTTTTATACACTTGGACTACTGTCTTTATGGACACTGTATTACATTGCATCTTAGAGTTTTTTTATTGTAGCTCGGCATGTGACAACACTCCGCCTGATATAAAGCTAGAGTGTGGTCCATGAATGGAAATAACTGCTACTACAGAGAAACATGTGCGGGCAGCAGTCGCCTCCACTATGCCGGCTTGAGGAGACGAGCATGTACAATCTATAGATTGGCAGTGCACACTCCTCTCGTTTTCGAAATTCACTTCACGGGTGTTACATTCGAAAGTGGTGGTACTACCCCAGGACGGCAGACTGGACTAATAACGATTATCAGTCTGCCTACCACTCTTTAATAGTGCCTATAGGCACTGAGCGATCAAGGTACATATAACACAATTACATTGGTACCGGTCAGAATTTAACGAGGTTCGAACACGGGTCTCATCGAATGTGAGTTCACGTGTCTTACCACTAGACCACGGTCGCTCTAATACACCGATAAGTCGCTGGTTCAATTTTGATTACGTGGGTTTTTTGTAGGTTTTAAAATACCTTGTCGCGTTTCGGGAACAGTCTCAAAGTAGCCAGGTATAGCGAAAGGAGTGTGCACTGTCAATCTGGACGGTGCGTACTCGTCTTCTCAAGCCGGCATAGCGGAGGCGACTGCTGCCCGTACAGACTGTAGTGCAGCAGTTGTCTCCGTTCATGAACTGCACTCTAGCTTTACATCAGGCGGAGTGTTGTCGTATGCCGAGCTACAATTAAAAAAAGCTAGTGGAATATCATACATAAAGCCTAGAGTGCGGTCCATGAGTGGAAACAACTGCTACTATAGAGAAATCTCTACGGGCAGCAGTCGCCTCCGCTGTTCCGGGGACGAGAATGCACCATCTAGAGTGACACTGCACACTCCTCTCGTTATTTAGGAATTATCTACACGAAGGTAGGTATAGAAATAATAAATTATACATTTTCCCCTTCAAATTGTTGTATAACAAATTGCCATTTTTAAGATAACATAAATGCAATGATTATTTTTTATGTCTTGAAATAATATATTTACAGTAATTTATTGCTTAATACGACACCTTTGGAAAGATAAGAAGCACATAAACTTAGCTACCGGTGACATTTCACTTTTTATAGTTTTTTTTTTAATTATTACCTACTTTAAATTAGATACCTATTTAAAAATATATATTATAAATTATGTTTAATTTTCAATAAATTACTACTAGCTAACGTGCCCGGGTTAACAGCTCCCGAAGCGCAGTGTGAAGAGGCATCTCATTAAGCCGGCATAGCGGGCACGACTGCTGTTAGCAGATCCCCTTCTCTGACAGCAGTCGCCTCCGCTCATGGATCGCACTCTAGCTTAACACCAGGCGGAGTGCGGTCATATGACGTGCTAAAAAAAAAAAAAAAATTCACGAAGATATTGTTTTGTGCCCATTCGCTAAGAGAATTGGGTCCACAATTTTTTTCTCGAGTTTGTCGATGATTTTTATTTCATTTTGTAGAAAAATTATACTATATATTCCTAATTATCAATCAATTTTAATTTTTTCACCCAAGTTGTTGAGTAATTAGACTTTTTCTGGTGCAATATTTGAGAATTGAGAAGTCTGCCGTCCTGGGGCAGTACCACCACTTTCGAATGTAACAACCGTGAAGTGACCTTGTCGCGTTTCGGGAATAGTTTGAAAGTAGCCAGATAGAACGAGAGGAGTGTGCACTGTCAATCTGGATGGGGCATGCTCGTCTCTTCAAGCCGGCATAGTGGAGGTGACTGCTGCCTGTAGAGATTTCTCTGTAGTAGCAGTTGTTTCCATTCATGGACCACACCCTAGCTTTACATCAGACGGAGTGTTGTCACATTCCGAGCTACAATAAAAAAAAAAAGAATATTATTATATTAAATGCTTAAAATAAGTTAATGAAAGAATAAGATATTATTTAAGAATATTGTCCCAACATCGTCCGTTCAAAAATTTATTTTTATTTCGAAATACACGTCATTTCCGGTCCAGATCAAAATTTTACAAAATCCTTTCGTGATCCTATCCTTAAAATTTCAGGAATCGAACCTCAGATCTCTGCGTATTCGTACGCTCTGGTTGCACAAGGCTTCAATCCCCATTACAACTCAGGCTATCAATTTTCATCACAATTTAATAAGAAATCTAGCATATGAATATGGTTAACATAAATAAATAATATTGTTTTAAAATTTAAATTTAAATTATTTTTGAACTCTATCAAATGCAGTTGAATTAATTGTTTTAATGGTTGATAGATACAATTTCAGGTAGGTATATTAAATAAATAAATTCGTTACCTTATTCCGGGAAAGCTATAGGTACTTCCTTCATTGAGGGTCCAAAACGCTCTCGTTAATGGTTATCAGATGAAACCTTTTCTTATTTATGAGATCGTCAATAAGTATATCGGTGGTCGGTGTAAAACAGTAGCTGTCCTAAATATCAGAATTTACTACGGCTCATAAATTGTGTGCATTGTGATAGCGGGACCTCTAAATAAATTATTTTAATTTATTACCTAATTAAATGGACACTGAAGAAGTTTTGTTTCCCAATATGAAAGTATATACATACACATAAATAAAATTTTCTTTTATTCAAAATCTATATTTATTTTATTAAATATTTACTTACAAGAAAAAGATGTAGGTAGACGTCACACATGGTCCAAATGCATTAACGGCTATAAGCCGCGTACCAACCGCTAGTCAACCAAGCAGTCGTTTATGTCCCACTAAATTAGTTTAATTAGGTGAGGTAAATGTCCAGTGGCTTTGACAAAAAAACTTTGGATTCTAAGGTTCGATTCTCGTTGGGTGGCCTAGCGGACAGATGGACCGGACTAATTATGCCGCGGTGTCGACTGATATCAATACAAACGTGATAATTGGTTTGTTTATGAGATAAACTTTATCATTTATTTAAATGGTTTTATTTTTAATTTAAATTCTCAATTTTTGCGATTAGAGGTTATGTCTTTAGTTAAATATTAGTTATATAAAGTTTAGGTAGGTATCTAACTATAACGACGCCGTTTGTGAATGGTATTGAAGAAATAAATAGGTCGGAAAGTATTTAATTTATTTAATAGGACTGCGCGCAAATTACAGTAACAAAATTCGTGTAAGTAAACCACAAAACAATCCATATTGCATAATAATTATATTTTAAATAAATAACATAACACACATTGCCGCGAATAATAGTTATTATGACAGCGGTCCTGTGGCGCCATCTATTGAGGCTTCAGTGTGAGATTTATTTTATGCGATTACGGCGCTGTAAGATTAGGAACTCTCCACACCAATCTTCTAGGATTGCTTTATTTGTAATATTTTATTATAATTTTATTATTTATGTTATAAAAAAATTGTCTGATTGGTGGAAAAATTCACTTTACGCCGTGATTCGTTAATTAAATCTTACACTCAAGCCTAAGGCAAAGGTTGCATAATGTTCGTCCAAAATTAATATAAAAGATTTTTTTTTATTTTATATATATTTTTTTATATTAAATACTGATATTTTAACATATTAAATACAATTAACTAAAAATAAATGAAATAAATAACACATACATTGTTAAAAAATTAAAATACAAATATCGTAAATAAAATCTAAAATGAACGCATGTATTTTTTCATCAGCTGCTATTTTTTCCAGCGGACAACACTGATGACAGAAAATGTCATGCTAATGTCTGCCGATTCGTAAAGTTCAACAATAAACATTGGCGGTTGCAAAGAAAATGCGCCACATTAGTCGTAATGGCGAATATAAATATTGCAGAATGGACGCCGGAACAAGTTGTCGAATGGATGTCAGGTGCATATCGCTAGTTCAAACGAAAAAAGGACTACCAAGATGGTGACTCATATGTTTAACTAAATGGTAATGTTTTTTCCAGGATTAGATACTAGATTGACTCCTTACTTAGCTACATTTAAGGACAAATGTGTAAATGGTGCTAGATTATTATCTTTACAACGCGACGACTTAGATTCTCTTGGTATGCCCGTGATAGGACACCAAGAACTGTTACTTGAAGCTGTTGAACATTTACGTAATTTTGTGAGTATATTTATTGTTATTAATTAGTAATTAGTGTTCGTTGGGCCGTGCCGTGCTTGTTCATGTAATACAATCGTGTTTAAAGTCTTATGTATAATTGTTATGTCCATTCCTGTACCAAATAAGATAATATCTAGTATAATTTTGTTTTTCGTAATTACCGAGTGTGTAGTAAACGTTATATTACTCTTATAATTTATCTAAGCTTATTTTACTCATATACTTTGCTTTATTAATGACATCTAAGGGAGAAGGTTATCAATTAGTCATTTTTTGTTTGTTTTATGTTATTCGAAAAAATTGGCAAAAAAGCTTGTTATTATTGAATTAAAAATTGTACAGTAACAAATAAAAAAACTGTGTTAAAATTTTCATTACTTACTTACTTCTTAAATATTCAACGGAGATTTATCCAGTCTGTCATCTTGGGGCAGTACCACCACTTTCGAATGTTACACCTGTGAAGTGACCTTGGAGCAGTTTGAAAATTGCCAGGTATAGCGAGAGGTGTGTACTGTTAATCTAGATGGTGCATACTCGTCTTCTCAGGCCTGCATAGCAGAGGCGACCTGGACCGCACTCTAGCTTTACATCAGGCGGATTGTAGTCATATGTCGAGCTACAATAAAAAAAAGGTGATTATTAATGCATTGTGTTTTTTGTCTTTTTTCAGCAATATGAGATCCAACGAGAGAACATTCAGATGCTGGCAATGCGACTTTCTGTCACAGCCACATCATTGTATAGAGAGCTCCGTTCACATCATGATGGCAGACAACTTGAAACACAGACATTGAGTGATGTGGCACGGATGATTGCTACTGTTAAACCTTTAGTTTGCTGGTTAGATAGGTAGGTATATGAAAAAGGTTCTCCAAAGACCAAAGTACATATAATATTCTTACGTTCGTGGGGGGTATAAAATAAATAATACACGACTTCGGTCTTCACACCAATTTATTGCATACGACACACAATAACGTAGAATCAGGAGTGGTACGATAGTCGCTGGATAGCCTTCGGTCGCTGTTCAGTATCACTTGTTATCGCAGGAGTTGCTTGTATCACATCCAGAATGGGACTACTCTTTGGGACACTCGGGTGTCGGTATTTATACTCAAATAGGAGGAAGCTTCCAGAAAGATCTCGTCGAAGTTGTTTACTAATTATAATATAAACAAGGTCACAGGTCACGCCACTTTTGTGGGCGTGGCCAAGATGTTTACGCTACGCCGCTTATACGTGACCTTTCTAGAAACTTTGATGCATGCTATCTCTTTCGCACCCTAGGTGCACGTAGTTACATTGGTCTGAATTTAGTGAGATTTGTACATAGCTCTTATCGATTGTGAGTTGCTAGATGACGACCAATTTAATGTATATACACTAAGTGACCTACAGGCACTGAGGGACCGAAGTACATATAACAAAGTTACATTGGTACCGGTCAGAATTAGCGAGGTTCAAACACAGGTTTTACGCGTCTTACCACTAGATTACGACCACTCTTCAATGCTTGAATTGTTTTAGCAGTAATTTTTGATTCATATTAATACAGTATTTTATAACACATAATTGTCCCCTAGTGTAGGAGATGATCCCGGACCCACAGGACAGGCTTTGCCTAGTGTGGGCTGCCTAAACTAGCATTTGATAAAACTGGCTTAACAGTGTAGCTAAACTTACTTGATTGGAATGGGAAAATGTATTTTTACTGTAAATAAATAAAATTGTTTACAGATCACCATTCATAACAACTGAAAAAGGTCCACTTTTGGAGCACAAAAGTGCATTACTCAAGTTATCATTGGAAGCAGCTACGTGTGCACAGAGAGATAGATTTGCTGAACATCCGACTCGTGCTATCGTGGCTGCTGCTGCCACATTGGCTGGAATTGCTGATTATATTGTGCAGGTAATGTTTTATATTGTACATAAAATTAGTAATTATTTTGGTAGGTAGTCCAATGATGGTTATTAGCCCAGTCTGTAGGTCTGTCGTCTTATGGGATCAGTTTAGAAGTAGCAAGGAAGAGTGTGCATTGTCAATCTGAATGGCACATTTGTCTCCTCGAGCTGGCATAGTGAAGGTGACTTCGACCAGCAGAAATTTCTTTGTAGTAGTAGTTGTTTCTGGTAATGCACTGCACTGTAGCTTAACATCAGGCAGAGTGTTGTCGTATGCCGAGATACATAATAATTGAAAAAAATCTCTGGAAGTTAAAGTATTGTCAAATAGCCTTTTTTCTCTTTATTTATAATATTAGCTTATATCACAGGTATTGAGCTACCAAAGTACTTAATTATAATGTAGATACATTGGTACCAATCAGATTTTAGTGAGATTTGAACAGGTGTTTCATCTATTGTGTGTTCACATCTCCTGCCACCAGACCGCAGCCATTCTAATTTGAATTTCTCAAGTTTAGTAGTGACATTATCTTTCCAGGATGTCCTAGATCCGAAAGTGTTACAACCAGCATCAGTAATTTCGGCCTCCTGGAGTCAGGGCACTAAACCACTGGGTATTAGTGTTTTACCATCATTCTGTGGACATCATCAGGTCACCGATATAAGATTTGGATGTCCTGCTCATGCGGCACATTTGCTGCAAGAAGGGGATGAAATTATACAGGTTAGTGTAATTATAGAAAAAAAGAAAAAATAATTAAATCTAAAAATTCCGTTATAAATTGTTCAAGTTTCCAAAGAGTTGTAGGCAGATTGATGATGGTTATTAGCCCTGTATGTCTTTCTGGGGTAGCACCACCACTTTCAAATGTAACACCCCCGAGTGACCTTGTTGCGTTTCGGGAGAGGAGTGTGCACTGTCAATCTGGATGGTGCACATGTGTTGCTTCAGGGCGGCAACTACTGCCAATAGAAATTTCTCTGTAGTAGCAGTTGTTTTTCTTCATGGACCGCACTCTAGCTTTACATTAGACAGTGTCGTCATGTGCTGAGCTACAATAAAAACAAAAATTAAAGTTTACTACTTTTTTTTATTTAATTATCAATTTTTATTATAATTTACAAATAAAAAAGTATTTAAATCTGTTTTTAATGGAATAGGACGATTTTTTATAATATTACGTTTGTGCCAGGTTGGTGAACAGTCTGTAATAGGTTGGGCAGGAGCAGCAGTATGTGCTCTGTGCGTTAGAGTGTCCAATGATCGGGGGTTATTGCCGGTTACTGTACGACGAAGAGCATGTGTACTACATACACACAGGCATAACAGAAGACCATGGGAACATAATGAACTAGGAGATTTCAAGTATGTTTATAATAGCTTTCCACTAGGCTCGCCGAATCGAATTGCAAAAACTCGTTTACTCGTTTATTGAGCGGCCGTGGTCTAGTGGTAAGACGCGTTAACTCACGATCGATGAGACCCGTGTTCGAACTTCGCTAATTCTGACCGGTACCAATGTAACTTTGTTATATGTACTTTGGTCGCTCAAAGAGTGGTAGGCAGATTAATTATGGTTATTAGCCCAATCTGCCATCCTGGGGTAGTACCACCACATTCGAATGTAACACCCGTGAAGTGACTTTGTCGCGTTCCGGGAATAGTCTGAAAGTAGCCAGGTATAAAGAGGAGTGTGCACTGTCAATCTAAGATGGTACATGCTCGTGCTCCTCAAGCCGTGGAGGTGACTGCTGCCTGTAGAGTTTTCTCTGTGGTAGCAGTTGTTTCCATTCATGGACCGCACTCTAGCTTTACATCAGGCGGAGTTTTGTCACATGTCGAGCTACAATAAAAAAATGCTTTAATAATTATTATATATCTCTTTTTTACGTATGTAAACATTGTATATTGATTGGTAAACGATGTGTTGTTATAATTGAAATAAATAAATGAATAAATAAGATATTATTTTAGAATGTTATTTTGTTAACAAACTATTAGATACCAAGTGGGCCCAAAAATGGGCATTGCCCTTTCTGACTTACTACGTAGTATTACATTGCAATTTGTCTATGATGGATGCATCATGCGTACGGAAGAAATTAGATTCAATTCGGCACGTCTAGTGGTCGCCATTTTTATGTTTTACTCTAATACAAAGTGTTATTAATTTTGTAACATATATTTGCTTCATTTCTATGTCTGTACTTAGTTTTGCATCTGAAAGATGTCACAAATTGGATGTGTATGATTTCAAGTAAGTATTGTTTAATACAAGCGTCTCCCCAAGCCGGCATATCTAAGGCGACTGCTGACTGTAGAGATTTTTCTGTAGTAGCAGTTGTTTCCATTTATACTGTACTGTTCACTCATCCCAATAAGCCAGCATAGCGAAGACTACTGCTGTCTGCAGACGTTTCTGTATTACTAATTAGCAACATAAAAGGTTTTGTATAATTCCAGACGTGAGTTAGGTCTGCTTCGTTGTTCGACACATCGTCCAGTTCAGTTTCCGATATCTAGATTTGTTGATGACATCACCCATTCATCATCTGATGAAAGTGAAGCACTCTCACCTCCTGCTTCTCCAACACAAGTGCCTGATACTAGGTAAGAATTATGATTGCTTTTGTGTTCTACTAATATCTACAAAAGGAGAATGTCTAATCGCTTACAATTTTTTTTCTCGTTTTTATTGACGTATTTAAGTTAATTTTGTAGAAAGATAAATCAACATTCCTTATCATCAACGAGTAATTAGATTTTTTTTTAAATTATTATATTAAATTTCAATGCTTTAATAATTGATGATCTGTTTTTTAATGCAATTAAACATTGTCTATTGATTGGTAAACGATGTCTTAATATAATTGAAATAAATTATAGAAAGAATAAGATATTATTTGAGGACATTGTTTTGTTAAAAAACTATTAAATATCAGGTAGGCCCACAATAAAGTTTTTTTATTTAACTAAATTATTATTTAAATATTTTTATTCTAGGTTATATCCCCCACCTCCTCGGATCCAAATTATGCGTCGACATTCCATCAGCGGTGGATCACCGGTCGCTTCCAGACATGATGTGGCTATACAACAGGTTACTAAATAATTTTCACATCAACTATTTTTGATATAAGCGTGTTAATTATCTAATTTTCTACTTACAGTTTTGGCAAGAATTACGTAACCAGAAATGCTATGAACACTCAGGCAGCACACAGATCAATAACAACAATGATTTTTCAAACAACTTTTATCGGAGAGACAAATCGGTTTCCTACAGTACTGGCTTAGAAATATCACCGCGACCCAAAACCTGCTTAGGCGTGGGCGTCAACCGTAATAAGAAAGACAAAACTGAGGAGGAAGAAGGACTATCACCGACCAAAACTCGTGGAAAGTTGGATAAGAGCCATTCGACCCCCGCTTATGATTATTCGAATCAAAATAACGACGAACCTGGCTCTTTGGTTACACAAATCATTCCCGAATCACCATCTACACCGACAGACAGCCCGACGATTCTAGTACATTCCGCTGAGAAAGCTGATCAAATACTCGATTTCAAAAAATATAGTTCGCAAATCGGTGAAGCTATTTTACAGCAACAAAATAAAAATAAAGCGGATGAAAAACCAAAATTCACGTATGACGGTAAAGAATTAGACGATAGTGAGAAAATATTGGAGACGATAAGTATTGCAATGGTCGAGCGTCAAAACAAAAGCGACAAGAATGTGACAACTAAACAAGCGACTTATAAACTACAAACTACATTTGGTGAGAACGGACAGACGAGCACCACAAAGACATTCTCAGGCAATGAACATGTAAAAACGATACAAAATGAAGTGGTACAAGCTATAAACGAAAATAGGGTTAATAAACCGATACCAGATTTACCCCCGGAACCGCCACCCAGGCCTTTATTTACACAAAAACCTTTCATGAAAGACTATCCTCCTCTGAAGTCTGTTAAACAAGTGGAAGTAGAACATAAGGATTATCCATTGAAGCCAATAAGACATATAGAGAATGTACATATATCTTTGCCTATAAAACATATAACAAAACATGATATACAAATGATACCGATGGATAAAAGGGATCTGCCTCCTTTAAATTATGATAACACATTAAATTTATCACAAGTAGATATATCTAAGTCTTCTTCCAAGAGTAATTTAAATATAATGTCTAATCCGGATTTAGTTTCATCTATGACATTAAGTATGAGTGAATCGCATAGTTTACAAAAGTTAGACAGTTCATTGACATTGTCTCCTATTGCTAAAGCGGCTACTCTGTCGCCTCCCTCGAGTGTAGTTAGAAATATTTTTCCGTCCAAATCAAAGAGTTTGAAAAAGAAGAATTCTTTACTGATTAAACGTCGTCGGGTATCTGCGGAGTCTGTGAGCGGTGTCGTATGGAGAGGATATGTATTACAACGAGTGCGAGCTAGAACAGGTACCGGAGTATGGGCCAGAAGATTGCTGCTACTCACTGAAAACGCGTTGCTTGCATATAGACATTTACATAGCACCAAAGCTGATTGTTTGATATTTCTTAATGGGTTCACAGTGGCAGCTGCTACTGAAGTCAAATCGAAGCCTTTTGCATTCAAAGTGTATCACACAGGAACCGCAGTTTACTTCGCGGCAGACAGTGCAGACGACTTGAATGTTTGGATACAACAGATATCACGAGCGACTCTTCACACCGTCGATACTAATTACAATAAGATTGATGAATCGAAAAACTTCTCCGAAACAGACTACTCCGATGAGAATTCTGATAAAGAGGAAAAGAGAGAACATCTGAAAGAGAAAGAGAAGGAAAAGGATAAATCTAAATTTGGTTCTTTGAAGAAATTAACCCATAGAATGCATCGCAGCGAGAGTCAAGAGAATGTTAACCATTCATCTACCAGTCTTGATAGAAAGTATTTAAGATTCTTCTCGAGGAATAAGAACAAAGAAGACAATAAAAAAGAAGACGGCAAACACAAAGAGGAGAAAAAACAAGACGACAGTAAGAGTAAAGGCAAACAACCGGCAGCGCCAGTACCGACGGAACATTACCGCAGTTACCGTCGCGTTAACCCACCCCAATATACACAAACAGAACAAACTCGAACGCCACACAACATTGCTAAAATTAAGAAAATTGATCCAATTCAAATACCGAGTCAAGAGGAAGCTGCAAAAAACCAAAAGAAAATACCTAAACCTATCAATTACATCCACGCGTCGAATCCCAATTTACTCGATTTTGAGAAAAACGACTTTATCACTAGACCGACTATGTATCATATTCCCTTGCCAAAACCTAAAGTTAGGAAACACGACAACTTCGTCGGATTTATAACTTTAGAGGAATTTATGCTAAAAGAACAGGAGCAAGAGAGACAACAAGTGTATTCAAATAGAGTTCTAATGGGGATAGAAAGGGACAAAAAAGAGGATAGATCTAACAGGGCAGCAAAAGAATTACAAAAACAATGGGAGAGGATCATACCTGATGTGATTTATGGTGAATTGCCAACTTATTCGGAAGATCAGCTCCCAATACCTGTTTTAGAACAAATACAAAGTCGTAGTTTACCAAAAACACCAGAAAAACAACGCAAACTTGATAAAAATACGGAAGGCAAACCGATATCTGTTAGAGGGAAAGATGGATATGAAAAAATAGTTTATACAATTGATAAGAAAGATGAACCGCCAAAGATATTACCCAGGCGTCCGAAAACTGATAAATCACCTGATATAGAAAGGAAAAGTTCTATGACTGCAAAAGATTTAGGTTATGAAGTTATTTACGGTGAAAAAGATAACGGAAAATTAAATCCTGAAGCGGCTTTGATCGAGAAACCTCGAGCTCGTAGATCTTCAGAAGATATACCACCTAAAATAATGCCGAAGTCTAAGCATGTATTAAACAGACAAAATTCTTTGAATAGAAATTCTGGTGTGGATACGTCACCCGTGTTCGTTCAGGGAGAGAGTCCTGAGAAATTCTGGTTGAATTCGTTACGTCGTCATGATAAGCAGAAGGAAGTTGCGAATAGAGTTAAAGCATTGAAAAGTGTCACGCAATACACTCCGATGGTATTACCACTGGCTGGGACTGCGGGATTGGCTACTGCACCACATTTAGAAATTTCATTGGATTCTAAGTATGTATTCTCAAGTTTTTTTCGTTTTATTTTAGTTTTCAGTCATAGCACACACTCTGTCTAAGCCACGGGCAGCAGTCACCTCCGCTATGCCAGCTTAAAACGAATGTAATACTCTAGGTTCACATCAGATGGAAAGAGTGTTAGGCAGACTGATGGCGGTTATTAGCCAACTCTACCGTCCTGGGGTAGTATCACCACTTTCGAGTGTAACACGAGAGGAGTGTGCATTGTCAATCTGATGGTTCGTTCATCTTCTCAGGCCGGCATAGCGGAGGCGAGAATTGTCTGCAGCAATTTCTCTGCGTCTTAACATCTCGCACTCTAGCTTGGTGGAGTTACATTAAAAACACAAACTTTACTAAGTTAATTAAAAATGTATATGTCGCATAGGAGTTAATTTCTCTGCAAGCGCCATCTAGTGGTACCCAACGTAGTCTACAAGAAGAGGAAGCTATTGGTCGACCATGTCTGTCACCATGAAATCCGCGATGATTAGAAGCTAAAGGAAAGATCAGACAGTGCTCAGTCTGGGACGTGTCGACGTTAGATAGATATCATATAATCAGGCAGGTAATGCATGACGGTCAGACACAAGTCGACACGTCCTCACGCATCGAGCGTTTGTCTCAGACTGAACGCTGTCGGATCTTCCCTCTCGCTTCTAATCATCGTGGCTTTCATGGTGACAGCCAACCCACGCGATGCGTCGACCAATAACTTCCTCTTCTTGTAGACAATGTTGGGTACCACTAGATGGCGCTTGCAGAGAAATCAACTCCTATGCGACATAGGTTTTGGTTCTGCATCCTACTCATACATTGTTACCGTCTCTTTCAGGGATTGCTCTCCTGTAAACCGGCCAGTATGTGGTGATTCTTCAGGAGGCGGTCGTGGTAGAACTGCCCCCATACTTCAGGTCTGCAGTTACACTCTCTACTGAACTTTTCTATCTGTTATTCTTTTACTTCTTGTACTAATATGTTATAATTATGTCAAAGCAACGGTTTTTTAAAATTATACAGCGTGTACTGTAATTTCTGGTTTGTGTCTAATATGGTATTTAATTACAGAACATGCTGTATATGATATTTTTTTTAATAACCCATCATTTGACCACAATCCGCGCATTGTTAAGCTAGAGTGCGGTCTATGAGAGAAAACAATTCGTATCACCAGTCGCCTTCGCTATGCTGACTTGAGGAGACCTATGCGTACTTTACAGTTGACAATGTAAACTCCTCTCGTTATACCCAGCGGAGTGCGGTCATATGACGGTCTTTAAAAAAAAATACCAATTTTTTTTTACACTATAGTCGGATTTATAATTAGATAGACTAAAATGAGGTTTGGAGGGATGCCGAGTTTTGGAAATTCAATTAACTTTACATTTAATATATTTTTATGTCCGTTGTTTGTTAGTGGCTTAGCGATTATGAATTCGTATACGCAATCACGAGCGAAGGCATACGAATTCGAATCGAATTTTTTTTTTGCAAAAAGAACAATGAATAAATGAATAATTATAAAATAGGTAGGTATTGCTAGTACTAATTGAAATGCTATTTTAAAATAATTTAATTAATCAATTAAAATATTCGTGCCACAACACTTCACTTCTAACTTGGCACTTGGCACTTCAAACTGTCAATTTAGTCTATCTAATTATAAATCCGACTGTACATTTTTAATTGTTAGTTGCTTTGATATGATTATGTATGCATCATCCTGCATCATGCAATTGTGTTGTAACTAAAACCTGCTATGTATCTTGATCCAATATTTCACACGTTTGACGCAGTACTTCCATTTCGTCTCTCCTTTATATTTATTTATTTACTTTTATATCTCTTCTATTTTATAATATTTGTTTTTAACCGTTATTAACATGGAGATATATACTAGAGGTGCAATTTGACATAAAAAAGCGTAGGCCGCATCTAGTTCTATACATCAAGGTCAAATACTAACTGACGGAGAACCTAAACGTGACTGTGGCCATATTTTCTCTCGCGTCATATTGGGAGCATTATTGCACATCTAGTTGAATATATCAATGGTAATTATTATTTTTACTAATATTTGTAATTAAATTTCAATTAGGTACTAACAGCAAAAGCAGCGCTGTAGCACTGTAGGAAATAATTGTTTGAGCTTGTAGGATCATGATATCCGTTCCAACTTTATTTTTATCCAATTGGATAGCTGTAAAGGAGAATGTACATTTGCCTAAGAGAAATGGGCCAAAATTTTTTTTTTCGAGTTTGTCATTAATTTTTTAGTTAATTTTGTAAGAAAATGATTATACCAATATCCCAATTTATTATCACTTATCATTTTTAATATTTTGGGTTACCTGGGTTATTGATTTTTTCTGATGCAATATTTGTGGTATTAGCGCATTAAAAAAAAATTATTTAATATCAAGTGGGCCCAAAAATGGGCATTGTCCTTTGATTTCGAAGCAGCCGTGAGTAGGCTTGCAACATTATTAATATTTTAACAGCATATTCGTATAATTCATATTCGTATAACAGCATACGTCTAAATTGTAAGGAGACTGGGCAAAAATGTATGGAGAGTGGTCTATAAATCAATAAAGGTGCGGTCGCAAAGGGGCATCAAAATCTGACCCGGGAGTTTTGAGAAAAATTCACTTAACAAGACGGAGCGAAGGGACATCGGCGTCGAGGTTAGACGATCTCTCACCATTACTCGTCGGGGCTCGCGCGGACTATGTACCGCCCGCTCAGAGCGCGCAATGAAAATATAAGCGATTGTGGCAGAAAAAATATCATGTACAATAGTAGGGGCCCCCGATGTTTAGATATATATTGTTTTATAGTTATCACGCCCTTGTTTGGTGGTAAGCAGGTACAAGTGTTTTTTGTTGTTGTTATATCTCGGAAAATAGAAGAGTTAGCGCGTTCGTGTAAAAGGCGATTTTGTTCAGTGTGACGTGCGCTATTATTTCTTATTATTTATATTTTTTAAATTAACTGCTATATCTCGGAAAGTAGATGTCTAATAACTGCCGGGTCATATTTTGATGATGTCATAATAAAAAATAATCGTGTTTATATGTACTTTACAAAAATAATTACCATATATTTATTGGTTCATAGACCACTTTGCCCTGTCTCCTTTGTAATAACCCAAATTAGAAAAAAAATGTATTTTGATGTTTTTTCCTCCCAAACCCAGGACTTGCAACGCCCGCAAGAGGAAATCGACGATTGGTGTCTAAGACTACCCTCACCTGAAGTGTCACAATACCCGCATCTGAAATGTCCGCCAACATTTCAGGCAGAGACCTATTCCCTTACAGATAAGCCTTTTGTGAAAAATCCTGATAACAAATGACATAATATGATTAGATGTAACATAGTTTGAGTCATTCCATTTTGTTTGCTGAATATTTGACTTAGAATTTAAGACGACGTCTAAATACGTATTAAAATGTAGTAAATATATGTATATATAAAAACATACAATTAGGTAGAGTTCCGAGTGATACGACAGTATTATGGTACTTTGACTCTGAACTCGGAAATGTGCCTTAATATTTATGACACAGTACTTAGGTCATCGGGAATAAGAAGAAAATATCGGGGTGCTTCTGCGGATGTTGATGTGTAATTATGGGTTGGGGCAAGCCATTATCGACTTTGCCACCATAAAAATAAAGTCTAAAATCAATTAACTATAGTTCTAGTTCCCTAATACAATCGAAGCGATTACAGACTAGTTTTGTTAATTGATTTTCGACATTATTTCAATAGACACAGGGTTGAAAATGGTTTGTGAAAAATTTAATGCGCTGCATCAGTTGTTCGCCGGTCCTAAGTCAAAATAGGATGCGTAAGGGGAAAATGTTTCTTTTAGTAAAGATTACTCCACTTTTCTGGAGTTATGTTTGACTTGACTTGACTTGTATGAATGTACATAATATATTTACTTAAACTAAATTAAATAATTTGTAAATAGTGACATCTTATTAGTTGTATAATATAAATCTAATTAAATGTATAAATTACTGAAATAAACGCCTTGCCAATATTATTATTGTAAAGAAGGGTGATAAATTAGTAATTATGTTGAATTTTCCACAAATTCGTACTCAATGTAAAGGCGGGTACAGATTTACGAAATGTAACATGCAATGTAACACGCAATGAAAGAATTTGCCGAACATAGGTTTCTGTGTAGTAGCAGTTGTTTCTACTCATGGACCGCACTCTAGCTTTACATCAGGCGGAGTGTTGTCACATGTCGAGCTACAATTTAAAAAAAAAAGAGCTCGGTTCTCGGCAGACTGATGTTAGCCGCGCGCATGTCGGAAACAGATGCGAGTATATATAACAGAGGATTGGATTGGTCGTCGAACAAAATGGTTCGGCGCGTCGCACAATTGACAAGTGGAATGCATTGTCCTCCCATGTGTTCCCACCTTGGATCCCTCAAGCGAAGCGTGAAAAAGCAACTCAGGTCGGCATAGTAGTGGCGACTGGAGCCAGTTGTCTAGTCGTCAATGCTCATGGACCTCCATTGAGTTTACCACTAGACCAGTCGAGGTCACATGTCATGCCAACATAAAAAAAATTGCATGTTACGTTTAGTAAGTCTGTACTAGGCTTAACGTAACTGGACGACTGTGCACCGATAACCAGAGGCCTGAGTATGTGTTTACACTTACGTTGTCACGGCGTGAAGTGATCTATCTTCATTTTTTTTCCTCTATTGGTGGACTGACTATCCGCCGTGTGACGTTAAATGTAAATTCATACTTGTACCTCTGGTCGATGCATACTCGTCTCTACAAGCCGGCATCGGGGAGGTAGCTGTCACCTGCAGACGTTTTTCTGTGGTAGCAGTTGTATCCGCTCATAGACCGCATTCTAGCTTTACGTCAGGCGGAGCTTGGTCATATGCCGTGCTATATTTAAAAAAAAATTGTCGCCTTTATTTCGAGTGCTGTAAGGTCTAATTTTGGACCTTAACTACAAATATATATTTGGTTTTATAGAAAATTGAATGTAGCTGTAATTTTTTTTTTACCGATTTTTTTAAAACTTAAAAATATTTTAATTAAATCTCGAATGAATATTTAAACTTGTTTTAATTGATTTTATATTTGTTTTAGTAAATGAAATAACAGTTATTTATTTTTCTAAATTAGTACGCGCTATTATATTATTAAAACTAACGAATTATTATAAATTTAAAGTATATATGTATGTAGTTAACTTAAAAAGTAGGTATTTTTTGTATTAGTAAATTCTGTACAGCTTGCGAATACAGCACCGGTAATAAGTTTCACATCACAGAGTTAATGTTTTTAACTATATGAAAGAGAGGGATCGAGATATCACGCATCTCGCTCGAATCTTGTTGTATCGACATTTGGAGTCGTTTGCACCAGAAGGCCGGTTAAAGTAACTTTAACTATTACTTTAACCGTTTACGTTTACATTATGGTGTATATTTACCCCACACGAGTTGCACCATCGTCGCGCCTGTCATTTTTGACGGTTACTTTAACCTTAACCGTAGCCAGCGAATCTTGGCTTGGTTAAAGTTAAAGTAATCGTCAAACCAATGTTGCTAACGTCAAATGTATGAAAATAATGTTTTTCTATTATTTTTCGAGATCAGCCACCATTTTAACGATAACAATATGAATTTACACAATATTGCAACGCGTGTGGAGTAAATGTAAACGTTTAACGGTCGTGGTCGCCGTAAAAGTAATAGTTAAAGTTACTTTAACCGGCCTTCTGGTGCAAACCACCCTTAGGAGAGCGATCCATTGCCTCAGCGTATCCACTATAGTTAGGAATGAATAAACAGAGCTTTAACTTTTATTAGAATATCTAATAAGTATAGTGGGAGGATGCATACGCGTCTCCTCGGGCCGGCGTAGCGGAGGCGACTGCTGCCTTGGAGATTTATCTGTAGTAGCAGTTGTATCCGTTCATGGACCGCACTCTAGCTTTACATCAGGCGGAGTGTTGTCACATGCCGAGCCACAATAAAAAAAATCTTTTATTGACTGGGACATTCAAGGGTTGTCCGTAAAGTTTAGCTTAGTTACAGTATTTGATAATAGGTTTTGTAGGCTCGATTGGTTTTTTTTTGTATTGGTTTTAGAGTTAGCGATATTTCAAATTCACTCGTCCGTGGTCTAGCGGTAAGACGCGTGAACTTATGATCGATGAGACCCGTGTTCGAACCTCGCTAATTCTGATCGGTACCAATGTTACTTTGTTACATGTACTTTGGTCGCTCAGTGCCTATAGGCACTATTAAAGAGTGGTAGGCAGACTGATGATGGTTATTTCTCCAGTCTGCCGTCCTGGGGTAGTACCACCACTTTCGAATGTAACACCCGTGAAGTGACTTTGTCGCGTTTCGGGAATAGTTTGAAAGTAGCCAGGTATAACGAGAGGAGTGTGCACTGTCAATCTAAGATGGTACATGCTCGTCTCCTCTAGCCGGCATAGTGGAGGCGACTGCTCTCCGTACAGGTTTCTCTGTAGTAGCAGTTGTTTCTATTCATGGACCGCACTCTAGCTTTACATCAGGCGGAGTGTTGTCACATGCCGAGCTACAATCACTCGTCCACACTACGAACTGAACTAAAGTCAAAAGTTGTCACTTGATCGAATCGAGAATAAAATGTATGGGATTCGACGTCTCACTGTCACCCGAGTGATGACGATCAAGCGAAACTGTCGAAGGGGGTTTGACTTTGGTCCAGGGGCTGTTTGTAGTAAGAGCGGCTAACTTCACGCTTTACCACTTAGCTATTAATCTTTAAATCAGATATTATTGTATTTATGTTATTTTTAATAATTATAATAATTTGGCTCAAATGTTTATTTTTTTAAATCTTATTTTCCTCGCATTATTTTAATTTTAATTATTATGTAATTTTAAGATTATAACAGATGTAATATTACAATATCTTCTACATTGTTTAATAATTTAAGAGAACAGCTAACTGTTACATTAATTATGAAATGGTAATAAAACTTTACAAAATAAGTTAAAGCATTTTTATTTAATAATTCTGACTAATAATTTATACAGTATGTTCCACATTTATGCCTCACTGATAGGATTTTTAAAGATAGCATTCTTAAAGAGATTTTATTCGAAGTTTTTTAAAGAGTCTTGTGCACCGTCGTTAATCGACGTGACTAAAATTTAAAAAAAAGTTACTTTATTTTTATAATCGAAGTAAAATTATCCCCGATTAAAGGGATTCGTTCATTAATTGTAAATAACATAAGAGTATTTTCTCAAATAAACGTTAAATAAAAATATAAATTAATATTTTAAGGTATGGCAGCGAGACTTGCTGTATATTATACTTATTTTTTATTATATATTTTTCGAATTAATTTTTGATATATTCATACTAAATTACGATAAAATTGATAAAAAAAAATATACTCGCCCACAACAGTAATCCACAGTAGTTCGTAAGCAAAGCAACAAAACTCTATGCTAACCTTTTGAAGGATAATATTAAAAGAGAAAATAATCCATCAAAATACCTCTTCTAAAGTTCATAGAAACGCTGACTACCCACCCGCAACCCACGTTGTAGTTGAAGGTATGATCCTTTGCCTGAATCATTTTAGTATTAAAATTGAGACATTGGTAGGAAAGTTTTTTTCTGAAAACATCTGCTTACAAAAGGGCATGACATGGGTCTCGGGTACACTCTCTAAATCGATCTTGAAACGAACTCGTTTCGATTTTATTTTTGTGCAAACATTATAATATAAATAAATTATAGAGATAGATCTGGGCAGTGCCGGATTCAGGCAAAGGCAGTTCAGCAATCTATGGGCCGCTACCACACCACAAAAAAAAATTAATTAAATCGATAAAGGCTTAGTAGAAACAAAAAAATACTGAGTTTTGTTTTAGCCAATTTATTTAGTTGCTCTCTTCTTTACTTCGACCTTAATAGAAACTTTCAACCGTTAACCACAAACGATTTGAGGGCCTCCACAAGATGCTCTGCCTATGGGCCGCCGAAGTCTAAATCCGGCGCTGGATCTGGGGGCTGTTGAAGTACTCGTGACGGGGAGGTAAAGGTGCAAATCTCGCCCGTCTCCCTCCATTTGGCCAATCTAGTATGTACTGCAACTCTACAAACGAAACAATAATTAATTTATTATACACTATACATTGTATATACGTGATTTTGGGAGATACGTTTGACATCCCCTGCGCGCCCTTAACTTCCGTGGTCACCGTACAGACCAGGGATTCTTCTCATTATACCGGATAGCATTCTAAGCAAATCCCGAAACTCAACCAAGTTACTTTAGGGGAATATTCAAGTGCAGTATATGTTTTTCAATTAAAATAAGAGTAAAAAGACAAATTTAAGTTGAAGAGTGACCACGTACGGCTCTTAATATCGCCACATCTTTACATACAGAAAAGAAATAACCCATATCCGTCTTCTCACACAAAAGACGCCTACAGAAAGAAAGAAAACTAAATACAATAAATTCTAAAGGGGTACGAATAAGAGCTAATGCATTATTGTACCTAGGTATTCTTGAATGCCCTTTATATTCAAGGTAAATATTGTATTCACTGTAATATAAAGCAGGCCCGGTCAATATGTGCTATGCGGCCCGGCGGTGTAGATTTTTTTTTTATGCTTAATAGGCAAGCGTTTGACCGCACCCTGCCTGGTGTTAAGCAGTGATGCGGTCTAAGGTGGAGCACGCCTGCCTATGAGGTACCTGTTCACCTTCGATTTGAAGAGACCTATGTTGTACGTGTCGGGAAACACAGACACCGGGAGGGAGTTCCACAGTTTCGCAGTACGCACGAGGAACGTGTTGTCAAAACGCCTCGTACGCACTTTAGGAACTTGAACCATAAACGGATGGTACCTCTCCGGGTGCCTGGACGTCCGATAGAAGAAAGGGGACGGTAGAACCAGGTTGTGTAGCTCTTGCGCGCACTCCCCGAAATGTATCCGGTAAAAACCGACAAACAGGCGACATTCCGTCGGTGCTCAAGGCTTTGTAGCCGAGACTCGACTAAAGTGTCATCCCCTATTAGCTTCCTGGCGCGCTTCTCAATCGACTCTAATGCCGCTAGTTGGTATTTGGCAGAGCTATCCCAAAGGTGAGAGCAGTACTCCATGCAGGTCCTCACCTGCGCTTTGTACAGAGTGAGTAACTGTAATAATCGTGGTGTAGGCCCGGTGAGAATTATCGTTATAATAATAGTAAACTTTTATTCATACAGTGCCGGTATTTGTATTATTTATACAAAGTTATTAGATAATCTATTTTAATACTTTCCTAAGATTAGTTCACCTTCACTTAAAAATGTACTGGGTACACTGGGATCACCGTTATCAGTCTTTCTATTTTAAAATCCGACACGATGTTTCGAAAGCTTTGCAGTGCTGTCGTGATCGTAGTCCTTGAAGAGCTGGATATACGCCGCTGATCTTGCTCGTCACGTACTGATTGTGTGTCGATTTATGTAAAAATAATTTGAAAAAAAAAAACAAACCGAAGATTCCCTAGGTATTGTATTGTCTAATATCATGATGAAAATAAAATAAAACTAACTATTAATAGTTTAGAAGATAAATGGTTTTATATTACTTTGTATGAATATTAATGATATTTAAAACTTTTTTTTTTGATGTAGATTAACATATACACGTATATTTTTTAAAGATAATTTCGTTACGGGTTATGGAGAAAAAAGGTTATAATCCCCTTCAGTTTCAGCGCAGTTTATATACTCGTATATCAATTAGGTTATGGATCGTGGTAGACTGGGTACAGACGTGGCTGCGTGGGCTCGCAATGAAAAACTTGTGTTTGATAAAATACTCTAACGAATCAACTTTGTTTGGGTATTGCTATAAGTTTAAAATTATTGTTGATAAATTGTTCTTGGGTCGAAAGATCGTCAAATTCGTTGGTAGGGCGGAGGCCGGCGCAGCAATAGGTACGTCAAAGTTCTAATGCCCCTCTACTTCAAACATCTCCCTGTAGACTGGAAAACTACTGAACTGTTTCACACGCATTATGAAAATATGAATGTGGCATATGTTTCAAATTATAATCTACCTAGAAGAAGTTACGTCTACCTAAAACCTACCCTATGATTTGTTTCGTCACACGTCACACGTCGTTCATGGACCGCACTCTAGCTTTACATCAGGCGGAGTGTTGTCACATGCCGAGCTACAATTAAAAAATGCCGTAGTTATTTGTTATTATTAAATTAGGATGAACAGAAATATAATTAACACTAAAGCGAAGGATGTGAGCTTGTTCCTATCTCAATTAAGAATATGCGTTTGATTTTTTATTGTATTAACATTATTTCATCTGACAATAATATATATATGACAGAACGGGACAGCGGTCCAAGGCTCCTATCCTCCATTTGTGGGCGATAACTAAGCAAATATGCTGAAACACGACAGTTCATCCGGACAAACAAGTCACAACGCGTCCGCCGCGTGGCTTGTTTTCAGAGACTCTGTCAAAGCGTAACGACGCTTTTGTTTCATATTCAGTTAGTGCTTGTACTCGTGACCACGTATTCATTTTGTTCCAAGTTAGTTTCCGTAATCGTTCAAATTAAAGTCCGTATTCATGACCGTTCCGACATATATATCCGACATAAATAAATAAAAGTGTGCACAATAAATATATACCTCATCCAATATGTTTCTATATGAATGTAAATTGTTCCGGTAAGTTAGTGGCGAGTGATAAATTCGCTCGTTTCCTTGATTGTTGTTCAGAGAGTTACTAACAACGAATTTTTGTATACTCTTTAGTAGACCCGTTAGGGCTTCAGGGGTTTCAATCTTTTTATAATTTTATCTTTTATTGAGCTAATTAAGTTAATTGTCTTATATTTTACAAATACATAGAAAAATAATGAAGTTAAATGAAATGAAATTCCTTTATTAACGTAGGTAAGGACTTGGCATGCACTTGTTCATCGTCAGAATCTACTTTTGGCTTCGGAAAGGCATATGACGAGAAGACAGCCATAAGAAATTCGTCAATTATAGCCTGTTTATAATAACAAAAAAAAAAACTGAATTATAAATTCAGAAAAAAAAAAATTATAATATCCATGTAAATATTCTGTAACCTGTTCTATCTAGCACAAAATAAACTCTATGCTAAATTTTGTCCATTCGTTCAGTCGTTTAGGCATGACTGGGAATCAGACAAACATGATTTCTCGTTTGTAATACGAGTATTAGTTTAAGAACGTCTGCGGTCTGGTGGTAGAAGGCGGAACTCACAATTGGTAAGACCTGGGTTCAAATCTCGCTAAATTCTAGTTATACAATGTATTTTGGTCGCTCAGCGCTCACAATACAAGCACTTGTTTAGTATAGGCATTGATGTATACAACTAGATGTGCAATAACGTTCCCAATGTGACGTGAGAGAAAATACAACCTCAGTCACTTAGGTTCTCTGTTAGTTAGTATTTGACTTGACGGCAACATTGTCAAATCGTTTGAAGCGGCCTACGGTTGTTTTATGTCCGATGTATGAAGTTTGCACCTCTAGTATAGGTATTTAAAAGAGTGCCTTAAAACTGGGACATGCCGTGTAATACGCCAAAAACATAATAAATAAAATTTAATGCGAAGATTAATTATTTTATTTATGCTTAAATAAATACATTTATCAAGATTAATTTTACCTAATTTCAACCTAAATGACATAAACACAGTTTAATTTTTTATTTTTTTTATTGTAGCTCGACATGTGACAACACTCCGCCTGATGTAAAGCTAGAATGCAGTCCATGAATGGAAACAACTGCTACTACAGAGAAACCTATGCGGGTAGCAGTCGCCTCCACTATGCCGGCTTGAGGAGACGAGCATGTACCATCTTAGTTTGACAGTGCACACTCCTCTCGTTATACCTGGCTACTTTCAAACTATTCCCGAAACGCGAAGTGGTGGTACTACCCCAGGACGGCAGACTGGACAAATAACCATCATCAGTCTGCCTACCACTCTTTATGTTATCTACATATTAAGGAAAATAAAACCTAAACAATTTAATATTTCCTACAAAATTATAAGTATATTATTTTCCCTCAAACACGCGGATTATCTTTTTTATTTACTCAAAATATAAGCAATATATTTTCTTAATAAAATGTGTATAAAAACAAAATGAAACTTAAATAGAAGTAGTTTCATCTCGTGCTATACTAAATTAATTGCGTGAACGGACGTCACTTGCGGTCACGCGAACAAACAACTATAATAACTATAGATATCTGACAATGAGAGAGGCTTCTCCTCGGAAAAATCCATAGTACCATACCATATTTAATATTAAAACATATATTTTTTTATTGTAGCTTGGCATGTGACAATACTCCACCTGATATAAGCTAGAGTGCAGTCCATGAGTGGAAACAACTGCTACAACAAAAAGATACCTGTGCGGGCAGCAGTCGCCTCCACTATGCCGGCTTGAGGAGTGTACAGTGTACACTGTACTCTCGTTATAAACGGAAAAAAAAATATAGAGTAGAGCGGCTGTGGTTTATCGGTAGAACACGTGAACTCGCGATCAATGAGTCCCGTGTTCAAACCTCGCTAAAGTCTGACCGGTACCAATGTATACGTACTTTGGTCGCTCAGTGCCTTTAGGTACAAGTAAAGAGTGGTAGGCAGACTGATGATGGTTATTAGCCTTTTTTAAGGTACCAGGGTTATGTCGGACTCTCCAGCCTAGCACTGGTATACCGACTAAAACCTTACGGAGTTTCACTCGCGCATAGTGGACGGAGTCTGGGCACACGTTAGCATTCATCCAGACTATGGTTATTAGCCTAGTCTGCCGTTCTGAGGTATTACCACCACTTTCAATTGGAAGTAGCCAGGTGTTCACTGTCAATTTGGATGGTACACATTCGTCTCCTCAAGCTGGTATAGTGGAGTTATAATAATAATTATTATAAATTTTAAAAAATCCTAATTGATGAATATTTAAATTAAATCATGAGTATTTATTATAAACTGTTATTATTCAATTATCTACTAGGTGAACTATATTCGTAAAATAAATTCTAAGTGACTTTGGACGTACACCTAGATTTAGCATAAATCTAGTCTTGGATTCCTACGATTCCTGCCTGCACCCGAACAGCGCTAGCATTCCACGAATAGCTGAGGTTTGTGGATAGAATTCCTAGCTTCATTGCTTGTTCATTTTCAGCAGAAACATAATTAGGCAGAGTGTTCATCCAGTGTATACAGGCTGTGTTTTTTTTTTTGCAATTTGTAGCAGAATATTTCAAGCCCTACAGTCCATCGAGTTGGCTTGACGTTAAAAATATTTTTTTTATTGTATTCAGTCTTATTATTCAGTCAAAAATAAATAAAATAAATAAATAAATAAATAAATTATGACAACACGCCTGATGTTAAGCTAGAGTGCGGGCTGTGAACGGAAAAAACTTATCACCGAGAAATTTCTACAGGCAACAGTCGCCTTCACTATGCCGGTTACTGTGCACCTTCCAGTGACAGGGCACACCCCTTTCGTTATAACCGGCGACAAGGTCACTTTACGGGTGTTACACTTTAAAGTGGTGGTACTATCTATAACTATAACTCTTTAAAAGCCTACATATTTTTTTTATTGTAACTCGGCATGTGACAACACTCCACCTGAAGTAAAGTTAGGGTGCGGTCCATGAATGGAAACAACTGCTACTACAGAGAAACCTGTGCGGGCAGCAGTCGCCTCCACTATGCCGGCCCGATGAGACGAGCATGTTCCATGTTCGACGAGCATATTATGCCATGGGTACTGAGCAACCAAAGTACATAACATTGGTACCGGTCAGAATTTATCAAGATTTGAACACGGGTGTTATCGATTAAGAGATCACACATCTCTAAAACATGGTCTCTCTATAAATCTTTTGGTATTAGCTTGTAATGAATAAATTATAATATAATATATGTAGTATACTTACCTACCTAGTTCATAAAAGTAAACTCTAATATTCCTATTAAAAGTTATGTATTTTTTTCTCCGTAACGCAGGAAAAAGGCCTCATATAATTACTTCACGGTAGTCAGTCATGTAGTGTCTCTTGGGAGATATAAATGGGTGTTTTTATCATGTTCTGTTTGTCCCCTCCGACCGTTGAAGATGTGTGTCGTGAGTGTAGTCTCGTTTTATACGAACATTTTCGTCACAATTTTATTTTTGGCTTAACTTATATTGGTAGTTAATTATTTCGGCACGTGTCTGCACATTGGTGGTGAGGCTAGACCAAACCTGGATGTCGGCAGCACTAAGTTTTTTTTATTATTATTTCAGCTTGTTAACTAATTGTTAAGCTCTTTTGTGAAGCCTATAGGTACGAGGTCTTCAGCGGTCAGCGACGTCGCTGACGCCTAACACCGCCTCTATCTACAGACATAGTACAGACGTGTACAGACTCGTGCCGATTAAATGCGACACATGCCCAGACAAATGGTATGTCGCTTCGTATGTGATGAATGAAAGCCGCGCTGTCCAGTTTTACAGAACAGATTACTCCCGTTATAGCTTATACCTGTTTTTACTTTCTAAGGCTAAGGCCGGTTATGTCCATTTGCACCATATGACTTAACTATTACTGTCACGTTAAAGTAATGGTTAAAGTTAAAATTGGTTTGCTTCAAAAAAAATCTGTCACATTTGACGATTACTTTAACCTTAACCGTTACTGGCGAATTTCGGCCGGTCAAAGTTAAAGTAATAGTTAAATCAATGTCGCTAACGTCAAATCTTTGAAAAGCCGCTCTTGTTTGTATTGAGAGAATTCATTTAAATCTTGTATTATTTATCTAACTCCTCATTACACCAGCAACCCTTTTAACTATAACGAATTATTTTACACGGTGGTGCAACGCGCGTGGAGTAAAAGTAAAGGTAACTGTCAAAGTTAAAGTTAAAGTAACAGTCAAAGTTACTTTAACCGGCCTTCTCTGGTGCAAACCACCCTTAATGTTACTTTAACTATTACTTTTACGCTTACTTTAACCGTTACGTTTACTTTATGGTTTACATTTACTCCACACGAGTTACACCATCGTCGCGCCTGTCATTTTTGACGCTTACTTTAACCTTAACCGTGACCAGCGAATCTTGGCTTGGTTAAAGTTAAAGTAATCGTCAAACCAATGTTACTAACGTCAAATGTACGAAAAGAAGTCAAATATGTTTTTCTATTATTTTTTCGGGATCAGCCACCCTTTTATCGATAACAATATTAATTTACACGATATTGCAACGCATGTGGGGTAAATGTAAACGGTTAACAGTTACGTCGTCGGTAAAAGTAATAGTTAAAGTTACTTTAACGGGCCTTCTGGTGCAAACGGACCTAAGAACCATCGTCAATTTGGCAAATACATAGTAAAAGAAATAAAATAATTTTTATAGTTACGAAACATAATAGTGCAAGTGGGATCAACCCTTTTCATAAGTGGGTAGTTAATTAAACATAACATACGCTCTTAGGGGACAAGTAATGATAATACTTGACATTTTTCTTGTCTTTGCGAGTACACAACGAGGCATACATTTATTTTACTCTTAATAAGTATTTGAGTTTATATTTTGAGACATTGTTACTTTTTTATTCCCACTCTAATTATAGAATTATTTATAAAAATAATTTAATATATTCTAAACCATCATCTTTTTTGTAAACATCCGTTCATCTGTTTGAGCGTGAACTTACTATCAAAATAATAACTTTTTTTATAGTATACAGAGCCGATACAACTGCTACCATAGAGCAGTTGCATCCGCTGTGCCGGCTTGAAAAGACGTATGTGAACTCTCTATTTTTTTTTATTGTAGCTCGGCTTATTGTAATAGCTTATTGTAACCCTCCGCCTGATGTAAAGCTAGAGTGCGGTCCATGAATGGAAGCAACTGCTACTACAGAGAAATCTCTACAGGCAGCAGTCGCCTCCACTATGCCGGCTGAAAGAGACGAGCATGTACCATCCAGATTGACAGTGCACACTTCTCTTGTTCTACCTGGCTACTTTCAAACTATTCCCGAAACGCGACAAGGTCACTTCACAGGTGTGTAATTCGAAAGTGGTGGTACTACCCCAGGGCGGCAGACTGGGCTAATAACCATTATCAGTCTGCCTGCCACTCTTTAATGAGCAACCAAAGTACATACAACAAAGTTACATTGGTACCGGTCAAAATTAGCGAGGTTCGAACACGGGTCTCATTGATCGTGAGTTCACGCGTCTTACCGCTAGACCACGGCCGCTCACGACAGAGCTCGTCTCAATATACCTAGCTTCCAAGCTTGGAACAAAACAATACTTGGAAGAAACTCCAGACTGGGCTAATAACAATCGTCAGTCTGTCTAACAGTCTTTAATGATCAATAAGGGAAGGCAGAGGTTTAAAGAATTATTGTTTCTTAATAAAGCATTTCAAAAACGTGATCTTTAGATTTGTTGTTCGAAAATAATAAAGTAGGTTCATCACAAAGCACACGTTCCCACCAGTTATCTGGGAAAATCTCAATAGTGAACTTTCAGCACTTAACCAAAGCGTTGTGCGGTAATTTACGACTCCCCCGGGAAATTACCGGCGCGTGGACACGAATGAGCCCAACACTATTGCCGGAACGTTCATGCTGAACATGTTTTTTAGATGCTTTTAATATGTTTTTTTTTTTATTAGTAACACTAAAATACTTTTAATTAAAATTAATGAGAGACTAGAAATTAGTTAATTTTTTTCTTGTAGAATAAAAAAATTACCGACTAAAATCAATTACTATCTATTTAATTACTTAGAAAGGAGAATGCCCATTCGCCTAAGAGAAATGGGCCCACAATTTTTTTCTCGAGCTTGTCGATGATTTTTAATTAATTTTATAGAAAAATAAATCTACATTCCTTATTACCAATCAGTTTTAATTTTTTCGCCCGAGTTATTGAGTTATTAGATGTTTTCTGATGCAATATTTGACGTTATAAATATTAATATTTTAAATGCTTTAATAATTGAAGATATCTATTTTTTATGTAATTAAACATTGTCTATTTATTAGTAATTAATGTGTTGATATAATTAGAATGAAATAATAAAAAAATAAAATATTATTTTAGAATATTGTTTTGTTACCAAACTATTAGGTATCAAGTGGGCCCAAAAATGGATATATTTGCATTATACTTATCTATGTACTCTTTAAAGCCCATTATCTATAAATAAAGACGCGTACGATGTGATATAAAAGTGACTGCTTTCGTAATTACGCATTCGGTATTGATATTTAGGTATTTGCCATCTAATCATGACACTTCTATGACGATACGCCTTGGTGGGTAGTTTCCCTCAGTACTACAGCATTGAGATATCAAAGACAACGTTAATTAGTAATAAAATTTACTGCAAATCAAAACAATAAAAATATTTAAAAAAAAACATATAAAAACAGTTCTATTAAAATTCAGTAAATAAAGCTGTCAAAACAAAAAAAGCTGTATACAAGTAAAGCATATACAGAGGTAGAAATAATCTGAAGAAAAGCGCTCTCGTCGGAGGCTGACAAAAGAGCACGAATAGGTAACCTATCCGGGACCTACAGCACCTATGCACAGAGATAACTTTGCATAACTCTCAACCTGAGCACGTCGACACGCGAAGTCTACATTATATGGAAACAGCTTTATTCTTTTAAACGTGATGATCGTTATTTGTCCAGTCTCCCGTCCTGGGGTAGTACCATCACTTTCGAATGTAACACCCGTAAAGCGACCTTTGACGGGCAGCAGTCACCTCCGCTATGTGAACGGCCTAAATGTAAACTCGTATTAGGCTCTCTGAAAAACTATACTGGTAGAATAAATAACCTAAAAATTATTTTCTTATTTTAACAACTTATGCAAGTATGATAAATGGTAAATGGGATATGGCCACATACTCGTACAATAGTATGTTGTCCTAGCCCGAGTCTGTATCCGCTATAGAATTATATAAATTTGTTAAAAAGAGAAGTAGATTTATTTTATTTATTCTTTATTTTTAGTTACATTTAGGTGTTAATTTTTGACATTATAATTGTTTAGGCTTCAATTCAAATCGCAAGTCCCAAACTAAATAAAGATTTAAATAAATAAATAATAACAACTTATGTAAGTATGTATGTAAATAAGTAGGTAATTTCCAAATGGTGGATGTCGCCCACGTTATATTATTATCGGCGTGTTTTCGCTTGAAGTAATTACACGTCTTCCGCCCTCTGAATCAAGTTTTGGTAGAAATTAGAATAATACAATTATTACTTTATTGTTTAGTTTATAGCTTTTATCAGTTCTTAGGTAATTTAATTAACTGTTGATAATACGAATGTAGACAAATATTATTCTTTAAGTTTGTCGTGTACTGTATTTTTTTTAATTGTAGCTCGGCATGTGACAACACTCCGCCTGATGTAAAGCTAGAGTGCAATCCATGAATGGAAACAACTGCTACTACACAGAAGTCTCTACGGGCAGCAGTCGCCTCCACTATGCCAGCTTGAGGAGACGAGCATGTACCATCTAGATTGACAGTGCAAACTCCTCTTTTATACCTGGCTACTTTCAAACTATTCCCGAAACGCGACAACACTTCACGGGTGTTACATTCGTAAGTGGTGGTACTACCCCAGGACGACAGACTGGACAAATAACCATCATCAGTATGGCTACCACTCTTTTAAATAATTTAGTAAAGTTTAGAGTGCTGTCCATGAACGGAAACAACTGCTACTACAGATAAATTTCTACAGGCAGCACTCGCCTCCGCTATCAGCTGAATTTCCAATTTTGAGGTTGGAATTTCAAAGTGGAATATTTCGGTAACTCAAATTCCTGTCCCCTTTTTTTATTTTTTTTTTGATTGGCCGATGAAACATGCTCGTTACATATTGGCACGTCATTTACAATATAATATAATAATATTACAAATACAATACAAACATACCTATGACTAGTTTAAATACAATTTAAATTAGCTTAAGATATAAAATTACACATAATTAATCACAGGAAGAAGAAGAATTTACGAAGCTTGTTTTAGTTATTTAAATATTCCATTTCCACATTATGTTACCTTGCACATTTCACGAGTCGCATACCTCAGAGTGCACCTTTCACGTATCTCATCACCTGAATGTACCCATGCATGTCGCGATGCTCACTTTCACACCCCTCAAATATAAGGGGTGAACTTGCGTGTTATTAAAACCAGAACGTGTATTTTACCATCTGAAGTGTGCTTCGAATTTCAGTTTTGCATCTTGTAAAGTTTTTGATTTAATTAAGATTTCAAAATGTCTGACGTCTTCCAATAATATATGATGCGGCCAATAATAAATTCCGGCTCGAAGGACCAATGATGCGGCTCCAGGATGCTGTTATGGTGGCACCGAGGGGTCGTTGTGGAGGTCAAAAAAAAATGCGTGCGCACAGTGTGATAATTTAATGCCAACTGATTTACATAGATGATCGGCACGTGCAGTCAATGAGTGAAGATAACTATAGAGAAATGTCTGTAGTCAGCTTCGATATACCGGCCTGAAATATTGATCATACTCTAGTGTGATAGAACAGACCCTTTTCATTTTAGTTGACTTTCCTTGAAAGTAGTGGTACTCTTTATTTTGGGACGGTAGACTGGGTTGACAGTGCACACTCCTCTTGTTACACCTGGCTACCCGAAAGTTTACTTCACGTATGTGTAAGTTAAAAGTGGTGGTACTACCCCATAACGACAGGCTGGGCTAATAACCATCATCAGTCTGCCTACCACACCTAAATATTGCCTATATACAGAGCGGCCGTGGTCTAGCGGTAAGAAGCGTGAACTCATGATCGATGAGACCCGTGTTCGAACCTCGTTAGATTCTGACCGGTACTTTGTTATATGTACTATGGTCGTCCGTGCCTATAGGCACTATCAAAGAGTGGTAGGCCGACTGATGATGGTTATTAGTCCAGTCTGCCGTCCTGGGGATGTACCTCCACTTTCGAAGGTAACACCCGTGAAGTGACCTTGTTGCGTATCGAGAATAGTTTGAAAGTAGCCAGGTATAACGAGAGGAGTGTGCACTGTCAATCTAGATGGTACATACTCGTTTCTACAATCCGGCATAGTGGAGGCGACAGCTGCCCGTAGAGATTTCTCCGTAGTAGCAGTTGTTTCCTCCACTACGTTGTCACAAGCCGACAATAAAAAAAAATTGTATCAAAGTACGATATTTAAACACGGGACTCATCTATTGTGAGTTCACACGTTCTGCCGCTAGACTACGGCCGCGCTATGTAATGCTAACAACTCTACATTGCCAGTCAGTTGATCCTGTTGGTTTTATAGCTATCTGTTATGATAACGAACTTTTCACGTTTCAGTTTTCAATATTGATAGGTTTCCGACACTAAAGGTAGTAAATTGGTTTACATAAAATACAAACTGGATTGCAATTCGACCAAATTTAGTTTAAAATTGTCTTTCTGATATTGTTAATACTGGAATACAAATATTTTAAATGATGAGTGGTCTATCTCATCTCAACCTATACAAACTACTTTCCATAATTTTAAATTACACCTCTTCCCTATCACCGCCCCTTTGCCACATCCTGCGGTGTCAGTTGAAAACCAGCGCTCTGACATCTGCCAGAGCATATGCTGAGCTGATTTCCCTTTTGTCACCTCACCCTGTACAAATCTAAAAACATCTGTATTGTGATAAATAAAAGATATTCTATTCTATTCTATTCTATTCTATTCTATTCTATTCTATTCTATTCTATTCTATTCTATTCTATTCTATTCTATTCTATTCTATTCTATTCTATTCTATTCTATTCTATTCTATTCTATTCTATTCTATTCTATTCTATTCTATTCTATTCTATTCTATTCTATTCTATTCTATTCTATTCTATTCTATTCTATTCTATTCTATTCTATTCTATTCTATTCTATTCTATTCTATTCTATTCTATTCTATTCTATTCTATTCTATTCTATTCTAAACTAAATCAATTAGTTCAAACCTCCCTAAATTCTAACGGTACCAATGTAACTATGTTATATGTATTTTAGTCGCTCAGTACGCTAGAGTGGTAGGCAGACTAATGATAATTATTTGCCCAGTTAGCCGTCCCTGGGCAGTACCACCACTTTCGAATGTAACACTCGTGAAGCGACCTTGTCGCGTTTCGAGAGCAGTTTGAAAGTAGCCAGGTAGGGACGAACATCAAATGTTTGACATTCAAAACCAAAGGAATAGTTTCTAAGGGAAAGCAAAATTGTTATTTTTACTATATTCCAAGCATTTTTTCATATTTACTCACCTTTTAAACCTTCCCTGGACTTCCACAAATAATTCAAAACCAAAATCAAAGAGCGGCCGTGGTCTAGCGGTAAGCCGCGTGAACTCACGATAGATGGGACCCGTGTTCGAACCTCGCTAATTCTGACTAGTACCAATTTTTTGACTTTGGTCGCTCAGTGCCTATAGGCACTATTAAAGAGTGGTAGGCAGACTGATGATGGTTATTAGTCCAGTCTGCCGTCCTGGGGTAGTACCACCACTTTCGAATGTAACACCCGTGAAGTGACTTTGTCGCGTTTCGGGAATAGTTTGAAAGTAGCCAGGTATAACGAGAGGAGTGTGCACTGTCAATCTGGATGATACATGCTCGTCTCTGCAAGCCGGCATAGTGGAGGCGACTGCTGATTGTAGAGATTTCTCTGTAGTAGTAGCAGTTGTTTCCATTCATGGATCGCATTCTAGCTTTACATCAGGCGGAGTGTTGTCACATGCCGAGCTACAATAAAAAAAAAAATCAGTCCAGCCGTTCTCGAGTTTTAGCAAGACTAACGAACAGCAATTGATTTTTATTATATAGATATTAGGTATAACAATTAATAAAAAAAAATCTATTGATTATAACGATAATGATAACAGTGCGTCATGAAGGATGGTGTAAGTAGACATCCAATTCACAACCTATCAATAAAATACATCAGTTACATGTCACATTACGCCATAACGCGCACAATGCCGCGTTCATTATTAAGGACAGGTTGTGATGGCAACTTTTGTATTAATACATACGCCTGATGTTAAGCTAGAGTGCGGTCCATGAACGGAGACAACTGCTACTACAGAGAAATTTCCACAGGCAGCAGTCCGGATTGACATTCTCTCATTTATACCAGGTTACATCCTTGACTCCGAAACTACTTTCTAGTTTAAAGTTATGTACGTTAAGTCTGGAGTGGAATTGGAACTGGAATTTTAGATTCTAAAACGGTAATTAATTAGGACATGTTTATTGTCATTTTAATTACATTGTTTTTCGACATAAATCCTTCAAGTAGCTGTCAATTCTTAATAGGTATGACGCTGCCTATACTGCCTAAATTGTTTCGGTCGGCACTTCCTCTTTCTAATCTCCTCGCCTTCTCTATGACTTGCTGATTATTCAGAACTATTATTGTAGCTTGGCGTAAAGGACAACACTGCCGTGTACGGAAAACAACACTGTGCCTGGAGTAAAGCTGCGGCTCGTGTACGGAAACAACTGCTACCACAGAGAAATTTGTACTGGCAGCAGTCGCCTCCGCTGTGCCGGCTGAGGAGACGAATGTGCATCATCCAGATTGACCGGACTAAAGTGCTTTTTAAATTGAATTTTAAACTATAAGTACAATACAATTGTCACGCCTTTTTCCCAGAGGGATAGGCAGATACAACGGAACGCCACAGGACAGGTAAATGTTAATAAAAATATATATTAATAGTGTAGAAATTGGCTGCCATCATAAGTTGTTCTAACATGTAGAAAGAGCTTTTATAAAATATTAAAGGTGAGTTTCATAAGAAAACATTCTGTCAGATTTGTTCTTCTTCATTCCACGAGGCAATCAGCTAACACGTGGAAATATAATCATGTTATTTATGTATATGTATAATTATATATGGATGTATATACGTAAATATTTTCTATAGTGAAGCGTTGACAGAAAAAAAAGGAAAATTGTCTCAGTTCTCTCGTTGCGATATTGTTTCTTAAAAATTTGTTTTATATTAAAGAGTTTGCATCTTGGTGCCGAGAATATAGAGTTGTTTATTCTGTAATTAGAGTTCACGATTGGATTGATTTTTAAGCCTACTAACCACGGGAGCAGATGTGTGTCATGTGATGTGTGGTAAAATTTTTCTATCCCAAATTGTACGATTTTGGTTTATATTATATTTTTTTCTATATTTATTATTTAGATGTGACCTTTCGGTGCTTTTTATGTTCTGTCTGAATTGTTAAAACTTCTATATCAAAATAATTTCTAATAACTTAACGTAATAGTTGTAGTTAAGGTGAACACCTGAGCGTCCATACATTTTGTTTTACCACATTGTTCGAAGCATAGCAGATTTATGTTGAAATTAAGTAATTTTATAACTTTCTCAGCACTAATTATTGTCACAAATCATTATAATAAACAAATAGCTACGGCACAGAATATATAAAATGCATTTTAAATATTTTAAACATTTTATATTGGTTATATTTCACAAGCATTTTATATATTCTGTGCCGTAGCTATTTGTTTATTATAGTGATTTGCGACAATAATTAGTGCTGAGAAAGTTATAAAATTACTTAATTTCAACATAAATATGCTATGTTTCAAACAATGTTGAAGAACAAAATGTATGGACGCTCAGATGTTGACTTTCACGTTAACTCAAAAACAGTGCTAATTTAGAGAAAAAAATGAGTGTATAAAAATAAGTCAGAACAAACTGTGATTTAACAAATTTAACATGGAAATCTCTCACGAAATTTCCCTCTCCGGCTAATAGATGGCGCGCAATAAACACTAAATTATACCGGCTCGAGAGCGCTTTGTATTTATGTCGACGTTATGTCAAGTGGAATTTATTCCCCTCGTTTTCTACTCTCCTGGTACATGAACGTGCCCTTTTCTCTGTTTTTAATAGTATTTTGATTTTTATGACTATTAAGAATTAGAAAGAAAAAATCTCAAGGTATTCGCGCCAACCTGAGAGACGGGACTTGAACTCGTTACCAATTGATCATTCATAAGACGATTTACTCATACTTTTAGGGAGAGAGAAGACGTACGGCTGTTTAAACTAAAAGTGATAAACTAACTGGCTATTAGGAGAATGCTTTTTATACATGAATGAGTTCTTTAAATATAAAATAGATAGATAGTGATTTCATAAATGTGTAGATGTAGACTTTATAGATTTGACATAATAATAATGTTTTAATTTTTAAGGTATTAAAAATGTGTTATAAATATGTAAAAAAACTTGTAATTTAATAATATTATAGACACTATGTTTATCGAAAGTTTTGCATGCCGCAAAATATGGCGAAACATCTAGACAATTGCAACTCATTTAACACCCTTTTTACTAACACCATGTTTCATGCAATAAAATTTCATTTCATTTCAAAATAAAGCGTATTTAGAACTAGTGTGTTACCTATATAAGTACCTATTTACTATAATATAGACAGTTATAACTAGTCCCTGTTCCTAATCTGCTAAATTATATTCTAAGTTCTGTGAATTTACCAACCTAGATATGCTAACTTAGATGCATCTAGTATTTAAGTTGTCTCGGATACACACGGGGTAATAATTTATTTCTGAATTAATTAACGATTAGATTGAAGATTTATTTAAATTTATTATTAAAATTATTTATTTGTACCGTTTACTTATCATAGATCTACAATGATATATGAATATGTATAATGGCAATTTTTTTAAATCGTCATATAAATATCTTAAAATTACCTTTTATATCATATTCTTTCATAATTATATTATTCGCTTAACCTATTTATTTATTGGTTTTTTTTATACCCAAGGTTTTTTGTTTTGGTGAGTTTGCTTTAAGTCAACCTTTATCTTTTTTTTTTATTTTGGCAAATTATTTATCTATTTTTACGTATTTACTATAAAAATACTGAAATGTTAGTTAGATATGTTTACATATTTTTTCATTATAATTCATTATAATAGCCTGTATTTTAAAGTATCTAAAGGAATAAATATTTACTAGATTATTTACCTTTTAGTCCTGTGTGTGACCAAAACTAGATATAGGCAAAGCTTATTCAGTTTACAATAGTAACGTTTACTTTAGACGTCTCGTACAAGTTATTTCTGTACTAATTCACTACACAGCGAGTAAATCTACTAATAGATATTGATTGTTTAGTTCCAAAACCTATGTACAGTAAAACATACTTTATATAATTATTTAAAGGGTATACAGCGTTGATCCATATAGCCGAGTATAGTCAAACTAGTGTGCACTGGCAATGGAGGGTATCTCTCTTTCAGTGCCTATGGTATAATCACTAGATATACGCGACTGCCTGAGCCGAAGTGGGGAACCAACTCGTGTCCTCCGCTATCCGCAAAGATGCTCTGACCTCTACTAAACTACACAGTTATTGGTGCTTCATGAGATGAAATTCATCTATTTTACCTTTCCATTGGCTGCTCTTACTACTGCTGGGTTAATGTCATATTTTACTGGTTTTTTTATTTTGATATATACAACTAGATGTGCAATAACGCTCCTAGTGTGACGCGAAAGAAAACATGGCCACAGCCTGATTTGACGGCAACATTGTCAAATCGTTTGAAGCGGCCGACGATTTTTTTATGTCAGATGTATATAAATTTGCACTTCTAGTATATATCTATGATTTTTACCACAATTAAAATTAAAATCGATTTATTTATTGATGCTAAGCTGGAGAGGAAATAACTTCTATCACAGACAAATGTCTACCGGCAACAGTCGCCTTCGCTATACCGGTTTGAGGAAACTTAGCACACTCCTAGCTACTTCCAAACTGATCTCAAAACGCGACAAAATCATTTCACGGGTGTTACATTGAAAGTGGTGGTATTACCACAGTACGGCAGACTGGGTTAATGACCGCCGTCAGTTTGGCTACCATTCTTCGGTTATTTATTTTAAGATGCTGATTTCGTTTATGATTAAATTATGATGATTTATAATATTAGTTTTAAAAAGCTTCCATTAAAATAAAAACATTTTATTATTTTATTTATAGTTCTTCATTATTGTTTTGTTCCATCAAAGTGATGAATGTTCTGTTATTTTTAAACAAGTTCACGGAAGTTAGTTACACGAGAGGCAACGGTTTTTGCACGAACTTTCTCAAGTTGCAACACTTTTTAATTGTTTTTTTTACACTATTAGTAATTTATTATTTCCTTTGGTTTTCTTCTCGATGGAGCCTTTCAAAAGCCAAACGTAGTTTTGAACTTTGCCTAAGTATGGGGAGTGTGAATTGTCGATCTAAATAGTGCATATTCGTCTTCTCAAGTCGGCATAGCGGAGGTGACTGCTTTTTGCATCTCTGTGGTAGCAGTTGTTTTCGTTCATGGACCGCACTTTAGTGGAGCTTTAACATCATATGCAGAGCTACAATAAAAAAAAATGTTTTAATTAAAAAAGAAATAAAAAGCTGAGCAATGTATCTTCATCAATTTGAGACATCTGTATATCAAAATACAGGGGATGTTAAATGAATGAGTGACGTGTTTGGGTCGACAATGTTGAGGTCCCTCGTTCGATCCCACGTCAATGTTGGTCATATTTCCCATTGATATTTATTACGAGGCTAAAATATTGCTTTTTCTATAAGACAACAGAGTGGGGTCCGTCCCGAACTGGACCCCACTTTAATAAAGTGCCCGTCAAACTATGTCTTACGAATTTTATATAATATTCCTTTTTTAATCTTTACACACATTTATGTTTACTATTATAATAAATAGTTGAGATTTTTTTATTGCCCCACTCTTGATGCTAAGCTAAAGGGAACGGTCGAGGTGACAACAATCACCTCCGCTATTTATTTATTTGAGTTGCCAACAGCAAGATATAAAAATATACTAAAAACATAAGTTCCAGTACCGAATTTAAGCATAAGCAACATAGGCAGTTGCCTATGGGCCTCTACCACACCACAAAAAATATTAAATCGATAAAGGCTTTGTTTTAAATTTTGTGTTAGCCAACTTATTTAGTTGCTCTCTTCTTTACCTTGATCTTAATAGAAACTTTCAACAGTTAACCACAAACAATTTGAGGGCCTCCGCAACATGCTCTGTCTATGGGTCGCCGAAGTCTAAATCCGGCGCTGATAAGTTGTATTGTAGAGAGACTAATGATGGTTATTAGCCCAGTTTGCCGTGTTGGGGTTTGGCACACTCCTCTCGTTATACCTGGCTACTTTCAAACTGCACCTGAAACGCGACAAAGTCACTTCACGGGTGTTACATTCGAATGTGGTGGTACTACCCCAGGACGGCAGACTGGGCGAATAACCATCATCAGTCTGCCTACCACTCTTTAATGAGCGACCAAAGTACATATAACGAAGTTACATTGGTACTGGTCAGAATTAGCGAGGTTCGAACACGGGTCTCATCGATCGTGAGTTCACGCGTCTTACCGCTAGACCACGGCCGCTCTTCAAATTACATTATTAGTTATTCACTTAATAAATAAATAAAGAAAGTGTCAAATTGTATGTATAAAACCTTTACCAAGCTCGTTGTAATGGGGACAGGTGGTATCGCGAGCGTGTCCTAGTCTGCTAATTTCCCTGCCGAGCCATAAATTGTGGTGCACAAAGCGTCGAGTTGCGGTCATGCGTACTACGACACTAGTTAGCCGTTTACCCTTGTTTACAACTATGTAATACATGGTTATATTTTACGTATTTTTAGACACATATTTTATAGTTCACAATTTAATTAATCGATTAAAAAGAGTGGTAAGCCCTTTCTTATAGTATGATACCACAGAGAAATATCTGTAGGCAGCTGTCCCCCCCGCTATGCCGACTTGAGAGAAAGGAGACTAATGTGCACCATTTACTGACAAGGTACATTCGCGTTTTATCTGGCTACTTCCAAGTTAATAGCGGAACGGGACTAGTCTACCTCGCAGGTTTAGACTACAGGACGACAGTGAGTCTGCCTATCACTCTATAATCACCACTCTTATCTGTTTCGGAATCAACCTGGCTAGTGTTAGGTGAAGTCTGCACTACTCAAGCCGGCATAGCGTTTCTAACATTTAAATGCAATAAATGAAGTATTTTTTTAAATATCAAATAAACCTTGTTTAAATCATATTGTATCAATAGGTATCTCACTTCCCTCTCCCTTTCCCTCTCCCTCTGAAAGATATCAGCACTCATTTGAATACTCGCAGTTTATTGAGATCAAACAAACCCCGAATAGATTTCAATATTTTACTTTATTAATACAAAACCTGTGTGTTTTTCTTAGCAACTTTTAGGTTTTAGAATACGTGTTTTTGCTATTAACTTTTCTATTATTTGGAAAGGACATTGTTAACTGATTTTATGTTAAATTTTCTACAATCATTTTTTATTGTAGTTTGGCACACTCCGCCTGATGTTAAGTTATAGTGCGGTCCATGAACTGAAACAATTGCTACTATAGTCGGCTTAATGAGACGAAGATGGTGCATATTATGTTGACACTGCACCGTCCATTCGTTATACATGGCTACATACTGAAACGCGACAAGGGCATTTTACGAGTGTTACAAGGGAAAGTGGTGGTACTACCATACATCCATACTCTGACATAAAACTGAAAGTAGATCTGTTTGTTTGTGTTCTTTTCACGCCTAAACCGCTAAACAGATTTCAATATAATTTGGCAACAAGATAGATTACACCCTAAGTAAACTACCTATTATCTAAAGTGGGGTATATAAGTCAAAAATATATTAACCAAAATCAGTGTAACATATGTAGTTAATATACAGGTAAGCGAACCTCTATATTCTAGTAATTTGCCACTTCATATAAACTTGGAAAACGTTTAACTTTTATTAGGATCTCGTCAATGAATAGCTTGTTGTAGATGTACCATAGCGATAGATACATTTATTATTCCTCGCGGGTTCTTTTTCGCGAGGAGGTCCGCATCACTGCAGGCACCATCTATTGTTCAGGAAGGCAAGAAAGAAAATCAGATTATAATGTTTTGCACTCTGTTGTATTTTATTATTTCTTCTAATTAAAGCGGCATCGTAGAGGCGACTTTTGCCTGCATACATTTTTCTGTAGTAGCAATTTTCAGGCAAAGTGCGGTCTCTGTAATAAGTTATCGTTCATTGAGTGAAACGATTAGTGAGTCACATCTGTAAGTATTATGTTCTTTGGCAAAAAGAGCGTAATTCCGGGGCAGTGAGGATGCCACGTGATGACAATGATAGGGAACACCCATCCTAATGAGATCTCGTAAGTGGAAATTATATGTACGGTTACTCACTAAGCCTTAAAACACATGGTTCTTATTATTAAAACCATAAAGTGCAATTTAGAATGAAAAAATATGGGACGACCTTTGGGCACACTATTTCTAGGGTTATTTATTAAGGTCGCGGAAGGGTTAAGTTAGGTGATAAATGATTTGGTTTTTATGACGTTTTTGTTGTATGAAAATATTAATAGATAATAATGTGAGAAGCTCTTTAGTTTGGGACAGGTTTAATGAAAATCACAATTCTGTCAAAAAGTCACACAGACACAGTCCCTGTGTATTTATTCTTATAATTTAAACACTTTAAGAGTGGTAGGCAGACTGATAATGCTTATTAGCCCAGTCCCAAAGTAGTATCGCCACTTTTTTTTATTGTATCTCGGCATGTGACAACGCTCCACCTGATGTAAAGCCAGAGTGTGGTCAATGAATTGATACAATATAGCATGAATAGCGGAGGCGACTGCTGCCTATAGAAATTTATCTGTAGTATCAGTTGTTTCCGTTCATGGATCGCACTCTAGCTTTACATCACGTGGAGTGTTGTAATATGCCGAGGTACAATAAAAAAAGCTAAACTTTTTATTGAAATATCCTGAAATAACGATTCCAACTAATTAGTCTAGCTCTTCAAGCTGGCATAGTGGAGGCCACTACTGCCCGCATAGTAGCAGTTATTTCATGAACCTCATTCTACCTATTATTATATAATTATAAAAATAGTTTTGTCTAGTTGCCTACCTAAAAAAAAGAAACAAAATATAAAAACATAATTTTTCATCTTGATAATGTTACAAGCAATTTTAATTAAAAATCCTCAATAACTCACGCGCACATTTGATTTTCACTGATTTCTTATTTAACTCAAACAGAAGTCTTAACTCACATTACAAATGCATTTAAAAATAATCTTTATTCTCAACACGTTAAGTGTCAATTTAGTATGTGTAAACGTGGCAGTTGTAGCGTAAAATCGTGCAGGCTATTTACGCATTTATGGATTTCCCAATGGCGTTTTCCTTTTTATGACATACGTAGTAGCAATCTAGTTGCCATTAATTTAATTATTTTAACTACAAACTACATTACAAAGTTATAACTATTCAATGAATCAAGATATTGTCGTACATATTTTATTATTTATTGTATTAAATAAAGAAAACCTACCACGCCAGGCCGATGATGGTTATTAACCCAGTCTGCCGTCCTGGGGTAGTACCACCACTTTCAAGTTTAACATCCAAGTGACCTTGTTGCGTTTCAGGAACAGTTTGGAAGCACGCTTACAAGAGGAGTGTGCCCTGTCAATATAGATGGTGCACATTTGTCTCTTCAAGCCGGCATGGCGGAGGTGATTGCGGTCTGTAAAAAATTATCTGTAGTAGCAGTTGTTTTCATTCATGGACCGCACTCTGAAAAAAATTTTTTTAACTGACTGGACGAGGGAAATTTAGATTGAGGCAACTACTCCATGCATACATTTGACTTGTCGCAGTTGTTAACGCTTACAGACTGCACTTCACTTTCAGTTACCATCCGGTAAAGTGGTAACTAATTAAAAATAATTTTGCGCCTGGAGCTTGAGCTGAAGCTGGAATCGAACCGAATCCCTTCTCTAAATACTGAGCACACAGCCTCAGGTGACCGTGATTTAATTTCCTATTTCAGAGCGAACGTTGATATTTTTCTCTTAATTTTTCATAAGTTAATATTAAAAAATAGTTTAATTTGTGTCAAAATAATGTTTTTAATAAAGATTCATTATAATAAAATCTGTTAAATTAAAGTGACCATAGCATTTTGAATGTAATGTAAAAAGAGTATTCAAGTCACGCCCTCAAGAGCTCTGTTTGTTTAATATAAATGCTAATTGCAAGCGTTCGGAGTGACGAACGAGCTCGTCGCGGGTACATTTTACACTTTCTCCTATCCTACTTATGTTTTATATAAGTACATAGTAATTTTTTTATAATTACCTTATCAATTAAAGAGTTTTCAGAGCCGCCGTAATCTAGCGGTAGAGCCAGTGAACAAACAATCGATGAAACTCGCGTTCGAACCTCGCCAAATTCTGACCAAGCCTTATAATAATAAATAATAAGCCTATTTATTTCCCAAAAATTAAATTAAAATTAAAAAGTTATGTCAATAAAAAAAAAATTATGTCTAAGTTGGGACACCCAGTGACGGGTGTAGGCCTCCTCCATCGATCTCCAAACATCTCTGTTCTGAGCGAGTCTTGTCCACTGGGTACCAGCAATAGAGACTATGTCGTCTACCCAGCGTTTCCTTGGCCGTCCGCGAGTTCTTGATGCGTCTTTTGGGTACCAGTGTATTAATCTATTAGTCCATCTGTCATCTCTATCTCTAGCAACATGCCCAGCCCATTTCCATTTAAGTTTGCATAGCATTTCTAGCGAGTCTAGAACTTTTGTGCGTTCTCTGATTACCTCTCTGGAAGACTGCAATGATGCCTTATAGGCATTATTAAAGAATGGTAGGCAGACTGATGATGGTTATTAGTCCAGTCTGCCGTGTTGGACTTATCACTTTCGAATGTAACATGTAACAGTCGTGTTTCGGGAACAGTTCGGAAGTTCCCAAGTCCAACGAGAGAAATGTGCACTCTCAATCTGGATGGTGCACAATCGTTTCCTCAAGCTAGCATAGCGGAGGTATATCTGTAGTAGCAGCGCTTACTGTTCATAGACCGCACGCTTGTACATTGAACTTATACTATAACTTATTCTATATAATGTAATTGGCTGATGTACCAACCAATTACTGGTGCACACAACGTTTGCATGAATAGTTGCAACCAACATATGATACTTATTAATATTTACAAATATATTGATTTTAAAAGTTATTAAAAAATTAATTTAAAACTATGACTACAATATGATAATTATACAATATGATATTATTCATTATACCTGTAACAATATAAAACAAACTTTTAACAGAAAAAAATACAGTTTGAATCTGAGTTTGTTTATTGTAATCAATGACGTAATTTAAACCTATTCAACTATAGAAGTTAGGTAACCGTGGACAAATGACTATGGTATTTATTTTAATTTAAACTTAAAACCAAAGTCATTATTTCGTTGTAACCACAAAGTAGTGATGCTCTCTCGTGTTGTGTTATTAAGGACAATAGTTTAGGACAATAATGGCAACACACATTTAAAACTATGCTAAGGGGCTCATAAACTGTGTCCACTTCCTTTTCCACACATACGAGAATATTCCATTCCACTCTTTAATAAACGAATAACATAGTTACATTGGTCAGAACTTAGCAAGATTTGAAAACGGTTCGTCTCCTCAAGCCTGCATAGTGGAGGTGACTGCTACCCGCACTCTACTCTCTGTAGCAGCAGCTGTTTCCATTGATGGACCGCACTCTAGCTTTACACCAGGCGGAGTGTTGTCACATGCCGAGCTACAATTTAAAAAAAAACGGGTCTATTCGATCGTGAGTTCACGCGTCCTATCGCTAGACCACAGCCGCTCAAATGTTCCAATTCTATCTGGTTAAATCTAGTTTTAGAAATAGCCGGGTAGAAGAGTGGATTCATCTTGTCATATTTGACGATACCATAGAGGAGGTAGTCTCTACCCGTGGACCGCATTCGAGTCGCCTTAACATTTTCAAAATCCCAAAAAAGTGTCAATTTAAATAAATTAGGTATTTATTTACTGAAAAATATGAAGAAGGTCTTTTTTTTCAATATTCTAGAGCCTTCTAAGAAGGTATCGGTGTGTAAACATGATCTTTTCGTATCGCACTATAACAAAATAAACAGTTTATGTAAATTGGGCGAATTGAGCGAAGTTCAACGGAATCGAGTATGAGTTTGTTTCCATTGACTCCAGAGATATTTGACCAGTTTAACGCGTGAGGCGTAGTTATCAAATCACCTGTTTAGGGTTGGAAGTCAGAAAACAGGTCATTTTCTAAATGAAATTTCTCTCGTTTCTTTTTTAAATTATTTTGTAATAAGTTCTTGTTTGTTTTATGTATACAATATTATATAAAACCGTCTAGGACTAATATTTAAATTAAAAAAAAAACAATAATTTTAAAAGTAATTTTACAATGTGCAAATTTTCATGATTTTTAAAAAATTTCTTTTTTGACAATTATTTTAAAATTTTAAGAACAAAATAATAAAAGTATAGTGCGAACGAACAAAATAATGTTGTATATAATATAATATATACGTAAGAACATCAGTATGCGATGCGGATAGTGAAGGAAAAAACTATGTAGATATAAATCTAAATTTAATATTAAAAAAGCTCCAGACCTTTCTAAGATCGATGCTTTTTTGAATATAGATTGCGTGAATTGTAACTTGGCTGGTATAAATAATGGTGGGGAAGCTGATGGTGATTAAAACCCAACTTATTCCTTTTGTGAGTGAGCACTGTTGATCTAGATGGTGCACATTCGTCTCCTCAAGCCGGCATAGCGGATACGATATTTCTATATTTCTTTGTTGGCCGCAGTTGTCTCGGCTCATGGATATGACGAGGAGATTTCTTAATTCATATAGATAGAATTAAAAATTTATATATAGTAGGTTTCTTTGGATGTAATAGAATTTTCTGATAAATAAAATACGTTTCTAGATTTTAACTTTAAACGTATAAAATATGAATATTACATTTTGGTTTAAAAGGTAAATGTTATGTGCAGAAGGTAGGAATAGATATATCAAATAAAAGAGCTGCAATTCACTTTTACACACTTCTCAAAATAACAAACAAAACACCCGCAAAGACAGGCTTAGAGCCCATGCAACTTCACAGGGACACAACATTCTTGTATGTCCCCTATCGCCTATACCATTGTCAAAGAGCTCTTTAACCTTCGTTCTTCCACACCCGCAACACCCGCACTGGAGGAAGCATCCGCATTATGCTGATCGAAATGGTAAACGAACGAAACGGATGGTAAAAAGGGATGTTTACCCTCTCCTTTAACCTTGGATACTTCAAGCGGGGCGTAAAAAACGCACCTTCTCAGGCCGGCATAGTAACGGCGATTGGAGCCACCGTATTAGCAGTTCCTTAATCGCCAGTCCTCATAGACCTCCGCTATGCTTACCACCAGGCCAGTCAAAAAGAACGAGTTTACATACATTATCTTTAAGTACATATATAAAATATTGTTTTTTATTGGATTTTTATGGCAGATGAATGGTGGCTCTTTCTTTAAGTAACCGAGCTGCCATCGGGGTGGTTAGAAAACTTAACGGCCAACTGAAATGGAAAAACTTTAATACTTTACAACTTAGAATAAACAACACAATACAATTATTTATGTATACTATAGTATGTAAGTATTTATATTTAATAAATTACTTTTTTTTTATCTTTTTACACTTTTCTCCTTGCATGGTACTTTCCCCAATGTTAACTGCAGAGAGTGTTAAAGTTTGCTAAAACCTAATTTATGAGTTAAAAAATATGATGTGATTAGTTAAAATATCATATCTTAAAAACTCTATACTACATGCTCATATTTGCAACAATAAATATTTAAAAAATATATTTCCGTTTTTTTTATTGTGTAAAAGTATTTAAAAGAACTTGTTAGTGTGTTATTAAACGTGAAATAAAAATATATAAGCCCACCATAAAGACATTACACATTTCCCCCATTATCCGCTGTTTACGTAAAGAACATTGAAGTAGGTAAACAAATTAACTGTACTGTAACACTGCTCCAGCATTGTACGAGAGCTAACAACCTTTTTTCTTTAACAATACCTCGACATATTATGACCAGACTCTGCTACCACAAAGAAATATCTATAAGGAGCAGTCACCTCCGCTATGCTATGGAAAGAATTTTTTAATTTTTAAAGAAATTTCTTTATTAACGTAGGCATGGACTTGGCATGCACTTGTTCATCGTCAGAATCTACTTTTGGCTTCGGAAAAGCATATGACGAGAAGACAGCCTATGATAGACTGTGAGTAACGGCGTACTCGTCCTCCGTAATACCTTTTTTTACGTGGGGGAAATCTTTTATAGATGCCTGGCCGTATAGGGGAAGACGACGAGGTTATGTCAGACTCCCCGGTACTCCCCAATATCGGGTATACACGACTAAAACCCCTACGGTGTCCCTCTCAACGTCATGTTCGCATTTATCCGCGACTCCACCGACACTTGGCCTAACCTACCTTAACGGGAAGAAACACAATTCCAGCCAAGTAAATGAGCGACAGTCAAACCTCGGGATTACCGCCACCGCCCACGCGATGAAGGGTGGTGTCCCACTCAGGTCTTCTCTAAAAGCAGAGTGTGACCCGAGGAGAGACACCGCCTTGCTGGTTTTGGTTCGCGTCGGGGTACTTCAGGGAGGTATCCCGGGACCTTCTATCCACCCCCTGAGGACGTGCCCGATGAGAGACCAGCAAATCCAACAGTGCCCCCCATATGACACTGTCACTCACGGCCAAAGAACCGCGAGCCACGGGTCCTCCGCAATACTTAGCTAGCTATCCTGAAACGCGAGTGTCACTTTACGGGTGACACTCGCCGCATGAAGAGCGGCCGTGGTCTAGCGGTAAGACGCGTGAACTCACGATCGATGAGACCCGTGTTCGAACCTCGCTAATTCTGACCAGTACCAATGTAACTTTGTTATATGTACTTTGGTCGCTCAGTGCCTATAGGCACTATTAAAGAGTGGTAGGCAGACTGATGATGTTATTAGTCCAGTCTGCCGTCCTGGGGTAGTACCACCACTTTCGAATGTAACACCCGTGAAGTGACTTTGTCGCGTTTCGGGAATAGTTTGAAAGTAGCCAGGTATAACGAGAGGAGTGTGCACTGTCAATCCAGATGGTGCATGCTCGTCTCCTCAAGCCGGCATAGTGGAGGCGACTGCTGCCCGCACACGTTTCTCTGTAGTAGCAGTTGTTTCCATTCATGGACCGCACTCTAGCTTTACATCAGGCGGAGTGTTGTCACATGCCGAGCTACAATAAAAAAAAATCACTTGGAAGTGGTCTACCACTCTTTAAGATTTTTAATTATAAGTTTTCAAGAAATAAGATGCAAGCTCCCGGTCTATAATGAGAGCTGTTCTTGTGAATTTTCTCTTTGTTATTAAATATGGAGATGTCTGCCTTCAGGGGAACAAATTAGACTCAGCCGAAAAGGGTAATGATGGAAGACTTGTCTTGAGGAGGATAACTTTTTTTCTTCAATATTTAAGAGGTTGTTTTTATCCAACACGAAAAACAACTTTGAGGTGTGATTCTTGAAATTTGAACGTTATTAACGAAAAAATAGTTCAAGTGAAAATTCTTATATTGTTTTCGTTTAAATTTTTATATTAGATTAGCTATAACGCGCGACTTTGCTTGCGAATAACTTGAGAAAATACTCGGTCAATATTTAAGAGTTTTTTTTAATTGTTGAGAATAAGTCAATTTATTTCTAAGCTAGGTGTTTACCGAGCAGGAGTCGATGAGTTATTCATGAGAATTTCAAGTGTAGGTATTGCAATCCATTGCTTTTTTATAGCTTCACGAATGAATGAGTTTCTCTAATGGTTATTGTTTATATTGAAATGGTACTTATTACAAATTGGAGATACCAGTATTTAGGGTTAACTAATATTACAACACTCCGCCTGATATAAAGTTAGAGTGCGGTCCATGAACGCAAACAACTGCTACTACAGAGAAATCTCTACATACAGTCGCCTTCGCTATGCCGGCTTGAGGAAGCGAGTATCTATCATGTAGATTGACAGTGCACACTCCACTTGTTATATCTGGCTTCTTTCAAACTCTTCCCGAAACGCGACAAAGTCACTTCACGGGTGTTACATTCGAAAATGGTAATACTATTGTATTGTACACTACAAAAAATAGGGTATTCTAAAATGTTATTTTTCTATTATTTTATTTTAGGGGGTCCATATATAAAACGGCTCTCTATCTGGTGTTAAGTCAGAGTCCGTTCCATAAGCGGAAGCGACTGCTGTTAGGAGATCTTCAGATGGCAATCGCTACTGTTATCCTCGAAGTATAACTGTGTGAGACCTTAACGTACAGAAGACGTGGTTGAGAAGGTCGTTTCTTAATTCAGTGGAATGATGAAGAAAGAATTGCCCAGTCTATATTAGATACAAAGAGTCTGTAATGTATATTTCTATTATTTAGTTGGTATATAGCTAAAGGCTTATTATTAATACCCCATAATTCGTGTATGAATACACAGTAAACGTCACGATAATCAGAAAACTAAACAATTTATTCGTCCATTGTCCCATACAAACAAAACCGCGGTTCTATTATATTGTGATTGTGATTACATATCTTCTTTCGTATACATTGCTGCCTTTATTTCCGGTTCACTTATTACGACTAAAATATCTGGTACAGTGTTCGTTTTAAGGAACATAATTACTATCTATATACTCGTATATTGGTATCGCCATCGTTTTCAGGCATGAGCGAAAATAGTGATTAATAATAAATAGTAATTACCTAATACCAAACACGCAATAAAAGATTTCATTTCATTTGATAAAAAAAGTTATAAAAATAAATTAGTGTTTCTTTCTTATTTGTTACAAGCAAACAAACAAAACAAACAAACTCTTCAGCTTTATAATATTAGTATACATATTTTTTGGGTATCTCGAACGGTTTTCGCAGCGCACGCAACGGAAGCCGTCAAAGATGAACAATTTTGATTTGATTATCATAAAAACGGTTATTGTGAGTTAATCTTAAAAGATAGACATATACTGTCTTGGACATTTTTTTAGATAATTTAAAGGGGAATAATTCTTTCATACATATTTTTTGGGTATCTCGAACGGTTTTCGCAGCGCACGCAACGGAAGCCCTCAAAGATGAACAATATTCCCCGTTTTTTCCACATTTTCGACTGTTTCTTCGCTCCTATTAGTCGCAACGTGATGTTATATAGCCTATAACCTTCCTCGATAAATGATCTATCCAACACTAAAAGAATTTTTCAAATCAAACCAGTAGTTCCTGAGATTAGCGCGTACAAACAAACAAACAAACAAAACAAACAAACTCTTCAGCTTTATAATATTAGTATAGATGTGAAGTACCTTGTCGCGTTTCGTGTGTAGTTTAAAGGCCAGGTATAACGAGAGGAGAGTGCACTGTCAATCTGGATGGTGCATATTCGTCTCTTGAAGCCGCCATAGCTAGACATGGTTCATGGACAGCACTCTAGCTTTACATCAGGCGGAGTGTTGTCATGTGCCGACCTACAATAAAAAAAAAACTTTAATATGAATAAATCAATAAATAATAATAAAACAATAATAAAATTTTGATAAACCGCAATGTACAGTATCCTCATAAAACATATACAACGATCATATGCGGGGTTTAGTAAACGGGCCATAATCCTTTTGGTTGGTCACAATTCTATGTAATTGTGTGATAATCTTCTAAGGTTTGTTGTGAAATATGAGATAAAGCAGCTGGATACATCCATTTATTATATTTTAAGTGATTTAGAAATCTTTTTAAAAAACATATTTAATGTTTTGTAACTCTAAAGATTTATTAGTAAATTAATAGAATATTTTCTAAGGTTTGCCTACAGACATTTTCTCTAGTTACTGTAAAAAATACTACGATAGATTTTCTTAATTTTTAAATTTCTTTGTGCTAATATCTACTGATGTTAACAATTACCTATTTTTTATGTTCTTGTATTCCTCTTTCTCAGCTGAAGACGCGGCGGCCAGTGTTGCCATCGAAAACCATCATTCTGTTTCTTTTTTTAATTTGGTGTAAATATGGTAGTAAATATTTTTTAAATTCAAAAGGGAAGCTGATAGGATTCCAGTTGTATGGATGTTTCGGCACTGCTATCTCCTTTCTATAAAATAAAGGCATCTTCCTTCGCTAATGTCGCCCCACCTCTTTACAGAAAGAGGTTGTTATTCAAAACGTACCAAATAGAAAAACTTTACTCATTTGCAATAAACCTCGCACCCTTCTGCGTCGCCGTTCGTTTGTATTTCTACGCCTTTTGTTTTGACTCGAGGTTGTTTTTTTACCCACCACTTTGTTTTTTTGACGGTTTTTAATAATGTTGTTTTCGATTTTTACAGTTCTACAGTTTGTTTATCGCTGTCTCACTCTTATTATAAGAAATAAAAGACAGAAAATAAAATATTTAATCATTTAAATCAATTTTTTTTATTGTAGCTCGGCCTGTGGCAACACTCCGCCTGATGTAAAGCTACAGCTAGCAGTCGCCTCCACTGTACCGGCTTGAGAAGACGAGCATGTACCATCTAGATTGACAGTGTACACTCCTCTCGTTATACCTGGCTACTTTCAAACTATTCCTGAAACGCAATCACTTCACGGGTGTTACATTCGAAAGTGGTGGTACTACCCCAGGACGGCAGACTGGACAAATAACCATCATCAGTCTGCCTACCACTCTTTAATAGTACCTATAGGCACTGAGCGACCAAAGCATATATAACAAAGTTAGTAAATAGTAGGTAAAGTAATAGCAAAAGTTGATATAAAAAATGGAATAAAATTAACATAATGATAAAACGATGTATTTTATAAAAACATCATAAATTATTAATTTAACCGTTAATTTATTGCAAAATTCAGAAATAAGTTTAAACTGCAACTATTTTACTGAAGAAGTTGGAGTTAATTCCGTTGGCTTTCAGTCGAGAATGCTAATTGACACCTGGCGTCTTCAGAAAGGTCTATCCTGGGCTTCTTATTAACGTCAAGATAGAGGGGACTATATTTTTAAATTTATGCCAGCTCTCTTTGTATTTTACGCGATAAAAATTAAATGTCAGAGTTCAAATTAAGAAACAAAATAGTTCAAAGAACAGTGAAAGCTGTTACGTCATAAACTGAAGGAAGACATTATCCTTTTATAATTTTTTTGATTGACAAAAAGAAGACAGGCTAGACAAAAAGAAAAATAAAAGTTTGTTGCAAAAGTTAAAAGATGTAAATGACATAATGAATTGTTGATTAAAAAATATTAAATACAGACAAGTGTAGTTCCGCCACATTGACGTCTCCAGTTTCTTCAGTGCATTAACTATTAGCAATTCAGTAAAATTCCACTCTATTAAGAACGTTCGAGATCCTTTTGATTTAAAATGCTTTAATTTTGCGCTTATTTTGTTACTGTGTATATTTTTGCTCATTAGGAGAATGTTCGGGTTCATGCTCGTACAACCGCTGTAACACAGGTTTTCGTGTCCTGGCCTTATGATACCAGGCCATTTATTATTTCATGCATTTTTTACAGTTTTATTAAATTTTTAAAGGTTCTTTTTTTATAATTTATTTTATATTTAGACTAGCATCTCACTGTAAGAAATACATCAAAAATTATTAAATTAAATTAAATATATATAAATATATATTTTTATTGTAGCTCGACATGTGACAACGCTCCGCCTAATGTAAAGCTAGAGTGCGGTCCATGAGTGGAAACAACTGCTACTACCGAGAAATCTCTACAGGCATAAGCTAAGCCGACTTGAAGAGACGAGTGTACCATCCAGATTGACAGTGCACACTCCTCTCGTTATATCTGTCTACTTTCCAACTATTCCTGAAACGCGATAAGGTCACTTGTGTTACAAGGTGTTACATTCGAAAGTGTGATATCACAAATACAAATTAAACACGATTTAAAAATGATTATGAACTAGTGTGGAAAAAAGGCGTGACAATTGTATTGTATTGTATTGTGTTAATGGTAGTGGCTGCGTAGTAATTGAGACGTTAAACACTACAGTATAAAACTAGCCATATGAGTTTTGCTCGAGTTAGCGTTTAATGCCAATAGTATTGACGTTAATAGGATAAAGCGTTTAAAGTCTTGGTCACATTACCGTAATGCGTTAATTATTGCACTAATTACCGCGTTAAGACGTAGAATTGATCTGAAGCTTCATATCGTACATAGTATTAAGCGAAAGCAATTCTATTCCCGTTTCAGGTTTTAGAAAATCTTTCATATAGATGAAAATTTTCTTTTCAGTAGCTCAAAACTTTCCTCAATAAACGTGGTTTCTAATTTATTTATTTATTTATATTCTTTATTGTAAGTTTACAAAAGGTGGACTTAAAGCCGTGAGGCTTTATCTGCCAGTCGACCTTTGGGTAGGTGAAATAAAATTTAAAAAAGTGTTCTATAGTTTAATCTATCTACCACTATGTTATTTTTTTAAAAAGTCCATTCAGCGTGCTTGAGTGACAAACGGTAAAGTGAATAACTAAATAAAATACCTTTTAAATATATTTAAACTGAAAATAAACCATAGAATTTTTTTCATATTAACCAAAATTTTCAACAGACCGTTGGAAAACTTTCACTTCATTAACAGGGAACTTTGTCCGAATATTTCGCAAAGTTATTTCAAATTCTTCATAATTATATTCCACAGTTTATTTCTGGTTAACCTTTCAGAATTTTATTTATACTTGAACTTATTACTTTCGTAATTATCGCTTTTCATAAATAAACGGATGCGACTGGGTGATGTATATACTTATGTGTACATATACGTAGCTAAATGTACAAAGACAGCAATGTATCAGTCCCTAGACACATATGTAGTAACGACAACATTGAGGTCGTTTCATAAGTGAGATGGCAACTCTTGATTGCTGTCCATTACTTCACGTCACTGTACAACCGTGACTAGTACAGTTGACGAACGAAATAGAAAAGTTGCTAAATAAATTCATGTACAATACATTTGTTATTAAAAGAAAAAATAAATGAATGATCTCCAATTACATATCAAAAGGCGGAATTAGTTAAAATTAACTTTATCGGTAACGACCAATAAGGGCATGGGGTTATCTTTTGTCTTAAAAAACAATTGAAGGAGGTGAGATAGGGGATATAAGTTTTTTTTTAATTGTAGCTCGGCATATGACAACACTCCGCCTGAAAAACTAGGGTTCGCTGAAGACAACTGTGCTGCTACAGAAATGTCTCTATAGGCAGCAGTCGCCTCCGCTATGCCGGCTTTTGCCTCCTCTAGTTTGAATAATTAACGCATAAATGATATAAATAATGTCAAATGAAAGAAATGTTCAACGTATTATATCCATGATTGTACTTGTACTCCCTCAATGGAACGTTTTGGTAAATTATGACATTAGTTAGATGCCACTAAGTAAATATCTCCATCTGCTCTCCAAACAGTATCACAAACGTTTACTTGTTTATTTTTCATAACTGTAATGTATTGTATTTCCTAATACCACTTTTATTTTCGGAGAGGCGTCTCGTCATACGCATGTCAAACTTCAAAACAAATATCGAAGGGATCTACTTTAAATATTCGTTGTTTCAAGTGGTAGGCAGACTAATGGTGTTATTAACCCAGTTCGCAATCTTTAAGTAAACATTTTGTAGTCCCGTTTCATGATCGCTTAGACGTGCAGGCATAACACAGACAACACCTTTGTTTCTAACTCATGCCGAGTAAATAAATGATAATTTAGATTATAATAAATAGGCTGTATAATTTATATCCATTTAACACGAAAAAATGTGCAAAAATACCAAGACACTGAAAACCTACTGAAAATAATAGAATAAGTACAGAAAACAAATATTATAAACACACATACACACTTACAGACTTACATTTACAGAAACACGCACAAACAAATGTATTAAAATGGGGAAAAAACTGATGCCTGTAAAACAGGTAGTAGACTAGTACAAGCTCTAGGGCTTAACAGAACTTGTGTAATTGCAATTTAATTAATGTGTTAATTAATACATTACAACAAAACTACATGTTCAAAAAAGGTTTACGGTAATAACTATTACCTATATACAATACTATGCCAATTAAGTTAAATACACTCAAAGCAGTCAGGTAGCAATTACACTTAGACTTTTGACATGAAAAAAAAAAAACGAAATACCAAGTTTATGATATAAATAACCATAGAGCTTATTATATACAGACACGGTTATTTAATAACTTAATTTTAGGCTTTTATATGTACGTAAATATTCTTGAATTTTTATTTGAATGTTAATTATTTTTGAGTTTTTTTTCTGTTTGTATATAAATAAAATACATTATTTAAATTATTATGAATTTAATTTAATTATCAATTATAATAATTTAATGATATTGTTAATTAGTTTGTTAGTCTTAGTTTCATTAATAGTGTAATGTATAATGTAATGTAATATAATGTAATGACTGATAAAATAATAAATTATACCTGACCTAACTAGACATTTGCATGCTACTACTATATAGCTGATTAAGGAGGACTTATATGACAATCAACAACACTGTAACCCTGATCAAAGCAAATAAAATTATTATTATTATTATATATTGTAGTTCGGCATATAACAACACTCCGCTTGAGTGCGGTCAATAAAAGGAATCAAATGCTACCACACCGAAATTTCCGCAGACAAAACAATAAATAATAAAAAAAAAATTGACAGCACATAGAGAACGTAATCAATTGTTCGAGCACTACTCGATGATTTCAAATATATTCACCTCACTAATTTAATGTAACGCTGGAAGCTGTGATTGGTCGACTGCACTATTTCTGGATACTTTAAATTTAAAAATTGTTATAGTTAAACTAAAATTCATTACCTTGTTGTTAATAATAAGTTGTCAATGTAAGTGGCGAATGGACGTCGTGTCTAAATATTTTAAAGTCTTAAAAACTTTGAGAGTACACAAAGAAATTCATGAATTTATAATGGCAAGGGAAATTAACTCTTTCCTTCCACTTTTTGTGAGATTCCCTTCTGTCCGTGCTCAGCTTGTTTATTATTAACAATTGTTTTTTAAAAACATTATTACGAGACGAGTTTTTGTGAACAATTCCTCTAAAGTAAACTTTGTATCTTCCTCCTTTTGTTTATTTTTTTATTTAACTGTTGATTCATTGTATTACTTTAATTGACTGAATGAATTTTCTTTCCTTTTCGTGTTAAAATATATTTTGTTTGTAATTTTCGAGCAATATTTTTTATTATTAATAATTTATTCGCTTTGTGAATTTTAATATGTGTACTTAGAGTCTTATATTCTATTTTAAGGTTTATTTTAAATATTACCGATAACAAAATTTGTACGTGGGCGATCCACGTTCTTTTTTGACTTAAGTAATTTTAAACAATATAATCTTTTATGTATATTGTTTGGCAGGTCGACAGCTACATACACAAAAGCAGGCTAAAGTCATCTCCTCTATGCTGGGTTGATGAAACGAGAGATATTACCATTACGTTTGTTACCTAGTTACTGCTGAATTAATTCCGAAACTGGTGTTACATTCGATAGTTCTACCCCAGGTTCTACGACAGATTGGTTTAATAGAATCTTTAATAGAATTTAATAGAATCATCTGTTTATTGTTATTTATATATACATATATTAAATACATAGGTTTGATCATGTAACATTAGTGAAGTCTTGGCAAATGGAGCGTATATTCAGATGCACTATTGCACTACTGGGTGTAATTATTCGTGTGCTTTATACGCCAGCGTGTTGGTTCACACGATACTACTGGAGTTAATGTTAATTATAACAACCTTCTGTATTAGAATTAATTTGTATGGAATGGTTCATATAGGAATTCAAATGGCTACGAGTTCCGTAGTAACTACGCCGTAGTCTACAAAAAGCTACAAAGTTAGTTTGCTACTACGCCATTAACTACGCTGAAGCAACGATCTATTTGCTACGGTAGCTTAACTAACTAGTGTCGTAGGCTGGATAAAATTACTAATTTCCACGCTCTTTTCTAGAATATTAATATGTTATTATATAGAATAAGTTAATTTGACGTGTTACATGGTTATTTTTAGTATCTATAAATTATGTAGACATTAAATATAATAATAATATATTATATATTTATTTATTTATTTATTTATTTATTAAATTCGACGCACAAAACGGCATGCAAGCATATACATGTCATAGTACGAATACAGTCGAGAGTTAGGCTGGCTTGCATGCCAAAGCATGTGCGCATACTATAAATACAATACAATGCAATACAAAATAATACAATTCAATACAAATTTTTATGCAAATTATTACAAATATTAAAAATATTAGAATACAAATTATTATCTTAACATTGTCTTACAAATACAGTCCAACTAAGCAGTTTTACCAACATTGTCACACGTTAAGTTAATCATTTCATACTTTACACACAAACACACTAAATATTAAGATGTCTCAAACTATTTTTGAACACAGATAGTCTGTTGTTGAAAATGTCAATGTCATGGTCATGGGATAGGTCGTTATAAAAGCGGCACATACGGACAAGAGGGTTGAAATAAGATGAATTGTTCCTATAAACGTTAAGTGCGAAGGCGGAACGCTTGCGTGAGTTTGCCCGTTTGTTTATCAAGGAGTATGTATTAATATTGATATATGAAAGCAGTGGGGCTGAGTCAATGTCGAAATGTAGGATTTTATGCAGACAGATAAGATCATAATACCTGCGACGAGACTCGAGAGATTGAAACCTGAATTTATCCAGTCTTGAGCTGTAGCTGGTCAGGGACCTGCCCAGGTTGCACCTGTATGATAAGATTTTGAGGAATGTTTTCTGCACTTTTTCAATATTGTTGATATGAAGAGAGTAGTACGGCGACCAAATTAGACTACCATATTCTACGACACTTCTGACCAGACTGAAATAGAGAGTTATGAAGCTTTTGGATGATTTAAAAGGTTTGGTACATCGTGTCACAAAACCGAGTAATTTATTGCTTTTTCCTACAATGTGGTCATAGTGAGGTTTAAATGTTAATTGTTCATCAAAAAGAATACCTAGATCTTTAATAATTGGCACACGATGTAAGCCGTGGCCTCTGAGGGAATAATCAAACACCACTTTATGTGATTTCTTTTTTGTAAAAGTGATCACAAAACATTTATCAACATTGAGAAACATTCTATTGTCAAAACACCACTTTTGCAGGGAGTCCAGGTCGCTCTGAAGTCTGTCACAATCACTTTCGTTATTTATAGTGTTAAATATCTTTAAGTCATCTGCATATAAAACATTGGGGCAGTTTAATCGCGTCACCAGGTCATTAATAAACATGACAAAAAAGAGGGGACCAAGATGAGACCCCTGCGGGACTCCTGATGTGACGGCGATTGGTGCTGATAGGTAATTATCAATCGAGACCAGTTGACTCCTGTTCGACAAGCAGGATCTCACCCAACGCAGCAAACTGCCATGAATACCGTAGTTAGATAATTTATGACAAAGCAGCCGATGATTGACCTTGTCGAAGGCTTTGCTGAAGTCCGTGTAGATACTGTCAACCTGGCCACACCTGGCAAAAACAGAACACAAATAATTTTTATACACGAGAAGATTGCTGGTCGTGGATCTGCCCCTGACGAAGCCATGCTGGTTCTCCGTTATGTAGGGTTTGAAATGCGTGTCATATATCACAGTCTCAAACAGCTTAGCCAAGCACGGGAGGATACTTATCGGTCGGTAGTTTTCGCATTGGGATTTGTCGCCAGATTTAAAAATTGGCACAATGTGTGCGGTCTTCCAGACGTCGGGAAAAGTACCAGTTTGAAGTGACTTATTAAAGAGAGTGCAAAGAGGCTCGCATAGTATTTCACCACACTCTATGATGATAAGTGGGGGGATCTGATCTGGTCCCGCACCCTTGTTTCTATCAATTTGCTTGATTTTGGCTAGTATTTGACTAGGGTGCAAAACGATATTACTCAGAGTGTTATGATTGCCAGAGATCGAACACGGGCAATCCGTGTCAACATTATCATCAGATTCGAAAACGGAGCCAAAGTGTGACGAAAAGAGATCACAGATACGAGCTATGTCTGAGGAAGAGGAGTTATTAAATGACATTGTTTGCGATAGGTATGCTCGTCCCTTTCTGCTATTGACGAAGCGCTAAAAGTGTTTCACGCTCTTGGGGTCGACTAGAGAAGCTTCGACTGATGAAATGTATGTCCTATAGCAAGAGGTCATTAGACGCTTGCACCTCGCTCTAAGCATGGAGTAGGAATCGTAATCTCTCGGGTTGCCATGTTTCTTATATAGTCTATGAAATTTGAGCTTTTCAGCCAGACATATATACAGCCAGATATAGAACGAAGTGTAATATATTTCTCAATAATACCTCTAAGCACATAAGGTTAAACATCTAAACCGGTTCTAACAGAGAGCAGTTCATCTTAGAAATATAGCCGTCCAGCCAAATCCCTCACATTAATCATTTGAAGCAGGAGCTCGCACGTTTACTGCATTTCACTGCCCACGTCGTACATCACAACGGCTACGAGATCAACACCGAGGAAAAGAGACAACTATATTTAATAATTTACTGCTTTATATATTATAACTAGCTGTTGGGTAAAGGCCGCGGGCGCAAGCGGCCCGCGGAGGCCCTTTTTGTCGTAAAACGTATTAGATCGAATAGATTTTAGGCAGTTTTGAAAATATTTAGCTCGCCATCTAAAAGCGTTTACGTTTCTGAACAAAATTGGTCTTTACACGGTGACGCTAACGTATCTACTTTTCGAGATATGGCGATTTTAAAAAATTTAAAAAAAAATTAGTGCTGGTCATACTGAACAAAATTGGTCTTTACACGGTGACGCTAACGTATCTACTTTTCGAGATATGGCGATTTTAAAAAATTAAAAAAAAAAATTAAAAAAAAAATAGTGCTGGTCATACTGAACAATATTGGTCTTTACACGGTGACGCTAACGTATGTACTTTTTGAGTAATAGCTATTTTAGAAAATTAAAAAAAAAAAGCAAATAGTGCTGGTCATACTGAACAATATTGATCTTTACACGGTGGCGCTAACGTATCTACTTTTCGAGATATGAAGATTTTAAAAAATTAAAAAAAAAAAACAAAAATTTAAAAAAAAAAGTGCTGGTCATACTGAACAAAATTGGTCTTTACACGGTGACGCTAACGTATCAACTTTTCGAGATATGGCGATTTTAAAAAATTTAAAAAAAAAACAAAAATAAAAAAAAAAAATAGTGCTGGTCATACTGAACAATATTGGTCTTTACACGGTGACGCTAACGTATCTACTTTTCGAGATATGAAGATTTTAAAAAATTAAAAAAAAAACTAAAACAAAAATTTAAAAAAATAGTGCTGGTCACACTGAACAAAATTGTTCTTTACATGGTTACTCTGACGTATCTACTTCTTGAGATATTTAAAAGAAAGCCCGCCGCGGGGAGCAAATTCGATGTTCACGCGGCCGCGCTCACCGTCCGACTGACCGAGGTAAAGCCGTTTCGATCGTTCGTCCCGAAAATGCCTCGTCGCGGATGCTGTTAGGCCACGCCCACCGCCATGCTCCGTTTCATATTGGCGTACCGGCGGGAAAAGGATATAAATACGATCGAGGAAAAATTTTTTTTGCCCGATTTTGAAATTATTTTTTTTTATTTCGGCATAAGACGACATTCTCTACAACTTTCTCTACGGGGTGACTGCCCCGACTCGCCCCGTTTCCGAGATATCGCTACCACTTCCGGTCCAGAATCGACTTCCGGTCAAAGTCGTATTTTTCTCGACGGTTTTGGGACGTCCTCTATACGACTCAAAAAACCGCTACCCTCCACTATACCGGCAAGTACGAAATAATTGATGTCAGTCAGTGAGTGGTATTGCAGCTATATATTAGTACTAGCTGTTGGGTAAAAGCCGCGGGCGCAAGCGGCCCGCGGAGGCCCTTTTTGTCGTAAAACGTATTAGATCGAATAGATTTTAGGCAGTTTTGAAAATATTTAGCTCGCCATCTAAAAGCGTTTACGTTTCTGAACAAAATTGGTCTTTACACGGTGACGCTAACGTATCTACTTTTCGAGATATGGCGATTTTAAAAAATTTAAAAAAAAACAAAATTTAAAAAAAAATTAGTGCTGGTCATACTGAACAAAATTGGTCTTTACACGGTGACGCTAACGTATCTACTTTTCGAGATATGGCGATTTAAAAAAATTAAAAAAAAAAAAAAAAATTTAAAAAAAAGTAGTGCTGGTCATACTGAACAATATTGGTCTTTACACGGTGACGCTAACGTATGTACTTTTTGAGTAATAGCTATTTTAGAAAATTAAAAAAAAAAAGCAAATAGTGCTGGTCATACTGAACAATATTGATCTTTACACGGTGACGCTAACGTATCTACTTTTCGAGATATGAAGATTTTTAAAATTAAAAAAAAAAACAAAAATTAAAAAAAAAAGTGCTGGTCACACTGAACAAAATTGGTCTTTACACGGTGACGCTAACGTATCAACTTTTCGAGATATGGCGATTTTAAAAAATTAAAAAAAAAACAAAATTTTAAAAAAAAATTAGTGCTGGTCATACTGAACAATATTGGTCTTTACACGGTGACGCTAACGTATCTACTTTTCGAGATATGGCGATTTTAAAAAATTAAAAAAAAACAAAAATTAAAAAAAAAAATAGTGCTGGTCATACTGAACAATATTGGTCTTTACACGGTGACGCTAACGTATCTACTTTTCGAGATATGAAGATTTTAAAAAATTAAAAAAAAAACTAAAACAAAAATTTAAAAAAATAGTGCTGGTCACACTGAACAAAATTGTTCTTTACATGGTTACTCTGACGTATCTACTTCTTGAGATATTTAAAAGAAAGCCCGCCGCGCGGAGCAAATTCGATGTTCACGCGGCCGCGCTCACCGTCCGACTGACCGAGGTAAAGCCGTTTCGATCGTTCGTCCCGAAAATGCCTCGTCGCGGATGCTGTTAGGCCACGCCCAAGCGCCATGCTCCGTTTCATATTGGCGTACCGGCGGGAAAAGGATAAAAATACGATCGAGGAAAAATTTTTTTCGAGCAATTTTGAAAAAAAAAGTATCGTTTTCGAAATTATAGGGCATTCCCTACAACTTTCTCTACGGGGTGACTGCCCCGACTCGCCCCGTTTCCGAGATATCGCTACCACTTCCGGTCCAGAATCGACTTCCGGTCAAAGTCGTATTTTTCTCGACGGTTTTGGGGCACCCTCTATACGACTCAAAAAACCGCTACCCTCCACCATACCGGCAAGTGCGAAATAATTGATGTCAGTCAGTGAGTGAGTCAGTGAGTGGTATTGCAGCTATATATTAGTACTAGCTGTTGGGTAAAAGCCGCGGGCGCAAGCGGCCCGCGGAGGCCCTTTTTGTCGTAAAACGTATTAGATCGAATAGATTTTAGGCAGTTTTGAAAATATTTAGCTCGCCATCTAAAAGCGTTTACGTTTCTGAACAAAATTGGTCTTTACACGGTGACGCTAACGTATCTACTTTTCGAGATAGGGCGATTTTAAAAAATTAAAAAAAAAAAAAATTAAAAAAAAATTAGTGCTGGTCATACTGAACAAAATTGGTCTTTACACGGTGACGCTAACGTATCTACTTTTCGAGATATGGCGATTTTAAAAAATTAAAAGAAAAAACAAAAATTTAAAAAAAAATTAGTGCTGGTCATACTGAACAAAATTGGTCTTTACACGGTGACGCTAACGTATGTACTTTTTGAGTAATAGCTATTTTAGAAAATTAAAAAAAAAAAAAGCAAATAGTGCTGGTCATACTGAACAATATTGATCTTTACACGGTGACGCTAACGTATCTACTTTTCGAGATATGAAGATTTTAAAAAATTAAAAAAAAAAAAACAAAAATTTAAAAAAAAAAGTGCTGGTCATACTGAACAAAATTGGTCTTTACACGGTGACGCTAACGTATCAACTTTTCGAGATATGGCGATTTTAAAAAATTAAAAAAAAAAACAAAAATTTAAAAAAAAAATAGTGCTGGTCATACTGAACAATATTGGTCTTTACACGGTGACGCTAACGTATCTACTTTTCGAGATATGAAGATTTTAAAAAATTAAAAAAAAAACTAAAACAAAAATTTAAAAAAATAGTGCTGGTCACACTGAACAAAATTGTTCTTTACATGGTTACTCTGACGTATCTACTTCTTGAGATATTTAAAAGAAAGCCCGCCGCGCGGAGCAAATTCGATGTTCACGCGGCCGCGCTCACCGTCCGACTGACCGAGGTAAAGCCGTTTCGATCGTTCGTCCCGAAAATGCCTCGTCGCGGATGCTGTTAGGCCACGCCCACCGCCATGCTCCGTTTCATATTGGCGTACCGGCGGGAAAAGGATATAAATACGATCGAGGAAAAATTTTTTTTGAGCAATTTTGAAAAAAAAGTATCGTTTTCGAAATTATAGGGCATTCCCTACAACTTTTTCTACGGGGTGACTGCCCTGACTCGCCCCGTTTCCGAGATATCGCTACTACTTCCGGTCCAGAATCGACTTCCGGTCAAAGTCGTATTTTTCTCGACGGTTTTGGGACGCCCTCTATACGACTCAAAAAACCGCTACCCTCCACTATACCGGCAAGTACGAAATAATTGATGTCAGTCAGTCAGTCAGTCAGTGGTATTGCAGCTATATATTAGTATAACTAGCTGTTGGGTAAAAGCCGCGGGCGCAAGCGGCCCGCGGAGGCCCTTTTTGTCGTAAAACGTATTAGATCGAATAGATTTTAGGCAGTTTTGAAAATATTTAGCTCGCCATCTAAAAGCGTTTACGTTTCTGAACAAAATTGGTCTTTACACGGTGACGCTAACGTATCTACTTTTCGAGATATGGCGATTTTAAAAAATTTAAAAAAAAACAAAATTTAAAAAAAAATTAGTGCTGGTCATACTGAACAAAATTGGTCTTTACACGGTGACGCTAACGTATCTACTTTTCGAGATATGGCGATTTAAAAAAATTAAAAAAAAAAAAAAAAATTTAAAAAAAAGTAGTGCTGGTCATACTGAACAATATTGGTCTTTACACGGTGACGCTAACGTATGTACTTTTTGAGTAATAGCTATTTTAGAAAATTAAAAAAAAAAAGCAAATAGTGCTGGTCATACTGAACAATATTGATCTTTACACGGTGACGCTAACGTATCTACTTTTCGAGATATGAAGATTTTTAAAATTAAAAAAAAAAACAAAAATTAAAAAAAAAAGTGCTGGTCACACTGAACAAAATTGGTCTTTACACGGTGACGCTAACGTATCAACTTTTCGAGATATGGCGATTTTAAAAAATTAAAAAAAAAACAAAATTTTAAAAAAAAATTAGTGCTGGTCATACTGAACAATATTGGTCTTTACACGGTGACGCTAACGTATCTACTTTTCGAGATATGGCGATTTTAAAAAATTAAAAAAAAACAAAAATTAAAAAAAAAAATAGTGCTGGTCATACTGAACAATATTGGTCTTTACACGGTGACGCTAACGTATCTACTTTTCGAGATATGAAGATTTTAAAAAATTAAAAAAAAAACTAAAACAAAAATTTAAAAAAATAGTGCTGGTCACACTGAACAAAATTGTTCTTTACATGGTTACTCTGACGTATCTACTTCTTGAGATATTTAAAAGAAAGCCCGCCGCGCGGAGCAAATTCGATGTTCACGCGGCCGCGCTCACCGTCCGACTGACCGAGGTAAAGCCGTTTCGATCGTTCGTCCCGAAAATGCCTCGTCGCGGATGCTGTTAGGCCACGCCCAAGCGCCATGCTCCGTTTCATATTGGCGTACCGGCGGGAAAAGGATAAAAATACGATCGAGGAAAAATTTTTTTCGAGCAATTTTGAAAAAAAAAGTATCGTTTTCGAAATTATAGGGCATTCCCTACAACTTTCTCTACGGGGTGACTGCCCCGACTCGCCCCGTTTCCGAGATATCGCTACCACTTCCGGTCCAGAATCGACTTCCGGTCAAAGTCGTATTTTTCTCGACGGTTTTGGGGCACCCTCTATACGACTCAAAAAACCGCTACCCTCCACCATACCGGCAAGTGCGAAATAATTGATGTCAGTCAGTGAGTGAGTCAGTGAGTGGTATTGCAGCTATATATTAGTACTAGCTGTTGGGTAAAAGCCGCGGGCGCAAGCGGCCCGCGGAGGCCCTTTTTGTCGTAAAACGTATTAGATCGAATAGATTTTAGGCAGTTTTGAAAATATTTAGCTCGCCATCTAAAAGCGTTTACGTTTCTGAACAAAATTGGTCTTTACACGGTGACGCTAACGTATCTACTTTTCGAGATAGGGCGATTTTAAAAAATTAAAAAAAAAAAAAATTAAAAAAAAATTAGTGCTGGTCATACTGAACAAAATTGGTCTTTACACGGTGACGCTAACGTATCTACTTTTCGAGATATGGCGATTTTAAAAAATTAAAAGAAAAAACAAAAATTTAAAAAAAAATTAGTGCTGGTCATACTGAACAAAATTGGTCTTTACACGGTGACGCTAACGTATGTACTTTTTGAGTAATAGCTATTTTAGAAAATTAAAAAAAAAAAAAGCAAATAGTGCTGGTCATACTGAACAATATTGATCTTTACACGGTGACGCTAACGTATCTACTTTTCGAGATATGAAGATTTTAAAAAATTAAAAAAAAAAAAACAAAAATTTAAAAAAAAAAGTGCTGGTCATACTGAACAAAATTGGTCTTTACACGGTGACGCTAACGTATCAACTTTTCGAGATATGGCGATTTTAAAAAATTAAAAAAAAAAACAAAAATTTAAAAAAAAAATAGTGCTGGTCATACTGAACAATATTGGTCTTTACACGGTGACGCTAACGTATCTACTTTTCGAGATATGAAGATTTTAAAAAATTAAAAAAAAAACTAAAACAAAAATTTAAAAAAATAGTGCTGGTCACACTGAACAAAATTGTTCTTTACATGGTTACTCTGACGTATCTACTTCTTGAGATATTTAAAAGAAAGCCCGCCGCGCGGAGCAAATTCGATGTTCACGCGGCCGCGCTCACCGTCCGACTGACCGAGGTAAAGCCGTTTCGATCGTTCGTCCCGAAAATGCCTCGTCGCGGATGCTGTTAGGCCACGCCCACCGCCATGCTCCGTTTCATATTGGCGTACCGGCGGGAAAAGGATATAAATACGATCGAGGAAAAAATTTTTTTGCCCGATTTTGAAAATTTTTTTTTTGATTTCGGCATAAGACGATATTCTCTACAACTTTCTCTACGGGATAACTGCCCCGACTCGCCCCGTTTCCGAGATATCGCTACCACTTCCGGTCCAGAATCGACTTCCGGTCAAAGTCGTATTTTTCTCGACGGTTTTGGGACGTCCTCTATACGACTCAAAAAACCGCTACCCTCCACTATACCGGCAAGTACGAAATAATTGATGTCAGTCAGTGAGTGGTATTGCAGCTATATATTAGTACTAGCTGTTGGGTAAGCGCCGCGGGCGCAAGCGGCCCGCGGAGGGTGACCGTGGTGCGCAGGTAAATAATATGTTTGCCGCAATGGGTTCCACGATTCAGGAAGAAAATTTGCTTTAAAAACATAAAACTAAGATATTTAATTGGGAATTTTCTTTTTTTTTTATGTATCATGTGTATATTCATAGTAGACTTTATATGCTGCCCTGTAATTGTTCCGAACAACATTTACGATAGTGCAAACATTTTTATTAACCGACATCAAGAGGAGGTTGGTTATCAATTCGTCGTGTATTTTTCTTTTCGTGGCGTTGTTCCCTCGTGTCTCCGCCGTTTGTGGACCGATTTTGATGATTCTTTTTTTGTTGGATAGAATATGTCGGCATTGGTCCCATTTATAGAATAAAATATTCTATTTTTAAAATTGAACCGACTTCTAAATAAAACACAAAAATCACTAAAAAGTAAAAAATAATTTTAATAGAGTACCACACACACACACGCATACACACAATTTAATAAGCATAAACATAAATAAATGCTTATTATCTATTTATAAATTAATTGTCTGCATTTTATTTAGCATATATCTGAAGTCGGTGCATACATTTGAAACATGTTTTATGTTTGGTAGGTACCTACTGTACCTAGATTCAAACAATGGAAGTTTCATATTTCATATTAGAATTAGGATCAATTTTTTTTAGAAATGTTAACTGTAGTATAACTGTTTGAAAATCATGTCTTAGAACAAAGTTAAAACTACGGGTATACATATGTATATGTTTTTGCTACCAGTATACAAACACTAATAACAATACAAAATAAAATTAGTTATTACATAATTGTTTACTCCTTGATGGAAAAGGGATTTGTGTAGTAGTAAAATTTTTTGTAGTGTGGTGTTAATGTGATTTATAAGAGTATCTGTTGAATACTTTGTAATGCATATTACTAATAATTTGTTGGAATTTGTATTTTATTATCTTACAAATAAAACAAACGAATAAGAAATAATTATAAATGCTTTAAAAATGTAAATCAATAAAATATAAGTAGAAACCTAGTGGCCGTTGAAGGGTACTACTATTCGCAACGACCCATCAGGTGCACACAAGCGCGTATAGATGGCGCTTTAAATGCATTATTATACTTTTGCACCATATTAAAACGAAATCTGCTTTCAATTAAAACAAAAATTGACTGCCACGACTTCGTAAGAATATTATTCTTACAAACTCTTCTTCTCCTCTTCGTAACAAAGATTATTTCGTAAGAAATAAAACCATTAAATAATTTATTTATTAACAAAAATATATTTATTCATCAAAACAATTATAATTTGTGGCTAAAACATATTGAGATATAGGTATACTTAAAAACACATATACGAGTAGGTAGGTAAGTGTACCGCTTACAAGTAGAGCGCAGGGGGTCAATTTTTGAATGTAATTTTGAAATGACAAAGAAAACAACATCTTATTTGTTATATGCGGTAAGGAAAGGAGTTCTTCGCGTTCTACCTCACCCCACACCACCAGCACCACTTATAAAATGTCTACCGCGCATCTCAAGGTCAGCGTCCTTAACTGGTGGAGGCATCTGTAAAAGTTATAGATTATTTAATATGAAATAAATGTTGAACAATTCACTTATTAACAAAAACATATTTATTCATCTAAGCAATTATGAGATACTATAATAATAAAATATTGGGCTTTCTAAAATCATAATTAATAAATAATCATGTCATTGACTTATTTGATTTAATTAGGAAATGCTTACATAAATAGAACAGAACAGGCTTGTATGAAGAGAATCGCGTATGTGAAGGAAGAGAAGGAATTGTCCCAGGATCGTGGCAAGTGGCGCTCCGCCGTCTTTAGTCTCTACCTATACCTGTGAAATAAAGGCGTAACAATTCAGTGGATCGGTTGATTGAATCAGGGTGGAAAGTTGGAGACATACTTGGAGGGAAAGGCTTTTATTTTTATTAAAAATAAGTAAAACTACATTAAAAGAGAATTTGGTAAAATGTGAAAATTTGAAATAATATATTTTTATTAACCAAATAGGCTGAATGATAAGGAACAAATCTCTCTAATTAACATTGCATCCCAAACTGTTTTCCTTTAAGTAAAATTTGCTATGTTTGGGGTACTTTTCCTCCATGTACTTCTACTCCAACACTTCACCCTATACACTATGCGAGCCAATTAAGAATAGAACTGGACTTGCAGCTAATTTCACGGTTTCAGCTTTTTTGTACAAAAAAAAAAGTTAACTACTCACATAGAAGTTTTTTTAACAATATTTAATAATTTTTTTTGAGATTCTATATAAAGTATTAATTTCATTGATTTTTTTACTAATAAAGTTCGTGCGAAAGCGCGAGGAACATAATGACGGTTTTTGCAGTTCTATTATTAGTGGGCTCGCATAGTGTGAGCTAATTTCCACGCCACCCAGGAGGTACGCTCGCAGCGCGTTTTTTTTAACGTGGTACCCCCCTATTAGGCCTCATCCACTACCTAACTACATTAAATACCCTGTAAAAAAAACTAAATACCCTGTAAATACATAAACCATACGTGTGTGCAAGTGTAATTAGTATAAGTATAAAGCAAACTAAAACTCAAAAAGATACAAAGCAAACTAACTACAAGCAGTATGAATGTATAAACATATACATAAATGTATGATGATGAGCTTAATAGAAATGTAGTCTAATATGCAACAGTGTCACACAATGACAAGATACATCTCAGGAGAACGAATGACCACACGAGAGATCGATACCAAGCGAAACACCCGATATCATCGAGTCAGGGATACGAACGCTGGGCGTCGCGTGTCGGCCGACGCGAGAATCATGAGCGATTGAGCATACAATTCTTCAGCGGTCAAACGCACGAGTGACTGGGCGAGGATACGGATACAGTGTACAGAGATGACGGAAAAACGGCGCGAGACCGGTGTCAAGAGACGGCGAGGAGAGGAGTCGAAAGTCTGATGTACAAAAAAGAGACGACTCGACTGGGTGCATGACAGACGAGCCGCGATACGCGATAGTCTCGACTCCCAGGTCGACAGCAACTTTCCTCTTCACTCCCGCCGTCCTCCGATCGGATGACCGAACATTGCGTATCTCATAGGACGCCGATATCGATGTATCCAATGAACGACGACATTTGTTGCGGTCAGTACACCCCATCTGTCATCTATTGAACAGCGTTTGACGATATCGGTTATCTTCCCACAGAATCGAAAGTTCTGTAGTAACATGCCGCGCGGTATGCAAACACCATATCACTACAGCACGTTCGATTCAGTCGGAAGCTGACCGAAGTCGCCGAGTGCAGTTCAATAGAGGACAGCTGGACATAGGTACATTAGCCACGACGATACAAGTGTCGCTGTTAAAAAGTTCGTCGATATCGAACCTCACATGAGATACGCGACACTCGACCATCTGGTCGGAAGATGAGGGAAGTAATGGAGAATGACACTGTCGACCTGAAGGCTGGGACTCATACCACGACGAAACTCATCCGCCACACATTCAGTGAGACGTACAGACTTCCAAATCCATCTCCCACTTACCCGCTCTGACACCGGTTTCGTACCGTATTATTCCGTTCATCTCTCGATACACTCGTCCGTCGAACGCGCTCAACACCTGTAATCTCGCCTCGTGTCACTCGTACATCCGACCGTCGAGCAGGATTGAATGTCTCGACAACGCACGATTTCGGATCGACTTTACACGTCGCTCAGCGTTTGTACGTGAACCCAGTAAACACCGAGAGCTCCATTATCGATCGGTCTCTCATGTAATCGCCTGTTCTCCTGAAACGCACAATATCGTTATAACAAAGTCGAACATTCAACTACATTTCTATGCGAGTACCTACACTTACACACCATCCATATCACATTAAATTAAGAGTAACTAAAATAAATAAATTACTAACTAAATAACACACGGAATAGCCACGTCAACATGATTAAAATAAATAAATTGCCAACAGAGATTATAGGGGTGAACAATTTTACACCTTTCAGAAAACTGCATATTTACCTACCTAATTGAGCAGCTGATCGATAACTACATTTTTCGCGTACGGTTTGCCGTCCGCGAACCTATCTTTATGTAATAGTATTTTAATCGATTTTTTTTCGCGGGCGCGACCTAACGCTACGTATAATTGACCGTGACTGAACACGTCGGATCTCAAATCTACCCCGACGCGAGCAATGGTCTGTCCCTGGCTCTTGTGTATGGTCATAGCGTAGCAATTCTGTAAAGGGAATTGCCGACGACACATAACTAACGGACTTTTCGGATCGATGGAGGTCTTGAAGAGAATTCGCGGTATTAAATATTCGAGAGTCGCTCCAGGTTTTCGCACCGTGATCAATCGTGGGGAAGTACTAACTACGATGACTTTGGTGCCGTTCACCAAACCGTCCGCGAAGCTAAGGTTACGCATGATCATACACAGAGCACCCTGTTTTAATTGTAGATCATATTCTGGAATACCGCGCGGTTGCAACCTATTCAAAGCGTCGGAACACAAAAATATTTGATCCATGTTCTCGCAGTCCATTTTATCGATCGCGTAAAAATGTAATACGTCGCCGGGTACCCTATCCAAGATTACTTTATTAATTTCGCGTACCGCGTCGTTCCGTGAAGTTAATATTGCTCTATCCGCGCACGCGTCCGAGTCACTGATGACATCTGAAGGAAAAACAAAGCTAATTAAATCGTTCAAATCGCGGACGCATTCTATTGAATTTAATTCGACTAAATTATTAACGTTACCTAACGTACGAGAGGACAGACGATTCGACCCTAACATTAATAAGAACGACGCATAACCCGGGTCCTCTCGACACCGTTGCGATGTCATCAATGAAAACGATTTTAATTGCGACCAGACGGAAGAAGTTTTGACAGAGCAATTCAAAACGTCGAAATTTGATTTAGCGTTCGGTGTGACCGGCGGAATCTGACGGAAATCGCCGGCAAAAATGATAATCTTACCGCCGAAAAGACTATCATTTTTCATTAAATCGCGGAAGGATCTGTCGAGTAGATGAATCAAAAATTTATGCGCCATGGGCGCTTCGTCATAAATAATTACATTACATTTACGAAGGAGTTCCCCCCTTTGAGATCCGTTCGTGACAGCCCAATAACTAAGGTCGTCCAAAATTTCGACGGGAAATTTGAACATGCTATGAGCGGTGGTACCGCCCTTGTAATTCTGAGCAGCGATAGCCGAGCTGGCCGTGCACAGAACGACACCTCGGAGACTTCCGCGCACGTGAGCAGCAATAACATTTAGTAATAAAGTTTTACCGGTGCCCGCGGGACCGTCTACAAAAATAGCAGTATTGTCTGCTGCACGTGCAGTCTCGTCTGTGCACAGTTTACTAACGTAATCAAAAATTTCGCGCTGCTCAGAAGACAATTTCGGTACCCACTCTTCGACGAATGTTACGGAATCGTGATAATCATGTTCGACGCGTTCGCGGCCTAATTCTGTGGTGCTGTCGACGACGTCAGGCAAACCGTATTGTTCTAAAGAACACCCGTGTTTCTGGAGCATGCGGCCGATTTCGATTAGTGCCATATTTTCGGCTTTATCGCGACTATCAGACGAACGATATAAAAAGTCTTCACATAATTGATCTTTAAATGTGACCCAGATCGACGCCACTGGGGCGGCGTTCAAAGCCAGGAGAACGAAAAAGCTACGAAGGCGCGGTCCGGTGAAAAAGCAAGAAGCCTCCATCATAGCTTTTTCATACTCGACTTCGTCGTCCGCGAGACCGAGACCTTTTGCAGCCTCCTGAAACGTTTTACAATCCGGACCGCCGAGATTCAATAAATCTTTATAATCCCTGCACGGGTGTGAATTTAATAATATTCTTAAATAAAATTGTTCACCTCTATTAGGCGCGACCCAAAACAGACGCGCGACCAATTCACCCCGAACACGCTTCGTTACGAATTTATTATTTGACGTCGCGAATATTTGATTTTTTGTATTTGGACGTTTCGCGTGAACTAAATATTGTTCGAAGAAATCTAAATAGGTGAGTGAATCGAATCTGTCACCAACGGGTCTATTAAAATAAGTTATTAAATCAGAGCTACCGCCCTGTTCCGCGACTACCGCTTCAGTGCCTCGTTTGAAGAAGACAGACTGACGATCCGCGAGATGTACTGCGAGTTGTTTAACGTTAGGTTCGCGGGCCGTAACGTCGAACTCTAACGTTCTCCACGCCGCGTCGCTCGAGCCGAGATACCGTTTGGTGACATATTCTTTTATTTCATCTATATTACTATTTTCCGATACTACAGCAACGCGCGATTGGTCCGGCCCTTTAGTAATGTATTTAAATAAGTATTTGACTATAGCGCGTTGCGACGAAATTTCTACGTTAATATGCGCGTCATATTTTAAAAGCAAAGCGGCGTTGTACGGTACAACCCATAAGTCATTAACGATTATGTCACGATTTCGATATTTAATTAACGCGGTGTTTTTACTGTCGCGACGCAAATTAACGATACCGCGGTCGTCGCAAAATGTAGTATCTGTTTCCCGTTTAGGGAAAAATTTGGAGCATTTTAACTTGGCGCTGTCCCAGCAAGGCAAATTAGTCCGATGCGGGGGACCACACGGTCCGTGGACCATATGGTCGAGAACCGCCTTTCGTAATTTACCTCCGGCCTCGTTCGCGTCAGGAATATCTGCTCTAACAAATTTATCGATATCTACATTTTGGACGGGCCCCCCGCCCTCTACCCTGAAGGTGATATGAGCGTGTGGCAAACCGCGTTTTTGAAATTCTATAACGTGCATTATATACATACATTTACCGAACCAACGTCCCGACCTAATATCCCGCAATAATTCCGCTAAACGTAAGTTAAAAGCACGAGAGCATATAAGGGGATTCGGTCCGTGGCCTGGAGCAGTGGATTGTTTTATTTCTGGCCACTTGGGATTGCATGTAAATGTTACAAAAAATGACGGTGTCCCCGATCGACTCACTAATGCAATCGCGTCCATATACTTTACTTTCATGTAGCGGGGACCTCCAGTGAAAGAATTAGGTAGATAGACTCGCCCGGCATCGACGCCTTCCCCTAGTATAGTCTCGTCCCCTTGAAAATTCTGGACGCTGGTCCTGACCTCGTGGAGCGTCGCGGTCCGAACCGCTCCGTTCGAGTCCCGATTTTGTAAATGATATATATAACGCAAACGTTCTTCCGAGATTCTACAGAACATGTCAACCAACCATTCTTCCGATAGTCTGCCTAATTCAGAAAATCGCGGTTCCGACAACAATAAACATCGAACGTATTTCAATTGGCTGAGCTTACCGCCGTTTTTATTTAATTTTTCGACGTGCCAACCGGGATTCCCTTCTGGGTATAACAAAGGGTATTGAAATGTCTCATAAAGTGGATGCATGATATCAACTTCATGAGGTTTTTTCTCACCTATTTTCCAAATCACTATACTGCGCTTGGAGTACGGTTCGTTTTCGGTGTTTATAATTGCCGCAACTTCGTTACCTAACGGTAAATCGCCTAATATATTACCGTGTGTCGCGCGCGAAGTTTGTTCGAATTTAATATACGCCTTATCCGAAGGCTGCTGATTTAATAGTTTGAAACATTTAATATACGGGTTTACGGAATTAATAAAATGAGTTATACTAATTATTATTTGCTTATTTAACGAAAGACCTAACGCTAGATCTTCGCGTTCTTGCGGATCATTAATATAACCGCCTATATTATTATACGTTTTAGAATAAGCTAGATCAAAAACGCGATGATAAACGCGACCTTGGATTTTTAAAAATGAGAAACCGGTAGGTTGTTGGCTTCCGCCCGATACGCCCAAGGCACTGAAAGCGAAAAGATTATTATATGCACGCGGTCTCCTAAGAAACAATGGGTCTGAATAAAAACTCTCTGTGAGAGGAGCAAAATTTTGTGTATTGTACAAATTCGATCCGCAACACCATTTTTTACGCCCCCGTTCTTCCACAAAGAGTCGCGCCCGACAGTGTGGACAGAAGTACGTGTCGGAGGAACGTAAAGATGGATTCTTGAGCGAAAATGATGTTATGTTTTCAAGCTCAGAATCCCTAAATTTCCCTAAAAGTTTTGTGACTTTACGAATTTGAACCGGAGTATTTCTATTTAGTTCGTTGTATTTCTGTACCGCTTTTTGATTTATTTCGGGGTGTGATTGGGAATATTTGAGAACGGCATCGCGGTTTACTTCCGGGTTTTTATTCGTGTATTTTTTGACTGCATCGCGATTTACTTTCGGGTTTTTATTCGTGTATTTTTTGACGGCATCGCGGTTTATTTCTGGGTTTTTATTCGTGTATTTTTTGACAGCATCGCGGTTTATTTCCGGGTTTTTATTCGTGTATTTTTTGACTGCATCGCGGTTTATTTCCGGGTTTTTATTCGTGTATTTTTTGACAGCATCGCGATTTACTTTCGGGTTTTTATTCGTGTATTTTTTGACAGCATCGCGGTGAATGTCGGGATTTTCAAGATTGTATTTTTTTACAGCTGCTTCAATTACCTCTGGATTGGCCTTGTTATATTTTTGGACAGCGTCCAGGTGTGCATTCTCTTTAGTCGATTTTCTACCCGGTTTTACTTTTTTGGGTCGGCCTCTTTTTCGTGGTTGTTCGACGATTTCATTGATTGGTAATTTTGGAAATATATTTTTGTCGACAACAACTGGATCAACTTTTGATGTTAAATATAAATCGAGTTTTGTTAAAAGAACGACCGGCTTCATTAAAAGTTTGAGGTCAATAATTTTTGGCGCGATTTTATTTGATAACGGTATTTGAACATGATTTAAAACGCGTATTTTATGTAACGAATATTGTGACCCATCAAAAATATTACGAGAGAAAAGTAAATTTGCTAGATTACGTAAATCGTGGCAACAGAACAACCGCGCCACATTTACTTCGTCAGGATTAATGAATTTATTTTCGGAATTTACCGCGTGACTATTAAATAAATAAAAGAAATTATTGTGCCTCCAAAATGAAACCGTGTAATTTTGGCCGGTAAAAATAATGCTATCGGTAGCGTTGTAAAAAGTCGCGGAACTAAAAATTTGACGTAAGTTATTTATCAAACATAAAAGCGAAACGTCCTTTTCACCCGACGTCGACGCGAACAAACCGTTATTTAACCAGCTGTTGTCAGTCATTTGATCAATTAAAGCCAAATGGTCCGCGACGCGAATTTCTGTTGGCAATTCTTCTGGATTTAAATATATTTCATTTAAAGGGAGGAGAGGTTTTAAACGCGCGTATAGGGCATCACCACTATTTAAAATCGAGTCAATGTCAAATGAAGAAAAAATGCCACGGTTATTAAAAACAGAAAGAACTGCTGCACATGCCGACATGGCTACACACTGAGCGTTATTACCCATAAATCTCCCGTCTCCCTGGTGAGTGGTCCCTATAAAATGAAACATTCAAATTTAAAAAGATGTATGTAAGTACCATATAAAAATTGTATAAAAAAAAACTTTAAATTAACAAAGCAGAAGCAAAAAAAAAGAAAAATTGTTGAATTGTCGTCGACTGTCGAGCAACTCAAGGTCATTACTCGAACGATACATTAGAATGTGGTACCTACTTAGGTAGACTTATTTTATCAATCTGGTGATGTAACGTAGTAAAGTTATAAAAATGATTATTATTGTAAAATAGGCAGATTAGGTTGACTCTCTCACATTATTTTAAAAATATTAAAAATTGAAATATAACTCACCAATTGCGACACACTCCATTTTAATTTCTTTACAGTTCCTAGACCCAACACACTCCATCTGAAACTGTGTGATAAATTATTTAGCTAATACATAATACAGGTAAAAATTTAAATTGATAAAAAAATCGGGTAATAACAATGACAGACCAAGGTCACTGTCCAAGGTTAGTCATTGATTTATAATTGTCGTTATATTATATGAGATATTATCACCAGAAAATATCCAAACGCATGGTAATGATAAACATGATGATGAACGATGCAGAGTATGATGAAAGGCGTGGTTTGGTAACTTCCTTTATGCATACGGGCATCACGATCTATGTAATATCACATAAATTCACTATTATACATTCACTGGATCCCATGAAATCATCACATAAATAAAGCATTTAAAATGGCGCTCAATAATTCCATGCAATATTACCAAAAAAACTAATAAAATCATGTAAATGCACATTATCAATGTCGTTTTTCATTCACAATAAACACTATGATGCTTATTTATAATGTTCGCACATTTTTAAACAAATTTATATAATTTAAGAAAAAAACACAGAAATTGCTAAAAAACCGATGCACTCACCTCGACAAATCAAGTAAAAGTAAAACAAAAGTAGCGGGCTCTCCAACGGTCGCCAACGGTCCCGCGTAAATTTTCGAGGTCGCGTCTTCCAGGAATGCAACCACAGAACAATGTACACACAAAAAATATTTGTACACGAAAAAAAACCGTATGTCTTAGTGTTAAGGTATATTATCACTTTTAACACTTAACATTATCGACCTTATCCAGCGATCACAAGCGGGGTGCGTCGATTTGATTTTAAAACGGTAGATTGTGTGATATTATGTCATCATTTCAACTCTATTGGATTGTATTTAAAGTTATATTTTGAATAATAACTAATCAGTTTTTTTTAATTTTGATATTATGCAAGTATTTTAGTTTGGCATATTATTTCACTTTTAAGGTCTATTATTACTATTAAATAGAATGATTTAATAATTATTTTTATTTGATTTTATTAATTATTATGTTAGTATGTTTGACGGTTATTTGCGCGGGATTGTGAATAGGAGATAAACATTTTTGTAAATCGGTTTAGTGTAGTTGTTTTTTTCTTTTTTTTTTACATAAAACTGGTAGATATTAATTGGTATAATGATGAGTTTATAATGAAAGTCTATATAATACAAAGAATAAAACATAATATTAAGACGTGATTTTATGAACTTTGTTTCCTTTGCTTTCTCAAAGGGTCTAAAATTTTTTAATTATTGTTTTACTATAAAATATAATACGTAAACCGATACGGGTGCCTTATATGGGTAATTTAATTTCCTTTCGATGACTATTTACTACACTATATTCAGTCATGGTGGTTTGTTTTTTTAATTTTAATAACAATGAATGCATTTTGTTTTATAGTATCTGACGTTGAAATAAAACCGAAAACTTTGAATAATTTAATTATGGAAATATATAATACAAATACAAAAAGAGAAAATAATCAATACAGATTTTTTTTGTAGTTTTGATAGGTTGGTAGTTTTATTTTAATTTTATTAAAAAACACAATTATTTTTGTTTTAGACCTGTTGAAGTAGAAACGTCTTTTAATCTAATAAATAAAAGACAATATTATTGTTAATATCATAATTTTAATCTGTACTTCAAGTCGGTACTCATACTGTTTGTAAAGATTACGTTACCATTAAAATGATGTTTTAGTCAAGTTTAAAGTGTTTTCAATGTAGTTGATATAAATAAAAGTCTAAAACAATTTTTTTATTTCAATTTGAGTTAAAGTATCGGATAAAACAAAATTTATTTTTGAATATAAATGTATGTTTATGAATGTAAATGTATGTACATTATATGTATATGTATTGTAACAACACTATATTTCTAATATTTTTATAGGTGTTTTAAATGCATAAAAGTAATAGTAATAGGTATTATTATTTTGTTTATTATATAATTAATTTTAAAAAAATCACAAAAAACATCTTATTCTACATTAAAAATGAACATTATATTTGTATAAAAACACAGTATTTTGATCTGAGGGCCAAGGCCGACGTTGCATTTACGCGATGACAACGTAACGTAATATCTCTCCACCAATCAGACGATGATATTTTGACCGCCGCATTTAAATGAAGCAATCCTATTACGCAATATCATTCAAGAGGATGTATCTTATTACATATTAGTATATTGTACTAAAACTAACTCCGCGACACGTACGATAGGGATGAGCAAAAAATATCGATATATTGAAATAAGTATTGATAATCTTAGTCCATATAGCTTATTCAAACATAACTGGTCGTCAAGATTATACCAAAAAATATCCAAAATCAACTTAAAACTTCGCGACACGTACGATGGATAAAAAATATCGATACATCTAAATGTTGATTTCGGTAATATATTGATAAAACAGAATGCCCATTCGCTTAAAAAAAATGGGCCCACAATTTTTTTTCTCGAATGTGTCGATGATTTGAATAATAACGATTTTAGAAAATTAAAAAAAAAATTAAAAAAAGGAGTGCTGGTCATACTGAACAGTATTGGTCTTTACACGGTTACGCTAACGTATGTACTTTTTGAGTAATAGCGATTTTTAAAAATTTAAAAAAAAATTTAAAAAAAGTAGTGCTGGTCATACTGAACAATATTGGTCTTTACACGGTTACGCTAACGTAATTACTTTTTGAGTAATAGCGATTTTAGAAAATTAAAAAAAAAACAATAATAAAAAAAAAAGTAGTGCTGGTCATACTGAACAATATTGGTCTTTACACGGTTACGCTAACGTATATACTTTTAGAGATATGACGATTTTAAAAAATAAAAAAAAAAACAAATAGTGCTGGTCATACTGAACAATATTGGTCTTTACACGGTGACGCTAACGTATGTACTTTTTGAGTAATAGCTATTTTAGAAAATTAAAAAAAAAAAAGCAAATAGTGCTGGTCATACTGAACAATATTGATCTTTACACGGTGACGCTAACGTATCTACTTTTCGAGATATGAAGATTTTAAAAAATTAAAAAAAAAAAAAAAAAAATTTAAAAAAAAAAGTGCTGGTCATACTGAACAATATTGGTCTTTACACGGTGACGCTAACGTATCTACTTTTCGAGATATGGCGATTTTAAAAAATTAAAAAAAAAACAAAAATTTAAAAAAAAAATAGTGCTGGTCATACTGAACAATATTGGTCTTTACACGGTGACGCTAACGTATCTACTTTTCGAGATATGAAGATTTTAAAAAATTAAAAAAAAAACTAAAACAAAAATTTTAAAAAATAGTGCTGGTCACACTGAACAAAATTGTTCTTTACATGGTTACTCTGACGTATCTACTTCTTGAGATATTTAAAAGAAAGCCCGCCGCGCGGAGCAAATTCGATGTTCACGCGGCCGCGCTCACCGTCCGACTGACCGAGGTAAAGCCGTTTCGATCGTTCGTCCCGAAAATGCCTCGTCGCGGATGCTGTTAGGCCACGCCCAAGCGCCATGCTCCGTTTCATATTGGCGTACCGGCGGGAAAAGGATAAAAATACGATCGAGGAAAAATTTTTTCGAGCAATTTTGAAAAAAAAAGTATCGTTTTCGAAATTATAGGGCATTCCCTACAACTTTCTCTACGGGGTGACTGCCCCGACTCGCCCCGTTTCCGAGATATCGCTACCACTTCCGGTCCAGAATCGACTTCCGGTCAAAGTCGTATTTTTCTCGACGGTTTTGGAACGCCCTCTATACGACTCAAAAAACCGCTACCCTCCACTATACCGGCAAGTGCGAAATAATTGATGTCAATAGATCAGTGAGTGAGTGAGTGAGTGAGTGAGTGGTATTGCAGCTATATATTAGTACTAGCTGTTGGGTAAAAGCCGCGGGCGCAAGCGGCCCGCGGAGGCCCTTTTAGTCGTAAAACGTATTAGATCGAATAGATTTTAGGGCAGTTTTGAAAATATTTAGCTCGCCATCTAAAAGCGTTTAAGTTTCTGAACAAAATTGACCTTTACACGGTTACGTTGACGTATGTACTTTTTGAGTAATAGCGATTTTAGAAAATTCAAAAAAAAAAACAAAATTAAAAAAAAAAGTAGTGCTGGTCATACTGAACAATATTGGTCTTTACACGGTTACGTTAACGTATGTACTTTTTGAGTAATAGCGATTTTAGAAAATTAAAAAAAAAAAAAAAAAAGTAGTGCTGGTCATACTGAACAATATTGTTCTTTACACGGTGACGCTAACGTATGTACTTTTTGAGATACGGCGATTTTAAAAAATTGAAAAATAAAATAAAATAAAAAAATGCCGAGCTACAATAAAAAAAAAAAAAATAGTGCTGGTCATACTGAACAAAATTTTCATTGCGCGCTCTGAACGGGCGGAACATAGAGAGCGCGAGCCCCGACGAGCGATCGACGCGTATGCTGTTAGGCCACGCCCAAGCGCCATGCTCCGTTTCATATTGGCGTACCGGCGGGAAAAGGATATAAATACGATCGAGGAAAAATTTTTTTTGAGCAATTTTGAAAAAAAAAGTATCGTTTTCGAAATTACAGGGCATTCCCTACGACGTTTGTTTCGGCACTTTTGCCTCATCTCTTTCCGTTTCCGAGATATCGCTACCACTTCCGGTCCAGAATCGACTTCCGGTCAAAGTCGTATTTTTCTCGACGGTTTTGGGACGTCCTCTATACGACTCAAAAAACCGCTACCCTCCACCATACCGGCAAGTGCGAAATAATTGATGTCAGTCAGTGAGTCAGTGAGTGGTATTGCAGCTATATATTAGTACTAGCTGTTGGGTAAAGACCGCGGGCGCAAGCGGCCCGCGGAGGCCCTTTTTGTCGTAAAACGTATTAGATCGAATAGATTTTAGGGCAGTTTTGAAAATAATTAGCTCGCCATCTAAAAGCGTTTACTTTTCTGAACAAAATTGGTCTTTACACGGTTACGCTATCGTATGTACTTTTTGAGATATGAAGATTTTAAAAAATTGAAACAAAAAAGAAAGTGCTGGTCACACTGAACAAAATTAGTCTTTACACGGTTACGCTAATGTATGTACTTTTTAAAATATGGCGATTTTAAAAAATTAAAAAAAAAAAACAAAAATTAAAAATAAAACAAATAATGCTGGTCCTACTGAACAAAATTGGACTTTACACGGTTAGGCTAATGTATTTACTTTTCGAGATATCGCGATTTTAAAAAATAAAAAAAAAAAAAAAATAGGTCATACCGAACAAAATTGGTCTTTACACGGTTACGCTAATGTATGTACTTTTTGAGATATCGCGATTTTAAAAAATTAAAAAACAAATAGTGCTGGTCATACTGAAAAAAATTGGTCTTTACACGTTGACACTAACGTCTACTATTCGAGTCTACTTTAATAAATCCACTTTTCGAGATATGGCGATTTTAAAAAATTAAAAAAAAAAAAATTAAAAAAAAAAAACAAAAATTTAAAAAAAAAGTAGTGCTGGTCATACTGAACAATATTGGTTTTTACACGGTTACGCTAACGTATGTACTTTTTGAGTAATAGCGATTTTAGAAAATTAAAAAAAAACCAAATTTAACCGCCCCTAAATACCCCGAAAATTGTATGGGTTTTTTTTTGCCCGATTTGAATTTTTTTTTGCCCGATTATGATTTTTTTTTTGATTTCGCCATAAAATGATATTCTCTACAACTTTCTCTTCGGAGTGACTGCCCCGATTCGCCCCGTTTCCGAGATATCGCTGTCACTTCCGGTCCAGAATCGACTTCCGGTCAAAGTCGTATTTTTCTCGAGGTTTTTTCGACACCCCCTATACACCCCGAAAATTTCACCCCCGTACCCCCCCGGCAAGTACTAAATAATTGATGTCAGTGAGTGAGTGAGTGAGTGAGTGAGTGGTATTGCAGCTATATATTAGTACTAGCTGTTGGGTAAAGACCGCGGGCGCAAGCGGCCCGCGGAGGCCCTTTTTGTCGTAAAACGTATTAGATCGAATAGATTTTAGGCAGTTTTGAAAATATTTAGCTCGCCATCTAAAGGCGTTTAAGTTTCTGAACAAAATTGACCTTTACACGGTTACGCTAACGTATGTACTTTTTGAGAAATAGCGATTTTAGAAAATAAAAAAAAAAAATAATAAAAAAGTAGTGCTGGTCATACTGAACAATATTGGTCTTTACACGGTGACGCTAACGTATGTACTTTTTGAGTAATAGCGATTTTAGAAAATTAAAAAAAAAAACAAAAATTTAAAAAAAAAAGTAGTGCTGGTCATACTGAACTATATTGGTCTTCACACGGTGACGCTAACGTATCTACTTTTCGAGATTTGATGATTTTAAAAGATTGAAAAAAAAAAATTAAAAAAAGAATAGTGCTGGTCATACTGAACAATATTGGTCTTTACACGGTTACGTTGACGTATGTACTTTTTGAGTAATAGCGATTTTAGAAAATTCAAAAAAAAAAAAAAAAATTAAAAAAAAAGTAGTGCTGGTCATACTGAACAATATTGGTCTTTACACGGTGACGCTAACGTATCTACTTTTCGAGATATGAAGATTTTAAAAAATAAAAAAAAAAACTAAAACAAAAATTTTAAAAAATAGTGCTGGTCACACTGAACAAAATTGTTCTTTACATGGTTACTCTGACGTATCTACTTCTTGAGATATTTAAAAGAAAGCCCGCCGCGCGGAGCAAATTCGATGTTCACGCGGCCGCGCTCACCGTCCGACTGACCGAGGTAAAGCCGTTTCGATCGTTCGTCCCGAAAATGCCTCGTCGCGGATGCTGTTAGGCCACGCCCACCGCCATGCTCCGTTTCATATTGGCGTACCAGCGGGAAAAGGATATAAATACGATCGAGGAAAAATTTTTTTTGCCCGATTTTGAAAATTTTTTTTTTGATTTCGGCATAAGACGACATTCTCTACAACTTTTTCTACGGGGTGACTGCCCTGACTCGCCCCGTTTCCGAGATATCGCTACTACTTCCAGTCCAGAATCGACTTCCGGTCAAAGTCGTATTTTTTTCGACGGTTTTGGGACGCCCTCTATACGACTCAAAAAACCGCTACCCTCCACTATACCGGCAAGTACGAAATAATTGATGTCAGTCAGTGAGTCAGTCAGTGGTATTGCAGCTATATATTAGTATAATAATAATAATAATAATAAATAAAGCACTTGTGTTTATCTTTTTATTTGTCAATTAAATTCTTATTAAATTAAACAATAAAAATCAGATTTTTTATTATTAATTTATTAGAAACTACTAAAACTTAAAGCTGTATCTCATATCAGATGCAGACATAAATAATTTTATTTAATACTCTATTTATCATGAATCTATTCTAAGTATCGATATATAACAAATGTCGGTAACAATGGAAAAGGAAGTTGCGTTGGAAAATGATGAATGTTTGAAATTGAGCGTAGAGTGAGCCATTTGTATGCAGTTTGTGCAAACATACCAATGTATGTGGTTATTTTGGTCACATATATTTACCAATAAAACACGTATATTGGTAATAAATTTGTTTTTTTTTGTAATTATATTAAAAACACAATGAAAATTTCTAAAAATATATAGATAATTAATCATCATTATTCACAGCGGTCATGTGCAGTTCATGAACGGAAACAACAACTACCATAGACAAATGTCTGCAGGTCGCGGTCCTTTGACCGAGAGTGACAGTGTCACATAGGGGGCACCGTTGGAGATGCTGGTCTTCCATCGGGCGCGTCCTCAGGTGGTGGACAGAGGGTCCCGGGATACCTCCCTGAGGTACCCCGGCGCGAACCAAAACCAGCAACTCTGGTCACACTGCTTTCAGAGAAGACCTGAGTGAGACACCACCCTTCATCGCGTGGGCGGAGGCGGTAGCAACCGTTATCTCCTTCGGCCCGAGCCAAGAGCGGTAATCCCGGGATTTGACTGCCGCTCATTTACTTGGCTGGAATTGTCTTTCTTCGCGATAAGGTAGGGCCTAACGGCCAAGCGAATAAATGCGAACATGACGTAGAGAGGGACACTGTGGGGTTTTTAGCCCGGTATTGGGGAGTACCGGGGAGTCTGACATAACCTCGTTGTCTTCTCCGTGCCGGTGAAAAAAAAGGCTGCATATATAGTCTTAGGATATGAATGTGTACTATCCATTGACAAGGCACACTCCTCTCCTCCTACTTCCAAACAGATTCTAAAACAAGACCAACGTGAAAATGACAATGCAATTTAACTCGTTTAATTTTAATTGTAAAATAAGTTGTTAAAATGATACATTTAATTTCATGTCGATAACAATGGTAAATGCAGTCTCCATGATTAATGCAAGGATTTTAGTAGATTGCGCCTAATTTATGTCCGTTTGCAGTACCTGAAAATTTACACTATTGTGCAGGTGGCAATACTGCTATTCAATACTGCTGAATATGCTTACTCAACTCATGATAGACTAGGGAAATCATGACGCCCAGTGTATATCATATAACAATCAATCTGTAATTTTAGGTTTATGTTGTATTTAGCAGTCGCTTGGGCTGTATTTAATTTTGAATCAGGCCTTGAATTCTTTTAGTAAAAGCTTGGAAGAGTATGGATTTATTGTCTCAAAACCTTTTTCCTCTGAGATCCCGGACATTATTAACGGTTCAAAATAATAGTCGTAGTAAAAATTATTATGAAGCCATAAAATAGTATATAATAATTTTACAAGAAATGTTCAAATTATGTAGAAAAGCGACGCGAATAAACAAAATAAAAGACTATTGACTTTTGAATGTGGCTTTACGGAGTTTCTCAAAGAACAATGTAGAGTACTGTGTCGAACTATGCGACCAAATATTTTTTGTTATGCGACAATTATCCTAAGTCTGATATTCTAGTTGTATCATATCGATATAATGAAAAGTACTATATAATAGATATTTTTGTAACTGCGACAAATCGTTGCGATTTTGGTTTTAGGTCGTCGCAAAAAACGAAATGATACCTTTATTTGTCGGCGAGCATGACACTAGTGCAGTCATTAAATAAGGCACGAGTAAAACATAAAAGTGCAGGCTAAAAATTAGCATTTATATTGTCGTCGGGGCGGCGAAGTTTAAAGCAATCGGGTTTCGCCTGTTCGTGTCCTGCCAAGGTAATGGGACCATTACTAATTCAACGAGCTCTATGATTCTTTGAAATTTACTCCTAATCTATTTCCTTATTATATAAATTTAATTATATTAAATTGTTTGTTTTTTTATACCATTTATTAAATAATAACCAATTTTGTTATGAGTAGTTTTTTGCAGTGTTTTGTGGCCTTGACATTTGTTTGATCTATAAATTATTGTCATTATATCTGTGTAATCGACTATTTATAAAATGAAACACAAACGGAATGTTTAAGAGGTTTATGAATTTGTAGTGTTGTGTTTTGCAAAATTTCATATTGAGTTTTAAAAAGTTTAAAAGTTATTTTAGTTTAATACGTAATGTAAGTAAATTTTTGATAAAAAAAAAGATAAATAACCTAAAATTGACTAACCAATTACTTAATTTATATGGAATTGTTAGGTGTTTCAAACAAATTTTTAATAAATTTTTAAAATATTTTATAAGACTTTTTGGCTTCCCTTCAAACTAAATTCATACTTATTTACTTAACTTATTATATATAACTTCAATAACTATAATAACTTTGTGTTTCTGATACAAAGGTTTCAATTTTTCATGTCATCGTCACATCACTATTATGCTGTAGGAATCGAATGGCAACGTTCGCCAGTATTATTCGTCGTCAGTCTACCATAATGTTTCTCTTACATATGTTTATTTTGCCCATTGTTTTCTGTACAAAATATAATAATGATATGATTTCTGATTATTTTGATTTTAAAAGCGCCAAGTGCGTTTCCATTTTACATTGTAATGAATATGGTATGGCTGTTTTTAGTTTACTTCTTCTACAGGCTTTTTTATGATATTAGTAGATTGATACAAATATATCCAGGTTTTAAAATTTGCCCCATAAAATATTTGTTCGCGCAAAACATAAAAACAAAAACACTAAAATATAAATGTTGTTTATGAATTAATACAAAATAAAATATCTTATTTTGAATTAAAATTAACAAAATGCTTTCTACTTTTTTATTAATGCTAAAAATAAATATTTTTTTTAGATTCGAAAATTTTAGCAGAAAATCTTACTAATAAAAATATAAGAGTTAATCTATTGAATATACACGAAAATAATAGTTTGGGAGATTTAGAAAAAAAATTAAATATAAATTGGTTCACAACAATTGGTTATGTGTTAAATTTTAAATGTTCTAAAAGTAAATTCATTTTAGATACGGTAAGACAAGTTATTTTTTTAATTATTATTTTACAGTATTTTTTTGTATTTTTTTTTTATTTTACATAGTGAAAACGTTAAAAAGTCGCAATAACCTTTTAAAATCATTATTGCAGGCTTCTCAAATGAATCTTTTCCGTTCAAGACATAGTTGGTTAATAATAATTGAAAATTTGGTAACTCAGGAAAATTTCAATTTGATTGAAGATAATTTTTCTAATCTTAATTTAAGTGTTGACAGTGATATTGCTGTTTCATTTCAAAAAGGTAATCGTAATTTATTTATATTTTTATTCCTATGCTATACGGTTTTTTTTTTTTATTGTAGCTCGACATGTGACAACACTCCGCCTGATGTAAAGCTAGAGTGCGGTCCATGAATGGAAACAACTGCTACCACAGAGAAATCTCCACGGGCTGCAGTCGCCTCCACTATGCCGGCTTGAGGAGACGAGCATGTACTATCTATATTGACAGTGCACACTCCTCTCTTATACCTGGCTACTTTCAAACTATTCCCGAAACGCGACAAGGTCACTTCACGGGTGTACGAGTATAGGCAGAGTTCATATTATTTAAAATTAGAGGCAGACTGAGATGTAGTACAACCAATATTGACTAGCTTTTGTTAACATAAACAGTGTAAACTTGCTCATCAAACTGCCATAGTGGAGGCTACTGCTGCTGGATTTCATTTATCTTCGCAGATAGATCGCACTGTAGCTTATCTATTCTTTTTCGCTTCACACATTCCTTCAAATTTCATATGTTTTAATATTAATTCAAGTCTAGATTAGACTTTATTTTACAATTATTTTTTAAACTTTATTTTTAAAGGTAAAACCTATAAATTAATAGATGTGTTTAATTTTGGTAAAATACAAGGAAATTCTTTAGAAATAGCAACTTTAGGACGATGGACTAAGCGGACGGGTAATGTAAAGTTTTAATTTAATTAAGGTTTAATTTTTGCGTCAAGATAACTATCCATTAATAAGGCTTTATTTTTCTAGGTTTAAAGGTTTATTTACAAGGGTTTAAATATTACAATCGATGGGATTTTCATAATTTAACTTTAAGAGGAATTTCTGTGGTATGTAATTACTTTTTTTTTATTGTAGCTCGGCATATGACAACACTCCGTCTGCAAAACTACGGGGTGTTGTCATATACTGAAATACAATTAAGAAAAAAAAAAAACGAACCTTACGAACGAGTTTGAGGTGAATATTACGTGTAAAATGCGTTACGTACAGTGTGCGTGCGTCACCCGTCAGTTCCATACATTGGAAATGATGTCACGGCTACACTTTAATTGTGAAAATGTTTTAGATGTTAGGAAAACCTATAGAGGCATTCAAGCCTGAAATGTTGACGGATATTGATTACACTGACGGCATATCTGCTATGACGAAGATTACATCATTACTACTTCATGTATTTATGGATGTACATAATTTTAGGTAGGACACAATGATAAAACCAAGATTTTTTTTTGTTTTTTTTTTCTTTAGCTGTAGCGTGTGATAACACCCCGTCTGATGTAAAGCTATACAGATAAACCCATACAGGCAGTAGTCGCCTCCGCTATGCTGGTTTGGGAAGTTGCTTTTTTAGTCCGCTTCAAGAATCCAAGGTTAAAGGACTGGGCGAAGACATGGGAGGGCAAAACATTCCATTCGTCAATTTTGCGATACAGAATGGACAACGCCGATGCTTCTTCCTCCCAGCGCGGGTATTACGGGTGTTTAAGGATAAGCTTAACGAGCTCTTCGGAGCATTCACCACGGTATAAGCGATGGAGGACACACAAGGAGGCTATGTCCCTGCGAAGTTGCAGTGATCCAGGATAGGGAATTAAACGGGAATTGAAAAGTGTTTACTTACTAAGCTGAGCCGTGTTTATTAATGACTGTAAATCGCGTCTATCAGAGAAAATAATAATAAAAAAATATATGTTAAATTTACAGAATAAATTACACTATAGCAGATCGTTGGGTGGGCTCTCCTGAAAGGAATTCTAGTCTAGTATGTATTATATATTTTTAATATCTGTAATAAGTTAGTGCTTATATCGTAGACACTGAAACACCAAAGTACATAACACACTGGCACCGGTCAGAGTTTAGCTTTGAACACAGGTCTCGCAGATGGTGAGTTCAAGCCATGCATCGCTAGACCACGGCATATACACATGCAACATTCAGACTAGGGATCGAACCCGAGACCTTCGTAAAACAGGCTGGAGCGTAACTAGATAGTCAATTTATTACGAATATTTGTTTTCAATTAATAAATATGGAATTGGTGCAGAAACTTCCTGTTTTTATTATCCACCACGAATTATTGTTTGCATAACTAAAGTTCAATTAGATATTATTATTTTAAATAAATTTTCGGCATATTAAATTACTGGAATTGTTATCAAAAGCTCAACTTTATAATCGAATTCATTATTAATTAAATCATAATTTTGAGAGCGACCGTGGTCTAGCTAGACCCGTGTTCGAACCTCGCTAATTCTGACCGGTACCAATGTAACTTTGTTATACTTTGGTCGCTCAGTGCCTATAGACAGACTGTAGTTATTAGTCTGCCGTCCTGGGGTAATACCACCACTTTCGAACGTAACGCCCGTGAATGGACCTTGTCGCGTTTCGGGAATAGTTTGAAAGTAGCCAGGTATAACGAGAGGAGTGTGCACTGTCAATCTAAGATAGTACATGCTCATCTCCTCAAGCCGGCATAGTGGAGGTGACTGCTACCCGCACAGGTTTCTCTGTAGTAACAGTTGTTTCCATTCATGGACCGCACTCTAGCTTTACATCAGGCGGAGTGTTGTCACATGCCGAGCTACAATAAAAAAAAAAGTAAGGGCCTACCACTATTTAATTAATGACCGTATTATACCATAGGCACTAGGCGATCAAAGTACATAGATATAACATAGTTACATTGGTCAGAATTTGTTGCTTTGAACACGGGTCTCATCGATCGTGAGTTCACGCGTCCTATCGCTAGACCACAGCCGCTCTAAAGTTATTAATTAATATCCACATATATGCGTTTCATGCATGTCATATGTGGACAAGCCTATACACCTATATGGAATTTAAAAAAATAACTTGTTTCGTTTTATTTTGTAGTCAGTGACAAATGCATTATTATGGAAAGAACAAGATATAAGTTCAACATGTTTAAGAATGTTTTCTCCGTGGCTCGAGTGGATGGATCCATTATTTCCTTCAGTTACAATGTTGGAGTAAGTAGTTGGAATGGTAGGTAGACTGATGATGGTTATTAGCCCGGTCTCCCGTCCTGGGGTAGTATCACCACTTTCAAGCGGTGAGTGGCCTAGTTTCGGGATTAGTGTGGAAGTAAAGCGGGTGTGAATTGTCTACTTGAATGATGTATAATTGTCTCCTGGCGTTGGATTGGCGGAATTCAAATCATCAGCCTGCCTACCACTGTGTATCTACAGCTGAAGCTATATGATGAAATCACGTAACCAGAAAGGGCATTTGGTTCTGTGTAAGCAAAATAAATTGTTTAAACAGGACAAAATTCTACTATCGTATACCAAGCAAAGGTGTTGGTGACTATGAAAATAGATTTCTTCAGCCACTTTCGCCGGTTGTGTGGTGGTGTTGTTTAGCCGCTTCTGGACTATGCGGATTGGTTCTTGGTTTTGCTGCGTTTTTTGAAAGGAGACGAAGACCTGTTAGCTATGCCTTTTTTAGTGTTACCGCTGCTGCTTGTCAACAAGGTAATAAGTTCCATTAAATGAATTTTATTTATTTAAGAGCGGCCGTGGTTTAGCGGTAAGACTTACGATCGATGAGACCCGTGTTCGAATCTCGCTAATTCCGACCAATGTAACTTTGTTATGTGTACTTTGGCCGCTCAGTGCCTACAGGCACTATTAAAGAGTGGTAGGCAGACTGATGATGGTTATTTGTCCAGTCTGCCGTCCTGGGGTAGTACCACCACTTTCGAATGTAACACCCGTGAAGTGACTTTGTCGCGTTTCGGGAATAGTTTGAAAGTAGCCAGGTATATCGAGAGGAGTGTGCACTGTCAATCTAAGATGGTACATGCTCGTCTCCTCAAGCTGGCATAGTGGAGGCGACTGCTACCCGCACAGGTTTCTCTGTAGTAGCAGTTGTTTCCATTCATGGATCGCACTCTAGCTTTACATCAGGCGGAGTGTTGTCACATGCCGAGCTACAATAAAAAAAAATCCGGCATAGTGACGGCGACTGGGGCCACCGTGTAAGCGGTTCTCCAGCCGTCAATGCTCATTGATCTCCACTGTTCTCAGCATCAGATCAGACGAGGTCACATACAGTGTCATGTTTAAAAAAAACTTTTGCCATTAAAAGCGACCGTGGTTTAGCGGTAGAAGAGACCCTTGTTCAATCTTCGCTAAATTCCGAACCGATAGATATACATATAGATATAAATAGGCAAATAGATGATCTAGTTATATACGATTATTGATATAGTCAGTCGTTGACCTAAAGCCTAAAGACTAGTCAGGCAGAGACGGCTACTGCTTACACAAATTTATCTGTCTTTAAAAAAACTTTAACAATAATTTTATAATAAGTGCAATTTTTGGCAGATTTTGATGACGGTGAAAGTTTATCTGACGAAAGTTTTGGAGGTCAAGGTATGTTCTAATTATATTGAATTCAATATTGGCAATTAGAATTTTATTATACAGGATGTATCAGGCAACGTGTAAAAAAATTAAGGTAAATATTAAGTGAGGGATGAACACCCCTCGAAAAATAAATTTACTAAATGAAAGTTCTCGTGTATGCTATTATCACAAAAATAAAAGGTCTATAAATGGACCGGCCGACGTGGACCGCCGTTGCAGGTGGGCCTGCACACGGCTTGTCGGCGCGAGATCAAAGACGAGGCGGCATAGGTAAAGGCAAAGCAAACCGCCCGACGACAACGATTACGCGTTCGTGTAGTAAATTATGTATGTTTCTGCAAGGAAAAGGTGGATATTTGGATAAAAAAAAGTATTTATTTTTTAAATTGATTTCTGCTTAGAATCACTTACTGAGTCATCTCTTGATATTTTTTACACGTTGCCCGATACACCCTGTATAATTTTTACCGACAATTCTTAATTTTTACAGTGATAAAATGAAAAAAAATTAAAAGCAAATGCCAAAAAGTGTTTGCGAGCGACGTGTGTCCTCAACTGGGCTAATGATAAGCACAGTGGAGGTTAATGAGTCGCCGTCGCTCTGCCGGCCCAAGAAGATGCTTTTTCACTCTCTTCTCAGGAGGAGAGTGAGCGCTCTTTCTGTAAACGATTAATGAACTCCGGCGGAAATTTCATAGACTATTTTTGGAGCTCGGCATATGACCAATATTTATCGATGCAAATTTTTCAGGTCGTCGAATATTGCTTTTTGTAATAGGTTGTAGTTTTATGCTCCTTTACAATTATTACACAAGCAGTGTGGTCTCTTGGTTACTGAATGCAGCACCACCTACCATTGCTAATTTAGATGGATTGATTAATAGTGACCTGGAGCTGGTGTTTGAGGATATTGGATATACTAGATCTTGGTTAGAGGTAATGACGCTATGCTAGAGTTGCTATTGTTAAATTATGATGAAAATAATAGGCAGACTGGTGATGGTTATTAGCCCAGTTTGCAGTTCTGGGGTGGTACCACCACTTTCAAATGTAACACTCGTGAATTGACCTTGTCGCGCTTCGAGATCAATTTGGAAGTAGCTAGATATAACAGAAGGAGTGTGTATTGTCAATCTGGATGGTTCACATTCTCTTCAAGCCGGCATAGCGGAGGTGAGTACTGTCTGCAAAAATTTCTCTTTGAGGTAGCAGTTGTTTCCATTCGCACTCTAGCTTTACATCAGATCGAGTGTTATCATATGCCAAGCTACAATTTAAAAAAAAATCGAGGTCGTTTAAAAAACACAATGAATTATAGCGTCTTAAATATTTCACAGTCGCCAGGTTTTTTTTACTACAAAGGTTTTTATTGGCCAAAAGAAGATGAATTGAGAGAGAAAAAAGTGAAAAATGCTAAAAGAACTGTTGAACTACTCCAGAATGCTGATGACGGTATTAAACTCGTACTACAAGGAGGTAAATGGTTTATTTCTTAAACGCCTGTTATGCATTCAAATCCGATCCCATATTGTTCGCCACTTTTAAAGTACAAAAACATCGGTCGGTGTTCACACGTCAGGTTACTATAAAAATATTAATATTACATACTTGATAAATTAATTAATTAAATAAAATGCATAGGTATAATCTGTTCATATAAAGTGTCTTCGTTTGGCAATCTAGTCGCCTCCATTATGCCGGCCTGATCAGATTGTTCAGGTTGACAAACACCTCGTGTTATATCCGCGTGACTTAATTAATATCATCATCAGTCTGCCTACTACTCATGTATGCATTAGTAGAAATCAAAATCAAATAATTTATTGTAAACATTTGTTTTACATTTGTTGTAGATGTTTATAATAGCTTAAGTAGATGGGTCAAATGACGGCTTTGACGACGGTCTAATTGATGTCCTTACCTGTATTTATTTGGCATATCTTTTAAGGTTTTGCATACCACACGGAGCCATACAACGCAAACAGAAGGATTAGCAGAAGCTTCGATGATGCAATGCTTTGTGAGCTAGGAGTTTTACAGATGATGCAACCAGCTCAAGTTTATATGATGGGTCAAAAACATAGTCCTTATCGAAAATTCTTCGTTTGGAGGTGAGTAAAGAACTAGTTTATCCACATCAATTCAAGTGTACTGGATGGTGTACTATCAAGAGCAGGGGATCAGTCCCAGTTTTTTTTTTTCAAAATTGTTTATCGGAATTTTACAGTTGCCTTCTCTTTCTGATTGCATTATAAGTAACGGAGATCAATATTGTTGTCAATGTTTCTATATGTTTTTTACATATTGCACGTCATTTAGTTGTTAATGTTATGAGGGAAAAACGAAAAAAAAAAGACTTGTAAATATCAATCAAATTAATGTACACACGTCAGTTGTCATAGCAACGTAAACATAAGTTATATTTAAAGTAGGAGCTGAGAGAAACATAAAAATATGCAAGTAACATTAGTCCTTAAGGTGGGACTGCTCCCCTGCTCTTGATAGTACATTCGTCTCCTCAAGCCGATATAGAGGAGGCGATTGAAGCCCGTAGAAATTTCTCTGTGGTACCAATCTACTATTTCAGTACCGCATACGAAGTTGCGGGCAACAGTTACTTAATAAGTTATTATATTTATTTCCTCAGCATGATTCGTGCATTAGAAAGGGGTCACATGTCATACGCTCGCCGTCGTATATCGGGTGAGGCTCCACGCTGCTCTGGTGGTATGCCGCGGGCGCTCCCCCTAGGACAGGCGTCTCCAGCGTTCGCGTTACTAGTTTACGGCGTGCTCCTGTCTTTGATGATATTGATTTTAGAAACTATAAGTCATAGATTTGGTTATGGTTTATTTTTAGAAAATGCATAATGTCTAAACTTAGGTTCTAAAACGATTTAGATATATTAAATTATATATATAGAAATAATATATTGCGTCGCACAATTGACAAGTGGAATGTGTGTTCTCCACGTCCTTGGATCCTTCAAGCGAAGCGTGAAAAAGCACCTCAGGCCGGCATAGTAATGGCGACTGGAGCCACTGTGTAGGCGGTTCTCAAGTCGTCGTCACATTTCGTGTCAAAATAAAAAAAAATACTATTAAGATTTTAGGAGCTAAATGAACCACTTTTAAGTGCATGTAATTTCTGAACGCGTAATTACTACAAATGTGAAATGCGCAGTGAAGAGGCATCTCATTAAGCCGGCATAGCGGACGCGACATCTGCAGATCCCCTTCTCTGACAGCGGTTACCTCCGTTCATGGATCGCACTCTAGCTTAACATCAGGCGGAGTGCGGTCATTTGACGTGCTAAAATAAAATAAAATGCAATAATTGGACCTACGATATTAGTTTGTTTCTAACATTATAACGGTATAAGTTTTCTTTTTAAAATCTGAGAGTAGCTCATTAATCTACACAATATTTACTCATATAATATCTTTTTTCACATTATGATATACACAACTAGATGTGCAATAACCCAGTGTGACGCGAAAGAAAAGATGACCGCAGTCACCTTTAGGGTCTCCGTCAGTTGACTTGACGGCAACATTGTGAAATATGGCCTACGCTTTTTTGTGACAGATGTATGAAGTTTGCACCTCTAGTATTTTATTAAATATGGTTTAAATAAATTGATAGTATATTGACACTTCTGATCTTGACTACATTTGGTTGACAAAGAAAGAACATAGCTAGCAGCTCACGAGTGACGCGACAATAGTATATAAGAAAATATTTGTATTTATGTTTTTAACAATAACATACACTCTTAAAAGCATATACAGTCAGCTTCAATAAAGCGAGCTATTCCACCACATGTTTTATATTAATTGTAACACGTACACGAGACGTGTTTAAGATCGTTCATAAACCAAGCATATTGGGAGAAGAGGGAACGTTCGAAATAGTGATGCGATACCAACACCAATATGATACTTGAGTCTTAAACATATCGTTCTCGAAACAGAAAATCTCAAAAAATAATTATAATTAATATTTGTTCGATACCATACCCTTTTTAAAAATCAGAACCTAATATAAATGTCGCGTTTCGGGAATAGTTTGAAAGTAGACAGGTATAGCGAGAGGAGTGTGCACTGTCAATCTAGATGGTACATACTCGTCTCCTCAAGCCGGCATAGTGGAGGCGACTGCTGTCCGCACAGGTTTCTCTGTGGTAGCAGTTGTTTCCATTCATGGACCGCACTCTAGCTTTACATCAGGCGGAGTATTGTCACATGCCGAGCTACAATAAAAAAATAAATAAATAAAGCAAGGTCAGTGGCACGATTGCCCGTCGCAAACTTACGTTCATTAGAATTAAAATTAAATGAAAATATTTTCACTTTTTTTTCCTCGAGTACATATAGAGAAAATTAGACTCGAGTAATTGGTGTTAATAGAATGGTATCGCATCACTAGTTCAAAATAAAAATTGTAACGAATAAAACATACCGCGACAACTGGGAGAGACGTTGACAAAGCCATTTGCATGGAAATGGAAGTGTCAACTGTACCATTATTTAACAAGACACAGTTCTTGTTGGACAGAAGATAATTTTTGTTCCCTATGCCCTGGATCAGCATTGTTGTAACTTTGCAGATGTGCTCGCAATTTTATGAATATATTATATAAAACATTTATGTATTTCCTTTATAAAGAGCATATATCAAGTGTGGTAGGCAGACTGATGATAGTTATTAGCCAAGTTTGGCGTCCTGGTGTAGTACCGCCGCGCCGCTTTCTAATGTAACACTCGATGAAGTGACCAGTCGCGTTTCTAGATGAATTTTGAAGAATGTCGATTTTATTATAGAATATCTATACACACTTTCTCGTTTATACAAATAGATTAAACACAGAATTATGCATAAATTTAATATAAACAAAGACTTAAGTATAAAAACTTAAATTCATTATGGTGTAACATTTGCATTGTGAAAATTATATCTTCAAGTAATGCATAAAATATCCACTGTTTTAGAGTATATGGATTTGTTTTAAAATGTAAGTTATTCATGAAAAGAAACAGATTTTAAAACTAAAACCATGAATAAAAAATAAACAAGGCAATTTGAGGTTTTTGTATTATTTTATTAGATACACAACTATATATTTATTTGAAAAATTACAGGTGCAGTGTTGAGTAGATTTTATGTTTAAATTAATAATGAAACTAGTGAACACCCTAAAATAATTTTCACAAATGTAATGTGGTGAAGTGACCGAAAAAAAGATTATATTTTTAACTATTTAGTTTTTGTTTTTACACATTGAATGTTGTGCATATTATAATTGGTTGCATATCAGAAAAAATAAAAAATGAATTGTATTATATGGAGCGTGTATAATATGTTAACTGGTAATATGCCATTAAATAAATACGAAAATAAAAAGATAAGTAAAAGTAATAACAATGAAATAAAATAAAATCAAACCACGACCAGTATTACATTATTGCTTGTCATACTACCCAATTTAGCGTACATTTTAGATATTAGTTTTCTCGAGTCGGTGCCAATCCCAATAGAGGAGGTGCCTGCGGTCATGGGCCGGAGTTCGTAGCTTAAAACGAAATAGTGAAAGTTCGAAGTAATTTAAGTAAAAAAGTGTGGTTGGCGGGTTAAAAAACTCGATTCAAACTTCCGAATGAATGCTTTCTCCTAATAATAATCGATGTAAGAATACAGGGTCAAAGAACAAAATATTTGGTCGTCTTTGTAATTTAATGAGGTAAGTTATCAACTTTTTTCTTTCATAATTTAATATTTTATTCAGCGAAGATTTTTTTATAACAGCTACTCTTTGTGACGATTTATGATGTTTTCTTATATTAAATTCTTAGACTTAGAAGTTTCAGGAATTGTCGTAAGATTTATGTAACTCATTTACAGGATTTCATATAATGCAAGATCTCTTATTACTGAATTTTTTTATAACTAGATATATTATAGCTTTCAAAAATATATGAAAAATTTTTAAACTTGGTATTATTTAATGTAATAGTATAATAGTGACCGCACTCAGTCTGAAGTTAAGCTAGAGTGCGGTCCACGAGCGGTTGCACGGAGACGAATGCTATCACAGGAAAATGTTTGACAGTGACCTACCACGATTTTTTTACTGTTTAACAATAAATAAAATATTATATTTATAATAACAAATATAATAAAAATTAATATTATTAATGGTGGTAAAAATAATAAAAGACGTCGATAAAAAAAGGAATTTATTTAAATTTAATTAAATATTTTAAGATTTTCGAGATTCATTTTAAAACTAAATCTAATATCAAATAATTTAAAAAAAAAATTATATGTTAAAAATTAATCACAGATTTTCAATTAACATAGGACCAGTGAAATGGGATAGTTAACATTGGAGCCTCTTCTCTTTGTTTGAACATGAGCCGGGCACGTCTCAATTGAAAAGTAATCCATCATCAAACAAACGTTCTACAGTCGGCACGTTCTACCCACCCCACTTCATATTACACGGGTATCATTTAAATATCATCTTTTTAAAAATATTTATATTATTTTCTTAAAGAAATAATATCTAAATAGTTTCTATTTGTTTTATAATTTAGCTTATTTTTTTATTTTATATTGTAGCTCGGCATATGACAACACTCCGCCTGATGTAAAGCTAGAGTGCGGTCCATGAACAGAAACAACTGCTACTACACAGAAATTCCTGCAGGCAGCAGTTGATGATTTCTGGGGTAGAAACACCACTTTCAAGTAAAGTGACCTAATCGCGATTAGGGATCAATGGATTGTCAATGGATGGTGAAAATTCGTCTTCTTAGACAGGTATAGTGAAGACGACTGCAGACTGTAGACGTGGGTACATGTCGAGCTGGTATCAAAAAGAAACTCACAAAAATGTATAAATAAAAATATTGGATGATGAATATAAATTTTATAATAAATGCATATTTGATAATATTTCCCGGATGTTGTAGTAGTTTTATCTACCCTCAATTTATGTCGTTGTATGAGGAAAAATTGAAAATTCCCAACCGTAACACTTGAATCAACTATTCGGGTTCACTGAACTGGAAAAGAAGTCCCGAACTGGCCTGTCCGATATTCTAATATGAATATTTCACATAAACTTATATTAATAAATTCCATTCCAATAAAGTTATTTTATTTTATAATATTTTTAACATACTAATTGACTGTGATCTGTAAACAAAAGTTCTTGTTTGATTTTATTAATTTTTATTGAATTACATGGTTTGATGATCAATTTTACACGTAAGGTATAAACAATAGTGTGTATAAATAATCTTAAAAATTTACTTAAAAGCGATAAAAATTGTTTCAAATAAGTATCTATCTAAATATTGATTGAAAATATATTTTGATTAAAATAATTATGGAGAACAAATGAAAAGTAATAAATTAACAAAATGTTAAATTTCTCAAAATCGCCCCTGGCAATACATACGACGCAACAAGCTAATTAGACAAAATAAAATAAAATTCATGTAATACCTTCATTATTACGTGCCTAAGTTTGGTTCCGAGATGTTATATTAGGTGCTTACATATGAAATTGGCGTTTTGTATGGGAGGAACAAAAAGTCGAATATTTTTAAATATAATATATTTAATTAATCAAAGTATGAACCATTGTTTTCTATGCACTTTTGCCATCTCATAGGTAGTTCATTGATCCCTTTACTAAAAAAACCAGTCGGACGGGAATCAATAAAATCTGTGAAGGCGATTTGGACTGCCCCATCAGAGTTGAATTTTTTCCCTTGCAAGAAGTTGTCCAAATTTCGAAAAAAATGGTAATCTGTTGGAGCAAGGTCCGGGGAGTACGGAGGATGTCTTAGACATTCCAATTGAAGCTCTTCTAATTTGGTAGCCGTCTGTTGTGCAGTGTGTGGTCTAGCGTTGTCGTGAAGCAGCAGTGGCGTGGAGCGATTGACCAGCCTAGGTTGTTTAGCCGCTAGCTTTTCCATCATGGTTTGCAATTGCTGACAATAGACATCAGCCGTAATAGTCTGGCCAGATTTGAGAAAACTGTAATGAACAATACCGGCACTAGTCCACCAAACGCTTACAAGTAACTTTTTTGGGGTTAATTTTCGCTTGGGGCAGGATTTGGGTGGTTGGCCAGGATCCAACCATTGCGCTGAGCGCTTTCGATTATCGTAAAGAATCCATTTTTCATCACAGGTAATGATTCGGTTTAAAATACCTTCATTATTGTGCCGGTTCAGTAATGTAACGCGCGTTTGCCGGTTTGCTTCAGTCAATTCGTGAGGTACCCACCTTTCAAGCTTTTTAATCTTCCCAATTTGCTTCAAGTGAATTAAAACAGTTTTATCACTAACACCGCAGCCTGCAGCTAACTCGGACGTGGTTTGCGATGGATCCGCTTCCACAATAGCCTTCAATACTTCATTATCAACTTGGGTCTCAGGCCGTCCACGGGGCTTGTTCTGCAGGTCGAAATTTCCAGAACGAAAACGTTGGAACCAAAAACGAACTGTGTTTTCTTTTGCGACATGTCCGTCATACACATCATTCACCCTTCGAGTCGTTTCCGCAGCACTAGTGCCACGGCGGAACTCGTACTCGTAAATAATGCGATATTTTAAGTTTTCCATTTTGTAAAATGAGTGACGCAAACAGAAAAAAACAGAAGAAAAAAAACAAATGAATGACGGTCATCGAAGGATAAATACATGAGTAAATAGCTGTGAAAATTTGAATTTGGAATTCCTTACCAAAGAGGAGAAAATCGTGATTAAAGTGGCCAGTACGAAAAACGCCAATTTGATATGTAAGCACCTAATATTACCGATATTTAAATAGAGAAAATATATATTTATAGTTAATTTTTTTATGTAATAATACTTGGTAGTTATCACAGACCGCACTCAGACGGGCTGCGTTCACATGTCTAACTGACTACATAAAAAATCAGATCCTAAAATTAAATAATATAGATAATGTTGTTTTAACGTTCTAAACAGACTATAAAGCTAGGCTTTTAGTCGGACAGCTGGCCGATAAAAGTCGAGTCAAGTGCAGTCCACTGCACTAAAAGTCTTTGAGAAAAAGTTGCCCGAACACCAATCACAAGGAGGAAAAAGTTTTAAATTTTAGATGCGATATTTGCTATTAAGTGTCTATAAAATATGACATAAATTAACTTGGTGCACGTCGTCTCCTTAAGCCAGCATAGAGGAGGAAACTGCTGCTCGTGGACATCACTGTAGCAGTTGTACCTTATAGACCGCACTCTAGCTTTACCTAAGCCGAGCTATACTATAAAAATAATTAAAAGAAACCACTTATCGAAGGTAAGAACGACAGTTTTGAATAATTTATCATTTCATCACTAAGAGCGCTGTGACGCACGATCGACGTGACCCGTGTTCGAACCTCGCTAATCCTGACCGGTACCGATGTCACTTTGTTATATGTACTTTGGTCGCTCATTAAAGAGTGGTAGGCAGACTGAAGATGGTTATTTGTCCAGTCTGCCGTCCTGGGGTAGTACCACCACTTTCAAATATAACACCCGTGAAGTGACTTTGTCGCGTTTCGGGCATAGTTTGAAAGTATCCAGGTATAACGAGAGGACTGTGCACTGTCAATCTAAGATGGTGCATGCTCATCTCCTCAAGCCGGCATAGTGGAGGCGACTGCTACGTGCAGGTTTCTCTGTAGTAGCAGTTGTTTCCAATCATGGAGCGCACTCTAGCTTTACGTCAGGCGGGGTGTTGTCTCATGCCAAGCTACAATTAAAAAAAAATTGTTAGCTGTACAACAATAAATAGCTCAAAGCTCCCTCAATATAACGGCTAGCTAACGCAAAAAAATAATCATAGTAGACAAACATACATCCACATTTAATTATTTTTAGTATTTTATGATTAGACAATTTCGGCCAATGTTAGGCGCCTAGGATACCACAATATATTTCAGGATTCCAATATGTAAAATGTTGAGCAGACCATAATTTAGATTATAAAATGAAGAAAATCGAAAATTGAGGTTACCCTAATTCTAATTTATATGTTAGTTAAATGAGTATACAAAGTAGTGTTGGTGAATTGAAAACGTAAGAAATTCAATGCATACTATATTAAATGTGCATACAAGGTAGAATATTGTATGTGTTTACAAAAGCTCCTTGCATATATTGGTACTACACTACGCTTTAAATTCAGTAAGAAAGCTCTGGGAATTCTTTAAATTAAGCATTTTCATTGAATTTTTGTGTGGTTCGAAGTATGTATGTAGTCCCGTGGAGAAACGCCTCCGCTATGGCTGCTTAATGGGTGTTAACCTGGGTTGTGCACATGCGTCTATCGCCTCAGACTCAGACCTTTGATCTTAAGTTAGAATGAGTTAAAGCAAGCAGCAGTCTTGACCTCCGCTATGTCGGCTTGAGGAGACGAACGTGCACTATTCTGGCTGCTGACAGTGCACACTCTTCTCGCTATTACCTTGCTACTTCCGGACTGATTTAGAAACGTGACTAGGTCACACCTTGGGACGATAGACTAGGCTAAAAACCATCATCAATCTGTTTACCACTTTAGAACGTATTTAAGTGAAGATATAATGAAACAGACATACACATAGATATATCTAGATTGATATAGAGTTTAATACGTAGTATTTTCTTTAGCGTAGTTCTTGTAGGAAGCTATTTTTATCATCGGACAGTAGATCTAAAAGCTTTCTCGTCTCTTAGCCTACTTCGTTACTGAGTCGACATCACTAAGCACTTTACACTTTCCGTTAACTTTCTACTTCACTTAAAGCGTTTCGATATTGCAACAAGAAATGCGGTCTAACATTTGCTAGCTTTGAGCACCTTAAAGGATAAACATCTATTAATTGTATAAACAATTAATTGAGGGAGATAGAAGACTTAAGACTTGCTATTGAGAACTGGCTATTAGGAGAATGCTTTTATATATCGAATGAGTTCTTTAATTATAATCTAATATAGCATTAAATTTTTATTTTTTCCGGAAACAAACAACTAAAAATTCAAACATATTTTGACGTGAGGCGTCAGGTCCCGCCAATTGGTTGACAACTCTGGAATGGTGAGACTGCGGGGTGAAACTACTAACCACACGTAGGCAGACTGATGATGGTTATTTGTCCTGTCTGCCTTCCTGGGGTAGTACCACCACTTTCGAATGTAACACCCGTGAAGTGACCTTGTCGCGTTTCGGGAATATTTTGAAAGTAGCCAGGTTTAACGAGAGGAGTATGCACTGTCAATTTAGATGGTACATGTTCGTCTCCTCAAGCCGGCATAGTGGAGGCGACTGTTGCCCGCACAGGTTTCTCTGTCGTAGCAGTTGTTTCCATTCATGGACCGCACTCTAGCTTTACATCAGGCGGAGTGTTGTCACATGCCGAGCTACAACAAAAAAAAATATATTTGTTGCATTTTGTTACTATTGCATGCATTAATTAAAATAGATATTAAGGTTTTTAGTGTAGTTTACTGTTTTTTTTTCGTTATAGTTTTTAATTTGTTTCTTTTGTTTTAAACTTTGTTTTAGGCTAAGTTGAATTTTGTTAAGTAAATTATTATTATTATATAATATACAATAGACGTGCATTAAGAAAGGATATTGCAAAGGATTGTGGTGAAGGAAGTGATTTTTTTAAAATTGTAGCTCGACATATGACAACACTCCGCCTGGTGTAAAACTAGAATGCGGTCCATGAACGAAAATAGCTGCTACCACAGAGAAACTTTTACAGGCAGCAATCGCTAGCCACTATGCCGGCTTGGGGTGATGTTGTTTCAATATATAAAATATAGCTTTCATTATAAAACCAACGAAGTTAATAATTAAACTAGCTGTCGGAGAAAATAAACATTCGCGAAATTATTCCGAGAGATTTGTTTAAATAAAATTCATAGTAGATATTGTAATTCAGAAAATCTATTACAAAACCGTTACAATTCCACATTTCTGGACTCCTAATCCATTAAGGGTTAAAGGTGGCATGAAATTTTAATAAGGGTTGAAATACGACTCGATTTTAGAGATTCACTGAAAATTATCCCTTTTTACTGTATATTTAACGTTTATAATTGGTTTAAGAGAAATTAAATATCAAAGTACCTTTTTTATTGTTACAACTTTTACTTTTTTTACTTCTTTAGATAATTTCATTTTTATATGTGTGCCTAGCCATTTATGTTATAATGTTATATATATAAAAAACCATGTATTGTATGTATGTATATTTTAACTTTCAACCCCAAAGGTACGTAAAAATAAAAAAGTTTGAATCAAAGTAATGTTGGTTGTATTTTTTTTAAAATTTTTTAGCACAGAATATGATAACATGCCGTCTGATATTTACCTTGAGTACGGTCTATGAACGGAAACAACTGCTACTACCGAGAAAGTTTTGCAGGTAGCAGTCGCTTACGCTATGCCGGCTGAGGAAGAGACGAATGTGCACCATAAAGGTAACAGTACACACTCCTCTCGTTATACTTCCAAAATGATACCAAACTGCGACTAATTCACTTCGTTCTCGCTAACCCCAGTCTAAATCTGGCAAAGAAAAATCTTTATCAATAGAAAAGTCGAATACAAACAACTTTGGTATATACACCCTAGATGTGCAATGTCCAATGAGAATGTAACGCGAGAGAAAAGATGACCACAGTCACTTTTAGGTTCTCTGTCAGTTAATATTTGAGTTGTCAAATCGTCTGAAACGGCCTACGCTTTTTTCAAGTCAGATTTATGAAGTTTGCACCAGTATATGTATCTATAATAGACAAACAGAAAAGCCAAGTTAAACAAAAAATCAACAAAAATATTTTACAAATAAAATTGTTTTTGCTAAACTTAATGAATGTAGGTTTTATGCCTAATGTAAGTTCCATTACGAAAAATGTTATCGAAAGCTTTCTAAAAGCTTAACAAAAAAACCTTTTTGATGGGATCAATGGTTGTGATGCGAACAGCATCTTGAAAACTAAATAGAAAAAACTGTTTACTTTTTTTTTAGTTTCAGATGGCATTATAACAATTTGCCAGTGTCAAAGTAAATATTTTTGCATCAAGTTAATAATATTGTGCATCACGAGTCATTCATTCATCACACCAAACAGTCAGGTCAAGTCTTAGTCAAGTCATTGCTTCAGTAAAGTGGTAGAATCTTTACAGAAACTTCCTACGGAGTTTTGGAGGGAAAATGAAAACACATGTTCCCTTCTTTTGAATTGTTTGCCCACACTCACGCACGTTCACGAACACTTAATGGTTAATAATCCACCATTATTACACATTAACACTCGAAGAACACACAAGTTTAAGAAAATAATTCAACACAGATAACCTAATGTCTCAAGATGGCCGCCAAAATATCACTATTACGTTTACGTTAAAGTAATGGTTAAAATCAAAATTGGGTTGCTTAAAAAAACTTGTCAGTTTTAAAGTTTACTTTGACGCTAACCGTAACCAGCGAATTTTGGCCGATCAAAGTTAAAGTACCTAATAGTTAAACCAATGTCACTAACGTCAAGTGTATGAAAAGAAGCCAAATATGTTTTTCTATTAATTTTTCGGGAATGTACTCCTCATTACATCAGCCACCCTTTTATCGATAACGATAACGCGTGTGGAGTAAATGTAAACGTAACCGTTAAAGTTGTCGTAAAATGTAACAGTCAAAGTAACTTTAACGTGAAAGTAATAGTTAAGTCATGTGGCGCAATTGGATCTTAAAGACTATTTGTGCTGTACAACAAGCTAATTCTTGACTGGTTTGACATCAACCAATATAAATCGAATTACTATCAAGTTTAAATTCGCTTTTCAAAGGTTAATTATTGATTTTCTTAATTGCTGCGGTGTCAGTTTTAGTGTTAAACTACCTTTTATTAAAAAAAATAGCTATTATGCCCAAATATTACGAGTATATCTAAATTAGCCAGAAAGTAGCCAGATATAACGTGAGGAGTGTGCACTGTCAATCTAGATGGTGCCATAGCCAAGCCGGCATAGTGGAGGCGACTGCTGCCCGCATAGGCTTCTCTGTAGTAGCAGTTGTTTCTATTCATTGTAGTTTCATTTCTATATTAAATAAAAAACCTTTTCAAAAAAAAGTTGAACCGACTTCAATAAACACAAAAAGCGCTTCAAAAGTGAAAAATAATATTTAACAAGAGTATCTACACACAAAGTAATAAACATAAACACTAATAGGTGTTTATTATGTACAAATTAATTGTCTACATATCTACCACATTTTTGGAGTAGGTGCCAAGCTATACCAATTCAAGTAGTTTAGAGTTAGAATTTAAAAAAATATATATATAAGTGGTTTTCTTAAAGTGTTTCAAGTGAGACAAATAAGGTCGGAAGCACGTCGCAATTGAAAATTGATCTCTGCTCAAATAGCGTCCGCACTACCTCAGACATCCGCGATCCAATCTACGTACTAGTGATGTATTTATCTTCGAATATGTGAACTTTTTGCGTGTTTAAAAAAAATATTAGAAATCGACAGTACAATTGTCACGCCTTTTTCCCACAGGGATAGGCAGATACAACGGAACGCTACATACCACGAACCTGACACAACACCCTCGCTTCCTTCACATCCACAATTCTCTTCATGCATGCCCGACGGTTATGAGCACTAGGCAGCCCAGCTTTCATTAGGATGTTTCCTATTCGATCGGAAAACACCCTTCTGGGTCTGCCTTGTTTAACGCATCCATTTACATCAGATTTATTCATTCCTTTCGTCAATCTCCTTTCATACATCCTTTCCATGTGCCCAAATTCCTTTCTCAATCCTTCAAACCACATCATCATATTAGAAATCTAATAAACCAATAATAGTAAAAGAATTTATCAGCTTGCAATTAAATTTAGAAAAGTATGTTGATATAAAATAGTAATAAAAAACCTGCCCCGGGTTCCAGCTGAAAACCAGCGCTACGAGCTGCCTCGTGTAGGTCGTAGCACATGCTGAGCTGTGCGCCCTTTCGTCCCTACACATTCCCGTCCAGACTTGCTATTGTGTCTCACAAAAACGTTTATTTTGGGATAAATAAAGTTTTTTCTTTCTTTCTAAATATCGATATGTATTACAGGACATCACTATTCTAAAGCTCACTCAATTATCATGAGACAACTTTAGCAATGGGAGTGGTGTGATTAATTTTCATGTATTTTATATTTATTTAGCGCTTAGAAAAGCTCTATCCCAATTTGACAAGTAAATATGGTAACCACATTATCAATTCGTTATGTAGTAAGTACACTGTAATTAAAATCTTTTGTGTGAAGATTTGGAATTCAGGATTATTTTATAGTAATATATAATCCAGTGCCTAACCGGTTTTAGAGGACAAAATTAGTATTTAATTAAGTTTTGTTAAATGATCGGAAAATTTTGTATTAATGTTCTTTTTTATTGTAGCTCGACATGTGACAACACTCCGCCTGATGTAAAGCTAAGTGCGGTCCATGAATGGAAACAACTGCTACCACACAGGAATCTCTACGGGCTGCAGTCGCCTCCACTATGCCGGCTTGAGGAGACGAGCATGTACCATCTAGATTGACAGTGCACACTCCTCTCTTATACCTGACTACTTTCAAACTATTCCCGAAACGCGACAAGGTCACTTCACGGGTGTTACATTCGAAAGTGGTGGTACTACCCCAGGACGGCAGACTGGACAAATAACCATCATCAGTCTGCCTACCACTCTTTAATAGTGCCTATAGGCACTGAGCGACCAAAGTACATATAACAAAGTTACATTGGTACCGGTCTTTAGCGAGGTTCGAACACGGGTATCATCGATCGTGAGTTCACGCGTCTTACCGCTAGACCACGGCCGCTCGAAATGGTAAATGGACGGGTTTTTTTTTAATTTGTGTAAGTGAAAAGTTATAATAACGTTTTAGATTTTTTTTTAATTGTAGCTTGGCAAATGACAACTCTCCGCTTAATGTTAAACTAGAGTACGGTTTATGAACAAAAACAACTGCTACTTCAGATAAATCTTTATGAGGAGTAGACGCCTCCGCTATGCCGGCCTGAGGAGTCGAGTATGCATCATCTAGATTGACAGTGCACACTCCTCTCCTTATACCTGACTACTTTCTGGCTAATTTAGATATACTCATAAATATATTTAAATTTTTACAGACAACAGTGGCCTCCGCTATGCCGGCCTGAGTAAGTGGGTAGTGATTAGAATGCACTTATTACGTTTTATCATTAGATAAACCTTTTTAATGGTTTTTCCTAATGATACTAAATTATGAATACTATGTTTTATTAATATCTTTTAACAATTTTCCAAAGGGATTTTTAAATTATCAATTTTTTCTTTAATTAATAATAAATATATCTTAGGGAGTGATGAAACCCCTTTCGCCTTCTTTTGTTTTTTACATTATATACTATTACGCCTTCATCAGTAAAGAGATAGGCTGAAACGATGGATCTACACCTTCCATGATCTTCTTCTTCTTTTGTTAAATGGCCTCAGATGTCATAACCTGCCAATATCGAGTAGTAAATTCTTGATGTTTTTGCATCGAATTGCAGTGGTGTTTTACAATTTGATGCTTTCTTGGAGTATTCACCCGGTCACGTCAGAATATGAGCGTTTTCACGGCGTGGGATAATCACAAAAAAAAACCACTTCCGTTGCCTCATATAGAGTGAATTTTAATTTTTTTTTTATTGTAGCTCGGCATGTGACAACACTCCGCCTGATGTAAAACTAGAGTGCGGTCCATGAATGGAAACAACTGCTACTACAGAGAAACCTATGCGGGCAGAAGTCGCCCGCATTTTAATGTTTCCACAATTACTCACATGAAATTACGCAAAATAACACCAATTTAACACAATAATAACCACTAAACTAATTAAGCAAAGGGATAAAAAACACCTCAACCTTCTCACCTGGCAAACACCTTCCATGATGATCTTTAGGAATGTAATTTTTCTGAGTATAATTTTTCTGTTTATGGTATTATAACAATTTGCCAATGTCAATGTAAATATTTCCATCAAGTTAATATTTTTGTGCATTACGAATTATTCATTTATCACATTAAATAGTTAGGTCGAGTCCCAGTCAAGCCAAAAGTAGCTGTGATGGAATCTTTACTAAAAATTCCTACGGAGTTTTGGAGGGAAAATGAAGACACAGGTTCTCTTCTTTTGAATTGTTTGCCCACACTCACGCACGGTCACGAACACTTAATGGTTAATAATCCACCATTATTACAAATCAACTCGGAGAAACACAAATTTAGGAAAATAATTTAAGATTCATAACCTAATTTCTCGAGATGGCCGCCAAAACTCTTTTCTTTTGAGTATAATCCAGTTAACTTAAAAAAACCTCATTAAAAGATTTGAATAAATTAGATTGTTAGGTATTTGTAGCATTTTTTTCGTTTAAAACGAAGACTTATTTATTTGTACACTTGAAATAACTTAATAATATATTTATTATGAAGGTGTCTAAGAACCCCGATTTTTATTACAAGCCAATAAAAAACTTTATAGCTCAACCCCCGACGTTATAAAAGGCATGCGCTCGTGAATAATGGATATATTTCACTGATATCCCTCGTATTATTTTCTAATAACATCTAGATTTAGATTTGTCTATTTAATACGAAATTATATCAAATATTTTATAAACTATAAACAAAAAGCGACCGTGGTCTAGCTGTAAGACGCGATCGATGAGACCTGTGTTCGAACCTCGCTAATTCTGACCGGTACCAATGTAACTTTGTTATATGCACTTTTGGTCGCTCAGTGCGTATAGGCACTATTAAAGAGTGGTAGGCAGACTGATGATGGTTATTTGTCCTGTCTGCCGTCCTGGGGTAGTACCACCACTTCCGAATGTAACATCCGTGAAGTGACCTTGTCGCATTTCGGGAATAGTTTGAAAGCTAGCGATGAAACCTTAACAATCAATTAGGTTAGATTTACATTTAATTTTGGTAATAAACAACAAAGAATTCAAATAAACAAGAATGTACACGTGGATCACTGAACGATATCACCACGCAACGACACTTCCAGTCCGAGAGCCACGACGCAAAAGAGAGCGAGCATTAGCGTTTCCATCCTTTTCTTTCTTCTAATTAGGCAGTGGCTTCTAACACTATAGTAACAGTTTTCGTTCATGCACCGCACTCTAGCCTAACATTAGGCAGAGTGTCGTCATATGCCGAGCTACAATAAAAAAACAAAATGAACTCATTAATCATAAGGTGGTACATAATGAGGTTAATGACGGCATCTGTGGCGCGGTAGTTAGCACGTTAAGTTGTTACGCGGAGACCCCTCTGGACCCCTATTCTTGAAGTAAACTTAAAACAATAATTTCTATTACATTTCTATTCTACGATTTTTTTTTAACTAATAGGAAATTGTATTCTCAAAATTAGTTCTTTTTTATTGTAGCTCGGCATGTGACAACACTAGCCTGATGTAAAGCTAGAATGCGGTCCATGAATGGAAACAACTGCTACTACAGAGAAATCTCTACGGGAAGCAGTCGCCTCCACTATGCCGGCTCGAGGAGGCGAGTATCCATAATCTAGACAGTGCACACTCCTCTCGTTATACCTGACTACTTCCGAAACGAGACAAGGTCACTTCACGGGTGTTACATTCGAAAGTGGTGGTATTACCCCAGGACGGCGGACTGGACGAATAACCACCACTTTTTTTAACCAAACTTTTTAATAGTGCCTATAGTTACATTGGTACAGATCAGAATTAGCGAGGTTCGAACACGGGTCTTATCGATCGTGAGTTCACGCGTCTTACCGCTGGATCACGGCCACTGTGCTATCAAAACTTGTTGAAATGAAAAATGATAGAAACGAATCTATACATACGAACATATAAGTATATTGGAGAATTGCCCCCCTGCCCTGGCTCGATACCTAGTCGAAACAATTAAGTTATCTTTCCAAGCTGAATACGGAAATGCGACTAGGGTACGTTACAGGTGTTACTATTACCTATGCTAAAATGATATGCGCTATCAATCATGACGCGCGTATGACGAGACTCTTTGACTACGCTTAGATTTACAATTTAAACACATAAACAACTAGTTTTATTCAAACATAAAATTGTTTTAGAAACTTTCCCCTCGGCGTCTATTGTACGTGTCACTCGCGAAAAGTGAATTTTCTTAACAAAATACTGTTTTAACTTTAAGATGAGTTAGTTCGTGCGGTATCGCCGACAACTATGAGGGTTAATGTTATTATAGAACAACTTTAGATTACCTATTGTCTTCGAGATAAAGTTTGTGACTTGCTAAAATATTGTTTTCATAATTTAATTTTGTTAAGGCAAAAATTTTAGTATCTTATAGATTAAATAATCACGAAAAAAATATCAACGCGTTTTGCGTACACGTCAGCCTTTTCTAATTTTCCATCGGCAAAGGAGAATGCCCATTCGACTAAGAAAAATGGGCCCACAATTTTTTTCTCGAGTCTTACGATCATTTTTAGTTAATTTTGTAGAAAATAAATCTACATTTTTTATCACCAATCAGTTTTAATTTTTTCACACCCAATTTTTGCAATATTTGAAGTTATTATTGTATTAAAAGCTTTAATAATTGGTCATATATTTTTTTTATGTTTTTAAACATTGTATATTGATTGGAAAACGATGTTTTAATACAATTAAAATAAATTAATGAAGAAATAAGGTATTTTAGAATATTGTTTTGTTAACAAACTATTAGGTATCGAGTGGGTCCAAAAATGGGCATTCTCCTTTGCCAACTATTGTGTTGAAGTCACATACTTGTATTACTGGATTTTTTCTTCGCAATTAATATTATGTTGTATTAAATTTTCTATACTCTATACTAGGGGAAGTGATAGTGACGTCATTGCGTCTTAACATACTCCTCGTTATACACAATGTAAATATCGCTTTGTTGTAGCTAATCGTCTATCATAAACAATGGAATAGATGAATGATTTTGATAGAAACAAAGTTACGTCGAGTTTATTTTTTACACTACAAATAAATTAATTTAAAAATAATTCCAGCTACAATTATTAGAATATAAATATTAACATACTTAAGGAGTAGTAGGCAGAGTGATGAAGTCTCAATATTATAGATTACCTATAAATAGACAAATATCCATTAAGGATAATCTTTATAAACTAAAATACGTAGATATAATCAAAAAGCTTCTAAAGTTCATCTGGCAAGTGCCTCTCACATAAAACAGTAAAGGTTTTATCCCAAATTATTTATGATACCGTCATCTCAGCTAGCTCGACCCATTTGTCAAACTTAAATATAATAAATAAACGAGGCGCAATCTTGACAACTAAATTGATAATCAAAATACGATGATTGACGTCTATCGGTGATTGTTTATGACTTATTTCTAGATAGAATGACTAGAGGGGTAGGCTCGCCGCCTTTGGAAATAGCAGCAATTTGACTGTCTTTTAATAGCACCTAGATGCGTCATATGACCGCTCTCTGTCCGATGTTAGCTACAAGTCGGTTGAGCGGTGAAAACTGTAACCAGTAGTCGCCTCCGCTATGCTGTAAGTTTGGTGAAACAAGTCCTGGTTGACACTTCTTTCTCGTTACACTTCGATCACGGAATGCGACTATCTTCACTTGAAATTACTTTGGGACGGCAGACTGGGCAGACCACTATCGTAATCTTAATAAATATTTTTGTAGAAATTTTCCATTTATTTTGTGTAGGTAAAGTTCGATTTTCCTTGACTTGTGAAATATATATTTTTTTAAAGTTAAACAGTTTTTAATTTAGAGGTACATGGTTAAATGCCAACTAAATATTGTAAAAAAAAACTCTATGTTTGACTAAATAGTGTGTTAATAATCTATGTAACGTTTTGTTATAACATGTTACTGTAAAAAATGCTTTAAAATACTGTAAAAATCTCATAAAAGGCAACTACGTTTTTTATTATTCAGCCAGTTACGTCAGTAAAACGATTTCGTTAAAAACACGAAAGTGTACAAAACTCATCACGTATATTGTATTTGGTCGAAAATCCACTAAAAACATGAAATAATAAAGTTTGTCAGTAGCAGCGAATCTTCGTAAATTAACCGGCGAGCGAGAGAAAACTATTCTCTCGTAAAACTAGTGAAAAAATATTTATGATTTATGAATACCGGTTTAGGTAAAACGCGTACGTTCAAAGCGCTATAAAATAAATGGACGGGCAGCGTTTTATTCAACGATATTGCAAAATACATCCCTTCTCACTTCTGTCAAACCCTAATAAAATATATCAAACGAGCGCGGCCACTGCTCTACTGTCGCGAATTACTTTTTAGTGCGCGGTCATTTGTTATTGTTCACCTTTTCAACGCTATCACAGACCACTTACAAACTAATATAAAACTTTACATACTGGACTTTCTTCTTAATAAGATATGCTATTTTCAGACAGACTGATTTAATTATTTGTTTTAAATAGTACAACATTACAAAACACAGTAATAGTACACAGTTTTAAATATTTTAAACATTTTATATTAGTTATATTTCACAAGCATTTTATATATTCTGTGCCGTAGCTATTTGTTTATTATAGTGATTTGCGATAATAATTATTAGTGCTGAGAAAGTTATAAAATTACTTAATTTCAACATAAATCTATGTTTCAAACAATGTTGTAAAACAAAATGTATGGACGCTCAGGTGTTGGCTTTCACGTTAATATTCATAACATTGGTTAAAAGAACAATAAAATTGTTATAAAAAACAAAAAGAATATATGTAAAAAGTGAAGTAATTTAACTAGTATAAAAATAAATTATTATTATTTAATTAAATTAATATTATTAAGATAAATATAAATGATTTACCTTGTCGGGCGTCGGGATCGCTTTGTAAGTTATTCAAAGTAGTCGCGTATAATAATGAAGGTCACTGTTAAATCTACATGGTCCACATTCGACTCCTCAAGCCGGCATAGTGGAAGCGACTGCTGCTAGTAGAAATTTCTATGTGGAATTCGGGACACAGGCTAATAAAGAAAACATGTTTCCTATGTTAAACTATAGTTTGTAATATAAATATATGCAGTAAGTTATGTGTGGGTAGCAGTCATGTGCTCCGTGCTCTCGCTCGTTGTAAAATAACAATTGCAATTTATGGATGAATATTACCATTTATTTTCATCGAGAATTTTTGATAGACTATCGCTATGATTAATATTTAACTATACTTTGTTTATAATGTTATTATATTTATTGTAAAAAGGATATTTTACTTCTCAAGCTTCTCCAACCGCGTACCAACACAACGCACACGTTACGCAGTATGTGTGGGTTTTTCTTTATTGTTAGCTCGGCATGTGACAACACTCCGCCTGATGCAAAGCTAGAGTGCGGTCCATGAATGGAAACAACTACTACTACAGAGAAACCTGTGCGGGCAGCAGTCGCCTCCACTATGCCGGTACCATCTAGATTGACAGTGCACACTCCTTTCGCTATAAAAAAACCTAATAAAAAAATAAAAAGTTTATTGCGTCTTAAAAACTTTGATATAAAAGCCACGTGTAAATTTTAAATATTGTATGTTGAAAAAATATATTATCTTCGTTATATGTGAAGCAAAAACAAATTTATCAAAATATATGTCACCTGGGTCGGGGATTGAACCCAGATCCTTCAAATGAACAGACATGCCGCTTAACTTGTCAACCCTTACGATCTCGCCTAGTAATAATGATGTTAGTAACAATAATAATAAATAATAATTTATATTATGTTGCAAATATTCTAGTTTTCAAGAGCGACCGTGGTACAGCGGTAAGACGCGTGAACTCACGATCAATTAGACCCGTATTCAAACCTTAAATTCCGACCGGTACCAATGTAACTACATATAATATGTACTTTGTTTAGTATAGCTGTTAAGAGTAGGTAGACCGTACAATTGTATGAAAAACAATAGATCAATTTTTGAACACACTTTTCCACTGTGAACATTGGCTAGAAGTTTATCTATATAATTTATCCTAAAGTTTTTGTAGTGGCGTTTCGGAGTCAACTTGGAAGTAGCTTGGATGGTGCAGGTTCTCCTTAAGCCGGCATAATGGAGGTGACTAATACGTGCAGACGTTTCGATGAGGTAACTGTTGTCTTCGCTAACATCAAGCGGAGTGTGGGCAAACATTTCACTTATCTGCTAAGTGAGTGTTTAAGCCGACCCCATGCTATTATGGGTTACGACACAGTTTCATCGTGTAATGAAGTTGCACGCTCCCGTGGGGGCACATAATTCGGCGGCAGAGACGTCTGGCGTGGTTCATTAATCATTTCGTAGGTGCCAACTGCATCCGTTGTCGGTTACCGCTGTTTCCGACATGTGAACTGGAGTTACGCATTTTCTTTCAGTCGAATACTATCTTGTTAATGTCATGGCACTAATTGCGAAGTCTTACGAGATATATATTGACGTTATTAGCAGAAATTACACAATAACAAATAAGCTTTTATTTAGTTTTAGTTTTTTAAAAATTTTAATAATATTTAGGTTGGTGCACATTCGTCTCCTCAAGCAAGGAGCAAAGAAGAAGCAAAGCGGAGGGTACTATTGCCTGCAGTAATTTCTTTGTAGATCATGGATCGCAATACACAAAATATTATCTTATGTCGAGCTACTATAAACATAACATAAATCCATATCGTATTTACCTTTAATGTTACAGGCAGTCCTTTTTGCAGAGGTTGCATGGGGGCTGAGGAGACAGTCACACATGTGCTCTTAGAGTGTAGTACCGTGGTCAATAGTTCCTTAAGACGGCAAAGACACTCGCGGAGGCGTGTAGGAATGTGAAGAATATCTGACCTTCCTGGGAGATCACAAACAAGCTGCTTAATTACGTATAAGGAATCTACAGTGTACAATATCGTTGCAAATGGAGAAAACCCTCAAACTATGTTGCAGAAGCTAATTAGACTCGGTGTCGGAGGCAACATGCAAGAAACTTATCTTTCACGTAGACATTATACGTTTCTACATATTCCTTTATCTAAATTAATTTTCTGATTAAATTTAGCACACTTCTTTGAGTGAGTTACTTTGTTGCGAGTACTTGTTTCAGCTGCATTTGTCTTTAGCATTACAGATTGGCAGTGTCAAAGTTTTTGAGCGCCCGTGGTCTATCAGGAGAATGCGTGAATTCACAATCTATTAGACCCGTGTTCAAACCTCGATAATCTGACCAATGTTATATGTACTTTGGTCGCACAGTGCTTATGGTAAAATCAAAGAGTGGTAGGCAGACTGATGTTAGTTATTAGCCCAGACTGGTTAAGCTTTACCGTTTAATTTTAAATGCAACTTCGCAGAGATATAGAATCCTTGTGAGTCCTCTATCGCCTCGCCTATACCACGATGAATGCTCCGAAGAGCTCTTTAACCTTATTCCTACTTCGTCCTTCCATCCACGTAATACCCGCACTGCGAGGGGGAAGCATCCATAGTTTGTCTATCTTTTGTCTATCACCTTGGATCCTTCAAGCGGAGTGTGAAAAAAGCACCTTCTCCGGCCGGCATAGTAGTGGCGACTGGGGCCACCGTATAAACGGTTCCCCAGCGCATGGACCTCCACTGAGCTTACCACCAGGCCAGTAGAGGTCACATGTCGTGTGAACATAAAAAAAATAGCTGTACATAGAAGTTATATTTTTTAAGTGTCCTATAATCTATACTTTTCAAGATAATTCACATTCAAATACTTTCATATGAGAGTTATGTGTAGAGCTACAATTCGAAGAAACACAACTTTAAGAAAATAAGTCAAAACCGATAACCTGCTATATCCAGATACCCGCCAAAACTCCATTAGTCAGTTCTTAAGTACGCTTATTTATATACAAGCCTTTAGAGAAAAGAGAAAGAGAAAAAGAGAATTGAAATAAACAATGAAGCCTTAAATATAACCTATTTTACGTTAAGTGCTTGTATTAGTAAGCGACTAAAGTCTATTTCTTTATAATATTATATGAAAGTAATGAATAGCGAGAGGAGTGTACACTGTCAACCTAATGGTGCGCATTCGTCTCCTTAAGCCGGCATAGCGAAGGCGACTGCTACATGTAGCAATTTCTCTGTTATAACAATTGTTTTCGTTTATAGACCGCATTCTAGCTTAACATCAAGTGGGGAGCCGTGATATGCCGAATTACATTTAAAAAAAAAAGGTAGGTAGTACAGGTAGCAGTCGCCTTCGCTATGACACTCTGTATAAATAAACATTAATTGTACACATGTATTAACTTTTTTGCCAATAATAATAATCAGAAGAAAGGTATTTCTAAGAATTTCTGAATTTTTCATCTGTCCGTTCATTTTGTACGTTTCTGTACCGTTTGCCCATAAAAATGCTTTATTTACTACGGCTAAAGTAAACTACCGAAATACTTCTCCCGCCAAATAAAGTACGCCTTGAATTTATGTCTTCTATACTTATGCATTGACTAGTTTAAAATTCAATCACATCAAAAAACCAGTTTTTTACATTTCTACAGTTTTGAACTTGTCCCAATGACAATAATATGTATAAAATAATTTTTAAAAAACTAGTAAATATATCAGTGAATTTTTTATTTATAAACATGTAATAATAATATCAAAAAGTAATCATTTAGCTATATATTTATTTGGCTTTACGAGTTTAAAGAGTACAACATTTTAAAGCAGTTAATTTATACCTATTTTTATTGCAGTACATTTTCCACATCCGCCTGATGTTAAGTGATAGTACAAAATCCATGAATTTAAAATTTACTGACCCCTTATATACATACATGCTTTATTTAAATTAAAACGTTAACTTGATTTTTTTAAAATATATTTTATATTAAACGTATTATTAACATAAAATCAAAAATAATATAACCTCTTTACCTAATTATATATCCTATCCATTTAAAAATTACTATTTTTTTTATTTACACAACTATCACAAATAGTAAGTTTTCCAATATATGAAAACTTTATAAAATTTAATAAATACTGAAACATCCTGAGTAAATATTATGTTGGGAACTGAAAAGCTTTGACTGAAATAACTGATTTGTAGTCGATATGATTGTAATGAATATTTCATCGTACGATCACAATTTAAGCAGCCGATTTCAATTGAAACTTAGTAAACAAACTATAATGAAATCTAATGACTATAAAATAATTATTAATTATGACGAAAATTGAATTGAAAAAAAAAAATCAACACGTATATAACAAATTTATTTTAACATGTTATAATTATAAAACAAATCTAGCATTTAAAATTCCAAAAACTGTTTAAAAGAAAATAAACGATAATTCTATACAAAGTTCCGAATTGACTGGGATTTGTATTAGAATAAGAGAAGATCTAAAAGAGTAGAGCAAAGCAATTAAAAAGTTTATACAATTTTATAAATGAAATCACTAAACACTATTAAAATCCAACAATAATAAAGTGATAAATTCGACCAATAAATATCAAAGTTTCACGACAGAAAACCGAATCCAAAATAATAAATCGAAACGCGACACTCGCGTTTAAAACCCGTCACTGATAACGGCGCGTGAATAATCACGTACATAGGTGGTTGTGAACAATAGCCATTTGCATTTATAAATGATTCATGGCGCCGCTTATGTCCACGTTGACGTTGCGCCTTGATGTTGGTGCAATTTTGACATTTGCGGTAAACACGCCCAACCCAATCAAACGATACAAACATCGCGTCAGAATAATTATTTATAATAGCTATTTTTTAACTATTAATTTGTAACTTATTTAGCTGAAACTAATTCAACACATTTATGTGCACACACACACAGTGTTTTTTGTAAGTGTATTAGAAATAGGACACCCGTAATACAGACTATAGTCTAGTACGAGGTGCTCAATCCATGTAACTATAAAAATAATGTTTACTAAATAACGATTTTTTTAAATGTATTTATTTTCAGCTAGCCCACGGTCTCTTGGTAGTACCATTACTTCTAAGGCCACTTGATACTTCATATTTAGTCGCGTTTCAGCATCAGTTTGAAAATGATCGTAACGTAATTTAAACTTAACTGGTATAGTGTAGGCGACCGCTGGCCTACTTGATAGAGGAGGTCACAAAAGCCGATTGAAACTATATGTTATTTACGGGTCATAAAATTATTTATGCTATTTACTGAAGAGCGTATGAAACTTTAGAATTACTTTGGAAAATTCTAAAAGAAAATCAGGGGAGGTTTATATTGGATGAAGTCGCGACCGGTGACGTATGAGCGAGCCATGTATTATGCATCACCCTCTCATACCTACTCTAAACGACAGCCAAAAGTATTTGAAATTAAATTTGGCATGCAAACGTCACTCCATCGCTTATGGAGATTTTATTCACACTTCTAGCGAATGATGTGATGATGCTTCATTTCCTGCCACGTTTTATTATAATTTAGCTTTATAGTCTTATTATGAGGTCATTTTTTTAAACTAAATCCCACATAAATATTTACGTTTCTTTATTAAATAAGATTTAAGACCAAATATTAACCACAGCTTTAGAAAAAAACAAATAAGAAAATTCATAGCTACAAAATCGTCACGTTTTGTTTTGAATTTGGAAACTTATTAGTAGTTTTACCATAAACCGCATAAAATCTTTTAATTTATTTAAAAAATCTAATCAAACTTTACAGATTTTTTTTATTTTCGGCATGTGACAGAACTTCGCCTGATGTAAAGTGCGGTCCATGAATGTAAACAACTGCTACTACAGAGAAATCTCTACGGGCAGCAGTCGCCTCCACTATGCCGGCTTGAGGAGACGAGCATGTACCATCTACATTGACAGTACATATTCCTCTCGTAATACCTGGCTATTTAATATTACTAAAAACCTTAATATAGTAGTAATAATAGTTTTAAACATATAAGAATTCGTTTTGTATATCATAATTTGGAGCGGGTAGTTATTTATTTGTGTTCGTTTGGGCGCGTGTTTACAGCAAATGTCAAAATTGCAACAACATTGAGGCGCAACGTCAACGCGAACATAAGCTACGCTATAAATCATTTATAAATGCAAATAGCTATTGTTCACAACCACCTATTTATGTGATTATTCGCGCGCCGTTATCTGTGACGGCTTTCGATTTATTACATCGATGCTTTAGTTTCTTTGATGCACAGAAGGGGCTGACTATCCACTAAGAAGCGTCGTTATACCTAAATGTGATGTAAGTTTTCTTTATTATTATTATTTTAATTATATTTTAGTTTTTGTAGTACTTAGTGTGTGTTTTTGCATTCATTTGATTTGAGTTATGTTTATTTTTTATTGTTTTTGTTGTTGAAAGTTTTGTATATTTTTGTGTTAATTTTTAGTTTTTCTTTCCGAGGTTTTCCTTATACAACTATTACACGTAAAGCCTATCATTGGCTTTATTGTTACAAATTAAACTTTTTTTTGTTATAAATCTCTAGGTTTACGCTGTTGGCTTTAAAACAAATACATAAATAAATAAATAAAGTTGTTTCCGTGGATACTTGCATTTTTTAAATAGTCCGGCATATAATAATATTACTTTATCTTGATGTTAAACTAGAATGGGATTCATTAGCAGAATCAACTGCTATCAAAGGGAAACGACCGCACGCAGCAGTTGCCTTTGCTATTCCGTTCTATAGGAGACATGTGTGCAGGTGTAACAAGACAGGGTCATCTCGTCCTACCTACTTTCAGCTTGGATCCCGAAACGCAACTGTTATAAATTAGTGTAGTTATGAAAAAAATAGTCTATACTCAACATCGTCTACGATAGTCTATGACAATTGTCAAAAATAGATAATCTGTGTCGGCTAGCAAAATTACTAATAAATAAGACAATCTGGAAGCATCACTTTAATTTTAAAAAATTTTTTTTTTATATCTTTAAAAACTTATCTTTAAGTCTTAAAAAAATACATTGGAATAACGTTTCAGTATTGGTAGTGTAACACATGGTTAATTTGAATTCCCATAGTCCTTTTGCACCTGTATATAAATATACGAGTAGGTACATATATACGAGTTAGTATTATTATTATAGTATTGTGTATTATATACATAGGTACGTGTACATATACAATGAGTTGTGTGATTATAATGAATTGGGAAATCGCTATAGACCTCGATTAACTTGTACAAACACTGTCTTAGCTACTATGTTTGGTTTTGGAATAAGAAGCTTGTTTAATGTAGTACGTTTGAGAAACTCTCAATTAATTTCAAATATCTATATACCTACGTTATATCCATAATACTATATACGTATAGCGTTAATAAATTTTTAATAAAGTACATTGATATATTTAAAAACAAATTATCATAAATTATATGGTCTGGTTTCCGCACGTAGACTCACGTAATCGGGTTCCCTTGCTGTGGTGCTAGAGTACGACCCAATAGCAGTGACAATTGCTCCAGTACTATATCGTCCAGGTTAATAGAGCAGACTTTTCTCGTTATACCAGACTAGTTCTAAGTTGATCCTGAAACGCGTAAGTCACTTATGTAGCCTGAGGCATGCAAACTGGGCGACACGTTTTATTAAATTAAGATCCTACCTTTTGAAATACTCGTTGAAATATTGCAGATTGTCTCGATAAACTATTCTCATATAATCTCTTTGTGCTTTTCGTATTTATCCATAACGCAAAGCGGGAGTGTAATACCAATTTGGGTTTCATTGTTTTCGTCACATTTTTTTGCCACATTTAAATTTTAAAACATTTTTGTCATTATATTCGTATAGTCATAATAATAATAATTTGGAAAATATTTTATAAATTCCACAAATATTTTATATGTTCAACTAATACCTACATATTAGTAAATCCAGAAAATTATCTTTGAGATAGTTCAGTAAATTAATATTGTTCTGACGTTTAATGTTTATTTTCATGAGTTTTAGTGACGTATTGTCATTATCGTGTTGTAATTTTGACGAACTGTGTCCAAAAAATTGTGGCAAAAAAGATATTATCAAATGCGCACTAACTTTCCTTCCTGCTTGACTGCTATCCAAAGGAGCGTAATTCAATACGAGAGCTTGAAGAGGTTCAATCTCTCGAGACATCGTGCTAGTTGACACTGCATCTTAACATTTGCATAACAGCTGCATGTTTACATGTTTAAAATGCATGCAACTCTATGCAATTTTGTAATATAGTTCATACGGATAATGGGAAAATTAGTTTGACCGTTACTTCTTCACGGTTGTTGAAAACTTAAAAATTAATCAACTATGTCACCTGTAGCTCAGGTTTGGCATGTATTCTATATAGTTTTCTAAGATGATTTAAACTTTTTAATTTTATTTAACTTTTTTTTTGTTTGGAAGTGCTGATAGCCAGTTAAGGCTGTTTCAGTAAATCTGAAGAGGAGGAGGAAGCCTTACCTAGTGACAACGAGTGAGTGGTTAGGCTTTGGAGGAGAGAAACACTATATCACTATAATAATGGAATTATATTTTATGGAAAGCGACTAACCAAACACAAACAGTTTTTAAACAGCGGTGATGCCATCTAGCGAATTAAACAACTTCGTTTAGTTGTAATAGATTAATTAGAATTAATTTTTTTTTAGGAGTACCGATGTTTGTGTACTTGTCTTTTTAACATACTTAACAGGCAGAGCAGGGTAATCTCTGTAGGTGACTGTAGATGCCACTTAATGATAAGGAGAAATGAGCTTTTCACGACCGGGGTTAGTGTTTGTTTATAATTTATATTTTCGTATACAAAGTCGCGCGTCGATCGCTAGTTTAAAAATAATATTGTCATAAAACATACTAGAAAAACAATGAATAAATACATTAAAAGTTATATCCGAGAAAAGCCGAGTTGAGCAAAATTTAGTTGAAAATTTTCATATCGAAGCCATCGTAACCTCATACATTTTCAATCACAAGACATCGAATAAACAGCCAATTGAGCAAAAACTTGTAGGTTTACTCTTGTTTTTCGAGAAGGAATATTCTCATGAAATATTAATAAGTAAAATGTTGAGGTGAGTTGCGGCGTTTCGGCGTTATATTTTACGGTTGTGAGCTCTATGCTAATTTCCCTTTGAAACCCTCCGCACCGATAGCTTCACTTACTACTTCAACCGCATAAGCTATTACAATTAAGCAGCGGTTTCAAAAAATATATAGACACATTTTCAATATTAAGTTCAATATTTTTCTCAAACAATGTAATGGAACCTGTGTTTTAAGAATTATTGTTGTTACGTTGTAAAATGAAAGGATGATGCCTAAAATGCCAATTGAACAGTGTGCCAATATTAAGTTATTATTACGTCATTGTTACATTTAGTATTTGATATTGGCATATTTGGGATTCCGATGTGAAATTAACCTTATTAAATGTCTCTTTATTTAGGACTATTAATTTGAATTATTCATGATAATATTATGTTCACACTAAATGTTTGGTGATTTGAATTTATTGAATTTATAATATGAAATTGTTATGGTTTGAGTTTTGAAATTGTCACGTTTCAATGATTACGTAAAGTTTAGATCTATGACTTCCAAAGTGGTCTATACTCTATATTGACTCCCAGTGGTCGACGACGAAAATTGGGGGTCTATGAGATGTAAATGGAGGTCCAAGATAGTAGATCTCATGTAAGCAATCGTGACTTTAATTTTGACTTTAGATATAATTTAAAAGTGGTAGGCAGAATGATGATGATTATTTTATTAGCCTAAGAGCAGGGGCTCTACACGTGGCAAGTGGTCTATAAATCAAAAAAGTTTGCGAACCTCTGGTTTAGATAATAAATGTTTTTCCCCCTCTTGTTATCGCTGCCTATCCTTGTGTACAGTTATGATATTCCATCTAAACATACTCGAACTAAGACGTGTTCAAACAAGCCTCTATTCAAATGAGGCACGCGTTTTTCTCCCGGGACTGGTGCGGGAAAACGGAAAAACAATGATAATACCGCACAAACTTATTTAGGTTTGTGTGTAAATTTCTGAGAAATTGTGCGAAGAAACTTGAATATTTACTGCGGGACCGCTCCCGAAAGAGTTGACTCGCTTTTTTTTCCTGCGCCTTATTTCGTTATTTTCAGAATTTCTCCGCGTTTATTGTATTAATAATTGTATTAAAGGAATGTGTTTTTGTATTTGGGAAATGAATTTTTGATTACATATTTATTTTTATCGTGAAACAGTAACGTAATGTATCTTTTTGCATATTTTTTATTTAATAAAAAGTAGATGGATAAACTTTTAAGAAAAGAAAACGTCGAATTATTTTTAATATTTAAAAAAAATAAAAGTAAATGTTTAATACATTATTCAATATAAAATAATAAATACCGTAAGAATTAACAAATTAAAATAACTTCTAAAGCACGTTTACAAGTTGTTGGTCCACCCTATACGTCACAAAGAGGCCATTCAAGGAAGTCCTAAAATTTATACCACCTTTGGGAAATTAATATCAGGTGTCTGCGAGACCCTTTATGTGAAGGGAATGAGGCATCAAGTGCGTGAGGTTTGAGGTGACGAAATATACTAGGGGAAGGTCATTTTACCTCTGTAAGACCCTTCAATTTGACATAACATAATATGATATTACAATGACATAAATTGCTCTAGCACCTTTAAATTAACGAAACGGAAATGTGTGTTTTTTTTAAATTACAATTAGTAATCATTTTTACTAACCCAGGACGGCAGACTGGGCTAATAATCATAATCAGTCTGCCGACCAGTCTTTGAAGTATAAATACAAATATTAACATACATCAAGTACGTAGGATAAAGTCAGTGAAAACAATCAGAAACTACAACGTACACTAATAGTTTTCTAACCGAAAAGTTCGTTCAAAAACATAATGTTGTCGTATTTTAGAGGAAATTATTGTACGCCTTCCCTGTTCCCGGTAAAATGAGCGTTATACTATGTAAATAGGATGTTCGGGAGCAGTTCTCTACTAAAGGCAGTAGGTAATAAGGTAATAAAATATTACCGGGTCGTTTTCACGCCAAAGCCTTGTTTACCATCGAGGTATCGTCTGAATAGAGACTTGAGGTAATTTTTCCTTCAGGTTTTTAATAGAATTTCAGCGAAACATCCGCTATGGGTTATAGCTAGCTAATAAATAACTACAATATTTTTATTTATTTTTTTAACAGAAAAAATTGTTCGAATATATTTAGCTTGTCTTGTTTTTTTAAAATAATTGAAAATAAAACATTGTTATATTCTATATTATGTTTGTGGAATAATCCTTAGATAATCTACGAAACAGACTAGAAAATAATATATGTAATAGCGAAAATATAGCCTTACCAATTAGTCTATAAAGTTAGCAACACATTTTTAAAACTATAGTAGTTTTATTTGACTATAAAAAAGAGTTTGGTAGCTGTATGATCTCCAATAACTATTTTAATTGTAGAGACGCTTTCAAACTAACATTTAAGGATAGGCACGGCTCGTTATCTTATATTTTCTCTAGACATCTTTTTAGCCTCTTTTACATCTATCATTTTCCAATCCAAGTAACAATGAGCTCCTAATTCATTTTGATGTCATAAGATCAACCGTCTTCTTCTTCCTCTTCTTTTGTGAAATGGCCTCAGATGTCATAATAACGACAATTCTGCCAATGTCGAGTAGTAAATTCTTGATGTTTTTGCATCAAATTGCAATGGTGTTTTACAATTTGCCGCTTTCTTGGAGTATTTGGCGGCAATTGACCCGGTCACGTCACAATTTGAGCGTTTTCACGGCGTGGGATAACCACAAAAAAAAAACCGTTTCTGTTACCTCATATAGAGTGAATTTTAATGTTTCCACATTTACTCACGTGCGCAGTATAAAATTATGCAAAATAACACCAATTTTACACAATAATAACCACTAAACTAATTAAGGAAAGGGATAAAAAACCTTCCCGGGCAAAAACACGCCAAACACTCCATCAACCGTCTTTGTACCACCACTTTCAAATGTCATGGACTTAGTCGCATTTCGGAATTAGCTTGGAAGTAACCTGTGGAATTATCCTTATCAACTCCAACAATGCAGACAACTAGCATAGTGGAGAAGTATTTCACTCTAGCTGAATATGAGTAGAGTGCGGCCATATGCCGGACTACTACCACGGAATGCTACCACAGATTTTTTAAAAAGCAGTCGCTTTCGCTATACCGGCTTGAGGAGACGAATGTTTACCATTCATGTTGACAATATATACTCCTCTCGCTGTACCTGCCTACTTTCAAACTGATCCCGAAACGCGTGACTTGCGAGTGTGAAAGTTGAAAGTGGTGATACTAAACCAGGACGGTAGATTGGGCTAATAACCATCATCAGTCTGTCTACCACTCTATCTACTATGATGAAAATATAAAACAATAACTTCGATATAAATTGAAATAGTTTTTATCGTAACGTCCGCACGCATCCGAATTCCTCTCGCTGGACCAACGTTAAAATAAATTCAGCCACTCTGTATTCAGGCGACCGCTTGCACCATGATTGTGGTCGATGGCCGTGGAAAATTATATTCGCCCCTATTATTTATAACATACTTTTACGTACGGAATTTTATGATTTGATTGGTTTATGATTTTTACTAATTTATTTATTTAAAACTTAATATAGCATGTACATAGGCGAACTTAATGCTAAATAGCATTCTCTTCCAGCTAACCTCTGTGTTTGTGACAGGTGTGAGCGAAGAGAAGCAGTATTTTAAACAAATATATATATATATATAGGTATAGTGTAATATAAATATATAAAGGTAAATATATACACATACATACATTTAATGTTAATTACAAAAATACAAACTAAAACACATACTAAAGTCACACTCGACTTTGTTTACATTTTCCCACTTTCTAGTTGATCCCACTATGTTCCTCTCAACAAATATTACTTAAGAATTCCAGCGACTTGCTTTGGATTTAACTGGAAATAGTACGAGTAGTTTTCCAAGGATTAATTACGAACAATTTTAACCATATACGAGTATAGGCACCATTAAAGAGTGGTTGCCAGACTGACGGTGGTCATTAGCCTAGTCTGCCATCCTAGGGTAGTATCACCACTTACGAATGAAGTGAATACCCGTGAAGTGGCCGTAAACCAAAATCCCACTCAAATCAGTCGTTTCTTGATCATACTTCCGCCTCACTCTTTCTCAAGGGTTAACGCACGAGGCGAGAGCGTATCCTTACTTCTTACAACCTGGGATCCTTCAAGCGCATTGTGAAGACGCACCTCACAAAGCCGTCATTGCGGAGGCGACTGTCTGCAGATCCCCTTCTCTGATAATACTGATTCACTTTAGCTCAACCCAGGTGGAGTGCGGTCAAACGACTAACTTGCCGGGCACAGTCAGTTAATAATATGAAATGTAATTTTGCTGCAATGTTTCTATGCCATTACATTATTCACACGAAGAGATAAAGTTAAGGTTGAAGTTTGTATTAAATGATGACAAAATTGTGTTATTTCGTGTCACAAAGCACAGTTTGTGAGCAAGTTTGTTCATTGTGCGGCCAAAATTACTGGAACGAGATGCTCTCCCAATTAAAACTAATCCGGAGGTGAACTTTGCATAATTTTGTTTATTTATTTTGTATTTGGTTGGACGGATATACAATGAGACGCAAAAATTCCGGGTCACTTAAAAATGTATGAAATGAAAAATACTTGAAGTTAATTTATGAAATAATAGTATGATGTATTGACTTATTAATGCTGAGATTATTGAATAAGCAAGTTCGACGACAGTTCCTCCGCACAAACAAGTCACAACGTATCCGCCGCGTCGTGTGTTTTCAGAGGCTCTGTCAAAGCGTAACGACGCTTTTGTTTCATATCCAGTTAGTGCTTGTACTCATGACCGCGTATTCATTATGTTTAAAGTTAGTTTCCGTGATCGTTCAAATTAGAGTCCGTATTCATGACTGTTCCGAAATATATATAAATATATATTTTTAAACAAATAGTTTTCAAAACAAAAATGCTTAAAAATAATTTAATTAGATATAAAGTTTTAAAAACAGTTTTAAAAACATATTTCTTATTACTTATATTATTTTCATTTTCGTTATCATTTCTACAATTTTGCCTATTTTACACAGAAAGAGCCGTCATCGTTTTAAGTGTGTGTCTCTTGACAAGAATTCTGCATTTACCGTATCTCCTATTAACTTACACATATCCATAGAATAACTTTTATGTGGAAATAATGGGGTTGTGTGGCGATAAAGTCAAGATTATTATGGTGAAATCCCATGAGCGGCCGTGGTCTAGCGGTTGAAGACGTGGACTCACTAAAAATTCCGAGTAGCAGACAGACTGATAATGGTTATTAGTCCAGTCTGTCGTCCTGGGGTAGTACCACCACTTTCAAATGCAAATGGAGTGATCTAGACGGCTTCCATACTGGCTATAGTCTGGTCCTACGAAAGGATGTACAGAGTGGTAGGCAGACAGATGATGGTTATTAGCCCAGTCTGCCGTCCTAGGGTAGTACCATAACTTTCGAATGTAATGCATACATCGAATGTATGCACCAACAGTGCACACTCCTCTCGCTATACCTGGCTGCTTTCAAACTGCTCCCGAAACGCGACAAGGTCACTTCACGGGTGTTACAATTACAATAAATAAATAAAAAAAATAAACTGAAGGGAATTATAAACCAGTCTATAGATGCTGCAAGGCGACCTCCCGCCAAGCCTCAGGAGAGTACGAACCTCATCTTTTTAGTCAAAATTCCCGAATATTCTGTGTAATTTATAATATAACTCAAAGCGCAAATATCCCTTGAGATTTATACTGCATTTGTCGTTAAATGCAAGGTTTAACTGGCAAATATTTGAAATTGTCTTGTGGAGAAAGATATGATAAGTATAAACTTTTGTTTTTGCAGTAGACCTGAGTGCGATCTAGAGAGCGGCCGTGGTCTAGCGGTAAGACGCGTGAACTCACGATCGATGAGTCCCGTGTTCGAACCTCGCTAATTCTGACCGGTACCAATGTAACTTTGTTATATGTACTTTGGTCGCTTAGTGTCTATAGGCAATATTAAAGAGTGGTAGGCAAACTAAAGATTCAGTCTACTGTCCTGGGGCAGTACCACCACTTTCGAATGTAACACCCGTGAAGTGACCTTGTCGCGTTTCGGGAATAGTTTGAAAGTAGCCAGATATAACGAGAGGAGTGTGCACTGTCAATCTGGATGGTGCATGCTCGTCTCTTCAAGCCGGCATAGTGGAGGTGACTGCTGCCTGTAAAGATTTCTCTGTAGCAGCAGTTGTTTCCATTCATGGAGCGCACTCTAGCTTTACATCAGGCGGAGTGTTGTCACATGCCGAGCTACAATAAAAAAAACTGCTCCCGAAATGCGACAAAGTCACTTTACGGATGTTACATTTGAAAGTTGTGGTACTACCCCAACATGGCAGACTGGGCAAATAACGATCATCAATTTGATTACCACTGTTTAATAGTGCCTATAGGCACTGAACCACTAAAGAACATATAACAAAGTCAGAATTAGCGAGGTTCGAACACGAGTCTCATCGATCGTGAGTTCACGCGTCTTGCCGCTAGACCACGGCCGCTTATAAATAAAACATGACAGATAACATATACGAGTATTGTGTAAGTAGGCTTTAACGTCACATATCAACTGAAAGATAATAAACAATATTTTCTTTAATATTAAGTCGAAGCCGATAACTAAGACTTTAGAATAGGGTTTCGCTAAATTTGTAAGTGTGGTTGGCAGACTAATGGATGCTTATTAGCCCAAAATTATTTTTTAAACACTACTTTGTAACTAATTGCCGCTAATCAATGTTAGTGAGGGTAGGTACACAGTCAATTCAGCTGTCAATGTTAGACCCTTCACCAACATGCAAATACCTCTAGAGACGGAAATATAATTGAAATATTATTGAACTTATTAGCCTAGTTTGCCGTCCGTAGTATCCCTATTTTCAAGTGAAGTTCATCTTGAAAGTAACGAGAGAAATATTGACTAACAGTGTACATTCGTCTTCCCAGACAGACTCAGCGGAGGCGACCGTTGCCTGCGGACCTTTCTCTGTACTAGCAGCATTACATGGACCGCTCTCTATTCGTATCTCTGTAAAAATACTATTGTCGTATATTACACCGTCGATTTTTTTATTGTATCTCGGCATATGACAACACTCCGCCTGATATAAAGCAGTCGCCTCCGCTATGCCGGCCTGGGGAGACGAGAATGCACCATCCAGAGTGACAGTGCACACTCATATATATACATTCGAAAGTGGTGGTACTGCCCCCGGACGGTAGACTCGGCTAATAACCATCATCAGTCTGCCTATTAATAGTGCCTATAGGAACCAAAGTACATGTAGCAAAGTTACAATGGTGCCGGTCGGAATTTACCGGGGTTCGAACACGGGACTCATCGATTGTGCGTTCACGTGTCTTACCGCTAGACCACGGCCGCTCTTGTGGATATTTTAAATTTTTTATTAAATTTATTTCCAGTATGTTCATATAATATTTAGGGCAACGAAAAACATTATTTCCTCAATAATGTCCTGTTAAAGTACGAAATACTTGGCCACTCTAAGTTGTATTTAATCCTTAACAATTGTGGCAAAGGGCTTGTTAAAGTCGTCTTCAACACAAACAAGGCTTTAGTCACTTTTGGGTGGGTTTTTGATGAAATCTATAGATACATATACTCGTAAGATTCGTATCAGGAGTGAAATTCCGGCATAGTAAGTAGTACACTTACCACTCTGCGATAGAGGTCGACGAATAACTTATAAATAAAAAACACAAAACATAAATATTATTAGCAATGTGAACTGAAAAATAAATAATAATAAAATACTTTATTGCACAATATAAAAATTGCAAAAGGCGAACTTGATGCCTTCAGGCATTTTCTACCAGTTAACCTTTGGGAGATGTGGAAAGTGTTTTCAGTGCAGAAACAAAAATAAAAATAAATAAATCTGAAATTATTGAATAAGAGAAGAATTGAATATGAATTTTATAATCTAACAGGAAATACATGAATAAGTTATGCTATAAATACACAGATACTCTTTTTTTTTTATTGTAGCTCGACATGTGACAACACTCCGCCTGATGTAAAGCTAGAGTGCGGTCCATGAATGGAAACAACTGCTACTACAGAGAAACCTGTGCGGGCAGCAGTCGCCTCCACTATGCCGGCTTGAGGAGACGAGCATGTACCATCTAGATTGACAGTGCACACTCCTCTCTTATACCTGGCTTCACGGGTCTTACATTCGAAAGTGGTGGTACTGCCCCAGGACGACAGACTGGACAAATAACCATCATCAGTCTGCCTACCACTCTTTAATATAGTATAGGCACTGAGCGACCAAAGTACATATAACAAAGTTACATTGGTACCGGTCTTTTAGCGAGGTTCGAACACGGGTCTCATCGATCGTGAGTTCACGCGTCTTACCGCTAGACCACGGCCGCTCATAAGTAATAAAATAAATACATATATTACAAAACATTATATAAAATTTACTGTCTTACCACAAGATAAACAAAATAAACGAATGTAAAAAGTGGTAGGCAGCCTGATGATCGTTATTAGCTCAGTCTGCCGTCCTGTGGTAATATCAACACTTTTAAGAGAACACCCGTGAAGTGACCTAGTCCAATTTAACCAAGACTAACCTGACCTTGTGTACACTGCACATTCGTGTCGTCAAACCAGCATAAGGGAGACTGTTCATGGATCGTTCTCTAGCTCCATCAGAGGGAAGGTTGTCATATGTCGAGCTCCAATAAAAAAGTTCTGTGTCAACATTGTCAGGTAGGCTTAAAATTAAATTGTTATGTACGTACAATGTACATACAAGTATATAATATTAAGTATGTATAGTTTTGAATGTATGAACAGCCGAGCGCGCGCCGCTAGGGATTAGGATAATCTGTTCTCGATTGTTTCTCATTTATTGTCTTACCGTCAGAATCTGCCCTTTTACACCTCGGGGATTTCCCCGTTCCGAAGTTTCAATAGCCCTCGCTCTATACTAAGTTATGTGAGACATAACTTCTAAAAAAGATAATATTAACATACTAGTAGCTATAGTACTGGAGGGAAATAATCTGCTAATCGGATATGTCTGTCGCACGAAGTACGAAGGTGTGAGTGATAGAGACGATGCTCTACGAAGCTAGCCGATTATCTCTTTCTAAAACCCGATGTTGAGAAGAAGAAATTCAAATAATTTTGACTTATAATTTTTGGGTAACATACAATCAAGACTTATTCAAAAGATGCAAACAGCTTCGTTAAGCGAGCAATGTACGTTAACAAAGTTAACTTGTTTAATTTTAACAATTTTGCAGACTTTTTTTTTATTTTAGCTAGGCATGTGACAACACTCCGCCTGATGTAAAGCTAGAGTGCGGTCCATGAATGGAAACAACTGCTACTACAGAGAAAGCTGTGCGAGCAGCAGTCACCTCCACCGGCTTGAGAAGACGAGCATGTACCACCTAGATTGACAGTGCACACTTCTCTCGTTATACCTTGTTACTTTCGAGTCTCTCTCCGAGTAGTCATTTGTTTGCAACAGGCAATAACTTGATTTTTTTTTGTACCCGTCACGTTTTCTCAGTGTATCGGGGTAGTAACACGTGGGGTGGGGGGAGTTGGATGAAAAATATCCAATTTCATACTTCCTTCATAGTAGGCTTTACCCATGTCACAATGGTGGACGACAAACAGACATACAGATTAACACGCTGTCACAAACTCTGAGTATAACTTTAAGGGGCTACGTCATATTTAATATAAAACATTTAATATTATTTTTACTATAGAAAGAACAACAATGACAGAAGTTCTCAGGCCGGCATAGTAATGGCGACTGGAGCCACCGAGTAAGCGGTTCTCGGGTCGTCATTGCTCATGAACCTCCACTGTGCTTACCTCCAGGCCAGTCAAAAAATATATATATTCTACATTGTTACACCTTTAATTCTACATAAAAACTAGAAGTTATACATCTTCTTTTTTTATTGTAGCTCGGTATATGACAACACTCCGCCTGATGTATGAACCGCTAGCTAGAACGGAAACAACTGCAATTACAGACATTTCCACAGGCAGCAGTCGCCTCCGCTATGCCGGCTTAAGGAAACGAGCGCGCACCATGTAACCAAAGTAGTATAATGAGACGAGTTTGCCCTGTTAACCTTGACGGCGCATGCTCGTCTCCTCAAGCCAGTATAGCGGAGGAGATTACTGCCTGCAGAGTTCCTAAATAAATCTGCTTAGGGACCGCAGGGATGCCGCGCTACTGTAAAAAGATACTTAGAAATGATAACTATTGTAAATAATTGAGGTTTTAATTTTAATCCTTATCTAAAAACTAATAAAAGAGTAAAAAGATAAAATTATTGAGATACAAGAAAACATTTTTATTACCATGACTGACATGTAAATTCATGTTGTTGAAGTTTTCCAATAAAAGTTGCAACGTTTGTCGGGCGGGCGGCTGGCGGCGGGCGGGAGCTTCACGAGGCCGCCACACATAAACTTATTTGCATACTTGACTCTTTACATATTAGAGTTACAACAAGTTATTTATTGTACGCTCGAGCCTCGGAGGAGGAAGCCCTCTTCCTTCTATTATTCGCATAAGAAAACCCCACGATATGAAATTAAGAAACATTTTAACCTTCTGAAAGTTATGTCATAGAAAGGATAGCTAAAGGAAAGTACTATGCCTGTTTAACGAGACGAATATGCATCGCCTAAATCAGTCTTGGCCAATTCTATATTTTTCTACATATTTAAAATATGATCAAACGAAATGAACATGTATTTTGAAATTGAAAATTTTTTCAATATTTTTTATAAATTTTTATTCATTTTTTTAAGAGCATGTCTAAAGTGCGGCCCGCTGTATCATTGTGTGTCATCAAAGTTGCCTGCGAGACTATTTAGGATGGCCAGACCAGGTCACATTCGTTATACCCTACGATTTCGCTAATACGGTATTACCCGGTTCGACCACAGTCTGTGGTGGTAGTTTTTAAATATTGTCTAGAAAAGTTTTAATAGTTTAATATAAATTGATTATGAAGTTTGTATGCTTATTTTATATCTCATTATTTTGTAGGATTCCAAAAGAGACCTCCTTAGGTCTCAATAATAATTTATATGTGACTAAACGCGCAGCCGTTACTATGCCGGGCCGAGAAAGTGCATTTTCATGTTCCGCCTGCAAGGATCTAAGGTTAAAGGACTGGGAGAACACGTGGGAGGGCAAAACATTTCATGTATTGATTGTAAATATGTAAAAGAGACGAAATATACAGGGTGTAAAGACAGATAGCACGTGCTAAACTTTTTTTTTATTATTAACTTTTTAAGATTTTCATGAACCGCAATGTAAATAACATCGTTAAAGTAAGCCATTTATTAGCTGTGAGTTGAATGACCTAGCGCGTGCTACGTACATATATCAATTCTTGCATGTGCATTGCTTGTTTTTGACATTTTTTTTATTGTAGCTCGACATATGACCACACTCCGCCTGATGTAAAGCTAGAGTGCGGTCCATGAACGGAAACAACTGCAACTACAAAGAAATCTTTACGGGCTGCAGGCGCCTCCGCTATGCTGGCCTGAGGAGATGAGTATTCATCAACAGTGCACACTTCTCTCGCTATACCTGCTGGCTACTTTCATACTGTTCCCGAAACGTGACAAGGTCACTTCACGGGTTTTACATTCGAAAGTGGTGGTACTACGACGGTAGACTGGACTAATAACCATATTTTGTGTTTTTTTAAACAAATAATGTTACAAGTACCATTATGTTATGTAGTTGACATTAGACAAAAAATACTAAAAATTAAGCAAACATTTAAAAAAATATATGATCTCAAAATAATAAAAAAAGAAACACCTGAACTGCATTGGCATGATGTCTACAACTTCAGGTTCGCGGGAAATGCTAACTGTCTTTTCACAACCTGTATATAGAAGAGATAAAGATAGCGATAAAAATAAAGCTCTGTACGTGTGAGTATCATCGATGTACATAGTTATTTATTTTATTATACTCTTACGATTTATGACATATTTATTGGTAACGGTGTTCTGTAGATCGACCATAAACTTGGGCAATACAAATTGTTACTATCTTTGACTGTTGTTACATTTTTAATCACACTTGAAAGTGTGGTACTACCGCAAGAAAGCAGACTGGGCTTATAACGACCATTCAGCCTACCATTCTTAAACGAATGTCACGCTCATCAAGTTGGCATGGTGAAGGTGATTCAACAGTTTACAACAATACTATGGAAGCTTAACCGGGATGCTACTAAATAGGTTTTTGCAGTTCTCGACGCGCTTCAGCCGCTGTTTTCTTTGAATGAAAGAAGAAAAGCAATACTTATGAGCGGCCGTGGTCTAGCGGTAAAACGCGTGAACTCACGATCGATGAGACCCTTGTTCGAACCTCGCTAATTCTGACCGGTACCAATGTAACTTTGTTAAATGTACTTTGGTTGCTCAGTGCCTATAGGCACTATTAAAACTCTTTAACCCACTCAGTAGGCAGACTGATGATGGTTATTTGTCCAGTCTGCCGTCCTGGGGTAGTACCACCACTTTCGAATGTAACACCCGTAAAGTGACTTTGTCGCGTTTCGGGAGCAGTTTGAAAGTAGCCAGGTATAACGAGGGGAGTGTGCACTGTCAATCTAAGATGGTACATGCTCGTCTCCTCAAGCCGGCATAGTGGAGGTGACTGCTGCCCGTACAGGTTTCTCTGTAGTAGCAGTTGTTTCCATTCATGGACCGCACTCTACCTTTACATCAGGCGGAGTGTTGTCACATGCCGAGCTATAATAATAATAAAAAACTTGCCGCAAATGACGATTATTTGACATATAATCAGACATTTTCAAACAACCAAAAGTATATGACGCAAAAACAAAATCACTAATGTGTCAAAGCGGTTTGTTAACCACATGTCTAAGCTTGGTTCATGACGTTTTGGTTATGTCACAAACGACCAGCACTCACTACTGGAGCCATCTCTTGAAAAACAGCGGGAATCTTAATAATTCCAATTAATTTTATACTAATTTAAATAGTTATAATTTATGAAATTTTGTCATCGTGTTTGTGTGGTAGGTAGATAGCCTACCTACGCACATTTCTTAGGGTCGGGATGATGTTAAAGGGTATCATAAACCGGGCATATTTCGTACCGTAAATTAACTGCGGTTGCACGCTAAAATTAATTAAAACTTTAATTACTTGCCTCACAACAATTTACAAGTTTTCCACTTTTACTTGATTAAATGCAATTATATCACTTACTTATCTCTTTTTACAATTTATTATACTTACTTAATCTGACAGATATATATTTATTTGTATAAAAAAATCAACAAACGATCTTATACTTAGTAAAATACAGTCATTAATTAAATTATAAGTCGACATTAAAAGAGAAGTATTAATAATAAACGTTATTTTCACGGCAAAAAAAAAACTTAGGCTTATTTAAGTACAAAAAATATATTTCATAAGTTAGGCCAAGGCCGTCGCGTCGTCAAGATGCTGAGGATGGGCGAACGACTCATAATCAAGAATACGTGTCTTAAAAACTCCAATTTTTTTTTAAAAGTAAAACCACCATTTTCATATGTAACATTGCGGGGTTAATATGAAAATAGCATAACAAGAGGACTGTTTCATACAAAAAAATATATTATAGTTAATTTTTTTTTTATTGTAGCTCGGCATATGACAACACTCCGCTTGATGTAAAGCTAGTGCGGTACATGAAACGGAAACAATTGCTACTACAGAGAAATCTCTACGGGCAAAAGTCGCCTCAGCTATGCCGGCCCGAGGAGACGAGTATGCATCATCTAGATTGACAGTGCACACTATACCTGCTGGCTATTTCCAAACCGCTCACGAAACGCGACAAGGTCACTTCACGGGTGTTACGTTCGAAAGTGGTGGTACTGCCTCAGGATGGTAGACTGGGCTTTACCCATCATTAGTCTGCCTACCACTCTTTATGAATAAGGAAATGAAGCGATCATATTGCTGAATAGTACTCATGTTACGCAGTAAAGTCCACAGTTGAGTTACTGATCGAAAACTTGAACGCGTTGAAACTTAGTTGTATTGGTTTTGTCCAGGCTCCGTATAATGTATGCACTATATACCCTTGACTGCTTACGTGGAGTGACGGATAGTTTAAACAGTTCCCGAAATAAGTTAGCTAACATCTACAAAGTTAGGGTTAGTTCCTATTGTTTCAAAAAATTTAACCTTGTGACAAAAAAGCATTAAATATTTAGTTAAAATTTATTATGTACTTAGACGTAGGTATGTAGAATATAGAACAAAATAAAACATAAAAAACACGAAATATAAGATAGAACAAGAATATTCTGATGCGGTCACATCGCCGTTTGATTCCCACCTCAGCTCCGACTATTGTGTGCATATATTTCTGTTTTGTTATCATAGTAATTTGATAAAATTATAATAGTATTATAATATGTATATTAAAAGTAAATAAAAAATCTTCATCAATATGAATTTAAAAATTAAAAGCATAAAAATAAGTGTATTGAATGGATGGAGGTATTTTATTTTAATCACCCTCTGTCCACGAACCTTTCATTCAACTACCTATTTATCTGATTGTTTATTTTGTGCAGAATGATTTCGATTGTATTTTCAATTATTATTCTTTACATATTTTACGTAAAAACATACTTTCATATTTTTAATAATATTTTTTGGACAATTGAAATGACAAATGATTAAAATTTAAAAGAAAATGTTCACGTAAGCGCTGTGGTCAGCAGAGCATCCGAGAGTATAATCGAGAGGAAAGAAAACACAGGTATGTTTTCCGCCTCCAGATATGTGTTCGTTGTAATTTTTCCTGTTTAATTTTCATAATAGTTTAATCATAAATAGTATTTTTATCGTTTTCATAGTAGTTCGGCATATCATAACACATAACAGAAGTTAAGCACAATCTTGTTTCTTGAAAATAGCTGCGACCACAGACGCGACAGTCGTCTCTGCTATGCCGACTTCAGGAGATGAATATGCTCAACAACAACAAAGTCACGTCACGGTTCTTGCCTTTGAATATTGTGGTAGTACGCGAGAACGGCAGACTGACCTAATAACCATAATCCATCCGTCCAACCATCAGTCTGCCTTTATGATTAAAGAGCTAAGTCATAACCAAAGAGGTATTTGGTGATAAAATATAAATAAGTAAGTAAATGGTGAATAAAAAACTATTTTCAGGATCCCACTTAATAAAAGTCATAGAGAGACTAATCCTCGCCGTCTCGGAGGGAACTTTTCTGTCGCGTGTGAGTCGAAATTCTAAGAGGGCTCGTTCTGCAAAGGAACAACTTAAGGCAAATGTTGGAAAACTTCAGCGGGAGCTTATCCTTAATTGGGCAACTTACAGGAAATTGCTACCTTTTTAAAATGTCTCACTCGACTCTTTGCACCTCTTCACTTCATCGATGCTTTTGAATTAGTTGAACAATATTATATAGTTATAGGATAATGTTACTCTTAAATAAACTTTTTTTAAATTTCATTGTGCGTTGGTGTCAACTATTCATAACTAATCAATCATATCTTCAAAGCTTTTTCCTTCCTTGTATGTTTAATTGTTTATAAGAATAAATAAAATATTAAATCTTTTTTTTTTAAATTATAGCTCGGTATATGTAAAGTTAGAGCGGTCCATGAAACAAAACAACTGCTACTACATAAATATATATGTATATAAATTTCTACAGGCAGCAATTGCCTCCGCTATGCCGCCCTGAGAAGATGAATGTGCACCATCCAGATTGTATTAAATAGTTTTTTATTTTTTTCATTTTACATTTGATATTTAGGTACATTTACAATACCTTATACAATTTAGAAGAATGACATGGGTACATACATAACTATGGATACTTATTTATGGTAAGCAATATAAAAAAGCATGTCTTATAAAATACAACAATAGGAATCAGTCGAAACAAACCAAAAACGTTGCAACCCATATCACAGTACAGTCCGTTTGTCCAAATGTCCGACGGTAGGATTAAAATGTTTCCTTCCATTTGAAGCTTAAATAATGAAATATTTTGATATTATTTTTTATTTACACTATAACATAATATTTGAACAATATTTGAATTCAAAAATAAATCTAATAATACGAAATAAAAAATTAGACCAAAATAAAACGTATATATTTTCTTAATTCCATTCTATTTTTTTTTTATTTAATTTCTAAATATTTTGTATATTATAATAATATAAAATAGATGTATATTCGTATGCTTGAGAACTTGGAGAAGACCCACAGCCGTCCATCAGACAAACAACCACGGCCGTTGGGGACATCTAGCTGAGCAAGCCAGAAGAAGTCGCGATCCTTATCCGGGTACAATCGATATAAATCATTAATGATTAATTTTTTTATCTTTACTGAACAAAATAAGTCTCTATCCGCTATCCCGGCCTTCTTTTTCTTAAAAACTTAATGACAATAAACCCGGTATTAAAAACACCATGTATTAAAAATTTTAATTCAAAGCAATATTATCTATAAACTCAAATATTTTACCGGGCGTAAAATTTACCGTCCAAAGGTTGGAGGTCAAAAGTTATTCGGCGTTAACAATGTCGATATTGGCTGCAGTTTGCTTATAAAATATGCAACGCCACCGAATTTTGTGTTCCAATTGAACTTGATTTTGTGACCTTAGAATGCTTTTAGTGCCCGTTCGTCCCATTTATATAATATGACCAATATCAGAGTCTGTTAATATTTCAATGAAGTTAATTTATTTCGATACATATATTATACATATTCATCTTTACCCGGTACATATTATTATAACGGACTATTAGAATATCTTAACAGTTTAAATTGCAAAAGCATTTTACAAACATAAAATAAGTAACCTCTATAAAACTGGTTGAAAGGTGTCATAGTTTTTTATGGGTCTAAAATCGGGGTTCATAAGAATAAAAGTCTTTTATCGGAAGGTGGTCCCGACGTCCGGCAGAAAAGCTTATTGCTGCAACGTATTGTGAAGGCAGATTTATATTTTTAACCATGAAAATAAAAATATAGCTTCTACGTGATGGATGGTTTGAGTAGTAGAAATTTAATACAATATGTATAAAATAACACAAAAATTTAAGAGCGGCCGTAGTCTAGCGGTAAGACGCGTGAACTCAGGATCGATGAGACCCGTGTTCGAACCTCGCTAAATTCTGACTGGTATCAATGTACATTTGTTATATGTACTTTGGTCGCTCAGGCACTATTAAAGAGTGGTAGGCAGAATGATGATGGTTATTAGCCCAGTCTACCGTCCTGGGGTAGTATCACCACTTTCGAATGTAACACCCGGGAAGTGACCTTGTCTCGTTTCGGGAATAGTTTGAAAGTAGCCAGGTATACCGAGAGGAGTGTGTACTGTCAATCTAGATGGTACATGCTCGTCTTCTCAAGCCGGCATAGTGGAAGCTACTGCTGCCCGTAGAGATTTCTCTGTTGTAGCAGTTGTATCCATTCATGGACCGCACTCTAGCTTTACATCAGGTGGAGTGTTGTCACATGCCGAGCTACAATAAAAAAAACTGCATATGATAAGATGCCTCTGTGAATAGTAAGCCTTATTTTAACCCTAATTCGACTGTGAAGCGTCTCGTTATAAATAGCGTAAAATTATTATGACGTCACAGTTGTCAAAATTGCAGTGTTGAAATGAAATGGGCATGTACAAGCATCCGTGTCGAATACCATGGATTTAGTGTAAAAAGGAATGAGTATTTACTTGTCCCTAATATTCTCATCTCCTCAACTACTTCTTCCTTCTAAATACAAATATATTATAAGTATTTTATTATTTTATATATATACTCTATTTATTTATTTATTTTCTATTGTGCACACTTTGTTTCTATCTCTTATACTATTCTCCATCCCCTATAGGTTGCCTGGAAGAAATTGCTGCTAAGTAATAAGGCCGCCTATTGTGTTACCTAATTTTCGAGAAATTGTATAAATGTTCTGTTTATTTTGTTTGCACAATAAAGAGTTTTATTATTATTTAAAATAATTACCATCCATGAGAAGAGTAATGGATGTGATCGAGGCAAAACTAAGTAGGGAGAAAGAGAAAAAGAAGTCGTTGGTTAAAAAGTTAATATTACAATACAATATTTACAAAATATTAAATAAACATAGATTCAGACAAAACAACTGTAAACTATGCAAACTATTATCTCCAACAATTTATGTGCTCCTAGTCAGAGGTGCACTTTATTTTAAATTCATAGCCTTAGATACAGGCTGTTCCATATAAAAATAATTACATTATTTATTTATTTTCATAGTCGAATAAACCGAAAATAAGAACAACTAGATAAAGAGACTATTTCAGACCGATGTTAAACTAGAATGTTGGCACTAAGAAACAATATTTAAAAAATAAATCTGCAGTCAGCAGTCGCCTCCGCTATAGCGGCTAGAGAATAGAAGAGTGGTGGATTTATCGAAGAGTTATTTAAGAAGCCTACTGCTGCACTTCATTTTTTTTTATTGTAGCTCGGCATGTGACAACACTCCGCCTGATGTAAAGCTAGAGTGCGGTCCATGAATGGAAACAACTGCTGCTACAGAGAAACACGTACGGACAGCAGTCGCCTCCACTATACCAGCTTGAGGAGACGAGCACGCATCATCTAGATTGACAGTGCACACTCCTCTCGTTATATCTGGAAACTATACCCGAAACGTGACAAGGTCGCTTCACGGGTGTTACATTGGAAAGTGGTGGTACTACCCCAGGACGGCAGACTGGACAAATAACCATCATCAGACTGCCTACAACTCTTTAATAGTGTCTATAGGCGCTGAGCGACCAAAGTACATATAACAAAGTTACATTGGTCAGAATTAGCGAGGTTCGAACACGGGTCTCATCGATCGTGAGTTCACGCGTCTTACCGCTAGACCAAGGCCGCTCTTTTTATATATTTGTTAGAAATAATTAATACAAAGAAAAAAACCTAGACAAAACTTATTATTATATATTTTATTCAAACTCCTAAGTGTTAGCCGTCTTAAATGAGATGAAGATACATGTAGAGAACTAGAGAACGAAGTCGCTATCTACTTCAGATGGACTCACCGGTGAATTTATAAATATTTTAAAAAAACGAATATTTTTTTTCTTTTTGAAGCTACAATAAAATAATAACAAAACGGCCTATAGAAACTGCGGCTTGTCAGAGGTAGCACGCGACGTCGCAGTGGCTGACTACCAAAAAATGGTTTTTCCATTTGAGATATCGTGAATGATAATGTGGTTTTGAAAATATTGCTCACTACTGAAACGGTTATGGCATAAATGATTTTACCCGTAAAAAGGAAGAGTTACTGTTATGTTAAATTATTTGCATATCTCTTTTTATCTCGTTTTTTACACTAAATAAATACCGAAGCGATTTTTATTAATACATAATCCTTTGAATTCATATCTTATGAAAAAAGACTGCATTTGAATCTCTTTCAGATTCATCTAGGAGCTTTATAAACCATAAAGAAAGGCTCTTTATTTTTAAGATCAGTCCACGTGTGCGCATTAGAAGGTCCTATCGCACTACATGTTTAAGCCGTGAAGTGACCTTGTCGCGTTTCGAGAATAGTTTGAAAGTAGCCAGGAGTGTGCACTGTCAATCTAGATGCTACATGCTCGTCTCCTCAAGCCGGCATAGTGGAGGCGACTACTGTCCGCACAGGTTTCTCTGTAGTAGCAGTTGTTTCCATTCATGGACTGCACTCTAGCTTTACATCAGGCGGAGTGTTGTCACATGCCGAGCTACAATAAAAAAAACTATTACTTTCACGTTAATGTAAAACCAGTTAGTTTTAACGCTTACTTTAACGCTAATCGTAACCGGCGAATTTTGGCTGGTAACCGGTAGCTTAACTCTAGGTAAATTAGCGCTTCTTGTAACATAGGCATTGAGCGACGAAAGTACATAATATTATACACATGGTTACATTGGTACCGGTCAGAATTTAACGAGATTTGAACACGGGACCTTGTACCACTAGACCACGGCCGCTTTTAAATAATAATTATATAATAGTAGGTACAATAAGAGAATTGTTTTAGTAAGATCCGAAAGTTTGTACAGCTGGAAAACTCATCCGAGATTCTCGATCGATCTTCCATTGTAATTGTATTATTTTAAGACCTCGTCAATTATTATTGCTAGATTTCCTCTTCAGGCTATTGTGAAGTTTACTTATATTTTTATAGAATATATCTGCTATTTTTATTCATTGTAGCTCGACATATGACAACACTCAGACTGATGTAAAGTTAAAGTGCGGTCCATCAACGAAAACAAGTTGCTTACAACCGCTATGCTGGCTTGAGGAGACGAAACGCGACATGGACCCACTACCCAGGACGGCTAACAACCATCGTTAACCACTTTTAAAAGCGCAGAGAATTTTTTACAAGAAGCCTTCGCCTCGGCTATGTTGGCTCGAGGAGACATTTTTTATTATATTTTACATTAAATTTAGAATATTTTAAAGTCGAATTCTAAGCATAGTAGATTCATTTTGACACATAATTTACGGTAGTCAAGCTTGTCCATGTTTAACATCTGTTACCAACTAAGTTTGTGTCGACTCTATATAAATTTATCGTACGACTATTGCTTCCGAGATTGCACTTGTATTTTTGTACTCCTTTTTAACGAATAACTTGTTTATTACTTGTATTCTCAGTGATTTATCTCTGGCCATGGATCGCACTATAGCTTAACATCATACTATATAAAAAAAAGACAAAAAAAAAAATACAATAAAATTTATTTGTATAAATGGCCTCACACGATTTGTGGGCAAACGGCATCAGCAAATATATATAAAAAAAGACAATATTGCTTTTAAATATGAAATATTATACTCGGTGAGCAAATATATGAAGAAAAAGGGTTTTACCCTTGTCACTTTTATGCCTTTACAGAGGTCGTGAGCGGATAACAGGATGTGTCTTCATTCTAAAAACAATGAATAGGTATTATGTTTTTGTTACTAAAATTTGTGGAAATAAAAAACCTTTTTAAGTCGTTCTCTTATATCATGTAAAATACACCTTCTTTATCTTAAAATATTTATGTAGCAATCGCCTACGATATACTGGCTTTATAACCTTATATCACACAGTCTAGGATGACAGCACACTAGGCTGACGTCTCGTTATACCTGCACTATTTTCAAGGTATTTCAAAACACTACGTCACTTCATAAATTTTACACTTTGAAGGTTTATTATAGTGTACGTATAGTACGTTTTATAGAGGTGTAAACACACAATAGTACTATAATCCAATAGTACGAATGTGTCGGCTCTACAATGACATCTCAATAAACAATAAAGAAATTGACATATTTAATGGAAATTACATAACCTAAAAGAGGCTTCCAATCTCTCCTCGACCATGCATCATCATAGGCTGTTTATTAATATTATTAACACTGTAATCCTGTATAAATATAATTTAATTTTTGACATTGATTTTAATTTTAAGACATTTGTAATTCATATAACTTACTATATTATAATTTGTAATATTGCATGATGTGTACATACCCTACACTAGTCTGTCTATCTAATCTAGTTCTGATCTGTGGTTTCAACTATTATTATATTATTAGAATTGTTACCTGTTGTATATACCTATTAATAAATAAATATGTTGTCATGTAAGACCTTGGAACATTTTGACCCACCAACGAGCGGCCATAGTTGCGGATGAGAAGCCAGCGACGAATCTGCTTCTAATATCTACCCTGGGACGTCAGATTAGGCTGGTAACCATTTTTAATTAAAGTTGTAATCTGTCTAAAATGAACCTCTTTTGTTTTGCTACTTCATAAAATACGTTTCTAGAAGGACTTCAAAGTTTTACGTCTTTCAACCCTTGTTTGAATTGAAACTTTTTATATCTATACTCAGCTAGTGATCCTATCATAGGCGCTGGGCGAGCATTGACTTCTTTATTGTAGCTCGGCATATGACAAACAATTGCTGCTACAGACAAATTTCTACAGGCAGTAGTCGCCTCCACTATGCCGGCTTGAGGAGATGAGACGAACTAGAAATCCTAAAATTAGTTATCAGTGTCAAACTAATTTGTTTATAAACATATAAGTTTGACCCTATATGGGTTAAAGGATGAAAACCACAATGTCAATTTTCAATATTATGTTTGAAACGTTAGTCTAATAATCGAAGCGAATATACAAAGGTGAGGCTAATGATAACGTTTCGCATAAAAGTCGGGTTTATTCCTATTTGACCTAAAAGTTTTGATCTGTATTTGGAGGTCTAATATGAAGGTCAAACTCTGATAACAATTCCGGTCTATAAAACTGAATATTTAAACATTAACATGGTTATTTGTAATAATACTTTTGGTTAATTTTCTTCAACTTTATTTTATTTTCACAGTAAGTGGTTGAATATTAATTTACAACATTAAAAGGTCAAAAATTAAGTTTTAAATGGAATCAAACCCCTAAAAGTAAACTTTGCGGACACATCCAATTAAAATTATAATAGGAATCGTCATGGAAAACTACTATCGTCAAAGTTTTAGATTAAAAATTATTATAATTATAACATAAAATTTTTATTTATTTGTTATTACATTTAAATTATTTTTTCTCCGGTATTGTTATTATCACTCGAAGTGTTAATTTAATAAAATTATATAATACTAGTGACGAAACCCTCGGCGTTGCTCGGGTTAAAATACATCGCATGTTTAATGGTATAAAAATATTTAAGGAATTGAAAATAAAAAATACTCTAGTAAATGTGTAAACAAAAATTTACAGAACTTTCTAGAAGATTCTATGTCGATTTTAGCAGCTATGCACATTTTGTAGATCATTCTAGAAGTTTTTAGAACTTTCTAGAACATTCCATATCGATTTCAACAGTTGCGCTCATTCCGAAAATTTGTAGAACTGTCTAGAGCATTTCAGAAATTTGTAGGACTTTCTAGAACATTCTATATCGATTTTAGCAGTTGATAACGTTTTGGAACTTTCTAGATCATTCTTGAAACTTTTAGAACCTTCTAGATCCGTTACAATTTTAGAGTTTTCTAGATTATTTTTAGAACTCTATACTTAGTACTTAACATGTCATAAGTTAGAAAGAGACAGATATACATTTTTTGAGATTTTCGCCTCTCACAACCACCCTCTTCCACCCACCGCGACCAAACTCCCTTACTTTCACCAGGAGACCCAGGGGTATCTACCACCCCAACGGGAAGTGGATTGGAGTTGGTGGTCATAGAGAAGACCCTGTTTTAACGTACTAACATTAACATTTTATATAAGTATTTAGATTTGTAGTTTTTTTCACCAATTCCATTTAAACGTTATTTTTTATTGGTTTATTCTCCAGGTAAGATAACCTATTAGTGCATTACTTAACTCACGCCCTGTTCCCACTGGGGTAGGCAAAAACTATAGAGCGGCAGCGTCTCCTCTCTCTACATACCACTTTCGCTTCGACCACATCCATTACTCCCCTCATGCATGCACGTCGGTTGAGGGTGCTCTCATCTGACCCTTTCTGAGCAGTTGACCTATCTGGCTTTGAAAGGTGTTCTTCCGACACTTTTTTATTTATTGTAGCTCGGCATGTGACAACACTCCGCCTGATGTAAAGCTAAGAGTGCGGTCCATGAATGAAAACAACTGCTACTACAGAGAAACCTGTGGGGGCAGCAGTCGCCTCCAATATGCCGGCCTGAGAAGACGAGCATGTACCATCTAGATTGACAGTGCACACTCCTCCCGTTATACCTGGCTACTTTCAAACTATTCCCGAAACGTTACAAGGTCACTTCACGGGTGTTACATTCGAAAGTGGTGGTACTACCCCAGGACGGCAGACTGGACAAATAACTATCATCAGTCTGCGTACCACTCTTTAATAGTGCCTATAGGGACTGAGCGACCAAAGTACATATAACAAAGTTACATTGGTACGGATCAGAATTAGCGAGGTCCGAACACGGGTCTCATCCATCGTGAGTTCACGCGTCTTATCGCTAGACCACGGCCGCTCATAGAATTACAAATATTTAAATCTTAATTATAGCATAAACTACAATACGCATAAGTGCGAATGTAACTATAGTAAGTAATTGAAGTAAACAGTCTGATCTGATAACACAATCACAGAGTTACGAGTTCACTTTGCGATCGTACATCACCGCCTTATCGGTTACAACTTCACTTCAGAGGCGCATACACTTATATAATTGTTAAGATAGAACATTTTTTTATAATACTAAGATGAACATTTGATAAACAAAGTTTTCCTAATGATTTAATGCTAGGATTATTTTTTGTAGCAACTAAAAATTACACTTCACTCGATATGTTAATCTCTGTGAGAAGAAATAATCTACGACCGAAAAATATCTGCAGATACCAGTCGCTTCTACTATGCCGGCTTGAGAGCAGACAATGCCCACCCCTCTCGTTGTATCCGGCTACTCTTGGAACGCGAGCTTGAGGAGACGAGCATGTACCCTCTTAGATTGACACACTCCTCTCGTTATACCTGGTTACTTTCAAACTATTCCCGAAACGTAACAAGGTCACTTCACGGGTGTTACATTCGAAAGTGGTGGTACTACCCCAGGACGGCAGACTGAGCTAATAACCATCATCAGTCTGCCTACCACTCTTTGAATTAGAGTTCAATTATAAATATTAAATTATACTGAAAGTTGTGCTGAAGTGAGAATCGAACCTGCATCTTTGATTTTACGCATGATTCTCGATTCACTAAGCAATCTATCCATCGGTAGCTCTTCCATTTGCTCAGTTGACGTCATATAATTCTTATTTAAATAATTAATATTGATACAATGAAATATAGTAAATATAAATTAGCTTTTCCCGAAGTAAATCTTGGCAGTTTACTAGTTGGTCCATCTGCAATTCAGAGCAGGCGCCGTTAATGCAATCGTGCTATTCAAGCTTGCTTAACAGAGTGCCTGAATCAAGCAAACGCTTAAAGCGCTTATGAACGTGTTCCATAGTTACCAGAAATAATATTAAAGCCATTTCTGCTAGTTTGTAAAAGTTTTTATTTCAATGTGCAATTATTTTGAATTATTGCATTGGTAATTAAAGTAGAAGCTGCCCGCAGTCTCGTATGCTTAATATTATACTAGCCTACACAGCCCGCTAGTTCATTCAATCAAGTTAACGGCTCCTGAAGTATAAAAACTTTTCTTTTCATACCTCTCGCTCTAATAACCCATGAGAAAGAGCTAACAACAGAAGCATGATCAAGAAACGATCAGGTTGTGTGGGGGATTTTTGGCAACATAAATGAACAAAATACTTTTTTTATTGTAGCTCGGCATGTGACAACACTCCGCCTGATGTAAAGCTAGAGTGCGGTCCATGAATGGAAACAACTGCTACTACAGAGGAACCTGTGCGGGTAGCAGTCGCCACCGCTATGCCTGCTTGAAGAGACAAGCATGTACCATCCAGATTGACAGTGACACTCCTCTCGTTGTATCTGGATACTTTCAAACTATTCCAGAAATGCGACAAGATCACTTCACGGGTGTTACATGCAAAAGTGGTGGTACTACCCAGGACAGCAGTTTGGACAAATAACCATCATCAGTCTGCCTACCACTCTTCTTTCTCTTTTATTAAGGGCTTCTCGATATTGTAACCTGTAAGTGACCGAAAATGGGTGAATATATCAAATAAAATTATTTAAATTTAAAAAAATTTGTTTATAGTAATACAAGTTCATAAAGTGCAGCAAAGAGGTAGAGGGCTAACTTAAATTGATAGGGAGGAAAGAGGGGGGTGAATTCTCAAGTTATAACTTAAACTTGCAGGTTAGAAGCTAACCAATATGATTAATTAATAACTTTTGGAACTTTAATCTTAGATACTAACTATATCGGTACAAATATATTTTTAAAAAATCAGATCTGCGTTGTTTTTTGTTTTTCTTTTATGTGCATGGGACCTCCTCCATCTTATGTTAAGCTAGAGCTAGTTCTAGAGCGGATACAGCTGACGTCTCAGTTATGCCGGCTTGAGGAAATGTGGTACACCAGATGCTTCCAAGTTAAAAGTTCTATGTAGGTATATTTACTATTGTTATTTATTTATTTATGGACCGCACTCTAGCGGAGTGTCGTCACATGCCGAGCTACGATAAAAAATATCAGAGAAATCACAGCGTGAATTATAAAATTTAACAAAAGCCAAGCCAAATACAACGCAATTAGATAGAAGGAAAAAAAACAATTTAAAAAATTAAAATATACATATACCTATATTATTAATAGTATAAGTCTTTGATGGTTATAAAAAGAAACAAATAAGAACTTAGTATTCCTAAGTAGGTAGTTTATAAGTAGATTTAAGTAATAGCTATAAGTTAGATTAAGTTTTTTATGTTTTTTTTTATTTTAATTGTAGCTCGACATGTGACAACACTCCGCCTGATGTAAAGCTAGAGTGCGGTCCATGAATGGAAACAACTGCTACCACAGAGAAATCTCTACGGGCTGCAGTCGCCTCCACTATATCGGCTTGAGGAGACGAGCATGTACCATCTAGATTGACAGTGCACACTCCTCTCTTATACCTGGCTACTTTCAAACTATTCCCGAAACGCGACAAGGTCACTTCACGGGTGTTACATTCGAAAGTGGTGGTACTGCCCCAGGACGACACACTGGACAAATAACCATCATCAGTCTGCCTACCACTCTTTAATAGTGCCTATAGGCACTGAGCGACCAAAGTACATATAACAAAGTTACATTGGTACCGGTCTTTAGCGAGGTTCGAACACGGGTCTCATCGATCGTGAGATCGTGATCGTGAGCGTCTTACCGCTAGACCACGGCCGCTCTTTAATATTGGGTTAAGAATCCCTAAATAAAATTGAATTTAAAAAAACAAACCTAGTATTTCTATTAATCTAAAGCTTTTCGATCAATATCCTAAAATCGTGAAAATAAAAACCAGTTTATATATTAAGTAATTTTTATTTTTAGTAAAGTAGCGTTGTAAAGATAAATGGACATTTTTATACGATAGTTTAGTTTCATGTAAGCTTGTCATATTACACGGTACAGTGAGCAGACAACGAACGGATTCTTATCCTTAAATCGATTGACATATTTATGTATTACTCTTTCATAAATATATTCAATATTTAAATATAACATTATTATTATTATTGACATTTCAAAGAGTGGTAGGCAGACTGATGATGGTTATTAGCCCAGTCTGCCGTCCTGGGGTAGTACCACCACTTTCGAATGTAACACCCGTGAAGTGACCTTGTCGCGTTTCGGGAATAGTTTGAAAGTAGCCAGGTATAACGAGAGACGAGTGTGCAGTGTCAATCTAGATGGTACATGCTCGTCTCATCAAGCCGGCATAGTGGAGGCGGTATACCTGGCTACATTTAAACTGATTCCAAATCGCAACTGAATTTAAAAGTGGTGGTACTATCTAGGACGACAGACTGGACTAATAAGTCAAGTTTGACGCTTACTTTAACGCTAACCGTAACCAGCGAATCTTGGTTGGTTAAAGTTAAAGTAATCGTCAAACCAATTGTCACTAATGCCAAATGTATGAAAAGAAGCCACATATGTTTTGCTATTATTTTTTCGGGATCAGCTACAGCTAATGATAACAATGTGAATTACACGATATTGCAACGCGTGTGGAGTAAATGTTAACGGTTACGTTGTCGCCGTAAAAGTAATAGTTAAAGTAACTGGTGCAAACGGACCTAAGGCTGGTACATCTGTATAAAGCACCCGGGAGTCGAGTTAGTAGGGAGTCGACAAGTCAGTAACAGTTGGTAGTTCCGTGTTATTTTGGCTGCTTAGCTGGATGCCTCGAGATTTGTGCCGACCGCACGACTTGAGATAAACTACTACCACTTTATGGATAGTTTGGAGTTAAATTTACTTCGCCGATACTGAATTTGTGTATTTATTTGGTTAAACAAATTCAGTGTTAAAGCATTTAAGACTTTAAGGGTTCTGTAGGTAACTTGAAATTTAAACAAACGAAAAAATAAATCATGACACTGAGGTATTTTACAGATTAACAGAATAAAACATTATAATTATGTTTTTTATATTACTTTTATTTAACTTTATTTAGAATAGAATAGAATAGAATAGAATATATTTTATTTGTCACAATACAGATGTTTTTAGATATGTAAAGGGTGAGGTGACAAAAGGGAAATCAGCTCAGCATGTGCTCTGGCAAATGTCAGAGCGCTGATTTTCAGCTGACACCGCAGGAAGTGGCAAAGGGGCAGTGATAGGGAAGAGGTGTAATAAAATAGTTATGGAAAGTAGTTTGTATTGGAAAGATAAAATGCATAAATATAAAAGAATATGGAAGAAATAAAGTATAAAATAATATTAATAATAATATTAATTAATAGGTTGCTCGCGCATACATAATATATAACAGTGTTGGCAATAGTAACAGCGACCGTTAATCTAATTGTAGCAAAAGAAAATGTTTTTTTAATTTATTTTTAAAATAAAGAGGGGAAGACAAGTCATGAAGCGGCGGTGGAATATTGTTCCATATTTTAGCAGCCGCATATCTGAAACATCCACGGAAGGCAGAAGTTTTGTGTTTTGGGATACAGAGAAGTTTAAGACTGCCACGAGTATCGTAGCGCTTATTTGCTGAGGGCCATTTAAGCTTCGAGAGAAGGTAGCTAGGTGAACCACGGTGAATTACAGTAAAAAGTAAAGAAGCTAGATGCAGCGATCTACGGTGGGACATCTTCAACCATTTATATTTGTTGAGAAATGGTGTCACATGGCTGCGAGGCGGAATACGAAAGCAGAAACGTGCACACGCGTTCTGTATTCGCTGTAACCTTCTCTCGGTTCTGGCCAACAAGCACGGGCCGTAAACAGTATCACCATAATTAAGTCTGGAGAGAATTACAGCCTCACACAGCTTCACACGCACCTGTACACTGAGAAATTCACGAATTTTGTAGAGCACCTTGAGTCGGTAGAAACAGTTTCGGAAGAGGTCAGAAATGTGGGTCTCAAAATTAAGCGCTGAGTCAAACACTAGTCCCAAATTTCTAGCTTCAGTTACTCGCTCCACGCACTCGCCAGCAATGGATAACGACCCAGAACTAAGTTCCATCCTGCGAATTTGATTTTTAGAGCCGAGTAACATGCATTTGGACTTAGCCGGATTCAGCACGAGGGAGTTCTTCAGCGCCCAATAAGATATTCTTGAGAGATCGGCGTTAATCATCTCAAGGGACTCCTCCATCTTGCGCGGGTCAAATGATAGATATAACTGCAGGTCATCCGCATACAAGTGGTACCTGCAATGTTCAATAGAGTCGATGATGTCGGCGGTATAGAGAACAAATAGCAGCGGGCCGAGGATAGAACCCTGCGGCACTCCGCGTCGGACAGGACGAGCATCAGATCTCAGAGTCCTTCCACTGCCATCCATCACCTCTACAAGCTGTGTCCTATCACTTAAATAACAATGAAACCATTTGAGAACTGGGGCTCCGAAACCGTGGTAGGACAGCTTTGAGAGAAGTAAGTCGATGCTGACACAGTCGAAAGCGCGGGAAAAATCCAATAGAGCAAGTACGGTCCCCTCCCCTGCGTCGCGAGCGGTAATAATGTGGTCGGTGACATCAATAAGAGCCGTGGATGTGCTAAAATTTTTTCGGAATCCTGATTGCCTGCTAGGGAGTATGTCGTTAGACTCGATAAAGAATGTGACCTGCTCATGCACGACAGCCTCTACAATCTTCGACAGAAAAGGCAGTAGGCTGATAGGGCGAAGGTCTTTACAGGTTGCAGGAATGTCCTTTTTAGGGATAGGCTTTATCACAGATGTCTTCCAACATGCGGGAAATACCGAAGAAGTAATAGACTTATTTACTATTGCAGTAATCGCGCCAAGAGACTCGGGGAGCGTGAGGAGCACCATCTCCCGAGACATACCATCGATGCCCTGTGCATTAGATTTAAGACGGTGTATAATTTTGAGCACTTTGTATTCACTAACGACTTGGAAATGTAGAGTCTTTGAGTGCCGTTCTTCAAACTCCCAAGCTGTTAGTTGTGACAGTGTGACAGCGTCATTCCCGGGAACATCTAGAAAATGATCATTTAATAAGGACGGATCGTTAAGATGTGACGGAATCTCCGCTCTCTCTGATACCAGCACGGACCTCTTGACGTTTTTCCACAGCTTTTTTGAATCGTGTGAGTGGCTGTTGACATGTTGATCGTAGTATGCTTTTTTCTCGCTTCGAATGGCAGAAACTACCAGCTTTTTGTAATTTGTATATGCCGAGCGGTCCTTCTCCGATTTAGATGAGCGATACTTATTATGGGCTTTGTTGCGTAATGAGATCATGAGACGAACATTGTCCGTGATCCAGGGCGTGTCACGCGTTTTACATCGTATAGTTTTAATGGGAGCATGTAAGTCAAACAATTGAGTGATCTGGGAATTGAACATTGTGACCATGTTATCAACAGAGTCTTCATATTTAATATGGTCCCAGTCGATAGATGAGAGATCTCTCTGAAAATAATCGGGAAGGATATCTTTTAGCGGTCGATAGGAAAAAACGCGAGGAGCTACGCGATTCTTCCTAATGTTGAACTGGGAACTTATGTAGGCATGGTTACCAAGAGCCGGAACGAAATCAACAGACACTTCAGCGGACTTGGCGGTGGAGCAGACGACGTCGATTAGTGTTTCGCTGGTTTTTGTAAAGTGCGTAGGCTCAGTTACAAGTTGTGTGAGGTTAAACATTTTAATAAACGAATGGAATTCTTTCACCTTATTATCGCCGATGTTTGATTGTAATAAGTTAATGTTGAAATCACCCAGTAAGATCATGTAGCTGTAATGCGAAAAAGCACCGGCTGATTCAGCTAGAGCCTCAAAAAACTCCTTAACGTCTTGCCAGGGAGGACGATATGCAGTACCAATAATAATGTTGTAGCCATTGAGGGTAGTGCTCACCCACATCTGTTCAATGGCTGATGCTGGGTGAGGTCGCGTGCGAACAGAGAGACCCTGTCTAACAAAGAAACCGACCCCGCCTCCGCGGGAGCGGATACTGCCGATCGTGGGATGTGTCTCAGGCGATATCCCGGGATAGCGGGAGCACAGCCTCCTTCTCCAGGTTTAAGCCAAGACTCATTAATGGCGACAATGTCGTCACCATGTCGAGTGACTGCTGCTATTATCTCGTCATGACGCGTACCAAGTGAACCTGCATTGAAAAGTCCAATAGAAAAATTATTCAGTTTAATCATTGCAACAATAAATATAATGTATACATATAAGAAAAATGTAGTAATGTAAGGTCGATAAACAGAATGAATGCAATGAATGAGCGAGAGAAGCGCACTGTTTTAGAATAAAAAGCACAGGTTTGAATGACACAATAAGGTGAACTAAATTTAACAACGAATGAATGATGAGATAGTTATCGAGGAATGTGAATAAAATTAATGAATGAGTGAAATGAGCGTGGTGTATTATTATTGATATAAGGATAAGAACAACACAGAGAGAGAGCAAGTTAATTACTAAAATAGTGGTATATAAATATATATATAAATATAATAAAAAAATTAAATGTATGCAGTATATTAATAGAAACTGGAAAAGGCGAATAAGGAGTGTATGCAAATGGTGAGAAGGATATGGTGAGAATGGTTTTAGCAGGACGCTGCATGAACTAGAGCTAAATTTCCCGATTGTCACCCCCTCCAATGAAAACAATGTAAGAAAGATGAGCACATGAAAAGTTGAACTATATACAAATGAGAATAAGGTACAAACTACAATTATATTATGAAAGATGACAAACACATGCATTATTTGAAAAAAATATTAAGATCTGCTTCACACCGGATTCTATCCGCCCGACAGTTTTGGGTTTTACGTGCGTATATCCTGCCTTCCTTTGTCCAATAATACTTCCAGTTGTGACGACGACAAGCCTCTTTAACCTTTCCAAAAAGCCGACGGTTAACATACGTTAGATGTTCATTCACGTAGAAACGCCTAGGCGGTGCTTTAAGCCCTAGACCTTCCGTGGTGGCGCCACGACGGACTCTCGCACCACGGATAATGTCATCGCGCACCACACGCCGGGTTAAACGCACAACGACCCGACGCGGTTCCGTCTTATTATTCGTAGGTTCACCGTCTGGTCGGTCACGGCGAACGGCACCCACACGCTCCACGCTGACGACGTCCTCCTCACGAAGCTTAACCCCGACTATATTGGAAGCCTGAATAACGACGCCCATCAAGCTTTCTCCCATCTCCTCTGGAATACCTGAGAATTCGACATCATTCATAAGAAGTGCCTGGTCACGATCGTTCAACAGGTCCTTAAGTTCAGAGATTTGTGATTCGAACTGGCTCACTATTGGCGGATTATTCTCCAATGACTGCACCCTTTGTTCGAGATTATCAATTCGTGAGCAGCATTGTTGAAGAGCGTCGTTAAATCTCGATAACTCCTCACGGCAGTCTCTAAGTTCGGCTCTAGTGACACGAAGTTCATCTCTAAACGAGTGTAGCTCTTTAAGAAGGTCAGCAGTGACATGTTTAGTTTCCGACGACTCCGGGGCAGTATCGAAACAGCTGCCGAGTGATTTTACAGGAGTAAGTGTGTTATCACCTTTTGGTAGTAGGTTCTTGCATGCTGGACAGATCCAAGTCGACGGAATCAAGGAGGATTCGTTTATAGCAACGCAGGCACGATGATGAAGTTTACTGCATTTGCAACACTTGGCGCCATCTGTTGCAGTCAGGAACCGACCGCATGCAGAACATTTAGCCATGCTCGGACGACTTGTATATGGGATTCGTGAGATATAGCCTCAATTGATACAATAACTGAAAAGTCTATAATAATTGAAATTTTACATGTATAAGGGCGCCATCTAGTTGTGAGTAGCATAAACGATCGATATTAATGGATTGTCAATATTACACTAGTTTGATGAGAGTTCGCTAGATGGGGTTGCAAAATAATTTAACTACTCGATAACAGATGGCGCTGCTATTGCAATATTTTAAGTTAAACTTTTTCTTTATAAACACGAAATTACTTAAAAGTTTAGCTAATCACACATAACACTAAGGTAGGGAGTGGTTACATGCTCACTTTAACACCAAAAGAAACACCACTATGAATGCTAGAATTAAGTTATTGTTAGTAATTGAAATCACTGATCGGAATTACTTAATCCAAGGATATCTCATAAACGGATTAAAGTTATTACACCACAACGCTTTTCCAAGTAAATCACGGATAACTTTTGCAATTTCTTCAACCAAAACTTCACTAAATTCACTTGTACTATTTTTAAAATACATTTGTTTACAAACTACGTATTGACAGTTATTCCTCCACTACCCACTTTTCGATAATCAATTCCTCCACTACCCACTTTGCGATAATTCGCATATTTCATATATTTACTATTTAAAAAATTAATAATACAATTTACAAATCCTCATGAAAGCTGGGCTGCCTAGTGCCCATAACCGTCGGGCGTGCCTGAAGAGAATTGTGGATGTGAAGGAAGCGAGGGTGTTGTGTCAGGATCGTGGTAAATGGCGTTCCATTGTCTCTGCCTATCCCTGTGGGAAAAAGGCATGACAATTGTATTGTATTGTATTAAATTGACAAATTGTGAGAAATCGGCACTAATCAATTTCCCCACCCGTTATGTCCCGTAGTCACCTACCCCAAATTATAATCTTGTCGATTCGTATGTATTTATTTTATATCGAGATAAATAAATAAATTGTATAAATAGAAATTAACGCCTATCATAAAGTCATGGTCATGTATGTACTCAGCTGGTGTGTTCATTACAATGAAATAAAATAACCAGACGTTAAAAGTAATAGTAATTCAACAAACAGAAAATCTCTTAGAGAAGTTCAAGAGAAAATCTTATCTGTATCTTTCTTTTATTCGCAGTCACTTCTGATAGACATTATCGGTCCGAGTGAATCGACGACGGAGGGTTTTAATTGATTCTCCTCTTTGGATCGTTCTACAATCGACTCTTTGTTTTTTTCTAATCGAAATTCTGAACGAGTGCGGGAAGTTAATGTGATTTCTATTTAAGAAAATATATTCTTTAATTGTCTTATTATTTTATTTATGGTACTAAATAAGTGCTTACAAAACAGAACTAGACTGCAATTCTTAATAGTACAAGTACATACAATTGTTTTAGGGGCCAACACCATATTTATTATACTGTTTATTTTAATGTTATTTATGTTAATGTGTTTATATTAAATTTATGTTAAAGTGTTAATAATGTTTATTTTAATATATATTATAATGTTTATTTATTACACATTACACATATTTTAACTTATCTGACATATATATTTTCCTCTACATGCATTCGGGACGAAAAAATGGTGTTGAGAAGCTTGGCGATTAAACTGTTTTTGAGAGATACCAATTTACCGTGTTAGTGTCATTCTGGTTACTGGTAAAGTGCAACACATTTTTTCAACAGGACTGTGAAGGAAGAGGTATTTTTTGAATGCTGCAATACTAAAAGAATATCGATAAAATGCGAGTTTGTTCACAGCTTCAGGTCGTCAGCACAGACCAAGCAGATTGATAAAAATGGCGTAGAACAGGGGCCCAGGATACAATCCTTGGAGCACTCCCGATGTTATACATTTCAGTAAGAATGAGTTAGCAGCAACAAGTTGACTAAAGCTCAGCTACGATTTGATCAATCACAGTAAACAGCTTTGTATACCGTACAGCTTAAATTGTTACAAGTTTAATTAGGTTGACTTTATGGAACGCTTTACTAAAGTTCGTGTAAATAGCATATAGCAAAGCTTGGCTCGGTCAAAGATTGGTCTGGGTCGATTCTGATTGTCTGACAAATATTTTTTAAAAACGGCTGTTATACAAGTACACAGTATACACTTTTTCCACGTAAGATAGAATGCTGATTGGTCTATATATATTATTATGGTCTTTGGTCTTGAATATAGGAATTGTTCCAAGCTGTTCTAAGCTTACGAACAGTTTTTTTTTACAAATATTCAGCAATCAATGCGAACTTCCCCAAATTTATAGTATTCCGACTTGTGAGCCGGGAGTAAAAAGATCCACTATGCCGGTCCTTGACATATCTGTCGTTTATTGTTTACTAAAATATCGTTATAAAATACATGGTGATATTTTTATAACTTTTTACTAGTTTAATTTTTAGTAAGTATGGAAATTCACTTTTGCTTTAGATAGTTGGGAGATGAAAGCAGATCTAAAAATAAAGAACAACTTTGTACTATTTGTTAAAATTTTATTACTTATTTACAACTTTAAAATTACACAATAATAATCCTGTACAATTAATATAATAAGGAATTCATCTTTCATTTTAAATAAAAGATAAAAAAACATGGTTAATTAATTTATTTGTAAGTACAATACTGTGTTTTATATGGTTTAGTTTTAAAGTGACATTTTAGTTAATTTGGGAGAGTTAATTTCAGCTTACTCCAATTGGATCACCCGATAACATTGTTTCTACCCACAAAAGAGAATCGAAAAACATAAAAAAAGCTGTTGAGATCCGAGGGTCGAGCCCGAGTGTGACATTTTTAACTAAAAAAGAAGACGTTTAAGGTTTGCCACGAACCTTTACTACCAATTTTCTATATCGATGTTAAAATTAAATATACAACAGACTTTTGTAAAAATAGGATTTTTTATTTACTTGCTTTATAAATTCATATTATTGTTGCACGTAACGTGAGGGGAAACGTGATCGCCACCATCACCGACACCATCAGCCTTCTTCCATTGTCTGTTTCTCTCTGCCCCACACCATCACGCTTTCTTTGTCTATTACCATTCACACTGTCGTTTATTGAGCTTCGCTTATGTCGGGCGTACCTGACGCCATCTCTTTTCTTCAAATTGTATCTAAAGAAATCAACGCTTTCGTTAACAATGAAGGATCTAGAATAGCATTTACTATAAAACGCATTGTGATACAAATTTACGTTTTTAGGCGCGAGATATTCTTGGTGAAACCAAGTGGAGTGAGCGTTTTTTTTAAATAGCTGTACAAATTAAAACAAATTATTATATTATAGTTTAATTTAAAATAAATTAAAATATTTTTTTAAATACTTCAGACGTTTCGAAAGCTTTGCAACTATCGCGTTCGGAATAGTTCGGATTTAATACAATCACAAGTTAAATCACATAAAACTTAAATAATAATTATAATAAATGAGATGAGATTTCTATCGTGATTTTGATTATAATTACAAATAAACAAATATTTAATTAATTGTTGATGTTTTTGTGCAGAATATAAATAATAAGTACATTATATTTACATGACACAAGCGTGAGGGAGAAGCTTGATTATTTCGTTTATATATTTTTAACTAAGTTTTTCCTTTATTATAAATTCAATAATACGTTTAAATTGTAACAAAAAATAAACTACTATTAGTTTTAAAGTAAAGATATTTCATACGAACTGGTGATTGTCATCTCGGAAATTGAACATGTTTGCTTGGACTTTTTTACGGCATATTTAATACAATATTTTGATAAATAAACTAATTAATTTGACATTGAGTTATATATTCTATGATGCGGTAACCGCTGAAGATAGAGATAGCGTAACATAATCAAGGCGAATATGTTGGTAAGGGAAGACGACTTGCAGGAATAAGGAGCGATGCAGAGATTATAGAGAGATGCTGTGGTCCGTGAATGGAGACAAGTGCCACCACAAAGAATCATCAAATTATCTATTAGCCAGTTTCGGCTTTACCAGTTCTCAAGGTTTGAGTTTTTCTCTGTAATTCGATCTGTGATCCATAGAAAGTGGATCAAAAAGATAATGATTTTAATATAATTTTTTTGTAAATTTATATGAAATATCTTCCTTATTTAGATATAATAATAATATAATAAGTATACTTAGACCATTTATATGTATGGGGTTCTATTTTGGCACATATAACTACTCATATATTTTGAGCTTTGTAAAAGCTGTATTTGTTATTGAGATAGATTACTTTTTTGGCTTTCAAATACATCATAATTATTTACGCACATTTTTATAATTAAATTTAATAAATAAAAATAAATTAAATTATCGTTGTACATTGTATATAATGAAATTGTAGCTTAGTTTAAAGTCTCATACAATTAGTATATATTTAAGGATATGTTAAAAGGGTTTAAGAAAAACATTTTTTTTATATAAAAATTATCACTCTATCTCGATGAAAGAAAGGGATATGAAGAAAATTGATATGTTTTTTTGGATATTAAAATTAAAATATTTAATACATAATTATTGAAAACAACATCAAATTAAATAACGAAAAAGGGGTTTAACATTATACAACGTGTAATAACAATATGGCCGCCAAGAATGTATCTCTCCAGCGCTTTAGCTGATGACAACCTGAAACAATTACAAAGTTGCATTACTATTTTATTATTAACCGGATATATTTTGCTATGCCTTACAGAGGCGTCACGTTGTATAAATTGTAAAATTATATCATATATCTGTGTCGTGCAATAAATAAATATCCGGACGGACGACCCGAGAAAAAAAAATCTTAAGATTTTTCAATTTTTATTTCGTTTAGAATTGTATATATCTTGAATAATATTTGTATATCGTACAAGAAAATACGATACGCTCTTCCCGCCTTATTATAATCGTGAATATAATAATAAAAAAATATTATTTAAAAGTTTATGTATAGGCAAAACTTTGAAATCAGTTACACGCTAAATCGAAAACCACTCATTAATTTAATTACCTCTTGTGTAAATAATATTTTCGAATATATTCAAGGAAGGTTTCACGAAAATGTTTCGTATTACCTCGAGCTATTATGTTTTAGTATTTATTAAACTTAAACCTTAATTAAATTTCTCACATAGGCAGACTGATGATGGTTAGCCCAATTCAAGTGCATTTTGGGATCAGCTTTGAAATATGCGAGTATAACGAGAAGTTGTTAACGCGGCATGGAGGAGGCGACTGCTGTATGCAGACGTATTTTTGTTGTCTCCGCATGGACCGCACTTTACCCTAATAATTATCAGGCGGAAAACCTCAAAATAACTAACTTAATTGGCATTATAAGTAAAGTCAAATAAACAAGTACACGTTCATATTATTGCACTAAAGCATATGTAAAGCCAAAAAACCGAATGAAATTAAAAGAAATCGTTTGGAAATTCATTTCTGTGGCTTCGACTGAATGCGAAAGAATATTGTGCACTATTGAAAAGTAAATAGGTATTCGTTCAGGTATGAGACGGCTATCGTTATCGTTTTCAGTTCGCCGCCCACAGAAGCGAACCGGTTGAGCTGTTACACTGATACCCGTGAGCCGAATAGCTAACAACGCAGCTTGCAACTCAGAATCTCACTACACTTTTGTTTCAATCATCAATGTACGTTTATACTTTACATAAATAAACAAACCAAACTACTTTATATTGTTTTAAAGCTTTGCATTCTTCGTTTGCATACTTATTAAACAATATTTCGACGTGATTTTTTTTCTTTAACTGTGAGAGAGTCGCTTCTAATATAGTAGACTTGTTCAGTATGACCGAGGGAGCAACTGACGTAAAGCGTCTGATCCAATAAACCAAGAAAAGCAAAAGTGAGTTTGAAGCTGGGGCGGAGTAAGGCTTCCCCGCTTTAGCGACCATAGGGGCCGTGAGAGGACTGCATTCTAACCCGAGAGGAACACACAGTCTCCCATTCCACCGCATCTTCACAAATCGTCAATCTTTAAACTTGCACGCAACAGACCAAACCACCAAACGTTCTAAAACGATAACCGCGTCATGTAGTATTAACATTTGGCAACAATACACTATAAGAAATAATTCAATACAGACAATTATATTATAATATCACTATTTTGAATCCCACTTCTTGTTTTGTTTGTTGAAACGTGTTGTTGGAGTGTGCACTGTCAATTTGAATAGTTCACATTCCTTCCTTAAGGCGGAGGCGACTGCTGCCTGCAGAAATTGCTCTATAGTGTCTCTTGTTTCGTTCATGGACCGCACTCTAGTTTAACATTTTTTTTAACGCTTAATAGGCAAGCGTTTAACTACACCCTGTCTGGTGTTAAGCAGTGGTGCGGTGTAAGGTGGAGCACGCTTGCCTATGAGGTACCTATTCACCTTCAATTTGAAGAGACCCATGTTGTACGTGTCGGGAAACACAGACACCGGGAGGGAGTCAAAACGCCTCGTACGCACTTTAGGCGGATTGTTGTCATATGCCGAGTTACATTGAGGCGTCAGACTAAAGAAAAGCAACGAGATGGATAATAGAAATTGAAAAATAGCTTTAGAACACCATTTAAAATGAAGTCATCGATCTGATCAATAATGTGAACAGAGAAGTTTTTGCGGACGACCGCGTCAAGAATTGATTGTGCGCGGTCTCGATTGAATATTTATTAGGGTTAAGTGTGTATGCGAACTCCTTGAATCTTTAATATCAATTTGGGAAAGAGACTGGCGTGTGTTACTGATTCGAGATGCGACTTCCAAAATATATATTCTTCCTTTTAAGATTTTTTTGTAACCCCCCGAAAGGGAGACTGTTTTTTACACAGGATGTTTACGTGACCCATTTTTTTTTACCCGCCAGTATGACCATACTCCGTCTGATATTAAGCTGGAGTACTGTCGAACTGTCACCTTGGATAAATTGTCTTCGGACAGCTGTCGTCTAAGTTATGCCGGCTTAAAGAGTTTGCAGCTTCCACGCTGATCTCAAAACGCGACTTCATAGATCTTACACTTGAATGTGGGTTATTGGTCAAAAAACCCGGTTGAATAAGGTTATTGTACGTCTAGTATGTACTAGTACCGAGTACAATTTTTATTTACGATTACCTGTAGCTGGTGATTTATTTTTCAATAGTTAAAAACTAAGAAAGAACGGTTATTATTGTATTTCAAAAATCTTTTCATGTATTATCCTATTGTATTTGTTTCTTTTTTTTAAATTACTTTTGCATGCATTAATTAAAATAGAAATTAAGGTTTTTATTGCTTTAGGCTAAGTTTTATTAAAATAATAATAATTATTATTATTATTATGTCTAATACCTTTTTAACCAAAAACTTGTAAAGTACAGACAATTGTTATATTTAATATAACAACCATAAAGTTGTAGTTAAATTGTCCCTTTCTATAATCTTGTTACAAATTAATGCAAAGTATTTGTTGAAAGGAGAATGCCCATTCGTCTAAGAGAGATGGGTTCACAATTTTTTTCTCAAGTTTGTTAATGATTTTTATCTCATTCTGTGAAAAAATAAATCGGCATTCCACATCACCAATCAGTTTTAATTTTTTTACCCGGGTTATTGAGTAATTAGACTTTTCTGATCTCTGATATTTTAGGTTATTATTATATTAAATGCTTAAATAATTAATGATATCTGTTTTCTTTATTAAATATTGTCTATTGATTGGTAATGTTGCATAATGAAACCGCTAAACATGTTGTAAAAGCAGATTGTATTTTAACATCTCGTTTGACAATTAACAACCACCCGAAACCATGGCAACGTTTTTAGATCTTTAGTTGTAAGGTCTAGGTATACAACAGGTAAACTATGTGTATATTATTTTATAACATTGTATTGTTAACAAATTATTAGATATCAAGGTTCAAAAATGGGCATCCTTTATATTTGCTAAGAATTTGATTAATATATTAATATAGCTGTTTAATGTAGAAAATTAATAAAAAAATGTTAGAAAATAAAGTCATAGACAGAACTTCTCCAAAAAAGGCAGCGTGTTATAGATTCATGTTGTCGAGGCTCGACGCGCATTTTAGAAAAGGGGACATTTATTTTTTAGCAAGACCGAAGTGAAACGGTATTAATAATTCAGGAAATTGTTACAAAAGAATACAAAGCGGTAAGTAAAGCCTCTTGTTTCCTGAGTGAGTTACTTTATAGGACGTTTCGGGTATATTAAAGATCCCCCCACAGTATTAGATTTCGTGGAGTTCTTTCTAATGGGATTTCTATGAAGTGCTAAATTAATAATGACGCTTGGCACAATTATATTTTTCTATGGTTTTGTAAAATGCTGCGAACGAAGAATATGGTTTCATGTTTCATTTTATAGATTTAAAAGAACAGAAACTTTTGATTTTTTGTTAAACCCAAAGCAGTTAAAATTAACTATTAAGCTAAATTATTGGATATTATTTTAATAATTTTTGCCAATTTAAATGCTAGGTTTGTTATGGTATTAAAATATGATGAAAATTCAATAGAAAAAAATCAACAAGCACACAAAACTGAAAACAACAACCTCTGGGGGAGATGTGAACCACGCCGCGCGTTTGCTATGCGTGCGTATCTTCAAATTCAAATTCCTTTATTTGCGTTAAATAGGCGGGATACATGGATGTAATGAAAATATAAGTTTCAGCCATATTTAGCTATCCAAATTATAGCATGCAAAAAACAAATAATTATATATTACAACATAATAAATTTTACAACAATAAATTCACAATAGTAATAATTAGGAAATGTCAATATGAAATGTTAATACAAAATGTCAATAAATTATGTATCTCTAATTGTCTTCAGCCTCGGCCTGCTCTACAATTAGCCCCTATACCTTATCTATGCCCCAAGAAATCCTCCACCGAATAAAACATATTTTTGAATAACCATTCATGTAGTGTACTCTTCAGACCACTAATCTGCTGCAATCAACTGTTGACGGTATATATTACTGATTTTTTTCGTCATAATTAACATTAAGTTAATTCAATGTTCATCATAATTTAATAATAGTTTAAATGATGAATTATGATATTATAATGAATGGAAAGCATATACCTGAGACGTGATGCGGGTGCGGCGCACGATACACATGATGTGCGGGCGTATCTCGTTCAGGCTCGTGGTGTGCGCGTACGACTCCGGCGCGCTCGTCGTGTGATCGCGAGTCGCTCGTGTCGCTCGTACCGGTATCGGCCCGCAGTAGTTGTGTGACGCGTGTCGTGTTACGCGGCCGCACACCTGCAACACGTCTCGGGCTCACTACACAAGCGATGATGGTGTCAGATGTGGAGGAGTAGAGGGAGCATCTTTTATTATGGATTGTTACAATAATTGCCATCAAAAATGGCAGACGAGCAAAAATTAGATATATCTAGATCATAGGCTTTTAAACTAATAATTAGGTGCATCTTGGTACAGTTAGATACAGAATTATCGAACACGAATAATACCTTTCCCTCGAGCGTATCACTTAAGTAATGAAACGTCGAGAAGATTTCTACTGAAGCCATAATTTTCCATTATTACAGCGCCAATCAATCTATGTGTAGGTTTAAAAATAACTAGACAGGATTTTTATATTATGTACTAGAATATTTTATTGAATTATTTTTAGCACACACCGATGCACCATTTTGTAAAGTAAAAATTACGTGGTTAAAATCCTACTAATTTGAAAAGTCTTACCTTCTTTACTTCCACCACTACTCTTCATTTCTGTTGCCTTTGGTGATGTTGAAGGCATTGGTATTTCTGTTGAGGAAATAAAGTATCATTTTATTGCGTATTAAACCTCACTCCGGCTGTTCTTAAGCTAGAGTGCGGTCCATGAAAAGAAACAACTGCAAACACAGAGAAATATCTGCAAGCAAGCAGCACTTGCCTCCGCAATGTCGGCTTCATCCAGTGCACCATCCAGTTGACAGTGCACATTCCTCTCGTTATACCTGGCTACATCCAAGTTTATCCCGAAACGTTTATGGCACTTCACGGGCGTTAACTTGATAGTGGTTCACAGACAGGCTAACATATTAAATATTTAAATAATAATAATTAGATGTGCTTATCTATATAATAAAAATCAATTGCCGTTCGTTAGTCTCGCTAAAACTCCGAGAACGGCTGGACTGATTTGGCTAATTTTGGTTTTGAATTATTTGTGGAAGTCCAGGGAAGGTTTAAAAGGTGAGTAAATATGAAAAAAATGCTTGTAATATAGTTAAAAAGAACAATTTCGCTTTCCCTTAGAAACTATTCCTTTGGTTTTGAATCTCCATCATTTGATTTTGAGGCGGTACGAAGTTTGCCGGGTCAGCTAGTTTATTATAAAATTTAACTGAACGAATTGAAAAAGTTTTTTTTTTGGATTAACTTAGGTGTAGACAGCTAATTTATCTTTTTAAAAGGTACCTCAAGGTTGGCACGGGAACTTACCATATAGTCGTATAGAGCCTTCAGTCTCTCCAAGAGAATTTTTCGATATACACCTGTAGTTACCAAAATCACCAGTCTGCAAACTTCTTACTGTTAATTTCATATGTGCCCTATAACAAAAAAACTTTAATAATGTATTTCAAATATATCTAATAAATTGGTCATACGGCAGTCGCTTTCGCTATGCCGGCTCGAGGAGACGAATGTGCACCATCTAGGTTGACGGTGGCATATTCCTCTTGTTATATCTGGCTACTTCCGAACTGATCGCGAAAGGTGAAAACGGGTGTTACACTTGAAAGGCAGGTCGGCAGACTGGGCTAATAACCATCATCAGTCTGCCTACCACTCTAAAATATTATTTACGTGATAATTCGATAGCCAACGGAGAAATGGCAAAAATATTTGTTAAACCATTCAGTAGGATCTTAATAAGGAAATAATTTCCAGAAAAGTAGTTAATGAGTATCGTTTTGGACATTAGTAAATATAGATTTTCCTTATTGTTCTGTCATCAGGGCTCAGATCGAGCGAAAACTTATTGATTCATACTTCCAACGCTCTCTCTCAATGAAAATAAATGTATTTGGAGTAAAAATAAAGGAAATTCTTTTTAGTAGGTATTATATCGGATATTATTTTAATAATACTAACTTAACACACGCCTTGTTCCCACTGGGGTAGGCAGAAACTATGGAGCGCTAGAGACTCCTCTCTCTACATACCACTTTCGCTTCGACCACATCCATGCATGCACGTCGGTTGAGGGTGTTCCTCATCTGACCCTTTCTCAGCAGTTGACCGATCTGACTGAGAAAGGTCTTCTAGGGCGCCCTCTTCCGACACTGCCATCCACTTTCGCACAATAAATCTTTTTAGTTAATCTCCTTTCATGCATCCTTATTTGTTTATGATTATATATACATGTAAAAGAAGACCTGATGAGTGACTAAACGTACAAACAAAACACGATAGCTTACGATCAGAAATTGGATTTTCTTAGTAGCACTAAGAAAGGATTTTGCTTTTTGATCTGGACCGGAACGAGTCGGAGCGATTGTTCCGGAACTAAAGTGGTAGAGAATATCATCTTATGGTGAAATATAACGCGGGCGAACGAAATTTAGGGGGATTTGAACACGAGTCTTATCAATCGTGACTTCACGCCTTCTAACGCTAGACCACCGCTGCTTTATAAATTGGTTAAATTATGATGAAAATTGAATGGAAAAAAAACCAACAGTGTGTGTTGGCAGCCTAAACTTTTTTTCTAATTTTCATTATAATTTAATAAACTATAAAGGGATATGAAAGGGAAAAGCCTCTACTTCACTAACAAAGTGCAGTACACCTCCTACTTAAGTCATAAAACCTTGAAATTAAAAATAGTCTTCTTTTTGTTTATTTATTTTATCTCTTTATCTTGTATTTTAATTACTTTCTTTTCATTTTAACTTCATTATCTTTTATTACAATTTTTACCTTAAAAGCTTTTTAATTACATCTGTATAGAATAAAGCATATTCAGTGAGGGTAGGTACGTGGAAAATTCGGTTTTTTACATATTAGGTTTTTTATAGTAGCTCGGCATGTGATCAACTCTGCTTAACCTTAAGTTAGACACACACACATATGGGTAGTTCTGATCTAGGCATCGAAAACTAAGCGCGTCTGTCATCGCATTGCCTGCGTTGCCCGCATCCTGAAGTATTTCATGATCGTCATGGCGACAATCTCGAGAACCTTGTGGTGACGGGAAGCCTAATCTGCTGGATCATTGTTGGTAATACCAGTGCATGAGGACCTCCATCAGGCAAACAATCGCAGAAGAGAGAGAGTTGGGTAGAGATGGGGAGAAAGATACATATTACCAAGATGTGACATTAAATTTCAATAAGGGTAGGAATATTTGATTATAAGCAATAACTAAAACCGCTGAGTTCAATAAAGGTGTTACTTCAGATGATTGAAGTTTAGGTGATAGTGCAAAATTTATTGGAGACGAGTTAATTAAATTTGGGAGGGATCAATGTCAAAGGACACTGATTTAATGCCATTACAATTTTGATAGTGGTTTTGCCTTTAAATTACCTTCACTATCTATATTTAGAACTAGTTGAAGGTGCCCGGCGCTCGAGTTAACAGCTTACGTTGTATGAAAACTTTTCTCCCCATACCTCTCGTTTTCGCCTTATGCAATAACCATTGAGAAAGAGCGAGACGGAAGTATGATCGAGAAACTACCAGTTTATATGGGGATTTTTTTTTTAATTTTTAATTCGCAATATCGTAACATTCTTTATATTTTTTTTCCAATTTTACTTTGTTCTGTTTACTCGTTCCTCGTGTCGTGGTTACTTCTGGTCCAATAGAATTTTTTTTTCAAAATCCTCTTTACTATTCCTAAAGGATCGAAATCTAGCGATTATTTATATTAATAAAAATATATTCACAAAAATAAAAATAAAAATACCCGAACAATAATAATTATTTATTATTTAGTCAAAAGAACGTTGATTCAAAATGTTAATAAAATATTATCTGTTCTAACTAAAATAGTAGCAAAATAATCAAAGCATCAGACGGGTCTGATATCGCCCATTATTATTAGTACCTACCCTCCATTAAAATAATTCGATGGATATTTGTAAATAACATTTAATGTATTAAAATTTAACGCTTTTATCTGTCTGGACATTCAACTCAATAATCTTAAAACAATCGAGCAATAAAAAACATAATTTATTACGTTAAAAGAAATATTGACAACGAAACTTAGACGGGCTTTTTAAGTTAGTTACGTAGACGTACTACGACAAACTATTTTTGTTTTTTTTACGGTCCATGAATAGAAACAACTGCTACTATAGAGAGACCTGTCCGGGCAGCAGTCGCCTCCACTATGCCGGCTTGAGGAGACGAGCATGTACCATCCAGATTGACAGTGCAGACTCCTCTCGTTATACCTGGCTACTTTCAAACTATTCCCGAAACGCGACAAGGTCACTTCACGGGTGTTACATTCGAAAGTGGTGGTACTACCCCAGGACGGCAGACTGGGCAAATTACCATCATCAGTCTGCCTACCACTCTTTAAGGTAGGAAGAAATGTATCAGTTCCACACGTTGCAACCACAGAGGTTGACCTCTCTCTCTCAAAAAAAAAATTAAAAACTGAAAAACTACGCAGATGAGCAGCAAAGAGAGGAAGGCTCAACTTACCGATATGAATTTTCATCTGTAGTAATAGCGTATTTTTTAGTTGGTAACACCATAACATTATCATAAACCCAATATGATATCGCTCTTGGATGAGCTTCCGTATGACACTCGACCGTCACATCAGTGCCCGCTGGAGCACCCACCAGTTGATTAGGTACCCATATCATTGGTGAAACTGTAAGAAAGAAGATCTAATATAGTTACTATACATTTTTAGAACCATGTATTAATAAACTTACATTGAATTTAATTCAATAAATGTTTGCATATAAAAAAAAGACATAAAAATTTATCAGAGAAACTAGCGCTAAAATAAAAAAAAGAGAAATAATAAAAACATTTCTGAAAAAAATTGAACCGACTTCTAAATAAAACACAAGGCACTAAAAAGTAAAAAAATAATTTTAATTGAGAGTACATACACACAATTTAATAACCATAAACATGAATAAATGCTTATTATTTATTTACAAATTAATTATATGCATTTTATCTAGCATATATCTGAAGTCGGTGCAAGCATTTGAAACATGTTTTATGTATGGTAATGTACCTAGAATCAAGCAATGCGGAGTTTCATATTTGGTTGGCACCGACTTCAGATATATGCTAAATAAAATGCATATAATTAATTTGTAAATAAATAATAAGCATTTATTCATGTTTATGCTTATTAAATTGTGTGTATGTACTCTCAACTAAAATTATTTTTTTACTTTTTAGTGCCTTGTGTTTTATTTAGAAGTCGGTTCAATTTTTTTCAGAAATGTTTTTATTTTGTAATTTTTAGTGGTAACTGTTGATTGATTGTATGGATAACATTCTAAACGCGCTGTTCAAATAAAATGTGATGAGTAGTGGGCTTATAGACAGACACTCTCGAGTCCTACCCGATAAAAATGAATCATTAAAATCAATCGAAACATCCCCTAATTTTCCACCCTTAAAGGTGGAATATTTTATTCCTTAAATGGGATCAATCCCGAAACGTACTTTATCAAACAAAAAAAGAATCATCAAAATCGGTTCACTAATGGCGAAATATCCCCTAATTTTCCACCCTTAAAGGTGGAATATTTTATTCCTTAAATGGGACTAATCCCGAGACGTACTTTATCAAACAAAAAAAGAATCATCAAAATCGGTTCACTAATTGCGAAATATCCCTTAATTTTCCACCCTTACAGATGGAATATTTTATTCCTTGATGGGACCAATCCCGAGACGTACTTTATCAAACAAAAAAAAATCATCAAAATCGGTTCACTAATGGTGAAATATCCCCTAATTTTCCACCCTTAAAGGTGGAATATTTTATTCCTTAAATAGGACCAATCCCGAGACGTCCTTTATCAAACAAAAAAGAATTATCATAGTCGGTTTATAAACAGCGAAACATCCCCTAATTTTCCACCCTTAGAGATGGAATATTTTCTTCAAATTTAAAATTGACCAATCACGAGACATACTTAATCCAACAAAAGAAAAATCGTCGAAAAATCATCGAAATCGGTTCACAAACGGCGAAACATCCCCTAATTTTCCACCCTTAGAGATGGAATATTATCTTCAAATTGAAACGGGACCAATGCGGACATATACTCTATCCAACAAAAAAAGAATCATCAAAATCGGTCCACAAACGGCGGAGATATGAGGGAACATCGCCACAAAAAAAAAAAAAAAAAAAAAAAAAAAAAAAAAAAAAAAAAAAAAAAAATACACGACGAATAGATAACCTCCTCCTTTTGAAGTCGGTTAAAAATAAGAAAGAGATTTTTAACAAGATGAAAAATAAAAACAAAAATTTTAATGATTTCAAAATTCTAAAGAAACAAAAGAATTCTAATAATAGTTTCATTAATGAAGAATCTCAATTTTCAAGTCAATATTTGATTTAAAAAAGAAAGTTATATTATTACCGTGGCTAAAGAAACAATAACTGAATGGCAAATAAAAGTGCAAAGTGTGTAAATAGCAAAGATGAAAAATTACATTGAAACTTATAGCAAGCAATTTATAAAGTATCAAACATGATGAATTATCGTCAGAAGTTGTAGGATCGGCGGCCGAACGCAGACGAGTCTCGAAACGATTTTTCACATAGCGAGAGATAATAAAATCCCCACTTTGAGAATATAATTCACATTCCAAGACTTTATGGTCGCAATTTTCACGAGGAATATTACTCATGCCCCTCATCATATACTTTAATATTTTAGGACAATTTAAAATTTATGTCCGTTCTACTGAGCTGCAATAAAAGAGTTCGTAATTCGCGAGTTAAATGAATTTTTAAGTACCAACGCGGTGGCTTCCTTTATTCGCGACAAACCGACGAGAACAATACTTGTTTACACTAATTAATGAACAATAGCTACAGAGAACTCTATTCCGATTCACAAAATAAACCCAATCATTTCAATTGATTGGAAATCTCCATAATTTATCTCGTTCGATCGCACCTCCGACGTTTTATTGTCCCGAATCTCGTCTATCTCGTTAAAAGCGTTTGTATTTTAAAAAAGGTCGAAGGTAATTTCTAGGGCCGCAATCTTCGCTTCATTGCGGTGGACGTCGCGAAAAAATATTATCTTTCAATTATCACGTCCCGAGCACGCCGTTTCGTGGCAGCTGTTCGATGTAATTAGAATGGAAAATAGAGCTTTTGACTTACTTAAAATGTTCTGTGATTTCCTCGGGTGCGGTCTCGATTAATCATTCATTACGTTCCGCAAATTAACATACCTAATATATTCAGTATCTTCAAAGGAGTTTTGAAAAATAACATTTTGAATTTCAATTTGTTCTGTGCGTTAAATTGGATTCAAACAGAACTTGATGAATATCTTAACATCAAATACGTCTTTTTATAGCTTTTCTCAAATTACATATACCGATAAGACTATATTTACCTAATATATGTTTTACTAAATACTAAATACGTATTAAAATTAAAAAAGCATTACGCAGACTGAAGACAGCATGCAACTGAATTAGTTTAGAAGTAACCAGGCATAACGAGAGGAGTGTGCATTGGCAACCTGGACAGCACATATTGGGCTCCTCAAGTCGGCATAACGAAGGCGACAGCTGCCTACATTTTCTGTGGTAGCAGTTGTTCATGAACCGCACGAAATAAGCTTTAAATAATTGCAAAACATTTATACAGAGTAAAATCTTAATTAAATTGAAATACTTACATTCAACGTCGACAATAATCCTCTTGGAAACTGATGGAGGCACAGCGTTTGTTGCTATACACAAATATGCACCCATTTCTGTACGACTGATACGTTGTAAGCTCAGAGTCTCCCCTTCATACACCGTCACTGCGAGAAGGTAACACAATAAATACACTACATTTTATACGTTTACTAAAAGAAAGGATTTTTACGAGTATTTTGTATATTTTCGGTTAAAATTGAGAGAAAACTCTTTGAAAGTCGGAGGTTAGCTCGTATCTTGGAGGTTAGTCGCGTTTCGGGGTAAGTTAGAAAGTAGCCGGGTAAACGTTAGAAGTATATCCTGTCAACCCGAACGATATCTTTTTGAGACATTTTTTAATTACTAGTTTAAGGCCCTTACATTATTTCAGCCGCCTCCGCTATCCCGGCTAGAGAAGACGAATGTGCACATTACTTTAGTTTCTTTATTATCGTGGCTTATAGTATCTATTAGTAAATGTATACTGTAATAATGATGAAAATGTCGTTAGCTAAATCGATGATGAACTACTAAATGCACCTAAGGCAGCAATATTCAGTAATGAATTAGATAATGTCATCGATAGACCGTACGACCTCGCCTCTGAACTTTGTAATCCCTTAGGGAATCAACTATTACGAGATCAGAGAGACCATTTCCATTACTGACCAATTCAATTCATAAATACATAAATATATATATATTCATAAATTCATTTTTACAGCGGCCGTGGTCTAGCGGTAAGACGCGTGAACTCACGATCGATGAGACCCGTGTTCGAACCTCGCTAATTCTGACCGATACCAATGTAACTTTGTTATATGTACTTTGTGGTAAAGAGTGGTAGGCAGACTGATTATTATCCCAGTCTGCCGTCCTGGGGTAGTACAACCACTTTCGAATGTAACACAAGTGACCTTGTCGCGTTTCGGGAATAGTTTGAAAGTAGCCAGATATAACGAGAGAGGAGTGTGCACTGTCAATCTGTATGGTACAGGCTCGTCTCCTCAAGCCGGCATAGTGGAGGCGACTGCTGCCCGTAAAGATTTCTCTGTAATAGCAGTTGTTTCCACTCTAGCTTTACATCACATGCCGAGCTACAGTAAAAAAAAGTAAGTCATGATTATTTACAACATACAGCAAATAAAACACGTTGCAAACATTATCTCACACTGGGTTCTAATTCTATAGTATTTATGCCGTCTGCTTCCAGAACCACTAGGAACAAGACGAACTAAATTGTTCACTTTTAGTTATAAATTCCAACAAGTTTTGTGAAAGTTGTTCTTGTACAGTTTTATTGCGAATATTGCCGCATTCAATGCACCACCCCGTAAATTTAATGCTTAGTACGGACATGGTAAAAAGTTCCTCACAACTTATAGTCGATTCGTTCTAATGTATTGAAAAAGTTGCACTCTGCATTATGACTGCACGTACAATACAAAAGCGTGTGCTACGATTCGAATGCCTTATTCGCTAAAATTTATATAAATTTATGACAAAAGTTTCTAAAGTATAATTTATAATATAAGCGTTCCCTGATACTAATTTTTGGGATTAATACTGAACTGAACTGCCTCCGCTATACCGGCTTTGTATAGTTTTTTTTATTGTAGCTCGACATGTGACAACACTCCGCCTGATGTAAAGTTAGAGTGCGGTCTATGAATGGAAACAACTGCTACCACAGAGAAATCTCTACGGGCAGCAGTCGCCTCCAATATGCCGGCTTGAAGAGACGAGCATGTACCATCTACATTGACAGTGCACACTCCTCTCTTAAATCTGGCTACTTTCAAACTATTCCTGAAACGCGACAAGGTCACTTCACGGGTGTTACATTCGAAGGTGGTGGTATTGCCCCAGGACGACAGACTGGACAAATAACCATCATCAGTTTGCCTACCACTCTTTATAATACTACAAAAATAATTAAAAACAAAATCAGATAACGTCAATCATAATTTAAAAAAAAGTAGGTATCAAAGGTCAACAAGTTTTAAAAAAAGGTAACCGACTAAAAATTTTTAATTTCCGTCCACGTACAATACCTTGTTTTTGGGGTGAGAGATCTAACCATCAAGTGAGCAAATGAGTTTGCTGTATTTATAATACGATGGCAACATTTTCGTGGCCACGAGAGAGCACAATGAATATAATGAGAGAGCTTTCCAGCCGGAATATATTAAGCAATTAGCGTTTACCATCCACCGTCCGGGAGTTAAATTCTAAATTGTTCACGCTACCTAACGACCACTATACTATGCAGTTTGTGATGACTCCGATAAAGTTAAGTGCTAAGCTTTTATTTCCTAAGACATTCCAAATAATGCTCACATTTTGTGACTTTCATTTACACCATTTCACATTTTTGTCTAATACATTATGTTTGCGCCATATCGTGCTGTTGTGCGAGGGAGGTAGGGTCTTTGTGTTGCACGGTGACATATCGTGTGACTTTCCTCTTCCGTCGCATAATACCTATCGTTGTCCTGCTCCCACGCCTGTTCCTTCAGTACCCATCCCGCTCGCCGCGTCGGTGCACGCGCATCTATGCCGCTTTGACGTTCGGAACGACGACAGTTGCGCTGTGAAATTAGCCCTCGCTCGTTCGCCTTTGCTTCTCGCCGCTTTTCGTGTGTGTTTCGCTAATCCATTGCATCAAAGTTGTGGTTTAAAGTCGATGCCGAGTGTTTGTACGCAAGGGCATACCGCTGAATCAACGCAAAAGGTGAGTTCCTCTGTTCTTGTTTCCGGGTTGCACGGTTACAACCTGCCGCACAGAGTACCCGCTTTCTTTCATATATACAGTCCACTTTTGGCGCTAACACATTACCTGTCTACATAGTAACTCTATTAGGCAGACTGATAATAATTATAAATTATTAGCCTAATACGAGTATGCCGTCTGATGTAAAGCTAGAGTGCGGTCTATAAATGAAAATAACTGCTACTACAGAGAAATCTCTACGAGCAGTAGTCGCCTCCGCTGTTTCAGCCCGAGGAAACGAATGTGTTCCATCCAGATTGACAGTGCACTCATCTTGTTTGGCTATTTCCAAACTGATTCCGAAACGCGACAAGGTCACTTCACGGGTGTTACTTTTGAAAGCGGTGGTACTACCCCAGGACGGCAGACTGGGCTAATAACCATCATCAGTCTTGTCACATGCCGACCTAATTTTATTAATACATTTTTGCTGTATTTAGATAGCTAAATAATATATTCTAAAGACATTTCAATTTTAAAAATTGTCCAGTCCTGAGTCGGCGATTCGAGAAAGACCAAAACAGTATTAAATCGACTTCAAATTACACGGTTTGAGGTTGAATACCGAGGAAATATATTTCAGAGAACTTTCTTACAATCCTGACTCGGCTTTAACTTAAAAGAGAGTCAGCCTGATTCTCATTCCGTGGTTCTTTATTTCTTTAAAATTCCATCCAGGTAATGCAAGATAAAAGGGTGTAAATAGCCTAATTTAAATACTACAATTTACACATAAATTTTAGTTTTTTTTATTGTAGCTCGGCATGTGACAACACTCCGCCTGATGTAAAGCTAGAGTGCGGTCCATGAATGGAAACAACTGCCACTACAGAGAAACCTGTGCGGGTAGCAGTCGCCTCCACTGTGCCGGCTTGAGGAGACGAGCATGTACCATCTTAGATTGACAGTGCAAACTCCTCTCGTTATTCCTGGCTACTTCGAAACTATTCCCGAAACGCGACAAGGTCATTTCACGGGTGATACATTCGAAAGTGGTGGTACTACCCCAGGACGGCAGACTAGACTAATAACATCACCTTCTCCGAATACGAAAAGGTTAAGGCCTTTGATATTTATTCTAAGAACAAAAGTGGAGAATGTGTTCCAAAGTTGAATCTATGTAGAGTTAAACCTCACAGAAATCCCAATTTAAAAAAAAACCATTTAAAACTTCTGTGACAATAAGTTAAAGTTAAATTAATTAGTGCGCAGATCCTCTCAGATTCAAAGTAGAAAAAACTCGAATGAGGACAGATCTGTTTGATCCCTTCGAGAATAAAAAACATTAGTATTCGAAACAGGTAAACTCATTCCAATTAACGCCTCCAATAAAAAGAGGATTTGCGAAACCGAATTAATTCAAACAAAAGCTTTAACACGTTCGAAATTGAAAATGACCCCACTTTTTTGGGGAAACGTAATTAAAGCATCCATTCGCCGCCGGTTCCTTTCCAAATAATCATAGCATATGCGCGTGACATGTTCGTGGGTTGTAAAATAGGGAGTAAGGTCACACACAATTAGCGACAAGCACCACTCTACGCCGCACGTTCATTTTCCCCTCCCGCTCGCGTATGAGGAAATCACTCTTAAATTTTTCGGACTGACCTCTTTGTGCGTCCCGGGGATGAGGGTTTTAAAGCGTTTAATTTCGCCCTCTTCAGCCCTTTTTACTAATATAATTATCTTTAAACAGAGTTTTTTCTTGTAAAAGGTACGGATTTAATCCGCTTACGAGAAGTATGTTGAGGTGAATTTTTTTTTGTAAAAAAGATTTGGGTCAATATTATTAAGCAAGGGACATAATACAGATTTATATTCTGTGAATTCTGAAATTTGGATTAGGATTGTGATTACTTTGAAATAAGTTCTTAATGGAAAAATATAAGTATTTACTTACTTAATCCCGACTATTAACATTAGGTAAGTTTAGAAAACGGACCAAATAAAGAGAGTGTAAAGAATAAAACTGATTTACGAGCGTTGGGTAGAATTTTTAATAAATTTTGGTATGTATTAAATCGAGTACATCACGCACACGTCACGCGAGTGTGTGGCTTAACCATTATTGTGCCCCTATACACTACAGTGCCCAGATTAAAATAATACTAATCTATGAAAGAGATAACGGCAGATTCGGCTTCGTAGAGCGTCGTCTCTGACCCTCATAGTGCCTTCGTGATTCGTGTAACAGAGACGACGCTCTCCTCTTTCTAAAACTCGATGTAACTGCAGAGTACTCTAGTTTGTTTAGTAAAGTGTTGGTTGTGAAGCTGTAAATAGACCAAAATAATTGTTACCTTTCTTCCGTCTATCAACAGAAATAGGTTGTCCGTCCTCTCTCCTCCACATGATCTTTGGAGTCGGAAAACCATCAGCTTTACAAATAAGACTTATGTTTTGGTTCTCTCTAACAGCGACGGCTGACTGCGTGCTTTCTTCATCAAGGATATTTGGTGGTACTGCAACAATAAATATAACTATTTAGATAAACTTGTAAACGGGTTTCTTGAAGCCGTGTAGGGATTCAGAATCAAGAGTGTAGTTAATACTATAGGTTTTGGAACATCAGAGAGATAATTGGGTAAATAAAATACAATTTAGATGCATAATAAATGAATTCCATCGCTAACTAATGAAACAAATAAGAAAAGTCAAATAAAACAAGAGTTTTACTAATTATAATAAAGAAGTAAAAAGCATAGATAAGACAGTCTGCACTTCTCGTAAATTATTTTTAATTTCCCTGGCAAATATTTCCACTGTTCGTCGGTATATCACTGGAGGCGTCGGAATTTCTAGAAAAAGCAGCACTGAAAAATTAAGTACTGCAACTGCTGATTTCTGAGTTTGGATCTCTATTCCAGTTTTAAGTAGAAATAGAGAGTGGTAGGGAGGCTGGTGATTATTTATGAATGTTCGTAAGCCTATGTACAGTTTTCCTTATTCGAGCAAGTACGTTCACGATTTCTCTTGGCGCGCATATATGTTCCAAGGTGGCATTTCAGGAACGTCAAATCACGCTTCTCATACTGTGCATGACCAACAACTTCTCTTACACATCTCTGACTTCTAATTATTTAGTTTGAAGCCCCTTGATGGCCTGATCTTAAAGGTTTTATCTTTGATCTTTTTTTACTAGCAGATGCGTTTTGTCAGACCCGATAAAACGATTTTTAGGGGTTTTTTTTTTCATTCTTTTTACTTTTTGGGATTAACTTTTGAAAAGGGAGTTTTGGCGGCCATCTTGAGACGTCAGGTTGTCTGTTTTGAATTATTTTCCTAAACTTGTGTTTCTTCGAGTGTTAATGTGTAATAATGGTGGATTATTAACCATTAAGTGTTCGTGAACGTGCGTGAGTGTGGACAATCAATTCGAAAGAAGAGAACCTGTGTTTCCATTTTTCCTCCAAAACTCCCTAGGAGGTTCCAGTAAAGATTCTACCACTTTACTGAAACAAATTTTGACTTGACTGAGACTTGACCTGACTGTTTGGTATGATGAATGAATGACTCGTGATGCACAATGCTATTAACTTGATGCAAAAATATTTACTTTGACACTGGCTAATTGTTATACGCCATATAAAACAAAAAAAAAACTTTTGAAGAGGTGTCTGCCCCGTCAATTTGGGTCTTCATGTTAGTACTACTTCTATGGGAGCAGTCACCTTTTTTTTATGCTTAATAGGCAAACGTTTGACCGCACCCTGCCTGATGTTAAGCAGTGATGCGGTCTAAGGTGGAGCACGCTTGCCTATGAGGTACCTATTTACCCTTAATTTGAAGATTTGCTTATGAAATGCACTTTAGTTTAAAATTAGATTTTTTAATAGAAAAAGATTCTCCAGAGTGGTCTATACTAAACACCGACAAAACACACGGTACTTCACCAAACCCTATCAATGACAGACGAATTATTCGACGCTATGACAGATGTCAGATATGTCAACCAAAAGCGAATATGCCATTAAATTCATCCTCTTATTACGAAGCAAAATTTACCCCGCCAATTAAACCGAAGCTAATTAATTTATCATTCGTTTATTGCTTTTGAAATTTCAGCCCTAGCTTAATGACATTGGGTCTAATTTTCCATATAACAAACAGATTTTATAAGTACATACTTGTACATACTTAAACATAATGTTTTAAGTTGGTATTAAACCTATCAATGCTGCAACTTTTGGATTGTAGTACTGAAATCTAGGCATTTCTCCCTTGGCATGATCATATTAAAATACTATTGATTGATTATCCTAAAATAAAATTAGCTATAACTTTTCTTAAAAAGTAATCCTGTTCTCAAGAGCGTCGCCAGCAGATGGCCTAGGGGGGGCAAGTTGATATGGAGGATGAGAAAAGTATGAATTGTAGGTAAAGTACATGAAGCTTTTCACTTGTAGTACGAGCCTCACATCTACGGCGATTGTAATCACAACGGTGCAGAGTCTAACATGTAAAGCTACACGAGCTCTTGACTGTAAATAATAAATAAATTTACATTTAACAACTTTTTTAGAATCTCTAGGGGGGGGGGGGCAGCTGCCCCTCCCTGCCCCCCTTGACGACGCCCTTGCCTGTTCTAATTTACTCAAAATTACTAAGAAAAAAGATATGTTTTACTATTTTGTCTCGATTATATTGCAGAAGATGCAATTTCTATCAATTTTTCTAAACAAAAACAAAGCTTAAAAAAAAGTCTTACTGAAATAATAAAAAGAATACTTAGAAAAAAAATTCTGGTGGAGTTAGCCATGGTACATAGGGAAAGATGACCCTTGCCTTATTTTTCCCCCCACTAATCCTGTATTTGTACAATAAAATAAAAATATGGTAGTTATTGAGTACGCGTATGTTCTTAACGAAATCAGCGATAAAACAGCTTGATTACATTGTTGGTGTAATCAATGCATATACGAGTGTGAATAACAATTAACTCAGAAGTATTACAGTATTCTCTACAATGGTCTAGCGGTAAGACGCGTGAACTCACGATCGATGAGACTTGTGTTCGAACCTCGCTAATTCTGACCGGTACCAATGTAACTTTGTTATATGTACTTTGGTCGCTCAGTGCCTATAGGCACTATTAAAGAGTGGTAGGCAGACTGATGATGTTATTAGTCCAGTCTGCCGTCCTGGGGTAGTACCACCATTTTCGAATGTAACACCCGTGAAGTGACTTTGTCGCGTTTCGGGAATAGTTTGAAAGTAGCCAGGTATAACGAGAGGAGTGTGCACTGTCAATCTAGATGCTACATGCTCGTCTCCTCAAGCCGGTATAGTGGAGGCGACTGCAGTACTTCTCTGTAGTAGCAGTTGTTTCCCTTCACGGACCGCACTCTAGCTTTACATCAGGCGGAGTGTTGTCACATGCCGAGCTACAATTAAAAAAAAAATTAATAACGACATTCCGGTAACTTTTGTCTACATTATTGTGAACCTAAGTTTTAAAAATAATATTTAAATATATTTTTCACACTAAAAACAAATTTAAAAAATTGTACAAGGATTAATTTAATTATAGTTAATCCTACCGGTATCGTTAACAAAACTCGTTAGTGAATAACAGAATACATATCCCAACTGTCATGCTCGGCGTACGTAGGTATGAAATTCATTATAATAAGTTTATCCCATAATGAACTACACGTCGATATTGTACTTTAATTAACTAATATAATTACTCGGTAACTATTATATTAGTTGAATATTGTTACGTAGATTAATTTTTTTATTAGTATAATTATATAAGTAATCTTCTTTTTTTTTATTGTAGCTCGGAATATGACAATACTCCGCCTGACGTAAAGCTAGAGCGCGGAAATAGCTGCTACTACTGAGAAATCTCTACAGAAAGAGGTCGCCTCCGCTATACCGGCTTTATTACGGTTAGTAATAAATTTAAATAAATAAAGTTTTTGTTTTATTATTTTTATTTATAAGTATTCATAGGAAGATTATGAGCGTATAATTTAATAGAGATAAAATAGCTCGTGTTTTCACCCACGTTAATCCAAAAATAAATCTAAAACCTTCCTTAATAAACGGCCTATCTAACGCAAAATATTTTTTCCTATTTCCTGGATTCGAACGTATAAATAAATTCTAATAGTGTCATATGCCAAATAATGTCCATAGTTTGTACATAGTGGTAGGCAGACTGATGCACTAGTAGTAACACCACTTTGTAGTAATCTTGTCGCGTTGCGAGTTTTAAATGAGGTATAAGAGCGCTGCAATCTCGAGCCGGCATAGCGGAGGCTACTGCTGCCCGCAGAAACATCCCTGCGGTGGCAGTTGTTTCCGTTCATACGTCGCACTCTACCTTAACATCAGTTACAATTAAAAGTAGTAATAGATATTCGTGTAATCTATCCCGAGCTATCTAACTTAGTACAATAAAAAAACGCATTCTAAAAAAATAATAAAATAAAAAAACAATAAAACAAAAAAGGTGAATTGATTTAAAGTCAAAGAAAAGCATGTATAAAGCGTAAAGTGCTCTCCCAATCGAGATACTGTTGAAGCCACGCCCCCTCCATTTAGCGGGTTACGACATCCTACTCTTGGTGCTTAGGCAATAAAAGATCGAATTAAAGTAACTGCTACTAAACAAGTGATATAAAATTGGTACTTTTACTTCTGAATCGGTGTTTTATTGTTTGTTGATTGGAATTAGAAGTATCGTGGTGACTTCTTAATGAGATGTGTTTCTTTATGGATTATTTTAACGTCTTTAAAATCCATTTTGAAGAGTTTTTTTATGATTAAAAATACCTTTGTTTTAATCTAATTACGACGGAATTTAATTAATATATCTCTCTATGTTTGGTCTTTCTGCAGACAGCAACCGTATCCACTATGCCGGCTTCTCTCGTTACACTCAACTAATTCCGAAGCGTGACCAGGTCACTGCGATCCGAATTAGTGCAATTTGTAAGTATATGAAACTACCATAACAAAAGAGCCCGAACGAGCGTCCTGTGATACTCGTCATCTTTTAAGTGAACTGATCTAGTCTTAACTTTCTAGTCTAGAATTAACTTGTTATGACTAGTGAAGTATGTTTTGTCCATTTACATGGTGTATAGTTGTCGTCTCAAGTCGATACTGCCGAGGGTCATTCAGCTCACCAGTGCCGTATTTTGCAGTTGAGGGGCTCTAGGCTTTTTTCCTTATTTTTTCACACATACAGTATTATTTCAAATTCGTATCATTTTCTGCTTTAAATTTTATAATGAATAAATTTCGTAGTACAATGACAGAAAAAAAATTAAATAGTTTATCATTAATGTTTAGAAAGAATACGATGTTTTAGAATTAATCACCATAGACGAAATTATTTCTGACTTTTCTCATGAGAAATTAAAAAAATAATTATTCACCAATAAAAAAATTATAAGTATTATTTTTGTACTTTTTACATTTTACATTGAATTTTTATTTTTGTGTGAAATTGAAAAAAAATTTGCTTCTCAGAGTCGGGGGCCCCAATCATGCGGGGCTCTAGGCTCAAGCCTAGGGCAATGTATAAAGACGGCACTTACAATTATAAAACAGAAAACAAAGAAAAATAATACTTACCGACAACTTGTAAATAACCCACTTGACTAATCATTGGATTTGTGTTAACTTGGCACATGTAGTAACCCCTGTCTTCCTGTTGGACCTGACTGACGTGCAGTAGCCAGGTCATCGCGTTGTCATGGGATACGCTGAATCGATTCAGACGCGTGATCACATGACGGTGGATTGTTAAGATCATCTGCCTGTCGATGTGGATCCAGGCCACCTGCACATATAAAAATATATAAAGATTTAAAGGCTAAGGTAGCTTAGTTTTCGCATACTCTAGCATAACATCAAGTAGTGGCATCGTCACATGGCAAGCATAAAGAAAACGTTTTACATTGTTCGGTTCTAGCCTGCATTCTAGTTTGAGTGAGAAATTCACTAGGATTTTTGAAGTGTTATAATATCTTAAAAATATATAAAACGCTCATTAAAAATCGTTAAAAAGTTTAAACTTGTCTCGTTTTTATCGTTTCGTACACGTCGACATCGTTTTTAATATGAATTTTATTTTTTATTTTTTTATTATTATTATGTAAGTAATAAATATTTGTTTTACACGTTTATTTTCGTTTTAATTTAGTTTAGTTTTTTTTTTCAATTTTTGTAATTTTTTCAGTAATTGAGATGGCACTGACCCGTTTTAATGATCTATTTTTTTTTGTTTCCTGTGTTACCAGTATATTTTGTTGAATAAATAAATAAGTGTCCATAGATAATCACATATAAATATACCGCTAAAATCCACATAAACGCGATAAGTGCCTACACCGTTTCCTTTATGATTATTATAAAGTATCGTTTTAAACAGTTTAAAATGTGATAAGAGATTTAATGTAAGTTTAGCGTAGTACCGCAAAGGCCCGCAGTATGCGCAGCGAGTCAATACTACACTTGAATATTTTATGAATCTCTACGTATCTCCAAGTCTCGCTTTGAGGAAATGCACTTCTACTTATGAGGGACATCTATATACCCGTACGTTGCTATATATACAATTGTATTATGTAGCTGAAATCACTCAACTTAATCGAGAGGGGATAAAGCATGTTCTGAAAAGAAGTAGGGGGAAGTGGGCCGGATTGATACACTGATACGAAATCGTATTTAATGCAACGTAATTTATAATTATTATCGGTTTTTGTTAAATCATTTTTTGCACACATACCACAGCTTAGCCTCTTGTAGATTTTTGCTTGTAGTTTTCTATTAAATGTTCCTCATAATTTAGATATAACTATTATTACAATTTTTTATTTTATTTTTATTGTAGCTCGACATGTGACAACACTCCGCCTGATGTAAAGCTAGAGTGCGGTCCATGAATGGAAACAACTGCTACCACAGAGAAACCTCTACGGGCTGCAGTCGCCTCCACTATGCCGGCTCGAGGAGACGAGCATGTACCATCTAGATTGACAGTGCACACTTCTCTCTTATACCTGGCTACTTTCAAACTATCCCCGAAACGCGACAAGGTCACTTCACGGGTGTTACATTCGAAAGTGGTGGTACTGCCCTAGGACGACAGACTGGACAAATAACCAACTATCGTTTTAAATAATATTTTCTTAGTAAGTCCAACATATTGTGACGATATTCTGCAGGAACTTAAACATGAGTGTGGTCTTTAAGCGGAGACCATCGAGCTACCACATAGAAATGTCTACAGACAACAGTCACTCCGCTATGCCGGCTTCAGGAGACTAGTATGCATCATCAACTTTTTTCCTTATTAAATGTAAAATATTTTGTAGTTGTAGTATTTTTTTTATTGTTGTTTTCTTGCCTATAATATGAATATAAAAATATATTATATTTACTCGCATGTGAGGTAAGAGGAGATTTACCCATGTCATGTTGGGGTAAGCCCCCGTCAAGGCTCGTGTTGTCGATAAAATACCGATCACTTAGACATATTTAATGAAAATACGATACAAATATTGTGAAGAAAATTTACCCACGTAAAAATAAAATAAAAAAGGTACCACCACGTACTAGATCTCCCGGCTTCCCGAAACGAGACTAAGTTCTTCTTCACTACCCCAGGACGACAGACTGAGTTAATAAACTCTTAATGTATGGACATCCTAGTGCCTTAAACCCATAGTCTATCCGTTAGATGTTTTTATAAAAATATCTATAAACCTAAATATGTATATTATATATAAATAAATATATTATAAAACAACATTTAATGAAAGTAAACAAGCAGGTTACTTAACACGAGTGAAAACCACAACTTTCTACCAAGTTCGCGCCAAAAACATACCATTTTCTACATTCCACATATAACTCAAACAAAACACATTGAAGTATAAACCCTTTTAGTCATTTAAAGTTTGACCTTTAAATATTATTTGTTACAAATTGACCCTTTTATTTTCATTTCTCACAATGTTACTATAACAATAAATATCATAGCCGGCATAGTGGAGGTGACTGCTGCCCCCACCGGTTTCTCTGTAGTAGCAGTTGTTTTAATTCATGGACCGCACTCTAGCTTTACATCAGGCGGAGTGTTGTCACATTCCGAGCTACAATAAAAAAAAATTATAGAGCAATTTACCTAAATTTAACGCAATAAAAATAAAGTAATTAATACCAAACTTAAAAAAAAAAATGATATAAAAAAAAAATTAGAAATTACTGGTCGAATTATATGCCGTTAAAAGGTTTGATATGGTATAAAATATTTTCACAATATCTTAAATTCAAAGACGAAGTTCTTAGTGTATTCGTATACACGAGGGGGTTGGAAACTTTTAGGGCGTAGAAGATAAACGGTTCCTATGGTCCGTTTCAATTAAAACCTTTTAGAATGTAAACAAAGAACTCTCGAAAGATTTATCGAGAAGAGAAATTTTCTTTTATGATTGATGATGTGGTTAATTTGTTTATTAAAGGGGTTGATGTTATGGTGTCTTACGCAGATGATTTTCCACTTTTTTTATATTAATCGATCTGTTTCTTTATAAATAACGATTATTATTTTGTTTACATCGAGTTAATGAGACTGAGCTAATTTCTCTTTAGCTACTCTGATTACTTTTATTATAATTACATTTAATTAAGGGTTAATTATTCATATATCCTAATAAATTATTCAGCACTAAATTACATTACTTTTTTCTATAGTAACCCAACTAGTATGTGGCCTCTACCACTACTCCTGTCTGTAGGCAGCAAACGCGTTAATTTTTTTTTTTTTTAAATTTTGGCACGACATGTGACCTCGACTGGTCTGATGGTAAACGCAGTGGAGGTCCATGAGCATTGACGACTAGAGAACCGCTCGCACGGTGGCTCCAGTCGCCATCACTATGCCGGCCTGAGAAGGTGCTTTTTCACGCTCCGCTTTAAGGATCCAAGGTGAAAGGATTGGGAGAATACATGGGAGGGCAAAGCATTCCATGTATTTTGATTTTTTTTTTTTGATTTTTTTTATGATTTATTATGATAATGTTATTTTGAGTTATTTTGAATGACAGGACAGACTCTTTCCGTTATTTAGTAAACTTTCAGACTAAACTCAGCGTTTATTTATACTATTTTTTAAATAACGATATCGTGTACTATGGTTTTGATAAATGTCTGTTTTTTCTGCAGCTCGGCATATGACAACAATCCGCCTGATGTAAAGCTAGAGTGCGGTCCATGAACGGAAACAACTGCTGCTACAGATAAATCTCTACGGGCAGCAGTCGCCTTCGCTATGCCGGCCTGAGGAGACGAGTATACACCATCTAGATTGACAGTACACACTCCTCTCGCTTTACGTTGATACTCTCAAACTGTTCCTGAAACGCCACTTCACGGGTGTGTGAAAGTGGTGGTACTACCCCAAGACGGCAGACTGGACTAATAACCATCATCAGTCTGCCTAGTACATTTGTTTATGGCATTTGAAAGTATAATGAAGAACATGTCTAGAACAGTTTTAGAGGATAAATATATGAAAGAAAAATAAAAGAATTCTTGCATAAGCAGCTTTGTGAGAGCTTTCACGTAACGTGAAAAATCATCCGAATTTCTAAAACTCCTGATATTCTTTTCGCACATTTATCTTTAACTTAGTATTTAGTATAATGTATATATTACAGAACGCTTGTTTGTGATTAGAAGTTTCTTAGAAAATGTTTCTCCATTCAGTGGCTTTCTTTTTCTAGATTATATTTATTTATGATGTCTTTTATTCTATTTTTGATATATTTATAGCCTCTCTAGAATCTCTCGTGGGCGGTGTTAACGGTTACTTCTTTTAACTTTTCCATTATGAAAGTAGTGTTTCTATTACTTGTAAGTAATTAAGTGTTAGTAATCACTTTTTATGACTGAATTAAACCTTTTGTTTTTACCTTTTTCCGAGAATAATTAGAATAAAATAAAAATTAGTTTAGTTTACTAAACCAATGCTGCAACATCTATCATGATAACAAATACCAAGTCAAAGCAACACTAACAAAATGGCTGACATCCCAAAATTATGCGGATGTTGAAAATGTATTATTGGTGGTTCAATAAATTTTAGGCAATTATAATTAGGTATTTATTTTTATAGCACATTCATTTATCTCTCATTATCGCGAAGAGTTAAAATGGCTTAATATCCGCTCTCGCAGGTCAGTACATATATTGTCATTTCTTTATAATGTTCTTTTCAACCCGATGGCTCCTTCTTATCTTAAATCTCGCTTTGAATTTCTTTGCAACTCCCACGACCGCCCCCTCCGATCAACGCAAAATAACCAGATTAAAATACCAGCACATGCCACAAGCCGTTATGCACATTCATTCACTGTATCAGCAGCTCGTCAGTGGAACAAGCTACCACTGACTATTAGACAAGCCTCATCGATTGGAAGCTTCAAAAGCATGCTCACTAAATACTTTCTCCTAAGACAGAACTCTTCTTAACTCTTCTTCCTTTCCCTAGCTTATATTGTGTATATTTTTTTTTTTATGTATTTATGTATATTATATTATATGATATGTATGTATTATATTTTAATAACTTAATCTTTTATTTTTACTTTATACTTCATTTATTAGCTTATTCTATTTATTTTGTCAATATTTATTTATTTATTTCATTGCACCGTAGACATCTCCGCTCACACCAACAAAGGTTAGCTGGTAGACAATGCCAAAGGCATTAAGCTCGCCTATGTACAATTTAACATGTGCAATAAAGTGTTTTTTTATTTTTATTTTATTTATTTATTTTGTGTATGCTTCTTTGTATTTTGTAATTTGTGCGTTTGTCCCCTAATTGGTGAAACCTGACTCCTGAAATACAGTGTATAACTAGTTCAGGAGTCAGCGTATCCGTGTTCTTTTGTTATTATTACTAACACTAATATAAGTTCATCTATACTAACCTGTGTGTGTTACTTTAATTTGATAAATAAAGATTATTATTATTATTATTTACTAGTATAATGTTTTATTATTACAGTTCTTAACGCAAAAAGTTTAAAATACATTTTTAAAAATTATGCGACGTACTATCGCGTTTATTTGAGTCAAAAGAAAAACAACCTCAAACAGGAAACTTTACATTTAATTTTCGATTTATAATTTATTTTTTTATTTTTTATTGTAGCTCGGCATGTGACAACACTCCGCCTGATGAAGCTAGAGTGTGGTCCATGAATGGAAACAACTGCTACTGTGGCCGCCACGGGTTCTCCCTGATTTTAAAATCGGGCCCGTATGACGGTGCGGTGGGTCGCCTTGTCCCTATTCGTTACTGGGGAGCTTTGCCTGCGACGCGAGTACAAAATAACAATATGTTCGGACTCACCTCGGCTAGCGCAGCTCTTCTGTGCTGGTTTTCCTTGAATTTTGGTGGATGCGCATCCAGAGACTTGTTCACAATTATGTACTTTTTGCGGTTTAAAACACGAAGATTATACAAAAAGAGCGGGTAACTCGTCGAGCGCGGGCGACGACAGCAAGTCCTTGCACTTCTCAAATTGCACTGTGCCACAGACAAGATAACAAGGCACCCAACCACAGCCTGTCATAGACTGGCGTAAACATCCCCGCCCCTTTGAAAGCATCGCTTTCAAGAAAAGAGACGGAGGAAAAAACAAAAAAAAAAAAAAAAAATTGGTCATAAAGCGGAGCGGATTGTGGTTGAGTACAAAAAAAAATTAAATATAAACATGCGGGAAAAACTAAAAATAAAATAACTATAAAGAAAAAGTAATAATAAAAAAAATGAAAAAAAATAAAATATATTTACAAAAAAAACTTATTGTGCGGGAAGTGCGCATAAACGCACAACTGGGCGTTTAAAAATGCCCGTTGATAACTTCACCGATGCAACACGGACAATCCCGTCTGCACCGGGATGGACAGCGGTAATACGGCCAAGGGGCCAACAAATAGGCGGGATGTTGTCGGTAACGACAAGTACAATCGTACCAACAGTAATAGGATTCGTTGCGGTATTCCATTTATTCCTTGTTTGTAATAAGTGGAGATATTCTAATCTCCATCTTTTCCAGAAACCTTGTATCATGTTGTTTATTAAATTAAATGTGTTGGTTCATTGGATACATCATACTCAGGTAAATGTTTAAGCGGAGCGGTCATTAAAAAATGAGCGGGAGTCAGAGCAGAGGGCTCTGAGGGATCCTCGCTTAGCAAAGTCAGCGGTATCGAATTTTTAATCAACTTTATATCTTGTAAAAAATAAATATTTTTAATTATTATAATTTTATTTTCAGCTAATTTTAAATCTGAAACATTTATAGTAACAGAACGCGGTAGAATTTTTATAAAGCGGAAAATATAAACAATTGTATATAATAATTTGTTCCAATTGGAAACTTTACAAGCGACTAAATATAATTTCGACTTCAATAAAATACCAACGTGGCGCGGAATTTTAAATTTTGACAACATAGGTAACTCCTTTTGAAAAGTTGACCATAATTTAGATATATTTGCGGGAGGCATTTCGTCCCAATCTAACTTAAGATACCAAAATTGTTGAATTAATAATTTAGCAAATAATATAGCGGGCTGAACAAATCTTAAAACATCATATAATCGAGCTACAACAGAAAGAACATTACGTTTGGTGCATTTAACATTTTCAAATGAAATACTATAACTAAAACTATCACAAACTGGCGACCACTGTATACCTAATATTTTTAAACTATTATAATCATTAAATTGTATAACATCTGGATGTATATGCGTATTTGGAATATCATTTAAAACAATTTGAGAATTACTACTCTTAACAAAAATATTTAAATACATTTGCTTTAAATCAGCTGATAAGGCTACTCTAAATAGACGAAAATTTAATAAAACAGTGAATATTTCCTTTTGTAAATTGGGGTCAGTATGTAAAACGTCATTAATAGAAAATCCACTAGTAGTTTTTGCACTAGCGTCTAACACAACGCGTAATTGAGTTGTGAGTTTATCTTCGCGCAAGACGGCGTGATGCGGTATAAAATAGCCCGTGTCAGGGATTTTCGAAAGCGGTACAATATAATTCTTATCACAATATTCACGTATAACTGCGTCATAATCGGCGTGCAATATTGGAGACGCGAGCAATTTTCTTTCAAGGGAAAGAAAACGCCTTTTGGCGGTACTAAAAGAATCACCCAAAACGGAGGGGTCACGAGAAAACGGTAAAGCTACACTATATCTACCTAGCTCGTTGCGAGCGACGTTGGCAATATAAATTTTTTCGCATTCTAGGTTCTCTGGCGTTTCAATAATAGCATCAGGAACCTCTTCTAATTGCCAAAACCTTTGTAATAAATTGTCAAGGGACGCAGTAACTGCACAAAAATTATAATGACAGGATGGCGCGGTCGAAAGTAATGAAAGTGATATTTTTCCAATTAAAATATAACCAAATATGGTTTCTAAAGCGGTCGGATGTTGCGGGGAGACGTAAACACGACCGGGTAATAATATGTCTCCAAAAACTAAACCTCCTAATAAAATATCAATTTGTCCCGGAATATGAAAATAATTATCTGCTAGTTTAATTTTATTTAAATAAGTAAGAGAAGAGCGATTAACGCGAACAGTTGGCAAATCACCCGTAATGCGGTCTATGACATAAGCGTCAATAGTAATAAATATATTTTTATCAAAACGAGAATATAAAGTTAAAGAAACAACACCCATAATGGGGTTACAAGTATTACCAATCCCTTTAACTACTCCAGCTGATACTTCATTCATAATTAAACCTAATTTGCGAGTACATTCGTATGTAATAAAACTACTCTGAGAGCCGGAATCAACCAAACCACGAAGACAATGCTCGTAGCCGTTCGCGTCCGTAGAATGTACTTGTACAGTACCTAATAAACAGGTATCACGTGAGAAATTGCAAAGTGACGTCGTAGGCGGCGTCGAAAGCACGGGCTGAGAAGTAGTATTAAGAGAAGTTGGTTGCAAAACTTGCGCGGTAGCGGGAACGCTCGCGGGAGCGATAGCGGTCGGCGGTGTGCACTGCTGGACACCTTGCGGGGCCTCTTTACGGCGAGGCGTATTATTGTTAGTATTTTTCTTAAAAGGCGTGTGAGTAGGATTATGAAATTTACACAAAAGAGAATGATGCGGATAATTACAATGTTTACATTTATAAGTTGAATTACAAGCGGGTTTATTATGCGATAAACTTAAACAATTAGTGCAACCATTTTTATTTTTAACAAAATTAAATCGACTATTAATATCTAATTTGTAAAACGAGTCACACCTATATAATTGTGTGTGTGTATTTTTACCACAATAAGCGCAATTATTACTGCGGGAATTATTATTATTGTTATAACTGGATACAAATGCATGCGTATTATAATTTTGTTTTTTATTAGAAGGAGAAGACGCGGGTTTAACACTAGCGGTACGATCTAGAATTTTAGACTGTTCTTGCAAAAATATTATAAATTGTTCATAAGTAGGTAAAGAAGAGTGACGATTTGTCATCTCGAATGCGCGCGTGGTTTCAGGGTCCATCTTCTTCAGGGCTATATGTAGCAAAATAAAATTAGATAAATCAGGTAAGTTCAATGACCTCAGACCGGCGGCAGCGGTAGCATAATTATCTAAAAATGTGTCAATATTTTTACTCGAAGCGCTTGATAAAGATTTAAATTCTAATATTTTGTCTAAATAGGCAGCGGCCAAACTACGTTTATCTTCATATTTATTAATTAAAGTTTCCCAAATAATATTATAATTTTCAGCGGTGGGTGCAATACCTGCACAATGGGACAATGCACGACCAGATAACTTGCTTATTAAATATTGTATGCGTTCGTTATTACTTAATGTGGTATTTAAATGTATACTATTTTTAAAATTTTCATAAAAAAGGGGCCATTGTAAGGGATCCCCTGCAAAACTCAATAACTCAAGTTTTGGTAATTTTGAAAAATTATAATTTTTATTTTCAACTTTAACTGCAGGTGAACTAGTACCTTGATTTGAAGAAAATGATTTGTAAACTCTTTGTATGTGACAATAAAGATCTTCAAAAACTCCTAAACTTTGAAAATTAGGTTGGAAATTTGGATTCAACATTAATTCCAACTCATTAGTTTTATCTAAAATTTGTGTAAACTCAGTGCGGATAGTATCAATGGAATCAATGCTAGATAGAAGCCTTTCCTTTGCATCATCATCAGTGGATGCTTGCTGAGCATAGGTGTTAATAGATTGAATCCGAGCAAAAATAGTGTCTCTTTTTGCATATAATAATTTTAAATTTCTTTCCATGAGAGCAACTTCCATATCGTCTGGACGACCTCTAGGCATTTTATATTAGTATTAAAAAACAATATAAGAAAAACAAAAATAACAAAAAAATAATTTTTGAAAAATTCAAAATAAATCAAAAGCAAAAAACCGAACTTATTTTGATAATAATTACATGGAAAGAGATGTATTTTGTATGTAAACAAGTAATTAAAATTAACTAAAACTGTTTTTATAAAGAATTATGTTACAAGTTGTATAAGGCAGGGTAGGTACTCAAAACTGTGTGTACTCCCATATAAGTATTTTTATAAAAATGTAATTCAATTTTAACACTAAATAGATATTAAATAAAGCGGGTGAACAAAGAAATAAACAAAAATAATAAAATTAACAATTTTAGGTATAATGAAAGCGGTAATAATAAAAATAAAATATACCTAAAATGCTAAACTTGAAAGCGGGAAAATAATCGTTTATTTATTTAGTGTAAATATTAAATAAAAAGAAAATATATGTAATTATAAGTATTGAAGCGGTTGGTAAACAGGTACCTATAACAAGCGGCAAAAAAATAAATAATTTTTATTTTATTTAAAATGAAAGCGGTAAGTACACCATAATATAATAGCGGTAATAAATAATTATAAATTAATATAGTAAAGCGGTTTTGTGAACTAAATCCCTAAAAAATGGCAGAAAGCGGTGCGGGCGTTTTTAAGGTTATGTATTTCAAACTGTAAAATGCTGAAAAATACAAACTTTGTGAGCATAAAAAGATTAAATTTAACTAAATCATTAATATAATAACGTATTCAATGAACCAGACACAGAAATAAATGCGGAAAAAGACAAATAAATTCAAATTTTTGTGTAACGAATTTTTTGGAATAAAGCAACTAAAAAGGGAATAAATAGGGGATTCAACCAATCCGAGTTCGAAGGACCATTAAAGAATGTGGCCGCCACGGGTTCTCCCTGATTTCAAATCGGGCCCGTATGACGGTGCGGTGGGTCGCCTTGTCCCTATTCGTTACTGGGGAGCTTTGCCTGCGACGCGAGTACAAAATAACAATATGTTCGGACTCACCTCGGCTGGCTCAGCTCTTCTGTGCTGGTTTTCCTTGAATTTTGGTGGATGCGCATCCAGAGACTTGTTCACGATGATGTACTTTATTGCGGTAAATAATAACGAAGAAATATAAAAAAAAGCGGGTAACTCGTCGAGCGCGGGCGACGACAGCAAGTCCTTGCACTTCTCAAATTGCACTGTGCCACAGACAAGATAACAAGGCACCCAACCACAGCCTGTCATAGACTGGCGTAAACAGCTACTACAGAGAAATCTCTACAGGCAGCAGTCACTTCCACTATGCCGGCTTGAAGAAATTTAATTTTTTTTTTAGCTTTTTAATTTTAAACTAGATGTGCAATAACGCTCCCAACGTGATGCGAGAGAAAAGGTGGCCACAGCTACGTTTAGGTTCTCTACCAGTTAGTATTTGACTTGACTGCAACATTGTCAAATCATTTAAAGCGGCCTACGCAGTCATGTCAGATGTATAAAGTTTGCACCTCTAGTATATATCTCTATGATTTTTCTGTTAAATGTTTATCATAATACAATATTAACTTTCAATTTAGTTAAATAAAATTTATCATATTTTCATAGTTACAATTTAAAATGTTATCCTTCAACGTATAAATACATATTCACCCTACATGGTTGTTCCTGTAAATAAACCGAGGTGGTATGGCGGCGCGCGTAATTGCCTCGACGGGTACAATTTGTTTAAATTACGAAGAAAACACTGGCAAAGTGTATCACTTTTTGCATTAAAAAAAAGATAATAACACCTTATTGTTACAAGTGTTTGTGTTTTGCAATTAGCTGAAATTTTAACGAGTTCAAGTTTTTTATTTTAACTATTTAATTCGGTGTATAATTTTATTTTTTACATTGTAAATAGTTCTTTAAATCGAATATATTTTTTAAATCATATCTCGACATATGACAACACTCCGCCTGATGTTAAGCTAGAGTGCGGTCCATGAACGGAAACAACTGCTACCACAGATAAATTTCTATGGGCAGCTGCTAGGCCTCTGGAATGTCTATTGTTAACCTGGATGGTGTATGTTCGTTCCCTAAAGCTGGCATAGCGAAGGCGACTACAGGCTGCAGTCATTTCTCTGTGGTAGCAGTTGTTTCCGTTCATGGTTTCCATCATCTTGAGGTAACGAATGTGCACCATCCAGATTGACAGCGCATGTCGAGCTACTATAAAACATACATAGTTTACATATGAAAATTAAAATTTTCTTTCAACGACGAATAGTGCCTCAATAATAATTAACTTTAGTAATGCAGTACAGTGTGTAGTATTATTAATAAACATCATATTTCATAATGCTGCAAGTGCTAAACTGCGTCTTTAATTAAGTGAGTGGAGGCGCACACTGTTGGAGTACTCTGAAACCTTTATTGTACACAGTATAGACGATTATAGTAGTATAACATTTATGTAATTATTATTTTTTTGTTAATCTATATTGTCAAGCCTTTTGGGTTAGAAATATACGGGTGAAGTGTAGCGGCTAGTACAATCTCTAGATAATATATAGATTTTAGATATACATATAGGAAAAAAGCCTTTCACATTATTGATAGCTATCCGTATATAAAGAGATGAATACGCTTAGACGGTACATAATTATCTCAAAGCCACCCATAGTGGAGGCGACTGCAAAATATTTAACTGTAGTAGCTATTGGCCCCGCTCTTGGTTAACATCAGACAGATTTAATTTAAATGTGTTTAATTACATAAAGTTAAATTACTGTAGTTATGTATACTGTGGAAGTGAAAGGGGTTCGTAGGGAATTATGCCTCGACTGCAATAGTCCAATTAAGTTATTCATGAACGCTAGATAAAGTCCGTGTTATCAGGAGGCCCTATCTACTAGCCGGATTAAAAGGTTACAGTATATTCTACACACTATCTCTTAGCAATAAAACCTTTTATTTTATATAGGTGTACGTACCTTAGACTTTTGGAAAAAAAGAAAAAAAAACTAAATATTATTCAAGACATAAAATTAAATCCACGCTTTCCTATAGAGTATGGTCAATGAACAAGACAAAGCCACAGAGAAATATCTTCCGGGCAACAAGAGCGGCCGTGATCTAGCAGAAGAAAGCGAACTCTTGATTGATGAGACTCCTGTTGAAATCTCCTAAATTTTGACCGGTATCATTCAAGTGTAACACGTTCGCGTTTCAGGATCAGTTTGTAAGTAACGAGGTAACAAGAGTGCACATTCGTCTCCCCAAGCCGACCTCTCTAGATTAACTAATGGTGCACACTCCTGTCGTTAGACCTGGCTTTTTTTTTGTAGCTTCGACACTGCACCTCATGTAAAGGTAAAATGCGGTCCATGAACAGAAACAACTGCTATAACAGATTCTTTTCTACATGCAGTAGTCACCTCCGCTATGTGCACCATCCAGATTGCACACTCTTCTCGTTATACCTGAATATTTACAAACTGTTCCCGAAACGCGAACATCGGCATTCGAAAGTGGTGGTACCACCCCAGAATAGCAGATTGGGTTAATAACCACCATCAGTCTGCCTACCACTCTTAATTGTAATGTAATTATAATTCCCAAAACACGTGAATTCTGCTACTTGTGTGTACTTAATTTCTGTCATAAACAATATTAACAAAAATTAGTGTAAATATTTCGCAAGAACAAAGTACGTAACTTTTTAATAAATGTCATTGTTTTGATAATAATTAATTACTGTTTCAACATAACCCGTTCTCCCCTTACAGTAATTAAGAGGGGAGTGTGGGGGGACGTTACAATATGTTTCGGTTCGTGGAAAATTATGCTCTTTTCATGCAATGGGCCAATTATCTTATTCATGAATTGCCCGAATGAGATTTTTTAGCAATTTTGCGCGGCGACAAAGTAACTCTTTGCCGAAAAATTTCTAATTTCATTTTAATTATATTTTTCTATGTGCTATTTCTACTAGTTCTGGTTTTAAGATAAACTTAGATATTTACATTGATTGTTAATATTATATACACACTATTATTTATTTTATTTTTTAAATTAATTTTTAACATTAAAAATTGAACAGAAAAAAAAAGAACAACACAAAGCCTGCACTGCCAAAAAATATTCACTTTTTATGTTCGATTTTCAATATCATTTTAATATTTTTTTACTTTGATGTATCACTTCTATTTGCCTCAGTTTTATTATATACATATATGTACGTATTCGAGTCATAAGATAAACAAAATCGCGTGTTTATTTATTTATTAAAACTCAGGACAAAGTTTAATAACACAGAAATATACTGACATCCAAAGTAAGATATAAATTTTGGCACAGTATAAACTCGGGTACGTGGAAGTAACAAAAAGACTGGCGGATGAGTAAGCCTCTCGCCCGTAGATTTCCCCGGAGATCGAACCGAACACCCTCCCGTTTGAGAGAGTACACTTTGCCAAGTGATTTAGGAAACATAACCAATTGAATGGACATTACAAATTGAGACTTATGTATTTAGTATTCATGTTTATCTATCAGAATTTATAACAAAAATTAATTACGGAAATATTTTTTAATATAATCCGGCATGACGAGAGGACTGTGCACTGTCAACCTAGATGATATACGCGAGTGCTGCCTGCAAATTTCTCTGTGGTTGCAGTTGTTTCCATTCATGGACCGCACTCTAGCTTTACACAAAAGAAAATCCACCTGTAGTAAAGCTAGAGCGTGGAAATAACAACAGATTGTTATTTACTTTACGTATCTATATTTATTTAACTTACCTTGTATGTACCCAAATGTTCGACAACACAAGGTAAACTGGCATCTCTGCCTAAAGCTACTGTCACGTTCGGAATCGGCTCTGCAAACCGCGGATCTTCCGTTAACACTGAAAATAACAAATTACTTCAATTATATATTTGCAAGAAGAACACCAGAGCCTGATCATGCAGATGCAAGAACCATGATCTTTCGGTACCACCAGTATAAAGTGTAATACCCCTGAAGACAGTCGCGTTTCGGTTTCAACTTGGAAGTAGTCGGGTATACCTGGAGTAATCTGCACATTATCTAACGCATGAGACTGCTACCTGCAGACTTTTTGTTACATACGGCCATCATTGTCGAGTTTCTTGTACGTTTATTCTTGACGAAGCCTTTCCGAGATCATAGAATAGTAATATAATAAATTTATTATATTTCCATTGAAAAGAGTCGAAGTAGGCCTATTTGTAATAAATAATTTGAATTCGTGGTAGCAGATGGGACGCACTCTAGCTTAACATCGTATGAAGTGCTAGCACGTGCCGCACTACTATAAAAAATGATACCTAGTACATAGCAAGTTCGCCTGAGGGGTAGTTTTGAATCGAATTGTACATTGTAAAAATGTGACCTAAATTTTTACATCGGTGATAAAATAACGTTGTAAGAAAACCGATTATTTTTATACTCGAATTGACTTCTTTCAAGAGTTATTCACACTCGAATTGATTTTATTCCGCGGAGACATTTCCGAATAAATTTCTCTTATCTTGTCTTTGTTGAAATGTATAATACAATATTTTTTATTCTATATTTAGATATAAAATAATATTTTTTGTTTATAAAATTATCGTTGAATAAGATAAGAAATATCATATTTTTAAGTTTAAGCATGTAATACTGTATATAGTAGTATATATATATAGCTAGTAATATATATTATATACTCATATATAAAAATTATACATGCATCTGTTTCTGATAGTCTGCCTTTTAAACAACTTTACCTGTTTCATAATTATACTAATAATAATATTTTCATAAAAATATGTAACTCAACTTCTTCCCAACCATTTTCGTTATGTTTAAGTTTTGTTAAAAAAAACAAGCATATTTAAAAGTTCATCGATGCTTTATGAAAGCTCCGAAAGCAAAGTGTATGAGGCAACGCTGCTTAATTTGCATTTTTATCAAATAAAATGGAGGTCATATTTCTACAATGTATTGTTGACTTATTTCGTATATATTTAACACATTGCAACAACCTTAAAAGACTGGTATGCTGGGCCAGCTAGTATTTATAAGAACATTTTTATTCAACAGTTAATTCATCATTCATAATTATTAGATATTTTTGCGAAATAAGAGAATTTAGACTTTTTATTTTGTTATAAATATTGGGATAAACAAATTTAGTATAATTTATTCAATAACCGTGTAAGTACTATGCAGTTGAGTGTAAACTCTTTTTGAAAATGTCACTGAAAACCGTATAAGTCGAGAACTTTACAAAATTACAAAAGAAACTTTTCAAATAAACCGACTTCTCAAAGCAAAGCGGATATGTCTTAATGAAGACAATATTCCGAAGAAGCTCATGTCTCACACAACTTTTGAATAATTAAATGTTTTGCCTTTACGTTGAAACCTTTTTATTAAAATACTAGGTGCTACCCGCGACATCGTATTCGTTTAACATTTTCGTACTATCCGTAAAGAACCTTTTGAATAGGTATAATAAATGTACCCAGCGTTTTCACATACGTTAATAAGACAAAGAAACCTTTCATTAAACGGGCTATTTAACTCAAATAATTTTAAGTTCAGCCGTTCAAGCATGATTGGGGTACAAACAAACAGACTTTCATTTAATATTAACATAGTAGATAGGACATAAAGGGTTTTAATCATAAAGGGATTAAACAAATCTTTCTAGTTGTAAATGTTACTTTATTATTGTTTTTTAGGAAAAAAACAAATTCAACAAGGTGTTAGCTAATTGGTGAAGAACTTTTTTTTTATTTATTAGGTAACTAAATATATAACTAAGAAATACAGTAAACTTTGTGATATATCAGTCTCAATACGAGGGTTGCTATTTCAAAGACACTTTAATCCTTGCCTAAAACTAAGGTATTAACAATGTCGAATATACTCGTAGTGAAGATCAGGACGCTTTAAATCAATGCAGACCTGTCCCTTTAGGGTTAATACGATGTAACATAGACTATGGTTACTAAAGTTAGTTTAACTCGAGATGGGTAGTACTGTATATTTTAGGAGTTTAACAGAATAACTTAGACGGAAGTCCCTAATTTATAGTTCTTATATGATTGGAAAAAATTAAAGTACTTATTATTTGAAAATAATTGCAATAATACCAGAATAACTAAGTAATGTACTATCAAGAGCAGGGGAGCAGTCCCACCTTAAGGACTAATGTTACTTGCATATTTTTATTTTTCTCTCAGCTCCTACTTTAAATATAACTTATGTTTACGTTGCTATGACAACTGACGTGTGTAGATTCGTTTTCCCTCATAACATTGACAACTAAATAAGGTGCAATATGTAAAAAAACATATAAAAACATTGACAACAATATTGATCTCCTTTACTTATAATGCAATCAGAAAGAGAAGGCAACTGTAATATTCCGATAAGCAATTTTGAAAAAAAAAAACTGGGACTGCTCCCCTGCTCTTGATAGTACTTATGTACAAAAATGTATGTAAAAAAAAAAGTGGTGGTGTACAATACATGTTAATTTTTTTTAAACTAAAGTTTTTACCAATAAATATGTCGATACTTAAAGTACATGGTTATCCTAGTTACTCCAGTCAGCTACGACAGAATAATAATTAACTACACATTTAAAATAAAGTTGAAATACCCACCTTGACATATAATAGTAATAATTTGTATGATGCTTATTATGAAACTCTTACATGGTCCTCTTCTACCGAACATATTGTCCGTTATTGGTTTATTGTCATTTTTCACATTTTACACACATCCCTAACAAATAGCACAACAGAAGACCAACTTATTACAAATAAAACTCCAGCATTCACTCCCATTATACTATTCCTGAAACAATCAAAAAATTTAATTAGTGTACTAAAAAATAAGAGTGGTAGGCAGACTGATGATGGTTATTCTACCTTCTACCGTCCCCTTTCTTTCATCGGACGTCCAGACACCCGGAGAGGTACCATCCTGTTATGGTCCAAATTCCTAAAGTGCGTACGAGGCGTTTCGACAACACATTCCTCGTGCGTACTGCGAAACTGTGGAACTCCCTCCCGGTGTCTTTGTTTCCCGAGAAGTACAATACGGGCATCTTCAAATTAAGGGTAAATGGGTACCTCATAGGCAAGCGTGCTCCACCTTAGACCGCATCACTGCTTAACATCAGGCAGGGTGCGGTCAAACGTTTGCCTATTAAGCATAAAAAAAAATATTAGCCCAGTCTGCCGTACTGCAATAATACTACCAATTTCGAATGTAACACCCGTGAAGTGACCTTGTCGCATTTTGGGAAAAGTTTGGAAGTAGAAAGTTAATCTTTTCTGTCACCGTGCGTCTTACCTATGGTCATTGCTCGGTCGTCATGGCGCATAGACCGCAGTCTTAACATTAGACCGACTGCGGTCATATAAATTAAAAAAATAAATGAATGTTTTATTTAACTATATGCTACATAAATGAGTTTTCTTACTATTGATTGCAAATAATATTTAAAATTGTTTAAAGTAATTATAAAATTAATTAAAGAATGTTGAATTTATATTGAGCACTAATCCCTTGTTTAAATAATTACAAACTTTTACAGTCCAAAGTTTAAACAGATATAAATATTATTGGTTTGGCCTCAACCACCTATCCCTTCCTCATCGCTACTTCCTCATAATATAGTTTATTTATTATATTATTGTTCGTCTCTTTCACACACATCACCTATACACATTAGTGAAAAGAAGACAGCGATACCTACGGCCACCCGCAAATGAAACCTCAGTACACCAGTGAACGTTGACCCGTGCGCATACGCTGCGACCCCTAATCCGCTATACTTACGTATAAAAAACCCGCAAAGTCGCGAGTGCCGAGTGGTAGTGATCAGTGTACTCAAACCGCAAAAAACCGCATACATTTGGTGTCGTTTCGCACTCCTGGTGCTGAGGACGGGCCAGCTCTGTCGGTCCACTAATCGAAGGAAGACTCTGTATACTCACACCAGGTACATATTAAACACCATATGTTGGTCCTTCGACCCTCGATTCCCTCTTTTTAACCGCTTTTTACCTCAAAGTTGGCATTTCATCCAACCCCGCTCCCGCTATAAAACACTCATCAGAATAGGTATTCCGCATTTTCACTCATACATTATTATAGGTATTCACCACGCTTATTATTTACGTATATTATTATATTAAAACCCTATTCCTAATTATCCTAAATAAAATAATCCTAAAATATAAAATTTCATCGATACCCGCTTTCAGCACAGCTGAAACAATCCGCATCGCCCGCGCCGCTTGTTGTATTCATACAATTCTAGCTCTTGTTTCTATACGGAAATAAGCATCAATATTGATTGGAATGGTACCGCAGAAAAAATAATTTTCTACCGTAATTTTTTGCTCATTTCTTTTATTCTATTTTATTTTGTACTTTATATTGAGATATTTATTGATAAAAAAAAATTATGGCTGATAAAAACATTTTAATACTTGAAGCCAAACAGCAAACGTTGTTTAAATTCATTCAAAAAAGTTATGACCTAAGTCTAAAGGTTAACGAAAGTACAAATCAACGCAAAGCATTTTTAATTAGTATTGAGGAGTTAGATGACATTAAATCTCAATTTTCAGAAACTGTTGATAAATTAAATACCGCAAAATTAAAAATAAATGAGGACTTTGTTCCTAGTTACGCCGCTTTAGAATCATTTCAGGATTTATATTGTAAAATCAAGTATGTGGAACGTGAAATACGCGATGACTTCTCTGTCCGCCGCACTAAGGAGGGACGATTAAAAGGAGAGAGTGCTACTGCACCTCCCACCGCAATATTTAAATTACCTAAATTAGAGTTAGCGTCATTCTCCGGTGATCCCACTACTTGGTCAGTTTTTTATGAAAATTTTAAAAGCATTATTCATGATAACAATTCGTTATCAAACACGCAAAAAGTGCAATATCTGATACCGCAACTGTCCGGGAAAGCACTGAATATTTGTGCCGGCATCCCCGCCACGGGAGATAATTATCCCATAATTTGGAATACGCTAGTTCAACGTTATGAAGACAAACGTATGTTGTCCACACATTATGTTGAACAAATGATGAATTTTAAATCTTTTAATACCGCATCCCCCGCAGCATTAGATGCTTTTTGTGATAAATTTTGTTCCGCTGTAGCCGCTTTAAAATCAATACAATTAAATGATTTATCTGATTTTATAATCACTCACATCGCATTGTCAAAATTGGACAAAGAAACTGTTTATTTCTTTGAACAAAACTTCAGAGATTCTGAATTGCCCACTTTTAATAAATTAGAAACGTTCGTACGAGAACAATCAAAAATAATTTCCCGCGCTAATAATAAAAATAATCCCGCATCTTATAAAAATCATGGTAAACCTAGTAATGTAAATAAGCAAAATAATATGTCATTTTTTGTTAACGATTCCCGCAGTGATAATAACAAATGCTTAGTTTGTAATTATAATCGACACCCTCTTTTTAAATGTAAACAATTTATTTCTTCCTCGCCGCTCGAACGTAAACGTATCGTCGAACGTCTTTCGTTTTGTATTAATTGTTTAGGTTTTCACTCCCTCGATAAATGCATATCAACGCAGCTATGTAAACATTGCAACCGCAAACATCACTCCTTGTTATGTTATTCGAATGCTCGCAACCCGCAAGCACAGCAAAGCGACAGCTCGACGTCCGCTGTGACTATTACGCAAGCGCCTCGCGCGGACTCGAACACAGCGCCCACCGTGCCGTGCGCCACCGCCGCGCCTAGCAACAACAATGTTAGCTTGATTACAGCGAATTTAATGCCGCGCGTAACCAACTCTGTGCGCGTGCTGCCTACCGCTAAAGTTGTAATTTATGATGCATTCGGAAACCCGCATTTTGTTCGTTTTCTTGTAGATAGCTGTTCCATGGGTAATTTTATAACAGAATCGTGTTGCAAATTATTAAATATTTTTGTTCATAATAATCAATCATTTGTTCAGGGCATAGGTTCATCTGTGAGACCTATCAAAGGACGAACGCAATTTACTTTTCACTCGAGATATGACAAACAGGTTTCATACTCGATTGACGCTTTTGTTTTAAATAAAATAACAGATAATTTACCCGCCGCTTTATTAGACTCCCGCAACTTAGAACATTTTAACGGATTACCGATGGCTGACGATACTTATAATGTTCCAGAAAAAATCGATGGCATTATAGGTACCGAGATATTTCCCTATTTATTATGTTCTAATCGTATCACCGCGCCTACTTCGCGTGTAGTCGGTATCGAGACTACATTAGGCTATATTGTAATGGGCATTAGTGATGCGCACCCGCAGTATTTATTTAATAATAATTATTCTAATAGTAATAAGTCATTTTTTTGTACAATTAATAATAATTTAAGTTTAGATTCCCTCGTAAAAAATTTTTGGGAGGTTGAAAATATTAATTTACCTCGCCATATAAGTTCCGCCGACACTGAGTGTGAGAAGTTGTTTGTCAACACTCACACCAGAGACCGCACCGGCCGATATACGGTCAGCTTACCCTTCAAGGAGGATCCGTCGCTGTTAGGTGACTCCGCCCGCACCGCACTTAAACGTTTCGCTTATTTAGAAAAACGCTTTATTAAATATCCCGATATTCGGGCCGCATATAACGAAACAATTAGTGATTATATTAAGAATGGCTATTTGTCTCTCGTTACAACCCCTCATACCGCATTAACTCATTTTTACATACCGCACCACGCAGTTTATAGGCCAGATAAAACAACAACTAAAGTGAGAATTGTTTTAGATGCCAGCTGCAAGTCGAGTAGTGGTAAGTCCCTAAATGATATTTTACATTGCGGGACTAATCTGCAAACAAATATTTTCGATGTTTTATTGAACCTCCGCCTCTTTCCGATCTCTTTGTCCGCAGACATCGAAAAGATGTATTTTCAAATCGCATTACAAAAGGAACATCATAAGTTTCAACGCATATTTTATAGATTTAATACTGACGAACCGATTTCTACATACGAGTTCTCCCGCGTTTCTTTCGGAACAAAAGCCTCACCCTTCTTAGCTTTGCGAGTTGTTCAACAGCTGGTTGAAGATGAGAAGGAGAAGTACCCGCTCGCCGCTATGTATATGAATAGATGTATGTACATGGACGATTATATTAATAGTTTCCCCTCTCTAGACCTCGCAAAAAATATTTATTCAGAACTCATTAATTTATTTTCTTCTGGTGGTTTTAAACTAACTAAGTGGATGACGAATTCGCCCGAGATGTTAAACCACATCCCCTCATCTAACCGCTCTCCGCATCTCATTACCTTCGACGAAAGTGCCGATACTAAAGTAGTCGGTCTTCAATGGTCGCCGGTCGATGACTACTTCTCCTTTCAGGTCAAGCCAGACCCCAGTTGCGAATGTACTAAGCGTAATATCTTAGCGCACACTGCGAGGTACTACGACCCCCTCGGGTTGATAGCTCCGGTGGTAGCTTACATGAAGCTTCTTGTGCAGGAGTGCTGGAAGGCAGGCCTCGGTTGGGATGAACCCGCAACTCCCTCTATAGCCAAGGCTTGGAGTCAATTTCGTTTTCAGCTCGAGATGATTAGCAAAATCAAAATTCCCAGGCACATCGGTATTCGCTCACCCTCTCACGTCACCCTCTTGGGTTTCTCCGATGCCAGCGAGAAATGCTACGGTGCCGCCCTCTACGTTCGCGTCAGTGCCGATGCTAACTCATCTGGTGAAACCGCATTGTTGTGCTCAAAATCAAAACTCGCTCCGCTTAAGAAATTGTCTCTCGCTCGTCTTGAGCTATGTGCCGCTTACCTCTTGTCTAAATTAATTTCCCTAGTCAAGGAAAATATTAATTCCCGCTGTCAAATCGACAATATTTACGCATTCTCTGACTCTTCGGTCACCCTCTCATGGATACATTCAGAGCCATATCGATGGCAAACGTTTATCGGTAACCGCGTCGCTTTGATTCAAGCTAATTTAGAATCGTCTCATTGGTTTCATATAGCAGGCACTGAGAATCCTAGCGATATTTTATCTCGTCCTACTATCCCTGCAAAATTAATAAATAATAACTTATGGTTCAAAGGTCCCGCTTGGACAGCCCTGCCTATTCACGAATGGCCGATTTCTGTCTTCACACCGAGCACCTTTGATACAATGCCTGAATTAAAATCCGCACCGCAAGTATTAATGAGTACAATCACCTCCGATAAAAACAATATCATTTATAATGTCGCATTTCGAATATCCTCTTGGAAAAAATTAGTTAATATAGTTGTATATATACTTCGCTTCGCCCGCAAACTGCACTCTCGTGGACTCATCACAGCAGAGGACACAGAAAGTGCAGAATTATACATTGTTAAGTGCATTCAAAACAATGCCTTTTCAAACGATATCTCCGCATTAATCGCTAATAAAAATGTCGCACAATCGTTGCGCAAGCTCAACCCCTTCTTAGATAATTCATTACTTAGAGTAGGTGGACGATTAGAACACGCCCAACTAAGCTATGGTCAAAAACACCCGCTTATTTTACCCGCTAATGACAAAATAGTTTGGCTTCTCATAAGTCACTATCACGTCGCGCATCTACATACCGGTCCGAGTCTAGTTATGTCACTTTTACGACAACGATTTTGGATTGTTAACGCACGCAAAACAGTACGTAAAATCATACATGGTTGTAACGTCTGTTTTCGCAACAAACCGCGTCCGCTTTCCCACTTGATGGGTCAACAACCATCTTGTAGGATTACTCCTCAATTAAAGTGTTTCGTAGAAACTGGAGTCGACTATGCAGGCCCACTTTTCGTCACTACGTGCAAGCGCAGAGGTGTTAAGTCGCAAAAGGCGTATATTTGCATTTTCGTGTGTCTCGCCACAAAAGCGATACACATCGAGTTAGTATCCGATCTCACAGCAGAAATGTTTATTAACGCATTCAAACGTTTTATAAGTCGCCGAGGCCCCGTATCAGTCATACACTCCGATCAAGGCACTAACTTTATTTGTGCCAAACGCAAAATTAATGAATTATACGATTTACTAACCTCCTCTAGTTATAATAATAGTTTAGTCCGCGAATTAACCTCAAATAAAATTAATTTTAAGTTGAATCCCCCGCATAGTCCTCATATGGGAGGTATTTGGGAGACGGCAGTGCGTAGCGTCAAACTGCACCTGTTCCGCGTTATAGGCTCCCAGGTGCTCACATATGAAGAGATGAATACAGTGCTCGTTCAGATCGAGGCACTGCTCAATAGTCGCCCGCTTTGCGTGCTGAGTTCAGATCCTTCTGAGCCGCTCGCACTCACACCCGCTCACTTTCTCTCCTCTACGCCGCTTAAATGGCTGCCGAGCAGAGAACTCAGTGATAAACCGCAGTCTACACTTGAACGCTTCGAACTATTGGATAAACTCGTACAGTCATATTGGCAACGTTGGAACTTAGAGTATATTAATTCTTTGCTCCCTCGGAACAAGTGGTATCAAAACTCCGCATCCGTACAGCCAGATACAGTTGTTATAATCAAGGAAGACAACTGTCCGCCGCTTCATTGGCCGCTAGGAATAATTCAAAAAACTTATCCAGGTTCTGATGGGATCGCTCGAGTAGTAGACGTAAAAACAAGGACTGGAGTTTACAAACGTCCAGTCGTCCGCATTTGCCCGCTACCAACTCAATAGTATTAATTTCTTTTTTCTCATTATTTTTATTTTAGATTAATTTTAGTTCATAATTTCCGCTACACATACTTAATTTTAAGTTCCGCATTATTATATAAACCGCAACCGCAACCGCAATTTTTACCGCATTTTTCTGTGTATCATTCTGTTGATATATGGAATACATCAAGGCCGGGGGCATGGTTTGGCCTCAACCACCTATCCCTTCCTCATCGCTACTTCCTCATAATATAGTTTATTTATTATATTATTGTTCGTCTCTTTCACACACATCACCTATACACATTAGTGAAAAGAAGACAGCGATACCTACGGCCACCCGCAAATGAAACCTCAGTACACCAGTGAACGTTGACCCGTGCGCATACGCTGCGACCCCTAATCCGCTATACTTACGTATAAAAAACCCGCAAAGTCGCGAGTGCCGAGTGGTAGTGATCAGTGTACTCAAACCGCAAAAAACCGCATACATTTGGTGTCGTTTCGCACTCCTGGTGCTGAGGACGGGCCAGCTCTGTCGGTCCACTAATCGAAGGAAGACTCTGTATACTCACACCAGGTACATATTAAACACCAATTATTATAATAAAATATTTGCAATAACAATGGTTATTTTTTATTTTACACACATTTTTGTATTGTTAACTACGTAGACAATTTTTAGGTTGGCGTTTATTTCCATTTTTGCACAGCTAGATTACCACTGACTGACTGACTGACTGACATCAATTATGGAGCACTTGCCGGGGGGTTAGAGAGATGATTCTTTTTGGGGCGTGCAGAGGGCGCTCCCGTGACCTCAGGAAAACATCGACATGTTCCGGAACGCGCTATCTCCGGAATGGAACGAGATAGGGCCAAAGTTCCAGAACAAAGGTTGTAGCAAATACCCTCTAATTTCGAAATCCATAATTTGTTTTTTCAAAAAAAAAAATTCCAAAACTACCCAAAAAAAAAACATCTCAGCGATGCGAAGCGCGCCCAAAAAACTAGTTATAATTTAAATTTACAGAAATTACATAAAATTGTATTTCTGAGTGAGAATAAAAATGATCGTAAATATATTTATTACGTACATATATATTATATTAACAATGAAGGTTCAGTAACGTAGACAAACAAGAAAGGAGTTGTTTGATGGAAAATTGAATCCAAAACGGTTGCGCATTGGCTTTCAACGCACGTCCCGGAACACGACGCATGGCACTATTCTTGAATATGAACAACTATATGCATGATAAAAACAATAAAAACCAATAAGAGAAGAGCCGATTCATGAACAGAGAACAACATGAGTAACGCCAGTAAAGATTTATTTGAATTACAAGCACTGAAATATATTTTTGTTTTAAATCGGATTGATATATTATCGAAATTAATTCAAATCGAATTTAAGAATAAGGGAACCTTCGCATTGGGGGATTGTCTCGGTAGTAAATTTATAGCCCCTGTCCACCCCTCCTTAGCGATGCCGGTCTACAACCATCGAGAATTTGTGCCGACAAAATAATTTTGTTTATGATTCTTACTTGCTTCCTTGAATATCAACTAGGTTATTTTTTATTTTTAAAATAGAAAATAAATTTACCAAGTAGCTATAATTTTAGACAATAAAAATCAGTGTTATAACAAATGTAGAAATCGTACCTTAGCTTTGTCTAAGAGATTTGGACCTAGATGCTTTTTTCTCAAGTTTGCCGTTGATTTTGTAGGAAAATTAATACACATTCATTACATATCACATATCACCAAACAATTTTAATTTTGTTGATTCGGGTTACTGAAATATATATATTGTCAACATCGAGACTCCTTTCAGCATTTTTCGATATCTCTTATAGTTTAGGATTTGGCCATGAAGGCCCACTTGTAAAATTCAGCCTGTATATTATTTTTTGGTGCTTTAATTAAAAATGAAATAACATAAGATATTATTTTGTTAACTATTTATTAGATAGATCAGGTGGGACCAAAAATGGACATATCCTTTTAAATATGTAGGTACATGTATTATGATTAATGATTATAGACAATTTTCAATAATATTTATAGTCTACATATCTATATTCTTAAAAGCCAAGAGCAATTTTATTAGCAATAAAAATCAAACACAATTACTTTCAATCTCGGACATTTTCTATAACGGTCCTTTCTACAGTCCGAGGGGAGGCAGGCAATTTGTCTTTGTGATCAAAAAACATGTCCCGGAGCGACTGACGGTTCATCTATGAAACTAGGACATTAATAGTTATATTTACTATACATACACGTATCTTCGGATTTTTTAAATATATATTATGTCTGCAATTAGCAATTAGTCTGATAGACAGAGTGCGGTCCACGAGTGACTGCAGTTAGTCTGCGGTCCATGAGGTTAATGTTAAAATCAAGGATATGCTTTTTGATGAGTTGCGATTATAACGAGAGGAATGTGCATTGTCAACCTGGATGAAGCACATTCGTATCCTTATACCGGCATAGCGGAGGTGACTGCTGCCTGCAGAGGTTTCTTTGTAGTAGCAGTTGTTTCCGTTTATCGACCTCACTCCAGCTTTACATCGAGCGAAGTATCAAAAATCACATACCCTGGGAGGGTCTACAGATTCGCAGTACGTACGAAGAATGTGGTGTCAAAACGCTTCGTGCTTTGGTGCTTTGGGAACTTCGGCCGTGAACGGCTGGTACCTCTACCTGCGGAACCAAATTGTGCAGCTCTTGTGTAAAATGTATTCGATAAAAAACCAATAAACGGATGACATTTTATCGGTTCTTTAGATACTTAAAACAATATAAATATACATGATTTCCTATAAATAAACATAAAAATAATACTTTTGTTCCTGGAAAAAAAGAATTCGTCTGTGTGTAAAATTGTACCCCGAGGCATTTTTTGTTCAGTTTGTTCCCGATTTTATTATTCTACCCATAGGGATATAAATATTTTTAATTATTTTATATTTCGTTTATTGCATTTTCTATTATTATTTTATTTGTTTATTAATTCATTTACGTCAATTTTCAAATTTAAGTTTTTTTTTACAAAGTCCCTGAAGCTGAATAACTTTTAGTTCAATTCATAATTTATATTGGTATATAAATATTTTATTTAAACGAGTGGTAGCCTTTTTGTGGTAGGGAGTACCACCATTTTGAAAACCCGTGAAGTGGCCTAGTCACGTTTAAGAATCACCTTGGTCGTTAATAATTAAAACAAGTAGACAAGCCACACTCGTCTCATCAGGCCGTCATAGAGGAAGCGACTCTTGCCTGAAAACATTTATTATTATATCGTGTGAGAATGCAGTCACATAATGAACTAATAATAATCCATTTTTTATTGTTTTTATTGTGTGTATCATTTAGGCTATATTAAAATCATCATAACATATATAAAACGTAATAAAAAGCCACGAACATGTTTTATGTATGTAGATATTTTGATTGCTTCCTGATTATGCGTTTCAAATGAGCACCTTCATCCCTATGCGTAATAAGGGAGCATGACGGTGGTGGATTTAGGCTCATCTTTCCTTAATATTAAATCCCTTTCGCAAATCAATAACAAATATCGGATAATCATTATGTATATACATTTTATATTATACTGTGTCAACATTGAATTTGTGTGAACATTTTAAGATTTTTTTTTAAATCAAATTAGACTGTCTAATTCATTGATATATACAACTAGATGTGCAATAACGCTCCCATTGTGACGCGAGAGAAAACATGGCCTCAGTCACGTTTAAGTTCTTTGTCAGTTAGTATTTGAGTTGACGGTTTTTTTATGTCAGATGTATGAAGTATGCACCTCTAGTATATCTCTATGGCGCTAATTAGTTTCAGTATAGACAGTTTTTTTAAATAGATTTTTTATTTAACTTTTTTAGGATTTTCATGTAAAATCAAGGTGCAATGTCATAAAAACAACGCTAAGGCAAAAGCGATCGGTAGTTTTTAAGCCGCGGTAATTGATATTAGTCCAATAAATGTCAAGAAATTATATATTTTTTTTAAATCATGGTCTCAAAAATAAAAATAAATCGCATTGCTACGATGTATACAATATCGCGAAATTGCTAACTGTATGTACAGAACATGGGCAAAATTGTAGTAGTAATAGCAAAAAAAAAAGAATTATAAAATGCCTCTGTGAAAAAGGGACCTTATTCAACAACGAAAAGCAATCAATTTTTCAGTACACACACTGCCGCAGAAAATATCTCCGCACCCCAAACAATTTTAAATAAAAAAAAAACAACCCTCCCCAGAAGAAGACATCGAGAGACCCACGTAATTCCCATTATTTTCGGAGACATTTAAACTTTCATTCCGAGTGTCACTGGCAGGGCGACATCAAAGAGGGCCTTTACAGTTATCGACCTATTTAAATTGTAATATTGATATCCATCTTAGGGCATGTATTAAGATAACAATATATGCGAAAGAGGCAATATAATTATTATATTGAGGACTGTATTATACTCGTATGAAATAACAATCCGTTCTGTCTAAAAAACACTTTTGAAAAAAATTGAACTGACTTCTAAATAAAACACTAAAATCACTAAAAAGTATAAAAATAATTTTAATTGAGAGTACCTACACACAATTTAATAAGCATAAACAAGAATAGATGCTTTTTTTTTATTGTAGCTCGACATGTGACAACACTCCGTCTGATGTAAAGCTAGAGTGCGGTCCATGAATGGAAACAACTGCTACTACAGAGAAACCTGTGCAGTCGTAGTCGGGGTAGCAGTCGCCTCCACTATGCCGGCTTGAGGAGACGAGCATGTACCATCTAGATTGACAGTGCACACTCCTCTCGCTATACCTGGCTACTTTCAAACTATACCCGAAACGCGACTAAGTGACTTCACGGGTGTTACATTCGAAAGTGGTGGTACTACCCCAGGACGGCAGATAGGACAAATAACCATCATCAGTCTACCTACCACTCATTAATAGTGCCTATAGGCACTGAGTGACCAAAGTACACATAACAAAGTTACATTGGTACTGGGCTGAATTAGCGGGGTTCGAACACGGGTCTCATCGATCGTGAGTTCACGCGTCTTACCACTAGACCACGGCCGCTCACGTACATTAATACGCGTACTTTATGTACTTTTTAACACAAGAGTTTTTAATAAAACTAGCTATAGGTAAGATTTGCCACGTTATTTTTGGAGCAAAGGTCCACGCTTGGCAGCTGGGGAAAAACGTGAGTATCACTGTTATCGACCCCATTACCCTTCATCTTTTCACACTCTCTTTCTGTAATAATCACTTTAATATAAGTAAAATGAAAAATAAGATGAAATAATCGTAAGACATCCCAGTTCCTGTAAACGAAAGTCGAGTTAGACGTAAGATGAAATATAAGGGAGTGCTCAGAAGCGCGAGTTTTTATTGCAGCGATGTGTAAAGCTTGTAAAAAAATTACTCAAGACTTTTTTCAGTGTTAAGCTCCGGCGACGGAATGAGGTGATGATCATTTTTATTCGAAATAGCCCCGAAATGTTCGCAGTTCCGTTTATTTACAATGGTGGGTAATTGTCGACGTGGAAATAAAATGAATGAATTACGCTTTCTTGTTGCGTACGGAACATATTACGCACTCATATTTATGCCTGTTTATACACCCACACACATATATAATATATCATTACGTATATTTCTTATATTACAATGTACACATTAAAATCTGAACGGCCGTGGTCTAGTGGTAAGACGCGTGAACGTGGCTAACTTTGGCCCGTACCAATGTAACTGTTATACGTACTTTGGTCGCTCAGAGTGGTAGGCAGACTGATGATGGTTATTTGTCCTGTCTGCCGTCCTGGGGTAGTACCACAACTTTCGAATGTAACACCCGTGAAGTGACCTTGTCGCGTTGTCTGAAACGGCCAGGTAAAACGCCCGGAATCTGGTTATCGACACGTCGACGTCTAGGGCGTTATGGGAGTAGCGATCATAGGTAGCGATTTTGTCAGATTTGGAGAGACAACATTCACGTGATCGTGATCAGGGTATTCGAGCTGACGTTATTATCTCAGAAATTAAATCAAATAATTTAGATATTGACTTGTTTTGGCTCTCAACCATTCTAACTTAATCATCTATTATTATTACAGTACTGTGTTGTATTACACTACAGTATTGTGTCCAAGAACTGTATACTTTCTCTTATTAGTTTATTGCATAAATGTGGTGTCAATTATTGGCTCTTTGATGTATATATTTTTAAAAATTTGTTTAATATAAATAAAATAATGCCTTTATTTACGTTATTGTAGTTACAAGAATTGTATTGGCGAAATTAATAAAATAATAAAAAAATTATGCAACTTCAATAATAATTTATTAGTTTTTTGATACTAATAAATTATTATTGAAGTAGAGCGAAAAATAATGCCAATAGGATTGCACTTTTTGATTTACAAGCTTTTACGAACATCAAGGAAGGAGACGTTTTCCTCTCAAATTGAAATTGTAGAACAAGCAAAATATAAAAAACCTTTTCAAAAAAAAAGTTGAACCGACTTCAATAAACACAAAAAGCACTCAAAAGTGAAAAATAATTTTTCACAAGAGTATCTACACACAAAGTAATAAACATAAACACTAATAGGTGTTTATTAGGTACAAATTAATTGTCCACATACCTACCATATTTTTGGAGTAGGTGCCAAGCAAACGTTTATAGATATACTAAATATCTAGGAAGATATCCAAGTGTTCCTATCCTGAAATTTTGAATTGGTATAGCTTGGCACCTACTCCAAAAATATGGTAGGTATGTAGACATTTAATTTGTACATAATAAACACCTATTAGTGTTTATGTTTATTACTTTGTGTGTAGATACTCTTGTGAAAAATTATTTTTCACTTTTGAGTGCTTTTTGTGTTTATTGAAGTCGGTTCAACTTTTTTTTTGAAAAGGTTTTTTATTTTTCCATTTTTAGGGTAGCGGACCAAAAACAGCAAAAACTCCCTAATAAACGTACATGTACTAATCGTAGTTCAAATTTAATAAATTTAACAAAAAAGAAACTCGTGCAACCCCTTTCACCCCCTTTCAAGCTGAATTTCGGGAAATGCTGAAATACATGTTTCGTTTTTTTTTGCTGTGTGTAGGCCAAATATACTAAGAATTAATTAAATCTGGCAAAAATTCAACCCATTTTATCCCGTTTCACCCCCTTCGGGGTGAAACGCAAGTTAATATATAATTGTTTCTATTGTAGAACATAATTTATTATATATTTTGTCACTAAAAATATTGATTTTTTCGGGGTTGAAACGCAAGTTTTATTGTTAATGTGGTAAAGCGTTTCTGCTGTTTCAAGTAAATCCGATTTAAAAATATTCATACTATTTTACCCCGTTTCACCCCCTTAGGGGTTGAATTTTAAGAAATGCTGATACACGTGTTTCATTATTTATGTTGTTAAGTATGTATGCCAAATTTCAAGTAATTTTGACTAAGAAAAAATTCAACCCATTTTGCCTCGTTTCACCCCCTTAGGGGTTGAATTTTAAGAAATGCTGATACACGTGTTTCTTTATTTATGTTTTTAAGTATGTATGCCAAATTTCAAGTAATTTTGACTAAGAAAAATTCAACTCATTTTGCCTCGTTTCACCCCCTTAGGGGTTGAATTTCAAGAAATGCTGTAACACGTGTTTCATTATTTATTTTGTAAAGTATGTATGCCAAAATTCAAGTAAATCGGAGCAAAAAAATTTTACAAACTGACTTTTTTTTCCGTTTTAATAAAAAACTACACACTGTGTATCTTAGAAGAATATATGGGACCACTATGGGATGCAGCTTAACACAATACAATTCGAATCATTGAAATCGGTTCAGCCGTTTAGAAAAAATCGATGAACATACATAAAAAAAAAACATACGCGACGAACATATAACCTCCTCCTTTTTGGAAGTCGGTTAAAAATACGGAAAACATAATTGTTTCATTTCGTCGGGGTTATTTTGACAATAAATATAATAAATTCTTGGAATTTATACTTACACTTTTTTGTTTGTTTGCTACATCTTTAGAGGTTTCTTAGAATCTGAAGGATAAAGCTTGAGCTTTAGAAGTCTAAAGAACAAGTTTATCTATTCATTATTAATATTTTATTTAAATTAAAAATGTTCCATGAGTATTGTATATTTATGAGAATTTTATTTAGGGGAGACAGGCGAACTGATGATGCAGAGCGGAGTCTGAATTAATATTAACGCGTGTCCATACTTCGTCTACTGCGTCGAATGAACCACCGTAGGATTTTAGTCCGTATGCCAGAACTAGGCTGGAGAGTACATCCGTAACAGGGATTTCCCCATGTAGACAAAAAGGGGATTCACAATGATGATTGTGCCGGGGTAGTACCACCACGGGGTAGAAAAATCTAGCGTTTTCCGCAGCATCTATTCCTTGCGTGAAATTCTTGTTGGTGTGTTGAGTTATACTCCGCCCTAGCGCTACCGATCTGTATTTCTGATCTGATCTGATGTGATTTTACATCAATAAATAGTGAATACAAAATACTTTTTTTTTTAATGTTTGACCTAAAATACCTTCATTATGAGTTTACATTTATAAGAGGCATGAATTATAGTTAGAGCTATAGTTGTATGCACATCGTAGTCAGTTCATTGATTAGGGGATACAAGGCGCTTTGTTTAAAAAGTGGGAGTGATCTAGTGTCAATTCTCCTCTATGACTTTCAAATGTAACATCTAATAGCGTTTCGAAATTAGTTCAGAAGTATAACTAGATAAGTGTCCTTGTTAAACTGGATGTTAAACCACCACTTTCGAATGTAACACCCGTGAAGTGACATTGTCGCTTCGGGAATAGTTTGAAAGTAGCCAGGTATAACGAGAGGAGTGTGCACTGTCAATCTAGGATGGTACATGCTCGTCTCCTCAAGCCAAGGTTTCTCTGTAGTAGCAGCTGTTTCTATTCATGGACCGCACTCTAGTTTTATGTCTAGCTTTGTGTTTACATGCCGAGCTACAATAAAAAAAAGATGCCCCCATGTAGCAGATTTCTCTGCTTGTGGATCTCACTCTAGCTTACATTAAACGGGGCGCGGTGGCTTGCCGGATGGAAAAAAAAATGTTATAAATAAATGCAATAGAGATGGAAAAACTGATATTCAAAGTCAAATAGTTTTTTTTAAATTTTATATTCAATTACAAAAGCCATTGAATGTTCCAAAAATGTTTAAAAAAAAAAGATAAAAATTAATTAAGTCGTTAGTTATAAAATTGTTCAGAGAAAAGCTTCGAAAATTCGTAATAACATTTACAATGTTGTACCTAAGACGTAAATACCTAAGGCGTATTAATCTTACTAACAAGTCCAAACAAAATTATAATTTTGCCAAAGTTGACTTTACGCGGTAACCACAACAATCTTAAGCTTTAATTTGCAACGGGGGTGAATATTACTCAACTTTTGATATCAACTAACTTAGTTATGTTCACGGGATACATTGTCGGGCGTAATTACATTCGTTATATATACATATTGTATTGGAGGTAAATAGATACCTATATCATAGATCAATTAATATTGACATTGTCTTCAAAGTTTTTTTAGCATGCAGACTGTTGGACGAATTGTTGGAGTGGCAAAACGCGTCGAGAGGTGTATGCATTTTGGTGTAAGGTCTAACTATGACAGTTTTTGTGTTACATGGTTCTTTTTCCTACTCATATAGACTGTTATAGACTACTGATTGTGTGTCTGTGCATCTACCCTCACTAACTTCTCAATTAGCGAAAATTATATGCAAGGTAGTATTAACAAGATTTTTTTGACATCTGCTCCCATTAAGAAAAATATGTAGAAGGTCGCCTCCACTATGCCGGCTTGAGTAGACGATGAAAGTAATGGTACTATCCCAGGACGGAATCATCAGTCTGCCTACCTCCATTCTTACGCTTTTGTACAAAGTGTTATACTTATGCATTTTAAGTATATTAATCTTACTAGGAGACATTCTACACATTCACCTCCACAAGCCAGCATAGCGGAGGCTACTGCTACTTACGTGAATTTCATAATAGTAGTAGTTTATGTATTGACCGCATGTTGGCTTCAGGCGATTGGTATATGCCGAGCTACTATTAAAAAAAAAGTATATTGTACGAAATCGATTTAGAGACAAAATGCAGGTAATTTTTATTATTTGAAATACAATTTAAAATCAATTCCACATCGTCTCTGAACTCATACAATTGTTTCAATGAAGCCATAACACGTACGAAATTAAATTCAAAAAATATCTTTCATTCGTACGGAAAAATTACAGAGCACACAATTTTCATTTTGTACAATGAAAAGTTACTGTTCTATAAATGACTTTTTTTAAAGCTACATTCGACATATGAAAACACTCCGCCTGATGTTAAAGCTAGAGTGCGGTCCATCAACGGAAACTGCCACTATAGATACATTTTAACAGGCAGCAGTCGCCTCCGCTATGCCGGCTTGAGGACACGAATCTGCACCATCCACCTGCACCACTCCTCTCGTTATACCTGGCTCTTTTCATACTGTTCCCGAAACGCGACAAGGTCACTGTTGTTATATTCGAAAGTGGTGGTATTTATATATTTTTTTTTATTGTAGCTCGACATGTGACAACACTGCGCCTGATATAAAGCTAGAGTGCGGTCCATGAATGGAAACAACTGCTACCACAAGGAAATCTCTACGGGCTGCAGTCACCTCCACTATGCCGGCTTGAGGAGACGAGCATGTACCATCTAGATTGACAGTGCACACTCCTCTCTTATACCTGGCTACTTTCAAACTATTCCCGAAACGCGACAAGGTTACTTCACGGGTGTTACATTCGAAAGTGGTGGTATCACCCCAACATGGCAGACTGGACAAATAACCATCATCAGTCTGCCTACCACTTTTTAAATTATATTAGCTATAAAAAATATAAATAAAACATAAACTTAGTCACAAAGTAACTCTAAAAATGTAGAACATTAGATATTCAATACAAGCTTGGATTGTCCGAACAAACAAGATATATTTTCAATCCGTATCTTTCAATAATAAATCTTCAATCTCCTGAAATAATAGAAAACAAATCCAGAAGAGAGAAAATTCACTCGAACACCGGTTCTCATGAAGGTAGGTACAAAATTTGTCCCACAAGTCGAGTGTATAGCAATCAAGGTACGACCCGAGGTTTAGTTCCAATATGTACTTAATTTTATAACTCTTATTTTTTATTATTTGACATAATATTATGACGACACTTTGCCTGATGTCCATGAATGGAAACAACTGCTATCACATAGGCTTCAGTCAGCAGTAACCTGACCTGAACCCGAATCGAGACTAATGGCCTAGTTCACGGCAGGCTGGGCTACCTACTATCATCAGTCTGCCTACCACTCTTTTTAAAAGTATCTAGTTTATTTTTTTATTATAGATCAACATAATATCTAGAAGTTTACATTTCTGGTTTGTTGGTTATAGTTGGTTATAGTTGCCGTTATTATGCCGACCTGTTAAAGGACTGGAGGAACCATGTCAGGACAAAACATTTCATTTATTCAATATTTATTTGCTTTATTACCTACGTTAGTGGTTTTACAAACATCGATTGAGCAATAATACAACAGGTCAAAAATTAAAGGTCCAAATGTAACACACCTAGCCGACCGCCTCTGGGCTCGTCTGAATGGACTGGCGATTTCCGAGACCCCAGAGACTACTTTAGAAGGTCCCAGTTGATTGTATTATATTGACCTTAAAGCGGCAGAATGTTTTACAAAATGTCTTATATTGTAGCCTACACTCGTTACAAAAGGTTTCTGAGCATGCTTTCTGATTGATATTGAAGTGTTTTATTGTGTAAATAGTTTATTATGTGTGTATTAAGTAAGTGTCAATTTATGTTTTGTTATTTTTGTTCGTACAAAATATTTTCTTGAATTTTCTCATAATTTTTCTTTATGGTGTGGGTGTTTGATTAAGTTGGAATAACCTCAATTATTTTTAATTATGTTTACTAATTTGTGTTTATTTATTTACATATTAAATTGTTTAATTTTATCCATTCTATTTTATTACCTACAGATGTTTCCTTTGATGTATTATTTTTTAATTTATTAAAAATACTTTATTCTACATTAATTTTAGTTTGTATGTTATAAATAAAACTAAATAACATCCATTCTTTTATGTTGTTTGGTTATTTTAAATTTATTTAGTAATAAAAAATAAAGATTAGAATAAAGAGTTCACCTCGAAAAATGACAAATCACAGAAAACGTGAAAGTCATTGATTCAGTGAACGAGTACATTTTTCCCCTGCGCATATTTTTCACGCCCAAAGAAATGGTAGACAGACTACAAATGTTTCACATTAAAACAATTTGATTTTTATCCGAGGAAAAATGTGGCTCACTAAATTATCATGGCGTCTCTTCTTTATTCGAACTTTTGTTTTAATTTAGACCTTTTTCTTTCGTCATTTTTTTAAAGTTCAATTAATCGATAAAGAATTTAGTGATATTTTATGAACAACTTGCACGAAATAAATTATTGTACACTGGAATGAAATGGCATCCATAACAGCTTTTTTCACCTAGCACGGAGCCAAATGAAAGACAGTGTCGAGTAAAAGGAAGTAATTTTGCTCCCTCTTGAAATAGTTTAGAATTGCGTAAAACAAGTACATTTGTAATAATCTTTTGTTAACCTATCGTATTTAATAAAACGTTACAATTAAAATAACTATTTTTGAACAAATTATATGTGGCCGAGTCTCTAAAAAATCTCTACCGGTAGCTTTGGTTTCTCTCTCTCTAAAACAAGTATAGACTCAGTATGGGTATTACAAATTTAAAAAATAAAAAAGAAACAAAATGTAGGGCCGACTATCTACTAAGGCATCTTGTGAAAGGCGCGTGATCATACTTCGCCTAAAGTTATACATCCACGAGGCCCCGCATGAGAAGGCTTTGAGGTAGATCTACGTTAATATCGGTGAATATTTGCTTTATTATTTTATTTTTTAGAGTTTTTTATTGTTGTTTTATTTTGAACGTAACGCAGCATAGGTGTCAACGTATTATAACTATGACGTTAAGTAAATTGGGTTACAGGCGATTAATTTTACTATTGTTTCGTTGGAAGCTCTGTGCGTGACAGCCTCTATGCCTCGTTCTCTTAACCAAGATACGAAGTTGCTATAGGTATAAACGCTTTATAGACAGGTTTAAATAAGTATTTATTGAATGCCCTAACTTGTTAAGATGACGGTCAATCTTCTGTCTGCTTGCTGTTGTTTAGATGTTATTTTTTGTCAGCAGGTGCAATAATATAAAAAATAAGCAGAATTACAAAAATTTATTTGTTGGTAGACAAACTGATGACGGTCCAGTCTGCTATAATGGGGCAATACCACCACCTTCAAATGTAACAATTTTGAAGTGACCTAGTCGCGATTCGGGATCGGTTGGGTGGTTGCTAGGTATAACAAGAAAGGTGTGCACTGTCAACCTGGATAGTGCAAAATTTTTAGTCCTAGCTTGACATAAAGAGGAGAGTTTTTAATTTTAAAAAATATATAAATATTGCAAATGCTGGATGAGTATCATTGTTATATTTTGTTATTTTGAAAATATTATGAAAATTTAATGGAAAAATTAAACGCGCACACAGAACCTGAGTTAAGATGGAAATCGAATCCACGTTCTTCATTTTGCGCACGGCTTCTCTGCACACTAAGCTAAACAGCCGTCAGCGCTTCACGTGAGCGCGTCGAAATTTCTCTTTTTAATTATTTCACAGGCATGTTTTATGCCACATTTTTTTTTGGTCTTTTTTTCATTATAATTTAATAACTTATTTATATTATTATATTACAATGTGCATTGATAGAGTTGGCGTATGTTAAAGTCGTGACGAAATGTTCCCGTTTATAGTGGGAATAAATTAATATAAATATTTATATGCTTTCAAAAATAAATGGTTTTAATGTTGAAAATCATGCGATCACAAATATTTATGATAATTAATAGAAATATGTGATATTTAATAATGTGTACAGGTAACCAAAAAATAAATAATTATTTAGGAATTAATTATTAAATATTTTATTTTATTTCTACAAAAACCATACAAAAACAGTTATATCTAACTTTTTAAATTTAATTTATTCATAAAATTAAAATTGTTTTAACTATACATAATATATTTAATAATTAATATTAACATTTACCTTTAAAAAAATCAAAGAATCCAATCCATTAGTGAATAGTCCAAAAAACACACTTCAATAGTCACAATGAAACACAAATTAAAATTAAAAACAGTCCGTAACTGTTAGAATAAACTTCGCAAAGTTTACGACGAAAACTTTTAGCTGAAAAAAGCTTTCACTCCGTAACCGACAGTGTGCTTCACGAACGGCAGCTTTCGCGGTACTGACTGTCCCATACTTCAGATCATTCAGCGGCTGAAGCGCTGAACGAAATTTTACCACGAGTTTACAACGTAAGATCGAAATTTGATCGCAAACGAACACCGAATGCGCAGTAAGACGGCGGTTGGAAAAAGAGAAATTTGGCTGAAAAGGGATGGCTACTTCGCGCCTGCGCTTTTAAAAAGGTCATTCAACTCTTGCAGTGGATGCTGCACCGGTATAAAGAATGCACCAAGACGCACACCAAGTGCTCGGTTACTAACAAGATTACCATAGAACTTTACGTAATAAGCTAATATTATATTTTTGAAGCATTATTTAATTGTTATATTTTCTTAGAACAAAAACTAATTTCTCAAATAAAAGTAATCTACGAACTCTAAAATTAAACAAAAGTGGGTTCAAAACACCATAATAAAATTCGTAAAAAAACAAAAACAAATTGCGTGAAGTAAAAGTGCAAAGAATGGCTTTAAAAATTGAAATTAACTGCAAATTAAGCCAGTACTTATAACCCCTGTTTGGTAAACACAATAAAGGGTCTGGGGTTAACATAAAAAGCAAAGTAGCTAGATGCCATCCACGATAAATCCCTTATAGGGTAAACAACACTATAATGGTTCACACAGAACACTTTCATTTATATTACTCATAATATGATGAATTACTGATAACAAAACAATCATTTTTAACGTGCACTTCTATCGTTTAATTTTGTTTAAGTTCGTTTAATTTTCTGGGCCCGCTTGATCTCTGATAGTTTGTTAACAAACAATATACTAAAATAATATCTTATTTTTTCATCATTTATTTCAATTGTATCAACACATCGTATCATCGTAATTGTATCAAATTATTTACTTACAGTATTAGCGGATCCTTTGTCCGATTCAGCTAATTGTAAGTCATTGTAGGTATATGTACATAAAATAGATAATTTATAGTTAGATTTAATTTTTCTGTTTATGAACGTTTAAGACATGTTGACACTGGCGTAACATATTACATATACGTATACAATTCTCTTCATGCACGCCCGACGGTTATGGGACTAGGCAGCCCAGCTTTCATGAGGATGTCTCCGATTTGATCGGAAAACACCCTTCTGGGTCTGCCTTGTTTAACGCATCCATTCACATCCAACATTATACATTCATTGCAAAAAATAAAAAATAGTGTTTAAATATAAATATTATTATTAGTATAGATGTCAATATACTCGTATTTACTTAAAGTCATATTTTTATGAAAGAATACGTCGGCATCGGGGAGTTTCAGCGACATATCATTTGGAGTTCTAGTGCCACGAGCTATGGGCGCGTTACTAGCCCGTCGGGAACGCGGACTACCATCGTATGAAATTAAGGCATATTTTATAAGGTACTGTTATATCCCAAGGGAATCATTCATAATGGATAACAAGAAAGTCTAAAATCTTCCTAAACATGTCGTTTAGGAACTTCAAGTGACTTTACCCTAATAAATACATACGCAGAAGTAGAAACTTGTGAAATCCTCGGACCAAAAACGGCACTTTGAACCGAACTCATCCGCGGATCAACCCTTAGGGGGTGAGAAATTACTATACTTAATGTTAGATAAAATTTTCCATGTGTGCTTTTGATTATAAAGAAAAGTAATTAATTAGCGTTTTTAAATACCGATATTATCTAGTGCTTTCCTTAGTAAGTCCAAAATACGAAACTAGATTTTCTGGTCTGCTTTGCCTCCGCCAATAGGATCGGCTTCACTTAAATTTTTTTAACCTCCACTGCCAAAATAATATTGTCTGATTGTTAAAGAGATCTCACTTTACGCCGTGACAGCCTAAATGTAACTCATACTTGGCCATCTGGTCGGTACATACTCGTCTCCTTACCAACCTATAACATACCAAGAGGCGGATCGGTGGCGTGTGGAACTACTGTAAAAAATTCAACATAGAAGATTTTATATTTATTATGTTACTTCAAAAGTAGGCTTCAGAAGTATCTTAACATGGATTATCTAATAAAATTATTTAAAAAATATTCTTGAATATATTTCTAATTCAGAGCAATTTAAACTACAAAGGGGCACGTTAGAAAAAAACTGAAGAAAAATAATAAACATTATAATGATAAAATTCTTATAAAACATTATTTATTACTCTCGTATAATAATAATATACAGGGCGAATAAGCGACTTGACTGAATTACAATAACATTTATTTATTTATTTTGGAGAAGACAGCGACAGGCAGAAGCAGAAACAAAGAAGAATTAGAATTTAAATACAAAAAATTATACCCGCCACCAAATGTATTTCTCAAATTTTTTAATTTTTAAACATTTGATTAATTATAAATTTCTATGTAATAAAAAATATACCTACGTGTTTTTATCTACCTAAGTATATGTACTATCTATACTCAATATTAAGTATTAATTTAGTGTTCCTTCATAATTAGATTTTTTTATTGTATCTCGGCATATGACAACACTCCGCCTGATGTAGAGCTAGAGTGCGGTCCATGAACGGAAACAAATGCTACTAGTCGCCTCTGCTATGCTGACCTATACGAATATGCACCATCCAGATTGACAGTGCACACTCCTCTCGGTACACGTGGCTACTTCCAAACTGTTCCCGAAACGCGACAAGGCCACTTCACGGGTAACATCGAAGAGTGGAGGTACTACCTTAGGTGGGCAGACTGGACTAATAACCATTTTCAGTCTGCCAAGCACTGAGCGGCCAAAGCACGTATAACATTGGTCAGAATTTACCGAGATTGGAACACGGGTCTCATCGATCGTGAGTTCACACGTTTTACCGCTAGACTACGGCCGTCCTTAAAACTAATTAATACAATAAACACAATATAGTTATCGTTAATAATAATAAATTATTTTATCATATAAATTTTTGTAAAAGTTTTACTTAAAGTCGTTAAAATAACGAATATAAAAAGAACATTAGCGTCATCTCACCTCGACTCCCTCTCCCACTCACCCTGCCGTGAATGTTACTCATCTCACTGAAAAACTTTTGTTCTGAAAACTTTCCGCATTAGCACTTGCGTTACTGAAAACAGGTCAAGGTTATCTATAACTTTATTTTTTATATTTCTTTGTAATAGCAGTCGTTTCCGTTGCCATATGCTGAGCTACAATTATAATAAAAAAAATTATCTATTTATTTATTTATTTGGAAAATTTACAGGTGCAGTGTCGAGAAGATTTTATGTTTAAATTGATCATAATAACTTCACTGCGCCCTAAAATAATTTTCACTATGTACATAAATTGGTGGATAAAACGGATACAAAAAAGATAGGATATAAATTGAGTGTTCATCATTGCCTGTCACACCTACACCTATCCAATTTAGTATACATTTTAGATTTGGATATAATTGGTGTGGATTTAAAAATAAAGCAGCAGACATCCTCATGAAAGCTGTGCTGCCTAGTGCCCATAACCGTCGGGCGTGCATGAAGAGAATTGTGGATGTGAAGGAAGCGAGGGTGTTGTGTCAGGATCGTGGTGAGTGGCGTTCCGTTGCCTTTTTTTTAAAATTGTAGCTCGGCATGTGACAACACTCCGCCTGATGTAAAGCTAGAGTGCGGTCCATGAATGGAAACAACTGCTACCACAGAGAAATCTCTACGGTCTGCAGTCGCCTCCACTATGCCGGCTTGAGGAGACGAGCATGTACCATCTAGATTGACAGTGCACACTCCTCTCGTTACACCTGGCTACTTTCAAACTATCCCCGAAACGCGACAAGGTCACTTCACGGGTGTTACATTCGAAAGTGGTGGTACTGCCCCAGGACGACAGACTGGACAAATAACCATCATCAGTCTGCCTACCACTCTTTAATAGTGCGTATAGGCACTGAGCGACCAAAGTACATATAACAAAGTTACATTGGTACCGGTCTTTAGCGAGGTTCGAACACGGGTCTCATTGATCGTGAGTTCACGCGTCTTACCGCTAGACCACGGCCGCCTGCCTATCCCTGTGGGCAAAAGGCGTGACAATTGTATTGTATTGTATTATAAATAAATAATAAATAAATATCCAAATAAGAATGCAAATGAATAATTATAATGAAAATAAAGGTTGAATCGTGATGCACTTAGCCTGATTGACGTATAATTAATTAGTCAAAACCTCAAATAAATTAAATTTCTAATCGATTTAGAATTTATGTCTGGCTTAATTATATTAATAGAATAAGAGTGTACTCCTCTCGTTATACCTGTCTACTTCCAAACTGTTCCCGAAACGCGACAAAGTCACTTCACGTGTGTTACAATCGAAAGTGGTGGTACTACCCCAGCACTGCAGAGGAGCTTATAACGCTAGGAGTTTAAAACCACCAAGCGCTATAATGAATAATGTTTTAAAATATATGTATCTTGGAATATATGTATGTGGGATTTAATTTGACGCCCAAAGCCTCAAAGTATTTCTCCAACTCGCCTGTCCATCTGTGAACGTGATTTTTGTGCGAGCGAGAGGAAGGAGTTTGAGCGAGAGGGGGAGATTGCTTTTTGACGGAAGGAGAAAGACGTGTGTTGTGAAGAAGTTGTATTTGTTAATATTTATGTAAAAAGCAAGAATAAACGGTGATATTTATAGAATTGCCTTGTTCTTTAAATCCGCCTGCTCGATAATCCCACATGTATATTGTTGATCCCTAATTATTTTCATAAAGTGAGTTCTTCGTGTATTAATGTGTAAAATAATCCACTAAGTATTCTATCAAGGAGGTGAACGATTCAACAAAAAAAAAAAGTATCATAATTTTCTACCAAAACTACTCTAGAAATTTCACTAAAGATAATCGAAGAAGGCTCAAAAAGATCTTGTAATTTTTTTTTAAATTGTAGCTCGGCATGTGACAACACTCCGCCTGATTTAAAGCTAGAGTGCGGTCCATGAATGGAAACAACTGCTACTACAGAGAAATCTCTGCGGGCAGCAGTCGCATCCATTATGCCGGCTTGAGGAGACGAGCATGTACCATCCAGATTGACAGTGCACACTCCTCTCGTAATACCTGGCTACTTTCAAACTATTCCCGAAACGCGACAAGGTCACTTCACGGGTGTTACATTCGAAAGTGGACGGCAGACTGGACTAATAACCATCATCAGTCTGCCTACCACTCTTTAATAGTGCCTATAGGCACCAAGCAACCAAAGTAGACACAACAGAGTTACATTGGTACCGGTCAGACTTAGCTTGGTTCGAACACGGGTCTCATCGATCGTGAGTTTACGCGTCTTACCGTTAGACCATGGCCGCGCTTGTTTTTTATATAATTTAAATAATAATAATAAGGTTTTGTATAGGAAACATGTTAAAAGCTAGCTAGCAATCCATTGAAGGACGTTAATGAATATATATATTTTTTAAAATATGAATACATATAAAATAATGCATCGAAATGAAAATTGTGGCTGGGTATTCACTTATGAAATCAATAACCTCACTTTCTGTTGTAGACGCAGATAGCGTATGAAAACCACAGGCTCGCTTCAGTCCAATGAATAATGCTCGTGTTAACCTTTACCCTCTACCAAATAATATTTCATTTCATTTCTCTACAGTAGGACATCTTATTATCAGCTTTAATTAAACGATATTGTATTAAGTTTCAGAGACTGTAAAAGGGCGGCTCACGATCGACATGACCCGTGTTCAAATCTTTCTCTTTTTATTGTAGCGCGACATATGACAACACTCCGCCTGATGTTAAGCTAGAGTGCGGTCCACGAACGAAAACAACTGCTACCACAAATAAATTTCTACATGCAGCAGTCGTCTCCTCAATGGCGGCTTCGGGACAAGAATATGAACCATCCAGATTGACAGTGCACACTCCTCTCGTTATACCTGGCTACATACAAATTGATCCCGAAATGTGACTTGACTGGTGTTACATTCGAAAGTGGTGGTACTACCCCACGATAAGAGATTCGGCTTCACCAGTCTGTCTACCATTTTTTAGCATAAATGCTCACTAGATTGCGCGCACCATGGTCGGTCAAGGAAGTGGGAGTCGCGGCCGTGACATTTCTCTTTTTCGTTTTAAACGGTGGCTGCTAATATCATTTAATTATTATTTATTATACCTTAATTTAAAAATTACCAGACTAAAGGTTGCTAAAGTATAGTACATGATGAGTACAGTATAGGGGGAGTTGTCATATGAAATAAGAGATTAATTAGGTTAAATAAGTTATTAGTGTACTTTTAGGTTATAGTTTTAACTGTTTGTATTTTGTTTTAGGGTTCTTAGTTTATTTACTTTCCTGCTTTCTTTTACATAAATTAATTGTGCATCTGAACAAGAGTTTCATTAAACCTCCCCCAAACCAACCTACTCCCTGGAAGGCGGTAATAATGCAACTACGCCGCAAGCAAAAATTCAGCCCGGTACCAATGTAACTTTATTCTTTAGTCGTTAATGTCTTTGAATAATATAGGCTTTATTTAAAAGAGTGCTAGATAGACTAATGATGGCGGAGTGTGATCATGTGTAGAGGTACTAAAAAAATTAAATTTGAGCGGCCGTGGTCTAGCGGTAAGACGCGTGAACTCACGATCGATGAGACCCGTGTTCGAACCTCGCTAATTCTGACCAATGTAACTATGTTATATGTACTTTGGTCACTCAGTGCCTATAGACACTATTAAAGAGTGACAGGCAGACTGATGATGGTTATTAGCTCAGTCTGCCGTCCTGGGGTAGTACCACCACTTTCGAATGTAACACCCGTGAAGTGACTGTCGCGTTTCGGGAATAGTTTGAAAGTAGCCCGGTATAACGAGAGGAGTGAGCACTGTCAATCTAAGATGGTACATGCTCGACTCCTCAAACCGGCATAGTGGAGGCGACTGCTGCCAGTAGAAATTTATCTGCAGTAGCAGTTGTTTCCATTCATGGAGCGCACTCTAGCTTTACATCAGGCAGAGTGTTGTCACATGCCAAGCTACAAAAAAAAAAGTAGCAAAAATTAGTATTAAATCTAAGCATTTATAATTCGAGCAAGATATAATGAAATAAAGGATTCAATATCGGAAAGTTGTCAAAAGATAGACGTTTATTCGAAGCGCAAATACTAAATCTGAAGTAATGAACGTCTGGATCGACATCCGAAGAATAAACCAGGAATATTGGATAATTTAATATGACTAGAAATGTACTTTAATGTTTTAGTATATCTACAAACTGAATTTAATCTAATTTTTATTTAAGAATATGGAAATTATATTATATTTGAGTACACATCGCATCCGCTATGCCGGCTTGCAGGACGATTGTATACCCATTAAGTTGACATACCAGACTTATCACGTTAAACTTTTACTCTAACCTCGTATGAAAGTGGTGGTAGTCTTGACTAATAACCATTATCAGTCTATCTACCATTCTTAAAATATCTATGAGAAAGACTCTAAGGGTATATACAGATCTTGTCCCCAAGTCGGCTAGTAGAGGAGACTGCTGCCCGTAGAGATTTATCTGTAGTAGCACTTGTTTCCGGTCATGGATCGCACTCTAACTTAACATCAGGCGGAGTATTGTCATATGCCGAGCTACAATAAAATAAATAAAAAATATGTGGCAACCTCTATTGAAAAGTCTTCTTCTTCTTTTGTTAAATGGCCTCAGATATCATAATAACGACAATTCTGCCAATGTCGAGTAGTAAATTCTTGATGTTTTTGCAACAAATTGCAATGGTGTTTTACAATTTAACGCTTTCTTGGAGTATTTGGCGGCAATTCACCTGGTCACGTCACGTTTTCGCCGCGTGGGATAACCACAAAAAGAAACCGCTTCCATTGCCTCATATAGAGTGAATTTTAATGTTTCCACAATTACGCACATGTGCAGCATAAAATTATGTAAAATAACACCAATTTAACACAATAATAACCACTAAACTAATTAAGGAAAAGGATAAAAAAATACCTCAACCTTCTCGGGCAAAAGCGCGCCAAACACTATTTGAAAAGTCTTCTCTTAAAAAGTAAGATGTCAAAGATGTCAATCCTTAGTTTTTTATTTTTTATGAAGATATATAATTTTACTAAAGCAAAACATGTTTTATTTAATTTTATTGGTGCAACTCTTCTTACTCCAAAAAATATAAGACTTATCGCGATTATTATGAATTTTAAATTTGTTTAAATTTTTGTCATGATTTCTGTAAATAAATAAATAAATAAATTAAATCGAATGTTTCGAAAGTTTTTATAACGTCGGACTAAAATAAAAATATAATTCGGTTAAATATGAAAACTTGTTTTAACTGGAATATAAGTTTATTCATTACATCGGAAACTGTACTTGTAACCAAATACGGATGTAAATAACCATAATCTCGACATGACTTGCTAACGACATGTAATTCCATTCATCGTTTACACTACTTGTTCACTTGCCCATCAACTTGAATGTAATATTCGTGTTCATTCAAATGTAAACCAGCAACTATCAATGCTATCTTTACACGTGATTGCTTACACGCTATACTTACAATATACAGCTTACTAATACAGTTATAATGGTTTTTTGTTTTGTAGTCATTCAGACTGTAGCTTTGCGCACAAGCCATATTAAATGCCGTACCGCACGACATTTTAAAGCTTGTTAGGCAGACTGATAGTGATTCAGCCCAGTCTGCCGTTCTGGGGTAGTACCACTACTTTTCAAGTGTATCACCCGTGAAGTCGTACGCCTTGTCGCGTTTCAGGGTCAATTTGGAAGTCGCTAGGCAAAATGAGAAGAGTCAACCTAATCGTGCACATTCGTTTCCTCGAGCCGGCATAGCGGAGGCGACTGCTGCCTAACTTACCGCACTCTAGTAGTAAAATCAGGCGGAGTGTCGATCTACAATAAAAATGAAATCCAAACATATTCTAACAAAATCATTAATATGGGACTAGATTTATTTAATATATAAATATTTAGGAAATAGACCAAATAGTAATAACAATGTGTGAGCCATATTTTGCTTACAAATTCGATGCGGTTAACCTCCCTGCTTGGCTATGACATCGTTTCATGACGGTCTGTTCACAAAATACATTTCATAATCCATTACCATCCACTATGACTATTTTCAACTTCAGTATTAAATGTACTAAATAACGTTCAAATATTTTATGATTTTAATTGTAATAAAATTGTATAGAAAAAATCAACGCGTAGCTGAGGTAGGAATAGAAACCACGTTTGGTAGTTGTTTTGTAAACTAAAAATTGTAAAATAAAGTAAATAAATTCTGACTCTAAGTAAATAAGATGGTATATGCTCGTCTCCTCAGGCCGGCATAGTGGACGCGACTGCTTCCCGCACCGGTTTCTGTGTAGTAGCAGTTGTTTCTATCCATGGACCGCAGGCGGAGTGTTGTCACGTGCCGAGCTACAATAAAAAATAAATAAAACATCTAACAACTAGGTTAACGTTTTTTTTTACACCACAGTATTTTTCAAGTCATTATTAATTTCGGCAAACTTTACTTTGCTGTTGACTTAATAATGTAATGAAAAATAAGTTTTTCTGTTAAATTTTCATTTGAAAGTGGTGGTACCTACTTCAGGACGGCAGACTGTGATAATAACCATCATCAATCTGCCTACCAAAGAGTCAGAATTTAGCGAGGTTCGAACACGGGTCTCAGCGATCTTGAGTTCACGCGCTTTACCGCTAGACCAACAATTCAATAATAAAACTATTGTAATGGCAACACTATATCAGTAAAGCTTTTCAATCAAAATCTAATTTAGTTCTATTAGAATAATATTGATTTTGTTAAAGCAAACATTTAATTAGGTAAAAGTTAAACTATTTCGGAACGCGTCGTAACCGAACATAAATGAATATTTTAACGCATGTGTTGAATCCACAACTCGCACGATATGCTTCTCAATATTGATTTTAATTTATACAAGAATGCTATTTTATTCTGATGTCGAATAATGATTCACCAGTTTTATTACTTTTTTTTTATTTGAATTGATGTATGGTGGTATTTAAAATGTACATATAGTTATCCATTGTTAGTTTTTTTTTATTGTAGCTCGGCATGTGACAACACTCCGCCTGGTGTAAAGCTAGAGTGCGGTCCATGAATGGAAACAACTACTACCACAGAGAAACCTGTGCGGGCAGCAGTCGCCTCCACTATGCCAGCTTGAGCAGACGAGCATGTACCATCTTAGATTGACAGTGCACACTCCTCTCGTTATACCTGGCTACTTTCAAACTATTCCTGAAACGCGACAAGGTCACTTCACGGGTGTTACATTCGAAAGTGGTGGTACTACCCCAGGACGGCAGACTGGACAAATTACCATCATCAGTCTGCCTACCACTCTTTAACAGTGCCTATAGGTACTGAGTGAACAAAGTACATATAACAAAGTTACATTGGTACCGGTCAGAATTAGCGAGGTTCGAACACGGGTCTCATCGATCGTGAGTTCACGCGCCTTACCGCTGGACCACGGCCGCTCTTAGTTATTATTTTTTTAATTAAATTTTAGATTTTTTTTTCTCTAATAATAATAAAATAGGCTCAGGCCAAGGACAACACGACAATATAACCCCCAAATCTAGAACAATTATTTCTTATTTTTTGAATATTTATAATTAAGTATTCGGAATCGAACCAAGGGCCTCCGCTGGGACTGGGCTCGCTAATTACTAGCCTGCTGTGTATTTTTAATGTGAGGGTTGAAGTTAAACTAACATTTTATTATGCATTGATGAGGTTGAATGAAAAATGGTGAAAGTTCATATTTTTTATAAAAAAATGTCTTCATTAAAATGAAAAATCAATTTAACAATTGGTTATATAAAGCATAACACAGTCCATTATATTTTGTCCGAGTTGAAAACATAAACAGTTTTGGAAAGCGTGACGTGGGTCACCCCCGACAAAAAGTTTTGTTAACTCCGCCCGCGCGCGCTCGAATACACTTCACTGCGGGTTTGTAATGTCACGCCGCCACGGTACCTCTTCTAATTACTGTACAATATTTTGCATTGTAATAGCACTACACTACATTGCTACAACAAATTTTTAAAAAATAGAAAAAAAAAATAGTATTATATATTCTAAATACAACACTAAATTCACTAAAAACTGAAAAATTATTTTAATTGAGGGTATCTACATACAAAGTAATTCGCATAAACAATAACATATGTTTATTACATATGTACAAATTAAATGTTTGCATATTATCTAACATATATCTGGAATTAGTGCCAACCAAACCTAAAACTCTGCATTGTTTGAATCTAGATATATTTCCAATTATTCCTATTAAAAGTTACAATGACTTTTTGAATTTAAAAAGCTCACTTTACTCTATTTTGTTAGACTTTATTATAATATGTATAAATACAGGGATATATTACCCGTGAAGTGATATTGTCTTGTTTCGGGAGCAGTTTGAAAGTAGCCGGGTATAGCGAGAGGACTGTGCACTGTCAATCTAGATGGTGCATATTCGCCTCGTCAACCCGCCATAGCGGAAGGGACTGCTGCCCGTAAGATGTCTATAGTAGCAGTTGTTTTAGTTCATGGACGGCACTGTAGCTTTACAACAGACGTAGTACACAATAAAAAAAAACAGAATAATGTAACTGACATATTATAGAAGCAAAAAAAAGAACAAACTAATTTCAACTCACCCACTCACGGGATACAAATGTAAATTAAAAAAAAAAACAAATAACATATTCAGTTGAAAAACTTTGAGAATTTAACCTGCCAAAAACAATCCTTACAAAGTTTGCGCAAACGAAGAAATTCAAAACTAAATATACAGCGATATTTCAGCAAATTAACTCCAAATGTGTGAATGTTTCAGAAGTTCAACTCTATATTAACCCAGTTCCTTGGTACATAGGTAATATTCAGTATCCCCTGGGTACAGTATCACCGTATTCGAAGTACACTACGACCGGGGGAGTCATTCTAACGTTCACAATATTAAGTTTAAAAGAGATTTTATAACATTATATTTCTTTAAAAATATTGCTTTTACTACAAAAACATTTTTAATAATAATGAAATATACTTCAATACCACCGTTTTCAAGTTAAAACATCCCCAGGGCGGTGCACAACCAGCATGACGGAGGTGACTACGAAGTCTGAAGCCCTCTCGGTCACCGTCACTTTAATAATATAAAATATTAATACATTTTATTTATTGCTTTCTTTTCTACAGTTTATAAATATTTGACATTTGATAAATACATACCTACTATATTTAATTTTATAAATTGTGTGTATATTTTTAAGATAATTTTGCATGTCGAGAGACAGAGCACTTAAATAAATAAATTTCATTCGGTTTAATTATTAAAATAAAACTATTGTATTTGTGTTATTTTGTAGTTCACCAATTGATTAAAATATTCATCATCTTCATTCATTCAATAAAGTAATCCATTAGTGTGATTTTCCGATACATTACCACCTGTGTAAATGTATTGAATGTTGTTTTAACTTTACGACTATACACTAACAGCAATGGACGTGAAACGATAAACAACATTTAGTATGGCAAAACACGCTTTACAATTTACTATTTAATTTTAATTAGCTTTAACTTTTCGAATTCTTTAATCTAATTAGCTTTTTCAATGAAAGCTTATCATTATTTCGTTATTGATCAAATATATTAATTATAAAAATATATAAAGGATTTGGAAAGGATGGATGAAAGAAGATTAATTAAAAATATCTATTATGCGAAAGTAGATGGCAGTGTCGGAAGGGGGTGCCCTAGGAAGACCTTTCTCAGTCAGATCGGTCAACTGCTGAGAAAGGGTCAGACGAGGAGCACCCTCAACCGACGTGCATGCATGAGGGAAGTAATGGATGTGGTTGAAGCGAAAGTGGCATTTAGAGAGAGGAGTCGCTGGCGCTCCATAGTTTCTGCCTACCCCAGTGGGAACAAGGCGTGAGCTAAGTAAGTAAGTAAGTAAAAATATATAAAAATATATATATTCCTTCCTAGTTTTCTTTTTTATTTCTATAAATTGTAATTAATATACGAGAAGTAAAAAAAAAACACAGTGTCCGGTCTCGGTGTTATATTATTCTAGTTTGGAGTCAGAACAATTGTCTTAAAAATACGTGTATACAACGTTTTGCTTAATAGCAACAGTTGAACGATTGCCTCCATAATGCATGCTTGCACTTACAGGGGCCGGTGAATAGCGCTTACCTCGAGGATCTACGAGGGGTACTCTCTCAACCACAGTTGACTGATTATCGATAGATTTAGATTCCATTTCTGATTATATGTCATTAGCGAATATATCCATCATGTTATCATCTAAGATTTAAGGGCAGGCCACATACTTGTATAGATAAGTATGTCATGTGTGAAATAGATAGATGCACGTGTTTTTGAACAAGAGTGCGCGTGAGACGATTACGATTATTTGGCCTCGCGCTCCCGCACTTAAATTTGAACTCTACCATAAAGTTCCATACAATGCTCATGTTTACTTTACGCCTAACGGTGATACGCGGTGAGACGCGTGAACTCACGATCGATGAGACCCGTGTTCGAACCTCGCTAATTCTGACCGGTACCAATGTAACTTTGTTGTATGTACTTTGGTCGCTCAGTGCCTATAGGCACTATTAAAGAGTGGTAGGCAGACTGATGATGGTTATTTGTCCAGTCTGTCGTCCTGGGGCAGTACCACCACTTTCGAATGTAACACCCGTGAAGTGACCTTGTCGCGTTTCGGGAATAGTTTGAAAGTAGCCAGGTATAAAAGAGGAGTGTGCACTGTCAATCTAGATGGTACATGTTCGTCTCCTCAAGCCGGCATAGTGGAGGCGACTGCAGCCCGTTTAGACTTCTCTGTAGTAGCAGTTGTTTCCATTCATGGACCGCACTCTAGCTTTACATCAGGCGGAGTGTTGTCACATGCCGAGCTACAATAAAAAAAAAGAATATTATTGTTAGGTCCTTTGCAGCTTCAACGGATGCAGACAGATGGCCTCATTTTTTATACTTACCCCTGAATATCATACAGTCAAACCGTGCACCAGAAATCATTGTATAAGATTTTTATTGAGTTGCGTCTGAATGGTTTCTCTGTTCTCGTGCTATAAATAATGTTAAAACGAGTATTCAAAGGAGCGTGTTAGATTTATTCATGTATTGTAAATTTTAATGTAAAACCAATCGTATGCATATGAACCCTGCAATGCTCAACAATATTGTTTCAGTTCACGCGTGGTGTAGCTTGCGGATGACACGCTTCTAACTCACTTTATCGGTATGAACCGTCCTGGGGTAGTACCACCACTTTCGAATGTAACACCCGTGAAGCGACCTATAGAAATAGTTTGAAAGTAGCCAAGTATAAGAGAGGAGTGTGCACTGTCAATCTGGATACTACATGCTCGTCTCCTCAAGCATAGTGGAGGCGACTGCTGCCCGTAGAGATTTCTCTGTAGTAGCAGTTGTTTCCATTCATGGACCGCACTCTAACTTTACATCAGGCGGAGTGTTGTCACATGACGAGCTACTATAAAAAAAAAACGAATTTATTTCAGTTGATAATTAAATAATATTATTAAAATTATTGTGAATTTTTCAATTTAATTGCCGAGCGGTTGTAGATGTATTGATTGATTTTCAAATATTCAAGTGGCTTTGTTATGAAAAAATAGAACAGAAGAATTTCGACGCGGTCATATGAAAAGCTAACATGAATTTTTTTCTGTTCACATTTTATTATAATTTAATTACAACACATTATCTTATTTTAAATCATTTGCCTACGTACACTTTTGCATGAACATTAACATGATAATAATTCCAGATATCAGGCAAAACTCAGTAGAATATACAGTGAGTTTTAAGTGTGGATATAACAAAATTCATAGCGGTTCGTGAGCAGTTCATTTCGTATTCTTACATACCGACTATCTGTAGTATGGTTAACAGGAAATTTAAACCTGCAACATGACTGCTATACCTACTTTCATAATATTGGCTCCAGAGAATAAAATAACACAAGCTTTTAATAATTTGACAACTTTGCCAATTTGCTTAAGTTTGCTGGTAAGTAATTTTAATAATAATAATAAAATATTATATTATATTGTATAATAAATAAAATAATATAATTTATTATAATAATATAATAATGAAAGTAAATTGTTCTATAATAAATAAAACTAGCTGTAATTCTAAATAGTACACACAATATTATTTTTAAGGGTTGGCAGTTAACATAAAATTATTTATCTCATTTTAATTTTTTTTTAAATATTTGAAATTTATAATTTTTATTACTTCATATTCGTCATACTAATGCGGTTTACGTTCTTAGACCGCACTCTAGCTTATTATCAGTAGGAGTGTAGTCTCATGTCGAGGTACAACAAAAAAAATGTTATAATTGAGATCATAAAACTAATTTCTAGTGTCAAAAATATATTATGCTACAAACAGAGATTAATATTGATGATTAAAAGTGATACTATATCTATATAATATATTATTTGAAGAAAATAAGTTAAAATAGCGTCTAGATACATTCCACGGTTTATGTAAGCAGCATACGAGTCCAGACTGTCGCTCGGTGACACTAAACGATGAATGGCAAAATGTACAAGGGCATTTCAAATACCAAATCCCTTTTAATACATTTGGTATAATTAATTCACTTGGGTAACAGTCTCATACAGATGGCACTATTGACGACCAGCTCTGATAAATAAATACTAGGAATTTATATAAAAATCGTATTAATTGGTATCGTCCTAGGGAGTACCACCACTTTCGAATGTAACACCCGTGAAGTGACCTTGTCGCGTTTCGGGAGCAGTTTGAAAGTAGCCAAGTATAACGAGAGGAGTGTGCACTGTCAATCTAGATGGTACATGCTCGTCTCCTCAAACCGGCATAGGAGGCGACTGCTGCCCATAGATTTCTCTGTAGTAGCAGTTGTTTCCATTCATGGACCGCACTCTAGCTTTACATCAGACGGAGTGTTGTCACATGCCGAGCTACAATATATATATAACAATGTACATTTTGCCATCCATGGTACAAGTTCAGGAGGCATCCTAAAGTCTTCGCAAGTCACGTATCAACATTATTGCAGCGAACTCAGCTCGAGACAATTGTGTCTTTGAACCTTTCCACGTATGTACGTTATATTCGTAGCAGAACGTTACTTTTGAACATATTTTTGAACGTGTACATTGTACAAGCTTCACTTAGTTCATTGCAAATTGTACAATATCTATATTTACTATATTAATCCCGTCATCTTTCAGTGGATCAGCTTGAAAGCAGGCACAGCGGGGACATTTCGCAAATCGTACTCTAGATTAACTCTAGATCTACAGGATGCTGGTCCTGATGAACCCATGAGGAGTTTGTGAAGTCCGTTCTACTAGGTAAATTTTGATTAGTAGCACTAAAACCGACTGTGTTTCAGATTACCAAGTCAAAACCTAGAACCCTGACTACCCCGATACAATGTAAATACATAGTCTGGTCACATGAGTTAAAACCTCTATATTAATTAATTAAATAGCTAAATCGAGGTATTTCAGTATCAAAAGGAAGTTCACCGGATTTCCTCGAATGCAGCTACAGGCATTTCCGAAGCTTATTTGTTACGAGATCTACGTCCGTCGACTGATCCAGCGACTAATCGGGAGATCGGTCGATTGATGTAGCTTATTACTTGTGGAAATTCAAGACATTTATGAAATTGAATTCCGGGTAATCGGATATGATTTGGAGTCATTTATTTATCAACATTATACATCATACATATACATTATACATATGTTGAACTGCATTTATACATTTGTTGACTTGTTAATCATTTTATTATTTGTTAAGAAATTAATATAAAAAATATTAATAATATTACAAAATACAACAAATCGAGCGGCCGTGGTCTAGTGGTAAGACGCGTGAACTCACGATCGATGAGTCCCGTGTTCGAACCTCGCTAAATTCTGACCGGTACCAATGTAACTTTGTTATATGTACTTTGGTCGCTCAGGCAGACTGATGATGGTTATTTGTCCAGTCTGCCGTCCTGGGGCAGTACCACCACTTTCGAATGTAACACCCGTGAAGCGACCTTGTCGCGTTTCGGGAATAGTTTGAAAGTAGCCAGATAGAACGAGAGGAGTGTGAACTGTCAATCTGGATGGTGCATGCTCCTCTCTTCAAGCCGGCACATTGTCACGTGCCTAGCTACAATTAAAAAGAAAAAAATAATAAGTAAACACCGAAATAAAGCTTGTCTTAACTGACATTTCATTCAACTATGTCTTGCCTGCCATCTAGCAGTTTAGTTTACAAATGCTACTCATTTTTTATTCAAAAAAATATACTTCTATTCATTAATCTTTCCAAGGGAGCTTAATCTTTACGCTCCTGAATATAGAGATGGCCATTGTGTGTACGGATTTGGTGGTTATAACGTTATGGATTTTGAAAGAACAGTTCCGAGGTCTAAGTGCATCGCGATCGTTCTACGTGCATCCCTTCACAATGTCAGTTGGAAATTCCTCGTTACTGCAATAATCTAAGTTTACTTTCAAATACCGTTTTGAAATATTTCACAATTTATTAGAAAATAGTATGTCTGCTAGCTTTTGAGTCACGTAATTCTATAGAAATATTATTGTCTTTTATATTAGCTTATATAGAATGGATACTTTTTTTATAGTAGGTAGTGGCAGTTGTTTCCGTTCATGGACCGCACTCTAGCTTAACATCAGACGAAATGTTGTCATATGCAGAGCTACAATAATAAAAAAAACACTTCTAACAATATTTTATGACAAGATTATAAATATGAAATATACTTTATTATTTATATACACGGGGGAAAATGTTGAAATATGGTGGCGTGTTCGCGGGAGGGCGTTGCGGTTTTGTATGTCACTGCTCATTCCGACTCGACCTGTCTTATTTTCATACAACGGTTTTGGGATTTTGACATATTTTTCTGTACATTGTTTTCCCTTTTTTGTTGCTATATAATATTTACTGAGAAATCAATAGCATTTTATTCATATTTAGGCGGTTAATAAGAGCAGACATAAATCTGTGTACCGCCTTCGATTCCCAATTGGAGAGAAATATATATTTTTAAATGTAATGTTCAAAAGCGGTTGTGCACAACTAGACTCACAATCGATGAAACCCATCAAATCAAATCTCTCTAAATTCTGACCTGTATCAATGTAAATTATGTTGCATGGGCAATTAAAGAGAGATGGTTATTAAATCCAGTCTGCTATCCGGAGTTGCCTATTTCACTTACTTTTTTTTTTCGTGAACATTATTATCAATTCGAAAGGAATGATTTCTATTGATATTGGTATAATAAAGAATATATTTAATTTAAAATAATTAATATAAAATAATTTATAAAAAAATAGTCCCCTAATTAGTGAAACCTGACTCCTGAAATACAGTGTATAACTAGTTCAGGAGTCAGAGTATCCGAGTTCTTTATTATTTGTACTAACAGTATGCCGTCCTGGGGTAGTACCACCACTTTCGAATGTAACACCCGTGAAGTGACCTTGTCGCGTTTCGGGAATAGTTTGAAAGTAGCCAGGTATAACGAGAGGAGTGTGCACTGTCAATCTAAGATGGTACATGCTCGTCTCTTCAAGCCGGCATAGTGGAGGCGGCTGCTACCCGCACAGGTTTCTCTGTAGTAGCAGTTGTTTTCATTCATGGACCGCACTCTAGCTTTACATCAGGCGGAGTGTTGTCACATGCCGAGCTACAATAAAAAAATAAAAAAAAAGTTCATCTCTACTAACCTGTGCTTGTAACTTGAATAAATAAAGATTATTATTATTATTAAAAATCAATAAAAACATTCATTACACAGGTCCAAAAAAAGAAATGTTTGGTGCCGCAAAATGTCGTGCGAAACTGTCAAAATCTCGAACCTACGTTCAGGTATGTATCGATTGATAATCTCAAAATTGTATTGTAATCATTATTATTACTGTGTTTAATATAATACATGAGAAAGTTTCTTCTAAAAGAAAGTACTCAAAGTAATTCAATTGTATTCTCCTTAAGTCCATCCAGTGAAATATAGAAAAATCTTGAATATATTTTATTCCTTCATTTCTGTTTATTGTTTTTATGTTTTGCATTTTCCGTCATATTCCGACGTTGCAATGAAAAGCAAAAATCCTTTTTACATCCCTCTTTCTTGTTTCATATCGCGGGATTATCATCCTTATATCGAACCGACATAAAGACCAGTTTTAGGTGCAACGGATTGCGCGGATGGAAGATAGTGGTTGAATTCAAGCGAAACTTAAAGTGGCAAATAAAAGTGACAACTTAGAATGGGAAGTGAGAGAACAGCACTCGCGTGACGAATTGGCGGCGCGTTTTTGTTGCACTCTTTTGCAACTTCGATATTTTTTCGTATGGAAAAATTCGCTTCAAACGTTTAATGGATACTAGAATCCAAAATGTTTAAAAATAAGACTTTGATGTATCGATTTCATTATTCAGAAATAAAAAAGGTATACACTGTGGTTTTGAAAGGATTTTGAGAACGTTTTATTTTGTAATGCAGATCACAAATTGTAAAAGAGATCACGCCTCGATTGCTGAATTCAAAATTTATCGATTCCCGTCTCACCCCCTTGGGGAAGTTCACGAAAGTTGTTCTCCACGATGAAATATTAAATGACGTTTTTTTCCAATTGGTAACATTTCTGTTCCACCAGCTGAGGCGGTTGTAAAACTGATACGTGACCAAATGTTGGCCACTTCACTCGGCGCGAGTGGATTGGTGCCGCGAACATTGCTCTTTGATCAATATTTAGTTTCACTGAGAGGTGAGAGTTACCTACTTTTCATATTATTCTATTGATACTTCGCATATTTCATTTCAGTATAATATAATATGTAAACACTTATTTTTGCATTCTTCCTCTAAATGTTTTAAATATATTTTTTTTACTGTAGTCTATAGTGTCTATAGTGTATCAGACCATGAGCGGTGCCTGTTCGGCCAGGGTGTGGTTCTGTGGACAGCAATCGCCTCCGCTATGCCGGCCTGAGCTCTACTTCCAAGCGGCAAGCAAACACACATTGTTAGAATATTATCGACAAAGACAGAGCTGATCTATGCCAGTAAACAAAAGCACTAATAAATCGATTAAACTGTATGAAAAGAACGCGATGTACGCATACCGAGCAATTGGGAACAAATTAGTCGGAACGAGCTATTAATAATTGATATTAGATCAAACACACCTTCGAACAATAATGCAGCATGAGCCACGTAATCAGAATTCTGCGCAACACAATGTTCAAAATTGCAGATTGCACTAATAACAATTAACATTTATATTACAACATCTCTAAATGCTATTTCATTGTTTACGTTTCAAATAAGTACACGTGTATGTACCTTGGTCACTCAGTACCTATAGGCACTATTAAAGAGTGGTAGGCAGACTGATTGTGTTATTAATCGACCTGCCGTCCTAAGGTAGTACCACCACTTTCGAATGTGAAGTTTCGCGAAGTGGCCGGGTATAGTGAGAGGAGTATGTTGTCAATCGGGATGGCGTAAATGTTGTCTCCTGCAGCCGGCATGGCGGAGGTGACTGCTATCTGCGGAAATTTGTCTCTGCTTGGAAGTCGCCAGGTAACAGGAGGAGTGTGTACTGTCAAACTGGATGATTAACATTCGTCTCCTGAAGTCGGCATAGCGGGAGCCTTCAGTAATTTCTCTGTGATTTTGAAATTATAACAAAATAATGCACTTAGATTTTCGTTTGGTGTACCGTATAATGAACAAAACTATTATACCTATTTTAGAAAGTAACCTCCACCCTGCCGCCATGCCTGCACAATATTTAAGTACCATTAACATAAATGATGAAAAATATGCGACACAAAAAAGTCATTTTCCAAAGCAAAATGTTAACTTGAAAAATAAACTAAAACATACAAGAATAGTATGAAGCAAAATTAAGATAGGTAACATTGTATGCACTGCGCTTACATGCATAATAAAGTGCGTACGAGACCCCCTACATGTCCCCTTTTCATGTCCCCACATCAGGGGGGGCTACGTGCCTTTGGTTTACAGTGCTGCCAGATTTTTAAAATGTTTGATAAATAAATGTTTTTGATGATTTTTTTACTAAATGTGAGATATTAAATCTGAGAATTGAGATAAAAAGCAGTCGCCTCCGTTATGCCGGCCTGAGGTAAAGAATGACAGTGCACACTCCTCTCGTTATACCTGGCTACTTTCAAACTATTCCCGAAACGCGACGAGGTCACTTCACGGGTGTTACATTCGAAAGTGGTGGTACTACCCCAGGACGGCAGACTGAGCAAACAACCATCATCAGTCTTTCTATCACTTTTTAAACTGAGCTTTATGAAATAAATAATGAGCAACGCTATTTTATTTCTTGTCACAAACTTACATTTTTGTAATTCGTATCTGGCAATACTATCATGGTACGGAAAACACACGGGAAACCCGATGTTAGAGCATTCTGATTAGAATTCTGGTGGCAGCTAAACGTTGGACGACGATCTGCCGACGGCAATCATAATATTGCGTTACACCAATACATGTTTTAACGTTCAACGGTTGGAAAATGAAACGGGAATCGTTGAACTGTATAGAATTCAAATTCATAAAATAAACTCAAAGATTCTTCGCATATCGAAAAATATATTAACACACGTATACAAGGTAAAATATACACACAATTGTTGAATAGTATTTAACCTTTAACTATGGACACTTTTCTTTATACAATGTCTATATACATGGGGTTTCACAGACTCCTATATATTAAAAGGTATTTTTTCAGTAACTATCAATCTAATTAATAAAATACAGCATGTATGGATTTTATTTAATTAAAATATACGACTTTTATTAGTCCAATCTGCAGTCCTGGGGTAGTACCACCACTTTCGAATGTGACACCCGTGTAGTGACCATGTCGCGTTTCAGTTTGAAAGTAGCCAGGTATAACGAGAAGACTGTGCACTTTGAACCAGACAGTACACATTCATCTCATTGAGCCGGCATGGCGAAAATGACTGCAGCGACCGCACTCTAGCTTTACATCAGGCGGTGTTCGGATCTCTATAAAAAACTTTTGTAGAGATCCGATACAAAGTAAAGTTTTATACTATTATCTGGCATTGTAGGTACGTGTAAGTAGCACGTGTCACGCGCGTATGTGGCCTGGCTTTTATTGAGTTTTGAAAAATAGTCATGTAGATTTTTTATATCCAAAATTATTTCAAATCTAACTTCAGGTCGTAAAGAAAGTGGAAATGGTAACATTTCATTTCCTATGATTTACGCGTACGAGGGGAGAGTTGAAATTTAAATAAATTTTGGAAAGCTATCTGCTGAAAAAGTTACGATTGAAACTTTGAGAGATGACGACTCGTCGAATGACATACATTTTTCATGCGAAAGTTCTTTCATTACAAACTGAAAGTATCTGAAAATATTAATTTGAGCTTTATTTCGTAATTTTAGGTCAGGTTTTGAAGGTCGCTTTGCAAAGCTCACCTCGATTTTAACTGTACTTACTGCTTTGCTTTATATTTTGGTAACTAAAATGTGAATTAGGTTAGATATTATAAAATGTAATAAAATGTAAGACATGTAACACTAGAGAACACGGGCTCCGCATTTCTAAATAACATAAGCTCCTAATGTCTTGTTTACGTATAATTATAAGCCTCCATTTGTGTAGCGGATAATAAAGGGCGATCCTTGGCAATGGGGTGCCCAAAATTATCGTTCTGTTTTAGGTTCGGTTTACATTTAGAAAATAAAACTATATAAAAGTCTTATTTTTTTTTTAATGAAATGAAAATAGTTTTTTATTATCATAGGCATAGTCTAATCACGAACTCTGCACTAAGGAAACTCATGTTTTCGGAAAGAAGTATGACAAGAAGCTGCACATAATATTTAAAAAAACTATATGGGTTTAACTCGAGAGCAAACAGGTTTATTTTTGATAAACGTGCTCTATCCTAGACTATACCTGATTGTAATAAAAAAACCATTGCGAACATGCGTCACAGAGGCGTGACGTGTGCGTGACGTAACCATTTTAATATGCGACACTAATTATAAATTTTAAATTGTAGATAGAACGACAAAGTCTTTTTCAATTCAAAAAAACTGGTAACTCGCGTTAAAATATGCGAAATGTAAACTAGTCCTAATGTATTTGCATCTCATAAGAAGGGGCTATGAATAAGAAATGAGGGAATGTTGGGCAAAGAGAATTAGCGAGGTCGCGGATACGTTCGTTGCCGCAGACTACGCGTGGCCGTTGCTTCCCTGACATGTTATAACTCTAAGCGACTTTTTAACACTTTAAACAACTATCAAAGGTGATAACTAAAAAGACCTAATTTCCTTGAGAGTTTTTATAGTAGCCCGCCTTATCATTACACTCCGTCTGATATTAAACTACAGTGGAACGAAAATAACTGCCACCACAGAGAAATTACTGCAGGCAGCAGTCACCTCCGTTATACCGGTTTGAAAAGAAGAATGTGTATCATTCAAGTTGACAGTGCATACTCCTCTCGTTATACCTGGCTACTTCCAAACGGATTATGAAACTCGACTTTACGGGTGTTACACTTGAAAGTGGTGGTAGTATCCCAGGGCGGCCTATACTTCTTCCACTCTTAAATTCTGCCGGCTTGAGGAATGCATCATCTGGGGTTATCACACTTGTGCTTTTACAACGTATTTCATAACATACAGTTATGAATGTATGAAGTGAACTTTTTCAGAATGTCTGCTTTTGAAAATGGAACGTAGCAATGGCGCTTAAAATAAACGAGCGGTGTGCGTAACACGGTGAGCAATATTCGAAAATAATCATTTAGAAAAGAACACACGGCTAAGGAATAACAATAAAAACACGCCAACAATAGCACATTATGTACAAAAAATATTGTTATTATCATCCTCACAGTTACAATGTAATAAAAACTGAAATCAAGTCAAATTGGCATAGGGGTGGGGATGAGGTAGGTTGGACTATCGTCTTTGTGACCCTTTGCACTGTACATTTGTTGTCTTCAATATTCTTAGACAGGACATTTGTTTAAAAGAATGTCCTGTCTACGCACATTTTTATAACTACTCTATCGTATGCGCTGGAGTGCTTTTTCTTCACTAATCTTCAATCTTAATTTCTATAATAACTGCTACCAAATTTAAATGTATTTGCAAGTCATTCTCACTGTGCCGGCTTGTGTAGGTAAGTTTAAGTTCCGGAACTTGGTTACAGTTGCGACAGCAGATAAAGCTCATAGCCATCAGGAGTCTGCCTCAAATCCATTGTCATAAAACGACAAAATAATATTCTTATGAATGTATATGTCTGAAATATTGTATAATCACTAAAGTCTATGTATAAAGCAGTGAAGCCATAGATTGTGAGGCACCTCGGGTAGCTCGCTAAATAATAAATGAATATACGAAACATCTCACACGAACTCGTATATCTAATGTCAACTGAAACTTGTATATCAAATCTATTTTGAATTTTTAACCTTAGAGTAGAAAATGCAATAGAAAAACTTAAACACAGCCTAAGGAGGGAATAGAACCCAAGCACTTGACCTTGCGTACAGTGACTTTGACGACTAAGCTACACAATCAGAAAGCGCCAGAAAGAGGAAAAGGAAATAATTTATACTAAAAATTAATTGAAAGGATTAAAAAAAATATATGTATTTTTTTTAAATAATTTTATCCTGCCTTAATTTTTTTATATTTTAGAAATGAAATAAAATTGATAGTGGTAATATTTATAAAAATACCTGTTATATATCTTGGTTCGTTATAATATTTTTAAAAATTATTAAAAATTTATTATAAGAACTAATCAAATAACCAAAGTATTTCTTTTTTAATAACTTTTAAGCTATTCTAAAAAATATATAAATTAATTATCTATATAAAAAAAATAGAATGTATTGCTTAATTTCATGATGTAAAAGAGTAATATTACAAGGCACATAGACGACTTTCATAATTTTCAACAATTTCCAGCTCGCAGCAGTTAATTAGTCGAGCAAACTAGCAAGTTTATATAGTATCTATTTTACTCTATAATATGCCACGTAGTACCTTTGCACCAACTTGGGTTCGAACCTGTGCTCCACTATTATATATTACAATCTGGAAAACGCCAACAGAATTGTTGTTTATAAATTATAAATTATTATGTAAAAATAGGTACAAACTTTTTACCTCAGTAAAAGACCGTCATAATAATAAAAAAATCAAAAATATAAACAATAAGTATTCGTATTATTGCAATTTCAATTAAAATATCAAACAAAGGGAAAGAGCAAACAAAGAATTCTCAGAAACTGAGTAATTTGGTAGGTACATTTAGAAGCGACAGAGGGCGCTACAAATCGCCAAAATATTTGTCACCCCATGACAAACACCGACTCAGGTGTCCCTGGCGCATTCCAATCATGGAATGGATATTACAACTCTCTTAAACAACCACTTTTGATCACCCTTTAGCTCTGTATCTAACACAGAGTAAAATATTTAAAATCGAAACATTTTTGATACCACCTGTTTTATTTATAATTTGTACAGACTAATGTTAGGCTGTGGTCTGAAAAAGTTTGCGGTCGCCTTGTATGAGCACGTCCTTAACCATTTCATTTTCGTCCCAAACTTGTTCAACAAATCATAGGAATAATGAAACAAATTTCCCTGTTTTTGTTTTTCAATTTTTTTCTTGTCTCGTTCCCCAACAAAAGTTTCGGTACAGTTTTCTGTTTGTTTGTCGAGATGAGTGACGTTTAATATTGAAATGTCTGCGGCTTGTTTTGTTTTTATCTTGATGAAATTAATGCCATATTTTACAAACGTCAAAGGAAAAATAAAAAAATATTTAAATTAATAAAATTATTATAATATTTATGTACAAAATACGAGTATGTTTATAGTGGGCACTTACTCTAAAGTACGTCAAACAATTATTATTGTTTATTTTGAAGTTCAAAGACCATCAGATATTCAAGTGTAGAGATGAAATAAAATATATGACAATAAACAAAATTCAAACAACTATGATAATTAGAAATTCTACATAAATTCAATAGGTGACTATAACAGGATCTAAAACATTATGTGTTTTCCTTTTACTATCTACTATAAGAAAGAAAATAAATACAAAAATTATCACCATTAAAATCAATAAAATGCTACCACTTAATATTAACTTTGTGTCTTTGCCTATATTTCTAGTCATTGTAACATTAGTCAGTTCAGTTACATTTACTATTAAAATTTCGTTTGAACTATCATCCATATTAAGTGTGCTAGTTTCTTCTAAAGATTCATCATATTCCTCATAATCAGAATAACCCTCACTCTTAAATACGTAGTCATCGTAATCCTCATAAAAGTCGTCTTTTCCAACTTTAGGTATTTTATCATTGTAAATTCTCTCAGGTAATACACTTAGTGACGTTTCACACGATACATATGTTACTATAAATTCGCACAACACTAAAATAGTTCCATGTAACAAGAGAACCATTTTAAATGAAACACAGAAACTTGGATATTAATTCAGAGTAGAAAATAAACTGAGTAGGTTTATATAATGTCGTAATTTATCTTTTCCTTAGGTCAAAAGTTAAATTTACGCCATACTAAGATACGGATTATGTTATCTTAATTAATACATTCAAATTACATTAGTTTTGTATCAATTTAATCATAATTATTTATTGACTATTTGAATATATTCACATCTCCATACATTACAACAAGGAAAAACAAGACAATTTTAGGCGATTACAACGTCGCTCACAGAAGCAGATGGAGTCGCTCGAGTCTTTTTACAATCCACTGTCATACAAAAAACGAGTATTATTATTGTCTCCGATAGAAACATAAGTACGCCATAATTTGATACTATAGTGACATTCACAGTTTTAACCATAGTTACATTTTCTTCAGATATATTTGAAGCCTTCGTAGACATCTCGTTGCACAGGTCGTTGTCACAGACTGTATGCGTTAAATTCACACTTCCTGTTTCACTAAGATTACTACTATCCACAACAAAACCTCTGGAATCTATTCTATTATTATTTACAATTTTTTCCATATCCATCCTTTTGGGAGAAATATGGAATCCACCACACATTAACGTAAACTCGATCAGTACAAATATTACACGTAATAGCTTCATTTGATATTACGTTTTATTGCATCAATTTTTGGTAAGCGGGAACTTGTGGAAAGTTAAATGATAAACTGAGACTAATATAAAAATATTGCTTATCTACAAGCACATACTTGTTAAAGGTTAAAAGTCGCGTTCTTTAAAAGATGCAGATCATCTCTTTCTGTGAATTAATTGATTACTTATTACCATGGGTAAATGTTGCAACAATATTTTAATATAATTTCACTTCATACTTTTATTAACCTAAGTGTAGTTACGTTACACAGACTAATCGTTTTCACTCACTGTACAACACTACACAGTCTTTAATATTATATTTAATTAAAATTATTAGATGATTCTCGCGCACAACGCAGATCTCTAAGTTTCTTACAATATAATTTCAATACAGAAACACGATAGCTTTATTTTCCATTTGTTGTTTGAAGTTGCGATGCGAAGTGGATATTAAATTGAGAGATAAACACGGTATAGGGTAAAGGGCACAATAATTATAATATGCAGTATATTTTATGGTCCACTCGTTTCAATTTCTTTCTATGAATGAACTAGTTTGTTATGTACATGATCTTTCTCAACATTCGCCGTCTCATGAATCACCTGCTCTTCTTTACTCGTGTTTAATTGTTCAGCACTACCGGGATACAGGCATTTGATTGCGAGTATATCCTCCAAATTATGTATTTCTTTACCGAAAACTTGTGCAGAAACAGTGTCAGGTTGCGTGTTGTGCGCTTCCAACCAGGTCTTGTAGGTACGTTTCGGTAACATACCTGGAGTTGGAACCGCAGCGCCGTAACTGATCATGCTTATGATCGTGGTCACCGTTAAAATGCGCAATACCATTTTATTTTTTAATTCTTTCTAAGTACGTGTTTATAAGTGATATATTATTTGTACACTGATGACTAAATACAGAGATATAATGTTCGTGAGGTTAAATGTCATTGATAAGAGTGAGATAGTTGTAGTACTTTACTGTCGTATACACATTTTAAATTGATGTTTTGCTTCTTTTAACACGTGATTATTGGACATTGAAGTTTTTCAACGAATTTTTTCGCGGAAATAAACTTATTTCTGATGATATTGGGTACATGTATAATAAACCAATTAAATTAACTTTTTTATAGTATTTCAGCGTACAGCATACTCCGCCCGATATTATGCTAAAGTTGCTTCATTGACGTTGCGCTTGAAAGCACCGCTAATAACCATCATCAGTCTGCTTACCACTCTTTTTATATAACTCAGAACCAAACGTATAAAGATAAGAAGTTATTAAGTTATAATTAATTCTTGATTTACATGATACATGGGGCCTAAACCCAGAGATCATAAGGACGAAACACATCTCTGTGATAGAGCCAATAGTAACATATGGCTCCAGTGCATGGGCTAGTGCGGTTGATCAACAAATGATAAGGAAACAACTGAACACCATACAAAGGGGTTTCGCTCAAAAGATCTGCAAAGCGTATCGAACAGTGTCACTCACCTCGGCATTGACCCTGTCAGGACTCCTCCCGCTGGACCTGAGAGTACAGGAAAATGCCAACCTGTACACGGCCAAAAAGTGCCAATCTCAGGACTACTTACCAAGAGGGCGGGAGATAGAACAGAAAGTGTCCAATGGCGATGCATATAGTGTTTAAAGTTTAAAAAATTATAAGAAAATGACATTTTTTATGTGTATGAAATATATTTCCTTATAGAGTTTATCATAGAATGTGGACATCTTGAAAATCAAAATGGAAAATTATTAACACTCATGCAAATGGGACAATGAATAAAATATATGAAAGGTGAGAAGATGATGTGGAGAAAAGAGAAAATAAACTTGAAGACAAAGTAGCTACAAACGTTACTAATATCAATGAGGAGAAAGAAAACAAATTAGGTTTTAAATTTAATAGAAACTCTGAAAATTGTTTAAATATGACATCAGTAACCTCACAGGAGACAGACACTAATCTCGAAGACGACATAACTACAATCGCAAAGAATGATAATGTCTCAACAGGTAGACAAGAAGTCAAATTTTATAGTAGAAATCCTAATAAAATGTTGATTAATTATTAATAGTGAAGTGCAAAAAATAAAATATTTAACACTGAAGTTTTATAGCAGAAGTTCAAATGAAATATGTATAATGAAGAATTTACAAACCAACATACTATAGATAATACCAAATATTACTTAAATCTGAATGATATATAAAAATATAATATTCTATAATATAATTCTTTACTGAATAAAAATAATGATGTAATTATATACCGTTTTTGATGTAAAATATAATCTCCCTTATTGTGAATATTGACAACACTGTCCAGTAACGCATATTAATTAAAGGGCGGAAACAAGAGATGTTCAACCATATTGCGCCTGGAAATTTGTAAATATAATAGCTAAAACCTTTTGCTCAAATTTATGTTTAAAATATAGAACAATATTATCTATAAATTATTAGTTATATCTAGAAATTACATAATAAAAGTAATATTTTGTTCCAATTCTCATAAATATATAAAATTATCGACAGTAGGGTTTTGGGGTCCGGCATGAAACCATACTCCGCTTGATGTTAAGATGAAGTGCGAACAGCTCCTATAGAGAAACAGTGGTCACCTCCCTAATGCCGGCTTAATGAGACGAATGTGTACCGCTAGGCCGGCCTGTGCCGATGTTATCCTGAAACGTAACCAGGTCAATATTATTAAAATCTATATAAAATTCACCCTTTGAATCCACTCCTATGAAATAGTCCATAATTGAGCGCATATGAAAGGATATTTGATATTCTAACATTATTCATGGTTGTGGACATTTCTTACGGAATGTTATCCTGGATAAAAGTGGGTTTCAATAGAAAACATCGCATTATCCCGGCTTTTGATAAAGTTTGGGCACATTAGCCCCAGCTGCGATGTTCAAATTAAGATATTACCGATTCGACTCCACAAATTTGACCTTTAATTGTCTAATAATTACAGCCAACAAATAAATTTCTTAGTTCTCAGTATATTTTGTATTATTTACATTGTATTTAGTCGGATCTCGTATAACGAGAGGAGTGTGCACTGTCATAAGCCGCATAGCGGAGGCGATTGCTGCCTGTAGAAATTTATCTGTGATAGTAGTTGTTTCCGTTCATGGACCACACTCTAGCTTAACATTAGGTGGAGTGTTGTCATATGTCGAACTACAATAAAAATGGTAGTGTTTTGTGGGAAAAATGAAAACAAACTTTGATTCAATTTCCCATTTTCCCACGTTTACAAAGTTCGTGATGTTAGTTATGTCTTATTCCTATTTTCTTGTGGTCAAATGTTTTAGGCCGAACAGGAACTAAACTCTCTCGTCAAGTCCTTTTTTTTCAACTCGCCCCTAACAATGACATGGATTCGTAACTTTTCGTCGCTGTAAATGGCTTTATTTGCAAATTTAAATGTCGAATTTGGTATGTAGATTAGTTTATTTTGCGAAACACTGAATTTCATTATAATTTTAATATAGATTTATATTTGGTGGTTAAAAGGGCCTTTTTTTCGCATAATATTATTAATTATGTATGAAGTTCATTGAGCTTGTCAAATTGACAACATTTCATATCAGTTTATTTCTTTATTAAATGTTTAATTGGGCAATAAAACGAGCTAATTAAGAAAAGTGTGTTACGTTTATAAAAAAAAATACAATTTTTGGAATGTTTCAATGCTGGGGTTGTTATTATTCTATTATGGTGAAAATAATGAACCTCCACTGTGCTTACAATCAAGCCAGTTGATGTCACATGTCGAGTCAATATTAAAAAAGAAAGCGGAGAGCGTAGGTTCCCAATTCGGTGCTATGTTCGCAAACTTTTTTATAATTGTCACATTATAACAAAAAAATTCAAACTAAAACCTGGTCATATACATATAAAGGTTTCAATAAAGTCTATTCAGTTGCATACTGTACAATAAATAGGATTTGTTTAAAGTGAAAAATACTCCTCTAAATGTGTTCGGGCCAACAAAATATACAGGTCATTATTTTTATTTTATGCCGTGCTAACACGATATGGCACTTGTTTTTTTATTACACCCTGTAGGATTTTCCAGACTTGGAGGTTTTATTTTTTCAGTTCGGTTTTTCAAGTACTTTTTGTTTTCCCAGTTTCTACTATTTTAGTGAATGCAAAGATATATCAAGTTCTGAATTAAATGAAATAGAAAATAAATTAAATAAATAGTGTTTTATTTTAAAGAATATTTTGTAATTAAATTCATAAGTTAGTTTTTAAACTTATTTACCTTTTAACACATTGTATAAACCCTGGTTTGTGTATAAAAAACACACACTGAATTTGTATTCATCCAAATAGCCTCAGAAGTATTTTTTTTTTATCAAATAAATAAGGATTTAAGAAGATGTAAAAATTTTACCACGAATAATGCTTAATATATTTTTACGTACAATTTATTTTATTGCTTCCTTTGGTGGTTTCAGAGGGTTGAATGTAGTGTGTTGTAAATAATACTTTCCCATGATTATGGTGGATAAACATGATTATGGTGGATACTGGCGGATAAAGTAAATTGTCATAAAATGAGTTTGCATATACAAATTGTGTTATACGTAAATAATAAAATAACCTAAGAGCGGCCGTGGTCTAGCGGTAAGACGCGTGAACTCATGATCGATGAGACCCGTGTTCGAACCTCTGAATTCTGATCAATGTTATATGTTATATGTAGTTTAGTCGTTCAATGCCTATAGGTAGGTAATATTAAAGAGTGGTAGGCATACTGATGGTGGTCCCGTCCTGGGGTACCACCACTTTATGTAAAATCAGAGAAGTGACCAGAAAACAGTTTGGAAGTTGCCAGGTATAACGAGATGAGTGTGTCAAGCCAGTATAGCGGAGGCGATTCCTGCTTATAGAAATATATCTGTAGTAGCAGTTGTTTTCGTTCATGGAGTGTACTCTAGCTTCACATCAGGAGGATGTCCTATATTAATGTTGGTAGTTGTATATTACTTACTTACCTACTTAATTACTTATATTACTTACGTACGAGTGCCTATCTATGATGAATTAATAATCACTCTATTTCTAATTTCTAATAAACTTGCAGATCAACCGGTTTACTCTTGCAAACGATCCGATACAAACACGCTTCTAATTTTAGCAATTTTTTTTATTAAATTATAGTTCATATTGTTGACAGTAAATAGGCGATCTTAACACTATGCTGACAGTAGGTCCAGAGGATTTTGAAAGAGAGAAGGTTGTAGTTTAAGTTAGCTATGTAAGGTAGGTAATATAACGAGAGAAATGTGCATTGTCAAACTAGATGGCGCACATTCGTCTCCTCTAGCCGGCATAGCGGACACTGCTGCCTGTAGAAATATACATGGACCGCACTCTAGCTTTATATAGGCGAAGTGTTGTCACATGCCGAGCTACTATAAAAAAAAACGTTTAGGATTAATTTATTAATAAGAATTAAAAAAGACTTGTGTTGATTATCCAATTTAAACTGGACTGCGTTTATGCTTTTATCTGGAGACAATTCTTGTGGTTTTCTCTCGTCTGTGCGTCGTACGTGAAGAAAGTCGTCTGTTTCAGTTTTTAACGTTTCAAAATGTTGAGGCCTTGCGCAGCGCCATCTATTTTTCGTGTTTAGTTCTAAATTCAGCTACTAAATGCCGCAACAACTTGACACAGACACAAAAATGACTTCTTTTATTTTTTATTTAAATTAATTCCAAATAAATATAAAAACAATTTCAGTAAATTCGATTCAAATACGTAGCAAAGAATAACCCTGCAATGTGATATTCTGATTGATTTGAAATGTAATCTACGATCTAATTAATAACTTGAAACATTAATATTTGATTTCATAACTACATTTTCAAAGTGAAACTGGGGAAAAATATGTGCAAGTAATTAGCTTTAATTATCTTCTGCGAGTACTGCTTGATAATATTTGAGTACGAGAGAAAATAGATGTTGATAAAATAATACGTATTTAAGAGTGGGTATATCGTGAGAAGTGTACCCTGTCAATAGGTAGTGTACATTCATTTCCTTAAGCCGGCACAGTGGAGGCGGCTTTTACCTGCAGAAATTTCTCTATGGTAGCAATTGTTTCCGTTCATGGACCGCACTCTAGCTTTACATCAGGCGGAGTGTTATTCAAACAATTCTAAAATAATATATCTTTTTTTTTTAAATTCATTTTAATTGTAATAACACATCGTTTACCAATCAACAGACGATGTTTAATTACATACAAAATATATAATCAATTATTAAAGCATTTAATATAATAATAACCTCAAATATTGCATCAGAAAACATCTAATTACTCAACGAGCCGGGTAAAAAAATTAAAACTGATTAGTGATACGGAATGTAGATTTATTTTTCTACAAAATTAACTAAAAATCATCGACAAAATTGTGGACCGATTTCTCTTAGGAGTCATTTGAATCTGTAGTGTACATACGTGGTTTAAATTATGAATTTGATTAAACAGAAAGAGGCATCGTTAATCACTATTTAATGACTGTACAATTTAGTATCCGTGTAAAAGTTGTTACAATTTCACGATGATTTAGTTGTTTAACAAGTTGTTGTGTCGTTGTTCTTTGTTGTTTTTGTTAATAGCGTACTTAATTGAGTGACTTGTGATTTATTAGGCTTCACTTTTCAAACTTTCATTAACTTAAAACTAATTTCATCGATATGCTACGTTATTTCAACTGTAATTATATTAATACTAAACGTAGGTAACATTAGAGAAGTTAGCTTCATTACTTTAAGTACTATTTTTGCTTGTCATGTTTAACCAGTTAATTCTTGGATGTTTAAACAACCAGACCAATAGAAATCGGAGTACATCTAGCTGGCTACTTTCAAATTGATCCCACTTTCAAAATGGTGGTACTACCCCAGGACGGCAGACTAGGATAATAACCATCATCAGTCTGCCTACCACTCTTGAAAATGCCTATATAAAAATTATTAGTCCGGCGTGTGACTGCACTCCGTCTGTTATTAAAAGTCGTTCCATGAGCAGTCAGGCAGAAGTCGCCTTCGCTATACTGGCTTGATGTACACTTATATCCGGCTCCTCTCAAATTGATCCTGTGGGGATAAAATCTAGTAAAACATTGATAATATTCCGGTCATCTAAAATAACACAAGTTATTCAAAAGAAAAAAAGTTTTGTACAAATATTTTTTTTTGCGATATAAAAACGGCTATGAAATCCAACTTAAGAGGGACTTCAGTACGCTTTTATGTCACATTAGTACCGCAATAAATATAAGTTACTGCCGCATACAACCTTGTTACAAATACCATTATCACATCGTTGTATTAAACCTCCTGAATATGTTAATAATATATAAATTATTGCATTGTTTGGATGTTTAAACATAGATAGAGATTTTTGAGCGCCGCGCCATCGTCCTATGAACTCACGATCGATGAGACTCGTGTTCAAACCTCGCTAAATTCTGACCAGTACCGGTGTACTTTGATCGCTCAGTATCTATAGGTACCATTAAAGAGTGGTAAGTAGACTGATGATGGTTTTAGCAGAGTATACAGTCCTGGGGTAGCACCACCGCTTTCGAATGTGACACCCGTGAGGCTTTTTTTTATTGTAGCTCGGCATATGACAACACTCCGCCTGATGTAAAGCTAGAGTGCGGTCCATGAACGGAAACAACTGCTACAATAGAAGAGGACAAGAGAATGCATCATTTAGATTGACAGTGCACTTCACGGGTGTTACATTCGAAAGTGGTGGCACTGCCCCAGACGGCGGACTGGGCTAATAACCATCATCAGTCAGCCTACCCCTCTTTGTGGCCTTGTGGTCCACCGTCAATCCTCGATAGTGCGTATCCCTCACGTATCCTCAAGCGAGCATAGCGGTAACCTGCTGCCTGCAGATATTTCTTTGTGGTACCAGTTGTTCCGACATTAGCCGGCATTATAAAATCTTTAGCGGTCACCTTTGGTACATTATCAGAAGGTTGTAGGTTCGATCCATTCCTGTGACCCATCCCTAACCTCTAAGCTTAAGTGTAAAAACAGAATATATGAACTATATAATATGAAAATGATAGTAATATATATATATATATATATATATATATATATATATACCAATGTAAATATATAAGAAAATTGAAATGAAAACGGTAACAACAGTGCATAAGTACCAGGCTTTCATAAATTAGGTGCAGTAAGCTATGATAATGTTACTGAGCTAGTTTTACGGGCTAATTAGTTGGCGCTCACACTTCACAGTTGCGGCGAAAGGATTTATTTTTTAGATGTACGAATTTCATACATTATCTGTACATATACATTTTGTAACATCTTTAAGATACGTTTTTGCGAGTGGTAGGCAGACTGATGGGTTTGGATCCTAACTGCCGTAATGTAATGTAACACCCGTGAAGTGACCAGTGTGCACTGTCAATCTGGATAGTGCATATTTATCTCCCCAAGGCTGCATAGCGGGGACAACTGCTGCCTGCGGAAATTTCCATTCATGGATTGCACTCGAGCCTAACATCAAGTGGAGATGATGTCGTGTTACAATTTAAAAAATCGTAACAAATTTCTGAGTACATATAATGTCCTGATCTCAAACTATGACTATCAGGACAAAGACAAGACAAACAGAGAACACCCAGAACCGAAACAAATATTTATTTTATGTTTCACTAATATTTGTTTCTTGCGGGAATCGAACCCGAGACCTTGTAACAGACTAACGACACAATCAATACACCACGGTGGCAGTTATATTATCCATAAAACTGGAGCACTTATTTCTTAAATTCTTATAAGGGAACTCGTCTATTATTCCCAATTATTTAAGTAATTAGTTTGAAATTTTAGTTAGTACGTTGTTCTATGCGTCGGTATATAATGCAGTAAAAGTGGAAACTATGTAAATGTGGTCGGCTCCTGTCAACACTCGGCACTACTATCCACATCAACATTCAAGATATCGATAGAGAGGCGATAACACTTATCGATTAAACGAAATTAAATTTGGTTAAATCACAGAGTTTCAGGCAGCAGTCGCCTCCACTACGCCGGCTTGAGGAGATGATGATGCTCGATGATTCATCATTCAGGTCGACTTGACAGTGCATACTTCTCTCGTTATACTTGGATACGTACTTGTAAACTACTTCCGAAACGCGAGTGTGACGTGATAGTATATTTTTCAAACGACGACAGACTGCGCTAGTAACCATCATCAGTCTGTAAGCAGACTCTTTACTTATTATTATTTTGTACTTTTTATTAAATCATTAATTAGTTAATATTGCTACAAGTCGTTTAAATAAAAAACAAAAAGGTTTCTGTATTTATATCCAATTTTATATTTATCGGTCGGCATCTCTTAACGCAGTTTGTTTACAGTGTGCCCAAACATTGAATATGCAGCGATGGGCGTGTCCCAAACTCGTGTAAGCCTTTGTTTGTACGCCGGCTTGATATTGGAAACCGTCCGTTCTGTCCCAACTTCACCTAACACTTTATAACGCTTCTGTTATTCACCAACGTGGAATAATCTTTGCGATACATTTATTGCGCGTCACGCCAAAAGCCAAAAGGATACTTTGAAATTCAAAACTTGTTCACCGCAACAACTAACTGTCTATGTTATTTTTAGTTAGACTAAAACTACTTTTAACCACAAAAATAGATAAAACATAAACCCACTATTCCCTGAAGCGTCTCGTCAAATATTCGTCACGATTGATATTAAAATACTAATATTTTTAACAGTTCTAAGCAGATGGTTATTAAACCAATCAACCGTCCTGGAGTAGTACCACCACTCTCGAATGTAACACCTCTGAAGTGATTTTGTCGCGTTTCGGAATCGGTTTGTAAGTAGCCAGGTATAACGAGAGAAGTGGCACTGTTAACCTGATGGTGCAAATTCGTCTCCTTGAGCCGGCGTAGCAGCAGCGTCTGCTGCCTACAGATATTTATGTGTGGTGACAATTATCTTAGATCGCAGAGGCAGATCGCTGGGCGCATACTGTGCCACTATAAAAAAAAACTTAGAAAATGTACTAAACCTTATAAAAATAGAATTTATTTATTTTTTGAATTAATTTATTAAACAAATATTTGTATTTGATAATGTAATCCATCGCCACGGGAGCTCTTTAGTCTAATATTAACAAATGTGGAGTCAACACCTCCGGCTGTTATTTTCGCTGAAGCTGTCGAATTCAGGACATCGATAGCTGAAATTCCCTGAAAATGTACAATACTCTAATAACTAAAATGTTTTGTTTAATATAAATAATGTTAAATATTTTTTAAATAATTAATTGATCACAATATTTTTTTATTATTACATAAAAACGATTAGAATAGCTGTATTGCCGATCTATCGCAAATAAGAATATTTGTATTAATTTTTAGTACATTAAAATGCTCGAATTGTTATAAATTATTAATAAACAAAAAAATAATTGATTTGATTTTTTTGTTCACTTTTTAATCATAATTTAATAATAATAATAATAACATGTTAGTAACCGGCTACAGACTGTAAATATGTAAAAATAAATAAATAATAATAGGAATGAAACATACCTTAATCCTTTGATTAGGTTTCTGTTCGTCTGTGAAGAAAACATTTTTGGTTCTAATAGTGAATGGTCTTGAACTTAATTTCACTTCTTCGATGTACGCAATTGTACTGTTGACGCTCGTGCCAACTTGCAAATCAGTACCACCACTTAAACTAACTAAAACTAACAAACACAAGCAAATTAAAGACTTCATTTTTGCAAAAAATAAACAAAAATCTAAAATATATTTTCTCTTCAAAGATTTTTTAAAATGAACTAAATCAACAATTTCATTTTATATACTACTCTGAAGATTTTGTTATCTCGATGATTCAATTTAAGATAATTTTCAAGTATCGATAAAAACAGATAGAACTATGAAAAACCCTGGTGAATAAGCGAATTTCAAAATATATTATTTGGCAATTGTTAAAATATACTTTTATGAATCAACCATTAAACAAAAAAAATACATACAGGTTAGGTAAACACTAGTTAAGTTAGTTAAGGAGTAGTCCCCTTCGCTATGCCGGCTTCATGAACAGAAGACAGGTCAGACTGCTCGTTTTACTGTTATTAAAAAAGTAGTGGTGGTACTACCACGAATAACCACCACCAACATTTCCTTATTATTATTATTATTATTATACTAATATATAGCTGCAATTATTATACTAATATATAGCTGCAATACCACTGACTCACTGACTCACTCACTCACTGACATCAATTATTTAGTACTTGCCGGTATAGTGGAGGGTAGCGGTTTTTTGAGTCGTATAGAGGGCGTTCCAATACCGTCGAGAAAAATACGACTTTGACCGGAAGTCGATTCTGGACCGGAAGTGGTAGCGATATCTCGGAAACGGAAAGAGATGAGGCAAAAGTGCCGGAACAAACGTTGTAGGGAATGCCCTCTAATTTCGAAAACGATACTTTTTTTTTCAAAATTGCTCAAAAAAAATTTTTCCTCGATCGTATTTATATCCTTTTCCCGCCGGTACGCCAATATGAAACGGAGCATGGCGGTGGGCGTGGCCTAACAGCATCCGCGTCGATCGCTCGTCGGGGCTCGCGCTCTCTATGTTCCGCCCGTTCAGAGCGCGCAATGAAAATATAACGACGCATTTTCGGGACAAACGATCGAAACGGCTTTACCTCGGTCAGTCGGACGGTGAGCGCGGCCGCGTGAACATCAAATTTGCTCCGCGCGGCAGGCTTTTTTAAAATATCTCAAGAAGTAGATACGTCAGAGTAACCATGTAAAGAACAATTTTGTTCAGTATGACCAGCACTATTTGTTTTTTTATTTTTTCTTTCAATTTTTTTTAAATCGCCGTATCTCAAAAAGTACATACGTTAGCGTCACCGTGTAAAGACCAATATTGTTCAGTATGACCAGCACTACTTTTTTTTTAATTTTGATTTTTTTTTTAATTTTCTAAAATCGCTATTACTCAAAAAGTACATACGTTAACGTAACCGTGTAAAGACCAATATTATTCAGTATGACCAGCACTTTTTTTTTTTTTTTTTTTTATAATTTTTAAAAATCGCCATATCTCAAAAACTACATTCGTTAGCGTAACCGTGTAAAGACTAATTTTGATCAGTGTGACCAGCACTATATTTTTTTTTAATTTTTGTTTTTTTTTTAATTTTCTAAAATCGCTATTACTCAAAAAGTACACACGTTAGCGTAACCGTGTAAAGACCAATATTGTTCAGTATGACCAGCATTAACTTTTTTTAAATTTTAGTTTTTTTTAAATTTTTTAAAATCACCATATCTCGAAAAGTAGATACGTTAGCGTCACCGTGTAAAGACCAATTTTGTTCAGTATGACCAGCACTATTTGTTTTTCTTTTAATTTTTCAAAATCGCCATATCAAAAAGGACATACATTAGCGTAACCGTGTAAAGACCAATTTTGTTCAGAAACGTAAACGCTTTTAGATGGCGAGCTAAATATTTTCAAAACTGCCTAAAATCTATTCGATCTAATACGTTTTACGACAAAAAGGGCCTCCGCGGGCCGCTTGCGCCCGCGGCTTTTACCCAACAGCTAGTACTAATATATAGCTGCAATACCACTGACTCACTCACTCACTGACATCAATTATTTCGTACTTGCCGGTATAGTGGAGGGTAGCGGTTTTTTGGGTCGTATAGAGGGCGTTCCAAAACCGTCGAGAAAAATACGACTTTGACCGGAAGTCGATTCTGGACCGGAAGTGACAGCGATATCTCGGAAACGGGGCGACTTGGGGCAATCACTCCGTAGAGAAAGTTGTAGGGAATGCCCTATAATTTCGAAAACGATACTTTTTTTTTCAAAATTGCTCGAAAAAAATTTTTCCTCGATCGTATTTTTATCCTTTTCCCGCCGGTACGCCAATATGAAACGGAGCATGGCGCTTGGGCGTGGCCTAACAGCATCCGCGACGAGGCATTTTCGGGACGAACGATCGAAACGGCTTTATCTCGGTCAGTCGGACGGTGAGCGCGGCCGCGTGAACATCGAATTTGCTCCGCGCGGCGGGCTTTCTTTTAAATATCTCAAGAAGTAGATACGTCAGAGTAACCATGTAAAGAACAATCTTGTTCAGTGTGACCAGCACTATTTTTTTAAATTTTTGTTTTAGTTTTTTTTTTAATTTTTTAAAATCTTCATATCTCGAAAAGTAGATACGTTAGCGTCACCGTGTAAAGACCAATATTGTTCAGTATGACCAGCACTATTTTTTTTCTAAATTTTTGTTTTTTTTTTAATTTTTTAAAATCGCCATATCTCGAAAAGTAGATACGTTAGCGTCACCGTGTAAAGACCAATATTGTTCAGTATGACCAGCACTAATTTTTTTTTTAAACTTTTGTTTTTTTTTTTATTTTTTAAAATCGCCATATCTCGAAAAGTTGATACGTTAGCGTCACCGTGTAAAGACCAATTTTGTTCAGTATGACCAGCACTTTTTTTTTAATTTTTGTTTTTTTTTTTTTAATTTTTTAAAATCTTCATATCTCGAAAAGTAGATACGTTAGCGTCACCGTGTAAAGATCAATATTGTTCAGTATGACCAGCACTATTTGCTTTTTTTTTTTTAATTTTCTAAAATAGCTATTACTCAAAAAGTATATACGTTAGCGTCACCGTGTAAAGACCAATTTTGTTCAGTATGACCAGCACTAATTTTTTTTTAAATTTTGTTTTTTTTTAATTTTTTTAAAATCGCCATATCTCGAAAAGTAGATACGTTAGCGTCACCGTGTAAATACCAATTTTGTTCAGAAACGTAAACGCTTTTAGATGGCGAGCTAAATATTTTCAAAACTGCCTAAAATCTATTCGATCTAATACGTTTTACGACAAAAAGGGCCTCCGCGGGCCGCTTGCGCCCGCGGCTTTTACCCAACAGCTAGTTATTTATACTAATATATAGCTGCAATACCACTGACTCACTGACTCACTCACTCACTGACATCAATTATTTAGTACTTGCCGGTATAGTGGAGGGTAGCGGTTTTTTGAGTCGTATAGAGGGCGTTCCAATACCGTCGAGAAAAATACGACTTTGACCGGAAGTCGATTCTGGACCGGAAGTGGTAGCGATATCTCGGAAACGGAAAGAGATGAGGCAAAAGTGCCGGAACAAACGTTGTAGGGAATGCCCTCTAATTTCGAAAACGATACTTTTTTTTTCAAAATTGCTCAAAAAAAATTTTTCCTCGATCGTATTTATATCCTTTTCCCGCCGGTACGCCAATATGAAACGGAGCATGGCGGTGGGCGTGGCCTAACAGCATCCGCGTCGATCGCTCGTCGGGGCTCGCGCTCTCTATGTTCCGCCCGTTCAGAGCGCGCAATGAAAATATAACGACGCATTTTCGGGACAAACGATCGAAACGGCTTTACCTCGGTCAGTCGGACGGTGAGCGCGGCCGCGTGAACATCAAATTTGCTCCGCGCGGCAGGCTTTTTTAAAATATCTCAAGAAGTAGATACGTCAGAGTAACCATGTAAAGAACAATTTTGTTCAGTATGACCAGCACTATTTGTTTTTTTATTTTTTCTTTCAATTTTTTTTAAATCGCCGTATCTCAAAAAGTACATACGTTAGCGTCACCGTGTAAAGACCAATATTGTTCAGTATGACCAGCACTACTTTTTTTTTAATTTTGATTTTTTTTTTAATTTTCTAAAATCGCTATTACTCAAAAAGTACATACGTTAACGTAACCGTGTAAAGACCAATATTATTCAGTATGACCAGCACTTTTTTTTTTTTTTTTTTTTATAATTTTTAAAAATCGCCATATCTCAAAAACTACATTCGTTAGCGTAACCGTGTAAAGACTAATTTTGATCAGTGTGACCAGCACTATATTTTTTTTTAATTTTTGTTTTTTTTTTAATTTTCTAAAATCGCTATTACTCAAAAAGTACACACGTTAGCGTAACCGTGTAAAGACCAATATTGTTCAGTATGACCAGCATTAACTTTTTTTAAATTTTAGTTTTTTTTAAATTTTTTAAAATCACCATATCTCGAAAAGTAGATACGTTAGCGTCACCGTGTAAAGACCAATTTTGTTCAGTATGACCAGCACTATTTGTTTTTCTTTTAATTTTTCAAAATCGCCATATCAAAAAGGACATACATTAGCGTAACCGTGTAAAGACCAATTTTGTTCAGAAACGTAAACGCTTTTAGATGGCGAGCTAAATATTTTCAAAACTGCCTAAAATCTATTCGATCTAATACGTTTTACGACAAAAAGGGCCTCCGCGGGCCGCTTGCGCCCGCGGCTTTTACCCAACAGCTAGTACTAATATATAGCTGCAATACCACTGACTCACTCACTCACTCACTCACTGACTGACATCAATTATTTCGCACTTGCCGGTATGGTGGAGGGTAGCGGTTTTTTGAGTCGTATAGAGGGCGTCCCAAAACCGTCGAGAAAAATACGACTTTGACCGGAAGTCGATTCTGGACCGGAAGTGACAGCGATATCTCGGAAACGGGGCGAGTCAGGGCAGTCACCCCGTAGAAAAAGTTGTAGAGAATGTCGTCTTATGACGAAATCAAAAAAAAAAATTTCAAGATCGGGCAAAAAAAAAATTCCCATACAAATCGGTCGGCCCTCGATGATACTTCCATCTCGCTCTTTTCCATCAGTTGGTGCATGAGGCGAGAGCGAGAGGTGCGGAGAGAAAAGTCTTTATACGGCCGCATTTTCGGGACGAACAATCGAAACGGCTTTACCTCGGTCAGTCGGACGGTGAGCGCGGCCGCGTGAACATCGAATTTGCTCCGCGCGGCGGGCTTTTTTTCGAATATCTCAAGAAGTAGATACGTCAGAGTAACAATGTAAAGAACAATTTTGTTCAGTGTGACCAGCACTATTTTTTAAAATTTTTGTTTAAGTTTTTTTTTTTAATTTTTAAAATCTTCACATCTCGAAAAGTAGATACGTTAGCGTCACCGTGTAAAGACCAATATTGTTCAGTATGACCTGCACTACCTTTTTTTTTAAATTTTTGTTTTTTTTTAATTTTTTTAAATCGCCATATCTCGAAAAGTAGATACGTTAGCGTCACCGTGCAAAGACCAATATTGTTCAGTATGACCAGCACTTCCTTTTTTTTTAATTTTTGTTTTTTTTTTTTAATTTTTTTAAATCGCCATATCTCGAAAAGTAGATACGTTAGCGTCACCGTGTAAAGACCAATTTTGTTCAGTATGACCAGCACTACTTTTTTTTTAAATTTTTGTTTATTTTTTTTATTTTCTAAAATCGCCATATCTCGAAAAGTAGATACGTTAGCGTCACCGTGTAAAGACCAATATTGTGCAGTATGACCAGCACTACTTTTTTTTCTTTTTTTTTTAATTTTCTAAAATCGCTATCACTCAAAAAGTACATACGTTAGCGTTACCGTGTCAAGACCAATATTGTTTAGAAAGGTAAACTCTTTTAGATGGCGAGCAAAATTTTTTTCAAAACTACCCTAAAATCTATTCGATCTAATGCGTTTTACGACAAAACAGGGCCTCCGCGGGCCGCTTGTGCCCGCGGCTTTTACCCAACAGCTAGTACTAATATATAGCTGCAATACCACTCACTCACTCACTCACTCACTCACTCACTGACTGACATCAATTATTTCGTACTTGCCGGTATAGTGGAGGGTAGCGGTTTTTTGAGTCGTATAGAGGGTGTTCCAAAACCGTCGAGAAAAATACGACTTTGACCGGAAGTCGATTCTGAACCGGAAGTAGTAGCGATATCTCGGAAACGGGGCGAGTTGGGGCAGTCACCCCGAAAAGAAAGTTGTAGGGAATGCCCTATAATTTCGAAAACGATACTTTTTTTTTCAAAATTGCTCGAAAAAATTTTTTCCTCGATCGTATTTTTATCCTTTTCCCGCCGGTACGCCAATATGAAACGGAGCATGGCGCTTGGGCGTGGCCTAACAGCATCCGCGACGAGGCATTTTCGGGACGAACGATCGAAACGGCTTTACCTCGGTCAGTCGGACGGTGAGCGCGGCCGCGTGAACATCGAATTTGCTCCGCGCGGCGGGCTTTCTTTTAAATATCTCAAGAAGTAGATACGTCAGAGTAACCATGTAAAGAACAATTTTGTTCAGTGTGACCAGCACTATTTTTTTAAATTTTTGTTTTAGTTTTTTTTTTAATTTTTTAAAATCGCCATATCTCGAAAAGTAGACACGTTAGCGTCACCGTGTAAAGACCAATATTGTTCAGTATGACCAGCACTAATTTTTTTTTTAAACTTTTGTTTTTTTTTTTATTTTTTAAAATCGCCATATCTCGAAAAGTTGATACGTTAGCGTCACCGTGTAAAGACCAATTTTGTTCAGTATGACCAGCACTTTTTTTTTAATTTTTGTTTTTTTTTTTTTAATTTTTTAAAATCTTCATATCTCGAAAAGTAGATACGTTAGCGTCACCGTGTAAAGATCAATATTGTTCAGTATGACCAGCACTATTTGCTTTTTTTTTTTTAATTTTCTAAAATAGCTATTACTCAAAAAGTATATACGTTAGCGTCACCGTGTAAAGACCAATTTTGTTCAGTATGACCAGCACTAATTTTTTTTTAAATTTTGTTTTTTTTTAATTTTTTTAAAATCGCCATATCTCGAAAAGTAGATACGTTAGCGTCACCGTGTAAAGACCAATTTTGTTCAGAAACGTAAACGCTTTTAGATGGCGAGCTAAATATTTTCAAAACTGCCTAAAATCTATTCGATCTAATACGTTTTACGACAAAAAGGGCCTCCGCGGGCCGCTTGCGCCCGCGGCTTTTACCCAACAGCTAGTTATACTAATATATAGCTGCAATACCACTGACTCACTCACTCACTCACTCACTGACTGACATCAATTATTTCGCACTTGCCGGTATGGTGGAGGGTAGCGGTTTTTTGAGTCGTATAGAGGGCGTCCCAAAACCGTCGAGAAAAATACGACTTTGACCGGAAGTCGATTCTGGACCGGAAGTGACAGCGATATCTCGGAAACGGGGCGAGTCAGGGCAGTCACCCCGTAGAAAAAGTTGTAGAGAATGTCGTCTTATGACGAAATCAAAAAAAAAAATTTCAAGATCGGGCAAAAAAAAAATTCCCATACAAATCGGTCGGCCCTCGATGATACTTCCATCTCGCTCTTTTCCATCAGTTGGTGCATGAGGCGAGAGCGAGAGGTGCGGAGAGAAAAGTCTTTATACGGCCGCATTTTCGGGACGAACAATCGAAACGGCTTTACCTCGGTCAGTCGGACGGTGAGCGGGCCGCGTGAACATCGAATTTGCTCCGCGCGGCGGGCTTTTTTTCGAATATCTCAAGAAGTAGATACGTCAGAGTAACAATGTAAAGAACAATTTTGTTCAGTGTGACCAGCACTATTTTTTAAAATTTTTGTTTAAGTTTTTTTTTTTAATTTTTAAAATCTTCACATCTCGAAAAGTAGATACGTTAGCGTCACCGTGTAAAGACCAATATTGTTCAGTATGACCTGCACTACCTTTTTTTTTAAATTTTTGTTTTTTTTTAATTTTTTTAAATCGCCATATCTCGAAAAGTAGATACGTTAGCGTCACCGTGCAAAGACCAATATTGTTCAGTATGACCAGCACTTCCTTTTTTTTTAATTTTTGTTTTTTTTTTTAATTTTTTTAAATCGCCATATCTCGAAAAGTAGATACGTTAGCGTCACCGTGTAAAGACCAATTTTGTTCAGTATGACCAGCACTACTTTTTTTTTAAATTTTTGTTTATTTTTTTTATTTTCTAAAATCGCCATATCTCGAAAAGTAGATACGTTAGCGTCACCGTGTAAAGACCAATATTGTGCAGTATGACCAGCACTACTTTTTTTTCTTTTTTTTTTAATTTTCTAAAATCGCTATCACTCAAAAAGTACATACGTTAGCGTTACCGTGTCAAGACCAATATTGTTTAGAAAGGTAAACTCTTTTAGATGGCGAGCAAAATTTTTTTCAAAACTACCCTAAAATCTATTCGATCTAATGCGTTTTACGACAAAACAGGGCCTCCGCGGGCCGCTTGTGCCCGCGGCTTTTACCCAACAGCTAGTACTAATATATAGCTGCAATACCACTCACTCACTCACTCACTCACTCACTCACTGACTGACATCAATTATTTCGTACTTGCCGGTATAGTGGAGGGTAGCGGTTTTTTGAGTCGTATAGAGGGTGTTCCAAAACCGTCGAGAAAAATACGACTTTGACCGGAAGTCGATTCTGAACCGGAAGTAGTAGCGATATCTCGGAAACGGGGCGAGTTGGGGCAGTCACCCCGAAAAGAAAGTTGTAGGGAATGCCCTATAATTTCGAAAACGATACTTTTTTTTTCAAAATTGCTCGAAAAAATTTTTTCCTCGATCGTATTTTTATCCTTTTCCCGCCGGTACGCCAATATGAAACGGAGCATGGCGCTTGGGCGTGGCCTAACAGCATCCGCGACGAGGCATTTTCGGGACGAACGATCGAAACGGCTTTACCTCGGTCAGTCGGACGGTGAGCGCGGCCGCGTGAACATCGAATTTGCTCCGCGCGGCGGGCTTTCTTTTAAATATCTCAAGAAGTAGATACGTCAGAGTAACCATGTAAAGAACAATTTTGTTCAGTGTGACCAGCACTATTTTTTTAAATTTTTGTTTTAGTTTTTTTTTTAATTTTTTAAAATCTTCATATCTCGAAAAGTAGATACGTTAGCGTCACCGTGTAAAGACCAATATTGTTCAGTATGACCAGCACTATTTTTTTTTTAAATTTTTGTTTTTTTTTTTATTTTTTAAATCGCCATATCTCGAAAAGTAGATACGTTAGCGTCACCGTGTAAAGACCAATATTGTTCAGTATGACCAGCACTAATTTTTTTTTAAACTTTTGTTTTTTTTTTAATTTTTTAAAATCGCCATATCTCGAAAAGTTGATACGTTAGCGTCACCGTGTAAAGACCAATTTTGTTCAGTATGACCAGCACTTTTTTTTTTAATTTTTTTTTTTTTTTAATTTTTTAAAATCTTCATATCTCGAAAAGTAGATACGTTAGCGTCACCGTGTAAAGATCAATATTGTTCAGTATGACCAGCACTATTTGCTTTTTTTTTTTTAATTTTCTAAAATAGCTATTACTCAAAAAGTACATACGTTAGCGTCACCGTGTAAAGACCAATATTGTTCAGTATGACCAGCACTACTTTTTTTTAATTTTTTTTTTTTTAATTTTTTAAAATCGCCATATCTCGAAAAGTAGATACGTTAGCGTCACCGTGTAAAGACCAATTTTGTTCAGTATGACCAGCACTAATTTTTTTTTAAATTTTGTTTTTTTTTTAATTTTTTAAAATCGCCATATCTCGAAAAGTAAATACGTTAGCGTCACCGTGTAAAGACCAATTTTGTTCAGAAACGTAAACGCTTTTAGATGGCGAGCTAAATATTTTCAAAACTGCCTAAAATCTATTCGATCTAATACGTTTTACGACAAAAAGGGCCTCCGCGGGCCGCTTGCGCCCGCGGCTTTTACCCAACAGCTAGTACTAATATATAGCTGCAATACCACTCACTCACTCACTCACTCACTCACTCACTGACATCAATTATTTAGTACTTGCCGGGGGGGTGCGGGGGTGAAATTTTCGGGGTGTATAGGGGGTGTCGAAAAAACCTCGAGAAAAATACGACTTTGACCGGAAGTCGATTCTGGACCGGAAGTGGTAGCGATATCTCGGAAACGGGGCGAGTCGGGGCAGTCACCCCGTAGAGAAAGTTGTAGAGAATATCATTTTATGGCGAAATCAAAAAAAAAATCATAATCGGGCAAAAAAAAAATTCAAATCGGGCAAAAAAAAACCCATACAATTTTTGGGGTATTTAGGGGCGGTTAAATTTTGTTTTTTTTAATTTTCTAAAATCGCTATTACTCAAAAAGTACATACGTTAGCGTAACCGTGTAAAGACCAATATTGTTCAGTATGACCAGCACTACTTTTTTTTTTAAATTTTTGTTTTTTTTTTTAATTTTTTAAAATCGCCATATCTCGAAAATTAGATTTATAAAAGTAGACTCGAATATCGTTATTGTCAACGTGTAAAGACCAATTTTTTCAGTATGACCAGCACTATTTGTTTTTTATTTTTTTAAAATCGCCTTATCTCAAAAAGTACATACATTAGCGTAACCGTGTAAAGACCAATTTTGTTCGGTATGACCTATTTTTTTTATTTTTCTTTTTTTTTAATTTTTTAAAATCGCGATATCTCGAAAAGTAAATACATTAGCGTAACCGTGTAAAGACCAATTTTGTTCAGTATGACCAGCACTATTTGTTTTACATTTAATTTTTTTTTTTTTAAATCGCCATATCTTAAAAAGTACATACATTAGCGTAACCGTGTAAAGACTAATTTTGTTCAGTGTGACCAGCACTTTCTTTTTTGTTTCAATTTTTTAAAATCGTCATATCTCAAAAAGTACATACGATAGCGTAACCGTGTAAAGACCAATTTTGTTCAGAAAAGTAAACGCTTTTAGATGGCGAGCTAATTATTTTCAAAACTACACTAAAATCTATTCGATCTAATACGTTTTACGACAAAAAGGGCCTCCGCGGGCCGCTTGCGCCCGCGGCTTTTACCCAACAGCTAGTACTAATATATAGCTGCAATACCACTCACTGACTCACTCACTCACTGACATCAATTATTTCGTACTTGCCGGTATAGTGGAGGGTAGCGGTTTTTTGAGTCGTATAGAGGACGTCCCAAAACCGTCGAGAAAAATACGACTTTGACCGGAAGTCGATTCTGGACCGGAAGTAGTAGCGATATCTCGGAAACGGAAAGAGATGAGGCAAAAGTGCCGGAACAAACGTTGTAGGAAATGCCCTCTAATTTCGAAAACAATACTTTTTTTTTCAAAATTGCTCAAAAAAAATTTTTCCTCGATCGTATTTCTATCCTTTTCCCGCCGGTACGCCAATATGAAACGGAGCATGGCGCTTGGGCGTGGCCTAACAGCATCCGCGTCGATCGCTCGTCGGGGCTCGCGCTCTCTATGTTCCGCCCGTTCAGAGCGCGCAATGAAAATATAACGACGCATTTTCGGGACGAACGATCGAAACGGCTTTACCTCGGTCAGTCGGACGGTGAGCGCGGCCGCGTGAACATCAAATTTGCTCCGCGCGGCGGGCTTTTTTAAAATATCTCAAGAAGTAGATACGTCAGAGTAACCATGTAAAGAACAATATTGTTCAGTATGACCAGCACTACTTTTTTTTTTATTTATTTTTTTATTTTTTTAAATCGCCGTATCTCAAAAAGTACCTACGTTAGCATCACCGTGTAAAGACCAATATTGTTCAGTATGACCAGCACTACTTTTTTTTTAATTTTGTTTTTTTTTAATTTTCTAAAATCGCTATTACTCAAAAAGTACATACGTTAACGTAACCGTGTAAAGACCAATATTGTTCAGTATGACCAGCACTACTTTTTTTTTAATTTTGTTTTTTTTTTTTGAATTTTCTAAAATCGCTATTACTCAAAAAGTACATACGTCAACGTAACCGTGTAAAGACCAATATTGTTCAGTATGACCAGCACTATTCTTTTTTTAATTTTTTTTCAATCTTTTAAAATCATCATATCTCGAAAAGTAGATACGTTAGCGTCACCGTGTGAAGACCAATATAGTTCAGTATGACCAGCACTACTTTTTTTTTAAATTTTTGTTTTTTTTTAATTTTCTAAAATCGCTATTACTCAAAAAGTACATACGTTAGCGTCACCGTGTAAAGACCAATATTGTTCAGTATGACCAGCACTACTTTTTTTTTATTTTATTTTCTAAAATCGCTATTTCTCAAAAAGTACATACGTTAGCGTAACCGTGTAAAGGTCAATTTTCTTCAGAAACTTAAACGCCTTTAGATGGCGAGCTAAATATTTTCAAAACTGCCCTAAAATCTATTCGATCTAATACGTTTTACGACAAAAAGGGCCTCCGCGGGCCGCTTGCGCCCGCGGTCTTTACCCAACAGCTAGTCTATTCTATAATCTTATTAAACAAACGTCAATAACATTCCAATAGTATCTTTGTAAAGCTTTATTGACTCACGAGTTACCCTTACAAGTTTCTACAATAAATCCGCTTTGTTGCAGCTTACGGGAAAGCATAGAGAGGCTTATACCACGCCTTTTATTTGATCAAAAAGCACTCACTACACAAAATGCATGTGCTATTAGCCATTCTTCTACCTATATCGGCTAAATGATTATTTTGTTATTGGAAAATGCACTATTATGCACCAATTTTATGATAATTGTAATTTTACTAATTTTTTCGCTAACGATTGTTTAATAATTTGATTTATTAATTTTATAAGTGTGTGTATATTTTTTAAGTAATTTTGCATGTCGAGAGACAGAGCACTTCAATAATGCTCTCGCAAATAAATAAAATTTCATTTCATTTCATTTTCTTTTTTATTGTAGCTCGGCATGTGACAACACTTCGCCTGATGTAAAGCTAGAGTGCGGTCCATGAATGGAAACAACTGCTACTACAGAGAAACCTGTGCGAGCAGCAGTCGCCTCCACTATGCCGGCTTGAGGAGACGAGCATGTACCATCTAAGATTGACAGTGCACACTCCTCTCGTTATACCTGGCTACTTTCAAACTATTCCCGAAACGCGACAAAGTCACTTCACGGGTGTTACGTTCGAAAGTGGTGGTACTACCCCAGGACGGCAGCCTGGATAAATAACCATCATCAGTCTGCCTACCACTCTTAAATAGTGCCTATAGGCACTGAGCGACCAAAGTACATATAACAAAGTTACATTGGTACCGGTCAGAGTTAGCGAGGTTTGAACACGGGTCTCATCGATTGTGAGTTCACGCGTCTTACCGCTATACCACGGCCGCTCTTAGTAGTTAGCTGCATTTCATTTCATCTCATCTCATTTCAATTCATTTCATTTCAAATAGTACTAATATTAAACCCGCTTATTTATGGCTCTGCTTACCCCTAAACAATGTTTAGGAGCGGTCGCGGTCTGATGGTAAAAGGTGTAAACGATTGATGAGACCAGTGTTCAAATTTCGCATCGTAAAGCATATTAAAATACTGAATTTAGCCCTGGGGGACAATTCTTAATTAGTCGATTTAAAACCTACATATTCATTTCTACATACTCTGCCGTCCTGGGGTAGTACCACCACTTTCGAATGTTACATTTGAAAGTGGTGGCACTATAGTAATGTAGTAAAATATCAAATCGTAAAATTGTATTTTTGATTCTACGACAATAATAGGGGTTTCAGTTTAATTTCCATGCACAAGCAAGTCATTGGTTTTCGTTATTATAACACTTGTAATTATGTAAATTTCACTGTTCATGGTACCATACCGACATAACAGCATGAGTCAATTTTGCCTTTAACTTAAAAAAAAAATATAATGAAAATTTAACAGAAAAAACAATTAAGTTTTATTGTCTCTGCCTATCCCTGTGGGAAAAAAACCGTGACAATTGAATTGCATTATATTTGTATTAAAATATAGTGCAGCATATTATAACCTACATATTAACCTGAAAGCCAACACCTGAGTGTCCATACATTTTGTTTTACAACATTGTTTGAAACAGATTTATGTTGAAATTAAGTACGTTTATAACTTTCTCAGCACTAATTATTGTGCTTGTGAAATATAACCAATATAAAATGTTTAAAATATTTAAAATGCATTTTATATATTCTGTGCCGTAGCTATTTGTTTATTATAGTGATTTGCGGTAATAATTAGTGCTGAGAAAGTTATAAAATTACTTAATTTCATCATAAATATGTTATGTTTCAAAGAATGTTGTAAAACTAAATGTATGGACGCTCAGGCGTTAGCTTTCACGTTAAAGGATTTTTATATTTAAGGTGGTTTAACATATCACCGATATCTAAGTATGTATGTTTTTAATCATAGACTTTTTATAAACAATTTCCTTATTTTTAAATAATTTCCAACCCCAATCCTTGCATTGCCATTGCTCGTTTTTGATATTTTAACAAATTACAGCACCATAATGTTATTTAGTTGTTATTGGACTAATAAATGTCAAAAATGAAGCATTTTCTTAAATATGATCTTAGAATTCTTGTACCGCATCAGTATGACGTATACAACTTCTGGTTCACGGAATTGATAAAACGTAAAAACGTAGAACGAAAAGGTAAACAAATAAAAAAATGTCAAAAAAATTACGAGTTTCTCTCATTGCATATGAAAATTTGTGACTTACATCTACATAGCAGAAGGGTGTCAGTGTCACATCATAAAGTACGAGCTTAAGGCAATTTTATACGAAGCCTCCAAAATATTATGGCATTTGCGACACTGTGTACCTATTATAAATATGACAGAATTTCACTTCTACTTAATCGTACATTATAAAGGTTTTAATATAGGTAAGACGCGTGAACTCAAGATCGATGAGACCCGTGTTCGAACCTCGCTAATTCTGACCGGTGCCAATGTAACTTTGTTATATGTACTTTGGTCGCTATTGAAGAGTGGTAGGCAGACTGATAGCCGTTATTTGTCCAGTCTGCCGTCCTGGGGTAGTGTCGCGTTTCGGGAATAGTTTGAAATTAGCCAGGTATAGCGAGAAGAGTGTGCGCTGTCAATCTAGATGGTACATGCTCGTCTCCTGTCGGCATAGTGGAGGCCATTGCTGCCCGCACAGGTTTCTTTGTAGTAGCAGTTGTTGCCATTCATGGACTCTAGCTTTACATCAGGCGGAGTGTTGTCATATGCCGAGTGGATCTTGAAAGGAAACAACTGCTATCGCTGAAACTTCTACAGGCAGCAGTCGTCTCCACTATGCCTGTTTGAGAAGATGTAGACTATCTAGATTGTGCACTCCTCTTCTGAAACGCATTTGATGTCCTCTAAACTAAAAAATATTACAAAGTATTATTATTGCATTTCTAAGTTGTAAGCTAATAAGTTAATTGCCGATGTACCTCCGAGTATATCAGGTAAGCCTCTCGGTGTTAGGGATGAGAACGGTAAAGTTACCTCGTGCAAGTTAGACTCGGTATAACTTCAACAACGGCTACAGAATTACCAAGTATTCGATGTATAAAAGAAAGCGTTCTATTCTGCGATTGTATAACGAATATCGTTATCTAACATACGTTACTATGACGTGTGATTCTATTTATCATATGACAGTACTCCGTTTGATGTTAGCTGGCGTGCGAGAGTACTAACTAATGTAGTTAATAACTATTATTAAATTACTTTTAATAAAAAAGTCGGCTCGCACTAAGGCTTGTTGACCACTAAGCTTCACAACACTCTAGTGTCCGCGTCGAAATTATAATTGATAAAAAATAAATTCTGATTTTAACAGATCCTGAAGATTTATGAAGTACATAAATTATACCGAAATCGTTGTTGTTAACGAAAAGCGTTATTATTTATTTATAAAATTATTTGTAGAGAATAGAAGGCATGTAACATTACCGTGCAGTGGGTGAAAGACAACTTTACCTTTGTTGGAATAGAGAAGGAGGTTTTTAAAATTTACCTAACTTTGTTTCTTATTCAAAACCGTAACTGCTGAAAAATATATTTTGTATCAGAAAATTTTATATAATACATTTTGTTTGCTATTTATTTTTAGTCACTAAAACTTAAAACGTCTTCGAATATTGTAATAAAAATAATAAAATCTTTATTAAAAAATAATTTAAAAAAAACATAAAGGAGAATGCCCATAAAAAACGGATATATCAATTATTAAAGCATTTAAAATAATAATAACCTCAAATATTGCATCTGAAAATATCTAATTACTTAATAGTCAGGGTGAAAAAATTAAAACTGATTGGCAATAAGGAAGTAGATTTATTTTTCTACAAAATTAACTAAAAATCATAGACATACTCGAAAAAAAAATTGTGGGCCCATTTTTCTTAGGCGAATGGGCATTCTCCTTTGTTTTAACTTTTTTATAATTTACACCAATCATAAAATAAACACTATGCACCTTATGGCAGTGGGTTAGGTATAGTCATATTTTTATGAGTGCTAGGTCGTTATTGCAACACTACTGACCTGGGATACGGTACATTAATTTCAAACGTAACAACTGTAAGTGAGTTTGTCGTGTTTCAGGATTAGTTTTTGAAGTAGCCCAGTAGGAGTGTGCACTATCAACCTGGATGGTGCATATTCGTCTGCTCAAGCCGGCATAGTGGGGGCGACTGCAGCCTCCAGACATTTAACAACAATAAAATACTTTATTGCACAAATTATAAAAATTGCAAAAGGCGAACTTAATGCCTTAAGGCTTTTCTACCAGTTAACTTTTGGGAGATGTGAAAAGTGTTTTCAGTGCAGAAACAAAAATATTAAAATAAAATCATTTCTCTGTGGTAGCAGTTAGACCATACTCTAAACTAAGCAAAAATATACAGGTAACTCCACATGTAAAAATTCATCTGCGTCAGTCACATCGGTTGAACGTTATGGTCATTAATTGGGACCACCGACCAATGTGCCCATCTAACGGTCGAGAAAGTGTTCATCTAAAAACCGTTTACCGTTTATTCTTACGTAAAACTGAGTCGAACCGCATCAAAAAAAAATTTCACCAAAATGACTCATGACAACTCAAGCTTGACCAGAAAAATTACTATGCCAAATTCATTTTCATAACAAAAAGAGAAAATGGTTCTTAAGACAGTTTCCCTGTATCTCCTGTGGTTTCGAATTTCCCCATATTGCCACAGTTACAAAATTGTATATAAAAAGCTTAAATCCTAATAAAAAATAACAACAATGTATAAAATATTCCAATATATGGCGTATGAACTAATCCTATTACACATTCATTGTCCTTTAGATGCTGGAAGACATTTTTATTTTCACATGTAAAATTCACGTTTCAGCACCCACTAAAGTGACGCAGATAATGAAAATGTGTCTTTATGTATCAAGATTTAAGGTCTAAATTGGCAAATGGCATAAAGTTGGCTGAAAGAGATATAGCAAGACAATTCTCAGTTTTCAAAAAACGAAGTGCGAACACCGAGTTTGTAAGGTTTAGTTTCATTTAACCTAAATTTATTTCTCGGAAAAGAAACTGAAAATATATTATATATTATGACATTGACATATATACTAGAGGAGCAAACTTAAACATCTGATATGAAAAAAACGCAGGCCGCTTCAAACGATTTAACAATGTTGCCGTCAAGTCAACAGACTAACTGGCAGAGAACTTAATGACGACTGAAGTCATCTTTTCTCTAGCGTCGCATTGGCAGTGTTATTGCATCTAGTTGTAAATATCAACGTATTATGACAATTTCTTAGCGAATTATGAGATATATATTGATAGTTATATGAGATAGTTTTTTTTGCTAATTACTCGGCCTATATTGCGGTTAGGTTGAGGGAGAAATTAATGTTCGTATTCTCCAAAGTTTTATTTTAAATATATTTTTGCGTTGCTATTATATCATATTGAATTCGAAGTCAGAAAATGACTATTACTTCAATATTGGTAACAAAAAGGTTAAGGTCTTTTTAACCACTATTAAAACATATATCATATTATATTTAAGTTTATTATACGTACATTGTATATATGTTTTTTAATTTAACGTGATGCCTGATGAATATTTCTATGCCTAAAGTAAGTTTACATAATATCGGGACGAATTAAGAACTAGTAAGTGTAGAATACTATCTCGGGGAAAGCATAAAACAGCAGAAGCGAAGGAATCGGGACGAATAATGCACAAAGGGAGAAAATTGGCAGTTTTTTACAGAATTTAGTTTCTGTACCCACTCTAGTCAGTATGAGTCTAAGAATAATACATGTATTACTTCAACCTTTTTACATAATTGCTATAATAAGCACTACTATACCTACTTACAGTAGAATCCGTTTATTATGACTCCGTCTATATTGACCAACCGCTTATTATGACTAAGTCAAGTCTATGTCTAAGGAAATTCCAAAAATAACTAAGTTGGATATAATGACTTCGCTTATTGTGACCCATTTTTAATAAATTACTTCCACTTATAGTGACCGAAATGATTTCTAACACCTGCGGCAGTGTTTGGGAGAGTCACGTGATACCCGACGACGTTCGGCGTGTGCACTGAGTTTTTTTTGTTTTGAGTCTCAGTGGTGTTAGAGACTGTTATTACAATATAAGGAAAAACAAAAGCAAACAAGCATTACTGATTTCTTATGTAAATAATGAAAAAATATACATACATATGTACTTATTACATATAATTTCTATTTTGATATATCTCTATTAAAATAAGTTTCTCACTATTAAAATAAATACATAAAGAGTGGTAGGCAGACATATGATGGTTATTTGTCCAGCTGCCGTCCTGGGGAAGTACCACCACTTTCGAATGTAACGTGAAGTGACTTTGTCGCGTTTCGGGAATAGTTTGAAAGTAGCCAGGTATAACGAGAGGAGTGTGCACTGTCAATCTAAGATGGTACATTCTCGTCTCCTCAAGCCGGATTAGTGGAGGCGACTGCTACCCGCACAGGTTTCTCTGTAGTAGCAGTTGTTTCCATTCATGGACCGCACTCTAGCTTTACATCAGGCGGAGTGTTGTCACATGCCGAGCTACAATTAAAAATAAATACATAGTAACAAAAACAGGAGATTGTTTATTTTGTACAAAATGCTTTGTGTGACGTCTGCTTAGTATGACGTATTTGTTATTTCCCTTCGATGTCATTATAAACGGATTCCACTGTATATCTTTTGATATTTAGTAATTTAATAAAAAATAAAATAAATACCACATTTAAGTTGACATAACATTTTAGTTATTATGTATAAATTATTTTATTCTGCCAATAAAAGTTTGTAAACATCAAAAGAATTTAATTTTTTTTTTCTCTTTTTGCGTTTTAAATCTTAGACTTTCTAGTTTAATATTCAGAACAATACGTACCGTGTTGATTTTTTAAATAAAACTATAACAATAGTATGACATAATGTGACTGACTGTACTTTGAATGATTTCGTCCTCACAAAGGTAAAACCCACTAAGTGAAAAATTAATTAAGTAAAGTTATGACACTTTTCTCATTAACAATCGCATTTCAACTTTAATGGTTTTAAAGTTTATCTAATTGCAACTTTTCATGGATTTTAAAGACATTTTTAAAAAAAAATATTTTTCTTCCAAAGTCGCGTTTCGGGTATAGTTTAAAAGTAGCCAGGTATAACGGAAGGAGTGTGCACTGTCAAGCCGGCATAGTGGAGGCGACTGCTGCCCGCACAGGTTTCTCTGTAGTAGCAGTTGTTTCCGTTTTTGGACCGCACTCTAGCTTTACATCAGGCGGAGTATTTTCACATGCCGAACTACAATAAAAAAACCTACTAGAAATTTTGTATTTTACTATTTCGTGTACAAAAAAATCAATAAAGTGTGCGTATATTTAATATTGGTTTGTATTAACTAAAGAATTACCTACGTTAAGTAAAAAATCACTTGAAGAAAATGTCACTTAGTGGGTTTTTACGTGTAAAGAACAAAAGGGACGATGTAATATAGTGTAAGCATTATCCCATCGTTTTCCTGAGATATAATAAACATTTTAATAAATTTAAATTTCATTGTTACGCGTCTCATTAAGGAAAGGAATGTCTGTAAATATTGCTAAACTTTCCCAAAAGATAACCTTTAATATTAACAAAAGTAGGCTTTTAAGGAGAATCGTAAATTTTATTTTATTCTTTAATGACTCTTGAAAATGAAAAGAAATGGATTTGATATTAAAATGTATTATAAGTACGTTTTCTTTTTCTGAAACTTTGAAATCTGACTGAACTTTGAAGTTGAATTAAAATTATGTGTTATATTGCTATTGGCTGCACTTTTTCTTGTTATATGTATAGTAAATTGTGTAGAGTAGCGGAACAACCACGTGACCATGAAGATGTAGTGGCGGGTTCGTTGCCATTTATTTTAACCTATGCTGCAAATAAAATGATAGAAATTGTTATTGGGTGACGTTTTGGATAGTCCACTTTTAAGTGCAACACCCATGAAGTGACCTAGTCTTGTTTTGGGATCAGATCGGAAGTAGTTGACGATAAGAAGATAGAGGTGGGCAAATTAAAAAAAATATATCGATATAACGACCATAAGAAAAATATCTTCAAAGAAATTAGTTGTCCCCGCCGCACTATTAAGTCAACATCCATCGGTTTGTGGTCACAGGCTGGGCTGATAAAAAAAATGACTGAAACAATTAGAAATATTATTCTCAATCTGAATTAGAATTGTTTATAAACAAGAATAAGTTTGGCAGTCGCTATAAAATTTTGAGCAGTCCAGTACCTGAGGGACACGTTCGGTAAGCGGACTTCTCTCACTTTTATAGTCAAACTTTTGTGTTTATTAACTAAAATATTCAAGAATAACTGACTAGATATCTCCCGAAAGATATATAACCATTCATCTTCATTTATTAGTTAGAATATTTACTATATTTCATGATAATTTCAGCAATTTATGCCTGACATTGAGAGTCCACGTACACGTACAATTTGAACAAAAAATGTTTCCACCAATTCACAGCGGTTAATAATAATTGTGCATGGGAATCAACACGCGAACGTAACACAGAAATAATTAGCTTCTAATTAAAGTTCTATTTCACAAATTACATTACAATGCGATATCTTAATGCATTCATAAACCTCGGTTAATTTGAACCAAAATTATAACCCTTTCAAAAATGTAATCTACATTTTAAAGTTGAAATAAACCGTAGATATAATTGTATAATTTGAACAATCCTCAAAATTAGCGAACTCACTCGACTCTCATAAAACTGTGAACCATTTTATATTCCGTCCGAAAAACGGCCATAACGACAGTTTAAATTTTTATTTAGATGATAAAGCGTACCCACGGGCACTGTGCGCGTTTCATATTATACAGGACAACTCGTCATGTACAGATGCGTTCCGATTTATTGTTTATATTTGGAGCTCATCAAAAATAAACACTGATTATGTTATTACATTTTTTTGTCTTATAACTTAATACCTAAGTCAAAAAAATTACGGTCCAGCGGTCGTGGTCTAGCGGTAGGGTGGTTCGTCCACACGATCGATGAGACCCGTATTCGAACCTCGTTAAACTCTGACCAGTACCGGTGTTATTGTTGTTATTGTATTGTATATTGTATAACAATATTACATGTACAACAGTATAACAAACAAAACAAATAATATTGTATAACATATTAATGTTATATATACTTTGGTCGCTCAGTGCCTAAGATTTAAGCTAGCTTAGTACGGGTATTGAGAAAATAAATAAAAAGAATTACGTTTTCTTTGATAATCTATAAGAAAGAAGGCTCGACTAGAGTGACTTCTACAAATAATTTTAATTTATTAATTACTGGTTCTTTTAAAACAAAACTTCTGTAAAACACGTCTAATATTTAATAAGATACCTTAAAGTTTATAATTTTCCTCTGTCATTCGCCGGTGCTGTTACATTTATTATTAACAAAAATTTTGATAAAGCAGTTTTTAATTCAATCAAATATTATTCTTATAATCAAAATACTTGGTTTGGACCTTAAATTATCTTTTGCAAATATAGCAATTAAAACTAATACAGCTCTTTTCACTCAGACGATTGTGAACACCGACAGCGGTGCGACGCGGATCTGTTTGGTTGCGAGCCGACCTTGTGTGCATGATCAGTTGTCCCCAGTATTAAAAGATATACCCGGTATCTTGAACTGCGTTTATTGCCTTTTCTGAAGTATCTCGTATACCTACTACAATGTGGGAAGTTATGAATAATATACAACACTTTAAATTGTCATTGTTATGTTCTTTACGCGGACTGACTACGTACACCATATGCATCTTTTGACCTTCATAATGCTGAATACACAGGTTCAGCCATCCGATACGGATGATTCCGGTAATGAGTAGAATTACGCGAACTTGTTTTAACTAAATTTATGCGGCTCAAACTGATTGTTTTGAGAAAATTATTTAAATAGATACATTTAGTTAGTATTCATTGTTAAATAAAAAACTACAATAAACTTTTTACATAATTTACTTTCAAATAAAACAAAATTAAAATCTCTTTACACCAATTCGTAAACAAATTATATAGATACGAATCACCAATAAATTAAAATATTTATACTATTTAATACTTAGTCGTCTAAATTACCCGTTTTCCTTCTAAATGTAGCATAAGCATAATTCCAAATATCGTAAGATTTTTTATTTGGCATACCTCCCATTTCTAAATCTTTATCGATGTATAAAAACTTCATATCATTTTTCGTACTGGGCTCCCATTTCACTGGCAATTTTTCAGTTATTTTAGGCGTTGGATCTCTGCAAATTAAATTATTCAAACAAAATAAAATCGTACACTGAACATGTCAATAAATAAAGTGGGTAGGTATTTAGGTATTACAAAATCAACAATGATCGGACGTCAAAGGCCTCTAGCCGGTTTTGAACCTGTTTCTAACAGTGATGTTTCGCTTTAACTACATTAACCAAAATCATTGTAAAAAATGATGTTAGAAAACTTAGCGTGACATTCATTTCTATACATTTAAATTCAATTTATATTTTGTAGTCAAGTTCGTTTGTTACTATTCGATTTTTTATGACCTTTGTAAAGAGAACTCACCCGAATTTGGCAAAATTTGTCCACATTGTAGTCATTCTATCAATTACTATTTGATCATCTTTATTTATCCAAAATGGCCAAAATCTTACTTTAAATAAATAAAATAAATCGTCAGCGTGCGCTGCTCCATCGATGTCACTGTAACCTATTAGAGTCTTAATCACGTTTCTACCGCCAGAATATTTAAACAAATAATTATATACAGAACCGATTGAATCCAACAATACTTCAGTTTCCAATATTTCTGGTATACTGAAATAGGTATCTGTATAAACATCTGTCATGTTTAATATTGTTTCTTTGCTTATTGCCTTATCATCAAAATAGAATTCTTGCAATTTTCTAGCAAATTTCTTAGCTTCATCTTCACTGGGAAAATCAATATCCGACGCGAATAAATATCCTTCATTTCTCTTCTCCAGAGATTCCTCATCTTCTCTACTTAGCATGAAAAGTCCTTCTTTACTATTAAACCCCATCATCACAGATACTTTATTGATGTTCCTAGACTTGTACAAATTATATGGCAAATCCTTAACTACGCGTTCTATATCTTTCAATTCTTTCTCAACACATGGTACATGTATCAGAAAACTCTCAAAATATTTATTGAACGGCTTATAAATACGTTTTTTAGTCAAAACATCTAGCGGTGCCGTTCTGAATAGCTCATACAACTCGTATTGATCTTTCGTGTCGCGACCGAATAATTGTGCTAGCAAATGAGCTGAGGTTATAGGAAATCTATTAATAGCCCACATACTGAGAGAAGATCCACTCTGAATTATCGCTCTTTTAAATAAACCTTTAGCAGCATCGGAGGTTATCAGAATTGCTGTTGATGCTGCACCTGCACTTTCACCAAATATTGTCACATTATCTGGATCGCCACCGAATACTGCGATGTTTTTTTGAACCCATTTCAAAGCCGCTATCTGGTCTCTCAATCCGGCATTTCCAGGCGCTTCTTTGATACCTAAACATAGGAAACCTAGTACTCCTAATCTATAATTAAATGTGACCAAAATGACGTCGTGCTTGAGTATGAACTCTGGACCATATAAAGCTTGTCCACCACTGCCCATAGTGAAACCACCTCCATGTATAAAAACCATGACCGGCAAAGGCTTCTCTTTATTTCCTGGTACATACACATTTATTTTTAAACAGTCTTCTTCTCCTATCATGAATCTTGTGGAAAGACCGAACAGTCTTTGTGGACAACCGACGTGCTCCTCGGTCGCTTTGAATACACCATCCCATTTCGGCGGAGGCGATGGAGGCTGGAATTGAAACAATATTAAATTAATTCAATTTATATTCAATTTATTTTTTGAACCAAAGAATATTTAAAGATATTACCTGAAATCTCGTCTCCATGTTGGTAGTAGCATACGGTATTCCCAGATATTCGTAAAATTCTCCATTTTCACTGACTTTTCCTACAACTACACCTTGCTCAATCAATACTTCAGGCGCTGGATCTTCTACTAAGTTGCAGATTAAGTATGTGAATAAGAATATATTATATTTTAACTTCATTTTCGCACATCTTCACGGATGTTGCAATGTTGTAGGGTTAACACCAGACACCAACTTAATACTGTCACACAGACTTTGCCTTTATTTATCACTTGAATTTACTTATAAGATAAGAAGAAAGCGGTGTTCTCGGTCAAAACAGAATCAAACTTATTAAAAACATTAAAAACAATATATATATCACAGTTATGTACAGAAAACTATCACAGAAAGTTAAATAAATAAAAATCAACAAAATGCGATGTTATTCAACTCATTTTTTAACAAGAATTGACCGAAGAAACCAGTTTCGTATAAACAATCCGATTTGGAAGCTACTCGATCTATCGAGCGAACCATTCCTCAGTGAGTCTTCTACATTTGGTCGGGTTATAATACGTCTGTTATGCGCACACGCACATTGGCCTTCGACATGATTATACGTAATATTGTTCATGTGTGTGTATGATAAACGTAATATGTAGTGATGTAAATAATAATTATTATCATACTGATAATAAATTATTATCGTAAAGCAGCGAATTAATCCAAAACTAAGATTAAATTCGAAAGTAAAAATTATAATTAGTAAATAAATGTCTAGGAACAATTTAATTAATTCAGGAATTAGAAATGTGCATAGATTGAGAGACAGGGATGATACTTGGATGATAACCAAAAAAATGAAGATAGGTTACGCCACGATTAAAAAGTGGACCCTGCAAACTAGGTCTAACTGACATACTTTGACACATAAACGACCGACAGCATTCTGTCTACCTCGCGTTGCAGTCTGGTAACGTCTTTCTATTTTTGACTCATTTGTATGAGTATAGAGACTGTAATTGCGTATAGTTGTATCTCTGGTTCGCTTTTAATAGTAGAGCAGTCGCCTCCACTATGCCGGCTTGAGGAGACGTGCATGTACCATCTAGATTATCAGTGCACACCCCTCTCGTTATCACAACACTATTCCCGAAACGCGACAAGGTCACTTCGCGGGTGTTACATTCGAAAGTGGTGGTACTACCCCAGGACGGCAGACTGGGCAAATAAGCATCACCAGTCTGCCTACCACTCTTTAATGCGCGACCAAAGTACATATAACATAGTTACGTTGGTCAGAATTAACGAGGTTCGAACACGAGTCTCATCGATCGTCTTACCGCTAGACCACGGCCGCTGTAAACTACAGAGAACGTACCGTGTCTTCGTCTTTTTGTTTTATTTTAAGGGATAATACAGAATAGGTATCTATCTATCGATTAAGCTAAAGAAAAAATATCGATATAAAGTTCAAAGTAACATCACTACCTTAATTAATGTAACTACATTAGGTAATTGGTTAAAGTTTTATTGTTGAATCGAATTATTTATTTCTAGAAAACTATTCTTTTTGTTTATTTTTATTGTTTTTGAATAATCAATGAATTAAATAATTTTAACTAGAAAGCATTAGGTAAACAGATGTTCACCAGTTAACCGAACACCTTGTTAGTGCTACTCTTGAGATCGCACTACGCGCTGGACCAGTCGATCTGTGAAACGCCTTGCAACCCCTGTGCCCACACGTAACCATACAACGGCTAAGCCTTCTTTAGTTCGGCGCCCTCTCTAGATATTTTAAAAATACAACAGCTGTGCACAATTAGAGGGAGAAGTTCTTGGTGATGATTACGTCTTTTCCTGGTTTACTCTCTGACAACCGAAACATAACCGTCCGTATTTTTGATGTTAAGCTGGAGTACGGAGAAATAATTAGTCTCTGCAGGTAAGATAAATGTGTCCATCCAAGTTGACAATGCACCTCTTCCAAATTATACCAAGTTATACTACTTCCAAACAGAGTCAGAAACGCGACAAGGTCACTTCAAGGTGTTACTCTTGAAAGTGGTACTACCCTAGGACGGCAGACTGGGCCATATAACCATCATCAGTCTGCTAACCATTCTTTAATTAATTATACCATAGGCACTGAGCGTTAAAATACATATACATAATAAATAATACATAATAATACAACACAAATACATAATAAAGCGAGGGTGTTGTGTCAGGATCGTGGTGTTTTCCGTTGTCTCTGCCTATCCCTGTGGGAAAAAGGCGTGACAATTGTATTGTATTGTAAATACATAATAAAATACATTGGTTAGAATTTAGCGAGATTTGTACACGGATCTCTTCACCGTTCAAAAACTTACCAAAAAAAAATTGTGTTATATTTTATTGGACAATTTTATTCGTCCTAAGACCAAATAATGCCTAAGTCGAGTCTCCGTAGAAGCGTTAAGAGCTATCGAGGCTAATTGAGTTCTCCTCGTTTTGAGTACACTCCAGTACAAATGGGAGTGTACTACACTAAAATGTATTGCTAGATAATTAATTGACATTTTCACTCATTGTTCAAGTTTATTACGTACTTACCATTGTTTTAATAGGTATATAGTGTTATTATTTTTATTATAAGTTATTATTTATTATTAGGTCAGGTTATTAAACTGACAAGGTTTTTTGAAGCAACCCAATTTTAATTTTAACCATTACTTTAATGTGAAAGTAATAGTTAAGTCATATGGTGCAGCTCAAAAGTACTTGAGTCATAAGTACTAAGTGACTTAAGTACGCATAAAAAAAATTAAAGTTACATTATAGTAACGGTCGAAAGTGGGAGAACCGCGGTCTCTGTTTTTTTATTAAAATATATATTTTTGAAATATAGCTCGACATAAGACAACACGCTGTATGTAAAGCGAAAGTGCAACAACTGCTATTACAGATAAGTTACTACAGGCAGCAGTCGCCTCTGCTATGTCGGCTTGATGAGACGATTGTACACCGTCTAGATTGACAATGCACACTCCTCTTGTTAAACCTGGCTACTGCCAAACTGATCCCGAAACGCTACATTCGAAAGTGGTAGAATTACCTTAGGCCGGCAGACTGGGCTAATAACCAACATCAGTCTGCCTACCACGGTTTATGTATAAAAAATGTCATAAATATCAACACTGTCGTTGACAATGTTTTTAGTTGAACAACAAAACATTGCTGAAGTATAATGGCCAGTATCCGAACGGCAAGCTGCACAAGACAGCGGCATTGTCGTCAATGTTCTGTTCAACATACCTATTCTTTAAATTATTATTTATTTATATATCAAATATATTCATAGGCGATGTACATTATTCAGCGTTCTAAAAAAAAAAACAATATTTCTATATTTTTCAATGAAACATTTAATAACTAAATCAAAAGATTATATTCGGCATGAGATGTCTGTAAAGAGTTTTTGTATTATTTTTTCATTTTGTTTTATATGGCATTATAACAATTTGCCAGTGTCAATGTAAATATTTTGCATTAAGTTAATAATACTGTGCATCACGAGTCATTCATTCATCACACCAAACAGTCAGGTCAAGTCTCAGTCAAGTCAAAAATTGTTCCAGTAAAGTGGTAGAATCCTTACTGAAACTTCCTACGGAGTTTTGGAGGGAAAATCTGAACACAGGTTCTCTTCTTTTGAATTGTTTGCCCACACTCGCACACACGTTCACGAACATTTAATGGTTAATAATCCACCATAATTACACGTTAACACTCGAAGAACACAAGTTTAGGAAAATAATTCAAAACAAATAACCTGACGTCTCAAGATGGCCGCCAAAAAACTCTTTGTATTATTTATTTAAAAAAATATATATTAGGTACAGAATATTTTCCGAATTAAAATTAATAATCATTATTTTATTTTCCTTAACGTGATGTTGAAAGAAGGAATCATAAAGTAGGGTAGTTGTAATGCTAGGAACGATCTTTAAAGGCTCTTCTAAAACTATGAAATTCATATTAAATCGAAACGATACCAAAACCAAATCGTTTCAATTACCAGAATAGGTGTTGAGGTGCCTTTCTCTGCGTTTCTCAACAACGATACGCCTGTCGCTGCACCCAACTTGCTTTGTTTTAAAAATATCTCCCTATTATTTTATTAGGTACATTTTAGTCTTTTTCTGTAATAACAAAAGGATATTGTTTCATATCGACTTCAAACTTACAAACTGAAAACAATAAAAACACCCATTACAGGGACAGCACACTATCTATATTTTTATATGTATACTGAAGGCGGGGTACGTTGCAATTTCATATTTTGATTTTTTTTTATTGTAGCTCGGCATGTGACAACACTCCGCCTGATGTAAAGCCAGAGTGCGGTCCATGAATGGAAACAACTGCTACTACAGAGAAACCTGTGCGGGTAGCAGTCGCCTCCACTATGCTGGCTTGATGAGACGAGCATGTACCATCCAGATTGACAGTGCACACTCCTCTCGTAATACCTGGCTACTTTCAAACTATACCCGAAACGCGAAAAGGTCACTTCACGGGTGTTACATTCGAAAGTGGTGGTACTATCCCAGGACGGTAGACTGGACAAATAACCATCATCAGTCTGCCTACCACTCTTTATTTTATTTATATTCCTACACTATATAAATTATTTAATAAACATACACATACACACTCTAACTCGTGTTTAGATATAAAACCTTGTAGGCGGGGAAAAATAGAATTGAAAAATAATGCATATACGAAAACAAGGACAACACAAAACAAATTATTATTTTTTTAAAGCAAAAAAATTTCAGACGGAGCGGTTGTCGAATAGGCGGTCGTCGATGCCCTAACCACTCCGCCACAGACTTGGACAATTATTTTATGACTATCCGTCATAAAGAAAAGTAGCTTTTTCCTAGTATGTATTAAATATAAGGTATTATCTGTCTACTTCTAAAATAATTTTTCAAGATCTTAAACAGATAAAAAGGTCGTCACGAATTATCGCATCGAATTTTGTCTTTATAATTTTTTTATATTAAAGGCAAAGGAAATAAATTAGGCCAGATGCGACTAATGGATTTTGATCGCGAACTGAATCCGAAATTGCTTCATTTTGATGTATAGAGTGTCAATTAATTATGAAAGGTTTTTGCCAAATTAGATTTTCTTTTCTTTCCGAGAAAATTTTATTATTGAAATAATTAATTTATTCAAAAATATTTTTTTTAAAATTAAATCCGTGTTACGTTGTAACCCTAATCTACTTGAACAACGCATATCCGCTGCACCCCTATTTAATTATGTAGATTTTCACACTTTAACTGCATTAAGTTAAGAAGTTACGTTCGTCTCGACGGCGGATGTTATCAGGATGACAGACAGGTCTAAAAACCATAATAAAAAAAAAATCTATCTATACGCACCACGATGGAGACGTTATGTAGATCAGTTTGGTGGTATGGGAATAACATCCTCCCTGTCACTCGTTAGCTGTGTATTTGTTATTTTCTTTGTCGACCAAATATGTATAGTCAAGATTAAAAGTATAAATTCAGTTTAAACCATATTTAATAAAAATAATATTATTTTCAATTTTATACATGCTTTTAATTTTTATGAATTTCGTGAGTGATTGTACGTGATCAAACCACGCCCACCAGCGGTGGTAGCGGTGTTAACTATACAAATATTTTAAATGTATATAATTATAAATATGACACCTACTCAAAAAGGGTTTAATTTAATTCAGCGAGCAAAGAATGTTGTAACTAAAAATCTAAATTCTGAAAGTCCTCTACAATAACAAATTAAGTCACGCAAAATTACAGGACGAGAGGAAAATATGGCTTTTGGTGCTCCGAAATAACCTAAAGGCTTATAGGTAATTAATATTCAGTGGACGAACATTTTGTGACCGGAATTTTGAAATTATGAAAATTTAAAAGGACCATCTCCTCGGTCAGCAATTTACTATTTTCTTTTTTATTTTGCTCAAGTTTATATTATCGTAAACAGAGATGTTGTATTTCACTTAAAACGCATTGAAAGTGTTTTTAATTGTATTTTGATACAAATTTAGAGCGTCGTGCTCTATTGCAGATATTATTTTGTCTTTTTTTTTATAGTAGCTCGACATGTGACAACACTCCGCCTGATGTAAAGCTAGAGTGTGGTCCATGAATGGAAACAACTGCTTCTACAGAGAAATCTCTACAGGCAGCCGTCACCTCCACTATGCCGGCTTGAAGAGACGAGTATGCACCATCCAGATTGACAGTGCACACTCCTCTCGTTCTATCTGGCTACTTTCAAACTATTCTCGAAACGCGACAAGGTCACTTCACGGGTGTTACATTCGAAAGTGCTGGTACTACCCCAGGACGGCAGACTGGACAAATAACCATCATTAGTCTGCCTACCACTCTTTAATAGTGCCTATAGGCACTGAGCGACCAAAGTACTCGTACATATAACAAAGTTACATTGGTGCCGGTCAGAATTTAGCGATTTGCGACATTTGCAGGCAGCACTCACCTCCGCTATGCTAGATTGAGGAGACATCTGAAATATAAAAGTTGTCACATCTAGTCTATTCTTCATCTATGTGTATTGTCTGGTATTTAAGAGGGAAAAAAGTGACGTCACAGGAAAAAAATCCTCAATGAAATTGAGGAAGCGATTCGTCAACGTCAAATCTTGTTGATAAAACACCATTTTGTTATATCTCCTCTTAGATTTATGATCTGTTATAGTGAGGACTGGTATTTCAACAATTAATAAAATAAATTTCAAAAATAAAATTAATTTTTGCGAAAGCTTATATTTCTTATATCCAATATTATTTAGCTTTATAATCGTCATTTAATAATATTAAAAACGTCTGGTTTTCTATTACATTTTCGTGAAAATATAACCCGATATCAATTCATTAACTCATGCGACATTTACAATTATAATAATTGAGAATGACACGAATTTATAGACAATACTTTTAGTACATAAATCCGAATTAACATGCGTAAAGTGACCTAGTCGCATTTCGGGATCTGTTTGGAAGTAGCCAGTTCATAACGAGAGGACTGCTCTGACAATCTGGATAATGTGCATTTGTCTCCTCAAGACATCTGCTGCCCATAGACCGCACTCTAAAATGGCCGTGGCCCAGCGGTAAGACGCGTGAACTCACGATCGATGAGACCCGTATTCGAACCTTGCTAATTCTGATCAGCACTAATGCAATTTTGTTATATGCACTTTGGTCGCTCAGTGCCTATAGGCACTATTAAAGAGTGGTAGGCAGACTGATGATGGTTTAATGCCCAGTCTGCCGTCCTGGGGCAGTACGACCACTTTTGAATGTAACACCCGTATAACGAGAGGTATAACGAGAGGAGTGTGCACTGTCAATCTAGATGGTGCATACTCGTCCCCTCAAGCCGGCAGCTTACTGTCCGCAGAGAAATCTCTGTAGTAGCACTTGTTTCCGTTCATGGACCGCACTCTAGCTTTACATCAGGCGGAGTGTTGTCTTATGTCGAGCTACAATTTAAAAAAAAAAACCTATTATTATCACATAATCAGATAAAATGAGAGGAATCAAGTTGGCATAGCGAAGGCGACTAATGCCTGTAGACATTTCTCTCTGGTTGCGGTTGTTTTCCTCGCTTTAGCTTGACATCAGGCGGAGTGTGTTCATATGCCGAGCTACTATAAAAAAACTTCAGTAATACGTTTATTGTATTGTGTAGTGTGTACTATAGATACGTACTTCATGTTTTCACATTAATATTGTGTTGGAAAGTGACAGGCGATTTTCTTTAACACGAGGAATTATTACAATGACACCATACGTTATTCATCTTAATATGTTAAGCTTCCTATAATTAATTGATTCGTATCTTACTTAACTGTAAATATATACTTAAGATCGTCGATATATAAAGGATACATATATCTATATCGGTTCTGTGGGGAGGAAAACATCTATTGTACTACTAAGATAAAGTTGCAGTTTCTTTGTATGTTTGTACGCATTTATCTCAGGAAATACTAATCAGATTTTTTTAAATCGCGTTAGAATGCTGGAAGACAGCGATCACCTCTGCTAGCCTGGTTTGGAAAGATGAATTTGTATGGTGTACATACAAATTGACAGTGCACACACCGTTCGGTATGTGACACGGACTATGTGTTACATTTAAAAGTTGTGGTACTACCCAAAAACGGCTGACTAAGACAACCATCGTACAATACAATACAATACAATTGTCACGCCTTTTTCCCACAGGAATAGGCAGAGACGACGGAACGCCACTTACCACGATCCTGACACAACACCCTCGCTTCCTTCACATCCACAATTCTCTTCATGCACGCCCGACGGTTATGGGCACTAGGCAGCCCAGCTTTCATGAGGATGTCTCCTATTTGATCAGAAAACACCCTTCTGGGTCTGCCTTGTTTAACGCATCCATTCACATCAGATTTATATATTCCTTTCGTCAATCTCCTTTCATTCATCCTTTCCAAGTGCCCAAACCATCGAAGCATTCCTTTCTCAATTCTCGTCACTACATCATCTTTCAAAGCACATCTATCGCGCACAACACTATTCCTCATTCTATCCGCTATCGAGACTCCACATACACTCCTTAGTGACCGTTGTATTATTTAGTACGTTGGATTATTTATTTTTTATTATTATAATTCATTAATAAACATTGTGGTCCTTATTCCAATACAAATAGATTACGTAAAAAATAAATAAAAAAAGATTGCAGTCTATCCATGCATCACAAAAGTACCAAAAAACTTGTCTTTTAACCAAAAATATATGTAGTATAAATATATGGTAGGAAGGTTTTCACGGAGTTGTACCATCCGCGTCGGTCCCCACTTCAGCACGTTTGCAACCACTCTCGCGGACTTGTTCACGATGAATTTTTTTGCCATTCACTAAAAATTTATTTCATATCTCTCTCGGTATTTCGGCAGCACTCGAATGCATTCATTTTACATTCAATGAGTGATTTTAATGTGTGCATGCGTGTTGTTTTAAATCATATTATTTCTATATTTTTTTTTTTTTTTTTTATTATAGCTCGGCATGTGACAACACTCCGCCTGATGTAAAGCTAGAGTGCGGTCCATGAATGGAAATAACTGCTACTACAGAGAAACCTGTGCGGGCAGCAGTCGCCTCCACTATGCCGGCTTGAGGAGACGAGCATGTACCATCTATATTGACAGTGCACACTCCTCTTTTATACCTGGCTACTTTCAAACTATTCCCGAAACGCGACATGGTCACTTCACGGGTGTTACATTCGAAAGTGGTGGTACTGCCCCAGGACGACAGACTGGACAAATAACCATCATCAGTCTGCCTACCACTCTTTAATAGTGCCTATAGTTAATTTATATCAAAGGTTACGAGCTGAAAAGAAAATATGTGAAGAATTCGCTAATTTAACAAGTAAAATATTGACTTGGAGTATGGAGCATTTTACACAATAAAAGTGTATTGATGTTATATGCATTTTGGAATTTAATACATTGTTACATTTTACGTCTAAAGTACATATAACAAAATTTTCTTTTGGTTCTGATTTAAAAAAAAAACATAGAGGATGTAAACGTAGTCGCAAGGTACACTTGTAAAAATATATTAATCGATTTGTTAAGTATCAATTGAAAAACCGTGCTCGAGAATCTTGACGACCCTTCTTATGTTGGATAAAAGTGAAAATTATGAATTCGAAGTGGTCGTCGTCGATCGTACGACTTCCTGTCCACTGACTAACGCTTGAATAGATTCTGATCAGGATAGCATCATTTGCATCGTAGAAGGCTCTGTCGACTCAGCTATCAGAAAAGTCTCAAAACTAATCTGCCAAGTGCGAAGTGCTCCTTGTTGAAAGAAATGAACATAAGTGTCATGGAGTCGTGCTTAGTTACTTTAATAAATAAAAAATACAGACCGGTCGTTAAATCCCAAAAACAAAAATATTCTATCAGTACAATGATACTACAAACAAAAACACCCAAATATATTTATTAATCATAATATTTTAGTGTTTATGTATTGATGACAATGGTTCTATTAATACAGAAGATTATACATATGTCGGAACGATCATGAGTACGGACTTTAATTTGAACGATCACGGAAACTAACTTGAAACAAAATTAATACGTGGTCATGAGTACAAGCACTAACTGAATATTAAACAAAAGCGTCGTTACGCTTCGAAAGAATCTCTGAAAACACACGACGCTACGCGGTGGACACGTTGTGACTTGAATGTGCGGAGGAACTGTCGTGTTTCAGCGTATTTACTTAGTTATCGCCCACAAATGGAGGATAGAAGCCTTGGACCACTCTCCCGTTCTGTCACATATATTATTTGGCAGAGCACGGAATACAAAATAGGTTTCAGATTTTATGCGGCAGACTTTTAATTTAAATTTTTAAATGTTTGCGTATCAACTTAGGTTTAGCTAACATTAGAAAGGACTAATAAAATAGAACGATAAAAAATTATTAAAGGAAGTTTCCACAACTTTCCCTGTTTTAATTTTTTGTCTTAATTTTTAGGAACTTTTAATAATTTTTTAATGTTCTTGCCACTTTCTCTGGGTAATTGCGAAGAAAGAAAACCTTTAAAAATTATTCACGAGTTATGTTTTATTATATTAATTAATTAATTAAGTATTGTTTAAAATCAGGAATTTATTAATGATACAAAATAGCAGCCAAGCCATTCTAAACAATCAGAATAAATTAATTGTAGGTACTAGTAGACGAAGTTAGAGGGGAAGAATTTTACCATTAGTTCTAAAAAATCCGGGTTCTTTTTCTATATCAGCCAGATATATTTAATTGTTTTTTTTTCTAAGATTAAAAAATGATCTTTTCTTTTGAAATTTGTATCAGATTTTTATATAATTGTGTTTAAGAGAATAACTAAAGTAAAAACACGAAAGATGCCCTTGCTAATAAACGCGAAGAAGTGAACATAACACAAACCGATTCGTTTTTATTTTACAAATGTTAATAAATATTACAGCGCAGTTTTTTCGGTAATATTCACAATGTTTTTATAAGTCGAAATACAACAGCGAAAAAAGGCATAAAGCGTTATCATGAATTGAAATTCCAGTCGGGTATTTCAGACCGTCACGATTCGCGATAGGGTTAAAATTCAACACTTTCGCGCCTCACTTAATATATTCTACTCGATTTTGACAACCGGCATACAATATACGAATATTTCCTTACAATAAAATTATGACCTTTCACTGGCGGTCACAAGACGGTCAAAAACTTGAATGTAACTTACACATAGTCTCCCCTTTCACTAAAACACGTGAAGTCGGTTACGGGTTTAGCTTGGAAGTAGCCGAGTATAACGAGAGCAGTTTGCCCTTTCAATCTATCATAGCGGAGGCGACGTTTGGTCAAGTGGACATTTTTATGTAGTTTTTCATACTAGCTTAATTAAAAGGACTACTATTAAAAAAAAACGATTAGGTAGAGGTTTTTCTTTATTTTATAATACTCGTAGCTAGTTCATTATGAAAACATTCTACTTCTACTAGAGGATTCATTAGGTTGAAAAAAATCCATAAAGAATGCTTCAGAAAAGTCATAAATCAGAAGTTATGCCGACAAAAGAGTAACTAAAACTTTGACCCGTGAAATAGATGAGGATCTTTAGGACGACTTTTATTCACTTACCGAGTAATAAGTTTTTGAAGAAATTGTCGAGTTTCAGCGGGGTTAACGACCTTAAGAGGGGAAAAGAAACTTTTTCAGCTTGTTATATTTTTCTAGTGTTTATTAGTGAGTTACAAAAAAAAGAAATTTTCTCTGCAGTTATTCCAAGAATAATGAATTAATTTTTTGTACTGTTACTTGTTTCTTCTTTGTTTTATCTTCTCAGATGTTAGCCAGCGTTTTGTAAATGTAAATAAACTTTCTAAAACGATTGAATATTTATATACTTCTATTTATATATTGATTAATTAATGTTGTTTATCCGACTTCGACATCTGTGGCAGAACGGTTGCGGCTCAGTCTGTCATGCCGAAACAAATATTAACATATATTAAGAACGAATATGAATATTTTGTTTTTGGTCTGGTTGTTCTATGTTTGTTTTGTCTTCGTCCTGATGCCCAGACCGGGGTATTCTAATCTCGGGTCAGGGAGTTATAGGTATAGTGAATATATTTATTTATATATTTATAATAGGCACTGAGAGACCAAAATGCATATGATACAGACAGAATTTAGCGATATTTAAATGTTTAAATCTCTGATCATGAGTCCACGGCCGCTCTCGCGTATTAAATGTGGGTTAGTTTTCAACCACAAATATGTTCAACAGTGTAGTACAAAATTCAAATAGCATGAAATTATTAATTACATACGCGTTATCTAGTTAGTTCAGGATAGGTTATTTTCGAAGCCTATTGTTTGGCAACAAAGCCTACACCATACAATATACCTGGTATATGGCATATAACTTTATACACCGGCTGCGGTTACGAGGCATTTGTTAAATAAATTTTGATATCGATTCGAGATAAGAAACTCGTCAATCTATGTGTTAACCTAACGTCCACTGAAATTAACTGTAAGTACAGGAGGTACTCGGTACATAGACGATAACTTAAATGTTATATTTATATGTAGGTTTCACGAGAATAGTGTGCACTGTCAATAGACGGTGCAGATTCGATCCTCAAGCTGGCATAGCGGAGGTAATTCTGCCTCCAGACAGTTATCTGTGTTAGCAGTTGTTTCTATTCGTGGATCGCACTCTGGCTTAACATCGGGCAGAGGGTGGTCACATGTCGATCTACCATTAAAAAAAAAATATAGCATTTATCTATGTAGACCTAGAACTTGGGCTTTTTTATGTTGTAAATAATTCTTATAATGTATTCGGGATTCGGCACACAAGAAATCCGACGACTTTGCGTGTAAAAAGCTCAATGTTTAATAAAAACAAAAACACACATAAATGAAATTTATAAATAATGATACAATAATTACGATTATATCATGTAAAATATATAAATTAACAACATATATAATACATATACAAGCTCCAATCCAACGTTAGCTCACTACAGTTGCATCTATGTTAAGACGAATCGTCTTAATTTTCATTATAATGGTATTATAATTACATAAACAGAATAATCATAATGAATATAAGAAAATTGTTATACTTCAGTGTGTAGCCCACTTAAGGAAGTCCATAATAGCCACTCTACCGGTTTCTATAGTCTTTGTTTATGACCATTATAGGTGTTTCAATGGAACTCTGTGTATTGTTATCCAAGATTATTATGTACTAAATTTAGCATTCATGACCTGATTCGCATTATTAACACCAAAATATGACCAAGTCAAGTCTACAAGAGTCCGGGTGCTTTTATTTGTTAAGGATGTAGTTATGAAGGAAAAGATTGATGAGAAACAAGTGAAATTGGAAAACCATTTTTTTTATAGAGATGTGGGGCTGAAAACTATAGATATTTTTATTAGACTGATAATGGTTATTAGCCTAGTCTGACGTCCTGGAGTGGGATAACACCCGTGAAGTGACATTGTCGTGTTTCAGAAATAGATTGTAAGTAGCCAAGTATAAACGAGCGGAGTGGGCACTCAATCAGGATGGTGCACATGCGTCGCCTCGAGCTGGCATAGCGGAGGCGACTTCTGCCTGAAAAAAATGTGTGTAGTAGCAGTTGTTTCTATTCATGAATGTCGCGCTACAATAAAATAAATTAAACCAAACTTTATATAATCTCTATAATTCTCAAACAAACAACTATTGTAGTAAAAAAAAAAAATTTTTATGTTAAACACTTAATATAATTTTAGAATGACAGACATTGAGCCTACGATGCCATCCCATGCCGTGAAACTTTCGTCTGATTTCCCAATGGGCAAAAGGAAAATATATTTGGCATGTCTTTCAGCAACACGTGGCTCCAAAGATTATTTTACACATGCCAACTGTACTTATAAGCTACACATATTTTATAGCATAGAGATATATAGTAGAGGTGCAAACTTCATACATCTGACATGAAAAAAGCGTAGGCCCCTTCAAACGATGTTGCCGTCAAGTCAAATAGCAACTGCCGAGAACCTAAAAGCGACTGTGGTCATCTTTTCTCTCGCGTCACATTATATATCAAAGTTTTATAGCATCTATTGAAAATTACATAAAATACATACATGCGAAATTTCTATACTAAAGTTTTATAACAAATACAACTAATTATGTATAAATTACAAATATAAGAAACAACAATCTATGTAAACATTGAACAGAACATGCTTATGAATTACATTAAATATTTTTTTAAATTTATAGACTACTCATAAGACAAGAATACACAGAAAGATCAATAATAATAACAATAAGAATAATGACAATAATAATAACAAAAATATATATTTTTTTTTTTTTATTGTAGCTCGACATGTGACAACACTCCGCCTGATGTAAAGCTAGAGTGCGGTCCATGAATGGAAACAACTGCTACCACAGAGGAATCTCTACGGGCTGCAGTCGCCTCCACTATGCCGGCTCGAGGAGACGAGCATGTACCATCTAGATTGACAGTGCACACTCCTCTCTTATACCTGGCTACTTTCAAACTATCCCCGAAACGCGACAAGGTGTCACGGGTGTTACATTCGAAAGTGGTGGTACTACCCCAGGACGACAGACTGGACAAATAACCATCATCTGTCTGCCTACCACTCTTTAATAGTGCCTATAGGCACTGAGCGACCAAAGTACATATAACAAAGTTACATTGGTACCGGTCTTTAGCGAGGTTCGAACACGGGTCTCATTGATCGTGAGTTCACGCGTCTTACCGCTAGACCACGGCCGCTCAAATATGTGAGACTATTGTGACATTATTTAATTAAGATAACATTTACGCAACGGGTAGTTGTGGCGGCCAAATAACATTAACTTTAAGAACATTGTAACCCATAACTTGCAAATAATAGTTTGATTTGATTTGAAAAAAAAAAAACCTTTTCAAAAAAAAAGTTGAACCGACTTCAATAAACACAAAAAGCACTCAAAAGTGAAAAATAATTTTTCACAAGAGTATCTACACACAAAGTAATAAACATAAACACTAATAAGTGTTTATTATGTACAAATTAATTGTCCACATAGGTACCTGCCTTATTTTTGGAGCCGTTTTCAAAAAATCGATGAACATACATAAAAAAAACATACGCGACGAACATATAACCTCCTCCTTTTTGGAAGTCGGTTAAAAATCAAAAAATTAATGATTATTAATCATCATACGATACGATACGAATCACTCTTTATATTTACTGATTTTTTGATAAAGAGAGAAGTGTGCACTGTCAGCCTAGGTGGTGCGGTGCATATTCGTCAGTCAGAGTTTCTCTTGCAGTTGTGTTCGCTCATGGGTCTTAAATTATTATTAACATTTTAAAGATTTTCAAATAAATCATGTCGCAACGTAGCTAAGACAAGTCGTCTATCAGCTGTGTGTTGAATGACCTCGCGCGTGCTACGAGGCCGTGGCGACACCTGCCATTCACAGCCTCTCTTATTGCTCTCTGTATACTTTAGTTTCATAAAAAATCAAAATAATATTTATATTTTACCATTTAAAATGCTGCTTTTACTTTACAGTAACCCTCAGCTCTCTTAAAAAAAGATAAAAAAATTATTTAATGTTACGCAAAAGTAGCTCTTAATTAGAACGTTTGGAGGTTATTCTAGTATGCAACACTTGTGTTTTGTGAGACGACATGTCTTGAGGTAGAAAACGGAGTAAAAACGAGATAAAATCTTCCAACTGAAGTGTTTTACGACATCTTCTTTAACTAAAAACTTTAAGCAAAATTTAAATGAAGAATATTTAAAGTAACATTCCATCTGATGTTAAGCTACAGAGTTATCTCTACGGACAGCAGTCGCCTCCGCTCTGCCGGCTTGAGGAGACGAGTATGCACCATCTAGATTGACAGTGCACACTCCTCTCATTATACCTGGCTACTTTCAAACTGCTCCTAAAACGCGACGAGGTCACTTCGCGGGTGTTACATTCGAAAGTGGTGGTACTACACCAGGACGACAGACTGGACTATTAACCATCATCAGTCTGCCTACCACTTTTATTTTAATATTTGCATTTATGTGTACTTGTACTTATGTAAATATATTTAAAAAACAAATACATTTACAGGAACAACGCTCAAATTTTCCAGTATTAGTTCTAAAACTGATTCTAGATTATCTTACTTTAGCGTAGAAATACATGCATTAACCTTTCGGGCGTAAGATACTATTTTGAACTTTACCACTAAGGTATAAGGCATAATATCGGATGTAACAAGTGTTAGGATTGTATTATAGTTAACAATAGCTTAGAACAATGACTAAAGGCACTATGAAGACGCGATAAGCAACGTATTTGCGTAGGCATTTAATAGTTAACTTAAACACATAAATTGCCTTTGATTTAGTCTTGTGACTAAGTAACTAGTTCTGCTAAAAGGATTAGGGTTCAAATCCGGAAATGCATTCATAAAGTCAAGGCATAAAAGTTTTTAACTCCATGGAAGAAAACGCGTGCATATGTTAAACATATTGGCTCGCACACGTCACGCATGTATGTTGAACCTTATTGAATCTTTGACGTGACATCCAACCTAGTCGCGTTTTGTGATTAGACGGTACACGTGCGTCTTCTCAAGACAGCATAGCTGAGGCGACGGCTGCCTGCAGACAATCTTCGTGCAGACTATAATACTATATTGTAGCTCTGCATATGACAAACTTCGCCTGATTTTAACCAAAAGTGCGGTCCATATGAAACAACTGATGTTACAGATAATTTCTACCTACTGCAGCAGTCGCTTTCGCTATGCCGACTTGAGAAGACGAATGTGCACAATCCAGATTAGCAGTGTACGCTCCTCTCGTTTTACCTGGCTACTTCCAAACTGATACCGAAAAGTCAAGTCGACAAAGTCACTTCACGGGTGTTGCATTCGAAATATGGGACACCCTAAGTAAATTAAATTTAACGATTATCTGTGAACAAAGTAATGTGTAAATTACAACAGAAACAATAGTTAATATTAGTTCTACTTCCACAATAATAATATAATGTTCGCGTGGAGAATTTACCTTAAATTCATCATGTTACATGTATTGCATGCTGCACGGACCTTGGAGTCCTAAAATGGAGTATTTAATAAAATTTATACTATTACCGCATTTTAATACAAAATATTATATCGTGTATTTTTTATATACAAATTTCTACGCTAGCTTCCGTGTTTTTTTATAGTAAATTTAATTTTAAAAAGGTTTCATAAATATTTTGTTTCATCTATAATAGAGAACCTACCACAAAGAAATGCAGCAGTTGCTTCCTGAGAGTCACTTAATAATAACTTAATTTCAAGTGAGGTCATCATCGAGTTTGACAAGATAGAGTCCTCTCGTTATATGCTACTTCTTTCAAACTAATTCTGAAATGCGATCTGGCCACTTGGTCACAGAATACTACATACTGGACTAACAACTATTCATCAGTCTGCCTCCGACTCTCCTAACAATGTTACAATAATATAATGTACTTTATGTTCATTATATATTTTGTAAGGTTTCAGTATTCATTGTAGGACTCCACGTACAAGAGAATGAATTGAAAACTCTAGTTTAAAACGTATTGTGATGTATTTTATTATAGAGCACTTGTTCTTTGTGTAATAACTTTCTCGAAGGCTTCAAACTTTTTATCTTCATGACTACATATAATATATTTCCTGGTAATAATTTTGATTATGATTATAATACAATTATTGCGCGTGCGAGTCGATTTTCGTCGGGGCCGGGCGCTCTCGTCTCCTCTCTCTCCTCGCATTATGCATTTCTGAAATCGGCTATCAACTCGCGCACGGATTCAGCGTATTATAATACAATGGGCAAGGTCCAAAAAATCTAACCCATGGTGAATAGAAAACCATTTCGAGATATTACTTCAATTAGAAGAATTTTTTGATTCCCGTCTGAAAAAACTTAAAAATCGAGGAGATATTGGAAAAACTGTAATGACCTTCTTCGATCTTTGACTTCGACCTTCGTACAGTTTGACAAGATAGAATACAGAGTACCAACCTGACAGTTTTGTAGATTATTTTGTTGTCTATGGTTGTCGCCTCACAAGTTTGTCAAATATTTTTGTTTGTGTTTCCTAACAATAACTGTGTTTTATACGAATAACTATTGTAATTTTTAAAACAAAACTACACTATAAACACGGTGTTTTAATTAACAGGAACTTTTAAAAATCAAAAGTTTGTTTGAACTTTTGACAAATGATTATTTTTTCTTGTTCATTGGCAATGGTTTAGTTCCGAACGAAACCTCACGATTACTATAGTACGATTGCAATTTTTAAAAATTAATAAAAAAAGAACAAAGCAATTATAAAAGTTTTCCAGAAACACGTGTCGACTAAATTAATCTATATTATCTAATAAAAAACCTTTTCAAAAAAAAAGTTGAACCGACTTCAATAAATTCTGCAAAAAAGCACTCAAAAGTGAAAAATAATTTTTAACAAGAGTATCTACACACAAAGTAATAAACATAAACACTAATAGGTGTTTATTATGTACAAATTAACTGTCCACATACCTACCACATTTTTGGAGTAGGTGCCAAGCATACGTTCATAGATATACTTGATATCTAGGAAGATATCCAAGTGTAATTCCTATTCTGAAATTTTGAATTGGTATAGCTTGGCACCTACTCCAAAAATATGGCAGGTATGTAGACAGTTAATTTGTACATAATAAACACCTATTAGTGTTTATGTTTAATACTTTGTGTGTAGATACTCTTGTTAAAAATTATTTTTCACTTTTGAGTGCTTTTAGTGTTTATTGAAGTCGGTTCAACTTTTTTTTTGAAAAGGTTTTTTATTTTTCCATTTTTAGGGTAGCGGACCAAAAACAGCAAAAACTCCCTATTAAACGTACAAATAATAATCGTAGTTCAAATGAAATTAATCTAGCAAAAAGAAACTCGTACAATTTCACCCCATTTCGGATTAAATTTCGAGAAAAGCTGAAATACACGTTTCGTTATCTATGTTGTGTGTAGAGCAAATATACTAAAAATTAAGTAAATCTGACAAAAAAAAATTCAACACATTTTAACCCGTTTCACCCCCTTCGGGGTGAAACGCATGTCAAATGTTTATATTACGTTATAGAGCATTATTTATTATGTATTTTGTCACTAAAAATATTTATTATTATCACGCCGTTTCACCCCCTTCGGGGTTGAAACGCATGTTTCATTATTAACGTAGTAAAGCAATTCTGCTGTTTCGGGTAAATCTGATTTTAAAAAATTCAACCAACGGGGAAACCGTTTCATCTCTTTAGGGGTTACATTTCAAAAAACGCTGCAACACGTGTTTTTATTATTTATGTTGTAAAGTATGTATGCCAAATTTCAAGTAATTCTGACTAAAAAAAATTCAACCCATTTTGCCCCATTTCATCCCCTTAGGGGTTGAATTTTCAGAAATGCTGAAACATGTTTTCATTATTTATGTTGTAAAGTATGTATGCCAAATTTCAAGTAATTCTGACTAAAAAAAATTCAACCCATTTTGCCCCATTTCACCCACTTAGGGGTTGAATTTCCAGAAATGCTGAAACATGTTTTCATTATTTATGTTGTAAAGTATGTATGCCAAATTTCAAGTAATTCTGACTAAAAAAAATTCAACCCATTTTGCCCCATTTCATCCCCTTAGGGGTTGAATTTTCAGAAATGCTGAAACATGTTTTCATTATTTATGTTGTAAAGTATGTATGCCAAATTTCAAGTAATTCTGACTAAAAAAAATTCAACCCATTTTGCCCCATTTCACCCACTTAGGGGTTGAATTTCCAGAAATGCTGAAACATGTTTTCATTATTTATGTTGTAAAGTATGTATGCTAAATTTGAAGTAATTCTGATTAAAAAAAATTCAACCCATTTTGCCCCATTTCACCCTCTTAGGGGTTGAATTTCAAGAAATACTGAAACATGTTTTCATTATTTATGTTGTAAAAGTATGTATGCCAAATTTCAAGTAATTCTGACTAAAAAAAAATTCAGCCCATTTTGCCCCATTTCACCCCCTTAGGGGTTGAATTTCAAGAAATACTGAAACACGTGTTTCATTATTTATTTTGTAAAGTATATATGTCAAATTTCAAGTAAATCGGAGCAAAAAAATTTTACAAACTGACTTTTTTTTCCGCTTTACTAAAAAACGGCAACACTGTGCATCTTAGAAAAATAAATGGGACCACTATGGGATGCAGCTTAACACAATACAATTTGAATCATTGAAATCGGTCCAGCCGTTTTCAAAAAATCGATGAACATACATAAAAAAAAAAACATACGCGACGAACATATAACCTCCTCCTTTTTGGAAGTCGGTTAAAAAATATGTAAAAAAGATAGCTGTCACTAGATACACCTCCCCAATTGTCTCGCATACGTCGTGTATTCTACGTGTAGGTATGGCTTAACCATAAATTAATATACAAATGAAAATGTAAAATATCTTTTTGTAATTAAATAGACGCGTATCTCCCAGATATAATTTACTGAATGAATTTAAATAGCATAAATGAATAAATTTAAATTAGGTTTATTTTTATTCGTATTTTGTGATTATATATTAGTTTATAGTTCAGCTTCAATTGTTAGGTTTAAATAACTTAAGTAATTAATTAATGTTTTATTATAATCATACATGCACATGTCATCTATTCAGAGAAGTTCAAAGTAGTCACAACGAAAACATACAAGTGAATACAACAGAGGTATTAATTAGCAATTCGAAATGGATTCAGTTAATCCTTTTGTGCTCGTACTGCCATTTCATAAATTTCACCACTAATTACCAGGCAATATTAAATAATAATACCTTTTTTCAGTAGAAAGGTGAAATTGAATAAAAATAAATGCACTTTTTTCTCTGACGTTACCAGTTAGACGTAATACGGGGAGACATCTCACGAAGCCGTTTATGGATCGCATTCTACCTTTACATACAGTATAAAAAAATGCATTCTTTTGAAAATTTCCTTTTTTTGTGAAATTAAAATTCAAAAGAGTATAAGCTATAAGAAGTTTTATGTAACATGAAAAAAGTAGTTGAAGGTACATAATACTTAATGATCGTAGGGACTGTAAGGTTTCGTTAACAACAGGAAATAGCGAATTTAGGCGTTTTAACACGTGACGTTTAGTAAGGAAGCTAATTTTCGGTCATTACTAATCATAACATCGAACTTCGAGTATTTCGTTTTAGTTAGTTATACACATTATTGTTTTAGTAAAAATAACTGGAATTTGAAAGTTCCCAAATGAACATTTAATAATTATTTGTGTCTTATATTATAGGGAATCCTAGGAAAGGGAAGGGAATTAAAAGCTTTAAAACCTCCTTGAATAAACGGGCCATATAATGCAGGAAGAATTCTAAAAAAAAAAGTATCCTATTGTTACGTGCACCTGGGGTGCGAAAGATACAGCATGCGTCGAAGTTTCTAGAACGGTCTCGTATAAGCGGCGTAGCGTAAACATCTTGACCTTGGCCTGTGACCTTGTTTACATTATAAAAATGGAAAAATAAAAAACCTTTTCAAAAAAAAGTTGAACCGACTTCATTAAACACAAAAAGCACTTAAAAGTGAAAAATAATTTTTAACAAGAGTATCTACACATAAAGTAATAAACATAAACACTAATAGGTGTTTATTTTGTACAAATTAATTGTCCACATACCTACCACATTTTTGGAGTAGGTGCCAAGCAAACGTTTATAGATATACTTGATATCTAGGAAGATATCCAAGTGTTCCTATCCTGAAATTTTGCATTGGTACATCTTGGCACCTACTCCAAAAATATGGCAGATATGTAGACAATTAATTTGTACAAAATAAACACCTATTAGTGTTTATGTTTATTACTTTATGTGTAGATACTCTTGTTAAAAATTATTTTTCACTTTTAAGTGCTTTTTGTGTTTAATGAAGTCGGTTCAACTTTTTTTTGAAAAGGTTTTTTATTTTTCCATTTTTAGGGTAGCGGACCAAAAACAGCACTCACTATTAAACGTACATGTACTAATCGTAGTTCAAATTAAATAAATTTAACAAAAAAGAAACTCGTGCAACCCCTTTCACCCCCTTTCAAGCTGAATTTCGGGAAATGCTGAAATACATGTCATTCATTTTTTTTTTGCTGTGTGTAGACCAAATATACTAAGAATTAATTAAATCTGGCAAAAATTCAACCCATTTTATCCCGTTTCACCCCCTTCGGGGTGAAACGCAAGTTAATATATTGTTTCAATTGTAGAACATAATTTATTATATATTTTGTCACTAAAAATATTGATTTTTTTACCTCGTTTCACCCCCTTCGGGGTTGAAACGCAAGTTTTATTGTTAATGACTGTTTAGATTTCCCGCTAACGCAGAATGCGCTAGCGCTTCATTGGCAGAGGCGCCGTCCAATAGGCGCCTCCTACGCTGTCACCGAGCATATTCCAGCCGCGGTTCTACGACGCGCCGCAGTCGGTATCCACTCGTCCGTCGCCTATCATGACTTAAACACAAGACGTTTGTAACTGTACTCTTAAAGCAATAAACGACCTATAAAATATGAAAATCTTTATGTTTGCCTAAACATAAATTGGCGCCCGAACAAAAGGACCTATCTTGAAGAGGATTTGAACAATCGATTGCAGCCATGGACGGAGACTGCAGCGTCACGCGAACCACTACTACGCGTCTGCCAGCTTCGTCAGGCCAATCCAGATAAGTGACTTTCCTACTTCTGTCCCAATAATATTCCTATTCCTATAAATCACGAGAAACCCGTGTAAAAAGCGTGTATTTTCGCTATATTCAACCTGTCCAAGTATATGCGTTCTACCTGCAATTGTTAACCTATTCAATATTTCATTCAATCTACAATATTTCTATTATATTAATAACTTTGCAGCTATTTTAGACCATTGCCTACATAACAGTGTTGCTAATTTCAATTTAATCTAAGTTTTTACATAAAAATAGGAAAATAATTTACGTATTAAATATCATTTCATGTGCTATCCTCCAATAATAGAACTCTTTATCCTAATCTAATAGTTTGGTACAATATTTCATTCCAATTTGCCGACTATTTCAGCTGCACACTGCGCACAAGTTGACGCGTGCTGACGGCGGCCGACCCGTGCTAGCGGCGCCTGTCTCGAGCTGCGTACGCGCTAGGGCTCCGCATCGGGCCGGCTTCCGCTACCTGCCGCTTGTCACCTGTTCGTTCTTCGCGGCGCAAAGGGAGGAGCGTGAGAATTACACTAAACAATTACACCTACCTACTATTAAATTCAAATTCATGTTATTTATTAAAAATACACATACACATTTTTCTTAAACTATAGTAATATTTAAAATCATTAATTATGCAAAATATTAAGTGCATTAGTTGATTAATTGATTGCAATTTCATATTTTATAGGGTTGTCGTTGTACTACAAATTACTTAAAATTATTATTTAATATTTTACAATTTCTATATACAATTATAATTCAATTTGCCTATTATTTAATATTGTTCTGCTATGTCTAGGACATTGAAGGACGAGGACAAGACCTCGACTTCCACTTGTCAAACACACAAAATGCACTAGTCAAACGTAGCTCAATAAAAGGACAACTAACAAAATTTAATAGTTATTTAAATAAAGCAACTAGCATTTCCACACTAAATAAATTACAATCAACAGAATTATCATTAAAGTTAGCTAAATTAAAATCATTATACAAACAATTTGATAAAATTCAAGATCAGATCGAGGTTCTGAATGCGTCTAACATTGAGGTCGAACTTGAGAAACGAGATTCTATCGATAACAGCTTATCAGGTATATCGCCGCCGTTCAGGAGCTACTCGATGCTAACTCAACACATTTCGTCAAATGCAAACATGATGATACGCCTGCGCATAGTAACGATATAGGTTTTAAACTACCTCAAATCCAAGTATCAAAATTTGACGGCAACTTTTCGCGATGGCTTGAATTTCGCGACACATTCAGGTCCCTCATACATAACAATAATCGCATTCAAAACATACACAAATTTCATTATTTATTGTCATACCTAGAAGGAGAACCATGTCGCGTTGTATCCAACCTAGAAGTCTCCGATGTTAACTATGAAACAGCGTGGCAACTATTATGCGATCGATATGACAATAAACGTCAATTGATTAACAACCATCTAACTTCACTTCTTAGTGTGGAACAAATGTACCGCGAATCTGAAAAATCTCTTAGGTTTCTAGTCGATCACGTGACAAAAAATCTACGTGCGTTGGCAACCTTAGGTCAACCTACGGATCAGTGGGATTGCATAGTCATTCATATCATGGCTTCTAAGTTGGACAATCGCGCTATTCAAAAATGGGAAGAGCAGCGCGGTACCTATACAGACATGCCCACACTAGATCAATTCTATAAATTTCTAACGAGTCGTGCAGATGTGCTAGAAGCGTTACATCACAACAAACCTGGCACTACAAAGCAATATAGCAACAATAATAATTCAACGTTTTCTAAATCGCAATTTAACAAATCAATTAACTCGCATACCAAAACTTTTCTTGTTACCGACAACGATACTGGTTCCAAGCCATCTTGTGTTGTATGCACTGGCGATCATACAATATATGATTGTCCTTTCTTTAAATCAAAAAATATTTCAGAGCGATTGTCAGAAGTCACCAAACATCAATTGTGTTCAAGCTGCTTACGATCTGGTCACCGAACGGCCAGATGTCGCTTAGGTCCTTGTCGCGAGTGCAAACAACCACACCATACTCTTTTGCACCCATACAACGAATCGCAACAGGCAGTACCACTCGAGTGCTAACACAATCAATTAATACAGTACCATACTCACCTGTGCCAAACTACTTGCACAGCAGTCATTAGGGTATATATCAGGGTACATCTATACAATAATAAATTCAAATAATATTGAGTTTCGGTTGGATTGTGGTAACTAACATTATTTATATCATAATCTCTAAACAGACTCGAGCATTCAAATCTAACTATAACTAAATCATATAACAATAAATTCTAATATTCTTGAGTTTCCGTTGGATTGTGGTAACTAACATTATTTATATCATGATCTCTAAACAGACTTGAGCATTCAAATCTAACTATAAATAAATCATATAATAATAAATTCAAATATTATTGAGTCTCCGTTGGATTGTGGTAGCTAACATTATTTATATCATAATCTCTAAACAGACTCGAGCATCCAAACCTAACTATAAATAAATTATATAACAATAAATTGAAATATTATTGAGTTTCCGTTGGATTGTGGTAACTAACATTATTTATATCATAATCTCTAAACAGACTTGAGCATCCAAACCTAAATATAAACAAATCATATAACAATAAATTCTAATATTATTGAGTCTCCGTTGGATTGTGGTAACTAACATTATTTATATCATGATCTCTAAACAGACTCGAGCATCCAAACCTAACTATAAACAAATCATATAACAATAAATTCTAATATTATTGAGTCTCCGTTGGATTGTGGTAACTAACATTATTTATATCATGATCTCTAAACAGACTTGAGCATCCAAACCTAACTATAAATAAATTATACAACAATAAATTATAATATTATCGAGTTTACGTTGGATTGTGGTAACTAACATTATTTATATCATAATCTCTAAACAGACTTGAGCATCCAAACCTAACTATTACTAAATCATATAACAATAAATTCTAATATTATTGAGTTTCCGTTGGATTGTGGTAACTAACATTATTTATATCATGATCTCTAAACAGACTCGAGCAATGAGCATCCAATATCATTTATTATTATATAAAAATTAAAATTATTGAGTCGAGCTATCATGTTTTCGTGTTGCATGTTTAGGCAATGACGTAAAGCGTTTCTGCTGTTTCAAGTAAATCCAATTTAAAAATATTCATACTATTTTACCTCGTTTCACCCCCTTAGGGGTTGAATTTTAAGAAATGCTGATACACGTGTTTCATTATTTATGTTGTTAAGTATGTATGCCAAATTTCAAGTAATTTTGACTAGGAAAAAATTCAACCCATTTTGCCCCGTTTCACTCCCTTAGGGGTTGAATTTCAAGAAATGCTGTAACACGTGTCTCATTATTTATTTTGTAAAGTATGTATGTCAAATTTCAAGTAATTTTGACTAAGAAAAAATTCAACCCATTTTACCCCGTTTCACCCCCTTAGGGGTTGAATTTCAAGAAATGCTGTAACACGTGTTTCATTATTTATTTTGTAAAGTATGTATGTCAAATTTCAAGTAATTTTGACTAAGAAAAAATTCAACCCATTTTACCCCGTTTCACCCCCTTAGGGGTTGAATTTCAAGAAATGCTGTAACACGTGTTTCATTATTTATTTTGTAAAGTATGTATGCCAAAATTCAAGTAAATCGGAGCAAAAAAATTTTACAAACTGACTTTTTTTTCTGTTTTAATAAAAAACTACACACTGTGTATCTTAGAAAAATATATGGGACCACTATGGGATGCAGCTTAACACAATACAATTTGAATCATTGAAATCGGTTCAGCCGTTTAGAAAAAATCGATGAACATACATAAAAAAAAAAACATACGCGACGAACATATAACCTCCTCCTTTTTGGAAGTCGGTTAATAATTAGTTAACAACTTCGACGAGATCTTTCTAGAAGCTTCCTCCTGTTTGTGTATAAATACCGACACCCGAGTGTCCCAAAAAGTAGTCCTATTTTGGATGCCGTACAAGCAGCTCCTGCAATAACAAGTGATACTGAACAGCGACAACGACACTATAACCATTTCTATGCAACCTATCTCTATTTCAGCAAGATCTGTTTGAGCATCATTAGAGGACAAACATACGCACTTTCACATGTATAATATTAGTGTAGACACGAGTAAATCCGTTACTTACTGCTGATAGGACATGTTTCTCTAATGAGAGACTTTTGATACGAAAATTGCTTTGTTGTTAACGAAATAGCGTTGTTGGCTTTTGTGAAAGATGCTGTATTGCAAAATTACTTAACAATTATTTAGATATAAACATCCTGTATTATAATCAGTACCGACTGGGATCCCAAAAGCATAGAGATATACATATATACTAGAGGTGCAAACTTCATACATCTGACATAAAAAAAGTAGGCCGCTTCAAACGATTTGACAATGTTGCCGTCAATTCAAACACTAACTGACAGAGAACCTAAACGTGGCTGTGGCCATGTTTTCTCTCGCGTCACATTGGGAGCGTTATTGCACATCTAGTTGTATATACTCGTATTAATGCCAATAACTAACCGAAATATATTTTTTATAAATAAATAAAATTTTCTATTTGAAAATAAATTAAAAATTTTCTTTCTAAATTTTCTTATCCACGACAAAATAACTAGATTTAAGTTATGACCTGACCTACATCTCAGGTAACTTTTTTAATTTTAAAATTTTATACAAAGTCCTACTGTGTACTGAGATAGAAAATTAACTAGTTTAATTAAAACTTATTAAATAAGTTTGCGATTTTTTTAAAACTAAAATCGTAGATATTTACTGCGACAATGAATCAAGATTACTTTTTAGATATTTTATAGATTATTATAATTAAATTGTGATAAAAATTTAACAAAACAAAAATGTATCATACAGTATCGCCGATCCCCTTTTTTAAATTTTCAACGTGCGTAAAACAATTGTGTAATGTATGTGTTATAATATATTGTTTACTTATTTATTTATTTTGATTTTCCTATCAAATCTTGTTCATTGCACTGTAGACATCTCCGCTCACACCAACAAAGGTTAGCTGGTAGACAATGCCAAAGGCATTAAGCTCGCCTATGTACCATTTGTGTGTGCAATAAAGTGTTTTTTTTTATTTTATTTATTTATTTAATTGTAGGATAAACTAAAATAATAGTAATAACTTTGAATGTTCATAAACAATGATGGATTATTAAGAAAGCATCGCGTACTCGGTCGACTTCCGGTATTTACTGCACAGACCCCTCAAACCCTGATCTGAAATATTAATAATAAATACTAGGTATTTATATTTTTTTAATTGTAGCTCGGCGTGTGACAACACTACGCCTGATGTAAAGCTAGAGTGCGGTCCATGAGTGGAAACAACTGCTACTACAGAGATACCTGTGCGGGCAGCAGCGGGCTTGACGAGGATGTACCATCTAGATTGACAGTGCACACTCTTCTCGTTATACCCCGCTACTTTCAAACTATTCCCTAAACGCGACAAGGTCACTTCACGGGTGTTACACTTGAAAATGGTGGTACTACCCCAGGACGGCAGACAGAAGAAATAACCATCATCAGTCTGCCTACCACTCTTGAAATCATCTATTCGTACCGTAGTAGTCGAGTAGTTAATGAATGAATGACACTCGAAGTAACGATGTGTACACATCCTCCTCGCAGACAACTCAATTTGCAATGTGCAGTGGCGTGGCCCGGCTTTTTCACTGATTTTAATTCCGTTTTGTTCGCACCCACTACGAAATAATACGTCACTCGACTTCTGATAATTAAAAAATAACCTATTTAACTAGAATCTTGTTGTAGAATCGGAATAAAAAAAAAATACTAACTCCTTTTTTTATTGCACTCTAGGTCAGTGAACGGAAACAACTGCTACTACAGAGAAATTTCTACAGGCAGCTGTAGAATCCGCTAAGCCAGCCCGAAGACACAAATGTTGACAGTGAACACTCCTCCTGTTATTTTATTACAATAAGTTGCCCTGCAAATCTTCTGTAATTCTCTACACAGAACATAAGTCCAGGAAAGAAGAAACGTTGATAATGGAATCGTTGTTTCTTGTAACGCAATGGGAATTACCAACGCGGCTAAGACGGGACGATTCTCTTTGTATATGAAATATATACCATACCTAAATTGTAATATGTCTATTAATGAAATATATGTCGATTTGTACCTTATAATCTCTACATTAAAGTGGTAAAATCAGTTTTATAATGACTAACCCGAAATAATGAGAAAAATCAATAATCATAATAATATAAATAAATTCATAATTCCGGTTAATTTTTATATAATCTATCGCCCATTTACTATAATTGGTTATTACTTTTATGTGTCATATGATTATTAGACGTTAGGAGTCCATAAACGATAATCTCCTTTTATATATTAAGATGGATTTAAAAAGAAAGTTGGGCAATGTCCACTATTGTTTGATAGTATTTTAAATAAAATATTAAAATTATTATATTTTTTGTTGCAATAAAATCAAATACAACGGTTTAGATATTTTACGATTGGTACGTGATTGAAATTTGTATTGCTTCATACGCATGTGTGCGTGCTTGCGTGTTGTGAGTGATGGATGGAAATGTATCTAATTAATATTAGATTTTTTTTATTGGAGCTCGGTATATAAACAACACTCCTGATGTTAAGCTAGAGTGCTATCCATGAACAGAAACAATTGCTGGAGGCAATACCCGCCACTATACCGACTTTAGGGGATAAATATCCACCACACTCTTCTCGTTATACCTGTCTCAATCGCGAACAGTTGTAGTACTACTCCAGGATAGGCTAATAACCATCACCAGTCCGCCTACCACAATTAAACTAGGTAGGTAGTGTGGTGGCAGACTGATGATGCTTATTTGTCCAGTCTGCCGTCCTGGGGTAATACCACCACTTCCGAATGTGAGGTGACCTTGTCGCATTTCGGGAATAGTTTGAAAGTAGCCAGGTATAGCGAGAGGAGTGTGCACTGTCAATCTGGATGGTACGTGCTCGTCTCTTCAAGCCGGCATAGTGGAGGCGACTGCTGCCTGTAGTAGCAGCTGTTTCTATTCATGGACCGCGATCTAGCTTTAAATCAGGCGGAGTGTTGTCACATGCCGAGCTACAATATTACATTGGTTATATGTTTAAAACGAAAGTGACTCTATAGTCTCTGCCTAATTTTGAAGTAAAATGTAGTACACAATATTATTAGCGACGTATGAACATAAAAAGGTTTCAAGTGCATTTTTACAACATCGAATAAAGTTGTAAGTTCATTTTAGTGAGCACTAAGTTAAGTTTTGCGTCTAGACAATCCATTTCAAACATAAACTTTATAACAATAAAAGTTTTGTACTTATTTATATATTTCTTTCATTTTGTTGATTAATGTGCTACAGTGCAGTCCACGAACGGATACAACTGCTACTACATATAAGCTACAGGCAGCAGGCGCCTCCGCTATGCCAGCCTGAGGAGACGAATATGCATCATCTAGATTGACAGTGCACACTCCTCTCGATAAACCTGGCTACTCTCAAACTGTTCCCGAAACGCGACAAGGTCACTTCATTTTAAGGAAGTCCATCATCGGTCTGCCTACCACTCTTTGCCTTCGCACGTCACACATTATAAAAGACAAAAGGGCTCAAGTGTTGTTTAAATAAACATAATGAAACGTACTAGTTGGTAATAAAAGTATGGCTTTTGCCACAACACGTATGCAGCTTTAAATATGCATCGCGTAGTCTCTGCCATGGCTCGGATCTAACGTGGAGTTACGAGCGGCCTGGAGGCTAAATAAAACCACCCGAACAAGACATATTATGCCGTATTTCTTACCACCTGTGACTGGCTAAACATTGTTGACATGATAATAATATTGTAATATAATATTTATTTAATAATTACCCTCAAAACAAGGTATACAGAGTGAATTTTTCAAGTGGGCTTTCATGGCCAAATCCTAAACTATGAGAGATATCGAAAAATGCTGAAAGGAGTCTCGATGCTGATTTTGATGAAAACTAAAACTGCATTATTAGATTTTTGATAAGTCAATTTTCCCGGCCAGGAATCGAACCTGTTGATTTTGAAAAAAAAAATAAACACTCTGTATTATTGCACCATCCGATAGTGTTCCTGATAAGGATCAAATTCTGGGAAATAATGATATACGGCAAACCAAAGAAAAGTGTTGATTTTTAACAAATTGTCTCTATTTCCAAGTATTTATACATTACTGGTACATTGACAACATTTATTATTTATGATGATTGAAAATCATCAATCATCAATCCCATTAGGATTTGGCCATGAAAGCCCACTTGAAAAATTCCCCCTGTATAATAACTACTTTGGTATTAGGTACATATTAAATTAAATTCGTTATAAAAAGCGGCCGTGGTCTGGAACTCACAATCGACGAGACCTGTGTTCGAACGGTGTTAAAGGAGAATGCCCATTCGCCTAAGAAAAATGGGCCCACAATTTTTTTCTCTCGTTTCACGATAATTTTTAGTTCATTTTGTAGGAAAATAAATCTACATTCCTTATCACCAATCAGTTTTAATTTTTTTTTTCACCCAAGTTATTTAGTAATTAGACCTTTACTGATACAATATTTGAGGTTATTATTGTATTAAAAGCTTTAATAATTGGTAATATTTATTTTTTATGTTATTAAACATTGTGTATTGATTGGGAAACGATGTTTTGTTATAATTAAAGTAAATTAATGAATAAATAAGGTAATATTTTAGAATATTGGTTTGTTAAAAAACTATTAGGTTTTTAGAGCGGCCGTCTAGCGGTAAGACGCGTGAACTTCTCGCTAATTCTGACTGGTACCAATGTAACTTTGTTATATGTACTTTGGTCGCTCAGTGCCTATAGGCACTATTAAAGAGTGGTAGGCAGACTGATTATGATTATTTGTCCAGTCTGCCGTCCCGGGGTAGTACCACCACTTTCAAATGTAACGCCCATGAAGTGACTTTATCGCGTTTCGGGAATAGTTTGAAAGTAGCCAGGTATAACGAGAGGAGTGTGCACTGTCAATCTAGGATGGTACATGTTCGTCTCGAGCCGGCATAGTGGAGGCGACTGCTACCCGCACAGGTTTCTCTGTAGTAGCAGTTGTTTCCATTTATGGACCACACTAGCTTTACACCAAGCGGAGTGTTGTCACATGCCGAGCTACAATAAAAAAAAACGTATCAAGTGGGCCCAAAAATGGGCATTCTCCTTTACTTTGGCTATTAAAGAGTAGTAGGCAGACTGATGATGTTTATTAGCCAAGTCTGCCGTCCTGGACTAGTACCACCACATTCGAATTACACACCCATGAAGTGACTATGTCGCGTTTCGGGAATAGTTTGAAAGTAGCCAGCTATAACGAGAGGAGTGTGAAATCTGGATGATGCACTTTTTTTTCAGTATAATATGAATAATAGGTATAGGAGTAGCTATTAATAAAACAGAAAGAGTTATATAAATATAAAAGGTATAAAATAACCGGGAACATATGCGAAGAACAGCATTCACGTATATATAAATGTGTAATACTTTACATGAACCTACAAAAATAATATATACTCCCATCTTTTTTTAAATAAAAATAAATATATAAACATGAGTGCACTCAAGTGGAAGTGGGCCATACATGTCTGCAGAAGGGAAGACGGACGGTGGGCGCGTTTTAGAATGGAGACCTAGACCAGAAAGCGGAAAGTAGGCAGACAACCAGCCAGGACAACACAAGACCAGGAAGGACGACATTGATAAGGTCGCAGGGAAGCAGTGGATGCGAAAAGCCGAAAACCGGACAGAATGGCGTGCAATGGAGGAGGCCTACTCCCAGCAGTAGGCTGAAGAAAAAGAAGATATATAAAAATATCTAAAAATTCTACTCCTGTTTTTTAATGTTACAGGCGAATGGGTGTTTTTTTAAATTATAGCTCGGTCCATCAACGAAAACTACTACTGCTACAGATAAATTTCTACAGACAACCTTCACCTCCGTTATGGCGGCTTAAGGAGACACATGTGCACAATTAAGATTGTACACACTCTCCTCGTTTTACCTGGCTACTTTTAAACCCGAAACGCGACATCGAAAATGGTGGTACTTCCCCAGGACGGCAGTCTGCAAACCACTCTTTAAAAGTAAGTATATTTATAGCAATTAGTTAACTAATAATTTATACGATTAATAATTTTATTCAGGGTTATATTTTAATAGACTTTATCCCTATAGATACATTACTTAGAGCTCAGTATAAAGTTTTCATAATATTTAGTATTACATGCTACGAATTTTTTTTATAAATAAAGAATTTTTTCGTAGCTCTTGAGGCTCGTTCCACTTGGGAGATATTTTATGAACAGCCAGCAGGGGCAGTCTTTTTGCAATATAGAGCAGGAGGTGTGTACCCTTCATATTTACGATTAGGGCGTGATCCGAAACGCGATAGAGTATCGGCCCGACCTCTTTTTGTCGATATGTTTTACTAGCAGATATAATATAGGGTTTTTTCTGGCAACCCTTTTTGGATGATTGCGTTGATACTGTATTGGGCTAATTTTTGTAATTGATTGTAATCGATTGTGAGTGACGTCACACGGCAGATTGGTTACCTACCAAAGTTAGTCATTTGAAAAATAACATTTAAAACATATACGTGTCAATCGAATCGAGTCAAACTCCGCCTGATGTTAAACTAGTATGCGGTCCATAAACAGAAACAACTGCTACTACACAGAAATTTCTGCAGGCAGCAGTCGCCTCCGCTATGCCGGCTTGAGCAGTCTGCGCTTAAACCATCATCAAGCTGCCTACCACTCTTTTCTATTTCTTTTTAAAATAAAAATTAATCTTCACCATCTCGTTAAATAAAGCGGACAGTATCATTGAAAACAAAGGGGGTGGTCTCCCCGATGTCTGACGGGGAATGTAACAGGCCACTTTCACCACAAAGTTAAAAACTCGTTATACGAAGGGTAAAACTTGTATTCATTGTTGTTAGCAAACTTACCGACGATATTCTACAAATAAAAACATACAAAAATGTATATCCTAAGAAATTATCAGTTATTTTTCTTAAATTAAATTTTTGCCACATGAAATTGGTTATCGGTTATTTTCATCGTAATATCTATAGAAAGTTACAAAAAAGTCATTTTAAAATACAGTTTTTTTTCATTTCTGACTTTTGTACGAGTTTAGCATACTCGTTTTATTCCTCGGGAACCTTTTGTGGACATAGAAAATACCAAAACTTTCTCTAATAAACGAGTTAAAACTATCCTCCGCAAAAAAGGACTGGTGGACAAAGTAGAGTAGTTGTTACGAACCGCATATGGGACAAACAAACAATCAACCATTAATTTTATATATTAGAAAATTGATCCATGGACGATAAATCTTACGCCTTTTTTATTAGGTCCGCACAGACTGGATACTAATGAAGCCGGCATAGTGACAGCTACTGTACTTGTAATATTGTCATCTTATAGAATTTATACGTATTTAAAAATAGTTATTATTGATTTTTTATCCATTTATAGCTATGTAGATAGATATTTTAGATACGAGTATGTTTGGTAGAAGTTTTTAGTTACCTTTGATTGGTGAAATGGAAGTAATGGTGAATCTAGCATAGGTCGAGTACCACTCGCTCGAATACTTGTATAGATAAATAATCAAGGTACTTAAGCCTTTGCTACTGGCAGCCTCCGAATCGAAAAAGCTAAATCTTTTACTTCTTAAATCTTAATTACATTACAGCCTCGGCATCTCAGTATTGACCACTGCATTAAGACTATCTATGTTATTAATGTTGTTAAAAACGGGGTATTTCTAAAGAAAAAAAGGAATTAGGAAAAAGAAAAAGGCTTCTTGAAAAAGTTTTTTATTGTTGGTTCGAAAATTTATCGTCCTCATCTTAGTAGCGAAGTTTATAACGAGCCAGATGCTCTTTAAATGTTCACTTTTCATTACCTTCTGGTCGGTTAACGCTGTCTTTTTACAACTTTCTACATGATTCGCTACATATTTAACGCGTAATTCGTTAACGTAACTACTGAAACAAGTTTAACGAGATAAAGCGATCGTAATAGGCATTAATCAGTCAATACAATTTTTTTTTTATTGTAGCTCGGCATGTGACAACAGTCCGCCTGATGTAAAGCTAGAGTGCGCGCCATGAATGGAAACAACTGCTACTACAGAAAAACCTGTGCGGGCAACAGTCGCCTCCACTATGTCGGCTTGAGGAGACGAGCATGTACCATCTGGATTGACAGTGCACACTCCTCTCTTATACCTGGCTACTTTCAAACTATCCCCGAAACGCGACAAGGTCACTTCACGGGTGTTACATTCGAAAGTGGTGGTACTGCCCCAGGACGACAGACTGGACAAATAACCATCATCAGTCTGCCTGCCACTCTTTAATAGTGCCTATAGGCACTGAGCGACCAAAGTACATATAACAAAGTTACATTGGTACCGGTCTTTAGCGAGGTTCGAACACGGGTCTCATCGATCGTAAGTTCACGCGTCTTCCCGCTAGACCACGGCCGCTCATCCACAATTCTCGTCATGCACGCCCGACGGTTATGGGCACTAGGCAGCCCAGCTTTCATGAGGATGTCTCCTATTAATCAGTAACTGATGCATAATCAACGTACAATCAAAACTATGAAAGCTAACTAACTTAAATTTGAAAAATTTTGATCTGGAACGGATCTGACCGCGATATCTCGGAAACGGAACGAATCGGTGAGATTGTTCCGGAACAAAAGTTGCTGAGAATATTACCTTATGACGAAATAAAAAGTCAATTCTCGATTATACTTTCGTTCGCTATTTCTCACTGGTTATTGCATAAGGCAAGATGTATGGGAAGATAAGCTACTGGATGGCGCTGTCAAAAATGTTTCACTGTGCTCCATCTGCAGTAGTTTAGTTGAACTATCACAAATAATAGAATACCAGCCCCAGGTCTCATCCAAAAACAAGACATTTTTAGGACAAACAATGTCATGAAATTTATCAAGCTGAAATATCTAAGTCGCTAGAACTTTTGTTATGACACTCTTTTCTTAATTTTAATAATATTTCAATAACCATTCTTTGTATAATATAATATATTTTTTTAAGTCGTGAGCTCAAGATCGATGGGACCCATGTTCAAATCTCACTAAATTCTCACTTGTTACAACACTCTGCCTGGCGCCTAGAGTGCGGTCCATGAATGGAAATAACCGCTACTACAGAGAAATCTCTACAGGCAGCAGTCGCCTCCACTGTGCCAGCTTGAAGAGACGACCAAGTACCATCCAAATTGACAGTGCACACTTCTCTAACCTACCGGGCTACTTTCAAACTATTCTTGAAACGGGACAAGGTGTTACATTCGAAAGTGGTAGTAGTTATCAGTCTGCCTACCACTCTTTAATAGTGCACTGGGCGACCAAAGTACATATAATAAAGTTACATCGGTACCGGTCAATATTAGCGAGGTTCGATCACGGGTCTCATTGATCGTGTGTTCACGTGTCTTGCCACTAGACCACGGCCGCTCCAGAACGTGAACTTAACAACTTAAGTTGTTAAATGCAGCTTTAACTTGACAATTTTTAATGAATGTACTATATATTTTTGCAAACATTCAGAAAAGCTGGTTGATGATTACGTAGCGAGATAATTGTTGACCTTTGACCTCGTTTGAGATGAAGTTTTTGCAAGTGGTACTCGGGCTACGAGCGCGTTTACCTGCGCCCAACATCAAACGGATGAGTCTAGATGGCATTTTCAGGCTGTATTTACATACATTTTTATGTATCTTAACATAGAGATATATACTAGAGGTGCAAACTTCATACATCTGACATAAAAAAACCGTAGGCCACTTCAAACGTTTTGACAATGTCAAGTTAAATACTAACTGACAGAGAACCTAAACGTGGCTGTGGCCATCTTTTCTCTCGCGTCACATTGGAAGCGTTATTGCACATGTAGTTGTATATATCAGTAGTCTTAACTATAAAAAGATTGCATAGATATAAATGGAAATTATAAAATATAATGTAACTTAACGACGGCCCCTGTAACGCAGTGATTGTTGCACCGGTCTATTACGCGGAGGTTCGGGTTCGATTCCCGATCGAAGTAGAATTTTATAATAACAACCTCACATTTGAATATGTTAAATTTTAATAAAATATTTTACGTGGAAAATAAAAACAAACTATGTTTTGAAAATGTTATTCAAAGTAAATTATCATTAATAGTTTATTATTATTAGTAATTGCTTAATAATAAACGTACAATTTTTTATGTCAGTAACTACCTTCCCATCGACTTTTCTCCTTCCTACAACATTCATTTAAAGCCAGCATGGCGGAAGCGACTGCTGTTTCCAGTTCTATAGCAGCAGCGTAGGCTATTAGAAGAGGTCTTGATACGACGTGCTATCTTTTGATAGACCTCGCGCGTGCTACGAGACCGTATATCAAACCGTATATCGCCTCCAGTTGCCTCCAGTATGCCGGCTTGAGGAGACGAGCATTTACCATCTAGACTGACAGTGCACACCCCTCTCGTTATACCTTACAACTTCTTTTCTTTCTCCATCCTGTATAACATGTTTCTGTAAATAAATTGTTGATAGACGTAAAGGTAAGTACATAGTAGGTATATACCAAGTTCTAGGGCATAAAGATAGTAAATATAAATTTTTCACGAAATTTCACGTTTCGATGAAACACACGAATCGTGCCAGTGCGTGCCTTTTCAATGGACATACGCGATCACAAGTTTATTACAATATTTAGAAATTTAATTTTAGTGTCAAATTTTTATATAAACTGATTACTATTATTAATTAAGGGTTAACCATTAATTACTGAATACTAATGCAAATAAAAGTAAAGTTTATTATTATTTCAAAAGAATACTTTATAATCTGCCCCCGACTATACTTTTGACTAGATATAATAACGAAAATATATTATTATTTTTTAGTTCATAATTGACTTTATCAAGTGACTGTACAAAGGAGGGGTCTGCATCACATACTCGCCAATCTCTTTGAATAATTAAATTTGAGTTCGCCGCGAAGAAAAATTGATAGCCAACCACGAGCAATCTCTATATTGAACACGTGATCAGAATATACAATCGTAATAAAACTTTATTATTATACTTATATACAATTTTTTGTAAGCAACAAAAAAGGCTAAAATAGCTTTATATTGTTACTTAAATCTATCCTAATATAATAAAACTGTAGAGTTCGTTTGTTTGATTGAAAACGCTGATAGAGGAGATACTTATCCGGTTTAAAAGAAAAAAAACTTGTTGTTTTTTTTACCGTGGGTACAGCTATTTTATCTCTATCAAATGTTCCTTAGGCATGGAACAACGGGGAACATTAATATTAACGCACATAGAAATTGCATCAACTATAATTAATATAAATCTTGGCGAAATTTAGTTACATAAAAAAATATTAATTTTATTAACCAAAAATTTATTATAAAACGAAATTTATTTATTTATTTATACAGCCGTGTTGAATAAAACACAATATCAAAAGGTATAACCAAAATAAAATGCCATCAAAATGGAATCATCTAAATAATATTTAGTAGGCATTTTAAAAATAAATAAAAACACAAAAATAGAAAAATAATGATAATAAAATAAGAGTGAAAAGATGCGCAAACACATAAATGTTAAACAACGCAAAAAAAATGTCTGTAAAACCTGAAAAATCATGAAACTACAAAGATAACAGGTGCTGTAAATGATTATAGAGAAAAAACATACACTAGGTATTATTATAGGTAATAAAAACGTAGGCTTTTATGTGAAAGTCGTAAAATTCGTATCATATCGAAATTCGGCGGCGAAACGCATCTGTGTGTACACACTAAACACAATTTTTAGACACAATTCCTAATATCAAAGGCATTTTAATAATTATAATAATAATTTATTTGTAGGATTTTGGTTTGCATAATTAAATATAGTAACATAATTTTTGTCCGCAAAATCTACCATAAAGGTGTACAATGTATTTATTATTTTATTCGGTAAATACAACAGGTCACAGTCAGCATAACATACACAACAGAAAAATAGCATTAACTGAACTAGACTGTGGCCCAAAGTACACGGTGAATAAAGAATGGAAAAATGTTTTCTTCGCTTATGGACCGCACAAGTTCCCTATATGAAAGTTTGGAGATAATTCGTTATTTGGCTTCAGGTTAATAAATGTTCATTTGAAACTAGATTTTAGATTTGTTCGTAGTAGACCTCCTGAGGCGGCTTGATGAATAAACCAAATGAAAATTAAATTATCCTGGCCTATAATTAATAAACAACCACTAAAACAAATTATTTTGATAGTTAAGATAAAAAAGATTGAATTGAAATCCTAGATCCAACTTTACGCGGTGAGTGTAAAATTATTGTGTTAAAAACTTAAAATTGTCTAACGAACAAGCTATTGAACAAATCGGACAATTTATATATAGTTTGGCATATGACAACTTATATAAAGCTAGAGTGCTGTCCATGAACGGACGGCTATGCCGGCTTAAAGAGACGAGTGCACTATCCAGGTTAAAAAATACACACTCCTTTCGTTACTCCTGGTTACTACAAAACTGAGCCCGAAACGGAAAAAGGCCACTTCACGAGTGTTACAGGACGACAGACGGGGCTAATAATCATCATCAGTCTGCCTACCACTCTTTAACTAATGCCTATACCAGTATATAAGACAAAAACGTTATACCTTGTCGCGTTTCGGGAATATTTTAAAAGTAGAGGAGACGAGCATGTACCATCTTGGATTGACAGTGCACACTCCTCTCGTTATACCTGGCTACTTTCAAACTATTCTTCAGTCACTTCACGGGTGTTACATTCGAAAGTGGTGGTACAACCCCAGGACGGCAGACTGGATTACCAACCATCATCAGTTTGCCTACCACTCTTTGTATGGCACACCAATATAATACAAAAACGTTATATTAATACAAAAAGTTTAGCCGTATCTCTAAAGGTATTGGGTTACTTTAAAAATATTATTATAAAATCTCAATGTATGTAAGTACACTTAGTTGGGTATTCATTTTGAATTTGTATGCCATGTTTATCTCTCAGGAAGTATTGTATAGCTGTAAAGATGCTCATAAATTTGTTGTTTATTTGTAAATTTGTTATACAGCCGCTTCTTCAGGATGCCCCCGAAGAGATAACGTTTGCAACAAAATTATAGCCAGCGCTGAAAAGAGCTGTTATTTTTTCGTTTGTTAATTTTAATATTTCTGGGTATTTCTGTTAGTATTGTTATAATTTCATTATTTAATAATGTAGTCACATATGCGTGTGTTATGTATGTAGAACAAGCATATGTGGATCGACCTTTATTGAGGCTAACACATATAATTTTCATTATATGATTTTTAGTTTCCCCAATTTTTTACCTATTCTACTTCCGTATAGAGAGGTTTATATATCGACTGTAGACTTTTATTTACTATTATTTTCTATTATGACAAATACGTAAATACTTTCGGAAATCACAAATTTTATGACACGATTGCAATTAATCTCCTAAACTTTATAACGTGTGGAGTGCACACTGTCAACTTTAAACCAGTATAATGGAGGCGACTGCAGACATAATATTTGTGTAGTAGAACTTAGCAGTTGTTTTTGTCCATGGACCGCACTTAACAAATAATAAAACATCGACAAAATTCATCTGACGGAAAAGTGCAAAAGTTCCGTAACTTTAAGTTAGTTGTTGGAGTAAAAGTTTCCACTTTATATCGGCAGATGGCGTCACATAATTTAACTGAAAATATCAGTAACATCACCCCACGTAAGTTGCAGCGCCATCTATTGAATATATTTCGTATCACTAAGTTTTAGCTTTTTAAGTAGAATTTTTATTTCACCACTTTAATGTAGATGGCAGTTCAGTATTTATATTTCTTCATAAATGGGCCTGCTGTGTGCAAAGTGTGCTCTGTCATTAAAATTAGACGGAAGACTAATATAATATTATTATATCACCGCCTCCGCCCTCGCGACTCGGATCGCTAGATTTAGTTCAAGCAAGAATCAGGGAAATACCTAAATGCCCTTCAAGTTATTCACTACCTGAGGACGTTCCGAATAGGAGACCAGTAACACCAACAGTGCTCCCTATATAACATGAATGATGTCACGATCACTGCTCTATGTTAAATGTTCTTAAATGTCCTTCCACACCCGTAACACCCGCTGCACTGGGAGAGGGAAGCATTCGTATTGTGTCGACCGAATCGGTAGCCGAACGAAACGGTTCGACCCGTACTTTTTGTGCCGCTGTTTGGGGAATGTTTTGCCCTACCATGTGTTCTCCCACCTTGGATCCTTGGGAGCGTGAAACCACTTTCTCACCTTCTCAGGCCGGCATAGCGACTGGAGAAGAGCGATTGAAGAACAAACAAACATACTTTCACATTTATCTAGTATAGATTATTAATATAGATTGTTTTCTATAGATTTAAATATTAAATATTTTCAAAAATAAAGCTTACAAGTAATATTGATACATTCCCCACAATTAGGGGTTTTACTCCGGATTAAAACAAGAAAAAGGATTTTGTTTTAATCTGAGGTTTCACTTTGCTTATTGTTTTTCAGAAGCCCGCTATATAGCATGTAAAGTACATTTATTCTACGAATTATATCGGTATTTAAAAAAATACAGTTATTTTATAATATATAAGAGTGGTAGGCAGACTGATGATGGTTAGTTAGTCCAGTCTGCCGTCCTGAGGTAGTACCTTTCGAATGTAACACCCGTGAAGTGACCTTGTCGCGTTTCGGGAACAGTTTGGAAGTAGCTAGGTATAACGAGAGGCGTGTGCACTGTCAATCTAAATAGTACATGCTCGTCTCCTTAATCCGGCATACTGGAGGCGACCGCTGCCCTGCACAGGTTTCTCTGTAGTAGTACAATAAAAATAATTATATCGATACCGAAAAATACCGTTAAGTTAGTCATAAGAAATGGATTACGGGTTATTGGTAACGTTATTTACCAGTTCACTTCATTGATATATACAACTAGGTGTGCAATAACGCTTCCAATGTGACGCGAGAGAAAAGATGACCACAGCCACGTTTAAGTTCTATGTCAGTTAGTATTTGACTTGACGGCAACATTGTCAAATGGTTTGAAGCGGCCTACGGTTTTTTTTATGTCATATGTATGAAGTTTGCACCTCTAGTATATATCTCTATGGTTCACATGTATTTTGCTAATGTTACTTTAAGCTGTATTAATACCGGTATTTCAGTCGCTGGTCGTCGTAATGCATAATATACCGTACATATAATATGAGCGGCCGTGGTCTAGCGGTAAGACGCGTGAACTCACGATCAATGAGACCCGTGTTCGAACCTCGCTAAAGACCGGTACCAATGTAACTTTGTTATATATACTTTGGTCGCTCAGTGCCTATAGACAGACTGTAGTTATTAGTCTAGTCTGCCGTCCTGGGTTAGTACCACCACTTTCGAACGTAACGCCCGTGAATGGACCTTGTCGCGTTTCGGGAGCTGTTTGAAAGTAGCCAGGTATAGCGAGAGAAGTGTGCACTGTCAATCTAAGATAGTACATGCTCATCTCCTCAAGCCGGCATAGTGGAGGTGACTGCTACCCGCACAGGTTTCTCTGTAGTAGCAGTTGTTTCCATTCATGGACCGCACTCTAGCTTTACATCAGGCGGAGTGTTGTCACATGTCGAGCAACAATAAAAAAAAAAAAATCAGTTGAATAGTTACTGCTCATGGCCGTGAAATGTGGACTACTGTGAAGCAAATCTACAGCTTTGGTGTTTACTAGCAAACTTTTCTTTTATCTTTTCCATTAATTAACAACACGAGTAATAAACTTTTTAATGTACAAAGGTATTTAGAGAAAATAAAGTACATTATAATAATAGGTTTTTATTTTATAGTGTTAAACATATACAGGGTGTAAAAAAGACAGATAACTGATATCTATTTTTGAACTTATTAAGTTAACTATTAACATTATTACAAGTTTTTAGTTTGATTTTTAAGATATAATTTTAATTTTATAATTTTATTTTATTATTATTATTACGCGTAATAACGGAACCGCGACACCTGCCGATTATTTCTTTTTTTTATTGTAGCTCGGCATGTGACAACACTCCGCCTGACGTAGAGCTAGAGTGCGGTCCATGAATGGAAACAACTGCTACTACAGAGAAACCTGTTGTCTCCACTATGCCGGCTTGAGGAGACGAGCATGTGCCATCTAGATTGACAGTGCATACTCCTTTCGTTATAACTGGCTACTTTCAAACTATTCCCGAAACACGACCAGGTGACTTCACGGATGTTACATTTTTATTTTTATGTTTTTGATATTTCAAATAACAATATAGGTACCATAATGTTATGTAGTTTATATTAAACCAACGCCAAAAATTATGTAAAAAAAAATTATGATCTGAAAAAGAAAAATCTAAAACACTCGTACTTATATTTCGTCAGTATGATGTATGTAACTTAAGTTCGCGGAATTGATTTATACTTTTATATACAGCCTGTATATACATATATATACTGTATATACACCGACAGTCGACATTTAACAACCATAAAATCAAAATGAAGCAAATAAAAAAACTACCAAAAATTAAACCATTTCATGGTTTTAATTGTTTAACTAATGAAAATAAAATGTGGGTGACGTCATGGAGTACTATACTTGTCTTAAATGTTGTATTTACTACATTTTTAGTTATCGTAGTTAGGAATCGATTTATGCAAAATCAAGTTTATACATCTGTAAGTATTATGAATAATATTTATTGAAAGTAGTATTTTAATCTTTGTATATATTTAATGTGTATACATTTTATTGTTCTTAGAGAAATTTTTTTTGTTTTGTTCCACAAACCTACTCACTCTTCTTTAGGAACTTCCTGTGACGTCAGATGAAAACCAGCGCTTCAACATTTGTCAGAAACTTAACAACTTTGTAATTATTACAAATCAATTCTATTGTATTCTATCTGTGTTAATAATGAAATTAACTCATTTTTTTTATTATTTTTTTTATTGTAGCTCAGCATGTGACTCAGAAATCTACGGGCAGCAGTCGCCTCCACTATGCCGGCTTGAGGAGACGAGCATGTACCATCCAGATTGACAATGCACACTCCTCTCTTGTACCTGGCTACTTTCAAACTATTCCCGAAACGCGACGAGATAGCTTCACGGGTGTTACATTCGAAAGTGGTGGTACTACCCCAGGACGGCAGACCGGACAAATAACCATCATCAGTCTGCCTACCACTCTTTAATAGTGCCTATAGTAGAGCGACCAATTACATTGGTACCGGTCAGAATTAGCGAGGTTTGAACACGGGTCTCATCGATCGTGAGTTCACGCGTCTTACCGCTAGACCACGGCCGCTCAATTTGTATTTTTATTACGCTTATTTTGTATTAGTAAACTAAAAAACATCAAATCAAATTATCTTTTGAACAATCTATTAAACTTTTCGTTCGACTACTCAATGCTCAACCTATTGACCTTTGATGTATTGTTGTTATCTATTGAAATTCGATTTCGTGACGGTGACCCCTAAATACCCCCTGATATATTATTGGCGGAGTTTTTTATTGACACTCCCCCTGATGCTAAACTAGAGTGCGGTCCATGAATGGAAACAACTACCACCACAGATTTTGTTTTACAGTCAGAAGTCACCTCCGCTATGCCGGCTTGGGGTAACGAGCATGCACCATCTAGATTGACAATACACAACTCCTCTCGTCGGTATACCTGACTACTTTCAAACTGTTCCCGAAACGCGACAAGTCAAGAAAAGGAGACGGGCTGCCTACCTCAACAAGGTAGTCTAGGCTAACCATCATCGGTCTGCCAATCACTCTTTAAGGCATTAAACGACCAAAGTTCATATAACATAGTTACCAGTTAGAATTTAGAGATGTTCGAACACGGATCTCAACGATCGTGAGTTCACTCGTCTTACCGCTAGACCACGACTGCTCAATCATTCGGCATTTTATTATATTTTCAGATAGATTCAACATGCCAAGTAAAACACGTACCATTTCCAGCAGTAGCGATATGCAATGAAAACCTAATAGATACAAGCGAAATTATAAACATTCAAAATATTCTGTAAGTACACTTTTTATGTCGTGAGTGTTCTTTACCCACTTCACGATGACCAGCTTATTCACTGGCACCAACACCCGTGAAGTGACCTTGTCGCGTTTCGGGAGCAGTTTGAAAGTAGCCAGGTATAACGAGAGGAGTGTGCACTGTCGATCTATATGGTGCATACTCGTCTCCTCGAGCCGGCATAGCTGCCCGCAGAGATTTCTCTGTAGTAGGTAACAGTTGTTTCCACTCATGGACCGCACTCTAGCTTTATATCAGGCGGAGTGTTGTCACATGTCGAGATACAATAAAAAAGCAGCCGAGAACGTAGTTCGCAAGGAAGCTTCGCTTAAAAACTTCACAGATTTGATTGATGAATAGGCTTAGGTTTAAGACCTATTTTCTTAATCTACTATAATTACATCTTTTCCCAGCAAGGAGCTCTCCTTCTCTCTAAAACTCAATTAAAAAAATAATTAATTAAATAGAGTGTATTTCAACATCAGTTGGACATAGTGATCACCTGGTACCAACGAATTTATTTCTTTTCTATCTCAGCCAATGACGACACACTAACTGATGTAAGGCTAGAGCGCGGTCTATACACGGAAACGACTGCAACTACAGACAAATTTCTAGCCGCCTCCGCTATGCCGGCTTGAGGAGACGAATGTGCACCATCTAGATTGACAGTGCACTCATCTCGTTATACTTACGTTATTTACTATCTAAGTATCTGTAGGTAAGTTTAGTGTTTACATAAATTACATTGGTACAAGATGAAAGGAGAATGCCCATTTTTGGGCCCACCTAATAACAAAACAATATTTTAAAATAATATCTTATTTTTTTATTAATTCATTTAAATTATTAATGATGTGTTGACATCATTTACCAATCAATAGATAATGTTAATTTAGATAAAAACAGATGTCTTAATGCATTTAATATAATAATAACCTCGAATATTGCATCAGAAAACATCTAATTACTAAATAACACGGGTGAAAAAATTAAAACTGATTGGTAAAAAGGAAGTAGATTTATTTTTCTACAAATTGAACTAAAAATTATCGACAAACTCGAAAAAAAATTGTGGGCCCATTTTTCTTAGGTATTCACCTATTCATCCATTCGGACATTCTGCTTTGAATATTATTTGCAGTACAAGCTATGGATTAAATCAAAGTAAAATAGATGATTTTCTATCTGCATTACCAAAGCTCCTGGATTACGATGACGTTTATGAAAATTATAAAATTGATAATTTTCAAGATATTTTAACTATTTTACGCAATCATTATTTTAATGTGGATGCAATTATGGAGGAGGTAAGAAATTAATAATAAATACAATTTTTAAAGAGACTTTTTTTGGCGACAAAAAATTAGCAGTCATAAACACTTACTCGTATTTGAAAGTTTTTACGACTCCTTCAGTGCCAAAATGAAAAAGTAAATAGTTAACTTTTTTGTTATGATAAATGATTAGGACGTACCTTTTTTGTTGAACAGGGAAACAGGAAAGTTAATTTAAGAATGTTTGCGAAGTTTTCCCACAAAGCCAACTTCATTATTCAAGTTTAATATTTTGTTATGGTGTTTTGTGTACACTAAGCTAAAAAAACTATACCATCAAAACCATTGATATATACAACTAGATGTACAATAACGCTCCCAATGTGACGCGAGAGAAAAGATGGCCACAGTCACGTTTAGGTTCTCTGTCAGTTAGTATTTGTCTTGACGGCAACATTGTCAAATCGTTTGAAGTGGCCTACGCTTTTTTATGTCAGATGTATGAAGTTTGCACTTTTAGTATATATCTCTATGAACAAAACATAGTAATGCAAAAGAAAATATAGATAATGCTGAAAATTAATCTTGTTTTTGTATACTTGTTTGACCACACCCTGCCAGATGATAAGCAGTGATGCGGTCTAAGGTAGAGCACGCTAGCTTAGGAGGTACCTGTTTACTCTCAATTTGAATTAATTATTTAAATTTTTTTTTTTTTTTATTTTTTTATTGTAGCTCTGCATGTGACAACACTCCGCCTGATGTAAAGCTAAAGCATGGTCCATGAATGGAAACAACTGCTACTACAGAGAAACCTGTGCGGGTAGCAGTCGCCTCCACTATGCCGGCTTGAGGAGACGAGCATGTACCATCTTAGATTGACAGTGCATACTCCTCTCGTTATACCTGGCTACTTTCAAACTATTCCCGAAACGCGACAAAGTCACTTCACGGGTGTTACATTCGAAAGTGGTGGTACTACCCCAGGCAAAGCTAGCCAAGCAAACATTAATTACTATCTATTATTTAAACACATGACAAAGGCTTTATAAGGCTATACTAACAAGATAACTGAATTCATACGAAATACATTTTTTTTGCACAAAAAAGAATTATCAAAAGTTCTACTTATTTTGCATACCCCATTAGTCTAATGGATTGTCCTTTTCAGGTGCATCAAAGCTGTAGCAGCCTTCTTGTTTATTGCGTGTTCAATAGAAAAGTGAAAAACTGCAATAAAATATTTAAACTAATTAAAACCACATATGGACATTGTTGCGCGTTTAATTATGCAGCATTGAATGATGAGAGGGAAGAGTAAGTATACATTAACTTCATATAAATTTACCGCACAAAAAAATCTGCATGCAACGGTCACCTTCACTATGCCAGCCTGATGTGATGACTGCATACCATCCACTTCTCTCATTACACCTATACTCAGCTTGGTAACCGTCACAATTTAGGAATACCTGAACACGGGTCGTCTACCGCTTAAATCTTAGGCCGGTATAGCGATTATGTTGCTTATCCAGTTTCGATATTACAGCCCTTATGATGGAGAAGGAGCTGCTGGTGAAGAGTTTTATAATGAAAGAGAATATAGTGGAGTTATTGTCACTTCAGAAGCGGGAAGGTATGGGCGTGTCACGCGTGACGTACACCTATGTGTAGTCTTGATATTTAACAAAATAAAAAATATATGGTACAGTCGGCGGTCAACGTACCTCGTGCTACGAATTTAAATTGGAATAAAAAGTTTATTTAATATAAAGTTAACTAACCATTAAATTTGTTAAAATACTCCAAATCACTCTCCAATTCCACGTGGAAAAGATCAAAGAAGGTTATTCTAAATTATTTTCAATTCACTGAATTGTTTTTCCTCGAATTTGGGGATTTTTTTTCAGATTATCGGGATTAACAGTTTTATTCAACGTTGAACCTGCGGACTATCCACGTTGGGGTACGGCTTCTTTTCATGGTGCTAAGGTACTCACATATTACAGCCTTAAAGATATTTTTTCACTAAACTAAAGAAACCATACTTGAGTATCATACTTAATATGGTTTTTATTAATCGATATACAGGCTGTAAAAACATATAGCAATTCTTTTAACGCGTCTTATTATTATTAGCTTTTTTAAGATTTTCATTAATTGTGGAACGACCTTCCCAGCCACGTTTTTCCTCCTTTCTATAACATGGGATCCTTCAAGCGCAGTGTGAAGAGGCACCTCATCGAGCCGGTATAGCGGGCGCGACTGCTGTCTGCGAATCCCCTTCTCTGATAGCAGTCATCTCCGTTCATGGATCGCACTCTAACTTAACATCTGGCGGAGTGCGGTTATAATATGACGTGCTAAAATCAAAATAAAATCAAAACTATTTCAAAATCAAGCCGCAATATTATAACAATATCGCCACAGCAAGCGCGTTCGGCCATCTTTCAGCTGTGAGTTCAATGACCCCGCGCGTGCTACGATACTAGCCGTATGTCAGTCCTTGCGCTCACATTGCATGTTTTTGAAATTTTGGTGTCGTTTTGTGTTTTTTTTTTAAAGAAATAAGGTAATCAAAATGTTATGTACTTAAATAAATGTCAAAAATGGGGCATGTTTTTTAAATTATTGTCTCGAAAAAAAAAAACTTGGACTACATGCTTACATCATAGCTTCTGGGTCGCGGGATTGTTGGCTGTCTTTTCACATCCTGCTAGCTTTTACATCTTGTATTGATTCATGAAGAATGTTTAAAGTTTTATGTTGTGTGTAAATTGGCTAAACATAACCATGAATATTCCAAGGTCACTAAGAAATGAGCCGGCATAGTGAATGTAAGATTATAATAAAAGACTGAAATCGTCGTGAAACATTCATTACAAAACCGTGAAGTCTAATTCTGTCTAAGTAACAACTTTCAATTACTCAGACAAAATTTATATTCACTCATTCAGAACATTTTAATTGATTAGAAAATTTAAATGAATTTGTCTGATTGGACCAATAGCTCTTCAGAAAGATTTTCTAGCGCGTAGTTCTTTGAAGCGTACTTTCAATGGCTCTAATTACTCAATCACATCATCAGCTCAGCATCACATCAGCTTTGCAATACGCAAAAACAGTCTAGCGACCTTTATTACTTAAGCTAGAGAACGTATATCACTGATTATTATATTTAGGTCCGTCTGCACCAGAAGGCCCGTTAAAGTTACTCTAACTATTACTTTTACTCCACATGCGTTGCAATATCGTGTAAATTCATATTGTTATCGTTAAAAGGATGGCTGTTCCCGAAAAAATAATAGAACAACATATTTAGCTGTTTTTTTATACATTTGACGTTAGTGATGATTACTTTAACTTTAACCAGCCAAGATGGTTACGGTTAACATTAAAGTAAGCGTCAAAGATGACTGGCGCGACGATGGCGATGGTGCAACCGTTTAACAGTTAAGTCGCCGTAAAAGTAATGGTTAAAGTAACTTTAACGGGCCTTCTAAACGGATCTAAGAGAAACTAAACAATTTTTTTCCAGATTCTAGTTTTTGACCCTTTCGACTACCCAGAAACACTTTACGTCAAACGTGTGACAATAGGAGAGTCTTTGGATTTAAAAGTAGAGCCGGCTGTTGACATAAGCGGGGCAGATCTGGAGAGAATAAACGTAGAAGACAGAGGTTGTTGGTTCGATCATGAATCCAAGCTAATACATACGGATAAATATAGTTATGACACGTGTAAAACTGAATGTAGAATGAGGAATTATATTACGTTTTGTGGATGTTTACCTTACAAATATCCAAGAGGTATGCTCCATGCGACTTTCGAGTGATTAATTGTCGGGGTCACCAATTTGGAGTGAGAAGAGATACTCCAATTAAATTAAATAAAACATGTTTTTGCTTTAGTAAAATTATATATCTTCTCCAATGATCTTCTTACATAAAAATTTATCCTTTTACATCTTTAACATCTTACATATGAAGAGAAGACTTTTTAATAGAAATTGCCACACGAACATTTTTTTCCCACGCATCAATTCATTGTCCCGGTGTTGGTTTCGGGGACACAGGGACGGGGTACCCAAAAAGGGATAGTCCCGTTAGGTATGCTACATCTTTATTATTCGTTAGACGTTCCCGTTCGATCCCTAGGGAATTTTTTAAAAAGATAAAATAGCTGTGCCGCGCTTTATCGCCCAGGTTAAAGCTCAAAGCCTTCCCCGAACGGCTTATCTGACGTATGCTAAACTTCTACCTGTCTTCAAAGACAGTGCACACATTGTCAATACATAATTTTTATATTATTCACAAACTGGCATAGCGGGGGCGACTGTTGCATGCGGATCAAGAGTGGTAGGCAGACTGATGATGGTTATTTCTCCAGTCCGTCGTCCTGGGGTAGTACCACCACTTTCGAATGTAACACCCGTAAAGTGACCTTGTCGCGTTTCGGGAATAGTTTGAAAGTAGCCAGGTATAAAAGAGGAGTGTGCACTGTCAATCTAGATGGTACATGCTCGTCCCCTCAAGCCGGCATAGTGAAGGCGACTGCTGCCCGTAGAGATTTCTCTGTAGTAGCAGTTGTTTCCATTCATGGACCGCATTCTAGCTTTACATCAGGCGGAGTGTTGTCACATGCCGAGCTACAATTTAAAAAAAAAGATATTTGTCTGTGGTAGTTGTCTCCGCTTACGAACTGCACTCTAGCGTGAACCAGGCGAAGTGCGGTCACTTGCTAAATGACTATAAAAATGTGATAATTTTTAGCACAATTTATGAACAATGACAATTTTTTTTTGTAGCAATACATGTCGTGTTGTCTAATATTATTTTTTACAGAAACAACAGCGAGAATTTGTGAATTTTCTGATATAACGTGTTTAAAAATGTTAACCGGTAAGTTTGTTCTTTTGTTTTTATTGTAACTTCTATTGTATTCCTAAGTTATGACACTATTGTATTCCTTGAGCGGCCGTGGTCTAGCGGTAAGACGCGTGAACTCACGATCATTGAGACCCGTGTTCGAACCTCGCTAAAGACCGGTACCAATGTAACTTTGTTATATGTACTTTGGTCGCTCAGTGCCTATAGGCACTATTAAAGAGTGGTAGGCAGACTGATAATGGTAATTTGTCCAGTCTGCCGTCCTGGGGCAGTACCACCACTTTTGAATGTAACACCCGTGAAGTGACCTTGTCGCGTTTCGGGGATAGTTTGAAAGTAGCCAGGTATAAGAGAGGAGTGTGCACTGTCAATCTAGATGGTATGTGCTCGTCTCCTCGAGCCGGCATAGTGGAGGCGACTGCAGCCCGTAGAGATTTCTCTGTGGTAGCAGTTGTTTCCATTCATGGACCGCACTCTAGCTTTACATCAGGCGAGTGTTGTCACATGTCGAGCTACAATAAAAAAAAAAATATTCCTAAGTAATTGTTTCTTAATGCCAAAAACTAAACTTAAAAAAAACAGTAAATAATGTCCGTAAATATTATAAGTATAAAATGTTATAAATATTAAATATTTTAATTTTAGCAAATGGAAATTACAATTTCGAGTGTTCCTGCCATTTCCAGTGTAACGACAGAAGTTATAAGATCAAAAGCAATGACATGCCATTCATTAATCGCGATTACCCCCATCATATTGCGTGAGTTATTTATTTATATATCATCATCAACATCAGCCCCTTTTTCCAGTCCACTGCTGGACTAGATCCTCTTCCTTACAACTTGCCCTTCCATATATTCTCCCAATCCTTTCACCTTGGATCCTTCAAGCGGAGCGTAAAAAGGCACCTTCTCAGGCCGGCATAGTGGTGGCGACTGGAGCCACCGTGCGAGCTGTTCTCTAGTCGTCAATGCTCATGGACCTCCACTGCGTTTACCATCAGACCAGTCGAGGTCACATGTCGTGCCAAAAAAAAACTTCCTATACAGAGTTGTCCCTGTTTCCGCCCCTCTTTGCAATGTCCTCACACTGCTCCATCGTCCGAGTCTCGGTTTCGAGGTCGCACGATGTCTACCACTCCTGTCCTTCTTCGAATTTAAACATTAAGGATCCCAGTGCCTACCAACGACTTCTCTATCGCTTTACCACTAATAGCTGGTGGATGGTTGGTTTTGTTAGGGTCCAAGTCTCGGTTCTAGTAGTTTATTTAGTCTAAGTAGTTTACTTGTCGCTGTGGATGACCCCTTAGAGGCAGCCCAAGCTGTAAAATAACTTAATTCTTCAAAATCGAAACGCGGCTGTCACTTCATTTGAAAAATGACATAAAAAGTACTTAGGTGAAGTGATTAATTAGGTAATTGCAAAGACATGTTCGCGCAAAACTTTATAAAACATTATAGTAATTTATATTTATTATTTAGATCTTAATTAAAATTTGACTTAAACAGGAAGTGAAAGTTTCCCATCGAATCCTATTAGGCGTAAGTTTGCCTAAGTAATTGGGTAAGTGGGCCAAATTGTGAAGTATGTTATTTGATATCGATTCCTGATTAAGTATAATGTGTTCATACTTTGTTCACATTTCACCTGAAGGCTTTATATAAAAGTTTCTCTTATTGAGTCCTAAAAAAGTGGTATATTATCGACGATGAGCGATCGTAGTCTAGTGGTAAAAGGCGTGAACTTAAGATTGATGAGACCCGAGTTCATATCCTGCATGCACTCCATTATGGCTTGGCGAATATACATTTTTTTTTATTATAAAACTGAGTATGAGATAGTGTTTCTAAATACACATATTAAATAGTTATAATATTTTTATTAATTAAGTTATATTTTAAAATTATATCAATCAATTCTGTTTATTATATTGCGTGATATCAGAACGAGATATGAGTATATGAAGGTATAGCCTATATAACCTATATAGCCTTGTTTTCGTGATTCCCACGCAGCCTCTTAAACGAAAAGTTTAATATGAGATTCAGTTAGAACTTTTAATAACATAGTTATCTGTTTGTATGTATTTGTTTTAGGTAAAAAAAGAAAAACAAAAAGAAATCAAAAAATATATCAATAATATAATACATCTAGGTATTAATAATTAATATTGTTTATTTTTTAAAATAATTTTTGGTATAGATAACCTAATCAAATGCTAGATAGATTTAACCCCATGCGCCTCCGCAAACATTCCATAATATGATCTTATTAAAATAAAGTTTTATTGCAGGAATACAATAAACGCGAGTGAGATGATATCTTTAAAAGTATATTACGTGAATACTTTTTGTAAATGTTATGTGAAGAAAGTTTTCATGTCATTTGATTCGTTGATTGGTAAGAATTTAATTTATATCAAGATCAGCTGTTGCACGCTATTTTTCAAAAAAAAACTATCGAGGTATAAATGAGCTATCTATTACAAAAATATTTTTTTAAATCCATCTGTAATCATTATGGTATTTCAGGACAAACAAACAAACATACTTTTATGTACATTAGAATATAATAAACATCTATTCTATTCTATTCTAATAACATTTATGTGCGCCAAGAATTTCTGGTCGGCTACAAAGCCTTGAGCGCCGACGAAATGTTGCCCGTTTATAAGTTTTTATTATCGGATACATTTCGAAGAGTGTGCAAAAGAGTTGCACAATTTGGTTCTACCCCTTCTTCTTTGGTTCCCCTTTCTTCTGTCGGACGTCCAGGCACCTGGGAAGGCACCATCCGTTTATGGTCCAAGTCCTCGTGCGACACTTGTTTAAATGCTCAAAGACTTTTCCTATGTTAAGAGTAGGCCGCCGCTGATGAGCTACACTCAAGCTCAATCTACTAGTATGTATAAATAAAGCCTACTTTCTTTTCAGCTTCATTTGGCGGTATATTAAGTTTAACAATGGGAGGATCAATACCGGCCGTATTCGAGTTTATTTACATAACATTGTCATATTTGTCAGCCGTTACTTTGAGAAAATCTTTGAATTTATTATATTTGAATATAAAACGTTATTGCAATCATAAGTGTTCTATACGCGTTTTAGAATCAGCTTGGAAATAACTCAAGGCAAAGAGGAGGCGACTATTGCCTGCAGATGAATCTCTGTGGTAGCAGTTGTTTCAGTTCATGGATCGCACTCTAGGTTAATATCAGACACAGTGTGGTCGCATATTGTCAAGATATTTAAAAAAAGTTGTTTGTTTATTTCTTTTAACATAATAAAATATTTATATAAGTAATTATTAACTTTTTACTTAACTTTTTCTTTGTCAAAGTGTTACTCTTTAAAAAATATATTCTACAAAGTACTAAAAAGTAAATTTCAATTTAATTACTCATATTGGATTAAGGATGTTAAAAGCTATGTACATTTGTACTAAAATCCATTATATCTATGGACATAATTAAGCCAATTATTTTGTACTTAATAGATACGTTTTATCGTAAGATTTTGTTGAGTTCAGACGTTTTTTAAAAATTTAACACCTTTTATTTATTTGTATTGGATTTGCTATAAGCAATTAATTGTTTCCGTTCATGGACCGCACTCTTAACATCAGGCAGAGTGTTGTCATATGCTGAACTACAATAGTTTGTTTTTGTTGCGTACCCCTATCTGTACTACCAACATCTAATAATTTTTATGGTACTATAATAAAAATGAATATAAAACTAAAAAGAGAAATCAATAAAAAAACGTCTGAATTTCTCGATAACTCTACAATTCATGGTGTGAGATATTTACGTATGAAAACGCATTGGTTTAAAAAAATATTATGGCTTACATTAATATTGGGAAGTGTTACATTATGTATTGTTCTATCAAAAAGAATTTGGGTTACGTATGTTGAAAATCCAACTGTTACTGTGGTAAGATAATATTTTTAATTATATTTTGTTGATTAATATATCCAAGATTTCAAGAGAAAAAAAGAATTGCATATTTACTAAAATAAACCTGACAATGTTAAACAAAAATTCACGTTTTCAATACAATACATCCTGTAAAAAGACAGTTAGAAATCCCGCAAATCAGAAGTTGTATTTTTTTTTATTAAAAAAAAAATTTTAAAAAGTGAAATGAAATTAAACGATATGAAAGTTTCATCTTTTTGTAATTTATTGGTCTAATATGAACTACATAACATTATAGTATCATTATATGTTAAAAAAAAACACCATTGTAATATAAAAACAAGCAATGATAATGCAAAGATTGATATATGGCTGGAGTGCGGTCTTAGCACGCACGAGGTCATTCGACTGATTTCAATTCAATCTTGAACATTCTAGAGGGAGTTTTGGCGGCCATCCTGAGACGTCAGGTTATCTGTCTTTAATTATTTTCCTTAACTTGTGTTTCTTCGAGTGTTAATGTGTAACAATGGTGGATTATTAACCATTAAGTTTTCGTTAACGTGCGTGAGTGTGGGCAAACAATTCAAAAGAAGAGAACCTGTGTTTCCATTTTCCCTCCAAAACTCCCTAGGAAGTTTCAGTAAAGGTTCTACCATTGAGCAATTTTTGACTTGACTGAGACTTGACCCGACTGTTTAGTATGATGAATAAATGACTCGTGATGTACAATATTATTAACTTGCTGCAAGAAATATGTACTTTGACACTGGCAAATTGTTATACGCCATATAAAACAAAAAAACATTCTACAATATACTTTACAACCTCTCAAATTATAGGTACAAACAACGCATTATCCGACGGCGAAGGTTCCATTTCCTGCGGTAATAATATGCGACTCAAACATGATTTATTTGCCACGTACGAAGAATATAACAAATATATTGTAAGTTACTTTTTAAGCGTATCACGTCTCCTGGAGCCGGCACAGCGGAGGCAACGGTTGTGCAGACATTTAGCTGTGATAACAGTACTCCGTCACAATCTATATAAAGTTTACTTTCCAGAACAAAACGTGGTTACAACGAAACAATAATAAACATTTTCTACGAAAGTTTATCTAACTTTGACTCGAGACGTCCTAAATATGACACTATCAGCAAAATGCACTCTATATTACAAGACATAGACATTTCAATTACATCATTATTAAAATTGGTAAGATATATTAATTGACGAAGATGATGAGACCTGTGTTCAAACCTCACTAGATTCTGACAGGTACCAGTGCAACCATGTTGGTCTTGGCCTACAGGCATTAATTGAAGATTGATAGTAGGCAGACTGACGATGGTTATATTAGCCGTCTGCCGTTCAGGGGTACTACTACCACTTTTAAGTGTTACATCCGTGAAGTGGCGTTTCAGGATCAGTTTCAATTAGTTGAGTTAAATGTGAGAAGTGTGCCCTGTCAATTGATAGTGCACATTAGTCTCCTCAAGCAAGCGTAGCCGGCTTGATGAGATGCCTCTTCACACTGCGCTTGAAGGATCCCATGTTATAGGAAGGGGGAAAGATGTGACTGGGTAGGTCGTTCCACAATTTAATGGAACGACAGAAGAAGGATTGCTCGAACTTTTAGTCCGCGAGTGGATTGTTTCGACGGTGAGGCGATGCATTCGATCGCCTGCACGCGTCGACCTCAAGCGATGTGGGGTAGGAGGGACTAGATCGTGGATTTCTGCTGAATATTCACCGTGGCAATAACGGTAGAGCGCTGAGAGGGAGGCTATGTAAATGTATTTGTACGTTCCAGTTTTCAAAACCGTGCACAGCGTTGTTAATCGAATGTTTTTGGCGTTCTGTGCCGTACAACTGCACAGATATGTTCCGTGCGGTACTTAACCATAATGGTTATTGTTGCAGATTTGATATCGATTATTTTAGGTAAGTTTTCATTAAAATACATATTTTTTATGATTTCATGGTGTCATCTGGGTTTCCCTATAGTAGCAGTTGTTTCCATTCTTGGACCGCACTCTAGCTTTACATCAGGCGGAGTGTTGTCACATGCCGAGCTACGATTAAAAAAAAATTTAGGTTAGACTTGTGGGATACTTAGCGATGCCAGAGTTCATCACCAGTTTTTGTTTCGTAGCGCAATACTGAAACAGGTTCACTATAATCTTATCGATAAACAATATTAACAAATCCTGCAATGTGCTACCTCATGAAGTTAAAGGATATATGTTAATTGCTCTAAAATTTGAAATATTCTAAAAATAAAAAAGATCTAAAAACTTGGTTCATCAAAATAAACCTATTATAAGTTTTATTTATTAAGTAACAAATTAAAAACTTGTCTAATCTGAATAACTGATATTAAAGATTTAAGTGCAATGATTTACGATGCATATTGAGATTGCATTAACTTTCAGTTCACATTCAAATCCGGATACAAATTTAGAAGCTGGTTTTCTAAAATCGGAGGCTTTACGTTTCATTGTAAATAGAGAGTTGGACAGGCTTTCAAATGGTGAAATGCATGATAGAGATATTGATGTAAGTTGTATATATTACATTTTCAAATAAAGATAGCGAGACTTGTGGAAGCTGTACGGTCAGAATATAAAATAAGCTATTTTTCTTAATTAATTAATTATGATAATTTTCTGTGTATATATCTTATTGGACGAAAATGGGCGTCGTAAATTAAACAAAATTAATTATAAAAGAATGCATTTATTAAAACTTTTTATTGCTGACCATAGGCACCAGCAATATTCGTACGTATTTTGACAACAACATAGACAAAATTGAAGTTCTTAATGCTTGTACGATTAATATAAAATATATTGCAAAAAAAGTATTTTTAATTGTTCAAAATTGTTGTGTACAGTACTCTTGTTCTAACACTCAAAGATAATAAATGTTAATAATTTTCATAGATCTATATAATAGCACCAAACCGTCCAATGGCTGTGATCGACAATCCCATAGTATTAACAAGTAAGACACGTTTAGAATTCGCAATAGATGCCTGGGTTATTGATACCTCTGATGATGTTAAGAAATTAACTAAAGAAGCTAGAAAATGTATTTTACCACAGGTATGCTATAATAATTGTTCGCCTCGTGTGCATCCCGGGATGTCAATCTGGATGGAGCACACTCGTCTCCTCGAGCCGGCAAAGCGGAGGCGACTGCGGCTTGTAGACATTTAACTATAGTGCCAGTTGTTCGTGGACCGCACTCTAGCTTAACATCAGGCGGACTGTTGTCATAAGCAGAGCTACTATAAAAAAGTTACCTAAACATAGGAGCAGATGACTGCTGCCACAGAAGGAGACCCAGTCGCATCTGCACTGAAGGTCACCATCGTAGGTAGGAGAAAATACGTTGCTGGAAAGGCTACATACAGTTTACTGGAACAAAACTAATTAATAATAATTATATTATTTAAATATTTTAATGAAAACTTTTCTCCACACCCAGGACTCACATTACAGAAGTAGTTACTTCAAAGGTTGTATAAGTAAAGGATTTCACAGGGAAGTATTGAATGAGTGCCTCTGTCTACCCTTTTACTACAAAAGTAAGTTATAACAAAGTATAAATTTAACTCGTACAAAAGCCCTTTATCACGAAAGTTTCTAATGTTTTCAGTAACATATAGATACATATAATAAACATATATATTTAAAAGTATTCCAGTATGACTACTCTCCACATATTGTTAAGCTAGAGTGCGGTTCACGATCAATTGCCTCCGACAGTCGCCAGACTAGTTTCAATGGCAGGGCATCTTGTACTCAGGACCAAATAAATAAATATATATATATGTATGTAGATTTGCCAGCTTGAATAGAAGAATGTGCAACAGCCAAGGGTTATGTCTCGGCCACTATCAAGCTGACCACGTCATGTTAATTCAATTTATATTATAATAAATAGTTAATGCATAAATGCAGCTTCCTGAAACACCCCTCTACACCACCCCAATTTACCCCAAATGGATAAGGTCAGATATTTAAGGCAACGTGGAAACTAAATGAAATTGCAGAAACCGAAACTGTGGTTGCAACTACGACGACAAACTTCCCTATCTCCCCTCGTAGCTATTTGGGGTCACATCGGATGCTGTGAAGAATCACTTGAGGACCTCAATTACTACTCGCTATCCAGTTGCCATTGCTTTGAAGAAAAGTGTTTATTTTAGAAAGAAAATCTTAAATTAATGTAATTATATGAGAGCGGCCGTGGTCTAGCGGTAAGACGCGTGAACTCACGATCGATGAGACCCGTGTTCGAACCTCGCTATTTCTGACTGGTACCAATGTAACTTTGTTATATGTACTTTGGTCGCTCAGTCCCTATAGGCACTATTAAAAAGTGGTGGGGTGGTACCACCACTTTCGAATGTAACACCCGTGAAGTGACTTTGTCGCGTTTCGAGAATAGTTTGAAAGTAGCCAGGTATAACGAGAGGAGTGTGCACTGTCAATCTAGATGGTATATGCTCGTCTCCTTAAGCCGCCATAGTGGAGGCGACTGCTGCCCGCACAGGTTTCTCTGTGGTAGCAGTTGTTTCCATTCATGGACCGCACTCTAGCTTTATATCAGGCGGAGTGTTGTCATATGCCGAGCTACAATAAAAAAAAATTAATGTGAAGGTTTCTTTTCTACTTTAAAGATGAATTGGGGAGAAATTTGCCAAATTGTACCTGGGAGCAGCACGCCTGTGTATACAAAGCTTCGAGTAAGCAATTATTTACCCATTACGTACTAATTAACTTTACCCATTACGTGCTTAATGCTTGTGTTTATAACCTGCACCTGCCGCACATAGTTTTTAGTCGAGAGCACAAACAAATTACAGAGATTACAAAGGAGTGGTGGGCAGACTGGTGATGGTTATTAGACCGTTTCGGAGTTAGTACCATCACGGCATAGTGGTAATGACTTAGACGCGTCTCGGGATCCACTTAAAAGTAAGCGTCTGATGTTAAGCTAGAGTGCGCTTCATGAGTGTTTAACTACTACCAGACTTTCGCTATGCCGGCTTGAGTTAACGATTGTCTAATGACTTTGGCTACTTCCGAGGCGGTCACTTGAAAGTGGTGGTTACTACGCCAGGACCATAGACTGGACAAATAACCATCATCAGTCTGCCTACCACTGCTTTTTTTTCTGCATGTGACAACACTCCGCCTAATGTAAAGCTAGAGTGCGGTCCATGAATAGAAACAACTGCTATTACAGAGAAACCTGTGCGGGCAGCAGTCGCCTCCACTGTGCCGGCTTGAGTAGACGAGCATGTGCCATCTAGATTGACAGTCCTCACTCCTCTCGTTATACCTGGCTACTTTCAAACTATTCCCGAGGGTGTTACATTCGAAAGTGGTGGTACTACCCCGGCAGACTAGACAAATAACCATCATCAGTCTGCCTACCACTCTTTAATAGTGTCTATAGACACTGAGCGAACAAAGTTACATTGGTACCGGTCAGAATTAGCGAGGTTCGAACACGGGTCCCATCGTTCGTGAGTTCACGCGTCTTACCGCTAGAGACTTACTGCTAGACAGTAAATAATTTATAAAAAATAATAATGAATAATTTTGATATTTCTTATACTTTTTAGATAAATTAAAAGGCAATATAGCAGAATTAGCGAATAAGTATAAATGTTATCCTGATTGTGAACACACACAGTATGACACACAAGTGGACTATGTTAGACACACTATATCATCAAACTATTCGTAAGTAACCTCATCAAACCGGCATAGAGGAGGTAGTCTGCATATAGACCGCACTTTGACAATTAATAAGACTAAAAAGGTAACGAAACGAATGTGTCCTGACAACCGCCGACAATGCATAAGCCGACATAGCGAAGGGGACTGATGCATGCACACATTTCTCCTGGTATCAGTTGTTTTATTCACATGGACGTGGTGTCTCTTCTCTCTTCCTAAATATCAGGCAGAGTATGGTCACATGTCCGAGCTACTAACAAAAAAACTTTATATAGAGAGTGGGAAAGAGAGAAAAGAGATATATTCTATCAAATGTACGCATCTAAGCCGCTACGCCAAATTATTTGCTTTAAGAAAGTACATCGTGTAGATTTTGTAATTCCATAAATAACTTGAAAAGTAATTTATACAAAGTTTTAGATTAGTAGAGATAATACGTATCATCACGTCGTCAAGTTAAGCGTAGTAATAGTTGTTAGTTGAACTAGTTTTCAACTAGATAAATTCCGGTGCGATGGCTTTCTGAAACGGAGTTACGTGAGCGAACATTATGTAGCTTAGATCTCAAGAAAACATATATTATAAATCGTATATAGGTATGTGTACTCATACAGTAAATAATAATTTTACTCGAGTTAACAAAGAGCTAGTGAAATGACAGTGTATATAATTAAAGTTGAACTCAATTAAACTTGGGGGTTCAATCCCCCTTTTAACTTCACCCCTCGATGACTTGTTAAGTCGCAGTAATTATTTACGTCAATTTATTAATGAGCTTGGGTAAAGTATTTTTTTTTTTAATATTACAAAACTTTTTTTTTTCAAGGTACAGCAACAATACGGATGTAATCATTCGGTTCTTTGGCAACACCTGTGTGAAATATCGCCGCGAATTACTTTTCACTTGGGACCAACTTTTAGGTAAAATTCATCGTTGCCTTTGAGGCTTTTTTTGACGTTTTATTGCATATTTTAATTGTGACTAGCTGACCCGACGAACTTCGTACCGCCTCAGAATTTGATTTCTGAACGACTTTTAAATTTAATTGATTTCTAAACGACGGAACGAACATCAAATTAATTTTTGACATTCAAAATCAAAGGAATAGTTTCTAAGGGAAAGCGAAATTATTGTTTTAACTATATTCAAGCATTGTTTTCATATTTACTCACCTTTTAAACCTTCCCTGGACTTCCACAAATAATTCAAAACCAAAATTAGCTAAATCAGTCCAGCCGTTTTCGAGTTTTAACGAGACTAACGAACAGCAATTTATTTATATATATATAGATTTTATATAAAATGTACATAAACAAATAGAATAATATATATTTTTATATGGGATTTATCATCAACGTGACATTGTTATACACCTACTTTTTTAAAAGAAATGAATAAACAATTTTTGGGTGTCGGTTGAAACATCAGAAATAAAATAATAAAAAAAACTTTTATTAATTTGCACGTGGTAGAGTCTTAATATTGATTTTGTGTTGCGAGCTTTTAAGCGTCGTAGTTCCCGACTACCGACCATAATTCAAATATAATATAAAAAATTAAGATAAAATTCCAATTTCGCAAAAAAATCCTTATTCTATATGGTTTGTTTGTAATAACTTATACATGAACTTGCTGACCCGGCGAACTTCGCACCGCCAACAGTCAATGAATATCGTGTTACTTATTAGCTGAACTTTTATTTTATTTTATCTAAGTAATACAATATACATGAATAGTCCTTTCAACTTTTTGTGATCGGTGAACATACATGACCACGTTTTTATACTGCAATTTTTTTTTTTTGAAAATAGTATGTATTGGGTTTTCGTAGATTGAATGAACTAAACGTAAATTTCAAAGCCTTCAGCGTAGCATCGGTGGTTCAGTGGTAGAATGCGCGCCTGCCACGCGTGCGGCCCGGGTTCGATTCCCGGCCGATGCAGTCAAATTTTTTTTGTAAATTTTTATATAAGTTTTTTTTATTCCTACAATTATGAAACAATATTCCTACTACTTCAAATGCGTACTCATTAAATTTGTTGTTAATTAAACCGGTAATGAAATTAGCGTTCTATCTCTAGGAACCTCGTAAGTGAGTTAAAGGAGTTAAAATAAAATAAAAATAATAAGCTCTAAGCTTTACTCGATCAAAAGTAAAAATAATCTGAATTTCATGAAGCCAAACGCGTGGAGTGGACGTGAATTTCAAACGTATCCGCAACGCATCGGTGGTTCAGTGGTAGAATGCGCGCCTGCCACGCGTGCGGCCCGGGTTCGATTCCCGGCCGATGCAAATCTCCGGTAATGAAAGTTTTTTTTTTTGTTTATTCCTCAAATTATGAAATACCTACTACTTTTTATGCGTTTAACGTTACTGTTATATCCCTAGGGAGCCTTTTAAATAAGTTAAAGTTTCTGTATAAGTACCCCGAGTTTATTCCCACGTGATGGAAAGACGAACAAAACATACTTAAATATTTATAATATTAGTATTAATAAAGTTAATGTGCACGAATTGTCATTGTACAGGTAAATTAATTGTAACTTAATAAAAATATCAAATTACATTTTTAGCTTCGTTGGGCGGTCTTTTCGGTCTATGTACAGGAGGCTCCATTTTGAGCATCATCGAGCTTTTCTATTATTTTTTTGACATTCTACTGTCAGTAATGATCAGTCGGTTTAAGATACGAAATTTAGAAAAGCGAGTCCGTGTTCAACCAGCAGAAGAAAGAATGGGCGAGAAAAGTCAATTTAAAATTAATGACAAAATATTTATGTTGAAACCTAAGTATTCATATATTGATTAAATTATTATTATATCTATTTATGTGTATAATTTATTTTACCCCTTTTTACGCGGGGGAAATCCTTTATAGGTGATCTCAGACTTCACGGTACGACCCTCTGGCCGGGTATACACGGCGTCCCTCTCTACATTGAGAACGTGGGTTCAAGTAACACGTGTATATGTGCGGCGACTTTTTCTGTTCAATTTTTATTTTAAAAACTTAAGTACATTGTTTTGATTTAGTGAAATACTTAAAAAGATTTATTCACATAATTTAACATTTATTATTCGTATGTGTTGTTACCATTACATAAAGAAAATAAAATTGTCAATATTGGCTGTCTATATGACTGTCTCTTTTACTCTCGTGTAAATGTTTGTATACTATTAAGGGATGGAATGATGTAATAAAACGAGATAAACAGATGGCTTCCTCTCTTTGGATTTTTTTTATTGTATTTAATTTACATTCCTTTTTTATGGGGGAAAATTTTCTATAGTATAATACTCGATGGAATAATACCAAAACTTATTTACAAGGTTAAATTAGATGAGATTTTAATTTGTTTTCAATTTAAATTAATTTAAAACAAACATAAGCATTATTCATGTAAACATAATTATTATTTGTAACAAATTGTGTTCGTTATTACAATTTCCATAAAATTAAATTTTAAATATAATTATAATACTAACAATTTCTTAGGCGTACAATTATTAATCTCTATTTATGTAGATACTCCAGCACGACTTCGTCGATGACGACATCCGAGGGGTCGTCTAATATCTGCGTAAAAAATAGGGGTCTAAGAGATACGAATGGGGGTACAAGATAATAGAGCTAATTTAAACAATCGTGATTTTATATACATACAATTTATGAGTGGTAGGCAGACTGATGATGGTTATTTTATTAGTCTGCCATCTTGGGTTAGTACCACCACTGTGACAACCTTTTTTCGCCGCTGAACTTAATTTGCAAAATTTTAATATTAGAAAAACAGGGAATTTAAACAAAATAAAAAAAGAAGAGAAATTAATGGTAATGAAACAAAAAAGTTTGCAGACTTGACTTTAAGGTTTTCGTTACATCCGTAGGGAACCTTTTATAAATATATAAAATACTTGCCGCGCAGTTTTACTCGCAATAATGAAAAAGAACGTTGCTCAGTAAATGGTTTAAGATTTCCGCATTCAAACTTGCACAAATATTATAGTCAATGTATATATATTTATGTACGTGTAACCGATACTTTGTTATACATATAAATATAGTGGTAGTTATAGTCAGAAGTCCATTCGAGGAAAACATAAAGTTAGATATTTTATTCATATATTTGTGATTGATTCTATATCACAAAAGAGTCTTTTTAGATTATATTTATTGAGTTGTATATTTGGTTAGACACTTTCATGTAAGTTGTTACAATTTTTATATATCATATATTTTGCTAAACAGCAATTTATGTGTCATCTATACGTATATATAAAATAGAAGAAAAAAGTAAGAAAAACTAATCAATATACATTGTACAGCCAAAACTATAATAACTATCGACCTATAATTAAGAAAGGATTTTACTAAATTTTGATCTGAAGTGATAGTGATATCTCGGAAACAGAACGAGTTATATTCTTATGGGGAAATTGTATTCCTACTATAAAAACAAAATAGAAAGTGGTCGTTCCGTCTCGCTCTTTCTCACGGGTTAACGCGTAAGGCGAGAAAAGTTTTAATACTTCTGGAGCTGTTAATTTGATAAGCTCGGTCAGTGCCGGGCGCCGTCAGTTAATGCTCCATATATATCTTAAATGTACGCAATTTTATATAACGGGCTTTAGTTTCATACATAGTTCAAAGGTCAAAAATCTACAAGTTTTTGCTAGTATTTGAATAGTCGAAAACGGGGGAAAATTTTTGTACATAAACGGGGAAAATCGATTGGGCCCCAGCAAATAACCGGAAGCAAGGTAGGGAAGGAAAGTTGCTTGTTTTGGTTTTTCCTCCTATTTGACATGTCTTTTAACATAGTAACAGTGTAATTTACCATACTAAAATAGAGGCTTTTTCCCCCAAATAAATTAACATAAAAATTTAAATATTCTATTAAGGGGAGTAGGCAGACTGATGATAGTTAGTTAGCTCCCCCAGTTTGTCAGTCACGTTTAGTAGCCAGGTATAGCGAAGAAAACATTCATAATCTTAAACCGGCATAGTGGAGGCGACTACCGCCTGTAGAATCTAGCACTTTATCATAAACTTCAGAGGGAGTGTTGTGAAATGCTGAGTATGTTGAAAGTAAAGGTTTTTTTATAGCATTTTAATAATTATTTACAACTTTAGTGTTTGACTTTTTTTCTACAGGAGTGGGTCCAGCTCGGCCGGAAATCGTAATAAACCACGCTCAACGCTCATTTTCCAAGTCGTTAAAGGTTCAGATTGCTAAACCGAGTTGGAGCAATGAAGCCCACATTATTGTCTTAAACCACATCATTTCCTAAATCTTGAAAATAAAACTTCATTATATTCGTTTCTGTGTACTATTAAGTAATTAAATTTTTTTTTATTGTAGCTCGTCATGTGATACCACTCCGCCTGATGTAAAGCTAGAGTGCGGTCCGTGAACGGAAACAAATGCTACTACAGTCAAATATCTACAGGCAGCAGACGCCTCCGCTATGCCTCTTCTCGTTTTACTAGCTAAAGCTTTACGGTCCATGAACGGAAATAAAATACTACAGACAATTTTTTCCAAGCACCAGTCGCTTCCGCTATGCCGGCTTAAGGAGATGAATATACACTATCCAGACTGGCTCTTCTCGTTTTAACTGGCTCCTACCAAACTGATCCCGAAGCGCGACGAGGTCTCTTCACGGGTGTGCAGACTGGGCTAATAAGCATCATCATGTACCATCTAGCTAGAGTGACAGTGCACACACCTCTCGCTATACCTGGCTACTTTCAAACTATTCCCCAGTCACTTCACGGCTGTTACATTCGAAAGTGGTGGTACTACCCCAGGACGGCTGACTGGACTATTAACCATCATCAGTCTGCCTACCACTCTTTAATGAGCGACCAAAGTACATATAACAAAGTTACATTGGTCAGAATTAGCGAGGTTCGAACACGGGTCTCATCGATCGTCTTACCCCTAGACCACGGCCGCTCTAGGCTCTTACGTTTTATGAAGGAAAGTAAAAAGTTAAGTGAGGCCATTATTACGTAGCAGTTAACGCTTATTTACGAGACGCCTACGTCATTTACGTACGATAGCAATAAACTTTTCTTAAATCATAAAATTCTGATTGACATATCAAACGCCTGTACCATATTAGTTTAGTGTGTCAACAATATTACAGGGCGTTTATAGATAATCGATTAGCGTGGGTTCGATACGAGATTAGTTCTTTGTAATAATGTTAAAATAGTGGTAGGCGGGGTTAAAAAAAGAGCGGCCGTGGTCTAGTGGTAAGACGCGTGAACTCACGATCAATGAGACCCGTGTCGAACCCCGCTAATTTTGACCGGTACCAATGTAACTTTGATCGCTCGATTAAAGAGTGGTAGGCAGACTGATGATGGTTATTAGCCCAGTCTGCCGTCCTGGGGTAGTACCACCACTTTCGAATGTAACACCACAGCGACCTTGTCGCGTTTCGGGAATAGTTTGAAAGCAGCCAGATAGAACGAGAGGAGTGTGCACTGTCAATCTGGATGGTGCATTCTCGTCTCTTTAAGCCGGCATAGTGGAGGCGACTGCTGCGCGCACAGGTTTCTCTGTAGTAGCAGTTGTTTCCATTCATGGACCGCACTCTAACTTTACATCGAGCGGAGTGTTGTCACATGCCGAGATACAATAATAAAAAAAGTCAAAGTGATAATGGTTACTCTAGTCGAGTCTGCCGCGAAGTGACCTAGTCTCGTTTCGGGATCAGCTCAGAAATAATCGGGTATAATGAGAATAGTGTGTCCTGTCAATGTATCGTGCGCGTCTCCTCAAACCGGGAAAGCGGAGGTGACTGTTACCTACAAATATTATTCAGGTCATAAATCGTACTCCATAGTAACATCGGCGCGGTGGAGTTACACGTAGGGTGAATTTTAAGGGGGGAATCAGGATGAAAATTTCTGCAGGCTGCAGTCCCCTCCACTATGCCGGCCAGTGGAGTTGAGAGACAGTGCACTTCACTCTCGTTATATTTTATATTTGTGTGATTTCTTTTTTCTTTTTTTTTTCATTTCATTTTTCAAAATTTTCCATTATTTTGTCAATTCTTTCGTAATGTACACGTAGTTAAACTTTTAAAAATTAAAACGAGTTAACTTACAGTAAAACCTGTTGAGATAAGCTAGAATAAGCAATAAGCTAACCTTGCTGAAAGTTTTCAGCGCTCAGTCTATTTGCAGTACGTTACGGAATGGACGTACGTGTGGCTTTTTAACAAATACTCCCGAAACTTCTTTTAATTTCACTTATTTGTTTAAATTTTAACGTTATACGTGTTTGTTTTATGTTTTATTTAAGTAAATAATGAAGTTCGGTGTTTTTGTGAATTGTTGTGTAAAATAAATTAGTGTTTTTTTTTTTAATAATGGAGGAAGAATTTGAATTTCTAAAACGTTTAAATCGAACTGTGAACGTGTCATTTAATTTAGGTTCAGAATTGGATATATTTTTTCAACCAGAACCTCTTTTGATAACATTATATGTACCTATAATTATACTTTCATTAGTGGCTAATACCTTGCTCATTGTCGTCGCTGTCAAATGCAATTATACCAAAAAGTAAGTATGGCATTTTTTTTAAGGGAATCGCTTTCAAGTGTACGAAAAGCCGCCTTCCAATATGGACGGTATACAATTGTCACCACAAGCCGGTATAACGGAAGTGACAGCATATATTTCTATATAGTATAGTTATCTACGCTAATTCTAACTTAACATCGAGCGGAATGTAGCGTATAATAAATTTTAAAAAAAACTAAATGGGAAGAAAACGAGTGGAATGTGCACTGGTGCATGTTCGTCTCCTTAAGCCGGCATAGCGGAGGCGACTGCAACCTGTAGAAGGTTGTTTTCTCTAGCCATACATCAGGGAGAGTGTTGTCATATGCCGAGATACAATAAAAAAATATAAAGAAGCAAAGACAATAGATCTCGAATCTGTACACGCCTCTTTCAGATCTATCATGATCTAGGATTATTGGCACAACGAACCGTCGCTCTTTATGTCAATATAGTTTTATTGATAAAACGAAGGTCGAGGTTTTACGATCAGACTCAAACCTGCTAACACTTCTAAAGATATAAACCCTTACAGTAATCAAGGGTGGACAGCCAATTTATTTTTTCTTCCGATTTTTTTTTATATCTCGAAATTTTGTATCAATAATGTATTATTTTGCTTTGAAAATATATTTATTAATAAAATATAAATAGTGGTAGGCAGACTGAATGAATGGTTATTTGCCCAATCTGCCGTCCTGGGATAGTACCACCACTTTCAAATAACACACCTCTGGTTAGATATAACGAGAGGAGTGTGCACTATCTGGATTGTATAGTATTCGTTTCCTTAAACCGGCATAGAGGACGTGATTAAGCCGGCATGGAGGAGGTGACTGCTGCTATAGAAATTTATCTGTAATAGCAGTTGTTTCCGTTCATGGACCGCACTGCCGCACCGCGCAGCATGTACCATCTAGATCGACAGTGCATACTCCTCTCGTTATACCTGGTTACTTTCAAACTATTCCTGAAACGCGACAAGGCCACTTCACGGGTGTTGTGATCATATGCCGAGATACAATAAAAAAAAAACAATAAAGAAGAGGAAGATATCGTAAAATGCAATAAACACACATGCATTTTGACATATTATTTGCATAATTACTTTGTTAATTATAATTTTACTTTTGTATTAATTAAATTTATACGAAGATATTGTAGATAAACTTTCATTGGATCAAATTAAAAAGTATTTCTTTAAACTCCGGGGATTGAAGTTTATTTTCCTTTACGCCAATTATTAAGCTCATAATTCATCTATAATTAGCTTTAAGTAATTAATGTTTACTTATAAAATTCTAAAAACATCTACAACATTAAAAAAAAACTAAAGAGTGAGTAAGTTATCCCGACCAGTCTGCCGTCCACTTTCAAGCGTAACAACCGAGTGTGCCCTGTCAATACGCATACATATTGGTCTCCTCAAGCCGGCATAGCGAAGACGATTGCCATCTGCAGAGATTTATATGTGGTAGCGGTTGTTTCTTGCTTAACACCAGACGCAGTATTGTCTGTCACATGTCGAGTTACAAAATAAATAAAAAAACATTTTTATCAAACTTCCCATTACATATTTATTACATAAGAATTAATTTAACTTTATATTTCTATTGTTTATCTAGGTTATATTTTAAATAACATATAATATCTATTTTAATTGGCGAACGCTGTGCACGCCTACAATCGATATATATACTATAGTCTTCTTTATAATTAGATAGACAACAATGACATTTGAAGGGATGCCGAGTTTTGGAAAAAATAAATAGTGTTGTAATTTTGTGACCCAGCTTTTAATTGAAAATTCAATTAACTTTATATTTAATATATTTTTCTGTTCGTTGTTTGTGACTGGCTTAGCAAATACTAGTATGAATTCGTACACGCAATCGTGTGTGATTGAACATTTCGATGACGTACATTGGACAGAAATTGATAAAAAAAGTGATATACGATTTTTTTTACACACACAAAATGGTTTCGCAAGTTATGCCAGTCGATAAAGCGTAGTGATATAATGAAATTATCTTAGTACTTTTTTTCTCTAAAGTAATTAATTACTGAGATAAATTAAACTCCTAAGTTGTTAAGAAAGTTTTTATTATTATTAACATATTTATTGTCGGAATAATTATAAAATAGGTAGATTTGCTATTACTAGTCGAAATGTCATTTTAAGATAATTCAATTAATCAATTAAAGTATTCGTGTAACAACACTATACTTCTAACGTGGCAACATTATGGAGGCGTGGTGTATGTTTCGAGTTGTCAATTTGTCTATCTAATTAAAAATAAGACTATAGTATATAATACGAGTATATACTAGTTTTTAAGTTGGATATGTTACTGCGAAAGTTGTTTATATATATTGTTGGCGTGCCTACCAAAAATTAATAAATTACATTAAGTTACCCCGGATGTGCATTTGACAAAGGATAAAGGGTACAAATAATATGATAATATAGAGAAGGGTTGGACGTTGAATAATGTTATTAAAATATGCATTTGAAACACTGGGAATTAAGCCATTAATGATCGTATTCATATACGGTTTTAGTCAAGCACCCTTTCTTATACGTTTTTAGGACTATTTTAGAGGTACAATTCCACTATACATTATTGTGGTATATTCTAAACCGAACGCCGTACGATACCACCGAATTCGCTAGTTCGGCCGCAACGAGTGGTTACGGGCGTTTGATATTTCAAACCGTAAGAATATTTTTTACGGTCAGTTTGTCTGCCACTCTTTAATAGTGCCTATAGGTTTGTGGTTCGAACACAAGCGCTGCCGTGGTCTAGGGGTAAGACGCGTGAACTCACGATCGATGAGACCGTGTTCGAACCTCGCTAATTCTGACCGGTACCAATGTAACTTTGCTATATGTACTTTGGTCGCTCATTAAAGAGTGGTAGGCAGACTGATGATGGTTATTTGTCCAGTCTGCCGTCCTGGGGTAGTACCACCACTTTCGGATGTAACACCTTGTCGCGTTTCGGGAATAGTTTGAAAGAAGCCAGGTATAGCGAGAGGAGTGTGCACTGTTAATAGATGGTACATGCACGTCTCCTTAAGCCGGCATAGTAGAGGCGCACAAGTTTCTCTGTAGTAGCAGTTGTTTCCATTCATGGACCGCACTCTAGCTTTACATCAGGCGGAGTGTTGTCACATGCCGAGCTACAATAAAAAAAAACAAGCGTAAAGGACATTTGCACATGTTTTTTAAAACGTAACCGCACTACGCTTTCAGTGTGAACGTGGTCTTAAGCCAGGAAAACTCTTAAGTGATTCGTCTTTTCCGACTTAATCGAAAATCATCATCGTATTTCGTCCGATTTAATCAGATCATTTATAAACCTCCGGAGTGAATCAATATAATTTATTATGTCAACCGAATAAAAATTACTATAGTAGTTTCTAAGATTACCACTTGTTTTATTTAATAAACGGCCGTGGTCCAGCTGTACAAGACAAACCTTACGATTGATGAGACCCGTGTTCGAACCTCATTAAATTCTGCTTAATGTTGTGTTGGCTTAAAAAAAAGAAACAAAAAAATAACAATGTCGCTCAGTGCCTATAAGCACTATTAAAGAGTGGTAGGCAGACTGATGTTGGTTATTAGCCCAGTCTGCCGTCCTGGGGTAGTACCACCACTTTCTAATGTAACACCCGTGAAGTGACCTTGTCGCGTTTCGGGAATAGTTTGAAAGTAGCCAGGTATAACGAGAGGAGTGTGCACTGACAATCTAAGATGGTACATGCTCGTCTCCTCAAGCGACTAGTGGAGGCGACTGCTGCCCGCACAGGTTTCTCTGTAGTAGCAGTTGTTTCCATTCATGGACCGCACTCTAGCTTTACATCAGGCGGAGTGTTGTCACATGCCGAACTACAATAAAAAAATAGATTTAATCATTATTATTATTAACACAGCGTATTATGGCACTAATTATGGAGTATATCTACGTGTATTATAATGATATAGTGAGTATGTATTTTCTATTTTAGTAAGTTACTTATCTATGAAACACACGTTCATTTGTTTTCGGCTCACTAGGTCCGAAAGTAATTTGATGGCAGGGTCCGTCCAATCCCGTGCTGCTCTATATAATTTATGTCTCTTACGACGAACTTCACTCTAAACTTATTGTTTCTATTTTGTGTAACATCCGAAACGATATTTCTGACGCGTGTTTTGCATTTCGAAATTCTCTTAAGATATCGTTCAATCAATGGGAGACATAGATCAAGTCAGATAGAGCCAGTGTGTCTACAATATTCTAATCCTTATGTAGTGATTTTCTCAGTAATTTTTGGTCATATTGAACCATTGTCAGAAATTTTATATTTACAGTTTAGAAGTTTTTTTTTTCGTTATTTTATTTAAAATATATTGGGTTATAAGAAAAAGCAAACAATTATGGTTTTGTTGCAGTAAAATATAATTACAGCACTTTAAGTGAGTACCTGTTGATTAAGACTGAAAAGTGTCCTACTATGATTTTTGATAAAAATTGATTATATTTACTCGTAATCTTTTTCTTAAAGACTCATACATTCTTCTCAAACCCCTATTTTGTTAGTTAGATTGATAATTATTACTGACAAGTGACCTATAATATAGAGGAGTCCGTGAGACCCCATGTCCATGTTAGTGTTAAGAAAAAAAGTGTCCATACTTAAAGGTTAAAGAATAACCCGCTAAAGATCTGGACCATATTATGTTAAAAAACATGAGTCATCCGTCTTCCCTATCTGTTATACGTATTTGTTCCATGATCGTCGATAACAAAGAACTTTGCTATGTTACTCTAAGTATTTTTTATTGTAGCTCGGTATATGACAAAACATCGCCTTATGTAAAAGTAGAGTGCGGTTTATGAATAAAAATAACTGCTTCTACAGGCAGCTGCGATGTGCACCAACCAGTATACACTCCTCTCGTTACTACACACCTGGCTACTTCCAACGGTCCCCTGGACGGCAGACTGGATTAATAACAATCATCAGCCCGATTGTTAACTGATCAGTGTATGTAACTCGTACTCTGGTAATGTTCCCTTATGTAACTCAAACTTACAGATTTTATTTTGAAGGAATAAAATTATATTAGATATTATAATCGAGCACGTCTATCACACCATCCGTTTCAGCTGTTACAGCCTTCCCACATAGATAGCGTTATCTTAAAAACGCGTCACAGCTGAAATGCTTAAACTTCAGGAATTAGAGTATAAATCGAGATAATTTAGCCCATAAAACCGATAATCATACTAGTAGTAAATATATTTTGTGGTGCAAGTGGTCGATCTTTGTAAGAGCAGCCGTGGTCTAGCGATTGAACGCTTGAACTCACGTTCGATGAGACCCGTGTTCAAATCTTGCTAAATTATTCTGACCAATGTAACTATGTTATATGTACTTCACTATTAAAGAGTATTTTTTATTTGAAAAACTTTATTGTTATACAACAGAAGGCGAGCTTAATGCCGCAAGGCATTTTCTTCCAGCTGGCCTGGCAAGAGTGGTAGGTAGACTGATGATGGCTATCAGCCCAGTCTGCGGTCCTGGGGTAGTACTGCCACTTAGGAATGTAACTTCCACGGAGTGTACATTGTCAACATGGATGGTGTATATACGTCTACTCCAGCTGCATTTTCTGTGATAGCAGTTGTTTTCGTTCATGAACCGCACTCTAGCTTAACATCAGACGGAATGTAATGTAAAAATGTAAAGTTTGTTTGAGCTTATCTCATGAAGTTAGATAGCCCGTTTATTGAAGACGACTTACGCTCTTTTTTATAAATGAAGATTAGTGAAACGATAACTGCGCACACAGATATTTTATCTCCTTAAAAACCTCCTTGCGAAAGAAACGTGACCATAAAACACTAATTATACGCATATAAAGTTGCGGGCAACAGCTAATATGTTACCTATATCTACATGTAGATAGATTGCTCAATAGTTAGGTGTATATGTGTTATTGTGTATAGAATTTCAGCCATATATCAAGTTCTTTACGATTAATAGACCATAACGTGTAACATATTTATAGCTTTCGAGTTCCTACATTTCTTTTTGTTATCGTTCTCCTATACACTGAAGAGGTATCTAAATATTTCAACTATTATGGGATAACTATAATGCTACGGATTCACCTGCGTCTTAGCGCATTAATTAATGCATCACGTTACGGGTTTGCTTACTCTATTAATATCAATATTATTGGCATTACACGTTAAACGCTAATTTTCGCACGGTTGGTACGCGCCACAAGATTACTCGTACATTATATCTACAACTTTTGTTCCGGAAGAATCTCTCGAAATCGTTCCATTTCTGAGATACTCGTATCATGGTCACTTCCGGTCGAGATCACAATTTTGCAAAATCCTTTTTAGGACGCTTACACTATAGGGGTATAATACGAAGGTTACCTTTAAAATTTGAGGAATTAATTAATCAATCAGTCAGTTAGGTTTTCTTCTTTTATATGTACAGATTATTGTACTGAACTTAAGTTCAAAGTTACATTGGTACTGGCAAGAATTTTACCAAATTTGAGCAAAAAAACCAAACTGAAAGCCTTAGCTTAAACGGCTGTAGCAATTAATTCTTATCACATTTTTAACTTTATTGCCTAAAGCTTCTTTTGAGTTTACTTAGAGCATTGTTTCTATCGGAAAAAAACTTTTAATGGCGTGGTGGCGTTACGGTATAAACTTTTGAAGGCACCCCCTATTCAATAATATTGCTATTATACTTTAGCTCAATATTTAGAGTTTAATTTAACTTTAAATTGGGTGAACTGTATTATTAATAATGTCTGTGGTTTATAAACTACAAAAACGGGGAAAATATGATAATTTTTAAAAAATTACATAATTAGCAGGTATAAAAAATAACACCAAATCATATTGTTGATATTGAACCCCTCTATCTGTAGAATACCGTTGATACCACTACTTACGGGACACCCTGTTTATAATTTTTCAAGTGGGCTTTCATGGCCAAATCCTAAACTATAAGAGATATCGAAAAATGCTGAAAGGAGTCTCGATGCTTTTTGATGAAAATTAAAACTGCATTATTAGATTTTTGATAAATCCATTTTCCCGGCCAGGAATCGAACCTGTTGATTTTGAAAAAAAAACACTGTATTATTGCACCATCCGATAGTGTTCCCGATAAGGATCAAATTCTGGGAAGTAATGATATACGGCAAACCAAAGAAAAGTGTTGATTTTTAACAAATTGTCTCTTATTTCCATATATACAGGATATATATCCTGTAAGATGCCGTTATATAAAAATAAATAAAAATTACTCCCCGTTTATACGTGTATATAAAAAATAGCTAAAGAAAATTATGAGTATCTTTATTGTTTTGATTAAAAACATTTACGTTTCGCTGACTGTAACATCGCGGTTTTGTAAACCCAGTATAAACTAGATTATATTTTATGAAATACCAGCCTCACCTTGCAAGTTGGAGTGTTATAATCAGTTAATTAGCTAAAGTAAAAGTTTCACTTTACATTAATTATGTTTATGGCGCATCTGAAGTATTTCTGGGGGATAGCTCGTTAAACTATGTGTATCTATTTCTTTATTTATTTCATTAAAAGTTAATAAAGACATAGAGTTGATTACAGTTATTAATTATGGAACAAAAATATATCGAGAGTATATTTTAAGATTAATCTGGAAACAGCTGCTAATGAGTTCCTTTTTAAGTAACAAATGGCCTGGAATCTTTAATGAATTATTCTTTTATGAAATTGACAAGCGGAAAGAGAATTTTTTCGGGATAATATTACTAAAAGAAGTAGGCAGAATTTATGAAGATTTAATATTGATATTAAACCGCTATTTACTTGTATAAGTTTTTTTAATTATAGCTCTGCATATGACAACACTCTACCTATTGTAAAGCTAGTGTGCGGTCCATGAACGAAAACAACTTGTACTACAAATAAATTTCTACATGTAGCAGTCGACTCCACTATACCGGCTTGAGGAGACGAATGTACAGACAGTTCATACTCCTCTTATTATACCTGCCTACTTCCGCACTGTTCCCGAAACGCGCCAAAGTCACTTCACGGGTGTAACATTCGAAAATGGTGGTACTACCCCAAGATGGCAGACTGGTCTAATAAGTATCAGTGAATAATTTCTTGTAATATGAAGGTATTTTTTATAGCTATCTAAACTTAAATCCCTCTATCTATCTTCCTGAATTAAGTATTTATGTAATATACATATATGTATGTATTTTATTCTATTGTATAGTATTTTACTATTATATTATTATTTATATCTTTATTGTAAATATTTTTATATTATTTAATAATAGGTACTTCCTGACTGCATCACCCGCTTTTCTCTTTTCCTCACAATTTATTTATTATCAATTGGTTGTCTGGAAGAAATTGCTTTTAGTGATAAGACCGCCAATTGCAGTAAGTTATTTATGATTTTGTATTTCTATAACTCTGTTAACTGCAATAAAGAAATTATTATTATTATTTATTTATTTTTACGTATTCTTGGCTGTAGCCGGTTACTAACATGTTCACGGGCCTAGGCCAAGGGAACAGTATTGGTCGGATGGTGAAGTGCGTTTGTTTGCAAGAATTTGCGGACAATTCTGCAGGTGTTAAGTATGGTGGCCTTCTGTAATGCTATTATTATTATTATAAAGAATATAGCGTTTAATTTGATTATTTGAATCCGAACGTATCCAAAACAACCATCGTGGTCGCCGCATAATATTTTGTTTGATAATTTTCATTTCCTTTCTATTAAAGTAAATTCCAAGTTATTCGCAGTCACCGCGTTCTCTACTAATAACTCGACAAACAAATTTTGCATAACAATTAAATTTAAATTGACCGAGAAGTACAGTCAGGCACAGAAATAAGTCACGATAATTTTAGAAAACTACACTTGTTTATAAATAACCCAGCGAGAAATAAAAATAAGCTGAAGACTAACATTAGACAAACAACTATATTTTGATTAAAAAAGTTCATCCCGGACAAGGGACTCCCCCTCTGCCATATGGTACACAATTTTTTCTAAGTTTTGATTACTTTTGATAAAATATTTATAAATAAAAATACATTATATCTTTTTTTATTATTATAACAAGCTAGAGTTCATCCTATTAGAAGAAACAGCGCTATATATTTTATATAGCGGCCTTGGTCTAGCGGTAAGACGCGTGAACTCACGATCAATGAGACCCGTGTTCGAACCTCGCTAAAGACCGGTACCGATGTAACTGTTATATGTACTTTGGTCGCTCAGTGCCTATTAAAGAGTGGTAGGCAGACTGATGATGGTTATTAGCTCAGTCCGCCGTCCTGGGGTAGTACCACCACTTTCGAATGTAACACCCGTAAAGTGACCTTGTGACCGTGAAGAAAGCAGTTTGGAAGTAGCCAGGCATAGCGAGAAGAGTGTGCACTGTTAGTGCATTACTCGCCTCCTCAGGCAGGCATAGTGGAGGCGACTGCTGCCCGTAGATATTTCTTTGTAGTAAGAGTTGTTTCCATTCATGGACCGCACTCTAGCTTTACATCAGGCGGAGTGTTGTCACATGCCGAGCTACAATAAAAAAATTAATAAAAAAAAACTGTTACCATAGCAGTAATCGCCTTCGCTATGCTAGCTTGAGAAGACGAATGGGCATCGTCCCGTAAAAGGTCACACTTAAACCGAGCTACTTTCAAACTGATCTTAAAACTTGACTAGGTCACTGAACTATAACTATCATCAGTCTGCTCTTTAAATCTCTCCTTGAGCCGGCATAGCGGAATAGCAATTCCGCTCATGTATCGCACTCTACCTTCACATCCGGTCTAAGATACAAACTACTTGTGCGATTATTTAAATTTTTCATATTTAATTTGTCTTCCAACAAAGGGTTCTCAAGTGTATACGAAGCCCTGTAGGCTTTTGTTAAAACCAATAGACTTGTATAAATTATATCCACTTCGAAAGTTATTAAAATTTAAATTGGTAACAAAACAATTTGTATAAAACATAAATGATAATTGAAAATAAGTTTTTCAATAGAGATTTGTTTATTTGAATATAACAACAATAGTGAAGAACTCAATAAAGAAAAACAACAAGCGTTCTTTTTATATACACAATAATATATATATTTTTAAATTAAATTTTAATATTATACTTTAAGAGTGGTAGGCAGACTGATGATGGTTATTTACCTAGTCTCACGTCGGCAGTACCATCAATTTCGAATGTAACACACGTGAAGTGACCTTGTCGCGTTTCGGGAGCAGTTTGAAAGTAAACAGGTATAAAGAGAGGAGTGTGCGATCTAGAAGGTGCATACTCGTCTCCTCATGCTGGCATAGCGGAGGTGACTGCTGTTATAGACCGAATTCTAACTTTACATCGGAAGTGTAGTCATATGTCGAGTTACAATTAAAAAAACACATATTTCTTAATATATTTTATTGTTTTTTTTAGCAGTTAACTTAGAGTGAAAACAGCTGATGTGTGCAGTTGTCACCGCTATACTGGCTTTCGAAGTTGTCTGGGCACACTTCACTCGTTATACTCGCTGGTTACATAAAGAGATATAAAGTGAGAAAAGTGTGCACTGTCCACTGTCGAACCACATTCGCGCAACTGCTGCTAGTAGAAATTTGTCTGCAGTAGCTGTTGTTTTCGTTCATGTACCGCACTCCAGCTTTACATCAGACGGAGTATCACTAGTTTGCCTACGTACTGGTACTCTTAAAACTCTAGCTACAGCGATTATAACTAATTCTTCTCTCAGCTCCATTATACCTATTACTCGAACGTTCCTACCTACCTACTACGGGTAGGGACTAAATCTTTACCAAAATAAATAATATCACAATATATAAAATACTTTAATTAACTGTTACTGACAACAATAAAAGAGGATCGAGGACAAGTATGTACTTGGAATTGGTCCCGTTTCATTTGCAGAAACACCATTTTCTCTTAATAATTTTACATAAAAGAATATATTTAATTTTAATTTTTCTACTTTGACATCAAAAAACCAATCAATATATTTTTATTAATTATGATTAATTTTGCTATTTATTTGAGGGAATTAAATTGTTTGCTAAATCAATCGACGAAAAAAAGCAACGCTTTCCGTTGGTTTGGCCGTATATCATTAGTTTCTAGAATTTGATCCTTATTAGAGATACTATGCACGATAATGTGCAATAATACATTGTGTTTTTTCCAAAGACAGTCGGTTCGATTCCTAACTGGAAAAATGGATTTTTCGTAAATCTAATGCTGCGGTTTTAGTTTTCATCAAAATCGGTCTCGAAGCTTCTTTGAGGGATTTTCGCTATCTCTTATAGTTTAGCTCTCTTAAAATATGACAAAGTTCTTGTTACGATCCTCTAAAAAGCTTAAAGGCTCTAATTAAATATTTATTTGTTGAATTAATTCAAAGCTTCTTATAATATAATCACTTTCCAAAAGACTGTTATAATATTAAACATAAAGGTTGCATTAGATGACGAGAAGCCTTCCAAGTACTGGCCACTGAACATTAATCTGTTAACATAATATAAATTACGTTTACTTTTCGTATTTGAGAACTAATGTACTTGTTTTTATTATTATTTTTTATAGCATCTCGGCATATTTTGTCTCCTCAAGCCGGCATAGCGGAGGCAGCTGCTACTTATAGACTTATATTTTAGTTCGCCACCTGATGCTAGAGTGCGGTCATGAACGGAAACAACTGCTACTACAGATAAATTTCTATATGCAACAGTCGCTAAGTCGACCATCCAGATTGACAATGCACACTCCTCTCGTTATACCTGGCTACTTTCAAACTATTCCCGAAATACGACAAGGTCACTTCACGGGTTTTACGTGCGAAAGTGGTGGTGCTACCCCAGGACGGCAGACCACTATTTAATAGGCACTGAGCCATCAAAGTTACATTGGTCAGAATAATTTTGCTAGATTTGAACACGGGTCTCATCGCTCGTGAGTTCAAGCGTTCCATCGCTAGACCACGGCTGCTCTATTTCTCTGAGTTTAGTCACATCCTGAGGTACTATGAAAAAAACTTTCTCGTTCTCGACAAGTAGAGAGATTATTTGTCTTGTTACATAATTAAATTAATTACACGTGAAAGGACTATACTTGTTGCTTTGTCTAATAATATAAATAGGTTTGTCTACTTTTGTGTCAGTATTCTTTTCTATTCATTTAGAAGATTAGACTTTCTACAAATGTTTAACTAAAATTCACTAAATAAAAGATTTTAAGTAACTTTATTTTAATTTTAAAACGTCATATGACCGCACTCCGCCTGATGTTAAGCTAGAGTGCGATCCATGAACGGAGGTGACTGCTGTCAGAGAAGGGAATCTGCAGTCACCAGTCGCATCCGCTGCTGCTTGAAGGATCCCAGGTTGTAGGAAAGAGGAAAGAAGTGGCTGAGAAGGTCGTTCCACAATTTAATGGAACGATAGAAGAAGGACTGCCTGAACTTTCTAATCCACGAGGGGATTGTTTCGACTGTGAGGCGATGCATTCGGTCACCAGCACGCGTCGACCTCAAGCGATGTGGGGTAGGTGGGATTAAATCATGGATTTCTGATGAACATTCACCGTGGCAGTAGCGGTAGAATGCTAATTATAGTGTTTATTTTTATTAACTTCAAGGTAGGGGAGAAACTGGTTTTTAAAAGTCTCGCGTATCGCATTAGTTGAACCTTCGCATCTTGGTCGCGTGAAATCTTTTATGTAGCTAAAGTATTGTGTTATTTTTGTCTTATTATAGGGGTTAAGAAATGTATGCTACGATTGTTTTGATACAAAGAAAGGTTTAATAAAAGCAGACGGATGTAAAACTCACGGGAATAAAGGTGTAACAAAATAGAAATATATATGAAGACATTGTGAAGAGTATTTGCATATGAAACACGTCACTGTACGTCTCCTTTAGTATCCTGACACGTATTGTGCAACTAACATGTTTGCAAATTATTATTTTCAATTATAGCCCGCAACTTCGAACGTAGTGTTATGCTTTTAGCGTTTTAGTTCCACCCCTAGGGATTTTTTTATATAGAAAACAAAAAAAAGGCTATTTAACGCAAAAGTATATTTGCAAACCAAAGTTGTAGTTTCAAAACACATACGGGACAAACAAACAAACATTCACTTTTATATAAATTCAGACTGATGATGGTTATTTACCCAGTCTGCCGTCCTGGGGTAGTACCACCACTTTCGAATGTAACACTCGTAAAGTGAACTCGTCGCGTTTCGGAAGCAGTTTGTCAGTAGCCAGGTATAACGAGAGGGGTGTGCACTGTCAATTTATTACAGATGGTGCATACTCATCTCCTCAAGTCGACATAGCCGAGGTGACTACTGCCTGTAGAGATTTCTCTGTGGTAGATTTCTTTTCCGTTCATGGACCGCACTCTAGCTTTACATCAGGAGGAGTGTTGTTATAAGCCAAAAAAATAAAAAAATATATTAAATAAGGAAGGGCAAATTAGAGAATTTAATAACAACATAAATTACCAAATTAATCCTCTTAACAATAATTTATTGTTAACAAATTACCTTAAATACATTTACACAAGATTAATTTTTATTGCAATTTTCTACCATATTTAGACGCTACGGCTATAATATGTAACACAAATCCAGCAGTTAAAAGAACTGCACATGTATTCGTAAACGATAACTTAGTGGTCGGAGCATCCTTGCACAAAGCGAGAGTTGTGAGTTCGACTCCCACAATATTTTCTGTTCAATTTTAATAATTAACATAACAAATTGACTCCTTTCATACTTCGTTAATCCATAAATATAATTATATTGACACTGTAATCTAATGGTAAATCTACATAAACATTGTATAACGTAGCATAAACCTATTAAATACTAATTTAGTATACAGGGTGCAAAAAGAGGGGAGGCCTACCCGCGAACTCGAAGTCTCATATTATATAAAGCTCGATTACCACTGACTGACTCACTCACTCACTCACTCACTCACTGACATCAATTATGGAGCACTTGCCGGGGGGTTAGAGAGATGATTCTTTTTGGGGCGTATAGGGGGCACTCCCGTAACCTCAGGAAAACCTCGACATGTTCCGGAACTCCGTTCCGTCCGGTTCCGGAACGCATTATCTCCGAAACGGAATGAGATAGGGACGAAGTTTCAAAACAAAGGTTGAAGGAATTGCCCTCTAATTTCGAAATCCATAATTTGTTTTTTCAAAAATTTTTTTTTCAAATTTACCCTAAAAAAAATCTGCGTCCAAAAAACTAGTTGTAATATATTTTTATTTTTTATTTTTCTATTTTTGTTGCATTTATTTTTTAAAATTTATTGATCTAATATCAACTACACAGCATTCTGGTTCCATTATTTATTAAAATAAATACACAAAACATCATCGATATTTAAAAAACAAGCAATGGAAATGCAATGCTGGTGTAGCAACGGCCTCATGCCGCGTGAGGTCATTCTACTTACAGTTGATAGACGACCTAGCGTGCTTACCTTATTATAATAAAAATAAAAACCTTGCAAGCACGTTTTTTTTATTGTAGCCCGGCATGTGACAACACTCCGTCTGATGTAAAGCTAAAGTGCGGTCCATGAATGGATACAATTGTTACTACAGAGAAACCAGTACGGGCAGCAGTCGCCTCCACTATGCCGGCTTGAGGAGACGAACATGTACCATCCAGATTGATAGTGCACACTCCTCTCGTTATACCTGGCTACTTTCAAACTATTCCCGGAACGCGACAAGGTCACTTCACTTGTAGGGTAGGGTTAAAAGGCTCTTTACAAAACAGAGTACTTGCGTCTACAGTCTACAGTTTACAGTTTACACAAACATCGAACAGTACTCGTTTGATCAATAAAATTTCTTAATAGAACATACTCGTAAGTTGTCTTTGAAGTTAAAGGAATTAATTCAATACTATTACTTCATAACTAAGCACGTACTAATAAAGGTCGTTCTATATTAATTAACGTCTTTTGTAAACAGGAAACTTTAACTTCGAGCTTAAGCTACAATATTATTATAGACCTATGTATATAATATACACATAGTATGTACGTACTATTTATACAACAAAATTCCTTTATATATTGTGATGTTTAATATATTTAAATATCAAAAACATAGTGAGAGGAGTGTGCACTGTCAATTTAGATGGTGCGTACTCGTCTCCTCAGGCCGGCATAGCTGCTTGTAGAAATTTCTCTGTAGTTGTTTCCACTCGCACTCTAACTTTACATCAGGCGGAGTGTTTTCATATGCCGAGCTATAAAAAAACAGCAGGTAGCGTCAAGATATGCCCGATAAAAGCGTTGCGAAATTTTTGGTGGAAGTACAAAAATTATATAATCCCTAGCCTTTGCCATATTTCGCTTATTAGGATTTTGGGTACAACTCCAGCTTAATAAAAGGTACGATAGAAATAAGAGAGTGTATTTTCGAGACATACACGTATAGTAATGTAGACTATAATCGCATGCTAATGGAGGGAAAAGTTAACGGTGATTATTACGTTTTACTTCAGTTTAAGTGGCGTCATATTATTTGAAAACTAATAACTCACACTCACAAAATAACCTATTTGTCTTTTGTTTTGCGACATTCATCTGTGGCCTTTCTGCAGTCACCGGGCCAAAGGGACCCCTAAATACAAATTAATAATAATAAATAAAATAATTAGACAATAGAAAATACATTTTATACGAAAATACTAAATGTCGATGGACCAAAGAACAGAACTATGATGTTTGAATGAAATATAGATGAGCTATTTGCGTCATGTACAAGTTTCTCAATATTAGATCTATGCCCCGAAGTCATATGAAATGCCCCTTAGGTGACGGATTGATGAGAACTGGGACTCCTCGTCTATAACAGCAGACTGCTCATTTGTAGGGGAATACTTGATGTTTTAAGATCAACTATTGGTATAGACTTCATTAATTTAATTGGTGATAATAATAAATATAAATAAATAAATAATAATAATAATAATAATTATCTCCACAAACATATATAGCATTACAGAAGGCCACCATACTTAACACCTGCAGAATTGTCCGCAAATTCTTGCAAACGAACGCACTTCACCATCCGACCAATACTGTTCCCTTGGCCTAGGCCCGCGAACATGTTAGTAACCGGCTACAGCCGAGAATATGTAAAAATAAACAATAATAATAATATAACATTAAAAAACCTAATTTTAAGTGAGTGACTTTGTCGCGTTTCGGGAATAGTTTGAAAGTAGCCAGGTATAGAGAGAGGAGTGTGCACTGTCAATCTAGATGGTACATGCTCGTCTCCTCAGGCCGGCATAGTGGAGGCGACTGCTGCCCGCACAGGTTTCTCTGTAGTGACAGTTGTTTCCATTCATGGACCGCACTCTAGCTTTACATCAGGCGGAGTGTTGTCACATGCCGAGCTACAATAAAAAAAGTACCTTTTATTATTTTTAAGAAATATAAACAAAATAAAAATGTTTATTAAAAATATTATTATTAGCCTTTTTCTCGAGGGAACGTGATCAATGATGAATATAGCAGCTTATGAAAGAGGCGTTACCAAATATTTTTATTAGGTACCTACTTAAATTCGTAAAAATTAATGTAATACGATTTTGGAAATCATTTTTCCTCATTGTATTGTTTTTTATTGTGGCTTAGCATTTATTTAATATTTAACAAAGAAAAAAATTATAAAGCTCCATTGAAGCGTATCGTAATAAAGGCATATTTACTTACTTTTTTATTACAATATTTTAGTATATTTAAATTCGGGTAAAAAGCCGCGCCTCGGGTGGGATTGAACCCACATCCTTCGCACGGCGGTGTATCTTTTCATCAGCAGCGATTCAATTACAGGGCTTTATTACCGCAATTATTAGTAAAAAGCTCTACTTTGCATTTGACATAAATTGTCAATTGACGCGATGCGATTTAAAAGTTACCCTACAGCGATGCCAGACGTCCCGATTTTTAAATCAAAATTGAATGTCCCGCGCGGGACAGGCTCTTTCCCGCTTCTCTGACTTGTGTGTGTATTGTGACGTCGGATGAGTATAAAGCTTACTGTAAACTGTGTAAAAAGAGTTACAATTTGTAACTCACTCTTCAGACTATTATTTGAAACACCACATTTTTCTAACGGACACATTCCATACATTTTGATATAACTATCGTTTACGATCTATCAAGGTTATAACGGTTTGTTAAACCGAAGAATTCATAAGAAGACTCAACTACCTAACGATAGGGTAAAGCTGATTTAAAATATCATATTTTTATTTAAGTACATTTTCTATGGCTATTTTTGCTATCTATTGTCACGTAAACGTAATTTAAAACCTAAATAAAAGATACATATTTAAACACTTCTGATTATATATGTTTTTACTATGTCCCGCTTTCGAAGAAAGAATCCCATTTTTTTCACTCAAAAAGTTCCGAAATCCCGACTTGGCAAAAAAGAAATCTGGTAACGCTGCCTAGGAAAGACCGTAACGTTAAACGCAAAAAAGTGGTAGGCAGACTGATGATGATTATTAGCCCAGTCTGCCGTATAGGGGTAGTACCACCACTTTCGAATGCAACCTAAGTGACCTTGTCGCGTTTAGGGAACAGTTTAGAAGTAACCGGGTATAGCGAGAGAAGTGTACACTGTCAGCTTGGATGGTGCATATTCGTCTTATCAAACCGACATAGGGAAGGCGATCAATGGCTGTAGAGATATATTTGTGGTAGCAGTTGTTTCCGTTCGTGGATCGCACTTTACAACAGCAAAAAAAAAACTGTAGAAAACTACACTATAACACGTAACAGTTAGTATAGTATAAAACTAATGCAGTCAATACCTTTGTTTGTTTTATTTATGGTTTTTTATGTAGAGAACCCTTTGGTCTATCAAATAAATACATAAATATAATATTTCATACATTATCAAGGGAACTGAAAAGTTATTCCAAGGGATGTTTTCGACGTATAAGCGAAACATTAGATTTTAGTTTTTACATAATATCGATAGAAGAAAGGGGTTTATGTTCGATCCATCTCTCTTCGTCAATGTCTACCTTGAAACCGTCTTAGTAATTTAAGACTGATTTTGCTATTGTATTAATATTGTATTTAGTTTTTAATAGGTATTATTGAAATTTCAGCTACACTGCTAAGCAAATTTCATCATTAATTTCAAACATACAAAATTGTACAAAAACTACATGTATTTAAACCCAAGATCATAAATGTATGGTTGTGCATTTTGTGCGGAATCATCGACGGTGGGTTAGATTTCTTATTTTTTTTAGTTAGATAGTTAGATCTTATTTTTTTATTATATCAACACATTATTTACCAATCAATAGACAATGTTTAATTACATAAAAAATAGATATTATCAATTATTAAAGCATTTAAAATAATAATAACCTGAAATATTGCATCAGAAAACATCCAATTACTCAATAACCCGGGTGAAAAAATTAAAACTGTTTTTTATTTTATTTTATTGATTCTGTAATAAGGAAGTATATTTATTTTTCTACAAAATCAACTAAAAATCATCATGATACTAAAGAAAAAAAATTGTGGGCCCATTTTTCGTAGGCGAAAGGGCATTCTCCTTTAACTTTATAATAATTTTTTCATAACTATTATACAAAATCATGAACGATATTATCACGTAGCGAGTTGGAGTAACAAATGGTAATGCACGCACCACGAATAAATAACTCAGACCCTGAGATGAGCAGTAGACGCTTTGTAGGTCTGTTTGATGGCATGGAATGAGGAACGACGAGCGCGAATAACTTCTTCCTTGTCACTCGTTAGCTGCATATATGTTTTTTTATATGGCATTATAACAATTTGCCAGTGTCAAAGTAAATATTTTTGCATCAAGTTAATATTGTGCATCACGAGTCATTCATTCATCACACCAAACAGTCAAGTCAAAAATTGCTTCAGTAAAGTGGTAGAATCTTTACTGAAACTTCCTACGGAGTTTTGGAGGGAAAGTGAAAACACAGGTTCTCTTCTTTTGAATTGTTTGCCCACACTCATGCACGTTCACGAACACTTAATGGCTAATAATCCACCATTATTACACATTAACACTCGAAGAAACACAAGTTTAGGAAAATAATTCAAGACAGATAACCTTATGTCTTAAGATGGCCGCCAAAACTCCCAAACTCCTTCCTTCTCACTCGTCAGCTGCATATGTTGTTTTTTTTTGTCGACTAAATATATTCAAAATCAAAAGTGTAAATATATTATCACTTTAATGTCGTAGGCAATAAAAATGTGCAATAATATTTTATACATGCTTTTCATTTTTATGTCTTATGAATTTCGTGCGTGATTGTACGTGCACAAACCACGTCCCCGGCACTCTTAACTCCAGGCGTTAGCTATACATGTTAGACCATTTTGGATTCTGTCCAAATGTGTACACAGTCGTAATCTATATACCAATTTAATGTAATATATTTTTGCATCACGAAGATTGTTAACAAAAGTGTAGTCTTTAAATGAGAGTGTTATTTTTAAAAAAAGTATCAGATAGGGGTTTTCGGTTGTATCCTTTTGTTACTGCGTTATTCAGTTACAATTATTATAAAAAAAAGGATCAAGAGAACCTCTATTTAATAGACGTAACATTCAAAACAATAAATCAAAGTGGTGCTTGCCTCAAAATGTTACAAAATCGCTCATAACTTCTAGCCCTAAACTTGTATATAGCCTCTATCTTTAGCTCGACCAATCTTTATTACTGCACACCCGTATAAACACTCGAATAAATAATTAGTTAATGAGCGGCCGTGGTCTAGGGGTACAGGACGGACCTCACGATCGATGAGACCCGTGTTCAAACCTCACTAAATTCGGTACAAATGTAAACTATGTTATGTGTATTAGGTTTCTCAATGCCTGGTAATACTGGCTTCGTTCAGGCATTTCAAAAATACATTAATTTTTGATAATGAAAAATACGTTGTAAATCTCTAAATCTTAATAGAAATAATCAAAATAGTCTCAATAATTAGTAGCATAAAATCTTTTAACTAAGATCATTACAAACAGTTTAGTTTAAATTACATTTAAATAAATTGAATGAAGTACAGATGTGTTGAGTGTTTAGTTTCACCGTTGAGTAGTCTGTGTATTTAGGAAAAGTATTGATTGATTTTAAGCGCCTCCTTTGTTCTCTAATCAAACTTTATCAAGATAATGGAGTCTATTTAAGAAAATTCAACATAAAATACATTCAATTAAATATATTGTGGAACGACCTTCCCAGCCACGTCTCTCCCCCTTCCTATAACATGGGATCCTTCGAGTGCAGTGTGAAGAGGCATCTCATCAAGCCGGCATAGCGGACGCGACTGCTGTCTGCAGATCCTCTTCTCTGACAGCAGTCGCCTCCGTTCATGGATCGCACTCTAGCTTAACATCAGGCGGAGTAGGGTCATATGACGTGCTAAAATAAAAAATAAATAATGTATATCTGTGTATTGTATGCGTAATGAAAGAAGTATTTTGAGGTGGATATTAAGTACTAACCGTCCAGCATGTATCATAGAAAGCACTCTATGATGTAGCCCACGGAGCACAGGAGCACACGTTTATGCACACGTTCAATGCCCAAAACTATAGCAGACTTAACAAGGATTAAGACAAAAAAGACTTCGTAAGTGGTTCAATCAGGTCAAAGTAGAAATTCACTGAATGAATGTAACACCCGTGAAGTGACCTTGTCGCGTTTCGGGAATAGTTTGAAAGTAGCCAGATAGAACGAGAGGAGTGTGCACTGTCAATCTGGATGGTGCATTCTCGTCTCTTCAAGCCGGCATAGTGGAGGCGACTGCTGCCTGTAGAGATTTCTCTGTAGTAGCAGTTGTTTCCATTCATGGATCGCACTCTAGCTTTAGATCAGGCGGAGTGTTGTCACATGCCGAGCTACAATAAAAAAATATATATATATTTTTTCTGTCCAAACTACAAGGTTTAGGAAAAAATTAGAAAAAACATAATGTTAATTAGGTATATCCATTAGTATAAAGACAAAAGAGAAAACTTAAGTCTGTTTCTAAGTCGTCAAATTACACTATAGACCCACCGAGCCGCTTTGCGCCTCTGTGGTTTATTGTCATATAACTCAATAAAAGGGAGTTTTGGCGGCCATCTTGAGGCATCAGGTTATCTGTCTTGAATTATTTTCTTAAACTTGTGTTTCTTCGAGTGTTAATGAGTAATAATGGTGGATTATTAACCATTAAGTGTTCATGAACGTGCGTGAGTGTGGGCAAACAATTCAAAAGAAGGGAACATGTATTTCCATTTTCCCTCCAAAACTCCGTGGGAAATTTCAGTAAAGATTCTACCACTTTACTGAAACAATTTTTGACTTGATTCAGACTTGACCTTGACTTGACTTGACTAGATGCAAAAAAAATTACTTTGACACTGGCAAATTCATTTCTTATCATCTACATCATATCAGCTACTAGACTAACTATAAAAGTTAACCATGCATATTAACAAAGTAAAACGGGTAGTCTTTATCTCAATTCCAAATAAAAACCACCCCAAAAGGTATAACTTGATCGACATTTCCTATTTTCAATACAAAATCATTTAATTTGTAATTGATTTTTGTTAATGGAAAAAGCAATAAAAACATTTAAATATATTTTTAAGTTAATGAATGAGATTCGCGTTTTACCGAGGGAATTCATTAACTAGATTAATATACATATACCATAGATATAGTGTACATACCGAATAGGAGAAGTACCTCAATGATTTATTACCATACTTTAAAATCTGTTAGTTATAACATTGTTAGTCAACATTTTTATCTCAGTGTAAACAGACAAATTTTATTTTGAGTTAACTGTTATTTAGATCACCTGAGGGTGTCGTTAGGGCTTGATTCAGGCTTCCCCTTAATGCCTTTTCATATTTTTTTATTGTAGCTCGGCATATGACAACACTAGAGTGCGGTCCATGATCGGAAACAACTGCTACTGTAGAGAAATCTCTACTGGCAGCAGTCGCCTCCGCTATATCGATTTGAGGAGACGAGGCTACGTTCAAATTGTTCCCGAAACGCGACAAGGTCACTTTACGGGTGTTACATTGGAAAGTGTTGGTATTACCCCAGGACGGCAGACTGAGCTAATAACCATAATCAGTCTGCCTACCACTCTTTCAATAGTGCCTATAGCGACCAAAGTACATATAACAAAGTTACATTGGTACCGGCCAGAATTTAGCGAGATTCGAACACGGGTCTCATCGATCGTGAGTTCACGCGTCTTACCGCTAGACCGCTCTAGCAATGGTTTTAATCTAATATTTGTATATTTGAATTTGAAGCTGAAATGCATGTTATTTATTAGTTGTAAATCTCTGCCAAAATTTTTATGAAAAAGAACCGTTATTTCACAACTTTTAAAATTCTTAAAAGCTGCATTTTAATTTGTTACAGTGTCACCAATATATTCCTGGTAAACTTATCAGCGGCAGATCTCCTCGTCACGGGGTTATGTATGCCGATACAGTTGAGTAAGGCTTTCACGGTCGTCTGGTTCTACGGCGAAACTGTTTGCAAAATTGTTAATTATATGCAGGGTAAGATTATATATAAGAAAACATATTTTTAGTGCAAATGGCTGTTAACCTAGTTGGTATACATTCGTCTCCCAAGACAGCATAGCGGAGGCGTTTGCTGCCTGATGGCAGTTGTTTCCGCTCATGCACCACACTCTTAACATCAGACGGAGTATGGTCATCTAAATATTATAACTCTTTTAATAATTATGATTAAGCCTTTGGAATGAAACTGGTAGATGCACGCACGCCTTAAATCAGATGCATACGTCACGCATTAGCCATACCCGTATATGACTGAAGAAAATTTGTATTGACGACAAAAGAATGCACAAATCAGCAAGAACGATCAGTTTCTGAATAAGCGGCCGTGGTCTAGTTGTAGGACACGTGAACCTCGCTAAAACTGACCGGTACCAATGTAACTTTGTTGTATGTACTTTGGTCGCTCAGTGCCTATAGGCACTATTAAAGAGTGGTAGACAGACTGATGATGGTTATTAGCCCAGTCTGCCGTCCTGGTGCACTACCACCACTTTCGAATGTGAAGTGACCTTGTCGCGTTTCGGGAGCAGTTTGAAAGTAGTCAGGTATAACAGGAGGAGTGTGCACTGTCCATCTAGATGGTATATACTCGTCTACTTAAACCGGTATAGCGGAGGCTACGGCTGCCCGTAGAGATTTTTCTGTAGTAGCAGTTGTGTCCGTTCATGGAGCGCACTCTAGCTTTACATCAGGCGGAGTGTTGTCATATGCCGAGCTACTATAAAAAAAACTACACCGACTACGAACTAGTCGCAGTAATGTTTAGATGACAAATGGCGAACCTATGTTATCCTGACCCTAACATTAATCACCACACTGGAGAACACAAAGTTTTAGATTTACTAACAAATAAGTTGCTATTCCTACATTTATGCCAGTCTTCCACTGAGAAAGGCTAATGAGCGGAGCGGAGCGGAATAACAGTATATTTTTTTATTGTAGCTCGGCATGTGACAACACTCCGCCTGATGTAAAGCTAGAGCGCGGTCCATGAATGGAAACAACTGCTACTACAGAGAAACCGCGCGGGCAGCAGTCGCCTCCACTATGCCGGCTTGAGGAGACGAGCATGCACCATCTTGATTGACAGTGCACACTCCTCTCGTTATACCTGGCTACTTTCAAACTATTCCCGAAACGCGACAACGTCACTTCACGGGTGTTACATTCGAAAGTGGTGGTACTACCCCAGGACGGCAGACTGGACTAATAACATCATCAGTCTGCCTACCACTCTTTAATATGAGCGACCAAAATACATATAATAAAGTTACATTAGTCAGAATTAGCGAGGTTCGAACACGGGTCTCATCGATCGTGAGTTCACGCGTCTTACCGCTAGACCATGGCAATTGCGAAGCCCGCTATAACTAACATAATGTGAGACGACGTAACAGACTCCTTTTAATGCGCTCAGTCCGCTGAGCTTACTTTTTTACGGTGAAAGCACTTCTAAGAAGTTTTGTATTACGAAGCATGCTCCTCTCGCACTGGAAGGCCTCTATTATATCGCAATCACTGCTTATGACTGTTTGATCTGTTATCTTTAGAAGTGGTCGAGAACAAAGAATCGAACCCGAGAAACCACGAAAAGCAATCTCTCTCTATGCCCCATATAACACAAGTTCCCCAATATATTCTTGATACAGTTTGCCAAAGTAAACATTTTTGCGTCATTTTATACATAGTTCCATTTAACATAAACGCCGTTGTTAGTTCACACAAAAATCATCTATATTACGTACGGGCTAAAGAGTTTTATCCCGTCACTTATTGTTTGTGTTGATTTTTAGCTTATTTGTTGTTATTACTGATCACGTATAAGATCGATAATAGCCGAGTAATGTTAAATATGCGCCGATAATGATGTATCGCTTTTTATGTCATAAATTCGAATGACAAATAATTAATTGATTGGAACATAAAATCATAAATATACTGAATTTTTTTTTAGTCTAGCTCGCCACATGACAACACTCTGCCTAAGCAAAGCGGTTCATGAATGGAAACGAGTGTTATTACAGATAAATTTCTATGTGCAGCAGTCGCCTCCGCTATGCCAGCCTGACAAGACGAGTAAGCACCATCTAGATTGACAGCGCACACTCCTCTTGGTATACCTGACTACTTTGAAACTGCTCCCAAGTGGTGCTCGAAAGTGGTTACCCCAGGACGGCAGACTGGACAAATAACCATCATTAGTCTGCCGACCACTCTACCAATGAATAAATAATAAAAACTTTGGCCTGCTCTATCTAAAATACATTATGATTTTTACAACACATTTGAGTTTGAAAAAGGTATTGTCATCACAACAAGTGAAGAACTATCAAGTACCGGAATGTGAAGGGTACCTTTACCGTAATAGAGTCACGCTCGGAACCAAAAAAAAGTCCATACGTCTTCATATTACAATAATACTGACTTGCAGAAAATATAGCACAAAGAACACTTTTTTATTTAACATTTTTTTCGAAGATGTTATATTAGAAATGTGCTCTAGAAATACGCGAACAAAAACTACCTACTGTGACATACGGAACTGAGATCCTTTTATTATAATTTGAGAAGATAGACCTTCGTTGACATGGGAGTCGAGAGCCGGATGAAGGAGCAACGATCGCCAACTGTTGTCAAAGAACAGAACAGCGGGTAATTGAAGCGACCAGAGTGCAAAGAAGCAAAAGAAGAGTTCCTACTCCAGCGAAGATAATAAAAAATATATTGTCTGCTGCTGTTAAAACAATTGGAGGCGTATATAGCTTTCCATCTGTGCTCCCTCTTGAGAAGAGACGAAAGAGAAAATCATCTCCTCAGGCCGGCATAGCGAAGGCGACTGTTGTCTGTAGAAATTTATCTGTTTCGTAGATTGCAATCTAGCTCTATGTCAGGCGGATTGGTGACATCTATAAATAAATAAAAAAACGAAAACACGTACTCTATACGTCTTCGCGAGGTGACCAAAGCGACACGTGTTTCCAGCTACCGTGTGCGTGAATTTACATAGAAAACTCGTTTGAAAAAACAAGTGACCATTGTTAAACTGACAATATTGTTTATATTACGAAAAAAACAAATAAATAATTGATCAATCATAATAAGACTTAAAAGCTTTTAAACATATCGCGGTCGAGAATCCAAACGAGTATTTCACATAAAGTCTGACACATTAATCTCAAAATGTTCGTCAGAATAAAATTTATTACGTTTAAATCTTGGACAACGGAGAAATTAAATTTTGCTTGCTTTGTTACAAATATCACTTTAATAAAATATATTACTGATGCTTTTAACGTTTACCCTTTAGTTTCAGATTTAGAATAGATACCTTTTACGAAAATGAAAATACAATATTTAATATTAAATTAAATAAATTTTGAATGTAACACGCTAGGTATAAGGTATAACGAGAGGAGTGTGCACTGTCAATCTGGATGATACACATTCACTTTCTTAAGCCGGCATAGCGGAGGCGACTGCCGCCTGTAGAAAGGAGAATGCCCATTTTTGGGCCCACTCGATACCTAATAGTATAGTAACAAAACAATATTCTAAAATAATATCTTATTTTTTTATTAATTAATTTTAATTTATATCAACTCATCACTTACCAATCAATAGACGAAGTTTAATTACATAAAAAAAATATATCTTCAGTTATTTAAGCATTTAAAATAATAATAATCTTAAATATTTCATCAGAAAACATCTAGAAACTCAATAACCCGGAAAAAATTAAAACTGATCGGTAATAAGAAAGTAGATTTATTTTTCTACAAAATTAACTAAAAATCACCGACAAACTCGAGAAAAAAATTGTGGGCCCATTTTTCTTAGGCGCCTATTCTCCTGTTTTTTCCGGAAGTCTTCTCATATACCGAGCTACAATTAAAAAAATATATATTATCTAAAATAAATCATCTGTTACAGGAGTTGCTGTAGCAGCCAGCGTGTTCACGTTAGCAGCCATGTCAGTAGACCGGTGGCTCTCAATATCACCAGAACCCAGGCTGAGACCACCGGGACGAAGACAGGCGTTGTTTTTACTAATCCTCGTATGGTCGGCTGCTTTGCTCATATTCCTGCCGCTGCTGACCGTAGCCAGGGTACAGAAGGAAATTGTACCTATTATAAATTCTGCTACTTTAATTGGAAATATTACTGTGAGTATAAAAACTTTTTTTTATATAGTTGACTCCGCTATGCTGGCTTGAGACGCGACTAGAAGACACATGAAAGCGGTGTTACTACCCCAGCACGTCAGACCGGGTTAATAACCATCGTCAGTCTACCTACCATTATTTAAATTATTTTAACATAAGGTAAAAGCAACCATGAAATGAATATGAAAATACTCAATAGGTAATTAAACCCTTTCATGTAGTTAATTGCCTTCAGATCACTGTTTATCCGACTTCTTCATCTAATTCTTGACGTTTAAACTAATTTTCATAAATAATAATAATAATAAATGTTTGTTGGTAGTATTTAGTTTTTTTTTACAATTTAGCTTCACGCCAGTAAATCATAAATCTATGTGCTTTGTGTTTATATTTAACTTTTTTTTTAATTGTAGACCGCCTGATATAAAGTTGGAGTATAGTTCATGAACAGAAACAACTGCTACTACTCATAAATAAAATATAAATAAACTCGCCTCCGCTATGCCGACTTGAGGAGATATATGTGCACCATCCAAATTGACGGAACACACTCCTTTCGTTATACCTAGTTACTTCCAAACTGATCCCAAAACGTGAGAAGGTCACTTCACAGGTCACCTACTCCAGGACGGCAGACTGGGTTAATTACCATGATCAGTCTGCCTACCACTCTTTAATAGTGCCTATAGGTTACATTGGTACAGGTCGGAATTTAGCGAGGTTCGAACACGGGTCTCATCGATCGTCCTACCGCTAGACCACGGCCGCTCTAAAATACTCAGCGTTATATGAAACTTAGGTCAATTTCAAATTGTTTAATTGCCTTTAACAAGAATAGGCGACTGTGTACTGAATGAATTATGCACACCTGGCACGTCCGAGGCCTATTTGAAATTTCAAATTCCACTTCATTTCTCTATTTATTCATCACTGGATATGTTTACCGAAGGCTTCTCTCATGAAATCAATTTCAATTAATGTTCAGAATTCGTTTCTATTTCACGTATTTGCTTGTATTTTTGGAGCTGACTCACGATCAATGAGATCCGTGTTCAGACCTCGCTCAATTTTGACCAACGTACTTTGGTCGATGGCTATTAGCCCAGTCTACCATCCTGGAGTAGGTGACCCGTGAAGTGACCTTATCAGTTTGGAAATAGCCTGGTACGAGATCAGTGCGTCTCATCAAGCCGGTATAGCGGAGGCGACTGTTACCTGTAGAAATTTATCTGTAGTAGCAGTTGTTTTCGTCCTAGGACCGTGGTCTATCTCTAGCTTAGCATTAGGCTGAGATATACCAAGCCACAATAAAAAAAATTGTACAACAACATTTCCGCTGTGATTAGCCCGGAGAAAGAGTCCAATAACATTAAGCTCGTCATTTAATTTGTACAATAAATAATAATAATACTGAATATAATAGTAATAAAATCTCTAGGATATCTAGGAAATAATTTCAACACGAAATGAACGCTCGCAAATGATCAACGTAATAATATTCTATCGTCCCTACCCCATCTCGCCTTCTATATAACTTACTTGACATTTGACATCTGTATTAAATAAAATCTTATAGAATATTCGAGATAAATTCCTGTCACACGATAAAGGCTTTCCCTAAGAAAGGTTTCTAATACAAACTTTAATTAAACAAAACATAGCTGCGGTTAGCTTTAATACAATAAAGGTATTTCATGGGACAAAAAAGGTAAAGTGGGATGGACCTCTCGAGAAATACGTCCGTCCGTATAATTCAAAATTTTATTAAACAAATAGGTTGTACCGCAGCCGTAGAGCGCATACTCATCAAAACGATCTTAATTTATTTTTGAATAAATTGCTTTTTATGTTTGTCGTAGCGCCGCCGCCGTCGTAGTAATTCTCGTAACGTCTCGTAGCAAACATCGTAGCCTTTATTATTTATCATTCAAAGCAAATTCGTATAAATACGTACATCATCACAGTTGATAAGGATTTTTTATGTGTTTATGTTTATTTTTATGTTCGGAGGCTATAGAAAATTGTACATAAAAACATCATTTGTCGTTTACAACATTTAAGAATATTTTTAAATCGACAGATACATTAGGAACCAATAATATAGGGACTCGTTCATTTCGGGAATTTGAAAGTAGCCAGTTATAACGAGAGAGGTATGCCACGTTAATCTCCTCGAGCCGACATAGGGGAGGCGACTGCTGCTGCTGACATTTATCTATGATACCAATTGTCTCCGCTCTTAGATAGCACTCTAGCTTAACATCAGGCGGAGTGTGGTTACCGAGCTACTATAAAGCTATATAAAAAATATAAAGAAGAATTTAGATTATAGTTATGCTTGCTATATATACCAAATAATTATATATACCTACGCCATTTATAATAAACCGTTCACCTCAAATATGCAGGAGTCTCTCACACTATTTCCTAAAAAGGATTATTCATCCGATATCATTAACTCTTTCAATATTTACATGATCATTTCACGAGTTTTCAGCTTTAAAGCGAAAAGGTTAGATATACCTACACACTAACCCGACATCTGCCTTAAACATTTTTAGTTATGATTAATAGTTTTTACTCGTATTCTATAAATAAATACACTATATTTGTAATATAATTTGTATTTACACAAGTTCGGATGAGCCCTGGAGCCTGTACTAATGACTGTGTTACAGGGATGAGTCTCTTTCCTCTTTGATACATTTTTCTCTCAATTATTACATTTGTTTGTGCGTAAATATATATCATAAATATATCTTTATATTTGTCGTATCTTACGTTCGATGTGCCAAGGGAGAGCCGACCTTATTACATATATTATTTCTTTGTCAGATGGTGGAATCTAAGGATGTTCACTTTTGTACTGAAGACTGGCCGGCGCAGGATAGGAGAAAACAATTTGGTACATTCAGTTTTGCTATAGTTTATGCCATACCTGGTAAGTTATACATTCACGACTTTTTTTTAACTGCTACTACAGAGAAATCTCTGCAGCCACCTCTGATATGCCGGCTTGATGAGACGAATGTTCATCGTCCATATTTCTGTTATTTTTGTAATATTCAAATACTGGGGTTGTTATTATTAAATTATGATGAAAATTGAATAGAAAAACATGATGGCCGACACAGAGCCCGAGGCGGGGATCAAACAGCTTATTCCATTCGCAGTAATTCAACAACAAAACTTCAATAATTGAGGTTTTATTCCCCAGTTTAGTCAGTCTATCGTCCTCAGCCGTGATCCAATTCCAAGAAAACCATGATTGTTGTCGATGCCAATAGCCCTCCCTACATAACTTTACTGCTATTTATTTATGCACAACACTATCTATAAACTCTTACACGTAGATACGCATCGACAGCTACACAGATCGCTGCGTGAACTTCTTTCTTATTGTATTATTTCTCTAACATCGGCAGTCCTTCTAACTGCTAGATTGGCGTCATATATACTAGGTTTTAAACCACAAATAATACTTGATTTTTTTCTATACATTTTTCATTATTATTTAATAATATTGCAAAAAATATTTTTTTAAAAACCGTATTAATCATGTTAGAGCAGCTGAGGTCTAGCGGTCAGAACTCACGATCCGTCTGACCAGCGTTAGCTAAATTCTGATCGGTACCAATGTTATATGTACTTTGGACGCTCAGTGCTTATGATACAAGCACTAGTTTTACGTAAATTACGTAAAACCAAAATTTTAAATGAATATAACTTTCTATAGAAAAACTATTTTCCATTTTATCGGAGTAAAAGAAAACGTAGTCGCAAAAAAAAAGGTGGTAGCCAAGTTAATAAGCTTAGTTGTACGATCTTTACCAGTACCAACCATTGCCCAGTAACAAACTTTAACAATATATGGAGGGAACTTTACTTTCGTGTTTTAATACAAACAATACAAAAGTCAATTCACAGAGTAATCATATAATATGTACTACTCTTTTCACTAAATAACAAATATATAATTTTTCTTACAAATACACTAGTATTAAATAATTTAAATGGTAAAGTAATACAAAATTTATTAATATGTTACAATAAGTAAATAAATAAACATGTACAAACTTAAAAAAAAGTTTGCGATCACTTGCAAAAGTTAATACATTTTTAATGGCTTAAAAATTTATAAATACATTATTTACATATTACATTCTATTGTGAAGGAAGCGAGGGTGTTGTGTCAGGATCGTGGTAAGTGGCGTTCCGTTGTCTCTGCCTATCCCTGTGGGAAAAAGGCGTGACTATTGTATTGTATTGTATTGTACATTCTATTATTTATTAAATTGTGTGTTTTTAAAATAGAACCAATAAACACTACATTTGTTAATAATAGTTTAACACAAAAAATGACCCTTTATTCCAAGTAATCGCAAACTGTAAACGACTCGAATTTTTAAGACAAAAATGAAACAGTTATTAAAAAAGTATAGAAAAAATAACAACCATAGTATTTGAGTTTAATGGAAAAAAATACATAATATTTTGTCTTCTGGTAGTTTGTTTAAAATGTTTTTGCATAAAATGTAGGTTTGCTTGAATAATTCATAGTAGATCTATATAATATAAAAAGTGGATGTTGGTATGTATGTCTGTTCCACACCGTTTTACCGATTTTAATGGAAGTTCGCACATTTCATGGAGAACATTCTATACTGTCCACTTTGTTGTAACACGCCACTAGATGACGCACATCGACTTCCATACACGAAATACAAGACAACATCTGTTGGAGATTCCCAATATTAGACTCAAATTTGCTTAGAAATGTTCTCAATAATCCTGTCTAATACTTAAGTAAAAAAAATCTCGTACAAACTGACTGTTTCTCAATGTTTATTGGCTTAAGGCAAGGACGAAAGATATGGGGAGAAAAGTATTCAAACTTCTGGTGCTGTTAATTTAATAAGCCCGGGCAGCGCCGGGTACCGTCTCATAGTTTATTATAAAAAGTATAATACCATAACCTCGAATTTGTATTTGTGAGGAATCCACGTCCGATCTCGTGTAATAAGGAGGGCGTAAAAATGAATATTGGATGGAAAATTTAATAACCTTCAAATATTCATGTCACAATATCTATTTAACACCATTTATATTCGTTATTAATTATTTATTATTGTTTTTAATTATTTGGAGACACCCTGAGCGAGTTATTATTAATTAATAAAATTATTAATTATTATTATTTATTAATTATTAATTAACAAAATTTTTAATATAAAACTTTGTGGTTGTATTCAAAGTAAAATGTATTCTCCTGTAAAAATAATAACAATTGACAATTCAAAATGTCATTGTGACAATCTCTTTTTATGTTGAGGTGAAAAGAGGTTGCCACTATTATTTGCATAAAGGCTGTTTTCTTACGCTTTACTTTAATAAATTTTGATAATTAGCACTTTATATAATTAGAGAGAATAATATATGGCCGACCGAAACCCTTTTTTAAAAGTAGATATTTATTGGAAATTATTTAAAGATAAGGCAAATAATTCATGAAAATTTGTGAAATGTATTCAGTGATATTTTCTTTTCTATAATCAATTTCAAAAAAAATCAAAACATTCAGACCTAGCTAGATATTATATCTAATCGATATTACCGATTAAGAGATTCGAGTATTAAAAGTTCACGTCCGTCTTATTGTTGTAATAGTTGTATTTTATACAAATTAAATTTGTTTTTTTCCAAAAGTAAAGTAAAAATACAACATGTACGATACTTCTTCGGAAGAGGAAAAGGTCTTTAGGAAAATTACTGTGGGTCACGAATTTCGTTAACTCAATCTCATTGGTCTCGAGTTCTCTACATCAACCTAGCATAATAATTAAGGTCACTGTAAAATAAACAAAAAATATACATGAGAAAAAAAAACGACAAAAATAACGTTGGACATGAATTATTATACATATTTACACACAAATTAACACTTTATAAATACAAAAATAGTAAAACACAAGCAACTTTGTCGTTGTCTGACGGCAGAAGGCGTGAACTGTGTTCAAATCCTGCTAAAATTCATGTAATTATGTTTATTATGTAAAAAAAAATGTTTGTAACTTTTATTTGGCCGGTCAGCGCCAACGATACAAGCAATACCTTAGTAAAGACATAAAAAAAAAGCATATCAAAAACCTTCTCCAAAAACAATTTTCAAATTATTTAATATTTCCCGAGACATAGAATAATAAATATTACAAATCAATATGTGATTGTTGCGGGAATCAAACGCGGGAATTCTGCGTCATTGAATACACATTAAAGATTAGCGTGAGATGTCTTGTCACAATGTACGTAACCTTGACAGTTAACTCATTCCCCTCTATTTGAATTACGTGTTATAATAACGCGTAAAGGCATGATTACGTAAAGGTAACGTTGAAATAACTTATATAATAAATAAATAAAAAACTACATAACTACTACCTACAAATAAAAAGTTTCAAAAATATTTTTTGTAGTTTATTTTTTCTTTATAATGATCTTAAAGGGGACAACTGTCTTTGTATAAGAAATATACCTAAATTATAACTTTTATTAATATAAAATATATGTCGTTTTGTTCCTCATAATCTCTACATTATAGTGGTAGTATAAGTTTTAAAATGTCTAACTGGAATAATGAAAAATATATCAATATTTTTTTAAATTTTTATTTACGGACTTTTAACCAATCACTAATTATAATAACCTAAATTAATTCATATTAATTCATAGATTTTTATATACCTAACCTTTAATTTAATTTACTACAATAAATTGGTTATTATTTTTATATGATCAATAGACGTTAGGGACCCACAAACGAGGATCTCCTTTCGAAGAATTGAAATATTTACCATAAAAAGTGGTGTAGACTGACTAGTTTAATGCGCAAATGCCCGACTTGTTCCTGTTAACACTCGTCTCCTTAAGTCGGCATAGTGGAGACGACCGTTTTGCAGATACTAGTCCTGAAGCTTAACATAAGTCAGAGTCCAGTTTCACGCCGGACAACTATGTAGAAAAGGTCCAAAATTCTAATATTAATAATAATAACACGCACAATCTGCAGAATACAATCACAGAAAAAAATTAGAAAATACCTGGATTTAAAAGATGAAATAGCACGAATGTGGCATATGTGCCAAGTCACAATAGTCCCCATCGTTTTATCCACAACTGGTGTAATCCCGAAAAGTTTGCAGCCATCCCTCGAAGCAATAGAATTATCTCCACAAACATATATATCATTACAGAAGGCCATCATACCTAACACCTGCAGAATTGTCCGCAAATTCTTACAAACAGACGCACTTCATCATCCGACCAATACTGTTCCCTTGGCCTAGGCCCGCGAACATGTTAGTAACCGGCTACAGCCGAGAATTTGTAAAAATAAACAACAATAATAATAATAATATGTAAAGATGGAATTCGAAAGTGTGTCAAAGTAAACAACAAACCACAGACAAACCTAATCTCATTATGAGTACGTATAATTCGTTGTTTACGTTAAACTTTACTTGATATCTTGGAAGTTATAAGTTGTTAATAATTGTTAATTTCATTTTGACATACGCGTCATGCATAAATTAATCCACCTCAGTGATTCAAATTATGATATTTTGCACATTTGCGCACTATTAGATAATCACCATTCTTGCAAATTAAATTTGCTTCTTACGAGCTTTACTTACTTCTTTCTCTTTTTACATTGGACACGTCTTCCTTTCCAATACTTTCCATCGTTTATTTCGATTCACTGCCATCGAATATGCCGCGTTTGTATGAAAGCACGAGTGTTGTGTAACATATGTTGTGTTTATTTCAGGCTCGATAACAATATTGTCGTATGTGTGTATGGGACGTACTTTATGTGCTGTAAGACCACCCTTCGATATCGATGAAGGAAATGTCAGTATGCAACAGGTAAGTCTGTTTAAATTTTACAATACATTGTGGGTGTGAGGGAAGGGAGGGAGTCGTGTCAGGATCCCTGTGGGAAAAAGGCGTGACAATTGTATTGTATTTAAATTTTATCATTTATTTTATAAAAAACACCTAAATGTAATGTATTTACTATATTTTATTCTGCAAAATTTCATGTCAAAGTATAATTTTTACGCGCAGTCTGCCATGTTGGGGTAGTACCACCACTTTCGAATGTAACACTTCACTTCACGTGACCTTGTCGCGTTTTAGGAACAGTTTGGTAGTAACCAAGTAAAATAAGAGGAGTGTGTGCTGTCAATCAGAGTGGTGCACATTCGTCTCCTCAAGCCGGCATAGCGGAGGCGACTGCTGCCTGCAGAAATTTATCTATAGTAGCAGTCGTTTCCGTTCATAGTAAAGCATAATAATATTCTTATTTTTCACATAAAATGTAAAATGGCATTTAAAAACCTTGGGAAAATGAGCACAAAGAATGAAGTATTCTCTCGCTAAGGCTTTACATTATAGGTTTTCCTTCAAGATGGCATCTTCAAATTGAATAAATTGTAACAAAAGTAGAGTCTATATATATTTAGGTCGATGCTATTTACTTGCACAAAATCACAGATGTTTCTGTGCATTATTAAATGGCGCTGACGAATCAATCATCACAGTATACAGTGGTCCTATTCATCATCACTATGCCGGCCCAAGAAAATTATGTCGGTTGTATGTAATAATAATAAGGTCTATTGCAAGACGGATGAGACTGCTCTCGAAGTAGGTATGCAGACAGCCGCTATGCCGGCCGGCTTAGTGAAATACTTTTCTTTGTAGGTTGTATAAAGGAGGAAAGAGTTAGCTGAAGCTAGAGGGCGGCCCATGAACGAAAACCACTGCTACTACAGCGAAATCTCTATAGGCAGCAATCGCCTCCGCTATGCCGGCTAGATGAGATAATGAATGAATGCACCATTCAGATTTCAGTTCACATTGCTCACGATATACCCGGCTACTTACAAACTGTTTCCGAAACCTGACAAGGTCACTTCACGGGTGTTACATTCAAAAGTGGTGGTACCCCAGGACGGCACTTAACTTGTTTTTAGACGTTCTCGTCATTATTATGTACGCTTACAGACTTACCTACATTTTACGTAGTTTTATTGTATTAACAGATTTGTAATTGATGTACTTGTTTCAGGGGTTAAGACTGATGAAGGAGAGGAAGCGAGTGGCATGGATATTGTTATTATTAGCTGTACTCTTCGCACTCTGTTGGTTGCCATACAATATACTACAATTATTGTTAGACATTAATGTTATTTACGCTAAGGACTCCAGTGTTTATTTACCTTATGCACTGTTTTTAGGTAAGTTCATTTATTTACTTTATAACAAAAACTATGGCTACAAGAAAAAAGTAATAAGGCTTAACAGTATAACAATAAGTATATCAACCATAAAAATTGGAAATTCACAAAAAATACAGACTGTAAAAAGTTACAGTCAGCAATCCCGACGACCAAAGTTCAAAATAAAACAACATAGAAATATCAAAAACAAGCAATGCGAGGATTGATATACGGCTGGTGTCGCAGCTGATACTCATGTCACAGCTGAGCGCGATGATATTGTGACATTACAGCTTGATTTTACAAGATAAATCTTTAAAAAGCTATATTTCGTTCGTATTTCGGGGATATCGCGTTTCGGGGATAGTTTGAAAGTAGCCAGGTATAAGAGAGGAGTGTGCACTGTCAATCTAGATGGTACATGCTCGTCTCCTCGAGCCGGCATAGTGGAGGCGACTGCAGCCCGTAGAGATTGCTCTGTGGTAGCAGTTGTTTCCATTCATGGACCGCACTCTAGCTTTACATCAAGCGGGGTGTTGTCACATGTCGAGCTACAATAAAAAAAAAATTATAATATACAATAATAATTAATTAATTGCTATAACATTAAGAGGCTGTAATGAATCCTTTTAATCCTGTATCAAAGTAATGTACCATTGATAAACTGCTAGGAGCATCACATTAAGGTTATTTCAATTCACGTTTGCCAAGTTTGCATCTCTAATTAATAGTTAAGATAAAAGGGTCGTTTTCTAAATTATTGTAGCGTGAATTGTTTCAGCTGTACAAAGGACAAACGTTTTAAAGGGAAATCAACATTATTGTTATTATTTTATCTAAACTGAAAGAAACACAATTTCAGAATTCTATTGAAATCACAACATGCTTTTTCTTTTCTATACATCTATTATATAAGCGGAAAAACTTATACAAATTAATATAATATTTAGAAATAAAATTAATAAAAATATTATTTAAATTTTGCGCTCGCGGAAAACATATTTGGTAAACGAAAACAATGACAGTTTGGCACACTACCCACGTCCCCGATTTCACAGCTCAAAATCAATATTTTTGGTTCTACGCAACTAAAATTTAATCCTGGTCCTAAATTCAAAATATACAGAGATGCGTGATTACAATAGCTTCTTCAATATTCTTTATAAAACAAACAAATATTTAATTTGTGATATTTTCTAATTACTTAGCCCACATTTTAAAGATCCTACTATTGCGTTATTTTTTAGTATTTCAATCCGAAAGTGCCGACCCGATGGCAACGTTTTGAAATCGAGGCCGAGACTTCTATGTTTTATTTAATAAGGATGAATTGATTCACATCTATTAACGTACACAGATCCGTGTATTTTCATTAACCTTCGATAATCAAACAGAGATCAACTAACACTAACTTGGTCGCCTATCACGATTACCTCGTCAGCGTTGTCGACGAGGGCCACCAAGTAGACGCCATTTACACAGATTTCTCCAAAGCGTTCGACCGCGTCTCGCACACAATTCTGATAGAGAAGTTAGAGCGTTGCGGTATCGCTGGCAACATACTGAGATGGTTCACGTCATACTTGGCTGATCGTAAGCAGTATATTGTCCTCAAAGGCCATAGATCCCAAGATTATACCGCTACATCTGGAGTAAGCCAGGGTTCTCACATCGGACCCTGGCTGTTCAACTTATTTATCAACGATATAGTCTCTACAATCAAGCATAGTAAGGTTTACCTCTTTGCAGACGATCTTAAACTATGTAGAAAAGTTTCATCAGCCGAGGACAGTCTTCTATTGCAAGACGACTTAAATAGAGTGTTGAAATGGTGCCTAGATAACGATATGCTGTTGAATATCTCAAAATGTCATCACATAAAATTCACGCGCAAACACCAAAACAACATCATAAAGACGAGCTATCATTTAAACGGTAAGGTTCTGCGGGAGTGTGATGCAGTCCGCGACCTGGGGGTCACATTCGATGCAAAACTAACTTTCGTTCCCCATCTAGATAATATTATAAATAAAGCTTCAAAAACACTCGGTTTTATCATCAGAAATGGCAAAGTCTTTAAACACCCAAGTACCAAAATAGTGATCTACAATGCGTTCGTAAGGAGCACTCTCGAGTACTGCAGTGTAGTGTGGTCACCGCACTATGCTGTACACCAATTACGCATCGAACGAGTCCAGAAAAGGTTTTTAAGGCATTTAACTTACAGCTCAAAAATGCACAATAGGCTCCTAACATACCGAGACAAATTGCATCATTTTAAAATTGACAGCCTCGCGGTTCGTAGAGTCGCGCTCGACATGAGTCTCCTCTACAAACTATTTACGAACCAAATGGACTGCCCAGCCCTACTAGAATCGTTTCATTTTCAAATTCCTCGACGTATACCTCGGCATCCTAGAGCGTTACTCCACCCACCAAGATTTAAAACCAATCTGAAACGTCACGCCGCAATATCAAGGCTGACGAAAAAATATAATGAGCTTGGTGTGGATATGTTCGGCGACTCGCTTGGCATATTTAGGTCTAAGGTGGTCGCTGGTTCTGCCTCCTGTTGACTCTTATCTGATTCTATCTGACATTGATTTTAATCTTTAACTTTATTTTTAATTTTGAATTTTATTTTGACTTTGATTTTAATAATGGTTTTAGGTTTGATTTTAATTCTAATTTAGATTTTAATTTTAATTCTGATTTTAATTTTGATTTTGACTTGTAATTTTGATTTTAATTTAGACTTTAATTCTGATTTTGATTTGATTTTATTTTATTAATTATTTTTTTAATTTTTTTTTTTTTTTTTTTTTTTTTTTTTTTTATTATTATTATTGTTTTTTTTTTTTTGGTTTATTATGTAAGATGTGGCACCTAAAGGTGGATCATTCGCCATAGGATTGGTCTGGTTAACATAGCAGCAAGCATGATATAATGATTCCCACCACTGGTCGCCCTTAAAATATAAAAATATAAAAATATAATAAAGACAAACTTTAAAAAATATAACGTAATTTTGTAACAACGCAACCGCAATGACCACAAAGCAACTCAATTTTAGTTAAGGATTTATCTCTCGTAAATCTAATAAAATAATATTAGTTGTTTGCTGAGAACTTTGTTATTTACAACTGTAGAGTTAATCTCTACTAATACTATAAATATGAAAGTATATTTGTTTGTTCTCAAACGGCTGCATGGCTCTTGATAAAATTTAGCATAGAGATACTTAGATTATGGACTGAAATAGGTGCGTTTTTAGGTGCTTTTTTACGGTAGCTAGGACGTTTATTGAGATATATTTTACCACTTTATTTTTTTTTTTGGATTAACATGGGTGAAAACGCGGGATACATCTGCGCATACGTATACGAAGGATATCGTTTCATATTTCTTTTAGTATTTAAACCCGTGACTACATATTTATAACACCTGGGTCTAAATTGGAGTTAAGAGTGGTAGGCAGACTGATGATGGTTATTAGCCCAGTCTGCCGTGTTGGGGTAGTACCACCACCTTCTCGCTTTTCAAGTAATCGGGTATAACGAAAGCTACAATTTAAAAAAGCTAATAACGAGACGACTTTAGTGCTACAGGGATAATCTTAAAGCTTAACTCAGTTATATTAAGATAAAAAGTAAATCTATAATATATATGTATCTTTATTATTTTTAATGATTATTATTCTCCTTTCCCTTTACCTTTCGTTTGGCAGATTTTAGACCTTTACTCAGGATTTTTCTGATAAGAATATACAAAGCTCTTTTATTCATTTCACTACAAATTATATCTGTATCCCTATCGGCCATTGGAACATTTCACTAGTGTTCTCAGAGTCAAAATAATATCTTATTTTATCAATACTTTTACAATAATAACTGTAGAGATTTTTTGTATGTCTGAACGCGTTAACTTTGAGAAATACTAATCGGATTTCAAAAATTCTTTTTGGGTTTTCGAGCCTGTTTATTAAGGAAGGCTTAGAGCTTTTATTTTTTATTAAATTGGGTGTAACCGTGAGGCTCGACTGTTTCTATCTTTATAAAACGCTCCCTATGGATGGGACGCGAGCATTAAATTCATAACAATGAAGCACAAAGCTAGTCAGATTATAGAGAAATTAAACTTTACCTATTGAAAAATAATCAGATTATTTAAGATCGTTGATTTGGAACGATGACTTCGAAACAAATTACATCGAAAATAGTACAAGAAAAACAGTAACAAGGCCAAACCAAACATACACGATTGTAAAATACACAAACATTGCGGAATATTCAATTAAACTTTAAAACTTTATGTTTGTTTTTTTGGGTCGCTAAGGATTTTCACGAATGTCGCTTTGATGTTAATTGTTATTGTATGCTCTAAACAGACAAAAGAATTTTAGCAATAAAAATAAATCTTAAAACTTTAGTAGTTGTCCGACGGTGAGGTTTGAATCTTACTCGCCCACGCTCTCCACGGATGGACTATCAATTGGTTATATTGGTTTCAGGTCACGCAAATTCAGCAATAAATCCAATAGTATACTGTTTAATGACGAGAAATTTTCAGCGGTCTGCGAAAAAATTACTCTTCGGCAAAGGTGAATGGCGACAAAATTTCACGGTGAGAAACGTTTTTGAATTTAATTAATTTAAAGGGTGTAAGGGTATCAACCCTGTCTGCCGTGCCACCGTGCCGTAGTCACCACTTTCGAGTGTAACTTAGTCACATTTCGGGATCAATTTAGAAGTAACCAGGTTTTGTTCGCCGGCTTGACACGCAGCAGAGGCGCCTGCTGTCTGCAGAAATTTTTTTTTGATAGCAGTTGTATCCATTCATGACCGGTTTCTTTAATCCGGGCGTCGTGAAACCGGATTACAAGGAAACAACAAAGAGTTATCTTATTTCAATTTTAATATTGTACAAGTCAATAAATGAGACTTTGTTTTCAGTGGCGATGTAACCAGAAACCTGAGAGATCCTCGAGCGATTATGATCTCTATCACGAACCTCATAAAAGGTGTTATTTACCGGTAAATTATATTTTATATAATAATAACATTTTTAATTATTCGAGAATAATCAACTTTTATTACTTTTGTGGGAAAAAGTTTGAGTGTAAAGGGTTATAAATTTAAAATATTGCAACAATGTTAGAATGTTATTTACTTAATAAAGATTTCAGAAATAAATCCCTCGAAAATGACCTGAATGAACAAAATACCTCGATTTAATCCTTGCTAAACTTTATAATTCGAAAGTTTTGTGTTTCCAGATGAGTGCACTGCGCTACAACGGTCATCCGATGTACTCCGCTCGCCATCCTCCGCCCACACACCTCACTCACCTGACGCACATCACACTCTCCTCGCGGCGGACTGCGCCCACGCACACTCTCTCCGCCGAGATGCTGCAGCGACACGGACATATAGATATGAAACGTTAATCTTAGAACGATATAGTTCAGAGTTTAACATATTTCAATAAAAATTTAAAACTATTAATATTAAAGCCTTTGTAAATCGTAGACAGACAACTTAGTAGGCGGGCGCTTCATTTGAATATATCTTCATAATTTGTTATTTTTAAACGCGAGATAAAAAAAATCAAATACATTTTTTATTGAAATCTTTGGCGTAGGTGTCGTTATTATTTAATGTAAGCGACGGACGTAGATTCGATTCCCACCGCGGCGTGCGCGACTATTTTCTTGATCTTATAAAGAAATTTGGACTACGCCCATTACACATACAATAGCCGTTGCTAATGAATAAGTCATCAAAGTACTAAAAAAATTCTAACAAAATTATTTATTCTATTAAAAAAGAGAATATATAGAGAATGTTCTCCAATTTTTGGTTTATATTGTTAGGGTTTAGGAATATTATTTTGTCTAATAATAACATTTTTACTCATCCTTTGAGGCCTAGATATTTGGCGTGGGTTTTTAATTTAAATTGATATACATTATACATATATGAATGTATATTGTACTACCGATAATAATGTGATCGGAACAAGGTAATTGTACAAGTTATGAACTACTCATAAACTATGCGACATATTGTGATATCTGTGGTTTTTCACGAACAATATTATGGCAGTTTCGAGGCACGTCCACGATGGTGTCAAATATTCCGAAGCGTCGTATAAAATTAGTCAAAATAAACGCGATAATGAACCGCAGAAAATCTTTTAATTAAGTTAATAATACATATTTCGCATACATATCATGCCAGAATCTAATTATTAAGTTACAATGAGAGGACGTAACCGCTGACACGAAGTAATGTCCCTTCCGCTATGCCGACTTGTAGAGAAGATTGTCGACCGTACACGTTAACAGTGCACAATCCTCCTTTAAATTGAGATTGAACTAGGTGACTATACGTTGTTGTGTTACTTGAAGCTGGTAGAATGCTACGCCAGGCCGACAGACTGGGCTGGTAACCATGTTGATTAGATATTTAGATACCTATATATTTAGATACTTCCTAGATAAAGGTGATCAGGTGTTGATTGCAATCGAATCTACTAAAAATCTTAATGTAAATTTGTTGTAAAAGTTTCTTATTGTGAAATAAAAAGTTGATATTATACAAAAGTAAAGCAAATGTGTAGATATCTAAATAAATGTATATTTGTATAATATTATATGTATATCTTAGTAAATATATATTATATGTATTATAAGTTAATATTACTGTGATCCATTTCAATAAAATATAAAAGTCGACGTTTATATTTTTATTTATTTTTTTACAATAAATAAATATAATATTCAAAGCAAAAAACCTATTTAATTTTCTTCTTTTAAAATAATCCCCCAAACATAGTGCTTTTACCACACATTATATATTTATAAACATTGTAATCATAATAGGGTAAAAATATAAATTACCTAAAAACGAAATTTATTGAATTGTTATACAAGTGTTTACACGTGATGTCGCCCACGCAACAAATTCTAATTAATTTATAAAATATGCCTTCAACCTAATATCATTACTGTAATATCAACAAAGTTTAATGACATAATTCTTTCATAACTTTAGCTAGGTTTGTTTGTTATCGCGTTTCTCATGATCGCAACCACGATGGCTGCAAAGCTTTTTAAACGTCGTATTTCAATTTTCTACCTTTTAACCCGGCGTAATATGTCTAACCATCGATATATTGTAGTTAGTTATAAAACTATAAAAGTTTATATATTTTTTAACCAAATAATATTTTCTTTTTTATTATTGTTATTTATTGACACAAAATTGAACTTAAAATTAAAATATGAGTTGCAGCTTTTAACGTAAATGTCCAAATAAATATAAAATCTAAAAATAACCTCTTTCGATACATAATTTGTAGAATCACGTCTATAATGTTGACACGGGTTATAAAAATGTTCCCTTTAATCAGAATCCAATCAGTTCAAACTCCAAACATTTTTATTTATTTTGGAATAATGATCAAGATGATTGCGTCCATCTCTGATGTTTGTTTATATTAATTAATAAAAAAAACTCATGTTGACGCGTTTTTGTCTTAAAAAATACTTACATTGCTGGAATGAGACGCGTCTATCAAATTTTTCATGTCGCTGAAGTCACTCGACGTAGGTATAACCGGATAGATAGCAATCCCTTTCTTCAATCACGTTAATAATATACAATAAAAACGTCATTGCGAAGTTTTTTTTATTATTAGCTTTTTTAAGATTTTCATGTAAAATCAAGCCGCTATAAGAACATCGCAAAAGCAAGTGCCCTCGGCCGTCTATCAGCAGTGAGATGAATAACCTCAAGCGTGTTAAGATACCGTCGCAACACCAGCCATGTACCATTTCTGATTGCTTAAAAAGAAAGAGCGTATCTCGTGCTCCTAATATTTCAGTGATTATTAATTTAAAGTGGTGGTTTGCTGATGGGTCTTACAGCGATGACTATGTTTAGAAATTAGAAATGAAACGAATTATCATGCACCCTTATTGTCATTTAATAGCTATGCACAGCTGTGCAGCGCCATCTACTATCAGATAACGGAACTATTACATTTGCTGTTGCTGTTGTTTTTCTATTGAACGATTCTAACGTCTTTGGATAGATGGCGCTGTAATAATTATAAATTTCACTAATTCAGGAATTATAATAATACTGTAATTGTAACTTGAATGATTTGTTTCAAGGTACATAATAATATAGTTTATTATATAAATTATTAGATAATTATCACAATATTTTACAAAATAAAATTATTTTATACTTTAAAAAATACCTACATTTTTATATTTGTACATACATAGAATTGACTAGACGCTAGACTATAACCTTAAAATAGTATTTTTATTTACGTTTTGTACAATACTAGATGGAGTATACAAGTTTGGTATTAAATAGTAAATGCTAAATAATAATATATCTACTTACAGATACTTATTACTAATGATTATTCAATTTTATAGGAATCCTTTTTGCAATGTAATTTACCTTAAATATTTACTACAATAATGGTACAATAAATGAACGAAAGAGTGGTAGGCAGACTGATGATGGTTATTTTGCCCAGGCTGGCCGTGCTGGGGTAGTACTACCACTTTCAAATGTAACACCTTGTCGCATTTCGGGAACAGTTTAAAAGTAGCCAGCATGCATACTCGTCTCCTCAAGCCGGCATGGCAGAGGCGACTGCTGCCTGTAAAGATTTCTCTGTAGTAGCAGTTTCTGTTCATGGACCGCACTCTAGCTTTACCCTAACTAACATCAATTAGCGGAAATTGTATGCCAGATAGTTTTAATAAGATTTTTTGGTTATAGATTCCTGCAAAGTTAAAACGTAATACTTTTAACCATGACAACGATGTTTTTCTTATATTTACAGAAAGTGTGTTCCGTTCTTATATTTCCAGCCATTGTCCTTGAGCGAGGTGGTTCTGGTTGGTACTCGGCCATATTGTATTTTTGGTGAAAATGATGTCCTGGTACTTTGATTACAACTTCTGAACGTGACCGTTGTCCGTGTACGAACACTAGACGTGTCGGATTTTTGACGTAAACCTTGCATCTGTTGGTTATAATTATTAATTTATTTTTAATTGAAGTTAGGAGCGCTTTTTTGCAAACTGTTTCTTAAAGAGTGATAAGAAGATGATGTGCTGGTTATTTACCTAATCTATCAGAATTCCACACCCGTGAAATGACCTAATCAAGTTTCGAAATCAGCGTAAGAGTAGTCGGGTATAATGAGAGAATTAAGAGCGGCCGTGGTCTAGAGGTCAGACGCGTGAACTCACAATCGATGAGACCCGTGTTCGAACCTCGCTAAATTCTGACCAACGTAATTATGCAACTTTTAAAAGCACTATTAAAGAATGGTAGGCAGACTGATGATGGTTATTAGTCCAGTCTGCCGTTCTGGGTTAGTACCACCACTTTGACCTTGTTGCGTTTCGGGAACAGTTTGAAAGTAGCCAACTATAACGAGAGGAGTGTGCACTGTCAATCTAGATGGTACATGCTCGTCTCCTCAAACCGGCATAGCAGAGGCGACTACTGCCTGTTGAGATTTCTTCATAGTAACAGTTGATTGTCAGCAGTATAGCTTTACATCAGGCGGAGTGTTGTCATATACCGAGCTACAATAAAAAAATAGGTACCAATATATCACTATGTTTACAAACTTAAGATCGACAGCAGACAACACAATAAAGGCAAAATAAATGAATAACACAAATGTCATGCAAGTTGATGCAAGGCGATGCACTCATAAATACAAAGCATACATAAAATAATAAAAAGCTTTTTGCTTTTGTATTCAAAGCTCCTGAATAATAAGTAAGTTTAGTTTTATCAATGAAAAAGTTTTCACTTTCTGATTCGTCTTTTGTTTAACCTTTAAATAGTTTATGCTCTTGTTTCCCGGACCAACTTCACAATTACGCAAGTAAATGTACTAACTAAGACTTTATACTGCTAACAGTCGCGTCTGTTTTGATTAAGAAAGATAAGAAAACTATATTCAAAAGAAGTAGTATTTTCTTAGGTTTTACGAGATCATATTTTAATCGAATAAAAGATTTTATGCGACTTACTATCGAGTTTATTTTAATTTGATCGTTTCCAATAGTCATAGTGGTCGCGGAGAGACTAGTTTTTGACACGTCGCGTTCGTAACTTACGTACTACAGTATTCTTAACTTTCCAAAACTAACAATTGGGGAAAATAGTAGTCCTCGCCTCAATCTCGCCGCGACCACAATGATTGCAAAGCCTTCGAAACGCGGTTTAAATTAATCAAAATAATCGCTATAATAACCTGGAATCCGAATAAAGTATTTTAATTTAGTTAAATCGCGAACAATATCGAATTATTTGTTTGGGTTATTTCCATGCTTCGTGAAAGGCTTTTATTATTATTGCATTTTTTGCTTTTGCTTTCGTCACAAAATGACGTTACGTACAACTTTTGTTCCAGACTTGTACTGTTACAGAGACATCGCGGTTGTTTTCGGTCCACATCAAAATATTACTAAATCCGACGCCCACACCATTGATATGTATGTACATTAGTGTACAACTAGATGTGCAATAACGCTCCCAATGTGACGCGAGAGAAAAGATGACTGCAGTCACTTTTAGGTTCTCTGTCAGTTAGTATTTGACTTGACCGCAACATTGTCAAATCGTTTGAAGCGGCCTACACTTTTTTTATGTCAGATGTATGAAGTTTGCACTTCTAGAATACAGGGTAATTTTTTTGACTGGGACCCTATATATATCCCTATGTATATCTCTATGGCCTACTACTAGCTACCCTTAAATTTTCAGTTCGTTAACTTTCATAGTTTTTATGCTTATGAATCATTAGCTATTATGAACCAGTCAATTAGGACTATTTTTTTATATTATACAGATTATTTATACAAAAAATTGAAATTGCTTTAATTTTTTTTATGCGAAAACGTAAGAGAATGCGTGCAACCAAAACACAACTAATATACTACTTACATGAAAATGAGTGGTAGAATTTATGTTACCGGTGTCGTGGCAGATCAGTTTCCTCAGTGAACGACGGAAATTACGTGTCATCAGGCAGTACACTATGGGGTTCACCGCTGAGTTTGTGTGACCTGAACAATATGCCTTATTAATTAAAAACATGAATAATATTAATATATTAAAAAGTGAATGTTTGTTTGCGTATCTTAGAGCCGAAAAGCGGACTCAAGTGAGATGTTAACCAAGGTCGTGTATAGATAACATCTGTGTGGTACAAAGTAATATAAGACGAGCTTAGGCACTTAAATAAGCTCATAATTATACGTCGTAAGAAAGTTACGTAACTTTTTCCTCTTATATTATAATTAAGGAAGATTAATTATATTTTTGTGTGTGTGTTTTTAATGTCTATGCTAAATATACGCGACCAGATATGCTCGTATAGTTACATTGGCAACGATCGATTACATTGGCAATTGAATGAGTTTTGAACACGGGTCAAATCAATTCAGTGTACACGTTTTCTATTATATCCATGTTATTATAGAAGCCGCCGTGGTCTAACGGTAAGACGTGTGAACTCACGATCGGTGAGACCCATGTTCGAACCTCGCTAATTTTGACCGGTACCGATGCAACTATGTTATATGTACTTTGGTCGCTCGGTGTCTACAGGCATTATTAAAGGGTGGTAGGCAGACTGATGATGGTTATTTACCCAGTCTGCATTCCTGGGGCAGTACCACCACTTTCGGATGTAAGTGACCTTGTCGCGTTTCGGGAACAGTTTGAATGTAACCAGGTATAGCGAGAGGAGTGTGTACTGTCAATCTATTATAGATGGTACATACTCGTCTCCTCAGGCCGGCATAACGGAGACGACTGCTGGCCGTAGAGATTTATCTGTAGTAGCAGTGGTTTTCTCTAGCTTTACATAAGGTGGAGTGTAGTCATTGTCGAGCTACAATAAATAAAAAAAATGTGTTTACCAAGTAGGAGTGTGTATGGCATAACAATGGCGACGTATTCCGCTTGTACAGCGTTGATATCGATGAGTAGTTGTATGATGTTGTATGGTAGCCAGCATAGCGCGAACAACACAGCCAACAATAACAAAATCCATGCGACGCGTTTTCTTTCACGTACTAATCGAACCCTCTGAAAAAAAACAACGATAAATTTCAATTATCTGTTATTTTTTTCGAATAAATTTTAATCATAATTGTCTAATAAATAACTCAAAATTGATATACGGGTTGTACCAGCAATAAATTCTTTTTTTTTAAATTGTAGCTCGGCATGTGACAACACTCCGCCTGATGTAAAGCTAGAGTGCGGTCCATGAGTGGCAACAACTGCTACTACAAACAAATTTCGCCGGATATAACGGAGGCGACTGCTGCCCATAGAGATGAGATGAATTTTGAATTTTTTAAACCCCAACCTAATTTTTTAACAAATAATGGTATCATAATGTTATGGAATTGATATGGAACCAATAAACGTAATAACATGATACTATTTTTTGTTCATTTTGCCGGTAACAGTATTATATACACGGAATTACTTCATGCTTTTTTACAGGATATTCTTTTTAAAATTTAATAAAGGTGTTCTCTTAGAATTTTGCTTTAATTAATGGGCAAGGCCATTTGCGTCCGTGAAGTACTAAAATAATATAATTTTAAAATTTTAATTAAAAAATATACAATGACTAAATAAACCGCTCGTGGACCGCACCTCTAGCTAGCAACAGGAGCAACACGGTCACAGTGATTTTTTTCAGCAAATTCTAGGATAAAAGATGCTTAATTTCCATACACATTTCTTATGAATATTTCTGTTAGTGACTTTCAACCTTCGCATGATATCGTTTTGCTACGAGCCAATGTCAATATCATGTAACTACAAAACTAGTTACCCCTTTTTACATACAACTTTAGCTCTTAATAGCATTGAATTAGGGGTCATATTATGTATTAGTAATGTTAACTGTATATTCACATTTGTGTATCATTAAATAAATACCTGTCAAACACAACGTCACTTAATTTATAGTACAGTTTTGATGTAAGCTACATTTATCATACCACATGCGTACGTACGGGGTAGTACCACCACTTTCTAATTGTCACGTTTCAGATCAACTTGGAAGTAGCAGGGTATAAGGAGAGGAGTGTGCCCTGTCAATAAATGGTTCACATTCGTCTCTCCAAACCATAGCGGACGCGTTGTCTCCACATATGTTGTTGTATTTGTTTGTCTCCCAATTACAGTCAAACAGTTGAACGGGAATAGATCTTGATGAAATTTGTGTTTATTTTTTTTTTTCAACTTTGAACACAGTTCCGTTACACCAGTCCTATCATACCCTAAACATTAATAAACAGAAAAAACTTAATCTAACTTATAACTATTACTTAAATCTACTACCTATTTTTAATAATTTGAACAATATATGCATTTAGCTGAGTCGAACAAATTTTCTGAATTACGTTCCGTATATTGACAAAGGTTTCAAGCTTTTTTCTGATTAACATATTATATTTTTACGTGAAAACGCGTCTTTAATATATTTTTTTTAATTGTAGCTCGGCATGTGCCAACACTCCGCCTGATGTAAAGCTAGAGTGCGGTACATGAAAGGACACAACTCCTACTACAAAGAAACCTGTGCGGGCAGCAGTCGCCTCCACTATGCCGGCCTAAGGAGACGAGCATGTACCATCTAGATTGACAGTGCACACGACATGGCCACTTCACGGGTGTTACATTCGAAAGTGGTGGTACTACCCCAGGACGGCAGCCTGGGCTAATAACCATCATCAGTCTGCCTACCACTCTTTATAACCTATTTGAAAGCGAAGTTTGTACATACGCTAAACGCATACGAAATTGCGGGCGTTGATTAGCTGCTACAAAACAACGTTAGTGACGCAAAACAATTCGCTCAGTTCGGAAACGTATTTTATATAATATTACAAATAGTGTAATTTGTGCGCTTAGTAAGTTAAGTAATTGCAAATATATTATCTTGTAACAATGTTGTAGTTATTTCGTAAACTTCTTTACTAACTTCTCTACATAAATTATAATGTTTAATTACTTTTACATTCGTATGCTAAGTATGTGTGTATATATAAGTAAACATATATAAGTTGTTTTCTTAGGTTTTGCGTTAACGACATAGTACTTACGAATCTCGCATACTCGTATAATCCTCGAGCGCTAATATGTTTAACTGAATTAAAACATACTCTATGTGGCTGATTATAACGTTTATTTTTGTTTTTTTTTAATTGTATATACAGGTGAATTTTTCAAGTGGGCTTTCATGGGCAAATCCTAAACTATGAGAGATATCAAAAAATGCTGAAAGGAGTCTCGATGCCGATTTTGATGAAAACTAAAACTGCATTATTAGATTTTTGATAAATCCATTTTCCCGGCCAGGAATCGAACCTGTTGATTTTGAAGAAAAAAAAACACGCTGTATTATTGCACCATCTGATGGTGTTCCTGATAAGGATCAAATTCTGGGAAGTAATGATATACGGCAAACCAAAGAAAAGTGTTGATTTTTAACAAATTGTCTCTTATTTCCATGTATTTATACATTACCTACTACATTTATTATGTTTTGATTTAAAATCTCGCGCTCTTCGAGGTTAAAAGCCATAACCGCCAGATCTAACACCTTTAGATTATTTTCTCTGGGGGCATGTCAAAAATGAAATTTACAAACGTACGTACAATGAAATTGATGACTTAAAACTAGCATTAGGGAATAATCTGAACGGAATCAATAACGTTGTGATGTGGAATGCAGTACACTCCTTGAGGCGTCGAGTTCAGCTATGTATTGAAAATAATGGCTATCATTTTGAACAATTGATTAATTAAGATTTAATTACTTAATGTTAAAAAAAACAGGATTTTGCTAAAAATCAAGACTTTCCTTTCAATTAATCTCGAAGAGCGCGAGATTTTAAATCATTATGATGATTTTCAATCAATGTACCGGTAATGTATAAATACATGGAAGTAAGAGACAATTTGTTAAAAATCAACACTTTGCTTTGGTTTTCCGTATATCATTACTTCCCAGAATTTGATCCTTATCAGGAACACTATCAGATAGTGCAATAATACAGAGTGTTTTTTTTTCTTCAAAATCAACAGGTTCGATTCCTGGCCGGGAAAATAGATTTATGAAAAATCTAATAATGCAGTTTTAGTTTTCATCAAAATCGGCATCGAGACTCCTTTCAGCATTTTTCGATATCTCTTATAGTTTAGGATTTGGCCATGAAAGCCCACTTGAAAAATTCACTCTGTATATGACAACACTTCGCCTGATATTAAGCTAGAGTGCGGTCCATGAACGAAAACAGCTGCCAGTCACCTCCGCTATACCGGCTTGAGATCCAGGCTGACAGTGCAAACTCCTCTCATTACTTTCAAACTGATCCCGAAACACGTCTAAGTAATTTTGAGAATTTACAAAATAAGTTTTTATTCGTGTGTTTTACGGATTAAGGCGCACTTTTCAGGGAGCTGTGACGTCATTACAAAGTAACAAATTATCAAAAGTATAACAGAGTATAGGAAAAATTTAATAATTTTCTTTTTAATGAGCTACTTAGTTGTCTTTAATATGAAAACGCTTTCAATTAATTTTAATTAGATAAAAGTTTTTTTTTAAAATACGTTTACTTAATTAAAATTGTATCAATAGTAGATAGAAGTCGAGCAACAGAACCACGTTTGGCTTCAGTCATTAAAAATATTAAAGTAGTTCACTAAAGTTCGTACAGGTTTTAATTAGTGGCCCTTTTTCAATAACACACAATAATTTAAGGACATTTAAAACATTCATAGATAAAGAGCGGTAAGCAGACTGATGATGGTAGCCCGGTCTGCCGTCCTGCGGTATCATTACTTTCGAATGTAACACCTTTGAAGTGACCTTCTCGTCTTTCGTAAACAGTTTGGAAGAAGCCAGGTATAACAAGAGGACGACATTCGCCTCGTCAAGCCGGCTTATTTCTCTTTGGTAGCAGCTGTTTCCGTTCATGGACCGCACTCTATCTTAACATCAGATATTTTACCTGTTGGCTATTAGCACTGCCTTCCGTTTGGTCAAACGGGGGTAATACAGAACACAACCTTCTTCCCATCAATGAGTATGATATCACAACAATGCTACCTGAAATTAGAAAAATATATATTAATTATATTTTAAACTCCAATTCTCCGTATTAAAAAGACAAAACAAAACGGGCCAAGATCTATTTTTAATATTAAATTTAAAATAAAACTTTACGGAGTATTAACAGAGGAATTATTGGCACAAAATTAATCAAAAGAAATATTACATTATTGTATTATTATTTATGTACGTAAAAATTACCTTATATATCGGTAAATATTTTGCGTTAGCAACACTAAACGTATAACATATTTTCAATTACAGATAGAGAAATTAAGTTACATCTTAAAAGTATCTTCGTTCTACTTAAACAGTGACAAATAGTAAGCTAAACCATTAAAATGCCTACTTTCCACTCACTTAAGAAAGCGAAATGGTGACAAATTGCGAACCCAAGGAAGGGACTTGAAAATAAATTGCTCACTTCGTCGCTGATTTCATTCCAAACAGAGAAATAAATTAACTACTCGATAGTGTTTTATTTCTCCTACTAATAAACATTATTGTGGCAACTCCGTTAGTCACCGAGGAGAAAGAATAATCCAGCTTTATTTTCAAAAAGGACGATCCGAAAGCCCTAAATTCTACCCTGGAGGAAGATTTTCCTTTTCTCATTCCAACATCGTAAACCAACAATGACTTCACTTGTTACTGGCAATCCTCTTTGTCCGCATAACAAAACATCGTTAAATACATTCCTTGCTCTATTCATATACGATTAAATCTAGACTGGAGTCCATTTACAATTCATTTCGGATCGCGAATAACCCCGTCTAAATGTCACATTAGCTCAGGAAAGGTTTTAAGGGTCCTCGATAAAAGCAAACAGAGGTGAACCCGCCCACTGCTCGTTAATTACAGAAGATTCATCACAATGACGAACGAAATAGAGTGCCTACAGACAAGGGTAAACAGGTCAGTTGTAAAAGTCAAAACATAATCGAAAAAAAGAAAAGACTATAATATATGGATTTAAATTAAACAAGATACATAAATAGAATTCTAAATCTCGTGTTTTATTTTTAGTAATTATATGTTTACATTAGGTTAGAGTATGTGGAAATTAGAATCGATTTCTTCGCGAGTGTTCGAAGAGAACTTCTCATTACAAAAGTAATTCGGACGATTATTTATTTGTCGTTCCATTGAACTGTGCAACATCTCAATCACGTCTTTACTCCATCCTACAATTCAGGATACTTCAATACAAATGCAATATGGAGAAGCATCTCAATGTACGAGCGACTGTAATCCCTAAATCTGCTTCTGTGGTACTAGTGTTAAGTGCATCAGGCTAAATGCTGTTGCAGGCTACATGACGTGCTAGTGTAAAAAGAAATCGAACTAGTAATTAAATTAAATCATCAAAGGTAAATGGGACAAATTAATTAGTTCTACGTCAAGCGGTTTACTTCCATTATACAGGTTGATGCGGCGGTTGAGTCGAGGAGTTGTAAGGAGCGTCAGACAAAGTATGTAGATTTTGAAGCTGATGATCCTTGGTTTCTTAGTGGACTGTATTGGGGCTGGTTCTTACACTACTATTATCACTTTCAACGCGACGGTTCACGAGAGTTCGATAGTTCGAGGGTGGCGGCGTGCAGCGCCTCGCGGTGTCGGTTCTGTCACTACTCTCTCAACTGTCTGACAGGTTTCAGGAAGGCTCGAGGGGCGGAGGGGGGATAGAGGGCGGTAGTGTCTATGCGTGCGCGTGAGTTTGTGAGTGTTGTAAGCGTGTATGTCATTTTGACATATAGATTTAAGTTTCACATAACAAACGGCGCAACCACAGGTTGTAAAAAGATATATAGCAATCCATTTAAATACGTGTTACTCTACCAATATTAAAACGAAATTGCAAGTTATTTTTTTATTATTATCATTTTCATGTAAAACCAAGCCGCGATGGTTAACATCGTTAACGTAAGCGCGAACACCGTTGCATTCACATTGCGTGCTTATGACATTTAAATTTGTTTGTTTTTTTTTATCAATCAACGATACCATAATGTTATGTAGCTAATAGTTGACCAATAGATGTCAAAAAAAGAGGAAAAAAAAAAGTGCTCAAAAATCTATATAAATAAAAATCAATTGCTGTTCGTTAGTCTCGCTAAAACTCGACAACGGCTGGACTCATTTCGCCAATTTCGGTTTTGAATTATTTGTGGTGGTCCAGGGAAGTTTAAAAGGTGAGTAAATATGAAAATAAAAAACCTTTTCAAAAAAAAAGTTGAACCGACTTCAATAAACACTAAAAGCACTCAAAAGTGAAAAATAATTTTTAACAAGAGTATCTACACACAAAGTAATAAACATAAACACTAATAGGTGTTTATTTTGTACAAATTAATTGTCCACATACCTACCACATTTTTGGAGTAGGTGCCAAGCAAACGTTTATAGATATACTTGATATCTAGGAAGATATCCAAGTGTAATTCCTATTCTGAAATTTTGAATTGGTATATCTTGGCACCTACTCCAAAAATATGGCAGATATGTAGACAATTAATTTGTACATAATAAACACCTATTAGTGTTTATGTTTATTACTTTGTGTGTAGATACTCTTGTTAAAAATTATTTTTCACTTTTGAGTGCTTTTAGTGTTTATTGAAGTCGGTTCAACTTTTTTTTTGAAAAGGTTTTTTATTTTTCCATTTTTAGGGTAGCGGACCAAAAACAGCAAAAAGTCTCTAATAAACGTACATTTACTAATCGTAGTTCAAATTAAATAAATTTAACAAAAAAGAAACTCGTGCAACTCCTTTCACCCCCTTTCAAGCTGAATTTCGGGAAATGCTGAAATACATGTTTCGTTTTTTTTTTTTGCTGTGTGTAGACCAAATATACTAAGAATTAATTAAATCTGGCAAAAATTCAACCCATTTTATCCAGTTTCACCCCCTTCGGGGTGAAACGCAAGTTAATATATAATTGTTTCTATTGTAGAACATAATTTATTATATATTTTGTCACTAAAAAATATTGATTTTTTTACCCCCTTCGGGGTTGAAACGCAAGTTTCATTGTTAATGTGGTAAAGCGTTTCTGCTGTTTCAAGTAAATCCGATTTAAAAATATTCATACTATTTTACCCCGTTTCACCCCCTTAGGGGTTGAATTTTAAGAAATGCTGATACACGTGTTTCATTATTTATGTTGTTAGGTATGTATGCCAAATTTCAAGTAATTTTGACTAAGAAAAAAATCAACCCATTTTGCCCCGTTTCACCCCCTTAGGGGTTGAATTTTAAGAAATGCTGATACACGTGTTTCATTATTTATGTTGTTAAGTATGTATGCCAAATTTCAAGTAATTTTGACTAGAAAAAAATTCAACCCATTTTGCCCCGTTTCACTCCCTTAGGGGTTGAATTTTAAGAAATACTGTAACACGTGTCTCATTATTTATTTTTGTAAAGTATGTATGTCAAATTTCAAGTAATTTTGACTAAGAAAAAATTCAACCCATTTTGCCCCGTTTCACCCCCTTAGGGGTTGAATTTCAAGAAATGCTGTAACACGTGTTTCATTATTTATTTTGTAAAGTATGTATGCCAAAATTCAAGGAAATCGGAGCAAAAAAATTTTACAAACTGACTTTTTTTCCCGTTTTAATAAAAAACTACACACTGTGTATCTTAGAAAAATATATGGGACCACTATGGGATGCAGCTTAACAAAATACAATTTGAATCATTGAAATCGGTTCAGCCGTTTAGAAAAAATCGATGAACATACATAAAAAAAAAAACATACGCGACGAACATATAACCTCCTCCTTTTTGGAAGTCGGTTAAAAATGCTTGGAATATAGTAAAAACAACAATTTCGCTTTCCCTTAGAAACTATTTCTTTGGTTTTGAATGTCAAACATTTGATGTTCGTCTCGTCGTTTAGAAATCAATTTTTAAAAGTCGTTCAGAAATGCTTTTTTATTTATTGATTCTGAGGCGGTACGAAGTTTGCCGGGTCAGCTAGTAAAAAATAAATACTTGTAAAGCATCCGTAAGATGTGGACAAGTTCTGGTTCGTTGGGTTGCTATCTATCTTTTCACACCCTGTATATGATTAATCGAAATCACATTATTTTAAATTAATTATCTAGAGACACGAAATAATTAATCTTGTATAGAATGTTAAATGGATAGCGACCTCTATGCCAAAAGCTTTTGCGGAAAGTTTAAGTGGTATGACGGTAAGTGGTTATGACGTCATAAACACGATGTTATGTAGGTTAATTTGCAGCTAACTTGCTTGATTATTTATTTACAGTAACGAAGTCAACGACTGTACTCTCGGATATTGTGAAATTGATATAGATTTGATACAGTTCACTGAGATGATTTTTGAATTTTTTACATTGTACATTCGGCTGGCGGTATTGACCTGAAAAGTGTAAACAAATCGGCCACGAGATATTTGTATCAGTGCAGCAATACCTGTATGTCTTTGTATATATATATGTAATGTTATGTAGTTACTGGGTTAGACAAGGTCGGTTTGATTTTCTCAGTTATATTATTTTACTTGCGTGGTTAACACAATGTGCTCTTTATTTATTGATTGCGGGTCGATGATGTTAAATACAAAATGAAGAACGCTCGGTTCAAAACTCACCCGTTGGTATACTAATGCTGGTAAAAAGACTACTCAAAAGTTCACTTAATCTCTATTAAAAAGATACAGTTAAACTTCCTAACTTAACTTGCGCTAATTTCCTAAACATAGGGTAAGCAGAACTTTCAGAAACTTTCAAAACCATGAACTCGAATCAAAGATGAATTAACACATAAGTTTATTTAGACACGAAACGGCCATGACTCATGATATATGATAATTAATGCAGGGAGTTTCAGGATTATGGCAGAAAAGTGTAGATAGTAAATTCTTCGGAAAGAAAACTGCCGTCATATCTTTTTGACATACCCTATCTAATATCTGGGTATTCCGACTGGGTACCGATTCAAATGTGAAAAAACAGCTAAAATTATTACCAGTTTTAATATTATTTGAATCACATCCTGCTTATCAGCCTAACCTTTAAAAGAAAATGCCCATCTGCCTAAGAGAAACGGGTCTACAATTTATTTTCACGAGTTTTTCATTGATTTTTGGTTCATTCTGAAGTAAAATCCATTTTTTACCCAGGTTCTTGAGTAATTTTACTTTTTCTGATGCAATATTCGAGGTTATTCAGTGAACATTAATGAAATCTATTTTTTTTTATGTAATTAAACAACGACTATTGATTGGTAAATGATGTGTTGATACATACATAAATAATTTTGAAAAAAAGAAGAAGATATTAGATATACTCGTAGAGTGGGCGCAAACATTTTTAGACGTTTCGGAAAATTATAGTAGAATATTTGATTTTTCAACGATTTTAATATGAGCAACCAATGAAACTTGATCACGTCATTTTATTACATTGGTAACGTACAAGCGATCTTCTCGAATGTTCCGCCTAGTACCATCCAGGGGATAACCGGATGTATTTACGAGATTACTCGTCCAAAACTAGAAGTTCTCCTTTCCTTTATATCTCATAGGAGACGCAACAATCTTCTGATACTTACTATATTATTATGTTTTTGTTACATTTTTCAAGTGATAATATATTTTTATATATCTTTCCCTAGGGTTTTGTGCGAACGTGTTTTAACTGAATTAAATATTTTTATTGCTTATTATCACGTTTATTTTGATTATTCTAATTTAATGCGTCATTTTAATCATTCCCAAATTGAATTTAAATAAATTCCATTAAACCAATTAAGGGTTTTATTATTTTATAGTCATTTTCTAAAACTTCATAATGGAGCATGTATAAAAGTGACCGTAATTTTAGCTTGCCTTTTTATTTGACCCAAAACCATCGTAATATTTCATAATTAAGATTTAAGTTAACATTAAAGGTTTGTAATAGTCATAATTCATTACCTGGAATAGCGTAGACTAGTACAAAACTGAAAGCTCCGAAAAGTTCCTTATTAATTGAGCTCGGCCATTTTTCTGTACAAAACTCGACACTTCTTTCCACCCACATCTGAAAATGAACAGCATTATCAGTAAAATAATAAGATTCACCCTTCCTAATAAATTATTCTACTTCATTTTCAGGTCATTTTCAGCTCTGAGTACTTCCTAAACCTAGGTGCTAATTCGTATAGATTTAGTTCATATACAAAGTAAGTAACCTTGATCTAAATAACAATAAACACCGTTATCGTCAATTTAAGCTATTTTTTATATCCCAATTCTATTTTATTAATATTTCTTGAACACAGTGGGGAACTTTATTTATAACGTTCAGTACGTAAATATTAAATTTCCTTAGATATAGTAAGTATTTTTTTATTAATACATTCGTACTTTTAAAGTGTAAACAAGTAAAATGTTATGTTAGTTCAATTTGCCGAGTGCTTTAAATGGCATATCCTCTCCTAATGAGACAAGTGTTTAAGTATGTTTAATTTAGATAACTTTAGCCCTACATTATCAGCCTATATAATATTCGTATATAACGTGACTTGTGAATAGTTTGCGCGATAAACCTTCATTTAAGACATGTAGGGAAGGAACAATGCTAAAAAGCCTTTGTATCTCAAAATTAACACACATTACAAAGCAGGTACAACTTCGATTTATATGCACTCTGAACCTTCTGAACTAATTACTAAATTAATGTAATAAACCCTGTAAAGGAGAATGCTCATTTTTGGGCCCACTTGATACCTAATAGTTTGTTAACAAAACAATATTCTAAAATAATCTCATATTTTTTTATTAATTCATTTTAATTATATTAACACATCATTTATCATTCAATGGACAATGTTTAATTACATAAAAAACAGATATCATTAATTATTAAAGCATTTAAAATAATAATTACCTCAAATATTGCATCAGAAAACATCTAATAACTCAACCACCCGGGTGAAAAAATTAAGACTGATTAGTAATAAGGAAGTAGATTTATTTTTCTACAAAATTAAGTAAAAAAGACTCGAAATAAAAATTGTGGGCCCATTTTTCTTAGGCGAATGGGCATTCTCCTTTTCCGAATTGTAAACAGTAATAACACATAATATTAACTATGTCTAGCTTATGTTGCAAAAACCTTAATAAAACGTATTTTCGTTATTGTATGTTTGACAAGTTCACCTTTATTCTTACTTACTCATTTTACACAGTGAGTGCGTTAAGTAAAACTGGCACTAGGGATATAGGTCGTGGAGTAATCTGCAGCATGTTCGCGTGATTACACACCTACAAACACGCGTGTATATATTATGTTAGTATGCGGTCAGGTCAATAAAAATACCATTTAATATTTACTTTAGAACTTGTTAAATTAATTAATAATTTATAAAGTCTATTGTGATGAATTGCAAATAACTTTTATACTAATTAGTACAAGTTTACACAAATAATTAGACAAAATTCTCTTGAAACAAAATTATCAAAACACAAAACTCTGTGTTCTGAATTCATTGACATTCCTGTTAACAGATTATTTGTAAATATTCAAAGAATAATAAATAGGAGCAAACATTTTAATGCAATAATTTAATAACAATTAGGTAATTGTTTTCAGACTGAATTGTTAATTATTTTTTAATGTCTGTACTAAATTAGTTCCCGTATCACAGGCATTGAGCGTACAAAGTACGTATAACATAGTTACATTGATACTGGTTAGTATTTAGGTTTGAACACGGCTCGTATAGTTCGCTTTTCGCTAGACCACGGCCGCTCTTTTAATTATAGCTCAAAGTAATTATTTTAATCAATAAATTATAAAAAATCGCAAATACTATATTATTATTATTTTTTTATTTTAGCACGTCATATGACCGCCCTCCGCCTGATGTTAAGCTAGAGTGCGATCCATGAACGGAGGTGACTGCTGTCAGAGAAGGAGATCTGCAGACAGCAGTCGCGTCCGCTATGCCGGCTTGATGAGATGCCTCTTCACACTGCGCTTGAAGGATCCCAGGAAGGGGGAAAGACGCGGCTGGGAAGGTAAAAAATAAATAATAAAAAAAAAAGATAAAATAAAAAAAAATAAGGAAAAGCTAACGCGCGCCATAACCCTTTCATAAGTAACGTTCATCAATCAAAAATGCTCCTAACATCGATAATATATACGACACATGTCATACACTCTATGAACAAAGGGACTAAGCCTAATCGACTATCAATTATATTCAATGGAAAGAATAACGTGTATTAAAAAAGGTAATTTTTATTGTAGCTCGACATATGACAACACTCCGCCTGGTGTAAAGCTAGAGTGCGGTCCATTAACGGAAACAACTGCTACTACAGAGAAATCTCTACGGGCATCAGTCGCCTCCGCTATGCCGGCCTGAGACAGATTGACAGTGTAATAATGATATATTAGTAATACATGCAATATATGAAGTCAATTTTGGCTTCTGAAGACGTGGCGCTCACAATGCACTTCGCGCATCCGTGACCATGTGACTTCTTTGTATTCGTCTACGAACCAGAAAAGGTTGTAAGAGCTGCGACAAACTTGTAAATGGCACGTTACCTCAGATCAGTGGCCGTTTATAAAATTATTTGATTGATTAAACAAAATGTTGCATTAACGAAGAATATTTTGAAAAACATGTTACTATATTCATTGCATTCATTTTCTTTTATATTTCTTTAAAAGAAGCCGCTTGTCAACATGCCACACGCTACATACCACACAAAACAAGAGCACGCGCTCAACAATTTCGGTTGTAACAAATAAATTAAATGTTTATACTATAAACTGAATGAATTTCGATCATGTGTGGTGGTTTTTTTTCAAAATCATTAGCTCAAAAATGTATATATTTATTTACCGAGGAATTTTTAGTCCGTCTCAACAATGGCACTACTTCTCTCTGTACAGATGCAACGGCTAATAGTGGCGCAAATATCGCAAGTGCAACAAGCCACATTACGACCAGCAGTATCAGAGCTCCTTTCCTCGAAGGCATCCAGGGTTGCCGCAGTGACTGCGTTATTGCCAGATATCGATCCACTGACATCGCTGTTATCGTGAATACACTTGATGCGACTGCCACCCCTGAAATATAACAATTCATATGGTAACAGCTGAAATTCCATAGAGAAATCTCTGCAAGCACTAATCCCCTCCACTATGCCGGCTTAATAAGACAAATGTGCACTATCCAGGTTTACAGTGAACACTCCTCTCGTTATACCTGACTACTAAACAAGGTCGCTTTACGAGTGTTACATTCGTAAGTGATGGTAGTATCCCAGGACGGCAGACTGGGCTAATACCCATCATCAGTCTGTCTACCATTCTTTTATTTCTATTCAGTCGTCGGAGTGAAGTCGAAGCGACCACACGTCTCCTAAGGATGCCACGTGTAGTAGCGAAATCCGTCGAGAGGTACATTGACAGCTGATGTAACTGTGTACCTACTACCTACCCTCACTAACATTTTGGTTATGGATTTCCGCAAAGTAAGGTCTAATACTATTAAACAATTTCTATTCAGTTTTCATTATATTTGAATAGTATAAAACAATATTAAAATACGTACCTTGTAGGAAGTTGACTGTCTTGCACATAACTTCGCCGAAGTACCAGAGTAAAGTGACAGATTTAGCAATCTGCACCGGCATACAGAACAATGTCACCAGTAAATCAGCCACAGACAGGTTCACCAGGAATATATTCGTCACACTGTCGACAAAATAACATTTTACATTAATATTTTGTCTAATTTAAACGGCGATCGGGAACATACACCGATTCTGTTTACTAGGTCTTATACGCGGAGATCCAAAGTTCAATTCCCGGTCGATTTTTTAAATATTACATTACATTACAATTGTCACATAATATATATGTTTATTAATATTACAAATAGATAATAAAGTACAGTACAGTGCACTGTCAGTCTAGGATGGTACATGCTCGTCTCCTCAAACCGGCTTAGCGGAGGCGACTGCTGCCTGTAGAGATTTCTCTGTAGCAGCAGTTGTTTCAATTAACGGACCGCACTCTAGCTTTACATCAGGTGGAGTGTTGTCACTGTGCGGGCAGCAGTCGCCTCCACTATGCCGGCTTGAGGAGACAAGCGTGTACCAACTAAATTGACACTTTTTTCCGTTTCGGCATTATATGTATTTTTAATTATTTATTTGTGTTTTTTATTATTATTCTTAAAGTAAATGTAATCTTCGCTATCATATAAAAAAACATTTTCTTATATTATTACCCTCAACTAAATATGAAAAAACATATGTTTTCTTAGATATTTTTTTCATAACACGAAAAATTGTAATAATAACCAACATTTACATCAAACTTACACATCTGTTTGAAACGTGCGCGCCAAATTTTCTTTGCGCGAAATATAGTGCTCGTCACCATATTTAAATACGTTTTTTTTTTACACACTTTTTTTACACACATACACACATTTCTGGTGAAAAACTCTTCAAATAATTTACTTATACAAATAATTTCCCTCAATGTGATCTAACGCACGGATGTAGACCCTTATCTTAAAAGAAATTTAATACAACATCTATAAACATTCTTATGTGTACAATAAACAGATTACACTTTTTTTATTGTAACACTCCGCCTGATGTAAAGCTTGAGTGCGGTCCATGAACAGAAACAACTGCTACTACAGATAAATATCTACAGGCAGCAGTCGCCTCCGCTATGCCGGCTTGTGCAGACGTATGTGGATCATACAGATTGCACACTCCTCTCGTTATTCTTGGACAACTTCTGCTGCTGCGATTTTTTCTTCCGATACAATGAAATGATCCTTACATGAAACTGAGTCGAACCGCATCAAAAAAATTTTTCATCAAAATGACTCATTTCTATGGACAACAAGCTTGACCAGAAAAATTACTATGCCCAATTCGTTTTCATAAAAAAAAAGAAAATGGTTCCTAAGACAGTTTTCCCGTATCTCCTGTGGTTTAGGATTTCCCTATACTGTCCCAGTTAAAAAAATTACCCTGTATATATATTTTAAATAAAATAAATAAAATATATATTATTCCTCAATAATCTAATAAACAAGACGGCACTGCCGACTAATCTGAACACAGATGAAGGAGTCTTAAATAAAACTTTTGGCAAATTACAACAAGAACACAATAAAACGAGTTTGTGACCTGTTTTCATCTCATTTTCCAATTATAATGGCAAGCACTAAGCGGATTATTTAGCAATATAATTAATTCAAAGACTTGTTTGTAAGTAAGGTTAAATAGATGGAGATACCCAGTGAAGTGTCGAGCTACTGTAACAAAAATCGTTCAACAATTTCGTGTGTTCTCAATGGTTTTTTGAAAGGATTATATTTGGAAAGAGGTTAAATTTTCAGTGATTTATATTAATAAATTCCTTTTGTTTTTCAGATTTTTATTGTACCCTAATGTTTTAATATTCTTTCAGGTTGTTTTCTTTGTAATATTCGTCTTTCAAGTACTTCACGAAAGTTTGAGACAAATACTGAAGTTTTTGTAAAAACAACGGGCGCACATTTTCGACACATTTTTATTATAAAAGTTTCTAATTAGCCTTGCCAAAAAGATACTCACAATATTACAGCAAAGAGTGCTAGGCAGACTGATGATTGTTATTAGCCCAGTCTGCCGTGTTGGGGTAGTACCACCACTTTCGAAGTGACATTGCCGCGTAGGTATAGCGAGAGGATTGTGCACTGTCAATCTGGATGATGCACATTCGTCTCCTCAAGCCGGCATAGCGGAGGTGACTGCTGCCTGTAGAAATTTTTCTGTAGTAGAGAGTAACGAAAACAACTCGTTCATGGTCCGCACTCCAGCTTAACATCAGGCATGGCAACTCATACGCTGAGCTAGAATTTTAAAAAAGTTTTGTTCGGAAGTTTGAATTGTAATATTTGCAAGTATCTTTAATTTTATTCTCATGTAATGTTCATTAATAACAACCTAACCTAACTCACAGATAAAATGCATCAAAGAGCAACACAATAGATGAATTAGATTTTATTTCGTTCCATTAAACACGAACCGATATGGCTTTCGCTGGTCACGGTGACACGTGGTCGCCATTTACGACGCTTCCCTTGACAAATCGTTTTCTTCCACAGCTCTCAACATCGCGTCGTCCGAGTACTAAATATTCACCTTTAATGAGAATTTATTTTATGTGAACGTCACTCGTACACGTACAAAATTATATGAGGCCTCGATAATGGAAAAGAAACCTTGCAGTAAATTATATGATTCAATTTCCTGTTTGAGAAATTGCGAAAAGAATAACAAAGTCGTGTGAAAAGGTGGCCATGGTCTAGCGGTAGAAGGCGTGAACTCACGATCGAAGAGATCCGTGTTCAAATCCCACTGATCAGTCCAATGTAACTACGTTATAAATATTCTAGTCGCTAAAAATAGAAAAATAGATCGTACGCGCTTACTGCCTACTATAGCTACCCGAAATATAAATAAATTAAAACTTAACCCTTAAATGTATGATTTTTATGGTATGATTAAAATCGTATATTATAGGAAATTTGTCATAGACTACGTAAAAAATTTAAAAAAAAATTAGGTTGTACTAAAGAATACATATTTTGAAAAATATAGTATGTATATTGTATACTTTTGGCAACAATGTGCGTTTTTTGCTAAAATATTGTAGACGCTTACGTCTTTATTAAACTATTATATAATATATAAAAATTATATAAAAATAAAACCTATTTAAATCAAACAAATAGCCATATTATATTTTTATTCTTTAGTATACGAATTTCCTTATTATTTATGAATTAAATTGAGCAAAGCAATTCCGATTTTTGTTATGACACAAATCAACCAAGAATTTGATGCACTCAGTAAGCGAAAGTGCTGTGCAAATGAATGTAGACAATTGGCAACAATATGCATTTAAAGGTTAAGCAATGTTGTTCGTAGACACAGTGATATAAGCCACATATTTTTCTCTAATCATTAAGATCAGAAGCTCACAGAAATAGTGTGTGGATGTCTATCGTTGTTACATAAAAAGTTTTTTTTTTTCACAATATAAATATTTAAACATATATCAGCGCACTCCACATCCTAACATAAACCTGAAAGCGTTTCGGAGGATGCGTTTTGACTTGTAAATAGAGAAAAAAACACGTACACTTCTTTGTGTTTAATGGTTCGTGGTGAGTGTTTCAGATTGCCTGAGGCAACATACAATTACATACTCTGCTAAAACTTGCTATTATGCCACATTGTCGAGATAAATCCTTCAGATGTTCATCTATATACGTGTATATTATACACTAGAATTTTACTGATTTTTTATGTAAATTAGTTCTTTTTTTATCAAGAAAAGGGTTAGGACTCGAATAAAGCTTTCCCTGTCTGAGCAATATAAAGGAAATCAAGATTTAGATATATAGGTATTCCGCATTGTGTCTAAAAATAAAAATTCGATTGCTCGTATAACTTATGAACTTAGCACCACATAATATATGGTGCTACCACCATTTTCGAGTGCTCAAAAATAGCCCGGTATAACCAGATAGCACATTTGCCTCTACAAGCCGGCATAGCAGAGGCGACTGCTGTGAGCAGATTTTTCTTTATGATAACGGTTGTCTCTGCGATGGGAGGGAGGCACTTTTAACATCAGCATGCTGGACTATTTAAAATTAATTGTAAAAGAAACATTTTCTATTAACTTAAGTCAAGGTTATAAAAAAATGTAAAGGTATTAAAAGAGCATTTCATTTAATGATTAGATATTATTTGCAATAGAAGCGAAGCCTTTGGGATGTCTGCGTGCTTCAGCATATTTTACAAGAAAAATTAGGCAGGAAAATATTTGTTGGATGATCGAATCAAATAACCAATGAGGCTTCACTTGATTGCCTTACTTCTTTACCTGTTTATATACTTATATCTTTCGATTTAATATATATAATTTACCGTCTAAATTATGTTGAAATTGTATCTATGAGTTTCAAAGCGTTTCTTTTGAAATAATTTTTAATTTTTTAATGTTAAAAAAATGCCTAATATTATAATTTTCAAACACAACAAATTATATTCAAAAACTAGTTATTTATTTTAAAATGTATTTAGTGTTTTCGATTTTTTTTAAAAGCCTGTTCTAAACTATATAATATAGTCACATTGGTACCGATCAGAATTTAGTGAGGTTTGATCACGGGTCTCATAGATCGTGAGTTCACGCGTCCTACCGCTCACTGTCAAATTTCGATTATTTGAAATTTTCAAGTTTCTGCTTAATTTTGTACTGAACCTATTTACCGAAACATAAAAACCTACTAAAAATATTCATAAAATACTTTTATAATTAATTTAAAATATTATAATTAATTAATTATAAAATAAGTCTTAATAAAATTCTCCGGTGCTCTGTTTTTGACAAGTTGAAGCAATCTAATAAGATATTAGCAGTGAATTATTTTCATCATCGACGAATTAAATCTACTAAATTAATTTCGGAATGCGAAAATTTAATTATGAATCGTCGTCGTCTCTCTATGCCATGAAAGTTTAATAATACACTTTTCTTTTTTCAGAAAAGCATCTACAATTGACATTTGTGCCGGAAACAACAGTAAAAATTACTATTTAATCTAAATACTTATATAAAATGTTAATGTTAGTACGTAAAGACAGGGTTTTCTCTATGACCACCAACTCCGATCTACTTCCCGTTGAGGTGGTAGATACTCCTCGGTCTCCTGGTGAAAGTAAGGGAGTTTGGTCGCGGTAGGTGGAAGAGGGTGGTTATGGGAGGCGAAAATCTCAAAAAATGTGTATCTGTCCTTTTCTAACGTATGTTGAGTACTAAGTCTGTCTTTTTCTAACGTATGACATGTTGAATTCTAAGTATAGAGTTCAACGTTATCAACTGCTAAAATCGATCTAGAATGTTCTAGAAGGTTCTAAAAATTTCAGGAATGATCTAGAATGTTCTAGGAGGTTCTAAAAGTTTCAGGAATTATCTAGAAAATTCCAAAACGTTATCAACTGCTAAAATCGATATAGAATGTTCTAGAAAGCTCTACAAATTTTTGGAATGATCTAGATAGTTCCAGAATAAGCGCAACTGTTAAAATCAACATGAAATGTTCTAGAAGGTTCTACAAATTTCTGGAATGATCTAGCGAGTTCCAAAATGTGCGCAACCGTTAAAATCGATATGGAATGTTCTAGAAAGGTTTAAAAACTTCTAGAATTATCTTCAAACATTAAAAATATGTATAGCTGCTAAAATCGATATAGAATGTTCTACAAATTTCTGTCTACACATTTATTAGAGTATTTCTTATTTTCTATTCGTTAATTAATTTGATTTGATTAACTCTATAAACACCGTATGTTTAGCAGCAGCCGAGCAACGCCGGGTTACGTCGCTAGTAATTTATAAATAAGCAAAAATATTTTTTTAAAAAATCCGCACAAACGCAATTATTAAAACATTGTTCCTTAAAACACTCTGTATAATTTATTTATTTGTTAAATAATGTTGCACATAATTTTAAATATTAGATTATAAATAAAATTATAGGTACCTATCACATTTTAAAATTGCGTGAATTTTCTGAACGACAGCTGCTCCTTACTATTTAAAATTTCAGCACGAACGGAATTAATTAAATCTTTTTTTATAATTTGGTCACATGTGAAGGACAAAGTCACGTCTTACGACTATAAACATCAACTGTCCACCATAAATTTTTATTAGAGTAGTTTCCCTACACCTCTTCAATTACACCCACGTCAAAATCATATTACTTTTAAGGGCTTTAAGAAAATACAAGTTTCAAATTGTGATTCTATTCTATCAAGACAAGAAAAAAAGCTGCGGTATCAGCACAGTCTGCCGTGCTGGCTTAGTATCTACCACCAGTTTCGTTTGTAACACCCGTGAAGTGACCTAGTCGTGTATCGGGATTGACTTAGAAGCAGCTGGGTTTAACTGGAGAAGTGTGCCCTGCCAATAAACCCAAAGCCGGCGGTGCGAAAGTGACTGCTGAATATTTATGCACATATGAGAGGAGTGTGCGCCTGAAACCTGATGATGCACATTCATGTCCTTAAGCCGGCGTAGCGGAGGCGACTGCAGTCTGCAGATTTTTTAATGGTAATTTTTTATGAACCGCACTCTGGCTTTACATCAGGCGGAGTGTGGTCGCATTTTAAATATAAAAAAATATATATAATAATGTATGTATTAGAGGCCAAAGATAATCGACCTTAAAACATAGACCTTCGTTCCCTTTATCTCCATTAAAATGATGCAGTAATTAATATTGGATTTATTTGACTATTATTATACAATTGAAAGGCAAAACATATTTCACTTTCCAAACCCGACACTGAAAATTCCTAAGGGAAAATTACTTCAGTTTTCTATTGAAATTAATTTTAAATAGGAATCATGAAACCGACGAATACAATTTGAGAATTAAAATAATATTGCGAAGAGAGCTTCTGTTACTCTTCAAACTTCATTCGGGGGAAATTTTATAGACTAACCTACTAAACAAACGTAATTGTCACCATCACCGTTAGCTATTTTTCTCTATAAGTCTGTTATTTTCTCGCTCTCTCTCTCTTTTTATTTCTTTTTGTAATAATAAAAACCTTTTAAAAAAACTTAAACCGACGTCAATAAACACTTAAAGCACTGTTTAACTTTCTACTTTCCATCTACTACGTAATTCAAATAAAGTAAATCTAACAAAAAATTCCTGACACCCCACCACTTTTCACCATTTTGATAAATGCTGAAATACGTGTTTTATTTTTTTGTGTTGTGTGTAGAGCAAATGTACTAAGAATCAAGTAAATCTAGCTAAAAAATCAACGAATTTTAACGTTTCAACCCCGAAGCGAAATGTTAATTTTTTATAATAATAATAACATGTTGTTTCAAGTAAATTTGACTTTTAAAAAATTCAACCCATTCTACCCCGTTTCACCCCCTAAGAGTGAAAAAAAAATCAAGAAATCTTGTAAAGTATGTATGCTAAAGTTCAAGTAAATCTGAGTAAAAAAATCAAACAGATGTTTATTTCCGGTTTACTAAAAAACTGCATACTGTGCATCTTAGAAAAATATATGGGATGCATCTTAACACAGTACAATTTTAATTATTGAAATCAGTTCAGCAATTTTAAAAATCGGTGAACGTGCATACGCGACGAACAAATAAACTTCTCCTTTTCGAAGTCTGTTAAAAATTAATATTTGAATTTTTTGTACTATTTTGTTGGCAATGACTTCTGCAATCACATAATACCTGTATGTACATTGTACATACCAGGGTAGGCTGAGGACGCAAAAATATGTACTGAATGTAATTAATATTTAAATGCGTATTTTAATTAAGCAAGAGTATGCCATTTTGTTAATTAAAATTAATATTTTGTTATTCTTTAAATTAAAATTTTTATTATATCTATAAGATATCAAAATAAAACAAAACATAATAAGAAACGCTCTGAATTACATTGTATTGAATAACCAATCGGGTGAGATTTTTTTATTTTGAGACGCGATTGACTCACTCGGGGCGGGTATTTTGCTAACAGTTAACTAACGAGTACAGCCCCACTTCAGTCAGACCTCTTTTTCATACTCGATCGAAATATTGCTATCATTAAATTGTAACTAACAAGTTGAAGGAAGCGAGCTCAACGCTCAACAAAATATAATGTTGTTAGATATCAAATGACTAGACATTATTTATCGGCCGTACATTGGTACTTGAACTCCGCACTTTATTCCTCAGATCTTAAAGGCGATAGTACCCCAGAGGTAATTTTGGAAGAGTTATATATTTGGAGATTTTATTTATGAGCTTTATTTTCTTTTGGGTTTTGACATGTTCAGTACAGATCTACTAAAACAGAACATTCTATTTCGTGGAATGACCAATAAAATGCTGCCATATTGTTTTACAATACACATATACATACCTACAGATAGATGCATATAGCATGGGTGGGCGTATCTTAAAAGCAAGGCTGTGTTTTAAAAATATTGTTGGAATATTGTTTGCAATTAAATGGGGCTTAACTGTCAGCCTCGTGTCATGTTCATGGTTGTAGACGTCACGCATAGCATACGTGCTTGTATGGCCTTCTGTGTTAGCTTTCAGCAGGTAATTATGTAAGTATCAAAGAAAATTGCTTTACGTCTAAGAATGTGGATCTTGCGGAAAAGGAAAGAGCGGCCGTGGTCTAGCGGTGAGACGCGTGAACTCACGATCGATGACACCCGTGTTCGAACCTCGCTAATTCTGACCGGTACCAATGTAACTTTGTTATATGTACTTTGGTCGCTCAGTGCCTATAGGCACTATTAAAGAGTGGTAGGCAGACTGATGTTGGTTTCTAGTCCAGTCTGCCGTCCTGGGGGTAGTACCACCACTTTCGAATGTAACACTCGTGAAGTGACTTTGTCGCGTTTCGGGAATAGTTTGAAAGTAGCCAGGTATGGAACGTCTCTCCTTAAGCCGGCAGTGGAGGCGACTGCTACCCGCACAGGTTTCTCTGTAGTAGCAGTTGTTTCCATTCATGGACCGCACTCTAGCTTTACATCAGGTGGAGTGTTGTCACATGCCGAGCTACAATAAAAAAAAGATTGAAAATTACTAACACGATCGCATTTTCAATATTTTACTATTACTTTTCTTTTGTTCTCTTTTTACAGTAGCTCGGTTCGGATTTTTTTATACCTGGCTACTTTCAAACTGTTTCCGAAGCGCGACAAGATCACTTTACGGGTGTTACATTCGAAAGTGGTGGTACCACCCTCAGAACGGCAAACTAGGCTAATTTCATTGTAAACTTGTGTATACTTTAATTTCTTCTTTTTTAGGTTTTTAGTAATTAATTTATACAAACAAAAACAATATTGATTATCATAGTAGATACTCACGAAGTTAATTTGAGAAAATTTTGTTTTAAGTAAACAGGGAATTTTATGCATGCTGGTACACATTGTTTTGGGAGGGTACTGCCATGAATGTAAATGAAAATGTAATAGTCTAAGTTTAATTGTACTTTTTTCTGTCTTGTGTACAAATAAAATAAATAAAAAAAAATATATATATATTTTTAGCAAATGAATCGTAACTTTTGTTTATTTGTTAAGATACAAGACAAAGGTCTATGAGTGGGTAACTTGAATAATGTAATTTATTATAAATTTGAAGTGACTTTGTCGCGTTTCGGGAATAGTTTGAAAGTAGCCAGGTATAGCGAGAGGAGTGTGCACTGTCAATCTAAGATGGTACATGCTCGTCTCCTCAAGCCGGCATAGTGGAGGCGACTGCTACCCGCACAGGTTTCTCTGTAGTAGCAGTTGTTTCCATTCATGGACTGCACTCTAGCTTTACATCAGGCGGAGTGTTGTCACATGCCGAGCTATAATTAAAAAAAAAAAATCAGCAAATACCTTAATCCAATATCGGTAACATTCTTAGGCTTTGAGGCTTTTAAACTTTGGGTCATTACAAACAATATTTATTTCATTTTATGACATAACAACAATTTGCCAGTGTCCAATAAATATTTGCAATTTTTTGACCATGTCAAATGCTAGTGCTGGTTATTATGATGAAAATTAGTTACTGAGATGAGAATCGAACCCACTTCCACTCCTTTACGAAAGAATACACTGACCATTAATGCGCAAAACACAGCGCTCATGTAAACATGTCAAAATGTATCTATTCTATTCACCCTTTGCCAGCCCTTCCAATTGTTGGCTTTGTTATTATATAAGATTTCCTGTGCATACTCAAATAAAAAAAAAATATTGTGTTGCTTATCGGTTTATGTATGTAAATTATACATATTTATTTTTCTGTTTAATTTGCATCAAAAGTTAATATTATTATGCATCATTCAGTCAAGTCAAAAATAGATATAGCAAAATAGTGAAATCTTTGCTAAACGAAAGTTTTGAAAGGAAAATAAAAGCTCATTGAATATTTTAGGCACACGAACGTTCACGAACATTATTGGATGATAGTGTAATACATTATTACTAAACATTAACACTTTAGTTGGGGAAACACAAGTTATTGAAGACCTCAATAACTATATTGAGATTCCGACCAAAGCTTATTTATATCACGCGTATTATTGAGTATATTTGTGCTCCCTTAAAGGAACACTAAGACGATAATCATTTCTTCAATGGCGTCACTATATACATTTTAAAAAAATAAAAAATATTATAATAAAGACTGCTAGGACTGAATGTAATACCCGTTTGGAAGTAGCCAGGTATAGAGGAGAACATTCGTCTGCCGGTATAGCGGTATAGCGACTGATAGCTATAGAAATATCTCTGTGCTTCACTCTAGCTTTATGGCTTGGAGTATTGTCATATGATAAACTACATTTAAAAAAGTGTGGAAGTTATGGAGATAGACCAAATACTATCATACAATAAAAAATAAAATGATTAACAAAAACAAATCAATCAATAATATGCGATATGAAATCAATAATAACAATTCTACAAAAATAACTCTCTGTAAAGTCAAACTACTATCCAAAAACAAACAGCTTCTACAAATTGATATATTAATTGGGGCAAGTGTAAACTTGGCATGGACACAATTATAAAGGTTAATGTATTGGGAATACGTGCCATTATCGATTGCTACAATTTGGCTATATATCAAAGTTTTATACACAAAACCGCTTGTGATCTCGTAGTTTACGATTGAACTATCTGTAATTATTAAATGGTAACAGATCTCTAAATAACTATACTATAATAGTTACTAAAGCAAAAAGGACATAAACAGGGTCCTGTAAAATTCCAAACAGTCATTAATTAGAAAGTAGTACCAAACATAATTTGTATTGTCACTTTAAAAATCTTTATCTCCCAAACGGTGTATTTTATTTAAGGATAAACGTACGTAAATGTTACTCAGGAGATTGTGAGATTCCCAGCTACATTCTACTACGAATCCGCGAAGATATTAAACTTAGGTAATATAAGGTTACTTACCTACACATATTTTTGTAACAGACGCAGGTTGAGCTTTTAAATTGATTATCTCCCGAATTGCGGATAATCAAATCGATAACACTTTTTATATATACCACATTACTCATCTAAATAATGTAAATAAATTTGAGTGTATTTTCGTACATTACGAATAAATATTGTTACACAATTGTAGCTTGATATAGCTACGTTTATATAGGTTAATTCCGTCGCAACATAAACTGTATAAATTTGGGACGCCTCAAGGGATGTTATTTAAAGCCTCGACTCGAAATATATTTTTCATAGAGAAACGAAAATATATATTTTCGTACATTGTTAAAAGAAAAAACTGCATTGTTTAATATAATGTTATGAAATTGTTGGAAAGTTAGTTAAACGTCTAAGAAAGTTTAACAACTTAGGAACTCTTTAGATTGTTCATTAATTTTGAATTACTTTTTATAATATACTAGCTGACCCGGCAAACTTCGTACCGCTTCAGAATTTGATTTCTGAACGACGGGACGAACATCAAATGTTTGACGTTCAAATCCAAAGAAATAGTTTCTAAGGGAAAGATTTAAACCTTCCCTGGACTTCCACAAATAATTCAAAACCAAAATTAGCCAAATCAGTCCAGCCGTTCTCGAGTTTTAGCGAGACTAACGAACAGCAATTGATTTCGTTTAGAGAAAAATCGTACTTATATAGGCCACTGAATGTTTCTTCTTCTGGTTTGTTTCACATTTACATAAACCCATCTCCACGTCACAGGCAGGATGTTCTTAAATTCAAAGCAAACAATATGAACATCGGAATAGCATTAATCTTGTTTTATAACCTCTAGTTCTTCGACCACGTTCCTAACGAATGTTACACAAACGTACACACTATGAGTCCACTCGAGCGAAACCGAATGAAATCGGCTGAAAACTGAACGTTCAAATCACTTCTCAACAATGCTGAGTCGTCTTTTTCTGTCTGCTAGTAAAGGTCACGATGGATTCTTTTATTATTTATTAAACATAAAACAAAGGTATGTAAAAATGGGTTGTTTTATGAAATATTAATAACAATAAAAATGTTTATGGCACATAAATAAAGTTATATAGTAAAATGTAATTTAATGTTCTAAGCTTTAAAATAATCAATTAGGGAATTATGTTGATATTATTTTGTCACAATGTCATGTGAAGCATTTGTGTTTTTTCTTTTGTAAACTTTGGTAGTTTTCCCAAATTGATCGAATACAAAAACTATATAAACGGTATTCGTTTTGAATACAAAGAAACACCAACTGGAGCTGATAATACTGTGTTGTATTTTTTAAAAATAAATATCAATAAAAAGGCAATTATTTTGCGCCTCAAAGAATCTCGTAACACAAAAAGACAATTTCAGCATCAATTTGCATCGGAAAGAATGACAAGAGTCGTTGAACACGTTACAATATCTCTTTATTGTACTTCTCCGTCACGCAAATTACAGATTTACATTTGAATGTTTTTCTCTAATTGAAAGAGGACGAAATAGTCAAAGCAAACATTTTTAATAACTTTCATCGCGGTTTAACACTTGACCTTTTTTTTATTTCCCATTCTTGCTCGATAGAAATTATAAAACTACCTAAAATAGCAATTTCTTATACAATATGTAAATATATTTAGTCGGCCTCCGTGGCGCCGCAGTTAGCGCTATATTGTTTATAAATGTACGTATTGTTTCGAGTTTTCAGTGTGTTTGCGTTGGTCTTGTTCTGATAATCATACCACATGGCAACCTAATTTGGGGTTAGGGTATTTATTTTTTCTGTCCGAGTGTAGTCTGTCCGTCCTGGGGTACTACCTACCACCACTATCGAGAGGTGATGCAACGCGTGAAGTGTCGTGTTTCGAGATTTGGAAGGAGCCAGGTACACCGAGAGGAGTATGCATTGTCAACCTGAATGCCCGGCCTAGCGAAGGCGACTGTTATCCGCAGAAATTTCTCTGTGGTGGCAATTGTTTCCGTTCATAGACACCACTCTAGCTTAACATCAGCTGGTATCATATGCTGAATTACAATTTTAAAAAAAATGCTTTTAAAATATATTTATGTGGTTGATTATTTGATTTGATTATGTGATTGATTATGATTAATACCCGTGATATGAGAAACCCCTCATTATCTGGATGGAGTGTCATTATACATAAAAAGCTTTTAATGAAAAATAATACTTCACCCTGGAAGGGGTGGAGGGAGTCCTTCGCGCAGCAGTGAAACAACAAATATGTTAAAAAAATACTCCAGCAACGAACATGATGGATGAAACAGCATCTTTCGGTTCATTACGCATGTTATATCTGCGACAGTATTTGAGAAAGTTGTCCACTTTACAATTTTAGTTCAATATAATGCAAATGAAACTATATGTTCATTGTTTATTATTGATTGTGATGGCTTATTGAGTTTCTTAAGACAAAGTATTATAAACACTAGACAAAAATACATTAATGATAATATAAACACAAAGGACAATGCCCATTTTTGGGCCCGCTCGATACCAACACCAACACTTGGTAACAACACATCATTGCCAATCAAAACAGATATCATCAATTATTAAAGCATTTAATATAATAATAACCCCAAATATTGCATCAGGAAACATCTAAAAACTCAATAACACGGGTGAAAAAAATTAAACTGATTGGTAATAAGGAAGGAGATTTATTTGTCTACAACATTAACTAAAAATCATCCACAAACTCGAGAAAAAAATTATAGGCCCATTTTTCTTAGGCTAATAATTCTCCTTTGAAGTAGACAATCTCTACATTTCAATTCTATAAAGTAGGCAACGTACCGTGTTACGTATCAAGACATCACACAATATTTTTCGTTTACACACGCCTCTTGTCACGTTTAGTAGCATACATAAAACATGTATCAAGCTATAAAATAGTTTATAAGTGGCATATAATACTCCGCCTGATGTAAAGCTAGAGTGCGGTCCGTGAATGGAAACAACTGCTACTACAGAGAAATCTCTACGAGCAGCAGTCACAACGCGGGTGTTACATTCGAAAGTGGTGGTACTGCCCCAGGACGGCAGACTGGGCTAATAACCATCATCAGTTTGTCGAGACTATTTTTAGTTAATTCTTTTTTTACTACTAAGTATAAGAATAATTGGGGAAAAAACATATTTAAAATTTACGTTTAGAGTAAAATTTGTACACTGTCAGAGATTCGTCGCAATAAACACAAAATTAACATACTCGTAGAAAATAGAATTAAAAAGGAATATAATTTAAAAAAAAATGTATTTAATTGTAATTATTTATGTATTTAAATACTAACAACACGAATATTACATTTTATTACAAAGCGTGCCATTATGGTAATAAAAATTGTACAATTTCTACATTTGAAGAAAATAAATGAATAATAAAATCACTTTTACACATAGTTACGTAATAAGGACTACCTTGAAGTTTGTTAGTTAAATTACAAACAGGATTAAATCAATTGCTAAGATCTATCTAGTACTCTGCTCACGACTTTAATGCACTGACTATCTGATTAATTTATTCATATTCCGTGTTTCTGAGACTCGTGTGGGTGGTTGCTTGATTTTAAGTTATTCTGCACAGAGAGTGGTAGGCAGACTGATGATGGTTATTTGTCCAGTCTGCCGTCCTGGGGTAGTACCACCACTTTCGAATGTAACACCCGTGAAGTGACCTTGTCGCGTTTCGGGAATAGTTTGAAAGTAGCCAGGTATAACGAGAGGAGCGTGCATTGTCAATCTGGATGGTACATGCTCGTTTCCTCGAGGCAGCATAGTGGAGGCGACTGCTGCCCGCACAGGTTTCTCTGTAGTAGCAGTTGTTTCCATTCATGGACCGCACTCTAGCTTTACATCAGGCGGAGTGTTGTCACATGCCGAGCTACAATAAAAAAAAAGAAATGTCTGTAGGCAACAATCGCCTCCGCTATGCCGACTTGGAGAGGCATTGAAACTTATGTAATCATATTAAATATTTGTGTATTAGTTTGTCAAAGTTTGCCATAACCTAAATCCTAATAAGTGTAAAAGTTTTCTTGGCCTTTAAGCGACATACTTTTATTTATAATTAGGCCAGTTTCTCGTCTCGGATAGTATTACCATTAATTTACTCTCAACTTGATTCTTGCTCTCTGTATTACATTTCCGTCCTTTTATTTCTTTCTTTAAAAATAATTGGAAATTGGCTTACCCTTTTCCCTCCTCCTACTGAAGACGAAGTTCAAACATGAAGGTAATAACGTGTTGAAGCTAATTAATAGTGATTAATAACGTTATTTTGTATATAAGCTAATGTTATTATACTTACTAAAATTACTGCAAACTGAGCTCTCACGCGATAAGGTTTATGTAGATAAACCATCTAATATATAAAAGTTAATGTTTTCATGTTTGTTAGTCCCGTGCGTGTATTCGTTTATTAAGGAAGGTTTTATTGGAAACTGCTGCATACAGTTATTTCTATTAGGCCTTCAAAAGATTTGCTAAACGCATAATAAATACTATGTCATATGAATATACAAAGTTGCGGGACACAGTTAGTTATTTATAACAGTAAAGATAGACAAATGTACAGGAGTAAAAAGGTAGCTCGGCATGTGACACCACTCCGCCTGATGTAAAGCTAGAGTGCGGTCCATGAATTAAAACAACTGCTACTACAGAGAAACCTGTGCGGGCAGCAGTCGCCTCCGCTATGCCGGCTTGAGGAGACGGGCATGTACATTGTATGTTGTTGTATGTATATTGACACATGTATATTGACACATGTATATTGACAGTGCACACTCCTCTCTCTATACCTGGCTACTTTCAAACTATTCCCGAAACGCGACAGTCACTTCACCGGTGTTACATTCGAAAGTGGTGGTCCTACCCCAGGACGGCAGACTGAACAAATAACCATCATCAGTCCGCCTACCACGACGAAAATAATAATATTGCATAATTTCTTGACATTTATTGGAATAATATCGACTATATAACATTATAGTACGATTGTTTGTTTGAAACAACAACTACAAAAACATCATCGAAATATCAAAAAGAAGCAATGTGGGCGGCCGTGGTCTAGCGGTAAAACGCGTGAACTCACGATCGATGAGACCCGTGTTCGAACCTCGCTAATTTTGACCAATGTAACTTTGTTATATGTACTTTGATCGCTCATTAAAGAGTGGTAGGCAGACTGATCATGGTTATTTACCCAGTCTGCCGTCCTAGGGTAGTACTACCACTTTCGAATGTAACACCCGTGAAGTGACCTTGTCGCGTTTCGGGAATAGTTTGAAAGTAGCCAGGTATAACGAGAGGAGTATGCACTGTCAATCTAGATGGTATATGCTCGTCTCCTCAGGCCGGCATAGTGGAGGCGACTGCTACCTGCACAGGTTTCTCTGTAGTAGCAGTTGTTTCCGTTCATGGACCGCACTCTAGCTTTACTTCAGGCGGAGTGTTGTCACATGCCGAGCTACAATAATAAAAAATGTGACTTCAAAAGTTAATATAATTATGCTCCTGAGGTCGCGACGGCCTCGTAGCACGCGCGAGGTCCTTCAGCTCACAACTAATATAGATAGACTGATAAAGATTGCCGCTTTATTTTACAAAATCTTAAAAAAACCTAGTAATAAAAAATATCTTGCACTATCGTTTTGGTAATAATAGGGTAACATGTGGTGGTTAAACGCACACCCACCCACACCCTTTATACATTAAAACCTGATCTAAGAACTCACTTGTAGGAGTTATTGGCGATAAAAGAAATTCTTCACGTTCCATGCTAAGTGTTGAGATATTTAAGAAGAAAGATGAACACATTCCGCACCACCTGCCACTATTGCGTGGGTTTACTTTACTAACTTTATATGTATTTAACTTTAATATATATATCGACATACTCGTACAGTTTACATATAGGATAAAATATTTGCGAAATACATCAATTAATTGTAATATTTCCTGTCTCCGATTGGTTGATATTTTTAGTGTGTAAATAGTAAGTGAAAATGATATTTTGGGTGTTTAATAATGCGTAAATTTTTTGGGCTATTTACCTTTCTACAAATAAAGACTAGAAAGCTGTATATTTTTCCAACAAGACAAAATAACTATTATTTAAGAAAACGGTTCACATTATTCTTGCTATTTTGCAAATTATTCGAACTGTCTACAAAAGTAATGACATATAAAGTGCTTATGCAAAAAAATACGTACACGAAAATTTTAATTCAAACTTTGTAAAAAAAAATATCAGCATGCATTTTAAAATAGTGTAGTACGACACTTTAAGTTGAAAACTTTTAATTATTCTTTAAATGTGTTGGTAAAAGTTTGTTAAAATAAAATAAAAACAGTCTCGACTTTATTGCAATTAGAAACAAGAGTGTGTTTAGGTTACGTTTAATTACCCAGTCTTTCATCGTATTTTAGATTAAGTAGTATAATAAAAACTGTAGTAAAATCCTTTCTTGTTCAAAACTTTATTTATACAAAATAATAATAAAGCATTCCAAGAAAATTGATCCGAAATTTTCCATTTATCCAAGACAATACGTTCACAGTAGACTGGTTAGAGGAGCAATCACTCGGACCTGTATCTCTTGCTTCACCGATTATAATAGATTTATTATTCACAAAATTTAAACCTCAGTTTCATTTCACTAAATTTTCTTACAACAAAAAATGTTATTAGTCTGTTAGTATTGGAAACCGCGTTTTAATTGACGAATTGTTTTAAGCGAGTGTGCTATTTTCTAAAAGGGTAACATCAATATTTACGAGGGTTATTGTTCTTAGATTGTTTATTTTGTGACAAACGAAATGTTTATTTTCGAATGTAATTAAGTAAATCAATTAAAACGACATACCTTCTCATGTATTGAAACTTGACGACGATGAAGATCAGTAAAGTGTTGGCAGACAATGACGCCGTCAACACCACTACGTATAATATTATGATGACCAGATCGGGGTTGTTGAAGACATCCAAGTCCACCGGCGTCCACGGTTCGGTCTCGTTCCATCCCTCGGGACTACTGTTCATGGGTTTGAAAGACATTTTTATTTACACAATTGTCACATTTTTATTTGTCACTTATGTTACACTTTTCACTATGTATTATGATTTTTTGAGTTAAATTTTCAATTAAATTGCGGAAAATTTGTTTATCAAACATCGAAATTAATCGGCAGAGAGTGGTATTTATGTAGACATTGCCTAGGTATACAGGGTGAATTTTTCAAGTGGGCTTTCATGGCCAAATCCTAAACTGTAAGAGATATCGAAAAATTCTGAAAGGAGTCTCGATGCCGATTTTGATGAAAACTTAAACTGCATTATTAGATTTTTGATAAATCCATTTTCCCGGCCAAGAATCGAACCTGTTGATTTTGAAAAAATAAAAACACTGTATTTTTGCACCATCCGATAGTGTTCCTGATAAGGATCATATTCTGGGAAGTAATGATATACGGCAAACCAAAGAAAAGTGTTGATTTTTAACAAATTGTCTTTTATTTCCATGTATTTATACATTACCGGTACATTGATAACATTTATTATAATTTATGATAATTGTAAATCATCATATTGATTTAAAATCTCGCGCTCTTCGAGGTCTAATGAAAGGAAAGTCTTGATTTTTAGCAAAATAATGTTTTATTTTTTTAACATTAAGTAATTAAATCTTAATTAATCAATTATTCAAAATGATAGCCATTATTTTCAATACATAGCTGAACTCGACGCCTCAAGGAGTGTACTGCATTCCACATCACAAGGTTATTGATTCCATTCAGAATATTCCCTAACGCTAGTTTTAAGTCATCAATTTCATTGTACGTACATTTGTAAATTTCGTTTATGACATGCCCCCAGAGAAAATAATCTAAAGGCGACCTAGTCGGCCACGGCACAGGACCTTAAAAATTAATTTATTGTTTTACCTACGTTTCAATTGTTTTCTTTTTAATCATGGCTTTTAACCTCGAAGAGCGCGAGATTTTAAATCAAAACATAATAAATGTATTAGGTAATGTATAAATACATGGAAATATGAGACAATTTGTTAATAAAAACATTTCTGAAAAAAAGTGAACCGACTTCTAAATAAAACATAAGGCACTAAAAAGTAAAAAAATAATTTTAATTGAGAGTACCTGCACACAATTTAATAAGCATAAACATGAATAGATACTTATTATTTATTTACAAATTAATTGTCTGCATTTTATTTAACATATATCTGAAGTCGGTGCATGCATTTGAAACATGTTTTATGATTGGTAATGTACCTAGATTCAAGCAATGCGGAGTTTCATATTAGGTTGGCACCGACTTCAGATATATGCTAAATAAAATGCAGACAATTAATGTGTAAATAAATAATAGGCATCTATTCATGTTTATGCTTATTAAATTGTGTGCAGGTACTCTCAATTAAAATTATTTTTTTACTTTTTAGTGCCTTATGTTTTATTTAGAAGTCGGTTCACTTTTTTTCAGAAATGTTTTTATTTTGTAATTTTTAGTTGTAACTGTTGATTGATTGTATGGATAACATTCTAAACGCGCTGTTCAAATAAAATGTGATGAGTGGCGGGCTTATAGACAGCCATTCTCGAGTCCTATTCGATCAAAAATGAATCATTAAAATCAATCGAAACATCCCTTAATTTTCCACCCTTAGAGAGGGAATATTTTATTCCTTAAATGGAATCAATCCCGAGACGTACTTTATCAAACAAAAAAAAGAATCATCAAAATTGGTTCACTCATGACGAAATATCCCCTAATTTTCCACCCTTAAAGGTGGAATATTTTATTCCTTAAATTAGACCAATCCCGAGACGTACTTTATCAAACAAAAAAAGAATCATCAAAATCGCTTCACTAATGGCGAAATATCCCCTAATTTTCCACCCTTAAAGGTGGAATATTTTATTCCTTAAATGGGATAAACCCCGAGACGTACTTTATTAAACAAAAAAAGAATCGTCAAAATCGGTTTACCAATGGCGAAATATCCCCTAATTTTCCACCCTTAAAGGTGGAATATTTTATTCCTTAAATTAGACCAATCCCGAGACGTACTTTATCAAACAAAAAAAGAATCATCAAAATCGCTTCACTAATGGCGAAATATCCCCTAATTTTCCACCCTTAAAGGTGGAATATTTTATTCCTTAAATGGGATAAACCCCGAGACGTACTTTATTAAACAAAAAAAGAATCGTCAAAATCGGTTTACCAATGGCGAAATATCCCCTAATTTTCCACCCTTAAAGGTGGAATATTTTATTCCTTAAATTAGACCAATCTCGAGACGTACTTTATCAAACAAAAAAGAATCATCAAAATCGGTTCACTAATGGCGAAATATCCCCTAATTTTCCACCCTTAAATGTGGAATATTTTATTCCTTAAATGGGACCAATTCCGAAACGTACTTTATCAAACAAAAAAAGCATCATCAAAATCGGTTCACTAATGGCGAAATATCCCCTAATTTTCCACCCTTGAAGATGGAATATTTTCTTCAAATTTAAAATTGACCAATCACGAGACATACTTTATCTAACAAAAGAAAAATCATCGAAATCGGTTCACAAACGGCGAAACATCCCCTAATTTCCCACCCTTAGAGGTGGAATATTTTCTTCAAATTAAAACGGGACCAATGCGGACATATACCCTATCTAACAAAAAAAGAATCATCAAAATCGGTCCACAAACGGCGGAGATATGAGTGAACATCGCCACAAAAAAAAAAAAAAAAAAAATACACGTCGAATAGATAACCTCCTCCTTTTGAAGTCGGTTAAAAATCAACACTTTTCTTTGGTTTGCCGTATATCATTACTTCCCAGAATTTGATCCTTATCGGGAACACTATCGGATGGTGCAATAATACAGTGTTTTTTTTCAAAATCAACAGGTTCGATTCCTGGCCAGGAAAATGGATTTATCAAAAATATAATAATGCAGTTTTAGTTTTCATCAAAATCGGCATCGAGACTCCTTTCAGCATTTTTCGATATCTCTTATAGTTTAGGATTTCGCCATGAAAGCCCACTTGAAAAATTCACCCTGTATATGCCGCACGCTCTATCTGCAACATTATTAAGGCAATATTTAGATTTGTTAACAAACAGCCGCGCGTGTTTCAATAATAACTAAGTATACACACTAGAATAATCAGATATACGAATTAATATTAAATGTACATAAATATGTTCGGTGTAAAAAGACAACGAGCTATCCCTTTAATCTAATATCGTAAGTTTTAATTTAAATATTAGCTTTTTTAAATTTTAAATTTTATCAAGCAATAATGCGTAACATCGCTAACAAAAGGGCGTTGTTTTAGATATTTTAGCAATGTTTTGTGGTTTAATAATATGTATTTAATATTGAAAAATTACGCAAACAAATATTAAAAAATATGTAGATGCAACTTCTGGTTCGCGGAATTGCGAGCTATCTTTTTACAGCCCGTGTATTTACGCTCAATATTAGGTTACGCCGTAAACAATTAGATAAACTTAGCATTATGTAGAGATTAAAGTCGGGATGCCTCATTCGCCCGCGATCTTCGTAGATAACACCAAAATACGTATTACATTTCGCATGAATCCAATAACGTTTTGGTTAACATTTCACCACCTCCTGCCTGAACTGATTCCTTAAATGATTTTCCATACAATGAGCAATGATATATCAAAGTTGACCGACAAAAAATCAACATAATGTTATATTATTAAAACGTTAATAAAATCATATACCTACGAGATATATTCTGTAATTAACGAAACGGAATTGCAAGACGTAGCGTATGACTGACTACGTTAAATTTAAAGGCGCTTTTACACTGAGAAATAATCATCATGCGATTTACAACTCTAATAAAATAAACAAAGTCAAACACAAAACATTTACATTTTTATTAAGAAAGCCTTTGAAAATATCTTTTTTCAACAAAACAAGCCTCTAATTAAGTGTCAACGTTGACACTAACGCTAAAATATTGCCCATTTAAATAAATTAAATATATATATTTTAATATTACATAATAGTATTCTTGTGACTTCGGATTATGATACCACCCCGAGACGGCAAACTGAGCTAATAACCATCATAAGTTTGCCTACCATAATAGGAAAAGTAATAGCGGAGTAAATGCTAAATTAACAGGGACTACGATCATAGTTTAGGGTAATACTTATAGAGGGTGTTCAGAATGCCGAAACCGTGTCAATGAAATGTAATCGTTTTAACATCACTCACGTTCGTAGTTAGATAACGTAATTTGTGTGATTATTTTTGGTCTATCCGAATATGGGTTTTAAAACTTAATTACTCGATTATTCAGCTAAAATTAAGAGTACAGAATGTTCTTTTTCGTAGACCCGGCGCTTAAAACGATAACTCATGTACTAGGGACTTCAAACAAAAAACCTTGACTAAGTTTTTTGAGTAGTTAGCCCGTTCGGAATCAGTTTGAAACGTAGGTAGTGCACATGAGTCTACTCCGGCCGGCATAGCTAAGGCAACTGTTGTTGTAGCGACTGTTCGCGCCTGAAATTATGATTAATTAAGTTGATTGCGCTGCAAGACATTTAATTCCTTCGCCTCCCTTTCCCGCCTAAAATTAAAACAAAACCGCTTTGACAAGTGAGTGTCACGTGCGCGCGCATCCTCTTTGAGTAAAATAACGGTATATCGAGAAACAATGAGTCCACGCAAACGGTGAGTCCTCTTTACCTTATTGTAGATGCCTCTGTATGTGTACTGACCAGCGACCTTTCAACTCTTCACCATTAATTACTATTTTCTGACTTGTATATACTTTTTTTTTATTGTAGCTCGGCATGTGACAACACTCCGCCTGATGTAAAGCTAGAGTGCGGTCCATGAATGGAAACAACTGCTACTACAGAGAAATCTGTAGTTGAAAGCTTCCACTATGCCGGTTTGAGGAGACGAGCATGTACACCATCTTAGATTGGCAGTGCACACTCCTCTCGTTATACCTGGCTACTTTCAAACTATTCCCGAAACGCGACAAGGTCGCTTCACGGGTGTTACATTCATAAGTGGTGGTACTACCCCAGGACGGCAGACTGGACAAATAACCATCATCAGTCCGCCTACCACTCTTTAATAGTGCGTATAGGCATTGAGCGACCAAAGTACATATAACAAAGTTACATTGGTACCGGTCAGAAGCGTCTTACCGCTAGACCACGGTAACAAAAATTTATAAATAATAATAAATTTATAAATAATAAGTATTATTACTTAAATTAAATATTGCTCATACAATTTTTAAACTATAAATTTTTTTTTTATGTAAAAAAAATTAATATAGCCTAACCTATTTCCCTAATGTAGACGAGGGTATATTTTCAGTTAACATTGAATACGTTTGAAGCTCATGTTCAAAAGGCAAAACATAAAATAATTTCACAGCTTTTGATTAATCTATTATACATAATGTAATTAACAGATTTTTCTGCCTTATGAACAACTGTAATCGTATGACGTGTCAACACTATTTTCATAAGAAATCTCTGCCATTATTGTACTCTAGATTTCTAAGAAAAACATTTATTTCCTACGGTATGTAAATGTGGAATATACAAATAAATAAATATTTAGAGCGGTCGTAGTCTAGCGGTAAGACGCGTGAACTCACGATCGATGAGACCAGTATTCGAACCTCGCTAAATTCTGGCCAGTACCAATGCAACTTTGTTGTATGTACTTTGGTTGCTCATTAAAGAGTGGTAGGCACACTGATGATCGTTATTTGTCCAGTCTGCCGTCCTGCGGTAGTAATGAAACTTTCGAATGTAACACCCGTGAAGTGACCTTGTCGCGTTTCGGGAATACTTTGAAAGTGACCAGGTATAGCGAGAAGAGTGTGCACTGTCAATCTAGATGGTGCATGCTCGTCTCCTCATACCGGCATAGTGGAGGCGACTGCTGCATGCACAGGTTTATCTGTAGTAGCAGTTGTTTCCATTCATGGACCGCACTCTAGCTTCACATCAGGCAGAGTGTTGTCACATGCCGAGCTACAATAAAAAAATATAGGCAAAACTTTAATAAAGTGAAATTGAATTGAAACGTAAATTACGTACTTAGTAGTACCCACGCATTCACGCCAATTTGCCGCGAGCTAATTATATATCTAGTTACACGAATTAATTCATCATTTTAAATCTTTATTTTTTTATAGTGACACACTTAAAAGTAGAGGTACTACACCTAGCAGGCAGCAATCGTCTCCACTATGCCGGCTTGAGAGGAATGCACAGTTCGTCTCGTTATCAGGTTATTTCCAATCTGATTCTAAAACGCGTCTATTATACAGGGTGTATCGGGCAACGTGTAAAAAAATTAAGGTAAATATTAAGTGAGGGATGAACACCCCTCAAAAAATAAATTTACTAAATAAAAGTTCTCGTGTATGGTATTATCACAAAAACAAAAGGTCTGTAAATGGACCGGCCGACGTGGACCGCCGTTGCAGTGCCGGCACATGGCTTGTCGACGCGAGATCAAAGGCGAGGCGGCAAAGGTTGATCAAAGGCAAGGTCATTTGTTTGATGCACCGCCCGACGACACAACGACTACACGTGTTTGTAGCAAATTACTCGTATGTACGTTTCTACAATGAAAAGATGGACATTTGGATAAAAAAAAAGTATTTATTTTTTAAATTAATTTCTGCTCAGAATCACTTACTGAGTCATCTCTTGAAATTTTTTACACGTTGCCCGATACACCCTGTATATCGTGTTAAGCAATTTAAGATTCTAGCAGAATTAGATTTGCGGCCACGATGTCTGCAAATAAAATCTCAAAATTAATTTAGTTAAAATATTAAAAAAACCTACATGTAGATGCGTATTTACTACGAGACATTGTTTTCATATTATTGTTATTTCAGTAGTTATATTGCGGGCTTTATGAATAATACATTAAACCAGTGAAATGTAAATACGCTACGAAAACTGTTCGAAGCGTACATGTATCCGCGTTTAGTGAAGCCGTCGAATGCTTTTTTATAAATAAAATATTAACATAGAATTAAAAAAAGCTCAATTCCGCCTCGCTTCGTCAATAAATACCTTTATTAATACATTACTGAACGGAATTGAACTTATTTTTGTTCTAGCTCGGCATATGACAATACTCCGCTTGATGTAAAGCTAGAGTGCGGTCCATGGACGGAAACAACTGATACTACAGATCAATTTTGACACGCAGCAGTCTCCTCCGCTATGCCGGCTTGAGGAGACGAATGACAGTGCACATTTCTCTCGTTATACCTGGCTCCTCCCAAACTGATCCTGAATCGCGTAAAAAATCCGATTATTATATTCATAACAAGATGAACAAAGTAAAAAGAAAGAGCGTCTTTTCCCCTTCTAAGCACGTTTCTCTATGATTTTCTATATAATTGTTCTAAGCAAAGCTGTCGCTTATTAAATTATCCTGAAAAAAATGTTTCTATTTTCATAGAAGTTTCTAATCTAATAAAGTAATTTCCCACGCGCCACTTCTACGAGTATTTGATGTTGTACATTACACTCGCGAACATGATATGATGGTGAATAACAATTGTATTTATCTTCGATAAATCAGAACCGAGGCAAAGAAACTCGTTCTCATTCCGACGATGAGCGTTGTTGGGATTCAAAATACCTCAAAAGTTTTACATGTATTTGTATCTATGTAAAAAATACGTGATTTATTTATTTATTTGGAAAATTTACAGGTGCTGTATCGAGGAGATTTTATGTTTAAATTGATCATAATAACATCACTGCACCCTAGACTAATTTTCACTATGTACATAAATTGGTGGAGTGAATTTAAATTTAATAAGAAAAGAAATTATACAAGTTACTCGTATATATGAATTGTATTATTAAAAGTTGACCCGCTTATTTAGCAGTATAGTGTTTTTACTCTTCCATCTTTGTAGTATACATCTTAAATTACAAAGTGCGAGAACTGAAACTATACTATTTTACTTCAAAAATAGATTCGGACTATTCAATAATAATTGTTTTTTTTTTTGTGTCGGTTAAACGTGCAACTGTTTTTAATTATTTGTTTGATTTGCGGTTTTTGAAAATAATTTTCCTCGTTTTTTACCGCTTTTCTTTTATCGTTAATGTCATGTAGGTGAATAAGTTTTAGGCCTAATCCAGAATCAAAAGACACAGCCTCAAATATTTTCTACCACGATGATAAATTACACCGCTTATCCGAGACATCTACATAAATTATCTCAAATCCGTTTTTTATTTTTTAGAAATTTATTGTATCACGCCTTACTGGAGTGACATTCGAAACAAGCCTTCATTAAAAATTACTTTATTTTATTTAGTTGAATTTAAACGTTTTATGCGGTCCACTACAGCGACGTCTCGAAAACTCTGCACCCAGCATGGTTATTGTATTCAAACAGAATCTGTTACGCGGTGGTTCTGGGTTTGACTCCCGCAAAAAAGCATGATACTTTTAAAATAATAAATGTTGTCCGTGGTCATAAGGCAGGGTATCATTGCAAATATTGGAATTTAAAATTTATATAGCTCTTTAAAATTAAAAATGAATTTCCCACATCCCGAAGAGCATTTGCATGTGAAGTAGAACCCTGCCAGTGCTTTAGTATTTCGCACGTTTACACTTTTCACTGACAATTCAATTTATCTTCGCCGTTGAGACGTCACCGTACGCTGAACGCATTGCTGAAATCAATTTAGAAAACCTGACAAGCCTACACTTTTGAACAATATACGAGTAGTCCGATTAAACGCACCCGATTGGCCTGTTTTAATATTATTATACAGTATGTCCCAAATAATATAATAATATCTCAAATACTACGACTACTCTTTACTTTTTTTTTGTGATATATTCCTTGAAATACCATCATAGGTTTTATCGTCTTTTTTATTGCCTATAATTTAAAAAATACGCTAATTAGATTTCACCCGGTTCCGGCTTGACACCACTTGTTAGGGACACACTGTATATAAAAATAAAATTTTAATTATTTGTTCATACTCCTACATAACGCTATAATAATTTCGTCCACACTTATTTACCAAGTAAATTTAATTTATAAATTAAATTAAAAATACACTTTTTATTAACTTATATAATATTACACTTTAAATAAAGTAACTTATTGTTTTTATGTACGCAAACACAATAAGAATATTTCGTAAATAGTCGCACGTATTGTCAGTGAGTGACCGTCACGGGTACGCGGGACGCCTGCGAACCATACAAACGTCAAAATCACACTGAAACGCTGAAACTGAATGTGGCCGAAGCGCAATTTCTTACAGCGAAAGTATAATAATTAACTTGTATTATTTATTGAATGCCTGCACTTTTTTATAAAGCAAATGAGAAAAATACATCTTATTGTTATTTTAGAAACAAGTACGTAATTTCCCATTTGGATATTTAGTATTTATATAAAGTAAAGAGTGGTCAGTATGCCTGGTGGTGGTTATTATCCCAGTCTGCCGTCCTAGGGTAGTACTACCACTTTCGAATGTAAAACCCGTAAAGTGACCTTAACGTGTTTCAGGAACAGTTTGAAAGTGATCTAATAAACCGTTTTAATCGGTTCGGGTAAATTCGTCTTCTCGGGGCAGCATAGCGGTGACGCTGCTGCATACATTTCTTTATAGTAACAGTTGTCTCCGCTCATAAGTAGGCTCCTAACATCAAAAGGACTGCGGTCACATGTCGAGCTACCATAAAATATATATGTATTCCTTTTACCTGGAAATATAGTTAATAATGTACGAAAAAACCACTGATACCTTAACCTCAAGAAGAAAGTACAAAGTTAATATTATATTAGAATAAAATTTTCAGAAATAAACTACATTTATGACTTTATTTATTTATTTACGAGTACTTTAACTGGGTGGAAGATGGAAGTATTAATTGAAGAAATTCGAACAAAACTTAAAATTAAAGATTAACAATAAAATAAGATTATGAAAAAAAGGACAAAAAAATGAAATACAGATTAAAATCAACATCAAATTAGACATAGAATGTTAAATAAAAAATTTTAAAAAATGTCAAACCTAAAATTAAAATAAATTAAAAATGTCCATTTTAAATTTTGAAGAATCTTCTCATTTAACGTGTCGTGTTTACTATCTTGCGAGGTACTCTATTTTGGGTAAAACTTTACACTAAAGGAATTGTTAATTAAGCAACCGACATATCTTAAATAGGGGCTATGCTTGTGAATAATTTGCATAATATGCGCAAACCTACGAGTATATGCTATTAAAACCAAACATAAATTAAGTTACTGAAAGAAAGCATATTCGTCTGCTGTGACTGCAGCACATAAAGATCTACATCGGAGTGATCGAATTTGTGCATAAGAGCTGCACAATCCTGTTCCGCCTTCCCCTTTCTTCGATCGGACGTCCAGACGTCTGGAGAGATACCAAAAATGTGGTCTAAGTCCCCTACCTAGGTTCTTCATAAGTACTGCAAAACTGTGAAACTCCCTCCCTTAGACCGCATCTCTGCTTAACTGCTTAGCGTGTGGTCAAACGCTTGCCTATCATGAATTTAAAAAAAAAAGTGATGTGTGAAACAATGTATAAAATGATTTTAATTAAATGGCAATTTAAACAATGATATGAGTAGAGGAGAGGCTCTATCAATGTATGGTGCTAGTTTGTCTCCTCAAGTCGGCATAGCTACTATGCCGAGCTACTATAAAAAAGTGGTCGTTATAACAGAGCTTTGTTGTAAATTGAATAAAAAACTAAACAAGTTTCTCACATTTTCTATTAATAAAATGTTATTTTCTTTTGCATCGCTACTTTCTAACAAAAGATTCAATAATTTGAAAGGTCTGCAGTTTCAATAAACAAGCTATCTTCAATTCAATTAAGATATAAATGTATTCAGTTATACTATTAATTCTGTATAATAATTATTTTTGTAGGCCTTTGAATAAATAACCCTGAATAGACTGTATTTAAAACAAACTGTTGCCCGCGACTTCGTATGCCTAATTATAGGCGTTTTCGTTCCCGTTTCATTCCGTTTTCAACCTAATTGGACTAAATAAAATTATTATCATTATTGTGGCCCGGCACGTGGTCACACACCTCCTTAATTTAGATGACAACTACTACCACAGAGAAATGTCTATAGGTAGCAGTCGCCTCCGTTATGCCGGCTTGAACCGTCCAGCTTGGTAGTGATCTCGAATCACGACCGTGTTATGTATTTTTAATTAAAGAAAAACTCTGTTAATTAACATTGTATTTATTTAAAATTACGTTAATTGTAACAATTATAAATGTACATATATTTTTTTAACCGACTTCCAAAAAGGAGGAGGTTATATGTTCGTCGCGTATGTTTTTTTTTTTATGTATGTTCATCGATTTTTTCTAAACGGCTTAACCGATTTCAATAATTCAAATTGTACTGCGTTAAGCTGCATCCCATAGTGGTCCCATATATTTTTCTAAGATGCACAGTGTGCAGTTTTTTAGCAAAACGGCAAAAAAAGTCAGTTTGTAAAATTTTTTTGCTCCGATTTACTTAAAATTTGGCATACATACTTTACAAAATAAATAATGAAACACGTGTTTCAGTATTTCTCGAAATTCAACCCCTAAGGGGGTGAAATGGGGCAAAATGGGTTGAATTTTTTTTAAGTCAGAATTTCTTGAAATTTGGCATACATACTTTACAAAATAAATAATGAAACACGTGTTTCAGCATTTCTTAAAATTCAACCCCTAAGGGGGTGAAACGGGGCAAAATGGGTTGAATTTTTTTTAAGTCAGACTTTCTTGAAATTTGGCATACATACTTAACAACATAAATAATGAAACACGTGTATCAGCATTTCTTGAAATTCAACTCCTAAAGGGGTGAAACGGGGTAAAATTGTATGAATATTTTAAAATCGGATTTACTTGAAACAGCAGAAATGCTTTACCACATTAACAATGAAACTTGCGTTTCAACCCCGAAGGGGGTGAAACGAGGTGAAAAAAATCTATATTTTTTAGTGACAAAATACATAATAAATTGTACTCTACAATATAAATAATTATATATTAACTTGCGTTTCACCCCGAAGGGGGTTGTACGAGTTTCTTCTTTGTTAGATTTATTTAATTTGAATTGCGATTAGTATTTGTACGTTTAATAGGGAATTTTTGCTGTTTTTGGTCCGCTACCCTAAAAATGGAAAAATAAAAAACCTTTTAAAAAAAAAGTTGAACCGACTTCAATAAACACAAAAAGCACTCAAAAGTGAAAAATAATTTTTCACAAGAGTATCTACACAACAAAGTAATAAACATAAACACTAATAGGTGTTTATTATGTACAAATTAAATGTCTACATACCTACCACATTTTTGGAGTAGGTGCCAAGCTATACCAATTCAAAATTTCAGGATAGGAACACTTGGATATCTTCCTAGATATCAAGTATATCTATAAACGTTTGCTTGGCACCTACTCCAAAAATATGGCAGGTATGTGGACAATTAATTTGCACATAATAAACACCTATTAGTGTTTATGTTTATTACTTTGTTGTGTAGATACTCTTGTGAAAAATTATTTTTCACTTTTGAGTGCTTTTTGTGTTTATTGAAGTCGGTTCAACTTTTTTTTTAAAAGGTTTTTTATTTTAAATTAGGTTTTTATGAATACTTTTTCGCTTGGACTTCTCTTCATCTAGTCTTTTCCACTGATAGATAGGTTGTCTATAGATTTAAATATTCAACGCTAGAATATTACGCTTTATTGACAGAAACGTTACGTAAAAAGTGACAGATGACAATGTACCCTCGTTAAAGGGATCCCCTTGTTTTTTAATTAAACGAACTCTTTGAGAATTAATCAAATTAGGTCCCTAAAATGTACGATACAAAATTTAATCAAAACCCGTTCAATATCTATAATGTGTGATGGTCATAAGTGAAGGCGATCAGTACGATTCCCTTCTTTGACTCGAGTGTTTTCTCGTTACATCACGAATCTAATATCTACAGTACAGAGCGGCCGTGGTCAAGTGGTAGAATCAACCCGTGTTCAAATCTCACTAAATTCTAACCGATGCGACTATGTTATATGAACGTACACAGAACCTATGATACATTTTTTTTATATAACAGCATATGACAACACTCCGCCTGATGTAAAGCTAGAGTGCAGTCCATGAATGGAAACAACTGCTATTACAGAGAAACCGGTGCGGGCAGCAGCCGCCTCCACTAATGCCGGCTTAAGGAGATGAGCATGTACCATCTAAATTGACACTAACAAGCCTATAACACCAATTGTAAGTGTAAGCAGGGGTAATGGAAACTACGTGCTTACGTGCTATGTTACGTAGTACCTTAGAAAAGTCCAGCTTACATTTAAATCCTTGGGAAAGTCATTAAAAGCTTTTCTTAATATCCACCATTACTTTCAATTTAATAATGTAATTTCTTTTCCTTTTCTCTGTCTTCCAAAATAACCAATAACGACCCAATAGTCTATTGTCTCCGAATCTCTTCAGCCACAAAGAACTCCTAAACACTATCTTTCCATCAAAATATCGTTAAAATACTATAAATTCTTCAATAATCCTTATTTTTCTTTTTATATAAAATACATTTTAAAGTTTATACTAAATCGTTTCTACAACGCTTGCATCAGTGGTACTGAGCGACTAAAGTTAAGAACTAGTTACATTGGTACCGGTCAGCGAAATTTGAACACGGGTCTTCATCGCCTTCTACCGCTAGACCAAGACCGCTTCTTTGAGTCCATGTTAACAATTAGAAATATATAATTAGGTACAGGCATAGAGATATATGAAAAAACCGTAGGCCGCTTAAAACGATTTGAGAATGTTGGCGTCAAGTCAAATACTAACTAATAGAGAACCTAAAAGTGACTGCAGTCATCTCTTCTCTCGCGTCACATCGGGAGTGTTATTGCACATCTAGTTGTATATTATATATCAAAAGGTACAGGCATAATAATTTGCCTAAATTACAATGTTTTTTTTTTCAATACCGATCAATCAACAAAAGGATCATCTCAGTTAATAATAGTGAGATCAAAAGCGTTCATCAACCTTCACATTTTAATACATTAATGTTTAATTCAAGAAATATTAACACATAAATCTCTAAAATGGCTACTGTATTAATTATACTTATAATTTATTCACATCAGAACTTGATTCATTCTAGATATTACAAATAAATTTAATTATTTTCATAAATTATTGTTATTGTGTCTGCCTACCTCAATTTGATCTATGACATAATTATTAATTAATGTCTTGACAGATGTCAAAATTTCAAATAGTACCACTAGTATAAAAGAACTGCTTTTTGTATTTAACAAATAAAATTGTAGTTACCGCCTTCAATTCATCATAATCACATTTTAAGTCCGATTGCACCAAAAGACCAGTTAAATTTACTTTGACTGTTACGTTTTACGATAACTTTAACGTTTACGTTTACATTTAATACACACGCGTTGCACCATCGTCGCGCCTGTCACTTTTGACGCTTACTTTAACGCTAACCGTAACCGGCGAATTTTGGCTTGGTCAAAATTAAAGTAATAGTTAAACCAATGTCACTAACGTCAAATGTATAAAAAGAAGCCACATAATAATTTTCTATTATTTTTTTTTTCGGGAATGTACTCCTCGTTACATCAGCCACCCTTTTAACGATAACATGAATTTAAACGACAGTGCATCGCGTCTGGAGTAAAAAAGTCATTGTAAAATGTAACAATCAAAGTAACTTTCACGGGTCTTTTGGTGCAATCGGACCTTAGTAGTTACAGGTTTTTACTATATGTAATGTGTTTTTCAAGGCATTGTGTAGAATTTGTTAGTATTTTCTATTTATAGTTGGCTCACATGGTATAATAATTTCTTATCAACGAAACGTTCTCGGTTAGATTTGAGTTAGTATTTAGATTGGGTACTTATGTCTCAACAAAACAGATTCAGCGTTTTACCCGCTAATAAAGTACAGTAAAGTTTTTATGCGACACTCTGTATATAAACCGTGTCTGCTGATAGATAATAAATTATGTACATGCGGTGTTTTTACATGATTTATGAAGGAACATTATTTATGTAATGATGGAGTGGACTATAATTATACGTGTATATTATATGAAAATTTAATATAAACAATTTCTGTCAACAAACAAATGGAAAAAACATCCAGTTAAAATAAACATTGGGTATTAAACATATATTTGACCTTGGCTTTGTCGTAAAATTTTACTAGTGTAATATGTATGAATTGTTACTATGTGTTTTAAATAGAAACTAACGTAGCTTCTCTTTTAACTTTGGTTTCAGGACTGCAAAGAATCCATGCCCAGAAAATACCGTTAAAATAACGATACAAAAATATACCGTTTAATCGACCTCTTTCTTACGAATATTGTTCGTCGCCTAGATGACTGGATAACGTTATTTTGTCGTCATTTTTTTGGTATTAATATTATATTTAATTTTCAGAATACCAGTAGAAACTTTCGAATGTAACACCCGTGAAGTGACCTTGTCGCGTTTCAGGAATACTTTGAAAGTAGCCAGGTATAACGAGAGGAGTGTGCACTGTCATTCTAGATGGTACATGCTCGTCTCCTCAAGCCGGCATAGTGGAGGCGACTGCTGCCCGCACAGGATTCTCTGTAGTAGCAGTTGTTTCCATTCATGGACCGTACTCTAGCCTTACATCAGTCGGAGTGTTGTCACATGCCGAGCTACAAAAAAAATCAGAATAATAACATTATTATTCCTAGTATCGTTATTAGTGCCTGCTATGTTTACATTTAAAAACAGACTCACGATTTTATTACATAACTCCGGCAAGAAGATGAACCGAGTTCATCAAGTTGAGATAGTATCTCAAAGACCAAACGGTATATAAAAAAAATATTTTTTCTCCTCGTCATATTTCATAGAGTTTGACATTTATAAGAGTTGGTTGTATATTTCTCAACGTTGACATTTTTAGCAAGGGAGCGCGTGGCAAATGTGCGAGTATGTATACCTTAAACGGTCTCTTATCTTAACTTTTTTAGTTTACATTAAAGTGAACCCACACGTATGTGCTCTAAAAGCTCCTCTCCTTCTAGGTACTTTTTTTTTTAAATATAACCCCACTATAAAACGTTAAACTGTAAAAACGTAACACATACATCAACTTACTTTTGCTGAAACTTGACACCCGTAAAGCGAATTAGTCAGCTTTGAGACAGCCAGCCATAACGAGAGATGTTTGAACTCTCAATCTGAGACTGGATGGTGTTCGTTCGACTCCTGAAGTCGGCATACCGAACACGACTACCGCCTGTGATGGCAGTTGACCCCGCTCATGGAGTTGTCATATGCCGAGCTACAATAAGCCGAGATATTTATTGAACTTTTTTTCTTAAAGTCATATAAAATATAAACCTATTAAATAGCTATTCTACCTGCTCCTATCCGAGAATACGTAACTTAGTAAGTAAATGTTTGTAAGAGCTATTGTTGTAAATGGATGAAGTAAGCGGTCCATTGGGAACAATTCTCCATTCCCATATCAAGTTATTTAGTTGCAAGTTATCCTTATGAAAATATTACAACGTAACAAAATATTTTGCTTCATTACTTTAAACAAACAATATTATAAATACGCTTACTTTGGTAGTAACTTTTGTGATTAAATCTTACATAGGCACTCGACGCTATGCAGGATTTAGAATTATAAATGTATATAAACAATCGTATAAATCTTGCAGAGGTTTCTACAGAATATTAATTACAGGTAATTACAATACAATACAATTGTCACGCTTTTTTCCACAGGGATAGGCAGAGACAACAGAACGCCACTTACCACGATCCTGACACAACTCCCTCGTTTCCCTCACGTCCACAATTCTCTTCATGTGCGTCCGACGGTTATGAGCACTAGGCAGGCCAGCTTTCACAGGTAATTAATTAGTACTAATTATATTAAATTCAACAAAGGTCTACAATCACAGGAAAAAATAGCCTACAAAATTTTCAAGCAGAAAGACATTTGGCTGCTCGAGGTGTTGGAGTTCCACGAGAAAACCAACAACTAAATTCTAATCAAGCTATCATAATATATTAACTGGTACCACGCCCTAGCTACGCCCGCACCAATGCTTACCTGTCGCCTCGCATATCTCTAAATAGGTATTAAAATCGTTTATTCTCGTTTCAATAGATCACAATTCATATAAAATAGTAGTATTATGACGTCATAACCGTATCTTATATGACGTATTAGTCGTAATTTTTGTTTATAACTATAATAATCAAAAGGAGTTTATTCAACAATTGTTCGAGCTAAATGTACGTATCGAATTGAACCTTGTGTCAATGGGAGAGAGTACATAGTTTTTAAGACATAATTTTAATAGAGCAATATAAAAAATAAGTATGCCCTATCCGTTGTGTAATGATACGTATGACATTTCAATTGTTGCTCTTTCAAACGATTCATAGCTGTGACGACCTACGCCTTTTGCTGCCTTTGTATAATTAATATTGCTTTTAATTACACGACTGATAATAATTACATATTTAGTGTTCCTATAAACAATTTGAAATTATTTTTAATTATGTAAATGAACCCAAAGATCATGTAAATATAAAAGCTATAAAACTAGAGCTAGGAATCCAGTGAACCGGAAGTTATGCACATCACACTGATGCGATTCAAGAATTTTGTTACATTTTTCCAATATCGACTATTTAATATTATAGTACCTAACATTGTTTGTTAAAAACACAAAACATCTTTGTTATATCAAAAACAGGCAATGTAAATGCGACGATTGGTAAACGACTAGTGCCGCGACGGTCTCACTAGGGGGCACGGCGCGCTTGTTTTAAAGATTTACGCGTCCATTGCGGCGTGATAAAAATAAATATTACATGAAAATCATAAAAATTACATTTTAGAATTAGTATTCCTCTTCTTCATCATCTTTTTTAAATGGCGCCGGATGTCATAACTACGACAATTCTGCCAATGTCAACTAACTGATTTTACAACCACACTTGGCTTCGGAATTTCGAAAATGTTCCGTCGAGAAGCAAATCATAAGAAACTCCAAAACGATTGCCTGTAAAAATAGTTTGTGGTTAGTAATACTAGTAATACCTATATATTACCCATTCAGTACAAACTAAACTTTATTACTACGACCTTAGATTATAAATTTAAATAGCGAAAGCACAACCACGGAGTGAGTAGTTCTTATTAAAAGTAACTCCACATCCGATGTTTGATTGCACTAATTTACGAGGTCGATGATAAAATAGTGGCAGAATTACCTGTAAATTTATCGTAATGTTTACCACTTTACTGTGCACGATGAAATGTTTAAATTACACTTAATTGTACAACTAATCGCAGTATGATGTGATTCCCGTAATTTTGTTTACATTTATTTACTCCACGCGATTCTAATTTATTATAAAAAATGTACTCCTACAATTTACTGTTTTTATTTTCTACGCCAGCCGTTTTAACAACTATGGACATTTAAGACAAGATTTAACTTCTTAAAAGTAAAGCCGTTGCAAGCTGCGTTATTTTCGTATTGTTGACGACAGAGTAAAACATAATAAAAATACAACAAAATAACAATGAAATAGAGCATTATTCTCGTATACCTATCATTCATTGGTTGTAATAAACATCTGAGAGTTAATTTTGACGTAGGCTGTAAAACGTTCACAGTTTACATCTAGAGTACACTTCCGATGTGACCGACAAAAAGAATAATATTACTGGAAATTAACAGATACCAACGTTTAACTAGAAATGCATATTGCTTACACATTGAAGCTTTCTCAATCAAGTTTGTTTTTTTATTTCTTTATCTATATAAACTAAAATAAATATAGAAGAATAAATCGCATCATTCCGCATTATACTTTAACAATCCTAAAAACAACATGTTTTTCTTTGAAAATTGAACTTTTAAACAAACAATTCCGTATTCATTTACTTTTATCTACTGTAACAGTACATACTCGTACATATTTCATTCATAAAGTTCAACATTAAAATATATGAAGTTTATTTGTATAAATACTCGTACATAAATGATATAGGTAATGTCATTATATACAATATAAAGGTAAAAAATCCAAGACGAGGAAAGTTAGTAAGTAGGTATTCGTTCTAAGATTCTGAATTTCGATCAATTTTAATCTCATTTAGATATCGTTAGTTCAAAAAGATATAAATTTGAATTTAAAATGAATTCATCAAATTTTGTCGATCATTAGATAGTAGACGCCTACCTATAGAGGTACAAGTAAAAATGTTGCGAGGACGCGGGAGATCAAGCGTTTCTTAGTAAAATCTTATTCATGAAATGCAAAATGGCCTATATTTATTTTAATTTATTTTAAAAGGTTCTTCTCCCTGAAGTGAGTGGCGGATTACAACTTTGCTGAACTTTTCAATTTAAATAAATATTCCTTCAATTCTGACTCGGTTTATTTTGTATGTACACCTAAGTACTTGTAATATTGTTATCATTAAACATTAAAAAATGTTGGATACAATATAGTCTGTTATAAAATAAATACAACACTGTGTACTCTACACACAACGCATTATATTTTAATAGTTTCTAAAAAAATTGCAAGATATGTCTTTTTTTTAGTATGCCTTGCTTGTATCATAGCCACATAGGCCAAGATACATTATGTCAGAATTTAGCTAAATGAACAGGGGTCACATCGAACGTAAATTCACGCCTACCGCTAGACCGCAGCCACTCAAAATTAATAAATACAAAACAAGTATAATTTGCACAATTCAAACAATTTAAACACAAAAAAAAAACATTATTTGTGCGCAATTTGTATAAATATTGCGAAAAATGTTCGTTACAAAGGAATATCAATTAATTTATTATTTACGATTTCTTGAGGGAATAATTATTGAAAGAATTGTTTTTGTAATTTATCAAATTAAACAATGGAGCGGTATTATTGAAAAAGCATCGAACTTTATTTGATAACGTCTTCAATTATTGCTATCTTGCTATCTATAATAAAGCTACAAAATTTGTATGTACGTTAAGAGCGGTCGTGCTCCAGCGGTAAGTGGTTGAATGTAACACCGGTTAAGTGACCTTGTCGCGTTTCGGGAGCAGTCTGAAAGTAGCTAGGTGCTACACTGTACACTGGAGTGTGCACTGTTAATCTAGACTGCTGCCTGTAGAGATTTCTCTGTAGTAGCAATTGTTACCGTTTATAGACTGCACTCTAGTTTTACATCAGGCGAAGTGTTACATGCCGAGCTACAATAAAAAGAACGAACGAAAAAAGAACAAATAAGCAAATACATAATATGTAAATCAGTAGCAGTGTCACGACACAGTTCACGTGTCCAATCAGATCACACATTCAACCCCCCGGGGAAGATACAGACACACACGCACTGCATACCAGGCAGAGGAAATATTTTTAGCTCGCTATGTGTCCGAAGGTTGCGGTCGCTTCCTCTCTTCGACTCGAGGATACGAGCGTCCACGACCAGATTGATTATGTACATCCTCTCGTCATACCTGACTGCTTCCAAATTGATCCTGAAACCTGAGCGTCACTTCACGGATGTTACATTCGAAAGTGGTGGTACGGCAGACTGGGCTGATAACCATCATTAGTTTGCCTACAATGAGATAATTTTTTGAAAATCGTTTTCATTATTACCTTTCGTATTTTTTTGTCCAAGTCGTTCTCTTCTAAAGCTGTACGAAATATTACATAAATAGCAAAACTTAATAATTGTAACAACATGAATTCTGTTATCGTGCAGTGTATAATCGAGAATACAACCGCGACATTAATCAAAAATCCCAAACAGTTTACATTTAACTGAAGCGTGAACTTTCTTTTGTTAACAATTATTGTGACAATGACAAATAACCTGTTTGTTTTTTATTTCATTTTTATGTACATTATATTACTTCAATATGTACATACTTACATACAATAGTACTTATAATATTCTATTATGACCTTCTATTAGGCCTTAGTCTCTGGTTTGATTCCTATTTTATATTTTTTTTTGTAAGAATCGTCACGTGACCTTGTCTCATTTCGGGGTCAGCTTCGACGGGCTTTATGAGAGGAGAGTGCACTGTCTACCAGGTCGGTGCACATTCGTCTCCTCAAGCTGACGAAGCGGATGCGACTGCTCATTGAGGTGTCTGGCTTGTTTAACATCAGACGGAACATAGTCATATACTGAGTCACTATAAAATGAATTAATTTAATAATAATCTTTATTCTTAGGAATCTTTATTCTTTATTTTCAGAGATATCCATAAATGTTAAACATAATAGTAAATACAATGTCAACTATAATCAGAAACCTTCACCATTAGCAGCCCCATCCAGTGTGTCTGGAAGGAGAGTCATGTCTGTCAGCAAACGTCTTCAGGATACCTAAAATACATTTAAAATGTGAAGAAATGAACATGCCTGGTAACACAATATAATAGTCTTTAGCGAGTGCCTACTCGTATATCAAAGCCTATATTGTTAAAGTCTATGTCAAAATATTAATAAACAATGACATAATATACATTCTCAATTTCATAGGTAGGAGTGAGTTCACAAAAGCGTGGTGTGATTGCCCCGAGCATGTTGTTGACAGGTAACACGAATATTATTAACCTTACAACTAACTATTCATTTAAATTCAATTTTAGTAACCAACGGTTCTGAACACTCTTCATACGGGTCTAAAATGTATACACCACAAAGATTCATTGTTAGCGAATTCCAACCAATACTTAATTTATAAAAATGTTATACTCGCAGATATACAAGTATTTTAATACGTCTCTGAAGTCAAAATTAAACCGGAAAGCTTGGGTATAATTAATACAAATATTATTTTCTTTTAAAATATTTTATCGTATAATATTTTAGTTGGATTTTGAATTCTTATTGAATATAAAATGTACCTGAATTTATTTGAATTCATTAATTATTACCTATTATATTATGCGTTTAAAATTCTCGTTCCATCCTTGTTAACCTCAAAAATGAATTAAAATTGATGTACCCACGTTAGGCCAAAAAAAGCTAAAAATCCTTCATAAAATTAATAATGACGATTGATAATAAATATGCGAACGACACACGAATGAGAGGTTTCATTCGTGATTGTTACTTGTAATGAGCCCGGTCATAATGGTCGTCTTGATTAAAAGGGGTGAAAGTCTCGGTTTGCGAATGAACGAACAAATATTGACACGAGTGTGGGCGGCATTGTTTGATATTAATCAAGAAAAATGTCGCCGAAACGAAAAATATCCTTTCTACATCTCATTCAAAAAGACGCGCCCCACTTCTCGCGGTATTAACTTACGTAAACAACGATTCGACTTTATTCTTGATAATGTGAACAAAAATCATTTTTGCCTCCTCTGTTTACCTCTAACATTGAGGGGTTAGGTCTGTTACATAGATAGATTAGTTTCCTATTTTCCGAGTTCATTCACATTAATTTATCAGCAATAATATTACGAACATTTCAATAAAACAATTTTAATATTAAAATCCTTTTAAACGAAGAAATTCTGGCCGGTAACAATGTAACTGTTATGTGTTATTTTTGATTGCTGAAGAGTGGTAGGCAGACTGATGATGGTTATTAGCCTAGTCTTCCGTGTTGGGGTAGTACCACCAATTTCGAATGTAACACCCGTGAAGTGACCTTGTCGCGTTTCAGGAGCGGTTTGAAAGTAACCAGATACAACGAGAGGAGTGTGCACTGTCAATCTGATTAACAAAAAAACAAAAAAAAAACTTCTAAATATATTCTTTGATACTTAAAACATTCCCTCACTTTATTATATTTTAAAGTGCATTAATAATTGATTACTTAGACATACGAGTATTTCGTAGACAACTACGACCGACGTAGTTGTTGTTGCTTGAAGAATGAACTTTAAAATAACTTATACCTATGTAAGTACTTAGTACTCTTTCATACGATTTCCTAAGCTCCAGAAGAGGAACTGCTGCAAATACTGAAAGAAAATATTTCTAACCACAACCTACACGTAATTGTACATAATATTACACGCAGGCGATTAAGATCAAACGAGCCAATTTTCACGCAATCATCATCACAATTTTGAAGGATTAACCGAATTATTATTCAATTTAATGAAGCAATTTCAAGTGATAATCTCACAAGTACATGTTTTCGATTATATTAACTATTCATTGAAATTTCATAAACACAATTTAATACATAACCGATCATAATCCCGAACTAGGGATTAAGTTATAAATAAATACATAATTTAGAAAACCTTTTCCTGCAAAATAACTATGAGTCTCTATAAAATATTCATGGTGTAAATTGAAAGGAAAAAAACTGCCACGCTTACACAGCTTTCTGAGGTAGGAAAAATAAATTTAAAAAAAACTACGCATAAGTAAAACGAATTGTACAATACATATAACTTGCCAGGAAGAAATTGCAGCTCAGTAATAAGGCCGCCTATTGTGTTACCTCATTTTGATAAATGTATCTTTTGCTTTATTTTGTTTTATATGCACAATAAAGAGTTTTATTATTATTATTATTATTATTATAAAAATGTTTGCTGGTTCATCCCGGAACTACCAATCCGATTTAATTCTTTGGCATTTGATATCCCGCTAATTGGAAAAGTTCTAATCTTTTATTTTCGGATTAACCTGGCAGAATCTCCCTAGATATTGAAATAAACGCTATTAGTTATTAATATAAATTATTGAATCGACTCAATTAAAGCAAGGAATACATGTAATTCTGTAAGATTATCTTCACTCCAAAGTTTATATGCATAAATAAATAGACATATGTAGATAGAATTGTGTTTTCGTAAACAATACAAATAATAAATATCTAGTCCTGTTTAAATAACAAGCACTCTTACCCGAACTTAAATATTATTTGTTTATCGAAAAAAAACCACTGAAATACAACTCGGCCTACATTTTATGTCAACGTACTTTGCCAAGGTTATCTGATGAATTAAACAATCAGAGGTATTTTTGTAAACGACGGTCTCCGCAATGTAGTGGCTTAGCGATAGTTTGCTTTTTGGAGGTTCAACATTCTCAGTTTCCGATCGGAGCAAATATTATTAATAAAAAAATTCTTTAAAACTTTAAATGAAAATACAGCACAGAAGGGCATAAGGTTCAGCTTTTGTTTAACTCTAAACATTGAATATATTTTTTCACAATATGTGTTGTTGTGATGTTAATGTGTTATGTGTAATGTTAATTTAAAAAAAAAAGCGTTTCTTTCAGTTCTTTGTTTTATTATATTATGTTTACTCAATTATTGATTTCGTAATGTGTGTACGTGAATTACATGCCTCTGTTAGCAATCTTCTAATGGACTGTTGACTTTAAAACAAATGTTAGTCAGACAGAAATTCAATTGGCTGTGTCTAGAACAGACATTGGCCAACGTTATTTAGACGTTAACTTGAATGTTCATTGCATTGTTTTTTATATTTTATATTCGTTTCCAGGACGATTTCCAGATAGCCTCCAAGAATTGTAATGAAAATTAAACGAAACGAATCGAAATGATATGAAAAATATTATTAGCATGGGCAATGGGCATGGACTTAGCACGCATTTGTTTCTCAGGCTCTACCGTGACTTCGGAAAGGCGTATGACGAGAAGATTGCCGCAAGAAACTCATCAATTATAGTTTGTGCGTAAAAAAACTGCTTTTAAAATAAAACATAAATAGAAAAAAAATCGTAACTAATTGTCATCCAGAAATTACGGTTCACCAAAATAAAGAAAATTGAGCGGCCGTGGTCTAGTGGTAAGACGCGTGAACTCACGATCGATGAGACCCGTGTTCGAACCTCGCTAAAGACCGGTACCAATGTAACTTTGTTATATGTACTTTGGTCGCTCAGTGCCTATAGGCACTATTAAAGAGTGGTAGGCAGACTGATGATGGTTATTTGTCCAGTCTGTCGTCCTGGGGCAGTACCACCACTTTCGAATGTAACACCCGTGAAGTGACCTTGTCGCGTTTCGGGAATAGTTTGAAAGTAGCCAGGTATAAGAGAGGAGTGTGCACTGTCAATCTAGATGGTACATGCTCGTCTCCTCAAGCCGGCATAGTGGAGGCGACTGCAGCCCGTAGAGATTTCTCTGTGGTAGCAGTTGTTTCCATTCATGGACCGCACTCAAGCTTTACATCAGGCGGAGTGTTGTCACATGTCGAGCTACAATAAAAAAAAAAAAAAAAAAAAAAAAATTGGAAATGTAACTGGAACTGAAGTTTTCATCCTTATAAGAACGCTAAGCGAAATTACGGTCAACAGCTAGTATGTTATAAATAGGGGCTATGTCTATTTGTGATGAGTCCACTAATAAGCACTCTAGATATGAGAGCAGCATGGTCCATATTAATTTTCAGGAAATTCGTGCACTGTTTTGCACACGCTTCAAATCCACTACAACGAACACATCCAGCCAGAACCTACACTACAAATCATGAGCTATATTCATACTTTAAACTTTTAATACCCATTTGCATACTGTTATTAGAATAGCGGAAATAACCGCTACTAGAGAGAAATATTAGACAGTAATCGCCCTCGGTATGCCGGCTTGAAGAGACAAAGCGTTATAGATTCGTTCGTTATAGTGCCTGATTCATAAATAAATAAATAAATAAATTAACAGAAGTGAAAATTACAATACAATACAATTATAGGAAAATAATAATTTAAACGACCACTTTTTGATAGCGTTAACTATAAATACAGTTAGAAGTCGGATCTAGATAGACCTGTAGAAGGTCGGCTCATTATTTCTGTGTGCATACCCTCGGAGCATTGTTCACATACTACGTATAACCACGATGTTTTTCACAACAATTTCATGTTTTAAAAGCAAAAAAATCTCAACTATTTAATTTTTTATGAAAGTTATGGCATTTTTATGTTTTCTATTTTATATGGTTCGTCGACCTATATCGGAAGATTATGCTTAAATATTATAGGGACAAAAGAACAGGGAAATGATGAACGGTGTCGCAATTTCGTCTCAACCCTATCTATAAAAATATATGACTATCCTCTTCTACTTCTACTATATAGATTATTGTGAAGGAATCTATTTAAAATCACTCACATTACATTAATGTACAAAAAGGTACAGTCATTAGTATAAGTTTTCTTAACTCTCGGCAGACGTGCCTTGAATTCTCTAGAGATACCCACCTGAATCTTATTTATGTTCGTACTTTAGCAACGTATAAATGTAATGTTAAATACACGGGAATACACTCGGTTCAGTGTCTGCATGTTACGACACGCTTTCGATATTATTTTAATATGTATGCGCTAAACATTGTAATAAAGATAAACACTCTTTTATGATTTTGAGGCTTACTAATATATGTTTTGATAAAATTTAAGTTACAACGACATATTTTTAATAATTTTGTTTAGAAAAAAATTAGGCAACCCATAAGGGATATGAAAATTCATATTTCAACATTTGGTAAGAAAGAATTAAGTTTTTCAGCGCTTTGCAATATCATCCCTCAAAGGTTAAAATAGAGGATAAAATGTTGTGTGGGGAACAATTCATTTGATAAATAATATTAATCGTACGCATACGAAGTTGCGGGTGATAAATAGCAAGTAAAAATTAATATATAATTAATGCAAATAACAAAATATGGTTGACGAGAACATATTTTTATGGTAGTAAATAACAATAAAAAGAAATAAAAAAGATTTTGTGCTATTTCCTCATAAATTCCTTGTGATGGAGGTCTTTGATTCGTTTCAGCGTAAAAAAGGGATTGAATTATAATTCATAATACTTAAAGAATTTCTGTCGGGTTGCGTGATGAGTGAATCGAAATACTTTTGTGAGATTCGAGATCTTTTATAGTGCGTTCGAGTGAAAGCGAAAGTTATTTAGGCCGACGTAACGACCACTATTTACCTCAGCAATTACATTTACATTTAGGCGTAATTATTTGGTTTATTTCTTGTTATTAATTGATGTGCTTTCGTAATTATTTCAGCGCGGATTCGTCGTAATTTCTCTTGAACTAGTACGAAACAATAATGACAATTTATTATTATTAAAAATATATTTATTAATCTCAATCGCATAATACATTCAACCATCGCAATAATTTTCATAAAAATATTAACAATAACCATAATAAAGTGAGCACAAAACGTCAAACCACACACCACCGCGACCGGGCACAATCAAACACGCATCGAAACACCAATGTAAACACACCCTCACTTCCACCGATCGTTATTAAGATGTGTTTACATTATTATAAATTCATTCATGCATAACTTTTATGTGTATAATTAAAATTATATAAAGAATATGTATATAAATGTAACATTTATACACGAAAATATGAATGTAATACAATATTATTGACTAGATAATTCCATATCACAAATATTGGTCTAAAATATTTTTTTAAAATGTATCAGCGAATAAATAGTTAATTATTTGTCATTTTTTTCCTAATAGCTCGTTCAAAAGATCCTGATTAGTCATAGCAGAGTCACCGAACAAATTATTCTTCGCTTGTATGTCGGCAATATTCGTTCGTCGCGAAGTGATGGACCTCTTCCGTGGTACCGGCGCAGGATCCGCGACCTGGTCGGTCAAAACTTTCAGGTTATTATTTAACTCTATTAATGTTTCCTCTGGCAGATCCTCCTCGTGGGCAACAAAACTACTGATTTTATCGACAGCTTCTAGTTGTTGAACAAGTTTCTCGCTCTCAAATTGGCTGTTATTGAATTCTTGCACGTGTCTGTCTATCACTTTGCTACTGTTCTCTATATCTTTTATTATTGTTTTGCAATATTTGTCTACAGACTTTCCTGACAGTTTTCTTTCTGCCGGTTCCTTTTTATTATCATCGTCTCCGCTTCCTAGATTGCTAACTTTGATAGACGGAGTCGTCGTGTCGACATTGACATCGCCGAAGAACGACACATTGCTACTTCTGAAACCCCTCGATCTAGGTCTTTCCATTTCTTTCAATTCATCCGCATCTTCATCTGAATCTTCAACGGAATATCTTCGCATATAAGTGGGAATCCGCGGCTCGGGCTCTTCGTTACTTTTTATTTTATTGAGTAACTCCTGTTTCATCGTTTCTATTTTCTTTTGCACGTCTTCGGACTTAGTGTTCTTGAAATCTATTTCGTCGTCGCGCAGACTCAAGTCGGCCATTCCTTCCTGCACAGTCTTTCCTAATTCAATAATACTATCGGATTCTTTAGAGTTCTTTCTCGTCTGATTCGGTGTCGTTCTGGACGAGCTACTTCTGCTACGGAACGATCTGAGTCTGGTAGACGATTTGGTCGATTCTGTGGTGTCGTCTTCGCGTGATAAAGCGCTGCTCAGGTTACGAGAGCCCTCGCAGAATTTGGCTAATCTTGATGAGTCCATCTGAAACAATTATACTCGAGTACAGCGCATGATACGAAGCAATCAAAGACAATATACGTAGCAGAGACAAACTGTTAGAAAATATCAAAAAAAGTTGATCATTAATTTATAACTTTTAATCCAGCCTTATTCTCCACGCGTGCCTATTTAATTCCATAAATATTTACAAGTATGTATTTACATTTATTCTTTAAAAATTTTACAATTGATTCATAACATTATGGTAACTATCTTTTTATGTACTCTATAGTCTATATATGTATTATTTTTCCTTCTAAAAATATTATAAATGTGTAATTAAATAGTCTTGTGTTGATACTTGCGTAGCCACTGATATCGTGTAGCGTATCATTGAAGTAGTTACCGGTCCGTTTTGTTCATGTTGCATTCGTATTTTAGCTGATAATCTCTGTTGTAGTGTAACATTAGAATGTTGTTGTGGTAATGATGTTAGTGCGATTTGGCCACCTTTCACGGGAGAACGTCTGCTCGCACTCGTATTCATCATTTTTTCTTTCATCTGTAAAATGTCATCTGTTAAGTTGCGACGTAAGAGCTCCTCCGCTATGCCGGCTTGAGGAAATGATTATGCACTATTCGTTGACAGAGCAGACTCCTCTCGATATACCCGACTACTTCCAAGCTGTTCCCGAAAGGCGACTAGGTCGCTTTATGTTATTTTTTCTTAAATTGTTACACATAATATATTTTACCTCAATAATAGTCGTAAGTTTATCAGCATTAGTGAGCGCCTGATCGAGGTCGTTTCTGGTGTCGGTGAGTGCGGCGTGTTGCCTCGCCAGCCGCTGTCTCCACGATTTGTTCTCGAGGGCGAGACGACGTTGTAACTTACTGATAGTTTCATTCTGTTCCGATATCTTTTCTTCTAATTCGGTCACCCGCGACTGCAGTTTTGAACGCTCGGGAAGGTTCCTGAATGGACGATCATTTAGATATGATACTAATAATGTTTTATATTCATTGATTCAGATGAGACTTGTATTTAAACCTCGCTAAATTCTGGCAGTGCCTATAGGTACAATTGAAGAGTGGTAGGCGGACTGATGACGGTTATTAGCTCAGTTTGCCGTCCTGGGGTAGTACCACCACGTTCGAATGTAACACTCGTGAAGTGACCTTGTCGCGTTTCGGGATCAGTTTGAAAGTAGCCAGGTATAGCGAGAGGAGTGTGCACTGTCAATCTGGATGTGGAGGCGACTGCGTAGTAGCAGTTATTTCCGTTTCTTGGACCGCACTCTAGCTATACATCAGGCGGAGTGTTGTCGTTGTCATGTGCTGAGTTACAATAAAAAAAGATACCTGTCCTTTGTCATCTCCAATAGATGGTGATGTTCATCTCTCAACTGCTGCAGCTGTAAGTCGCGTTCCTTTAATTTGTTGCATGTCTCTTTGTATTGAAGCTTCAATTGCTTATATTGTGCTGTTTGCACTCTCATCTCCTCAGTGTGAGAATTCAAGACGAGTGGCAATTCTGCTGTGGAATTTTCGTATCTGAAAATAGTATTCAGAGATAGCTAAGGAAATATTATAGCCGTTTACACAATTATAACAACATTACCTTGACAAAGCGATCTCGTGTTTTTTCTGCATTACTTTCAGGATGCGGTTTTCATTGCTCAGCTCCTAAAACATGATAAAGCTTTTAATTTCATGAATCCGAGCGACCATGTTCTAGCGGCAAAGGTTCACGAGTTGACGTGTTCATGATCCACGTTCAATTCTCATTAAATTCCGACCAATATTGTAACTATTGTAAATATACTTTGGTCCCTCAATATCTGTAAAAAGTATTTATGTGCCTTACTATATGCTTTTGTATATGCATTAAAAATACTGTTGTAAATATTTGTTAAATACATTATTAAACCTGCAAATGAAAATGTGCATCGGCCAATTGGTTTTGTAATTGTTTAACACGATGCGTCTTAGCGGAGAGCACTCTCTGCGTTACGAATCGATCTCTACTCGAACTCGTTTGATGCGAACACATATCTAACGACCGATTCAACTTCTTGCGTTTCTGTAGCAATGTCAGCCGGGATGAGCTGCTGTACACGTTCTCCAAACTCTCTTTTCGTGAACTGAAAACAAGAACGACAATAATATATTATATAACAACATTGGGCGCAGACGGTGCCGGCGCTATGCCAAACCTGGAAGTCGGCGACACTAGTTATACGAGGCCCCCTCAGGCGTAGATGCGGCACGTACAACGCACGCCTTGACAACAACTCACGCGCCACTCTCAAAAACAAAATAAAGAGGGGACTTATCAATGGAAACTGTTTTGTAAACGAGTACAACAATAATTGGTTCCGATTTTTTATTAGAATTAACTTTTTATATTAAAACCCTGATAAAAATTAACCAAAAAGCAATCTGATAGTGGATATATCTATATTATAATAAGGTATAAATTAATTTAAAAAAGTTTTTTGAAAATCATTATGTAAGTAAGGAAATTAGGAAATTAGATAAAGAATTTATATTCAACAAAGTACAGATTCGTTTCTCAGCAAATATTAATAAATTTGTTGTAAAATATAAATATTTTGACAGTCAACAATCATGTGTGGGTAGTGGGTAGTGACCACTCATGGTGCTTCTGAGCTTTCATTTCACTAAACCAAACTTACCTATCCAATTCCTTCCTTTTATCTTCTGGTATTAAATTTAATACGGACATTCTTTCGTCATAAAGTTAAATGCATTTTGCAAAAAGTCTAAATAATAATGAGTCACGTCCCGACATTGTTCTAAACAAAATTGACAACTATTTGTTGACATCGCGTTGTCATGGGAACGGATTTGAAATCGATATCCGGAAATGCTCATCGCAATGAACTAGATAGATTGTCATCAAATTAATAAACGCTTTACAAACTTTGTTTTCAAAAACGAGAAATTTCATTGAGTTTTATTTAAATTTTATTTTTTGCGTAACGTTTGTATATGTTAAAGCGACAGCAATGGGCGGGAAATGGCTCAGCGGAACTGAGTAAAATAGTTTTGCCTTCCGCCAAAAGTTTCATGAAAAGCGGTTTTTTGTCTGCCATTACGAATGGATTGCCGTTGGAAATCCGCTTAACTCTGCTAACACTTTTCTAATCTTTGTACTCGATCAGTCCGCTACGCTCTCTTTTACGGTGGTTCCGCAGTGGATAGCAGGCATTATTATTAACGGTTGTACGCGATAGATGTGGTTTGAAGGACGATGTAGTGACGAGGATTGAGAAAGGAAAGAATGAATGAAAGGAGATTGACGAAATGAATATATATTTCTGATGTGAATAGATGCGTTAAACAAGGCAGACCCAGAAGGGTGTTTTCCGATCAAATAGGAGACATCCTCATGAAAGCTGGGCTGCCTAGTGCTCATAACCGTCAGCGAGGGTGTTGTGTCAGGATCGTGGTGAGTGGCGTTCCGTTGTCTCTGCCTATCCCTGTGTGAAAAAGGCGTGACAATCGTTATAGTTATTGTTAGGATACACCTGTACCCTTACTTTTAATAAGATAAATTTATTTTTAAGAAAATAAAACTAAAATAATTAATAACTAACATTTTATTTATTACATAAACATTTATTAAGGTGGACGAATACAAGTATAATAATAAAACATATAACATTCATTTAAAAAAATATACATGTTTTGTATTCAAACATACTTTTAAAGTATTATTATAATCTAACATAGGTTATTATATTAATTACGTGGTTCTTTTGCTAAAAATTAACTCCCGCTTCACTTTATTAGATATAATCGAGGAAAACACCGTTTCTGGGACGCACAGCCACAATATTACTTTAAATAAACGATTTTACTTAATTATAATAATTAATTACTATGCGAGCCAACTGAGTACGGCGCCGTTTTGTTCCGCAATTCGCACGCACTTCATTACCGACGCGTAAGGTGTACAAAAAAATATAAACTTAAAAAACATTTTAAATATGTCGGAACGGTCATGAATACGGACTCTCATTTGAACGATAGCGGAAACTAACTTGGAACAAATATGAATGCGTGGTCATGAGTACAGGCACTAACTGAATATGAAACAAAAGCGTCGTTATGCTTTGACAGAGTCTCGGAAAACACGCCACGCGGAGGACACGTTGAGACTTGTTTGTGCGGAGGAACTGTCGTGTTTCAGCATATTTACTTGGTTATCGCCCACAAATGGAGGATAGGAGCCTTGGACCGCTCTCCCGTTCTGTCAAATATAATAAAAACCTCTCATGTTCTTACGAATTGAAGCCATTAACTACATTTTTAATCGCTAAATAAATACTTATTACAAGATATATTGGACATCTGTCGAGTGAAGTTAGCTGCAAGTTAGCCGTTCTATTCTTAGTTGGCTCCCATAGTATTTTTTATGAACACCATAGGTAACTGAATAATACAAACAAATAATTATTATGTACATGAATGCGTGTGTTGTTGTTCCCAGAGTCGCGCGTACAACGAGCCGGGCGTCTTCACGAGTTTGTCATGAGTTCCCTCCACCAGCACCCGTCCGTCCTCCAACACTAGTATGTGATCGGAGTCCGCGACAGTGGACAATCTGTGAGCTATGCATATGGACGTGCGACCGACTGTGGCCGCCTTCAACGCGTGGAGTATCGCCTGGAATTATAAAACAAATATTACATATAAAATATACCGAACCGTTCTAATATGCTCGACCAAAGAACGTTGACCCTGGTCATCATATTTATATTGGAGTCTTATTAGTTTCCATTTTTTCTTTTTCTTTTTTCTGCACTTAAAACACTTTTCACGTCTTCCAAAGGTTAACTAATAGAATTAAGTTCGCCCTTTGCAATTTTTATAATTTATATTCTTGTTCAATAAAGTATTTTATTGTTATTATTTCCTATTAGATGAGATGGTCGCATGTTTAACAAGGTTACGGTAACGTTTTAGCAGTTTCTTGCAAGTGACGTCACACAAGCCACTCGCTAGGGTCAACGTTCATTGGTCGAGCGCGTTAGAGCGGCCCGCGCCACTCGCTATATCGCAGCGCAAAATCAACTCGAATAGCGCTAGATGATTTAATAGTCAGGTAATAATGCACTCACGCGTTCCGTAATCGAGTCCAGGTTGGAAGTGGCCTCATCGAACACGATCACAGGAGAATCCTTCAATATAGCTCTCGCTATGGCCACTCTTTGCTTCTCTCCGCCCGATAGCTGAATCATAACACCCACCACACATTAGCATATACTACAAAATGTCTACCTACCCTTATTAGTGGCTTTCAGTGCATACCTTCAGTCCCCGTTCTCCAACTCTAGTGTCGTACCCCCGTGGCCAATTCACCACCGAAGAATGCAATTCAGCGAGCTGCGATGCATTATATACAGCATCAGTGGGTCGGGAGAGATCACCATAATGGATATTGTGATATATCGTGTCGTGAAATAACACACAATCCTGGAATAAAAACACAATTTCAGGGTGGTAAGCATAAAATTCACGGCTTTCAAACATTTAAAAGATTTATTTTGTTGGCAACACCACAGACAGGACTGTCAAGAGATATACCGTTAAATGTATTTTAGGAGTTTTGGCGGCCATCTTGAGACGTCAGGTTATCTGTCTTGAATTATTTTCCTAAACTTGTTTGTTCTTCGAGTGTTAATGTGGAATAATAGTAGATTATTAACCATTAAGTGTTCGTGAACGTGCGTGAGTGTTCCCTCCAAAACTCTGTAGGAAGTTTCAGTAAAGATTCTACCACTTTACTGGAACAATTTTTGACTTGACTGAGACTTGACCTGACTGTTTAGTGTAATGAATGAATGACTCGTGATGCACAATGTTATTAACTTGATGCAAAAAATATTTACTTTGACACTGGCAAATTGTATGTAAATGCCATAAATAAAAAAAATGAATGTTACATTAAAATAAATCTTCAAATAATTATTCTTATTACTATTTTTTAATAAATATTCATTAAACCCTGACCTAAACCCTGACAACCCTACTTTTATTTTTTTTATTGTAGCTCGACATGTGACAACACTCCGCCTGATGTAAAGCTAGAGTGCGGTCCATGAATGGAAACAACTGCTACCACAAGAAATCTCTACGGGCTGCAGTCGCCTCCACTATGCCGGCTTGAGGAGACGAGCATGTACCATCTAGATTGACAGTGCACACTCCTCTCGTTATACCTGGCTACTTTCAAACTATTCCTGAAACGCGACAAGGTCACTTCACAGGTGTCACATTCGAAAGTGGTGGTACTGCTCCAGGACGACAGACTGGACAAATAACCATCATCAGTCTGCCTACCATTCTTTAATAGTGCCTATAGGCACTGAGCGACCAAAGTACATATAACAACGTTACATTGGTACCGGTCTTTTAACGAGGTTCGAACACGGGTCTCATTGATCGTGAGTTCACGCGTCTTACCGCTAGACCACGGCCGCTCAAAACTATAGTGATACAAGCGGACATGTCCGAAAGACGAGAGTTAGTCCTTCCTTCAAGTACAGAGCGCATCAGAATCATTTGATAACGTTACCTGCGGCACAATCGCTATGCTTCTTCTCAACGTATCGAGATCGATATCGCGAATATCCCGACCGGCTATCAATATTCTACCAGACTGAGGCTCGAAAAATCTATATAAGAGGCGCACTATTGTCGACTTGCTGAAAATAAAAACACAATTAATCACGTTTCCATTTTCTATGTACTATCAGAACTATATTATGCGAACAACTTATGCGGTTCATGAATGGATACAACTGCTACTACAGAGAAACCTGTGTCACCTCCACTATGCCGGCTCGAGGAGACGAGCATGCACCATCTTAGATTGACAGTGTACACTCCTCTCTTATACAACTATTAATAGGACGCCATTTTGTTTCGCACGTACTTCATTAGTGACATGTATGGTGTACCAAAAAAAGGACATAACGTAAATACAAAATAAGCAATCAGATTTATTACAAATTTTCTTTGCTGATGGTACTTGTTTGACATCTGTCAAGTAAAGTTAGCTGCAAATCCAGTTCTATTGTTATTTGGCACGCATAGTAGAATATTTACCCGCAACCAGATCCGCCGACGATGCCGATTTTCTTTCCGGCCGGTATCGAGAAGCTCAGGTCATTAAATATAGGTTTTCCGTTTATATATTTAAAGCTAACATTACGGAATTCTATCGTCGACGTTTTCGTATCCAAATGTAGAGGCAACGCTTTCACATTGTCCTAAAATGTATAACATATATCTATTAAATTAAACATAAGGCACATAAGGCATATAAGGCACAAAAGGCATAAAAGGCAAAAGGCATAAAAGGCAAAAGGCATATAAGACATACAAGGCACACAAGGCATAAAAGACACATAAGGCATAAAAGACACAAGACATACAAGACATAAAAGGCATATAAGACATTTTTCTCTGACAGTGGAAACTGTTAACTGACTCTTTTATATGCCTCGATGTTTCTCTTTCCCAAAATATGCAGTTTTAGTTGTGATATTTGCCTGTATGGTAGGTTGCACAGTCATCAGCGTGAACATGGTGTGCATATCCTGCAACGCCTGACGCACTTCTCTATACACAGAGCCGAGAAACCCCAACGGCACCGACAACTGGAACAACAACCCATTCACCATGACCAAGTCACCCACGGACATATTGCCCCGGCCTATCTCCTTCGCAGCCAGAATCATCATCGCGCTCAGGCCCGCACTGAAACAAATTCGCATCATTCAACACTCCAACAATAGTGGAGGCGATAGTTAACATCAGGCGGCATATTAGTTGAGCTACAATAAAAAAAAATTGATAATACCTAAATATGGCATGCTGGCCAAAGTTCAGTAATGCTAAACTGGATGCGGTCTTCAATGAGGCGCTCTCGAACTTTCGCAAACTGTCATCATACTTCTCTAATTCATATTTTTCATTGTTGAAATACTGCAAAGACAACATTAATGTATTAGTATCAGATTTCAAATAAAAAAACCTAATATATAATGTTCATAATCACCTTAACAGTTTCATAATTAATAAGTGAATCTATGGCCTTGTTTCCGGCCTCATTTTCAGCTCTGTTCATGATGACCCTGAAACGTGTCCTCCATTGTGTGATAGCTAACGTGAACGCGGCATACACGCCTACTGTGGTCAGAGCGATTCCTGAAATATACGCAAATATTCTACCCGCTAGTTATGAATGGCCAAGTGATACCAAAATACAAGATAATTGTTATTAGCCCAGTCTGCCGTCCTGGGGTAGTACCAACACTTTCGAATGTAACACCCGTGAAGTGACTTTGTCGCGTTTCGGGAATAGTTTGAAAGTAGCCAGGTATAACAAGAGGAGCGTGCACTGTCAACCTGTATGGTGCATGGATTTGTCTCCTCAAGCCGGCATAGTGGAAGTGACTGCAGCCAGTAGAAATTTAGCTGTAGTAGCAATTGCCTCTGTTTATGGACCGCACTCTAGCTTTACAATAAAAAAGGGTATTGAGATCAACTTGGAAGCAGCCTGGTATAACTAGAGGAGCGGTGCAACCTCAATGAAAGGTACACTCATTTCATCATGCTGCCACAGCGGAGGGCACTGCTACCTTCAATCTGTGGATCTTGCTCATGGATCACGTCAAGATCAGATATAGACTTACTATAAAAAAAATAAACGTTTATCAGATGTTACCAGCAAAAGCAGTTCCTCCTTTGAGCCCTAATATGGAGCACACAAGTCCCAATTCAAATATAGTCGGTACAATATTGAATACCATGGCTGATAGTACAAAATTTATAGCACGAGAGCCGCGATCTATCGTCTGAAATCATATTTACACAAATCACACATAAATTATAGTTTTCATAATAAAAATAAAATAGAATCACCTTAGACAACGCTCCAGTGTGCCTTCCGAGATGAAAGTTGAGGTCCATTTTGTGTAAATGTGAGAAAACATTACCGGCCAGACGTCTTATTGAATGTTGCGCGACACGGGCGAATACTGCATTGCGCAACTCATTGAAACCGGCCGCAGACGCACGCGCGATGCCATCTTTCATATAACATACACAAGTTAATCACTAACTGACATAACAAATATTACAATATGCACCACCAGCCTATTCAAAGCAAACATTTATTACAATACAATTGTCACGCCATATTTATTAATTCATATATAAATGCAAAAGTAACAGATTTACATAAAATAAAGAAGAAAGATCTCAAAACACAAACTGAAGGAGATGAGTCTAATATTTAATAACAAGCCCATAATTTCTCAAACTAATTGCACATCAATTATATGCATATGAAGCTGCAGGCAAATGTAACTCCTGTGAAGTGACTTTGTGACGTTTCGAGAATAGTTTGAAAGTAGCCAGGTATAACGAGAGAGCACTGTCAATCTAAGATGGTACATGCTCGTCTCCTCAAGCACAGGTTTCTCTGTAGTAGCAGTTGTTTCCATTCATAGACCGCACTCTAGCTTTACATCAGGCGGAGTGTTGTCACATGCCGAGCTACAATAAAAAAAAAAAAATATTACTAAACTCACATCCAATGAGCAACGAGAACATGACAATCCCAACTGTCTCCGGAGCGGTGTCCATTGTGAATAATACATCTCCTGCTGAATTCTGATTGGCCGCATCTACTATGTACTTGAATATGAACGGTACAGACACATTCATTACTTTTGCACCAAACAACAATGACAATGACAATTTCACACGATCACGAATCATTTTATTATCCTGCAAATTATAACAACTAAATTGTACATAATGCCTATGAGCACTTCACGAGAACAAAGCTCAAACAAAGACTAAAGGAAAAATATCAATTGGATAATGCAAACCTGAAGAAAGAAACAAGCTGTTCCATTATTATTGAGAAGACTTGACAGGAATGGTGATGGTTATTAGCCAAGTCTGCCATCCTCGATTAGTACCACAACTTTCGAATGTAACACCAATGAAGTGACTATATCGCGTTTCAGGATAAGTTTGAAAGTAGCTTGGTATAACGAGAGGAGTGTGCACTGTCAATCTGGGTGGTGCACCTTTGTCTACTCGAGCCAGCACAGCGGAGGCGACTTCTGTCTATAGAGATTTCTCTGTAATCGCTGTTGTTCACGTTCACAGATTACACTCTAGCTTTAGGCTCAAATTAACCTAACCACCATTGAATGTCTGACATATAGCACTGCCAAGAGAAGATAAACCTAAATATAACAAATGCATCTCACCTTCGGCCATACATATTCGAGCATCCCTCGTACCATATCATACCCAGAGACAGGCTTCGCATCCGGCAAGTTGATATCTTCATGTGACAATACAGAGGCTCCTGGGTGAAAACAGTCTCGCTTTTGGATACCTACGAGGTATAGGATGCATTAGGATAAGGAGATATACCTACGTGAGGGGAAATGTTAGGTTAGGCATCATTAATATGGTCACAAACTAATGAGTGAATCTTCTTAAACAAAAAGTAAAAGGTAACAAAAGCATAAAAATGCCAAAGAGGAAGGTTCAAGGTAGACATGGTGGCGTGGACATTACAACGCAGGAAAGGAAATCAAACAAGACTGTAGTCAACCAAGAATTAGTATAAATTAAAAACATAAATCTATAAATAATTAAAAACAAATGTAAGCATTATAATGATCCGTACTAATAAACAGTGGTGGCCCTAACGACATATCCAAGTGGTGCAAGAACTCATGATGCCCCCTCTCAACTCAAACAGAAGCCCTTCATTCTTCAGTGTCTTTGACCAATCAAATATCTATATAACATAATTTATGGGCACGAGCAAATGTTATCTACGCCTAATGTGGTAACACCGTCTGTACTGCGTCCTAGAACCACCACTGCTAGTAAGAAAAAAATTAAAAACATCATAAAACCATCTAAACTGAATATATGATAGTTATCATAACCAAAATATCAATAATAATGACAATTACACAAGGTCATACAGTTATGCAATGTTCAATTATGAAGATCACAAGCGAATTCAATATACAGATATAATATAGACTAAGCATACTAGCTCTAAAATAAAATAATAATAATCGTACCAACTGGAATTTTCCCAGTCTTCGGCTTGTTTGCCAGAACTGCGGCCAGCACATTTTTAGCCGTATCCGATCCTGTATTAGTACTCGTAGGTGATGATGAATACAACTATAATAATATTGAATAGTTAAGTAATGTATCCTAATTACACGTAAAAACGACAGGGAACAATACTTTTCATTCGTGTTTCGAGTACTGCAAAAGAAATACTGAAACTCACCCTGAACTGACTGGAAGCAGCATAATGTTTACAAATTATATTAAAGTGTGGCTTATTTAATATTACTGTAGACTTATTGATAAAGGTTTTGGTAATTTTCGCATGATTTCTTAATATTTTATCAATTTTTTTGTTTGACAGCAGAACAGCTGCCATGATCGGTTTGACAAGTGAAATATTTTTTTTAATAATTGACAAGCGAAAACAACTTTGGTGTTGCCAAACAGTGGGAAAAGAACAATAATAAATGGTGATTATAATAATATACATTTTGTTTAATCCATTCTTCACTACATGTATCTCTATGCATCAGCTCGAGTATAATTCTCCTTACCTCAGACCACAGATATTTAACCTTAGTCGCGGTGTCGCGTCGCGTCGCCTCACTCGAAAAGGATTTTCCTTATATTTTATAATTTCTTCATTCAATTACTCCATTCCTTATAATTTATCGAATCGTAGACGTAGCATACACTATACATCTATGTCAGAAACACACTGTTTTTCATTGATCTTCAAGATCAAGAACAAACCTTTATAAAAGTAAGGGTTGTTTTCATAACATAGAAATAATAAACAATTTTTTATTTTCTAACATTTAATAAAATTCTCTAAAAGTTTCACATACTGGCACATGAGTGCTAAACAATTATCCAAAATGGGACTTTTATATTCACATTTATTTAATACACTGATCTCTCTACTAATACTAATAATACATTGGTCAACTAGAGGCCTAATCACAACATTCAAACTATTACTACTCTCAGAAGATACATGATCTGTGTAAATAATTCTAGTGACATCAACATTCTCCTTATAGAAATGCTTCACTACCATTAACAATGCATAGAAATTAAAACTTAGGCCCTTGCAGTCTATGTACAGATCCTTACTCAATCCATGATTGTTTATAAACAAAATTTGTTGCTGTGACAATTTTATGTCCTGCGATATCAAATAATTATGCACATGATCGAACACAAAGGGGACACTATCCAAATTATTTTCAGGTAAAAAGAAACCATATTCTGTTACTAATTTTAAATTATGACTATCACCATAACAAATGAATACCTCTTCAAATGCCTTTATGTTATTTTTGGTGTACAGATTGAACTGTATATGAGAGAACATGTCCTCCTTCAGATGCCTCACTTCAAAATCCTTACAATCACTGTTCAGTATAAGTTTAGTTTCATTTTTAGCACTGGGGCTGTGATTTATCATATCTAAATAAGGGCAGAGAGCTATCTTAGTGTTATCACTGATCAATTCCAAAACAGAGCCAGACAGATCGCTAAAGTTCAAGATATTATTCAAATCCATAAAAACACAACGAGTATTCACAGTGAAGTATGCCCACTCGTATAATATTTTATTAAAATATTCCTTCAAATAATAGACACTTTCGTTTAAAACATTAGATAAAACATCTACAAAAATATTATAAGACATGTCTATGACATCCTCTTGTTTAGTAACTATACATTTAATATTATTAGATAGACAACATCTCACTTCACTCGGTAAAAAGTAGGGGACCGTGTATTCCTTGGGCAGGGTCTCTAAGTAAATATACCATTTACATTTTGTTCCTAAAGACTTCAGATATACAATATAGAATGCGAACAAACATTGAAATGTCAAACTTTTCCTGTATAAATTGTTACAGTTCAACTTGTTCAGGGTAAAAATGCTCGTGAATACATCATCCATAAGAATCGTTGTAATGTTTATAGTTAGGTTTAAAGGTAAACTGATCAACTCTTCTCCTGTGCGAATTCTTCTCCTAGTGAGCACCCCGCGACCAGTGTTTTCGAAGACTGCTAGAACTAAATTTCTGTTACACTCACATTTCTCTCGAGATAACCAACTATTCAACAAAATCACATCGTTGTTATGATCACAAGTCTGAAAATTACGCACTCTTGCTCGACGTCTTCGTCTCGTTCTTCCCATTAGTACGACCTTTTCGTAGACTGCCACAATAGCTTTAATCTAAAGACACCTCGCGCTCTAGTGTTATCCATACTATCTAGTTAAATAATGGTTTTGCATTTTAATCTACATATTTCACTTTTAAAACACAAAATAGAGGACCGAACCCCAATCGATCCAAAGACAATCAAATAAAGAGACGACGACTGTCTTTAGTTTGTGGATATTGATCTTTTTATTTTTGGTTTTTGTCTGTGGCTTTTTTTTTTGTATAATTTGTAGTTTTACTGTGTTAAACATTTGTTAAGCGAAATATAAATTTAATTATTTAATACAAAATAAAGAAAATAAACTATTAATCACCATTTGTGATCTTAAAAGCATATTTTATTTAGCAATAGTGTTAAATTAGCAACATTATTAGCTGACGGCTTTTTATTAACTAATAGCAAATTTATAGTGTAAGAGTCTAAATTAAGATAAAGAAGCGGATGAACGGTTTCGTGCGGTTCGAAAGTTGCGCTTTTTTAATATTTGTAGCACTTTTTATTAATATATTACAGTATTATTACAGCATATTGTATAAAATGTCTGAGCAACAAACTAAGAACTGTGTTACATTGCGAGGTTCTGCTCAAATAATATGTGAATACCTGAGTAAGTAATAAATTGCTTCCATGTTTCGTTATTACTATTTTAATTAGTAAGCAAAAAACTGTAAACCGCCTTTATCGAATTTCAGAATTTGCGGTAAACTCTGTGCTATTTCAGCGCGGTCTTTATCCGCCCGAGAGTTTTAAAGCTGAGCAAAATTATGGTATCACATTGTTCATGTCTCAAGATCCCCAAATACACAGCTTTTTGACTAATTTACTATCTCAGAGCGAAGGTAAGTTCATAAAACTTTTGTTTTGGGTTATATTGCTCGATGCGCTTTACTTTAAAAATATTAAAATAAATTTCAGAATGGATCGTAAACAAGAAAGTGAAGAAGTTATCATTAATAATATTAAATGTGGCCAACAAGGAAGTGCTGGAATGTTGGGACTTTAATGTACAATATGAGGAGGGTGATCAGAAACTGAGCTCTCAGATGAAGGAGAAAGTTGGCAGTAAAGACTTGAAGAAAATACAACAGGAGATCAGAGATGTTATGTTGCAGGTGATGTAAATTAATTGTAAAAAATCATATAAGGTGTCATTAATATATTAAATAACAATTAACTTTATTTTCTTTATGAGATTGTGATTCATCCACACAATTTATTTCATGTTTGTATGATAATATTCCACAGTGGAAATAATAGCATGCACATATCAGATGAGTTGCAGACTGAACCCACACTCTGTGCTTTGTACACTAATGCTCTAACCACTGATCGACACGGCTATTGACACTTCACATGATCAATGCATGTTTTTTTTTGTATTCTATTTTCATCATAATTTCATAGCAATCCGATTCAACATTAATTTTTTTTTATTGTATCTCTGCAATGTGACTACACTCTGCCTGATGTAAAACTAGAGTGCGGTCCACGAATGGAAACAACTGCTACTACAGAGAAACCTGTGCGGGCAGCAGTCGCTTCCACTATCGGCTTGAGGAGACAAGCATGTACCATCTAGATTGACAGTGCACACTTCTCTCGCTATACCTGGCAACTATTCCTGAAAGGCGACAAGGTCACTTAACAGGTGTTACATGCTAAAGTGGTGGTAACTACCCCAGGATGGCAGACTGGACTAATAACCATCATCAGTCTGCCTACCACTCTTTAATAGTCTAATTTTTTTTTTATTATTTTAAAATTTATTAAACAAAGAACATTTTTTTTCATTGCAAACAGTTTTATATTTTATCCTGTAATATGTTTTAGGGCTTTTTTATTTAATTGAAAGAAATCACCGATAATATAGACACTTAAATGAGTATTTCTTGTATAAATATTTCAGGTAGCTGCGACAATATCATACCTACCATTCTTGGACTGCAGATGTTCATTTGATGTGTTGGTTCATGCTATTCAGGATTGTGATGTCCCCGAAAAATGGGCAGAAGCGGCACCCGTTGAAATTGCCAATGTGCAAAATGTACAATTAAAGACTTTCTCAACAAGTCTACATAAGATGGACACTATTGTTAGTTATAAGTTAATGGATTAATTGTTCAACAGCACCTGTTCATATCTACGACACTGTCTTGCGGCAGACGTGTACCAGCACAGACACAAAAGAAAGAATTCATACATTAAGTGTATTCACAGACATGGACCAGTATAAAATATGAATTCTTTCTTTTGTGTATATTCTGGTACGGGTACAGGTTAGATATGAATCAAGCTTAGCGGGTGGGTAGATAATAGCATCTATTCTGCCCATATTTGTGTAGTGATTGTCAACATTTCTGTTAGCTGTTTAAGATTTTTTTCTTTTTTATGACAATATAACAATTTGCCAGTGTCAAAGTAAATATTTGCATCAAGTTAATTATTACTGTGCATCATGAGTCGTTCGTTCATTGCACTAAAGTCAAGTTGAGTCCCAGTCAAGTCAAAAGTGGGAGGATATTTAATGAAACTTCCTATGTAGAGTTTGTCGACGCTCGCGCACGTTCACGAACACTTAATGGTTAATAATCCACCATTATTACACATTAACACTCGAAGAACCGCAGGTTCAGGAAAATAATTCAAGACAGATAACCTGACGTCTCAAGACGGCCGTCAAAGCTCAGCCATTAACATTACCAATTAATTGACCAAATGATAAAACATTAATATTAGTAACTCAAAATCTGTAAATAATCTGTTTTATTAAAATAAGTAATGTTTGTGATAATGCTTTTATTATTATTGTATGGAAATAAATAAAACTAATGATTTTAACTGAGTATATATTTCTCTCATTGAAGCCGCGCTCTATTTAAAAAAAAACCAGCAATATGTTGCTGCCAAACGCTTCAAACAAAAAGTAATAATACTGAGGACGTGGCTGTATGGCTTTTAATCCCTTTGCCTTCCCCAGAACAGGAAAAAAAATACTAGTAATAATTATTGTCAATATAATTTATTAGTCTAAGTATACAAGTCATTAATATCGTAATAATAAATAATATCTATTCAGCAAATAATACTGTACAATTCGTTAAAATAAACATAAACACTTCTTTTATTACTAAAATTAATATTTGTGAAGACATTTTTTTTAAATGTAAAATTAGTCCAATATAAGCTTCCCCGGTTTCCATCACACGTATGTCTTCACAAAACAACCATACAAATTCTTTCAATACACTCATACACATTGACTTTGTAATTATTTTAAATCTTGTTGAACCCATTTCGGAAGTTAACTGGAACCTGTAATACTAGCACGGGTCTCAGTAATCGTAAATTTATTATTTTGTAAGTTTTTTGATGACAAATAAACGTTATTTTTGTTTATTGCTATAATTATACATATCACACGTAATTGTATAAAAAACTCACAAGTAATATTGTAGTAGGAAGGGAGTTTGAGGTATTTTTATTCGATGAAGAACTGAAACATATTTTTGACTATAAAAATAACAATAAGTTCTAAGCTCGGATCGGTGACTCCATACACAACTTTAAATTGCGTTATTAACACTACTTTAAGCACCGTCAGACATAAGGTCTTTATAACATAGTTGCGAATAACAATTAGCAATATCTATTTAGCACCAAAACCGTTTTAACACAAAGAAAAAATATGCCTAAGTATGAATTTACGATTACGCCGTCACGGTGTAAAGTGAGTGATCGCTTCACCCTGTCACCTAGGACCTAGGTGATAACGAATCGTCAAATCCCATAAATTTTGTTTTCGATTCGATCAAGGGACAACTCTCGATTGGCTTTGAACTTTAGCCGCTGGGCGGTCAAAATAATATGTGGTAAAGTGGAGAGTAGTCACTTAACACCGTGACATCGTAAATGTAAGCCCATACTTAGCCTTCAGAGAAAAGCTTCAAATAAAATATTTAAAGAGTGGTAGGCAGACTGATGATGGTTATTAGCACGGTCTACCGTCCTGGGGTAGTACCACCACTTTCGAATGTAACACCCGTGAAATGACCTTGTCGCGTTTCGGGAATAGTTTGAAAGTAGCCAGGTATAGCGAGATGAGTGTGCACCGTCGATTTAGATGGTACATGCTTGTCTCCTCAAGCCGGCATAGTGTAGGCGACTGCTACCCGCACATATTTCTTTGTAGTAGCAGTTGTTTCCATTCATGGACCACACTAGCTTTACATCAGGCGGAGTGTTGTCACATGCCGAGCTACAATAAAAAAAAAAATTTAAGCATGTAATTAGAGTGTAACGTAAGTGGTGGAGGGTTGATGGTGACGTTGGGTATAAAAGGAGCTTTCATTCAGCGCACGTCTGCTGAGGATGCCACGTGGAGTGGTGAAACGCGTCGAGAGGTTTTTGAATGTTGGTGACGGGTCTAACATTGGCAGCTGATGTGACTGTGCACCTACCCTCACTAACATTGATTAGCGGAAATTAGTTGCAAAGTAGTGTTTTAAAAATAGTTTGATTTCAAATAAAAGATAGCATATGATTAATGCATTGTTTTGTATATGCAAGGTAATCTGCACTATTTGTTTTGTGTTAAAACAGTTTTGGTGTAGAGGTGCGATATATTAAAGCGATTTTTAAAATACGGCACGATACAACTAACACGCCCAACGAACATCGATTTTTACTCAAGTTTAGTTCAAATATGTAGGGACGGATGAGATTAGAATTGCGTGAGACGTCGGATATTGCAGTCTGGCGGATTAGTTGCACCCTCTCGCCTCACGATTACTAAAGTATCTACAATTAGCGTATATATTCTATGATAAAGGAACTTAGAGTGGAAGCGAAAGATTCATTTACTTATAAACTATCAGCTAATTTCGTTATTAAGCGTATAGTTTCGAGTGATTAAGTTTTTTTTAACCACAACATTAGCCGAACAAATTGAAAAAATATCGTGAAAAATTATATCGATATATCGGCTATGAATATTGGTATTTCGATGTTTGCACATCCCTAATAGGTAAACAGACTAATAATGATGATAATCATGATAGCCCAGTCTACCGGCCTGGCGTAGTGAGTACTGAAATGAGTGCACTGTCAACCTGAACTGTTCATGCAGACATTGCTCAGTCATTTCCGCTTACATGCCAGATTATTGTTACAAAAAAAGATTTGTTCGTCTCCATAGCAGCCTCTGTGGCGCAGTGGTAAGCGGCCCAGTCTGTTATCCGGTTTCCCGGTCGGGAAAAATATTTTCTATCCGTTTACGACCGTTGAGAAGTAGACTAATGTCGTGTTAAATAATATTCAGCAATATATATGTTGCATATTTACAAAATAGGGAATGCATCGATGTCGATATCCTCCAGACGAGTCTGCCGATTGTTGAGTATTCTTCAGGTTACCTCTTCGCGTCCCTCACTCGCTCACGCCTCAACTGTAATGTGCAGGAAACACACTTTAACAATGACATAATAGCATAGTGCTACAAAAAGAAATATCCCAAATAATAAAAAACGTGATTATTAGTAAATTAATATTAACATGCGTGATGTAAAAGAAATAGGTACTTTGCTATGTAATATTTTCGTATAAGTTTAAAGAAGTGACATATTTGATTGCACAAATGTTAATAATATTCATATAATAGCGATATTCTCACAACAAATATTAAGAACGCTTCCCGCGCCGATTGAAGCCGAAACATCGGGCCCTACGTGTCCAGTGGCGACGCTAACTCATGCATTTTCTGTTATACAATAATTAGTATTGAAAGAGAAGCATTAGTGATTTAGTAGAAGTACTACACTCAGATGCATAATTATGTTGTCCGATCATTTGACACACTTATGCATGTGATTGTATTATTTTGTCATAAGTATTATGTTTAGTGCGTTGTGCATTATTGTTATGTACTCGTGGCATACATACCATTAAACATCCATTCGTGTCCTAAGCGATCATTATATATATGGTTTTTAACAACTAGGAATAAAAAAAGTAACATTGGGAATATAAATGAATAAAAACAATATATGTATATATATTTTTTGTTAATTTAAACACTCATTCTTTTATTGTGATTTTGGTATACAAATGACATTTTGGTATACATCGTCGTCGGTTACAAAAAACTATAATCAATTGACATTGTTGTTACATACATACATACCCGTCTACCTATTGTATGTTTTGCTCGTTATGAGTATATAGGTAGGTGCATACCTAGTATTTGTTGTGAGACTAAATACTTAATGCCCTCGAATTAGGTATATTTTAAAATAAATAAGTCCCTTCTATAAATTACACATAAATAATAATAAAAAAGTAAACTTTATACATTATAATATTAATAAATAATCGAATCGGCGATCAAACGACGTTCGGTCCCATCGAAACCCCATCCACTGCCACAATGTTCATTCTCCCATACTTAAATTAGATTTATTACTACCTACATACATACACATACGTTATACGTTAATAAAGGACTTTCATTTCATACATAAATATGGAAAATAGTTTTCCTGCAGGATGTAAATGAATCCTAATTATTGTTTTAATAATGTTTGCGAGAGAGTATCTCGATGACTAGGTGGACGGTGGGCGGAAACATACATACTCGGACCATTATCATGAAATTATATATTATTTAGATTTATATATAACTGTTTTAACACACATTTAGTATAAGAAAATAAATAGTTTCAGTAGATAAATAAATATATGTAGTTTTATATAAATCTAAACGAAGTGTAACTGTTAGTTCTTTTAACCTAAAAGATACCTATGTACATAATCAGTTATCTCTATTTATTAACAACGTATTACTAAGAGCCACTCGAGCCTTACGTTAATCGATATTTACAAATTCATACAAATTAATGGAGAGAAAACAAAAACTAATCAAATAATTTTGCAAATAAACCTTGGAATAGATATATCAATTTCTCTATACAAAGCCTCCAAAATACAACTTAACAATTAAATATGTCAACACAATAATCATCTCACTCGGGACCAGCTATTTACACATTATTAATAAATATTTAAAGCTCCAAAATGAACATTAACAACTAACAAAACATAATCCCACCCATACGAGCACCCGAACGTGGACACCACACGCGCTATGGTACACGGGAGTATAACGACCGATGCGCCCCGTCGTCTATCACCAATCAATCAATATAATACATCTTTGGTATTAGAGGTTTATTGAGAGAACGCACTCCTCGAACATGATGTGTGCCGAAATGTAGACATTTGTGCGCGCGCGCATCGCGCCCTGTGATACTCCATCGCGACCACACACTAACTACATTAGTCACTACGATTTAGGAACAATACTAACTACTTATGTTTACAAATTATAATACAAAGGGGATGAAAACATGTTTGCGATTATCTGACTGACACGCCGATAACATCGAGTGGAAACAGCCGGCCGCAACAATACATTACACTCAAAAGGATGTCAATACTTTAATCATAAAGTTTCCCAAGTACATAGTTGCGATACATTGACGATCTCACCGTCTAATCGATTGCAAATACAATTCGGTAATCCATCGGATTAGTCAGTGTATCGATTCGTGCATATTGTCGGAACCGTGCGGCATAAATGCGTTTTCGGTTCGTCCATCGTGGAAGTTAGTATACATAGGGGGGCCAGCGCAGTGCCAGGTGCCAGACTTAGGACAGATGGTGTTCATAAAACGATTAACACTCCCATTATGAAAACAATAACACGTCTCACATTAATACGATACGATTAATATGAACATTGTAGTGGAGCCGACGACAGCGCACATAAAGTCAAGTAAGTTCACTTGACATAAATAATTGAGCAATTAAATATATTCATCCTTTTCTTACAATCTAAACGGCTCATTCGGGAAGCGACCAGAATGAGCGAATTCCAGAATGAGTCGTCGAGTTTTATGAACACTTTCTATGCGAGAGTCGCCTACTATGAGAGTCATGAACAAGGTGGCGGGCGGCGGCTAGCAGTAGTAGCTGATCGACAAGCCCAGTTTGCATGAGAAAGAGCTTCTATACATACTATGTTGCACCGCCTTGATTTCGCAGCGATGGCCGAGGTACCCTTCCGGACATCTGTAATTTTCATGACTGTTAAGCAATGCCGATCACTCCGATCATCACTGTCTAAGTGCTGAACACTCACTTGCAGGCCATTTCGGCGATCTGCTGGAAGAAGAGACACGTGCCGCCGTTCATGCAGTACGACGTGTTCGAGGGCACGGGGCACGGCGAACTCTGCTCTAATAACTCTGTGAAATATCTTGTGTCTTATTATAATGTTTGAATCTCCTGTTGTCGATGAACTGGTAACAATGGAACGTGTCAATATACTAATGATTAGAACGCATAGCTCGAAGGCCGTCTCTATAATAACACTGCCATATGCGGCCCGGTCGGCGTCTCACATCCATGCTGCTGATTTATTGTCAACAATATGATGATAACAATGATTTGTTAGAACACATGTTAGACTCTATTTCGTAAATGAGGCGAATTTTCCGAAGCGGTACTCACTATTTTCGAATGATTGAGTATTTGCCGCGTGCACCGTGAGATTTGCGGACACGATTCTCGGAGGGCCTTCGATGCCTCGCGCGCTGCACTCCACTCGCCCGCTGTCCGATGGACTTGTATCGTTGATCAGCAGCACGGAGCGCCGTCTGAGATATAATACGATACGATTACAGCATTGATCATGATCGTCGCTATCGTTCAGGCGGCGAGATATTTCCTCACCTGTATGTTAGCACCCGCAGTCGCCGCAATGCACTCTGTTCTACAGGTTTACTGTTAATATACCAAGTGATTCGAGGAGGCGGACGTCCAGTCGCCTGACATTCGAACCGAGCGAGATTCCCCTCTTCCACTGTCACTGACTTTAATTCTTTAACTTTGGGCGGCGCTGAAAGCAGACAATTGGTCGAGTTACAACTTATTTTGCAATAAATTTGAAACATACTCTATGAGACGCGTGCTACGTTGACGAATCGATCCCAAAAATATGGCATGAATAGTTCGTTTCGTATATCGGATGTCCGTTAATGACGTCACAAACATGTACAAATACGCGAATGTTATATAAAGGCAGGGTGATGCTCGTTAGTGTCCACGTTTTAATCTTTTAGCGAACGCCCTCGTAGCACATAAGAATGCCATTATCTCTTAATTCTCTCCCTAGTATCGTCCTACGCTCCTACGTGAATGGATGACGTCACGAGTCGTTCACTCTAAAACTATATACGTCATATTTGCCATTCACAGATTCTCCGCAAAAGTATGATCTTGAACTCGCGGAAATGTCTTCGTCCTAAAGGATATAATAGCAGATAAGAGGACGCTCTTTCCGTTTTTGCGTTTTCAGATATAAAGCGATGGTCGTCACGCTTACGTGTGCATTATGGACTGACAAATAGATTTCAACCGAACCTTATATGATTTCTTGTAAAAGGAAAACTTAAATCATAATATGCGTGGGCGTTAAATATGAAAGCATAGACAAGTCATAGGTCAAACAGTGCACTAGAATCTCAGATCATCCTTCTTTCGTGGGTTGAAATGACTCGAGAAAAATATACTGATGGATGTTGCGATTACTTAAGACGTCAGACAAAACGACTGTAATAATTACCAACTACCATTTACGTCAAACACGCCCAACTCAAGTTGGAACAAACGTGCCCCCGCCCCGCCCCGCCCTTGCCTTTGTGAAACCGCTGAATAGCATGAAAAAGATGTAAGTGAGTTGATAATCATGCCTAAACCATTGAACAAATTTTACTAAGATTTAGCAAGGCATCTCGAACACCAGAATGAGCTGAAATAGTGATAGGCAGACTGATGATGGTTATTAGCCCAGTCTGCCGTCCTGGGGTAGTGCCACCACATTCGAATGTAACACCCGTGAAGTGACCTTGTAGTCACTTGTGAAAGTAGCCAGGTATAACGAGAGGAGTGTGCACTGTCAATCTGGATGGCACATGTTCGTTCCCTCAAGCCGGCATAGTGGAGTCGATCGCACTCTAGCTTTACATCAGGCGGACTGTTGTAATAAAAAATAGGGGTTGAAAGTTTATATAGAGAATCTATCATCAAGTTAGCAATTTCATGTTAATGTAAAAATTCGCATTTAAGCTTTTGATAAAGAATACTGATTGTTTCAGAGTTTAAAAAAAAGTACCCTCAATGGGTAAAACAAGGGATGAAGGTTTGTGTGTATTTCTCAAGTTATATGCATAACTCGTGCATTCTCAATGAATAATGGGGGTGCAATATAAAGTAGTCGTGTGTATTGTTAGTCCAATGTCGTATTGGATGCTCCTCGTGTGTAGATAAGAGTGTATTTCCGGAGCTGGACGTATGTTACATTTCAGTAAGGCCGATGTCCTAATGACGGCGACGTATTTATAGTTGACGAAACTTACTAATATTTTGGTGTCTAATATAAAGTATATGTTCACGTGGTCATCGGTTATCGCCTGTTTGGTGATCGAACGAAGCAGGTATGTGTGCGAGCGCGCGCGTGTCCCCGGTCGTATTCATAGTTCAACCTCGAAATTGGACACATTGATGCTTTTTGTTGGGGCGTTAACTGACAGCTTGCCAAACATTAAACCGTGAAAGTGTTTGCGACTTAACCGATCGACAAACAAACAAACATTTCAATATCTATATATATAAAAAGCAATTGCTGTTCGTTAGTCTCGCTAAAACTCGAGAACGGCTGGACTGATTTGGCTAATCTTGGTTTTGAATTATTTGTGGATGTCCAGGGAAGGTTTGAAAGGTGAGTAAATATGAAAAAAATGCCTGGAATATAGTAAGAATAACAATTTCGCTTTCCCTTAGAAACTATTCATTTGATGTTCGTTCGTTTAGAAATCAATTAAATTATTATTTTAATTTTTTTTTTGATGTCAAACGTTTGATGTTCATCCCGTCGTTCAGAAATCTGCTGAAACATTCTGCAATTATCATTCAGCTTTTTTATTTATTGATTCTGAGACGGTACGAAGTTTGCCGGGTCAGCTAGTTGTTACATAAACGTGTTAATGAGAGGATCCCCCCGTTATGTTGTGATCATTATTATGGTTTTAATATACGCGAAAGTAACAAAAATAGCAGAGAGATCGGTAACGGAAAGCGAAGTGGGTTATACAGGTGGTTGGGTGCGTGCCAACATCGGTTGTGATTGCCTCCCGATGATGCGCCGCTGTCTACCCCCGAAAGCGTATCGACGCGTGTGTTCGATGTTATTCCTCAAAGTTAATATATTATTATAGTATCGGTGGATAATTTGGGGAGATTTAATTTTGAAGTGTGAATTAGGTTTTATTGGTCGTTGGATTTTTACGAGGAGTCCTGCTCTAAAGTGACCATGCAGTCGACGATGCTGTTGCCACTGGCCATGATCATGTTGTGGCGGGCACTGAGATAAACATACATAACATTTTTGTTAAAACAAATTTTTAATTTTGAAAATAATAGGTAATTCGGTAACGAACTTTATTAATTTTCGACATATTAAATGCTAGATTTGTTTTGTCACTAAATTATAAGCATAAAACAACGTAAACTCGAGCCGACGCCCTCCGCTATGCGTGCATATGTTTTTGCCACTAAACTACACTTACAGACGGCGATTGGCGGTTTTAAATTTATGTTAAACAAATACACCCGCGTCCCAGTATGAATCATTCTCAAAACGAGGTCGCCTCTATACTAAAACTATGGTCACCCTACACGAATGAGAACATCTTCATCAGCGCCAGCGACCAGGAGGTGGTCACGTCATAAAACTTTAACTACACTCTTTTCATAACGTGCCGTTAATATATTTTTATACCCTATTGGGTATCTCATTTAAAATTTGACGTTCGTTGGTTATTTATAAAGTATAGTGGAGTGCATCGTGAGTGATCGTGACACAGTGTACTCGTGTGTTTTCTTTTCGGGATTTTTTTTATTATAGCTCGGCATATGACAACACTCCGCCTGATGTCTAGCTAGAGTGCGGTCCATGAACGGAAACAACTGCTACTACAGAGAAATCTCTACAGGCAGCAGTCGCCTCTGCTATGCCGGCTTGAGGTGACGAGTATGCACTTTCAAATTAATCCTGAATCGTGACTAGGTGAAAGTGGTGGTATTACCCCGGGAAGGCAGACCATCATCAGTCAATTCGCATAAATAGATAGTAAATTACGTTTGACTCATTGACACTACTAAGAAGATACGAGAAGGGCATTGTTCGTGTAATTCTAAGTGTCAAATGAATTTTCCGACTTTTTCCTCTGCAATCCTCGTGGCGAGCAGATCGAGTGCCCTGCCAACTGTACAACATTTAATATACACAAACCATTGTGACCTCTATTTTCTTCAACATTAGCTTCAAACTCGCACCGAATGTATGTATTATGGCGAATTAAGTAAGTTTTTAATTATTTATCAGAAAATTGTGTAAATTGTTGCAATGTGATCACTGCATTGGCAAGAAAGAGCTAAGTAGAATAAACTAAAAACTCATATTTATATTATTCCTTACTATATGTAAGTACTTATTTATATTTATTAAGTTTACTACGCTCGTACTACTATGGAATTATGCGTACGCGCCGATACTGGCTTTTTTCCGAGCAATCGAGATTCCTTTTGGCTCGTATCAATAATCACTCGCGTAGCTACACAAATCTCTATTAGCGCGGACGAATGTAGCCGTTATTGTAGTACTGCGAAGCTCGAGAGTCGTGCGACGTGTACATTGTCTATCTTGGAACGTTGGGGTAGTTTTTTCGCACGAAGTCCACGTAAGGAGTGCGGACTTGTCCGTGAGCTAACATGGGCAATCCCTCGGAATCGAAATGACGGTTGCTGCAATTTATTCATATACAAACATATCATTACACACATATATGCCAATGTGAGGAATTATTATTTACGACAATATATTATTTTATGGTAGTCAGAACGCACTCCGCCTAAAGTACGATCCGAACAATCTCCTCTATGCCGGCTTGAGAATATGTGCGCGTACAGAGCACACATATTCGTGATTATTACTGAAATTAATCAAGTAATATCTCCGTTTGACCGAATTGTATATTAATTAGAGAATAATGCATAAATGAATGCGCACACACATGAATTGAATACACACGAGCGTTCGTTTGTCCGCAAACAGTGTGGAGTGGTTTGACAATATTATTAAGGACATAAATTATAATATCTCTCCAGATTAGTAATAGTGAGAGTGATTTATAAAACGGTCGTCTGGCGATATAGTAACCACCCCCGAGGCGGTGATAAATATTGATATATCGGTCGAAGAATGCGAGTCTAGACGTCGCGTGTCCGACAGTGGACGGGACATTACCCCATTTCGGAAATATTCACAGTTCGATGACTTTATTTAAGAGGGCAATAGTGTGTTGCTATGTGCACTCGAATGCGTCCGTTCGCGTCGCAGCGGTTATTTGTATCATTTTCCGCTCGATTGCTTTCGTTCAAATTGGTGAAATATTGCTGAAAAGTATGAAAACGATGTCCGCCGCCCGTCACCTGCTCGTTCCCACGATTAGGCGATTGTGTGCGTCCATTTTAAATATTTATTTATTCAAAATATTTGCGAAATTGACGGGAATCACTCTGTTATAATCCTACTGGCTTACAGAGCGGAATGCACGGAATCCGGGACGAGCTTCTTATTAACATTGTAATATCTCATGAGTCATAAATGTAAAACCCAAAATTGGTAATGTTGTTTACGTTATTTAAAAAAACTATTTTAAGGAAAATAATACTCTTTAAAATAGTTATAAAATAAACAATAACACGATGCTCCAAATTAGTCAGATACACTGCGTGCATTATATTACTCATTATTTCCTGAAAAACATAATTCACTCATTGCTAGCGACTGGGACTCGAACGTATGATAGACGTGATACTACTAGACGCGCCCCCCGCACACGGCCTTCCGACATTGTCAACTATATTAAATGTGAACAAATAATATTGAATGTTGAAGTCGGAGGTTTTGATGATTTACACAGGGAGGTCGTCGAAGTGACCTTAAAAAGAAATTACTCCTCGATGGTATGAATGTGAAGACGTGCAACTGAACAAACAGGCGGGACGAGCAAACATTTCAGTGCTATCAAAGTGGCCGATGTGTGTACGCGCATCAAAGCTGCAGCCGGTTATTTGTTCTAGCAGTATAATAGATTGGGTGTATCACATCGATATTTGGATAGATGTCGCATACCGATGGCATGTGAACCCGCGGACGGCGCTATATTCACACGTTCGTCGCCACCTGCGTCGAACAGCGAAAGAAATTATTATAGTCGCAATTATGTTTAGCGATGCAAATGATGTGGCGTCGTGTGAGAATGCGTCGACACATACAGATCAATGCCTATAGAACCTTACAATGTGTACCTAAAAGGTCGCGCGTTTATATGTCATACCTATATGTAACCGAATGTCGAAGGAATCATCTTCTCGTGTACGTATGTATGTATGTATTATTATAATAAGAAAAGCACACGTTGCAATCGGCCATAAAGTAGTAATTAGACACACACATCGAAATACAATTACGAATTTTTGCCAAAAACAAAATCGAAACAGAATTAAGAAGAACGAAAAAATTGCCCCCTTTAAGTGAGCATTTATTCGGACGAACGCACTTTCGGCTACACGTCTAATTATTGCACGCATCAGAAACATGTTTGATTCATCGCATTAGAGTCGAAATCGTTTTGTGTAATTTGTAATGTTGTTCGTACCATAATCGGTTTTAATCGCTTTGCAATTAAAAGCATCGGGATCAAATTAGGGACGTGGGAGATGCCGTCACGTTCACGGTTTTGTGGGAGACCATTTAACGAAATCAATTTTGATCACTATTCGTTAAAATGACGTCCAAACGGTTAAACATTATTATAATTAAAACGAGGATTAATTTTGGAAACATATTTGTGATGCGGGAGATGGTATTGGCACGCAGCGTCAGCCGAATTCGTCCAAGATTATCATATGTGAATGAACTCGTGCGATATTGATAAGATAACACATTAATCAATGAACGTATATTTGGTAGAATAATGTATCGGTTCAAGGACACCGGCGCCGGCGCAACGGGCCCACGCGTTAGCCTACATTCGAGTCGACACTATTTTTTGAATGAGCTATATTCGAATTGTGTCGTTCAACACGTATTATATATTAATTGTTGTTTGTTCTCTCGAAGACGCGAAAGGGTGTTCGGAGGCGCTCGAGGGTAGTCACCTCTATTGCCGATTTAATTAATTTACAGACTAATAACTCGCGCGTGAGAGTTCGTATCGATATAAAACAATGGTACATCAATGCATAATGTCGTTTACACACGAACACAATGGGTATCGATGACTTTGTCCAAGGACAGTCGGACGAAAATGGTACAGTTAGTGAAAATAAAAACGATACCGTTATCCTTTTGCGTTCCGCGGACGGCGCCTGCGCATCGTCTCACAAAAACCTCCACAAACGCCGCAGAGAGTGAAATTGTGTAAATTCCCGCGTAGACAGTGAATATTAACTATATTTTATAGCATCGAGTTCGTATCGAGGACGGAGCGGTGCCGAGCGCGTGAATTGTGCAGCGTTAGGTCGTCATGATGACAAAACGAGCGCGTCATGCAAAAGTTGTTATAGTCGACGCGGACTAGAGTTACCAAATACGACGCACTCGAAGATGAAGAAATAAAAAACTTGCCATTTCTTATGCGCAGGCGCATAGCCATATAAATCCGCGGCCGTCCCTTAGCGGCGCCTTAGCGGCTGTACAAAGGCTCTCTCATGGTATTTATGTAAATGAGGGTATTCGAAAAATCCCGCCGAGCGCTCCGAAACGGCAAAAACAATGCGCTGTCGTTCGGAGACGAAAAAACGTGGGAGCTCGCGACAAAAACATACTTTTCGCTAACACAATTACTATTATTTTGCATATTGCATATCAATACAGCTGAAGCGACGAATGAACCCCCTCCACTACATTATGAATACGACACGACGTCGGACGATCAAAATAATAATTATTATGAAGTGAGAGAAAATTGAAGGAAGTTACGCACTCGAAGAGTTTCCACTTTGCCTCGGAGCGAGAGAGCGTCGAGCGCTTGATCAGCGGCACTCAGTCACCGTTCGATACGACGTCTGCATAATCTTGATATTATAATAATATTATTACGACGACGCTCAAAGTGCACTTCATTGTGTTGAATTTGTTCGCGCCGGTTACGCGGTCGTCACGTACAGTAGTTCTGTGCAGCACTAGGTACGTTTTGTAACCTAAATCTGAGGTGTCGAAGACGTGTCCTATTTTTGCACAATATACAAACGAGTGTTCGAGTGTAGTGGCGAGTATCAAGATCATCAGGTCAGAGTCGCGGATCTATATCGGTACTGCGCCGGCGTTCAAATATCTCAGTTATAGTCTCGACGTCTGCGCACCTCACCGCTACGAGTACTTCACACCTGCCGATCGCACCGCGCGAACAAATAATGCAAGATAATGTAGCCATATTTGATAACATTCATTATGTCAACAATCCTGAAACGACATCGTCGAGTACACGTTTAGCACAACAACATTATTATGTAAAATCTTTTAAAATTACCACAATTACTGACTGAAATGTTAATGAAGTCACAAAAATAATAGCGGCAGCGTTGACAGTCGTGCGTGGAAGGCGCTCTCGCATCTTCGTGTGATCATTCTCGCACAAATTACGGTTAAAAAGTTTATTTTTAACAACCCGTGAAAAAAATATCTCACCGCAGAGAAGGTGAATCTACGATTTATAAATACTTTTATGTAATTATAATTGAAGGAAAGTTACTCGATTCGCTCGTGCCGGTCGACATGTTCATTAACCACGTGCAAAATCGAGTCGACACTCGCGCCTGAAAATGCATGTAACGACCCACTCGAGCTTTCGCTACATAACTACGCACTGATATTTCAATCGCATACAAAGCGGGAAAATTGTTTCTCCATGTACGGATTGCAGAGAAAATTATTATCAACATTAATTTAGAACAAAACACACACATCTATATTTTATTAATTTTATCAAAGTTTAATCGAATACGACCGAGTGGATACTTTCAGGGAAAACTTAAAATGCGATAAGTGCATCGGTAATCAATGGATAGGCCGTGTTATAGTTTTGTGGAGAATGGAGTGTTCGATCAGCGTTTTGCTATCGGTAGGTAGGTCTCTGTCGTCGGTTATTTCGAGCCGCCCGCCCCGCGCCATGCCGCCCGCCGCCTCGTGCAAGTTTATTGACTTCGCCGTCCATAGAGCTTTTTTTATTAAAGCGCGACATCTGACCGATCCACCTGGTGTCTAGCGTACACGTACGTCACCATGGACACCTTCGGTTTCATCCGTCACGAATGGAGTCTGCGACGATCTCTCCGTCTCTATCTCTATCGCACGCTTTACGACAATTATTTAGGAGTCCCGCCTGTGATATCAAATAGAGGTTATTTCAAACATAATTGAAATCAAGATTATTGTTAAAATATACAACAAGAGAGCTTTATGTATAGATGTATATATAGTGAGTGCTCTGGCACCTGTCTGCACCTGCCTCGCAGCTCACCGATCGCGATGCTCGAACACGTGCCTAGCGGTTTCGATAAATGTGTTTTAAAAGCACCATAATTACGTGGTATCTTTTTTCAAAGTGCACTTTCCCTCTTCGACTATATTGTTGGGAGTATTCAGTCCGCTGCAGGTGGATGCGGCTATTTCGTCTTGCATCAATTATACCGCGCTGTTACGTATTATTTATAATTCTAATTATTGTTATAGTGTTGTGATTTGTATTAAAATATCGATCATTTTTACCACCTTTACTTCTTAAAAGTTTGTGTGACTATTACAACAGTTCGCAAAATGTATAATAAAATAGTTCCGAATCTCTGATTAAGTAAGCGCCTACTCGATGAATAACTCGTCCGAGAAGTTATCGACATAATGAATATTTTAGTATAAGAACATCACTAAAGTATATTTCAATGTTATAATGTGGGAATGATAGTGACATGAACTCGATAACAATGCCTCTGATAAAAAATATGTGTACGAACCGTTCGTTTTGTCTGCGGGTCGATTCGACTCGAACTTAATTATGAATGTATGTACGTTATATTGTTATTACGAGTGGCCGTGTTAGAAGCGAACGTAGATATTATATTGAAGGAGGTAGGCAGGCGTGCAGTTAAAGGGAAGAATTTTCTTTTTAACACAAATTGAAGTTCGTAAGTGAAGGTCGTAAATGAAGTTGAACCGGTCGTTTGTTGCGTCTATCTTTTCATAATACCAAACGCATCAATTACGTCATTGAACGTTTAATAGAGAAATCAAATAATCTAATAAAAGTCTTTCATATTACATCTTTTTACATATTGATTTATCGATTGGCTATTTTATGCGTACAGATATGTTTATAAAGTCGTTACTGCTTTTATCGATAACGTGTGTGGTGCGTCCCTAGTGGTGTTATTATACATGACTTTAATTTCGCATTATTCGCAAAATATGTGATTATAAGCTCGAGTTAATTAATATATGTTAAGCGCACATTCAAAATGAAACGGCGGAAATAATAGTTATGTTCCTAGTTTTTGTAACATTGTTGATAGATATAATGATTAGATAGTGAAGTTCATGATTCGGATCCGTTCGAGGTTAGGCACTTGGCAAACGCCTAGGACACACCGCAGATATAAACTATAATAATAATATAATTTTTCGTAATACATTGAGAATTCGTATTTATAGCAATACCTATATTTGATTCGAATCCCAAATAATGTAAACTAACGAAGTAAGCTTTTTTGTTATTTTCTCGTCTCCGCCTAAAGACCTCACTCTAGCATCATGCAGAGTCAAATGCCAGACAGAAATTGTATCGAATTAATTATCAGAAGTAAGTAATTTTAATAGGTTTTTTTTTATTGTAGCTCGACATATGACAACACTCCGCCTGATGTAAATCTAGAGTGCTGTTCATGAGTGGAAACAACTGCTATTACAGAGAAGACTCTACGGGCAGCAGTCACCTCCGCTATGCCTGACTTCACACGTGTTACATTTGAAAGTGGTGGTGCTACTCCGCCACGGCAGACTGAGGTAACGACCATCATCAGTCTGTCTAGCACTCTTTATTAATACTTAAATACTGAGCCTGATTCTGATGATAATATAATGAATTACATATATTTAGTTCATTGATCTCAGGAGGCGTCTGTGTGTCTATGTTTGAAGGAGGACGGAGGCGGGCCGAGGGACCACGCAACAGCCTCCGAGACAGATTAAAGACAATTTGACGCGTTCAAAGACGATATAATTATTTTGTTTCACTTTTATTACATCTCACGAAACGAGTGCTCAATGTTTTATAATGGCGAACGAGGTCAACATTTATTAACCCAATTACTACTTCATCTAAATACGATCTACATATTATAAAGGCTTCTATTCAACTGGTAGACAGACTGATGATGGTTATTAGCCCAGTCTGCCTTCCTGTGGTAGCACCTTGTCGCGTTTCGGGAGCAGTTTGAAAGTAGTCAGGTATAGCGAGAGGATTCTGCACTGCCAATGTGGATAGTGCACATTCACCTCCTCAATCCGGCATAGCGGAGGCGACTGGTGTATGTAGCGACTTCTCTGTAGTAGCAGTTGTTTCCGTTCATGGATCGAAGTTAAAGAATAAGTTATAAGTGTAATTATGCATTCTTTCAGTCGAATAATAGAACAGATTAATGCATATAATATTTGTTATTTGATGCGTGTAATAGTTAGGCTATGTCGGTTATATCAATTACACAAATGGTGCAGGTAATGAGTCAATAGCGTCTGTGCAACTTGTTATAAATGCACGATCATCAGCGCACTGATCGATCCGACAGAGACTCGACGGTCACTTAAGGGTCACCGGGCCTGAACCGCCGCGCCGCTATATATATTTAACAAGATACATTGCGAAATGGAAAAAAAGTAAGGAAAACAGTCTGAACGGTGCCAGGTATAACATGAAAAGTACTGTCAATCTAGATGGTGCCGGTATAGCGGAGGCGACTGCTGCCTGTAGAAAATTCTATGTTGTTTCTATTATCTATAAGCAGTTGTTTCTATTCATGGACCGCACTCTAGCTTTACATCAGGCGGAGTGTTGTCACATGCCGAGCAAAATTCATATTTAGACTTGACTTTTGATAAGAAGTAATAATTAAGCTAGAGTGCGGTCCATGAAAGAAAACATTACAGAGTTTACAGGCAACAGGTTAACAGAGCATACTCTTTTGTTACCTGGTTGCTACCAAACGCGACAAGGTCACTTCACGGGTGTTACATTCGAAAGTGGTGGTACTGCCCCAGGACAGCAGACTGGGCTAATAACCATCATCAGAGCATCAAACACTCTTCAACGTTTCAAGAGGATGAAATGTAAGATAAAAGTAAATTTTCTCATATGAAGTTAATTATTCATAAATAACTGTTAATGATATAAATGAACATAAGTGTTTTTTAACTAAAATGTATTCAGAACTAAGAAACATTAATTAACCTATATTTAAGTAACAAATCTCTGCGGCAATTCGTTATTTATCTTTGGCCCTGTCCTAGTGATGTTACTCTTTGCATGTCGATAGAAAAAATATTTTAAATTAAATAAACAATACAATTTAATCTACAATTATACTCGTATTTTATTTAGAAACGCAAATAAATTCCGTATTAAAACTTATAATAATTTTTCTATATGTTATCAAATTAGTGTATGCCATAATAATTTTTAAATAAAATAATCTTAGAACGAACGAAGTAAACGCGTCGTACAATTAATTAGATTGCGCTCGATTTCACGATACATGTAAGAGACAATCGACACGGGCTCATCACTATGCGGGTGTCACGTTACGGCATTTTTGTAGTGGGTCGTTGTTGTGACGGTTTTTTCGCCGGAAACAGTCTGCGCGTCACTCGTCATCACCACTGAGTATCCACCACTAGAGGCGGCAATCAACTACGAGAGCCAACTCCATGGCAGCAACACACAATTATTATTATTTTAAAATGGTAAATATATGTAATAACACAATTTATTATTATTTCAAATATAAAATATCTACTTATTAATACTAGCTAAAGGATGTTTGATAATGACATGAATAATTTGTTTATTTTTTTACATGACATAATAATTTTATTTTATTATTATTTTATGACAATTTATTATTATTGTTTTTTTTTAAATTTCTGTTTTGATTGTAATCTGACATTTTGTTAATATTATTACAAATATTGTAAAACATAGAGAACATAAAAATTATTATGAGCACCTATGTTTACAACAAATTATTTGATTTCATTTAATTTAATATTGTAAAATGTCACTAATTAAAATATTTAGGTGAAGTGAGCTTAAATGCAAACTCGAGTCAGGCGTAACGAGCGTAGCGTAGCTGAGGTGACTGCTGGACCAATGTGGACAAAACGACCAGTATATTGTAATTGTCAACTTCATGAACAATATACGCAGTGCACGAATCAATAGTAGCGGCCCGGCAGACCATGGAGATGCAGATTTTTTGCGGCACAACCTTGCTCATTCTAATTGTGGCTCACTTCAACTATTATTCTTTATAATATTTACTTGTTTTAATGTTTGTTGTTTGCGTTGCTTTATTTTTATTTCGTTCATTTTCTTTATTGAATAATAATATTTTTTTATAATTTTAATTTTTTTTGTCTTTTTTATCAGATAGTAACTTCGTATACGTTTAATTATTAAAATAGGTGTGCTTTCACAAAAACAAAAGGCTTATCCAATAAAGGGGCCTTTAGACTAATATAAAAATGTTTTTTAAAATCGAACTGGTAGTTCCGGAACGCATACGGAACAAACAAACATTCCGGTTAAGGGATTTGCACGAATATTTATACTTAAAAACACATTTTTAAACGACTTCACAAGGAGGTTATCAATTTGTCGTTTTTTTTTGTTTCGGTGGCGGATTGGTTCCATTTAAATTTGAAGAAAATATTCCATCCAAAAATAAGGGTGGAAAATTAGGGGATGTTTCGCCGTTTGTGAACCGATTTTGATGATTCTTTTTTAAGCTGAATAGGCTATATCTTGGATATTGAGATTGGTCCCATTCGAGGAAAATATATTCTTATAGCTTATGTATTTTAATTTAATTTGCTGTGTAACTCTATTATTATTCCCTACAATAATATTATATTGGTATTAGATGTGTCGTCGCGTGTCGTACGTCGTACTATGCCGGCCTGCGGAGTGCGGAGTGTTATCCCCTTAGTTACAATAATAGCTGATACAAATAGAGCGCGATACATCTAACAATACACCGATGAGTAATCACATGTATATTAGTGTATACACCGTCACCGTGCGACCGAGACGACCGTTCGACCGACGACCGATACTCTTATTCATATATCAATTGATAACATATTATTGGTGGTTAAACAAACTTGAAGTGAAGTTTGACCATAATTGCATTGCATCCGAAGAGATTATTATACTTGGTAGTCCATTTCTAAATGTACTAGGCATCGCACAATATTCAGAGTCAATAAATCTAAAAATTACAACACTATCTCCCACCACCTCCATATCAATTGATATTTGGAGTGAGTCTACTGATTCCTTCTCATCCCTACATCCATGGCAATTGTTTCATTGTTTATAAAAAATACGTATAAAAATGATAAAACCGGCAATTGGGGTAATTTTTTTTTTTTTTTTTAATTTTATAACCCTTATTTGACATGTAAGTAAATGTAATTTTATAGATCGTATGTAATAGTATGAATATGTGCATTGGAATTGCATATTTATTATGGTTAACAATTCAGCTCACTGTCGCTTGCCTTAAATAGATTGATGTATTATCTTGTGTTATACATAGTAAATTACACCCACATACGCGTACAATGCTCAGACGGACGTGTAACTTCAAATTAGCCCTTACCGCTATCCTGTTAAATTAAGAAGAGAATGATCAATGGCGTGGTGGGCGCGTAAAGTTCTGGAATAGAGGCAACCTTGGTAAGGTCGAAGGGAAGCAGGAAGGAGTCGTCAAGGGCTGAAGAAGGATGTTCCGAGATCTATTGCAAATTAAATTAAGATAAGACAAATTCTTTCTTCAGACATCGCGAGTTGAGGCAGCGATATTTTCTGTCAAACAGAAAAACGTACAGACTTAGATATCGGTGATGTGTTGAACCACCACAAATGTCATCAAATTTGAAAGGTTGAAAAACGTTAAGGTCTTAATATGTTTAATGTCATAATAGCGTAATCTATGGTCGCTTCGGCCACGAACGGAAAATATAGCTATTAGGATAATGCAATTCGTTTCAATTTATTCCCACAATTATACGCGAAGTTGTTATATACATATATAACAGGTAGGTCATATAATATTGTATAAATCTAAGTAAGAAGAAGTAGTGTATGCACGTTTGACACAAAAGGCAGTTATAATATATTCCGCAGCACATTATCAACCAATTTGTACATAATATATCACAATGCTGACCTTTCAATGGGAATTTATGGATTTTTCGCATATTACATTTATAATAATTCACCTATCTGAGGTGAGTATGATAATAATCACGGCGACTCGAGTTCGACACGATAAACTGTAAACAATGATAATGTAGGACACAAACCCGGACACTCCCCTACGACGCGACGGTCAGCCCTAATTACTAGAAATAATTCATATCACTTAAAAGAAGTAATAAATAAGAGTGCCCGTATAAAAGAAATTCTCAACTGATAACCGTATTACATCAACCCGCCACATTTTGATTCTTTGCCAAAAAATTCTCAACATTTTTCCCGTCCCGAATGTCCCATCACTTACAAAAAAAGTGTAAACAACTCGATAGATAACCAATAAGGCTCACTTCATATTCATGTTGAGCACGTGAACTATCAATAGAGCAGACGCGTCGCGCGGCATCATGTCTTCATAAAAATGTACGTGTCGCGTTATCTGTCCGTCTCAAAAATGAATAACCGTCGTGATAGATTCTGTTGAAAAAGCGTGCGTTTCGATCGAGCGCATTCCTCGAAGCTTCGTAACTATAACGTAAACTAAAATATGTTTAAACATATGACGTACGAATAGATAAAAGAAAGATTCGCCGATGAGCTCTCGGATTGATATGGGAATTGAAACAACTGAATAACAAATATATTAAATGGCCAACATTAATAGGCCGGGTGTCACGGGAACAATACACTACATAAATATACATGATAAAACACTAAAATAGCAAAAGAAAATGATCTAGATCTAATAGAAAAGCGAATGAAACCGTCCGCCGTAGTTTATTGTCGCCGGCGAAGTTCCTTCTTTTTTGGCACCCCTCTCTTTACTACGAACATTATGGACGATTTGTGCGTCTGGAGTACTTACTTGTGAATAAATATTTTTATTACTGGTCACTATCATCCATGCGACATGATCGATGGCACGACGAAGAGACGCGGCCGTTTCTGAGCAGACTTTTGATACTTTCTCATAAATCTTACTTGAAAAATTATTAACTAGGTAATATACATACAATGTCTCGGACCCGAAGCGAATCCTATTTACAAATAAATATTTAGTATCGACCGAGAATCGAACCCGGGGCCGGCCACGGCGCCACAAAGAGCGTCTGATATTATAGAAAACGAGAGAAGAAACCGATATGTGGCCTTCTGCGGTGTAGAAGGATATTGTTGCCGATACAACATATTTCTTTATATGTTAATAAAAACTAAATTGTCAGTTTTGATAGATTTTCCATAGCAACGGTTGTAAACGAAAAAAGATTAAAAACGTTTAGAGGAGAAAATATTTTTCATTCATCTAAAACGAACCGCAACATATTTTGGTCCTTCGACGAACGTAACTAGTATAAATGGAGACAAGATCCACAACAAAACGGAAGCAGGCAGAACGTGCGACAGCCACGGAAGCACAGATGCCCTTTGAGGGCGCTTCGGGTGTCGCCACGGAAGCACACGGGCCCGCTACGCCCCTGCAACCTGCACAAGCCGAACTGGACGCGTGGCCCGTGCGTAACGACCAACTCACGCACCCTATCGCCGCGCCCTACGAACCATCTTACGATACGCAACCAATAAATACTGGAGATCCTTCCCAATCCTCACTCACGGCTACCCGCGACGCCGACAGTGGCGACCAAAGATCAGGTATGTCGGATATTTCACGCTTGGCCAACGTAATAGTCTCTCTCATGCAGGACAAGCCGAAACGATATGAAATTAGCCTACCTCAATTTGACGGCAAAACTCCCTCCGACTTCCTCGCGTTAAAACGCATATTCGACGACACAAAGGAGACGTATACCGCTGCTGAGAACATAGCCCGGCTTAGTCACGTGCTTCGTGGTGTGGCGCGGGAGTCCGTAGCCATGCTGCTGATCTCCGCGCGGTCTCCAGAAGAGGTGATGAGCGCTCTGGAGATGCGCTACGGACGGCCGGAACTAATCGTGCTGCAACAGCTCGCGATCATGCGTAGCTTACCCCGCCTCGGATTTGAAGGTAAAGATCTTAATCTATTCGCTTGCCGAGTTCGAAATAGTGTCGAAACAATAAAGTTGTTAAAACTAACTCACTACCTCGAGTCACCCGAATTGGTTAACACACTGCTCGGTAAGCTCACGCATATCCTACGTACAAGGTGGGCGGATTATGCCGCCTTACATTATACTAGACAACATCGTTTAGAGCTATTTTCCGAATTTATTACCCGCGAGGCAGACTTACAGATAAAATTCGGCTTTATCTCAGACCAGTCAATTGATACTATGCCTCAAAACAGACAAAGAGATAGGGTAAACAGCACCTCAGTCACACATCCAACAAAGTCGAACTGCCCATTATGTACACAAAAACATAAGTTAAATGAATGCACTGATTTCAAAAACTTAGACGTTGAAGACAGATGGCAAAGAATAAAAACACTTAAGACATGTTATCGCTGTTTAAAAAGTAACCCACATACTTTTCGTTTATGCAGCCCGAATAAATCCTGTGGCGTGAATGGATGTCGAGGCCGACACCACCCGTTACTCCATCAAGTCACAGACATACCTAATACTAATACGAATGAACAGATAACCCATGTCAGTGCTGAAACGGCCGTAGGCACACCGAGCGACACGAGCTACGCTGAACCAACTCAGTTTGTGTGTTCTACGAACTTCATGGACTCGACACGACCCTACCTGAAGATAATCCCAGTAACTGTAACCGGTCCTCTTGGTAGTGAAGACACGTTCGCCCTTCTCGACGACGGTTCCACCGCAACCTTCATCGACTCTAGCTTGTCTGAGAGGATAGGAGCCGTCGGTCAACGCGGCACCGTAAACGTACATGCCGTGAGTGGGCTCACGAAACAATTAGACGTACAATACGTACAGTTTGATATCAAAGGTCGGTATGAAAACACTACACATCGTATACATAACGTTCGCTCTATTGACGACCTCGGTATGGCGCCACAGACAGTACCTCAGCGACACATTGATCAATGTATACATCTGCGCGATATCGCACACCAACTCTGCTATGAAAGTGCGACACCTAAACTCATCGTTGGTGTTGATAACTGGCACCTAATTGTAGCGCACGAAGTCCGACGCGGCACACGCGCACAACCAGTAGCCATAAGAACATCGTTAGGGTGGGTGCTCTTTGGATGCGCTAGCAGTAGAACGAAACCGATAGATTTTGTAAATCTTTGCTCCGAACGATTTGATTTTGACCGCGAGGTCATAGATAACCTAATTCGAGAACAATTCAAAATCGAATCGATCGGTATTACTAAAAAAATGCCCCGCAGCGAAAACGACGAACGTGCGTTAAACATACTCGAGTCGACGACGCGACGTTTGCCGTCGGGACGATTCGAAACCGGACTATTGTGGCAGGCCCTTACACCGACAATCCCTGACAGCTTCAACCTAGCATTGTCAAGGTTTCGGAGCCTGGAGAAGAAGATGTCAAGGGATGCCAGTTACGCCGAACTCTACCGTCAAAACATACGAGCCGTTTTGGAGAAAGGTTACGCGGAAGAATGTAACGCCACACTCATGAACGCCTCATCCGTCAATACCTCATCCGTCCTGTGGTACCTTCCTCATTTTGGTGTTACCCATTCTCATAAACCTGGGAAACTGAGAGTGGTTCACGATGCGGCAGCTAAGTCTCAAGGTGTAAGTTTAAACTCCTTGTTGCTGAGCGGCCCAGACTTACTCCAACCTCTGCTCTCGATTTTATTCAGGTTCCGCGAGGGCCGCATCGCTCTCACGGCCGATATACGCGAAATGTTTCCCCAGGTAAAGATAAGGGAGGTAGACAGAGACGCCCAACGTTTTTTATGGCGTGATCATCCTTCGCAGCCACTGAAGGTCTATCGCATGTCTTCAATGATGTTCGGAACTGCGTCTAGTCCATGCACGGCGCTGTATATCACAAGTAGAAATGCGAAAGACTTCGAAACTCAGTACCCATTAGCGTTTCATGCCATTACACATAATCATTACATGGACGATTTGATCACTAGTGTAGATACCGTAGAAGAGGCGCGCCAGCTTGCAGTGGAAGTTATGACCGTTCACAAGCACGGAGGGTTCGAAATGCGCGGATGGGTTTCGAATCAGCCAAAAGCATTGTCACGCCTCCCACCAGAACTCTTAGATCAACAAAAAATTAACATTGATTTAACCATTAACGATAATCACATTGTTCGCACTTTAGGTCTGATATGGAACCCGTCTCAGGACATCATTAGTTTTAGTAACGCCATACCCACGAACTTGCCATCGAAAATCACGAAGCGTGATGCGCTCTCTTATTTGATGCGCGTATACGACCCCATTGGACTTCTCACTCCTTTGACGGTAAGAGGGCGCATTATGTTTCAAAGGATATGGCGTAGTACACTAACTTGGGACGACGAGCTCACTCAAACAGATCGCGAACAGTGGGGCGAATGGTTCACCGACCTGTGCTCGGTACCGCAACTTAAAATACCTAGAATTTATTTGACGGAGCTCGACCCGACCGAAAGAGAGCTACATGTGTTTTGTGACGCGAGCGAGCTCGCCTTCGCCGCCGTGGCATACTGGCGATTTACCCTGCCTTCGGGTGAAGTAAAGCTCGCTCTGATTGGAAGCAAAGCACGCGTAGCTCCGTTGAAACCAGTAACCATCCCGAGATTGGAGCTGCAAGGAGCGATTTTAGCATCTCGCCTCGCAGCTACCATCGACGAAGCACACCGAAGAAAATCCACCAGTCGCACATTTTGGTGTGATTCTTTGACAGTACTCGGTTGGCTTCGCAATGACGCCAGAAACTTCAGGCCGTTCGTGGCCCATCGAGTAGGTGAAATACTTGAAACATGCAGCCTCACTGAGTGGCGATGGGTCCCGAGTGTCTTGAATACCGCTGACGATATTACTCGCGCGAAACGAGGCGCGTTACACCAAAATAGTCGATGGTTTCGTGGCCCGGACTTTCTATTATCTCCGCGTGATGAGTGGCCCACGGAACCACGGACGGGTCACAACGCCGACCGCTCGGGTGACAAGGAGTTAAAACCCGTTCACGTTCATTATCAAACTATCGCGACCCCGATGCATTCACCCCTCGCTGCGAATCCCGATCGTTTCAGTAGTTGGTTACGCATGGTTCGCTCTACAGCGCGAGCACATCAATACTTGAGGATTCTCAGAGAGAGGTGTATGCAAAAACGAAACTTAAACAATACTCACATCACCTGGCTTCCCGAATACATTTGCTCTTTTACATTAACACAAGATCATTTATCACACACCCCCTCTGCGAGGAACATTCCATGTACAGACTCTTACACATATAGACCGCTCACTGCACGCAACTTACATCTATCTAAAGTTCATATTCTCAGAGATTGTCAACGTTGTACGTTCGGTGAAGAGTTGCAGTGTCTGCGTTCTAAACAGCCGATACCGTCTCAAAGCAAACTAAGAACTCTAACGCCAATGATCGACGACTTTGGTCTTCTACGTGCGAACGGACGAGTAACAGCGGTTAGAGACGTCGACCAGTCATGTAACAACCCGATTATACTGGACGGTAAACACGTAACCACCCGGCTTCTTATTATGAATTATCACATACGCACTGCTCACGGGAGTAATGAGACAAACGTGAACGAGTTACGCCAAACGTACTGGATCTTACGTCTAAGACCCACCGTAAGACTCGTGGCCCGTGATTGTCAATCTTGTAAAGTGCGCAGGTGCCGACCACAAATTCCTCCGATGGGTGACCTACCATCAGCGAGACTCGCTCACCACCAGCGTCCCTTCTCTCACGTGGGTCTCGATTATTTCGGACCGATACAGGTTACCATCGGACGGCGGACGGAGAAGAGGTACGTAGCATTATACACATGCCTAACGATCCGAGCGATACATCTGGAAGTGGTGAGTTCTGTATCTACAAACTCAGCCATCATGAGTCTGAGGCGCTTCATAGCCCGACGAGGAACTCCCACTCACATATATTCAGATAACGGGACAGCATTTGTCGGCGCCAGTAGAGTGCTGCGTGAATTATACGGGGAACAGGTCTCGGACTTCACAGCGAACGAAGGCATAGAGTGGTCTTTCATTCCCCCATCAGCGCCGTTTATGGGCGGAGCTTGGGAACGGCTAATTCGCTCTGTTAAAACTTCCTTGGCCACCATTATGAAAGAGAGACGGCCGAAGGAGGAAGTTCTACATACGCTCTTAGCCGAAGTGGAAGCTATATTAAATTCTCGACCACTGACGCACGTCTCCGTGGACTTCGAAGCCATTGAAGCAATAACGCCGTTCAACTTTCTAATTGGCTCTTCGTCCACCAAACCTATGCCGGTGACCCTCGACGAGAACGATTTAAACAGCAGGAGCGATTGGAGACGAGCACTAAGATTGGCAGATCATTTTTGGTCGAGATGGGTTAGGGAGTATTTACCCACGCTTATACCCCGACGTAGCTCCCCCAACCAAGTACCCGACTTAGCCGTAGGAGATCTTGTGCTTGTCTGCGACGGAACTCTACCGAGGGGGCTCTGGCCAAGAGGGCGTATAGCAAAGTTATACCCTGGGAGAGACGGTGTTGTGAGAGTGGTTGACATTAGAACGCAGACTGGAGTTTTAAGACGTCCCACGCGCAAACTGGCTCGTCTACCCACCGAACCGACTGCAACAGCATAGCAAATAGACGTTATGTTGATGGAAAGATGTAGATTTTTTATATACTCATATTTTTCCTCATTTTATTGTAATTATTTTGTAACTAGTACTTTAATTTGTAACGCCTCTTTTTCAATTTTAAAAAAGGGGACGATGTTGCCGATACAACATATTTCTTTATATGTTAATAAAAACTAAATTGTCAGTTTTGATAGATTTTCCATAGCAACGGTTGTAAACGAAAAAAGATTAAAAACGTTTAGAGGAGAAAATATTTTTCATTCATCTAAAACGAACCGCAACAGATATTTATACTGAAAACACCTTCGGGGCCGACTGTGAACGACTAAATAGGTTGAACACGTAAACAATCAGGTCAACAGCTCGTATTATAATAAACCTATTCACAGAATAATAATCACCGCTCACTTTGTAACTAGAATTTTCCCGCGCAACTCCCGAAATGCGCGGCGGCCGGCGCCTAACATACTCCACATCATATACTCCACAGCTATATATTCCACAACTTTTCATTCTTTCATATTAGACGAGATCTTATTAAGAAAAACATTAACAACTTTTGTATTTATTTATTGAACTGAATAATCAAGATCAGACGGACGTATCTACGTATCCTTATTATATTATGTATAATAACAATGCACTTCATAGGCACAACATTGTGAATCGCATTGACACTATTTGGTTCACATAGTTCGGCCGTTTTCGACCAGAAACCAACGACTTACTGAAATTAACATACAAAAACAAAATTTTATGTTTTCATTATTTTTTATACTCAATAACCCATGTCTGCAGACAGCGGTCGCTTCCGTTATGCCGGCTTGTAGAGACGTATGTATGCCTTATAAGCGTGACTAGTTCATTTTACAGGTGTTTCGAACTAATTTAATTAAAAGAAGTTAATGTTAAGTGTATAATGGAAGCTTTCGAACCATTGTTTCTTTAAAAAACAGTAAAAATAGAAAGTACTCATGATACTCGAGTATTAATAACTCGCGCATGTCTATATTAAACCGAATAAACAGCCGAGCACTAACTGACTAACTAACTACATCACACTATTACTGAATATTACACTCTATCTAAGTAGTATAAGTTACATTTAGAACTTTTTACTTTTACCATATTATTAGTGTTATTAGCATACTCTAAATATCTGTAATTGTGTGATTTATAATAAAAGAAGAAACGAGCTGTTTTTCATAGAATGAGGGTGCAATTTTTTTTGTGTTTTTTGCTTTTTTGTGTGTAATTTAGTCATAATTAAGAACGAATGTGCAACGCCAAGACAAACCATAATCGTTTACCGGCGTGAAGCTAAATTGTAGAAAAAAAAATCCGCAAGCAGTTGCACGTTGCCTATATATATTGTTTAAATTAGTGTACCCAATATGTCATTTCATCAAGTATCCCATAAACAATCGAAATTATAATTCAATGTGGTTCAAGTATCCATCGAATGCAATAGCAGATCTATATTGATTCTATAAATGACAACCGGTACGTATCTGTTTAGTCTACGAAGACGACTCTTTCAACACACGATGGTGGGCTCGTTACACGACTCTACATAGATATAACGTGCAACAGAAACTATTCCTATATATTATATAGGCAAATAAATACGTCTCCTCAAGTCGGCATAGTATAACTACGAACTACGAATCTTCGTAATTAGAAGGGATTCTGGACCGCTGCGGTTCGATCGATCAACGGCCGGAGGAATAACGTTTTCATTATTCAGTGAGTATTCGAATGTGTACCAAAGTGTGAACGGTTTTGCGAGACGAGTGACGGAATGACACCGAGCAGGGACGTCCACCAAACGACCTTCTCTATTTGGTCGTCACACAAGACCACTATTCACCGACTATGTTACAACGAAACTAATACAAAACATACTAAATTATATTCAATGCGAGTCGTAAATCCATATTGTCTCCATCGGGATATTTAGTGGGATTTTTAGATCTACTGCTGAAAATCAAATAAATTAACAAATAACAGAAACATTACATACTTCGTTCACGGATTACATTAAATGAGTATATATCTCGCATTTGCTATTAAAGTAGCACCAATTAGGTATCATTATAGGAATGAGTGTGTTCGGTATCGTATGCCGTGCGCGTGCGCAATGGGTGAACTGACCGGTTAGTTGTTGGCGCTTCTTATATTGGAGATTATCTACGACCGTCATCATCGGCCCGTGTTTGTTTACATATATGTAGGTCTTCGTGTACGCGGCTTCGGGGTCTCTCCCGTCTATTAGGTCTATTGTCGAATTCATGGCTCTCAGATGGAGCTTCGATGTAGCTCACACGAAATGATCGGTGCAGATCTGGCTTAAAGTCAGGTCATTTGTATTACCTAATTAGACATGATATTATATTTATTATTATGTTGTCTCGAAATTGAGAGCTCGTAACATTGAAAGCGAATTCCGCACGACTAGGCTACGGTTGTAACTTCACATATGGTAGGTCGAGTTTTTCACCTGCCCGTGACACATACGACGCCCGCCTGCCGCCCGCCTGCCCCGAGACCGTTATATCTCGAACTATGTTAAACTTAATCGTGAATCCGTCAATAAGTATTCCTCTGAAACGATACCCGCCCGTCATTACCGCGAGTCACACGTTACGTCACGAGTCACGTTCCCGCATTCTGTGTTAGGAGAATGCTCGTTGTGCACACTTCGCTCCAAAAATACACGACGAATACGCTCTCCACGTGGCCGCCGCACCGACATACGTGATCATCCACTGCCGATGGTAGATGCAGGGTGCTCCTTATCATGTTCTGTTCATCATGAGCCGCTCATCTCTATATTGAAAATGGTGACAATGATGTTCGGATGCGATCGTGAAGTGAATATGTTCGATTTGAAGAATTTTCAGTCGTTTTAATGTTAATGGGAATGCTGGAAAGTGTCGAATGATAGGCGACGACATAATAACGAACGTCTCAACTGACAAAAATGTCGCACACGAATGTGAGCCTTAACCCGATCTCGTTATGAATGAATGTCATCCGAGGACGCGGTACACTCGACGCGACCGATCCACTCCGAAAATAATATTAGTAAAGTTCGGTTGCGCAACACAGATTTATAATAAACTGAAGTGGTCGTAACATTATCGAGGTGCCGCGTTCGGGGTGCGACTGTACTTTGGAGCTTTTTTTACTTTCGTCACTCATGAGTTTTAAATACTTTCGGAGCTAAAGTGTGACATCGGAGCGGTGCAGCGGCGTGCGAACCTACGCACCGTAGTATGTAGCGGTCACTCGAGTACATGTGCAACAGATCGAAATCGATATTCTAATTGTATTGCGGTTTGAATAAAGTAGATATACCGTAAATGGTTCGACGCCAAACGATAAAGGACGACTCTAGCGGCCGTCTGCGTCGCGCACTCGTGCCGCCAATATTATACGAATACGGAAAATACATTCGATTAGAAAAAACATCAAATTTAACCAGTGATCCGCTGATGATGCGCGAGGCTGAAGAGTCGCGACACGATCGCATGACCGAGCTGTATCTCTACATAGCAAAAATCTCTACATTCGTAATTATTTTAATATTTATATATTTTATTATGTTCTGCACGGGCAATTAATTCGGGTATAAATTATATAATCACTCGTGGGAATACTACGGACTCATTATACTCTAGTTTTATTATGCCGTCTGCATTGATTCCAGACAGAGATTTTTGTATTAACTTACTTGAATGAAATTATCAATATATATATACAGGGTGTCCCGTAAGTAGTGGTGTCAACGGTATTTTACAGATAGAGGGGTTCAATATCTAGAATATAATTTGGTACTTTTTTTTTATACCTTCTGGTTTAAAAGTTATGACATTTTTAAAGAATTATCATTTTTTCCCCCGTTTTATCATAAATTAATGTTATAAAATTTTGTTTACAATTATTTTCACTGATATTTTTATTTGAGTGGGTTGAGAAAACACAGGGCTTTCTAATTAAAATGTTATTTGTAACCAATTAATAACCATGATTAAATAAAAAATTAAAATCTAAACAAGATTTAATTTATCAAATTTTAAGCAAAATATTTAAACGAAACTGGTGTAAAAAAATTGTATGTAAGGTTACGGGACCATTATTTTAAAAATATCTACAATTCACACCGACTCTAAAAACGTATAATAATGTTCACTGTCATTTTAATTAAAGTAATTTTTCAAAGTTAAACAAGCAACAAAGTACTATTTGTCGAAGAAATTTTATTATTACCTTATGCGAATTCCAATAAAACCAATGTGAATAGATACGGATAATAAAATAATTTATTAAAGTAAATGCTCAAAATGTCTCCCTCTAACTCTAATGCATAACCGACATCTTCTAATAAAGTTTCTCCTGATATTTTCTGGGGCTCTTTGAATATTTTTAATTCTTTCGGACACGGTATTCAATTTGTGACGTAGTTCATATTCATTATTATTACATGTCTCATAAACAGCTTCTTTGAAGTTAACAATAGCAGACTGATGGCTATTTGTCCAGTCTGCCGTCCTGGAGTAGTACCACCACTTTCGAATGTAACACCCGTGAAGTGACTTTGTCACGTTTCGGGAATAGTTTAAAAGTAGCCAGGTATAACGAGAGGAGTGTGCGCTGTCAATCTAAGATGATACATGCTCGTCTCCTCAAGCGACTGGTGGAGGCGACTGCTACCCGCACAGGTTTCTCTGTAGTAGCAGTTGTTTCCATTCATGGACCGCACTCTAGCTTTACATCAGGCGGAGTGTTGTCATATGCTGAGCTACAATAAAAAAAAAATAACACCATAATTTACTTAATAATCTTTGTTTTAATAGTAATCCGGCATGTGATTACACTCTGCCTAATGTACTTAAGGTACGTAATCTCTGAATGAAATATCAGTGGAAACAGGTGTCAGTCTGCCTACCCCTCTTTGAACATCCCTAAAGTCAAATTAAGGAACCGAAATGAAAATAAGATTGGAACTACAAGCAGTTAGTATCTTACGACGTGAAAAAGTGCAAATTTCCGACTATAAGAATTCTTAAAATCCGTCCTATTATCGGAATGCATTATTAATAAAAACATTTCTGAAAAAAATTGAACCGACTTCTAAATAAAACACAAGGCACTAAAAAGTAAAAAAATAATTTTAATTGAGAGTACCTACACACAATTTAATAAGCATAAACATGAATAGATGCTTATTATTTATTTTCACATTAATTGTCTGCATTTTATCTCGCATATATCTGAAGTCGGTGCATGCATTTGAAACATGTTTTATGATTGGTAATGTACCTAGAGTCAAGCGATGCGGAGTTTCTTATTTGGTTGGCACCGACTTCAGATATATGCTAAATAAAATGTATACAATTAATGTGAAAATAAATAATAAGCATCTATTCATGTTTATGCTTATTAAATTGTGTGTAGGTACTCTCAATTAAAATTATTTTTTTACTTTTTAGTGCCTTGTGTTTTATTTAGAAGTCGGTTCAATTTTTTTCAGAAATGTTTTTATTTTGTAATTTTTAGTGGTAACTGTTGATTGATTGTGTGGATAAAATTCTAAACGCGCTGTTCAAATAAAATGTGATGAGTAGTGGGCTTATAGACAGACACTCTCAAGTCCTACCTGATAAAAAATGAATCATTAAAATCAATCGAAACATCCCCTAATTTTCCACCCTTAGAGATGGAATATTGTATTCCTTAAATGGGATCAATCCCGAAACGTACTTTATCAAATAAAAAAAGAATCATCAAAATCGGTTCACTAATGGCGAAATAGCCCCTAATTTTTTACCCTTAAAGGTGGAATATTGTATTCCTTAAATGGGATCAATCCCGAAATGTACTTTATCAAACAAAAAAAGAATCATCAAAATCGGTTTACTAATGGCGAAATATCCCCTAATTTTCCACCCTTAGAGATGGCATATTTTATTCCTTAAATTGGATCAATCCCGAGACGTACTTTATCAAACAAAAAAAGAATCATCAAAATCGGTTCACTAATAGCGAAATATCCCCTAATTTTCCACCCTTAAGGTGGAATATTTTATTCCTTAAATGGGACCAATCCCGAGACGTACTTTATCCAACAAAAGAAAAATCATCGAAATAGGTTCACACACGGCGAAACATCCCCTAATTTTCCACCCTTAGAGATGGAATATTTTCTTCAAATTTAAAATTGACCAATCACGAGACATACTTTATCCAACAAAAGAAAAATCGTCGAAAAATCATCGAAATCAGTTCACAAACGGCGAAACATCCCCTAATTTTCCACCCTTAGAGGTGGAATATTTTCTTCAAATTGAAACGGGACCAATGCGGACATATAGTCTATCCAACAAAAAAAGAATCATCAAAATCGGTCCACAAACGGCGGAGATATGAGGGAACATCGCCACAAAAAAAAAAAAAAAAAAAAAAAAAAAAATACACGACGAATAGATAACCTCCTCCTTTTGAAGTCGGTTAAAAATCGACGCCCATTTGTTGTATTTATGTCGAAAAAACATTATAATTAAAATGATAGTGATCATTATTATACGTTTTTAGAATCCATGTGAATTGTAGATATTTTTAAAATAATGGTCCCGTAACCTTACATACAATTTTTTTACACCAGCTTCGTTTAAATATTTTGCTTAAAATTTGATAAATTGAATCTTGTTTAGATTTTAATTTTTTATTTAATCATGGTTATTAATTGGTTACAAATAATATTTTAATTAGAAAGCCCTGTGTTTTCTCAACCCACTTAAATAAAAATATCAGTGAAAATAATTGTAAACAAATTTTTATGACAATATTTTGTGACAAAACGGGGGAAAAAATGATAATTCTTTAAAAATGTCATAACTTTTAAACCAGGAGGTATAAAAAAAAATCACCAAATTATATTCTAGATATTGAACCCCTCTATCTGTAAAATACCGTTGACACCACTACTTACGGGACACCCTGTATATATATATATATATATATAATGTGTTTGTTACAAACACAATCTTCGGGAAGTAATAAAAACTTTATTGTGTTGCTCTGAAAAACGAGTGACTTTTATTTAGTTACAATACATACAAAACATATATAATACAAACATATATAAACAAACCTGAAAAACGAGAAACGCAATTAAAAGCTATTATTTCACCATCTATATTACAATTTAGAATATCAATATTGCAACCACCAAAAACAGACGCGTCACGCCCACAGACTATATAGTTTACATCCATGGACAAAATGCCGGCGAAGCGCGGCAAATTCAAACACTAGGCACACTCGACGACACGCGACGTCGACATTCTTTTACATCTCCCCCTCCCGCAGGAAAGGATGTACACATGACATTGCTTTTAGGTCTTTCGTTTACTCAGTTCGAGAAAGGAACAAGCTTTGTAATATGAAAAAGATTTGACTCAGATTTCTTATGGCCTGTGTCTATTCTGTAAATTGAGTTTGAAATTTTGTCTAAAATTTTATATGGTCCAATTCTGAGTTCATCTAATTTTTTTCTGTTTAACCGATTTCCGTTTTCCACGTATACCCAGTCTCCGACTTGTAATTCGCACTTTCTTCTGTTTTTATCAAACTGTTGTTTGTTATAACTGTGTGATTTTTTTGTATTTTCCAAGGCGAGTTTTCTGTCACGAGATAAGTCGTTGTGGGTTTTTATTTGTTTCAACTCATCGGGTAAAATATCCATATTTTTTCCCTCCAATAAATATTTAGGCGAAAACCCTGTCACAGTATGCTCTGTTTCATTGTATCTTCGGATGCATTCGTGTGCTATGGTCGTCCAGGCCAATTTTTCTTTTCTTTCATTTGCCATACATCTGATTTTATTAATTAATGTCTGGTTAAGTCGTTCATTGAGCCCGTTTGAAAATGGTGCATTTACTGCAGTAAAGATAATGGGTATATTTTCCTTATTTAAAAATCTTTTAAAATCTTTTGAATTAATGCCTGGGTATTGATCTGATAAAATCAGGCCAATCTTATGTTCCTCATGCATCACTTTTTGAACTAGTTTTATAAAATCATTTGAACTCTGTGTTTTTGAAGTTAAAATGTAGGCATACCTCGTGAAGTGATCTACAAGAAGGTGTAAATATGTTTTTGTCGAACGTGAGCCCCCGAACCCGCCAATAGTATCGATGGATATTATCTCAAAGGGGTAGGTAGCAGGGCCTAAGTGAGACATTAGTCCAAACTTATATTTTCCTCTAGATTTATTCTTCACACATATTTCACAGTTGTTGCACATTGTTCTGATATTATATGTCAAGTTTTTTGCTGTATAGAATGGATTGATTTTATTATGCATCTGTTTAATTCCTATATGACAATAAGAATAATGTATATTTTTTATCATTTTTTTACTAAATTCTTCTGACAGTATAATCTTTTCTTTTTTTCCTATTTTTTTATAGTATATTTTATCTTTTAAGTATATTTTATTTGTAGGATTCTTAATATCTTTATTTGTTTCTTGATCATTCCGGATATCTTCTAGTTTTATCAAGTTAACGACTTTCAAACATTCATCCTGATTTTCATATGGTTCTAATACTGGATTTCTGCTCAGACAATCAGCTTCTAAGTTGTATTTTCCTGGAGAGTATATTATCTCGAAATTAAACTGAGATAGATAATATGATAGGTCTCCTAGCTCTTCATCCGTTCTAGCTTTGATATTCATTCTTTCTAGGGGCTTGTGATCAGAGAAAACTGTAAATCTTTTCCCCATGAGCCAGTGTTGCCAGTATTTTACTGCTTCTTTTATTGCTAGACACTCTAAATATATAGCTTTTTTCTTCTTCTGAGATTCATTCAATTTTCTTGAAAAATATGCACATGGATTTACTTCTCCATTTTTCTGTGGTTGTTTCAGTACAGCTCCTATGCCCTGTATACTCGCATCTGTGTAAATGTGTATAGGTAAATCTGGGTCAAATATTGTTAGAATAGGTGTCGAACAAAGTAATCTTTTTATTGTTTCGAAGGATTCTTGGCAATTTTCTGACCAAATAAATTTTTGTTCTTTTCTTAACAAATTATGTAATGGGTCTAATATAATTGATATATTTGGTATATATTTTCCATAAAAATTTATTTTACCTAAAAACTGTCGAACATTCTTTTGTGTTCTCGGAACAGGGAAATCTTTTATAGCTATTAAATTATCCTTTAATGGACTAATCGTATTATTTTTGATTATATGCCCTAAATACTTTACAGAATCCTGAGCGAACACACATTTTGAAAATTTTAGTCTAAAACCTTCCTTCAAAATCGCTTCCAATAATAATGACAAATGATTGATATGTTCTTCGAATGTTTTAGAAAATACCAAAATATCATCTATGTAATTCACGGTGAAATCTGATAGTTTATGTTTTCTTATAATGCTGCTCAAAATTCTCTGAAAAATTGCTGGTGATGTTTTTAACCCAAACGGTAAGCAAGTCCACTGAAAATGCCCTTCTTGAGTAACAAATGCTGTTTTGTTTTTATCTTCAATTTTCAACGGAATTGACCAAAATGCGGAGTTTATGTCCAGTGATGAAAAAAATTTACATTCTCTCGTTTTAATCATTAAATCTTCGATTAGTGGGAAAGGTTGTGACTGAGGAACCACAATTTTATTTAAATCGCGAAAATCAATACATAATCTTGATTTTTTTCCTTCTTCTTTTTTATAGGCCAATGTTACCGGGGCAGCGAAAGGACTATACGACTCTTCAATTAAATTCTTTTTTAATAAATTTGATACCTGTTGCTCAATTTCTTTTCTATCTTCAATAGTGCATCTGTACGGCCTTTTACAACAATATTTGTCAATTAGTAAATCAATATGTGCCTCGTACCCTTTCACAGTTCCTATGTCAAATTTATCCTTAGCAAAAAGTGATTTATATTTGTATATTAATTTATCTATTTCCGTCTGTTGGTGAGAGTTCAGGTGATTTACTAGGATGTTAAAGCTGCTCACTTCTATGTGTTCATTAAAATTTACTTTATATTCATCATTTACTTCAATTTTTTTTACTTGTGTGATTTCTAACTTTTCATTTTGAATTAGGTGAAATTTTTCTATGCAATCTAATCCAATTAAAAAATCGTACTCGAAATTTTCATTATCTATAACAAAAACGTTCATGTTCTTCTCAATATCAAAAATCTTAATATTTAAAGTTACCATTCCTATAGTTTTCTTCACACCATTAATCGTTTTTAAATTTGCAATTATATTATTTTTAGTAATTGTGTTATTTTTCAAGCATAGTAATTTGGAATTTATTACAGAAACATTTGAGCCTGAATCATATATTCCCGAAATTTCTAATGTATCATTTAGTAATAATTTAATTTTGATTAATGGTGGTGTTACTAGTTTTTTGGATCCATCTCATTTAATTCAGTTTCCAATTCATAATTATTAACATTTTTTATATGCTCTCCTTTTGATCCATCACTACTCTTTTTTTGGAACCAACATGAGGATTCCGGGTGATAACGAATACCCTTGTTTCCTTTTTCACAAATTCTGCACGGCTTGTCTCTTACACTTTTCTCTTTGATTTTATTTTCAAAACTAGGTATCTTCTTCTCTAAATTCTTCTTATTTACCAGATGCTCTAAACCTCTAATGTTATTAAATAAATCGTTAGTGTCTTTTAATGTATTTCTGTCGATTCTATCCGATATAAAGTTTGGTAATCCTGTAGTAATTAGATCAATTAACGTAGACTTATCTATTGTTTTGTTTATTTCTAACAACAACCTTTCTTTTTTTAGTGCATATTCTAATAGTGAGCCTTGTATATATTTGAATAATATGGCATATCTGACTGGCGTCCAACCTTTATCTGCGAACGTTTCACAAAATTTCTCCTTCCATGTTGACCACTCTGACTTTATTGTGTACTTTATGAGCATGGAACTGTACCAGTCGAGACACGCCTCGTCTATAAACAGTTTAAAGGCTTCAATTTTTTTAATATCTTCTTCTATTCCGAAACGGGTACATTCACTTTCAAAAATGTTCATCCATTGTCCTACGTTTGACGTCTTTTTAGTGAATTTATCTAATACAAAATTTTCAGACAAATTTTTTTTTCTTGAGCGTTCAGGCATGTCTTTCATTCGTTCTGAAAAACTTTCCAGAATTTTCGTTAACACCTCTTCTGAAATACCAGCTCCAGGAGCCTCCTGTCGTGATATTGGAGTCATCTCCTCCAGCAAATAATCCATAAACTGCATATTATCATCTTCATCGACATAAGCATTCCTCATCTCTTTTGTTAATGAAATCCATACCTGTCTCTTATCATGTCTTCTTTGTAATGTTGATTTAATTTTTTGGTAAATTTGAGTTTTTATAATTTCCCCATGCAACCTCACTGGTTGGAGTTTTTCTGGAATAATGAATGTCCGTCCATCAATGGTAGTAATTGAGGTTATGCAAGTTACATTTGTTTTTGAATCATCCCCAGCTTTTATCATAAATTCAAACCTTAATTTATCCATTTTGCTTGTTAACAGCTGTATTAATGGCGTTTTATAATGTGTTTGTTACAAACACAATCTTCGGGAAGTAATAAAAACTTTATTGTGTTGCTCTGAAAAACGAGTGACTTTTATTTAGTTACAATACATACAAAACATATATAATACAAACATATATAAACAAACCTGAAAAACGAGAAACGCAATTAAAAGCTATTATTTCACCATCTATATTACAATTTAGAATATCAATATTGCAACCACCAAAAACAGACGCGTCACGCCCACAGACTATATAGTTTACATCCATGGACAAAATGCCGGCGAAGCGCGGCAAATTCAAACACTAGGCACACTCGACGACACGCGACGTCGACATTCTTTTACATATATATGACCGCACTCCGCCTGATATTAAGCTAGAGTGCGATCCATGAACGGAGGCGACTGCCGTCAGAGAAGGGGATCCGCAGACAGCAGTCGGGTTTGAGTGAAGAACGCGCTACGTTTCATAAATAGACGATTAACATCTCGATTCATGTGATCAATTATTTGATCATTGTTGTCATAACATAGATAAACGGTGCACTTATCAAAGTTTACAAATGAGGTAATGAATCTGCACGTCCGACATGTCGGTCACTTTCGTGAGAGTAGGCTTATAGCCCAAAGGGCCTATATCAAAATGTCATTTTTAATTTGTATCCTCGACATTTAAAACTTTTACTTGTTTTTAAAAAATCGACCTAATTTCTCCCCTCGTCGCTCTTCGTCGCTGCTAGTGACAATAATGACAGAAATTAATTTCATTTTTACATATTTAAAGTTTTGCTTGAATTCATATAAGTTAGATAAATATTGAGAGTGGCCGTAATCTAGCTAAAGAGGCGTGAACTCACAATCGACGAGACCCGTCTTCAAATCTCACCAATGCAAGAAAAAAGTGAATTGCATCGCGTAGACACTATGTGATGGTGTATGTCTCGCATGTTGCAGATAAATGTGTTTCCAAGGTGACACTATCATTATTTTAGTGAACATAGTTACATTGATATGACAATAATTTGATTAGATTAATTGCGGTTACCTCGGTTCTGTTTGACCTCGATTCATATGTGAAAACTGGGATACATGATGCTTTACCATTAATTCGGCGTCACCGAAAAGGTGCGAATCGATACCGTAAACCGTCTTTAATTCAATTTTCTCAATTCAGAACGCGATAATGATGAGAGGATGCAAAGTTATTTTCCTTGTTGGCGCCTAATTGTTATCATTTCACGTAATATTATTTTTGGAAATAGCTACTATCTGATATCCAGCCACATGCAATAATGTGATTTTCATTTTTAACCGACTTCGAAAGGTTACATGTTCGTCGCGTATATTTTTATGTATGTTCACCGATTTTTTTGAAACGGCTGAACCGACTTATTACAATCGATTATTGAATGTTGAATTATTAAATTAAAATTATACTGTAGTACGGCTGCAGTTGTAAGCTGCATCCCATAGTGGACCCATATATTTGTCTAAGATGCACAGTGTTTTTTTTATAAATTTACTTGTTCGGCATACATACTTTACAACAGAAATAATGAAACACGTGTTTCAGCATATCATGAAGTTCGACCCCTAAGGGGGTGAAACGAGGTAAAACGAGATAAAAAAAACACACTAATAATAACATATTAATAATGAAACGTGTTTCAACCTCGAAGGGGGTGAAATAGGATCAACTTTTTTTTGACATTGTACAGAATAAAATATGTTCTACAATATAAATAATGCTTCAACCCCATGGGGGGGGGGGGGGGGGGGTGAAACGAGGTAAACGGGATGATTTTTTTTTGGACATAATTACTTGATCCTTAGTACATTTGCTCTACACACATAAATAATAAAACAAATATTTCAGCATTTCTTGAATCTCAACCCCTAAGGGGATGAAACGGCGTAAAATCGATTAATTTAATTTTTTTTTGTTAGATTTACTTTGTTTGAATTACGATTAGTATTTGTACGTTCATTAGGAATATTTTGGTTTGCTATTATGCCTAAGCAAAAAATGGAAAAATAAAAACCTTTTAAAAAAAGTTGAACCGACTAAAGGCTTAGTTCCGAGTGAAAAATATTTATATTATTGTGTTTATGTTTGTTTATTACTTTGTGTGTAGATACTCTTGTTAAAAATTATTTTATACTTTTTATTGCCTTTAGTATTTATTGAAGTTGACTTTTTTTTAAAGGTTTTTATATTTTTTCTATTTAGTTAAAAGTTTCGCTTTTGTGCAATACTCGTGTGCATAAATATAGTTCCGACGTCTATTTCTCGGCATGATGAAATAAAGTAAAAAACGCATCCAAATTAATTGTTCACTGATATGTTAGGTTAGTGTTACACATCGGTCGTACGTGACTCTACATACGATCAGTGTATTGGTACCTTTATTTGACAGGAAGTGCCGCTCAATAATCTCTCATTGGCTATTGTTAACAGACACACACACCTATAAACTGTTTACGAATTAAATATTATGATAGAAGAAACTGCAATAATATTAAACTTATACGAAACCCATAATGTGATTAATTATGCAAATTAATAAAGCCAATGCGAAACAGAACTGTTTAGAATTATTATTATTATTTAATATCGATATTATCAGGAGGCACATTCCGAACACGCCCTTAAATACACAATTGTAAAGGTGAATTTTGTTCGTAATTCTTTTAGAATCGTTATCGAGTTTTGTGTACATAAAAGTGAAAATTGTCGAAACCTCCGTCGGCGGTCGCCCGCGTGAGAATGCAACAATTAATATAGCCACTGAAGCGAATATCCTCCGCTGACCTATCGTCTACAGTCGTCGGTCCACAATTCTACAATGTACACCGAACGAACGATATTACAATAATAAGAGTGAATCGATCGTCACGAAAACTGAGCCTAGTAATGCTAATTTCTCACCTCGTATCGTCTCGAGTGTAATCCGCGTTATCACTGGAGTTGCGGCGAAGTGGCGATATGAGTGCCATTGTGATAATAGCGATCGGGCGCGCAACAGTCGCGGAATACGTTCATAATCATGATAACATAATTACGTGAGCTTCTACTCAGGCATGCATCGGTATTAAGTCATGAAATGAAGTGACGCGCGGTTAGGAGTCCGAGCCGTCGACCTTCGGGTGCGTTCGGACGTACGGCTCGACACAGCGATGAGTATTCACGACGCATCATCTGCGGGGCTCTCGTCGACGAGAGGACCTCCGGGAGCGGTCACGTGCGCGTTCATATATAGGTCCTCCCGTACGGGCCCGACGCCCGTTCGTCTCGCCGGGTCGCGAGATCGAGTACGGTGACGTCGCCGGGACGCGCTCCGGCTGCGATCTTTTCCCTCGACTTCTGCCCGATACCGTCGGATATCGCTCGCCGCGTACGTTCGATTCGTCACCGCGGACGATTCCCGGAATCACTAATATAGAGGCGTCGAACTCACTGTGGCCTTCCCTCTGCACTCTCGATATCCTCCGCCGCATCTTCTTATCGTCCTTCAGCGGCGGCCCGATCGCGCGCGGTCTGCCGCCGCGTCTCTCCGCGAACACTATGTATCGCTCTCCGACGCGAAGCGGCAGCTCGGCCTCGAACCGCGCGGTGCACTCTCCCGGCCGTACGCCCCGCATCCTGAGACGCAGCACGCGACCGGCGCGGGCCCAGCGGTCGCGAGGGGAGGCCGGCCGGCGCAGCACTCGGTGCAGCAGGAGCGGTCGGTCTCGGCCGGAGCCGGGAAGCGCGGTCACGACGAGGGCGAGCGGCGCGGTCCGGGCCCTCCAGGCCGGATCGGCGCGGGCGCACCAGGCGCAGCGGGCGGCGGGGAGCGCGCCGAGCGCCGCGAGCAGCAGCAGGAGCAGGGCGCGCACGGTCATGTCCCGACGGCGGCCGCGCGCAGCATGGCGACTGCGGAGGAGGCGACCGCCCGCGGTCTCTCTCTCGACCGACTGCCGCCCGGAGCGGACCGCCCTCCCGCCGCCGACTCCGCTCCCGCCGCCGTCGACCGATCCGATTCTGAAAAGTTCTCGATCCGCTTTTCAGTCTCTTTCGGAGCTTCGGCGGTCGCGCGCAACGGCGACACTTCACTATTATCGAATATATATTATTTTCCCGCGAACGCTTTCGACATATTCATCGTTAATATTGTCAACGCGTCGCGATCGCGATTCGATCGTTCGATATCGTCATTAATAGCGAATGTCAATTATTGTGATTCGCTCGATAGTCATTTCGGTAATAATAATTATGTATCGTGTAGACGAGGGGAAAGGAGCGGGGAAGCGGGGGTGGGGGTGGTTTGTGGCACGTAGCTCGTAGACGCTCGTAGCAGACCTCTACTCTATAGGCGATGCGCTGTTATGATGCGATGCGTTATTATCATAATAGGTGTGAAATTATGCAACGTCGTAATATATATTATTAATAATGGATTTACCAATAATAAAAACAAATGTCTGCTCACAATAAAATAGAATGAATGCGATGTCTAATAATCTAATATAGTTATATTATACAATGACACATTTTGATAAGTATTTATTTACCTGCCAGCGACAAATACAAATTTAAAAAAAAAAATTTCATTTATCTTGTCACAGTTATATTAATACAAAATAAGTATGTCTAAAATATGCAATAAATAATTTTGTAATAAATTGAATTGTATTCATAGCAAATAAGGTATATTTTGGTCAGTTTAATGATATGTGTATATGTATGAGTGTGGTCAGTGAGCACGTGCGAAACAGACCCCCGCTGGCACCTCGGCACCTGGAGGTTCCGGTCCCGCGGACCAGGTGCCCACTCATTGTAACAATCCGTTCACAATGCGATACTCTATTTGGTATTTCGTATTTATTATTCATTGTTAAAAGCGCTAAAATATTTAATAACATTAGCTCATAACGTAATGTCTGCGCGAATGAGGGGTGGACGGGTACGAACAATTATTTGACTATAGTTAAGCGTCGAGTAATTGAATACTTTCAATTTCGTTTTCGATTCGATACAAAACCGTTTTCGATTCGAGAGCGTGTAATGCCGTTCAAATTACGTTACCCGGAAAGACTTACCGTAAAACCTGGAAAAAAAACACATCTTAAAAATTCATTCATAAGTCGCCATCTACCTGGCTTTCGGTTTCTGTCAAAAGCTCTGCTGCCTTCGTGGTGTATTGTTTCGGCGTCTTCGGGCCGGATGTCAGATAAATTGGTTCAGTGGTGACCGTTAGCCTGGTACGCACCATTGTCGTGAGGTGTGGGAATACTGACAACACATTTTTTAATACATTTTTTTTTGTAAAGAAAGTTAACACAAATAAATAGTTTGGCGAGCACGCGGCCTCCGTCGACCCCTACTACTAGATCGGCCCCCGCTCACCCGATTTGAATGAATATACCCGATCATGTCTGTCGGCTGTGAGATATCTTTATTATGGCCAATAATTTACCGGCAGCTTATTGACATGCAAAAGGCCAAAATTATGAAACCGCTGCATTTCATTAATACAGACAACGCGACCTAATTTATACTCTACTTGATATTTCAGTGTTTGTATTCGAAACGATGCTCTGAGCTAAGCGAATAGTGGGGGAAGTCAGTATTGCTACTAATTTCGCTATTGCTACTATTAACATAATATATTTAATGTCTATACTAAGTTAGCGCTTCTATCATAAGCACTGTGCGACCATATGACATATGACATAGTTTAGCGAGATTTGAACACGGGATAATGGATATGTTCATAATGTCACAGGCTGATCAACATTGTAGGTGTGATGTAGAGTGTTCGTCGTGTCGAGTCGTTCGCGGGTGCTCTGTCGAGGAGCGAGTAGGGCCACCCTCGCGACCGCATCTCGTTAGCTTCAATAATTATTATTATTATTATTATTATACTAATATATAGCTGCAATACCACTGACTGACTCACTCACTGACTGACATCAATTATTTCGTACTTGCCGGTATAGTGGAGGGTAGCGGTTTTTTGAGTCGTATAGAGGGCGTTCCAAAACCGTCGAGAAAAATACGACTTTGACCGGAAGTCGATTCTGGACCGGAAGTGGTAGCGATATCTCGGAAACGGAAAGAGATGAGGCAAAAGTGCCGGAACAAACGGCGTAGGGAATGCCCTCTAATTTCGAAAACGATACTTTTTTTTTCAAAATTGCTCAAAAAAAATTTTTCCTCGATCGTATTTACATCCTTTTCTCGCCGGTACGCCAATATGAAACGGAGCATGGCGCTTGGGCGTGGCCTAACAGCATCCGCGTCGATCGCTCGTCGGGGCTCGCGCTCTCTATGTTCCGCCCGTTCAGAGCGCGCAATGAAAATATAACGACGCATTTTCGGGACGAACGATCGAAACGGCTTTACCTCGGTCAGTCGGACGGTGAGCGCGGCCGCGTGAACATTAAATATGCTCCGCGCGGCGGGCTTTTTTAAAATATCTCAAGAAGTAGATACGTCAGAGTAACCATGTAAAGAACAATTTTGTTCAGTATGACCAGCACTATTTGTTTTTTTTTTTTTTTTTCAATTTTTTAAAATCGCCGTATCTCAAAAAGTACATACGTTAGCGTCACCGTGTAAAGAACAATATTGTTCAGTATGACCAGCACTACTTTTTTTTTAATTTTCTAAAATCGCTATTACTCAAAAAGTACATACGTTAGCGTAACCGTGTAAAGACCAATATTGTTCAGTATGACCAGCACTACTTTTTTTTTAATTTTTTTTTTTTATTTTCTAAAATCGCTATAACTCAAAAAGTACATACGTTACCGTCACCGTGTAAAGACCAATATTGTTCAGTATGACCAGCACTACTTTTTTTAATTTTTTTTTTTTTTCTAAAATCGCTATTACTCAAAAAGTACATTCGTTAGCGTAACCGTGTAAAGAGCAATATTGTTCAGTATGACCAGCACTACTTTTTTTTTAATTTTTGTGTTTTTTTAATTTTCTAAAATCGCTATTACTCAAAAAGTACATACGTTAGCGTAACCGTGTAAAGAGCAATATTGTTCTGTAGGATCAGCACTACTTTTTTTTTAAATTTTTGTGTTTTTTTTTAATTTTCTAAAATCTATTCGATTTAATACGTTTTACGACAAAAAGGGCCTCCGCGGGCCGCTTGCGCCCGCGGCCTTTACCCAACAGCTAGTACTAATATATAGCTGCAATACCACTGACTCACTGATCTATTGACATCAATTATTTAGTACTTGCCGGTATAGTGGAGGGTAGCGGTTTTTTGAGTCGTATAGAGGACGTCCCAAAACCGTCGAGAAAAATACGACTTTGACCGGAAGTCGATTCTGGACCGGAAGTGGTAGCGATATCTCGGAAACGGGGCGAGTCGGGGCAGTCACCCCGAAGAGAAAGTTGTAGAGAATGTCGTCTTATGGCGAAATCAAAAAAAAAATTTTCAAGATCGGGCAATAAAAAAAATCCCATACAAATCGGTCGGCCCTCGATGATACTTCCATCTCGCTCTTTTCCATCGGTCAGTGCATGAGGCGAGAGCGAGAGGTGCGGAGAGAAAAGTTTGCATACGGCCGCGTTTTCGGGACGAACGATCGAAACGGCTTTACCTCGGTCAGTCGGACGGTGAGCGCGGCCGCGTGAACATCGAATTTGCTCCTCGCGGCGGGCTTTTTTCGAATATTTTAAATATCTCAAGAAGTAGATACGTCAGAGTAACCATGTAAAGGACAATATTGTTCAGTATGACCAGCACTATTTTTAATTTTTGTTTTTGTTTTTTTTTTAATTTTTTAAAATCTTCATATCCCGAAAAGTAGATACGTTAGCGTCACCGTGTAAAGACCAATATTGTTCAGTATGACCAGCACTATTTGTTTTTGTTTTTTTTTTTTTAATTTTTTAAAATCGCTATTACTCAAAAAGTACACGACGTTAGCGTAACCGTGTAAAGACCAATATTGTTCAGTATGACCAGCACTAATTTTTTTTTTTAATTTTTGTTTTTTTTTTTAATTTTTTAAAATCGCCATATCTCAAAAAGTAGATACGTTAGCGTCACCGTGTAAAGACCAATTTTGTTCAGTATGACCAGCACTATTTGTTTTTTAATTTTTTTTGTTATTAATTTTTAAAATCGCCATATCTCGAAAAGTAGATACGTTAGCGTCACCGTGTAAAGACCAATATTGTTCAGTATGACCAGCACTACTTTTTTTTTAATTTTTGTTTTTTTTTTAAATTTTCTAAAATCGCCTTTACTCAAAAAGTACATACGTTAGCGTAACCGTGTAAAGACCAATATTGTTCAGTATGACCAGCACTACTTTTTTTTTAAATTTTTGTTTTTTTTTTAATTTTCTAAAATCGCTATTACTCAAAAAGTACTTACGTTAGCGTAACCGTGTAAAGACCAATGTTGTTCAGAAAGGTAAACTCTTTTATATGGCGAGCAAAATTTTTTTCAAAACTACCCTAAAATCTATTCGACCTAATGCGTTTTACGACAAAACAGGGCCTCCGCGGGCCGCTTGCGCCCGCGGCTTTTACCCAACAGCTAGTACTAATATATAGCTGCAATACCACTGACTGACTGACTGACTGACATCAATTATTTCGCACTTGCCGGTATGGTGGAGGGTAGCGGTTTTTTGAGTCGTATAGAGGACGTTCCAAAACCGTCGAGAAAAATACGACTTTGACCGGAAGTCGATTCTGGACCGGAAGTGGTAGCGATATCTCGGAAACGGGGCGAGTCGGGGCAGTCACCCCGAAGAGAAAGTTGTAGGGAATGCCCTATAATTTCGAAAACGATACTTTTTTTTTCAAAATTGCTCGAAAAAAATTTTTCCTCGATCGTATTTTTATCCTTTTCCCGCCGGTACGCCAATATGAAACGGAGCATGGCGGTGGGCGTGGCCTAACAGCATCCGCGACGAGGCATTTTCGGGACGAACGATCGAAACGGCTTTACCTCGGTCAGTCGGACGATGAGCGCGGCCGCGTGAACATCGAATTTGCTCCGCGCGGCGGGCTTTCTTTTAAATATCTCAAGAAGTAGATACGTCAGAGTAACCATGTAAAGAACAATTTTGTTCAGTGTGACCAGCACTATTTTTTTAAATTTTTGTTTTAGTTTTTTTTTTAATTTTTTAAAATCTTCATATCTCGAAAAGTAGATACGTTAGCGTCACCGTGTAAAGACCAATATTGTTCAGTATGACCAGCACTATTTTTTTTTAAATTTTTGTTTTTTTTTTTAATTTTTTAAAATCGCCATATCTCGAAAAGTTGATACGTTAGCGTCACCGTGTAAAGACCAATTTTGTTCAGTATGACCAGCACTTTTTTTTTTAAATTTTTGTTTTTTTTTTTTTTAATTTTTTAAAATCTTCATATCTCGAAAAGTAGATACGTTAGCGTCACCGTGTAAAGATCAATATTGTTCAGTATGACCAGCACTATTTGCTTTTTTTTTTTTTTAATTTTCTAAAATAGCTATTACTCAAAAAGTACATACGTTAGCGTCACCGTGTAAAGACCAATATTGTTCAGTATGACCAGCACTACTTTTTTTTTAATTTTTTTTTTTTTAATTTTTTAAAATCGCCATATCTCGAAAAGTAGATACGTTAGCGTCACCGTGTAAAGACCAATTTTGTTCAGTATGACCAGCACTAATTTTTTTTTAAATTTTGTTTTTTTTTTAAATTTTTTAAAATCGCCATATCTCGAAAAGTAGATACGTTAGCGTCACCGTGTAAAGACCAATTTTGTTCAGAAACGTAAACGCTTTTAGATGGCGAGCTAAATATTTTCAAAACTGCCTAAAATCTATTCGATCTAATACGTTTTACGACAAAAAGGGCCTCCGCGGGCCGCTTGCGCCCGCGGCTTTTACCCAACAGCTAGTACTAATATATAGCTGCAATACCACTCACTCACTCACTCACTGATCTATTGACATCAATTATTTAGTACTTGCCGGTATAGTGGAGGGTAGCGGTTTTTTGAGTCGTATAGAGGACGTCCCAAAACCGTCGAGAAAAATACGACATTGACCGGAAGTCGATTCTGGACCGGAAGTGGTAGCGATATCTCGGAAACGGAAAGAGATGAGGCAAAAGTGCCGGAACAAACGTTGTAGGGAATGCCCTCTAATTTCGAAAACAATACTTTTTTTTTCAAAATTGCTCAAAAAAAATTTTTCCTCGATCGTATTTATATCCTTTTCCCGCCAGTACGCCAATATGAAACGGAGCATGGCGGTGGGCGTGGCCTAACAGCATCCGCGTCGATCGCTCGTCGGGGCTCGCGCTCTCTATGTTCCGCCCGTTCAGAGCGCGCAATGAAAATATAACGACGCATTTTCGGGACGAACGATCGAAACGGCTTTACCTCAGTCAGTCGGACGGTGAGCGCGGCCGCGTGCACATCAAATTTGCTCCGCGCGGCAGGCTTTTTTAAAATATCTCAAGAAGTAGATACGTCAGAGTAACCATGTAAAGAACAATTTTGTTCAGTATGACCAGCACTATTTGTTTTTTTATTTTTTTTTCAATTTTTTTTAAATCGCCGTATCTCAAAAAGTACATACGTTAGCGTCACCGTGTAAAGACCAATATTGTTCAGTATGACCAGCACTACTTTTTTTTTAATTTTGTTTTTTTTTTAATTTTCTAAAATCGCTATTACTCAAAAAGTACATACGTTAACGTAACCGTGTAAAGACCAATATTGTTCAGTATGACCAGCACTATTCTTTTTTTAATTTTTTTTTCAATCTTTTAAAATCATCAAATCTCGAAAAGTAGATACGTTAGCGTCACCGTGTGAAGACCAATATAGTTCAGTATGACCAGCACTACTTTTTTTTTAAATTTTTGTTTTTTTTTTTAATTTTCTAAAATCGCTATTACTCAAAAAGTACATACGTTAGCGTCACCGTGTAAAGACCAATATTGTTCAGTATGACCAGCACTACTTTTTTATTTTATTTTTTTTTATTTTCTAAAATCGCTATTTCTCAAAAAATACATACGTTAGCGTAACCGTGTAAAGGTCAATTTTGTTCAGAAACTTAAACGCCTTTAGATGGCGAGCTAAATATTTTCAAAACTGCCCTAAAATCTATTCGATCTAATACGTTTTACGACACAAAGAGCCTCCGCGGGCCGCTTGCGCCCGCGGTCTTTACCCAACAGCTAGTTGTTATAATTATGCCTCCATAATTCCAAACTATAAATATTTATTTATCAACATAATTCGTACCACCGCCGCGGCACCGTTCGACCTTCTTTGAATTAATTCGCCACAAATTTTTGGATACGGTTTTGTGGTACGTTATACAGGATGTGACTAGAGGAGTGGATCGTCGGCGGCGGGGAGATCGGCCGATCGATTTGACCGCCCATGTATGTTTAGCAAAATTCAGTAGTTCAAACGGCAGCTAAAACACGACTATTATGTCATTTGTTGTAATTCAAATAAACTGTTTGATGATGGAAGACCGAACGCCCTCGACCGCACACAGCAGGACCATGTACTCCATTAATATTAACAACTTGTAGAAGAAACTTTCAAACTTTTCGAGAGATTTTCAGTTCACAATGAATAAATTATTTTTATCCAACAAATTGAAAAAAAAAAACAACCACTGGAACTCGCAAAACGTACTAAGGGGTCACCGATGATCCATTCTGTATATTAAATGGCAGCATCTGCACGCTCTCCCTGCCTCTATAATCATTGTGACAAACAGAACTTGCGCTAAACCATTAGAAAAGGTTACGCTCGGTCTGTCTACCCTGCGGGTAGTGTGTATTATAGTGTGGCCGCAATATAATTGTGTAAAGCAGACAGTATGAAGTCGCGCGGTGTGGTTACCATCATTCACACGTTATAGACACGTATTCCGTAAATATTGGCGCCCCACATAGCGACGCCGGACCCCTGGCAAAACACGCAACACGCCAACCGTTCATTCGTAATATTCAATAATAATTATATATCAATAAAATCATATTTATTTCTGTGTTTTGATTTACATTATCTAGCAAATAAATTCTAAACGATCTTAATATTGTAATATTTTCTGATTCTCTATAGTTTAGATTTGTTGAGAGCCGAAGTGTAGTAATCTGGCATCGCTGCGTTCGTGCGCGCGCGCATTCTACTAGGAAAATGTGCTTCGAGTTCAAGACACTTGGGGTTTTTATCGATGACGTCGCGAACATAAATAAACCATAATGAAATCCAGTAACCTTTGGCGTCAAGGTCTTCCCGCGACTGCTGACGATCGAGGGTAGACAGAGGCTCGACATATCGATACGAGTTCGCTGTACCTACTCCTATAATATATTACCGAAAAGTACAGTTTCACCTACCGCCGAGTCGTGTCACCGACATTCACCGGCTACACTGCCGACTTAATTAAACCATACCTCTTGATGCACATAGAATACTGTTGACACGACTTGTACTTTTCTTGCGAAAATATATAATAAAATATATAATAATATTAGATATAATTATTGTAATTTAAACGTGTATTGTTACATTGTTTATTTATTTATTTATTTTTTAAATTGTTCTCTCTCTCAGAGCCCTGGGCTCATTTGAGAGGCACAGCACCTTAACTATCTATTTATTAACTAAAATTTTTTAACAGAGAGAGCACAATAACTACTTCACCTAAATTTAACAAAATCAACAGAGAAATATACAAAAAATTCTAGATGCAGAACAGGAGTCCCCGTCGCAATGTGTTGCGATTATAATACAATCAACAAGTACATATATCACAACGGAAACTCATGCTCTACATCTATATTTTGAAGAAAAATTTACATATGTATACATATTGATACACTTTTCTCTAATTTTTATGTTTCATTCTATTAACGCTAATAATAAAAATCCGCTCGATGGTGTTCTTTGTTCTGTCGCATTCAGCTGGTACACCTGTTCATTGAATGATGATGGAATGACCATAAAACGTTATTTTCATAAATTCGGGTGGTCGCCCGCGGCCAGAGCCTCTTAAATTAAGGGCTCGCGCATTTTTATCTCGAATTTCAACAAAATCTGCAATCACCTCGGTCGTGCGACTCGCGTATGCATCGACGCTCTCGTGCCGCGCTCGATACACGGCCGACGTTCGAAGCGAGCAACGGACACACGAACGAGTTTCGCTCTCGAAGATTGATGGCGTTTGCAATTTTGTGTTGTATTTTGAAAGTATTGTTGCTTCGGGTGTCGATTTGCGAGAGAGACTCTCATCTGCCAAATACATGTTCGTGTTGATTATTGATTTAGCACTCGTAATGTATGTGGTGTTTGTATATACGGTTTTTTTAAATATAAATTAATGTAATCGAGACATTTTTATTCACAAAATTGTTTTAATTTTATTTGAACGTGTTATTTTCCGCCAAACGTGAATGATTTACACCCGAATCCCGAAACGCGAAGGTATTTTAATTAGCAAACCCTAAACTTCTGTTGTATTTAGTGCACAAATAAAACTAAATATAATAGGTATGTTTCGGGGAACCGACGACTGCTCTTCGGTTATTTATTGGCTCAGTTCACTATTAGATACATAACGACATTCGATCGCATCACGCTATGATGACAATTTGCATATTACAATATATCTTTTTAATAGTTTTTTCATAATGAGTACATAATTACGTATTAACAAACTTAATAATATTATATGTAAAATAATCCGTTTGAAGTTCGGTAGATGTTCGCATAAAAAATGGTGATCGTATAAAAAGGGCAAAATGAAGTCGCGCGGGAGTCGGCGGGAGTTCGTGCCGGGAACTATGCATTTGTTGAATATTTGGTCAGATATTTATAGGATCTGTTAGAACATTTTTAATTGCCACTGAATTGGAAAAAAAGAATTTATACATAAATATAATAATAATGAACTTAAACATTTGTTTGCACAAAAATTATTATTATATTGAAGAGTGACTTTTCATAAAGTAAATATTATTATAATTAGAGTATGTAGTGCTCTCGTAGTGGTTCTGATGGTGGTCGGTGCGCGGGTAGGTGGGTGTTACAAAACGACATGCAAAACCCACTACAACTCAATTTTGGAGTCGCGACCGACGACGCACGGGTTCGCCAAAAGTTACTGAGATTTTGTTCAGGTGCAATGATTCGATCGAAACAACTTTAATGCATTACAAACAGACATTTGCAATTAAATTAAGTTATTCATTTTAAATTAAATTATATTCCTATCAGATAATCATTCCAATATTTTCGTTCTCCACTGGGACTTAAGCTCAGTGAGGTTTCGCTGACACGGCGACCAGCCTCGGTCCAAGATGAACGGTCGTGCTCGAGTGATATCGCTACATATCTATCGATACATCACTTTCTCCTAAATTATTTTTTAAAGTGACCAATACAATCTTGTTATTTATATTTTTGCAAATTACCCTTTTTCTGCAATAAAGTCCCCAGAGGTCTGCGCGCGCGCATCTCGGATTACAGAGCGGGTGCCGCGAGCGCGACGGTGGTCTACACCACCTCATCACCGATTCACACATTCGCCTTCCGTATAACGATATCGATAATGAAACGCGTGTGTTCATCGATGAAGTGAAAGCACATGAATTATTTTGGCATCTCACTTTAAAATGATAGCAGGGAATAGTGCGAACCGCTCGCTCGTGAGACGCGTGCACGGGTGCGACGTTCGTTATTGTTAACGACATCGGTAGCGAATGTGCGCCGGGGCCCTAACGAGCCGATGCGCGCTGGCTTCATTGGGAATGAGTTCGATTAATACGCGGCAGTGCTGGAGGTCCCGACTTAAGGTGTTCGCCGTGCGTGTGTGCGTGTGTGCTGATCCTAATGGAATTTATATTGAGTTTCATCATTTTGAAGGCGTTCTTAAAAATGCTGTTCGATTGCAATTTCTGATCGATCTTATTTGGCTATACTCGCTCACTTGGCATATTTATGTCAGATGATCTATTATCATTTGTCTGTTTTATATTAGTTATGTACGTAGTTAGAGTATTCAGTTAACATTAGGCACAAACAGATATATAATAATCGCAATTAACAAGGATTCAGAAAAGAGAAAAATCATAAATGAATACAGTCCAATCGGCAGTATCACTAAAAAGCAATTTCTTCCAGACACCGATATACGAATATAGGCGAGGTAATAATAAAGAGAGGAATAACAATTTGTGAAAGTTAATACATTAGGTTCGGCGGCAATTCTACTATAACGAGTGCAAAGTGTCGTTCAGTCTAGACGGCGCCGCGCGTTGCCGTCCGTCGCCATGACAACGGCCTACTCGAATCACTTCAATAGTTTATGATAATTCGAAACTTATCATTTTAATTAATTTAAGACGAAGCATCCAAAGTATGAGAGTGAGTAGTGAATAGTGATGCGGGTCACACGCGGACGTAGGTGCAGCGGTCACGCACTGCGGCACGCTCGGCTAATTACTCAAGTTCATATTTTGATGCAGCCGTGCACCGGAACATCTAGATGCACTCAATCTTATCAACGCACACGACCTTTGCGCTATAATTTTTCATAGTAACTCGGCATTGCATGCAATACACTCCGCCTGACAGTAAAGTATGTTGTGCAGCCTCGGGGAGACGGATGTGCACGATGCAGGTTGGCGGTGCACACTCCTCTCATACTTCCAAACTGATCCCGAAATTTGAATCTGAAGTGGTAATACTTTAAAAACAATATTTAGCAGTATATAGGTTGCACATGTGTGCGTGCGTGCGTGCGTGTGTGTGCTGTGATAAAACAATGCAGATATTATAATTTGAAGTTGCGCATTCGCCGGCCACGCTCCACGGCGCGGACGAGGGGGCTGGAGATCGTCGTGCTGATATCACCGACACCTGCCTATCCCACAATATACATCTTATAGGTAACCAAATCGAGAAGGCGCGGCGGGGCGGCGGGGCGGCGGGGCGGCGGGGTGCGCACACAAATTGTTAATAAACTCTCGATTTCAATTAATCTCAAATCCGTATACTATAATAGCGTATACCTACATCATTTATTAAAAAACAAGTTATGCAATTAAAAAGCTCATTAAATTGTCATGTGAACGAAAAACAATAGCGGTCAGAGTATTCATGCGTCAAACGGTGGTGGTGGGTTCGATTTCCACCAAGTATCCACCAAAAAAAGTTCACGAAAGCATTTTCAGGAATCCGTCCTATGAGTCAATCGGTTATGTTGATTACTAATTTAGTCAATAGAATGATCACGAATGTCGCCGCACCCACTATGTCACGTACTCTTTTGATTCTCTCGTTCGGTGCCCTGAGGAAGGTGCGATCGGAGCTCTTCGTGTGTGTTCGTCTATTTTCGTTCACGTCTACTATTTTTACTGAAGTGGTTCGCTAAGTAGGTCACACTGTCGCCGAGACGCATCGCACAATCAAATTTTTATGCACTTCTACCTACCGAAAAACTAATGGAAACTGCATAACTCATTCGATATCTGGGATGCGATACATTTTACATACATTTAAATGCAGTTCTAATATTAGCTCGTATTGAAATTAATTGTTGACATTTTAACATTGCATTTTAATAATATTTTGCAATAATAATTGAGGAAGTATTTTTTATTAAATATAGCGTTTTAAATAAAAACGCGTGTGAGATCGATCTTACAAAATACTCTAAGATACAAACAAAGTCGAATAAATGTATGCTTTTTTTGTATTATTTTATGTGAATTATACAAATAACATAACAAAAGTGTACATCCATAACATAATATTTTCACCCTGAAAATAAGGTAATTAAATGCAACAGCGCCATCTCTACGAAAAGATTTGAAACTACCATATCGAACATTTCTCAAACCTTTGAGTTCCGCTTTTAAAAATGTATGTAGTAGTTGTAATATTTCTCAATAGATGGCGCACTAAAGAATTAATTTTAGTTTATATCGTCACCAATAGAGTGCGTGCATTGCCAGTCCTAAATAGAACATTTTCTATTAACTGTAATTTTTATTTAATTTAAATATAATATTATTAAATTAAAAACAAACGCCATATATGTTTAAAATATACATAGTATGATAGTTACACACGGTACATGTTATTGATATATTTACTTGCACAAATATATCATGATCACCACACACATCACCACCAACATCACGATCGAGTCACTTATGTCCGTTTGCACCAGAAGGCCCGTTAAAGTTACTTTAACTAGTACTTTTACGGCGACGACGCCGACGCGGTAACCGTTAAACGATTACATTTACTCCACACGCGTTGCAATATCGTGTAAATTCATATTGTTATCGTTTAAACGGTGGCTGATCCCGAAAAAATAGTAGAAGAACATATTTGCCTATGTGGCTTCTTTTCATACATTTGACGTTAGTGACATTGGTTTGACGATTACTTTAACTTTAACCAAGGTTTGCTGGTTACGGTTAGCGTTAAAGTAAACGCCAAAAACGACAGGCACGACGAGCGATGGTGTAACTCGTGTGGAGTAAATATAAACCATAATGTAAACGTAATGGTTAAAGTAAGCATAAAAGTAATAGTTAAAGTAACTTTAACGGGCCTCCTGGTGCAAACAGACCTTAGTGTCTATGACATAAGTGTGTATACAAGGCAGACTGAATAGCTATTAGCCCAGGGTAGTATCAAGTATAACACCTGTGAAGTGACCTGATACAACAAGAGGAGCGCAGTGTGTCAGTAGATGGTGCACATTCATCGGCGACTGCTGCCCGCAGGAAGTTTTTGTATTGTTCCTGTTGATGTTCCCATACCTGATGATATGGGGTATACCACTAGCATAAATTACCTACTCTGCGAACCGCACTTTGGGTTCAGCCATAGCATAGGCGCTTCATGTGTAGTACAGTCAGTCGCGTGCCGAAATACAATCTATATACATACTTACAATTCCTTTCTGGCTAGGAAAAATCTAATACTGCGGTTTTAGTTTTCATCAAAATCGGCCTCGAGACTGCTTTGAATATTTTTCGCTATTTCTTATAGCTTCGGATTTAACTACAACTAAAGTCTTTCCACTATAATTGACAATAAGGAGCATGGAAAAAAATGGAAAGGGGTAAAGTGGGTTGAATTTTTGCCAGTTTTACTTAATTCTTAGTATATTTGCTCTACACACAGCAAAAAAAAAAACGAAACGTGTATTTCAGCTTTTCCCGAAATTCAATCTGAAAGGGATTAAAAGAGTTGTACGAGTTTCTTCTTTGTTAGATTTATTTCATTTGAACTACGATTAGTATTTGTACGTTTATCCTCTCCCTAGATTTTGCTGTTTTAGAATTACTACCCTAAAAATGGAAAAATAAAAAACCTTGTACATAATAAACACCTATTAGTGTTTATGTTTATTATTTGTGTGTAGGTACTCTTGTTAAAAAATATTTTTCACTTTTGAGTGCTTTTAGTGTTTATTAAAGTCGGTTTAAATGTTTTTGAAAAGGTTTTTTATTTAATTTGAAGTTAATGCATTGAATAATAAAAATCTGACTTAGAGTAACATGATACTTATAAAATATTACCTAACTGTGGGCGACTAACGATACCAACAGGGGTAGTCTAATAAAATGTTAACAATTAAACTTGTAAAAAATATATCGATATAATATGAAAGTAACATCACTGTGGTAATATCGAGAGAAGTGTAGATTACTTTACGACTATCCCAATCAAGCGGCGACGGCGACGCGGCGGCTAACCGCTGCTCCCCGGGGATACTCGAGTCGCGATAGGGCACGGTATATCATTGCAAACAATTTCTAAATATTATATCTGTATGTATTTAATTTTAATGGTTCTTATTAAAGTAAAAATGATATAAAAGAATGATAACTGTAAATATTTAATTTGTTTTATACTTCAATAGCTTATCGTGAAGCGATAGTTAAATGAAAGAATGGGTTAGCTTACTATATTTTAATTTAAATGTTACAATCAGCAGACTTACAGGCTAGTGAGGGTGTAGGTATGTAGGGCCGGTGCGTAAGATGTGGAGAGCATGAGGGCGTGGGTCGGCGGCGTTCCCGCGTCGGAGACCGCTATCCTCGTCGGCGGAACTCCTCGCAGGGTGCAGGACGTGCAGGAACCCGAAGGACGGTTGTAAGCAGCACATGGGCAGGCGCGTACAGACTTCAGAGATGACCCCATCTTCTTGTCTCGTCTTGCAGCACTCTTGGGTATAGCGAGCAGCGGCGTCGGAGGTCTCACGTTGATGAATCAGACTTGTTACAGAGTTTAGAGGTCTTCTTTTGCAGTTCCCGGGGTGTAGTGGCCCCGGGAAAAGACCTTTAGGTGCAGAGCTTCATTGTTAGTGTTTTTTAGCCGGAGAAATGATCACGGAGAACTGATCCAGAGAACTGATGACGGAGGATTGATTTCGATGAAGAGAATGGGTCGTTTTTTATAGCCCTTTTTAGATTTGAAAATTTGATTTGAATGAATGTGTCATGGAATGTCAGTATTTCGAAATGGAACAATATCTTCTTGAATTAATGAGGTTTGTAAGGTAATTTTGGAAGAAAATGTTTAAAATCTAAGTGAAAATGAAATTAAAAAACTAATCGTCAACATTGTCAGATACAAAAAAAATATAGAAAAAGTGAAAAATAACATAGTAATTTTGTGTAAAAATTGTAAATAATGCCAGGAAAAGTATTGTAAAATTATGCCCCACAACCTGGTGATAAGTCCCAAATGATGTGATGTGTAAAACTCGAGAAAACATATATAAACATGATGATGACATTAGGATATGAACATGAAAAACCAAATAAGATGAAAAGAAACAAGGTTAGGGGATATAGCACGCTATATTTTCCCCCACAACCCCAGAAAATTTTTGACTCAGAAAAAATTTTGGAGCAAAGGCCGAGAGAATCCAGAGGAACATTGCTTACAGATACATACATCAACAATCAAACACCTACATTATTCATCAAACACCTACATTATTCATCAAACATACTATCATCTACATACAGTTATGGGTGGAGTTCACATTCAATGACTGCCACTCAAAAGGAATGTTCCCAAATGACGACTAGGCTTCTTTAAGGAGTAGTCAACCGCTCCATCAATGGAAAATAGATTTGACCTAAGGCTTATTTAGCGAGTAGTCAGCCGCTCGATGAATAGAAAATAAATTTGACCTAAGGCTTATTTACCGAGTAGTCAGCCGCTCGATGAAGAAATTTTGACATTAGGCTTATTTAGGGAGTTATCAACCGCTCCATAATTAGAGTAGTTCGCTAAGAGCGGTAGGGCTCAAAGTGTAGAATCGGTAGTAGCCGATTTGTAGAGAAAGAGCTAAGAGCGGTAGAGCTCAAAGTGTAGAATCGGTAGTAGCCGATTTGTAGAGTAAAAAAAATACGCTAAGAGCGGTAGGGCTCGAAGTGTAGAAGTGAAGAAAAGCTCGTGTCACCTAGGGACGCTAAAGCAGGAGTTTAAAAACTCGGGTTAAGTAACAAAATAAAAAAAATGAATAAATTTAGAATTAATGACGATGAATGAATTGCAGGATGATAGAATATGTAGTTCAAGTAAATGTAGAATTGTGTAGAATGTAGAATAGAATAATAAAAAGTGTCAAAGAGTGATGTAGGTTGAAGTGAAGTGTAAGAGTAGAATTATGTAAAATTAAATTAAAATAATGTAAGCTAAAAAAAAATAGAATTATGCAGATTAAAATAATGTACACCAAAAGAAACCGAAAATGATCCACACCAGAAAAAGTGTTGTTTTAGAATTTGGAAAAAGAGTAGAGTTAAAAATTTAGAAGAGTAAAGAGTGAAGTTTTAGTTAGTTGGGCGCCAAACTATCGTGAAGCGATAGTTAAATGAAAGAATGGGTTAGCTTACTATATTTTAATTTAAATGTTACAATCAGCAGACTTACAGGCTAGTGAGGGTGTAGGTATGTAGGGCCGGTGCGTAAGATGTGGAGAGCATGAGGGCGTGGGTCGGCGGCGTTCCCGCGTCGGAGACCGCTATCCTCGTCGGCGGAACTCCTCGCAGGGTGCAGGACGTGCAGGAACCCGAAGGACGGTTGTAAGCAGCACATGGGCAGGCGCGTACAGACTTCAGAGATGACCCCATCTTCTTGTCTCGTCTTGCAGCACTCTTGGGTATAGCGAGCAGCGGCGTCGGAGGTCTCACGTTGATGAATCAGACTTGTTACAGAGTTTAGAGGTCTTCTTTTGCAGTTCCCGGGGTGTAGTGGCCCCGGGAAAAGACCTTTAGGTGCAGAGCTTCATTGTTAGTGTTTTTTAGCCGGAGAAATGATCACGGAGAACTGATCCAGAGAACTGATGACGGAGGATTGATCTCGATGAAGAGAATGGGTCGTTTTTTATAGCCCTTTTTAGATTTGAAAATTTGATTTGAATGCATGTGTCATGGAATGTCAGTATTTCGAAATGGAACAATATCTTCTTGAATTAATGAGGTTTGTAAGGTAATTTTGGAAGAAAATGTTTAAAATCTAAGTGAAAATGAAATTAAAAAACTAATCGTCAACATTGTCAGATACAAAAAAAAATATAGAAAAAGTGAAAAATAACATAGTAATTTTGTGTAAAAATTGTAAATAATGCCAGGAAAAGTATTGTAAAATTATGCCCCACAACCTGGTGATAAGTCCCAAATGATGTGATGTGTAAAACTCGAGAAAACATATATAAACATGATGATGACATTAGGATATGAACATGAAAAACCAAATAAGATGAAAAGAAACAAGGTTAGGGGATATAGCACGCTATAAGCTGTTTCAAATTCTAGGTAGAAGGTAAGACGGCAGAGGCTCAAACAACTTTCACGTGTGTCTGGGAAAGTCTGCATATCGCATCCCTCACATTTCAGTGTGAATGTAGGTACTTATCTATTATTGTTTTATTTATGAAACGTATATCCTAGTCAGTCGCCAACCGACTCACGAAATGCCATTGTTTGATAATACCGGGCCTGTAAAGTGTCCATGTCTCAATATTGGCTGTAAAACAATAGGTCGTCGAGCTCCCGCCCCCGCCCCCGCCCACGCGCCGTTACACTCGCAATAAACCGACCCACATAATGAACAAAACTAATAAAAAATACAAAAACAAATTATCTCCTTATACAGGATGACGCTTTTAATACATTCTACTAACAACTTAACATCATCAGAGTACATATCTCTATTAAAAATAATGTTTACTTGCAAATACGTATATACTAAAGGCATTGTTTAATAAAACTTGTTAAATATTTTGTTGTTGGTGTTGTATTTATTCATATGTTGTATCTCGCCACTTACATATTTAGAATTATTGTTTTCAGTCATCTCATCAAATTGCTACGATAATAACAGTTTAGTGAAGATACATTATTTTTTATTGGCTTACCAACAAAGTTATATTATTGTGTTCTGCGTTCGCAGTCGTTAACACTCCTCGTCTTCCTTCTTGTGATCTCTCAAATCCCGGACAGTAGGTTCAATGATATTTCGTTCAATCGCTAACCACCGCACATCTGCACATCTATAAACAAGGAATAAAAAGTCAACAATTAACAAATACCGTACTACGATAGAGGTTTTAGGCGTACATGAAAAAAAATACACTGCAAAGCTTTCAAAATATCACGTATTTTCTAATTAAAATAATGAAAACAGAACCAAGAAAAAGTTACATTAGAATTTGTTATATACGTATTAAAGCAATAATATTATTTTAATATATCATGTAACATTATAATAACGAATGTAGACAATATTTCATTATTGTTTTTGTCCGATATTCATGCATAATTAGGTATAACGTCAGCCACTTTTACGATTCTCAGCAAAATAACTTCGATTTCTTCGGCTGAAACTCACTTAGACTGAAACTAACGACGACGACAGCGACCAGAGATTGTTCAACAATTCGAGTCACGTCACGTTCCTATGCAAATATAAGTATAATACTCGGCAATACTCGTTAAATTATTAATTGTACAAAAACGATAAGAGGAAATATGCAGGTCTCGCTCACGCGCGTGACGCCGATAAAGATGCTCCCACTTACAGTGCGACAGAACTATTATGCACATACGACGTCTTTTTAACAATCGATCAGTCACTTCGGCGACCGACCGCTCCGATCATAGTTTCAGTCTCTTTGCGTCCGCGCGAGTAGTCGATGCGTTTGTTATGTTTTAAAATCACCAACTGTCTCTTTGTGTGTATTAGGTAATAATATGTTTACTTCTCTTCATTATTTTTATTAAATAAAGTATATTCGATGTTGCGAATGTTCGGAATGTGACGTCGTGATAGGAGTAGGTGAGTCGCGGTCTCTAGAAGCCGCGAAGGTGTCTCGGCGGAGTCTCGTGCCGCTGTAATTGTTATAAAAGACACTAAAATCCACCCCTCGCGAGATATTGTCTCACTGAGAAACGGCACGACAGCTTTTGAATACAGATGCGCAACAATATTTAAGAAGGAGTATCATTAATTCTTTTCATATCGTTCACTTACGTCTCTATTACTCTAACAGTACATATGTAAGTAATTGGAATGTATTTCCAAGAGTTCTACCTACGGCTGGCCGCGTGTCTGCCGTTAGATCATAATCGAGCAACAGCACTCACGCGGCGGTATGTAGTCAATTATTACACCCCACCCTCTAAATAGTCGGAGGCATTCCCTTAAGATGCTCATAAACATGTTTTTCTCGCAATAAAAATGATAAATCACCACTTTTTTATATGGTCAATCATAATATATAGGCGCGGGGACGGGGGCTGTATCTCGCGCTACTCCGCGATTAAAATTAAACTTTGATTCAAACTCACAGAGCTGACTATCGCTCGACGGTCGGATCGCAGTCATGACCGTTACACGTTTGCAATCGTATTATCTAGTCTACCATAAAGAGAAAAAAAAGTGAGATTCCCGAATGATCGGCTCATGATTGATTGTCAATTTGGAGATATTTTTAATAAGTTTGTGCGATTCGCGAATGTTATCTTTAAATAAGTAACTCGCATTATGTCGAATGAGAAACACGGACGCGGTCGGCATATTTTTGCTGAAAAAAGCCCGATCATAACTCATCTTTAATAACCCAAAAGCATAATCCCTATTCATTGAAATAAAAAAGTATTTTGTGCGGGAATTTCGGGGAATATTATGATAATCAACTGATACATTTATTATTCCACTCGCAATATTATATTCTATGAACTGAACACACACGCACGCACACGCACGCACACACGCACACACGCCATAATAATACATTAATGTGAACTTCATTATTTAATATTACATTTCATTAAATCCTTAACAATACAAATGTTATACTGATCTAATAGGTCGCCCGCTTGTATGTAGGCTTCTTTTCAAACATTATTTTGAATACATGTTGTAAATAAAAGTGAATATGGTATAACAATGTATATAATATTAATTGAGTAAAACCGTGTTACCGCTCGTTTTGTCTTCAGTACAAAGCCACCGGCCACGGACTTACTTATGTTGAATTTGACTTCAGTTCAACAACAAATATGCGCGAATAGTATGGAGGATGTGATGTGCACACGTATTATATTCTGTCGGAGAAGGCAATTCAGGCTAGCTGGAGGCGACTTCTTTAGCCACTCATCGAAGGGAGCTTCGAAAGAGAGGAGTTTTTAGTTTAAGAAATCCTATTAGATTCATTGCTGAACCATTAATTACTGCGGAAAACCAAGCTAATTATTGGTAAATCATTCATTCTCTTTTAAAAGTCCATTCGTGAGTGTAATAGTATGGCATATCCATGTGTCGGATCAGTGTAGCGTAGTTGCATGTGTGTCGTCTCACTTCATGCAGGTTCATATTTATGTTGAAAGTTGTGGAGATAGGAGGCGACATCGCGAATCTGATTCCGTTTGGCGTTATCTCGGCGATTTATTGACGATATAAATTTGAGTAAAGAGCAAATTATGTCGATACTCGTGCGCGTATACATACATTAGCATATAGGTACTTTTATCTATTATTATTATATGTATGTAGTACATATACACGTGTATTATGCTAAACAAATGTATGTATGTATAGTCGACCAATATGGAAGATACATATTTTAGTTGGGTTATTCTCATATTTTTTGTATATTTCACGCGAAATAGTGAATGAATATTTAGATAGGTTGGCCGCAGGCGGGCGAGTGTTCGTAATAGAGTTGGGCGTTCCGGCCTGAACGACCCGAACGTCACATCTCATCTATTTTTGGGGTAATTTACGGAAACAACATATTTGTGAACGGTGCAGCGGCGGCTCACTTGCGGATAAAAAGTAATAGGCGAGACTCTTTTTTCATGAATACAAGCATTTTCTTAGATGGACATTAATTAGCATTATTAGGGAACGGCGGCGGCGGTGGGAAAACATTTCTATTAATGGGTTAAAAAGGACGCCACTCACAAAACTCACTCGATCGAAAATTAAATCGACTAAAACATGATCTTAAAATTTGATAATTTATCGTCCTCGAGATAAAACATCCGGGAATTTTCAATTTTGCGGACTCGGATGCGTCATGCTGGCGGTACTATACATCCGCTTTTATAATAATGTTTATGTACGTTTAGTATATTGACAGCGGCGCGAAATGGTGCAGCACTCACCAGGGCCCGCAGAGGTCGCTCATCGTTCGTCGGTCGGTCGGGCGAAAAAACTCTCTGGAGACAACTAGAAACACCATTTCACCTAGAATTTGAACAGTTTTTAGCAGTTTTGTTATTTCAATTTAGTCAGCGACACTAAGATTGATGGAGGATCACGCAAAGGAGATGGAATGAAACCCATGGGGCCCGATTAATTGTTCGCGCCATGGCCTATGACTCAGTCACTGTACACTATTAATGTACTATCTTTGGCATAATGCAATCGGTTCTCATTTACTGAATAATTTTCATTAACTTAACAAATTATTTTCGGAAACTAATCAAAACAAACAAGTATCCACGTAACATACAATAATCATAGTTATATTGAATATTAAAAGCTAATCTATAAGAATAGCGGTCGGGGGTTGTCGGGTGAGCTCTGAACTCGGAGTTTGTTAATTTATTCAAAAGTGCAGCTAATGACGGGAGAAGCACCCTATTTGAAACGAGCGAACTATTCGCGGCTCGTTCAGGAACTGTTTTATCTTATCGAATTGAACGATTCACTGAGCGCGAGAGTTACTGCTCATTGTGCCGCGTATACACCGTCCACCGCACTCCGCAAACACTCGCCCGGCCCTTCCGATTTCCATAAAAATAGCACTTTATTCAACTGCATTCTAAACATTCCCTTCGCTTATTTCAATTTGTTTATATTTTTTAGATACTTACTCCTTTTTCCAAGATTTTTTCAGTTCATTTAAAAAAGTGTTTTTCTTCTAGTTCGTGCAATATTATTTCAGAAGTATTATATACATGTTACGAGCGAGGCTGTGTCGTGTGTTTGCGCAATCGAATAGTACGTTTGTAAATCTAAAAATGTTCGCGATCACCTGAGCTAATGGCCACGGAGGCGAGATGACACACGAAACCGACGATGTGTGACATATATATTCCGCACACAAAACCAATTTAAATTCACAAACGATTTGCTCAAAGCGACGAATATCATGTTCTAGACTATCACTTAAAAACACATCAGCATAACATACATATATTGCGAATGTTTGATCATGGAAAGGAATAATACGGTCGCATATATTTTGTTCGTGTGTAAATAAGTGGACATTTAAAATAATGAAAACCGCTCCGGAGCGATATGAATTTAATATTTTAAAGTACAATATTCTGTTTGTTGGCTGCCGGGACATATTTCATGGCGGGCGCTCGTCGGCCGTTCTCGACGACAATTTGATGGAGATTTAGTGCGAGTTCATTGTGTTTCGAGTTACGAGGGTGGCGCTCTAATACAACAATGAGCCACTTTTACGTGATTAGGTACTAACTACGCGCACATTCGCACAATAAATGTGAATTAATAATTGCAAATACAATATCCCCATTACATTACAGAACTATTCACAGACGTATGTTTTCTTATAATTCCGAGTATTTTGTGTAAAATCTGTCATGCGTGATATAGTGGTGGTGGCTTGCGGTGGTCACTATCGGTCGCCTCCTCCATTACTTGATTACATGTGACAGTGTGTCACACATATGTCTCGAGTGTCACAGCACCTTATTTATGTCCAAGTCTACGTCTATGCGTGTGTGTGTTATACTGTCTGGCCGATGAATAGTTATTATCTATCTATTTATATAGAGAGGAGTGTGCACTGTCAATTTAGATGGTGCGTACTCCTCAGGCCGGCGTAGCAAAGGCGACTGTCCGTAGAGATTTCTCTGTAGTGGCAGTTGTTTCCGTTCATGGACCGCTCTCTGGCTTTATACCAGGCGGAGCGTTCCCATATGCAGAGCTTTAATAAAATAATAAATGTAGTGATGTGCGGTTCGGGTATGCGTCTTGTATGTGCACAGTAACAAATTCCCCCACTCTCAATATGTATAATTGTGTTGTACATATTCTTTGTACACAATCCGCAGATTGTGGATACCGGCGGCCGCTCGCTAGTGATGTAACATTCTGAATTATGGATGTGAGTAGTCGATTCTATTACTGAATTGAATCAGTCGACAGCCGCCCAGCCGCCTGGCCGCGCCGATGCAGCTGAATTGCGTTTTTACGTTTGACATTTCCTAACATAACTGACATATTATGTCGCCGTGTCTATAGAGTGCGACAGTCAGGGTGGAGATATACTAACATTTCACAACAATGCTTTATTATAATAAGTTTTTGTTTTATCGACACGATGCGTGCGTGTATGCACATCACTAGCGATGAGTTAGGTGTAATGAATTGGCTGAACGCATGATTGATGCGCTCAAGATCATATTCGCTAATGGAGGGGGGTATCGCGGTGTCCAAATATGATTTACTTTGCTAAACCAACCGAATGAGACACCGTTTTCACTGTACAATTACATTATTAACATGAAAGTAACTGTTTTCCCCGCAACTGCACCTAGGCCTCGGGCTTCATGCAACAACCTCCACTATGCATGGCCTATTTTATATAACGTCAAATGTTCAACCGTGGACTTGACAATAATAGACAAATACAATATTAAAACTTGTTCATACTGTCTGTCTGTCGCCATCGTCATGCCACCGCCATGTTCACCGCTAGCCACGCTATATACGTGGATACATGAAGTGAAGAACATATATTTATTTCAATTTCATAATATTATCTAATATTCGTTCATTCGGTTTGTGCCAGGCCAAAGCGAGTAACCCAGTAAGTAGTTGTAACTGATGCGTTACAACTATGTGTTTATTATTTAGAAAATGTTTGGATTATTTATTAAGTAACATATTATGCATTGTGGTACCGATATTTGTTAAAGACACAAAACATCTTTGTTATATCAAATACAAGCAATTTAAATGCGACGATTGACCACCACTTTCGAATGTAACACCCGTGAAGTGACCTTGTCGCGTTTCGGGAATAGTTTGAAAGTAGCCGGGTGTAACGAGAGGAGTATGCACTGTCAATAGATGGTGCGTGCTCGTCTCCTCAAGCCGGCATAGCGGAGGCGACTGCTATTCGCACAGGTTTCTCTGTGGTAGCAGTTGTTTCCATTCATGGACCGCACTCTAGCTTTACATCAGGCTGAGTGTTGTCACATGCCGAGCTACAATTAAAAAAAAACGCCAGGTGTTGCGACGGTCTCGCAGGAAGAGCGAGCGCGTTTTCGTTTGCGATGTTGCGGCTTTCATTTTACATAAAAATCTTTTAAAAAAGTAATAATTACAGGTAGTGTAACACGTGGTTAAAGAGTTTTGCTACTAGTCTTATTACACCTCGGTAGAATTGGATTGGTAGTGTAATGTGGACTGTAGTGGTTTGATGCACATGCTATTGTGAATCGATGGCCGGCATAGTGAATAGACAATTACCACATCCATATAGTGCGTACATTGTGTGCAGACAATATGGCATCGGTGGAGCAGATTCAATCTCGCCTGAAAGCCTCTCCGTATGTCCACACGTGCAGCTTGCCAAACGATAATAGCACTTCGCTTGCATTTTTCATTTGAATAGACATTTTATTACATTTGTTATCATAACTATACTCGCACACACATCCTCTGACAATAAATAGACATTTCATAGTTTTAACCGCCTTCCAAAAAGGAGGAGGTTATATGTCCGTCGCGTATGTTTACTTTTTGTATGTTCACCATTTTTTTGAAAATGGCTGAACCGATTTCAATGATTCAAATTGTACTGTGTCAAGCTGCATCCCATAGTGGTCCCATATATTTTTCTAAGATGCACAGTGTGCAGTTTTTTAGTAAATCGAAAAAAAATCAGCTTGAAATTTTTTTTTACACCGATTTACCTAAAATTTGGCATACATACTTCCTAGATATCAAGTATATCTATATACCATACATTGAGCAGCATTTTTCAAAAAATACGATATTTTCAATCAATGCAGTTTCACGTTTGCTTGGCACCAACTCCAAAAATATGGCAGGTATGTAGACAGTTCCCGTGGCTCGCGGTCCTTTGACCGTGAGTGACAGTGTCGTATGGGAGGCACTGTTGGAGTTGCTGGTCTCCCATCGGGCGCGTCCTCAGGTGGTGGATAGAGGGTCCCGGGATACCTCCCTGAGGTACCCCGGCGCGAACCAAAACCAGCAAGGTGGGGTCTCTCCTCGGGTCACACTCTGCTTTCAGAGAAGACCTGAGTGAGAGACCACCCTTCATCGCGTGGGCGGAGGCGATAGCGGGGTACCAAGCGCTATCTCCTTCGCCCCGAGCCAAGAGCAGTAGTTCCGGGGTTGGACTGCCGCTCAGTTACTTGGCTGGAATGGTGTTTCTTCCCGATGAGGTGGGGCCTAACGGCCAAGCGTCGGTGGGGTCGCGGATGAATGCGAAAGCGTGCCCGTGACCTCACCATATGACGTAGTGAGGGACACCGTGGGGGTTTTAGTCGTGTATACCCGGTATTGGGGAGTACCGGGGAGTCCGACATAACCTCGTCGTCTTCCCCGAGATGGCGAGGCATCTATAAAAGATTTCCCCCACGTAAAAAAAAAAAAAAAAAAAAAAAAAAAAAGGTATGTAGACAGTTAATTTGTACATAATAAACACCTATTAGTGTTTATGTTTATTACTTTGTGTGTTAAAAATTATTTTTCACTTTTGAGTGCTTTTTGTGTTTATTGAAGTCGGTTCAACTTTTTTTTGAAAAGGTTTTTTTTTACTACTGAGCTACATAGTAACATTGGTCAGAATTCAGCAAGACTTGAACACGGGTCTCATCGCTCGTGAGTTCACGCCTTCACTCATAGTTATAATTGTTAAAAGTGTTGACGCGGTTTACTATCGCATTTAATTATTATAACCACGATGGCTGCAAAGCTTTCGATCCGTCTCGACAAGTGTCTGCAGACCGCAACAGTCTCCACTATGCCGGTTTGAAGAAGAAAAATAGAGATGCACCATTTTCAAACTGATCACTTCACGGGTGTTACACTCGAGAGCGGTTGTACTACCCCAGGACGGCAGACCGGGCTAATTACCATCAGCAGTCTGCCTACCACTCTTTGGGTATTGAGCGACCAAAGATTCTGTGTGATTTGAAGGCGGGTCTCTCGATCGACCGACTGGGCCACGCTGCTACGTCACTGCTTCTTATTATGCGTACTCATAATTGTTAATTAATGAAACTGAAGTAAAGTGTAAGATGGTATTTCGTTAGGCAAATAATATCTCGGTAGGTTGTTGACGGTGCGTGGGGTGATGGGGTTGTGGGTTGTGGGCGTTACCGGAGCATCATCACAGACGATAGAGGGATCATATCATACTATAGTAATATCAATTAATTTGATGTAATTCACATAGTTTTTAATTATTATGTTTTTATGAACCATTATTTTTATTCTTGTATGTACAATTAAACTTGAGCTTGCGAATTAATTATATTTTTCGAATATTATTATTATTAAATTGTGATAAAACCTGATTAGAATTGTGACGAAGAAGAACTCGTACGCAACAGTTTGTGCTGGGATTTTTCCCATCATATTTCAAGATGGTCATTTAAGTAGCCGGCGCGCAAAAACCATCTGCCGCGTGGTTAGTAAGCTTTTTAGATAATTTAGAGCGTCGATCGAATATTTATTTTGAGTACTCCATTTACAGGAAAAAATAGAGCAGTTTTTGGGTCATTTTCGACGATGTTGGTCCAATTTTCGACATTTGAAGTCAAATTACGGAAAAATGACCCGACCGAAGCTTCTGCCGCCATTTTTCCAATTTTGTAAAGATCTGCTCAGGATTAACCTTCAAATTTGTTTTTATTCACCCATGGACAACCACTAGAAAACCAATAGACTAACCTAACCACACAGCTAAAGGTTGGGACGACATTTTTTTTGCACGTCAGCACCCTAAATAAATCTAATAATATTTTAAATCATTTGTTTTTGTAATATTTAGTATTCAGTTTCATCATGAAATAAATATATTTCAGTATGTAATGCAAATAAATAATTGTACAACAAAAGTCAAAAACCAAATAAGTGTTAGTTTTTGTAAATAATAAAGAATTTAAAACAAAGTATTTAGTTAAGAGCCATTTATATTTATGAGCTTTTCCGCTAAAACGCATCAAGGTTTTGTTTTAATGTCGTTTTTAAACGTCAATTTCACCGGAACCCTTTAGGCGATCGCACTACGACGATTCTTGTTCCTTTTAACATTTGATCGAATTGTGATCGTCATAAATTATTATTGGATCGCATATTTTTTTTTTTTTTTTTTTTTTTTTTTTTATTTATTTAATGGCATATTAACAGTTAACATATTTCACGCTCTATATAATACAGTTAATTTTTTAAATTCTTTCTGATATGCAACCAATTACAAATATGCACAACATTCAATGTGTAACAAAGGCTTAGTTTATTAGTTTAAAATATATACTCAATATTTGACAGATTATTAAAACTCACTATTAAGGCACTCGACATCTAGATGATGCTGATGGGCTGGTATAATTAGTAGCAAGACTGTGAAGCAATGAATAAATAAAATAATGATACCGGACTGAGACATGTTGCCGTCAAGAATAGACCATTTTGAGGTCGAGAGTGTCGTTGGGGTGAGAAACAGAAGCGTCACCCACAAACCACATTACGATGTCATCTTCCCTCACAATCTTCGCCGAAATTGTTACACTTTCTGTTTATACAAGTCAGCGGTTAGAGCGCTACACACATTTCACACACTACGCGCGACAATCTATAAAATAATATCGGTTCATTATTGAAATATAAGTAGGAAATAATAAATTTGAGCAATAGAGGTATCGAGCGCTTTTTTCTATGGTGAGTATAGCGGCTGTTATTGTATCAGGGCAGCAGTTGTTAAACGGGTACATTTGCATATTCCAATCTCGGTCGGTCGCCGCGGGCGCCTCTGTCGGGTTACGGCGGCCCGGTAGCTCCGATGCGATATTCAATTATACACTGAAATTGCTTGTAAAGTGAACAACACCAATTTCGTCGTCATCCCACATTGTGATGCTGCCCGGATTATTATGCCTACCTACTATGCCTGACGACCTCGTTTGTATGTTATTTATTACATAAATACAAGCAAGATAACAAAATATATGGAAACGGTACCTTCTCATAACATATAAAATATCTTTATACCTTCCCCACCCTGAAGGATGCGCCTTTCTCCATCTTTTCTATTCATACGAGTGTAAAACTATCGTTAGAGCTCGGAAACCGGATGCTAACAATACATCCGGCGACCGCGACCCCGGATGACTTTTGTATTCATCTCATTTTCATAGTTTTCATTATTTATTTGTTTTTGAACAATTCGATTCGCACGCAACACAGTAAAATACTTATAACATGTGCAAACAACGTAACAACTGTACGTAGCAGGCACCTACGAATCCTAATCGAGAGTATCCCGACGAAGATGCATTTCGACTGACACGAATAATCATATTTTCTTATTGAAATCTAATCGCTATGAATCACACTAATGCGAAGGGGAATTTATTACTATATTACACATTCGCGCGCATTGCAACGTTTAATGTTAAACCTTATTGCATTCTAATAAGGTTTCTATTTTATTTTAGATCATTGTCTACAATCGTAGAACCGTGTGTGTGGTTATTGAATGTTCAGAAATCAGTCACGATATAGTTTTATTGGTTCGAGGATTTGTGAGAATATTACTAAATTGCTCAGAGATTGAAGTGCATTCCACTCGCTCTCCCTCTCTCTCTACTTCATTATACTCTATTTTTCACATGTTACACTCACTAACAAACTACCAATTGCAAAATGTTATTGTACGTTATTTTTAAACTTTAATGTATACCAAGTCGCAATGGACGCGTAACGCGCATTACCACGCGTGCGCTCGCCCCTTTGCGAAACCACCATCGCCCGCGACGCAAGTCATGCTTGCATTGTAAATGATTGTTTTTGTACTTCAACAACGTTTTGTGTTTTTTTTTAACAAATAGTGGTATTTTTTTAAATACGATTTCAAAAATAAAAAAAGAAACACTCGTACCGCATCAGTATGAGACGGCAGTCGCGTCCACTATGCCGGCTTTGTGAGATGCCTCTTCGCAGTGCGCTCGATGGATCCCAAGTTATAGGAAGGAGGAAAGTAGGTAATGTATTTGTGCATAAATTAAAAAAATATGTAATGAAAAAGTGCATCCGAAACATATTGTACACGATGTGGAGAAAGAAACATTTAAATAAACATAATGGATTCCGACGTCCTCGTATATTTTGCGGGTCTTCGCCGTTCATTTGCATATTTAGTTCAATTATAATACGTTTCACTGTTTAGCATCCACTAACAATGCTCCCTAAGATGTTAATTATCATACTCACATTAATACTGCTCACTGTAACAAATACACAATATTATCAGAGTAGATTGGCTACTCGACACGAATAAACAACATTTCTGTTAAGGTAGGCACATTTGATAATTAGCACCGACCGGACTTTCTCAAGATTCGAACGCGGGTCTCTCTTCTCCCGATCGGGCTTCACGCCTCCGATTCGATCGCTAAACGACTACCGCTCTGCATACTAATGAAGTAACAACAATAAAATGATTGCATTTACATATTTCGCGATGTATTGCGGACGGGGGTTCGTGGGAAAGCTTTTTTCCCGGATGTGTCGACAGTTCGGAAACAATACTCGATTCGCGCACGACGGGCCGGACGCCATCGCTCGCAGGTGTGCGCGACCTTTGGCTTCTATCATTTGCCACTTTTATTGGTGCTTCTTTAAAACAGTTTGATATTCGCGCGATTCGTGATGCGTCAACGCGTTAGGTTACACTCAGATTGGGTTGTTAATATATGGAAATATATGTGGTAGAATTTATATTTAAACAATGACATTGTATAATTCACTATAAGACGCTATTGTCATTATTTTTTATGTATTTTTATTATTTTTGTTGTGACGCAATAAATACCTAAATATAATAAAAAGTGTGCGAAATGAATTGTTGCTAATATCTGTAGGTGGCAATATTTCAGTGTGTACAATGGGCTGGTGTACTTCCTGGTGCAGTGAGCGGATTCGACGCACGACCCCGTTCGCTGCCGCACCGCACCGCACCACACACCTGCGGATATAATAACTAACGAGACACAATCGTTAACGTGCACTTCGTTTCGATACACATTTGTGCACATTCGGTTATTGTAATTTAGGTTTTTTGTTTTTTATTGTAGCTCGGCATGTGACAACACTCCATCTCATGTAAATCTGCTATGAAGAAATCTCTACAGGCTGCGGTCGCCAGTTGACAGGTTTATAAACATAGTATTAAACATTGCATTTTATTGAATGTTATCTTTTTTTATTTTATTGAAATAAATCGCAAAGTGCATGTAATATTATTATTGTGTTAAAAGTGAAGCTACCGAATAGAGAGTGAGTGAGTAAGAGGTGCGTTAAAACCGTTGTTGGCGAACAATTCGAACGGTATAGAATTAATTTGATTCGTTCCCATAATCCCGGACGGATGTGATCCTGAAACGTTTCCTGAACACGACTCCTAATTCGCATGCAATTTAAACTCTATCCGACGAACATTTCCATCGATACACGATATATCATCATTGTTTTGTTACAAAATACATCTACACGATACGATCGAAACGCCCGATTACATACATTACATTATAATTAATGACATATTTAATTTCGTCATATTGTAATAAAATGTACAATTTAATAACACAATAATATGTTTTAGCGGAACGAATAATAATAATAATATAAGCCGAGTATATAACGCCGGCATTGCTGAAACTGAACAAAGACATCTTTTCAGTGGAGAAACAAATTACTGAATCTACTTTGCATATAAATTCCTTGAAATATGGTCGGCATTAATATGGATATATGCCACGACAGCGGCGGCGGCGGTGCGGGGCGCGGGGAGCTGCTTTCTAATATATCATTTGAGAGAAAATACAAAAGGGAAATTTCTTATATTGCAGTTCCCGTGCATTCGAGCACAGGATATTGAAGCGAGATTAGTACTCGTGAGGAATATTCATTGTTCACGTCATGCGACATTAAAAGCAGTCGAAGTCGGGCATGCGGGTATGTGCGCGAGGGCAGTCGGTGCACCGGACTTCCGGCGGCACGGCTCCGACGACCGCCGCATTTACATACGAATAATACGAAGACGGCGAATAAGAAGGTTACGTGTTTATAACACAGAGGACACGTCTGCGAACTGAAAAGCATATCGAATATAGAAATGTGTTTTGTAATAAAACGGCCGTAACGAATGATGCCGCCTCAATTCAATGAACGAAGATTCGAATCGATGAGTTATCTGTACACCCCACTCGCCATTTACATATAAATTCATAGAAGCCGTCGTTCCGGGTCACGTGCCGCATCGGAACCGATCGGGTTAAAGAGAGCATCTCTTTACGGTTAATAACATTGTCAGAGGACACAACAGCGCGCGAGGGTACAACAGATTCCAAATTTGAATTTGATTATCGGCGTGTGCGGGCTATTTATCATTCGTAATGATGCGGCGATCGGGGAAGGACGTGCGCTAATATTGTTATGTCTTTTTAGCGCTTTCCTTAGGCGCGTTTGTGCGGAAAATATTGAATTATTCGATTCTCGAGTTCGCTTCACACGACTGATGGCATGAATAACAGATAACGACTCTCGCTGTCTCTCTGTGTGCGTGTTTAGAGAACTCGTTCGGCTCCCTCCCTACCGCTACGTCTTCTTCTGTTTATATTGCTGAAAATATATTTTTAATAATTATCATTTATTCATAAGGTGCGATTGTTTTGTTCTGTGATGTTCCCTACATTGCGACCTGCTAAATGATGCTCGTGACATTCATCATAATGGACCACGCGAACAAACACTATATCACACACATACAGGCTGATTATTTTAATCATTTTTATTATACCCACATAGAACACTAATTTACATGTGCGTTATATAGAAAAAACATATGAATGCATCAAGCCATATTAATTTATATATTTTATTATCGACTCTAATTGTAAGACCTGCGTAGGTACTACACGAGTAAACAATAATAATAAATTGTAAACAATATATACAATACATATAGAAAATACAGTTGAATGGCATTTGTAAGACAGTAAGTTCCCACAAATATTGTCAATATCAATAAAAGTGGCACATAAGCGACACTCTGTATAGGCGAGTGCGGGGGCGGCGGGGGTGGCGGTCGGTGCCACTACCCTAATATGAATATTTTCTATTGAATTATTTCCGAGTCGATGGCCACGCAAAAATATTGTTCTCTTCGCAGTTATCTTCGGAACATCCTGTAGCAACTTGTACACCCTATATCATCTTGTTTGCAACATGTCGCACCAGTTTTATTATTTTGTGTTCGCGAATAGTTCTTTTACTTTGTATAGTTGATACTTTTTTTTTATTGTAGCGGCATGTGACGACACTCCGCCCGATGTTAAGCTAGAGTGCGGTCCACGAATGCAAACAACTGCTACAGAGAAATCTCTACAGGCAGCAGTCGCCTCCGCTATGCCGGCTTGAAGAGACGAGCATGCCCCATCCAGATTGACAGTGTGTACTACACTCTCATTATACCCGGCTACTTTTAAACTATTCCCGAAACGCGACAAGGTTCTTTATTTTTAGCTTTACCTCAATCCACACAAATATGCATTGCTTATGTATTATTGTACTATTATTTTGAATTATTATACTTACTGCAAATTATAGTTAGAATAGAATATACCTATTTTATTTGTTATAAAGTACAGATGTTTTTAGATATGTACAGGGTGAGGTGACAAAAGGGAAATCAGCTCAGCATGTGCTCTGGCAGATGTCAGAGCGCTGATTTTCAGCTGACACATCAGGAAGTGGCAAAGTTACAGGTCGTCCCACGGCGTGACACATGAATGGAAAGTAACTGAAATGAACTGAAATATTATTGTGTAGGCGTGCTTTAAGAAAGGATTTTGTAAAATTTTCATCTGGACCGGAAGTAACCGAGATATCTCCTAAAGGGAACGAGCCGGGGAGGTTAATCCAGACCTGAACTGTTGAAGGTAAGTTTCTCTTCTTCTTCCCATACAAAAGCTCATACAAGGCTGTTTTCGACTCTTAAACCTTGATGAACTTTATTAATATTTGTGACCACCACAACATGTCACCGATATCTAAGGCTGTACCAAAAAGGAGGAGGTTCTATGTTTTTTTTTATGTATGTTCACCGATTTTTTGAAAACGGCTTAACCGATTTCAATGATTCAAATTGAACTGTGTTAAGCTGTATCCCATAGTGGTCCCATATATTTTTCGAAGATGCACAGTGTGCAGTTTTTTAGCAAACCGGAAATAAACATCAGTTTGAAATATTTTTAATTCATATTTACTTGAAACAACAGAAATGTTTCACCACATAATTAATGAAACATGCGTTTAAACCTGCCTTTAGTGTCTATTGAAGTCAGTTCAACTTTTTATCATTTCTTTATTATTATAGAAAAGAACCTAACACTATTTAAAACTCTAAAATTTTCAGAAATTAATCCTGTCTTTAAATAATTCCCAATAAAAAACCTTTTCAAAAAAAAGTTGAACCGACTTCAATAAACTAAAAGCACTCAAAAGTGTAAAATAATTTTTCACAAGAGTATCTACACACAAAGTAATAAACATAAAATAATAATAGGTGTTTATTATGTACTACAAATTAATTGTCTACATACCTGCCCTGATATTTTTGGAGTAGGTGCCAAGCTATACCAATTCGAAAAGTTGTTTCGAAATCTGAAACTTGTTACATGTTTTTATGATAGGAAATACGCTTAGATATCAAATAAACGTTTGCTTCTTCAAAGTCGGTTATAATTTGAGAAATCGATGTAGTGTTGATTCTCTTACGTTTTTTCAAAAATAATAAAGTATACATAGTACCTATACGTCTCTACACTTAGCATATTTTCAAATTTCTAGTTATCAAAAAGTGTCAGCACGGCCGGCCGTGGGACACAAGTATTCAATCTGTTAATTATATAATATGTTCTGTGCGCGGTGATGACTTTATTTAGTTCCCCGTATCGGCCGATTAGCTACGCCACGGTTCTTCACTACCCTCTATGCCGTCTGATGTTACGCTACATAGTTAACATTGTTATTTAACTGTAACAATACGAACTACGCATTTTCCCATGCGGGGTAGACAGGGAGGTCGTGATCGATGCGTTATTCAGTACAACCGTGAGTAATATTATAAATGTGAAAGTGTAGGCGTCTGTCCCCCAATTATTGAGCTCGCACATCGATGTTTAGCATATTCGGCTACTCGTATATTGGTATATTTGTGCACTTATGAAATCGAATATTTGAGTACCGCACTCTAGCTCAGCATCAATGATATGAAAGTAATATGAATGAAATGAAAGTGAAGCCTTCTGCGAATAGTTGTTCCCGTTTATGTAATATTTAACGTGAAAATGCTCGTATAAGAGTATATGTGCTTAATGTGTTAAACATAATCGTCGCGTGCTCTTGTAATAGTCATTGGCGACGTGCGTCACTAATTTGCGACTTTGTCTCCCGTTCGGGTGCGCTCCGGCCGTGCGAACCGTCAGCGGCACTAATCGCAATGGGACGATGTGCGCCGCGGTACAGCCACGCACTGATTAGAATATGATTTAAGATATTGCCCCACTGCGATAGTGATCTCACAATGTGAGCGTGTCCGAAGCCCCGGTCCTCGTCCGAGCGAACAATACAGGTGCAACAAATAAAGAGCATTATTATTTTGATGATATTTATTGTATCGAAGTAAATACACAAAATTAATGGAATATTTACAAATAATTAATTAATATTGCACATCGCGCATCGCGCATCAATAACAACGATTACTACATCTTTATGTGAGTAGGTTCCTATTCATTAATTAACATATACATATATACATAACACAATTATGCCTCTTTTATTACGTACTTATTCCATACGATCAAATGATCCATCATCAGCCGTCCGCCGTTCTGTGCGGTATACCTCTCGACGATCAAATTTATACGTATTATTGTATGTACACGAAAATTATATATTATGTACCGATACGAGTCGAGAGCGAGTTTTATCGTCCGCAATATGGGCGAGGGCGGCGGGGGTGGCGCGGGTGGCGGGGGAGCTCGTTCGTCGCTCACTTATGAACCAACGACCCGTTATAATACGGTTTGGACTTTTTATTAAAACTGTGCGAAGTGTGCGGCGCGTCGTCGGAGTCGCCCTCCTTGTCCTGGTGCGCCGTCATGTGCCGCGTGAGATGATGCCTCTCTCTGAAACTCTCGTCGCACACGGGACACTTGAGCTTCTCCTCTCTCTTTCGTCTGTTCGGATCCGCGGTCGACTCGCTCTTGTGATGGGTCCTCATGTGGTACACGAGATCGGACGTCATGCGGAAACTGATGCTGCACTTGGCGCACACGTTCTGCGCCGGCAGCGAGAACGCGGCCAACGTCGGCGGCAGCAGCGTGCTCAGAATGGCGGCGGCCGGATTCGCCATCAGAGGGCTCACCGGCTCGCGGGACACGGTCACCGGAAACTTCATCAGTTCGGAATCGGGAGTCTGGAAAGTCTGCACCGAGAACGGATAAGAGGACCCCGCTCGAAGGTACGGAGGGAACTCGGGACGGAACGGAAGGAAGTTCATCTTGTTGGGGGATAGCTTCGTGTCCTGTTTTTCATATTCAATATTTTTGTTATAGGCGATGTTCGATCGCCGCACTCGAGGCGTCGAACCCGCGTCTCCGAAGTTCGGGGAGCCGGACGACGCGTCGTGACCCTTGAAAAAGTTGGCGCCGTTCAGCAGATGCGCAGGCGGCAGCGAGTTGTTGAACGCGGGGGCTCTGCTCGCCGGGCTGGAGGTCGGAGGGCTGACGGCCGACGGGGGCGGGCTGATCGAATTCTGGTAGAATAGATTATCGGGGCTCACGGAAGGCGATCCGTGCGCGTAGTTCGCCACTTTTGTGAACGCGCTCTTCGGCGACAGGTCCGGCGGCCTCTCCGAACAGTACCTGGACCCTCGTTCGTGTCGCGCCCTCGTCTGCGAGCTTATGAGTGTCGGATCGTCGAATATTTTATTCTTGTACGGCGACTCCGGCAGGAACCTCGGCCGCCTCGTCGCGCTCTCGTTCGAGTCCGGCCGACTGCGCGAACTGTCGGAGTCGGCGCCGGGATACTCGTCCGTTCCGACGTCGATGTTCACGTCCGAGCCGCAGTCGGGCGACACGTCGTCGTCGCCGCGGACTCTGTCGTCGTAATAGGATCTCTCGGTGTCTGAATCTTTAACGTCCGTCGTATCGTCATCGACGTGATCCGGTGATTTGTAGACGTCGCTCAGTCGTTCAGCGGCGTTCGCGGAGTCCCATCGGTCGTCGTCGAACATCCGTTCGGAGAGTCTGAGTCGTCTCTCCGGTGGATCTCGGCGCACTCTCTCGTCGGGCATCATGAGGAAGGCGACGTCGAACGACCTCTTCGACTTGTTCGAGACCGTCGACTCCTTCCCGCGCGACGGCGACGTCCTCGCGCTCTCGACGCTCAGGTCGGCGAGGTCGGCGTCGGGCGCGGTCTCTCTGTAGTTTCGGTAGTTGTTTTGAACGTCCATTGTCATCGTCTCTTCATTCGCGTCTACACTCCGACACGAAAAGTTTTCGACACTTCGAGTCGCGATCGCGATACGATTCCGGCGAGAAGCGCGCGTGTCACGCTCGACGGTCGACCGGCGAATGCGAACTCGACATAAGGGTGAAAACCGTTCCTGAACAGCGGGGTTTCGAGAGCGCCCTCGATTTCGGGCTTCGGAGTCGCCGGGCGTGTCGACCTCCGGCCAATGAGCGTGTCGCGGAAGGCGTCGAACGCGCCGGCGGACCAACGGGACGAGCGGATTCGACGTCGGGAGGTGGGGGCTCGATCAGGCGGTTCGAGATGATGATGACCGCTGCGAATCGAGAGCGGCGGCCGCGTCGAGTGCCAGTACGGTCAGCATCGACAAAAATATTTTTTCTACGATCGTGATAAAACGCTCGCGATGTTTTCGCCGAAGCCGGGCTTTTTGTTCTATTGAAGATGCCCTTTCTAAAATTAATTATATTTACATCCATTATTATATTTTTTATTGTTACATAGGTACCTATATGTAGGTATAGATCTTCTAAGTAAGAAGATTGAAAGCAAGATAATAAATGTCTATCGCTAATATACTTCCTTAAGTATAGCGGAAAGTTACTGAGTAGAAATAGAAACAAAAAACAAATAAAACAGGACAAATGTTCGAAAAGTTGTAACAACAATAACAAACAATATTATGTTACATCGATTAGGTATAAGGGAGGTTTATTTATGACACTCAGCAAACGAGTGTGATTATGATGAGTTTTTCACAAAGAAGTACTCAAGTAGGCGTATCTCATAATAGTATAGGTGATTGGACATATTAATATAAGTAGATAATAATAAAATTGCAGTAAACCGGGAGAGGCCCGACCCGCGCGCGTGTGTGGATAAGATTGCGCCTAATGCTATTAGCACAGACGTTCTTTGCGACGACGACCGAATTATCGCACACGCGACTGTGCGCCCTATTCGCGGGCCGGCAGAGTCGCTTTCGTGGGTCGCGCGCCCGCGGAGCGTCTTCGTCGCGAAGGCGTCCGAATAGGAGCCTTAGGCGTTCGCGCGACGGAACATATTCGTGCGGAAATGATTTTTTTTATCGAGAGGAATATAAAAGCCGAACGAACGTACTGTTCGGGAGTCGCTAACGATAATAAGATGGGTGCAGACGCTACAGGAAAGCCATTTGTCAGATTTTGGCTCATTTGTTACAGCATTCGGTGGCGTTCGATGAAAATCTGTTGCGTTTATTTTAGAGGGTGACTCGAGCCGATTATATTTCGAGTCGGGAGATGATTCTTTTGAATGTACAACACTTATCATTGAGTACATGATGATGAGGCCGGCGACCGTCCACCGAGGAGGCTCTTTGTGACGTTTAAATTTGTTCGCGTCTATGACGAGACGATGCGATGCGACTCTTCCTTTACACACAACACAATTAAGATGAAACATGAAACAAAAACATGATCGCCGTTGCATCATCAGGCATGAACGAGCCAAAAGTTGGAAGTCGCATTCCTGAAGCGAGAATCATGCTTGCACAGAACAGTATTAAAGTGTTCTCGAATGCATGGGCCACGGGGATGCTGTTTTATCATTGTCCCCAAACATCACAAGATCTATATCGCGATGTGATAAGTAATAGTGAGCACGCGACCGAGGGGCGCAGGCGCACGCGCACGCAATACCATTACGACATTGATACAGTTATAATTAATTAATAGTATTAACGTTTGAATTGTTTGCCCACCACTTCCACAACTACAACTTGTATCGTCACTTTATTTTACTATTAGGTATATAGGTATTTCATGCTCTACCTTTCCCCATGGAATATGGAAAATTCAGGCGTCAAGAGGTAACACACTGAAATGCATTACTTACACATTTTGGATAATATTCGTTACTTAGATACCTATGATACCTATATCTATTTGTTGATTACCTATATACTAGCTTTGTGTCTAAGATAATTACTTTTTTATACAATTGTCACAATGAATGTGGGTACAATCCAATAAGAAAGATCCAATAACAATGTGACAATAAAACAAACATGCCGATTTGTCTTGTTCCCGCTGCCCGCTGCCCGCTGCCCGCTGCCCGCTGCCCGCTGCCCGCCCATCTACGACTGTCCGAACGTAATATTGTTGCAAAACGCTCAATCTTTGTCCGCGAGACCTCTGAAGCGATCCCGTCGAGGTACATTGCCGTTTTTGTATGCGCCAATATAACGTGTTTCGACGTGTACGCGGCAATGCACGGCATAATTGGGGTAATAGAGCTGTCGCCTCGAGGGTGACGTGATGGAGTCGTCGAGGAAGTTGTTTCTCGTGATAGATAATCTATTGTCGTGATTGTTACAAATCGTGTGTTTGTTGACGCCCTAAATAGCATTTTACTAACATTCAACTGCTCGCGAAAACGTTTTCTTCTTATTTCGATTGATTTTTAGTAGAAAAATTAAATCTACATACCTTAACACCAATTAGATATAATTCTTTTAAAGTAATATTTGAGGTTATTATTATATTAAATGCTTTAATAATTGATGCTATCTGTTTTTTAAATAAACATTGTTTATTGATAAAAGGATGTGTTGATATGATTGAAATAAATTAATGATAAAATAATTGTTGTTATTTTAATAGTAAATATTGTTTTGTTGCCGAACTGTTAGATATCGAGTGGACACAAAAATGGACGTTGTCGTTGTGGTCGTTAGCTATCATGGTTTTGGCTGTTCGTTCGTTATGAATCAATCGATGAGGACTTTTTCTTTTAAATATACACAAGTAAATGTCGACTTGATAATTTTATGTAACTTAACACGTGACAATGTGAAGATACGACGAAAACGCCAGCCAACGTTTTGAGTGGAATCAATTTCAGTTCCAAGTTTCATTCAATATATCGGAGAAGTGGAAATCGGCTGCGGGTCCAGAGAGAGATCGCCTTTTAATTGCGATTGTCCTCCTGAGCTTTGCGCAATATAACTTTCATCGACATCGCCCTTCATTCTTCATCTATATGAAGTGATCATAACTTATTATGTCTGGATAAGGTTATAGATAGATACCTACCTATTATTACGCCTTTTCACATTGGAGTGGATATAACATGACCAAATTACGAGTGACACGACACTCCGTATGCTATTAAACTAGTGTAAGGTGGAGGTGTCGCCTCCACTGTGCCGCCGCCGACTCGTATCACTTCGGACCTGATCCTGAAATGTGCCTGAGCTACTTCACTACGTCTTTTTATAGATGCCTGATTACATATGGCTACTGTATGTTTGCGTCACCATGGCCACCTGCTCGATGTCAGGTCGCGAGTCACAACCGCGACGTAATATCGAAGCGTCCACACGATACAATAGCGGCTCGTCGTACATATGGTGCACTAAACACGCACCCTGCTTCACCCCTTACGCATTCAATGGACCGAGCTCTTTCTGATCATTCACCCTATTAATTGAGGCGTCGAACACGCGAACAATATTGAACCTTATATGTTCGCCGCTAACGTCTACATCACCACTCCGTGAACTGCGATTGAAAACTATAATGATGATTGTATTTGCGATTTTATTATTTCGTCGGCGACATTATTGCCCGATGCAACATACAAAATTGTCAGATACATTTCCATAGCAACACTCGTAAAAGAACGATTAGAAGAGAAAATATTTTTCTTTCGCTTAAAACGAACCGCAACAATCACTATGACCAAATCTCACTTTCTTCATGTCGCATCTTTAAGTATCCGGGTTTAAAATTATTCCATTTGAATGATTATTTCAAAGTATATATGTTATTGTATTATAAGTAGGCATACTGTTGTGGAATAAGTGCAAATAAATATATAATAATGACGCGAATACTTATTATTTAGAGCAGTCAGCGTGTTCATAAACAAGTGAATTTTTGCAGCATATGGCACTATAGAGGCGGGCTGCCGAACAATGCACGAAGCGACCCCATTACCATATGCCGTGCGTTACTATAAAGAGAAACTAATATATCGCAATATGGCATCGCATTTGTGTTACCAGCACTTGATGTGTGTCCATATAGAATGAATCAGCTGGTGAAGTACTTGTTACTACTCGCACAGGTATATCCTGTACATACGTACCTGCTCATGTAACAACAGCCAGCCCCGATGACCTATTAAAGTTATATCTCTGTTGAAACAATGTTAGTTCAGTAGATACTCTTAATAGGGGTGGATAGTGCGGTGTCGGTGCAGCGGTGTATTTTTGGTTAGTGGCGCAAGTATGCGTTCGTATGCATAGCGGTGGGGTGCGGCGCCCATCACGCATGCCGCATATGGCGTATGAATGAGAATGCTATTGGCGAGGGGGACGACAAGTGCCGTCATTATCAAAATCAATACGACTGTAATTACGTTCAACAAATTGATAATTCGTTACGCAACTTGAACGCTTTTTAACAGACTTCGAAACGAGAAGATTATCAATTCGACGTGTATTTGTTTGTGGCGATGTTACCTGATCTCTCCGCCGTTTGTGGACCAATTTTAATGAATCTTTTTCTGTTGGCTAGAGTATATTTTTACTGACCACTTTGAATTTCAAGAAAATATTTCGATTTATTTTAATGATAAAATTTATGTTCAGTGACACGTTTGTACTGTAGCCTGTATGAGTGCCTTCAAAATAAATAAATAAATAGATTCATTTTTTATCGGATACGTTATTTATTACTGGAGAGTGTCTGCCCATACTTACGTGTCATTTTTGTGATTTCATTGTGTCAGAAATGTTTTTATATAATATTACATGATCATACTCACGGATGCGAACTAACAAAACAAACTTAGTATACATATGTGTTTTATCACCTTTTTCTAACGTGGTCGCGGGCGTTCGGCCCGGTTGTGATGTATGTGAAGTTGGCCCCCCATTATGAAAATTTTGAAAATTTAAGCGGAGTTCTGGTAGCCCCTCCAATAGTTCTAGAGTTCCCTATTAATAAAAAAAATAGTTCCGCTGATTAAAGTGCTGAAAACACGAAATGAAGTTTACACAATTTCGAAATTTTAAACACCTGTAACTCTTTCATTTTAGCTCCGATCGATTCCATTTCTTCAACAAATCAATAGAAATCCGAGGGGGGCCAATAGAACTCCAAAGAAAATTAACGATTTCTGAGAAATAAATTTTTTTTCATACAAAATATGCTAATTTTAAAAATCGGAATTTCCGAGCCCCGTAGCTCTTTCATTTCAGTTCCGATCGGTTTCATTTCTTCAACAAATCGATAGAACTCCGAGGGGGGCCAATAGAACTCCAAAGAAAATTAAAGATTTCTGAGAAATAAATTTTTTTTTCATACTAAATATGCTAATTTTAAAAATCGGAATTTCCGAGCCCCGTAGCTCTTTCATTTCAGTTCCGATCGGTTTCATTTCTTCAACAAATCGATAGAACTCCGAGGGGGGCCAATAGAACTCAAAAGAAAATTAAAGATTTCTGAGAAATAAATTTTTTTTTCAAACTAAATATGCTAATTTTAAAAATCGGAATTTCCGAGCCCAGTAGCTCTTTCATTTCAGTTCCGATCGGTTTCATTTCTTCAACAAATCGATAGAACTCCGAGGGGGGCCAATAGAACTCCAAAGAAAATTAAAGATTTCTAAGAAATAAATTTTTTTTCATACTAAATATGCTAATTTTAAAAATCGGAATTTCCGAGCCCCGTAGCTCTTTCATTTCAGTTCCGATCGGTTTCATTTCTTCAACAAATCGATAGAACTCCGAGGGGGGCCAATAGAACTCCAAAGAAAATTAACGATTTCTGAGAAATAAATTTTTTTTTCATACAAAATATGCTAATTTTAAAAATCGGAATTTCCGAGCCCCGTAGCTCTTTCATTTCAGTTCCGATCGGTTTCATTTCTTTGACAAATCGATAGAACTCCGAGGGGGGCCAATAGAACTCCAAAGAAAATTAACGATTTCTGAGGAATAAAATTTTTTTTCGTACAAAATATGCTAATTTTAAAAATCGGAATTTCCGAGCCCCGTAGCTCTTTCATTTCAGTTCCGATCGGTTTCATTTCTGCGACAAATCGATAGAACTCCGAGGGGGGCCAATAGAACTCCAAAGAAAATTAACGATTTCTGAGAAATAAAATTTTTTTTCATACAAAATATGCTAATTTAATTTTTTTTTTTCAGAAATCGTTATTTTTCTTTGGAGTTCTATTGGCCCCCCTCGGAGTTATATCAATTTGTCGAAGAAATGAAACCGATCGGAACTGAAATGAAAGAGCTACGGGGCTCGGAAATTCCGTTTTTTAAAATTAGCATATTTTGTATGAAAAAAAAAAATTATTTCTCAGAAATCGTTAATTTTCTTTGGAGTTCTATTGGCCCCCCTCGGAGTTCTATCGATTTGTCGAAGAAATGAAACCGATCGGAACTGAAATGAAAGAGCTACGGAGATCGAAAATTTCGTTTTTTAAAATTAGCATATTTTGTATGAAAAAAATTTTATTTCTTAGAAATCGTTAATTTTCTTTGGAGTTCTATTGGCCCCCCTCGGAATTCTATCGATTTGTCGAAGAAATGAAACCGATCGGAACTGAAATGAAAGAGCTACGGGGCTCGGAAATTCCGATTTTTAAAATTAGCATATTTTGTATGAAAAAAATTTATTCCTCAGAAATCGTTAATTTTCTTTGGAGTTCTATTGGCCCCCCTCGGAGTTCTATCGATTTGTCGAAGAAATGAAACCGATCGGAACTGAAATGAAAGAGCTACGAGGCTCGGAAATTCCGATTTTTAAAATTAGCATATTTAGTATGAAAAAAATTTTTATTTCTCATAAATCGTTAATTTTCTTTGGAGTTCTATTGGCCCCCCTCGGAGTTCTATCGATTTGTCGAAGAAATGAAACCGATCGGAACTGAAATGAAAGAGCTACGGGGCTCGGAAATTTCGTTTTTTAAAATTAGCATATTTTGTATGAAAAAAATTTGAAGAAATATGAAGAAATTGTTAATTTTCTTTGGAGTTCTATTGGCCCCCCTCGGAGTTCTATCGATTTGTTAAAGAAACGGAATCGATCGGAGCTAAAATGAAAGAGTTACAGGTGTTTAAAATTTCGAAATTGTGTAAACTTCATTTCGTGTTTTCAGCACTTTAATCAGCGGAACTATTTTTTTTATTAATAGGGAACTCTAGAACTATTGGAGGGGCTACCAGAACTCCGCTTAAATTTTCAAAATTTTCATAATGGGGGGCCAACTTCACATACATCCGGTTGTGCCGCCTGGGTCGTGCTCGTACGCTCGATTCGCGATATCATTCGACGTCCGTATGTCGAAGCGGGGACGAATGAAACTCATATAATGACGCGTCCATCGAGGGACATGGCCCGCTGCGGGTTACATGATTCAATTATACGCTACTTTTTGCAACATATGGCGTGTTGCGAGATGCGGTTACCGACAGATCAAAGGATCAGATAATCGCATTTTCCGAGAGCCCCCGTCCCAAGTACCGACAACTGGTTAATACGATCGCAACAGAGCTACATCATACCTATCGTGTTCTCTATGAATGAGCGAATCGTCATGGCAACCGGCAGACAATAAAAACTTCGCTCTTTCTCTCAGAAAACGCGAACGAAGGAAATGAATATATTTTCATTTTTGTCTCGAAGAAAAAACTAGAAACAAAAGCACCGACAGGATGCTAACGGCCGACAATATGAGCGTGAAATATGGGATCAAGAAATCCTGTTGGACCAACAATTGAACAAAAAACACAGTCTCGTAGTCGGGCAAACGCGATACCGTGCCCCGCAGTCCCGTGGTCCCGTAGTCCCGCAGTCCCGTAGCACCGCGTTCCATCGAACGTCACATACGACATAATTATATAAGTTTTGTATAATATATATTAATAAGTACGTGTTACAAAATAATAGTATTATTCATTTTCGATGAGACAATTCTGTATCAATTAGAGGACAAGGAATATATAATTTGCTGAGCATGGTGGATGATATTCCCGCGGGACCCTCGCGCCTCTGTGCCTGCGAACAGATCCACAGGAAACCTCGGATGAATAACTGCGCCGTTACACCGGAACCCTCCACTCGTATATTGCAGCTCTAGGTAATAAGATGAACACCTGATATTATGTGAACCTGTGCGTGGCGAAATCATTTACGTTCAGCGTCATTCGATTCACTTCGATACTCTATAATCTTGCAATATAATATTTAGCAATGAACCAAAGTCGTCCGGACCCTCGCCGCCTCTCGCCCCGTGACGAGAAAGAGCCTAGCCGCTCCTCTCGGAAGATAAAGATATTAAAATCTCATAATAAATGTAGTTCATTAATTACATCGTACAAAAAGCCAGAGAGCCAGCGGTTCGAGAATATCTCTCCGTCTGCCACTAGCCGAGGTGATTTATGTACTGGCGGCCATTTTCTTTTTTTTATTAAATTTTTCAGCGGGCCGAGACGCGTCGAGTCGAGTGCCGAGCAAAAAGTTTCATATGCGGGTGGAAAGAAAAGCATATTGATAAGATTTCTTGCAATTAGCTCGGTTTTTATGAATTCCACTTTTTACGTTGCTCAAACATCTGTTTATTATTTTCGGCGCATTCGTCGCAGATCACTAATGAAACCGTATACTAACCGTATTCGGTTAGTCATCTCCATCGGCTACGTCAAACGAACAATAATATAATTTAAATCGTATGAAAGCGAGTGCTCCGTTTGTAATCGCGCGGTTGTAAAATAATTCTAAAACATAAGAAGACGCCATCCGATGTCAAATGTGCAAACTTTAACGAGCAACTCGTATTTGAAAGTCGCCACCCTCTCGGCCACGCTCGCGCGCTCGCCCGGTCATAAGTTAGAACATGTCATAAAACAATCGGCATATCTACCCCGTTTTGTTCTTCGCCATTTACAACCGCAGTTAATGGTTTAATTCGACGGAAAGATTGCGAAAGGGAGCCGCCGCGTCCTTCCCTCTCGGCGTAATCGTCTCGCTCAATTATTAATGAATAACTGTAATTCGCGATCGAAAGGAAACCTAACATGAACACGGCACACTTTCATTCTCCAGATTAATAAAAACAACGAACAAAAGAAACCTCCTTAACCCTCTAATCTACGATCACCCCTCTCTCACTCGAATGTTGGATATCTTAAGATATTTAGCATAATAAGTGACGTTTACAAGAGGCCACGAGAGAGAGAGAGGCCGACAGGCGCCCGCGCCCGCGTCGGAGGAGGAGGGCACGCGCGAACCCAATCTTGTTTCTGGACCATTTGCTATAATTGGTCGAAAGGACAAAACACAAACGTACTCAATCTGTCTTCATTACGTTCGTCCTCGTAGTCACGGTGCCGTGTCACTGCGACGAGGCCTCTTCACATTATTATTTGCTTATTTGCACGTATTGTGAGTACATTATTAGTATCGTGTATCCGTGCGGTACAGGACGCGAACGACAAACGCGAACAAAAAGCTTATTTCATTAAGCGAAAGCGTTCCATTAGCGAGATATGCGAAATTCTATTAAAACAGATTTGAAAAAACCCTCGTCGGCGACGCGGCTCGTTCTCGACCTTATTTCCCGTCGTTTTAAAGTTGACATCGTTCTCGTCGAATGATCGTTGCGGCGCTAAATGAAGCGCAAAAGCGACCCCTGGCGGCAGAAAGGGTGTGGGATTGCAAATTTAAATTTATGATTCTCAAGATTCGATCGCGTTCTGCAATCGGACACACAATTACTACATAAATTATTAGCGTATTATACATATCCAAAATGAGCCACGAGTCTGTCTGTCACATATTGTCACACAAAAACCACCGACATAACAAAATCAATGACATTTGTTCGATATGTGCTCGATAATGGTTTTTTAAATTGGATTACGTTCTCCCAGGATCGCATTTTAATGCTAAATAAGTCACTCGAACCATTTATATTCATTGCACGAGTATTGCAATTTTTATATAATGTTTTAAACACCTGTCGCTCGTACGTAATTGTTTTATTGCATTAATAGTACGATGTATCACTTAATATGCTAACTAAATATTGCACATTTACATAGATCTGTCCGGATTGAACCCGAATACTGCCGGATTAATCATAAGAAGCTGCCGGCCGCCCGCCCGTCAGCCGCTCTCGCGCGATCTGCTTCCCACGAACATATCACGGCTCGAATTCCACACACATACTCGTACACCACGAAACGTATACGTTGCATAATAATATACGAGTATGAAAAAATATGCGTAGAAAGCGCGAGGCCCGTGTCCACCGATCATAAATTAAGTGGCGTTTGAAACGCGGCACAAAAAATGCCCCATACTATCTGTTAGCAACACGCGGGCGGACGACCTTCGGCTCCTCGCATACGACATCACCTCCGAGCGCCGGCCCTGTAGCGTCAGCACAACGAGCAAACATTTAATATAACTTACAAATTAAAATACTATTAATTTATTTAATTTATACGTGACACACACAACTCGCAGACTATTCAGATTGTCCACGGCCCATGCTCTATAGACTTTCGTAACATTTGTATAAAGGAAGGAGGCCCATTTTTGGGTCCACTTGACACCTAATAGTTTGGTAACAAAACAATATTCTAAAATAATATATATTTTTTTCATTAATTAATTTCAATTATATCAACACATCGTTTACACACAATAGACAATGTTTAATTACATAAACAAACAGTTAACATCAATTATTAAAGCGTTTAATATAATAATAACCTCAAATGTTGCATCAGAAAACATCTAATTACTCAAAAACCCGGGTGAAAAAATTAAAACTGGTCGGAAATAAGGAAGTAGATTTATTTTTCTACAAAATTAACTAAAAATCATCGCGAAACTCGAGAAAAAAATTGTGGGCCCATTTTCGTTAGGCGAATGGGCATTCTCCTTTCATAAGCTAGATACCTACTATTGTATAATTTTAACATTGAAATAATATTTCTTGATTCACTAATACTAATATTTGTAAAAGTCGCATTGTTCTATTGAGCCGATGACTCTGGCCTTCCGATGATGAGGGGAATCAGGTCCGCGATTTTAAAACGTCGCAATGATATTTTGTACAATCGCCTAATTGCATAAAAGCCATACACCGAGTTCGCTCGCTGACGGTACTGCCGACGCGGCTATTAATCAAAGCTTATCGAGTGCTAATCCAGGTTTAAAGTGATAACTAGTTAACGCGGGCATTGTCACCACCGGCCCACGTCAGGGCTGCCGCATATTATGAAACAAATCCCTCTATTGTTGCTCCGGCTGCTTTAATTAATATGAATAATTATTACACACCACTATGATACGACAAGGGGCCGTGATCCGAACAGACATACACTCGTACACTAATAATAGAAATATTACCTGAAAGTAGCACGGGAGCCACTGCATGTCTCTCCGTGTTCACACATAGACAAGAAGACACGTAATAAACACAAACATGATAATAAGAATGCAAATTGCTAATAAAGGTGGATTCGGTGGATCGTCTCTTACTACCCATTCGCCGGGATGCGCCGCACGCACGCCGCACGCACGCACGCACGCCGCACGCCACCCACCGACCCCTAATCCCGGACAAATGCGCGCCACTTATTATTCACTTAACTCGAATTAATCAATATACAGGGTGTCCCGTAAGTAGTGGTTTAAGTAGTGGTGATTTTTAAAATAATGGTCCCGTAACCTTACATACAATTTTTTTACACCAGCTTCGTTTAAATATTTTGCTTAAAATTTGATAAATTAAATCTTGTTTAGATTTTAATTTTTTATTTAATCATGGTTATTAATTGGTTACAAATAACATTTTAATTAGAAAGCCCTGTGTTTTCTCAACCCACTTAAATAAAAACATCAGTGAAAATAATTGTAAACAAATTTTTATAACATTATTTTGTGATAAAACGGGGGAAAAAATGACAATTCTTTAAAAATGTCATAACTTTTAAACCAGAAGGTAAAAAAAAAATCGCCAAATTATATTCTAGATATTGAACCCCTCTATCTGTAAAATACCGTTGACACCACTACTTACGGGACAGCCTGTATATTAGTGGCTTTCCTTTAAGATTTTCATATTTATTTAACCGACTTCAAAAGGCAGAGGTTATCGATTCATCGCGTATTTTTTTGTACGGCTGTTACCGCATATTGTATCTCCGCCATTTGTGCACCGATTTTGATGATTACAAAATATACAATTTATTATTATTTACGATTGTAAAATAGCTCGACTGAGCTACAGTTATCCCTAAAAAAATTAAAACATTTTAATTTAATATTGAATATGATTGAATATTTTTTAAATATAAATAATGTTATGAAGCGAATATGTTATGCGGCGAAATGGCGACAACCACCACCACCACCACCACCATCACCACCGCCGCCGCCGTCTATCTATAATACCACCATTTATATTACTCGCGCGTTTTTTAACATTATTATATTGAATAGAAAATGAAAACCGTCAACTGCAAATAGTAGAACCGGTATATTGTTATAATGCAAAATACGCCCTCAATTATCATCATATTAAATAAGTTGTATCCTGTATGAAGCATAACAATATCGAGGCGTCTCTATGTGTCGTTGTGTTCTCTCTCCACGATGAGCGACACGGGAATATGGCACGGCCTCAGTCGTCTATTATTTTGCACAATTTATTACATTTCTACATTATTTTAATAGTTATTAGACGACGAAATAATTTCCACCATTTCATTACTATAATATTCTGAATAATAGCACGAGTACATAATGAGTATTGAGGTATTGATGTCAGAGACGCATTGTCTGAGACACTCGGCGCGAGTGGCCGTCGAGCGACGCCGCGGGTGGCGCTTTGTTCGGAGTCGCGCCCGCCACTCGACCGCCGCGATACCACTTCACACGAGCACCGAACTCATAGTTTATCTTAATAACGTTACCAAAGAATCACGCATCGATACGCGCACGAGAACCACTATTGTTTATAATATTGGACATTTTGAAATTTCCTGTGAGAATCGCCATCGCACCGATCGAAGCCCGACGCGGACGCGGACGAAGGGCCATGTCACATTAAGGCACTTTCAATTTCAATATATCCTCCGACACATACATATAACACAATACACCAGATATTATATTAATAAAGTTCATTCGAAGCAGTCGCATCGGCCTCCGTATAGTGTCGATGAGGGTCCAATTCAATATACGAGGAGACGGGAGGCGTCACTGTTACGGGTGACATTACATGGATATATTGCAGTTCGATAAATATACGCACGAACATCGTCATCGACGTCGATACAACAACAGAATCCATAAGACTCCCTCGCATCCACGACTCTCTTCATAGAATGAGCATGTGGTCAAGAGCACGAGGCGGCCCAGCTCTGATCGGAAAACACCCGGACCACGCTGCGTGCCTCGTTCGACGCACCCATTCTCACGTTGTGCCCCATCGAGACATCGAACCGTGTCTTCCTTTCTTCGATCCTCGTCATCATCACATTGCGCCACCACCAAAACACACGGTAACACAATATGATAATGAATGCCTAAATCGCTTTTATATGAATAAACCGCTATGTCCATATAATTCTTTGGTGTCGCCAGGTCAGCGCGACGCGGACGGCCTAACTAGGTTAGCGGAATATGATTTTCGACGAATGAGACGTTTTAAGCGGTTTTTAGCGCAAATGTCCCACGGGACTCGCACCCCACTCGCTCCACTCCCGCGCGCCGCTCGCAGAATATGTCCGGCGAACTACATATTTACAAGTTTCCGCACGCCTCTGACTGAATAGACGCTTTCGGGTCGTTATTTGTGACCATTTTATAAGAACACACGACAGTCGCATCAGAGGGCGGATAGACGGCTACGCGGCTACCTGCTTTCCCAGAAAAGCCGCTTAATAATTTACCACAGTGATATTTAAGAAGAACAAGTGGCCACGATCCCTCCAAATCATAACACGAGAGATTTCGCACTAATCCTTTGTTAATTCGACATTGGCAACCCTCCGTCAGTTAGGGTGACCGCACGTCAGGTGCGCCGTCACTTCTTAACCATTTTATTATTATTATTCATGTATTTGCACATAATAAACACCTATTAGTGTTTATGTTCATTACTTTGTGTGTAGATACTCTTGCTAAAAATTATTTTTCACTTTTGAGTGCTTTTTGTGTTTATTGAAGTCGGTTCAACTTTTTTTTTGAAAAGGTTTTTTATTTCTCTATATTTAGCGTGAGCGTGGTGCCGTATCAAACACATTCAAAACGCTCCCTAATAAACGCACCTACAATCTACTAATAACAAATCGAGCTAAATGAAGCAAATCAAACAGAAAAATCCCATACAACTACATTATTTCACCCCTTCGGTCGTGTTTCGAATTAGACTAAAATACGTATTTCATTATTTATGTTGTAGAGCATATATTCTGTTGTTTGAAGTAAATTTTAATAAAAAATCACTGTTACTGAAAAACTGATGTTTTCTTCGGTTTGCCAAAAAGCTATGCATCTTAGAAAAATATATGGGACCACTATGGGATCGGTCAGCCGTTTTCAAAAAATCGGTGAACATACATAAAAACATACGCGACGAACACATCACCTTCTTCTTTTCGATGTCTGTTAAAAAGCGTTTCAATGTTTTAGTGTTTCGGACAGTTTAATATTCGCAGTATGTAGTCAAATAATGTGTCGCATAAGTAGTGTCTCTAGCGTTCGTGGGGTCAAGCCGACACGACGTCGACACGGAGCGGCGCGGGCGTCGAATACAATTTTCCGCCAGAACGCACTCTGAGCCGATTGCGAGCGACGACGAGGCGCGACCAACCGATGCGGCATCTCTCTCGCTTCAGTTTTAATGAACATTTTGAGAAGGCCATGTCCAAGTAAATGCCGCATAAGTTCAGCCGCAGCATTGTGCGTTCTGCGATACCGTGTATCTCTATCATTTAAATACTATGTTCCCATATTAAGTCGGCTTCGAAACAAATGCCACATCCATGATATAACAATTACATCGTGGATGGCGAGGACACAGTATGCGTATATGAACAGATATACCGGGACACTGTTCTAAATATAATACACGTTCAGTAGATTATTGTATTATGAATGTATAAAATAAACTGAGTTAATTCGCAAAGGCACTCGTTCATGTGGACGATAGCCAATATTCTTCATCCGCTTATGACTCTCATTTTTGTCAACAATTTTTTACTAGCAACATCCATTTAATAATATCAACCTTATTCCAATGCAATAAAGTATACATTTGTGTGATGTGTGTGCGACCACGACACAATTTGTAATCAGATAAGAGAATTTAATACATCCCTAAAAAATATTAATATTGTTGAGAACGTGTGGGAACTTTGACACTCGTTGTTGAAACTATGGCGGCCACCTAGGCATGTCATGTGTGAAAATATGTATAAGCCGCTACCTACAATTGTTATGAAGAAGAATATTATTGATAAACATTGGTCAATGCGATACGTGCGAAAGCTATATGTATGTATACATAAGTAGTAGAGAGATGAGACTTAATAAGTATTCGGCGGACTATGTAGCGGACTTATCCGTGATCAAGTTAAGTCTCCAAGATTTCAACAATTGGCGAAAAAGATTTGTCTCAATTCCACACAAGTGGACACTTCACTCGTTACTGCTTCCGCCCGAATACGACACACCAATACTAATGTTAGGACGATCTTTCTTTATACATTGCGGCTTCGGATATTTATAATAAAGACTGAAATAATTTTGTGGAGAGAGATGTTAAGAAGAGTTATTGTTCTAAAATACTATAAAGTGAACTGAAATAAAAGCACAGTGTGCGTGTGAATGATTCCTCGAGCACGACTGTTACCGATCCGATCATATGATTTTAAACTAAAACAAATACAAAGTTAGATGAGCCCTAACAATTCTGATACTTTACTATGATAATAGGTAATAACTAATAATAATTCATCTGTGTAACAACTCGGATTTTTGTCAGACACTTTATTCTTCTCGTGATTGTTACGCTGTCTTTGGAGGCTCCATATGATTGTGATCGCCGTCTGTACAGTTCCATAAACTCACTCTGTTCCGAATGAAGTCTTCTAACGTCCGTTGTTGCGCAGCCCGGCTTCATCGCTGAACGTAATCGATATGATTTAACTCACCGCATTCGATAGTCAGCAATCGCTAATATGTCGAGACTGCCCGCGCCCGCGCCGGGTGAGTCGTGTGATCGCGTCGTGTAAAGGGATCATTTCGTCTCGAGCGGTATAGCGGTGGTAACTACGGGCGGCGGCGCTGAGTAGGTTCGTTCTTCACGAATTATTTTCATGTTGTTTTTTTTCTTTGTTTTTCATTTTTTCATCGTTCCATGCTGTCCAACTCTGGAACTCTTTACCGGTCACCATTAGAAGAGCAGAGTCGCTGGCTATATTTAAAAAAAAACCTTTTCAAAAAAAGTTGAACCAACTTCAATAAACACTAAAAGCACTCAAAAGGGAAAAATAATTTTTCACAAGAGTATCTACACACAAAGTAATAAACATAAACACTAATAGGTGTTTATTATGTACAAATTAATTGTCTACATACCTGCCATATTTTTGGAGTAGGTGCCAAGGTATACCAATTCAAGAAGTTGTTTCGAAATCTGAAACTTGTTACATGTTTTTATGATAGGAAATACGCTTAGATATCAACTATATCTATAAACGTTTGCTTGGCACCTACTCGTAGTTAAATGAAATAAATCTGAAAAAGAAACTCCTTTCACCCCCTTTCAGATTGAATTTCGGGAAATGCTGAAATCCTGTTTCGTTTTTATTGCTGTGTGTAGAGCAATTAAATATACTAAGAATTAAGTAAATCTGGCAAAAATTTAATCCATGTTATCCCGTTGCACTCCCTTCGAGGTTGAAACTCATGGTAATTGTTTATATTGTAGAGCATAATTTATTATGTATTTTGTCACTAAAAATATTGATTTTTTCACCTCGTTTCACCCCCTTCGCAACCTTTATAACGCAAGTTTCATTGTTAACGTGGTAAAGCATTTCTGCTGTTTCAAGTAAATCCGATTTAAAAAAATTCAACCCATTTTACCCCGTTGAACTTCAAGTAATGCTGAAACTCGTGTTTCATAATTTATTTTTATTAACCGACTTCCAAAAAGGAGGAGGTTATATGTTCGTCGCGTATGATTTTTTTTTTATGTATGTTCATCGATTTTTTGAAAACGACTGAACCGATTTCAATGATTCAAATTGTACTGTGTTCAGCTGCATCCCATAGTGGTCCCATATATTTTTACAAGATACACAGTGTACAGTTTTTTAGTAAAACGGAAAAAAGTCAGTTTCTAAAATTTTTTTGCTCCGATTTACTTGAAATTTGGCAAACGTACTTTACAAAATAAATAATGAAACACGTGTTTCAGCATTTCTTGAAATTCAACCCCTAAGGGGGTGAAATGGGTTGAATTTTTTTTTGTCAGAATTACTTGAAATTTGGCATTAACAACATAAATAATGTAACGTGTTTCAGCATTTCTTGAAATTCAACACCTAAGGGAGTGAAATGGGGTAAAGTATCTACTATATAAACAATTAACATGCGTTTCACCCCAACGCAAACGTTTATAGATATAGTTGATATCTAAGCGTATTTCCTATCATAATAAAAAACCTTTTCAAAAAAAAAGTTGAACCGACTTCAATAAACACTAAAAGCACTCAAAAGTGAAAAATAATTTTTCACAAGAGTATCTACACACAAAGTACTAAACATAAACACTAATAGGTGTTTATTATGTACACATTAAATGTCGACATACCTACCATATTTTTGGAGTAGGTGCCAAGCAAATGTTTATAGATATACTTGATATCTAGGAAGATATCCAAGTGTTCCTATTCTGAAATTTTGAATTGGTATAGCTTGGCACCTACTCCAAAAATATGGTAGGTAAGTAGACAATTAATTTGTACATAATAAACACCTATTAGTGTTTATGTTTATTACTTTGTGTGTAGATACTCTTGTGAAAAATTATTTTTCACTTTTGAGTGCTTTTAGTGTTTATTGAAGTCGGTTCAACTTTTTTTTTGAAAAGGTTTTTTATTTTTCCATTTTTAGGGTAGCAGACCAAAAACAGCAAAAACTCCCTATTAAACGTACAAATAATAATCGTAGTTCAAATGAAATTAATCTAGTAAAAAAGAAACTCGTACAACCCCTTTCAGATTAAATTTCGAGAAAAGCTGAAATACACCTTTCGTTATTTATGTTGTGTGTAGAGCAAATATACTAAAAATTAAGTAAATCTGACAAAAAAAATCAATCCATTTTATCCCGTTTCACGCATGTTATTTGTTTATATTATATTATAGGGCATTATTTATTAAGTATTTTGTCACTAAAAATATTTATTATTTTCAACCCGTTTCACCCCCTTCGGGGTTGAAACGCAAGTTTCATTATTAACGTGGTAAAGCAATCTGCTGTTTCGAGTAAATCTGATTTTAAAAAAATCAACCAACGGGGTAAACCGTTTCATCTCTTTAGGGGTTGAATTTCAAGAAATGCTGATACACGTGTTTCATTATTTATATTGTAAAGTATGTATGCTAGGGAATGCAATCCCGATCTCGCGGGATCCCGATCTCGCGAGATCTCGTGTAATTTTTCGGGATCAATCCCGAAGCATAATATGACGAGATCCCGTTCGAGATTGACGGGATTGGGCGGTAGTGCTGCAGTGGTCAGCAACGCTACACACATCTACTCGGGGCGCAAACGGTGCGCTAGGGATGGGCGTTGATTCAACGAACTGTTTTTATCAACCGTTTTTCTACTGTCAACGAGTTAACCGTTTTTCGTTTTGAGTGAAACCAGTTAAATCCATCAACTGTTTGTAAACAAAAACGTTCCGTTTTGAAAGGAGTTATTTGTACTTTGGTCGCTCAGTTCCTATAGGCACTATTAAAGAGTGGTAGGGAGACTGATGATGGTTATTAGCCCAGTCTGCCGTCCTGGCGTACGGTACCACCACTTTTAAATGTAACACCCGTGAAGTGACCTTGTCGCGTTTGGGGAATAGTTTCAAAGTAGCCAGGTATAACGAGAGGAGTGTGCATTGTCAATCTAGATGGTACATGCTCGTCTCCTCAAGCCGGTGTGTGGATGCGACTGCTGCCCCTTTCTCTGTAGTAGCAGTTGTTTCCATTCATGGACCGCACTCTAGCTTTACATCAGGCGGAGTGTTGTCACATGCCGAGCACCGAAGACGTTGATCAACCGAAAGGAAATGTAGATAATGCAATGATCGCTTACGAATGAGTGAGAGAGATACCAACAGTATAGTTGTTTTAGCGTGAACGAGATAAAAGCATTGTCTAATAAGGCTTATTGCAGAAAAAAAATTATTGGTTTATTTGTTTGAGTTTTCATCGTTTTCAATCATCCGAACTTTACATTTTCTTAAAACTAGACGAGATCCCGAAAATTCCGGGATCCCGCAGGATTGATATTTCTAATCCCGCGGGATCTCGAATTTGCGATCTCGAGTCGGGATTGCATTCCCTAATGTATGCCAAATTTCAAGTAATTCTGACTAAAAAAAAATCAAACCCATTTTGCCCCATTTCACCCCTTAGGGATTGAATTTCAAGAAATGCCGAAACATGTTTTCATTATTTATGTTGTAAAGTTATGTATGCCAAATTTCAAGTAATTCTGACTTAAAAAAAATTCAACCCATTTTGCCCCATTTCACCCCCTTAGGGGTTGAATTTCAATAAATGCTGAAACACGTGTTTTATTATTTATTTTGTAAAGTATGTATGCCAAATTTCAAGTAAATCGGAGCAAAAAAATTTTACAAACTGACTTTTTTTTCCGTTTTACTAAAAAACTGCACACTGTGTATCTTAGAAAAATATATGGGACCACTATGGGATGCAGCTTAACACATTTGAATCATTAAAATCGGTTCAGTCGTTTTAAAAAAATCGATGAACATACATAAAAAAAAAAACATACGCGACGAACATATAACCTCCTCCTTTTTGGAAGTCGGTTAAAAAACATGTAACAAGTTTCAGATTTCGAAACAACTTCTTGAATTGGTATAGCTCGGCACCTACTCCAAAAATATGGCAGGTATGTAGACAATTAATTTGTACATAATAAACACCTATTAGTGTTTATGTTTATTACTTTGTGTGTAGATACTCTTGTTAAAAATTATTTTTCCCTTTTGAGTGCTTTTAGTGTTTATTGAAGTTGGTTCAACTTTTTTTGAAAAGGTTTTTTTTTGTAAAGTATGTATGCCAAATTTCAAGTAAATCGGAGCAAAAAAATTTTACAAACTGACTTTTTTCCGTTTTACAAAAAAATGCACACTGTGTATCTTAGTAAAATATATGGGACCACTATGGGATGCATCTTAACATAGTACAATTTGAATCATTGAAATAGGTTCAGCCGTTTTAAAACATAAAAAAAACATACTGTTCTCCATCCCCTATAGGTTGCCTGGAAGAAATTGCTGCTCAGTAATAAGGCCGCCTATTGTGCTACCTCATTTTGCTTTATTTTGTTCTATTATTATTTCTGTACTGTTCGAATGTAGAAAAGCGAATTTGACACAAACAAGATTTATGTTATCTTATGTGCTGTTATAGATACCGATGTAGAGAAAATACCATGTCTCAAGATAGCGATCGCATTATTGGATGAAAGGAATAAAATAACTCTTCAAAATGATCGTTTGATATTGAAAGCGATCATTATCGTAAAGCGGCACCTTCCTCCATCAGCACGCGGAAAGGAGAGCGAATGGCTCAAATTCAAATTTCCGTACCCCGCTTGAAGCGAGACATCACTGTGCACTCGGACGCGCGCGAGAGGGACGGAGAACCAATATTTTCAATAGCAAAGTGTCGGCTACTTACATATTTTTGTGCCCTCAAAGAACGGCCGGCTCGTACATGTACAAAGCTCCTATTCAGAATACGCTCCTTTTGTGCAATCAACATTATCCAAACCGTCTCTACAAATCAGCCACACCTATCTTTCAAATATTGAATATGCACAATACTATGTCCGAGGTAGGCAGACGGATGATTGTCGTCAGCTCATTCTGCCGCCCGTGTTCAGTTCGAAAGTAGCCGGGGAAAGCACCGAGAGGAGTGTGCGCTGCCAACCCGGATCGTGCACATTCGTCTCCTAGAGCCGGCGTAGTGGAGGCGACTGCCGAGCACAGAATTTTATCTGTGGTGGCAGTCGTCTCCGCTCGGGGATTGCAATTGCTGGAACGGTCATGCAGCATTCCATCCAGTCCGTAAGTAATTTATTTTGAAGTAAATTATTCTGCGCACCTTTTGAAGAGTGGTAGGCGGACAAGTCTGCCATCCTATCCCAATTACAAATGTAACACACGTGAAGTGACCCAATCGCGTTTCCGTATAAGCTAAGACATGGCCAGGAGAGGAGTGTCGAGCCGGTATAACGGAGACTGCTGCTGCCCGTAGAGATTTCTTTGTAGTGGCATTCGTTGCCGTTCATGGACCGCACTCACATGCCGGAGCTAGGTACAATTTAAAAGTAACTGACTGAGAATTTGAAGTTCCTTGTCCCGACTTAGTGTTAAACAAAACCAAACAGAAGATAGAAGAGTAACATAATTAATGTGGAATAGAATTATTCATTATTTAGTACATTTCGGATATTTTGATATTGCTAAACGCGATTATAAGGATGAAGAAGGAAGGTTTAGTAGTGTTTTGTTTATGTTTGGACGTAAAGCCCTACCGACATCGTTCGCCGTATGCTTCGGCGTGCGGCCTCAGTTCGACTTCTATACAATATAGTTTTTGGGTATTAAAATAATCGTGCACGCTCATTGCATGGATCTAGCTGGCACCGTGTTGGTCCAGCAAAATTCCAGCTTCTAGATAAAACACTGCTAGATTGCAATCCCTATAATTCCGCTCATGGATCGCACTCTATCGACACACACTCGTATGCCCGATTACAATTTACAAAAACGAGCTGCTCACACTTTCGTAATGGAATAGTGGTGCGTGGTGCTCGAACATTCAAAACATGCATACCATGTTTAACACATACGATTATTAGTTTTCATTTAACAGTTCCATCTTCCGGAAATGTTGTAATGTAGTCGTATTACATGGAGTAGTAACAACTCTCTTGTTATTATAGTTATAGTCATGAGCCGCGAGATGGCGCTCGCCAAAGTTAACGTACGTCGTTGGACAGCGCCATCTATCGCGTGTGTCTCGAAGCGGTGACAGCTCTCTCAGAAGCGATGACTACAATGAACGAGGGCCGCGACTGTTCACACCGAACCCACCAGATGGCGTTATTGTACTATGCAAAAGCATAATTAAGCATTTAATGAATCGCTTATCAGCTGGGATCTACATTTCGCTCTCGGTGTGTGTCCCTCGGTCGTCAGGAATGCATTCCTTTAGTTCGTGGGTGGTGGCGCGGTGGGATTATGGGGATTCGAGAGATGACTCGACACCACATCATTCATTATTCATTTATTTACAACTCTCTGTAGGCTCAATGAGACTATATTAAGAGTCGTTATGTTAATTATAGGTAATTATTATGACTTCAATAATATAAATATATTTGTGATAGTATATGATGACAGACGTTCACTACTTTTTTGAAGAAACCCGAGACGATCCCCGCGAGGACCGAATGGGTGTAATTTAATTTTGCGCGCCATTACGGAGGAAGGGTTCATAAAACATATCATAGCGCCCTCTGCCGGCGGCCGTTCGGAGTGAACGAGCCTGCGGGACTTTATTGTGCAATAAAGGGTTTACGACGCCTCTTTGAGGTTTACGGATGTTTTAATTCTTAGTAAAGAGACTGTCGCCGGCCCCGCACGCGCACGCACCGCAAGTGAAATATAACGTGTGCATCAGCCATGATATTAGAATGCGATCGCAATTGTAACATTGATCAGTGACCGCACTCTGCATTCTCAACCATCTCTAAGACACGGTCTTCCAAAACATCACCATATAATAACACCTATTATGTTTTGATTTCGTTTGAAAGACATAATTTGGCGAAGATTCTTTTCAACTGACTTCAAAAGGAGGAGGTTATCAATTCGTGGTGTATTTTTTCTTTGTGGCGATGTTACCTGATTCCTCTCCGTTTGTGCACCGATTTTGATGATTCTTTTTTGTTGGACGGACTCGGAGTCAGTCCCATTTAAAAAAAATATTCCAAAGGTGGAAAATTAAGGGATATTTTGTCGTTTGTGAACTGATTTTGATGATTCTTCTTTGGATAGACTATATCGCAGGATTGGTCTCATTTGAAGAAAACATTCCTTCTCCGAGGGTGGAAAATTAGGGGATGATTTCTATCGAATTTAATGATACATTGTTATCGCATAGGACTCGAGAGTGTCTGTCTATGCTACTCATCACATTTTATTTGAACAGCGCGTTTAGAATGTTATCCATACAATTAAGCTACAGTTACCACTAAAAATTACAAAATAAAACATGTTCCAAATGCATGCACCGACTTCAGATATATGCTAAATAAAATGTAGACAGTTAATTTGTGAATAAATAATCACCATCTATTCTTGTTTATGATTATTAAATTGTGTATTAATTATTATGTACTCTCAATTAATTTTTTTTTTACTTACTGATATTTTTTTCAGAAATGTCTTTATTGAAAAGTGTACGACATTTTCTGTCTAACTCATAAATAACATATCGTAACTTTGAATTGGAATCAATCGTTGTGTTATGAGGAGCGGAATCGTGTTCAACCACTGACCACTGACCACCTATACATGCATACCACCACGACACACCTACACCATTGTAATCACGAGACAGTAATGAGCTGCCATAAACAATATATATGCGGTTTAATAATGTATGTGTATCATCGTTCAATATAATTCTTATTAATAGGTGAAATGTTGTTTAATAATACTCAATGTGATAATATTAAATGTGTGAGTGTTCAGTAAGAATGAACGGCAGCCCTCGACACATTGCCAGCTATTGCGCGATGGTTGAATTTGTGGGGATTTTAAAACACCCAGGCTCTAAAATATGTATGTACTGTATGTAATATACTGATTCAAAAAGTAGAACGTGGATGGACACGTACATCCTTATCGCGCAGTGTCGAGCAATCATCATACAAATACACCGGACATTAAGTAAGTATACAGCGATCGAATGATTTCAACATCACTTCACGCACTCACGAGAAACCCGTAAACTATCACCGAACAGATTTCGATGGGGGATGTCTCCCGCACGCTCCCTACCGCACGACAGTGCTACTTTGAAACATATGCCATAGACAATAACGTCCAGTCGTGGAGTCGCGCCCGAGTGTAGCCCTCTTCGAGCGCGTCACTTTTCATGTTTCAGGGAACGTGTACTCTAGCGTAGACGTTGTTTGCGATTTAACAATAATGCTGCTCACTTCCGAGCGAGGGGTGGCTCGCGGAGACGTGCGCGAACCGCCTACTTCGACTGAATAATTAATATTAGAAAAAATAACTAAATGTCACGTTGAATTAACTCAGTGATATATGCTAGAGGTGCAAACTTCATACGTCTGACATAGAAAACCGTAGGCCGCTTCAAACGATTCGACAATGCCGCCGTCAAGTCAAATAGTAAACGTTTCTATCTCGTCACATTAGGAGCGTTATTGCACATCTAGTTGTATATATCTATGGTGTAGTGCGGTTGTTATTATAACTACGGGCTTCTCGCAGGGTCACACCGACCCATACCGACCACCTCTCATACGCATGCTGTTCGCATTCGACCCCCAATGGTGTTCACTCACCGGAATCCCCCTGCTGCAAACTGCTGTAGATTCGTGCGTAGAGTTTGAGTAAAGACACACATATGACAGTTACAGCACACACACTAAACAGCAACGAGCGAGGTGTTCAAAACCGATATGATGCTACGACGACATAGCGACCACCGCCATTGCTAACGATTACATATAATGAGTGCACGTTCGTTGATAGTATGTTGACGTAATAACACATTGTATCTCGATGAAACTTTGAAAAGAATATAAACCACAATTGAATCGATTCGTCGCGTTCGTGGCACATCGGGTGTCCCGGGTGGAGCCGGAGCATCAGCCGGACAATCGTGCGAGAGGAAATAATCCTTTCATTATTTTAGAGTGTCAATTAAAACATACACACAATACTTTGATATCACTTTGTAATGAAGGAACCGCCGCACCGATGTGACATAATGTCGAGCTGCAAATTAACAGGAAGGGTGAAGCGACGGCCGCCGAGATTACGCCTGAAAACGTTCATTAACAAACGACACTTTTTCACACATCGCACTAATTAGGATACAGAGTGGCACTCATTGAGCGTCGCATAAGATATTGTATTATATGTGCTAATATATATTCATGTGTAACATTAGGAATCGTAGTACCGTCGCATTCTCGAGTCCGGCGACGCGGCGTCGTCATGGTGACCGGAGAGTAACAGTTTTGCCGATCAAAATCATACAACACTTTTCCTACTTCACATAGAAACGAAACATTTTAATATATTTAGGTATAATATTCTCGAAAATGGCGACGACGACACGGCACACTGCCCATTATACATTATTAATACTCAGATGAACATTAATCTATAAATAAAGCAATAAATTTCGTGTAGGAAATAAAACAACGAGTGACGCCAATTATGTACATTTGTGACAAACGAGCGACACGCGAGTGACAAACGAGTGACAAACGAGTGACGAGACTTCAAAGTGACACACACACTAATTAATGAGCCACCAGTAACACCGAACTTGGATTATTTCCGAGAAAATAATCGACAAAGGCATATAAAAGTCGCACGCGTCACGGACTCTGCGGACAGATTTATTGCAGCTGCAGGCACGTTCGGTTTTACTATGCTATTGTCAAGTAACATTTGTTGTATCGATTTAGCCTCGCGTCTTCTCTCTCCTCCTGGACCGCGATCGGTGCGAACGGCATTAAACATTAACGTCGGCCGAGACCCTTGTTTTCGTAACAAAATTGCATATCCAATAGTGGGGAGATGACTATCGACTCGCCGAATCGCTTTATATGAATCAATTTTTCTCATCCGGGAGATGTTAAGGGAATAACGATTGAAACCTGATCGATCCCTCGAACGTCGGTGTACAACGTTCATGTCATTCACAAATGTTAACTCTGAGCGTTTATAGGGAGGAATATAATTCAACATGAATCATCGCGTCACACAGAACATCACTCACCTTATGAATTACAATTCAATATTACAAAGACATAATACTCAATCGTGCAATCATCCATGTCATTGATCGAATATAAAAATAGTAAATGCATCCGAAAGAATTATGTTTGTCATAATATAAACATGGAAGGGGCGTCGCTTGGTCCGTTGCCAAGGCGCGTTCATTTTTAAGATTAATATTCATACGATTTTAATGATCTCTCTCCGTTGATTGCATTACGAGTGTACAGGCGTTTTCTAAATAAACTACTCTTCGGCGGCCGCTATCTATACTCGTACGAGCAATACTAACACACTTCGGACGCGTCCGGTGCGGTCGCGGGGTCGCAATGCTTCACAACATGAACTATGAAATTCGTGTTTTAATATTACTCGAAACACGTGAAAAAATGTAACATACTACGACACAATAAAACACGTCTTCACTCACGGTATATGAACCTGTAAAGTGGTCAAATGATATTGGGTCTTCGTTCATTGGCATTTTCACTGCTTTTGGTTCCCACTATGCTTAAGCTAATAATAAAAACATTCAAAAGAATCCGTTCAACCGACTTTCATAACAAGAGTATCATCTACGCACAAACACTAATAGGTGTTTATTATGTACACATTAATTGTCCACATCCCTGCCACACTTTTGGAGTAGGCCATCTAAAAATTAGAAGAGCTACTATATAGTGACCGTAGTACCTACAGTGCCGTCGTGCGGACTGCTCAAATGATAGCTTTATCATTATATACAGGGTGAATTTTTCAAGTGGGCTTTCATGGCCAAATCCTAAACTATAAGAGATATCGAAAAATGCTGAAAGGAGTCTCGATGCCGATTTTGATGAAAACTAAAACTGCATTATTAGATTTTTGATAAATTCATTTTCCCGGCCAGGAATCGAACCTGTTGATTTTGAAAAAAATTAAATACTCTGTATTATTGCACCATCCGATAGTGTTCCCGATAAGGATCAAATTCTGGGAAGTAATGATATACGGCAAACCAAAGAAAAGTGTTGATTTTTAACAAATTGTCTCTTATTTCCATGTATTTATACATTACCTACTACATTTATTATGTTTTGATTTAAAATCTCGCGCTCTTCGAGGTTAAAAGCCACGAATAAAAAAAAACAATTGAAACGTAGGAAAAACTAATTATAATAAATAAATAAATTTTTAAGGTCCTGTGCCGTGGCCGGCTAGGTCCCAGATCTAACACCTTTAGATTATTTTCTTTGGGGGCATGTCAAAAACGAAATTTACAAATGTACGTACAATAAAATTGATGACTTAAAACTAGCGTTAGGGAATATTCTAAACGGAATCAATAACCTTGTGATGTGGAATGCAGTACACTCCTTGAGGCGTCGAGTTCAGCTATGTATTGAAAATAATGGCTATCATTTTGAACAATTGATTAATTAAGATTTAATTACTTAATGTTAAAAAAAGTCATTATTTTGCTAAAAATCAATGCTTTCCTTTCATTTAACTTCGAAGAACGCGAGATTTTAAATGAATATGATGATTTTCAATCATCATAAATAATAAATGTTGTCAATGTACCGGTAATGCATAAATACATGGAAATAAGAGACAATTTGTTAAAAATCAACACTTTTCTTTGGTTTGCCGTATATCATTACTTCCCAGAATTTGATCCTTATCGGAAACACTATCGGATGGTGTAATAATACAGCGTGTTTTATTTTTTATAAAATCAACAGGTTCGATTCCTGGCCGGGAAAATGGATTTATCAAAAATTTAATAATGCAATTTTAATTTTCATTAAAATCGGCATCGAGACTCCTTTCAGCATTTTTCGATATCTCTTATAGTTTAGGATTTCGCCATGAAAGCCCACTTGAAAAATTCACCCTGTATATTTAATAATCTCTCTCTCTCTCTCTCTCTCTAACTGCAGAACGGAGATTTCATATTATGTTAAGACTAAATGAAAAAGTGCATAAGCAATTGCGTTCGCTACGATCTGCCCGTGTGTGCGTGCGTGCGTGCGTGTGCGTGTGCGTGCGTGCGATAGAGTCCCCTCGCCTGCTGCTAATGGTCATCGTTCGGCTATTAAGAGCATTTGCAACAAATGAATTGTATGCTGACAGCGGGTATGCGATGATGATGGTGATGGAGCCGTGTCGTAGAGTGGACCATCCGCTGTTATTAATCATATAACGCATGTATGGTGGATGCGGATGACACACTCACCACTTAATATAATCCCCCTAATGATGTCACAATCAGTGGTGCAGTGCGGGCAGTGCGGGCAGTGCGGGTAGTGCGGCGCGTGCCGTATACACCATTCACCTTAGATGACATGTTACTACTACACGTATTTATCGATGTGTGTATATTGATTAAAAATAATTTATTCACCAATTTATTATTACTGCCTGGCTGTCACATAGATGGTCCGAGCGCATGCGCATGTCGCGCGATCGTGTGTAACATTCGCCGTGTGCAATCCCGGAATTATGATTGAACTCAGCAGGCAGGTCTGATTATAATATTTAAAATGTTTAACAACATCGCAGCAATATTACTTTCAGCGTCGATTCAAACTCTATGGCGTCTCGGAAGTTAGCTGCGGGCCGTGCTTTGCGCAGCTACAACTACGAGCAAATTTTAAATACAAAAATAGAAAATATAAAAATATCCAAGGGGGGGTGGCGCGACAGTTCGCCCGTCCCTCTCGCCCGCATCCGGCCTCACTGATATCTCAATTTGTGTATTCCGCACCGACTCGAGACTAACTTCGGAGCCGCCATAAAGTTTATAGTGAAACAGCTCATCGAATTAAACAACAATGCCGATTTAATTTCAGTTTTAAGAGTCGCGAGGGACGAGGGGTGCGGGCGGACCCGGCGGACCCTCGCGGACACCGGATGTCCGCCACACTGCATACACTTTATTCATTTACAACCCTTTTTACTTTACACATATTACCAATCATAAAACACGTTTCAAATGCATGCACCGACTTCAGATATATGCTAAATAAAATGCAGACAATTAATTTGTAAATAAATAATCACCATCTATTCTTGTTTATGCCAGCGTTACCAGATTTTTTTTTTTTGCCAAGTCGGGATTTCGGAACTTTTTGAGTGAAAAAAGCGGGATTCTTTCATCGAAAGCGGGACATAGTAAAAACATAAATAATTAGAAGTGTTTACATATGTATCTTTTATTTGAGTTTTAAATTACGTTTACGTGACAATAGATAGCGAAAATAGCCATAGAAAATGTACTTTAATATAAAAAACCTTTTAAAAAAAAAAGTTGAACCGACTTCAATAAACACTAAAAGCACTCAAAAGTGAAAAATAACTTTTAACAACAGTATCTACACACAAAGTAATAAACATAAACACTAATAGGTGTTTATTAGGTACAAATCAATTGTCCACATACCTACCACATTTTTGGAGTAGGTGCCAAGCAAACGTTTATAGATATACTTGATATCTAGAAAGATATCCAAGTGTAATTCCTATTCTGAAATTTTGAATTGGTATATCTTGGCACCTACTCCAAAAATATGGCAGATATGTAGACAATTAATTTGTACAAAATAAACACCTATTAGTGTTTATGTTTATTACTTTGTGTGTAGATACTGTTGTTAAAAGTTATTTTTCACTTTTGAGTGCTTTTAGTGTTTATTGAAGTCGGTTCAACTTTTTTTTTTAAAAGGTTTTTTATTTTTCCATTTTTAGGGTAGCGGACCAAAAACAGCAAAAACTCCCTAATAAACGTACATTTACTAATCGTAGTTCAAATTAAATAAATTTAACAAAAAAGAAACTCGTGCAACCCCTTTCACCCCCTTTCAAGCTGAATTTCGGGAAATGCTGAAATACATGTTTCGTTTTTTTTTTTGCTGTGTGTAGACCAAATATACTAAGAAATAATTAAATCTGGCAAAAATTCAACCCATTTTATCCCGTTTCACCCCCTTCGGGGTGAAACGCAAGTTAATATATAATTGTTTCTATTGTAGAGCATAATTTATTATATATTTTGTCACTAAAAAATATTGATTTTTTTACCTCGTTTCATTGTTATTGTGGTAAAGCATTTCTGCTGTTTCATGTAAATCCGATTTAAAAATATTCATAAAATTTTACCCCGTTTCACCCCCTTAGGGGTTGAATTTCAAGAAATGCTGATACACGTGTTTCATTATTTATGTTGTTAAGTATGTATGTTTAATTTCAAGTAATTTTGACTAAGAAAAAATTCAACCCATTTTGCCCCGTTTCACCCCCTTAGGGGTTAAATTTCAAGAAATGCTGTAACACGTGTCTCATTATTTATTTACTAAAGTATGTATGCCAAAATTCAAGTAAATCGGAGCAAAAAAATTTTACATACTGACTTTTTTCCCCGTTTTAATAAAAAACTACACACTGTGCATCTTAGAAAAATATATGGGACCACTATGGGATGCAGCTTAACACAGTACAATTTGAATCATTGAAATCGGTTAAGCCGTTTAGAAAAAATCGATGAACATACATAAAAAAAAAACATACGCGACGAACATATAACCTCCTCCTTTTTGGAAGTCGGTTAAAAAATATGATATTTTAAATCAGATTTACCCTATCGTTAGGTAGTTGCTTTTCTTATGGCCGGTTTCTGAATTCTTCGGTTTGCGTAACAAACCGTTATAATCGTACAAATTTGACAGATCGTGAACGATAGTTATATCAAAATGTATGGGGAATGTGTCCGTTAGAAAAATGTGGTGTTTCAAATAATAGTCTGAAGGGTGAGTTACAAATTGTAACTCAATTTATACAGTTTACAGTAAGCTTATACAGTTTATACTCATCCGACGTCACAATACACACGAGTCCGAGAAGAGGGACATTTAATTTTGATTTAAAAATGGGGACGTCTGGCAACGCTGGGTAACATCGCCACAAAAAAAAACAAATACACGACGAATTGATAATCGCCTCCTTTTGAAGTCTGTTAAAAAGAAAATGAATGTCGCTCTCCCTAATAGACAGCAGAGGAGAGTGAGTGACGACAGAGAATACACTGAAGACGTAAAATTGAAACACCATCATTACGGTCATGCGAGCTACTGCTATATATATACATAGAGCTATGCACAATACAGTTACGACTATGTTCACAAGCGTGCGTGTGTCCTGGTCCATTGTTTATAACAGATTAGTGTATGTAATGCTGTTCTTATCTCACACTGTGTGAGCACTCAATCTCGGCCACCACATTTTCAATCGTTCGGGGCGAACGGACTATGAAATACCGACGAGATATACTCGTACGGATGACACGGCGGGCGGCGGAGGGGGCGGCGAAGGGCGCGGCGCGGGACGGTTTAATAACTTTCCTCATTTCCTTCCGAGTGCGATAGAAAACAGAAACAGGAGCCACGTGTGCTCTCGTCAAAAGGGTTAACAATAAATTTAAATGTATTGCATCATATTATTACGTGTCTGCTTATTACATGATCACTACTCCATCATCATCTCTATCATCTGCACATATCGCTCTAGCGCATATTCGTAAACATACATTTAGTAATTTTGCACGCCATTCGAATGTTTGTTTGACTCATTGGATCCCTTCGGACTAGAATATAGAACATTCGAGTGGTTAGTTCAATTATCGTTAGTGAAGCATTTGTTGTAATTGGCTGTATCGTTGTAATTGTTGTAATTGGTGATGAAGGCGTTCACAGTATATTACACTACAGTATACTGACAGCATTTTAACCGACTTCGAAAAGGAGATGGTTCTATGTTCGCGGCGCATGGTTTATATTGACTTCAAATGGAGATCTTCGTCGTGATTTTTTTCATGTCGAGATGTTACCTCATATCTGCGCCGTTTGTGGACCGATTCTGATGATTCTTTTTTTTGTTGGATAGAGTATGTCTCGGGATTGGTCTCATTTAGGGAGTAAAATATTCCATCTCTAAGGGTGGAAAATTAGGGGATGTTTCGATTGATTTTAATGATTCATTTTTATCGGGTAGTGTAGTGTATGCATAATATTGCTATATGTATACACCTTGTCGTCTCCCACGCAAGCGCTGGGTGAATCGCTGAAAGGCCAGCGCAGTTAGTCTATTGCCGACGGGCATGGGGTACTGACGCGCGAGCGCTGCGTGAGGAGCCGATAAACACTACAGGTAGGATTCAAGAGTGTCTGTATATAAGCCCGCCACTCATCACATTTTATTTGATAAGCGCGTTTAGAATGTTACCCATACAATCAAACTTTATTTTTTATTGTAGCTCGACATGTGACAACACTCCGCCTGATGTAAAGCTAGAGTGCGGTCCATGAATGGAAACAACTGCTACCACAGAGAAATCTCTACGGGCTGCAGTCGCCTCCACTATGCCGGCTTGAGGAGACGAGCATGTACCATCTTAGATTGACAGTGCACACTCCTCTCTTATACCTGGCTACGAAGTCACTTCACGGGTGTTACATTCGAAAGTGGTGGTACTGCCCCAGGACGACAGACTGGACAAATAACCATCATCAGTCTGCCTACCACTCTTTAATAGTGCCTATAGGCACTGAGCGACCAAAGTACATATAACAAAGTTACATTGGTACCGGTCTTTAGCGAGGTTCGAACACGGGTCTCATTGATCGTGAGTTCACGCGTCTTACCGCTAGACCACGGCCGCTCTAAAACTACAGTTACCACTAAAAATTACAAAATAATAAAAAACCTTTTCAAAAAAAAAATTATTTTTCACTTTTGCAAATTATTTTACAAATACTAATCGTAGTTCAAATGAAATAAATCTAACAAAAAAGAAACTCGTACAACCCCTTTCACCCCCTTTCAGATTGAATTTCGGGAAATGATGAAATACACCCCCTTCGGGGTGAAACGCAAATTAATATATAATTGTTTATACTGTAGAGCATAATATATTATGTATTTTGTCACTAAAAATATTGTTTTTTTCACCTCGTTTCACCCCCTTCGGGGTTGAAACGCAAGTTTCATTGTTAATGTGATAAAGCATTTCTGCTGTTTCAAGTAAATCAGATTTAAAAATATTCACACAATTTTACCCCGTTTCTCCCTTAGGGGTTGAATTTTAAGAAATGCTGAAACACGTGTTTCATTATTTATGTTGTTAAGTATGTATGCCAAATTTCAAGTAATTCTGACTAAAAAAAATTCAACCCATTTTGCCCCGTTTCACCCCCTTAGGGGTTGAATTTCAAGAAATGCTGAAACACGTGTTTCATTATTTATTTTGTAAAGTATGTATGCCATAAAAAACCTTTTCAAAAAAAAAGTTGAACCGACTTCAATAAACAGTAAAAGCACTCAAAAGTGAAAAATAATTTTTAGCAAGAGTATCTACACACAAAGTAATAAACATAAACATTAATAGGTGTTTATTATGTACAAATTAAATGTCTACATACCTACCACATTTTTGGAGTAGGTGCCAAGCTATACCAATTCAAAATTTCAGGATAGGAACACTTGGATATCTTCCTAGATATCAAGTATATCTATAAACGTTTGCTTGGCCCTACGAAGACCTTTCTCAGTCAGATCGGTCAACTGCTGAGAAAGGGTCGGATGAGGAGCACCCTCAACCGACGTAATAATAATAATAATAAGTGTTTATTGGTAGTATTTAGTTTTTTTTTTTACATTTTAGCTTCACGCCAGTAAACCATAATGGTTTGTCTTGGCGTTGCACATTCGTTCTTTATTACACTAAATTACACATGAATAGTTAAATAATAAGTATATATAATTTAAATGAATTGATAAACAAGTTTAGTGTTAAACAACATTAAATAAAAACATTTCTGAAAAAAATTGAACCGACTTCTAAAAAAAACACAAGGCACTAAAAAGTAAAAAAATAATTTTAATTGAGAGTACACACACACAATTTAATAAGCATAAACATGAATAGATGCTTATTATTTATTTACAAATTAATTGTCTACATTTTATTTAGCATATATCTGAAGTCGGTGCCAACCAAATATGAAACTCCGGATTGCTTGATTCTAGGTACATTACCATACATAAAACATGTTTCAAATGCTTGCACCGACTTCAGATATATGCTAGATAAAATGCATATAATTAATTTGTAAATAAATAATAAGCATCTATTCATGTTTATGCTTATTAAATTGTGTGTATGTACTCTCAATTAAAATTATTTTTTTACTTTTTAGTGCCTTGTGTTTTATTTAGAAGTCGGTTCAATTTTTTTCAGAAATGTTTTTATTTTGTAATTTTTAGTTGTAACTGTTGATTGATTGTATGGATAACATTCTAAACGCGCTGTTCAAATAAAATGTGATGAGTAGTGGGCTTATAGACAGACACTCTCGAGTCCTACCCGATAAAAAATGAATCATTAAAATCAATCGAAACATCCCCTAATTTTCCACCCTTAAAGGTGGAATATTTTATTCCTTAAATGGGATCAATCCCGAGACGTACTTTATCAAACAAAAAAAGAATCATCAAAATCGGTTCACTAATGGCGAAATATCCCTTAATTTTCCACCCTTACAGATGGAATATTTTATTCCTTAGATGGGACCAATCCCGAGACGTACTTTATCAAACAAAAAAAAATCATCAAAATCGGTTCACTAATGGTGAAATATCCCCTAATTTTCCACCCTTAAAGGTGGAATATTTTATTCCTTAAATAGGACCAATCCCGAGACGTACTTTATCAAACAAAAAAGAATCATCAAAATCGGTTCACTAATGGCGAAATATCCCTTAATTTTCCACCCTTATAGATGGAATATTTTATTCCTTAGATGGGACCAATCCCGAGACGTACTTTATCAAACAAAAAAAAAATCATCAAAATCGGTTCACTAATGGTGAAATATCCCCTAATTTTCCACCCTTAAAGGTGGAATATTTTATTCCTTAAATAGGACCAATCCCGAGACGTACTTTATCAAACAAAAAAGAATCATCAAAATCGGTTCACTAATGGTGAAATATCCCCTAATTTTCCACCCTTAAAGGTGGAATATTTTCTTCAAATTTAAAATTGACCAATTATGAGACATACTTTATCCAACAAAAGAAAAATCATCGAAATCGGTTCACAAACAGCGCAACATCCCCTAATTTTCCACCCTTAGAGACGGAATATTTTCTTCAAATTGAAACGGGACCAATGCGGACATATACTCTATCCAACAAAAAAAGAATCATCAAAATCGGTCCACAAACGGCGGAGATATGAGGGAACATCGCCACAAAAAAAAAAAAAAAAAAAAATACGCGACGAATAGATAACCTCCTCCTTTTGAAGTCGGTTAAAAATAGAAGGTATTCTGAAATTTTTTTAATACATTTTATATACAGGTTGCTTCAAAAGGTATAATAGTTTTTTAATTTATTTTTATAGTTTTTATTGTTTAAGCCTTTCCTTATTTCTGACGAGAGATTGTTATACACATTTGGGATTATGTAGGATGATATTCTTTTACCGTAGAAATTATTGGCTTTAGGTACGTGTAAATTATTGTTAGATATTTGTCGTGTAGTTATTCTTCCTTTCACACGCGGGTAGTTATTTAAGTTGGGATATTGCTCACAAAAGAGAAGATAGTTTACTTTATTGTGTATTGAAATCACATTACAGTGTTTAAATAAACCGTCATAATTGTTCTTAAACTCTAATTTGATTTTGTGAGGTACTATTGTTTTTAATAATCTTTTTTGTATTTTATTAATGTCGTCTAGGTAGGTTTTAAATGTACGTCCATAGCTCGTGAGCCCGTGAGTAATTAGCGATTCTGCCAATGCGTTATAGGTAGCTAGTAACACCGGGTAGGGGATTTTGTTCTTGACGAGGTAGAATTTTGAAAGTACAGCCCGTAATTTATTACAAATATGATCTATGTGATTTCTCCAGCAGAATCTGTCATCAATGATCACACCCAGGTATTTATGACTCCTGACTACTTCAATTGTATCGCAGTCGCAATGAGATCTGTTGTCATGAAGACATTGATGGTCGTGTGCTATTATGCTAATATTTGCAGACGTGTGATTGTGACTGGATTGTATGTGCATGAGTTTAGTCTGTCTATCCCGGTGGGAACGAGGCGTGAGTTAAGTAGTAGTAGTATTGTCAATATAAATGAATGTGTTAGAAAGAGAGGGAATGTTGTTTCTCACGGCATTTAAATATCTTTGAGTAATGATGTACAGATGTTTGGTTCTTTTTTAACTAATTACTAAACAGAAATATCTCCAACGAAAAATATTCATTATCATAATTTAGAGTTTAGAGGCGTGATTTAGGTAGGTACTAATTATTATATGCCGTCTCACACACACATCGCTATTATTAATGTGTTATATGTGTTGCGCACTTTTTGAATCAGTTTCACCACTGACTTACGAGCCTAAAATATTTCATACCATACCACAGAATATGAAGTCTTGTCTGGTTTTTAACCGACTTCAAAAGAAGGAGGTTATCAATTCGTCTTGTATTTTCTTCTTGTGGCGATGTTCCTTCGTATCTCCGCCGTTTGTGAACCGATTTTGATGATTCTTTTTTTGTTTGATAAAGTACGTCTCGAGATTGGTTCTATTTAAGGAATAAAATATTCCATCTCTAAGGGTGGAAAAATAGGGGATGTTTCGATTGATTTTAATGATTCATTTTGTCGTGGCTTGATGATAATTTTTTCCCGCCTTGGTGTTCCGAACTTCCATCCTCACTACGAACGCGTCTTAAACTCGCGTTCGTGAACGCATCCTAAGACGGTGCTGCCCTCTCGCGGCGCGTAAAAGTGTAGTACAACGGTCTCGGTCGAGGGCGCGCGCGCGAGATTCAAGTAAAGGCTAAAAACAATTAAAATCAACGTCGAGAGAGTTCAATCTGCATAATCTTCGTGTAATCAGTGTGTCCTGTCTACTCCTCGAGCAGTAAGTCCACTTTGCACACCTTTCCGTTGCATGCCTGGTATTTGTCTCAGTGTGAATTCAGCAGGTATAGGTATTCTCTGCGTGGGTCGATACCGGCCACTTTTCTAGCTGAGACCGGCCTCACACCGTATCCGATGTATCCAAGACCAACCGAACTGCGAAATATTGACGCATTCTAACTTCAATAAAAAACCTTTAAAAAAAAAGTTGAACCGACTTCAATAAACACTAAAAGCACTCAAAAGTGAAAAATAATTTTTCACAGAGTATCTACACACAAAGTAATAAACATAAATACTAATAGGTGTTTATTATGTACAAAAAGTTTCATTATTTATTTTGTAAAGTATACAGACCAAATTTCAACTAAATCGGAGCAAAAAAATTTTACAAACTGACTTTTTTTCCCGTTTTACTAAAAAACTGCACACTGTGCATCTGAGAAAAATATATGGGACCACTATGGGATGCAGCTTAACACAGTACAATTTGGATCATTAAAATCGGTCCAGCCGTTTTAAAAAAATCGGTGAACATACATAAAAAAAACATACTCGCGCTCTTCGAGGTTAAATAAAAGGAAAGTATTGATTTTTAGCAAAATAATGATTTGATTTTTTTAACATTAAGTAATTAAATCTTAATTAATCAATTGTTCAATACATAGCTGAACTCGACGCCTCAAGGAGTGTACTGCATTCCACATCACAAGGTTATTGATTCCGAATATTCCCTAATGCTAGTTTTAAGTCATCAATTGCATTGTACGTACATTTGTAAATTTCGTTTTTGACAAGCCCCAGAGAAAATAATCTAAAGGTGTTAGATCTGGGACCTAGCCGGCCACGGCACAGGACCTTAAAAATTTATTTATTTATTATAATTAGTTTTCCTACGTTTCAATTGTTTTTTTTTATTCATGGCTTTTAACCTCGAAGAGCGCGAGATTTTAAATCAAAACATAATAAATGTAGTAGGTAATGTATACATGGAAATAAGAGACAATTTGTTAAAAATCAACACTTTTCTTTGGTTTTCCGTATGTCATTACTTCCCAGAATTTGATCCTTATCAGGAACACTATCGGATGGTGCAATAATACAGAGTATTTAATTTTTTTCAAAATCAACAGGTTCGATTCCTGGCCGGGAAAATGGATTTATCAATAATTTAATAATGCAGTTTTAGTTTTCATCAAAATCGGCATCGGGACTCCTTTCAGCATTTTTCGATATCTCTTATAGTTTTGGATTTGGCCATGAAAGCCCACTTGAAAAATTCACTCTGTATAGATATATCCGACAACAAGAACATCAACATTGTAAAGTAATTGAACACGTTTTTATATCGGACGCACAATAAAGCGGCAACGGTCGAACGCCTCCGAGAACACGATCTCTCTTACAAAACTATACTATTAGGTACTAGTCAAAAAATAATGTAAGAATCTCGCACGAATTCGTTGTTGTCAATATCGGCGATGCGGCAGCGGCGCGGGCGTCGTCGTCGCGTCGCGTCACGTACGTCAGTCAGGTCGATACAATATATTCTTGTAATAATATTAGTGATTGTTATTGAATAGTCGAATGAATGTAAGTTTTGAATAAAACAATGAATGTCGAAGGGCCCTTCCGTGTTCGGAATATTGTATGGAGTGAGACATACGCGCACTGTTCCTTCCTCACGACTACCGACCAGACACCAGTTGCCGGTGAGCGTCCGACGCGGGCGCCCGTTCATCTCTCGCTTTTCGTTCGGTCTCTGCGTCTGTGTGTGCGCATGCGCGTCTGTGTGCGTGTGTTCTATTGTTGTTAGTGATAATATTATTCTCCGTCGACGATGAAGCAGCAGCAGCGACGGCGCCGGCGACCGATTCTGTGAGGATAATATTATGTCCTTTCGTATTCGAAGGGTAGACAGAGAGTGAGCGCCGTCGATGACGAATATTACCTGCCTATGCTCGGTTGAATTCGTGTCGATTCAATTAGTACGTATATCTGAATATAGTGTTAATAGCCATTGTTCGAGTAACTCGCACTAATTATGAGATACGTGCATGCGATAGTGTACCGTACGCGGTACACGACATAGAGCCCGGTGTTGCATGTCGAGCGATGTGGGTCGTTTCATTTAGACACTTTTATGAAACTAACGATAATGTTGGTAATTTGATTCAGTTTACGATGTGATCGATTGTAAAAACAATAAACGCCCGCGGACGCCAACGAACGAGGCGAGGTATAACATTAATATCATTATGGCGAATAGTCGTGAAGTTAGTTGCGATTAGGTCGCGCGTCGTCGTTCGCAGTTCGCGCTCTATGATCCCTTTATCGCAATTATGATATTGTAACTATTAGTTTTATTGCCTTTTAATGACACTCTCGATTATATGAGATGTTAATTTCCTTCATATTAATAGTAGAACGCCCACACGCACACGCACGCACGCATAGAATCACTCACAGATGAACGCGAAAGGAGTGCTTCACGCACGACACCAATCAATTATTATGTACACGAGAACTACAATCAGTTTAAAAACATTTCTGAAAAAAATTGAACCGACTTCTAAATAAAACACAAATCACTCAAAAGTAAAAAAATAATTTTAATTGAGAGTACATACACACAATTTAATAAGCATAAACAAGAATAGATGCTTATTATTTATTTACAAATTAATTGTCTACATTTTATCTAGCATATCCACCCACCCTTAGCAACCCCTAACTTTCCACCCTTAGAGATGGAATATTTTCTTCTTTAAATGGGACCACCTAGATATACTTTACCAAACAAAAAAAGAATCATCAAAATCGGTTCACAAACGGCGAAACAAACTTAATTTTCCACCCTTTGAATGTTTTCTTCAAATTTAAATGGGACCAAACACGAGACATACTCTATCCGACAAAAGAAGAATCATCAAAATCGATTCACAAACGGCGGAGATATCAGGTAACATCGCCACAAAAAAATACCCGACGAATTGATAACCTCCTTCCTCCTTTTGAAGTCTGTTAAAAAAACACATCTTTGTTTGCCTAATAATACTTATATTGTGTAGAATTAGATGGGCGCCAAAACTCGTGTCGGCGACGCGCGAGGCACGGCGTAATCGGAGCGACCTGAGGACAGACTTCATTTCCCCCTTTATGCCAATTAACCGTAATCGTCGTTTTCTCTAGACTCTATAGTTACTCTACAGCAAAAGCATATTTTCAGAATTGTTGTACGGGACGAACCAAAAAGAAGTGAATACCGCTTCGTCCCGATTTTTTCTTAGTCCTCGTCTAGTCGCTATAATTGTGCACCACGATCGTTAAAGTTGATCCTCGATCAAGTCGCATATCTGCCAGATGAATGGATCCGAAAATGACGGAAACTAAATGTTCACTTTTGTTTTTCTTCCAAATTATTCGACTCCAGTGCGGCTGCGGCGACGCGTCTTCGCTCCGTTCCACGCGCACAGAACGGCAAAACCTATTGCGGCGAACTTTTGCCGCTCATATGATGATTCCCGGTCGCCTCTCTCCCGTCGAGATCACTATATCCTGCGACTGACATGCGTACCCGCGTTCGATTCGAATAGACTAATTATCAGGACGCTTGATTAACAATGCGGTTACGTCTTCATGAACCTATAAAGCTGTGTAGGATGCGTGCGGGCGTGCGTGTGTGCGTGCGTGTCGGTGTGTCGGCGGGTTTCGAAGCTCATCAGACCTACAACAGGTATAAAATGGCCGCTGGAAACGATAAAAATGTTCCCCGGCCGTCATAAATATTCATTCGGGATCGAGAGCGTCCACCCTTCGCGACTGCCTACCCGTGGAGCGACTCGATATCGAAGCGTTAATATATCTGCTAATATTTTTTGTGTTCTCTGTTAATATTTAAAAAGAAAGACACTAAACAAAAAATAAACGATGCCCGTTTTTATAAGAGCATATCGCCTGTCGCGCACCACTCGCTATGCTCGCTCACCTTTTTTTATATACTCGTATTTAGTGACATTGATCGATCGGAACGTACGCCTCGCCCGTCGTGCTCAGACAATAAAGTCTATTATTAGTGCACCCTGATGCACACATTTTATGTTAATGGGCCAAACATCCTCTGCGAGGTGATCATTATTAGCAAAGCGACCGATGTGACGACGAGTGATCTCGCTTCGGTACTCTTATAATTTGTGAGTTGGGTACACCTGTGCGAGTATGACTTATACCGATATTCTCGGTCCACAAACAGCGGAGATACGAGGGAACAACGCCACAAATAAAAAACCTTTTCAAAAAAAAAGTTGAACCGACTTCAATAAACACAAAAAGCACTCAAAAGTGAAAAATAATTTTTCAAAAGAGTATCTACACACAAAGTAATAAACATAAACACTAATAGGTGTTTATTATGTACAAATTAATTGTCCATATACCTACCATACTTTTGGAGTAGGTGCCAAGCAAACGTTTATATACTTGATATCTAGGAAGATATCCAAGTATTCCTATCCTGAAATTTTGAATTGGTATAGCTTGGCACCTACTCCAAAAATATGGTAGGTATGTAGACAATTAATTTGTACATAATAAACACCTATTAGTGTTTATGTTTATTACTTTGTGTGTAGATACTCTTTTGAAAAATTATTTTTCACTTTTGAGTGCTTTTTGTGTTTATTGAAGTCGGTTCAACTTTTTTTTTGAAAAGGTTTTTTATTTTTCCATTTTTAGAGTAGCGGACCAAAAACAGCAAAAACTCCCTAATAAACGTACAAATACTAATCGTAATTCAAATTAAATAAATCTAATAAAAAAGAAACTCGTACAACCCCTTTCACCCCCTTTCAGATTGAATTTCGGGAAATGCTGCAATACATGTTTCTTTTTTTTTTGCTGTGTGTAGACCAAATATACTAAGAATTAAGTAAATCTGGCAAAAATCCAACCCATTTTATCCCGTTTCACCCCCTTCGGGGTGAAACGCAAGTTAATATATAATTGTTTATATTGTAGAGCATAATTTATTATGTATTTTGTCACTAAAAAATATTGATTTTTTCACCTCGACTTCCAAAAAGGAGGAGGTTATATGTTCGTCGCGTATGTTTTTTTTTATGTATGTTCATCGATTTTTTCTAAACGGCTGAACCGATTTCAATGATTCAAATTGCACTGTGTTAAGCTGCATCCCATAGTAGTCCCATATATTTTTCTAAGATACACAGTGTGCAGTTTTTTTAGTAAAACGGAAAAAAAAGTCAGTTTGTAAATTTTTTTTGCTCCGATTTACTTGAAATTTGGCAAACATACTTTACAAAATAAATAATGAAACACGTGTTTCAGCATTTATTGAAATTCAACCCCTAAGGGGGTGAAATGGGGCAAAATGGGTTGAATTTTTTTTAGTCAGAATTACTTGACATTTGGCATACATAACTTTACAACATAAATAATGAAAACATGTTTCAGCATTTCTTGAAATTCAACCCCTAAGGGGTGAAATGGGGTAAAATGGGTTTGATTTTTTTGTAATCAGAATTACTTGAAATTTGACATACATACTTTACAACATAAATAATGAAACACGTGTATCAGCATTTCTTGAAATTCAACCCCTAAAGGGGTGAAACGGTTTACCCCGTTGGTTGATTTTTTTAAAATCAGACTTACTCGAAACAGCAGATTGCTTTACCACGTTAATAATGAAACTTGCAAAAGGGGTGAAAATAATCAATATTTTTAGTGACAAAATACATAATAAATAATGCTCTATAATATAATACAAACAATTAACATGCGTTTCACCCCGAAGGGGGTGAAACGGTTTAAAATGGGTTGAATTTTTTTGTCAGATTTACTTAATTTTTAGTATATTTGCTCTACACACGTGTATTTCTGCTTTTCTCGAAATTTAATCTGAAAGGGGGTGAAAGGGGTTGTACGAGTTTCTTTTTTGCTAGATTAATTTCATTTGAACTACGATTAGTTTTTGTACGTTTGATAGGGAGTTTTTGCTGTTTTTAGTCCGCTACCCTAAAAATGGAAAAATAAAAAACCTTTTTAAAAAAAAAAGTTGAACCGACTTCAATAAACACTAAAAGCACTCAAAAGTGAAAAATAATTTTTAACAAGAGTATCTACACACAAAGTAATAAACATAAACACTAATAGGTGTTTATTATGTACAAATTAAATGTCTACATACCTACCACATTTTTGGAGTAGGTGCCAAGCTATATCAATTCAAAATTTCAGCATAGGAACACTTGGATATCTTCCTAGATATCAAGTATATCTATAAACGTTTGCTTGGCACCTACTCCAAAAATATGGCAGGTATGTGGACAATTAATTTGTACATAATAAACACCTATTAGTGTTCATGTTTATTACTTTGTGTGTAGATACTCTTGTTAAAAATTATTTTTCACTTTTGAGTGCTTTTAGTGTTTATTGAAGTCGGTTCAACTTTTTTTGAAAAGGTTTTTTTATGCTTAATAAATTTGTGTGTAGGTAATCACAATTAAAATTATTTTTATACTTTTTAGTGATTTTAGTGTTTTATTTAGAAGTCGGTTCAATTTTTTTCAGAAATGTTTTAATTTTTTTTTAGTGGTAACTGTAGCTCGATTGTATGCACAACATTCTAAACGCGCTGTTCAAGTGAAATGTGAGCTTATAGACAGACATCGATCGAGTCCCGTCCGATAAAAAATGAATCATTAAAATCAATCGAAACAACCCCTAATTTTCCACTCTCAGAGATGGAATATTTTTTTCTTTAAATGAGACCAATCCCGATACATACTTTATCAAACAAAAAAAGAATCATCAAAATCGGTTCACAAACGGCGGAGATATGAGGGTACATCGCCAAAAAAACACGACGAATTGATAACCTCCTCCTTTTGAAGTCGGTTAAAAATAGTTGTCACTGACACCTTTTCAATTTTTCACAAAATTATATCGTCGGGATTAAATATCATGCAGCGGGAGGCGCGCGGTAGCGTCGGGTGGCGCACGATCGCCAGGCGCCCGCGGGCCGTTCTTTGAAACGCGACAGCCACAGACGAATAGGGTTTCTCGCTCGACTTGGCATATTAGATGGCCCTGCGACGGTGGAGTTCTCCATCGTCGATATCATCAACGACAGTGAATTAATTACGCACATCACTCGGCAGTCAGAGAACGTCGATGGCGTTTCGGATCGAACACGGAATTTTTACTTTCTTCCGTCCTCTGAGACGGAGCAGCTGGAGACGTAGATAATGGATCTCGAATTACCGACGAGAGGCGATGACGGGAGCGCGCTTTTGTCCCTATTGTCGCTTCACTTGTAAACTTTTGGGTTCTCGACTCCGCGATCTCAATGAAACCCGACTCGGCCCTTCGTCGTGCCGCCGCCGACCGCTCGTATCGGCGCTGCATCTCGCCGTCGTGAACTCGTCACTTCTATTTATATAGATGTCACCTCCGCGTGTAGTGTCACACTCGATCGTCTGACACTCGGAGTGAAGGCTCTTCTACATGCATCGACACTCGACCGTGCGACGTGCACTTTTTCTACTCCACTTCCAGATGCGACGCACTCGTCGAAACGGTCTCGAGTTCGGGACGGAGGCGCCCCGGCCCTCGACCCCCGCCCGCGCCCCCTTCTCGAGGAGGGTTCGAGTTCGGGCGCGCAGTGTCGTGCAGTGGGTCCGCGGTCGTGCGCGAGGTCGGCGGCGCGGTTCGTGTCGGTGTGCGCCGCGGTGGAACTCGTTTCTCGGAATCTGATGATCGAGTCGCATTCATTAACCGTCGGATTGTTTACGATGCAGTTCGTGAGTTTAAATGTTCAGCATTATCTAAAGCCGGCGGGGCGTGCGTGCGTGCGTGTTCGCAAGTCTCCCGATATGTAATTTGAACGAGAGCACTCAATATGAGTATTTCACGAGAGAGACATGAATCACGATTAGATAAGGAGATTTATTTCATTCGAGCTCGTGTCCGCGGCTATCGGAGGTGGTCACGGTGTTATCTGTCTATTGTTTAGAAATAGCGAAGCGGGTCGGCCGGCATCGGACGAACGGAGCCCAGGAAAGAGACTGACGTTTCGAGCCGGCCGAAGCCGCATCGCGGTCGGTCGGAGTGCTTCTCCCGATTATAATATTTCGATTGATGTTGCGTATCGTTTGTTGCAGGTGATGTTCGCGTGACGAGTACAATGTACGCGGCGGGCAGCTTCTTACTACTGTTGTGCGCCGCCCTCTGCGTACACAGCGAAGGTACGTTCGCGGCCCTGTCCGTTATCGTATCGCGACGGCCTCACGCTTAAGATAATACGCCCGAAGAGACGTACAAAATGATCGCATTCGAGCGGCAGACATATCCATAGGGAATCCCTTCCATGAGCGAAGAGCGATTACTTCCTCTCGTGTCGTATCTGGAACCACTTCACCAACTATATACACGTGCATACAATTTGATGCAGATGGTTTTATTTCTGTATACATAGACGCACGCGGCAATTATTTTCTACTCCTAATTATAATCAGCTCCGTCCGATGTCGCCAACGGAATTTACATAAGTTCAGAACAGCTTTCTTCGATGATGTCGCACATGTTTCAATTAATCGGTTTTTAGAAGCTGCTTAACGACCAAACCGGTAGATACAATTGGAAGTGCACACCGGCCGCACACACTTTCTAAACGACGCGACACATCGACTGCGCTGTGGTCGCTCTGGTATTATCTTACTATCTGACTAACCTAACACTATCATGAATGGCCTAGTGGTCATCCTCAAAGTCGAGAATCTCTATTATTAATAGAGTGACTTCACCTCATACTCGAGTCCCTCTCTGTATAGTGCCGTAACTAGTGGTACTATCGAGAGCGGAGGAGCACTCCCAGTTTTTTTTCAAAATTGTTTATCGGAATATTACAGTTGCCTTCTCTTTCTGATTGCATTATAAGTAAAGGACATCAATATTGTTGTCAATGTTTCTATATGTTTTTTAGAAAGAAAGAAAACTTTATTCATCCCAGCACAACATTTATGAGACAATATAGTAAGTGTGAACGCGAATGTGTAGGGACGAAAGGGCGCACAGCTCAGCATATGCTAACGAGCTACACGAGGCAGCTCGTAGCGCTGGTTTACAGCTGGAACCCCGGACAGGTGGACGCAAACGGTGTGATAAAACATTCTGAATAAAATAAAATAAACATAAAAAACCTTTTCAAAAAAAAAGTTGAACCGACTTCAATCTAAATACTTATATAAAATGCTAATGTTAGTACGTAAATACAGGGTTTTCTCCATGATCACCAACTCCAATCGACTTCCCGTTGTGGTGGTAGATACCCCTTGATCTCCTGGTGAAAGTAAGGGAGTTTGGTAGCGGTGGGTGGAAGAGGGTGGTTGTGGGAGGCGAAAATTAGAAAAAATGTATATCGGTCCTTTTCTAACTACTAAGTATAGAGAGAGAGAGAGAGTACTAAGTATAGAGTTCTAAAATTTTTTGAAATAATCTAGAAAACTCCAAAATGTGTGCAACTGTTACAATTTATCTAGAAGATTCTAAAAGCTTCAAGAATGATCTAGAAAGTTCCAAAACGTTATTAACTGCTAAAATCGATATACAATGTTCTAGAAAGTTCTACAAATTTCCGGAATGATCTAGAAAGTTCCAAAATGAGCGCAACTGTTAAAATCGATATGGAATGTTCTAGAAGGTTCTAAAAATTTCAGGAATGATCTAGAAAGTTCCAAAACGTTATCAACTGCTAAAATCGATCTAGAATGTTCTAGAAGGTTCTAAAAATTTCAGGAATGATCTAGAAAGTTCCAAAACTTTATCAACTGCTAAAATCGATCTAGAATGTTCTAGAAGGTTCTAAAAATTTCAGGAATGATCTAGAAAGTTCCAAAACTTTATCAACTGCTAAAATCGATCTAGAATGTTCTAGAAGGTTCTAAAAATTTCAGGAATGATCTAGAAAGTTCCAAAACTTTATCAACTGCTAAAATCGATCTAGAATGTTCTAGAAGGTTCTAAAAATTTCAGGAATGATCTAAAAAGTTCCAAAATGAGCGCAACTGTTGAAATCGATCTAGAATGTTCTAGAAGGTTCTAAAAATTTCAGGAATGATCTAGAAAGTTCTAAAACTTTATCAACTGCTAAAATCGATCTAGAATGTTCTAGAAGGTTCTAAAACTTTCAGGAATGATCTAGAAAGTTCTAAAACTTTATCAACTGCTAAAATCGATATAGAATGTTCGAGAAAGCTCTACAAATTTCTGGAATGATCTTCGAAAGTTCCAAAATGAGCGCAACTGTTAAAATCAACATGAAATGTTCTAGAAAGTTCTAAAAACTTCTAGAATGATCTACAAACATTAAAAATGTGTATAGCTGCTAAAATCGATATAGAATGTTCTAGAAAGTTCTACAAATTTCTGTTTACACATTTACTAGAGTATTCCTGATTTTCAATTCGTTAATTAGTTAATTAATTTGATTTGATTAACTCTATAAACACCGTATGTTGAATGGTCAAATAAGTCTCTCAATATCTAAGATAGAAATCTACAATATCTACGTTAAAAACGGATCCTTTATTACTTTTTATATCATTAAACATGTGATGTATTTTGACCCGAGCAACGCCGGGGGTTTCGTCGCTAGTAAACACTAAAAGCACTCAAAACTGAAACGGGGTTGAAACGCAAGCTTTATTGTTAATGTGGTAAAGCGTTTCCGCTGTTTCAAGTAAATCCGATTTAAAAATATTCATACAATTTTACCCCGTTTCACCCCCTTAGGGGTTGACTTTCAAGAAATGCTGTAACACGTGTTTCATTATTTATGTTGTTAAGTATGTATGCCAAATTTCAAGTAATTCTGACTAAGAAAAAATTCAACCCATTTTGCCCCGTTGCATCCCCTTAGGGGTTGAATTTCAAGAAATGCTGTAACACGTGTTTCATTATTTATTTTGTAAACTATGTGTACCAAATTTCAAGTAAATCGGAGCAAAAAGTTTTGCAAACTGACTTTTTTTTCCCGTTTTACTAAAGAACTACACACTGTGCATCTTAGAAAAATATATGGGACCACTATGGGATGCAGCTTAACACAGTGCAATTTGAATCATTGAAATCGGTTCAGCCGTTTAGAAAAAATCGATGAACATACATAAAAAAAAACATACGCGACGAACATATAACCTCCTCCTTTTTGGAAGTCGGTTAAAAAAGAAACTCGTACAACCCCTTTCACCCCCTTTCAGATTGAATTTCGGGAAATGCTGAAATACATGTTTCGTTTTTTTTTGCTGTATGTAGACCAAATATATTAAGAATTAAGTAAATCTGGCAAAAATCCAATAGTTAATATATAATTATTTATATTGTAGAGCATAATTTATTATGTATTTTGTCACTAAAAAATATTGATTTTTTCACCTCGTTTCAACCCCGAAGGGGGTGAAACGAGGTGAAAAAATCAATATTTTTTAGTGACAAAATACATAATAAATTATGCTCTACAATATAAATAATTATATATTAACTATTGGATTTTTGCCAGATTTACTTAATTCTTAATATATTTGGTCTACATACAGCAAAAAAAAACGAAACATGTATTTCAGCATTTCCCGAAATTCAATCTGAAAGGGGGTGAAAGGGGTTGCATGAGTTTCTTTTTTATTAAAATTTATTTAATTTGAATTACGATTAGTATTTGTACGTTTATTAGGGAGTTTTTGCTGTTTTTGGTCCGCTACCCTAAAAATGAAAAAATAAAAAACCTTTTCAAAAAAAAAGTTGAACCGACTTCAATAAACACTAAAAGCACTCAAAAGTGAAAAATAATTTTTAACAATAGTATCTAATAAAAATCTAATAAAAAAGAAACTCGTACAACCCCTTTCACCCCCTTTCAGATTGAATTTCGGGAAATGCTGAAATACATGTTTCTTTTTTTTTTGCTGTGTTTATATTGTAGAGCATAATTTATTATGTATTTTTCCCATATATTTTTCTAAGATGCACAGTGTGCAGTTTTTTAGTAAAACGGGGAAAAAAGTCAGTTTGTAAAATTTTTTTGCTCCGATTTACTTGAAATTTTGCATACAACTTTACAAAATAAATAATGAAACACGTGTTTCAGCATTTCTTAAAATTCAACCCCTAAGGGGGTGAAATGGGGCAAAATGGGTTGAATTTTTTTTAGTCAGAATTACTTGAAATTTGGCATACATACTTAACAACATAAATAATGAAACACGTGTATCAGAATTTCTTGAAATTCAACCCCTAAAGGGGTGAAACGGGGTAAAATTGTATGAAAATTTTTAAATCGGATTTACTTGAAACAACAGAAATGCTTTACCACATTAACAATGAAACTTGCGTTTCAACCCCGAAGGGGGTGAAACGAGGTGAAAAAATCAATATTTTTTAGTGACAAAATACATAATAAATTATGCTCTACAATATAAATAATTATATATTAACTATTGGATTTTTGCCAGATTTACTTAATTCTTAATATATTTGGTCTACATACAGCAAAAAAAAAACGAAACATGTATTTCAGCATTTCCCGAAATTCAATCTGAAAGGGGGTGAAAGGGGTTGCATGAGTTTCTTTTTTATTAAAATTTATTTAATTTGAATTACGATTAGTATTTGTACGTTTATTAGGGAGTTTTTGCTGTTTTTGGTCCGCTACCCTAAAAATGAAAAAATAAAAAACCTTTTCAAAAAAAAAGTTGAACCGACTTCAATAAACACTAAAAGCACTCAAAAGTGAAAAATAATTTTTAACAATAGTATCTAATAAAAATCTAATAAAAAAGAAACTCGTACAACCCCTTTCACCCCCTTTCAGATTGAATTTCGGGAAATGCTGAAATACATGTTTCTTTTTTTTTTTGCTGTGTTTATATTGTAGAGCATAATTTATTATGTATTTTGTCGCTAAAAAATATTTATTTTTTCACCTCGTTTCACCCCCTTCGGGGTTGAAACGCAAGTTTCATTGTTAATGTGGTAAAGCATTTCTGTTGTTTCAAGTAAATCCGATTTAAAAATTTTCATACAATTTTACCCCGTTTCACCCCTTTAGGGGTTGAATTTCAAGAAATGCTGATACACGTGTTTCATTATTTATGTTGTTAAGTATGTATGCCAAATTTCAAGTAATTCTGACTAAAAAAAATTCAACCCATTTTGCCCCATTTCACCCCCTTAGGGGTTGAATTTTAAAAAATGCTGAAACACGTGTTTCATTATTTATTTTGTAAAGTATGTATGCAAAATTTTAAGTAAATCGGAGCAAAAAAATTTTACAAACTGACTTTTTTCCCCGTTTTACTAAAAAACTGCACACTGTGCATCTTAGAAAAATATATGGGACCACTATGGGATGCAGCTTAACACAGTACAATTTGAATTGTTGAAATCGGTTAAGCCGTTTAGAAAAAATCGATGAACATACATAAAAAAAAAACATACGCGACGAACATATAACCTCCTCCTTTTTGGAAGTCGGTTAAAAACAATTAGAAAAGGGTCCCCATACAAACCGGTCGTTTCTCGATTATAATTCAGTGTCGCTCTTCGTCATAGGATGAGAGCGGATACTGTGAGTTGGGCTGGACGGCCGCGGTCAACCAACCGACCGATTCACTTCACCAATGTCATTCTGAAATCTAATCTGTGTGATCGAAAATGAGCCTAACACGTAAACCATGAATCCAACATTTCCAATAAATACTCTGCATTCTGTCACGTTCGCTCGGACACCTGCTCCAACAATACGTAGACAAACGAATTCTCAGACACACACGACCATTATTAACCTATTCATTATAGTAATTAAGCACAATCGAGTGATTATCACGACACAGGTAGAGCTTTTGTTCATTTCCAAGTGATTCTTGATTCCCAAATAGGGTAATTTTAAATATGATTAGATTCGCACTTATGATAGCCATCTGTTTCAGAGCTGACGACCGTCTCGAGTCGCAGCACGAGCGCGTTGCCGCTGCGACCGGAATACGCGCATCCGGCGGGCGCCGAAGCCTTAGATCCGTATAACTCTGAGAGACTGCGACCGGCGCGGGAGCCGCTCGAGCGCCGCGACGAGGACGAAGGGCGCGAAGAGCGCGAGGAGGGCGACCGGAGCGAGGGAGCCTCGCCGGAGGATCGGTTGCCGCAGGGCTCCTTCGGGGAATCGCCGATGTTTCTGTCGGAGCCGCAGCGCTCGTTCGCGGTCCGAAGTCGGCCGGCCAGACTGAGGTGCCGCGCCGCCAACGCGCTGCAGCTCTACTTCAAGTGCAACGACGTGCGCGTCCGCTCCGAGACGCTGTCGGAGTTCGTCGATCCGCAGACGGGAGTGCGCAACATGGAGATCGAGTGCAACGTGACGAGAGAGCAGCTCGACGAGTATTTCGGCAGAGAGTTCACCTGCGAGTGTCACGCGTGGAGCAGCAGAAGCGACGTCAAGAGCAGGCCGGCCGTCGTCCAGCTCGCATGTGAGTATCGCCCGAATACGCGATATCGCACTTTAACGCCTTCCAGATACGGTCTAGAGCCGGACGCGTCCCGTTCTCTCGTTATTCGTAGCGAGCTAATAAATCGTATGAGACGGCCGCTCCGACACTCATTCGATACGCGCAGAAGATTCACTTCTCTGGAGCATTGAATTTAATCGCAGACATTCAATTAACTAACAAATAAATTGACCATTGGAACGTTGACCTTATGCCGTGCGCTATATCGTATCGCCTCACTTCGGGTCATCGTTACGGATTACGCATGTTCAACACCAATACGACAATGTTTCCTAATTGTTGGTAAGAATGTCTTCAGGGCTCTGTTTCTATTGTTCATCAAAATGAATAATAAGTTCGCTTTCCATTTTCGGTGTCTAGTGCTAAATAGAAATGCTCCGGAATTATATGTAGGTACGTATATCTCATGTTGCGCACTCCTCGGATTATCGCCCTTGCGCCGCGACATATAAGGGTGACTATCCCTCGACGAGGCGCTCGGCTAATGGGCCGTAAGGTTAGATTTATGAGTTCAGTACTCCGCTCGCTTTTACAAATATACTTTTAAGTTTGATCGTTCATTTTATATCATTTGAGGTGGGGAGATCCTACACTATATTACATGGGTGTCGAGTGCGTCTGATATACCCATATATCGAACGAGTGCGATTTCGTGACAGAACGACATGATGGTCACTCGATATATGAATACGTCGAGCACTCTATTTATTCCGTTCATCATCAGATCTGAAAAAACAGTTCCCGGTGTCGCCGACGCCCACAGCCGTGTCGGCGGGAACGAAGGCCGTGCTACAGTGCGCGCCGCCGACGGGCGTGCCGCCGCCCAGAGTGAGCTGGCTCCGACGGGGACGGCCGCTGCTCGAAGCGGCGGGAGTGCGGATGTACGGTAACGACTTGCACATACAACGCGCGGATCTGCAGGTACGTCGTCGCCCCCCCTCCGCCCGCCTCTATTCTCGTTCCTTCTACACCAGTTCGTGATGTGATGCGCAGGATATGGCGAATTACAGCTGCGTGGCTGAAAACGTCGCCGCGAAGAGAGTGTCCGACGCGGCGCTTCTCACGGTCTACGGTGAGTCAGCGCTCGATCGCGTCCGTCCTCCCCCGTTCCCGATCGCGTACGCACAGTGCTCGTGTTCGCGCAGTGAACGGCGGCTGGAGCGGTTGGAGTTCGTGGTCCGGGTGTCGGTGCGGCGGTCGACAGCGCGGTCGTCGGCGCACGCGCACTTGCACCGAGCCCCGAGCGCTCAACGGCGGCGCGCTCTGCTCCGGCCCGGACGAACAGACGAGCGCCGATTGTCTCCCCTGTCACGCGGGTACGTGTTCGGGTGGCGCGTCGCATTAACGCGACTCGTGTTCTGTTCGCGCACGCTCTCGCGAGGGGACCGTTCGCACTCGTCGGCCGCATACGACGCGACACAGCGACCGCTCGTCGGTATGTCGAACAGACGAGTTCATTTATCTTTTAGACGTTCATTAAGCTCGGAGACGAAGCGGAGACGCGCGACGTTTTAAATACGAATGCGACTTTACCGTTTCTGTTACCGAAGGGTCTCTCTAACGAGCGCATCGATCGATGAGAGAGTGAGATGAGTGAGTAATTTGATCATGTCCAGCGGAGGAGAACGGTCACGTCGGCCGTTGGGGGCCGTGGTCCACGTGGGGAGTGTGCGGCCTCGAGTGCAGGCAGACGCGGACGAGACGCTGCGTCTCTTCGCGTTGCGTCGGCCAGAGCGCGCAGATCGCCAGTTGCGTCGGGGACTACTGCCGCCCGCCCGGAGGTGAGCAGGCGAGCGGCCGCGCGGTCGATGTCGACGATCGCGTACTGATGCGGAATCGTGCCGACAGAGGGCGCCGGAGCGGCGGCCGCGACCGTAGTGGGAGTCGGGGCGGCGGCCGCGGTCGTCGCCGCCGTCGCGATCGGCGCTCTGCTCTGGAAGGGCAGGCGGAGGAAGAGACGTCGGACGAACGCGAGGAACGACGATCATCGGACCGAGGCGTATCCCGTGATGGAGAAACAGCCTTTGGCCCCCGAGCTCGCGTCGCACCGACCGCCGCCGAGGGACGACCATCACTACGACGTGCCTCATCTCGCGGCCAGGTGGGTCACGCGCGCTCGCGCCTGCGCCTGCGCGCGTACTCGACGCTCGCGTGACATGTTGCAGTTATTCGTGTCCGCGTGACCGTCGCTCTCGGCCGCCGTCCTCTTCGTGTTCTCCGCAGCGTCACGGCTCCGACTCCGAGCATTCGAGCGGTCGTCGCGCCGGCTGTGAGTACTTCGGGTGACGAACGCGCAAAACTGTCGGCGGCCTCTACGCTCACGTTCGGCCTCTGTGCTCGCAGCCGACAGCACCTGCGAGATGACGGATCCGTGTACGGTGCAACTGTGCTCGCTCGTGAGCGACACGCGGTGGGCGAGGAGCGGGGCGGCGGGGGAGGAACTGCGTCTCTGCGGGGGAAGAGTCACTCTGAACGTCGCGGGGGGGTCCGGCGGAGGCAGGCGAGTGTACGCCGCCGTGAGCAGAGACGACGCCTTCAGGCCGCGACTGGGGCCCGAAACGACGCAACTGAGTCCCGTGATCCGATGCGGGCCGCCGTGCGCGCGACTCTCGCGGCCGGCCGTGTTGCGCGTGCCGCACTGCGCCGTGCTGGACGACGACCGTTGGGACCTCTCGCTGTACGCGGTGGACAACGACGCCGACGACGCAGGTGCGACCCTCTCCGCGACCCGCGCGCGGCCGCGACGCTCTTGACGCTCGATCTTCGGCGCAGATGTCGCGTGGCGTCGCGTCGCTCGCATCGGCAAGGAGACCATCGACACGTCCGCGTCCGTGCACGTCGAGAGAGACGCCGTCTATGTGTTGAGCGATTCCCTCACCGCGTTCGTGCTCGTCGGCGAGAGCGGGGCGGGAGACGCGGCGAAAGCGTTGAGGTTGTCCCTGTACGCGACGCCTCGACCGCGAGACGACCGCCGCGAGTTGCGGCTCTATCTGTGCGAGGACGCGTCTTGCGCGGCCTATTACTGCGAGCGATACGAAGACGAGCCTCGAGGCGAGCCGCTCGCGACCGCGAGGGTTCTGCTGCGTGACGGAGGAGAGGATCTGCTCGTCGACGTCGGCTGCGCGAGCGAAGGCTGGACCGTCGCCTCGCCGACGACGCGTCGCGTGCCCTTCCGCCAGTTGTGGTCGGCGAGACACAACGCGATGCGATACTCGTTCACGGCGCGGCGCGCACCGGGCGTAGAGAGCGAGCTCGCGATCACGCTGACGGCGGGACAGCGCGGAGCCGAGACGCGGGCGGTCGGTCGCGAGGGAGTCGCGCCCGCCGGAGTCGACGACGGGGAGATGCCGCAGTGGTACGGGTCGGTGCTGTCGGAGCGCGAGTCGCGGACGCTGTCCGGCGCTCTAGACGTGCCGGCCGCGCGTGGCGATTGGCGCGACATGCACGCCGCGCTCGGCGGACGATACGCGGCGTGGCTGGCGGCGCGCTCTTCGCCCGCTCGGCTGGCGCTCTCTCTGTGGGCCGCGCGCACTCCCGCCTCGTCGGGCGCCCTCGTCCTCATGTCCGTTCTTCGGGACATCGGGCGTTCGGAATTGTGCGAGGCGTTCGTGCGGTGCGCCGGCGTGTCGGAGGGGTCGTCGTCGTCGTCGTCCTCGTCCTCGTCGTCCTCCTCCTGTCCGTCCTCGACGCCCGCGCCCGCCTGGCTCTGAACCGCCGCTCGTCGGGACCGGGTCCCTGCGAATCGATCGATCTGTGATATTTAAGATAATATAAAATAATTTATGTTTACACGCTCGTACTGGTTTTTTTTATTATTTATTTCTTCCGCTTTTTAATTTATTAAGAACTCGGACGAACGTTGTATTAAAACTTCGAATAGTATTCAACGAACGGCTAAAAGAAGATGACTGAAGTGCGCCCTGAGCTTCTGAACCCGAAACGCGACGAGTGTCACTCACCGGTGTTACACTCGAACGTGATGGTACTACACCACTACAGGGCTAATAACCACAATCGATTCGCATAATCACTTTAAACACCACCTTCGGGGTTGAAATGCACATTTCTGAGAAAAAAAAATCAAATTTATGTTTGTACGGTTTACTAAAAAGCTGTACATTGTGCATCTTAGAAAAATATATGGGATGCAGCTTAACACAGTATAATTTGAATTATTGAAATCGGTTGAGCCGTTTTCAAAAAATCGATGAACATGCATAAAGTAAGTAAAAAACCTTTTCAAACAAAAAGTTGAACCGACTTCAATAAACACTAAAAGCACTCAAAAGTGAAAAATAATTTTTCACGAGAGTATCTACACACAAAGTAATAAACATAAACACTAATAGGTGTTTATTACGTACAAATTAATTGTCTACATACCTGCCACGCTTTTGGAGTAGGTGCCGAGCTATACCAATTTAAATAGTTGTCTGAAACTTGTTGCAAGTTTTTAACCGACTTCCAAAAAGGAGGAGGTTATATGTTCGTCGCGTATGTTTTTTTTTTTAATGTATGTTCATCGATTTTTTCTAAACGGCTTAACCGATTTCAATAATTCAAATTGTACTGTGTTAAGCTGCATCCCATAGTGGTCCCATATATTTTTCTAAGATGCACAGTGTGCAGTTTTTTAGTAAAACGGGGAAAAAAGTCAGTTTGTAAATTTTTTTTGCTCCGATTTACTTGAAATTTGGCATACATGATGATGATGAAACACGTGTTTCAGCATTTCTTGAAATTCAACCCCTAAGGGGGTGAAACGGGGCAAAATGGGTTGAATTTTTTTTAGTCAGAATTACTTGAAATTTGGCATACATACTTAACAACATAAATAATGAAACACGTGTTTCAGCATTTCTTAAAATTCAACCCCTAAGGGGGTGAAACGGGGCAAAATGGGTTGAATTTTTTTTAGTCAGAATTACTTGAAATTTGGCATACATACTTAACAACATAAATAATGAAACACGTGTATCACCATTTCCTGAAATTCAACCCCTAAAGGGGTGAAACGGGGTAAAATTGTATGAATATTTTTAAATCGGATTTACTTGAAACAGCAGAAATGCATTACCACATTAACAATGAAACTTGCGTTTCAACCCCGAAGGGGGTGAAACGAGGTCAAAAATCAATATTTTTTAGTGACAAAATACATAATAAATTATGCTCAACAATATAAACAATTCTATATTAACTTGCGTTTCACCCCGAAAGGGGTGAAACGGGATAAAATGGGTTGGATTTTTGCCAGATTTACTTAATTCTTAGTATATTTGGTCTACACACAGCAAAAAATAAGAAACATGTATTTCAGCATTTCCCGAATTTCAATCTGAAAGGGAGTGAAAGGGGTTGTACGAGTTTCTTTTTTATTAGATTTATTTAATTTGAATTACGATTAGTATTTGTACGTTTATTAGGGAGTTTTTGCTGTTTTTGGTGCGCTACCCTAAAAATGGAAAAATAAAATACCTTTTCAAAAAAAAGTTGAACCGACTTCAATAAACACAAAAAGCACTCAAAAGTGAAAAATAATTTTTCAAAAGAGTATCTACACACAAAATAATAAACATAAACACTAATAGGTGTTTATTATGTACAAATTAAATGTCTTCATACCTACCATATTTTTGGAGTAGGTGCCAAGCTATACCAATTCAAAATTTCAGGATAGGAACACTTGGATATCTTCCTAGATATCAAGTATATAAACGTTTGCTTGGCACCTACTCCAAAAGTATGGCAGGTATGTGGACAATTAATTAATTTGTACATAATAAACACCTATTAGTGTTTATGTTTATTATTTTGTGTGTAGATACTCTTTGGAAAAATTATTTTTCACTTTTGAGTGCTTTTTGTGTTTATTGAAGTCGGTTCAACTTTTTTTTGAAAAGGTATTTTTGTGTTTCAATTTTTTTTTGAAAAGGTTTTTTATTTTTCCATTTTTAGGGTAACGAATTCGTACAACCCTTTTCACCCCCCTTCAGTATGAATTTCGGAAAATGCTGAAATACACGTTTCGTTATTTATGTTGTGTGTAGAGCAAATATACTAAAAATTAAGTAAATCTGACAAAAAAATTTCACCCGTTTCACCCCCTTCGGTTCGAGGGCCTCCACAACATGCTCTGCCTATGGGCCGCACAAGTCTAAACCTACGTGGATGAAACTGTCTGTTGAAGCTTCTCTCGATATGGAAAACATCCATCTGAAATTGGTGTACAAAAAAAAAAGATCAACCAAGGTCGTGATTATTCATTATATTCATCGTCTTCGGCGGACACCACGGAGAGAGTTTCTCTTCGCGAGTCGTACAGTGGATTGGCTCTACCGCTTCGCGTCAGCCAGACGACGCTGTCGCTCCTCTCTCTGCGCCCGTTCCACGCGGCCAGCCTCAAGGAGAGCCGACTCGACGGACGATAGTACGCCATGTACACCAACACGGCCGACGCCAACACCGCCGACAGACATAGCCCGGAAAGCCAGAGACCCTCGCCGCGACCTCCGCCCGCCTCCCTCGCGAGCACCTCGCCGCGCGTCCAACCGCTGTCACCGACCGCCCTCTTCACCGTCGTCAACACGCCGTGTCGATCCGTCACGACTATCGCGTGGACCGCGCCTCCCGGGGACAATCCGGACCACCACTCGGCGTCGCGTCCGCCTCCCGCCGCCACCGCATCGGCGACCAGCTCGCGAAACCGTCCCATCCGGAAGCGCTCCGTGGGCGAGAACGAGAGTTCCTCTCCGCACACGTCGCAACAATGCCCGTCCGGCCGCAAGGGAGCGCCGCACTCCGCCGGCTGGCACACCACGTCTTCGCAAGACGCGGACGCCTCCCTCTGGCAGACGCATCCGCCGATGGACGAGCATTCGTGTTCCGTCGCGATCAGGCCGAGGTCTCCGCGCGAATTCGGCAGGAAGCGTCCGTCCGCGCGTAATTCTTCCACCGACGACGGTTCGGAATCGACGGTGATCGCCGCCACTCGTTGCGTGCGTTCGGGCATGTCGACGAGGTACGCGCCGTTAGAGAACACGGCGATGTCAGAATCACAGGGCACGCGATCTCGATGGGGAGTGGCACGGTTCCAGCTGTCGGCGCGCCAGCTGCCGGGTGAGGTCCATCTCGCCCTGACGGTGCGATATGTCTTCTCTCCGCGGCCGCATTTCTCTCCGAGCAGCGTATGCGATACCGACAGATGCCCCGTGACTGGCAATACGACGGTGACAGGGAGAGTCCCGGGCAGCGACAGAGCTCCGTGAATGCCGCCATACAATTCCGCGGGCAATACGAGAGTGTTTCCTTCGCAGGTCAAATCTTTCTCTCGACGGTTCCAAAGAACCAATTCTCCGTCGACCAACCTTACTGTGCAGCAGGCTATCGCGAGTGCGAGCGTATGAAGCGACATTCTATCGATGACTAAACGTTGGATCTCCTCATTATCATATTAGGTCAACAGATGGCCTCTCGTCGGTGTAATGTTTCTGTAAGGGTAACGCAAAAACTGATATTGTATAGTGTCATATTAGATGGATTTATTATTATCATTATTATTATTTTTTTAATCATTATCTATACTATACTAATATTATAAAGCTGAAGAGTTTGTCTGTTTGTTTGTTTGTTTGTTTGTTTGTTTGTTTGTTTGTTTGTACGCGCTAATCTCAGGAACTACTGGTTCGAATTGAAAAATTCTTTTTGTGTTGGATAGATCATTTATCGAGGAAGGCTTTAGGCTATATAACATCACGTTGCGACTAATAGGAGCGAAGAAACAGTCGAAAATGTGGGAAAAACGGGGAATATTGTTCATCTTTGAGGGCTTCCGTTGCGTGCGCTGCGAAAACCGTTCGAGATACCCAAAAAATATGTATGAAAGAATTATTCCTCTTTAAATTATCTAAAAAAAAAAAAATGTCCGCGAAAGGTATATGTCTATCTTTTAAGATTAACTTGCAATAACCGTTTTTATGATAATCAAATTTGGTCGAAATTAATGCATTATTTCAAATTATTTGTCAGAGTTGTATCAACATAATAATATTAATCTTTATCCAAATAAATGTGTTATTAATTAAGAGTATTTAACTGTGAACACAATTGTCTTTGACATCACCTAATTACAATAAACATCTTAAAAGATAATACAATTTTAAAATAACTAAACTAAATAAAAGAAAAACTTAAATAAATAAAAAACCTTTTCAAAAAAAAAGTTGAACCGACTTCAATAAACACTAAAAGCACTCAAAAGTGAAAAATAATTTTTAACAAGAGTATCTACACACAAAGTAATAAACATAAACACTAATAGGTGTTTATTATGTACAAATTAATTGTCTACATACCTACCACATTTTTGGAGTAGGTGCCAAGCATACGTTCATAGATATACTTGATATCTAGGAAGATATCCAAGTGTAATTCCTATTCTGAAATTTTGAATTGGTATAGCTTGGCACCTACTCCAAAAATATGGCAGGTATGTGGACAATTAATTAATTTGTACATAATAAACACCTATTAGTGTTTATGTTTATTATTTTGTGTGTAGATACTCTTTGGAAAAATTATTTTTCACTTTTGAGTGCTTTTAGTGTTTATTGAAGTCGGTTCAACTTTTTTTTTGAAAAGGTTTTTTATTTTTCCATTTTTAGGGTAGCGGACCAAAAACAGCAAAAACTCCCTATTAAACTAATCGTAGTTCAAATGAAATTAATCTAGCAAAAAGAAACTCGTACAATTTCACCCCATTTCGGATTAAATTTCGAGAAAAGCTGAAATACACGTTTCGTTGTTTATGTTGTGTGTAGAGCAAATATACTTAAAATTAAGTAAATCTGACAAAAAAAATTCAACACATTTTAACCCGTTTCACCCCCTTCGGGGTGAAACGCATTTCAATTGTTTATATTACATTATAGAGCATTATTTATTATGATTTTGTCACTAAAAATATTTATTATTATCACGCCGTTTCACCCCCTTCGGGGTTGAAACGCAAGTTT